>JACONP010000362.1:0-2720172 GCA_016624345.1 Platycodon grandiflorus
TGACAATTTGAGGCAGTACGGATATCAATGTGTTTAGTGAGAAATATATTTAATTGATTGATAACATTTTCTTAGATTCATTTTTAACGTAAATTTTATTTAATTTTGCAGGTACAAAATGCCCAACAAAAGATACGAATGAATAAAATGGGCAACATGACAAAAATGCGGTATTTTTTAATTTGTTGAAGAATTTGGGATACCGGACATGGTTTAGGCAAGTGGAGGGACAAACATCTTGGGCGATGTCATGTTTGCTCACCGAAGCGCGAGGCTGCGACATTATATCCATATGTTTTGTGTATGGATTGTATCGGACAAACAAATATGATATGTCTATATTGGAGATCATTGGGACTACATCGACGGGAAAAATTATCACGTAGCATTCACCTTCTTAAGGAATGAGAGGAAAACAAGCATTGGGCAATGTCACAAGCTGAATGATGTTTTATAGAGGCTGCGGCTCCTTATGTGATAGTTCTTGATCGAATAATCTCTAATAAATGCTATTGAATTTCATTTTCCGAGTCAAAACATCTTTTATGTAGGTGACATATATCGAAGAACGTGAAAAATATGCAACACAGTGATGAAAAATAAAAGATTTATCAAAGCATTTAGTTCAAGGTGGGAAAGAATAGTGCACGCCAATTCGAGGAGGAATATCGGCTTAGGTGGCTCAAATGGAAAAGGCTTGAAATGGATCCCACCTCGGGTCACTTATGTGAAGAGGGAATGGTTAGAGCCGTATAGAGATCGATTTGTCAATGCTTGGACCAAAAATTACGTGCATTTTGGAACACAAACTACCAATAGGTACTAGTTTTACATTTATCTTTAATTTAATGGTTTAAAAATCTATTTTACATTGATCTAATAAATTTTTATGTGATGTCTTACTAGAGTGGAGAGTGCACATGTGATGTTATAGAGTTGGTTGACAAACAATTTGGATAGTTTAGTCCTGTAAATCCATGACTTGATTGAGCTCCAATTCAATGAGATCAAGACTACATTTGAAAGGGCAAGGAACTTTGATTTGATAGTAACAGATAGGTTATTGTTTTTTAACTTGAGAGGTAAAGTCTCACACCATTGTATTCAACTGCTTATCGAAGAGGTTGACATGTAGGGTCAGAAAAAGAATATTAGTACTGATGCTGAAAAATGTGGCTGTTCGTTCAGACTAACACATGGCTTACCTTGTGCATATGAAATGAATTTGTTCGAGGCAGCTAATCTACCGATTGATCCCCACGGTATTCACGTGTTTTGGAGGACTCTACATATGGAGGAAGAAATATTTGATGAACTGGATGGGAGCTACTGGTGGAGATAAATTGCTCAACAACCTTATGTATGATATAAAAGAAGCCTAAAGACAAAAGCAACATTATGCCGACCAATTCCACGCATACTTTCATTCTCATGTGGCGATAACAGTACACTAAACACGAGCCACACAAAGGACGTCCGAGGGAAAACTCAACTAAAAGGGAGTTGTCAGGCTGAGAGCACGTAGATAAGACCTACTCCACTTGGCCGAAGAGTGACCCAATGTCCATCTCCCATCGAGATCAAGGTAGAGGTCGTTCTTCATCGATGCATAGTACAGGTAATTCATTTCCATTCGCAGATCAAATACCATCCTTCGTTCATGACTTCATTGATGAATATGTAAATGTGAAGGGAGATGAAAATTATGGGTTCAGAGTCATTGCCCTATTTCAGTATGGTGATGAGGAGCGTTGGTTTGATGTGAGACTCGATTTGCTCCATGAGCTCAGGGAAAACTAGGATTTTTATGTACTAGATTTGCGAGATCATGTAGTAAATTTAGGAAAATATAAACTTGAATGGTATCACTCTCCGGCACCCGAAGACCATTATTTGGAACTCATGGACTTGGGACTTGTGGTTGCAACCAAGTACCAAAAGATCGTCACATGTTGGTCACTTCAGCAAAGCACGACATACTTACCACTAAAGTCTTAACTCGAAGGAGGTGCACCGCCATCTGAACAGATAGACTTTGGTTTGGTTTATGGAAACCACTTCATAGCATTATATATGCCTGAGTTCTCTCCCATGCCAAAGATTATACTCGGTTGGAAAAACATTTGCGATCCCAATATTGCACACTGAGAGGATTTTCCTTTTTGGAGGCAACGAATGCAGCAATTTGAACAACATGGGTTTAAAAAGAAAACATAATCAAAATGTTTATCATGTTAGCACTTTCCTATCCTTGTGTAATGTTACAATAATTAATTATGAACTTTCCTATCTAGTGTAATGTTACAATGATTAATTATGAACTTTCCTATCTTGTGTAATGTTACAATTTTACAATTTAATACTTTCTATCTTTGTGTAATGGTACAATGACATTAGGCACTTTCCTATCAATTTGAAATGCCCAACACTTATAGAATGTAAAGTCAGGAAAATGTTTATCATACATAAAGATTGAATCCAAAAAATAAACTCATCCCAAAATAAGTACATAATACATATATTCGTCCCGACCAAAGTTAAAGTCGACAACACGTTCATCTATAACCATTCTCTCACTTTAATACACAAGTCATCAAGTGTCTCCCAAAATACAACTTCGTCTGTTTCCTCCCGCCTTTCGGGATGAAGTAGCTGCAATTGGTTAGCTACATAGCGCAGTCGCTGCAAGTGTTAATAGTTATGTCAAAATTAAATATAGTAAAATGATTGATAAAAAATAAATTAAAGAAAAATGACGATATAAAAAATTAATATGATTAAATACTCACCGTAGATGCTTTGGGTATCTCTTTGGGATCAACTTCCCCAGCAGCATCGACACTCCTACACAACGGCGAGACTCGAGGATGAGAATGCTCCATAAACCAAGCCAAGTACCCATCTACCGTCTCAGCCAGGTGACTGGCTATAGAAGACCCAATGACGCTCAAGTTGATCAGAACAAGTCGTCATTCCTGCCATGCCCTCTTTATAAGATTGTGCCTGCATTTGTAGTTATGAGCCTTTCGACCTCTATACACCATACTTGGGATATATACCTGAGACAGTATGACTTGTGTATACCCAAACTGTCGCAGACATCGATCAGGCATGTACGGCTCGGTAATATCCTTGGAATGAATTATGTCCGAGAAAAGAGTAATTGGGACTTCCGCGGTTAGATTTTTTTCAAATGGGGTCCACGCCACCTGTAGTATAAAATAATTAAACACCATTAATATAAAAAGAAACACGCAACATAAAAAAAATTTTATTCAATGACATGAAAATAAATAAAATACTTACCATATCATTAGATAAGCAATCTAGTGTACGCCTATACTCTAGCAGAGCTGTCTGTGACGTCCTAAGTGTCGCAGTGGGGGTCCATCTCAATGAACACGGTAGGTTCAGAGTTCATCCTTGCCTCCTGCTCGGTATAAATGCAGGAAAATACTCGTAGATCCAAGTCTGAAAAAAAAATGTCATTAATTGTATAAAAAAAATTACATAATAAGATGTCAATAATTAATTATACGCACCTGCAGCAAAGTCAAACACCTTGAGATTTGGGTAGTATTAGACCTATATGCAATACCAGCTGACGGTATAAATATGCTAAGGCAGCTGCACCCCACGCATAGCCTGGAACGTCTGCTAAGCTCGCCAATAATGGCAAATAGTGAACAGTTAATCGGTTCTGAGTCTTGTCCAAAAATAATGTTGCTCCCAGCAACCACATAATATAACTCATTGCCCTACTTCTTGGACTAACTGCTTCTGGAGTTAAACGTTCCATTAACAGGTTGAATTTAATGCCGCTTGACTTTAGTTGCTGGTTGATCTCAGACATAGTCATTCCTAATAGGGCTGACAGCTGACCCTTGATTCCCGAGATTGAGGTGTTTGGGATGACAACATTCCCTGTAACAGGAATCCGTAGAATGTAATGGACATCGTGTAGAGTGATAGACATCTCACCAAAGGACATATGGAAACTATTCGTTTTCGGGTGCCATCGCTCGACAAACGCACATTGGCATGTTTAGGTGCTGAAACATGCACTGCCTCAAATGTCCTAACCCAGTCCCGTTAATAAGGTCGTTAGTCTGACGGCACAATATCACCCAGTTAGTGAGGCGATCGACAGCATTATGGCAAATTAACACTTGCCTTTCCTGTTAAAAAAAATATCACCCATTTAATAATTATCATTACCAATCTCTTAATAAAATATTAATAAAAATAATCAAAATTATGCATGAAAATGATTTAACCTCGTCATTCCATACTCCATGCGCAATATGACCAAGAAAACCAGTAAACAAAGTAGGTGTGGCGGGCCTCCGGATGTTCATCCAATAACATCCACTCATCATCATCAGTATCAATCCTCGTCCCCGTCCACGACCACGACCTCGACCATCTCGACCAATAGCAACATCCTCGTCATCGTCGTCATCATCATCAACATCATCGTCATCGTCATCGTCACTCCTACCCATTTGGCTCTGATAGTTGCGATGCAACTGCTGAAAATGCACAGCACTCATCGCACCCTTCCCCCGTCCAAGCCTCATGCTCGAACCTGTCATCTGACTACTAACAGAAGGACCTGACTGAAACATATATCCCCCAATTTCCTCTAATTCCCGTTCTACCTTCAAATCACTCTCAGCCATAGGCGAAGGATCAGTGTTATGAAAAGATCCCTGACCAGTCGAAAAAACAGGTGGAGTCCGCTCACGAGTAACACTAGCTGGATGAACTATCGGTGGAGTCTGGCGAGAGCGACGATGAGAGGCCGCGGGTATACTATCCTGCCTCTGCTTCTTTCACTCTTGCTCGGGCGGATGCAGCTACTATTCGATCCTTCAGCCTCCCGCTATAGGATTTTTTTTACTGATTGGTCACCACTTTCATTACCACCAACTCCTGACATCTAAAATTAACAATAACAAGTTTACAATTAATATAAATAAATGACAATAACAATTAATCATATATATACAATTTACGTAAAATAAAAGTTTAATCTAACAAAAACATAAAATTTTAAAAAGTTAACAATCAATAATGTAGTCTTTAGAGCTAAGGGTTTTAGGATTTAAGGGTTTATGGTATTTGGGTTAAAAGTTTAGAGTTTAGGGTTTACGGGTTAGGGATTTAGGGTTTTGGGTTTAGGGGTTTAGGGTTTAGGGATTAGGGGTTTATGGGTTTATGTTTTACGGGTTTTATGGGGTTTAGGGGTTAAAAGTTCAATCTAACAAAAACATAACATTTAAAAAGTTAACAATCAATACTGTAGTCTAGTATAAAAAGTGGACCAAAGGAACATCATTTTAATTAATCAATTACAAAAAAAAAAAAAAAAGGTTTAGCATTATAAAGAAGAGCCGACCCAGTTCTCTTAAATAAAGCCGGCCCGGTGTTATTTAAGATAACCAGCCCGATTGTTCTTTTTAACGCCGGCCCGACTATCCCCCGCCGAGTTCAAAAAAAATTTATATTTCAATTTTTTTAAATATAATTAATTAAAACAATTAACAATTAATAGAAAATTACAAAAATTAAAAAGAAACATACCTTTTTTTTTTTTTTTTAGTAAAATGACTCCAATAGTTTCTTCAATGGTTAAGAAATGTGAGAGACAGAGAGAGATAAAATGAGAGACAGAGAGAGCTGTGAGAGAGAAATAAAATGAGAGAAAGAGCTGTGAGAGAGAGAGATAAAATGAGAGAGAGAGAGAGAGAGCCGGGTGAGGGGGCAGATTAGGGGGGTGAGTGGGGGGTTAGGTTAGTTTTTTTTTAGAGAGTTGCTATTCCAACCCCCAAAATTGCTAAGTATACTCATTTACTTAGTTCACCCATCCTTCAAATATTATACCACCTATATTACTAAGTATACCCCCACTTATTTTTCTATTTTACCGTTTTAACAATAAACCCCTACCAATCTAATCTACTAAGTTCACCCCCCAATTCTCACCCACCTAAAACACACCATCTACCGTTGCCATCTCCCTCCCAAAATTTTTCACGCTCAATTTCTCTCTCAATCATCTGCTCTCTATCCTCTCCACTTCTCTCCATTTGCTTTAATTTGAAGCTTCATCTACTTCTTAGCTTCCTAATTGCACAAATTCAAGCCACTACAAGCTCCAAGATTTCAAAGTTAAAAAATGGAACCATTCGGTAAGTGTTTCATTTAAAGTTTTTTTTTTTTTAAATTTTCTTCTCAAGCTTCAACTTAGGCTTGAAACACGCATTTTGGTTGTATTTTTTGATTTTTTTTTTTGAGGAAATCATGAATGGAATGTGCGGCACCCCACTACACGCCGTCTAAGGAATGTGCGGCAGCGGTCCGCCGCACATACCTTAGGGCTGCGGTCGGGGTGCCGCACATACCTTGGGGCGTGCGGCTAGGGTGCCGCATGTCCTTTTTTTTAAGTACTAATCAACTTGCACATCAACTGTTTGATGAATGTATGCAAGCTTACAACTTATACTGCATGTCTTGCCTTTTCTCTCACATTGTAGCTATCCTTTCATTAATATTTCCTTGTTCTTACATTAGTTTGGTTTGAATGAATGCAGGAAGGACATATATGCAGAGGGTTACGGCTTCCGCTAGGAGGGCACAAAATTCTAACCCACTCGATGAAGCAGAACAGATACAGGGGATGGTAATGTTTGAGGGGGCCGGTAGTTATTCGGGGGCCTAATAAGGGGGCCGATTATTCGGGGCATGTTATTCGGGGGCGGGTAATGAGGGCGCCGGTTATGATGAAGATGAAGAAGATGGTGATAATGAAGGGGCCGGTGATCAAGGAGCTGGTAATGACACGTTACTTGAAGAAGAAGCCCCATTTCCAGGTGGGCCGGTTGATGGTTCACCACTAGTTACGTACAACACGCACGTAGCTAGGTATGTTTGGAATGGGATAAAATGACCAGTTCTGAAGATGCAAAATCACACTAATAAGTTGTTGAGTTGGTCGGTTCCGCTACGGATGAGCAACAATGGAGAGTAGGTGGTGGGATATTGTCCGAGGTCCGGACTATTTACGCTGACTAGGTGTTCTTATAAGGAGTCATCGAAAGCATTGGTTGCTGCTTTTGTTGAACGATGGCATCCGGAGACGAACACCTTCCATTTACCTTTTGGTGAGATGACAATCACCTTGGATGATGTGTTTTGTCTTACCGGTCTTTCAATAAATGGGAGGCATGTCGTTTATACACGGACTTTTGGATATAATATTGAGGAGCTTGGGCAGATGTTGCATTTGCAAAATGCTGAGGTACTTGGGGGCACCCATGGTAGGAGAGGCTGTGCTTTCAAGTTAGAGTGGCTTCGTCGTAGGTTCCAAGGAGAAGTTCCGAGTGATAATGATGTTATGCAGACTAGTGCTGCTAAGGCATATTTATTGTACATGTTCGGCTGTACCATTTTTGGTGACAAGAGTGGGAATTGAGTTCCTGGTGCCTATATGGAATTTCTGGACAATGTCGATAAGATACCGAAGTATGCATGGGGAGCTGCAACCCTTGCCTATTTATATCGACAGTTGGGCATGACATCTCGTCAGTCGTGTCGGCAGATGACGGGATATACAACGCTATTGGAGGTAACAAATTTATTTGATTCATACTTATAATGAGATATATATTTTTAGTTGTTATGAGGGGGCCGGTTATATGATAATGTACTGTATTATTTTGTTGCAGGCTTGGATATATGAGAGATTTCCTTGTTTTCAACCTCCACATAACATTGAGTACGACGTCACTCAGCCACTGGCTTGAAAGTGGCAACCATTATCCAGAGGCGCCGGACATAACACATTGCAGGTGTACCGAGAGAGACTTGATGTCCTAACAGCCAATGAAGTGAGTTTAATTGCACTATTATAACTTTTATATTAATCTATCTACCTAGTAATGTTATATTAATTTAACTATGTTAATGGTAGTAACTTTTCTGTGTTTAATGTATGTAGGTTAATTGGACTCCGTATTCTGTTTTGGTACGCGAGTCCTATCCATTTCACCGGATCGCTTATTACCATGGATGCTTATCCGCGCCGGGTGTTGTGGAGCCATACAATCCAGATCGAGTTCTTAGGCAATTCGGTTACGTCCAGACGATTCCCTTCCCTCCGATTGCTATTGGTCTTGGTTCACGAGACAACAAGAACATTGCCAGGCTAATGCGAAGTGCCATATTATCGTCAATGGCGGAACCATATTTTATCGATAAGCCATCCCATCGAGTGCATGCTCGGATGACTATTTACAGTGGTACGCAGTATATTCACATCCGAAGATGTAAAATCCAGGTAGCCAATCTACGTTTATTTCTAGCGCAGATGTACATCGTCCATTGGATTATCCCACCATGTTTAGGTCTGTGGTTGATGCAATACGAGAGTCAACATTACGATATAGATCAGGCGACAGGAGTATCTCATACGAAGAGTTTGGTCAGCCCTTAACCAAGCCTACGCTATATTGGCTCCTAATATCGGGGATGTGGGTCCTTCAGATCGGGCGGGTCCTTCAAGTTGTCGTCGTAGGCATGCACGACAGTGATTAGATGAGATAGGTTGTTTATGTACAAACAATTTTATGTATGAACATCTTTATTATTCTAAAAAGTGTATGTATGTGTTATGTACAAACGATCACATTTGCACATATTTTTTCTAAGTTTTTCATATCAAGTGAAATTTCCTGTCCAATGATTAAACATATACATTTCCTAACAAAATGAATCTAACATAAACATACATAAACAACAACACATTTCATAACGAAAATGAAGCTCATACATAAAAATTCACTTAAACATACATAACATTTAAATTAAACTTTACTATTCTAATACAATAGGTGTACGCTTGTTGCTAACACGACTATTTCCTACACTTTCACTGTACTTAGCCCATCGTTCACTATAAATTATATTCTACCCTTTAGCCATGGCTTGTTTATAATCAGTCCATCCGCTTGCGATTGGTGGTAATGGGAAATCGTCGCGCAAGAAGACCTATACAAATTCAAAAATTATATCAGTAATTTAACAATTATATTAGATAAGTGACGACGATATTCATACAAAATGTGAGTTTTATACCGAATATAATGGTCCTCGCTCACGAATGCAATACAGATCAACTTTGGTTCGTCGGGGCTTCGGTTCTCAACGGTAAATACGTCAAAGATGAAGTATTTGAAAACACAACAAAGCACACATTGTAGAATGATGCTACTAAGTAACCCATCTCCGATCGAAACCAATGTTGCTTTGGTGCAAAGTCGGTAGCGATTGAGCATACTTTCAACTAATGCAACCGATCCGCGTTCCATGAAAACATCTTCGTACAACCCATGGTATGCGTCCAACTCAATAGCTAGTTCTCCTCGAACTCTACCCCAATGTTCCTCCTTGTCATATATATGTGCAGATACGACACGAAAACCGCAATGGCCATCTGCAATGACATTCTTCGTCTTGATGACAAACTCTTGAATCCATATCGGTAGTTGATTGATATAATCACTAGGCTGTCCAAAGCGGGTATTTCGGTGAACAACCTATTGAAAAACAAAGTATGTAAATATTATCTCGTAAGTAAGATTTATGTTGACCAAATAACTAAGATTTACCTGAATCTTTGTCGTTGGAATAGTAGTGAACATCGGAGGTTTATTTGATGGACTTACTTCATATGTTACCACATCATCAACCGGCGACGGCGAGCAACTGTCTTCGATCGATTCCACGTACTCAAACTTGCTCGGATCCCGTTTGGTTGACTTTGACTGTTTAGCCTTTACAATCTTAGGACAACCTTTAGGTTTCGGGCGAGTCTGACTTTCGGGAGTGGGCGTAATTAGTCCGGTTGTTACAGGATTGTCTACCTCCATCAGCCTTTTATACATTATTACCTTCACCGACTCAGGGGCTCCCTTAAACTTAACATCGACATTTTGATGAAGTACAGTGTATGCACCAACTATTTCCTCCCCAACACCAACATCATCTCCCTTGCTTGGTACGAAATCTAATTTTCTCCAAAAGCATCAACCTTGTCGAGGGAATAGGCTCCTCCAATCGATATATTCGATATTTCATGCGCACAAGGAAGACCACATGTCTTTCTCAATGTACATGAACACAATAGAGGTCACTGTTTCGGGAATAGCAACCATTTCATCGTATATCTTGTTCAATGCATCCACCGACACCATACCTCGGAGCGACCTAAATACATTTGACTTGAATTTATGTTGGACGACATTCCTACTCTTCTCGAATGAATCCTTTATTGCAACGTGTGATGTTTCAATGAGCGTGTGAATGTCGCCAACATGTGTCAAAGTTACCTTGGCTCGATCCGAGTGTCTTTTCAACATTGCGTCGACTCTCCACCACGAAAAATAAGATACGGTATATAAGATTTTAAATATGAGAAAGTTATGAAAGCTACATTTTATTTAAATATACCTATTCGTTGTGTTATTGTCATAATGCATGACATTATCGTCCACAAGCCACAAATCTCTCCTTATACGGCAACAACCATTGGTCCATTACATACTTCACCGAGGCATGAATTCTTTGAATTGAGATTGTAGTCTTTTAAGTCCCTCTTCAAATTTTGTCTCGATCCAAATCACTAATACATTCCAATAGAGATTAAATGCATCCCATTTCTTTTTCGGGCCTAATTTCTTATTCGCCAAAACATTCCTATTTATATGCCATCGACAAAGAAAATTTATCGACGAGGGAACGTTTTCTCAATTGCATTCATTAAAGCCTTTTACCTATCAGTCAAAATAACAGTGGGCAAGGAAGATTGGTGCATTAGTGATTTCAATATTGTCAAGGCCCACGTATAGTTCTCTTCCCGCTCGCACTCCAAAATTGCGACTGCAATCAGAAATGTGATCTGTGTAGATGTCACACCAACTGTCACGCCACGACTCGAGATCCTACGTGGAATCTCGTCCAGTTCGTGAGACGGGACACAAAATGCACAATTAAGAATCACTTTTCGTGCAAAAACCCTATAATGCAAGTGTATGATTATTTTAAAAACAAAACATCACTTCACGGCCACTTAAAAGTTGGAGAAAAACACATGGGCTAACCAACAAACCCACGAGCTATAGAGCTTAATAAACATATAATAGTAATGAGTGCGTAATAAAAGAGTTAACAACATTTACAAGGCCTGACAACCATGTCGGCATCTACAAAAGAATATGAATAAAATGTCAAGTGCGGGACATCTACCCAACTTTACATTGTTTAAATAACATGTATGCCCTCGACCTCACCAAAAGAAAATACAAAGGCTCAAGGAGCACTACCCAAAAGAAAGACAGTCGAAGACTCCAAACGACGCCAAATCACTGAGGGTTCCTTGCCGGTTCAGGATCTAAGGAAAACAAATAAACAATGGACAGGGTGAGTTATAAAACTCAATAAGCTACCAATGCAACAATATGGCATGCGAGATGTAAACAGTAATAGAATCAAGTATCACAGGATTGACATAACGAGATAATTCTCAATCATCATAGAAGGCAAGTATCTCATAAACACATCTCACATAGCATGCATCTCATGTAGGAGCGATATGTAAACACATATAAAAGGATACCGTCGAGGTACACCTCCGACATACAAACTTCCAACCAACCAACCAATAATACCAATGTAGAAACCTTTGATGTCGTACCCGATCATCGAACCAATAACCAAGAACCATGGTGAACCATTTCCCGTATTCACGTCGACGTGAAGACTCGGTCCCCACGACCCGAGAAACAATCACGGTATAGCTTACCAAGGTCGCGTTTATTCCATACAACACTTAGCGCTATAACCCCTATCGTGGCCAACGGTAGGGCGAGGCCCAGTGTATTAGCCTTCGGTTATTACGTAGCCCCGGCTCATGCAATCGAGCGTCAATACACCTCCAACAAATATGCCATGGACTTAACAAATGTTCAAGTAGATGTTTACTCGACATATTAAACCAATCAACCAAATGTTCAAGTAGATTTGTACTTAACATTAAATAAAAGTGTCACACTCCAAAGTAGGGAGTATAACGACCACCGTAACAACATGTAATGTACGCTAATGGTCCTACTACACATAGCCATACACACCAAAACCAAGTTTATCACAATACCATTAAACGTGTAACGCGTAACGTATCAATCACCCAACGAGTATCTCGAGTATCCAAAGAGCTCACACAACACACACGTGGTCACATTCTTTATCAAACCCTAACCGACTCTATTAGAGTCATTTTAGGTTACTAGTGATGTTGAGTTACGAAAGTGGTCTTGCACTTTAATCCTAGCACATTAACACCCAATTTCGAGTTCCCAACATCATATTACAAGTTATAACATTTTTCACAAGTCCACAACTACATTTAATGGTAAAAATCATATGTTCACGATTCTAACATGGTAACTTCACACATTTGAAGTCTAGGATGTCATATGAGACATAAAACAAGAAGAAGAAAGGATAATAGCTTACCTCTTGTCGAAAAGTTGAGAGAACACAAAATCTATTCGGTGGGAAAGCTTCTCCTAGCCAAGGCCTTCGCAACGGTGGGTTCGGATCGTTGAGATTCCTCCAAAATCCCAAGATATCTCAATTTCTCTCTAAACCCTCACTATTCACTCTCTACTCTTCTCTTGTGTTTCTATGGTGTTTGAGGATGAAAATGAGAGCAACTAAGGGTCTCTCTAGGTGTTTTAAGTGGCTGAGAGAGGAGGGAAATCGGTCTGGTGACGTGGCACAACTAGGGCCAATCAAAATTCAAGTTTTGAAAATTTTAGATTTTCTCGGATAAGTTGGGTCGAGGCAGAGCGATCGCTTTGTCCCCTCACAGGGCGATCGCCCTGGGTTCGGTTAGGGCGATCGCTTTGTCCATTGACAGGGCGATCGCTTCGTTCCCTGGTTGAAGGGCAATCGCTCTATCCATTCCCAGGGCGACGCCGAGTCCAGTGCCTATGAACTCTCGAAAAGTCTGAAACGTCGAAATGACCCTAAGTCCAAGGGAAGGTCCTAAACACTCGAGAAAGGTTCCAAAACATCTGAAAACAACACTGTGAATTCAATGCACCTTGAGTACAATCATTTACAAGAATTAAGCAATGTTTTAAAGCATACAAAACACATTGAATGCTATACGAACATGCCATATTTCATATGTATTGTGCTCAAGAAATGTTACTAGTGTAAATCAAGGTGACACGTGTAATATTCGTGAATGATATGAATGACGTGTAAGATGCAAATGAAGCGGGTGTTACACCAACAATCTCCAACAATGGTAACTTGTACCTGTTTGTCTTATAAGTGCAATCCATGAAGATGACATTCGGAAAACACCTCAGCAAGTCAATGCTCTTTGGGTGAGCCCAAAAAAAATTCTTCACAATGTTAGTCAATTCGCAGCGTTTATTGTAGAAGGTATAACCATGCTCCTTCAACTTGAATATAAGTTGTTACATTTCAGATCGACCATCACGCTCATTAACTCTATTCTTTGTTTGAGCATTGTAGATTGTCTTTATTGTTGACTTATTTCCCTCAAATCTTTGTTTCAGCCCAAATAATATGTCCTTGGGCTTAGTATTGCCCTTGGAAAAATCAATAACAAAGGTCTCCTCAGATTTCTGCAATCGACCTATAGATGAGTGACCCTCCATGTGATCAGCGGTTGGATGATTGTGTTTACCACATTCAACCTCTAATGCCCATTCATCAATCGAGACTTGCTTCCCTCTCAAACGGAATGGGCAACCACACTTCTTAGTTCCAGTTTCTCTCTTCCTTTTCCTTTTACCTACCACATCATCGACATTTAATTTTCAACCTTTTCTTCCTTATCAATTCGTAATGATGATGACCCAATCTTGACCTTTTCTTTATATACACCACTACGTTCGCAAATCAATAACAACCGAGCTCGTTTTTTACCGGCACCACTGTCCGACCTACCGATGATGATCACAATGCCATGCTCCTGTCCTCTAGCTTGCACCCATTCAATCAATTTATCCCGAGATATAAAACATTCTTGAGTTGTGAACACATCCGTGAAATCAACATCAAGGGCTTCGCTCACAACATGTTCAAATGCAACAATCTCTTCATTATTAGGACCAAGAACACTGGGCTCCGTAGTTAACGTGTTTGAATCCTGTTAAACATTACAAAAAAAAAAAATTAAAAAAAAATATCTTGTTACTGTGCGGCAGGACCCTGTTGTGAGTATGCGGCAGGACCCTGTTGCATACTCTATAGAGTGTGTGGCAGGTTCAGGTTGCACACTCTTAAGATTGTGCGGTAGGGTCCTGTCGCACACGACGACCTAGCAGCTCGAATTTTTTGAATTTTTTTTTATTTTTAGCATAAATTAAACGGTAAAATGACTATAAAATGAGTTGTAGTACTTACACAATTCATCTCTTCCACTTCTTTGTGCTCCTTTTCATCAACGTGGATCGATTCATTGATAGGGTTTGAATTGTTTCCATCCATTTTTGGTGTTGAGTTTTAAGAAATTTTTTTCAAAATGATGAAGGTGAAGAAGGAGGTGGGAGTAATAGGAGATGGGTATAATTAGTAGTTTTGGGATTCTAAAAATTAGGAGGGGGTGGACTTAGTAATGGAATTATTTTAAGGGTAATATAGTCTTTTTAAATTGTGGCAATTTTGTAATAATGATAAATGGGGTATACTTAGCAATTTTGAGGGTGAAAATAACAGTACTCTTTTTTTTAATTGATTTAAGGGTAAAATAGTAATTAAGTATTAAGTGAGTGTAATGCTTAACATCTTTGGGTGCAATCTTTAGTATACTCTGAGAAAAATTGCACTTCCCATCTCTTTTGCTACCTAGGGCTTTTTCCCTTCTCCTATTTTTGTCCAAGTTTGATTTAGGGTTTTCTTTACCTCTTTCTGCATTTTTAAAATTAGGGTTCAGATTCAACTAAATTTGGATCTAATCTCACAATGGCGTCAGTCGCAGTCCAAGCTCCACGCTCATCCAAGACATAAAGCTACATTGATAACAAGCGCAAAGATGACATCGCGTGGCCAATATCACGGCCGTCTGTGCTATCCCCAACGCCTTCCCTAAAAAATTAGGTCCCAAGGGCATGGACAAGATGATCTCCTCGACCTCCGGCGAAGTGATTATCACCCACACTTATCATCATTTTCACCACCATCTCAGCCCAATCCCTCACTATTTCATCTAACATTGCAGCCCTCCAAGCCTTCAAGACCTCAATCAAGCCCTCTACCATACCTTCCTACTCGTGCCTTGCTCCTGGAATTTTACCTCCGACCCTTGCTCTGTTTCTCACTTAACCCACTTCGTACGTGGCCTCTTTTGTAACTCAAACCGAGAGAGTATGGGGTGGGGTGCCTCAGAAGACGAGAGGGGGGTGAATTTAGAAATTTGGTTTGCTTTACTAAACATTTTAAGATGGGTAAAATGTGTGTGTGTGGGGGCGGGGTGTATCTATTATTTAGGGAGATTAAAAATTAAGAGATGTGGTGTATTTAGAAAGAGAGTTGTTCTTTATGTCCAAAATTTTACTGAGTACACCTCACTGTATATATTACAAAAATGTCATTATAAATTTTAACTTAAATGCCCTTTGTGGTGTTCGGTAAGAGTGTCGAACACCACTATTAGTATTTCGTAAAGGTGTCGAACAACTTAAAAAAACTCGTTTTAGATTTGGGATGTCTTGGTGGGCTTGATCGGGTGTGGGAGGCGGAAAGGAAGGATGAAGGGGTGGGCTTGATTGGTGTGGGTGGGGTGGGGGAAAGGAGGAGGAAGGAGGGAGGAGGGAGAGGCTGCGTAGTGATGGGGGAAGGAGGGAGGAAGGGGGTGGGCTTGACCGCGTGGGTGGGGAGGGGAGGAGGAGGAGGAGGAAGGAGGGAGGGGAGGAGGCGGGCTTCACTAGTGGTGGGGGAAAGAGGGAGGGGGAAAGGAGGGAGGAAGGGTGGTAGTGGTGGTGGGAAGGAGGATGAAGGGGAGTTCAAAAAAAAAAATAGAGGAAGGGAGCGGGTGGCGGGAAGGAGGAGGAAGGGAAAAAAAGAGAGAGGAAGGGGCGGGCTAGTGGGAGGAAGAAGAAGGGTGGGGTGTACTGGGGGTGGGGGGAAAGAAGAAGGAAGGTGGGGTGTACTTAGTAGAATTGATTAATTTTGAGAAAAATATTATAAAGGTATAATAGAAAATTAAGGGAGGGTATATTTAATTTTTTGAGTGATAGAAAATATTAGGATGAGATGTACTAAGTGAATCTTTAGATGCAAATAGCAACTCTCATTTAGAAAATGAGTGTATTTTGGAAAAAAAAAAGAGTGTTAATAGTCCTCAATCTTAAATAAAGCATCATTTTGGTTTGAGAAAACTGAGGCATCTCAAATTGGGAGGGTTCCTCCTCTCCAGGTTCGATTCCGGGGATATACTTAAGTGGGAAGCATTTTCATCACTTACACATGGTTAACAAATTCTGGCTTCAAGGAGAGGAGTCAAAGGCACCATCCCAATCCTAAACCCACAATGATCTTAGCTTACAGTCTTTCTCAAAACCTTCATTCTATGTCACCAAATCGTCAAAACATCATGTTAAACTCATACATCAACAAGAGACGAATACCTCAAAGACTGCGAATAATAATGAATGCAGAGAAGCAGAAATGCTTGAGGTGCAACACTATGTACGACGATAAAGATAACTCCCCAACTGCTTGCTCTTTCCATGGCCACACCAATGGTAATGATTCATTATCTTCCCTCAGCCACCCATTCATTTCTGGCTGTGATTTCTAATTGAGTAATTTTCCAATTTATTTGTTTGCCATGAAGAGAACATCTCAAAACACCCGTATGCAAAGATCCCCAAAACCATTAATTTTCTGGCTTCGGTTTCGAATATGAGTAATTTAACATCTTGTAATGTACAGTGAACAGTCATTGTGTACATCAGTATAGAGTGTACATATGTACAACCCAACTGCAGATGTGGTGTTTGAGAAAATGACCCATTTAGTAAATTCTGTCAGAGGATATCTGTTACATTCACTGCATGCCACCATTTGGACCAAACAATCAAAACCCACTTTTTCACCAATATATTTGTATCCCTAGGCTTTACTGCTGCTTGCATTACTTCCATTGATTTCAATAAAATTGCATGCAAGTTGCATTGACTGCATCTGGATGTTACGTATTGTGGGAATGTTACATAAACTAGTTATCTGGGTTATTCTTATGGATGCCCCCAAGTGTTTCTGGTTTTTTCATAAGAAAATTCTACTTGTTTCCAGTTCTTGTATTTGTTCTGCATTAATACTGAAAAAGTGATTTGATGATGTATTAACTTTGGAAAATGATAAGGATACAAACTTTTTTGTACAAATTTCTCATTCCAATCTAGGTGTCAAGAATGTGATAGGCTAAAGGATGCCATGATTGGTACGAAAAAGTTGTACAAAAAAATTGTATCCCTATCACTACTCATTAACTTAACAGCCACAAAGAAAGAGATATATCTGTTGGAAAAAGCTTAATCTCATCCTGAAATTGAACAAGAAAGCCTGTTAGTCTTTTTGATTTGGCTGGAATTAATTTCCGGGGGGGGGGGGGTGACAAAGTTGTTCGAAGTAACATCTTGTCCTGGTTTTGAACCAGCTAGACTTTGTTTGGATGGTTTCTGATTCTACGCAAATGTGGTAGTATCTTGGATTAATACGTGTTAGCTGGTATTAATGTGAAGGGATAAAAGGAAAAGGAAAGAAAACATAAGAAAAGCATATACCATTCTTGTTTTGTTCACTCCTAGACGCCAGTGTTGACCTCAGTTGTAACCAATTAGGGCATTACGAACACAGCAATGGTAGCATTATTTTTACAGGACACTGCAATCCTGTGACGGTTGGATTTGGCTCTTATTCCAATAACCAATCTCTAAACTGCCGTTCTAAAGTTTTCTTTTTATATGGGAGAAATATGAAAGCGATTGTATTTCCCTCAGCGTAAACCTTCAAGAGAGTCCTTAATCACATGAAGCATTATATTAATATTTATGCGTCACACAGAATTTGACTTTTCAAAGGATTTCAAAAACTTCAAATGACTTTACAAGACGTCCCAGAAAACTAGCCCAAATCTGAATTAGAAGGACATGACATTGCAAGAGGGTTCCATCAGGACTTCAGAGCCGGAGTTTGGAAGGCTTTAGTGTTCACAGCCTTACCCCGCTTAGAGGTTGTTTCCATGGTTTAAACCCATGAAACCCAGCATGAAGTGATAAATCGACAATTCCTCGAAGTGTAAGACAACTATTGTAGTTATCTCAGTAACTAGTAAGTGGTATCTTTGGTCAATGTAGTCATTTAATATATCCACCCACCTTAGAACTTCTTCTGCTGCCTTTCTTGTAATTTTCCCTTCCGTCTTTCTTGATCACGCGGTTTTAATACGCATCAGTAACACCAAGGATTATATATTGCATAGAAGAAATTAAAGCTTTTAATACTGACAGGGGAGAAGGGACTACTTGCCTTGGCTCCCCACACCAAGGGATTGATGGAGAATGGACTGACCGGTCTGGGGTGATTGTATACAAGTGGAATGAGAAGAAAGATCGACCAAACACCGGAGAGCCAACTGGAAAAAGAGATGGAGCTGTTGTGCTGAGTATGGTGAAAGTGCCCCACCTTGTAGACAAGGCTGGCATGTTTCATATGATGATGGCTTCACCCTTTACTAGTCCTTATTAGCTTTAATATATCTCCAGATTGTCATTTCAGTTCCACAAGAATGTCCATAACCTTTATTAATTCCCTGCGTATATGAATGCTATTGTAAATAAATGTCGTTTATATAGTCTATAGACTCTGTACCGATTACTATATTGCTTCAATTGGAAAATGGATGCATAAAAGCAAATTGTAGAATTAACTCTTACGAGAATAGCATTTTCTCTGTAAAGTTGTGCAGCATGTTAGCTATAAAAATTGAACTGCTACCTCAAGTGGATTTGCATACACAACTATGGTTTTATCATGAATCAATCAGATTGTAGAGGAAATGCAGACTTTTTTAATTTATTACACTGTAATCCATGGTGGTGAATAAAGTGAGCATTCATAATGGTAAGATCCCTAGTACTTGCTGTAAAATGACCTTTGATTTATGATAGCACTGCAACATTTTCCAATCTACTTGGCAAACGCTTGGAACACTTCGAATCACAAATGGGGTAGCAGGAAAGTGGAGGATAATCACAGATGGGGCGACATGGAAGTGGAAGATGAGGAATCAGAAGAAGAAGTGGATGTGGTAGGCTGGTAGCGGTTGAACCACTAGTAATGGAAGGGACTGATTCAAGTAACAGAGTGATCCTAAATGGAAAGGAAGTTTGGGAATTTGGTGGCTGGATTGGAATTCATATAAAAACGCTAAGCAAAAAGAGGTAGTGGAGGATGTGATAGAAAGGTTAGAAGGTGATAGCGGGAAAGAGAGGATCGAAGAGACAGAATTAGCCACACAAACAGGCAGGGCAGTTGGAAGAAGCAGGGAACAAAAGATTCAGAAATTGAATAGGGAATGTCGTGACTGTGTAAGTATTTGTTTGGTATGCAAGATTGGTCATCCCATTCTATTTCATTTTTAATATAAATTTTATTCATGGAAAAGAATCATCATCATCATTGCATACTAAACGAACAGCAAGTGCATCTTTGTAAAGATTTTATCTGTATAATGAATATTTAACATGGAGACCTCTTGAAAACTCAAGAAGAATGAACAGCAAGTGCATCTTTGTAAAGATTTTATCTGTATAATGAATATTTAACATGGAG
Source organism: Platycodon grandiflorus (assembly GCA_016624345.1). Taxonomy (NCBI): domain Eukaryota; kingdom Viridiplantae; phylum Streptophyta; class Magnoliopsida; order Asterales; family Campanulaceae; genus Platycodon; species Platycodon grandiflorus. Next base: position 19,942 of record JACONP010000362.1, read on the forward strand.
ACCTCTTGAAAACTCAAGAAGAACTCAATTTGATGTATAGAATTGATGAATAGTAGATTTCGGTTAGTCATTTTACTGAAGTTTATACATGTTTTTACATTTTCAAGCCCCTTTTTCACGATGATCAAAGTGAATCTCTCCTGCACATGTGACATGTTCATATACTGAAGCTCGTACATATACACTGAAGCTCGCACGTCTCAGTTCACTGTCCTATTGATCTTTTCTTAACAGATTTATACTTATTTTTGTGTCTATTTGTCGTGCATATAGCCAATCCTTGTGCTGATAAATGATACTGAATGTTCTGCAGAACCCTTGTACTCTGTTACTCGGTCAATGCTGCCGTTCTTTCTCTAAAGTTGCAGAGTAAGGTAAGAACTAGGACACCCCATTGCCATATTCAGTTGCCAAAATCTTGAAGTTAACAAGAAATTTTAGCTAGAATTTGTGTATGTGACCGCACATGGTTCGTGGTGTTAGGACACTTAGCAAGGACGCATCCACACAGTACTAGGCATCAGTCTGATGCAACCTTTCTTCCGCAAAACTCTAAAGCCACAATAAGGGAAGGTAAGGCACTAACCATTGCATACTTGCTAGCTACTTTGTCCAAACAAACACAACTTTAGTGAAAACAACGAATGCAATGACGGCTCATACTTTATCCCTCGTTTCTCTTCTTGTGCACTGCCTCGGCAAAAATCATACTCCCTCTATTCAGGTAAAGAGTATTGTACTATTTTGAGATGTTCCACATAAAGAGTTCACTTAAAAAAAATTATGTCTACAATTTCCATAAACCTTTCTACTTTACCCTCCACATATGCTATAAACATCTCAAATATATTTATAATTATTAACAACTCCAATGCTAATTATATATCCCTTAATTATTAGACTTTTCAAACGTGGACTCTTTAGATGGAATGGAGGGAGTATTTGTTTTAGCCTATGAGCATTGACAACACTTTTCCTCCTTCAAGATTCAAGTGGACTATATATCTGCATTATCATATATTGCCAGAACAACTGAGAAGCTTAAGGTTTGGTAACATTGACAAACACACAACAATTTCTCTCATTTCATCAACTCAAATTACTGAAAATTATTCATAGGTAAAACAAGGGAATCTTTACAAGTACCTCTTTATCTCTCTCTCTCTCTCTCTCTCTCTCTCTCTCTCTTCCCTCCTATCAACATAGGCCACACAGGAAACCGATCACTAAAATGATCCAATTGTTTTAAATGACTCATGGATGTGCCTCAAGGTTTTCTCATCACGGTTCCAATCTGGCGTTGGAGCGTTAACAAAATGCGCGTAAAGCTTATTCTTTGCGCACGTAACTGATATCAAGCTATGCGCGGCAGCGCCATCGATCTCGTACACATAATAGACTTGCCCGGTCTCGTCCTTCCTCTCCTCCGAGCTCACGTTATCTGCACTAGCAATGAGGTCTTGCAAGTTCACGTCGGACAATGCCAAGTTATTCAAGATCACTTCTCTTGGAGCTAATTGTCTAATCCCGCCAAGGAAAGTTAAGTACTCTTTTTCGGTCTTCTTCTTCGGATTGAAAAACTCGCTATCGGTTCCATTAGTACCCTTCTCGACTTTCGATACTAATCGCTCTTTCCATCCAGCAGGCACGTCGTAAATGTACTCCGCAGAGTCTTTCTTGTTTGAGTTGCCACCGTAGCCGCCATAGTTGGCGGCACTGGCGGCAGTGCCGTAGTAGGTGTTGTATGTGGTAAGGGATTCGGCTAGTGAGGGGGTGCAGTGGTTAGTATAGTGGCAGCTAAGGCGGTGGCAGTTAGAGTGGCAGTTAAGTTAGTTAAGGGAGATTTTGTGGGTGGAATGGGGAGATTGGGTTTCGTTAGGGATGGTGGTAGTTGTGGTTTTGATTGGGTGGTTGTGGAGGAGGAGGTGGTGGCGGTGGTGGTGGTGGTGAAGAGGGCTGAGGGTGAGAAAATGGAGGCCATTGTATTTGGTTTGGATAGGCGGATGTGTGTGTGTGTGTGTGTGTGTGTGTGTGTGTGTGTGTGTGTGTGTGTGTGTGTGTATCTAAGGCTGTATCTGTTTGAAGATTTTCCTTATCCAATTGAAGACTGGACTGCTACTTTCTTAAGCACGTGAGTCGTACATTTGTGTTCTTCTTCTTTTTTTTTTTTCCCTCTCTTGGGACAAATATGTTAGCTATAGAAAATGATAGAGATACAAATTTCTGCACAAAATTTTCATCAAATTTAGGTGTCAAGCATGTGGTTGGTGAAAAAGGGCATGCTAAGTAATATCTAGCCAATTACATGTCTGTCGCCTAAATTTGTAATAGAAAGTTGTACAAAAAATTGATCTCTCCGTTAGTTATTTAGTTAATATAAGAGGTTAGGATATTTTCACTCAAATTTTATACCGTGGCACTCCGAGTACTGTTTTATTTAACTTGTACATGATGACTCATGCACCGTAGTTTTGAGCGTCTCAATACAAAATTAAAGTGCTAATAAATTATCTCTAATATATGTCATGTTTTTCTTTTTTCTTTTTGAATAATTAGTGTATGGTAATTTTTGCATTGATGAGCCTAGGTTGGGTTAATATTATATGGTTACCTTTTTGGTAATTTTTGGTGTGATGTGACTTGAACAACAACGGTGTCTCTGTTGAGGCTTGAACACCCGATCTTTCTATTGAGAGTAGTTACATAATAGGTATCTCTGGTAAGCCTTGAACACCATATCTTTCCGTTAGGAGAAGTGAGCGGTATCAATTGAGTTAGAGCTCGTTGGTTATTTTTTATTTCCCTTAACTTTCTTTCTTTTTTTTTGTTGTTGCTTTTATTATCCTTCAAAATAGATTTTATTTATTTTTCAGTATTTACACCCTCTTTTGTATTTTATTTTCTCGATTACTATATTTTTTTCTACTTGGTAAGATGAAGAAACTATAGGCCTACTATTAATTTCATTTTAGCTATTTGTTAGTTAGTTTTTTATTTTTTTCAAATTTCTTTTATTTTCCTAGCATGATTAAATATAATTTATTTGGAAAGTAAAAAAATAACTAAAGAACAAAAATATCTTAGTTTACTTTGAAATATTATTTTCATATTTAAATAAGAGATGGTTAAAGGATAATTATGTCAAAATATTAAATAATTTAAGTAAATATTAATAACTATAGTGAATAAGCAAAATATGTAGTGAAAATAGTCTTTCCCTAATAATATTTATTTATCGATTATAGTGCTAAAAAAGAGAGGATAAGCTTGGCATGCAGAGCTCAAATTAATTGAGAAACTCAAGTTAACTGATACTCCGTTCATATTCTTTCTATATCACATACTCCATTCTAAAACTAAAAAGTTATCCTATTTAAAAATATATTAATCACTCCGTTCTACTTAAAGAGTCTATTTTTGAAAATTTTTGAAATTAATATATATAGATATATATTATATATAAATATTATTAGAGTTTGTCATAATTACAGAAAAAATAATGCTACATATATAGAATTTATCTACAGATTTTGTTTACATCGAACTTTAAGTGTTGTACATTTTGATCAGTGTACAACGCCTTAAAACATGATGTAAATGCGTCATGTGGATACATTTTGAAATATAATTATTTTTTGGGATAAACTAGAAGAGGAAGAGGGACAACTTTTTTGAGACGAAGGGAATATTAATTATTAGTCCAAAAATACTCATACGTTGTGTGGTTACAGTTAAACTTGTTTTAGTTGGTTTGACTTGAATAAATCTCATTCACAAACTAATAAACTGTTAAAGTCATAATGCTAAAAGTATTTTCATTAAAAAAAAAAAAAGGTATCTTTCTTTTCGGGATAAACCAAAAAGAAAGGTTTCCTTTTCCTTTTGGATGGAGGCGTAGCTTCTAAACTTTATAATCAATTTTTAGTGTTAGATTGACTACTGTTTGCACTTTTACTGCGAACGACTATATTGAAAAAAAAATCGAACAACTTTTCTTATAGATGATATCAAAAGATGTTGCCAAGGGTATTTTGGTTAAGCTTGTGGATATCTGGCTTGAATGAGATGTGCTTCTCACTTGCAAAATACGAGGTTACTAGGTAGAGGTGAAAACCTCGTAAAGCAGCTCCGGCATGAGAGTAAGATTGTGTTTAGAGAAAAAACCCAATAAATGATGGATGTTGTCGAATGAGAAAGGTGGATTACCTTGACCAAGAAGACTTGAGGAGTTTGTATAGGGGGTTGTCACTGTGAGATAGCTTTTCTGTTCATCTTCAAGTTGGTGGAGATACGGTTAGAATAAACCTATATTAGAATTTATATAAAGTCTCGCCAGAATAGTGTCCACTTTTGGAAAAATTCTGCCAAAATTTTGTTTCCAAAAGTGGAAACTATTCTATACTCTGATGCACATATTTTGCTTTGGAAAACCAAACTTGGATTTAATTTTTATGAAGTTGTTTGCATTCTTCGGAACAGATTCATTGAAAAGTATCCGGATTACTTTGGAATACAGAGAGCTGTATAGTTGGCCTCACAAAGAGAAGAATTGAATGCCTCTTTTATTACCTTTCTCTGTCTTCTTAACCCACTGATACACACTCTCTCTTTCTCTCTCTCTCTCTCTCCTCTTTTCTCTCTCTAGAGCCATCACACACACACACACACACACACACACACTCTTTCTCCGTCTATACCCTCCAAGCTTCAATTTTTTAAATCTTTTAATTTCTCTCTGTAACCACTAACCTCCTCCCCCCATCACTCTCCTTCCTTCACAGTTGAGAGCATTAAGTCTTTTTTTTTTTCCTCCGTTTTGACTTTGAGGGTAAAGATCTGGAGCCCTTCCGGCACTGTAACAGCACATACAAGGACGACGACCCATTCTTCCCCCTTCCTTCGTATAGTCTTTTAATAATTTTTTTATTTGACTTGAAATATTTAGGAATTAATTTTGATTTTATTTCCCAGCTGAATTTGATGCCTTTCAGTGTGTTTCAGGTGTAACACGCCATGGCTCCGTGGCCGGTGGAGAGGAACGGCGGAGAATCAACTGCGGCAAATGCCGCGAGATCTTTACCGACGCCATTTTTGATCAAGACTTACCAGCTTCTGGATGATAAATCGATTGACGCTGTCATCTCCCGGAACGAAGACGGATTTACCTTTATTGTCCGAAATCCTACCAAATTCGCTAAGGATTTGCTTCCTAAGTATTTTAAACACAATAATTTCTTCAGTTTTGTTGGTCAGTTCAATACTTATGTAAGCCTCATTAATTTGTGAATCAATTTTAGTGATTCGAATGTGAAGTGTCCTTTTTTTTTTACTTATTTTTATTTTCATCTCTACTATAATTAATTTGTAGGGATTTCGTAAGGTTGCCCTGTACGATGGAGTATTTGAACGAATGCTTTCATAGAAGAGAAAAACATCTTTGATGTGATATACATTATGAAATTTATTATTTGTAGTAAATTATTGAGTATATATATCAAATCTGTCTAATACATTATTTTGTGTTTGATAGCGAACACTCTTATCGAGCAAATTGCAATTCTCATACATTATACAGCTTTTGCTACGCCAACTAATGCTGCTACAGCTCCTATTGCCGAAAGGTTGTGCCATTCTTTTTTTTATTTTTAATTAATTGAAATGGGCCATAAACTGGCTTACATGTATAGAAATTAATTGCAATTCTCTTAGATAGACTATTTATGCTTCATAAAAGCGCCAACTAATGCTGCTACAGCTCCTTTTGCCGCCGTGTGTTTTATTCTTTGGTCTTTTTATTGTAAGACTAGCTTTACTGCTTCCTCCAAAATGTCTATAAGGAGTGCAAAAAGAGCTGTCCTGTTGTCAAAATTGGTACCTTTTTTTTTTTTTTAAAGTCAAATTCTTTTATATTTTTGTGTTGATTTTGGTATATCTTGGTATTAGCATAGGTTTTTATGTTTGATTATTGGGGAGAGTTCATTATGCAGTTGAATTTTATGTATGAGATTTTAGTTTGTGAGTAATTTCGAATTTTTGGATTTAACTCAATTTATTTTTTTCTAATGTGTGACGGTATACCCTTTTGTGTAGTAAAATTGCTTTTTTTATTTATTTATTATTCTATATTAGTTTTGAATTTTTTTTTTATTTCTTTGTGTCATGATTTTACAAGTAGGGGTTTACAGTATCCCACTGATTAAGTATCTTCCAATTAAGAGAGAAAAAGCGGTGGAAAAGATACTCTCAAGCTCGAGACAAAAGCTGACTCTAAGGTTCGGTGTTCAGAATCTTTGTACTAATACATTTTAACAATTTAACAATATAAGAGTAATGGCATTGAACCTTTCGGTGTTCATATGATTTACAATTTTTCCAATTCTTGTGATTAAAAGGTTCATTTGGTGGCACCAGAAGGGTTAAAGTTAGAAATCGCAACATTTGACAACAAAAATGAAACAGAAATATCGGCTCCTTCGACGAAGAAGGATGCTGAGATGTCTTCATCAAAACCGGTGAGTTCAGTTTTGGTAGTTCTTACAAATAATGAGAGGGAAGAATGAGTTGAAATGAATTTGAAGTATCAAAACAACAATTTTGTTTTGAGAATTCTATGAATTATTGTGACATTTAAGATTTCGTGCTTTTTGAATCTCACCCATCTTTTGAACTATTACAAGTGGAACATGTACATGCGAAACAATTCAGAATTTTGTGAATTTATCTTTCCATATTGATTGTAATCTTTTCAAGACACTCTCCTTTCATATGCAAAGACAAATCATAAACAAATAAAATCAATTGGTGGATGATATCTCATCTTTTTGTTGTTCACTATCTGGCGCATATTCCTATTTCATTATTTCGGTTCTCTAACATTTCATATCTCGTGATTTTTTACCAGAAACCTCAGCTCCTCATGAGAATGAATTTGAAAAATGCTTGGTTAGACGTTATTCCAGCAAACGAGATTTTATCTACATATATTATTACAAATCAAAATTTAGGTTACTATGATTTGATCCATTTTGAGATGGATAAATCAAAAACAAGAAGTTGATTTTTGACTCTAATTTTTACTTTTATTTGTTACAAATTAATTAATTTGAGAGATATTGTAAAAGTTGATTGTCAAAGAATTGTCCAAAAAAATGATGCGAAATTTGGAAGAAATGGAAGGGTGGACCTCTACCTTTGACGCACATATAATGATTAATGAGCGGAGGTTAATGCTTTTATTTTTAATAAAGTTGGGGTTTATATTTTTAAGTGATTCCTTTGGTGCACGTGTAATGATTAATTAGCAAGATGATGCTTTTATTTTTTAAGTAATATAGTTGGGAGTTATATTCTTAAGCGATTTGATGGTGGGATTAAGTAAAGTTTTAAGAGGTTGTTTTTTCTTATTTATTGAGAAACTTTCTATGTAGTATTATAATTTTGTACTCATATTTGTAATAAAAGTTTGATTTCTTACATAAAATATTCATAATATTAGATAGTTTTTAAATTTATTAATTTAGCAGAAATGACAATAGACAAATTTAATTAATTTAAGCTCTGAAAATAATTTATTTGGTTTAACTGGGCTCATAAAATGCATAACAGGAAAAAATAGATTGTGGTAATCCACAAACATTTTGTTTGGAAAAACAATAAAACGCATAGAAAGGAACGATTTCAAGTGAAAAAAAACCGGGACAAAAATCATGAATGTAAAGATAACCACTATAATCACTAATACTTTATCTTGAGATTCAGTAGCTTATCCTCTAATCAGTAGATTATCCTCAAAGCAGCTGGATTATCCTCAAAGCAGCTGCAGTTTAAACAAATAGAATAAGAGCTCGTTTGGTGTAGCGTTTTCAAAACGCAGTGTTTTTAAAACGCAACGTTTTTTCTTATAAATGCGTTTGGGATACCATTTTCAAATGATATTTTCATAAACTGAGTAGTTGTCAAAATAACAGTTTTATCCTTTTATAAACAATATGTCTTACTTCTAATTTAATACACATAACTTTAAATATATAGGAATAGAAGTACTTCTTAAGTATCATTAAATTTAAATTAAAAATATCAAGTATAAATGTTTTATAGAATTTCAAAATAAATATTTTACACATACTTATCTAGACCAAAATAAAATATTTAAAGTAAAATAAAGTATAAATTGTTCAATAATTTCAAACCAATATAAAACAAGAGCTATCTAAATTAACTCACATAGTTATACTATCTCAAATCAAGTCCAATGAGAACTTTCACAAATAGATTCTAACAAGCTGCGTCGAAAAACATCCATGATATGATGTTCTTCCCTACGATTGCTTGATTCAGGGACTTCAGGCTCTCCCTCTGAGTTGTGATTTACATCTAGCTCCTCATCACTATCTTCGCGTAGCCCATACTTATGTGAAACACATATTGAAATCGCAGATCGCCAAAATATTTTGTGTGGCATACCCTTTTCTTCCTACGTAAGCAGCTACGTTTTCTTTTGGTGGTACAGCACGCACATGAGTTCCATCAATTGCACATATACAATTCTGTACAATAAAATATTTTAAGTGCTTTGAATATTTTAGAATAATTACATTTATAAAAAAATTAACATTCATTACCTCAAAGAATTGATATTTGAGATTTCTGCTTATGTGTGGATGAACTCGAACGCCTAATTCTTCACTCGGTTTAATGTAATCAACCGACATCCTTATTACCGCATTAAGGACATCATAGAAATGTTTGACAATCGTCCAACCTGATCGTTGAAATATATCTTGAGTTTGTCTATTTGTTGCCCCTTGTCCCACGATGTACACAAAAATGGCAACTCTTTCCTTCATAGTTGAATGACTAGTGGGTTTTAAACCATACGTAGTCTCTAAGATATTGCACAAATTCTCAAAAATATGTGGCAACATACGTAGGTTTTCTTGACACATTTTGGCATTACCACCAAGTTTTTCATTCACCCAATCTTGGTCACTTTTGGATGAACTCCTAGAGGGCTCTTTATGAAAATGCTTGATAAAATAATTTGCGATACCTTCAGCACTCCTGAGTATTTCCATATCTTCAAAAAATACATCCATCATACGATTAAGAATGTCTTGGTTATAGTCATCTCCATCTTCATCACCGCTATTACTTGAGTTTTCACCATTTTGCTTTTTCAATTCCTCCAACAATTAACCCAATAATCCAATTCATCATCAACCATTACACTGTAGGATAAAGAAAGAAAAAATCAACTTGTAAATATATAATGGTTGGCCAAGTTAGGTCACATTTTACTTGAACAAAATAAAAGTTAATTTCAAGCAATAAAGTAGCACAAAATTCATCATTCATAAAATCATTAAAAAATAACCCAAATGTATCATCAACCAAACAACCCAATATGTTAACACATACAAAACACCATCCACCAACAAACTAAGAGAATTCAGTGTTTTAAAAATATTATTCTAAGCATCTGTAGCGGAATGTGGAGATAAGACATCAAACAACTGGTTAGCAATGACACTAGAGGATGGCTGAGCTAACAGCTGAGAGAATCCACCAAGGGGCTAAGTAGTAACAGGCTGAGATAATCCACTAACAAACTAAGAGAATCCACTAGGGGGTTGAGCAAACTGCGCAACTTGCTGAGAGAATCCACTTGAGGGTTGACCAAACTGCAGAGAAAATCCACTAGAGGGCTGAGCAAGTAACTGAGAGAATCTACCGAGTAAGTGAGCAAACTGTTGCTGTGGAGGGTAGATTGGTGGCTCCCTTAGTTCCATTTCCTTTAACCAGCTAAGTCTTAGGTCGTTGTCCTCAAATTAAATAAACAACTCTCTATTATATGGTTTGGCAAATAATCTACAAGCCAAATGGTATAAAGGGCTCCCTATAGTCACACCTGGCACTTGATTCAAAATATTAAGAGTCTCTTTCACACTACTACCACTTATAATAGACAATGTAGCATCGGCTCGGCGTTCCATATGACTCACCATACGATCAAGTGCATCAGTAATTTTATCAGCACCAGAAAACCTCTTACCTTTACCCACCAATCCATAACTTTGTCCCTCATTTGTTGCATTTTTATTACGCTTACCACTGATTGTAACAGGTGTCATATCAGCAACTGGTAAATCTTCATGTGGTGAATCATTTGCAGGTGACCCTATTTCTTCACAACTATCATCCTCAGTCTCCTCCCTTATATTTTCCTCAATTGCAATGCCATTGTAGCCACTAGTCTGATCTAGAGGTTGTGGTACATACTCATCATCTTCATGTTCTAAACCTTGACTAGGTGTCCACGCATTAAACCTTGTTGCTGTAACCCGTGAAAATAATTCTTCATACTCATCCTCGTGCTCTAAACCTTTATTTTTAAACTTTAATACCCACTTATTTACCTACAAAATCAATCATTAACATTAGAAACAATAACAACTTGAAACAAATCCAATCATTAATTAGGCAAAAAAATTTTTTTTTTGAATAGATGTACTTGAGCCATTTCATTCCACCATGCCTTAGACGCCGCATGTGTTTTCTTTTGAGGATCCCAACCAAGGCCACTTGTTTTTTGTTTCAAAAAGATCCAGGCCTGCCATTCTTTTTTCATGTTATCCCAGTGATTTTAAGTTTCTCTCGAGTATATGATTTTTTAGTTTTTTGAACAAAAAGCTTACAAATAGTTTCCCAGCCTTGAACATTGAAATGGGTAGTTGGCATATATTTTCCTTCCTTTTCTCATGTACACAAAGTTTCACAAAAATAGCATGGGATTCACTATCCCAATTGGCCCTCTCAAAATTGTCATCCCTATCAACTTCATAAACATCCTCCCTATTATCTTGCTTCTTTTGAACCCTTTTCACTTTACCTTTAGGTGCCATCTATCACAATCACAATTAATTATTTATATTACGTAAACTAATTACTGATGCCTGGCAAGGCAATGTTAGCAGTTTCATCACATGAAATGCTCCAAAACAAATATGTTAGCAGTTTCAACAACTGAAAGCAGTTTTCAGACTAAACTATTTTAGAGTGTGGCCGTTGATCATGTCTTACGTAAGGCTTGTAATTGTTTCAAGAAGTTCTAGATAGTAAATCTAATCCTAGATAATATCATCGCATTTTCATCCAGTTTCGAATGTGATAGTATACTCCCTCCAACCCCAAAAAGGACTCAATACTTTTTAATATCTTAATTGTTTATCTATTTTACCTTTAAATTACAGTGAGTTATACCTTATTGTTTTGCATGACGAGTTTGATAAATACCTAGTTTTTTAAAAGAAAGAAAATAACTAAACATGTGAAGAATTGTAGCTCAAATTTTAGATATGCTGACTTTTTTCTAGGATGAATTGAAACGAAACGAAAAGTGTCTCTTGTATTGGAGCAGAGAGAGTAAGAAACAAAATAATTTTTCCAGCTTTTTCTACTGTATATGCTCTTCACTCCAAATACCAAATACTTAAAAAAAACCTTACTGTTCCTTCTTCCAAGTTATCTGGCTAATGTTTCCAAGATGCCGAATAGGAACTGAGTCGAAGCACACATTCAGACTCAAGCCAATTTCACTTGAATTCCAATTCTAATGTGTGTAATCCATATGATCATGGCTTATAATTCCATTGCAAACTCTATTGCCAAATTCATCTCTATGTCCATCCCATGGTTAACATTTCAACCATCCATTCACGGGGACTTCAATTCGATTAACTTCCTAAATCAATAAAACTCAAGAGCTAAATATGATCATATACATTCCACACATACTTAAGGTGTTTATGTATTTTACAGATTAACATATCTCTATAATCTAACTTGACAGTTTCAAAAGCAACTGTCAGTATGTGACTCCCCTCAATTTCCCACATTAATGTGTTTGGGCAAACCAAAAATAACATATTTTTGCTATAGTCAAAATTCTTGCTACATATTAGCACTTCTCTTTCTTTTGTAGTTTTGCTATTTTGAACAAGCTGCTCAAAAGAACTTCACAATAATGTGTTTTTACAATTGTAGATAAGTTTACTTCTCTAAACCTTTGTGGGTGCCAAATCCAAAATCAACTCACCGGCAGCAACCGTAACCCAGCTCCTTCCATCCAACCCATGGTTTCCCCAACCAAAGGACTACCTTCCTTTTTATCCACTGAAGTACCACAGCTCTTCAGTCATGAAGATTTCATCACATGGATGTAATAGCATTAATGCACTGTTCTACTCTTTAACATTCACATGGATGCATAATATAAACACACACAAACCGTAAATTCTATTGGAAGTTCATTGACTAGATAAAGAACAAATATTAGTGAAATCAAAAGTTGCACTGGTATATACATTCACCAACAATTTTCAACAAAAAGAAAAGGGTGCTTGATAATTTCTAAATTCAAATACAAGGATAATACGTTCAATTTTTTTCAACACGTAAACCAACAAATAGCCAATTCCTATTAGTTTTTTTTTTTGTTTAATTTCTGTAGGGATTGAGTAATTACCAGGAGAGAAGACGCACAGCAATGGAGAGAGAAAGAGGAGCCGCACGGGAGAGAAGCCGCACAGGAGAGAAGACGCAAGGAAGGATAGAAAAAGTTAGGGCTTTTTATACTTGCCGTGGGTAATATAGGAAAACTAATTTTTAGGAGCGTTTTAAAACCTGCGTTTTGGAAAAAAAACTAGAGATTCTAGCGTTTTAAAACGCTAATGCGTTTTACAAACGGAGCGTTTTAAAACGTTCCATGAAACGCTAAGTTAAGGAATAAGCTGCGTTTTAACCCTGCGTTTTGGCAAAACGTTCGACCAAACGGGCTCTAATTTGATATATATGTAGGTATAAAAAAAACAGATTAAAAGTTGAATACATTTATTTCTGAACTTCCTATTTCATGCATTAAAATGACAATAAATTTCATTCATGGGCAATCGTTAGAATTTTACTACATTACTCACGTACTTTTTATTTAAGTAATAAAGTGCATATAATTAATTACTTTTTTAATTAACCAGCCTTTTAAACTTTATAGTTTCTTGTTGATGTTTTTATAATGTTATATTTTTGTTTTGGTGTTTGTTTTTTTAGTTGACTAGTCGTATATAAATTATATTGCAGAAAATATTATTTCTGAACATTATAGTGTTGGAGGTTCTGTTCAAAATGTGTTATATCCGACTTATTCATCTTGCTTTTTAGTCATGGTCAGTTATATGTCGCTTTGTCTAGAGTTATCAATTCTAAAGGCTTTCGAATTTTGATATATGAGTGTGATAGTAGTAGTAATCGTACATGTTCAACGACCAATATTGTATTTTAAAAAGTATTTGAAAATGATAAAAACTTAGAAAAAACCGACTTATGGGTATTTTCTATAAAACGGATCTCCCTAATTTTACCCACCATCCTACGAGTATTTTCTGTGAAACAAATCTTCATTAAAACTACTATTTACATACATATTTATCATTAATATTACTATATAATTTAAATTTTAACAATATAAATCGTGTATTGCACGGATGTATTTCTAGTAAGGACAAACAATTGAAAGGAATGGTTGTCGTGGTCGAGTACCGGCCACGACTAGACCATCATTGCGTGGCCATCATGACTTGTCCTTTCGATTGATAACTTGTAAAGTCAATCCTACCTTAGACTAACATCTCATTACTTGGGATGCAAGTACTTCAATTTAGAGAGAGAGATGTTATTTTACTCCAATTTATGTCATCATCAACCCTTAAAAGGAAGGGCCAGCGGTATACATAGTTTTAACATGTATATTGACATTGACACAATGAATATGCAAAACCTAAGCTGTCATTGCAGTAACCCTGGCCATTGTTATACTTTTCAGCACATTTTACATTACAACAAGCTGTTTGGCATCTAGCACTACAATATCCCAATCCTCCATTGCAATCCCTCCTAACTGGTGGTGGTGGACTTGGAGAAGTACCACAACCAATACATCCCTCGTCGTTCAAATGTTTCGACCTGTCGCTCATAGTGAAGTACTCTTCGTTCACCTCCGAGGCAGACATATGCACAATACCTGCATTACTATTCAACTTAATCAAACAAATGGCAATTAATCACTAAACGTTACTCCTCTCGTCCTAAAACGAGTGTCTATTTTTACTCTTGATCGTGAATAAAAATGGACACACATTTCGTGATGGAGGGAGTTGAATATTAGCTGCTTTGAAGAATGAGGAGAAGAAGAAAATGTCTATATATTTCCAAGAGGATGAACATAAAACAAGTACCTAAGAGGAGGAGGAGGAGGACAGTGATATTGCAAAAGGTTATAGAAAGGTTCGTCATGATCCTTGCAAGTAAAGAGATATTAACTTGATTAATTTTCTCTCATTTCTCGTATTACTTATTTCATTTCAAGAATGTAATTACAAAGATGACACCTTAATGGGTGTGTTAAGAGAAAATATTCAATGTCACGTTGTTCACTGCGCTATATATAGTTTTAAAGTAGTTTGAAAAGTGATCTCTTTTTTCTCGGCGTGTTAGATAATAACGATTATGATAATTATGAGATAGATATGCATTATAAGATTACATTGTGCAATTACACAATCTCATTGTCAAATTCATACTTTTATTGGTTTGACTTTGATGGAGTTCTCACCATGTGAAAGAGTGGCCTATTTTAAGAATTCACTAACTCAAGGGTCCATTTCTTAAAACTAATTAACCAGCTTTGAAAAATAAAATATTCCCGATGTTTAGCTCAAAAGGTTCATGTTCGATAAGTCTACTAATTCAAATATATATTAATATTATTTGAGTCGTTCTTAATTATAAAAATGTTTAAGCATAGTCAAAATATTATAACACATGTAGAGAATAAAGTTAAAAAATTACATAAATTAAAAACATAATTTTTAAAAGTGAACTTTTTAATTAAAATATTTTAAAATAAATTATTGAATTGTTTATAATTACACTACTTAATAACAGTTGGAAACTCAACACTTGAACTTTTCTTTATCTTGAAAAAATTTGAAGATTGAATACATATAAGTTTACATTTACTTCTATCAAAATTTTGCATCCTATATTGCGTAAATTTTACTCCATCTAACCTAACCATTGAATAGCTTTTGAGTAAAAGCGTTCGAGATTATTTTAGAGATAAAAAAAAAAAGGCTTAAAAAGCTACAAAGTAGTATTTGACACTCCACACTTTTTTCAAAACAGGTAAAATAGCGTTATATCTCCCTATAAATTCAACTAGAAAGATGAAATTCAAACTTGGTAATTTTTTGGCAGTTCCATAGTTAGGTTCAATAGGTAAGAATCAAGCTAATAGAGGGGGTGGGGGGTGGGGGTTGGGGTGGTGAATAGCGTGGCTAAAACTCTTAAAACTTTTAGTTAAATAATACAAACTTATCAAAGTACCTACTAATTCATCAGTAGAGGCAGTGGAATAAAAAGAACGAGTTGATTTTAATGCTAAAATAGACAACTTTATCAAAATGACAATTTTCACAAAGGGTAGGATTTAAAGAAAAGTTACACATAGTAAGATCACAATGTTGTTGTTCGGATAAATTATTAAGGTTGCTGATAATTAAAACAAATACTCAAAGTAAACAAATCAGCAACAAAAATAATCCGTAAATAATAAGCAGTAAGTAAACGAGACAATAATTAGAAATGGTTCACAACATATATAAAAAGTTACTACGTCCATTACCAAGGTGGTCAACCTTGTATTTTAAATGTACATTATTTTTTCACTAGTACATTACAAGGCAAGATTACACTATCCTTAATCTTATATAAAGATCTAAGTGACTATCTAACTTGATCTTTAATGGATCATGTAAAAATTATCTTTGACCTGTGTTTGAATGATAATGTCCTTTAAACAAGGATTGATTTCACTCATGGGTGTGTGCAAAGCTTTTAATAAGTAGGAGTTAGGGAAAACTATCAATGATTATAAAGTGCTAACTGTTTAATGAGAAGTAGAGATAATGTTTGACTGTAAATTCTTTTAGAGTTTTGCATATGCATATGCAGCTTTTTGTCAATAACCAAAACTCTAGATCTTCAAGTTTGTCGAAAGCTAGATTCTAACAGGTAGCTTAAATCTTAGCAAACATAAGTCTATAACTAAGACCTAACCTATTGTAGTCTGAACATTACTTACATAAAAATTAGGGGTCTTCATTTAAGACTAAGTAATGGACTCAATCAAATTAATAAAAGACTACATTTTATTTGAGTTAACGCTCATTATGTCCACACAAGCATGATTGGATATAAATAAGTAACTGCAGCTTAGTTGGTAAGATGCTTCACTTACAATCGATAAGTCGTGTGTTCGAGTCACCAGAGGGTAAGTGGAAAACCACTATTGATTCTCTTTAAAAAAAGAAAAAAAGAAGAAGCATGATTGGATACCCATGTTAAGAGATTAATGAATTCGGTTCAATTTGTAGCGTGTTAGTCATTACGATAGTCTTCTTGACAAATTGAATATTATGATGATCAAATTGGTATTCTTGAAATAGTATGATGGTTGAATGAACAATTTTTCATTTTTAAACATTATAAACAATTGTTTTGCATTATTTAGTAATTACTACATGAATGACAAGTTTACGGTAAGAAGATCAGAAGAGATAGGTTTGCTCAACCTAAATTAAAGGCTTAAATCGCAATTTGGTCACCCTAATTTGACAAAAAAATTCGTTAAGCTAACTCAACTTATTTTTTTCACACTTTAATCACTATACTTGGCAGAAGTTTCACGTTCATCACTCCATCTAGATTTTTGGATGGAAAGCTTAAAACCTTTTTTAGAAACCCAAAAATACCCTTACTTGTATCACGTGCTAGTCACTTGAATCTTTCACCCTCACCCGACATCAGAGCCTTTGCCAAAAGAATCCAAATCCACTCTATCGCTGACGACAATTTCTTCTTCGATGCTCTTGACAATTTCCCCTTCAATTATCCCCCCAATCTTGAACCTGAAGATACTGGATTATCATTTCTGAAGCTATGTTTTACAGAAGAATCTGAACTACAACTTGCAATTCAATTAAAATAAAAAGGAAACCCCCCCACACACACATGCCAATACTTGCACAGTTATTTGAACAGTATTTTTAAGATTTGAGTTTGAATCATACCAAGATATCAAGCTTTCCAAAATGGATCTTAACAAGATTTGGGTTTGAATCATACAAAGATATCAAGCTTTCCCCTTCTACGACGACCTCGATGTCAACTACGACAACTCCTCTACGCCGGCACCCAAGTCGATTTCATGTTCTTCCCCGTCGACAAGATCGATTCAGGTCGGACCAAGTACATGGCCGTCGAAGAACGTGGGGCCACGAGCACAGACGGCTCAGGTCGGGCCCACGTTGGAGATCGAGTCGAGAATGGAGATGACGGGTCTGGAAATAGAGATCTTTGTGATTAGCGTTGAAAAATTTGAGTTTGAATTAGATTGATTGAAGAGTTTATGTTGGTCTGTTGCGGTGGATAATTGCTAACTTGGGTTGATTTTTTCTCTAATTTGAGTATGATAATTGCTAGCTATGGGGGCGTAGTCCTGTTTTTTTTTTTTTTTTAATTCATTTGTTAAAAATCTATGGCCAATTGGGTTGCTAGCTATGGAGTGAATTCGACATGCGAGAAGGTGAAGATGACAATGTCCACGTGCACGGCACCTTCCAAAAGTAAGGGACATTTTTGTCTTTTCAAATATTTCCATCCAACTTAACTAACGAAAATGACTCCAGTGACCTTATTGACTTTTCAGGCCAAGTATAATTGTGACACCCCGACCCGGATCTCTATACGAAATCCCTGGGTCGGGTCGCCAAAACTACTAAACGACACAACCAATGAAAAGCACGTGGTGTAACCACCCGTACTTACCACAAAACACAGCGGATAAAACCTGATTTAAATATTAGACAAGTCATCGGCTACACAACGCCGGAATCCAATAGATAAAACCACAAGTCTAGGACTTGGGAAACAACCAACAACAATGACAACAACAACATCGTCGGCTATAACATGCCAGAAGAGAAACTGAACTTACCAAGAAGTTAAATATAGAAGCACGATGTCTATGTTGGCTACCAAAAGAATAATACAATAACCAAGTATAATTCTACCCCAAAGTAAAGTCTATATAACTTTACATAACCAACGTCCTCACCAAAAGAAATACTACTAAACAACATCAAGCTTCAAGAGCTTCTAAACCAAAATACAACCTGCTAACAAATCGCAATCTCACCGAGAACCGCTAAGCTGGCTCGGATCTAAGGAAAAATAATAAACAAATAACGGGGTGAGTCATAATGACACAGTAAGTTACTAAATGCAACTATATGACATGGCATAATGCTCATTTTAATCATAACAAAGTGATAGTATTTATATGCATCACAACTCAACATGAAATATCATCCATGATATACAACTCATGTTAAATACTTAGCACTTTGATATTCACATAAGTGCGTATAAATAAATCATAAAATAAAGGATATCTTTCTCTTTATCTATCTTTGTGTTGCTCCTGCAATACACAAAATAACCAACGTGTATCGATACTCGTGTGTGATGTATCGACTATTCCGGTAAAATCCACCGGGTCCCCCAACAAAATCCATCGGGTTCTTCTAGCAAGCCAAAGTCATGCGTATTGCTACAACAATGGGGCTACTTCCCAACTGTGGCCAACAGATGAGGGGTGTGTGAACTCCGGTACGACGACTTATAGCGATCACGAAATGGATTCGTAAAGACTATAGGTCGTCCCACCTGATATAACGACAATGCCAGCTGGACTCTATGCAATGCACAAGTTGGTATAATACTCATCTTATGCAAACAACCATCAAGTTCAAAAGTAGTGAACTTGACAAATAACATGTAGATTATATTATTCTACCAAGAATTCTCATCTAACATATTGTTTCAAGAACTTCAAACAATCATTTTAGAGCTAATTACAAGTCTCTAATTTACCAGTATCATTTACTCGGAGGACCAAAACACATATCAAACGAACTCTAAATCTCGTAGGATTTCAATATGTTATTCAGTAATTGTTACTCCAACTTAATATCAACTTCTTAGAGTCATTACTACACTTCTCAAAATTTGGGTATAATTGCTATATGCAAGATTTCCCATTTCAAATCTCTAACTTGTTTTTGTGTTCAATTCCATGGTTGAGTGTTCAACATCAACATGCAACATCATCCAAACACCACACATAACATATAAACATGTTATACATCTCAATACATCATTTAAACATGAAATCATCAAGTAAACAAGACATGCATGTTCACTATATCAATATTATGCAGCAAATTCTTAAGCAAACATATGGGATTAGTAACTTACCTTAAATAGACAAATCCATCCACTAAAAAGAGAATCAAAGCCTTCAAAGTAGTTCTCCTAGTCCTAAGCAACACTTGGGTGGTCTTGCATGGAGGATCCAATGGTTGGATGGGAAGATGTGATCTACATACACTAATCTCACTCTCAATCTCCCACACAAGCTCTCTAGGTTTCCATGGAAGAAAATATGAGAAATGAAGTGTATTGGAGTCTCTTACATGGTTGAGAGTAACTTAAGGCTGGTCAATAAGGGTCAAACCAAGGTACAACACAATCAGCCAAGGGTCCAAGGGTCAAAAGCCACAATTACTAAACAAGTCCATGTGCTGTCCGTACATTCGCACGGCCGTGCCAATAATGTGCACACGGCCGTGCCAACTTACACAGCCAAATATGAAGTTTCTGCCCGGCCTCTCACGGCCGTGCCAAAAATGTATGCACGGTCATGCCAACTCTCAAAGCTCAATTCTGGACTTTCTGTCCACTCTCGCACGGCCGTGCCAAGTAAAGGTGCACGGTCGTGCCGAGCTTAACAGTTCAATCCCACTTCTATTTTGTTCTATTTCCTAGGTTTGATCACACAACACTTATAATACATCTAAACAATATCAAGAATTATAACATAATTAATCTAACATGATATTCAAGCAAATTTGAACACTTATAATAACATGTTAACATGCAACAAAGTAAGCATATAAGTCATAATTAAATCCAGGGTATTACAATAATGATTAAAGTGTGAAAAAAATAAGTTGAGTTAGCTTAATGAAATTTTTGTCAAAGTAGAGTGACCAAATTGCGATTTAAGCCTAAATTAAATCAGTTGGTGTTTGTGAAGTACAGTAAAACATTGAGATGACGATGCAAGTTTTAAGACACTAGTGATCCATTATCCTTGAATGGTTGGTCATAATACATGATGGAATTGGTGAAGAAGTGTATGATAATATTCGGGCATGCGATCTAATTGGTACAACTTTAGGAGTTGAAAAGCCTGCTTATTTTACTAAGAGTAATGCTAGAGCAACATATTTTATAAACAAATTTTATTTACATCCAACAATGTAGTGTTGTACGACACAACTTGCCAATGTATCTGTAGTTGCACTGTATAACACTGCAGTACTGAATGTAACCCAATTCTATTGCTCCATCATTTTCCTTTTACTAAAGAGAAAACAACCACTTTGACACCGTCAAGTCGTCCAAGTGGTGGTGCTAGTGACTCAAGGCAAAAGGCAAGGGCAGGGGATGTGGGGGAGGGGGAAGGGGAGGGGAATACATGTAAAATTAGTACTACATGTAGTATTCACCTTGTAGATGAAGATGGTGAGGACCATGATGAAGAAGAATGTGAGCCTACTAGGTGCTCGCTTGCTGCGGCTTTTTTGGAGTGACTTTTGACTTTTGGTTGAAAAGAAGTCATATTTAGAATATTTGTTTTAACTTATAAGCTAAGAACCTATAAGTAAGGTACAACACCCTTTGTACATTGAAAAATCAAAGCCAAAAGCCTCAATTTTAAGCTTCTTTGGCTTCTTGAAAACACAAAAATAACTATTCATCAATAAACTTTTGATTATTTCCATTTACCCTTCTCAAATACACATAAAAAGAAAACACTAATTTCAAGATAAATATTTGGAAAAAATAAACATTTAATATGGGACAAGGGATACAATAAATATTTTTTATTGTTGATATAATTGTAAATGTTTTACGGGGTAAGCATTTTCAACCTCCGCATATTTGACTAATTGCATTCAAAATTGGAAAAGAAAATAAAAAGCTAAATATGAAAAACTACGTATAAAAAAACAAATACATACTTATTTTTCGTTTTAAGTATGATTAAAAAAAAATTTAATATAGTCCCATGTTGACTTTTAAGATAAAGGTGAGACTTTTTTGTCCTCAATGATGGGACTAGTTAACTTGAAAATTTAGGGTATTATGGTCAATTGTGTTAAATCAACTATTTTCATCCTATTTAACAAATAATTATAACAAATCATAAGTCGTCTCTAAGCGCGTGCAACAAATAGCCTATTGGTCAATTAGCCACAAGCCGATTAGCCATCACCACAACAATTGAGCCCTAACATCGCTACAAAGAAGATCTTTGTTGAGTTTGGTTGAAGATGACGAGGATGATTAGCTTGTTGCCACTTGTTTACAATGACTTTATTTTCCCTCTTGCTTTTCATGGCTTAATTTTTTTCACTTGCTTGCATGACAATTTATTTTCTTATTGGGAGAAGGTACATCCGGGCCACCAAACTTTTTGTAAAATTATAGTCCGACCATCGAAACTTTAAAACTACACTTTGAGCCACCATACTTAAGTTTTGATGCATCCGTGGCCATTTTTTGGACGAACATTAGTTTAGCCGTTATATTAACATAAAATACCAATTTTACTTCTGTCTTCATCTTCTTCAGAAAATCAAAACCCAGCTTACCAGAAAAACAAAGAAACCCACTGCCAACAGTGTAACTCAAGTACAAAAATGTAAAATTCATCACTTAAATCTTCGGTTCACGACAACGCCAAAACCAAGCTTATCAGAAAATACCATGAATTTTACTATCATTATCAAAAATCTCATATTTACATCTAGGGTGGGAAAAGTTCAATAACCCACTCAAACTAATAGCAATATAATAAATTCAACATCAACTAATCTCATATTTTATATCCAGATCGGGAAAAGTTCAATAACCATGTTGCACCTCCTCCTATTGCTATTTTCTTTCTCTCTCCTATCTCTATCTCTCCTCCTCTTCTCTCTCCACAAGAAACTACAAAGAACAAAGCTCTCCAATTCTGTACCCAAAACCCAAAATCTCAATGAATTGAACCTCACCCATTTGACCCATTCCCTTCTTTTAGAGATCTTGTCTTCCAATTCCTCAAATGGGGCTGCTCACGATGACTCTGGTGTAACTGGGTCGGGTACGGATGTGGATAGGATCGATTCGGGTGGAGGGGAATGCAGAGTGAAGAAGAAACGGGCCAAGAAAAAGAAACCCGACTCGAATTGAAGCCCGACAAGGATGAATTCCATTCAAATCTGGTAACCATAGAAGCTGATCGGCGTTGATGAAGTTCATGAGGCCAGCGCGGCCGTAAAATTGGCAAGGAAAACAGTGGTGTTGGCTTATGATTCAGAGGATTTGATCCACTGGAGCAAGGTCTAATGCTTGATTTTTGGGTAATTGTTATTATGTAAAACACACAATCGGGCCACTATACATTGTGGAAGGTTGCAATTTGGCCACAAATTGTTTGAAAATGTTATTTGGGCCACTGTACTTCAGTTAGCTTGCAAGCGAACCCACCAGAACGTTAATTTTAAATGAAATCCCTATTTTACCCCTGTCTTCGTCCTCATCTCCCATAATGAAGACATGGGTAAAATAGGAATTTCATTTAAAATTAACGTGCTGGTGGGTCGCTTGCAAGATAACTGAATTACAGTGGCCCAAATAACATTTTCAAACAATCAGTAGTCGAATTGCAACCTTTTCCAAAGTACAGTGACCCGATTATGTGTTTTGCCTTGTTATTTTAGAGAGAGAAAGTGAGTTAAGGTGGGTGGAGTTAAATATAAATAAAGGTATAGAGAGAAAAATCGCTGAGTTTTTGGGTGGTACAGAGTTTTCAAGGGGTTAGGATTAGGGTTAAGGTTTGTTTTTTCTTGATTAGAGAGATGAAGATGAAGACAGGGGTAAATTTGGTATTTCACTTTAATTTAACGGCCGAACTAACGTCCGTAAAAAAATGGGCTCGATTGCATCAGAACTAAAATACAGTGGCCCAAAGTGTAGTTTTAAAGTTTCAGTGAACGGAATGCAATTTTGCGAAAAGTTCGATGGCCGAATATACCTTCTCCCTTTTCTTATTTGAAGTAATACTTATGTTCATCTTTTGCTTTGGAATAATAATTTAATTTTGGAAGTTGAAACTTGTGTTCTTACTATTATATGTAAACTTAATTTCATGAAATATTGTCTTTTAGAACATGGTTCTGAAATTTGTTACAACATATATATGTTTAATTTAAACTTTCTTTATTATTATCTCGTTTGTGTGGCTCTAACCTCGTCTTTCAACCTCTAAAGATACCTCTCATCTCTTACTTTTAGTAACTTTTATTATCCTTTCGTTCGCGTGCCTCTAACCTCGCATCTCAGCCTTAAAAGATACCTCTCGTCTTTTACTTTTAGTAATTGTGCATCCATTATTGATTAGATCGAGTAGACAACAACACGATGACGATGGCCTCGTAAAAGATACCTCTTAGTCTCTTATTTTTAGTAACTTTTATTATCCATTCGTTCGTGTACTTCTAACCTCGTCTCTCAACCTTAAAAGATACCTCTCGTCTCTTACTTTTAGTAATTGTGCATCCATTATCGATTAGATCGAGTAGACAACAACACGGTGACGATGACATCGTAACATCAAATATTTATTTAGTACAAAGAAATTTGAACATCAAGGTCCCAAATTAAAAAAAGTAAAGAAAAAAAAGAAAGAAAATAAAAAAGAAAAAGAAAATAAATACTTTAAATGGGGAAGCTAAATGAAAATAACCGCAAAAAAACATTAGTGCAAAAAGAAGCATTACCTCAGCCGTTCATCCGACAGCATTTCAACTGCCAAACATCTACGCACAAAAAGAGGGCCATCTTTCGGGCCTTCCTCGCCGCGTTTCCCTCCATCGTTCACGAGCTTCATTTTCATCTCCACTTTGAAAAAATTCCAACGCTTCGGTTCTCGCTGAAATCATGTCGAAGAGGTAATTGATTAATTTCTTCTTGATTCTTGATTCATCAATAATTAACAGGTTTATTGTATAGCTTTCAATTTCACACGCATGTTGTATTAATTTATATATATATGAGAAGGCTGACAGGGGAATAACCTAGGAATTCAATCGAGCAACCATGGAGAAATTATTTTGTTTTTGCCCCAATTTATTTTTTGTTGATTGTTAATAAGGGTTAGATTTGAGAATTAGTTTTTGGTTGTGCATGTATGGACTTAAATGTAGTTGCTTTCCACTTCCTGATTCTTTTTGATTAGTTTGAGTTTACGGAGTAAATTTGCCTAGTTTTCGAATCAATATTTGACTTATATATTTTTTAGTTTTAACGAATAGAAAATATTACTATGAACCACAATGTTTTTTACTTGGGAAAAATAAATATGTTGATACTGAATCCTTGTTTAGAAAGTGGTTCAGTTGACTTTGATAGGTCAAAATATTCAAAATATGTTTTTTTAAATGGGAAGGAGGGAGTATACTGATTACCTTTCGAGAAAATTATGGGTTATTTGAGGACAGAATCTATGCACAGTAATAGAGGGTTGACTTTAGTTTGGTGATTTATGCCTGCTTTTTTAGGTGAAGTAATTAGGTAGAAAGTTAGAAACAAATGTGAAAAGGAGAGGACTTGAAATGTTATTAAGGTTATATTGTTGAGGGACATAAACGCATGATTGTGAGAACCTCAGATTGTGCATGTTACTAGTTACCCTTCATTGATTTATGAGCATACATCTCTGGTTTGCAAGAAAATTTACCATAGAAAGTAATTATCCTTCAGTTACTGACATTTGGGAGATGTACATTGACAAGAGAAGGTGAAACTATACATGACTAATCCATTACTTCAAAATTTAACTTGCAACTCTACTCACCATTTGTTCTAATTACTTAGGTCAGCTACATGAATTGTCTCTTGCCATCATTGTTTCTCTAATGCATGATCAATTATATAAACCACATTCACTTAAATCTTACTTTGTTATTCTCGTCCACTTATGTTTCTATCTTCCGCTACCTCTAGTATACTTGTTGATATTGATACTATTTCACTTTCTAACTGAGAGTATACATTGTATTTGTCCAAACAATCTTAAATATTTCTCTCATTTTATCTCCTATTGGGGTTACCTTTACTGTCTCAAAATATGCTCATTTCGAATTCATCTTTTCTAGTTTTACCGGACATCCATCTTATCAATCTATAAATTAAAATTGAACTTGCCTTATAAACTTTTGTTCCATCAGGCTCAGCACTAATATCATCGAAACTGTGATGCTTATACAAGAAAACTAGTGGGCTTGAAAATATTATTGTTGAGGGGTGGGTGCAATGGCTTATATGAAGGAAAACGTGGTAACAGGAAATGGGCTTGTTGAGTTTGGGGTTTTTCTAATTTTTTTTTGAGGGTTTGGGTAGTGATGCTGGTGTAGTGTTTGTCAGGCCTTGAAATCTATGCCAAAAGGTGGGTATAGCAACCTATTAACTATGAAGGTTTTGGTCGGTAGATACTAGATGATTATCGATGAAAAAGTTTAGCAGGGATAGTCGACAGATGCCTGTGCCTATATGTTTTGATGCCCACTTATTATTTGTACATGTCCTGAGACATTGGTTCCACTGCACCTGTAACTGTAACTTGAAGCATGCCTTCTCCTTTTGCTCTGTTTCAAAAGTCCTCATAACCAATTTTAGATGCAGAGTTATGGCAGGATACAGCATTCACTTGTGCACGGTTATTTTGCCTCTTTATAATTAACTGAAATCACTTAACAATTATTAATGGTTGTTTATTGTGGTGTGAGGCTAATATTAATAATCTTTGAGCTCTCTTATTTTTAATTTAAAGGAAGGTTATATGGGCCATCAAGTCTGCATTTGCTCAGCAGAAACTCATTCCTCTGCTGATACTTCTCAACCTTCTTCCCCATGAATTGAAATTCTTTTGTTTCAGGGTCCTTTGCAAGTTTTTTGCACATGGGGCATGTCTGAAAGGAGAGCATTGTGAGTTCTCACATGATTGGAAGGAGCCAGCTAATAATGTAAAATCTCTACTCCTTTCTTTAACTAAAAATCCAGTTATTTCAAGGTCTCATGATACATTTTACCTCTAAATGCTGCTTATTGGAACAGGTTTGCACCTTCTATCAAAAAGGAGTTTGTGCTTATGGGAGTCGTTGTAGATACGATCATGTTAAAGTTTCTCGGCCACAGTCTTCTGCTCCTTCTTCATCAGCATATTCTCAGCCATATCTAGTTTCAGATTCTGTTCAGGCAGCCTGTCCATCAAGCACTGCCATCGGATTAACTCCAGTCCCAACCGTTATCGGAGAGCTTTCAGCTTCAAGTAGACCCTTTTTATCTCCGATTGAATCTGCATGGAGTGAGGCTTCTGGGCAAAATGAGTTTGTAGACAATGGTAATATTGGGGAGTCCAGGAGTACTAGCCCTGCTGATCTTGCAATCTGTTCATTTGCTGCTGCTGGAACTTGTCCCCGTGGCGAAAAATGTCCTCATATTCATGGGGATCTATGTCCTACCTGCAGAAAACAATGCTTGCATCCATTCAGGCTGGAGGAGAGAGAGGAACATATAAAATCTTGTGAGAAGAAGCAGCAACATCTGGAGGCATTAAAACATAGTCAAGAAATTGAATGCAGTGTTTGTCTTGAGCGTGTTCTTTCCAAACCCACAGCAGCTGAGCGGAAGTTTGGGTTACTTTCAGAATGTGATCATCCTTTCTGTATATCATGTATCAGGAATTGGCGTAGTAGTTCGCCTACCTCTGGAATGGATGTAAATTCTGCACTGAGAGCCTGCCCAATATGTCGAAAGCTTTCGTACTTTGTTATTCCTAGTGTGATCTGGTATTCCAACAAAGAAGAAAAACAAGAAATCGTTGATAGTTACAAATCAAAGCTCAGGTATTATCATGAGACCGTCATTCCTTATGTTCCAAAAAGCTGGTTACCAAATTACGAATTAGCTACTTGTGGTTACCTTGAAAGAACAGCTAAGAGATTATTTGTTCGCTTTGCCTCTTGTTTTATCAACAAACATGTGTGTGTTATTCATGTAGTTTGAGATTTGGTGTTTGGAAAACATCATCATAGTTTATGAATTACAGATTTTTCTTGTATAGTAGAAGCAAGTTAGTATAGTATGTTAGCGAAATGGGTAGTTGGGGTTGACATAATAGTGGATGAGAAATGGAAAGATGTTGTAATTGTTACTAGAAAAGGCAATAGACTCGTACTTACGAAGTTGGTAACTTGGAAATATAGAATTGATGTAATTAGTGCTTATGCATTTCTGGTAGGATTAGCCCAGCAGACAGTAGTTCAATTTTGGGAGGATATAGACGGATTAAATAAAGAATACCTATTGGCGAGTAGATAGTGGGGGAGTTGTAATGGTCATGTGGGAAGGCGTCGTGTGAGATACGAAATGGTGATAGGGAAATGGTGAAGAGTTGATCTTAGATTTTGTGGTAGCTTACCATTCAGTGATAGCAAACACATGCTTCTAAAAGAGGGAAGAATGACTAACCTTTAAAATGGATTAAATTAGAGTCCGATAGACTTTTTTCTATCTTGAAAGTAGATTGACTAACTTGTTAATAATGTAATTTGATTCCAGGGGAGACTCTAACCTCATGTCTAATCTCACAACATAGGATCATAGTGTTAGATATAATCTAAGAAATAGCCATGTAGAAAAGAGACTGAAAACCAGAGAAGTAAGTGGTGGAATTTAAAAGGTTAGATATTAAGATTGTTTAAGGTAAAATGTTAAAAGAAGCAAGGTGGAGTCTGGATGATGGAACAAATGAAAGTGGAGTAGAATGTAGAAGTGTTTGAAAAGAAAATTAAACAAGGTTTTAGGGAAACCAAAAGGTAGAACACCAGTGTGCAAATAAGGATTAAGAAAGTGGTGGTGAGATGAAGAAGTCCAAAGATGTTAAGAATAAAAAAGATTCTTATAACACTTGAAAAAGATCTAGAAATTCTGAAGATTAAGAATGTTGCAAATGCATCCCCAAGAAAAAACAAGTAAAGAATCGTGAAAGAGGCTGAGTCAAAAGTTTTCGTAAATTTCATACTAAAATAGACATAAAAGATAATATATGTATATGTGTGTGTGTATATATATATAGGCACACACACATAAACTTCTCATGTTAAGGGAGATAGAGTGCTAGGGATGTCAATTTGGAAAAGGTCTTAAGGATGAAGATTTTTGTTTTGAAGAAGAGAAAAGAGAAGGGGGAGCTGTTTTCAAGTATAATGGTTATAAGGGAAAGCAGGTCATCTAATTCCATTTCCTGCGAAGAAACAGCTCTAGGTAAGGTAGACGAGTCGATCACCTAAGCCCTACTTGGCGATGTCTAATTTCCTTGCTTGACTAACAGTTGTGAAGGATGGCTGCTTGAGACTGTACCGACAGGATGGACTAGAAGTCCACCTGGATAGAGAGAAAGAAAGAATAAAGAAGCCAAAATAAATATAAAAGTGCTCTTCAAGCGTGTCAGAAACAGCTAAACCATGAAAAGCACCCGTAAGCAAAGCTTGAAATGTACCAGAAAATGGCAGAAACACCAGTGTCACAGAATCTGTTCATGTTTCCTAGGAGAGGAAAGTCAACTCTAGCAATGTCTATAAAAGAGACTGTCATCACGCCTCCTCGCTGTCTACTTTTCATTGTAAGTACTTTGATCACTTGAGTAAAGTACCTTTATACAGCAGTCTGAAAACCTGAAAGTGGTCTGTCATCGAGAAATTGAAGTATGCTGCTTGCAGGTTCGGAGGTGTTTGTCAATTTTCTTCTGGTCCGCTGTTTGGGTTTCGTGGTTTCTTGGTTATGTCTTTGTTAATATGGCAGCTCCCAGAATTAGTACTTTCTTAGGATCTAAAAAGTTTGGGCTATAAATATTATGCATGGAGAGCTCAAAGGTAGAACTTGTGCAGGTGGCTATTGGAATGAGAACTTTCTTTGTTGTAGACATATGCTGCTTGTGTAGAATCTTTCATGTCTTTCATAGGTATAATATGCTATGGATCACTTATATGCTGGGTCTCTGTCTCTCTCTCTCACGTTGTCTCTGTCTCTCTGTCTCTGTTTCTCTCTCTCTCTCTCTCTCAAGATGAACTCTTCTATTTCTGTTTCTTGAGATGAGTCCTTTCAGGAACATCACATCCTTTCAATCACTGTCCTTCGTGGAAGGATCCTGCAATGTTTTAAGTAAAAGTTCAATATCCTTACTCAAGTTTGAGTTTTGTTATTCGAGCCGATGAGGATGAATTTCTCTAGATTGTCGTTCTTAGGTGTTGTTTATTAGTGAGATTCCATTGTGTTATCGGGTTGGAATCTGATTTGGTGGTGTGGATTTCCAAACTATGGGATACACATGTGAGAGTCGAGTTAAAGCCTCAGCGGCGGAAGGGGAGGGCATCCAAAGCACATAAGCATATAGAAGATCATTCAAAAAGCTGGGTATGGTGGTTTTCAAGGTTCAGGTCAGGGATCCGTTAATAGCTTCTTACTCCGTCGGCCACTAATAGGACACACCCATCGACCAGCATGGAGAGTCAGGCATACTAGCAGGAGTAGTGCTTCCTCAACTTATCAGCCAAAGTCAGATCAGTCTGTGTCAACAACCTCTACCTATCTGCTCTCCTCTCCTTAGCACCTGAGACCATCAGTCTTTGTTGAAGCCACTGAAAACCAGTAAATGTTTTAAGTCAACTTTTGCAATTATATTTGACTAAGGCCCATATCATTTTTTTTTATCCGTTTTTTAATTTATTTTTACTAATCTGTTTTATGTTGGGCTTACTTAGCATCTCAGAAGGAGAGATTTCCAATTTCCTAATCTGGGCGGGGGGTGTGGGAGGGTGAATGAAAGCGCAGATTGGCTTATTCGGGGACGTGGTCTCAAGGAGTGGGTGGGCGCATGGCCGTCTTTGGGGAATCTAATCTCTGATCCGTCACTTATATTTAGATTAATGTGAGGATATCTGCTTGGACAAGAATTTGATGAACAACTGATTTGAGATGATAGAAAAAGAAAATAGGTTCTTAAAGTACTCCTTGTCAGTAATCACGTTAGGCAGCCCGAATTCGTCAATTATTTCTTGAATGAAAGAATTTCGTTGAAGATTCCAAATTACTTCTTTTCTGCATATGAAAGTTCGAGGCTTTGGGAGGAGAGGAGATGCTGCCATTCTTTGGCAGTGTGGGGTGTTTGCTACTTTATGTTGCATTTGGTTGGAACGGAACAGCAGGATTTTTCAGGAGCAGGCCTTATCTTGGAGCCTTTTGGTGGGTGTTTGCTATTTTATGGTGCATTTGGTTGGAACGGAACAACATGATCTTTCAGGAGCAGGCCTTATCTTGGAGCCTTTTGTGGGATAGAGTGACTTTTATGGCTTCTCTTTGGGGTTCAGCTAGGGGTGCTTTCCATGTAACTCCATTGTCTGTTGTTCAGTGCGATTGGCATGCACTTCTTTTTAGTTTTTTGTATTTTCTTTTGTTTCTTTTGATTTTTTGTTTTGCTTGATGGACTTCTCGTCCGTCTTTCTGTATTTCCCATCTTTCTAATTTAATAAATTTCTTTTTTTAACAAAATAAAAAAAAGCAAAAAAAAAAGAAAAAGAAAAAAGAAAATGGGTGTTAGTTTTTGGTATTCCCCTCCATTTGTGGTCTTTCATGCAATTGCTGATATATGTGGACGGTATAATATTTGTATTTAGAGGGTTCGGATCTTGGTGAAGGCGGGGGGAGTGATCCGTCCAATCTCTCAGTTACCATGGAGCCAATCGAGTTGTGTGTTGAAAACTTTTCGACTCAGACCAGAAGTTGATGCTAAGGCGGACTTGAATATGGCAAGTGGCCTGATGTCCCGCATCCATTGCGGAGTGTCTTCTATGTTGGTTAATAAGGCAGGTTCAGTCCTTCCCCTTTGAGTGCGCTTTTGGGGTGAAGTTAGGGGTCCTTGTCCGCCACCACTACTCTGTTGGCCGGTGTCGCTTAGGGTTTGACGGATCGCCGACTGAGGTGATAGGGTCTTAAGGGGGTGGAGATAATGCGTCCTACATCGGTTGCAGAGTGTCTTCTGTGCTGGTTAATAAGGCAGGTTCAGTCCTTCCCATTTGAGCGTGCTTTTGGGATGAAGTTAGGGGTCCTTGTCCTTATCATGGCCTCCTGCTAATGTTAGTCTCCTAGCCTCCTATTAATGTTATCCCGGAATGCCTCTCAAGTCTCAACAAATGTGGAGAGGGAGGTCAACGATCAGTAACCCCTGTTTTGTTTTGGTGGCTGGGGAAAAGGTGGTGCGTGAATCACAAGCAAGAGACGTTTGAGGTGGAGTTAATCTTTGGAGAGATTTGGCTTTACCAACAATCTCCTTAAGTTTGATGATCCTATCCCCAAAGTAGCAATGACCCTTTTCAAATTAATGATAAGGCTTCTAGTGAACCTCGGTCAGATCTGAGGGCTTGTGTTTCTGATAGATTGGGCCATCTTATGGGTGCAAGTCCCTATTCTTGTCCTCAAGAGGTACGGACGCACAGAGCAATGAGTCTAGGGGTCAAGTGGGTGGTCGCACACAAAGTGGGTTCTCAAGATTGGGCCATGAAGGTGCGAGCTCAGCACTAACTATTTCCTTTAGGGGACTAGTGTTTTCCAGAGGTTGGGCCATCTTCATAAAAAGGGTTTTGGCTTTGTTGGGCTGAGTAAGTCGTGTCAAAAGCCTGATGGGTTGGGTCTTAACGACCCCTTACAATTTAGTAGGCACACGAGTTTTGATGCAAAAAGTCAGCCAAGTGACTTGTACAGTCAGCTGCAAGGAGAAAACTGAGATGGAAGGTCGCGAGAGGTAAACAGAATGGTGGACGACGATGCTAAGGAGTTGTCGGAGTCGGCAATCAAGCCGAACCTGCTGTGCTTAATGACTTTCTTTCTGCGTCGTCTCCTTCTTCTAATTCTGGGATGGTTCGCATGGGGGTTGTGGTGGAGAAAAGACCCAAGTCGAGATTTGTGTGTGTGGTTGACTAGAGGGACAAGTACAGAGGTTCAGTTTGATTTGGTTTTGAATGGTAAGGGTATTCTCACTAATGGGGATGTTAAATGCCTTGTCCAACAATTTTTTAGAGGGCGATAACTAAATCTTGGAAAAAGAGTGGTCGTTAGCCTTCTGATCTGACTGGAGGATGTTCAGGAGGTGGAGCTTCAGAATGTTAATCCTAGGGAGAATGGTGGTTTTTCTTAAGATAACCTGCCAGCCCCTTTCAATCCTGATTCTATTTTGCACTCCGATGAGGTGTCGCCGTGTCGGAGTCTAATGGTTCCATCGATTATTCTGATGTAGAGTTCAAAACTGTGTGGGGTTTGTATGAGGAGGAGGAAGAAATAAGGTTGTTAATTGAGAGCTTTAAGATGTATGGAGGATAGCTGATTGAAAATCTTAGGCAAGAATCTGAATCCAATTTGGAGAGGCATCCTTCCCATTCCGAGAATCGCTGGTTCAGTCTCTAGTTCTCATAATGTTCAAGGGGGACGTGAATAGAGATCTTGCAATATCCATTGAGCTACTGGGGAAGGGGATTGATACCAGGTAACGTGATCGTGTCCTCTCTTAGATGGGGGTCAAGTTGGTGAGTCCATCGGGGGAGCCTATGAGAGTAGGTGTGTCATCGGTCAATCATAAAAAAAGATAGACGGGGTCAGAGAAATGCTTTGGTTAATGTCCTGTGTTAATTTTTGGAGAACCGTGGCCCAAGAGGGCTGGTGTCGGGTCTTTAGTTTTGCTAAGATGACTCAAGAGTTGGAATGTAAGGGGTCTTAGTAGTTTCTGTTAGAGGCATCTTGTTATAGAGATGATCCGCATTTGGAGGGCAGCTTTTGTTGTTAGCCCGTCTTGTTTTGGTTTTCCTTTTGGTTGGGTCTTTCATTCTGGTTGTAATGGTGGATTTCTTAATCACATCTGTTTATCCTGCTATGTAGTTTTCTTTTTCTATCAAAAAGTAAAGAGCACTCTCTCAGCTTTCATGAATCAGAAGGCCTACTCCCAACCACTCTTATATAGCTCCCACAATCATGGGCAGCAAGCTGCCTTTCATCGAGTATGCTTATATATATGATCATGATGTGTCTTTTCTCTAATTAAGGTTGAGAAAGCCTATCATTAGAGAAGAACCTACCTCTTTCATCAATAGGTTTGTGAAAGATGATCTGGCCTGCCTTCTATCGCAAAAGAATGCTATTTAAAGTAGAAATTGAGCATATGTTATTGTAATATATATATATATATATATATATATATATAGTTTTCTTTTGTGATAGAAAAGAATTGCAAAATAGATAGAATTATCATTGATGTACATTAGAAATTCTTGGATCAAAAGGGATGTAATACATGGGTTCTGCATTCGTAGATGTCTTTGAATGCAAAATGGTGCATATGAGTATTGAAATCATTGCTTTCTATGAAGTGATATGCACTGCTTGCTTATTAGTTTAAGGGGGTATAAATAGGCTTTTAACTTTTTTGTTGCACTTTTGTGGTTAGTGTACGTATACCTATTAAATCGAACTCCATATTTTGTCCGCGGTACGCGCCTCGTAGGCTGTAAATAGTCTTTGTTTTCAGTACAGATATGAGTTGCTGAACTCAACACAAAAAATTATTTGATTCTTTCCTTTCATAGAATTTCCATGATACACCAGAAATATGTATATATGTATATATGTGTGTGTATATATATATATATTTATTTATTAAATCCTGCCTGGATAGGAACCGGAGAAGGCCCTCAACATGGTAGTAAGAGCAAAATGACATTAGTACAATATGAAGTGGAGCAAATTGACATTTTCTTTTGGATAAATATTTTGTTTGAAGTAGGAAGTGGCGAGTTGGTCAGATTTTGGAAGGATATATGGCGCGGGGAGACAGAATTGTGGAGGTTGTTTCCCATGCTATTTGATTTTGCTGTTAATAAGGATAGTATGGTGAGTTCCGTTTTTCATGTGGATGGATGGAGGAGTATCTAGTTGGAACCCTTGTTTTTATAAGAAACCCGCAAGACTGAGAGTTGGAACCCCTTACCCAGTTTTTTATCAAGTTATATGATCAAAAGGTTGATAGGAGTAGAGAGGATAGAATCATATGAAAGGGGTCTTAGTAATAACTCTTTCTCTGTTAGATCTTACTACACGACGTTGACGAAGGTTAATGGTTCTCGCTTCCCTTGAAAGGTAATGTGGAGAACGAAGGCCCCATCTAGAGTGGCTTTTTTTGCTTATGAAGCAGCCTATGAAGCAATACTTACATGAGATAATTTAAGGACATGAAAGAGGATTTATGTAAATTGGTGTTATATGTGTAAAGGGGATAGAGAGAGCGTCAATCATCTTTTGCTTCATTGTCCTGTGGCGAGAGTTCTTTGGAATTACATTCTCAATATGTTTCATATTTCGTGGGTGATACCTAATTCTATGAAGGAGTTATTTCTTGCGTGGTCTCTTTATAGGAAGAGGAAGAGGAAGGTGGGGCGTTTACTGGATCATGTGGGGAGAGAGAAACCAAAGGGCTTTTGAGAATGAGGAGACAAACGTGGATAGATTGAAGGAGCTCCTGCTTCGGACTTTGTGTTTTTGGTGTACAGAGTCGATGTCTCCTATTGATAATTCTTTTCTAGAGTTTGTGAATAGTTTATATGCGAGTTAACGTGTTTCGGAGTATACTCCCCGTGTACAAAGGACGTGCCACCTGTTTTGGCGCCTTTTTGTATATTATTTACTGATCATAAAAAATATGTACAAAATCCAACCTAATTTTTAGTAGGATATGCACTTGCTGACTATGTGATGTTTTGGTATTTAATAAGTCTGTGAATGTGGAAATAGAAGCAAATGGTGGCTCAATAACTTAAAACAGTCTTTGGCCTCGGAATTCCAAATCCTATCACAAGTATTATTTCTCTAGGAAAAAGAAACCTGGCAGTCCGGATTAACCAAAAACGAACTTCCACGGTCTAACCATAACTACAGTTTTATCCGGTATGAGACCTGGGCTGGTCTGGGCTCCAGTTTCTGGTTATCTGTCGAATCAGCAGCCCCGGGCCTCTTTCAGTAACTATGGGTGTACGTCCTCCTTTTGTATGTTTTGATATTTTAGATTTTGTTGTACCTATTGTATATTCCTGGATTTATTTCATGCATTTTTTTGTGGAAGATAACTCATTACAACTTGGCTTTAAGGCTGTTATTCTTCCTTTTAACCTCATCGCATGTGTAATAGTTGTTGTAGAGCGTAATTGTTCCTTCTCTTGCAGGTCTATCGACTGCAAGCACTTCGACTTTGGAAATGGAAGTTGCCCATTTGGAACCAGTTGCTTTTACAAGGTAGCTATACTTGATGGGTTATTCTTTGGACTAGTGATTATTTTAAGTTGACTGTTTTCCTTTGCATATTTGTACTTGCACCATATAAACCAATCAATATATGTATGGTGTCTGAACTAAATTTCATACTCCCTCCGTTCCTAAATAACTGTCCTGTTTTGACTTTTTAAAGCAAACCGATTGTTTTTCAAATGAAAGTTTAATGTGTATTTTTGTATTTTTTTCAAAATCATAAAACACGTAATTCGTAATACACAAAAAGTACTACGAATTATATGATTTTATGGTTTTGAAAAAAATAAAAAAATATGCGTCAAATTTTCATTTGAAAAACAATCAATTGACTTCAAAAAGCCAAAACAGGACAGTTATTTAGGAATGGAGGGGTATTTGATATGAAAACTCTGTCCTTTTGTTATGTAGACATATAACTTCCTGGTAGATACAAGGCTTGTAGTTGAACAAAATTATAGCTGTTTCCAGCATAATGATCGACTTTTCTGACGCATTTATCTGATTACCAGTTACCTACTGTTTGATTATGTATGTACCTGATACGGATAGTGGTCAGTCTGACCAAATAAGGATCCAAATCTACTGTAAATATTTATAACATGCTCATAGATCTTGCAATATATTTGGATATCAACCTATCTTGTCCATTGATTTCAAAACAAAATTAAAGATCTATGATGATATATCTCATTTCTTGTTTGTCCTTTTTTCTTTGCATTCTTGACCTTCTATTTCCCTTTCATCTTATCTAAGTGCAATTGTTTGTTCTCTGAGTCTCAACCACCCGGTGTTTGCTATTTCTCTCTCTAACGAGTGGACCCTGTGACCTATAGTAACTAACTTGGAAGTCCTTCAAATTGCGTCGGTAATGTCTCTGTTGTCAGAACCGTACTGTCATTCTTGAATTCTCTCAACAACCACATATTGGCTATTCACATCTCCTATGTCGTTGGCAACTCAAGTTGTAGTTGAGACCCATGTATAATGAAGAGAGGGTTTAAACAGATGTGCTTTCTCATCCGCATTGTGTCGGGCACAATAAATGCTAGCCTTATGTATTAACGTATATTTTCACCTAGTTGGATAGATTTCTTGTCCAACTTGTGATTGAACCATATTTGAAATACCTTACAAACTCAAATTTGGGTTGCATTTTAGGAGATCCTTTTGATTATCATAATGGTTAAACAAGGATAGTATCTCTTTGTTTCATTCCAAGTTTGATTCATTTTCAGCACAGCTAGGAATAATATTGTACGGTATGCTCTGAAAATTAGCTGTTAAACAGTAGATTTTTTTTTGGAAAAAACAACCTTTGGATATGTCTAATTTGTCCTACTCTCTTTTGCAATTAGGCTAGGTGCTAGGATTGTCTTATCAGGATGTGTGTAGTCAACCACGTTTAAGTAATTTTCATGTGATTGTAGTAAAGCAATAAAACTCGCCATCGTTCCTCCTCCTTTACTGAATTAGGAGGAGACATGTAAGTGCTGGTTCTATTTGTCTGTCTGCTTGTACTTAATAAAGAACTTGCTTGATGACTAAAAAGGTGGAGAAGGATATTGTTATGAGCCTGCAGATCTGGGCCAAGCTAAAGTATGCATCATTTCTGCATGCAATCAATATTTTAGCTTTGTAGTATTGGTGTATCTGATCTCTTGTAGAAAATTCTTTTTGTAGCATTTTAGCTTTTCAACTCATTAAAGTTGATTCGAATGCAAACTGGAACACTGAAGGTAGACCCACTGCCATACACTGGCATTTGTTGCAGTTTGGTCTTACTCCATTAAGTGGGTGATGATCTGAACTCTTTGGATGGAATTTCTTTAGTCTCCTCATATACTGGTTAAAACCCAGCATCTAGCATGGTCAGGTAGAATTGTCCCTCACTTGCTAACCAATGGTGGCTCTGCACTCCATAATCTCAGTAGCTGAGCCACAAGCTCCTCATAGATTTTCTTATATGTATGTGTACATAAACAAAAATATATGTCTATATATGCTGGGGAAGAAGTGCCAATGGAGGAGCCAAATTTGTCTGTGATAGTTGTGGTTAGTTCTTTTGGTGAAGCGGTGCATGCTGATGAAGGTAGGCGGGAGTATAAAGCTGTAGAGAGGAGGGAGATAAAATGATGGTTTTGGTGTTTGGTGATGATTGAAGAGAAAGAAAGATGGACGTGGCAGGAGGCAGGCTTTACGGTGCAATCGAGTAAGGTCCTTGAAGGCGGAGGGAGGGAGGGAGGAGGTCTGATGGTGGACGGAAGGAAGAGACATGGTGTTGCAGTGAGGGGATGGGGTTAACCTTGAGATGGGAGAAGAATGGTGTTCCATAACGAGCTCTTTTCTGATATCTGAACATTTGGGTTAAATGTTTGTGCATGGGTGTGTTCCTATTAATAGGGACTGTTTAGCACTGATCAAGTGGACATATTTGGCCTTTAACGAGAATCCTTATCTTGGTACATAACCATTTAATGGCTGGATTTTTGACAGACTTGAACAGGGTGCAACGGGTTCCAGCAACACGACTCCAATAATTAAGCTTTGAAATATTTGGGTCTAATATCTAACATACAATTCTCCCCAGGGGTCCATAGGTTAGTGGCTGAAGTTAAATGATGAACAGTGGTAAAATACAACCCACGTCCCAGGATCAATTTACATTGGTTATCTTTCAGGCTTTGCCTGGATATGTTGGTGAGCGCAGTTAGTGCCCCTTGGTGGTTTTAGTCCCATACTTGGGTCCAATGTGCCCTGTTGTGGTGACGTTTTCCCTCGGTTATCAAAAACTAAATATAAATATCTAATATATAATTTATGGAAAAGGCTAACATGTTCATTAAGGACACTAGTTAAGGTGTATTAATTTGACTAATTGTAGTTTTTTGTTGAAAGCTAGGTACTTGATTAAATAGTTTGATGATTTGATAAACACTACATAATTAATTGTCTTTATTTAGATTTTTTAAATATAATTTGTGATTATTTGCATGGGAAAAGGAAATAATTAAATTTTAGTTTTTTCAAAATCAAATCAAATAATCAGTGCTATGATGATGTTTTTAGACTACTGAATACTCCTTGGCCTGGACACATGTTATTAGGACCCTCTATTCATTAACGAGTGTTTTCTCCTTGGTGATGTGTACTTGTACGATCCCTATCTTGCATGTCCACGTTTATGCTTCAGGCTTTTAAGGGCATTCTGATATTTGACATTTTAATGATGTCTGATCTTGTTAGACATATTATGGCAAGTCTTCTTCATTGGTTGTGTTTGGCATGTTCATTGTTGGACAATAAAATGGAAGAGCAAAATAAAATACTATGTATCAGACTTTTGCTCATTCAACTTTCCTCATTTCACTTGCTATTTATATCAGGGAATTATGATCATCTGATGGATCTTAGTGTAAGTAGGATGCGCAGAAAAAAGAAGGCATTTTTTCTATTTTATATGAGCAGGCGAGGGAGGGTAGGAAGGTTTTTCTAGCGCGGTCTTATTTTATGGAAGCCCAGTTAAAGGTGATTTTTGTCTTGGAGGCCTTTATTGAGCAGTCAATGACTTGACTTTGGGGGCAATTTGTTAACGAAATGGTTTTGTGGTGAGACATTTGAAAAGGTGGTTGATAAGGTGCTTCCACAGTTTGATGTAGGCAAAGTAGTTTTAGCTTGCACTCTGTTTTGGGAAGGAGATGGAGCTGGCGGAGCGGTAGCAGTATTGGGTTTTTCTCTTGTGGTTTTATTTGAGTATGGAAGTCCACTTAAAGTTAATGTTTATTTTTGATGACTGGGCTTGGTCTTCATTGAGCAACTATGATTTGGGGGATGGAATATTATGTAAATAGCCGTCTACACATGTCCTAGCATACGTGTGTGACATGTGTCGAAGCACGAAATTAGGGTTTGTAGAGGGGAAGTGGGATTTGACTTCATAGAAGGACAAGTAATTTTTTTTATTTGCTAGGAAAGGACAAGCAATACCTAATTCACCCAAAATCAAATGAAGATATGTTCCGAAAGGTAGTATAAATTACTGGAGCTTTTAAAATTATCTATATTCATCTATGTTTAATCTTTAGATGTTATTTATAGATGGCCATGTCCATGTGTCTTGGATTTTGATGGTCGCCATGTCCCATCCACATGTCTTGTTTACTGGAGCTTTTAAAATTATCTATATTCATCTATGTTTAATATATCTACTTTAGATGTTATTTATAGATGGCCATGTCCATGTGTCTTGGATTTTGATGGTCGCCATGTCCGATCCACATGTCTTGTCGACCCTCGTGTCTATGTCGACAAATAATTTTTAGCTATCAATAACTTGTACCTGGGGGAATATATGTTAACGAAATTGTATTGTATCTAAGAGAAATTGGAAGAGGTGGTAAGTATGCTGCTTCCACTGTTTGTACTGAAAGGAGTTTTAGTATGCACTCAGTTTGTTGTTTGGGGCGGAAAGGCAGCAGTATATGTTTTTCTCTTGTGGTCTTATTTGAGTATGAATGTCTAGTTAAAGAGGATATTTCTTTGATGACAGCGGTTGGCCTTATTGAGCAGTCAATAACTTGTCTCTGGGGTAATATATTAGCGAAGTGGTGTTGTCTGTGAGAAAAATTTGAATTTGGGGGCCGACAAGCTCTGCTTCCACAGTTTGATATAGTGGATGTGGGTCGTTTTGTGGAAAAGAGGAACAGAAGGTTGGAGTTTATGATTGTTAAGAAAAGGCTAAAACATTATGTTTTGATTGTGATCTGGCAATTTGTTTGACCTGAATTTCTGCGTAATTGTTGTACTACTTCATTTCTTTAGCTACCAATAAGAAGCTAATTGCTTTGTTTCACTGAAATTTTCTGTTAACCAGCATTCCTTTCACTTGCAAGCTTCCTTCCTCTTCAAGCTAGAAGTCGCTTCATTTGAAGCATTTAAAATGTGATCTGTCTTTTTCTTCTTTCTTTACCTGGCTTCTCGAAAAGTTGTTGTATCAAAGTTTTTTCTTTCTGACATAGCTGTTCTTTTCTTTCTTGACCATTGTTTTCAGTGGATATAAAACAGTTGTTTGTTACATCTCTTGGCAGCCAATGGTTTATTCACTTTTTTTTATTTTTTATTTTTTATTTATAGATCAGTAGAGTACTGTTTAGAACTTTTCATTTAGAATCAGTTCCATTTACCTTCAGTTTGAGTTTCTTCATTCCATGATTACTACTGTGTATTTTGTCTTCCAGCATACGATCAAGTTAGGGTCATATCTGTGGAATGCTACTCTTGGACTTGGTATTTCTGGCTGGGATACAGTTCTGAGGATGTGGATATGGATGGTTTACATGTTCTATTCATATACTTGTACCATTTACACAGACCAGTAGAAGAACATGATGTGGAGAGTCATTGGGATGATAATTTGGAAGGTGAAAGCAGTGCTAGCCTTTTAATAGATGCTTTCTTAGGAGCTGGGCGGTGGCTTTCTTACAAATGCCTTTTCGTTTAATATGAATGAAACATGATTAGAGAATAATAGTGACGATGATTTAGAGATGAAAGCAGTGATGGTAATTTAGAAAATGCTTACTTAGTGGCTGAGGCTATGGCCTTCTTGCAGATTTTGGAAATCAGTGATTCATTGAATGATGAGGATATTTATATTTCTTGAGCAGCTAAACCAATTGTGGCTGTCCTGTTGCATGGTCTAGTTGGTTTCTGAATGGGGGTGTAGTGCATTGAGTGTTGTGTTTTTCCTAGTTATGAATTTAATTTTTGTTGAGACACAATTTATGTTAGTCAATTCAGGGTTTATATGTTACAGCTGCGTATTTTTCTTTGTTGCAAACCATCTCTGTCTTACAATACTTACGGTAGTGAGTTGATTATGGGAGCCCATCAACTATGCTTTTCAGAACAGTGACATTTGCTATGATCTTTTGTTGCAACATATCTTTATCAATAGTGTTAGTGAAGAAGTTTGGAAGTGTGCTATTTTAGGTGTATGTTGGGATCAGGGGTTATATAATGGCTGATATCGTTACATAACTCATACCCTTACTGTTTCACTCCAGTACTTATGTAAGGAAACCATTTCGGAAGGGGCTGGTACCATTACGTATAGGCCAAAAAGACTCTTATGTTGCAGATCCACCATCATGTAGTGCCGCCGGTTGTTACAACTTTCTTTGCTTCAAGGATGACCTGCTTTAGAATGTGCTTCTTTTGCTAAAAGATCATCTCTTGATTGTCCTTTTGGTCCATATCTTGACTGTTCTTTTGTATTATGCAACTGTTCTCTGCTTCTATTTCCTATCCTCTAAATTCTGGGCAAAAAAATAAAAAATTAAAATTAAAATGAGGATTAAACATGGTGTGGGTTTTTGACTTGTACTTATTATTCTACAGCATGCATATCGTGATGGTCGTCTGGAGGAAGTGGTTCTGCGTCACCTTGGGGCTGAAGATGGACATACAGTGATTGCTAAAAACATCAGGTTTTACTCTTTGCTATCCACTTTTTGTTTACCTGATTTTAGCAGTTATCAAAGTTGTTTCTTTTCATTGAACTTTTTTATTATGTTCTTCAACTTCAGTGTTTCTTGTTTAATCAACTTTCAACCTCTCTTCTGTTTTTTCAACCTCACTGAAATTGAAATATTTTTTCAGGCTCTCAGACTTCCTCAATAGCATGCACATAAGGTGAACCATCCTTTTCAGCTCCAGGTTTGTTTTTTGCTATGTCTCTACTTTTGCTTCCTATTTTTCCTCACTTCCTCTTTACGTATATATCATGCATTTGCGGTTTGCCAAGGATACCTTGATTGGATGCAAAATGCAATTTGTTGACTGCTGATATGTTTTCATTATTCTAGTTTTTAATACTTCTAACATTTCAGAGTCCACAGAATATTCATGCATTATATAGCAAGCAGTAAGTTCTATTTGACGAGAGATTGTAAAGGTTGATGAGTGAAGCCTTGAGTAAGTTTTAGGATGATGTAGTAAGATCGGTTCCTGGGTTTCTAACACTAGTTCCAATAGCCAATATGAACAGAAAGTATTTCTTTTAGGTATGGCGTGTTTTAGTTTTATAAGAGTTTCAATAATAGTGAAACATCTTTCTTTTGTGTAATTTGATGACATAATTGGTACATTTGTTACAAATGGATCACGTAATTATACATTCTCTTAGTGTGGTTTTCTGTGAAATGCTTAAGTTTAAGAAGCCAATTATAATACTGACTCCGTCCTGAAATGAGTGTCCTTTTTTGAAAAAAACTTGTCGCAGGATTTTCTAATGAAGTTACTAAACTCACCTTTGCCTACTATAAGTTCCAATGTGCTCTTGCAGTTTTATAATGTGGACGCTGAGGGTAGCTATGTACATGTATTAAATTTGCTTAAAAGTGAACATCCTTTTTCTATGAAAAGCCAAAAATGACGCTCATTGTGAGACGGTGGGAGTAATATTTTTATTTGTAATGGAGTATTTTGTGATTTTCTGGTTATGAACCCCTATAACTAGTGGAGGTAACCGTAAGAATTTTACTCAACTGCTGATTGGTCAAGCTAACTCACCAGAATGTCATTCACAACTGTGATGAACTACCATATTCTAGAAGTATCATTGTGCCATTACCCATCAAGTTCGTCTAAAATTATGGACCTATTAGCAATGATGTTGCAGTTCAAACATATTGTAACATATTTTATTTGATAAATAAAGCATTTAACAGCATATGAACTCAATTATGCAAACCATGTATTCATTTGTGCAGGGTATATGGCATAATGAATGAAGTTCGCTCCATATCAAGAAGCAATTTTTTTCTTAAGAAGTCGGTGTTGCACTACAATTTTCCATAAGGTAAGGTGTGTTTATATGTTTTCCATGCATCATGCTTAATTTATCAGGTTCTCTCAGGGTTGTGGACATGTTTAAGTTGGAATATACATTGTTCATGCCATTAAAATTATTTATTCGATATATGATACTTTTGCTCAGATTTTAAATGGATCATTCGCAACCACACTTCCCTTATCATCCTCATCAGGCCCAAACATTTGGGCATAACTATTGGAAGAGAGTAAAAGTGCGATCGAAGAAACTGGTTTCTCAATTATTTACTTTAGGTGGGAGCCATCTTTATGCCATGAGGAAGGGAAGATTGTTTTGCTGTTATGGTCATTATTCTAGCTACTCAATCAATGTTAATCTTTTAAATTTATGGTGTCCAATTTATCCCCTGGAAAATATGCATTGTTCTGTTCCATGTAAGCGTTTGGTTGCTTCGGGGGGTGGGGGGTGGAGTCTGGTCATGCAATTCTCACCCATTCTCGTCTAAGCCCATCAGAGGCTGCGATGGCCTAGTTAACAAGGATTGTCCTATAGGGCGTACGTTTTAGTAGAAAAAAAGAAGCTATTCTCGCACTTTCTTTTCTGTTAGAACAAATGGCATAACCAAACTTGAATCCTGATTAAAAGTAGAAGTTGCATGTCGAGGGTCATTTAAGCCGTCCTTAAGGGGTGGATCAGTGGTATAGTTGGGGCTTCACAAAGTGTGGGGTTTTAGATCCCTTCCCACACCCCCTGAGGACACAAAAAAAGAAAAGAAAAAAAAGGTTCATTTAAGCATTGAATTTGAATGGAAGTGCTACAGTTTAAATTTTACTTCCAAGTGGAAGTGATTAAAAGTGAAAAGAAGCAATGTTGCACAAGTATTTCCATGAAGGAGCAGTCCTTGCAAAGGCCTTTTGCAGAATTAAGATTGAATATAACAGAGGCCCGCCCTTTTTATGTATGCACTTTATTAGGGAAGTGTTAGCAACTGGCACTTTTTAAGGATCTAAATTTGGAAAGAAAATCCATTGGTGTTATCCACAGTGGGCCTTGTAAAATTTTCCGATGATTATGGTGCATTCATTGACAGAAACTTCCCAATTTTGGATTCTTGAAGTGCGCTTTTGTTGGGGGACATTTTGTAGTAACATGTTATCTCTTAGGCTTTTCCATTGTACTAGTTTCCTTAGATTTGCTCATTTCTCGTAGATTACAATGTTGGTCATTCTTCACCGGCTCATTTAGTTTCTTTACACTAAACTTTGATTCAAGGAACTAAAATTCTTTGCAACTATGCTCTTCTTTTTTGACGATATCAGATGCTGAATTGCTTGCCGCAGTGGAACCAATTATTGGATTTTGGTGGATCATGTTTGAGTATATGAATAAATTGCATCTAACATTCAAAGAGAAAAGAGTAAGCATATATGG
The DNA here is from genome assembly GCA_016624345.1 of Platycodon grandiflorus. Lineage (NCBI taxonomy): Eukaryota > Viridiplantae > Streptophyta > Magnoliopsida > Asterales > Campanulaceae > Platycodon > Platycodon grandiflorus. Next base: position 64,895 of record JACONP010000362.1, read on the forward strand.
AATCAAGTGAGAAATGAGCCGAAACAATCTCAATGGTTTCTATATGTTCATTTTTGGGCAATTTGAAGTGCAAAAATTATGAACTGTGATAAGTTTGCCTGCCTGGATGGTCCGCCCGTAGTATGGGAACTGTATATTATTTGGTTGTGGTTCTACTGTCGTTTTTGTCCATAATAAAGTTTGTAATGAGGTCTTACTAGCTTTTTGAGCACTTGTTCATGTATATTTTGGATCGATTGTAAAATGTAAAAGCACAAGCACAAGCACGCATCTATGCAAAATGGCCACCTTTTCCAATATTTGCTCCTTATAATTCTACAAAATTTTGGTTATTTTCCTGCCTCCTGACAAAAAAGTTGTATTGTGGTTCATATGCTTGCCAGCCTTGCTTAGTAAAATGGGTTTCACACCTATTAAGTAGTGTTAGTTTTAGAGTTCACTGTAAAATTCGAATTGTTCAATGAGACTTTTGGGAGTATGTCTAATTGGAATGAATCCAATTTGTTGGAAGATGTTTAGGTTGACCTGTTTGATTCGGTGAGAAGGTACTATACGCTCAATTGATTTTGAAAGACTGTATTGCCAGCGGGGTAATTACTAGAATATTCCACAAAAACATTTACATCGAGCAAGTGTTAATCACAAGAATCCACATACAGCACAAGAAATGCACGAAAACATATATAATGAGCATGCAAGTGTCAATTACAAGAATGCTCAGAAACTCTGTTAATGCGCAAACACATTTATGGAGAAAAGTTAGAAAAAAGAGGAGTGAAGAAGAAAAAAAATAGATATATTGGCTTTCTATCCATATCTCATCCTCCCAAACATGAGAGAAAATGGGAATGCAAGTGGAAAAAACAATGAAGGAAACCAATTCATAGGTCAACCCGTTCACTTTTCCATCTATTCCTTTTCATTTTCTTAATGGAACATAATACTCCCTCTTTCCAAAACGACTGATTTTGTTCATGATGACGAAAAAAATGGATACTCATTTTGAGACTGATTTTGTTCATGATGACAAAAAAAATGGATACTCATTTTGAGACAGACGAAAATACTCTAATTCACAAAACATATATGAACGGGTTACCCAAGAATTGACTTTGACATGGTGACCCTACCAGCCTATTCTTACTACATCAACGGATGAAGGGTGATAAAAAATCAGCTGTAGATTGTGCCATCACTATATTTGCAATGAGCGCTAAATGGATCGTATCACTATATATATAGCCATACAGTTACCACTAAATGGATCGTATCACTATATAGCCATACATTTAGCACTAAATGGATCGTATATAGTTTTAGCACTAAATGGATCGTATCACTATATAGCCAAATAGTTGGCACTAAATGGATTTTATCAACGACCATGATTTCAGACATGTTTGACTGACTGTCTAGCTCCTTCGGTCATTAAGAAGTTTCTTTACATAAAAAAATTGGTGTAGAAGGTACAAATTTCCTCCACTGTATAATGGGAGTTTCCATATCATAATTAGCGTCAATAAAATGATAAATAAAAATGTCACATTATTTTGTACACAAATTTTAGTAATTATTTAGTAACTATAGCATTACTCTTAATAATAAAGTTAAAAAAGTTATATCTAGACGCGAATCAAAAAAAAAAAAAAAAAAAAATCGTTCCTAAATTCGTCTTTAGGAACGTAGGAAATTGTCTAAACAGGTCAATAGGTTTTAGGTCTGGAACTTGATATTGAAAGAAAAGAAATCCCGACACAAGCGGGTGTTGGGCAGTGCCTCTCTATTTATATACACCATAACTTGGTGATCAAGAATTACAAAGTATGGAATGATTAGAATACATGAAATCCATTATAAACAAGGTAAGGGAATTCCTAGCCTAATAACATAATAACAGAATACTAGCTAATGTGAACATGACGTTAGCTATCACCCCCCCCCTCCCACAATTGAAACGGCACAGAGAGAAGCTTGAGATTGGAACATAACATCATAAACAGATCACGAGAGAGACCCTTTGTAAAGATATCAGCTTGTTGTCGATCAGAAGGCACAAACTAGACACGAAGAACACCATGGACAAGCAGTTCTCAAACGAAATGATAATTGATCTCAATATGAGAGGAGAATGGAGGTAAATGCCCAATCACGAAGAAGATAGCTAAACCAGCGAACTTCTGTAGTTGTTATAGTAAGTGATCGGTATTCAGCTTCGCTACTTGACCGAGACACAGTTGAATGCTTCTTCGCAACCCATGCAACCAAATTAGGACCAAGAAAGATACACGCTCCTGTAATGGAACGACAACCATCAAGGTCACCTGCCCAATCGGCATCACAATAAACAGTACTGAGTGAGAAATCAGAGGACGTAGAAAAATTAAGACCCATGGTGAGGGTTCCCTTGATGTAGCGACAGATATGTTTTACAACCTTAAGATGTGAAGTCCGAGGGTTGTGCATATATTGACAGACTTGGTTGACGGTAAAGGAGATGTCTGGACGAGATAATGTAAGGTGCTAAAGAGCTCCTACGAGGCTGCGATACTCAGAGGGATGGGGAAGCGAATCACCTTCCAATGCCGATAGCCGAGCGGCCAGAGAAAGAGGGGTCAGAGCTGGCTTACATCCCCTGAGATCAAATTTCTTGAGAAGCTCAATAGCAGATCGAGATTGAGACAATGAAACTGACTTGGGTGTGTGAAGAATTTCTAGCCCAAGAAAGTAACCCAGCTCACCCATGCAACGAGTGTCAAATGTCAAAGAAAGAGTATCAATAAATGACTGAATCACGACGGAGTTGCTACCGGTAACAATAATGTCGTCAACATAGACTAGTAGGTAGAGAATGTGCTACGAGTCACGACGGATGAACAAGGAAGAGTCCGACTTGCTATTAAAGAAACCTTGGCAGAGAAAAAAATCTTGAAGTTGATAAAACCATGCCTGAGGAGATTGTTTGAGTCCGTAGAGAGCCCGGTGGAGTTTACAAACATAATCTGGGTGAAGAGGGTCAACAAAGTCGGGCGGTTGAGACATGTAAACCTCCTCGGAGAGAATACCATTAAGGAAGGCGTTGCGAACGTTGAGTTATTGTAAAGGCGAGTTGTGGGGGAGAGCCAAGGCGAGGACTGTTCGAATTGTCACCGGCTTGACAACCGAGCTGAACGTCTCATCATAATCAATACCCTCGTGTTAACTAAATCCTTGGGCAACTAACCGTGCTTTGTGGCGATCAATGGAACCATCAGCTCGTCGTTTAACATGATAAACCCATCGAGACCCGACAACATTCTGCGAGGCTGAAGAAGCCACCAGTGACCATGTATTATTTTTATGCAAAGCTGCCATCTCCTCTTGCATAGCCTACTGCCAATGAGAGTGCCAGCTGCTTGTTTGAAAGAAGAAGGCTCGAGGGATAGATAATCTGTCGATTCGGCAGTGAGAGCCGAAGGAAGTGAGTGAGGAGATGTCTCATAAACCAGTTCATTGATGCTCTTATACCGAAGAGCTCTTCGATAAAGATGTGGAGAACCCAGTATCTAATGGCAAGGATGAAGACGCGCTTGAACTGGTGGCGATGAAGGGGGTAGTCTTGTGGGTTGGCGTGATAAGAGATGGGCTGCCACTGTCTGATGGGTTGTCTGGAATATTAATTGCAGCTGGTGTGGTGAGACTTGGTACTGGAGAGTCTAACACTAGAGGTAGTGGGATGGAGATTTGGTTGATGCGAGATTGCCTAGGGGCCTTACGTGGAGCTACTGGGAAGGGTATTGGTGCGGCAGTATGATGGCACAACTGCTGCGCATGGGAGCTGGTTGTAGCAGCACTGATTGGGACAGAAGTAGACGGGAATGACGAGCGCGGGCTCAGAAGAGAAGAATTAACTTGTGGATGCTTGAAATAGAAGTTAGATTCATCAAACAAAACATGTCGAGAGATAAATATGTGGCCATAAAAGGGATCGAGACAACGGTAACCTTTGTTGGAAGAATTATATCCCAAAAATACACTTTAGTAATTTTGGGTAGAAGCTTGTGACAGTTGTATGGAGCAAGGTTAGGGAAGCATGTGCACCCAAATATTCTGAGTAGCGTGTAGTCGGGTTGACGACTTAACAACTTCTCATAAGGTGAAAAAAGATTTAATTGTTTCATAGGCAATCTGTTTATCAAGAATACCGCTGTGGAGAAAGCATCAAGCCAAAAGTAAAGAGGGAGATTCGCATGATGAAGCAAGCATAACCCAACTGATTCTATATGATGGTGTTTGTGTTCAACAACTCCGTTCTGTTGCGAAGTGTATGGACAAGAGATTTGTTGACGAATACCATGGGTAAGCAAGAAGTCAGTGAGCATGCGACCGGTAAATTCCCCCCACCATCGGTTTGAATGGATTTAATAGTATGGATTGTTTTGATTTCTTGAGAAAGTGTCTTTTCAATCATTGATTTGAAGTAAGGAAAAATAGTAAACACTTTAGACTTGCATACCATATGAAACAACCAAGTATATTGAGAAAAATCATCCACAATTGACAAATAAAAATGATATCGACTAGTAGTAGACACTGGGGAAGGCCCCCAAACATCCAAATGTAACAAATTAAGAGGAGACTTGGAACGAAAATTACGAGTCCTGAATGGCAAATTACAAGCTTTACCTAATGGACAAGTATGACAAGTTTTATTGGAATCTAAGCGACCTTGAACTGGAGGATCAAAATTCTTGACAACAGCCCGACGTATGGGATGAGCGGGATGACCCATATGAGTGTGCCGAGTTGGTCTTTTCACCGACAAGAGCAAGAGGAGTAGAGTTTGGAGATGACGACTGAAGGGAGTAAAGGTTGCTTGGATTACTGCCAGAAAGGATGGTGGCCTTCGTCTTGTTGTCCTTAACATGATAACCATGCAAGTCAAGTTCAAAAAAAAATATATTATTATCTTTAGAAAACTGACAAATGGAAAGTAAATTTTTACGCATGGAAGGAACACAAAAAATGTTGCGTAAATAAAGAGGACGAAAGGAAGAGACAATATGAGATTGAGAAATATGAGAGATAGGAAGAGAGGCACCGTTACCAACTATTATCTTGTCCTTACCATTGTATGGATGAGTATGAGGAAAGTCAATTGGATTGGAAGCAATATGGTGGGTAGCACCGGAGTCGAGACACTAATGAGGATTGAAGGGTGGAGCGGGGTAGTAGTCAGCAGAGTAGGCAGTATTAAACCATTACGGGCAAACATTAACAAGATGGTCGTGATTATGACATAATTGACAAGCTTGATCAAAACCATACGGGGGCTGGGATGTAGAAGATTGCCACAGACAAAGGGAGGGGGTGGGAATAAATAAGAATTATAAGAAGGGAAAAACTTACAACCTCTACCATTGCCATGACCCCGACCTCTACCATTGCCACGGCTTCTACCAATGCCATTGTCGCGACCCCGATTATTCTGCTGGCCATAATTGGGGTTGAAAGGGGGTATGGACTGGGAGGAGTTGTGGTAGGATAGATGGACGGAGTGGGTTTAGTGGTGGTTTCAGTGGTGGGTATTTTGTCAGCACTCAGCAGTGAGAGCTATTGTAGGTGGAGTAGAGAACTTCTTAAGCAATTTCTCTTCTTGGTGAAGAAAGTCAGACAACTCTAGCATGGTGGGAGTAGTGCGAGTATTAAGAAAAGTAATTAATTTCTTGTAATCTTCCCTAAGGCTATCTAGAATATGATCGACAAGATCAAGATCAGAGATGGGGGATCCTGCAGCATTGAGAGAGGTCGAGATAGACTTGACAAGTAGAAGGTAATCAGAAATTGATTCATCGGGTTTACGTTGAAGATTATTCAACAGTGTTTTGAGGGTTCGGACATGGGTACCAGATGCCGAAGAGAAGATATTTTGAAGAAGCTGTCATGCGTCCAGCGATGTTTCACAGGAGATTAAATGAGATTGTATGGATTCGGTAGAGGTAGCACCAATCCATGAGAGCACAAGATGGGTAGCACTGGACCAATTGACGAAATCAGGGTTAGGAGTCCCATCTGGAAGTTCTAGGGGAGAAGGTAGTGGCTCAGAGGTGACTCAAACGAGTTTGTGGGTTTTGAGTATATACAGAAACTGAGAACACCGGAGAAGGTAGTTACTGTCATTAATAATGGTGTTGGACATAAGAGATTGTGGGTTGAAATTAAGGGAAAGGGGTGTGTATTTTGTAGCAGCAGTATGGGTTGATGTGGCAACACTGGTTTTGGGTGTGACAAGAGGAGAATCATCAGTTAAGGACCCCATAACAGTGACGGGAGAAGGAAGAAACTCTTACAGAACACGGCTGGGACAGAGGACGGCTAGGACAGAAGACGGCTGGGGTTTAGAGGTTGCCCTATCGTTGGCTCTGATAGCATGAAAGAAAAGAAATCCCGACACAAGCGGGTGTTGGGCAGTGCCTCTCTATTTATATACACCATAACTTGGTGATCAAGAATTACAAAGTATGAAAGGATTAGAATAAATGGAATCCATTATAAACAAGGTAAGGGAATTCCTAGCCTACCAAATATACAAGAATAATATAATAACAGAATACTAGCTAATGTGAATAGAACATTAGCTATCAGATATGTGTCTTGATTGACAGGTTTTGAAGGATTTGCAGATCTTTCATTTGAGCTATGAGGATTGGGCACATTGATTTCTGCTGCTGAATCGGTAGACATTGGAATCACATTAGTGGTGGAAACACTGGATTCACTGTCTTAAGAGTGTTATCAAAATCATTATCAATATTTGGAGCCATATATATGTGGCTTAAGAAAATCAATTTCATTAAAAGAAATATGCACTTATTCAACGACTTCCATAGTTCTTTTATTGAAAACTAAGCAAAGAATATTTGGCATAACCAAGAAATATACCTTCGTCAGTTTTGAAGTCAAATGCTTATATATTCTCTACCAGTGTAGAAAACATAACATTTGCATCAAAAATCTTGAAGTAAGCTATATTTGGTGGTCTGCCTCTTCATAATTCATATGGAGTTTTGTTGTGAACCTTGTTGACCAGGGATTTATTCTGAGTGAAGCAAGCTGTATTAATAAGTTAGCTTCGGCAAGAATTGTCGTCCTTACTTCAATCAAGGTTCTATTCTTTCTTTCCACTACATCAGTTTGTTGTAATGTGCAAGCTGCCAAAAATTGTGACCAATTCCATGGTCGTCATAATACCTATCGAAACCATTGTTTGTAAATTCTACTCCGTTGTTAGAAATGATATCGTTTTCTTTCTGTGCTTGGAGCAAGCGAAAAAGTCAGGTGGCTATGTCATAGGTATCATCTTTTGACTGCATCATCTCTACCCACGTATATCTTGAATAATCATCAACATCAACTAGATTGTATTTGAAGCCTCGAATACTTGTTGATGTAATTGGTCCAAACAAGTCGAGGTTCAACAGTTGAAGTGGCCACGAAGTTAATGAGTGAAACTTATTTTTTAAGGAAGAGATTGGTTGTTTTCCCATTAGGCAGGCTTTAGATTTCCTTGAATGATCACCAAAGACATGTGGCAAACCTCTGACAAGATTGCCATGAGATAGCTTTGACAGATATTTGAAGTTGAGATGAATTAGTCCCTTGTGCCATAACCAACTGTTTTCATTGGTGTTCTTTGCTACAAGGAAACATTAGTAACACATGAAATTGAATTTAAATCAATGCCATAATGTTCCCTTTTCTATTTCAACTTTGCACTTTTGTTCCGGTCTCATTGTTTGTAACAAAACATTGCGTTGGAATGAATAGACAATTGAGACCCTTTTTACAAAATTGGGAGATACTCATCAAGTTGTGCTTTAAGCCCTTTACAAGTGAAACATTGGTGATTATGACAATTCTTGTGGTAATGTTTACTAAGCCAACTGTCTTTCCTTTGACATTATCACCAAAGATTATTGGGGCATTAAGTATCAATAATGTTGGTAAGAAACTTTTTGTTCCTTGTATGTGTCTTGAGCAACCATTATTCAGGTACCATAAGTCTTCCTCACCATTTTTAGCCATTAAGAATATCTGAAATAAAACAAGAAGCGCATGGTCCCATTATTACTGGGTCATAAGGATTAGCACCTTGGGGAAAGCCCCTACGGTCTCTTCTTTTGTGAGTCAAGAAGATATTCGATCAATAAATGAAATAAAGAAAGCTCGGTCTTTGCCTTGTGATAGAAGTCCCTCATCTTTTAGAAGTGTACCATGGTTCTAAAGTATATTTCCCAATTAAGGATGTCGCCTTTCTTTGCATGAAGCCTCCATCCAAGTTCGATTAATGACCCATACTTGATTAGTCTTTGGAGAAACAAACCCTTTGGGCATTGGAATGAATCTTAAAAGACGAATTCATGAACAAAATGAGTACTGTTACACTGACATAATTGATAAGAATGGAGGTTAAAAAAAGTTACTGATTTTTCAGTGTTTAATTTGATCAACCTTCTTTTTGTCCGCAACTATAGGTTCAACAAGTTTTCCCTTGATAAAATTTATGAACTTAGGCTTGTAGGACCTGGCCTTTTATTAGCAGGCCTTGCATGAGCGGGAGTTATGATGGGAGGCTCAGGCTTACCAAACTGTTCGTAGGAGATGTCATCAGTCGACTTTGCAATAGCCTTTTTCTTTTCAAATTAGGCTTTCCCATATTGAACTTTAGGATATATGTAGGGTGTGATTTACTTAGCATTTTTATAGCCAACACCCTTTTTATTCCTATTAGGTTTTTGCAGATCAATAAAAGGTTCTTCAAGACTCTTCTTGACTTACTCATCTTCATGAAATTAGATGTGCTCTCTTCCTCGAACTTGTTGCTTTAGAAGCCTAAGGTTGTATTATCCTCACTAAGCTTTTGGCTTAAAAAAGGATGTTTCCAACAATTTTTTTTGATTTTGACCATGTGGTAATGGTTTCAGTGAGCCCATTATTTTTCAGGATTTGTTAAAAGAGGTATGTAATCTTTTTCTTGATGTAGTTGTGGTCTTCTTGTACTTTGAAATTTGCGGTCTGCTCAAGTTTGAGAAGTTGAACTTCCTTCAACAGAGAGTCTTTCTCAAGTGCAAGAGCATCAAAATCAATAGCTAATTTAGTATAAGACTTCCTAAATATAGAAAATTGCTTAAACATTTCTTGTTTTTCCTTTGCAAGCTCTTCTTTTGATAAATCCAAAAATTCATTTTTGCTCTACCCTTAAAACAATAGTTATTTTTTCAAGGGTAGGTTTTGAAATAGATTGGTTTGATTTTCTAGGAATGTTAGAGTAAAATCCATCACCTATTTTGTGAATATTTAGAGGCTTTTTGACTTCCATCAATTGTTAGCTTATTATTTTTAGAATGAGTGGGTTTTCATATATTTACTTTTTTGCCTTTTTTTGAATAGAAAGGTTATCGTCTAAGTCACTAGAGGTGTCATCAGCAATGAGACAAAAATGTGCTTCCTCAGCGAAGTCACATTCTTCCTCCTCCTCAGAATCAGTTCTATCCATGCTTTCATTTGACTTAATTCTGTGTTATGAGCAATCATCCTCCTTTAAGGAAAGAGTTCTTAGGGATTCTTTTCTTTAATTACTAATATTTAGGCTAAAGACATGCATGAAGAGGTATAGTGACCCGGTTTTTTACAATTGTATCAAACTAAGTCACTTTTGTTCTTCACTTCAGCAACATTTGAAAAAGATTGGTAAGGTTTGTTCTTTTTGAAATTTCTAAAATTTTGATATTTTTTTTATCAAACATGGCGAAATCTTCTTCTGATATTAAGCCAAAATTAGAAGAAGATGAAGTAGAGGTAGTAGAGGAATTTTTAGGTTGACTAACAAGAGCATGCATAGATAAATTTCTAAAATGTTTTTCCATCTCTTGAGCATAACCTATTTTAAGCTCATAAACCTTAAGACTTGCGTAGAGACTGCGAAGAGTCATCTGACTCAAGTGTTTAGATTCTTTTATTGAGGTGGTCTTGACATGCCTTAGGCTGCCAAGAGAAGCAAGAAATCTCATATTTAATTCTATCTTGCTATACTCTTTACCGAGAGAATAACAAGCATTTGTTATCTCACGAAATCTTGCATATGCTTGATGAAAAGATTCTTTAGGACCCTTCTTGAAGGAGTGAAATTGCTGAATGCATGTGTACAACTTGTTGTCTTGAGTTTCTTGATCTTTCTAAGATACTCGATCAAAGCTTCCCAAACATCTTGTGAGGTTGTGCATCTAATCACTTGATGATATGTACTTGTATCCAAGGCTGAGCAAATGATGTGAAAGGCTTTGCTATCTAGTTCATTTGCCTGTCGATCAATATCTATCCATTCTTCGACAAGTTTTTTAATTTGAGCAGGTTCGTCGGATGATCCAACCTTGGGATTGGCTTTCTTTGGCACATATGGTCCCTGCGCCACACAGTTCCATAATCGTTTTTTGACAAAGTTAAAGATCCTTTTACATTATCTTTCCAGATATCAAAGTGATCTTCATCCAATATTGGAACATGGTTCATATTTTATTTTTGCCTTATTTTGTGTGCCATGGATCTTGGCTTTCAAGCTGTGAGGCTTGAAAAAATTATATTCTTCAAAAGTTAGGCTTTGATACCGATTGTTAGGTCGTAAGAATCAGGCTAGAGTGAGGGTGAATAACTTGTTTTGTATTTAAAAAACTTTTTAGCAAAATGGTACAATCTTATCAAAGTGTCTATTGATGAATCAGTACGAGCAATGAAATAAATAGATTGAGTAGATTATATCGCTAAATCAGTAACTTTACCAAGTATGAAATTTTCACAGAAAGCGGGTTTTAGAAACAGATGCAAAGATACTAATCACAAAGTTGCTGATTATAGGTAAGGAAAAAGGTTGCTAAAAATGAATAATCAATAAAGTACTAATCTATAAATAGATAAAGTTGTATTAAAATAACTCATGAAATTAGGAGTGGTTTATTTCTTAAATGTTTCTATGTCCACTACTAAAGTGGTCAACTTTGAATTTTAAGAGTGCACTAATTTACCACTAGGATAATACAAACAAAGATCACACTATCAATGATCTTCAAAGAAGATCTAAGTTAATCTTTAGCAATGATCTCTAATAGATCTTGTACAAAAATGTTGACCAGTGTATTAAGTGATAATGTCCAACAAACTTTGGAAAGATTTCACTCGTGTGTGTATAATCATGAATCTTTCAATAACTAGGAGTTCGGAAAGATATCAATGATAATAAAGTGCTAAGGATAAGTGTAGAGAGAATGTAAAATTGTGGTGAATGCTTTCTTCTTTTTTCTAAGTTCTTTCATCTTTGTTAAAATATGTCTCAAATTCATATGGATTTTGGAATCCTATACAAACTATATTAATTAATCCTAGAGTTAATTGGAGAAAGTTAAGCAAGTCGGTAGTAGTAGTAAAAGGATTCCTTTATTCATATGGATTAAGAGTCTTAATCCTAATTTGTTTAATTTTTTCTTAGGGCATATATAAAGATGATGAGTCGCCAATTAGAGACAAGATCAAAGGTGAGAGAGACACAAATTGTGGAGAGATGGACGACGAACACGGTTGGTGGTCGAGGTTTTCGAGGTTTTGGTGTTGTTAATTAGACAAAATAGTGTGTGGCTATTTTGGGTTGGGAGAGGTGTGGTACTGTGAGATCGTGTCAATCCTTGTAACCCTTTGTCCTAAGGTAGAGTGAGTACATTGAATACTCTCTATTGTAATTTCTCAACACTTATCTTGGATTTGTTGCTTACCTTAGAGTGGATTAAACCATGTAAATTATATGTTCCCTTTTGTTTGATTCAGTTATATGTTCTATTTTCTTGTCATTATTTCTCCAAATACTTGGTACTATTATTTTCGACCGATTTGCTTCCATCGAAGATAGAAACTTGGAATTCTTAATATAAGAATATCCACATTTTTATAACAATCTTTAATGCCTTGACCAATTACCTTCTTCAATGCTTTAAGAGAGATCTATATATAGACATAGTTGTTGGAACCGTTTGGAGAAGGTAAAGTCTTCAACTTGATCAAATCGGTGCATTAAATGCAAAAGATTTGTTGAGACTTGTTTGTCAATGGAAGCTTAGCTAGTTGCCTAAAATGCATTAAAGGCATGAGCAATTTAGCAAAATATGATACCCTTTGGTTTGTCTTAAAAAGCTACACATCTATGTATTAGCCAAAAAATGAAATGGCTATTGACGCCTTGGAGATTGTAACAACTAATATGTTTCAGCGGATATAAGTCTGAAAAAGTAGATTCTTGAGATTTCATTATCCTCTGCGTAAACATATGTAGAATCTGTAATTTTTGAAGTATCGAAAATCTTTATGTTAAATGCGCAGGCAGCTTCTTGTTGGCAACAATCTTGCCACAAACTCAATCTAACACTCGGCTTAAAAACTTAGCACAAAATAAGTCCATAACAAAGACCTTGCCTATTGTAGTGTGAACACTACTTACATGGAACTTAATGGTCTTTATTTATGACTAAGAACTTGAATCAATCAAATTAATGAGAGGGTTCATATACTTAAAACTAACACGTTGTACCTCGTCCAAGTTGTTGCACCTTGTCCAAGTTATCGATTAGGTGACAACTCGATATTAAATAGGTTGGTGGCATCTGGGCGAGGTAGGAAATGGTTCTTGTCACTGGGGAGCTCGGCTAAGGGGAGAGCTTTGTCCTCTTCAGTAGTGGTCAACTACCAAGTGGTCATCTAGGAATGTTTTGTGCTTTTAATCTTTTATGGTTGTGGTTCCCTTGTCCATGTGAGCTAGGCTAAGTGTGTCCTAGGTTAGAGATTCCTTAGGTCCTATCAGTAGCCCTCTACTCCTTAAACGCGAGGAGCCATCCTCGGGTCGATGAGTAATCATGGTCACCGTTGATAAAGTGCTCAGCCCCCTTGCTTTGTAGTTAGACACAATCATGAAGACCTTGATCATAATTGACCGACCTTGATGAGAAATTATAAGAGGCCGACCTTGATAAACAATTCAGAATGGCTACTTAGATGTGCTAGCTAGATAGGCCGACCTAGATGGGGGAGCTAAAGTAGCCGACCTAGGTTGGCAAGCTAGAGTGACCATCCTAGGCGAGCGAGCTGGAGATACATGAAACATTTTGCTCTTTTTATGATGTTGAGATTTTGAACAACTCTTATAAGTTTGAACACGTAAAAAGTGATTGTTTCTAGTGTTCGACTTGAGCTTGATCACCTCGCTTCACTCGCTTTTCTTCACTTTTTAAAACCTGAGACTAGTTTTCAAGTCTTGATTTAGGTTTCCATGCATCAACCACCAAAATTTCACCAATACATTTCTCTATCAAAATCTTTATTAACTATATTATTTGGTTAAAAACCATTAGAAATCACTAATTCTCTATTCAAGTTGGATTATTTTAATTATCTTCCAATATTTTTTTCTTGGGTACGAATCTTCCAATATTTACTTACCAGTTTTTCAACATAATTATCCTTTTGTTATCCTTATAAACAAAAGTTTTAAAATGTTGGTTTCACCCCTACATCAACGCTTTTTCTTCTATTTACATTACTTTCTCCATTTCTTTTGATTTTAGTTTGATTCTATTAATTAGGTTTTTAAATTTTTTTTATGTATCTTATCTTACTTGTAGCATTTCTATCATTTATATTAACAAATTCTGTAATATGAAAACATTGATAAATACAACTCTTTTCAAAATTAAAAAAAAACACAATCTTATCTATTATTAACAAATCAATCCTTATCAAAATTTTCTCTCTTCATGATCTCCTAACTTTGGAATTTATTGAATAAATTGAAATTGTATTTATGATAATCCATATCAAACAAGATTACATAAAGGAAGGTATACGGCCACCCTCCCCCCTAATCTCTCTCTTCAATCAGATAGTACGCCTCATGAGAAAAGAGAAATCTATCATGTAATATCATATGTAAATTTTTATTTTTGTTCTTAATGTCTTAGTATTTTCCTTTCTTTGTTCTTTGCAAATGTTACAAATAAATAAGGTATTTTTCAATATTAGTTTTAATACAATTTTTTGTTGATATATTTGGAGTGATATGTATCATCTTATGTTGTGTCAAGATAGTATTACTAAGTTTCATATTTTATTGGTCAATAATTTAATATTAGCATTGTAACATGTATTGGGTAATTATTCATTTAATTTTTCTATACTATTTTGTAAAAGTTTTTCGTGGCATATCACAGTTGGATGTCTTGAAATTTGTGTGGAGATGGAGACTAATAAAATTTGTTCCAAAATTAATTTGTAAGTTTTATTTTACATTTTTATTGGTTTTGCATCTTTCCTTTTTGTTCGTCATTGTTGGTATATCTAATTATTGATATCCTTCTTTATAAATTTATCCACTAAAATTTTCACATTTTGAAAAGTATTTTTGCATTAGGTACCTGCAAATTTATTTCTTGGTGGATTTGATTTTGAGAACTATAAATATACACAACTTGGCCACTCAGGACTGAGAGGTGAGCTATTGTGGAGTAATGTTTAGAAATATCATTATTTTATTTCTTGACATATAAATTCTTTAGTTTTCTTGAAGAAATCATTGGGACCAAGACAAGTTGTTTGCTTATATTAAAGTCCGTACACTTTTCATTTGATTTTTTTCTTTTTTGAAAAGTGTTCAGGATTGTCTAGCCATGAACTAACACTTAAGATTGGTGTTCTGATAGTGCTGTTGAGAAACATTGATCATGTTACATGGTTGTGCAATAGAACAAGACTAATCATTATAAAGTTTGGGCATCACGTTGTAGAAGCTAAAATTTTGAATGGAAGTAATGTTGGAGACAAAATGTTCATCTCAAGAATGTCATTGTCTCCGTCAAATGTGAGATTGCCTTTCAAGTTGCAGAGAAGACAAATTTTCTTGGTAGTATCGTATGCAATGAAAATTAAGCAAAGTCAATGTCAATCACGATCCCATGTAGGACTCTTCTTAAAGAAACTAGAGTTCAGCCATGAACAACTGATGTGATTCCAAGATCATTGACAAAGAGAAACCAACCACGAACACGAATTGAAGAAAGGATAAGGAGCTTCCCTCAACCTTAGGACGGATTTAATCCCTAGAACCTTGGGGTGCAACCTTGACCCACTAATCGCAATTGATATAGGAACCAAGACAATGGAACGCCGCAAGCCTGCAGCTCAACAAACTTGATAAGTTCAAGGGTTTGCGAATTGTAATCATTAAGAAATCTCTCAAAAGTTCACAATTTAGTGAAAACTCAAATCAATTTAATCATATATCAAAAGTTGTTAATCCAATACATAAGACGACCTTTATATAGGCTGGAAACAAACCTACTAAAACCCTAAAAATGTTCAGAAATGAAACCCCTAAGAAATAGGATAAAAACATACTTTAAAAATAGAGAAAATAACAAAATCTCGTTGTCAGCGCGCTCATATAGCCTCGCTAAGGTGAGCACTCCCTAGTACTTTTGTTCACAAAAACATCAAATAAGCAAAAACTCAAAATTCAGAACATGGGTCACAGCGCGGCCGCATTGTGTGTTTGGTGTGACTGCTCAAGGCTATTTTTCCATTGTTCACTTCAGTGCAACCTTAGGCGCGAGCACTCCAATGCTGCACAACTTTCCTTGATCAATTTTCAGAATTTTTGACCCTCCAAAGATGCAAACGAACCTCCCTCTTTGTCATGAACATCCGTGGGTGTTATGAGAGCTTCAAGAACATGCGTAAACTCCTTCTCTTGGGTCTCGAATGGGCTTGAGTGACTTTGAACCCAAAAAATCATAATGGGCTCACTTGACTTGGGCCTTGAGTCTTGGCTCAATCCACGATTCTCATCAACAGCTATATGTCACAGTTTCTAGGGTAACAAACCGAATGAAGATATTGATATGCATGCGATGAAGAGGGAAAGACAACAAAATTAAATAGCAAATGATGTGTATAAGGAAATTTTTCAGAATTTATGATATTACTGATACAATGATGTATTTCTATTTAAATAGTTACATCTAGCATTATTTTTCCTTAATTTATTCTTTCAATTTTATTTTTCTCTACATTTTGCTTGAATATAATTTAATTATATATCCATGCGTTCAACGCACAAGTGTAATACTTGTTTGATCTGATTCTACTGAATCACTAGTTTAAGCCAATTAATTTGGAAGTTTACAAGTGGGATGTATTACTATAAATGACACGATTATCAATAAAACTAAAGAAAACTCAAAGAAAACCAATATGTTAAATATTACGTTCGTCCTAAAAAGCGTCCACTTATTCTTGGGCATGTCCCATAAAAAGATCTCATATCCTTTGAGAGAGTTTCTTTTAGCCAATTTTCTCTTCATGGTGATGACTAACATTGATAGGATCCTCCCAAATACCCCATCCACGTGTCATCCATAACGGCCCTAGGTGGGTCCTGAAATCCACAATGGCAATGACAGCCCGGACTTCGGAATGGTTGAGGACCTCAGCCCAGCTCGTAGCCAAGGATTCTGGGAAAGTTCCCCGCCGAGGTTATCAATCGAGGTCTTCGGCAGCAGGCATACCTCAAGCAAGCTCATTGACTCCCTCGTCGGAGATGGGAATCACCTCGGCCGCAGGCATCCTCATCCTCGGTAGATGTCAACATTTGAATGTCTACTTAAATGCCCACATTAGGTCTGGAGGGAGCAAGACATTCTCATTGGATGAAGACATTCCTTCCAGGGTAAGTTACAGCTGCATTTATGACCTTCTCCTTTACCCAAGAAAGAAGCTTCTATTATATCTCTTTGGACTGACAGGAAATATGGGTTCATTGATGAGCATTAACTCCGAAGCATCCAGGTGGCTAAATTCAGACTCTTCTATACACCATCTTTAGCTATAAATAGTAAGGTATCACCTTCATTTATAGCTAAGCCACATTTTACTCCCAACATACACACAGTATTGCCTAAACACATCTACTCACATGCCTTCAATACACTTTCATTTATTACTTGCTAGTGATCATTATAGGTCAGTTTGCACTAAACACAAACTAACTTTTTCACATTTACTATGGTACTGAATCTTACACCTGAGGGCATAAGTCGGGTAAAGCCCCCGACAACCCCTAACGGTCTCTTCATTGTCAAACAGTTGAAGGTCGGGCTCCTTCCCGACAGCCAAGTCCCGATGCCAGATGCCTTTTGAGAGCCGAGGCATCCTGACTGAAGATTAGCTATCTACGTGGATCCAACGTGGTCACCCATATCATTTTTGGCGTGATCAAACATTTATAATAAAAATAGTAATAAAAAGTGTCCACTTTCCTTTTTAAGAAGTCAACATGTGACTAAATAAATTTTTTACAAACTTTACCTATGTTTTAAGAAATACAATTTCAATAATTAAAAACTATCTTAAGTATACTATAGATTACAACTTTCATAACTTTGTTAAAACCATTAAAGTTATGTTAATTATCGGTCAAACTTGAACCAAGTTGACTGAAAAAATAAAAAATGAACACTTTTCCTGAAACAAAGAGAGTAATATATATATATATATATATATATTAATGGTTGGAGGGGCCATAGATCTTACCTTAACCCTTATTATTATTATTATTTAATGCCTTAAAAGACTACAATTGAGACAATTAAAACTATATGATGCCTTTGGTGTGGCAAGAATAAATTGTTTGAACACCCGACCTCTCCGCCGAGAGTAGTGACGTACCAGGGTGACTGTGTAGGGCTTGAACACCCAACCTCTCCGTTAAGAGAAGTGAGCAGTACTAAATGGAACTTTGATAAGGCTTGAACAACAACGGTGCCTCTAGTGAGGCTTGAACACCAGACCTCTTTAAGTACCAAGGTGTCGTCTCTGGTGAGACTTGAATACTCGACCTTTCCGTTAACTGAAGTGAGCAGTACTAGTTGAGCTAGAGTTCGTTGGTAAATATTACCATAATAAAAATAATATTAGTAAACAATAATAATTAATTATTATTAATTGCAAATATTACTAAAATTTTATCATGATCTATTATCATCATTGTCATTATTTTTGATTAGCTTATTACCATTATTATTATTATTATCTTCATCATTACTATTATAAAATTAAAAGGGAGAGACTATTTCTAATACTATTTTTGCTAATCCACTACATTATTAATTATTACGTGAAACAAATATATATTTGGACAAAATTACCCTTAATTACTTGTCCATATTAAATTGACTAATAAGTTACTTTTCTAATTTTTTTTAATATTGTATTCTTGGGTTAATGACACTACAAGTCCCTCGACTATGGCCGATTCCACCAGTAGTCCCTTAATAATGTTTTTTCAGATTTCAGTTCCACAAGTTTAAAATTGTCACGTAGCTAGTCCTTTTGATGTATGTCGTTAGAAAAATTCTATTAAATGACCCATGTACCTCCCACGTGCATTTGAGTAAAGGCAAAATTGGAATTTCAATTATCATCTTCTTCACCTTCTTCAAAATTGAAATTCTTGGGGTTTGAATGGAAGGAAATGTTGACATTGAATTCTGGATTTTTGATACACCCTTCTAACGTTTCTCCCTTAGTGTTAATACGTACTCAAATTTAAGAAGGGCTCTTAAAAACATAGAGGGCTTGAATTCGAATCCAGTAGAATAAAGGGGAGGAAATGCATCTAGAGTACGAGCCTTCACAGGATGCCATGTTAGTTTGTAAGAGTTTTCCATTTGTGCAACATTTCTCAGTCCAAAGGTTAGCAAAAAATGACGCTCTATTATCCAGATCTACGTATGACCATCTGGTAAACGTCTTGACACACATGCCCTCGAGGTAAGTCCGCCTACCAAGGCAAGTTCGGCAGTAGCTGTCCCGTCATCAGAGCTCCGGTCACTGGCCGGCACGTTAGCCGGAATTTTATCGAATTTCTTATTTTGTCGGACCCAATTCAGTGTGAGAAATGGTCTTTCTGGTACAGAGTGTAAAAAGCCTTTGAATCTATGTGCGCGTGTGCGTGTGTGTGTGTTTTGGGTCTTCATTCATATATAAGGTAAGAATATAAATTATAAAAATTGGGAGTGTTTCCTTAATTAGTTCTTGCCGCCTCATTATAAAATCAGCATGTATGTTGACAGAATTAAAGAAACCTAGGTGACCCAGATCAAGATTTGCCGAGAATCATAATGGGTATATATGTGCCATTCAATGTCAACATTTCCTTCCATTCAAACCCCAAGAATTTCAATTTTGAAGAAGATGATAAGAGAAATTCTAATTTTACCCTTACTCAATTGCACATGGGAGGCATATGGGTCACTTAACGGAATTTTTCTAACGGCATCCATAAAAAGGACTACCTGCTTGACAATCTAAAACTTGTGGAATTGAAATTTGAAAAAACTTTGTTAAGGGACTACTGATGAAATCGGTCATAATCGAGGGACTTGTAGTGTCATTAACCCTATTTTCTAATTCAAAACATATCAAATGATCTTTGATTAGTGTTCACATGAAGGACATTATTTTTTTACATTTATTTATTTTAAATATTTAATTAATTAAGCTCGAGTCACGTTACATTATAGAAAAACTAATAACATAAGGATATTTTTGTTAATCGAACTTTGAAAAAAACATGCGATTTTTGCTTATTAAAATAAAAATTTATAGTTAGATTTAAAAGGTTTAATTGTGAAAAATTAATCAAATAGTAAAATATTATTGTAGTATAGTATCGTAAAATTTTAATACCTTTTGCCTACCTATAACAATTTATTCTGAATTTGAAATTGCTTGAAACCGACAATCAATCAATACCTAACATATTGATATTATTGAATTTATAATAAAAATAGTAATAATAATACTCATGAATAAAACATTATCATAATAAAAATAGTATTAGTAAGCAATAATAATTAATTATTATTAATTATAAATATTACTAAAATTTTATCATGATGTTTTATCATCATTGTCATTATTTTTGATTAGCTTATTACCATTATTATTATTATTATCTTCATCATTACTATTATAAAAATAAAAGGGAGAGGCTATTTCCACTACAATATTTGCTAATCCACTACATTATTAATTATTACATTAAACAAATACATATTTGGAAAAAATTACCCTTAATTACTTGTCCATATTAAATTAAATAACAAAGTTACTTTTCTAATTATTTTCTTGGGTTAATGACACTACAAGTTCCTCGACTATGGCCGATTCCACTAGTAGTCCCTTAACAAAGTTTTGTCAAATTTCTGCCACAAGTTTAAAATTGTCACACATCTAGTCCTTTTGATGAATGATGTTAGAAAAATTCCATTAAGTGACCCATGTGCCTCCCACGTGCATTTGAGTAAGGGCAAAATTGAAATATCACTTATTCTTCTTCATCTTCCTAGAAATTTAAATTCTTGGGGTTTCATTGGAAAGAAATGTTGACATTGAATTCTGGATTTTTGATACACCTTTCTGATGTTTCTCCCTCAGTGTTAACGCGTACCCAAATTTGAGAAGTGCTCCTGAAAACATAGAGGGCTTGAATACGAATCTAGTAGAATAAATGAGAGGAAATGCATCCAGAGTATGAGTCTTAACAGGATGCCATTTCAGTTTGTAAGAGTTTTCCTTTTGTGCAACATTTCTCAGTCCAAGCTTAATGAAGTTAGCAAGAAATGATGCTCTGTTCTCCAGATCAAAGTACAACCATCCGGTAAACGTCTTGACACACGTGCCTCCTAGGTAAGTCTGCCTACCCGAGGCGAGTTCGGCAATAGCTGTCCCATTGTCAGAGCTCCGGTCACCGGTCGGCGCGTCAGTTGGACTTTTTTCAAATTTCTTAGTTTACTGGACTTGATTCTGTGTTAGAAATGATCTTTCTAATACAGAGTGTAAAATCCTTCGAATCTTTGTACGTGTGTGTGTGTTTTAGGTCTTCATTCATATATAAGGTAAGAATATAAATTATAAAAATTGGGAGTGCTTCCTTAATTAGTTCTTGCCGCCTCATTGTAAAATTAGTCTGTATGTTGAGAGAATCAAAGAAACATTGGTGACCCAGATCAAGATTTGGCGAGAATCAAAGAAACATTGGTGACCCAGACTCATTGTAAAATTAGTCTGTATGTTCCATTCAATGTCAACATTTCCTTCCATTCAAACCCCCAATAATTTCAATTTTAAAGAAGATGAAGAAGTTGATAAGTGAAATTCCAATTTGGCCCTTACTCAAATACATGTGGAAGGCACACGGGTGACTTAACCAAAATTTTCTAACGGCATCTATCAAAAGGACTAGCAGCGTGATAATTTTAAACTTGTGGGACTAAAATTTGAAAAAATATTGTTAAGGGACTACTGATGGAATCGGTCATAGTTGATGGACTTGTAGTGTCATTAACCCTATTTTCTAATTTAAAACATATCAAATGATCTTTGATTAGTGTTCACATGAACGACATTATTTTTTTTATATTTATTTGTTTTAAATGTTTAATTAATTAAGCTCACGACTAGAGTCACGTTGCATTATAGAAAAACTAATATCACAATTAAGGATATTTTTGTTAACCGAACTTTGAAAAACGTGGGATCTTTGCTTATTAAAATAAAAATTTACGTTAGATTTAAAAGATTTATTTGTGAAAAATTAATCCAATAGTAAAATCTTATTGTAGTATAGTATCGTAAAATTTCAATACCTTTTGCCTACTTATAACAATTGATTTTAAATTTTAAATTAATTAAAACCGACAATCAATTCAATACTTAGCATATTGCTGTTATTGAATTTATAATAAAACTAGTAATAATAATAATCATGAATAAAACATTATCATAATAAAAATAATATTAGTAAGCAATAATAATTAATTATTATTAATTGCAAATATTACTAAAATTTTATCATGATCTTTTATCATCATTGTCATTATTGTTGATTAGCTTATTAGCATTATTATTATTATCTTCATCATTACTATTATAAAATTAAAAGGGAGATGCTATATCCACTACAATATTTGCTAATCCACTACGTTATTAATTATTACATTAAATAAATACATATTTAGATAAAATTACCCTTAATTACTTGTCCATATTAAATTGACTAACAAAGTTACTTTTTAATTATTTTTGATATTATTTTCTAATTCAAAACATATCAAATGATCTTTCATTAGTGTTCACATGAACGATATTATTTTATATATATATATATATATATATATATATATTTACTTTAAATGTTTACTTAACTAAGCTCATGACTAAAGACATTGCATTGTAGAAAAACTAATATCATAAGGATATTTTTTGTTAACCGAACTTTGAAAAACATGGGATCTTTGCTTATTAAAATAAAAATTTACACTTAGATTTAAAATATTTAAAAACCATGATGTTGGTTGTTCAAATCTTTAAAGGATTTAAAAGATTTAAAGCCCCCCTAGTACTTCACTACTTTCAACGGAGATGTTGGTTGTTCAAATTATTTGTTCTAACCACACGAAAGGCACCATATAGTCTTAATTATAGTCTTTTAAGGCATTAAAATAATAATGATAATAATAATAATAAGGGTTGTGATAAGATTAATGTCCCCTCCAACCTTTAAAAAAAAAGAATCACATAATGAAACTTTAAGAGAGAATAGTTGAAAATGGATTGAGAAGAGAAACAACAATATTGGAGAATCAATTTGGTTTCATACTGTGAACCACTTTACATCTTGTGTTCACTACTGCTTGCTTTATTGACCAAACTGACCAAATCTTTAAGCATTTTATTACTTAAAGATTCAGTCAGTCTTTTTCTCGTAACTTCAGTCGAGTCATTAAACTGTTCATTAGCCAAACTCTTAACTGAATACTTTCATTGTTCAGTTAATTATTTTTATTAAAATGACTATTCCACATCCAAAAGTTTTAAAGGTTTTTTACAACTTATCAAAAAGATTTTATAAGGATATTCACCCCATAGCCTTATTATTTGCCTCAAGTGGACCTACAATTGGTATCAAAGCTTGACTTTTCGAAAAATCAAATTTTCCAAGTTTAACCACTTGAAAGTTCTGATTAAATGGCAAATTCCATAGCTTTTCTTACTCTCAACATGTCACAGGTCCCCATGTTTGATGAAGACAACTTTGACATTTGGAAATAAAGAATTTCTAGATACATGAACAATATAGATAAAAGACCGATGAAATGTGTCTTAGGTGGTCCGATTTATCCTATAAAAATTAATACTAAGACCACTGTTGAACAAACTGTTAATACAGATGACCCAGAGAATTGAGTGATTACAACAGTCGGTGAGTACGTGTTGAAGCGTAAGGCCGAATGGACTGAAGAAGACAAAGCTACTAACGCCTTAGACTCCAAGGTTGTGCACATACTTTCCAGTGCTTTAGACAAGAATGCCTATAAGCAGATCCACGACTGGACCACTTCTCAAGAGATCTGGGAAGCCTTTCCGCAATACATTGATGGAGATTAGGACACTATATAAAGACAACATGCTATACGACTATATACATCCAAGAATTCGAAGCCTTCGAGAAAGATCCAAAGGATTCCTTGAGAACTGCCTACGACACATTCTGTCGGAATCAGTATTACTATCGGAGGCTCCGACAGTAAGTCCTGACAGGAATTACTGTCAGAATGGTAATTACAGTTGAAACTCCGACAGTAATTACTGTCGGGATACTATTGGAGATAAATTACCGTCGAAGGTTTACTGTCGGATCGTCGGAGCGATTCGACGATAATTGACAATTCTTGGAATCGTGAATTCGTCGAGTAATATGACAGTAATGTCATGTTTTCCAGTGGTGTGTGCTGCCTTAGAAAAGGCATATACTATGAAAGATCTTAACATGCGTTTTCTAAGTAGTCTTGGGAGTGAATGGCATGTGAAAATCACTACCGTAAAGGAAGCTAGAGACTTGAGCACTACTCATATACGCAGTCTTATTGCTAGTTTCAAGATTTATCAAAAGGAAGTTCTTAAAAATCAAGAATTTGAAAAGAGTTTTAGACGCATTTCTTTAACTGCTTAAGAAGAAAAGCCTAGTGCCTGTTCTATTTCGTCTCAATTAGCTGATGACATTGACTAGGGTGAATTTACTACTTTTGCTAGGCAGTTTCAGTAATATAAGACCTTCAAAAAGAACTTTCAAAACCAGCTTCCATAAATTTTCAAAGGGCTAACAATTCTAAACAAACTAAAGCCAAAGTTGATTACAAAAAAATTATTATGCTTTAACTGTAGAAAGCCAGGCCACTTTGCTTTAGCTTGACCAACCACCAAAAATAAATATTTTAAAAGAGCCCCTAGAAAATTTGCAAAATAAAAGGGTATGGTAGCTGAAGATGAACCTCTCAACCTGGCCACTTGGATTGAGACGGACTCAGAAGATGAATCCGTTGATTGCGTGCAAGAAGCAAATTTTTGTCTTGTTGCGAAATCAATCATTTATGATTCGGACAGCGACCTACTAAGCCCTACTTGCTTAAATGAGTCTGAAATTGATACTTTAGACTTACCTGTCAAGAACCCTAAGCTAACCAAAAGTATAAAACCTTGTCAGCTGATGGTTCACCAAATATGAAATGGATTCTATGGTCAAGGAATTCCAAACAAGCCAACTGAGAGAAGGACTAAAAAACCTTCTTGAGTTATCAAAACTGTTGTCAGTCCACCTAAAAAGGATGAGACAACATCTGATGAGAGTCAAACTGAATTGGAGATTCAAATGCAACTTATGTACTCCAAGTCTAAAACTCTCAGAAATATCCACATATCTCAGACTGCTAAATTGAGAAGACTGAAAGCTGAAAACATTGAGCTCCAGAAAGTTGATGAACTTTGTAAAGCTTAGCAAGCTAAAATGCTGAGACTGAAGAGCATCAATGAAAATTTTAAAATTCAAGCTAAAGTCTCATTTTCCTAAATCGCTGACTTGGTGAAAAGGAATCAACGGCTGACCAATGTCGTTGATACAAATTCCAAATCCAAAGCTAATGTTGCTACTATTATTAGTCAGCAAAGAGACAATGCTAATCAAAATGGCATTGGCTACTTACAAAACAATAGCAAAGACAAAGGGAAAATTGAGACTGAGACCAGACAGTCTAAAGGTGGACCCAAAGTTCTGCTGAAAAGGGATAATAAACAAAATTCTTCCAAGAGCACAAATCATGGTGTTTAATATATATGTTTATCCCAAGAATTAGCTTAAAAATGCTGAGAAACAAACAGAGAATTATATGAAATGTTTAAATTCTACTAACTATCAGCCAACTATTCAAACACTTGCTAAAAGGTAGTGATCAGCCAAGAAGCAACCTATTTAGCCGATTGATAAAAATAAGTTAGGCGACACTAAATCGGTGATCCCAAAGGTGTGGACAAAAGGCCGATGGGTGCTAAATTTAAGCCACTCAAGTTTGTCTCTCCTAAGTCTGCTAAGTGGGTTCCAGTAGAACCTAAGTCTAAACCTAAAGCGAATGAACCAAGTGGTCAGCACAAGTGTCATACTTGTTTCTATCCATGGTCTTATATGTCAGGTATACCTAGTAGCTGCTAATCTAGATTTAGAAGAATGGATCTTGGATAGTGAATGTTCAATACACATGACTGGATCAGCCAACCTCTTGACTGACATAGTTGAAGCAAAAAGACCCTCAGTCATCTTCGGAGATAATTCTAAAAGAAAAACCATTGGGTATAGTTCAATCATAAGAGGTCAGTCAAGATTGACAAGGTATCATTGGTTGATGGGCTGAAGCATAACCTGCTCAACATATCACAATTTTGTGATAAAGGCATGACAAGTATTTTTACATCAACACACTGTTTTATCAAAAATACCTCAACATTTTTTCATACAGGGTCAAGAAAAATAAATGTTTTTGCTATTGATTTACATTCTATTAATAACATTTCTCAAGTATGCTTCTCAAGTATGCTTAGTTGCTAAAAACTCTTCTGAAACTTCTTGGCTATGGCACAAAAGGCTCTTGCACTTAAATTTCAAACATTTGTCAAAACTTTCTAAAGGAAATTTAGTAAATGGTTTACCTTCTGTAAATTTTTCTCATGACTAGAAATATAGAGCCTGTACCTTGGTAAGCTGGCTAAATCATCTTTCAAACCAAAACCATATCTTTCAACCACACGTGTACTTCAAATGTTGCACATGGACCTTTTGGTCTGTTACACCTACTATTTAGGTAGAAATAGGACACCGGTGGTTGTAGATTATTATTCAAGATATACATGGGTAAAGATGATGACGTCTAAAGATGAAATTTACGACATACTAACTGCACTGTTCAGAAATCTTTAAACTAAAAAAGAGTGTGAAATAGTCAGTGTGCGCTTAGATCATGGAACAAAGTTCAAGAATCAGGGCATGGATGTTTACTGTGATAACCATAGGATTGGTCACAACTTCTTAGTAGTCAAGACCCCTTAGCAGAATGGCGTTGCTGAAAGGAAGAATAGGACGCTGATAGCAGCTGGGAAGACAATGGCCAAGCTGCCAAAATACTTTTGGGCTGAAGCTGTAAATTCAGCTTGCTTCACACAGAACCAATCCCTAGTCAACAAATTCCATGGCAAGACTCTGTATGAACTGTGGAAAGGAAGGACTCCTAACATTGCATTCTTCAAGATTTTTGAATGCAAGTGTTACATCCATTACAACGGCAATGACCACAGAGGTAAATTCAATGAGAAAGATGATGAAGACATTTTCGTTGGATACTCCAAAATTAGTAAGGCTTTTAGAGTTTTTGTTAAGAAATCTTGTATTTTTATTGAATCTGTACATGTTTCTTTTGATGAATTAAATTTGATTGAGTCTGGTGAGACTCAAGATTGTACTAACGATTTTGAGATAGGTGTTGGAGTATGAATTATTGAGTTTATTAATGCTTAAAATGTTTAGTTTAATTAATTATTAGTTTTGCCTTTCTTGGTTTTACTAATTGTTAAATATTTATTCATATATTTTAATCCTTTTGAAGAAAGGATATTTTATGGAGAAATGTATTATTTTAGGATTTATGAAAATTGTGTAGGAATTAATTATTTATGAAAATGATTATTTTTGAAGTTTAAAGTTATTAGGGTTTATGAAGTTTATGTAAATTAGGGCTTGTTGTTTTTGTTGTTGTTGTAAAGTTTATTGTGCCGTTTTGTCCGGTGATATCACGGCTGACCTAGTACTAGTCACCCCAAGACGGCTGATGACTGATTTACTTGTGTGTAAACCAGTCAAGCTGCCTTATATCCATGACGATAAAGACTTAGATATTTTACAAGTCAGTCATTGATGTATGGGCATAAGGACGATAGACTTTTATATGCCTTGTCTTATCTCTTTAAAGTCTACGATCCTTAAACGGAAGTTTTCTTGATAATCATCGTAGTTATTTTGAATTTGTGTCGTAGTTAGCGTTTTGTTTTAAAAAATGTTGTTTGCTTTTCATTTAATGAGTATCGACACGCTTCTATTCCTAGCTTTTTGTTTTATTTCGAATGAAATGACAAGTACTACCTACCTCTTTTGTGATAACACAAAGCTTGAGGAATAGTTGTTCACCGTCTTTGACTTGCACACCATCGAACATTTAATGCAAAGTCAAATATCATTCAATGTGTCCAACCGATATTTCTAAATAATTTCTCTATCTCTACCTATTTAAAGTCGAAGGAGCATTGAAGAACGTTGACTTTAACAACTACGAAGTCTTTCGAAATTCTCAAGCATTCAATACTCTCAAGATTTTTAGAACTTCATTGAAGAGCAAAATACTTAGATTATTTATTGCTATTTCTTATTCTTTGTATATACTCTTTTAGTTCAATCATTGTATTAAATTTCTCCCAACTATTTAGTTATTGAGAGATCATTGATTGCAACACATGAGATTGTTTTGTTTCTTGTAACATATAATCTCCATAAATATCACCGGTCCTTGTTGTACATTGATCCGTTAGTGATCATATAGATTATTAATATTAGTGCACTTCAAAAATCTAAGTTTGACCAATTTGGTTGTGGACGTAGCAGCTTTTCATACGTGAACCACTTTACATCTTGTGTTTACTACTCCTTGCTTTATTGACCAAACTGACCAAAGCTTTAAGCATTTTATTACTTAAAGCTTCAATCAGCCTTTGTCTCATAACTTTAGTCACATCATCAAACTGTTCATTAGCCAAACTCTTGACTGAATACTTTCATTGTTCAGTTAATTGTTTTTATTAAAATTACTATTCCGCTGTCAAAAGTTTTAAACGTTTTAAAACTTATCAAAAGATTTTATAAGGCTATTCACCCCTCCTCTAGCCATATTATTTGCCTCAAGTGGACCCACACATGCCAGTGATGCCACATAGGAAAAACTAGATGATAGCATTAGAGATGCTCTAAAAGTGGATAGTGAAGCATTGAAGAAAGAATTTTGTAATTATAACCAATCCCAAAGATATTAATATAAGTATTTCTTAATTAATAGACTTTCTTAATTAAATATGAAAACTCATAGTGAAACGAATGGAGGATTAGAATACGTTAATTTTGTTCCATGACTTCAAAACTCTCAAAACTTTTTCTCATTAGCCTGATTTTAAAACTATCAAAATTACATGCATAGTTAAACACTATTCCCATTCCTTTTTTACTATCTTAAAAGTAGAACACATTTTTTTTTTTTGATGTATATGTATTTATTAAATATTCCAACTTATGAAATGTATAATTAATCTTTAGAAATGTCAAATAATAAAATGTACAATTTTTTTTTTTTTGAGTTATTCTGTCAGTAGGATGGGTATAATCAATTTAAGTAGTCTTAAACGTACTATATAAAATGCATACAAATTGAACTTAGAGCTGATCATATTATCGGCTCCTTGTTATACAGTTATTTCATACTTTTAACCTTCCTCATTTATTTGTGTTTGTGAGGAAAAACAACACCAAATCAAGGATCGACTTGTAATTTTGTATGCTCCTTGTCCTTTGTGTTTGAATATCAAATTTCATGGATATTTTAGTGTTGATTTTATATTAATTATATAATATAGTAGTTGATTAATTTTATCGAAAGATTATAGAAAACGGTGTACTTTTGTAACTAAATTATGTTGAAACCTACCTCTTAATAATGGTATTTTTGTTGTAATTATTAAAAGTGTGGACATTACCTAGGTTCTTGAACTTGAACTTGGTAGGTTTTTGAATTTGGAAAAGACGTTTCACTAAATTCATGGACTTTGAAAGACTTATTATCTGCTAATTCCTTTTGATTCTCCGATGTAACTCTATATATTGAAAGGTTGAATGAATGAAAGGGACAACCGAATTCCCTCTATTTTCTTTGTGTTCATTCTTCTCTATATTGTTGTTCTACATCAATTCCTTTCCAACGGACCAACACGATATCAACATGAATGCTCTACCTCTTTGGTGAAGGGTATTTTTCAAAATCTGATGAACAGATTATATATATTATTTGTGATCCTTTTTACATTACAAATTTGATTTACATAATATGGACATAGTTTTAATATTTATATGAATGTTTATACGTTGATGATTCTTGAATTTCATGCATATGTATTGAATTTATGTATTATAATAAAATCCAATGGCTTACTTATCGATTTGATCACTCTACTTTCACCAAAAACTCATTAAGCTTACTATACTATTTTTCTCACACTTTAATCACTCTACTTGGACTTTTTCAATCAATAAGCTCATTGATTGAGTGAGCTTATTGATTCTCCAGTCCAAGTAGAGTGATTAAAGTGTTAAAAAAAAAAAAATGAACTTAATGAATTTTGGGTGAAAGTAGAGCGATCAAATTGATATTTAAGTCAAATCCAATTATAGATCAGTAGTGTTGTGTAAAGGAACACTCACAACTTCACTGTTAAACATAGTTATAGAAATATGCTCGCATAATGCTTAAGAATTAGCCTAGCCGTCCCGTATTAATACGCTCGCATAATGCTTAATTATTTTGGGTTCCAGTTTTTACTAAAACCAAATCTGAATACATGATGTTGGATAGACCAAACAAACAACCTCTTCTTAGATTCTGCTTTTTGTTCCTCTTATATATATATATATATATATATATATATAGAGAGAGAGAGAGAGAGAGAGAGAGAGAGAGGGAGAGAGAGCAGTATTCAATGGTTACTTCAAAAATATAACCATTAATGGTTACTATTATATCAACCATTGGATTGAAAATCAATGGCTAAGATAAATCAAACATAACATAAAACTCTTTTGATCAAAAAGGAAATACTTCATCCATCTCATGAAAGAAATTGAGCGACTAGGAAGGACAAACAAGCCTGATGTGAGTCCTGGTGTGATAGCACCAGCACTAACACCAGTGCACAAAGCAGCGGAATAAAGAAAACTTAAATCAGAGAACAACACAAATATAACACTTTATCTACAAAGAACGTCTTGTAGACAATAAACCTTCTCTTATAAACTGGGTTATGAATCCAAGTACAAAAACGATGTAAAGAGAAGAACAAAATAACCAAATATGCTCTCACAAAAACACTCTTGATCTTATGCTAAACTTGCTAGAAAACTAGAGCTGAAAAACCGTTTTTTACAAAGACTATCTAGCTAGTATATATATGCATAGAGTCCTCTTGAATCATGGAAGCCATCTTGCTTTAGGATTCCTCTTTTTAGATGGTCTTTGACTTTCCTTAAGCAATCCAAGGTAATCCTTCCTTGATATGGAAACCTTTCCTTGACATGAAAGCCTTCCTTGCTGTGGACTCTTTCCTTTTGTGAGAGACCTACAAAATTACCAAAAGTAATACTAAACAAATCCAATATTGGTTAGGAAGTTAGTTAAATAAAATAACCTAATTACATAAAATACAATATTTACCAATTAACTAAAATAAGAAATAAACTAAAAATATATGAAAGTGACAAATCTCAAACATACACACTTTCAATCTCCCCCTGATTTGTCGCTTTCGGATCAAAACACTACTAAGCCAAGATCACAAAAAAAACTAAGTATAAAGATTTAAACTTAAGCATCTAAGAAATAAACTCCCCCTAAACCAAACATCTAGCATGAGTTAAGATAATTTAAAAAAACACACAAATCAGTTTAAGAAAGAAACAAAATAAAACATAAGCAAATAAAAACATTGTTCCAAACAAATCAAATGTCCACATTGTTCAAATTTCTCCCCATCAACTGCTTGATCCATCCTCAATTACTTGGCCCAGCTTTATCCATTTCTTCCTGAGTTTTCTGGAGTAATTCCCATCGAAAATTTTGACTTATGTCTTCAAAAACTTGGCTTGAACTAGCTGCTGGTGGTGCTCCCCCTTTTTGATCTGAAAGATTTGCCAAGGCAAACAATAATCTGTTCCTGCGGGTAGCCATCTCCTTGAACTGTACTCTGGCCTGAAGCATAGATTTCTCAAGGAATTTGATTTCTTCAGTATAAATGGCAGCAGGATCTATCTGTGGAGGTGGAGATGCGTTCACATCATCACCAACATCAGCCAGTTCATCGTCTTCTTCTGCAGGAATAGTAACTGGAGGATCATTTGGAAAAGTGACTGGAAGATCTATAGTGCGCTTGGTGCACTCCAGTACAGGTTGAATCCCAAAAGATTCAATTTTCTCCCATAGCCTGTCAGATTGAAGAATATCTATGCCTTGTTTGATACAAATTCCAGAGATTAAGCATGGAAAAGGAAGATCAGAGGGAAGCTCTTTTTCAGCAAACTGGATAATGCATCCAAACACAATCTCACCAAGATTAAACTCCACACCCTTGAATATTCTATAAATAAGGTCAGCGTGGGTGTGGTGACCGTGTTTTTATTAGAGGTAGGCTTCCAATTCAAAGTGGCTATTTTAAACAAAACCACAAAGGGATGTCAACATAGTGCATTTGTACTGATTATGCCATATGGGGTCAAGACCATTCGAAATTGTATTGGCAATATCATTCTTTGGAGCCATAGGAGGTATGTGTTGAGGAGAGGGGTTTGAAGAAAAGAATTGATAACGCGGAGAGAACACAATTGTTTTACCCCGACACATACTTTTTCAAAACTATCGACCTTGGATCTTGAATGGATTGAAGGAGACAGGCATAAAATTCGAAACAAGAGAGGGATAAAAGCTCGAGGGATAAGAAACGAATAAAGAAGACCTTTTCCTGGAGATATCGAGTCGACCCATTTCATCAAAAGTCTTGTCCATAACCCTTTCAACTATAAAACCTTTCATCCTAAAGAATTCAAACCTTTGTTTTGCATCTTTATTCATGAATTTTTCCGAGGATGTGAACTTACGCTTTGTTTAGAGGGTTTGGCCCGTGATGAACGCCTAGGCACGGGCGTGGAACTAACCGTAGGTTGGGTCTTCCTTGTGCTTTTCCTTCGGTGTGGGGCCGGTGTGCTCACATCGCGGCCACATCTTCCTTTTCACCTCTAAGTCCTCTCTTCCCGGTTTGAAGGTTTCATCTTCTTCATCATCATCATCGATCCCAATAAGGGGACCCGTCGAATTGACACTATTGCCTTCTTTTTGGACTTTCGTGCAATACTTTTGCCCTTCTTTAGATCAATGAGGGCTTGAATGGGTATGTCATCGTGTCCTCGCCTCATCAATGTTTTCACTTACAAGGGAAGAGGATCGGCCGGGTGTTACGATGGTGTGGTAACAACGGGAGTAGCACGCCGGAAACAACCTCAAAATCCTCGGCTTGAGGTCCTTCGAGTCGGACTCGGTTGGAATAATGTACTTTCGCGTCTAGGGCGTACAGTCTTTGGAGGGTTTGGGTTGTGATCCGAACCGGCGGTTGTATGAACATCAGGGGCGGAGGAGGATGTCTTCCTCTTCCGTTTTGATTCCGAGGCTGGAACAAAATCTTCATCATCATTACCTTCCAAAAACTCTGGGTCAACCATACTTGGCCTAACCCTAGGCGAGAAGGTCTCCATATTTGGCGAGAACCCTTTCGTCTTAGTGACCAATTTGGGCCTTTTTCCATGCCGTGAAAAGCACCAACGGCCTTCAAATCACCGGGTTTCCACTTCAATAATGTTGTCGGGGCTCCGGCAAGGATACGAAATAGGAGTGGCCTCTGTATCAACAAACAGTTCAATTGCACCTTCGTTTGGAGCAATTGGTGACAATGGAGGAGACACCGTAGGGCCGGAAGTGGCGGATCGAGCAGGAAGCCATGTGCGAAGCCGGAAGAAAGCAGGAGAGAGAGAAAGATAGGAGACGAAGGGATTTTTTTTTGAGTAGTTTGAGAGAGAGAGAGAGATAGTGCACAGTGATTTTTGAAAAATTTGGTCAGTGATATTTAAGATGTGATAACACAAAGTAGATACCTAATAGGAAAAGGACACCTAGCCCAATCCTAAATTAGGAGGGAAACCAAATTAGGCAGGGATTACAAAAAGAGTTTTGAAAATTTTCAACTTCTATAGAATCCTTTAATGAAAAGGAAACATAGGCTCTTGTTTTTAAAAAAAAATTGAAAAATTTCCACCTTTGTGAATGATTTACGCCATAAACAACACAAAAAAAATCCACATAAAATATACTCCCCCTAAAGACATGGACATTAGCAATATAAAATCCCTAATTCTGTTGAGCATGAAATCGTTTGTACTTGAGGAAAAATAGGGAGAGAAAAAGATTAAGCACTAATTTTCACCAATGACCAAGTTGACCTAACTGATGTCTAGGAGAATGATGCAAAAATGTACACACATGTGGAGGATAAATCTCGGATAGGTGTGGCATGGGATGTAATCACATCGGGGACACATCTCCTCTAAGAAAGTCAATGAATTGTCTTCTTGTCTTGCTTGGCCTCTAGAATGCACCCACCCATTTTTTATTTGTGGGGAAAGAATTTTGGGTAGCTTTCACTCTACTTTACCTTCATGGATAGCCCTCTTCCGGATAAATTAGTCACTTTGTGACCTTTTTTTTTTTTTTTTAACGGAATGACTTCATACCATGAATGGAGCAGTTGTTTCCCTATAATAAGCACCCACCAAGAGACATCCATTTGGATAAATATGTGCCAATCTTTGTTTGACACTATTTAAGAAGAATTCACAATTCGAGAAGAGTCATGTCGAGAAGTGATACAAGTGACCACACCGAGATATATCGTGCAATGCAATTTTTTTTTTTTTTTTTAATACAAAAACTATACTATATACAAGTGTAGGTTCGATGTGATCACACAAGGGATCACATCATCGATGACACACAAACTCGAGACTTCCTTAGGGTAGAAAATCTCGAAAATCAAGGGCTTTGGTGAAAATATCACCAATTGTTTTTCGCCTATAGATTCCAAGTTAATGATTTTTGCTCAACAAGATCACGAATAAAATGATGTCTAATGTCAATGTGTTTAGTCCGTGAGTGTTGAACATGATTTTTGATATTTCTATGGCACTTAAATTATCACAAAAGACAGTTAAAACATTGCTTTTGAGCCCATAATCCTTAATCATCGATTCATCCACGAAGTTGAGAACAACAACTTCCAACAAAGAACATATTCGACTCGGCGGTGGAGAGAGACACAGTTTTGTTTTCGATACCATGACACTAAGTTGTTTCCAAGATAAAAACAACCTCCGGTTGTGCTCTTTCTATCATCAACATTGCACCCAATCGGAATCATGAATCCTACCAAATTTGTATTTGTGTCTCGAGTGTAGCTAAGCCCTAAGTTAACAGTTCCCCAACATATCTAATTATCCTTTTGACACCTTGAGATGAGAGAGTTTTGGACTAGCTTGGTATCTCGCACATAAACACACACTAAACATGATATCGGGACGACTTGCCGAAAGGTACAACAAACTCCCAATCATACTTCTATACAAGGTAGGATCAACATCTTCACCATCCTCATCCTTGCACAACTTTTGGGTAGATCCCATAGGAGTCTTGAGATGAGAGGAGTTATCAAGAGAAAATTTTTTGACTAAATTCCTAGCATACTTACTTTGTGAAATAAATATTCCTTCCTTACTTTGTTTTATTTGAAGTCCTAGGAAATAGTTCAATTCACCTACCATGCTCATCTCAAAGGTGGTGGACATACTAGTGACAAAGTAGTCTAACATGTTCTTGGATGAAGATCCAAAACAATGTCATCTACATAGATTTGAGCCACCAAAAACCCCTCTTTGTTTTTCAAGATAAATAAAGTTTTGTCTACCTCACCTCTCTTGAAACCCATTTGTATGAGATGCTCGGTGAGCCTCCCATACCAAGCCCTAGGGGCTTGTTTTAAGCCATACAAAGCTTTCTTAAGCTTATAAACATGGTCGGGATAGTGAGGATCAATGAATCCCTTTGGTTGCTCAACATAGGCTTCTTCATTAAGGACACCATTCAAGAAAGCACTCTTTACATCCATTTGATGTAAAGTGATGTCTAAATAACATGCAATGGCAAGAAGGAGCCTAATTGATTCTATTCTAGCAACTGGGGCAAAAGTTTCTTCAAAGTCAATCCCTTCAACTTGGGTGTAGCCTTGAGCTACAAGCCTAGCTTTGTTCCTAGTTATTTGCCCATTTTCATCTGTTTTATTTTTAAAAATCCACTTGGTTCCTATCACATTCCCACCTTTTGGTCTAGGAACCAAGACCCACACATCATTTTTCTCAAATTGAGATAATTCATCTTGCATTGCCATAATCCAATTTTCATCTTTCAATGCCTCTATAACATTCTTAGGTTCAATATTAGAAACAAAACAGCAAGAACTTACCTTGTTTACCTGTGAGCTTACACAGTTCAATCCAGCCAATTCTCTGTAGTTAACCCTTGGCTTCTCCCTTGTGCTCACTTTGTCATTCACATTCCCAACCACCTGTGTAACAGGGTGGTTCTTCTGAATCTTGCTTGGTATGTCCCTGGTCCTGTCCGATTTTCATCTTCACCGTCCGAACTTTCGGGTCCGATGTAGAGTCATTTTGTCTCGATGTAGGTGCCGATGTGTTCACATCGTGACTGCATCGTCTTCTGCAGCTCGTTTGTCGCTTCGTTCATCGATTTTGGGTATCTCCCAATGTTTCAACACAACCTGAGACATCATCTTCAAGAGTTTTGAGATTTAAATCAGCAGTATCATCAAAAGTGACATTGATAGATTCCATCACAGTTTTGGTTCTAAGATTGTAAATTCTATAAGCACTTTGTTTGTGGAATACCCTAGGAATACAACTTTGTCACTCTTAGAGTCAAATTTTGACAGATAATCTCTATCATTCAGAACATAACATATGCAACCAAAAACATGAAAGTACTTAAGAGTAGGTTTCTTTCCAAGAAGAATTTCATAAGGAGTCATGGTTGACCCTACTCTTAAGAAGACTCTATTTCCTATGTGACATGCTGTGTTGAGTGCTTCAGCCCAAAATCGTTTAGAGATGTTTTTAGAACTAAGCATGACACGTGCCATCTCTTGCAAGGTACGATTCTTTCTTTCAGCCACCCCATTTTGTTGAGGTGTTTTAGGGCTGAAAAGTTATGGGTTATTCCTTTGGAGTCACAAAATTTAGAGAACAAAGTGTTCTCATATTCAGTTCCATGATCGGATCGAATTTTGATAACTTTCTTACCATACAAGTTCTTCACTTTCTTATACCAAACTTTAAACACTTCAAGAGCTTCAGATTTTTCTTTCAAGTATAGGACCCATGTGTACCTAGAAAAATCATCTACACACACAAAAGAGTATTTCTTTTACTTAAGCTTTCAACCTCAATGGGTCCCATAAGGTCGGTGTGGATTAATTCAAAGATCTCGATGAGGAACTTTGATCAATCTTTTGTGTGAAGCTTTGGTTTGCTTGCCTTTTGACAAGGACCACACACACTTGCTTGTTTGAAGTCAAGTTTGGGTAAGTGTTTGACAAAGATCAAATCTTACTAATTCTTCTATTTTCCTAAAACTTGCATGACCTAACTTTTGATGCCAAATATCAAGGTCATTTATTTTGGAGCTAAGGCAAGATAAGTTGTCACCAAATTTGTAACAATTATCTTGAGACCTTACTCCAGTGAACAAGCACTGATTAGTGTCATCAAATACTTTGCATTCATGCTTATCAAACTTAACATGCAAATTGTCATCACATAGTTGGCTTATACTAATGAGATTAGCTTTTAAGCCTTCCACATGATAGACATTTTTCAATTTTGGCATATGATCAACACATAAAGTACCTTTACCAATGATCTTACCTTGGGCTCCTCCTCCATAGTTCACATTTCCACCTTTAACTTCGATATAATCAGTGAGAAATTCGATGTTACCTGTCATGTGCCTTGAGCACCCGCTATCGAAGTACCATGAGCCAGCTACACTTTTGAGTGAGGTGAATATCACCTTACATTCCTCACTCTTCTTTTCCATCCACACAAACTTCCCGGTTTTACTGATGTGAGTGGTGATGTGAGTACATCCGGGCTCATCCGAGGAGCTCTTCCAAGATCATGAATCCTTTTGTAGCAGAAGGGTCTGATGTGACCTGGAGCAAAACAGTAGTGGCATACAAATCTCTTTTTCTTAGGATTAGCTTTCTGTTGTTTAGAGACTTTGTCAGAGGAACTCTCTCCTTCTTTCACAAAAGTGGATTCATAGCCAAGACCAGTTTTTAAATTGTTCCCTAAATTCAGAACTTCATCAAGTTTGGCCTTTCCAGTATTTAATTTTGTAAAAGTTCCATTGGCCTTTTCAAGTTCTCGTTTGGTCTTCTCGAGTTCAATATCACGTTTAGTGAGCATGACCTCGAGTTTGGCTATGGCATCCTTTTGATTACTATTTTCGTGGTGACTTTTTCAAGATCACCTTTCAAAGTAACAATTTCGAAGAGAGTTTCTCATTAACCTTTTCAAAAACAACTATTTTTCTACACGTTTTCCCAATCGGCAAATAAATCGTATAAGCATCAAGAAGTTCTTGGTAACTAGCATCACCATCTTCTTCATTCTCTGTTTTCTCGACAGGGAGAAATAAGACAAGAAACCTCGAGTCGAAGATGTGATGGTTGGTGTGACCGCATCCGGCTACATCAGCCGATGTTTGTGACTAGTGGGCGATTGTTCCATGATTGCTAAGTTTAGCATCTCATCTTCCTCCTCACTATCACTAAGGGTCGCACACAAGCTCATTCCCTTTTTCTTCGAGTATTGGCACACTCATTGGCATAGTGTCCAAAACCTTTGCAAGCTCTACATTGAACAGTTTGATTTTTCTTAGCAAAACTAGTAGGTTTCTTGAAACTACTCTCGCATCCTCTTTTGTTTTTTCAAACGAGTTTTGAAATTTAGAAGGAAACTTGTTGGCCCGTTTATTTTTAAGAAAGATGTAAACTTTTTGGTCAAAAGGGCAACATCTTCGGTTTCCAAATTTGAAGTGTCAATTTCTTTGGAGATTTCTTCAATCTCTTTTGGCACTTTGGATACATTAGAGAGGCGTTGCAAGAGCAATATTATCACTTTATGTTGTTGTTGAATTGACAAGTTCATCTCAAACATAGTTAGAATACCCACAAAGTATCTAAACCCATGGTTGTAGTGTCATGTGCCTCTTCAACAAAGCAAATTTTGATATTAAACTTCTCGAGAATCCTTAACATCTTACTAACCATTCTAGCATTTGATATAGGCTCACCTAGGGAAAGACATTCATTTGAGATTTCTCTCAATTTGGCGAATAACTTTTTATATCCTCGCCTCATTCATCCTCAAGTTCTCAAACTTGGTCATGAGAATTCTTAACCTAGTAGCTTTAACACTAGCATCACCTTCACAATGACTTTGCGAATATCCCAGTTGTTTTTGCTACGTTTTGATTTATAACAAGACGAAACATATGTTCATCCACATGACTTGATATAGCACCAAGAGCCTTGGAATTATAATTAGCTAAGGTGACTTCTGCGGTAGTCCATTCTTCCTCGGGTTTGAGTTTGTAAATTTTTTCTGAGGATTCACCTTCAGGACTCTTACTTTCTACCTTAGGAGGGGACCATGGAACAATAATACTAAGCCACGCCCTTTCATCAATTGCTTTGATGAAAAGTCGCATCTTAGCTTTCCAAATAGCGTAATTAGTTCCATCCAAAACAGGGGGACGGTACTGATTCAAATTTCCTTCCATAATGACAGCTCTTACAAGGATCAACACTCATTGTAATCGAGTGATTGGCTCTGATACCAATTGAAAGAAATTGAGCGACTAGGAAGGACAAACAAGCCTGATGTGAGTCCTGGTGTGATAGCACCAGCACTAACACCAGTGCACAAAGCAGCGGAATAAAGAAAACTTAAATCAGAGAACAACACAAATATAACACTTTATCTACAAAGAACGTGTAGACAATAAACCTTCTCTTATAAACCGGGTTATGAATCCAAGTACAAAACGATGTAAAGAGAAGAACAAAATAACCAAATATGCTCTCACAAAAACACTCTTGATCTTATGCTAAACTTGCTAGAAAACTAGAGCTGAAAAACCGTTTTTTACAAAGACTATCTAGCTAGTATATATATGCATAGAGTCCTCTTGAATCATGGAAGCCATCTTGCTTTAGGATTCCTCTTTTTAGATGGTCTTTGACTTTCCTTAAGCAATCCAAGGTAATCCTTCCTTGATATGGAAACCTTTCCTTGACATGAAAGCCTTCCTTCGTGGACTCTTTCCTTTTGTGAGAGACCTACAAAATTACCAAAAGTAATACTAAACAAATCCAATATTGGTTAGGAAGTTAGTTAAATAAAATAACCTAATTACATAAAATACAATATTTACCAATTAACTAAAATAAGAAATAAACTAAAAATATATGAAAGTGACAAATCTCAAACATACACACTTTCATCTCACCCAAATAGTTCACGTTTGAATAGTTTAATAATTAAGGGATATATAAATATCAATAGAATTTGTCATGATTACATAAATATATGAGTGTGGTTAATATGTTTATACCATATGTAAAAGGTAACATTATTAGATTATGAACATCGTAGGCTTTTAATTTTTAAAAGTGGACTCATATAAAACATCTCAAAAAAGAATAGTAAACTCTTTGTCTGAATCGGAACGGGTTTCATGTACAGTTTGTCAGCGAACTCGTGGTATGGTTTAAATATTACCCCAGCTCTCTCTATCAAGAACAATAGTAATTAAACTAGTGTATTTGTTCGAAAAGATAATCATTTAAGCTTCTAATTAACAGCCCAAATTAAGTCTTTAGTTGATATTATGCCTGCCAACAGATAGCAAGTGGGGTGGGGCTGGGGTTTCACGACCCGAACCATTAAATTATTCAACACATCATACGCATATACCTAATACCTGGCTTATAAATAGTTCATAGACGACGTTCTTCCATGATGCAGAAGCTAATTCCATAAAATCTTTTATAGGAGTAAATATTAATTATACAGTAGATTATTTATAGATATTAACAATATGGCCTCTTCTCTGGCAAGCGCAGGAGTGATGATGAACAAAGTAAATGGGAATGGCGAGGCTGAGATTGTCCGACCACTAGCAAACTTTCCACAAAGCATATGGGGTAATCGTTTCACTTCCATCTCTATAGATAATCAGGTAACCTTTCCTCTCATTTCTCTTGAATTCTATTTTTAAGGGGTATAGTCTCAAAATCCTTAGATGTAAGTGCCATGCAATCAATATAAGAGATCATCAAGCTCTCAAACCTTTTATTGGATTTCAAGATATATTATGGTTCCAGACTTCCAGAGCATGCTATTAAATATAAAACTTTAAGAATACTGTCAATAATATTTTTCTTACAAGTGTAAGTACGTAAACTTTTATAAAACTTGAGGCAAAGTTTAATAAAGTTG
The DNA here is from genome assembly GCA_016624345.1 of Platycodon grandiflorus. Classification (NCBI taxonomy): domain Eukaryota; kingdom Viridiplantae; phylum Streptophyta; class Magnoliopsida; order Asterales; family Campanulaceae; genus Platycodon; species Platycodon grandiflorus. The sequence continues at coordinate 105,939 of JACONP010000362.1, forward strand.
ACCAAAAAGTTAGAATGAGACTAGTTTTCGGTCGGAGGGAGTAAATAACTTTATTCAAATAAAATATAAACATCTTTATTTTTTCTTCAAGTATTATTATTATTATTATTATTATTATTTTGAAACTACTAAAAAGTTTGAACCGTAAAAAACGATTCCTATTTTGAAACTAACATTTAAAAAAAGTATGTACATCATTGTCCGAGAGTAAGTGTAAGGGCTTAAGGATGAAATTTTTGTGCTTGGTGTTATGTACTAATTAAGTATACACATGATATGATCATTTATTTCAAAAGATATTTTATCTTATTCCAATTGTCGAATCTTCGCCACATGTGTATATGAATAAACAACATTAATTACTCCTTGATATTTGATGCATATGTCTTTGAAGACCGACGGTTGGAATATAAGATGAAACACCTTTTCGGAATAGATCGAGGATCCTATCACAATATATACTCCCTCCGCTGCACCTAAAGAGTTCATGTTTGAAAAATCTAATAATAATTAAGTGATATACAAGTGTCATTAGAGTTGGTCATTTAATACAAAATGTTTGAGGATAGTGAAGATGCTTATAGTACGTATAAAGGGTAAAGTTGAAAGATTAAGGAGATTCTAGTCATAATTTTGTAAAAGTCGGCTAAAACATCCCAAAATACAATAGTAAATTTTTTGCATGAAAATGAGTTAGAGAGTACAAAATGCTAACTACAGCGAGATACATGTATTTTTGTCCAACTAGATTAACAATATTTGTTGTATCCAAAATTTGATTAGAGAATATACAAATTTTGTTGTAATTGACTCTTTGTATACTTAGTATGCAACATCAAACACATAAGTTTCTTTTAATTAGGGCTAAAGTATTGCATGTGGTTACTTTGCTTCTACGTGCGCAGGCTCGCGAAACGTATGTGAAAGAAATTGAAAGGTTGAAAGGACAAGTAGAGGACATGTTTGTTGGCAGAAAACCAGAAGAGGTGATGAATTTGATCAACACCTTGGAACGACTTGGTGTGTCCTATCACTTCGAGGAAGAAATCGAAAGGCAACTGGAGCAAATGTTTCATGATCATGATCGTGATGCTAAATTTGAACACTATGATCTCTTCACCACTGCTCTCTTTTTTAGGGTATTTAGGCAACATGGTTATAATTTGTCTTCTGGTAAGTCCTCTGTCCACCCATTGCAAACTTTATGACTAGTTTAATTGTATTCTGGGGCTTGAAGTGTATCTTAATTTTGCAATTTAGGGTCTAAAGTTTAAAATTTACTAAACCGTAGTTCAATCATTCATTTTTTCATATCAAAATGATGTCTATGCCATCATATATCATTGTTTTTCCGTTAAGTATTCACAAGTCATGGTAAGTCCTCTCTCCATGCTTGTCACGTATGCTTCCATTTTTATCCTTGATTAATGATGAAAAGCTAAAAGACGTAACGAATGACCATTTTATATCAAAATAGAAATTAGGACGCCCAGTGACGAAATTTGGGACTTTGAACACTAAATTACAAAAGTGAGATAGACCCCCTATTATATTTAGTGTTTAGCTCATTTTTCTCTTTTGTCAATGTGATCATGATCGATGTGCCTTTGAAAACCAGGTGTCTTCCGTAAATTCAAGAATAGTACTGACAATCACTTCAAAGAAGCGCTTATTGAAGATCCACAAGGTATGTTGAGCTTGTATGAAGCAACACATGTGAGGACACATGGAGACCATGTTCTAGATGAGGCTTTTGGTTTCACGACCACTTGCCTTAAGTCCATGGCTGCTACTTTAAGGCCTCATCTTGGTAAGCAAGTGATGCATGCTCTGAAACAATCACTCCACAAAGGTATACCAAGAGTTGAGGCAAGACACTACATCTCTGTATATGAAGAGGACCCTTCTAAGAATGACCTTCTGTTGAGGTTCGCAAAGTTGGATTTCAATCTATTGCAAATGTTACACAAGGAAGAACTATGTCATCTTTCAAGGTATGAAAGAAATTTAGAAAGATATGTGGATACGTACTTTTATAGATATGAATTAACCCTAAATAAGGAGCTGTAGATCAAGAAAAAATAGATATGAATTATGGAACCCTAAACTTTTTGTTTGAATCGTAGGTGGTGGGATGAGTTGGACTTTGCATCTAGACTTCCATATGCAAGGAACAGAGCTGTTGAATGCTACTTATGGGCTGTGACAGCTTACTTTGAGCCTAAGTACTCGGTTGCTCGGATTATGCTTGCAAAAACCATGCTTCTGTTCTCAATCACAGATGATACATATGATGCTTATGGAACACTAGAAGAACTTCAAATTTATACTGAAGCAATCCAAAGGTATTACAATTCTTTGTCAAAGTGTTTTATAGTGTAACTATCAATGGAATGATGAATGAACCATAGCACACTTCAATGTTTTTATTCCATCTATTCTCCATGGATCTCCTTGTGAGTGTGTGTGTGTGTTTTTTTTCTGAACAACTTATGTATCTATAGAGTAGGAAAATGCAAAAAGTGAGAAAATGCAAAGAAGGGAAAAGGTATAATAGATCATATTTACTTGATGCTGGGTTTTCATACTACTGTGTTTATAGAGAAAAAGGTTCTAACTTAACATTGTAAGAAGACAAATATGATCATCAAATCGAACAGTTTATATTTTTCATGGCTTTCTTAAAAGTACAAAAATCATAAACTGATAGTTATTTTTTAACATAATAATTACAGTATGAGTACGAAAGTGTTAAATGATAATTTGGCAATTAACGTTTTTTACAAAACTTATTAATGCGTAACAATATAGTATCATTTACAAAGCTATATCCTAAACACGTACGCTTAAATGTGTATGTCTAATTTTTCATGAATATTATTGATAACATATATAATTGGAATTTTATTCAAGATGGGACATGGGAGCTGTCAACCAACTTCCGGAATACATGAAGATCATATATACAGCTCTCTTGAATCTTTACGAAGAAATTGACAAGGAATTGTCAAAGCAAGGAATTTCATATGGTGCCGGATATTCAATTGAAGCTGTATGACATGTTACCCTTAAGTTTCGTCTCTTCTTTTATTATTATTATTATTATTGTTACTACTACTGAAAATTAACGACTTTATTTGCTCTAATGCATGCATGGTAATATCAGTTTAAAGAAGTGGTGAGATGTTATGACACAGAGACAAAGTGGTTTCATGCAAAGTTTGTGCCGTTGTTTGATGAGTATATGCGCAACGCCTTAGTTACTGGCTCTAACTTCTTACACGCCACTTCATCATTCATGGGCATGGGAGAAGTTGCTACTATTCAAGCATTTGATTGGGCTCAATCTAAGCCTAAATCTCTTGTTGCTTCCAACACTGTTGGACGGCTTATTGATGACATTATGAGTCACAGAGTACGTGCGTATAATATTCATATTTCCAATTAAGCATGTTATTTATAATCGAGTGACGAGTGTACTATGTATTGATGATGATTAATTTGTAGGAGGAGCAAGAAAGGGGACATGTAGCTACGGGGCTCGAGTGTTATATGAACGAGTATGGAGTTTCAAAGGAAGAGGCGATTACCGAGTTTTATAAAAGGATTGAAAATGCATGGAAGGACATAAATGAGGAATGTCTGAAACCGACCCCTGTAGCGATGCCTCTCCTCGTCAGAGTTCTTAATCTTACACGGATTTTAGATGTTGTTTACAAGTATGCAGATGGCTATACTCATCCTGAAAAGGTGCTCAAGCATCATATCATCTCATTGTTCGTTGAAGCCATACCTATATAACTAGTGCATATATGCATGCCTTCACTTGTAACGTTGTGTGTGTGTGTGTGTGTGTGTGTGAATTTCTTTTACTTTTCTATGCTTATGTTTGGTTTTCTATGCCTCTGTTTGATTTCATACTTGTTTGACTGCTTTTCCTAGTGTGTGGACTTTGACATGAATAATTTTAAGGTGTTTATTGTGGGTTTAACTGAAACATATAACCTAGTGAAAGACCATTTTCTATTTCAAAACCTTGTTTTTAGTTTCTGAAGATACCATACCTAGCACGGACCACATGGTTGGGCCACGTGGTATGGACCACCGTGGAGCCCGACACTGTTCTTAGATTCCCAAACTTTCTCTTGAACACACAAGCACGCTCCACTCTCCCAAACAACATTTTTACTTGAGCGTGGCGGCTCCTAAGCTAAGAAACTCACAACTTCCTAGCATGACAAGCTTCCGGGTTGATAAACCCAAGCTCGGATGTCTTCATTCTCGGGTCATGATCAAGTCAATGATTATGGTCACATTCAATGTTAACCTACTTCGACGTTATCCCAGGGACCATTAGACTTCTCATTGACTTACAATAATCTACCTCCTAGCTAGAGGTACGACTAGGAGGGCTTACACGAGTTCCAAGGAAGATACAAATATTCCCTACAAGGCATAACCTTTCTATAAATGTTCATCAATGGACTTGACTACACTCATAAATTAATGGTCATAAATAGACATCTCACGACCAATCCAGTGACATGTGGTGACCCACTTGCAAAGCCAACTCCTTTGGTATAAATACAAGGTGATAATCCTCATTTATGACTTAAGTTTCATTTATTACTCTTTAACTACCAAATCTCTAAAAGCCTCCGGCATTTATCAAAAGGCTCTCGAGCCCATTTGACATGAGAATGTGACACGGTGACTCGCGATTAAGCTAGGAGGACTTTAGGAGCCGAGAGGATGAAACCCCTTTGCGGTTGCTAGGACTTGATCCTTGGTCATCAATCTACTAGCTCTTAACCATACTACAAAGAAATTGCAACACGAGGACTTCTCATCTATACTACTCTCAGCACACTTAGCTGCAGTTACTGGGATTCGGTGCATTAGTCTTTGGTATCATCCCTCCGTGCATTTACTCGAGAGTAGCTGAGGTAATAGGAGATCATATTTCTCTCTCATTATAATACTCATTCTCTCATCGAGGGCTTTCGCGACCACGTTCGACTCTAACGGTGACTTCTTTGACATCTCGGGTATCATTCGACAAGTTTCTTCAACACTTACCTATTGAGAGCCAAGACATCCTACCAACCAACTAGTTTGCACATGTAGACTCGAGATCAAGCGAGCATTTTGGCAGATCGGTTTCATCTTAGAGTTTGTTCGCGCGTTTGGCCAAACGTTAAACGCTTATTCCTTAACTTTGCGTTTCAATCTTGCGGTAGAAAGCGTTTTCAAACATTGCGTTTTCATTTGGAATTCTTAGCTTTTCCCAAACGATTTTAAAGCGAGGGAATAAACTTTTTGACATAATATCCCAAACGCATTTATAAAGAAAAAGCTGCGTTTTAAATAATCTGCGTTTAAAAATGCGTTTTTAAATGCGTTTTCAAATACACCAAACGGGCTCTTAATCCAATTAACAAAAGTCGTGACGTTTATGTGTTCATTGTTTTCACTGTCTCATCTCCTTATCTTAAAGTCAAGCTATATAAATTCATAGGCGCTAAATGCAACACCCCTTTTATGTTAAATACAATACACCACGAAAAATTACCCTTTTGCCCTCATTTTTCAGGTTTAAAAAATGCAACATCCCCCTTTAGTTATAAAAATCCAACAACCCCCTCTAGTTTATAAAATTTTTAAAGAACCCCCTCCCTTAATTTATAAAATAAATCTTGATACCTAAATCTGTCTCCTCCACAAATCACAAATCTAGAAACACTTTCCTACCAAATCATACCTTTTTTTCATACCAAATTTGGAAAAAAATAACACTCACAAATAAAAAATGGATCCAAATTAGGTTAGTTTAATTTATGTTTTAGTTTAATTATTCTTTTGTTTTAGTTTAATTTATGTGAATTTAGTGTTCAAGTTCAGCTTGTTTTTGTAAAGAAACCTAGAATATTTGCTCAAACTCGATTTATAATTAGAATACTAAATCAAATAATGAAGTTATATCCTAATTCATTGCCCTAAAGGTAAAAGTCCATTAAAAGTTGAATTTTTAAATATTAAATTTTTATCTTTATATATTTCTTTTACATTGCATTAAATTGTATTTTTAATAAAAATCAAATACATATAATGGGTAGGTTTCAAATTCAATGGTTACTTTTCTTCGATAATTATCAATGGTTACTATTATACTATTATTTATTGGATTGAAATAAAAGACTGAGATTAATTATCCAGCTAATTAAAATAATTCAGCCTTTTATTTTTATTCAATTGATAATATGATGGTTAAGGACCTCTAAATTTTTCTCTATATACTTTAGCCAATCCTTGAGCACCTCATCTGTAAAATCGTTTAAAATATTACAAGCATTTCCTTAATAATACGCTTGAGTATAGGAAAAAGATCCATATTGCCATTACAATTTGCCCAATTTTTACATTACACCACTGTATTATTCTTTGACAAAAATGCTCTTTTAATTCTAAAAACCATTCCAGTAATAAATCCATTATTAACATTTAAAATGTATTTCCATTTTCAAATTGAGTTTTTTGGATGTGTTATATTAAATGATTTTAAGGATTATTAGTGGTACTTTATTAGTTGATTAAAAAGTATCTTTAACGGATTTATGATTTGTTCTGTACTGACCGTTCTTTATATTTTCTTGGTCAACGGAGTTTAAAAAGGCTGCAATTATTTTTTTCGAAGTTATCATTTTTATTAATAATTTATTTTTATTTTATTGTAAGTAATTCATGTTAGTATTAATTTAAAGTAAAATATATCTCTCAACAAAATTAACAAACGTCAATACCTTTACCTCGTAATCCCTAATTTCTAACACTAGGCTCCATTAAAAGATTTTTCAACCTATTTGCAAAACCATAGTGGAAAAAATAGAAATAATTTTTGTTAAATTAAATGATAATTAGGGGTAATAAATGATTCTTTTTGCCATTACACTATTTAATTTTTACATTATTTCACCGTACTATTTTTTAAACGAAATTATCATCATAATTGTTTTGAATAGATTAAATTTTGATAATGTTATTTAGGTTAGAATTATCCCTCAAAATATCAGGATTCTTTCTTTATATGACTTTTTAATCTTCTTGTCACTTGAAACGATTTATGCAAAACGGAAATAGTTATCCACCTTCAAAGGTTAGCTGTTTGGACTCATTCAAATACATCAAAGATCAAACAAGTGTTCAAGCTATCTCTTTGATGTTTCCGAGTCCAAGACGTAATAATTAAGTACAGAGAAAGTTGGTGCAAATTAGTTTGGTATAAATATATGATTGAAAATCTTTTTAAAATTAACTCTCAGCAATTATTTGAGTATTCGGTGATGTGTCCAAATTACGGCCCTGCTTCTTTCAAAAGTTAAGGAGACAATGGCAGCAAGTAGACAACAAATTGCGTCTAGTGGATGAAACTAGGCGTCGTGTGTCAAAAGCTAGTTTCTACAAATCAAACTTGCAAAAATGTATAGATAGATCATAACAACAATAAAAACAAAAACCAAAAAAGGACACAACAAATTCAATACAAAATCATTAGATGAGACAATACAAAAGATCAATAAGGAGAAAATAACTTCTACAAAGAATATTGTCAAAATACAAAAGTAACCCATTGTATAATAAGCTACATCAAGAGATTTCTCTATGGAAGTGAACATTTACATCAAAGAAGGTTTAAAATAAAGTGATCGTTACATCGTACAAGAAGAATTAAAGATGCAAGCAGATAATTGTTCTGAAACAGCTAGGTAAAATGCAATGAGTCTCACTTCCCAGCTATATGCTCAGAGATCATCATTAGAACTTCTATGTGACCGTCAAGAGTCATTCAAGGAAGTACAATTAACCAACTATATGTATCAAACAAATCTATACAAACTATTCTAGTTGGAGAGCCAATTAGAAGAGGAAAAATAAAAAAATTTCTCTTAATAATCATTGTATTTGCGATTAAATATAGTGAATTACTGCATCACCGATTAAGATGACTATGAGGGGTGAATGTAAGAAAAAATTACTCTGAACCACATTAGTTTGCATGTTCTTTATCTCTCTCATACCTTTAAAACTCTTTTATATTGTTTAACTGTTTCATAATTGTTCCTATATGTTAAACAATAACTTACTTTTAAGTACTGTGATTAGCAAACTCTTATTAAAACAAGGACATAACTTGTTTTAATGCATCTTTACATCATTAATTAATCATCAATTTTGTCGTACATAACTCTTTTCTATTATCAATTATTTAGGATAATTATTTATCAAGAACACTATTTGACAAAACAACTAATCTGTTAAAAGAACATCTAACCTACTCTCAGACGTGACATTTATTCATATTAAGGATTATTTAAAATAAGTAATTAACTTTGAAAGGCACCTTTCAATAATTATAAAGAATGTTGCAATTTTGTACTATTATACCATTTGACCGGCTGAAGCTTAACCCATTTGCACATCTGCCTAATGATAAACAAGACAACTATGATGCATAGATGCTAAATACAACGCATCATTTATGCTAAACATAATATCCTCTATAAAATTACTGTTTGATGGTTGTCGAAACCAACAATAATAAAATCTTATTTTTTCAAGATTATTGATTTGTAATAGTGTTAAGCAAGGTCGTGTCCACAGAGATTGTCTTGACTTAATTTGATGAGAATTGTGAAATTAACGAAAACAATAAAATAGGGGGGGGGGGGGTTGGATGTTGTTGAATTATCTAAGTGAACTAAGTAAATTAACAAGAAAATGATTTAAGAAAACGAAATTCAATATGATGAAATATCCAACCAAAGGAGCAATTTCAGAAACGACTCAATGACTTGATCATTGATGCAAAAATAATCCTTCTATTCTCTACCAAATTGGTTATGGTTATTGGTATGACCTAACAACCTATCTCTCCTTACTTCCTCGATAATCAGGAAATGTTCTCTAATTACTTCTCTTACCAATAAACAATCCTAGATACGATCATAGAATTTAATCTATCAACAGCTTAATTTAAGAATGAGAGAGACCACCAATTTTAGCCAACAAACGCACATGTAGGTTCATTTAGACTAGATTATATATTTCCATAATATAGAATAATCACCTCTTTTGTAATCACCTAGACTAATTGCCACAAGTATTAGAACAGTCGAACAATTACGGATTCGACGTTCCAAATGACGATTTGCTATTTTGACAATTGAATAAAGGGCCCTTTTTGTGCAACTAACCAAAACAACAATATCAAGAAGTGCAGGAAATATATAAATAATAGAGATGTAGAAGAACAAAATAAAACTAATTAGATCTCACAAATCATGTAGAACCGAATCTTCAATTATCCTTTGGTTGGAAAAGAACTTTAGCCTTGCATGAACATGGTGAGAGAATAAAGAGAAAATCTGAAAATGTTAGAAAAAACGTGTGTCTCCAAGATTCGGAGTTACAAGAGCTAAAACCAAAGTTTAAATAAAAACCCCCTAAAAGTCTCTTCAATTCTCCCTCATTACTACCCACTAACTTGAGTAACTCCTCCCATTATTGCCCATTAACTTGAGTAACTACTCTCACTTTTCCCTCAATTAGTCTAAATACATCTTCTTAAAGCTTGTCCTCTTAAAATTGAATTAGGAGACTTAAAATTTGAATTCTTAGGAGTTGGGGAGTCACTTGCTGAAGATTCCTGAGATTGCCTTGAGTGTGCCCACACGTTCTATCAAGACAGCAAAACAGCACCCGCAGTTTGATAAGCGTGACCACGCCTTACTCGGCTTTGGACCTCCCACTCACAAAATCAATGAATTGAGCCCATTTTTGTCAATTATCTCCATTCTCCTACAAGAATAAGAAACACATCAAAACTCGAAGGCTAAGCATGATTAAATATCAAAAACAATGGGTCTGAGGTAACAAAATTAGCCCAGCCCAATGCAGTAATGTTTGCATGGGCTAAAGTTTAATTTTTAGGCCCAAAAACGGGCCTTTGGCCTCCATTAGGCACGGTTCAATTGGGCTTGCATAAAAAAGCCGGGCTTTTGGGCTAGGCCCCCCACTATTTTATTATTATTATTTATTTATTTTCACTCAAAAAATAATTCTAACTTTTTAAATAATTAAAGCAATAATTAAAGATCATTCTATTTTAAAGCTAACTAGAATGATCCAGTTAGCTTTATTCTTTGATATTATAATTTATACATGTTGTAATGCAATCTCAGACATTGAAGCAACATGTTCTAATTTTATTATTGCTTTATTGTTTAATTATTGGTTTAACTGACCAATAAAGTTAACTTCTTAAATAATTAAAGCCCTGGACCATTATAGTATCATATTTATTTCCATTTAATTAATATTTGATACGGTGATAGCATTATTTTACCTTTAGTAGTTAGCAGTTAGGACAAACAATAAATCATAGTATTGCTTTTGTTTAGTAAGTAACTTAGAATTTAATTTGGCAATTGGCATCACCATTGTTCCTTTTAGTTTATTTATTTTTCCAACAAGGGCTTTTTGGCCCGATGGCCCGATGGGCTTTGATGGGTTGGGCTGGGCTTTTCTTCGGCCCTAGTAAAATTGGGGCATGTGCCCATGGACTTGGGGCCCATATCACTCTAGGAATATGCAACAAAATATATGTATATTAAGCAACCTATCAATTCCCCCCACACTTAGGCAATGCTTGCCCTCAAGCATTCAAATAGATTATGCCATTATTTCACCCTCAACATCTTCCATGCATTCCCTTTGCTACATCCAAAATATTTTTCCGCACATCAAAACAAGAGTTCAAAATTTCAATTCCCAAGAACCAACACCAATGAGTAATCACCCCAACAATTGGATTGAGCGTAAAACAAATATGATCTAGCAACATCTCACAAGATTCACTCATTACGCTCAAAAGTGTATGGGGTGATATTTTAATGAACTCTCTTGTCAATACACAGAAGATTTTTAACCATAAGCTTGCAAATATATCATATCCTTTCCACCTATGAAAGAATCAATATGCACAAAAATCTGAGGGTCAGAGATGGGTTGAAATGGGGCTGAGGTAAGGTATGATGAAAGGAATTTTAGGCTAATGGAATTGAAGCAACCATACAAACTTTTCTACTCAAGAATCAACAAAGTGAAGCAACGTCGAAAAGACTACTTTAATCTTAAAATATGCATCCAAGAAAGAAAATTCTGAATTCTTTCCTCTTTCGATCTCTTCTATATTTCTCTTTATTTCATTCCCCCCTTTTCATTTCTCTTCTTTTTTTTTCTTTTTTTTTTTCATCATTTCTTTTTGCTCTTTTCTTTTTGCTGCTCTTTTTTTTTTCTTTTTATTTTTCAATGGGGGATTTCCAAGAGAAGAGAACAATGAAGTAGTAGACCTTGGACACACTAAAATTTCACAACTTGTAGTCTATCTCAAATAACATCAAAAGTGAGAACGAACGAGTTTATACAATGCTTCAATTCAAGGTTCAAAGAGAGGGATGATCAACAAAAAGGGATATCATGGCTTGTATTGTGGTGAATATCCAAGGAAAAGGCTAGGGCTCAACGTAGCTCACTAGGGGTTATGACTTAGGGTAGGCTTGAGAAAGAAAGGCCGAAAGTTCAAGAAAAGGTGGGCTTTTTTTTTTATCCTAAACACCCTCATTCGATTCAATGCATCCAATTCATCAAGGGAGATGACGTAGACATGCATAACAATGCAAGTTCTAAAAAAATCAACAGTGCATGACAACCCACAACAACGAAATGGAGCATGATATGTAATGAATGCTCATGGCTCAAATCTCACCAAAAAGAGGGTTCTATGTGTTAGACCCTACACATTGTCCGTCAATCAACCATAACAAGCAACTACTCATGGTATGAAACTGAGAATTCACAAAAAGCATTTTCGCACAAAAATCAACCATATTTTTCCGGACAAGCATCGGGAGGAGCAAAAGATTCGAAGAGGGAAAATAGAGAACAAAAACTAAATGCTCGGCACTCAAACCAAGTCAAACCAACATCCCCCCACACTTAAACCAAGCATTGTCCCCAATGCCAAAAATAGATACTCTAACTAAATTATGATAAAACAAGAGAAGTGAGAAACTTCCCTGACAATGAAGAGCATCTAGGAATGCATATCTATTGCTGAGACGGAGGGAAGGGTAGATCAAATTCCATGCCAATTTCTACTCTTTTTGAGTTGTGGTGGCCGGTTGAGTGTTCGTGCGAACCACCCACTTTGATTTTGAAGCACTGCTAGGGCCCCCTTTTTCTCTTCCCATGGTGGAATTGAAAGCAAGCAATTTAATGGAGATGAAGAGATGGGGAGAGGAACTCGGCGGCAGAACAATGCGAAGAATAACGGTGATGGCGAGCAACAACGGCGGGATAGAACAAATGAGGCGGCATGACGGTAGAGTGGCGGAAGAAAAGAGAACGAGCAAACTTCATTGTCGCGGTGGAGAAGAGAGATGCGACAGCCACAGTGCGGCGAAACCGGCTGGAAGGAAGGCGCCAGAACTTGCAGCAGTGACGGCGCACCAACAGCAATGACGGAACCTTGGAGAGAAGCCGCTTTTGTCTTGTGCGGTAGCAATAGGAGAGAGAGAAACGCCTGCTTGACTTAGGGCACGAAAACATGAAATTAAAATTAAAATTAAATTCTCTAATTAAATTTTACCTTTTTTTTTTGTAAAAAGAGAGGAGAAAACTTGTGAACACTTAGTCTTCAAAGGCAGAAGCTGAATTTTAATAGAGCGTGGGCACGGCATATTCGAAATCATATTCTGCCATGAGTAGAGCAAAAATTGCTTTTCTCCTCCTAAAAACTGCTGGAATAACAAAACAAAAGTTTGGGTTGCCTCCCAAAAGCGTTTTCTTTAACGTCTTTGGCTAGACGTTGCTGCACCTCAATCGAAATAACTAGAAACATCCAAATCCACCGTTTCAAAATTTCTTTCTTTACCACCTCCATCATAGGTGGTCACCTTAAACTCTCTATGAACTCGAATTAATTTTTCTTCTTCTAATGCGGAGAGTTTATTGGAGATGATTACAGGAAGAGTCTCTTCGTCACCTAAGAATGCATACTTAAGATGATCCGGTAAGGTTTTCAATTCCAACTTTGGTGCCTGCACAATAGAAGGAAGAAGTTTAATATGAGAAAGTGGCAATTCAACATAAGAAACATCATGCTTCAAAGACGGAAGCGAGTCTAATTCATGAATTGCATCTTCTAAGTTAGAATCAATTTCAAATTTCTTCGCCAGCTTTTGTGCTTTTTCAACAGTGAGACCTTTATTAAGTGCAACTTTCAACTTATCATCACCACTCAAATCAATCTGTGCCAACGGATCAATGGCATCTATAGCAAAAACAGATGATATATCATTTCGATATTTCATGGCATCATAAATATTAAACTTAATAATTTCTCCATCAAATTCCATTGTGAGAGTACCATCATGCGCATCGATTTTTGTCATAGATGTTTTCAAGAAAGGCCTACCTAACAAAATCATTGGGTGAGATGAATTATCTTCCTCTATATCAAGCACATAAAAATCAGCGGGAAAAACCAACTCATTAACTTGCACTAAAACATCCTCCAACACTCCTTGAGGATAAACATTAGATCTATCGGCAAGTTGAATTATCACGCCAGTTTCTTGTAATGATCCAAGATTCAAGGATTTATAAATAGACAATGGCATGACATTGATTGAAGCACCTAGATCTAACAATGCTCTTTCAATTCTAACATTACCAACCTTGCAAGGGATAGTGAACATACCTGGGTCCTTACATTTAGGAGGTAATTTTTTCTGAAGGACAGCTGAAACATTTTCACCCATACTTACAAATTCATTACCTTTCAACTTCCTCTTGTTGGTGCATAGCTCCTTGAGAAACCTTGCATATTGAGCTACTTGCTTGATCATATCAAGTAACGAAATGTTTACCTTAACCTTGCGGAGAGTGTCAAAAATCTCTTTTTCCTCATCTTCCTTCTTTGATTTATACAACCTAGAAGGGAAAGGAGGAACTGGTACAAAATCTTTCGGTCGCTCTTCTTGAGATTCTTTTGAATGATTAGGCTGAGACTGGGGAGCCATGACTTCTTTTTCTGTTTCATCTTCAGGGCTCTTTTTCCTAGTTGGCAAAGGAGGATCTTTTAACTTTGTTCCACTTCTCAAGGAAATTGCATTGACATTCTATTTTGGATTGACCACCGGTTGAGATGGTAATTTCCCTTGAGATTCCATTCGATTCATTGAAGTTGCCAATTGACCAATTTGATCTTCAAGCCTCTTGATGCTCGTCTTTGTCTCTTGCTGAAATTGTTGTGTGTTAACGGCAAGGGATTTCACAATGTCTTCAAGGGACATACTTGAGCTTGAAGAAGGCTGTTGTTGTTGCCAATTTGAGTATGGCTATGGTGGAGCAAGTTGTCTAGGCTAAAAATTCATGAATTGAGGCCTAGGTGCATAACTGAAGTTGGGATGATCTCTCCACCCTGGGTTGTATGTGTTTGACAAAGGATCATACTTCCTTTGTGGTGGGCCAGGAAATCCTCCAACTGTCTTAGCTTGCTCTTGAGATCCCTCTTGAAGTGTAGGACACATATCAGTTGGATGTCTAATATCAGCACAAATCCTACAAGCTTTCACCTGTTGCATATTTCCTGCAGCCATATATTGAACAAGAGAAGTCAAACTAGCAATTTGATTTTCAAGAGATGATACATTTACCTCATTCACTTTCCTTGGAAATGCATCTTGTCTAAACCCAAATTGCTGAGAATTTTCCGCCATGGTGGTGATCAAATCTTTAGCCTCACGAGGTGTTTTATTCACTATCGCACCTCCACTAGCGGCATCCATCATCCTTCTTTCCATCGGTAGCAATCTTTCATAGAAGTATTGGATGAGAAGTTGGTCGGATACCCCATGTTGTGGGCAGCTGCACATAGTTGCTTGAACCTCTCTCAAAATTCGTGAAGGGTTTCGGTATCTCTTTGTTTGATCCCGCAAACCTCCCTTCTTATACTCGCAGCTCTTGAGGCAGGGAAGAACTTGTCAAGAAACAACCTTAACATTCCATTCCATGTAGTTATAGACCCCAGAGGAAGATAGAAAAGCCAATCCTTAGCAGCATCCATGAGTGAGAATGGAAAGGCTCGAAGCTTGATTTGTTCCTCCGTGACTCCTTGGGGTTTTAGGCTTGAGCACACCACATGAAATTCCTGCAAATGTTTGTGAGGGTCTTCATTCTCAAGACCACGAAATTTCGGGAGTAAATGGATCAACCCCGACTTTAACTCAAAATTTGCTTCCATTTCCGGGTAACATAGTGGTTGTGGATCAACATCCGGAATGGCTAGCTCCCTCAAAGTTCTTTCTTAACCCATGTCGTGATCTAGCTCAGATTCGCTAGATGATTCGGCCAACTCAAGTGCTACGTTCAACACGTCAATTGTTATGTCCAATTCGGGAAACGACTATGATGATTCTTGCGCCTTTCGAAGTTTAGCTTCCTTCCTTAAACGTTTTGCAGTTTTTTCAATCTCGGGATCGTACAAGGGTGGTCCTCCTGCATGAGAAGAACGGGGCATCAAAACAAATCAAATATAAAAACCAGTCCTCGGCAACGGCGCCAAAAATTGATGGTTGCCGAAACCAACAATAATAAAATCTTGCTTTTTCTAGATTATTGATTTGTAATAGTGGTAAGCAAGGTCGTGTCCACAGAGATTGGCTTGACTTAATTTGATGAGAATTGTGAAATTAACGAAAACAGTAAAATAGGGGGGGTTGGATGTTGTTGAATTATCTAAGTGAACTAAGTAAATCAACAAGAAAATGATTTAAGAAAACAAAATTCAATATGATGAAATATCCAACCAAAGGAGCAATTTCAGAAACGGCTCAATGACTTGTCATTGATGCAAAAATAATCCTTCTATTCTCTACCAAATTGGTTATGGTTATTGGTATGATCTAACAACCTATCTCTCCTTCCTTCCTCGATAATCAGGAAATGTTCTCTAATTACTTCTCTTGCCAATAAACAATCCTAGATAAGATCATAGAATTTAATCTATCAACAGCTTTAAGAATGAGAGAGACCACCAATTCTAGCCAACAAACGCACATGTAGGTTCATTTAGACTAGATTACATATTTCCATAATATAGAATAATCACCTCTTTTGTAATCACCTATACTAATTGCCACAAGTATTAGAACAGTCGAACAATTACGGATTCGACGTTCCAAATGACGATTTGCTATTTTGACAATTGAACAAAGGGCCCTTTTTGTGCAACTAACCAAAACAACAATATCAAGAAGTGCAGGAAATATATAAATAATAGAGATGTAGAAGAACAAAATAAAACTAATTAGATCTCACAAATCATGTAGAACCGAATCTTCAATTATCCTTTGGTTGGAAAAGAACTTTAGCCTTGCATGAACATGGTGAGAGAATAAAGAGTAAATCTGAAAATGCTAGAAAAAAACGTGTCTCCAAGGTTCGGAGTTACAAGAGCTAAAACCAAAGTTTAAATAAAAACCCCCCAAAAGTCTCTTCAATTCCCCCTCATTACTACCCACTAACTTGAGTAACTCCTCCCATTATTGCCCATTAACTTGAGTAACTACTCCCACTTTTCCCTCAATTAGTCTAGATACATCCTCTTAAAGCTTGGCCTCTTAGAATTGAATTAGGAGACTTAAAATCTGACTTCTTAGGAGTTGGGGAGTCACTTGCTGAAGATTCCTGAGATTGCCTTGAGTGTGCCCACACCTTCTATCAAGACAGCAAAACAGCACTCGCAGTTTGATAAGTCGTGACCACGCCTTACTCCAGTTCAGCTTCTGGACCTCCCAGCTCACAAAATTAATGAATTGAGCCCATTTTTGTCAATTCCCTCCATTCTCCTACAAAAATAAGAAACACATCAAAACTCGAAGGCTAAGCATAATTAAATATCAAAAACAAGGGGACTATGCAACAAAATATATGTATATTAAGCAACCTATCACTGTTATACCCTCATGGGTTTTTAATCATTATTTACAAATATCAACCTCCATTTTATAATTATAAATATAAAATTTTCAAAAAAAATATGAGCGTAATAGTAATTTTACAGGGGGTGTTATATTTAACAAAAATAGAGTGTTGTATTTAGCATCACTGCTACAAAAAACAAAAACAAAACAAAAAACAAAAGGTCACTCCTACCTAGACAATTAGGTTGCTCATTTTATCGGCTTTCAAGAACTACGCTAAAGTGTTTGCCCTCTCCTTTTTTAGATCACGGCTTTGTATGAATTTAGATTTCCTATGTCACTTTATGTGTGTTACAGGTGTGCCATAAGGCAAAAATCATCACATGGGCCTTGGGCTTTGTTGAGCCCATGTAATAGTTTTGTCTTGTGGCACACACAAAGTGGCATAGGAGATCTGAATTCGCTTTGAATATGTATGTGGATTCAAATCTTCTATCTCACTTTCTGTTACACTCTTTGCCGCATTAAATCTCATTTCTACATGTTTCCTTGTAAAAATTATAAAAAGAAGATCAGTTAAAATAACATAGACACATGTAAGGCTAGGATTAATTAGGACACGGAGTGTGATAGGGAGCGGGATAGAAGATTTGAAGCCTATGTATAGTGCCTTATTAATGGCTTCAAATCTTCTATCACACTCCCTATCACACCCCGTGTCCCACTTAATCATATCCCTACATGTGTCCTTGTTATTTTAACTTGTCTTTTTTCTTACAATTTTTACAAAGAAATGTGTAGGCCTGAGATTTAATAGAGTGTGATAGGGGGTGGGATAGAAGATTTGAAGCCCTTATTCATATTTATTTTCCCTCTTATTTGGCAGTCAGGTGTCGCGTGGCTACTTTGGGAAAAATTAGGATTGTGAACATATTATTTTATACATAGCAAACATATGATTGGTTAGATATTACATGACTTAGTATGTAATGTCATTATTTAGCCAATCACATATTTAACACCTACTTTAGGATGAGAAAAGTTTGTATCTCTATTATTTCTTTTACCCCCCTCTGTTCCATTCAAAGAGTCCACGTTTTTTTTTTTTATATATATATAAAAAGGCTGGAAGAGACAAAGACCTTACCACAACCCTTATTATTATTATTTAATGCCTTGAAAGGTTACAATTAAGACTATATAGGGCATTTTTGTGAGGCTAGAATAAATGATGAGACTTTTAACACCCGATCTCAGTACAAGGGTGCCTCTGGTAGGACTTGAACACTCGACCTCTCCGTTAAGATAAGTGAGCAGTACTAAATTGTGTCTTTAGTTTGTCTTAAAGAACAACGATGCCTCTGCCGAGGATTGAACATCCGAGCTCTCTGTTGAGAATAGTTACGTACCAGGGTGTTTCTAGTAAGACTTGAACACCCGACCTCTCCGTTAGAAGAAGTGAGCGGTACCAGTTGAGCTAGAGTTTTTTGGTAAGAGTTCACATTTGACAAGTCTAATGAATAAGAAATATATTAGTGTCATTGAAGTTGGTTATGATTACAAAATACTTAAGTACAACCAAGATACTTACAAAACAAGTGGAGGGTAAAGATAAAAGGTTACGAAAATTATAAATATAATTATTGAAAGGAAATTATTTAAGTAAAATATCCTAAAATAAAATACTGAATTTTTTATTTGGAACGGATGGAATGTTTTATATGGGCTCCTATAAAGCTATAACAATCAAGTATTTTCATTGGTTGAGGAGCACCACCAGTCTCATATTCGTGGAACACCTAAGTTTTTACCCCCAAAAAGTAGCCACGAGTACTACACCTTCACCAAATGAGGGTGGCGCCACAATTCGTCCCTGTACTTTTTACATTTTTTTGTATTCATCCCTCATGAGCGTATATGGTCACTGTACTGGTTTGAAAAACATCATTGGTCCTTCCGTCCAATTCCATCCATTTTTAACCGTTAAGTATTGACACGTGAGATTCACGTGATTTTTAACGAGGGTAAAATTTTCAATTCAATGTAAAAAGTACACGGACCATTTGTAAAAAATAAAAAAAAATTGTATACGCTGAATTAAAGAGAATCGCACTTTCACACACCTTCGTTTCACACACTTTCCCATGGAGTCTTTTGTTGGGAGCAACTCAATCATGTATAGAAAAATAGGTTGCACAAAACACCGTCAAGAGCTATTAAAATCAAAACACCGTCAAGAGCTTCCAGATTCACCGATTTAAATTTTAGGCCTGATAGAGAGCGAGAGAGAGAGAGAGAGAGAGAGAGAGAGAGAGAGAGAGAGAGATTCTTCTGAATTTTACCAATCAAAATTTTAAAAAATTGGTCCTTTCCCCTTCCATTCCACGCCATGGCCACCACGGCACCACCCATAACCAATTTGTGATGGCAGATCAACCAAAGGTCGAAGGTCGGAGGGAGATCTATCACATTTTGTCGGAAAATTAAACCCGAGGGTTTGATGTAGATCTTGTTGTCGGCAAGGCAGGAATCGACGGATCCGACGGGAAGCTGTTTGCGGTGTTAATCGGTTTCGGGGACGCCTGCTTTGGAGCTTGACTGTCGACAGAGAGGATGGCCATGGAAGATTGTCTAAAATTCTTACTTGTCAACTGAGAAGTCTAAGTTTCCAAAATTTATGAAATTCTTTTGTAAATTAGGTTTATAAGAATTGATTAGGAATGACAAATTTTTTGGAAATCAAAGCTAATACATGTGATTTGGAGGGAGAGTGGAAATGGGTTGGTATGAGGATGGAGGCGTTGACGGGGTTGGGTGTAGTGGTGGTGGCAGCTGGAAGAGAAAGGGTGTTGGGAATGGAGAAGAAATGGTGTAAGAATTAATTATTAATTTATATAATTACATTAATACCCTTATATCAAGTTTTAACAAATAAAAGAATTATGGGTATTTTTGTCTATTCAAAATAAAAGAATGAATTAACAATTTTACCCCTGAGCAAAGTCATGTGAGAGGCACGTGAGCCAATTTAACATAAAAAAGTTAACGAAATTTGACAGAAGGACCAATCATGTTCAATGTTCATGGTACAAGGATGGTTTCAAAAAAAAATTTGGTACAAGGACGAATACAAAAAATACAAAAAGTACAGGGACGAATTGTGGAGTTTGCCCGTAAAAATAAGTCACTATACATATACAAAGGCAGATCAAATAAAGGAGAGGGCAAAAGGCATTTTTGGGCCACCCGTGCTTTTCCAAACTTTGCAATACGGCCATTAAACTCTCAAATTCTGCACTACGGCCACTATACTTGAGTTACGCTGACAAATCACCCCAAATTTGGATGGACATTAGCTTCCAATGTTAAGTTGTTGCAAAATACCTATTTTATTACACCTTCATTAAATTAATACTCCCTCCGTCACGGATAAATGTTCCTAGTGGATAAAATACAGAAATTAAGAAATATAATTATGATGTGCTGTAAAATGTGTTCTGACCATAATACCCACGAACATTAATAGAGTTTAACTATTTTAAATAATTGAGTCTCTTCGAGATGTGTCATATTAAATAAAGCTTTAAGGGTATATTAGGAAGAATGGTAGAGAATAGGTAAATCAAAAGTCTCTAGGAACATTAGTTGGGACATCCCAAAATAAAAAGTAGAAACATTTATCCGGGACGGAGGGAGTAATTTGCTAGTCTAAATAACTATTGATTTAACCTTACCTCGTACTCATTCAAAGCTTTGATTAAGAAAGAGTTATGCTAAATACAACCCACTTTTAACTAAATACAGCTCCATACACCCCCCCAACCCCGCAAAATTTTTAAAAAACCCTTACCTAATATTTTTTAAAAAACAAAAAAATCCACTTCTTTTCTTTAAAAAAAATCGATTTTTTTAGAATATTTTCTTGATTGCTGCCCATTTTGGGTTTCCTTCGGTTGTAATAACAAATCAAGAAACGGGTGGTTTACGAAGTAGAATGTTCTCGCAGTTTGTCCAGTAGGAGAGGAAAGTTGAGTCAGTTTACTCTTCCTAGTCTGTAATCAAGTATGGTGAAGTATTGGATACAGCATCGAAACGAAGCTCAAGGTGAGTATACTAACCCTAGTTCGGACCATTTGAGGTGTCGTTTCTCATTTATGCTTTTAGTAGATGATATTCGGGGTTACAACAATGTCGAAAACAAAACTTGGATAAATTGTAGAATCATGCACGAAACACTTTCCTGCAAGAATTATTCGACTCTTATCAAATGCCCCAGGTTACACGAATATTCTTGTGGGATAAGACTACAATTGCCCTCCTCTTATGGCACTAAAAAGGAGATTACTAATGGAGTATTTGTAAATAATGACGAAATCAAAGATGATAGAAAATTTGTATATCTCATTTTTCTAATCTTCCATTTTTCTATACGTTTCCTTTTTGTATCCTCTCCCTTCTTTGAATTTCAAATTTTGACAGTTAAGAATAAACCACCCGGCAGTTGCCAGAAAACTGTCAAAAATCGATTTCAAATGGCAACCCAGGTCGTACTGAAAGTTTCGGGGGCGTTTCCCCCGAACCCCTATCGGGGATCACGTTGCGTCCCCGAACCCCTAAACCAGGACGCTTCGCCCCTGGACCCAAACTCGCTGACCGGGCAGCGAGACCCCCGACAGGGTTATTCGTTGCGAAACGATAAA
Organism: Platycodon grandiflorus; assembly: GCA_016624345.1. Lineage (NCBI taxonomy): Eukaryota > Viridiplantae > Streptophyta > Magnoliopsida > Asterales > Campanulaceae > Platycodon > Platycodon grandiflorus. The sequence continues at coordinate 127,684 of JACONP010000362.1, forward strand.
TCGAAAGGAAACAATAAATACATAATTATTTATACCCGCAAGCCCGTAAATACTTATGTGAATGTGCACTCCGCACCCTCAAATCCACAATATAGTATTCCCGAGCTCACCCATCTTTGAAGCAAAACCCCGATTACACCAAATGGCCAATGATTCCACTTAAATCATTAACAATCCTCCCCCATTTAAGTGTAATCCTTGGTTTAGTAAAAATTGACAAAATATAACAACTCATGCATCAATGGAAATGTCACGAAGATTGAATTACCACCTTAGTAATATTACACATTTCAAATATTCAAGTATCAGGGTGCGTCTAAGCATTGAACCCTTCTACACATTTTGAATACATGAAGGTAACATACACATGAGCTAAAACAACTCCAAAAGTTTATTATCGACACTAATTATACAGGCCTTGTGTCCATATCCATTCATGAGCATATTCTTGAAGCAGCCAAACTTCATGCTCACATAGGTGAATCTTTCATTGTGCACCTGTAATTTGCACTATATCAAAGGACTCATTAAGAAGAAAAACCTTTCAACCTAACCATGCAGGCATAGGCACATACCTTTGAGACAACATCATGTGCTCAAATCTAAGACAATAGGCCTTCCACATTGAATTCTGCCTCTAACATTGTATTAGAAGGGAATTGGGTATCCTATCACCAAAGATTCATACGGGTTTAAGACCCATCCCAATAGCCGACTTGTGAACCAAGTCCCTAGCCAACCCTTTGGTCAAATGATAGGCTAGATTATGTTGAGATCTCACAAACACAACCGAAATCACCCCATGAGTAATCAACTCACGTACCGCACTATGTCTAACGCCCAAGTGTCACGACTTCCCATTAGATACTTGACTATAAGCTTTATCCAAAGTAGATGCACTATCACAATGGATAGAAATGGATGAAATTGGTTTTGGCCATAATGGAATTTCATAAATTAAATTCCTAAGCCACTCCGCCTCTTTTCCGGCTGCTGCCAAGGCAATGAATTCCGACTCCATGGTCGAGCTAGAAATACATGTTTGCTTTTTGGAAGCCCATGAAATGGCACCTCCCCCAAGCAAAAACACCCAACCACTAGTAGAAGAATGATCTTCTACATTGGTTATCCAACTAGCATCCGAGTATCCTTCTAATACCGAAGGATGCCCTATATAAGACAAACCATAGTCCTTGGTTGACTTTAGATATCTTAACACACGAGTTACCGAACGCCAATGATGACAACCCGGGTTACTCGTATACCTGCTTAACTTGCCAACAGCATAAGCAATATCTGGTCTTGTACTAGTCATAGCGTACATCAAACATCCTATCACCCGAGAATACTCAAGCTGTAATATGGATTACCCGTATTAGGCATAAGCTTCTCATTAGGATCCATGGGAGAATTCGCTGGAGTAGAATTCTCACAATTGAACTTCTTTAACACTTTTTCAATGTAATGAGATTGTGTCAAAGAAATTCCATTGTTACTCTGCTTAATTTTGATTCCACGAATCACATCCGCCTCCCCTATGTCTTTCATGGAAAAATCTGATGATAAAAATGCCTTACAAAGGTCAACCTGATTTTGGTCAGTACCGAAAATCAACATATCATCAACGTACAAGCAGATCATAACACCATTACCGGTATTATCAAACTTGCTATATACGCACTTGTCGGATTGGTTAAGCTTAAAACCACTAGACAAGACAACCTCATCAAACTTATGATGCCATTGTTTAGGAGCTTGCTTGAGCCCGTACAAGGATTTAATAAGCTTACACACCTTGTGCTCATTTCCTGCCATAGTAAAACCCTTCGGTTGTTTCATATATATTTCCTCTTCCAAATCTCCATTCAAGAACGCAATCTTAACATCCATCTGATGGATCACAAGATTGTTAATTGCAGCTAAGGCAATCAATAACCTAATAGTGGAGATTCGAGCAATCGGCGCATAAGTATCAAAGTAGTCAATACCTTCTCTTTGCCTAAAGCCTTGGACGACCAATCGGGCTTTATACTTGTCGATTGTACCATCGACTTTCATTTTCTTTTTGAAGATCCACTTGCAACCCAAAGGTTTACATCCACGTGGAAGATCCGTAAGGATCCACGTATCATTACCCATAATGGAATCCATCTCATTATTGATGGCTTCTTTCCAAAATGAAACATCTTGAGATTCCATAGACTCCTTGTAAGTGATCCTTGGATCCTCATCAACATTATAACAATATGAGTATTGGAATCCTACCTCATCTCTTGTCCATTCCACCAAATAGGTTTGGAAGTCAGGTCCAAAAGACTTTGGTTTGCTAGCCCTTTTGCTCCTACGGAGCTCTAGTGGCTCATCTTGAGATATAACTTTCTCATTAATCTCCATTCCAACAATAGTTGGAGTCATATCCTTTGGCCTAGGTATGGAAGTAAACCTAGTTTCATCAAAGATAGCATCCCTTGACTCGATAACAGTGTGAACTGCTACTGAATCATTAGGCTCAATGACATAGAACCTATAAGCCTTGGAATGCATAGCATATCCAATGAAAATACACTCAATGCCTCTTTCACCCAAGGTTTTAATCTTGGGCGCGGGTAGTCTCACGACCGCCCTACAACCCCAAACTCGTAGATAACCCAAGTTTGGTTTCCTTTTATTCCAAAGCTCATAAGGGGTAATAGGATTCCGTTTGTTGGGAATCCTATTTAGTAAATAACAAGTCGTTAACATGGCTTCTCCCCAAAATCCCTTACTCAAACCCGAGTAAGATAACATGGAATTAATCATCTCTTTAAGAGTACGATTCTTCCTCTCAGCTATGCCATTTTGTTGTGGCGTATGAAGAGCTGTGACCTCATGTATAATACCACAAGAACCAAAATATGATGGATCATAATATTCACCACCTCTATCTGTACGCATCTTCTTAATCTTAGAAAACAATTGAAGTTCAACCTCATTTTTATAGATAATAAATTTGTCCATTGCCTCATCTTTAGTGTGTAGTAAAAACACATAACAAAAACGAGTGCAATCATCTATAAATGTTACCACATACTTCTTATTACCCAAAGATGGTGTGGAATATAAGTCACAAAGGTCACTATGAATAAGTTCTAGAATTGAAGAAGATCTTTCAACACTTTGAAAAGGTTTTCTAACAATCTTAGTCAATAAATAAGTATTACACTTATTCATACTCATGTCAAAAGATGGAATAAGCTCATTCTTTGACATTAACAACATGCGTTTATAATGAACATGACCTAAACGAGCATGCCACAAAACTGAAGTATCAACATCAGAACATGCCATAATATTGTTTACAACATCATGCTTAATATTTAACATAAACATACCATTACATAAATATCCAAATCCAATAAACACACCACACTTGCTTAAAATGAATTTGTCCGACTCATACACTTGCTTAAAACCATCCCTAGAAAGAAAACTACCAGAAACTAAGTTTTTACGAATACAAGGTACATGTAACACATTCTTTAAATAAATACTTTTGCCGGAACTAAAGTACAATACAACAGTTCCTTGTCCAACAATGGCAGCTTTTGACTCGTTGCCCATAAAGAGTAAAGATCCATTATTCACTGATTCATACTTCTCAAACCAGCGACGATCCTTGCAAACATGTCTTGTTACACCCGAGTCCATCCACCATGTAACATCATCATCCTGCACATAAAATGCCTTAGAAATAAGTGGTACATAATTCACATCAGAATTAATTCCACAAGTTAGATTCTGACCTTGATGTTTAAGTGGACCTTGGTCCTTAGACCCCTGCCCAGAACTCTTCTTGTATGCTCCTTTCTTGTTCCTTTTCACCCAGCAATCAGCCTTGAAATGCCCACTTAATTTTTTGGCAAATCCAACATGAACCCTTAGGTTTCATGACAGTATCATTGCTAGTGTTGTTTAAGGATCGTTTCTGGCCCTTGCCTTTGTTCTTAAAAGAACCCTCATCGGCTTCCACCATATTGATGGAAGTCGAATCCATAACCTCTTTGCCCTTGGACTTGCCGCCCTCTTTGCGCCCTTAGAGATTCCTCTATGCGCAAATGGCTACCAAGTTGAACAAGAGTCAACTCTTCCTTTTTATGCTTAAGCCTATGTTTGCAATCTTTCCAGGATGGGGCAACTTATCTATAATACTGGACACTGAAATAGACTCATCCATTTCCATCTTATGTTGAGCAAACTGACCCAAAATACGAAGTAATTCATTGTACTGTTCTATTACGGGTCTAGAATCTACCATCTTATAATTCATAAAGTTTCCAACTAAGAATTTCTTACTAGAGGCATCTTCATCCATATACTTAGACTCTAGAGAATTCCATAGTTCCTTGGCAGACTCAACATTTTGATAAATATCAAATAGGGAATCAGACATACCATTAAGAATGTGGCCTCTACAGATGTAGTCATCATTCTCCCATTTGCTCCTCTTCCGGAGGTCTTCCACAGTCCCATTATCCATCACCTCTGGCATAGGAGTGCTCAACACATACACCACCTTCAAAGTCGTCAACAGGAAATGCATCTTCTTCTGCCATCGACGGAAATCAATCCCTTCAAACTTCTCCAGTTTCCCGAAATTCATAGTCATTTCTTTCACAGTCGACATTGTAAAATAGTGGATAATAATTCTTGCAGATTGTTAGTTAGATAACGGGGTTACAACAATGTCGAAAACAAAACTTGGATAAATTGTAGAATCATGCACGGAACACTTTCCTGCAAGAATTATTCGACCCTTATCAAATGCCCCAGGTTACACGAATATTCTTGTGGGATAAGACTACAATTGCCCTCCTCTTATGGCACTAAAAAGGAGATTACTAATGGAGTATTTGTAAATAATGACGAAATCAAAGATGATAGAAAATCTGTATATCTCCTTTTTCTAATCTTCTAGTTTTCTATACGTTTCCTTTTTGTATCCTCTCCCTTCTTTGAATTTCAAATTTTGACAGTTAAGAATAAACCACCCTGCAGTTGCCAGAAAACTGTCAAAAATCGATTTCAAATGGCAACCCAGGTCTTACTGAAAGTTTCGGGGGGCGTTTCCCCCGAACCCCTATCGGGGACCACGTTGCGTCCCCGAACCCCTAAACCAGGATGCTTCGCCCCTGGACCCAGACTCGCTGATCGGGCAGCGAGACCCCCAGCAGGGTTATTCGTTGCGAAACGATAAATCGAAAGGAAACAATAAATACATAATTAGTTATACCCGCAAGCCCGTAAATACTTATGTGAATGTGCACTCCGCACCCTCAAATCCACAATATAGTATTTCCGAGCTCACCCATCTTTGAAGCAAAACCCCGATTACACCAAATGGCCAATGATTTCAATTAAGTCATCAACACAGTATGTTAGCATTAGGGTTTTTGTATAGTGTATTTATGTTAGGGTTCTTGTACTGTGCCTACCATTTGGGGTTTTGCAAAAGTGTTAACTTCATGTGTTTCTTTGTAATTTTCAATTTCTTTTTGTTCCTGCCCTGATATTAATGTCATTGTATAAATAGATGATGGTATAGGGTATGTTTGGTAACTCAATTAAGAGCTTAATTAGGAAAGTTTTAAGTGATATTAAAAATAAGATTGTTTGATAATGCAATATTATATCCCTTAATAAATTAAGTATTTCTTAAAAATAGCCAAAATTTTAAGTCAAAAGATGGTGTCTTAATATTTTAAGCTCTACTTTTTCATACATCAGTTTTCAGAGCTTAATTTTCGTTTTAACAAACATACTCTGTCTTTGGTTATACCCTGTTTTTTATGGTAGGGTTCTATGCTGAATATAAATAAATATTTAATATATTTAAAGTACTTTTTGTGGTCCATATACTAGTACATGTTAATGGTAGGGTTTTTAATTTTATATACTTTGTTATGGTCCCAAAATGTAACGACTTTAATTTTTAATTCTTGCAACATGGTGGGGGGAGGAATTTTTTAAGATCGATAACAAATGGAAGTACGTGGGAGGAAGTGTTGATTTTAGAGCCCGTATAGTGTAGCGTTTTTAAAACGCAGATTATTTAAGAGTCCGTTTGTTCGCGCGTTTTGGCCAAAACGCAGGGTTAAAACGCAGCTTATTCCTTAACTTAGCGTTTCAATGCGGTAGAAAACGCCGCGTTTCAAACGCAGCGTTTAAAAGCCGGAATTCTTTTCCAAAACGCAGATTTTAAAACGCAGAGGAATAAAAGCGCGTTTGATATAATATCACAAACGCATTTATAAAGAAAAAGCCGCGTTTTAAATAATCTGCGTTTTAGAAACGCTGCGTTTTTAAAACACTGCGTTTTCAAAACGCTACACCAAACGGGCTCTAAAACGCGGTTTTTTTCTTTATAAATGCGTTTGGGATATATGTCAAAACGCAGCTTTTTATTCCCTACTCCGTTTTAAAATCTGCGTTTTGAGAAAAAACTAGGAATTCCAGCGTTTTAAACGCAGATTATTTAAAACACGGTTTTTTTCTTTATAAATGCGTTTGAGATATTATGTCAAAACGCAGCTTTTTATTCCCTACTGCGTTTTAAAATCTGCGTTTTGGGAAAAATCTAGGAATTCCAGCGTTTTAAAACGCAGCTTGCGTTTTGAAAACGCAGTTTTTTCTACCGCAGCATTGAAACGCTAAGTTAAGGAATAAGCTGCGTTTTAACCCTGCGTTTTGACCAAAACACACGAACAAACGGGATCTTAATCCTAATGTCGTAACCGATCGGAAAATAAGGAAAAAAAAAACCGAGACTAGTACTCATATGAAACATGAACCTTTATAATTGTTCAAAATATCTTACGATTTCACACAAATCATCCATCGATCAAAAGATAATCTAGTAAACACTGGACATTACAACGTTGATAGTAGCAAAAATACCCTACAATTACATCCTTCAAATCAAAATCAAAATAGAAATGAAAATACCCACTAAATGATTCAATTTCTTATTATGTTCGATCCATACAACAAATGTGTCGCCGACAAAATGGATGAAACAGAATCGAAAAATCTGTATTTGATGACGCCGTCCTTGGTTTTGAAGGCGTTGACTTGGGCTTCGCAGGTGACCCGATCTGCTTTGATTGTTGAAGATGGCGGCCTCGAATTCCATGTATATTTTCGCCTAAGGTTCGATGATGGCGCTAGGACGTCTCAGCTTCGTGAGAGAGAGAGAGAGAGAGAGAGAGAGAGCAGTTAACATGATTAAGAAATAGCTCTTAAGCCATCATTGAAGAGAAGAGTGAAAGTTTCCATTTTAGCCATAGGAAGGACCAAACCAACCTCAATACCACCCTTAAACTGCCTACTTTCTGTAAGAAAAATAGCCTTTCCATTATCATCAATTGATGCCATCTTCTCAATCTTTTTAGGCCTCCCCAATCCAAAATCAGTCTCATATAGATCCACTTTTGGTGACCCAACAACCATCACATTTAACTCATTTTCACCAAAAAACACTTCCCACCTCTTCCCACCTCCCAAAACCTCCTTATCCAACTCCTTAATTGTTTTCGCAATCGCTTTTGCCGCCAAAACAACCCCTTCTTCCGCCACTAACTCGTTTCCCATTGCCTCCGACCTCCCAAACGCTACGCAATTCCCAAGATATGTCCCAGGCACCTCGTAGCCTAAACGAGTAATGCCACCCGCGTTGAAACCAAAATAGGTTGGCTCTTTTTTAACATCAGTTCCCCATGTTTGAGCCTTGATTAGACAAACCCATACGAACGAACATGCCATTACATATGGAGACAGAACCAATGGTGGTGATTGATTTATCTCATTGCATCTAGCGATTATCATGCATTTGATCTTGTCCATGTCGTATGGACTCATAACAAATGTGGCTCGGACCATGTCGGATGGATCGACTTTAGTGATTTGGGTATTTCTTTGTTTCCACCATTGCTTCAAAAGAGTTGCTTCGAATCCATTTGAGTCGATAATTGAACTCCTATCATACCATGGTAAAGACTTTATGGAAACTAATGGTTCACCATTTAGTAAGGAATTTGAAGTTAAAGCCCATGACTTTATAAAATTGTTGAATGTTCTTTCATCGGCTACAACATGTTGCATTGCAAGTCCAATGCACATACCTGAATCGGGAAATGTTGTGATTTGTACGGCCATCAAAGGAACCACGTGCGTTGCTCGTGAATCATATGTGGATGGTGATAGTCGAGGGAGAAGCGAGTAAAATTCCGTAACATTACGCGGATGGTTGCTGGAGAGACCGTTGAAATCGGTGTTGGAGTCCGCGATGGTGAGCGAAACGGAGTCGCCTTTGCAGTAAATTATATGGGGTTTGGAGGGTTGGGGTGGGATGGAAAGTTTGCCGGCTAGGGGATGGAAGTGTTGGAGGGTAAGAGAGAGGGAGTGTTTGAGGATGGGAAGTGTGGTGGTTGTGAAGTGAGGGATGGAGTTTGGGAATTTGTAAAAGAAAAGGGTTTGACTTGGAGGGAAGAGAAGCCATGGTATGTCAAAGAAGGTTAGTGAGAGAGAGGTTGGAGGAGCTGAATTTTGTGGTGAAATATGGCAATGTTCTATTACATTGACATGGTTAGGCATTGGTGCCATAGACAGATGGAGATGGTGAAAGAAAGAGAGAAAGGTTGGATTTTATATAAAGTTGCTCCCTCCATCTTAGAGAAATGGCCCATAAGTGTCACATGTTAAATTCCTTTTGTTTCTTTAGATCACACTTAAAATATTTTTACAAACCGCTAAATAATTGTTCTATTTTTCTTTTTTTATATTTTCAAAACATTGTCTTATTTCTAAACTTTTTTTCTTTTTAAAGAAAACAATTTTATCACTTTACTTTCACTTTTTTTACATACTTTAATCATGACCACATGCGCTAGGCCTGGCAATTGGGTCGGGTTGGGTTGGACCTGTTTGGGTAATGGGTTGGTTTGGGTCAGAACCCGTTACAACCCAAAATAAATTTGGGCAAGTGGGTCGGGTAATTTTTGGGTTGACCCGTTTTTTTTTTTTTTCACACTTTGCCAAGAAAGACTTATTTTTACTGTTAAAAAATACCATGAGCTCTACAATTTCCACACTCAATAAGGAATTCCTATGGAAAATACTCAACAAAACAGAACAGCTTTGCCTTTAAAATGCAATATATTTGAGAAATATTTTAACTGTCGTTGAAATGAAAATTAGTAAATACAATCTTCATCATTGTCCACTGACATCTTTGACAGCAAGAGGTTCATACCATTGAGGCCAAATCCAGCAGCTTTCTTGCTGCCTCGTTGAAAGGAGGCTTCAGTGGCCCCCTAAAATATGTCCTCACAGTCGCGTGAAACTTTTGAATCACTTCATCATTTTCTTCGGAAGTGCTATCTTGTGTCTGTAACTACAATCAACTAATCCCCTGATGAGCACGATTATTATCCTCCTACGTCAGTTGGATCAAGTAGCAAGACTTTGAAGGAAGATACTCCTGCGCTCACAAGTACCGAGCATGCAATGGTCACAAACACCGAGCATGCCGTGTTAGTCTACATACCAAAACGACTTCAGAATAAATAGCAGCAATGGTCACAAACACCAGACCCAACCGAAAACAATGTGACCAAGAATATCTTCCACCAAATGTTCAATCCTTTGGAGGAGGCTGCCTGCTAGCAAAAGCAATATCATTATAATCTTGTAAAGGTAATGGCAGGGCAATATGATTACTACGTTGATTATAAAGGTAGGTTCATTCACCAATACATCAGCAACTGAGTTTATTTCCCCGACAACATTGAAGTACTGGACTGCACCCTAAAGTAAAGCTGCTTACATGGTAGGTATGATGACTTACGAAGATGCCTGAGATGCAATTACCAACCAGGGAACTCATGTAGACTCCAAAATTTTATTTCCCCAACTGAAACAGTTACAATAAGCCTGTGATCAGCGCGAGAGCTTCAGTTGTTTAGTTAGATTGGTGCCTATAGAATAACATACCGCTCCCAAAACTATTCTCGCCAGCTTAAATTTTCTTTGATGCTTTATTTACGAGTTTTGTAACAAAACTAAATTCCATACCTACTGCTCATATTCCTAATTAAAATAAACCTAGTATCAAAATTAAAATAAGTAAGATCATCTTACTTTAAACCTAGTAACAACATTTCTAACAATAAAATGACCAGAAGTAACAACAACATTATCTCCTTGCATAAAGAGAGAACGTAAAATTGTCCATATAAGAAATTCGATACCTTAAGTTTAACTTTTCCAAGCATTGGCTCTTCGTTTTCTAGGTGCAGAATTTCTAGCCCTCTTTCCACAAACAGAAGTCCCCTGGTCATTTTCACTACTCCCTTCCATTTTAACACCTAAAGAGGTTGAAACATTAAAGATTAGAGATTGCGAACGGAGTGATAGAATTTTAGGACAAATATATAGTCAAATTAAACCCTTTACAAACAAACCAAACACCAATTCCAATCCCAGCTTGAACATGCTATCAGTACTTAGCAATCACACATAACATGTTTTCCTGAGATCGTTTACTATGACTAATTAATAAGTAATAATGCAAAATTATTAGCAACTGTTTATTAATTATTAACAACTTGATCTTGAACTTTTTTTTTCTTTTTCCTCATGATATCCATGAACCAAACAGTGAGTAACAATACCAAAAAAAAAAAAAAAAAAGGTCTGATTCAAAGAACTGAAGCATCATTAGTCCCACATTTTTCATTTTCATTTCAGTAACAGAGGTGCTTGGATTCTTCTTTAGTTTCATTTCAGTAAAATGGCATCATTAGTCCCACATTTTCATTTTCCATCAATATCAGTCCCTGACTTTGAACAGTCAAAATGGTTGACCTTAAATTTGAAGAAGAGCAAACTTACTCCTTCGGCCAGTTTCATTTGGAAATCAACAATACAAAAAATAATACCAAAAAAAAAAAAAAACAGGAGAGGGAGACTAGATAAGAAACACATAAAAGATTACAAAAAACTGAAGTTATTGGGGGTGATCTTCACAATGTTGTGCTGGAATTTTTTGCAGAATTCTCTATGGCTAAAGCTTGGTCTAGCACCCTTATAGCTACCATTCCAAAAACTGAAGTTATTGCCTCATTCAAAGACCTTCGGCCCAAGAAAATCAAATGAAAAAAAGGGGCAATCTCTCCGGTGGAAGAGTACTTAGAAATCAAAATGAGCCAGGGTCAAAGTAAAATCAATCAAAAGAAGCAAAACCCTAATGGGAGAAGAAGCAATCAAACGGTAAATAGTAAGAAAAAGAGCATACCTTTTCGAGGAGTTTAAGCTGTCTCAAACCCTAGGGTCGCGGCATGTTCGGCAGAGGAGGCGAACGGAGAAGGTAGTGGCCGGAGATGTTGAAGATGAAGGATGCCGGAGTGGGGAAGGGACGCGCTTGGGGGGCGGCGCGTTGTTGGAGAGAGGGAGAGGGGCAGAGAGAGAGAGAGAGAGAGAGTGTGTGTGTGTGTGTGTGTGTGTGTAAGACTGCGGCGTCAGTAGTAACGGGTTTAGGTGGGTTTAATTTGCGGGTTCAACCCGTTTTAACCCGTAAATTTTATTGGGTTATAACGGGTAACCTGATATTACTTGTCTTATTAATGGGTTGGGTTGGATTGGATAATTAGTGGGTTGGGTTGGGTGGGTTCTTGGGTAATGGGTTAAAATTGACGGGCCTAACATGAGAAATGACTTTAAAAAAAACTACTCCCTTCGTCCTTAAATTATTGTCTGGGTTGACCTGACACATGAATTAAGAAAACTCAATTGACTTGATTATTAATATTGGAATAGTATTAAAAAAGTGTGTTGTTTCCTTTAATGCCCATGTGTATGTGGCCCATAATTAAAGTAGGAAGAAAAAGTAAGGGTAAAATAGTAAAAGTGATGTTCTAAAAAGGAAAGTTTCAAACAAGACAATTATTTTGGGACGAACGAAAAAAGAAAGAAAGATAATAATTTAGGGACGAAGGGAGTATATATTATACCAATATTTATAATAGACTCAAATCTTAATCTGACGATTATTTAGGAATGACAAACAAAGAAAACAAAAAAAAAGGTCAACAGCTTTGTCATATTAGATTAAAATAAAATAGGATTATTTAGGAATGACCACATGCGCAATGGTTTTAAAAGAGAAAAAATTAAAATAAAATAGGTCCTTTAAACTTTAAATTCACATGTACGACCTTAAATAAATGACAAACAAAGAGAACGAAAAAAAGAAAGGGAAAGAGTATGAATTATGGACCATGGAGAGGTTTTGATTACTTTATTTTTTATTTTAAGTTAACATCAACAGCTTTGTCATATTAGATTAGTTTTTCGTGTCAAACCATTCAAGAGTGTATATTGTATAACGTGCTACTAACAAATTAATAAAACTTCATTAAATGATGTAAAAGCATTGGAAACAAAAAGTACTAAAAATAATATTTAGAAGGGAAAGATTAGATAATTGATGATTTTCTTAAAACAACTTAAAAAGGACAAATGAACAAAGAGAATGATCCCTCCATTTCACTCAAAGAGTCTATGTTTAAAAATTTTAATAATTAAAAAATATATAAGTAGTATTGAAGTTGGTTATAATTACAAAAATATTGTAACATAGTTAATATGTTTGTACTACATTAGGAGGGTAAAGTTGAAAGTTTTATGAAGATTGAAGGAAAATGTTTTAAAGTAGACTTTTTTAATAAAACATCTCAAAATAGTATAATGGACTATTTCTCTGAAACAGAGGGAGTATTATCTTTGCTATAAAAAGCACAATATATCAAAGTACTAAATTTACTATAAAATATAACAAAATTGCTAAAATAAATATTTCTTAAATTGACAACATAAGAAAAACTACAAATAAAGATGTTCCCGGTAGTATGATATAGTCCAAGCGAATAGGTTCGCGCTTATATATATTTGTCTCGAAACGGTAATGCTGATGTTGCACAATTATTTAGCTTAAGAGTGACGCTAAATATCGCATCCATTTATGCTAAGTGTTGCACTTACTTATGTCACATTTACTAAAATATCATTCATCCTATTTAAAAAAAAAAAAACTGAACCTACTCTAATCTCTCCATCCCTCTATAGCTGTGCCGGCATTTTAAAAAAGAGTCCGCCCAGCTCTATTAAATAATGTCATATCGAGCCTTATTTAATAGAACCAGGCCAGCTCTTTTTTAAAATGTCTGACCGGTCTTTTTTTTTTTTTTTAATATTGTTATTTGTAATTGTTATTGTCATTTAGAACACGTGGTCAGTTGCAAAAAAATTAGACACATCAAACACGTGATCAGTTGTAAAAATATGAGACACATCAGAAACTGTTCCGTGTCATCATAAACGATGTGAACATTCTGTAAACAATAATGTAATAAAAAAAATCAGACACGTATTGAATTAAAGTGTTTAGTATCATTTGTATTAATTTTGAATACAAATAATATAACATAAAAAATTTAGCAAAAAAATTAGGGACAAGACAATTTTATTTTAAAAAAAAACAAAATTGATATTTGGGAGAGAGTCGGGCCAGCATTATTGGATATAACCGGGCCGGCTATATAACAAATGGCCGGACCACCAATATTTTGTTATATAGCCGACTTGCTATATCCTATAAGGCCGGACCGCACTACTTTTCAATAAAAACTCTTAATTAAATGAAATAAATAAAAAAAATAAAAAAAAAATGTATAGTAAAATAGTCATTAATATTAATATGAATTATAATCTTAATTATATTTAATAATAATAAAGGGTACTTTTGTTATATTTTTTTAAAAAATTTATTAAATTAGTCTGTTGTTTAGCATATTTGATTACGTTATTTAGTACCTATCAAAAATAAAAGTTGAAATAAATGAAAAAAGGAGTTATTGATGTGATTGTATTTATTGGTCGGGCCCCTTAGAACGTACATAAGGCAAATTCTTGTGGTGTCGAATAGGTATCATCAATAATGAATGAGAGACACGAAATGCAGACTCTAATGTGTTAAACCTAGTCCCTTGAGGAAATTACTAATTTATTAATGAAAGGATAAAAAAAAAAAATTTAAAAAGGTATATGCATCAGCATCGAGCACATGTCTCTCTTTGATATACACACGGCCAGCATATACCGAAGAGGACATGCGCATAATGTAGGTACATGTCTTTTTTATTAATTTTTTTTTAAAGTCACAGGTGCAATTTTTACAAAAAAATAAATAGCAAAATGTGGGGTAGTCTAGGAACTTAATTTGGTCCGACATTCGTGTCCGCAGATCACGCTTGTACACGTATTCACTGGTATGGACCTCAAATCGAACTGAGATTTGCACTCCCTGCAGGCATGCGCGTGAGAGACAGCCTCTATGCTATACAAACTTACTCCATACAAGAAAGAAATTTGTATATAATAGATTTACTTTTACTTTCTTTCCAATGTATGATAAACTCATTTATCCACATTTAACCAACCAACTTTAGGCATTAACTTTTTCATCATCCAAACATTATTTTGAATAAATAAATATATGATTTCGATGTTCACACGGAGTATAGCACATTTTTAAAATAAAAAAATAAGAACAAATTAATAATTTTGCAGAGAAAACTGCATTTAGCACCTATATAAAAAAATAATGGAATTTGGGGGAGTAGGTGTGGAGCTTAGCAAAGGAAAAGGTAGTTGGGGAGCAATTTAAGCTATCAAAGCTTAGCAAAGGAAAGTGGAGGCAAAAAAAAACTCAAAACGATGTCGATGTCGTTTTGGGTGGCGGGTTGGTCAAAAATATTTAATAAAACCACGCCTGCATGTACCAGACTAGCGATGACACTTTTGAACCGAATGGTAAATATTCGAGCTGAATCGAATTAAAATTGACAATTATCAACTGATTTAACTAGATATGGGACGGATAACGGAGAACAACCAAATTGGAAAACTGGGATACGGTTCGGCTGCTATAGGAGTTTTAGGAAACGAAATATTTTCCTATTTTATGTAGAGCTAGTTTATTCACTTTCCTATTGTTTGTATACCTATTTTTTAGCTTGGGCTTTACTCTGTTGTTAAGGTTGTATATATACCTCACCTTTTATGAGTAATACAAGGCTATCAGTTTATTCTTCCTAATTTTTAAGAAAAATTACATGCTGGTACTTTTTGTATGATTTTCAATTGTTTTAGTCTATTATAATTATTTTCAATCGTTTAAATTCCTTTTAATTGATAAATTGATCAATTGATCTCAAACTGTCCCCGTAACATTTTGTTGATAATCAGCATCCACACCTATATTCACCTCAACTAAATTCACGTTATTTGTTTTCAGGGCATCCACAGAGGCCTCATCAAGAATTTTCATCTCATTGTTTCTCTTTGCCCAAAGCAGTTCCTTTTCATCATTTGTTATTAAGCTGAGAACATCATCAAACATCTGCAAAAATCATAAAAAATTAAACAGTGTATGAAAATTGTGCATCGGAAATAAAAGTTGTTCATCGCGATGCACAAAATAGTATTTTTAGTACAATTTTGTACAGACTGACGCTAAACGCAGCCCCCCCTAATGCGCTAAACGCACCCTCCCCTATAAAATTACTAACTTGCCCTCGTTTGTTATAATGTATAATTTTGCAAAAAAAAAAAAAAGACATGCGCCCGGACCGGTGCATGTCTAAAAGGACATGCGCCCGAGCCAGTGCATGTCTAAGGACATGCGCTGGGCAGCGCATGTCTTTCTTTTTTTTTTTTTTTCAATTGTTGTACTTTACACCCGAATTTGTAAAAATTGAAAAAATTTCACAATACCCCTTCAATTTGTTAAATTCGTTAAAAATTTAACGAAATTAACAAATTTAAGGGGTAAAGTGCAAATTTTTACAAAAAAAGACATGCGCCCGGACCAGGTGCATGTCTAAAGGACATGCGCCGGACCAGCATGTCCAAGGACATGCGCTGGACCGGTGCATGTCCAAAGGACATGCGCCGGTGGAGGCGCATGTCTTTTTTTTTCAATTGTTGCACTTTACCCCTAAATTTGTAAAAATTGAAAAATTTCACAATACCCTTCAATTTGTTAAATTCGTTAAAAAATTTAACGAAATTAACAAATTTAAGGGGTAAAGTGCAAATTTTCAAAAAATTGTTCGGTTGCCCTCGGTTTTTTTTTTTTTTGTTAAAATATACATTATTGACACAATAATAAAGCAAAAAATATTTAACACAAAATATGTCAAAAACAAAATTCTATTTAACACAAAATATATCAAAAACATACACACTAGAGCAAATAACTAAACAAAAAAAATAAAATTCAACACAAAATATGTCAAAAACATACACATTCGAAGCAAATAAAAGTGAGAGTTTTAAGTTAAATATTTTCTATATATAAAAGACGATATAAAAGACGAGGGCAAGTTAGTAATTTTACAGGGGAGGGGGGGCTGCGTTTAGCGCATTAGGGGGGCTGCGTTTAGCGTCTATGTTTTGTACATCGCGATGCACACCTTTGTGCATTCCAAGTGTAATATTGATATTTATATTAGAATACTAATGTGTCATTTTATAACCACCCACCTAATTGGTCATGATCTTTACAAAATTGGATTCATCCAATATGTTGGACAGTGCCCACAAATCCCTTTTAACAAACCTTAGGATATAAGTTTCGCGAGTCAGTTGCACAACGTTACTCTTCTCACATAGAGAAATTCAACAAATTTAATATTATCAAATCAACATGTATCATAAACAAAAATTGCATATAATAATACCAAATGAACTTAAAGCTAACGGCAGCAGCATCATGCATCTTTTAGGTGTTCATCAGATGTAGTTTCCAAGTTTTCCAACAAATCAACGACATGCACTACAAAAAAAAAAAAAAAATAATTTTTGAGACCCCACTTTTTAGGTCCCATATAGCAATGGACCTAAGACCTAGTTTTTGAGGACCGAAAGCATTATTAGAGCGTCCACAATGACCGCCATTGATCAACCCTCTAAAAGTAATTTTAGAGTTTTTGCCCCCTTGATCCCACAATGGTCCGTCTAGCCCACAATCTTTCTCTAAAACCAATTAAATCACCCTTCAAATATAGAGTGGGTTTTAGCATGAATAGTGGCTCAAATCCTCCACATTCTCCTCACTTTATATGAGAACAATATACTTTTATTTAATATCTTGGAATGGAAAATATTAAAATATACTCTCTTCGTCCCTAAATTATTGTCTTGCTTTCTTTTTTTGTCTATCCCCTAAATAATTGTCTTGTTTGAAACTTTCCTTTTTAGAAGATCACTTTTACCATTTTACCCTTACTTTTCTCCCTACCTTAATTATGGACCACATACACATGGGCATTAAAGAAAAATACACATTATACCAATATTAATAATCAAGTCAATTTTTTTTTCTTAATCCGTATGCCGGGTCAAACAAGACAATAACTTAGGGACGGAGAGAGTACAATATATTTTTCATAGTATATAAAATTTAAAATATTTTATTTTAATTGTGGTAGAAAATATAAATAAAAGAAAAAAAATATAATGGTAGTTAGGTTTGTTAGCTGAGATGAGAGAGATTAAATTTTTAGAGGGTCGTATAAAGGGTGCTTGTTTGAGTGAATTTTTTTTTAAAGTGTTGAAAAAGTGAAACTGGAACAGAAAATGATGTTTTAAGAGTATGGTATTTGGTGTTGTTATTGTGGATGCTCTTAGGGTGTCAAATACTTTTTTTACATAGTCGGTCAACTATAACCAAATTAAAATGAGAATTGCTATTTACACCCCAAAAATTACTTAGTACACCCCATTACTAAGTACACCACATCCCCAATATTTTCAATCCCTCAAAATACTGAGTACACCCCCCTAATTTTCTATTTTAATCTTACCAATATTTTTTTCAAAATTAACTAAAATTTGTTAAGTACACCCTACCCCAAACAAAACACACCCCTTCCCCCCCCCCCCACCCCACCCAACCTAGTCCGCCACCTTCCTCCTCCTCCCCCCGCACCAAACACACACACAAAACACCACACGAGCCCTTTTTTCCCACGTTCTCCACAAAACCTACCCCCTTCCTCCTCCTTCCCCACCCCCTCACCACACCCATCAAGTAGCCCCGCCCCTTCTTTTTTTTTTTTTTAATGATTCGTTCGGCACTGTGTTACCGAACATCACTATGAGTGTTCGGCATCCCTACCGAACATCATTATGAGTGTTCGACACCCCTACCGAACAACTTTAGGTGTGTTCGGTAGGGCTGCGGAACAGTAATGAAATTTTTTTTTTTACCTAAAAAAATGAATGGCATTTAAGTCAAAATTTATAATGGCATTTTTGTAAGATATGAGAGGGGTGTACTCAACAAATGTTTGGATGTGAATAGCAACTCACTTAGAATATTTCCCAAATCTCTCCCTCCTAAAAATTATTTGTGGTATTAGTCAAGTATAGTCATTTGACCCGAGCTTTTATGTTTTATGGCCTCTTGACAAAAAAGTTTGATAGTTCCCTAAATGTCCTTAAAGCCTTTCAAACCCTAAATACCTCATTTTCTCTCACAACTCAAAAGAGGTCATCGTCTCTCCCTCCTCTCTCTCCTTTCTCGCCGCGGCCTTCCTCACCATCATATCCTCCGCCGTCGTCCTTGTCCTCCACCACCATCTTCATCCTCTGCCTCCTATGTCACTACTATTGAGGTAACCTTCTCTCTCTTTCAAACCCAGTGAATTAATTTCTCTCTCTCTCTCTCTCTTTCAAACCTAGTGAATGAGTCGATTAAAACGACTCAAGGAATCGATTAATCTACCCATGGGTCGATCAATGAGTCGATTGATCAACCTATGAGTTGATTAATCGACTCAGGGTCGATTAATGAGTTAATAGATCGACCCATGAGTTAATTAATCGACTCATTGTCGATTTGAGTCGTTTTGATCGACTCATTGAGTGTTTAATCGGCTTAGTAAGAGTATTTTAAAATTTTTGAATGAAAAATGATTATAAAAAATATTTTTAAGTAAGTGTAACCTTTTATAAATTTAACATCTTTGACGTGGCTATTTACGAAGAAACACCCCTAAATTTCCCGCAAGTTCCTCCAGCGTTCTCACCTCCACAACTCAGCACAATCAAAACCTCGATCCCTCCCCAAATCAGCGGAGTTTGGCTTCTTGAAACCCTTTGGGCCTTACCCCATCTGCATACTCCTGGATCAAAAGCCCCACGACATTGTCCAAAATTTATTGGAACCCTCGCCTCCGTTCATACTTCTGGGAAACGATTGTGCACAGGGTATGTAGTCAGTCTCTCTCCTTAGTTCTTATTTTCAATTTTTTCTCCTCCTCGCCATCCTCCCTCTCTTTCTAGGTTTTTGTTTGATACCAATTTTTGTTGGGTACACAGAACATCTTATACACCCGATTTAAGGCTTTTAAGATTTTACCTACATTGTCAAGATTGTGAAGGGTTGTCTGGGGGCGTTGGATACGGTGAAGAAGTGTGCGAGGAGTGGAGGGAAGAAGAAGGGCAATGCTCAGTTATTCTCTCTCAAAATCTATATATAAATTGGTATTGTTTTCAGATTTATAGCGAACCTAGGAATCTATCTTCAAACTCAACTCATTACCAATTGCTTGAAGAAATGCTTCAAAGATGTCCAAATTGTTTGAGTAGGTCTCATGTATCTCTGCATGGTAGTACTTTCTGTCTATGTACAAGTAGAAGTCATTTTCACTGGCCTTAACTTTTTTGGTCAAAATTTTGATTGGCCATTAGATTCAAAATGAAGTAGCTTTTGTTTGAGTACATTATTTCTTTTTCTTTTGCTGACCTGTTTTTGCTTAGACATGATTCTCTCTTCTCTCGGGTAGATTTATCTTTAATTGTAGACTAAGTAACTATTTTTTTGACTGATATTATTTTTCTGGTTTAAAATATGTCATCCTTAATTATAGAAGTCCTGACAATACTATGTTTTTGTTTTTAATTTTATGTGTGTAGTGGAGTTGGGGAGATTGAGTTCTTGAAGGTTGTCAATTTATAGGTTCATTATCTAGCTAGGGTAAGTACTCTTGTCTTTAATTCTCCCAATCCTTGTGAAATACCAATATCCATGAGTTTGTATAATCACTTTATGCCTCATCTACTTGCCTCTGGCATGAAAGAGCTTGCTATGCTGAGCACACAGTCAGTCACATCTATAGATTGTGAATGAATATACATGCATCCATGTATTGTGTTGTAACTTGTAAGCCTATATCTTGGTTGTGATGATGTATTAGTGTGCCAATGAATTCAGAGTTAGTGGTTCGTGACTGCTCTCACTGACACATTAAGTAGCCTGTATGTAGAGTTGTATTAGGATTGATATTGTTTTGCACCCCATTGCCAAGTCTGCTCCCGCTTCACCTACTAGTGAACCTAGCTTTGGTTCGAGAGATTTCTATCACAGAGATGACTTGCAACGAAAACCCTTCACCGCATTCTCAATCTTGACTTGACTGATGACTGAAATATTAGGAGCGCCGGACTCCTGTAAATAAAGGTATGTACTTTTCAAACTGGGTTGGTGGTAGATTGTATATAGAGTGAATAAGTCTCTAGTGGGACACTTGTTCGTTTTTGTGTAATCACATGTAGTAGTAACAAGAGCAGAGTTTGTGGTTTTGGCGGTAGAACAGTGATGTTGATTGGATGGTTTTTTGATGGAAGAAGGTCAATGGTGGGTGGTTGGTTGAACATTTATGTATGATTTCGACGTTGAGATGTGGATTGTTGATGAACGAAGAATAAGTTTCTGCCTATTGTGTGGGTGAAGTAGGTGGCACTTATTATTGTTCATTCAAGATGTTGGGTACAGAAAGGAAACTTATGGGTCTTGCTATGAAAATTGATTCGTAACAGATTCATTAATCATGGGCTATAAAAATTGACTTCGCAAATTATAATTTTGAAATGGAGAGAGAACTACATTCTAGTTGGTTGCCGAAGCATTAATACCCTGTATTCGGTTTAATTTCCTCACAGGATGGCTTTCACTTGCCTCATTTCCAAAGATGTAGGCTTTTAGTATTTTACATACTTGTATATACTGTAGAATCCATGTTCGAGTAGTCATACTAGTTCTTTAGGTTTTTACTTTATTCTAGTTATCAATGTCTTAGCACCTCAAATATTGAACCTAATACTGATGCTCTTTACCTCTCCAAAATAGAGTAGTTTCTCTCTTTGGGTTTGTTCGTTTGATTTAATTCCACCAGTCAATCTTCTATCTCCTCACCTATTTCAAATTTCCTGTTGTAGTTGATAATCCTATCTTCCTATTCTTTGCTTTCCTTTAATCTAGAGTCTTGACTTTCTTTTCTTGGTCATTGAGGTTGTAGTGCTTCCCTTTTACCATTTCTTCTGGTTCTTAAGATGGAAAAATGGGAAGGGAAAGGGGAAGTAGCTGTTTATCGCTTCTGCTCATTAGTTTCTAGGTTTCTAGGGGAAGTGTGAGTCCATAGTGGGTTGGTTTCAAGTTAAAGATTCTTTGCGAGAGCTAATGCAGATGGGGTGGTTTCTGGTAATTGATTTTATTTGACCTCTCTAGTGTCTTGCTTTGAGTAGATTTAATTGAGTTTTGTTTAAGGTGAAATTGGGGCTTATACTAATTTGTTGCTTCTTTTATATTACATGTACCAGAGGTGACATCATTATTGTTTATTGAATGTCAGTATGTGGGAATTTTCATGGTTGTTAAGTGTACGAGGCTCTCTTCCATCAAACTCTATGGGGATTCCTTCAATTGATTGTTTTATCTCATTATTTTTTCAAGTTGCTTTTGGGAATGCGAGATGACGATCTAGACAGAGCACATTGGTCAAAAGTTATCATCATACCTGTTTTTTTTTTTTTGGGGATATACTAGTTTGGAATTTAAACCGGAGATGATATTTTTATATTTCAAGAAGTCATTTGTAGGTTTGGTCAATTAATTTGGGATCTAGTAGTTAGATTACCTTGGTAAACAATTAACTTTAATAGTTGATTAATGTAGTGATTATCTTTTATTAATCATGAATCTCTTCTTATCAAAACATTTGATTGTTGTTGCATTGATTGGAAATGCTATGTATAATAATTTATCAATAGAATTTTATTGATAAATTATGTATATATATAGCATGGATTAAAATTGAATGATTTGATTTCTTAATGAGTTATAATTGTAAATAAAATAAGCATTTACTAATATAAGAAATTATTATTTTATAATTAGGACGGAATGATCTTGATCCTAATGCTTTTACCATATCTTTTGGGACAGGGAGAGTCAACCTTAATAATTTTCCAGCCAATTTTTTGCAATGGCTACGTTACCCGCCAATATTTTTAGCTTTTTCCCACCAAATTTTTTTGGTTCCAAAACATTTAGGACGGAAAATGTTCATCCTTATTGTTTTTCCGCCAAAATTTGGAAGTTATTTAATACCATTAGGGTCGGTAACTCACCCGTCCTTAAAAGCCTTTTGAGACGGAGTTTCGTGTCCCTAATACATTTAGGATTCATGTTATTCATGGCCCCATTTCACCGTTCTAATGGCTGACCTAAATACTATTAGGGACGGCAATTTGACTTTTAGGGACAAGTAATTAGCGCCCAAAATATTTCTTTTTCTTGTAGTGATGTTTTGACTAGTTGTACGTTGATATTGTGTTCGAATCAGACACAAGCCTTGTGTAGGCCCATGATATATATATATATATATATATATATATATATATATATAGGATGCCTTGGTTGCAACCATCAATAGGTCGCGAGAACAAGCAGGTCGTCAAGCCAGCAACGCATTCGATATCTACTTGATCCGGACACTCTTATCATTTCCTTAATGCTATCAAAAATCAACTTTGGCTTCAATCTTATGTTATTTATTCCTTTGACATTTTTTTCGAGAAACACCTTTGGAGGAAATTGGTTCGATTCAATTTGTAAAAAGATATGTTTATTTCCTCCTCTCCATCGTTTATGCTAAATATGAGCTTTGCATCTATTGGTTGAAGCTTCAACCTTTTCTGCCCAAACTGGAAACACCTTTGCCCCTTGACGTAGAATTTTGCAATAGTCCTTATTATCGAATCGTCCTTCTTACAATGATCGCGGACGACATCATCATCAATTATACTCATTATGAGATACCAAAAAGGTGTTTTATGTAGCGTTATTTTATGCTTATCCCTGAATTTGATATTCTTAATCTAACATATGAGGGACTGCAATCCTAGCAGGATTTTTAATCATCTCAGCTGCATAAGACTATATTGTGGTTACAGTCACATAATTGAAGAATTACAAGAAAGAAGAAAAACATGATGCATCAATTTTGCATCGCGATGTACAAACTCATGAATTTTGATGCCCACATTGATGCAACGCGATGCACAAAACTGATGCATCGCGATGCATAAAATTGATGCATTTAAACCCTATAAATGTTGTTCATATTTCAGTGAACGCGATGCAACTTGCCAATGACACCATATTTTTTCAAATAATGCATCGCGATGCATCAAACAGTTTTTTTTTGCAAATGTATATAGATTTCACTCTATTCAGGAAGTTCTAAACAGAAAGTATAACTATAAAATGTATTACGTACCTGAAACTTCTTCAACTTTGTGTTTTGTGTTTTCCTTGTTCTGGTGCTATGTTCTAGTCGAGAAGACATTTTTGCTTGCTTTTGAAATCGTCCGATGTTCGGCATTGAAATCGCCTAATGTTGCTTGCTTTTGAAATCACCGGATGTTGTAAGATATTTGAAAGTTTAAAGGGTTTTGTGGGAGTGTTCTTGTGTTAAGCATTCAATAGTGTTCTTTTTTTGGAGTGGAAAGCCAATGCATCGTGTACGTGTTAGAAGGAGAGGCATACACGATGCATTAGTTTTTTGTTTTCCGATGCATAGTATGCTTATTCTGTGTTTTTTAAAGGCATATACGACATTTCGCAACAAAAGTGTCTCTTTTCCAGTTTGAAACAATTATGGTGGATTAAAGCAGTTGAAAATTGTGTAAAAGGGACCGCCCTGAATTTCACCCTTATTTTATGCCACTTGGTAACCCGATCAACATCCGCTAAGTGCAGTTTTGGCCATGTGGAATTCCAGTCATTATCAAGTAAGGGCATTTTGGTCTTTTATTGAAAATTTAACGCCTTAACTGATGGCCGTTAGTTGAGGGACTAACTGATATCCCAAATGTTCGGTTTAAGTACCAAAATAGAAAATGTCAAAGTTCAGAAACCTAGGTAGGAAATGCTAAAAAGTTCAGGGACCAAATTATGTAATAATCCTATAATTTTATACATAATTTGATGCATCACAAGTCTAACTTTTTTATTTCTAGTACTCATTCCGTCCCGGATAAATGTTCCTAGTTGATAAAACACAGGAATTAAGAAACACAATTATTGATGTGTTGTAAAATGTATTCTGACGATAATACCCATGCATGAACATTAATTGAGTTCAACTATTTTAAATAATTGAGTTTCTCTATGATGAGCTATATTAAATGAAGTTTTAGGGGTATATTGGGAAGAATGGTAGAGAATAAGTACATCAAAAGTCTTTAGGAACATTAGTTGGAACATTTCTAAATAGAAAGTAGGAACATTTATTCGAGACGGAGGGAGTAAAATACTTTGATTCAAAATTGATGCATCACGGTTCTAAAGCAAGAGTGGAAATCTTTCCAAAAGACCACCTCCGTCACATGATTAGTTGAATGAAGGAAAGCTACTCATCAACATCTACGACTTTCATTAAAGAGAAAAAAAAAACCCCCCAATTAAGTTATTGCATCGGTGCATGATTCATTTCCCACCGAATTCACCAAATGTCTACTCTTTTCTTCTCCCATTTACTTTCTCTTTCTTTTAACATATTCACACATTTTTTAACTGGAGAAAAAAGACAGTGACAGACATAACTTATCTTCTTTTTTTCTTTCCCAGTGGAGTCTTACGTAGCACATGCTTTGGTGAAATATACATGATTGATGAAACTTAAGATGATTCAAGAACTATAGCTGTCGGTGAGTTGGTGACGGAGTGAGAGTTGCCTTCTGTCACTATAAAATTTGGCAATGATGATATATATTATGGAGAGATTTCGATGGAGTTTTAGAAGATATGAATTGAATTTGATTACAACAACTTGAAGAAACTTAAAAAAATAAAATCGAATGGGCAGAAGATTGACTGTGATATGGATAAAATTTTTGGTATGAAATCGCAATAGAAGAGAAGGGGGAATTTACTGGAGAAATTTAAGGAAAACATTGCTTAGAATGTTACGGAGGCATTTTTGGAACAATTGAGTTATTTATCCACCAAACTGGACTTTTTTGGGTTTGAAACAAGTATCGGGTGTAAAGCGGTTGAAAATTCCTGGAATGGTACCGGCCCGCAATTGTTCCAAAATTATTTGTGTACAATTCTTATTTTTATACTCCCTCCATCCCGGATAAATGTTCCTAATTGATAAAGCACAGAAATTAAGAAACATAATTAATGATGTAATGTAAAATGTATTCTGACGATAATACCCATGAACATTAATTGAATTCAACTATTTTAAATAATTGAATTTTTTTAGATGTATTATATTAAATGAAGTTTTAAGGATATATTAGGAAGAATGGTAGAGAATAAGTAGATCAAAAGTTTTTAACAACATTAATTAGAACATTCCAAAATAAAAAATACAAACATTTATTCGAGACTGATGAATTATTTATATAAGGGCCACTTTTTTTTTATTTTCGCCATGTTGTTGAAACAAGATGAAGCCGAATTGACCAAATGGCTTATTAAAGGTATGGATGAGGGCAATCTTGGTTTTCGTAATAATATCTATATATATATATATATATATATATATATATATGACAGATGCATAAATACCTACTAAATATAGCAGTTTTCCGCCTAAAATAAGTTGCTAAAAATAGAACATTAAAATACATTGTCTCATTTACCATTTTGGAATACAAAATGCTACACAGAATTTTATGAAACCAATATCTAATTACATATTTAATCTATTATTTTAATATAAAAAAACCATAATACAGATCATTATAGCTATAAACTTGAATCTGTGGAATTCCCAAACCTTCGAGTACATTGATTCAATAAGTAAAAAGAACAAAATGAATAGTAAAATGAACAATAATTCTGATTTTTTTTTTAGCTACAATGGAACTGCTGGGAAATAATTAATAATACACTTGGTGAATATGGAAATGAAAACTAACCGAATATATATACAATCTGCAACATTGAAAAAAAATCTAGCCCAAATTAAATTCCATCAGAGTACATAGATGATTTGGGGAGTGAACCGTATCTTTCTATTGTTATTCTCGCAAAGAATTTGTAAAGTGAAAGCTTAGATAAATTTGAATTTTGAGTGTATTCAATAATTATAATAAAATAAAAAACTGACTTTTTTAGCTACAATGGAATTGCAAGAAAATAATTATTATTTAATTGTTGAATTTATACAACAGAATGGGAAATGAATAAAGTATCAAAACAAATATACAATGGATCTGATAACATACATTGTTTTTTTGGAAATATCTGGACGCCTTGGGAGATGTAAGGTTTCTAAAGTTTGGAAATTTTAGGTCGTTTCTATGGTTGAAGACTAATATAAAATAGGTTCAGTTCATTTACAAAAATACTACTCCCTCTGTTTCAAAATATTTGTCATTTTAGCTCTAAAAATTTGTTTCAAAAAGATTGTCGTTTTAGGTTTCCAATGCATGTTTTGCCTAATTTACCCTTGTCTTCTCACAAGTTCCAATAATTGATTATCTCTTCATTAAATACTTTATCTTCTTCCAATGGCTATCTCCTTCTAATTTATCTTTTCAACTACTCCTAGCACAAAAATTAAAGATATTTAATAAGGGTATATTTGTCAACTTATAAAATTTCTTAACATGTGTGCACAACTCTAAAACGTCAATCTTTTGAAACGGAGGGAGTAAACAATGATTCACTATCGATAACAACTTAACTCATTAACTCAAGATATAACCGTTATTATCAATGCAAAACAAACCCACTAAGACTACTATATATACAAATATCCACCAAGAGATTTCACCTTTTTCCGTCTTATAGATTTCTATCTTCGAGTTAGTATAAATCATTGTTATTAAGCTTGTGATTAACACCCCATTAAACACGAGCTTGCATCCATGGAAAAATTTACGAATCAAGTCGGTGTAATTTACGAAGCAAACAAAGAAGAATTTGGAAGCAAGGCAGGCATGAAGATTACCAAGTCAACGATTATCGGTAACAAGCGCAGGATCAATAGTACTTCTAACAAATGTTAGTTTTATCAATTCATTTATTTGCTGATTTGTTTTTTCTTCCTTTGTTATGAATTTTGAACTCTTTATAACTACATGTTTATGATGAATTTTGAGCTCATTATAACTAAATGCTTATGATTTTATTAATATATGCCGTTAGGATACACAAGTTTTTTAATCATTTCGTTCACTGTAACAGATGGGTCTATGTTATTAGCACCCCATGTTGCCCTTTACATATAAATAAAAAAGAACTAAAAACATTAACCATCGACAAAACTATTTTAGTATAGAATGAGTTAGTCTGTTTATTGGTTGTTTGTTGAATAAACAAAAGTATTAAAAATGTAATTTTTCACACTTCTTTGCATATTACAGTTATCTAAGAAACTAAAATTAGTTTAAGAGAACAATTTTCTTTGTAGAAAAATTTTTTTTATGTTTTTTTTTTTTAATAAATAAGAAAGCATTAAAAAATTCCCCATTAATACAATTATTTTAGTTTTATAATGAGTTAGTCAGTTTATGAGTTATTTTTAATAAACAAAGGAATTAAAAATTAAATAGATTACAGAATTTTTGATTATTTTATTAAACACTAAAATAATCAACAAAAAAACACAGATCTGAGAAAAAATATATGAGAACTGCAGATCCACCATGGCATGATAACACATTATTTCTTTTTTTTTCCACTTATGTTTAGCCTCCTCAATTTTTAATTAATAATAAAAATTAGTTAAACTGACAAATCATCCAACTATCTGTAAACACTTAAAATCACCAAAAAAAAAAAATTAGATTATCTATGCAATATAAGTTGTATATCCTCAGATGAAAACCGTGTCATCAAAATAGATAAATAAACTAATTATAACTTATCCCTATCACCCATAATAGGTCCTAAGAACAGATTTATGCTGAACCCTAAAACGGATTTTGTGGAAAGCAAGGAGCGAATCATCTCACTTTTCAGGAGATGAAAATCGCTTCTAGCCATACAACTTCAACCATATTGATTTAGGGTTTGAGGGTCTGGATAATTTTGGAGCGAATAATCATTGATTTTTGAGATGTTGAGGGTGGTGGAACATTTATGTTTTTATTTTTAAGGATTTGAGGTTAGGTAACAGCGGATTTAGTGTTTGTGAGGATGACATTTGAGAGAATAATCCCTTTCAACCATAATGATTTAGGATTAGAAGGTGCGTAGCATTTAAGAGATTGTTATCGTTGATGAATTTGTCTGAAAGTTGTGATGTAGAAGGGGCAGACCATTCATGCTTTTCTTTTGAATAGGAGGTTAGGTAGCAGCGAGGGTTTTTGAAGAGGAGAAATGAATGGGAAATTTTAGGGTTTTTCTTATTTATATAATATGAGTTGGGCTAATTGTTTATTGATGGGCTTGATGAATTTAAAAGGTAAATCATTTATCTGTTCACCTTCTCAAATGTAGGGATGATTGGAAAGAACAACCCAACCGCAAGGTAGGTTATTTTGTCTAATATGTTCAATGGAAAATGGCTAGGCTGGGCTGGGCTTAGAGGGCTGAATCAAGTCTTTTGGAATTTGGGATGAAATTTGGCTTAGGTTAGGCTATGATTGTTATAAGAAAGAAAAAAAAAAAACAAGGTTAGGCTATGATTTTATTTAATGGCCATATTAAAATGGGAAAAAGGTTATTTGGGTCAAATTAGTTTTGTATTATCATGAAGTATTTATTTTACAGAAAATGTTTCTTCATTATTGTATCCAACTTTCATATTTCCTCTTTTAAATATCACAAAAGGTATGATTGTTAATTATTTATTATAGTAATTTTTATTTTGTAATCTGTAAATGTTATCAATAATGAGTTTTATTTTTCCGGATAAAACGCCAATACGGAATAAGGCGAACTATCATTTGTATCGAATTTCGTCTTTCATAGGATCAAGTAGCTCAACAATTATTGATTTATTGAATGATGAAGATGGATCCAACACTAGCGTTCCTCCCATGCCGAACAAAAAATTCATTTTGATAAATCACCGTCTCTTACTCAATGCAAAGTTTTATTTTTTTATTTTATATTTTCTAATTAGTATTTTGAAGTTGTATATTTTTAGTGATGCTTTATATTTTTTTCATTTATTATATTAATTATTTAGTAAATAATCTTAATTAAAAGTTCACAGCTAAAAATTAACAAATCCGTTATATATATTTATGTAATGCTTATTTTTCAAAGATATCCATGTAAAACTGTGTTGCATCAATTAAGATGTAAACAAATTAATGGTAACATTAAAAGTAGCAATCAAAAAATAAAATATTATGGTTTATTAATTCTGTGGTGCATCAATTAGAAGTTTATGGTGAATATTATGGGTTATAATGGTTTTTTTATTTATTATTTTTTTAATTGTATTTATTAGTTTACATCCTATTTCCATTCCTCCTCTTTCGAATATTATAAACGATATGATTGTTGATGATTTATAATTGTAATTTTTATTTGTAAATGTTATCAATAATAAAGTTTTTTCCTAATATGCTAATACGGGATAAGGAAAACTAACGTTTGCATCGAATTTCGTCATTCATGGGATCAAGTAGCTTATCAATTATTGATTTAACGAACTATGAAGATGGATTCAACACTATCGTTCCTCCCACGCCAAACAAAAAAATTGTTTAGATAAATCTTCGTCTCTTATTCAAGGGATTATTATAAAAATGACCAGCGTACTATCAGTTAGGAACCGATTTAACCCCGTACTCCCAATATCCCAAAATTGACCATTGTACTAACAATTTGAGTCCAATGTGGTCCCTACCGTTAACTTTTCATCCAATTTTTTAACGGAGCAGTTAATTTTATTAACGGAGCTAATTTTTTAGGGGTATTTTTGTCCTTTCCTTCCAAATTCAACCATCCCTAAACAAAACCTTTCTTCCCCATTGATTCCGTCCCTCCTCCGTCAGCCACCCAACAACCTCCATTAATTCCTTTACCTCCACCATCCCAAAGACACCATCACAATTCCAAACCCAAACAAAAGAGACCGAAACACCCATTCTCATCCCAAACTCCACCAGGTTGCCTTTGTGGGTTGGAACTGGTTTGGATATGGTGATCTCCGCGTTATGTATCTTCTGTTTCTTCCACTTGTAGACGTAGAGAATTATGATTGCTAGAATCCCGAATTAACTGCTCTGTTTCTTCCACTTGTGACGACTATGAGTGACCACTGCACAAAGTTTCAAGGAAAAACAATTGAACCAGCCAATACCGAAGCAAATTGTATGAGCTCGAAAAATTCTTCGTCGCATTCTATCTACACAACTTCCGAATCGGGTTGGATCTCTACGGATCTGGTTTGGGTCTTCGTGTCCGGACTTGATCTTGACTTGTATTCGAGTTTGGGCTCAAGTTTGGTTCGATTGGATCTGGTTTAGAAGCAACCATGTTCCTTCCTCTCTTACAACTATGGTTTATTGTAATCGAATATAGCAACTAGCGTAGCAGGGAACTCGCTAGGGTTTCAACGATGACAAAGGTGTGACAACGAAAATCCGGCAATGATAGGCGGGAAGACGATGTCGAGGACTCGGGAGATGGCAAAGATCCATAGGGCGGCGACACTAGGGTTCGAACAAGAAGGCTTTGGCGGTTAGCATCGATGCAGATGATTTCCGTAGGCAGAGTTGGTTCGATAATGGCCCATTGGTGATGATGTGATGAACAGTCGGCAGCGATGTTCTTCGATGGCCCATCTGGGTTTAGAAGCAACCATTGATGATGATGGAATGGTTGAATTTGGAAGGGAAGGAAAAAAATACCCCTCAAAAATTAGCTCCGTTAATCAAATTAACTGCTCCGTTAAAAAATTGGATGAAAAGTTAACGGTAGGGACCACATTGGACTCAAATTGTTAGTACAATGGTTAATTTTGGGATATTGGGAGTACGGGGTTAAATCCGTTCCTAACCGATAGTACTGTCATTTTTATAATAAATCCCCTTATTCAATGTAAAGTATTGATTTTAATTATATATTATATATGATATAACTAATATTTTTAAGGTGTATATTGTTTATTAATGTTTTTATTTCTTCATTTATGATATTATTTATTTTGTAAATAGTCTTAATACTAATTTTTTGTTTTCATCTATTATATCTAACAATAATGTAATATTTATTTGTATAATGTTTATATTTATTCAAAGATATCCATGACTAAAAAGTATACAATTAATTAAATGAAAAAGTTTGAGTTAATTTTTTTCTTAATCTTACACAAATATAACAATATTCAGACCATTTTTTATAAAAATATATTATTAACTAATGTGAAAAATTATATAGGTATTTAATTTAATATGCGATGAAGATGAAAAGTCATTTGATATGGGATAAAGTTGAAAACAACAAATATAACAACAAATGTATTGTACAAGAATTTTTTTTTGAAATCTATAATGATTAGTCTTACAATGAAATATTTTTATTTAAGTTGTTCTCCTTAATTTATTGTTTTAATTTTATTTTTCCTCTTCATTTTGCTTATGTATGATTTAATTGAAAAAGATATATGTCGTGCGTTTAACGCACGGGGATAAAAACTAGTTTGATTTAAATCCTAATGGTAACAGCAGAAGGGAGCAAACTGACAGTTAAAATCGAGTAGTTGGAGCAAACAAATAATATTGTAAATGTTTGGACTAGAAGAATAAAAGGTAAAAGTTGAAGAACCAAAACATCGTTCGAATCATATAAAAAATCAAAATTTCATTCTTCAAGTGCATAGTTTTCTTCTCTTCTTCCTCGTAAACTTCAGTTCTTATTTGAATCAATTAAATATTCAAATTTCATTTTCTTGCAGTTCAAATTAAAAATAAATTTTCATTTCTCATTTTAGTTTGACAAAACAGAGAACTTTAGTTTGAGTAATGAATCAAACAATAAAAATAATATTTTTTAAATATATGTTTCGTAAAACAAACAGATCGTAATGGCAAAAACTTAGAAAAGATCGTCTTACGTGTAATTTCTGTAAGACGGATCTCCATTATCCAATCCACCGTGCAGTGTGTTGGTGGGCTGAGCTGTGAGAGTGTGAGGTTTCATCTTATAAATTAGGATCAGTAAACGATCTCACAATAAAACTACTCGTATTACATATCAAGATAATTTTAGTTGACAAAACATCTTTCACGAATGCATGCGATTAGCGTGACCACGTACATAAGAATTTTAGTTAAAAACATCTTTCAGGAACACATGCAATTAGCGTGATCACATAGTTTTGGACAGAATCTACACAAATTAGGGAAAATTGTAAACTAAATCAATAAGATTTATTAATGGGTAAAATAGTTGAAAATAAAGTATCCAAACAGTCAAAATAGTCAGCTGGTATTTGTACTTATTTGTTGGACATCTCGTCAAATGAACCGTTCCACATAAAAATTTATGGGTGATCAAGTCATTGAAAAAACCCATTAGGTTTTTAATGATTTGATTTTCGTAATTATGAATAGAAGAGCATGTTTCATGCTACGATATGTCAAAACGCAATTTACTTGCATTTCTTGCGTATTAATCTTTGCGACGAAAAAATCATAATTTATAAATGCGGTAGCGTTTTTAAACACGAAATTTTTAGTTTTTACCAAAACGCGGGTTTAAATTGCTATTGTCAATAAAAGTTGCGTTTTCGAATGGTATCTCAAATGCGTTTATAAAAAAAAAAACTGCATTTTAAAAGACTTACATTGTAAAAAAGATTGTGTTTTGAAAACATTGCACTAACGGGCTGGAAAAAATATTTAGTTATTATTAAAAATTAAAGGGAAAACACAAACAAAAAATTAAAATTATAAAAGGAAAATAATTGCTTAATAACCTCGACGAAAGACTCGCTCAACAATGATCTAAAATCACTGTCTCCAACAAAAGAATCTAAAACATGCAAGAGGTGACCACACAAATGTACGAATTTGCGATCATTTCTAAAAACAAACACACCACGAAAAAGGAAAGAGATATTTGTAATACCCAAACTACCCTTAGACAACACCTATAAATACCTTTCCATCCCCAACCACAGCCCTACTCACTTCCAATCTCAACCCTCTCTAACGCTCTAGACTCTCTCAAAGGCTTGATTCGGCGGTTCAACTCTCAAAAAAGCTTTCTTGCTCTTGAGGTTTACTCGCCGGTCACGCCTTTCGAAGTCGCCATGGAGATGAAGAAGATTGCTTGCGTAGCCCTCGTTGCCGCCGTTGCCACAATGAACACTGCAATGGCCGCTGCCGCCACCCAAGCTCCCGCTTCCGCACCAATGATCATGACTCCGGCTGCTCCAGCTCCAGCACCCGCGATCAGCGAAGCCGTCCCCGCCGCTGCCTTGCCAATGATTGGATCATTCGTCGGGGCCTCGATCTTGTCCTTCTTTGCCCTTTTCATGCAGTAAATTTACGGGAAAGAAGAGACGGGAGAAGAAATCGAAGAAGAAGAAGAAGAAGGAGACATGAAGTTAGTGAGAATGAGAAGGATTAATAAGTTAGCGGTTTGTTTGCATGGAGAAGCTTTCTTTGTTAGTATTTTCAATTAATGTGTAATATGGAGAATTATAATACAATGCAATAAAGGATCTTTTCTTGCACATCAATGAATCATTTCTGAGTACATATATATACATACTCCCTCCTAAATCCTAATGTATAGTCATATTTTTACTTAAAGATTAATCAAAACACTTACTCCCTCCGTTCCAGGCAAATCCAGTTTTTTTTTTTGTAACTTAGTTGAAGTTTGACCGATAATTAACATAAATTTAGTGATTTTTACAAAGTTTTGAAAGTTGCAATCCATAATATTCTTAAAATAGTTTTTAATTAATAAAATTTTATTTCTTAAAGCATAAGTAAAGTGTGTAAAATTTTGATTTGAATATTATTTTCATTGATTTAAATTTAATTACCTAATATTTAATAAATATTTGTTGAATAATGTTTTATATTGTTTTAAGTTGACTTTCCAATATTCAAAATGAATTACTCTCTAGTCCCTCCATAAAAATAAATAAATAAATAAAAGGTCTCATATGACAAGTTAAATTTTTAATTTTGTAATTTTGAAAAATAAAATTATTTTGCCACTGTACTTAGTCAATCCTTACATTTTTCCATTGTAGTACTTTTTGACTAAAATTCTATTGTAGTTTTAAAAGGGATTGCAATTTCGTCATTACACCTTATATATTGTCATTTATATTTCTTAATAGAATTAATTTCAATTCCCTCTATCTCTTTATGGTTTTACAAATAGGATCAAAATCCTTAGTTATAGCTGGTGTTAGAAATTAGGAAGTTTTGATTAAAATATAATAAATACTTATTTATGAAAAATACTGGTAATCCTGCCATCAAAAAATTAAGGTAAAAGGCCTACAAATCTTTAACCATTTATTAAATAATAAACTAAAAAATAAGTCATTATTAAAGAAGTAATTCTTATAAAAGATAATTATTCATGAAACTGTAAATTTTAACAAATCATAATTACCTTTTCAAAAGTCACATCACCCTGCGTCCCTGTCGTCAAAATTGTAAAATCCACCCAGGGGCAGATCGAAAGGGGTCAGCCTTAACAGTTGAACTATCTATTTTTGCTCAAAACGTTTTAGAGATTTTCTAAACAATAAAAATAAATATAAATATAAATATAAGGTTAAGTTGTTCTAATTAAAAGATAAAGTGGGTAACTTGATAATTCCTTAAAGTTGTATTACTTTCCTTCTAACTGAAGAGGTATAGTATACCTTGATATATTTTGTCAATTATATATTGGGTAAATTACAAATAACCTCCCTCAACTATAGGTTGGGTTCGAATTATCCTCCTCAACTACCAATTAAAGCAATGTGTCCCCTCAATTATAGTTAATCGCAGCTTCTGTTTAGACACTGTCATTTGAGTTGCTGTAAAATGCTCACCCGACACTCATACGACCATCTTTAAGTTTTTTTTTTTTTTTAATAATAAAGCCCTATTACTATTTCAATTGACTATTTTATGTTTATTGCTTTAAGACTCTCTTTGTACAAATAGATGATCAAAAAAGCAATTATTTATCTTTTTTTTGAATATTATCGTAAAAATAATAAGTACGATGTGAAAAATTTGATAATGGAAATGGAGGAAGACCAAAGAGAGAGAGAATGAACTCAATTTATTTTTGTGTGTAATGTTTGTACAAAGCTTCAAAACAGAGGTTATATACAACTTGAAACAAAAGCTAACAAACTAACTGCCTAAATATTTTAATTACAAGAATACCTTGGAAGGTTAAATTATAATAATGCCTTTCAATATAACAAGTAAAGCTGCTACTATCTCCAAGTATCACTACTGGACTCATTCACAATAGCAAGCAACCTTTGGATATCTCTTGTCATGGATGGCAACCTTCGAACATTATTCACTTGAGCACAATTGTCACCATTGTCTGCAATATAGTCAACACCCCTCCCGCAAGTTAAAAGTGGGGAAAAATTGACCATTTTCAACTTGGAAAGCAAAAACCAATGTGAAACCTTCCCAAGAGATTTAGTGAA
Source organism: Platycodon grandiflorus (assembly GCA_016624345.1). Classification (NCBI taxonomy): domain Eukaryota; kingdom Viridiplantae; phylum Streptophyta; class Magnoliopsida; order Asterales; family Campanulaceae; genus Platycodon; species Platycodon grandiflorus. The sequence goes on from JACONP010000362.1 coordinate 163,743, forward strand.
AATGTCAGCCTACTGAAACTTGGAAGGAATATACTAAGGCTTGATGAACCCTTGGTGGACCTTCTCTCCAACGAAATAACAATCCAATTCAATTTGTTTAGTACGTGCATGATAAACAGGGTTAGAAGCTATGGCAATAGCTGCAGAACTAACACAATACACTGTGACAAACCTGCAAATCTTGAAGTAAAGCTTGAAATAATCTCACTACACACAGTTTCCAAAGCTCTGTTCTCTGCCTCAGCTGAAGATCTCGCAGTCACAGATTGTTTCTTGGATAACCAAGACAACAAAGAATCCCATAACATCAAACAATAGCCAAAACTGACTTCCTGTCATTGGGATCCCCAGCCCAATCACTATCACAATAAGCTGTAAAGAATTGGTAGAGGACAGAATTAAACCTTGGCCTGGCCAAGCTTTAATGTACCTCAAAACCCTAAATAGAGCCTTGAGATGAGATGTATGGGGTGAATGAACAAATTGTCTGAGAACATGAGCAGCATAAGCCACATCTGGCCTAGTGATTGTAAGATAAAGTAATTTTCCCACAAGTTGTCAATAGAAAGTAGGATCACTAAATGGTTCCCCTGCAGATGCTAACAGTTTCTCATTAGGATCCAAAGGTATTGTCAATGGCCTAGGATCTATAAGGCCAACCGTACTAATCAAATCTAAAGCATACTTCCTCTGGCTCAAATGGAAACCCTAAGAAGATCTAGTGACCTCAATGCCTAGATAATACTTGATCAATCCAAGGTCTTTAATACTGAATTGAACATCAAAAAATTTCTTCAAAAACTTAATAGCAATGACATCAGTCTCAGTGACAATAATATCATCTGCATACATTGAAACTGCAATGAAAGAATCATCCTTCTTCTTTATGAACATTAAATAATCAGCATGAGATTGAATAAAACCAATATGCAGCAAAGACTCAGTAAGCTTGGCAAACCACTGTCTTGCAGCTTGTTTCAATCCATAAAAGGATTTCTCCAGCTTGCAAACCAAACCAGTAGTCTTGCCTTCTGTGTAGCCCTGTGGGATTGCCACGTACACCTCTTCTGATAAATCCCCATGAAAAAAGGCATTATTAACATATAATTGATGCACATCCCAGCCCTTAGCAGCAGCAGTAGTAAGTAAAGCTCTAACAAAAACCATCTTAGCAACTGGAGAAAAGGTTTCTTGATAGTCTATGGATCCCTTCAGATTGAGTGTAAACCTTAGCCACAAGCCTAGCTTTGTACCTCTCAATAGTGTTATCAGCATTATACTTTATCTTATAAACCCATTTACAACCTATTACCCTCTTCCCAGCAGGTAAAGAAACAAGTTTCCAAGTATGATTGGCTTTCAGTTCTGTTAATTATTTATTCATAGCATTTATCCAACATTGTTGTTTGATTGCTTGAGCATAAAAAGTAGGTTCTACATGAGCATCTAATACATTAACAAAATGAAGATGACCATAATCAAATTAGTCATAATGAATGAAATTATTGACACCATGTTTAGAGACAAGAGACACATGATTGGTGACAGAAGAAATAGCAAAGTCCTTGAGTTTAACAGAAGGAACTTTGGGTCTTTGGGACCTATGAATAGCTGGAATAGGTGAAATAGATGGAATGAGGGGAGAGGAAACAGAATGTTCCACAGAAGTTGGTGGTGAGAAAACAGGTAAAGGAGTAGCTGATGATGTAGAAGAAGAATGAAAAGGTTTAGGTGAAGTAGTAGAAGTGGAATATGGTTAAGGTGATGAAACTGGATGAATGACTGGATTAGGATCATCAACAAGCCATGGAAAGGATGATTGGACAAAAGAATCAGTAGGATTAGGATGAGACATTAGAAAAATGTGTTCATGGAAGATAACATGTCTACTGATAAAGACCTTCTTTGACTACAAGTTATACAAAATGTAACCTTTTTGCCCATGGGGATAACCAAAAAAGATTTATGGGATGGCTCTGGGTTCAAATTTATCCAAATCATGTGCTGAAGCAAAGCATAGACATCCAAAAGTCTTAAGATAAGAATAATCAACCTTGGTCTTGTAAAGGATTTCATAAGGGATTTTAAAATCTGTGGCACTAGAAGGAAGTCTATTTATGAGATGTGTTGCAGTGAGGAAATAGTAACCCCAAAAATGTTTAAGAAGAGAAGCCTGGAACCTTAAAGCCCTAGCCATTTCAAGGAGTTGTTTATGCTTTCTCTCCACTATTCCATTCTGTTGTGGTGTCTAAGAACAAGAAGACTGATGTATGATACCAAGCTTATCAAGAAAAGGAGCAAATTCTTGGTTGAAAAACTCAGAGCCATGGTCAGTTCTAATGGATCTAATAGTGGTTTGGAAATGATTTTGGACGTACATAAGCATTAAAGGTTTGGAATGTTTGCAAAACATGTTGTTTGGTAGATAACAAATGAGTCCAAACACATCTAGAATAGTCATCAACTAGAGTGAGGAAGTATTTGCAACCATTCATGGTTGAAATTAATGTTGAATGGACCCCATAAATCACAATGGAGTAACTCAAAGGGTTGTATAGAATGAGAAGTGCTAATAGGAAAAGACAATTTGTTTTGTTTAGCAAGGGGACAAACATTACAAAAGGTAATACACTCATTATTATTTGTCTTGGAATTGAAAATATGAGAGAATTGAGGAATCCTTTTCAAAGAATACAAAGAAGAATGCCTTAGTCTATTATGCCATCTTGTAGAAGATGAATTGATGGAAATTCCACCAACTTGGCCAATGAATTCTGAAGAAATAGGCTTGAAATGATCACTCTAGCCTTGTAGAATGAATAACCTGTCATGAAGATCACCAGTTGCTATGGTTTTCTTCCATTGGTCCTGGAATTACACTAACATTTAGTGAATGTTACAGTGTGTGTGGATTGAGTAAGGATTTTGGGAATGGAAAGTAGATTAAGATGAAAATTGGGACATATAAGACATCATGGAGAGTAGGGCGGAGGAAATGGTCAGAGCCTTTATGAGTAAGCGTGGCATGATGACCATTGGGGAGTAAAAGAACAATGGGTTTGGGTAACACAACAACAGAATGCATTAATTAAAATGAAGTACAAATATGATCAGTAGCCCCTGAATCTACAACCCAAGCATTCATATTATGAACAAATGCTACAAAACTATCATAATAGTAAGTGGAAAGTGTCATACCTGCAAACTGAGCATTAGAACTAGAAACAAATGCAGCAATGTGATCCTCTGGATGATCCTTACCTTTGAGCATAGTTAAAACTTGCCCAAGTTGAGTCTTAAGCAATTCAATATCACTCTTTGTATCCTTGTTTTCTCCACTCTTGCTCTGCACTTGCATCACCTTAGGAGAATTATGTCCAAACTGTGACTAATTGCCTTCTCCCTTGTTGTTTTTGTTCAAGAAATAAGCTAGATGACCAATAGGAAAACCATGTAGTTTGTAACACTTAGCCTTGGTGTGGCCTTCCTTATTACAATAGTTGCAATACACCCCTTTCTTGAAAGGAGCTCTAGTATATCCAGTCTTATTCCCATTATTACCAGAAGATCTATAATTAGTGCTCAATTTATTCTCAAATTCACCATGTGTTTTGATTACATTAGCTGTCACAGCATTATATTTAGGAAGATAACCAATCCTTAACGATACCTCATGTCTAACCATATAATAAGCCTCACCAATGCTAGGTAATGGCTTCATTCTAAGTGTTTGCCCTCTTATGTTGGCAAAACTATCATGAAGGCCCATAAGGAATTGCATCAATTTTTTCTTTTGTTCCCTAGTTTCTTGTGCCTTAACAGCTCCACACATACAACTATTACATGAACAGGCTGTGATAGTGTCTAAAGCAATACTTTCATCCCACAAGTCTTTCATCTTATGATAATAAGCCTCTACTGAACCATCTCTTTCCTCTAACCTATGTAAATCCTTCTCCAATTAAAATAACATATGTCCATCTATATTCGTATACCTTTCCTTCAACTCATTGCAAACAACATAAGCAGATGACACAAAACGTAAACTACTGCTTATCTCATCAGAAACTACATTAAAAATCCATGAAATCATCATGTCATTCGCACATGCTCACAATGAATACAGAACAGAATTGACCTCAGGAATGGAAAATGTGTCATTGATAAGTGATAACTTGTTCTTAGCAGACAAAAAAATCAGTAAGGACCTAAACTATGTGCTATAGTTATCGCTACCAGAAAGTTTAGTGGAAATAAGGATCAAACTTGGATGATCATTGTTATGAATGAAAAGTGGATGCATATTAAGTCGATGGAGATCTCCATTGAAATAGTTGCCCACGATCCAGTATTTCTTGTTTCAGCTTCGTTAGAAACATCTTGCTCTCTATCATTGTTGTTTGCCATTGATTTTCAACAAAGAAAACCAACCACCGAATCAAATCTCCTAAAAATAATTAAATCAAAGATGAAATAATTGAATGTGCATCAAGCAAAATGGATCGAATCCATTGAATAAGCCTCGAGAAAACGAATCACTGTGATCTATAAAATTTGGATTGAAAGCTCTGATACCATGAAAACTTTGATAATGGAAATGGAGAAAGACCAAAGAGAGAGAATGAACTCAATTTATTTTTGTAAGTAATGATTGTAAGCTTCAAAACAGAGGTTATATACAACTTGAAACAAAAGCTAACAAACTAACTGCCTAAATATTTAATTATAAGCGTACCCTTAAAGGTTAAATTATAATAATGCCATTCAATATAACAAGTAAAGCTGCTACTATCTCCAAGTATCACGACTAGACTCATTCACAATAGCAAGCAACCTCTACATATCTCTTGTCATGGATGGAAACCTTTGAACATTATTCACTTGAGCACAATTGTCACCATTGTCTGTAATATAGCCAACAAGTTGGACATATGAGTATTAGGTGGGCAAATTCCATCAATTCATACGGTATTGCCTAAATAGAAGGTGCAATTTAAGAAAATGTTATAGTTTAGTGGGGCACATTGCTTCAATTAGTAGTTAATGGAGGTAACTCAAACTATTGAGGGGGTTCTTTGTAATTTACCCTTATATATTTGATCAATATATGTGAAGGAATATTTAAAGTATGTCATATTTAGTTTGAGAAAATAAAACTATATAACAGTTGGAAACTATGATTAATAGCTCTTTAGTATCATGTGATTTGCTCGAAATTGCACTTAGGAGTCCAAGATCTCAATTTTTGCACTAAGGGGTCTAGAGACCTATTTTCGGTGCAATCGAATGCCGAAAGGATAAATTCCCTTCCAAAAATGAACAGAAAGCAGCCATGCGCTCTCATCGTGCACTTTTTAATAATTTTTTGATCTTTTTGCAAGGGCACTTGGCTTGCTTATCTTGACGTGTGACTTTTAGACGAGTTCACAAGTGGCTTATCATCAAGTCATGTACTCTTGTAAAATGACCAAAAAAATATTAAAAAGTGCACAATGAAAGGCACGTGGCTGGTTTTTGTCTATTTTTTAATAGATATTCCTTTTTGGTTTTTGATTGCATCAAAAATAGAACTCTAGACCCCATAATGCAAAAGTGAGACCTTCAACTAGAGCTGGCAATAGGTTGGGCCGGGCCAGCCCAGTCCCAGCCCATCGTGCCAACACATAAAATCGGGTCGGGCCAGTCCAAAATTTATATCGGGCCTCAAACCTCTAGCCCAGCCTAGCCCACTTTTGGGCCATAAAGTCAAATCAGCCTAAATTTGTACCAAAACATATTTTCTACAAAATTTACAACTTATCACATAAAAAAAAAATCAAAATTCATTATAAGTCTACAATTTATCAAATAAAATCTACAAATAATAAGTCTCATCATGATGGATTAAAATATAACTACATAAATATTTTTGTAGACAGGACTAGTGCAAAATACGTTAGAACACAAGTCTACAATTGTTTGGACGTTTGGTGTTCGCACTTCGCAGGCTCGCAACAGATAACCAGATTAGATATGACGGTATATGAGTAATGAGTTAGTGAATGTGATTGGTTGTGTGGTTTGTATGTCGTACACCAGATCGGATCGAAATGAGTTAATAAAAGTGTATCAAAATAGTTTGAAAAGACTTAAAGCAGCGAAAAATTTAAATTGAAAATGACTTGAATCTCCATTAAAAAACTTAAAGCAGCGAAAATGGTTTGAATTGAAAAGTTAATAAAAGTGTATCAGGCTGGGCTGGGTTGGCCCAAAAAATTCGGGCTTTTTTGCCCGAGCCCAATTAACCCACGGGCCTATTGGGCCGGGCCAAAAAAAGCCCAAAATTTTTCGGACCTTCTAAATTGAAGCCCAAGCCCCTCATAATATCGGGTTGACTGGGCCAGCCCATTGGGCTGGGCTAATTTTGTCAGCTCTACCTTCAACCCATAAAGTATAATAAATAACTGAAAATTCTATTTAGCCTACTCGAATTCTAAACTTAACTGTAGCTAACAGGAAAACAATGAGCCTTTCTATAATAGACGAATTTATATCGAATAACGCCGTTAATATAGCGCATTATACGGGGACATTTGATTGTTGAAACTTGAGGTTAAAAACAACCACACTCGTACATGAAAAATATTGATCACTGTAAACATAGTCATCTCGCGAAAACCGGAGAGATAACACACATCTCTATTCCAAACAAGGCCTGAAACCACACCTTTAATTTTCGTCCATCACAACCTTAATTTCAACCCTTAATTGTCTTATCTCGTCGATTGCTTTCTCAAATTTTCTCGAGTTTTTCCTTGTCAATCACGCCTTCGAGAGTCACGAGAGATGAAGAAGATTGCTTGTGCAACCCTCGTCACCGCTGCTGCCTCCATAAGCGCAGCCGTGGCTGCTAAAACTCCTAGCAGCAAGGCTCCAGCTGCTCGTGCACCAAAGAGCGACGCCCCTACGACCTTGCCCATGATTGGATCATCGGCGGGGACTTTTGTCTTGTCCTTCTTTGCCCTTTACATGCACTAAATAAGTAGCCATTTGTTTGCATGGAGAATTTCTTTTACATTTTGTATCATTTCATCCTTGCCTGTATATATCTCTTTATCTTACCTCTGATCCTCGACACCCTCATGTGAACCCTGGAAGAAGCTATAAACCTAATATCTCTCTCTCTCTCTCTCTCTCTCTCTCTCTCTCTCTCTCTCTCTCTCTCTCTCTCTTTCTCTTTCTCTGTGAGCTTCTAAACAAGAATCACCAATCCCATATTTAGCATTCACAGATGATTGTGTAACGTTTTCAGACAAAAACTCAAAAACCATCAATTATGTTAAACATATTAATCTTTACCACTTTTGAGAAGCCACGGGTTAGTCCATTATTGTGGATAAATATTCTATTATAAATACCTCTAAAACCCCTTCCAAGTACTAAAACTAAGAAATCAAAACAAGTGCATTACTGAATCTAAACCATTGTAAGAAATCTGGACCTAAAGGATCACTCCTAAAGTTAATCCCAACATTAATCAAAACGACGGTATGGTATACATTGGAAATGCAAAATCTATTCGATTTTGGAGTGATATATACGCGAGCGAGACACCCTTGATAACTGGCTAGACAAGTAAATCCAGTGTTTTGTCAAACCTTGTTCATGGCCAGTTGAATGTGAATCCCCAGATAGTATTTCTTTACTTCTAACATTTTACAACTGATGAAACCGAACCCTTAGCCTCTGTTCCTTCACTTGTAATCTAAGACGAATTTCAAACTCATAGTGTGTTCTCCATAAGCTAAAAATTCATTTGGTGATGCTCCCAAGATTCCCTTCTAGTAGGAGAAACGCTATACAGACATAGAATGATATCATTCTAACATTCTCCACTTGCTCGATCCGATGTTAATGTTGAAAAATAAACTTGTTATTTCCTTAAGGTATTTTATTTTATTTTGTCATGTGTTATTTTAATGATGTCAATGTTCATGGAAGTGAGAACATGATGCAGCGAAATTAACAACGATGGAGCTCTTACGTACTATGAGAAACTCCAAGAAACAAGCCTATGACGGCTTAGGGTTTTACACGCAAAACGTATGAAGAAAGAAATTGTTTATTATTGATAAAAGCTGCCGAACAATATGTTTAAGAGGGTATTTATATACCCTAAAATAATCTAAACCCTAAAAAGAAAACTACAAGGAAAAAGAAAAAGAAAAGAAAACTGTCGAGGCCTAATACAGTACTTAAACAGTATTTTTTGGGCTTAAAACGAATTCGTAACGAGGTACCTTTAAAAAGTCTTGTAAATCTCGTCGATAGCTTCGATTTGACATATTGTGGGTCCCGAGGTTCATCCGGAATCAAAAGTTATGCCCTATCGACGAAAGACTCCTCCAATTCGTGATTTCTACTAGAGCCCCAGTTTTATTTTTGACACTTTACCCCTTGACTTTCCAATCCTCTTCCCACCAAAGTTCTTAGCCCTTTCCATCTTGTTCAAGTACACTTCAGCTACGTGTTCTACATCAGAATATAATGAATGTTTTTTTATCTAGTCTACATACATTGGTGGATGTATGTAGTAGGTCCATTGTATTCATAAGTGGCCGATTTTATCCAATGTACTTAGAATGTAGGAATAATGTTCTAAGAGTCCTATTAACAATTTTGTACTTGAGGCATTTTGTGTGAAGTGAGTGTTCTCCATCTACTCTCCACTTCCTCCAACAAATTTCCTCTTCCTAATTTTTTATCGCTTAATTCCGCTTATATTTTTTCAACAGTTAAGACACAGTTGTAGAGTCTCTACATCACACTTTGTCGATGAGTGCCCTGCCTTTGCCCACTTAACTAAGAAACACAACTAACATTATAGCAGAAATATGGGCAATCCGTCAAGGTTTCCGTGCAAAATTGTTTGAAATTCCTCCATTGCTACAATCCATATTCAAACTAACTCCTTTGTATCAATCTTACTCCTTTACAAGCTAGGAAACAACCCAAGTCCATCGACTGCAAGGCTTTAATTGGACTTCTTAGCTAGCATCAGCTATGGTATAAATCACTCGAGCTAAGCCAACATCGTGATTCTTAGGGTACATCGACTTGGTCAAGGCAATTGCTAGGAAAGTTAGGGTCAATGTTCCCATAATTAAGGCCGCTTTTGCCTTAAACTTATCTTTAAGAGAATGTGTTAAGGACTTTTGTATCAAACACAAATCATGCCAACGAAATAAGTGAGAGTTGTATGTAAATAAAGAACAGTTGAGAAATAATCTTGCCAAAGAACATGAAAATAAATAATCCAAATTAGAGGGATGGAAGACAAACTAAAACTACATTTATTTTAATTATTACTAAAGGAGATCAAAACTCTATCACCAAGTCGTTGTAGTATAGTGGTAAGTATTCCCGCCTGTCACGCGGGTGACCCGGGTTCGATCCCCGGCAACGGCGTTTTGCTCCCCATGCCAACAACGACGTTGATGAAGCTTTTATGAAAGGAAATCTTTTTGATGAAATTATCGTTGATTTGACGACGTTGATTTATGAAATATAAGCGTTAAATTATTGATGAAAATGTTCCCTATATCGAAAACTTTGACACAGTTTTCCCACTAACAAAGATTAAATGTTTGTTGATTCGGAAATTTTCTCTTCCATCATTCTCGGATATCGAATCATCTTTCCCACCATCTCTTAGAAACCTTTTTCGCTTTTGAGTTTTCGGGCCTATTAAGTGTTGCCTTTGTCTCTCGCAACCGAGTTTTGTAGTCCTTATTCCATGCTTTGAACATTGTCTTCAACTTTCTAAGCTCTTTCTCAGGATTCGTACTAGAATCTAATCGCCCAGATCCTAATCCGCTGTCAGAGTTTGAATCATCATCCGCCATACCCCTTTCATGCTGCTCAATTAAATTTTTAATTGTATACACTCTGCCATTTACTTGTCGTGGCGCACCATTAAGGGGCAAATCAGGATTTTCACCTGCCCTTCTTCCATTTTCTGCAGCTAGCCTCATCTGCATTTTTTCAGAAACTCTTGGTCAGTACAGAATGGCCCAGACCAGACTAGTAAATAATATTCTAGACTTCTCTCGTTTTCCTAAACAAATTTGGAAAACGTTTTCCAGAAATCATTTTTCGTGAAATGAAACAGAAGCTAGAGTTGTAAGGGATCATGATGAGGTAAGAGAGTGCGGAACTGACTTGAATAGAGGCTAACTGGTCTTGCCACATCTTTTCCATGGATTTCATCTTCGCCTCGTACTGCTGCCACTTTCTATCGAACTGCTCAAGTCTTAGTTGTAAAGCTGCATTTTCCTCCTTTTTATTTCCCAATTCTGCCTCTGCCCTCAGAACTCGTCTTTGAAGCTCAGCAACTTCAGAATACGGAACTTGAACATGATCCTGCATTCGAAAAAACTAACCGGATTCATACATATTCTTGAATCTATGCATTTGAATAGCAAAACACGATGAACAACTAAAACGCATAAACAATAGACATACTCCCGTATGTCTTTTCATCGAAACCTGATAATTCTTTCTAGCATTTTCACCACGAACAACTGCAAGAGCGTAGAACTATGATTAAACATTGTAACAAAAACTGTATATGGAGATCAAGGTATAATGGATAACATGGTCAGTAATCTGTAAAGGGGATTAATTTTGCTGACACAATGATTAATGTAATTAATTTACGAAAAATGTGTTTTACATGATTGTAGTGAAATTATCGCTCTCTTAAGCTCATGATAATGGCAGCGTGCTTGATGTCCACGAAAGCATTTTTGAATCTCAACTACTCCCTGTAATGCTCTTTCCTCTGTATCATTCACTCTTCCAATCTGTCAATTCCCCATTCATAATTAGAACAAATCATGAAAAGAAAAAGGGGTTAACGGCATAAAAGTTAATTTCATGCTTATAATCATTAAGGTGATAAATTTATTTTCTTTTCACCTTTTCCATGCAGATTTAATCCTGATATCTTATTACATTATTTCCTCCATCCCAAAAAATAAATAAATGGCATAGTCGTAATCTTTAATTTAAGCTATAAATTATCACTATTATTCTAATTTTTTCTTTCTTTTTAAAAACATGGGATAAGCTATAAATTATCTCTATTATTCTAATTTTTTCTTTCTTTTTAAAAACATGGGATATTTCTCTAACGTTGATCTAAACTTTTCCAAGCCAGTGCTGAATTTCATGTTTGGACATTGTTTTCCTTCTCTCTCTCTCTCTCTCTCTCTCTCTCTCTCTCTCTCTATATATATATATATATATATATATATATATATCAATTTGTTTTATTTAATATTTATTTTTTTATTTTGAAGTTCTGTGCTCATTCCCATTCAAGACCATTCTATCAAGTATCAACAATGTTTAATTATTCAGCAGACTAGTTTTTATATGCCTTCTAAGGCCATGTTTGGTGCTGTATTTGGTTTTGGCCTGCAAGTTGGCTAAAATTGTGTACAAATGGTTCTTTTTAAACCGCAGTTCTTCCGTTCAAAAAAAAAAAAACCGCAGTTCTTTTAAAACGCTAAAAAAATGTAATAAAACTACGTATTGAGAATACGCAAATTACAAAAGTTTAAACCATTTGACACCCAAATATATTTTTTTGTTTTAGGAAAAGGAGCATTTTTTTTTAATAATTTTAAAATATAAGAAAGAAATGAAGTAATTAAGAAACTTTACCTTGTTTAGAACAGAACAACCATTGTCTAAAGAGTCACATTCTTGATAGGCCTGTGCCACACCTGCCTCTCTTCTTTTGCTCTTGAACAGTACTCTTGGTTTAATCCCATTTGATTCAACCTCTTGGAAATGAAATGGCAATACTGACCTTCTTCGTCCGGGAGGCAGCCGAGCCTTGGAAACCGGACGAGAGGGCAATGCCGGCGGCTCATCCTTGGGGGGTCGATCCTCCCTTTGCTGGATTCTGTCCAGCATGCGTTCCAGAGAACTAAGCCTTGCCATATTTGGAAGGGCATTTCTTTGGAGGATCACAGTATCAGTGCTCATGATTAATTGTGTATGAACAACAACATATGTTAATGGTGGAACTGGGAGATATGTAAAAGCTTTGAAAGGCTGTATAAACTGGCTCTATCTCACTTACTTTTGCTTATTCCCTCAGAGACTGTATGTAGAATTTGGACTTTATTGGGAGAATGAGACTTGGTAGTTGAGGACTGGAGCAACCCCATTGCTCTGCTTTGGCTTTTAAAACAACTGTTGGAAAAATGGTATGTGGGGGTTTTTTTGGTAGTTTCACAATTCATAGGTTACCTACCCTACTCTTATCTATGTCAAGACAGTCACTTTATACTTTCTTAAGTATTTTGTTACCAAATGTGACACTTAATTATGGATGGAACATGGAAGCTCTAATTAGTAATTACTATCAATCTTGAATAGTCAGTCAATAAACTCTTAAAAAATAAATTTTTGTCGACTTTGGGTAGTTAATAATTTTCTTGAGAAAAGTACATGTGTTTAATTATATGAAAAATTAGTTCTGAAATCCATGCAAATTATAGTAGTTATGATCCATCTATTATTTCCTTTAATGGGCACTAATGAATCCATGGTGAATATTATTCTTCGTCTCATTCTTAAAGAGTCGAATTTACGATTGTTCAAAAAATATATTGAAAACTATAAGTTTACTTGTCGAAAATGTCGATAATATAGTTAAAAATGTCTTTCGGTCGGTTAGTAAAACTAATTAAAAATTTTGAATAACTTAATACTTCTAATTATAATTGGAGTAGAATTTATTTTTCATTAAAGACAAGTTAATTATGAATTACATCCATCTCTTATATATCTCATTAGCATGAATGAACTAGGAAATCATGGCTAATTATAGAAAATAAAATAAAGAGTAGAAATTAATATGGAGTAATTGATGATCTGGTCACCTTCATTCGAAATGGTTGTGGCCTACGTAGGGTCTATAACATGGACCATTGGGACGAAATTGTTGGGATCCAAAATAATGAACATTTCCTAAGGGCAACGTGGAAGCAATGATGTTGCAGTCCTTCAAGCTTATTAAAAACTAGTCCACACTGCATGCATGCATATATATATATATATATATATATATATATATATGAGAAAGTATTTAATAGTTATTTTATTTAACGATATATTTTATCAACCATTGATCAAAATTAAAGTTGAGATTTAATGCATTAAATGACTCACCTACTTACATTAATTGCATTTTCCAACTAACTATTAAATCTCAACCTTTAATTTTTGATCCAATGGTTGATAATGAGAGTAACCATTGATGGTTAGATAAAAAAGTAACCATTAAATACTCCCCCATATATATATATATATACTCTCTCTGTTTCAGGTAAAGAGTCCGTTATTTTATTTTGAGATATTTCACTTAAAGAATCCATTTTCAAATATAATGTCTAGAATCTCCAAAAACTTTTCAACTTTACCCTCTATATGCGATATAAGTATCTTGACTTTGCTCAAGTATTTTTGTAATTATGATCAATTCTAATGATACTTATATATCACATAATTAGTAGACATTTTAAACATGGACTCTTTGGGTGGAACGGAGGGAATATATATTAGTATTATTTCTCGTTTTCTTAATTTTTTTCCATGAACATCTAACAAACATATCATTACTCGCAGGTAAAATGAACCATTATCTATTAGAAATGCAGCTCTTGTGGTTTCCAATAGAAAAATGTTACATCTACAGAATTTATTCACGGTATGCATTTATAACATGCTTTAAAATGTTGTATGCTTGTTAGAATGTAGAACATTAAAGTGTGATGTAAATGAAATTTGTGACGAATTCTGTATATGAAGCATCACTCTTTCCAAAATGCATGTTGCATTGTGATAGGAATAGACAACAAAGTCAGAAAATTTTGAAAAATATTGGAGGCCAAAAATGACATTAATTTTTTAGTTTCCTTAACATGATAGATGGTGTGTTTTTTTCTTCTGATTTAGTTATTTTTTGTTTTTATTTTAAAATTTTAATATTAATTTTAGTCACATAATTATTTTTTCCTAGATGATGATCTTGAACATAGTTATCAATTTGGGAATTGTTTTGATATAATTATAATGATTAGTTAACTCTTCTTAAATTGAAAAACTGCACCTTAATGTAAAATTACTTAAAATAGAAAACAATAACCAGTTAAAAATAAACGAATAAAGACAGGGATGGTATCCATATCAATTATCCAAGTGCCTGAACTTGGTGATAGATTTACACTTTAAGCAAAGATAAAGGGCTGTTGTCCTTGTCCCCCTCCCCCATGTGTTGTGAGCGGCGGAGCAACTATTTATTTAATACTCTCTCCACTACACTACACTACACTCCACTACACACTCCACTACACACACACACACACACACACACACACACACACACACACTACACACACAGAGGAAAAGGAAAAAAATAGAGAGTACTAAAAATGAAACATTTTAGGATAAAATGCACCATACATACTATACTTCAATTGCAATTTTTGCCCCCGTGTTTTGTTAGTGCGTGTTTTTCCTCCCCATACAATTTTAAATGCCCTCGAACCGTTCCTCTATCCATTTTTTCAGTTAAATTCTCGTTATCTCTTGTATGTGCACATCACGGGACACATTTTCAAGGGTATTTTTGTTTGTGCATATTTTTAGGATAAAATGCACCACTGTACTTAATTTTCCCTAGTTATAGTTTTTGTCTATGTACATTGAAAGTGCTCATTTTTTGTCCTTATACAGTTTTTTATGTCCTCGGACAATCCCTTCATCCATTTTTCCATTAAATGCACCTTACTTTTCGTTCAACAACAATAGAGAGTGGCAATTAACGCTGTGGTGAACAACCCGAAGCTGCATTCGATCTGGCCGAGCTTCTCTTGCAAAGTCTTACAAGAGAGGATGGCTGGCTTCTATCCTTGCTTCGATCGGCTCGTTTGGTCTTTTGTAAATGCAGTTGGTTTCTTCTTTATTGATATGCAGATTAGGGGTCTAAATGATTCGGTCTGGTTCATTTTTTTTTAAGTGAAAGACACTGTAAACTGCTTGACAACTGTTCGAGTTAAAACGTGAACCGACCTCAATCGGTTCCAACAAAATCGAACCGAATCAAACTGAACTGATGACTCACCGTGAACTGAACCGACCTCAATCGGTTCCAACAAAATCGAACCGAATCAAACTGAACTGATTACTCTTCAAAACCGAACCAAATTGAATTGGTCGTTTTGGTTTGATTCCACTGTTTAATTATTTAATTATTCCAGCAAAAAAACTTTTAAATAACAAAAAAATATGGTTTTAACACAATATAATTAATTAAAAGTTAAAAATTTTGGCATACTATTTACAACGAAAGTCCTTGAAACCTAGAAGAATTCACTTTCCAATATCAAATGCCTAAATTTGGCAAATTATATCCAACGGCTAACAATAGTTAATACAATTTATGTAATAAATAATATATATATACAAATTGCATTGGACCAAAACCGGAACAAACTGGCCGTTTGGTCTTGTACGGTTCGGATTGGTTCGATTCGATACAATTCAGCCTTACACTCCTAAGTTTATTTGAAAATTTTGTAATCTGGAAGGGAGGAGAAGAATGGTAAGAAATATTGAGTGAAAGAGATGAAGGCTTGCTCTGCAAAAGGATCAGAATAGTCAAACTAGCTAGCAACCTCTTCACATTGCTACTCTTCTTCGTCCCTTCTTCCTAGTGCTCTTTGGAAACCTCCTCCCCGGTAATATTCACCGGAAAATCTACAACAAGCTATACATGATCGACTTTGGTTTTTCATCATCTATTCAATTTAGAGTCCATCCCAGATCTAATCATCCTTTTCTTCGTTCTCTTTCAATATCGCCTAGATTTCAATTTTCAATATAGCCTAGATTTACAACTATTTAAATTCCTCCAACAATTCACGCTTCCACTTTTCATCGAGATCGAAGAGCTCAATCGAGCAGATTTCTCACCCTACGTGGGCTTTGGATCAGGGCGATTCGGGGCGGTTATACCTAATACCATCCTCATTCCCTAATTCAATTTCATTCCACATTCCCCACCGGGCAACACCCCAATATCCATTCCCCACGGGTAGTAGTTAATTGGGGAATGTTATGGGTACTTATTTAAGTTTTTTCCACCTATTAAACCTCTGACATTAAATTAATTTTTTTTTTTTTTTGTTTAGGTAGACATAATCTAACGATTAGTGTTAGTAAAATATTCAAGAAATGAACTAAAAGAAAACACAACAAATCAAGTTCAAAAGACTTGATAAATAGACGATATTTTTATATAAAACCTCATCATAATTAAGTTATTGAAACTAATATGTCTAAATAATTATATACACAAGTAATTGTGTAGATTACAAACACACAACGAGTTACAAGAACTTCATGAGATTATAAGTATAGAAATGTCATCAACAATCTTTCTTAAAAGTCGGTGTGTTTGATATTGCGACTTAGTTATAAGATTTTAAAATATTTAGTTTTTGCTTGTAATGATTGCAAAAAAAAAAAAAGTAAGAGTGATAAGAGAAAGTTATAGGACCAAAATAAGATAAGAATAATACTATGGGTACCTAAAGAGTACCTAATTTTTTGGAGAATTGCTATTTGCACCCAGCGAATTGCTGAGTACACCCCCCGGGATGTTCGGCACCCCTACCGAACACAAAAATGGTGCATTAGACAGCGTTCGGTAGGGGTGCCGAACACCCTGGGGGTGTACTCAGCAATTTGCTGGGTGCAAATAACAATACTCAATTTTTTGTACCAAATGATGTGGTAGATGATGTGATGCATTAATTATAATTTTTAATTTTATTTTTTGTACCACATCAGCTGACACATCATTTAATGCAAAAAATTTAGTACTCTTTAGATACTCATAGCATTACTCATAAGATAATATTCAAAACTAGAAAATAGTTACTATATCGAGAAAGGAAAAAAGATTTTAAGATAAAAATAACTCAAATTTAGAAAAAACACTCCAAAACTTCAAATCACTCATCACTCTTTCAAATTTTAAAAGTTTTAATCTCCAAGAAGGAGATATTAAGGTTTACATACTAATACATATAGCTAGGCTAATTTGGTAAATATATGTACAGAGGTAAAATTACATTTAGTAATATACTACTTAGTAAAATACGTATGGTTCGGGGAATAGAGTGTGGAATGGGGCGGGTACTAATAATACCATATCCGAACCATTCCTCTATTTCTCAATTTGGTTATTTTCCGTTACCCGTCTCATATTTAATCAAACCAATTAATAATCGTCAACTTCAGTTCGGTTCAGTTTGAGTATTTGCGGTTCGATTCGAAATTATCATCCCTATTTTGGATCAAAATCTCTTTAGATCCAAACTCGTTAATAATGTTTCCTTATAAATTGGAGAACTTTCAAAAAAAAAAAAATTTACTCAATTTGTTCTTAAAAAAAAAGTTTATCTTTTTTTTGAAAGACGTTTTAAAAAGGCAAAAGACACAATTAGGTCACCCAACTTTCCCACATATTACAATCCAATCACTGAAAGTTTAAAACTATCAGTTGGGCCATTGTATATTAGTTATAATGGAACTGAGCCCATTTTCAAACGAACGTTACTTCAATCGTTAAATTAACGTACTACCAATTTTACCACTGTCTTCGTCTTCGCCCTCTCCAATTAAAAAAAATGGGTGAATTACGGGCCGGTCTCTTTTTAAATATTTGTAATCGCTCCAGTTCAGTCTTTTTTTTTTAAAACCCGAAAAAGGTATTTTTGGGGCGAAAAGACGATTATGCCATTAATGAAAGAAAAACACGCGCGCATGCATCAGTAACCCAAGGCATCGCGATGAGTAATCCAAGGCATCGCGTGGGTTATTCATCGTGATGAGCAACCAAGGCATCACGATGAGCAACAAAGGCATCGCGATGAGCAACACAAGCATCGCGATGAGTAACCAAGGCATCACGATGAGCAACCAAGGCACGATTTGAATTTCAACTGCTGGAGGGGACTTGATTTTCCAAGGCATCGCGATGAGCAACACAGGCATCGCGATAAGCAACATAGGTATCGCAATGAGTAACCAAGGCATCGCGATGAGCAAACTAAAGCATCGCGATGAGCAATCAAGGCGCCGTTTGAATTTCAACTATTGGAAGGGACTTGATTTTCGTTTACCTTTCGGGGGCAAACCCCCACGAGGAACGTTGTCCCTCGACCCCTGCGACCTGACCGGGCAGGTCTATCCCCGTTGCGTTGCCCAGCATACTGCGATTGGTGAATTAAAACTCAAATCATTGATTAAAGTCCCAAAATCAGTCCAAGAACATCTCACTCTGTTTTTGGACAGCACACTGCCAAACTTGATTTGGATCTCGAAAATGGTATTTTTTGCTAGAAAAATTGTGCACAAATATAGTACTAACTTAGGATAACAATATGAGATTGATTTTAAACAAATTCGAAGCTTAAAACATAGATTAAAGTGACCAAAACAGCTCAATAACAAGGAAAAACGGGATGAACTCAGAAAATTCGAAATTGATCAAATTTATGTTCTAGGCATGAAAATTGATCCCCAAACATGAGGGAAGACTATATTAGCAACATGAAATCGTTTACAAGTTTTCAGTTTCTTTGATGTAACTAAATGTTTTTTATGTTTGTGTGTGTGTGTTTTTTTTTTTTTAACGAATTTCTAAAATAAAAGAGTATTCATGTTACATAGGGACATTTTAGGAAAAAAATTATCAAAATGTCTTTTTTCGATTAAGAAAAAAAAATGATAAAATTTAGGGGTTAAACTTTATAAAAAAGGGACCGACCAACAATTTTCTGGAAAAAAAAAAAAAAAAAAAAACTCTTACCCTAACCCCATCACCATCACCCAAATCTGTTATGCCCATCACTATCACCCAAATCTGTTAGCCGCTCAACCACCCAAGCAACCATCGTTCCGGCCCACTAAGAAGTCATAACCACCACTGCTACGAAAGTCATCACCTTTCACCATCTAACATCCACCATCACCACTATAGATCAAGATTTAATTATTAAATGAAAAACTTTAGTGTTTTTCAAATCCAGATCTAAATCTGAAAACTGAAACATCAAGATCTAAACTCACTTGGATCTAATCCCAAATTAGGATTTGAAACACCAAGATCTAAACGCACTTAGATTTAATCCCAAATTAAAGTGGCAAAATTTATCAAATCTAACAGAATCGATGTCACGTAACCCTTCAAACCATTCATCAGGCCCGGCCCTGAGGGGTGTCAAAATGGGCAATGGCCATGGGCCTCTTATTTTTGGGGCCCCAAATTTATATACACAATATATATATATATATATATATATATATATAATGTATTATATTTATAATGTATTTTTTACATATATATACTCCCTCTCTTCCTAAATTATTGTTTTTCTTTCTTTTTTTATCCGTTCCAAAATAATTGTCTTAAAACTTTCCTTTTAATGACATCACTTTTACCATATTACCTTTTTTTTTCTATACTTTAATTATGGACCATATACAAATGGGTATTAAAGGAAACGACACACAATACCAATATTAATAATTAAGTTAATTTTTTTTTAATCCGTATGCCGGGTCAAAAAAGATAATAATTAAGGGACGGTGGGAGTATATATTAGTTGGGCCATTAAAAAAAATTAGTTGGGTCATAAAAAATTGCTTCGATCGAAACCTATATAATATTAATTTTTTAAAACTAAAATTAATAAAATCATACTTGCGTTCAATTATGTATTCCAAGAAAGATTTAATACATATACATTGAAAATGATATTTTGAAAAAAACTTAATTTTGAAGACCCTATTGATGATTTTTCTTTTCAAAACACAAGAAAATCTAGATATTCTTAATAATTATTTGATACTTATTTTTTCTTGTTTGTTTATAGCTTTTCACATTTTTTTTAATACATTGATGGATGAAAAGTGAAAAATTATTTGTGTAAAATTCTTATTTTTATGAGTGCCTCATTTTTTCTTTTCAAAAGTTCAGGGTCGACCCTGTCATTCATGTTCCTTAAAGCCCGTTTGGTACAGCGTTTTAAAAAACGCAGTGTTTTAAAAATGAAGGTATTTCCTTATAAATACGTTTGGGATATCACTTCAATACGCAGCTTTTTTTTCCTTAGGAGCGTTTTAAAATCTGCGTTTTGAAAAAAAGCTGGAAATTCCAGCGTTTTAAAACGCAGCTGCGTTTTGAAAACGCTGCGTTTTCTGCCGCAGTATTGAAACATATTTTTTGCAAATAAGTTACGTTTTATCCCTACATTTTGACCAAAACGCTCAACCAAACGGGCTCTAAATGACCTGCAGCGTCACGTAACCCTTCACCACCCATGGCTTCAAAACCGCCATTACGCCCGTGTGGACCCCAACGAGTTAATAATATATCCAAGTTAGGGCATGTTTGGTAACCCAATTAAGAGCTTAATTAAGAAAGTTTTAAGTGGTATTAAAAATATGATTGTTTGATAATGCAATATTATATCAATTATGAAATTAAGTATCCATTAAAAATAGCCAAAATTTTAAGTCAAAAGATGATGTCGCCCTAAGTGTGCCACCTCATCCAACTTTTGGTTGTTTTGATTCTCAAGCCTCCAAGTAAGCATGACCTTTGGAGTGAAATGACTTTTCATTTCTAAGTCATTGACTAATAACAATACCTAATAATAATAGGTTTTACAATATGTATTACTATTAGGTAAAATTTTAAGTCAAAAGATAATGTCTTAATATTTTAAGCTCTACTTTTTCAGACATCAGTTTTCAGAACTTAATTTTCAATTTTAACAAACAGGCCCTTAAACGATATAAGCTCACCACGACAACGACTCAATTTCAATCGTCAAAATCAGAAGGGATTAGGGCTCGGTTTCTCTCCACAGTCCCCGCACATATACACACACAGGTTCATTCAATTTGATCAATCATGGAGGAAATTTATCATGTATTCACGAAATTCCTTAACAGAAAACATAAACCCTAAATTTCACAACACCAATAATCTCAATTCTACCAATTAAAGTCCGAATCCAAGAACTCGCCGCCATCCCCATCGCCGAGCAGTTGCTCCTATCAAATGGCAAACCCCTCGACAACACCCAAATCCAAAACAGTACCCGCAGCTGCGACAGATCCGTGGTCGGACATTTTCGCAGCGTGAATGTCGAACACAAGCTCTTCGACTTTATTTAGGAACTTTTTATCCTCGATTCCTCATCGTTGTGCATTCTCCAACGTCAATTGAAAGGTGGAAACGGGGGGTGTGTTAGTTCTGATTAGGATGGACAGTAAGAGGAGTGGAGGAAGTGGAAAGACCGGGGTCCAGCGGAGGAGTTGTTGAATTTGAAAAATCTGTGGCCAATGAACTATGAAATCAATCGTAAAGAGTGATTAGTATAATGTATAATTTTTTTTTAATTTTATATGTATATGATCCATAATTAAAGTAAGAGAAAAAGTAAGGATAAAATAGTAAAATAATATTTTTTAAAAAATTTTTAATAAAATAATTATTTTAAAACAGATAAAAAAAAAAAGACAATAATTTAAGGACGGAGGGAGTATATTTCAAGATCTTTAACTTTCCCCGTTGAGTAAATAGCTTAAAGAGAACACCCGTTAAGCCACCCACCAATTTAGAGAAGATGAAAGATGAAGATTGGGGTAAATTTGATATTTTATATTAATTTAACGATTGAATTAACGTTTGTCCAAATGGGTTTGTTTGCATCATAACTGATTTACAATGGCCCAATTGATAATTTTAAACTTTCAGTGGCGGATTGCAATATGTGGAAATATTGGATGGCATCAACGAGCTCTAGCTCAACTGGTACTGCTCACTTCTCTTAACGGAGAGGTTGGGTATTCAAGTTTCACCAGAAACGACACCCTGGTACTTAAAAAGGTCAGGTGTTTAAGTCTCAATAGAGGAACTATTGTTATTCAAGCCTCACCAAAAAAGCACATTTAGTACTGCTCACTTCTCTTAACGGAGAGGTTGAGTGTTCAAGTCTTACACCAGAGCCACCCTAGTACGTCACTACTTTCAGTGGAGAGGTCGGGTGTTCAAAATAATTTGTTCTAGTCACACCAAAGACATCATATAGTCTTTATTGTAATCTTTCAAGACATTAAATAATAATAATAAGGGTTAGGGTAAGGTATATGTCCCCTCCAATCTTTTTTTTTTTTAAATGGAATTATTAGATGGCCCAGTTGTGTGTTTTGTCTTTAAAAAAAAAATCTACTTTCTAA
Organism: Platycodon grandiflorus; assembly: GCA_016624345.1. Taxonomy (NCBI): domain Eukaryota; kingdom Viridiplantae; phylum Streptophyta; class Magnoliopsida; order Asterales; family Campanulaceae; genus Platycodon; species Platycodon grandiflorus. Next base: position 186,120 of record JACONP010000362.1, read on the forward strand.
TCTTTTTTTTTTTTAAATATTTTTATCATTTATTCTTAATTAAATTTCACTTTAATTGATGAGTCTCACTCTTACATGGATATCCTTGAAATAATAAAGTCAATTATCTATTATTTATTTGTGTGATAGATTAAAAAAAATACTTTTTTTTAGGAATGGAGGGAGTAATATATAGGATTAATATATAATTTGGTCCTTAAACTTGCCAATTTTTTCTACCTAGGTTACTGTACTTGAACATTTCCTAAATTGGTACTTAAACTGAGGTTTTGGGCTCTCAGTTAGTCCCTCAACTAACAGAAGTCAGTTGAGGCGTTAATTTCTTATTTTTATGACAAAAATGCCCTTGTTCAGTAAGTGATTAGGATCTAACGTGCACAACAAATACTGAGATGGATTATTAAATAACAATAATAATTTTACAGATCCTAAATAACAAAAATGCCCTTGATCACTATTAAACCCACCTTCATTAGCAAATAACAATACTGGACCTCAGTGGCACAAACTCACCTCCATTAGTTCTCCAAAAGATGTTACTGGTGTTCCATCACTAAGAAGAATTCAAAATTAACTATAATAATTTTGCAAATCTTGATTGAATTGGGCAGGACAATGATGGGTTTCTCCGATGGCAGACAAAGAATCATCTGGCTCAAAGCTTCCAATCAACCTTCTAAGCCCAGAACGACGACGTAGTCTTGGCATCCACCATGAAAACGGGAACCACCTGGCTCAAAGCTCTCTGTTTGTGCATCCTAAAAAAGTCAATCCAAGATGAAGGAGACGAGGATATCCTAACAGCGGCTCAACGACATTGTGTCGGATCAGCTCAAACGTAGGGTTCCCAAAGTGATACATGACATTCTCCTTCCTTCTCGTGAAGAAATTCTTAACGACGATCACGCTATCTCCTCTAGCCATCAGACGGTCCACGAGGTGGCTACCCACAAACCCAGCCCCACCCATCACCACAATCCTCAACCCTTTCCGTTTCAAACGATATCTTCTCACCCGAATCCGACACCGTAATAGGGTCTTGGGTTATTATTAAACTGATTGATCAAATCGGAAATGAAGTAGGCCTCAGAGATCGCGACGCGGGGAGAGGCGAGGGAGGAGTACTGAAGGATGGTGAAGTCAAATGTAGCGATTGCAATGCTGACGAAGAAGAAGACGACACGCTGTTCACGGAAGATGTAACGAATCGGGCGAATCACGAACAACCATGGCTTGTTGGGCTTGGGCGAATAGGTGTCCGCCATAGGTTAGGCCTCATGGCCCTTGAAGACCAACTCCGATCCCATCTCTTTCTCTTTCACTTTTTCCGTGTGTGTGATTCTTGACTCTGTGTGTGCGTGTGTGTGCGTATACATGTGTGTGTGCGTGTAGTGTATGTGTGTTTTCTGAAAGGAAGAGAGAGATAAAATGAGAGAGAGAGAGAGGGGAGTGGTATATGTTGTCCACGTGACCAAGGGCATTTTTGTTATAAGTCAGTTGAGGGACTAACTGAGAGCCCAAAACCTCAATTTAAGTACCAATTTAGGAAATGTTCAAGTACAGTAACCTAGGTAGGAAAAGTTGGTAAGTTCAGGAACCAAATTATATATTTGTCCTAATATATATCTCTATTGAAAGATTTCTAGTGCAGATTCTAGTATTTTTAAGTGTGGTTCTTTCAGAAGGCTTGTTCTTTCTAGTGGTGTTGGATCGAAAATTTACTCAGAAAGATGAGTTATTTTGTAGATAATATAATTTTTAAATTACTAAAAGACTCTTGTAGCTAGCATAATTAAATAGTACTAGATTGAACATGGGTAATTTGGTCTATTTGTAGGAAATAATGCACGGACAATATCCCTAAGAATGTGTCACATGATGTGCACATGTTAGAGATAACATCTATTTAAGGAAAAAAAAGTTTAAATAGGGGGATGGTCTGATGTCATTCAAAATTGTACAGGGACAAGAAATCGCACTAACAAATTACAGAGGCAAAAATCTCAATTAAGGTATGGTACAGGGGATGTCTATGCATTTTATCCAACATCCTATATGAATTCTACTATTTCGTTCCAAAATTATTGTCATATTTTACTTTTTTTAATTAAATATGATATTTTTTAAATATAAATTTAACGTATATTATTTTATTTCTCAAAATTATAAAATACATAATTTGATATACTTTTAAAATAATACGAATTGCGTGTATTATGTTTGAAAAAAATAAAATAATACACATCAAAATTGTATTTAAAAAAAAATTTATTTGACTAAAGAAAATTAAACAGAACATTACTTTCACAACAGAGGGAGTACTATTTTAAAATTATCAAATTTGTTATAATGACGGTCTCTTTAAATTTCTGTAAGGAATTGTGATTTTTTTTAATTCAAAACTAAAGAAAAACAATGTAAAATGGTAGTCAAGCTAACTATAAAAAGTTAAAGTCGGACCACTACTTTTTACAGTTGAAAGTAGTACTCCTTCTAGCTCTACAAGCTCTACAACTAGGGCTTTGTTTCAAAATTATTACTAAAAATAATGAAAAAGAAATTGAATATGCTTGATGAGGTTACACGGAATTTTTGTTTTAAAATGATACTCCTTTAAACCTAAAGGAAATTATTTGCATTTTTATTTTTATTTTTTATTTTTGGGGAGATACTACAACAAGAATGATAATTAGAGTCATCCAATAGTGTCACTCAGTTATACTTATGTGACATTTAATTAACATCTAGCATTGATTATTGCAATGATACTAAAGGTATATACTTTGGCGATATTTGGCTATTCAATGTCAAGTTTTAGAATTGAAATTGGATAAATAATTTTATCTTTACAAAATTCAAATTGTTCTTTTAATTTTAATTTTAAGTTCTGAAATTAAGTATACAAATATAGCCTTAAAGTAAATTAATATAATTACATATTGAGTAAAATTTTGATACACTGGTGGTACTATAAAAAAAATCAACACAAGTGCCCTTAAACTTTGTGCGATTTGATATCGAATACTAAGATACGAATTAAACATTATTTTTTATGACATGTTACATTCGTCCTAAAGTTAAAATAAAAAAAATTGATTTTTAATCCTTAAATGAAGAAGCTTTTATTTTGAGTCATTTGATTGACCGATAATCAAAAACCGATTTAGAAGATATCAATATACTTTTTTAAGATGTAAAAAATAAATTTTACTTCCTCTGTTTCAAAATATTTGTCGTTTTAGCTCTAAAAATTTGTTTCAAAAAGATTATCGTTTTAGGTTTTCAATACATATTTTGCCTAATTTATTGTCTTAAACAATAATTGATCATCTCTTCATTAAATATTTTATTTTCTAATGTATCTCCTTTTAATTTATCTTTTCAACTATTAATACAAAATTAAAGATATTTAATAAGTATTTATTAACTTATAAAATTTCTTAATATGTGTGCACAACTCTAAAACATCAATCTTTTTGAAACGGAGGAAATACATATTATCATGTCATTACAGGCTTACAGCTCATAAATGCCAGTGAAATAGACTGACGTAATGTCACTATTTTCCGTACATCATAAAATTTAGTACAGTACTTCTTTTGACGTTTACCGGTGTAATGTCAATAATTGTAATGACAATAAAAGAGATTTTTCTTGTAGAAAACCTTTTCGATGGAATTGTACATACAAAGACACGGAAGAGTATAGTCGATAGTATTGTATTATACATGATATGTATAGTATGATATAATATAAAAATTATTTATTTAGAAATATATTATAGGGTAAACTTAAAAAAAAACCCTCCAACTATGTACAGACAATTTTTACTCACCTTAACTTTCAACTCGGGTGAGTAAGTCCATTGAACTCACTTCGTTTAACAGAGCTAACAGAGTATAGTAACTTACCATAATGCCCTTACATCATTTTTTGGTGGGAGTTAGTTGCAGACACTAATGTGGTTATAACGGGAATTGAGATGTTAATTGATAGGAAAATTGACAGATTTGCCCTTGATTTTTGTTGTATATAGATTAGATATTTGGTTGGTAATGAGACAACACATCACTAAAATAAAAACCACAGAAATCATAAAGCTTAAACTCAACAATGGTGGATCAGTGGTCATCTTTGTGAGTTTGTCATCATTTCCGATCACTCTTGGTTGATTCCAGAGTTTGTATCTCAGATTGTTGCTACATCCAGTACAACATCTACGTTTCTGTTTGCTGTTAACTATCGTACTTGCAACTTCATTTGCAACGTCAGTACTAGCTATACTAACAAAGAACACCTAATATTAAAGGCTTTACAAAATTTATGAAGTAATTAAGTTGTTTTATATTCATGGTAAGAGCAACTTTACACCATTTTTGAAATCAGACTTCATTAAAGCCAGTAGTACAAGACATATTACAATTACTTTAACAATTTTTTTCAACCTTGCCTCTCTGTTCTTGTACAAGTTGAGCATATTTCTAAGCTCTTCATTCCTAGCTCGAAGCTCCTCGTTTATAAGTATCAAGGATGTACCAAATTCTCTTCTTCTTGCACAAATCGGAGGGTCAATCGATCGAAAAAATCCATAATTAGTAGCTGACTGTAATGAACAGAGGTTAACATTTATAATTTTTCTGTCTTTTTTTGTAAAAAATTAGAATAATCTGTTATGATTTTGATCACTTACATTGAAGTTTGCACGCCCAAAGAAACGACGGCCAGGGTTGGTGATGGTCAGTGACACCTTCATTGGAGCTCTCCTTAAACAGTGACAATCTCCATTCCATGGACGATTCATGGCAAGATTAAAAAGCTTCTTTTGTATGTGATCTGTGTTGAGAGAGAGAGGAGAGAGAGAGAGAGAGAGAGAGAGAGAGAGAGAGAGTTAGAAATAGAGAATTAGAAATGGAAAAATTGGTGAAAACAGAGAGAGAATCAGAAATGGAGAAATTGTTGGATATGACGTGAGTTATATAGGAGGGAAGGGGGTTTTTTGGGTAAGAATTTACAACGGCAGCAATTAAGGGTAAATTAGGCATTCACTGCACTTTCCTCCCCCACGTGAGAACACGTGATATTTTACCGTTAGTTTGTCTAAAGGACACTTAACTGAGGGGTTGATTTTTCCGAGTACGACCCGAAGAGGGGGTCAACCCGCCCGAGTCAGTAATTCAGGGTACCGGGTTAAAACTGAGTCATAGTTGGAGGGGGCTTTTTGAAGTTTACCCTATATTATATAACTGTATTGCAATGAATTTTATATCGTACGATATACTTAGCGTATCGTATGATATATGATACATATCGTCGAGACGATACAAAAATCATCAATTTCCATTAGCTCCATTTTTAAACCCAAATCTAATTTGTGGTCCATCACCCAATTCCCTGATCTTCCACTAAAAGAAAACAAATTTGAAAAAAAAAATACTACATCTTGAAATTTTCTTTTCAAAAAAGTACAAATTTTATAGTTCTTTAACCTTAAAAGTTTACTTGTGAATATTTTCTGTTTTGATAAATTTTCTCTTTCTCTTAATTTGTTTTTTTTTTTTTTGTTAATATCAAGCTTTCAAAATATTTAGTCTTTACTTCTCTTCCTTTTCTTAGTCTTGTTAAAACTTTAAATTGAGTTTATTACCTATAATTACTTGGCTTTTTTTTTTTTTTGGAATAGCTTAGTTGGTTAAGGGTTAATGTTTTAGATTTATAATAGTAAGTTACAATATGAAGTTTAAACTTAACCGTTTGATAATCTATTTGTATTAATTATTGCTTAATAGTCATTATATATAGTAGCGTATCTTACGATACGCATTGCGTATCCTGATATGTATCATAGAAATAGAATTTTGATATATAATACGTATCTTGTTTTGACAACTATATCGTAAGAGATAAAAACACGACTTTTTTTTTTTTGGGACATTCAAATATAGCAAAACGCAGTTTCCTGTTTTAGATTTCATATCATGGTTTATGAAAAGAGATGCTAATAAGTAATAATTATAAACTCTCCATGTTTCCTGTAATGATCACTTCAAAATGGGGAACAGTTTTGCATTAATTCTCAAATGCATGCAATACTATAAGTTATTATAATTAATTAATCTAATCTTATGTAACAACATAATGTTGATCGAGGAAATTAAATAGATCAAAGTGAGTTGTGCAACATTGTTTGTTGTTCCCTCCAAGGCTCCCAAAGCTGTAAAGTAATTAGTTGTCCAATGTGTGTCAAAAAATAAAAAGGCCTATCACGTTCACGTGGGATTATCATTCATTATTGTTATCCAAGGGGGTAAGTTTTGTACTTTATTCTCCCTATACATATTGTACCTTTAAGACACCGCAAAGAAAAATTTAGAGTTAATTGCATTTTACTGCTCCAAGGTTTACATGTTGTCCTACTTCCACTTGGAAGGAAGGAAGGAAGTAGTACGTCGTTTTCATGTAACTAATTTTACACCCGTGCGTTAAACGTACGGATATATATATTTTTTAATTAAATTATACTTAAGCAAAATGAAGAGGAAAAATAAAATTAAAATAATAAATTAAGGAAAAGTAATGTTTGAGACAACTATTTAAATAGAAATACATCATTGTGTCGCTAATATTATGAATTCTAAAAAAATTTCTTATACACAACATTTGTAGTTTTATTCGTTGGCTTTTCCTCTTCATCGCATATCAATATATTCACACAGACCAGAGCGGTTTGTTACCCTAAAAATTGCGACATACATCTGCTCAATATTGAATTCTTCAAGAGTCATACATGTGACAGTAATTGACCTTGACTTTTGTTAATTGTCGTTACATACGATACTACCAATGAAAATTGTCTTCTCTGAAACTTGAAAGACAATCTCACATGTGATGGAGACAATGACATTCTTGGGATAAACACTTTGTCTCAAACATTGCTTCCATTTAAAATTTTAGATTCTATAATGTGATGCAAGCTTTGTAATGATTAGTCTAGTTCTAATATTGCACAACCCTGCACAAGGTCAATGTTTCTCAATAGCATCAGCGGAACACCAATCTTAATTGTTAGTTCATGGCTAGGCAATCCTAATCACTTTATACTACTCAAAAACTCCGTAGAACGAATGTCTTCAAACAAACTTAAGTTATTTTCTGCGCTGTAGATAGAATCTGAACTCAAATAACTTCTTCCTTCTTTCTGAGTGATTTTTAGAAACCATGTACTCATTTATGGTGTCCACAACATCAAGCACTGGGGCAAGTATGACATGTCATCAAAAAACTCTAAAAATGATGCATATATACTTTCAACTATTGACTGGATATGTGCATACATTCACCAAAATATTATTTGAAACTTTTATTGATGTAACACCATTATTTTCATCCCCATAAAAACAAAGAACAAAGCATGAATAAAAAGTATAGACATTAGTAATACAATTTGAAAATATAACAAACAAATGATGAGTCTCACTCTTACATTGGTATCCTTAAAAAAATGTCTATAATCTAATATTTGTGTTCTTGAAATTTTATTTTAACATTTTACCCTTGATTTAAGTCTCACTTTAATTAATGAGTCCAACTCTGATATGAGTATCCTTAAAAAATACACGTTATACTAATTTTTATAATAAATTCAAATATTCCTTTTTAACCAGGGTGTTATATAAACATGAAACTTTATTAAGAAATAAATGAGTAATAATTTTTGTATAACATATTCTTCATAAGTTGCAATCTATTAAAAATATACTTATTTATGGTATTACTAAATAAATAATGCCATAAATAAAAAAAGAAGACAAAGCATGAATAACATGTATACAACATAATAATAAAAATTTAAAAAATGTAACAAACAAAACAAAACTTTACATTGAGTAAGAGATGGGGATTTTCTAAATGCATTTTCTTATTCGGAGTAGGAGTAATAAAAGGATTTGAACAATTTTCATGATTTGTTAAATCAACAATTGGCGAGATATTTAAAACGAAACGACGAAAATAGATAGAAATTGCTATTTCATGTATTCCATACCGGCGTATTAGCTGAAAAAATATTTATTATTGTAAATATATAGAAATTAAAAAATTTAGAAAAAATATTTATTATTGTAAATATATAGAAATTAAAAAATTTACTTTAAAATGGTATAATATCATACTTTAAAATATTATTATTGTAAAGATTATATTATTGTTTTGTATAAATATGATTTTGTATTTTCGAGGACAATATTAAATGTTATAAAGATGACTTTCTATTTTTGGTAAGATATTTTTTTGCGAAATTTTACTATTTTTGGACTTAGTAGGCTTTATGTATATAGATAAGGTCCAGCACATTACTTACTTTGTAAGCATTATTCGTTTTCCTTATCTTTATTACTTTGATCAGTTTTAAATAAGGCTATGTCTTCAAGTTTTTCTTTGGCAAAATTTAGAAAAGATTTGTAACGACCCGAGCCCGAAACTCGGTCCACCACGCATAGCCCACGCACTGGCCCACTAAGCACCTGGGTCAACTGGCCCACCACAAGCCACCCAAAAGTCCATGGATAGGTTGGTGCCCAGTGGTAGTGGGTGGCCACTTATAAGGCACACACAAGTACCACATCTACCCGATGTGGGATATCATAATCTCTCCCACTTGAATCCTTGACGTCCTCGTCAAGACCCAAAGGAGGCCCAAAGGATCGGTACTTCTACCCGATGTGGGATATCACAATCTCCCCCATTATAAATATAATTTTCTTTTAGAAATAAGTCTATTTTTTGGGACATACCAAGAGAAAAAGATTATTTTTCAAAACTGATGGAGGATTTAAGAGTAATACTTAAATACTCCATTAATATGTCATAGATTTGTACCCTGTCCATCTCAAAGTAAATTTTTTTTTATTAAATTTACACGAGTTTTAATAAATATTTTTGACTTATCTTTCCTTCAATATACTTATTTAAGATGTTCCAAAATAGAATAAAAAACACATATGTTAACATGAAGAAAGTAGTATCACATTTATAGGTGAGAGTGAGAGTAAGAGGAGATAGAAAAGTGTATGGTGCAATTTCCTAGGAGATTTGACCAAATTGATTTGTCTTTTATTTAAAGATTATATTATTATTTTGTATAAATACAGTTTTGTATTTTCGAGGATAATATTAAATGTTATAAAGATAACTTTCTATTTTTGGCAAGTCATTTTTGGCGAAATTTTACACTCTTTAGACTTATTAGGTTTTATATATATATAGATATAGATAGATTACACATTAATGTCGGTCAAAAGTTACATTTTTTGTGTAATTAATTAGTGGTCAAATGAGGTCTTTTTTTTCTTCTTATATAGGAACTGATCATATATCATCGATCCTTGTTCACATTTTTTTAGGGTTGTTTCATGTTTTAGCACTTGTGAATGCATTTTTTATTTTCACTTAATTGATCTTTGACATTCAACATAAAGGATTTATAGCATTTCAATCAAATAATAAGGGGAAAATTAATACTCTCTCCGTTCCAAACAAATGGTACACTATACTATTTTAATATATTTCACTTAAATAGTCCAATTTCAAAAAATTATATTTACAATTTTCATAATCTTTCATCTTTACCCACTACTTGTGTTATAATCATCTTGATTGTGCTTAAGTATTTTTGTAATTATTCTCAACTCTAATGACACTAATATATTCCTTAATAATTAGACTTTTTAAATATAGACTCTTTGAGTAGATCGGATGGAGTAATTTTTACCCTAGCTAATTCAGCACATCTATTTTCTTTCTCAATCATATGTACTCTTCTTTCTCACAGTCTGCCCCTAACCCAACTCCATCATCAACCCGCAGTTTCTGTTGTAGAGATATGTGGATTGGTGGAACAATTCAAGTACAATTAAAAAGAAACAAAAATTGATATAGACAAAATAAATCAAGTTTTGTGTGGTGAGACTTGAAGAATATATAACACAAAGTAATATAAATTCAAATGAATAATTTAAGGCGTGTATGACACTTTCCTTAAATTATTATTTGCCCCCACTACACTCGTTAACCGAGTTTACAACAAATTACCTCTAGGATACAATAGACACATTAAAACAACTAATAGCAAGTTTGTTGGATTGTTTTGGCAAGAATATAAAATGACAAAAGTTAAAATTTGATATGGCCCTACTAATATATTTATAGTATTCCAAGCCCTATAACAGTTGTAGACCAAACAATCATCAATTTGAATTACAACGTTTCATAGAAAGCTTCAAGACAATGCTCTGTATCTAACCCGTAACTCTTCGAAAGCCCCACAACTCTTCGAAAGTTTGCAACTCTTGGCAATTTCTTTCACAGCATTTCAACTCTTCATAGCATTTGAAATTCAAAAGTGTGTCATTGTGGGCAAGCCTCCAAGTTTTAATGGCCACGTCACTTGATAGTACTAAAATATATTACAAATTATTTTTCAACAATTTCAACTGCAACCTAGTGCTCTCTCTCTCTCTCTCTCTCTCTCTCTCTCTCTCTCTCTCTCTCTCTCTCTCTCTCTCTCCTGAGAACGTCATCTATCACCAGAAACCCTTAGGGTATGTTTGAAAAATAAGTAGTTTTGAAAGCTAGAAGTGTTGAACCTGTCACTTGGGGTCTTATAACATAAGAGTCCATAGATCGTTAGGTTAGGGTTTCCTTACTTGTGTGGCAATTTACCTTTGACCTAGTATATATACTAGTCTTTCAAAAACCACACTAGAAACTTGCAAACATAAGATCATCTCAAATGTGGAGAACCAGTTCTTGGTTCCTAGGTGGGTTTCACTATGCCACGTAAAATTTCCAAGAACCAACTCATTAAAGAACCAATCTCCACAATGTTGGTTCTTCCATTTGGTTCCTATATAGACCCCATTGTACTTTTAAAATATAACTCATATATTTTTATACTCTCTCTCTCTCTCTCTCTCTCTCGAGAACGTCATCTATCACCAGAAACCCTTAGGGTATGTTTGAAAAATAAGTAGGTTTGAAAGCTAAAAGTGTTGAACCTGTCGCTTGGGGTCTTATAACATAAGAGTCCATAGAACATTAGGTTAGGGTTTCCTTACTTGTGTGGCAATTTACCTTTGACCTAGTATATATACTAGTATTTCAAAAACCATACTAGAAACTCGCAAACATAAGAGCATCTCCAATGTGGAGAACCAGTTCTTGGTTCCTAGGTGGGTTTCACTATGCCACGTAAAATTTCCAAGAACCAACTCATTTAAGAACCAATCTCCACAATGTTGGTTCTTCCATTTGGTTCCTATATAGACCCCATTGTACTTTTAAAATATAACTCATATATTTTTATACTTTTCAAACAAATTAATTTATTTATAGTTTAAATTAATATATTGCATATTTTAAAGATTTTGTATAAATAAATTTATTTATTTATTTATAGTTTTAATTAATATTTTACATATTTCAAATATGGGTGTATAAATAAATTAGGGTAAATTACATGATGTAAATTCGCCCGATTGATTGGGGTGAATTCGCTCCAAGACCGGATCGAAGATTACACACCTAATGAATAACGCAAAAATAGACTTGAACGATAAGAAATCGCAAAAATACCAACGAAGTAACAAGGATAAAGAGTCTCCCTCGACCCGCTAATCGTGATGATTAAGAACCTTGGGGTGCGATGAGAACCGAAGACGCGATTGCCTACGACCCTCGAATCACGAAACGCTACAACCTCCCGACTCGCAGAGATTGATAAGTTCAATTGTTGGCCTCTAATCTAAGAAACCAAAGTAACTCACAAACTCAATTTGTGAAAAGAGAAAAACTCTCAAAAATGCTATATTTCATATATGATTCAACCAAGATTGTTTACAAGTGTTTTGTATGCCCTATATATACCTCTCAAGTCTGAACATACGCACTACAGTAGCAATAACTCAGAAAAAAATGGACACAGCCAAAAAACGTCAAAAAAGTCCAAAGGTCACAAACTGGCGCGCTAAGGCGCGAGATTCGCTGAAGTTTGTATTTTTTTTTTTATTTTTCTAAAAAGTTCTGGCAGGGGCGCGCTAGGGCGCGGGTCAGCTTCTTCCTTGATGATTCTTGATGCTGTTAAGCTCCCAAACGCGCACACAAACCTCCCTTGACCCTCCAGATCAACCTTGGCTTCATTTTGGCCTTGAATCTCTTCCACAAGAGATGTTAAAGCCGCTTGAATCCTCCTTGAATGCGCATGAGTTGTTGGACCTTTGGTTATGCTCAAAGGACCATGAACTTGATTGGCTTAACCACGAACATGATGGGCTTGACTTTCATCAGCAGAGAAATTCAACTTTAAAGCAAGAAATTGAAATGCTGGAGCTTGAGCTAAGAAGCCTTTCTATGGAGTGCACCAGGCTAAAATCACAAATCAAGCCTATTAGTCAAAGGGGAAGATGTATTTATCTTTGGTTTTTATTATAGGAACTTTTACTACGTTCTTTCTCTGTGTGTTCACAAATGATGTGGAAGGCCACTTAATGTTGTCGCTATAGAAATGTCTTGTTGTTGTTGTTTTTTTAAATTTATGTTGTTTTATGTAATTTTTAAATTTTCACGTATTTTGTAATTCTCACTTTTTAAATTAATCTTTCAATTGTTAATGTCATTTGCATCGTTTGAAAATTAGCTATTACAAACTAGTCTTTAAAATGTAGCTATCATAATTATTAATCTATCAGATGAAGTCATTTTTTAAAAAATTCTGATAAAGTTTTTTGTTTTTGTACTATTTTTGAAAAAAAAAATTGTTTTTTATAATTTTGAAAAAGTATTTTGTTTTTTTTTTACTTTTTCTAATAAAGTTTTTGTTTTGGTACTATTTCTGAAAAAGTTTTTTTATTTTTTTTACTTTTTCTGAAAAAGTTTTCATTTTTTTTTTTTGGAAATTCCAGCCAATGTTTTTTCTTTTTTAAAAACATTACATGTAGATAAATATATCTATACCTCCTCATATTCTATCTCTCAATATTCATCTCTCTCTCTCTCTCTGTTAGGAATATGCCTGTAAAACAGCTGATATATATGTATGCATATTCCGACTCAGTGATTTGCTTGTTCCCATTACAACGCATGTTTCACAAGTGGCTAAAAGGGCTGCGTACCGGTTAGTGTGGCATCTTGATGAAACAATGCATAGGTCATTAGACTAGGAAGTCTTTGTACATATCCGAGTCTTTGTCCTACCAAAGTGATGACAAACTTTCATATGGATTAGCTCTTCATGCGCCAGCAGACATGTCCATCAGCAATGTCTCACCAGCAGACATTCCTACCAGCCATGACTCATCAGCGATCTCTACACCAGCAGTATTATATCGGCAAATCCAAATATCAGCCATGCTCTTCATCAGACAACTGCAAAGAAGCTAATTATTCACAAGAGGAACATCGGTCGTTGCTCAATGCTACAAGTCAAAAATAGATCCGTTACAAGATCTTCCTGACAGTTCAAGATACGCATCGATGTCTGTGCTTTGACTATTATTCAAAAGACATTTCCTCTTTCGTGTATTGGTCCCAGTCTCCAAGGCTACATTCCATTAAAGACCAAACACAGTGCGCTACATCCCAGGCATGCTTGACGAGTCCTATTCTATCAGCCTGATTCAAAGACCAACTTCAAGACAAAAGCTTAACGGAAGGTCTTTGCCCAACAGTTTGAACGACACACTTTGATGCATTAGAAAGGTATGATTCAGATTTCCAACAGGCAAAAACTTATCAAAGCTCCAACGACTCCTTCATCTTCTCCAGCCTATATAAAAAGACTCTCATTCTCACATTCAATGTGTGTGCATGAGAAAGGTGTTGGTGGTTGAAATTTTTCTTTGTTCTTTCAAATCAAAAACCACACCCAAAAGTGAGAAAACACAAGTGTAAGAACAAAACTTTGTGGGAGAGAAAACACAAATTCCAAAGGCTAAGAAGTTCTGCTTGATCAAAAACTTAGTTTTTGATTTGAGTTATTTCTTCCTTCGAAAGACTCAGTCTCTTCAGTTGCTGCACTTCAAATCCACAGCGAGGGACCAAGCATTCTGCAAGTCGTTGAAGACTGATCAAGCTTGAAGATGTCCGATGAAGAACCAGAGCTTAATAATCCATTCTGCATTCATATAGGCAGACTTATACTACATTATAAGGGCTATCGATTGTGCAAAAAGTTATCATCACTCTTGGCCGAGTGCTTAGCACTCAGTTGTTCAAATACCAGTTATTTGAACAACGCCTAATATTCTCTTCTCACATCACTCTAACTCTAGCACTTCTCTTGTCCACCTTCCTAGTGGATTAGGAACTGCTAAGGTTAGAGTTCAAGTTATGAGTCTTCCCGGCTTCCCAATTGACTTTCCTTCTACCCCCGGGGAGATTGCTAGGTTAGAGAGTCTAGGTTGATGTACTAAGCATGTTTGTCTTTGAGCAAACCTCTGCTGAATTTTAATATAAATCATATTTTTATTACACTCAGCCTTTACTTATCTTTCCTGTAATTTTTGACATATATCTTATGCAATCTGGTTGTGGAAAGTAATTGATGCATCTAATACAAGATTTTAGTTGACTGTTATGATGAACTTGTACGCATTTACTTACAGTTGCTTCAATCTTGTCTGCTATACTTATCTTTGCTTATTCTTCCTTGCTCAAACTCTTATATACCAGCTAAGTATAACAATATCTTCCTATCAACTATCCTTCAAGACGGCCGATGCACATCAGCTAATACAACCATATCGGCTGTGTTGCTTGAACTAGGAAGATGACCTATTCATGTTAATTATTTCATCCATATTTCTCAAACATATAATTTTAAAATAGGATAAAATTTTTAATAAAGGTCATATAGGCTATTCACCCCCCTAGCCTATATACTGAGCACATTCTCATGGACCCAACACTCTCCTAAAACTCGATTCTCCCACCACAATATGTCTGAGAGTTCTAGTACAGATGAGGTAGTCGAAGTCTTCTTCCATGAAGCCAGCACCCCTGATGACTCCGAAGACGAAAGAGAAAGTACTTCAACCGAAATCGTCAAAACGGACACGATCAACTTGTCAATGATTACTTCCCTGATCAGCCTGTGTATCTCGATTACATATTTTGTGATGCTTCCGAATAGGGAGAAACTTATTCCTTCAAATAGTTAATGTATTTTCAATTGAGGGTCGATGCTTTTTCTAAAAATATTTTTTCGCCACTTCAAAAATGCACGATAGTTATCCGTCAATTGACTTATGGATATCCGTCCGACCATCTCGACGAGTACCTCCGTTTCAGTGAAACAATTGCCATTGACATTTTGTTCAACTTCTGCCGATGTGTTGTTGAATTGTTTGGAGATCATTACTTGAGAAAATCAAATGCTACTGATACCCAACGTCTACTTTAAATGCAAGAGCAGAAACACGACTTCCCAAACATGTTAGAAAGTCTTGATTGTATGAATTGGGAATGAAAAAATTGCCCAAGTGTTTGGAGTGGGCAATTCGTTAAGGCCTCGATTGGTACACGAAATTGGAATCGATTCCGCGAAATCGATTACTAGTAATGAGATTCCACAGAAATAGATGGAAAGATGATTCCTAAAAAGTGATTGGTAAACATAAGGAATGTTGTATTTTATCTAGATTTGCTTGTATCCATAACCTAAGTCTAAGCCAAGGTGACTAATAGGCCTACGTGTCTGTTAGAGTGGCAACTTGTACTTAGACAATTGCTTGTAATAGCTTAGGATTGCTTATATTATACTTAGCTTAGTCTTTAGAAGATGACCTTTGTATATCAGTCATCTTCATCAGCAATGTCCATCAAGTCATCAGCCAAGCTTCATCAGCAATGCATGAAGACCTGAAGATCGTCTGATCAAGACTTGTCTGAAGATATGTCTCAGTTACTAGCAAAGGTCATCCTTGACTTTCTGTGTAACGATAACCTACAAGTACCAATTAATGGACCATTCCATTTTTGGCAAACATCTCAGAAAAAGACATACTACAGGAAATACTTGTCTACCCATTTTTAGCAAACTTGCAGGCAAAGGACAGAGACCACTTGGACTGATAAGAACGACCTCTAAGATTTCAACAGCAAGACATTCAATTCAAATTCAAGATTGAAATCTCTCAACGGCTCCAAGAAATCTCTGGGTATAAATTGAAGACTCCATGAAGCATTAAAGATTCTCCAACAACTTGAACTATTGAAATCTTCATCTTCATTTACTGCTAGTGCATTCAAAGCTTCAAAGCAAAAATCTGTAACTCTTTCTTTGAAGAGCACCAATCTTAGACGCCCAGTCTTTATTGCTCTTCATTGATTGCAATCCTTTGTATTCATAGCAAACGAGAGTTAAATCTTTGTAGATTTATACTCTCACCATAAACACTTGGTTAAAATATCTTTGTACACGATCCATTAGTAATCCTTGTGATTATTTTAGTGAAAAACATAGTGCACATTTTTAAATTCAAAGCTAACCACTTTGATAGTGGACGTAGAACTTATTTATAGTGTGAACCACTTCAAATATCTTGTCTACTTTACTTCATGCTTCACTGTTTTGCTTAAAAGCTTTAAGTCTTCTAGTTTCCAACACTGCTTGAAGAACTGCTGATCTTGATTTATCAAGATCAGCCATCTTGAACTTGTCCTATACTTCACACTATTCCACTATAAATAATTTTCAAAATCTTTTGTGAAGTAATTTTATAAATCCTTTTTAAAATTGGACATACGTTATTCAACACCCCCCCCCCCTTCTAGCCTATTTGAGCACCTTGAGACCTAACAAGGAATGTGATTAATAATATCGTACAAATTTTTTTTATATTGTTTGGTTAGATATAATATAACTTGGAATACAACGATAAAATTAAGGTAATTGACAAAATTACCCCAATGTAGACATGTACTTGTTAATTGCTTTCATGATAAAAATTAGACATTAACATTATTACTACTCCACAAATTAACAAATTCTTTCTTTTTCAATTTCGGTAAAAAATTTAAACTATCCAATATTAATAAAGCAAGAAAATTTTATTCAATAAAAAAACCTAATGTTATAATGAAACTAGTTCAAACAAAAATAGTTTAAACATTTGAAACAAAAGGAACAAATACTTGACCAAAAGGGCCGAAGAACGACGACGAAGAAGAGTAAAAAGGAACGGCCGTAAAGTAGTTGAAACTAAATAAAATTATAAATATAAAGCAAATACTTGACCTAATAGAAGGATATTATTGTCTTTTTACATGGATTCCAACTATTAGGAATCCAAATACCACATCTTTTATCATGATTGTAATTCCTTAAATTTTAGTAATAAATTCCAAGATTTTAGTAATTCATTTCTATTCTAAATATAACTCTTGCACCACCAAACGTTATTAATCGATTCTATGGAATCGATTCCACGAAATTAATTCTATTTTCGTGTACCAATCGAGGCCTAAAGATCGTGGGAAGCCTACAATTGTGCTTGAAGCAGTTGCGTCTGCAGACTTGTAGACGTGGCATGCATTTTTTGGGGTTGCAGGTTCTCGTAATAATATTAATGTTTTGTATGAATCACCTTTATTTAGTAACGTACTGTAAGAAAATGCATCACCAGTAAATTTTGAAGTGAATGGCGCACTATATACAAGAGGATACTACCTAACAAATGCAATTTATCCGGATTGGACTCCCTTTGTCAACTGCTTTTCGTGTTCGAAGGATCTTAAGAGAAAGAAATTCAAGGAAAGACAAGAGGCTGCAAGAAAAGATATGGAATGAGCATTTGGAGTCCTCCAATCTTGATGAGCGATTATAAGAGGTCCTATTCAATTCTGGTATAAAGATAGTTTGAAGGAAATTATGTTAACATGCATTATTTTGCACAACATGATTGTCGAAGATGAAAACGAAGAGGTTACGAACTTTTTTTATGATACTGATGATGCCCCCACACATGCCAACAATGGGCCAACCGGAGGATTCCACGAAATTCAGAGAAATAGGGAGCTTCGTAATAGTATTCGACATCATGAACTTCAAGCCGACTTGGTTGAGAATATATGGGCTCTCAACGGTGAAACTTAAGTTCTTCGGTGATAGTTTATGAATTACGAATTATCTAAATTATCTTATTTTGTATTTTAAGAAGTGTTTGTTTATACCAAAGTATTTGTTGTTTGTACGAAGTATTTGAAATTTAGTAATGAAAATTATATGCAATATATTAATGAAAATTATAAATTAAAAATATAAGTGATTTAATTTCTTTGCTTGTACGAAATATTTGAAATATGTAATATACTAATTAAAATTATAAATGAATTAATTTATTGGGTAAATTACACATAACCCCCTTCAACTATGGGTCGGGTTTGAATTGCCCCCCTCAACTACCAATTGAAGTAATGTGCCCCCCTTAACTGTAACATTTTCTTAAAATTGTACGATCTGTTTAGACATTGTTGTTTGAATTAACAAAATTTGTTCACCTAAGACTCACATGACCATCTGTACGTATTATTCTTACCATAATATTCAAAATAAAGATAAGTAGTTATTTTTTTTACCGTCTTTATGTATAAAGGGGTCTTGGAATAACAAGGGTAAAATAGTCAATTTAAACACCAAAAGGACAATATGGTAAAAAAAAAATGGTCAGATGGTTCACAAGTGGGTATTTTACGTCAACTCAAATGACAGTGCCTAAATAGAAGCTTCAATTAAAGAAAATGTTATAAATGAGGGGGGGCACTTTGCTTGAGGGGGGGTAAATTGAACTCAACCCATAGTTGGGGGGGTATATGTAATGATGTGAATTCGCCCGTTTGATTAGGGTAATTCGCTCCAAGACTAGATCGAAGAATACGCACCTAACGAAGAACGCGGAAATAGAACTCGAACACTTGAAATGAAGGAAAAACGCAGCAAACAATGGAAATTAGGAACGATAATTTGAGTCTCCCTCGACCCGCTAATCACAATGATTAGGAACCTCGGGGTGCGATGAGAACCGTTGACGCAATTGCTTACGACCCCCGAATCACGAAACGCCAGAACCTCCCGACTCGCAGAGATTGATAAGTTCAATTGTTGGCCTCTAATCCAAGAAACCAAATTAACTTACAAACTCAATTTGTGAAAAGAGAAAAACTCTCAAAAATGATATATTGCATATATGATTCAACCAAGATTGTTTACAAATGTTTTGTAAGCCCTATAAATACCTCCCAAGTCTGAACATACGCACTACAGTAGCAACAACTTAGAAAAAATGGACACAAAGCCAAAAAAAAAAAGGTCAAAAAAGTCCAAAGGTCATAAACTGGTGCGCTAAGGCGCATGGTTGGCGCGCTAGGGCGCGGGCTGGCACGCCAGGGCGCGCTAAGACGCAAGATTCCCTGAAGTTGCGCTTTTTTCTGATTTTTTTGAAAAGTTCTGGTAGGGGTACTCTAGGGCGCAGCTTGGGACGCGCTAGGGCGTGGGTCAGCTTCTTCCTTGATGATTTTTTATGTTGTTAAGCTCCCAAACGTGCACACAAACCTCCCCTGACCCTTCAGATCAACCTTGGCTTCATTTTGGCCTTGAATCTCTTCTACAAGCGATGTTAAAGCCACTTGAATCCTCCTTGAATGCGCACGAGTTGTTGGACCTTCGGTTATTCTCAAAGGACCATGAATTTGATTGGCTTGACCACGAACATGATGGGCTTGATTCTCATCATCAGCTTTTTTTTTTTTTTTGGACAACTTCACCTATCTTCGACATTTCACTCGAAGATCATGTGCCTCATCTCTAGATTTGTTAATTACCTCAATTGCTCTGCTGAGAAACTGATCAACCTATTCAAAATACCCACAATTCTTTTGGGGATCCTAAAAAATTGAACAAATTAAAATCAATTAATCAATCCAATTTTTCTAAATAGATTTCCAAGTCATTTCTACAAAAACTAACAAAATGAAAGGCTTGTACCTTGTATCGCAATTCCAAGGTACAAGCCACAAGCACTTTTGTGCAATTCGAATAGGCACGCGATGCATCGCAATTCTAAAAATTGATGCATTGCAATTTTTAAACCGACAAAGATACACTTTTATGGAATTCAAACAGGCACGCAATGCATTGCAATTCCAAAATCAATCCCTCGCAAATTCGATGCATCGTAATTCCAAATTGATGCATCGCGATCTTTAAACAGACAAAAAGACACTTTTGTGGGGAAATGTCATCTATGCACTTAAGAATTCGAATAGACACAGGAATTGCATCGCAATTCTAAATCAATGCATCGCAATTCTAAGTCGATGCATCGCGATTACAAATCGATGCCTCGCAATTAAACTTTTGTGCAACACAATGCATCGCGTAACATAAGATGCATCGCGTGCAGCAACGATGGTTGAGCTGCTAGAGGTTCGGGCCAGTCTTCTTTGGTGAATATTCAACCGCTGAAGTCCATTGTACTTTTTTTAAATCGAAAAAAGGCACTATTGTGGGAAAATATCGTCTATGCCCTTAAGAAACACGAACAAGCACGGGATGCATCGCAATTCCAAATCGATGCATCGCAATTCTAATTCAATGCATCACGATTCCAAACTGATCTTCGATTTTTAAACCGATAAAAAGACACTTTTTGTGGAATTCGAACAGGCATGCGATGCATCACAATTCCAAAACTGATGCATCGCGATTCCAAATTGATGCATCGCGATTTTTAAACCAACAAAAATATACTTTTGTGAAATTCGAACAGGCACACGATGCATCGCGATTCCAAAATCGATGCATCGAGATTTTAAATTGATGCATAGTGATTTTTAAACTGGCAAAAAGGCACTTTTGTGAAATTCGAACAGGCACGTGATATATCGCAAATCAATTTGATGCATCACGATTCCAAATTGATGAATCGCAATATCTTTAAATTGGCAAAATGACACTTTTGTGAGAAAATGTCGTCTGTACCCTTAATAATTCGAACAAGCACGCGAAGCATCAAAATTTCAAATCGATGCATCGAAATTCCAAGTCGATGCATCGTGATTCCAAATTGATGCATCGCGATTAAACTTTCGTGCATCACGTAACATAAGATGCATCGCGTGCGGCAACGATGATTGAGCTGTTTGAGGAGTATGACCAGTTCCATTTTTGTTTTCATTATTCTATACATACTTCCATCATCAAAGTTGTGATGATGTATCAAAAATAAATATGTACATATAAATTTTCATCTTGATATTGGTATGAATTTGATTCGAACGTGAAGTTGTCATTGATGCAGAAGAGGAGGGAGAGGAAAGGGAGTTTTTTGTGGCGATGAAGTTGTCGTCGTCGGAGAAGACGACGAGGGGTGAGAGTTTGTTGACCTGGAAGCTGTGAAAGAAGAGAGAAAACGAGAAGTGCACTAGGGGTTAAGCGAGGAAGGAACCATTCTTTAGGTTATTTGGGGACATTTTAGAATTAATTTATTTAAAAGTGAACTTTAGCAGTTGAAAAAAATATATTAAGTACTAAACTGGTTGAAAATCCACCAAAGTACACCGACTAGCAATTTCTCCAATGTTCTCCTATCGTTTTACGGACAAACTAGCTGGGCTTAACCCAATACTCAAACCATTTGGTGTAGGCCCAAACTAATCAAAGATGGTTACCAAACTAATCAAAGATGGTTACCGTTCCTACTCATTCCGAAAACTTAGCATACCAGAGCCTCCTTCGGTCCTTCCTCTCACTCTCCCCCAACACACACAAACACGCAGTTCCCTCTGAGCTCGAATTGCAGCCTTGACGAGCTTCAATCAATCGAAACCAAATCCGATAGAAGAATAAATGAAACCCTAACTTCTCCCCATTTTGCTAGTCACAGTTGCAATTTCAATCCCCAAAACCCATCACCTTAGATCCAAACAGGAGCCATGTCGATTATCCCGCAAGAGCTCTACCCCAACACAGAAGACCTAGTCTACGAAGAAGAGCTTCTCCGCAACCCCTTCAGTCTCAAACAATGGTGGCGCTACCTAATCGCCCGGACGGAATCCCCGTTCAAGAAACGCGCAATTATCTACGAAAGAGCTCTCAAAGCCCTACCCGGCAGCTACAAGCTCTGGTACGCTTATCTCCGCGAACGCCTCGAATTGGTACGCAATCTCCCAATCTCTCATTCTCAATACCAAACCCTAAACAACACTTTTGAAAGAGCTCTTGTTACTATGCACAAAATGCCTCGAATTTGGACTATGTATTTGTTGAGTTTGACTGAACAGAAGCTGGTAACTCGTACGCGCCATACGTTTGATAGGGCGCTATGTGCGTTGCCTGTGACTCAGCATGATCGAATTTGGGAGCCTTATTTGGTGTTTGTGAGTCAAAGGGGTGTGCCAATTGAGACTTCACTTAGGGTTTA
Source organism: Platycodon grandiflorus (assembly GCA_016624345.1). Classification (NCBI taxonomy): domain Eukaryota; kingdom Viridiplantae; phylum Streptophyta; class Magnoliopsida; order Asterales; family Campanulaceae; genus Platycodon; species Platycodon grandiflorus. The sequence goes on from JACONP010000362.1 coordinate 208,589, forward strand.
TAGGAGGTATTTGAAGTATGATCCGTCTCATATTGAGGATTTTATTGAGTTTTTGGTTAGTTCTTGTTTGTGGCAAGAGTCAGCCGAGAGGTTAGCTGGGGTTTTGAATGATGATCAGTTTTATTCGATCAAGGGTAAGACTAAGCATCGGTTATGGTTGGAGTTGTGCGATTTGCTTACGAAGCATGCGGTGGAGATTTCCGGGTTGAATGTGGATGCAATTATTAGGGGTGGGATAAGGAAGTTTACGGATGAGGTGGGTAACCTTTGGACTTCGTTGGCAGATTATTATATTCGACGGAATTTGATTGAGAAGGCTAGGGATATTTTTGAGGAGGGTATGTCTACTGTTGTGACGGTGAGGGATTTTGGTGTGATTTTTGATGCATACTCGCAGTTTGAAGAGAGTGTGCTTGCTTTGAAGATGGAAGGGGCAAGTGATAGTGATGATGAGGAAGAGGAGGAGGGCGGTGGTGATGGTATTGCAGCTGAGGATGAGGAGGAAGAAGTAGATGACCGGCTTGATGTTTCGAAATTAGAGGCTAAGCTTAAGGGGTTTTGGTTATCTGACGAGAAGGATGTTAATCTTAGGATTGCACGACTAGAGCACCTTATGGATAGGAGGCCTGAATTGGCTAATAGTGTTCTGCTTCGTCAAAATCCGCATAACGTGGAGCAGTGGCATCGAAGAGTTAAACTTTTTGAGGGTAATCCAACAAAGCAAATATTAACATATACCGAGGCGGTAAGGACGATTGATCCAATGAAAGCTGTGGGCAAACCTCATACTTTGTGGGTTGCCTTTGCTAAACTGTATGAAGATCACAAAGATGTTGCCAATGCTAGAGTGATCTTCGATAAGGCTGTTCAGGTCAATTACAAAGCTGTGGACAATCTTGCCAGTGTTTGGTGCGAGTGGGCTGAGATGGAGCTCAGGCACAAGAATTTCAAGGGAGCTCGGGAACTAATGAGGCGAGCTACAGCGGAGCCATCAGTTGAGGTCAAACGGAGAGGTAGAGTTATCCCTCATATTTATGTAGTAATATGTTTCAGAGTTTCGTTTTTCTTGGTAGCTTGAACAAGTCATAGAATTGTGGGTAGTTGAGTCCATGATGAAGGTAAGGGGGTCAGTGACCCCCTTTAATTTAAAAAGATTTACTCTTTAGTATTATGAATTTGTAAAATTTTATAATAATTATTTATGGATTTTTTTTACCCCTTTCTTCGGAAATATTTATAATGTATAGGAATTTTGACCCCCATTATAGCTATTATTGTAGAGAAAGTCGTGCATACTACATTCATCCTTAACTAAATGTTACTCTCTCCATTCCAAAGTAAGTGTCCCCTATTGACTTTACATGGGTTTTAAGAAATGCATTGACTCATGTAATTTTCCTTTATTACCCTAAAAGTACCCTTTAGTGCTGTCAAATCAATAGGTCCTTGTTTTTCTATCTCACAATTAATAAGGATATTATAGACAATTGCTTATAGAATCTTTCTAAAAAGGGAAATGGGACACTTATTTTGGAACGGATAATTTTTAAGTCCATTTTGTTCATAAATGAGTACTACTATTGTATCTCATTACCAAAATAACTTTCTTAAATTCATTCTATTATCATATCATTAAATTTTGAGAGGATGATACTATAAATTTGGGATCGTTACATAAAATTTCTGGCTTCGCTACCAGTTCAGTCAAACATAGTTATGTGTCTTCTGACATCCCACATAGATATAAAATCTTCACCAGCTACAATCATATACCTTTTGTTGCCAGGGAGCTTACTTTCTCATTTTCTTTAATTTTATTTTAAATATGAGCCATAATATGTATGGCCATATGTGGTTGTTTTTTGCTTGCGAAAATTTATCTATTCCGAGGGAATTAATAGAGGAAGCTGAACATGATTCAAAGGTGAATGGAATTTGCGAAATATAGAGTAGAAATAACTCTTAGTTCTCCATCTTACTATTAGAGACTAAATTCTGGGAATTGCTTACGTTGGATTTGGGCATCTTTAGAAATTATAACTAAATTTTATATGTTTGGTTGATGATAAAATGCAGTGGCTGCTGATGGCAACGAACCAGTACAGATAAAGCTGCACAAATCTCTTAGGCTATGGACTCTGTATGTGGATTTGGAGGAAAGCCTTGGTACATTAGACACAACTCGGGCAGTGTATGAAAGGATCTTGGATCTGAAGATAGCCACGCCCCAAATCATTATAAACTACGCATTGCTTTTGGAAGTATGGACTCCCAGTCGACTGTTTACTATGAACCCACTTTTATTTATCTTCTCTCCCTCATTCTGGAAAAAAGTTGAAGTTCTTTTCTTTTTTTCCTCTTCACTGTATATTCAGTAGGTCAAGAACTAAGATTTTGCTCTCTTTTTTTTCCTTCAGGATAATAAGTACTTTGAGGATGCATTTAAGGTGTATGAAAGAGGGGTGAAGATCTTCAAATACCCACATGTGAAGGATATCTGGGTCACTTATCTTTCAAAATTTGTTAAAAGATACGGCAAATCAAAATTGGAACGCTAGAGAGCTATTTGAGCATGCTATCGAGATGGTATGTTTACCTTTGTCCCTTTTCTTCATGACGTGATGATTTCATTTGGGGATTCTAACATTAACCCTCATGTATGAAATAAAACTAGATGGATACAACAAATTGTTTTGCTGTTGGTAACTCTTAGAAGGGCAGTGATGTACTTAAATATTTGTCAAATTGGGACGGTTTGAGTAGAATTGGGGGTGTATGTGTTAAAGTTCTACATGAGGTTAGGAGTTCTTTCTTGAAACATTTGGGGTTACTTTCAGAATGTACTGTGGCTAATGAGATCATTCAGTCATGGTCTATACATTAAAATCCCTATAATCATTACATGTAGGGGCCACGTTGTCCTTTAATCACTTATGCTGTTAAGAAAATCAATGTTCATATCATTATTTGCTTCAGCAGCACTTTACCTAATTCACTGAATAGGATGCTGCATGCATTAGATCAACAATGTTTTTATAGGATAAGGGAAATTGGCAGTTAAGCAACTCCACCTGTAGCTGGTAAATGATTCCTAAACTACATGCAAATGCTTTGAAGAAATTCATACTGATAATTTATTTAATCTACATGCCGTGAGGCCCGTGACTGTGGTTTTGGATTAGCAGCTGTCTGAGTAATAGAAGAGAATGAAATGAGTAACTTCAAAAAGAATACTAAGAATGGTTCTGCTGCTGATAGAGTCCTCAATAAACAAGTTTTTAAGGAATGACCAGCGAATCAATCTGAACCTTAAGTTCTGCCAATTAAAAATTTCCACCCTCTCGACCGCCCTCTTTTCTAGCCTACGTTAAGGGGGACATTTTAACTTCTGAACAGAATGCGTGCATACTTTGTACAAGTGTTAGGAGTTGTATCAACTCGTCTAAGTTTTGATATATTACAAGGGTAACTAACTTGTTTGAAACTTGTGAATCAACCAGGCACCTGCAGAAGTGGTCAAGCCATTATATCTGCAATATGCTAAACTGGAGGAGGATTATGGTCTAGCAAAACGAGCTATGAGGGTTTATGACCAAGCAACGAAGGCTGTTCTGGCCAATGAGAAGCTAAGCATGTATGAGATCTACATAGCTCGTGCAGCTGAGATATTTGGAGTTCCAAAAACAAGGGAGATATATGAGCAGGCAATCGAGGGTCTTCCAGAGAAGGATTCAATGACCATGTGCATAAAGTATGCAGAGCTTGAGAAGAGTTTGGGAGAAATTGACCGGGCACGTAAGATATACATTTACGCGTCTGGGTTGGCCGATCCTCGATATCATGGCGACTTTTGGACAAAGTGGCATGAGTTTGAGGTCCAACATGGGAACGAGGACACTTTCCGCGACATGCTCCGCATCAAAAGGAGTGTTTCTGCAAGACATAGCCAGGTAGGTTTATTTTTTCTTGGTTACATTTTATCAAACTCTTGAAATAAGGGGACTACCCTTAGCTCCCCCAGGCCCCTGTCGCTGCTTTGCACCACACTTTTGGCATTGAATTTTACACTCATGCTGTAGAATATATACAACCCTTCATTTGCTTGTCCTGCAATGGTTAAATATTATATTTTTGGAGTAATTTCCTCCTACACCCAAAACGGAACGAGGCAGCGGAGATTTAGTGCGATGCAAATTTATCCCATCTGTATAGTGAAGTGATAATACGACCTAAATTGATTATTTTCGGAATTGCTTCTCTCTGATTTTATTTTTTTCCTTCGGATTTTCACCAATTTTGGGAGTTCATACACCTTAGATTTTAGACTGAAAATTATGCACCTTAGATTTTATACTGAAAGCAATCTTCAGCATTTACATTTTTACAGTGGCAATACTCGCCTATTTCAAAGTCTAGTTTCTCAGTCTCTCAATTTTGGTGGCTTACAATAATTCTAACTATTTGGTTACCTATTTTTTATTCTTCTCAGACGCACATCATTCTTCCTGAATACTTGATGCAAAAGGATCAAAAACCAAGCCTCGATGAGGCAATGGACACATTGAAGAAAGCTGGGGTCCCTGAGGATGAAATGGCTGCTCTGGAAAGGCAGTTAGCGCCCGCAGCCAATGACACAGCGGCCAACGATGGCACAAGGAAACTGGGATTTGTGAGTGCGGGGGTAGAATCACAGACAGATGGAGTGCTGAAGGTCACTGCAAATCATGAAGATATTGAGCTACCGGATGAAAGTGGCAGCGATGATGATGATGAGAAAGGAGTTGAGATCACGCAAAAAGATGTCCCCACAGCAGTTTTTGGAGGGCTGGCACAGAAAAGGAAAGAGATGGAAGAGGAGGATGGCGATGCTTCTAGTTTAAAAAGTAAAGATAATGACAGCAACCTCGGTGCACTCGAGAGAATAAAGAGAATGAGACGGGGCGGATAGTTGGTCAGAAGGCCTTCATCAAACATTAATGATTTACATTTGACATGAATTTGAATGTCGCAGGTGCCAATCACGAGCGATAAAGTTTGTATTCTTATGTGAAGAATTGGTTCAGTGGATCTTGAGACGTCCAAGTAGGGTTCTGATGTACATTTTCTTTGTATGCCATGTACTTGACTCGTACATTATTCATGAATAGAAATCTAACCGAGTGAAAGATCATACTGTTTAGAAATAGGTTTTCCTATCCCAGTTCTGGATACATACACGTTCTATGGTGTATATGATCTATTTTGCCATGTAAGAATATCTCAGGGAAATGTCCATTTATTTGTGCCAGAGGTTTCAGCTTTTGTAGTAGAATGAGTTCATTCTCCACTTGTAGGGGGGAAAAAAGAATTATAGAATAAGTCACATGTCTCAAGGTTGATTCATGTATGCTATATTTTCAGTTTTGCTTTAATCTGTTGGCAATTTGGCGGATTTTGTGGTGGTTTTAGTCTCATAGATAAGTTCAATGCGACTGTTGTGGTAACGTTTCCCCTAGATTATCAAAAACAAATGGTATTAATGGGGTTGTGCTCAACTTGATGGAGATTTAGGGCTAAAGTTGTCAGTTGTACTGTTTGTATTTTGGAAAATTTATATTATTAATTTTATCCAACCCAATAAATTCTCTGATTTGATTCAAAAAAAAATTAATAAATAAAGAAGAAGAATGTGCAATTATGACGTGTATCTTAATACTCCAATAGTTTTTAAACGATGAAATTATACTATTAATTAGACTTATAAGAGTAGAAAAGTAATAAAAAAAAAAAAAAGGACATTACCTTGAAACACGGGTGAAGCTTATAGGAAATTAAACTCACTCTCAAACAAGAGGTCTGCTGATCGGATCGGATCGGATCGGATATGACTAAATCTAAATTCGTTTTGCTAAATAAATAAATAAATTGTTTATCAAGTTTGTTTGACATCATAAAGCAAGATTCAATCCAAATATAAATGACTTTCACAATGTATCAACCGACTTAAACAAAACAAAACAATACAATATCCAACTGAGTTAATTAATTAAAGGTTGCCAACAACAATTGCCAAATTCCAACTCAAATTACTTTAACCATACATCATGATAAAATGAAGAACACTTGACAACAACAACAAGAGTTTAAAGTCAGAAATTACGTATTATTTTTCCCTTGTGCTCCTCTACTTGCTGCTCCACCTCCAATTGCATTTAACATGGTTATTATGTAATTCACTCATCCCCTCACAATAATTGGACTAGATAGTGATTGTTGATGATTGATTCACCTATAAACAAAAAGTAAGCAAATTTTTACAATCGATTCCTCAACATTCACAATTTGCCCCAAAATAATACAACAAGAAGAACAAAATTTGATGTAACCATTTTTCCTCAAATTATAGAACAATAAGAACATAAATTAAAGTTTATGAATTAAAATTATACCGCAACCCATCCTTGCTTCTTCTCGACATAAGGGTTCAATCTTCACCTCAAAATTAAAGATTGGCAGATTAAAGCTGAAATCTTTCAACAATTTGGGTTCTAATCTACTCAATTTAGGGTCAACATCATGTTGGAGAAAACTTGAGGTTTAATGGCTCCAATGAGAAGATGGTCTTCAATGGGGAAGAAATTGGCAAAAAGTTGGGGGAAGAAATTGACCAAAAGTTGGGGAAAATGGACGCAATGTTACGACACTTTCTTTCTTGATCGGATAATTAGGTCTGAAACACACTGCAACTTACAAGTTACAACAAGAAGTTGCACGTTATTATTTAACTAAAAAGTAATGTAGAGTGTGTAAAAGCAGAAACATTGATTACTCTAAAGTACTGGGTACCAAAAGCAAAACAACGGTAAACTTTGGGTACCAAAAGTGAAATTATCCCAGAATATATAAATGCTGAGAAATTTAGGTAAGAGAATTGCTGTTTACACCCAATTACTTAGTACACCACACCCAAATATTTTTCACCACCCAAAAAATAAAGTACGCTCCCCCTTAATTTTCTATTATACCCTTACAAATTAACACATTATACAAAGTACACCACACCCTCCTTCTTTTTCCTTCCCTTACCATCCCAAGACAAGACACCTTCCTCCACCCCGTCCCCCTCCTCCTTCCTCCTCCTCCCCAATCCGCACCTCAAACCTACCCTTTCCTCCCTCCTTTCCCGCCTCCCCTCCTCTTCCTCTTCCTCCACCCCCACCCGCACCATTCAAACCTACCCCTTTCCTCCTTCCTTTCCCGCCTCCCCTCCTCCCTCCTCTTCCTCCACCCCCACCCGCACCATTCAAACCTACCCCTTTCCTCCCTCCTTTCCCGCCTCCCCTCCCTCCTTCCTCCTCCCCCCTCACCCGCACCCCAAGGCCTCCCTTTCCTCCCTCCTTTCCCACCTCCCCCCCCTCCTTCCTTCCCCCCAAAATGAAGCCTACCCCTTCCTCCCTCCTTTCCCGCCTCCCCATCCCTCCCCCTACTCCTCTGTTTTTCCCCCACCCACCCACCCACCTACACCAATCAAGCCCACCCCCTTCATCCCTCCTTTCCCGCCTCCCTCTCCCCTTCCCTCCTTCCCCCCACCACCACCATACACCCCGCCTCCCCTCCCTCCTTCCTCCTCCTCCTTCTCCCCCCACCCGGTCCAAGCCCGCCACCCTCCTCCTTCTTCCTCCTCCTTCCCCCCACCAATCAAGCCCACCTCCCCTCCCACTCCCATACCAGTCAAACTCACCACCACCTCCTCCTTCCTCCTCCTCCTCCCCCAAAACCAAACCAAGAATTAGTTTTTTTAACCTAAAAATTTTAAAAATAAATAAGGGCATTTAAGTTAAAATTTATAATGATATTTTTGTAATATCTGTAGAATGTAGTGGGGTGTACTCAGTAAAATTCTCGGTGTAAATAGCAATTCTCTTTAGTTAAACAGGCCCTTAAATTTAGGGAGTTTCTATCCACACCCAAACATTTACTGAGTATACCCTTCTCATATATTACAAAAATATTATTATAAAATTTGATTAAATGCCCTTTATTTTTCTAGATAAATATATATATATATTATATATATATTATATATATATATATATATATTCATTATTTCGACAGCCCTACCGAACACACCTAAAGCTATTCGGTAGGAGTGCGGGTTGGTGTGGTGTTTGTGTGTGTGTGTGTATGGGGGAGGGAGGAGGAGGAAGGTGGCGAGTGCGGGTTGGTGTGGTGTTTTGTGTGTGTGTGTGTGTATGGGGGGAAAGGAGGAGGAAGGTGGTGGACTAGGTTGGGTGGGGCAGTGGAGGAGGAAGGGGGTGTATTTTATTTGGGATGAATATACTTAGTAGATTTTAGTTAATTTTGAAGAAATATTAATAAGAGTAAAATAAAAAATTAGTGGGGGTATACACAACATTTTAAAAGGTTGAAAATATTAGGGGTAGGGTGTGCTAAATAGTTTTGGGAGATGCTAAACAACGCACCCAAAAGTGCTAAACAACGCACCCTTAATTATAAAATTACCAACCTACCCTTAAACTTAAAAAAATTTTAAAAAAACAAAAACTAACTTAACCCCCTCCCCCACCCCTCATTTCAAACTCTCTCATTCTATCTTACTTTCTCTTCCCTTTTTCTCTTACTTTCTCTCACTTTCTCTCATTCTCTCCACTTTTCTAACAAAAATCCTATATTCCTTCAACATTTACTCAAAGAAAAAGGTATGTTTCTTTATAATTTATGTAATCTTTTATTAAATGTTAATGTTTGAACTAAATGAACTGGAAAAAAAACGCATTTTAGAGGGCCGGACCGGCTATGCATACAAACAACCGGGCGGCTATATACAAGGAGGACCGGGCCGCTATAAAGCATTTGGGCCGGCCGGCTATATTTGAATAAGGCCGGACCGGCTATATTTAAATATAACCGGCCGGCTCCTTTTTTTTTTTTTTTATAATAATGATGTTCCTATTACATTATTTTTTGCTATATTTTTGTTAGATTAAATTGCTTTATTATTAACTTTTAAAATTGCTATATTTTTGTTAGATTAAACTTTATAAAACATAAATTTAAAACATAAAAAAACATATATTGCTATATTACATTATTGATTATTTAAACATAAATTTAAACTTTTAAATTGTTAGCTATATTTAAACATAAATAAGAACATAAATTGCTATATTTAAATATAAATAAAAACATAACTTTTTTTTATCGATTATATAAAACATAAATTGATATATGTTTGTTGTTTGATTAAATTTTTGTTTTACGTAAATTTTATAATTCGCTAATTGTTATTGTCATTTATGTATTTTATAATTTTGTTTTACGTAAATTTTGTTAGCTTATTAACTTGTTATTGTTAATTTTAGATGTCGAGTTGGTGGCGTGGCGATGGTGACCAATCGGACAGAGCTTATAGCGGGAGGTCAAGGATCGCATAGTAGCCGCATCCGCCCGAGCCAAAGCAAGTAAGAGGCGAGGCGGATAGTCGCCAGCCTAGTCGCCCTCCACCGATAGTTCATCATCCAACTAGTGTCACTGTGAGCGGACTCCACCGGCCTTTTCGACCGGTCATGGATCCTTTCATGCCGGTGGTCCTTCGCCAATGGCCGAGAGTGATTTGGCGGCTGAACGTGAATTAGAGGTAATGGACCTCAACTGCTTCGCCGGGTCCTTCGCTAGTAGTCGCGTGGTCGAGCATGAGGCCCGGAAGGGGAAAGGGTGTGATGAGTGCTTCGCATTTTCAGCTTGCATCGCACCTATCGATGCGAGATGGGAGACACCGACGATGACTCGATGATGATGATGACGACGATGACGACGACGACGAGGATGTTGCTATTGGTCGAGGAGGTCGAGGTCGTGGGCGTGGGCGTGGGCGTGGGCGTGGTCGTGGACGGGACGAGGAGTTGATACCGATGATGATGAGTGGATGTTATTCGATTCACATCCGGGGCCCGCCACGCCGACCGTGCTTCGGTTTTCTTGGCCATATTGCATGCAATATGGAATGGCGAGGTAAAATAAATTATTTTCACGCATAATTTTGATTATTGTTATCAATATATTTTGTATGAGATTGGTAATGATAATTATTAAATGGGTGATTTTTTTTTAACAGAGCGGCAAGTGTTGATTTGTCATAATGCCGCCGATCGCCTTACTAAATGGGTGATATTGTGCCGATGCATCTAACGACCTTATTAATGTGTCCGGCTAGGACACTTGAGGCGGCATGTTTCAAAGACCTAAACATGCCTTTGATTTCTCGTTTGTCGAGCGATGGCACCGAAACAAACGGTTTCCATCCGCCATTTGGTGAGATGTCTATCACTCGCACGATGTGCATTACATTCTACGGATTCCAGTGGGGAATATTGTCATCCCGAACACATCAATCTCGGGAATCAAGGGTCACTTCGGCCTATTAGGAATGACAATGTCCGAGATCACCAAGAAGTCGAGCGGCGTTAAGTTCAACTTGTTGATGGAACGTCTAAGCCCGTAAGTAGTTAGTCCAAGAAATAGGGCGATGGGTTATATCATGTGGTTGCCGGGTGCAACATTATTTTTGGACAAGACCCGTAATCGATTAACGTGCATTATTTGCCCTTGTTGGCGAGCTTAGCCGACGCTTCGGTTATGCGTGGGTGCAATACCTTAGCATATTTATACCGCCAGGAATTGCTTCTAGGCGAATACCGCCCAAATTGCGTGGTGTTTGACGTTGTTTGTGTGTGTATAATTAATTATTGAAATTTAATTATGTAATTTTTTGGTAACATATTTAATTGGCACTTGTTTTTAACACATTTAATTGGCACTTTTTTCGACTTGGATCTACGAGTACTTTCCCGCATTTAGACCGAGCAGAGGCAAGGATGGACGCCGAACTTGCCGTGTTCGTTGAGATGGGCCCCCACCGCGACACCAAGGACGTCATGCCTCGCTAGAGTATAGACGTGCACTAGATCGATTATCTGCGACTTGGTACGTATTTTATTTATTTTCGTAAGCATTTAATAGAATATTTTATTAATGATGTTTAATTATTTTATAATACAGTGACGTGGACCCCATTCCATGTGAATCCGACCGAAGTCCCAATTAGTCTTTTCTGGGCATAATTCATTCCAAGGATATTACCGAGCCGTACATGCCCGATCGATGCCTACGACGGTTTGGGTATACACAAGTCATACCGTCTCGATATACGTCCCATCTGTGGTGTATAGAGGTCGAATGCCCATAAGTACAAATGCAAGCACGAGCTTATGAAGAGGGCATGGCAAGAATGGCGACTTCTTCGCTCAATTTGAACGCCATTGGGTCCTCGGTAGCGAGTTACCCACATGAGGTCGACGGTTACATGGCTTGGTATCCGGAGCATTCGCATCCTCGAGTCTCGCCGCGAGCTAGGAGTGCCGATGGGGAAGTTGATCCCCACGAGATACCCGAAGCATCTACGGTGAGTAACTATTAATTTTTATATCGACATTTTTATCAATCATTACATATTATATTTGATTTTGAGTAACTATTAAATATTAACACTTGCAGCGTCTGCTGGGTTGGACACCAACTGAGCTTCGAGTCCCGAGAGGATGAAACGGACGAAGTTGTCTTTTGGGAGACACTTGATGACTTGTGTAATAAAGTTAGAGAATGGATGTAGATGAACATGTAGGGTGTTTAATTTTACTTTAACCAGACGAATATATGTATTATTTACTTATGTTTGATACGATATTTTGGTTTCACTTTATGTATGATAAACATTTTCCGACTTTGCATTCTATAATTGTTGGACATTTCAAATTGATAGAAAAGTGCCTAATTACTTTAACATTACACAATATAGAAAAGTTCATAATTAATAACATTACACAAATGTTTTCTTTTTACACGCAAATGTTCATAATTAATAACATTACACAAATGTTCATAATTTTTTGTCCAAGCATGGACAAATCGATCTCGGTACGGCTCCAACCATTCCTTCTTCACGAATCGATCCGAGCCGGTATCCATTTCCATTTTTCTTCCATCCGAGCCAACATAAGTTGATATTCATCCTCGATCGGGCGTGCACTATCCTTTGCCATCGTGAACTAAATGCTTTGGTAAATTTTTATTCTTCATCACCGTACCAAATATTTTTCCACATTCTTGGATATGTGTCGCCTACATAAAAGATGTTTTGACTGGAAAATGATGCTCAACAAAGACTCATCAAAGCCGCTCGATCAAGAACTATCACATCGAGCCGCACTATAAAACATCATCCGGTGAGTCATTGCCCAAAAGAAGCTTGCTTTCCTCTCATTTTTAAGAAGGCGAATGCTACATGATAGTTTTTGCCCGTCGATGTAATCCCAATGATCTCCAACATAGGCATATCGTATTTGTTTGTCCGATACGCACAATCCATACACAAAACATACGGATATAACGTCGCAGCTCCTGCGCTTCGGTGAGCAAACATGACATCGCCTTAACGTTTGTCCCTCCATATGCCTAAACCACGCCCGGTATCCCAAATTCTTTAACAAGGAAAAAAAATATTGCATCTTTGTCATGTTGCCCATTTTATTCATTCTTATCTTCATTGGGCATTTTGCACTGCGAGCATTAAATAAAATTTACGTCAATAGTGAATCTAAAAAATGTTATCAATTATTTTAAACGATTTCTCACTTAACACATTGATTTCTACACTCTCAAACTCGCAATTTTCGGATTTTCTTTCTTTATGGCGTTGAGTATCTGTTTCCCCTTTATGTTTGCATGACTTAATTCTTTGATCATACCGAATTCCTTCTCGTAAACGCCGTTCGATCTATGCCACGGTGATAATCCGACAGTTGATGGTTGTGTTTGCCCTTCTCTTAATGATCACCTTCCACTTACCATGGGTATTTTCCACGGCTATTACTTGAACGGGCATTCTATTTTCTTTGTGCCTCTCAAATTTCGATCCGCTTCGTCCAACTCTCCGTCATATTTGTAAACCCCACCCCTCTCACATCCAAACCACAACCTTTACATCCGTTCGCCCTTGTTTTCGCCTTGAATTCTTTAGGTACATATTATGTTCTTTTCCTACGCTCTAATCCAAGCTTCAACTTCTTCTCGACCGGCAAACACATCATCGTCGCAAAAAATGTGACACGTCGTGGAAATCTTCCGTATCATCATTAACGATGTGAATACCCCGCAAATAAACATAATGTAGCATTAAAAAATTTAATTATCCATGTATTGAATTAAAGTATGTTACTTCATTTGTATATCACTTATTTGTATATAGTGTAATTATATAAAACATAAAAAATAAACATAAAATAAAATAAAAATAACCAAGACTTTAATTTACAAAAAACAAAAAAAAATCAAGCCATCACACTTTAATTAAAGTATGTTATATTATTTGTATATATAGTGTAATTATATTTATAGTTATATTTAACATATTTAACATAAAAACAAACATTATATAATAAAATATAAATAACCAAAGACTATTTAATTTATAAATAATAATAAAAAACCAATACACTTTAATTAAAGTATGTTATTTTATTTGTATATATAGTGTAATTATATTTATAGTTATATTTAACATATAAAACATAAAAATACAAAACAAAACAACACAATTTTATTTAAAAAAAAAAATATAGAAAATGAGGGCCGGGCCGGCTTTATTCAATATGGCCGGACCGGCTATATAACAAATGGGCCGGGCCGGCTATATTGAATATGGGCCGGACCGGTTGTTTTTATTGAGGGCCGTCCCGGCCATTTTAAATAGGGCCGTCCGCTATGAATTCGAAAAACCCTAATTTAAATGAAAAATATTAGATTAAATTGAAAACGTACCGTAAAATAGCTATCTTCGGTAAAATTGACATTATTGTTGTAATCCATATCTCCGTATATCAAAATTTAGATTGAAAAGAGGGAAAGTGAGAGATAAAGTGAGAGATAAAGTGAGAGTGAGAGTGAGAGTGTGAGAGTTAAAGTGAAAGTGAGAGTGAAAGGTGAGAAAACTATTTATACTTTTTTACCTTAGTTTGTTTTGTAAACAAGACATTAAGAAACACATTAGATAAATAGTTTATTAAATTTGTCCGAACAAATAAAATCTAACTGCAATAATATATATTAATTAAGAACTCTAATCATTTTTATCTTTTATACTAATCAAGGGCATTTTTGTCATATTTTAAAAAATTCATTAAAAAGGGTGCGTTGCTTAGCACTATCGGGTGCGTCGTTTAGCGGCCATGATAATTTTTAGTACGTAAATAGCAATTCTCAGTAAATAGCAATTCTCAACATTTATGCAGTGGCTTGCGCATTATACTTCTCACTCCCTCTCTTCTAACTCCAAACTGTAAAAATGGCGGTCACAATTTCTCGTAGACTCGCCTCCAAGCTCCTCCACGGTTCTCCCTCTCCTGCCCTCTTCTCCACCTCCCAAAATTGTCTACACCGCCTAAACCCTAACCCCTTTCTACATCCACACCTGCAACAAAACCCTTCAATCCCTACTCTCGATCCTAACAAATTCACCAATTCCAAATCTCAATCATCACCTGACCAAAAACCCATTTCCTTTAACCAATTTTTATCTTCAATTTCAACCCGCAATCTCGGAATTCAAAACCATAACCTTAATTTTTTTGAATCCCCCAAATACTTCTCGACCTCCACTCCGCCACCAAATCCCGAAAACACCCACAACCCAAATGAGGGCACAAGCCAAAATCAAGAATTCAAGCACCAAGAGATCGAGGGGCCAACAGTCGAGCGAGATATTTCCGCTCTTGCAGATGAGACCCGCCAAGTGCTTGAAACAATGATGAAGACTATTTACAGTCTAAGCAAAGGCTTCGCTGTGCTTGGTTTGGTTCAGCTAGGTTTAGGAGCTTGGATTTCGTACATAACTAGGTCTTCTCCCATTCCTGAAGTGTCATTACAGAGCTACTTGGCCTTCGGATTGCCGTTTTCTTTGTCGTTCATGTTGCGACAGTCTTTGAAGCCGATGAACTTCTTTAGGAAGATGGAGGAGCAAGGACGGTTGCAGATTTTGACTCTTACCCTTCAGGTTGCAAAGAATTTGAATGTGTTTTTCGTGAGGGTTCGTGGAGTTTCTTATTTGTGTATTGCTGGGGTTTCCATTGGATTGGTTTATTTTGCCTTGACTAGATGATTGACATTTTTTCAGTCTTGAAGTATGTTAAGAGTTTTTACTATGCCTTTATATTGAGTTTTAAGAATAAGTGTTTAAACTTTACTGAGAATGAAAGTAGGGATTCTAGGGCTTGATTGTTTGTTTGCCTTTTTACTTGATATTTAGAGATGCTTTGGGGATATACAATTGTCTTTTTTCTGTTTATTGAATGACTTTGACTTGTATTGCATCCGCTTGTGTATTACTCCGTCCGTCCCTAAGTTGGTGTCACTTTTTAGTTTTTTGCTAAAATTGAAGAAGTTGATTTTAGGCCATTTTAGTAGTATATATACATGAATGTTCTTAGTGTGTAGAATTGCAAAGTGCACATCGAGACATGATGGATAGCTACGGAGACTGGGGAGTATGTCTTTACTTTAGTGTGTGGATTATGGGGCATATTATGAGGTTGCATTGCATATGGCATGCCCAAGTGCATTGCATATCTTACTTTTGTTTGTGTTGAGTCAATGTTTATAACTGATTAACCTCTTGGTCTTGCCGTAACTTTGGCATCTCCCATTTTGTCCCTTCTGGTTGCGATGTTATCTGGATCAGTTTCAGAAGTTAAACTTTGGCCAGTATCATTCACTTTTTTGTATGCGTGCTCAATGCTTAACACTGATAAGTGAGGAGATAGTATCTACTGAAGGCATTGTTTGTCATGGAACATATGGAAGTTGCAGGTGCAAATTAGGTTTGTGATAATCATTATATGACTAAGCATAAGTGTACATGAGGTCTCTGCTGCATGGAAGATCAAGGTCAGATTATTAGGTGTCATTGGCAGTTAGGATAAGTATAGCCAATTATTACTCTTCCTTTGGCTGTTGGGTTTTATCCATCTTGTGGCGTTTGGTAGAGAATCCATTTGAAGTTATTAAAACTGACAAGAATTCTGTATTACTTTTGGGTAACTAGAGCTCAATAATCAAGGGCTTAGCTACAAGATTGGGTATATCTTTAACATTTGAATTAAGGCATTAACTTAGATTGTGTTGGGAGCCTTGGGAGCAAGCTTAGGTACTCTGATGGACTTGTTGTATGGATCAGCTCTAAATGAGAGCTGCTTCTTTGCGAAGGCTTTATAAGACTAATATCTAGATCCCACTTATGTATAGATTGTGACCATCTATGTTTTAATCTGTCAAACGGTGCTACAAGGCTTTCATAATCCAGAGTGGCCAAATATTGTCTCTTAAGGCTTTCATAATCCACAGTGGCCAGATATTCTCTCTCACCTTGTGCCTCGCAGTCATCTCTATGCTCATTAGATAAATACTATAGTACATCACCTATTGAGCATCCTGTAAGTGACCTCGAGTATTGATGGAAAAGTAGTAATCGATTTAATAAGTTGGAAGAAGAGATAACTTGGTTTAAAACCATATGGGTAAGTAGGGGTCCAATCGACCTGTGGTTATAGGCTTGAGTCTCTACGAGGGAGGAGGAGGAGGATTGGGGTTTTGAGGGGAGAGTTTTTTTTGCCGGGGATTGCTGTCTAGCCAATCATTATTTGTCAATGAAAAGGGGTAATACAAAATCAAATACACCAAGTTATTCAGAAAATTCTTATGGTCATGGTCCATACAAGGGGGAAAATAATTAAGCCTTCTCATCCAGCCTCTATACGAATTCTTTTTGTCGACTCCATGTCATCTCGATAAAGGAATATAAATAGGACTGACAAGATATATGGGGGATGATACATTCAAGAATTTATTGATTTCACTTACATCCAGTTTTAAGTGTTGTACACTTGTACTTTCTAACCAGACTACAACACTTTAAAGCTGAATGTAAGTGAAATTTGTAAATAAAATGTGTAGATGTAACATTACTCTATTGGAATAGGAGCAACTATACATGATCACAGGATCCTAAAAGTTTCCCATCTTTTAATACTTTTCCTGACCTGAACTACCAAAAATAAAACCCACTGTCATTGGTTATGTTTTTGGTGAGAGCAGCTGAAATGTTTGTACCTGTCAATACAATGAGTAAATCTTACTCTCTTCATTGAGAGGCAAAAAAATATATATAAGTAGAGGATAAATGTTTGAAACTTTTGCAGGATGAAATAACATTTCGGCCTTTAACTTGTCCCGTTTTATTCGTTTTGTCCTGGTATTTTCATTTTTAATTGTTCCCGCATATGAGCTTCAGACTTGGTTTGGCTGTCAATTCCCTCTTCAATAACTACTGTCGATGATTATGTTAAAATTGTACGAAATGTAAACGTCCTGAATCTCATTAAGCAAACAACAATGTATGCCTTTCATTGCTCTTTCTCTCGCCAACGTGTGTGATTCCTCGGCAACCCAATCATCTCACCTTCACCGTCATCGTAACCGTCTCTTCCTTCTGTCCCAATCCAAAATCAGACCTTTAGCCCATGCCATTTTCTTTACTCCATCAGAGATTATCTCTTCCTTCTCATTTAGCAAAAAAGCAAGTACTCATTCTTGTCAGGGGAGTGATCAGGCTGGGAAAGGAGCAGCAGATCCAGGACTAGACTTGAGCTTCTCCTTGGCTGAGTACTCGAAGAATGGCTTAGACAGCTCAACCGCTCAGATTATCAACTCAAGAGACACCCCACGGTTCACTAATTATCTCGTTGACCTTAGGTAGGAGGGTTAGCCTTAGACGGCTAGTTTTTCGATGGAGTTTGAGGCAAGTATTATAAGTTCCTTTACCCTATTAAAAAAAAAAAAAAAATACACTACAGGAAGCTTATTAGAGGTTAGAGAACTGAGATGCCTAGTTAGAAATCATAAAACGAAGATTCAACAACCACAACAGATACACGTACACACACACACACACACCTGGGAGTCCTATTTCGGCTACTTTAACCATTTCGAGTACTCCTTGAATTGTTGAAAGTGTGCATCAGCAGTTGATTTACCTCTTGATTAGTTGCTGTTATCTTTTAGATTTTACAAATAATTTCTAGTTCAGTTTATTTTCTTTTTGACCAAGTCTTTAGGAGTTTGTTATTTACTAGTTGTTGCTGAGGTTTAGCATAGTTGTTGCTATTATCTCTCTTTTTCAGTTACAAAGTGGTGTATTTAAGCACTGCATTAGTTAATTAAAAAATTATCTTTCTCTCTCAATTTTCTGTACTTTGTTAGTTCTTCTTTTGTTCTTTAAATTATCACTAAAGTTCCTACAAATTGGTATCAAAGCCTTTTTCTTTGAGGGACCTGTCTTAAAAAAAAAAAAAAAAAAATCCACAAATCTTTCTTAGCCTTTCTTTTCTATGGCTTCGAAACCCCTTTCACGCATTTAGCACCACTGTGTTCAATGGTGAAAATTATCATGTTTGGGCCGCGAGGATGGAGGCGTATCTAGAGGCGAATGATCTCGGGAGGTGTTGAGGAGGACTACGAAGTTCCTCCATTGCCCGCTAATCCAACAATGGCACAAATTAAGATTTACAAGGAAAAGAAAGGAAGGAAGTCGAAAGCGAGAGCTACATTGTTTTCTGCTGTTTCACAAGATATATTTATTAGGATTATGACTATGAAGTCAGCATTTGAAATATGGAATTTCCTCAAAGGTGAATATGAAGGAGATGAAAGGATTAAAGGAATGCAAGTGCTGAATTTGGTTAGAGAATTTGAGGTGCAGGAGATGAAGGAGTCGAGACAATCAAAGAATATACAAATAAGCTTCTTGGCATAGCCAACAAAATAAAGTTGCTTGGTTCCGAAGTTTTCGATAGTAGAATTATTCGAAAATACTTGTAACTGTCCTGCTAGATTTGATGCTACTATTTCTTCTTTGGAAAATGCTAAAGATGTGTCAAAGATCACTTTGGCGAATTGAAAAATGCGTTGAGCACAAGAACAAAGAAGGTTGATACGAAACGAAGGCTTTGTGGAGAAGGCAGAAGGCTAAGTTACTAATCAACCAAGGAGAGGACGAGAAGAAGATTAGCTACAAGAAGTCTGCAGACTCGCAAGATTCACCACAAACACCGATGCAGCAGTGTAGAGAAAAACAAAGAATTTCCTCCTTGCAAGCACTTTGCAAGAAAGGTCATCCTCCTTTCAAATGTTGGAGAAGACCGGACGTGAGATGTGGAAAATGCAAGTCGGGCCACCATGAACGAATTTGCGAGGTGATTTTGTGCGAGAAAGATGATGGGAGAGGTGATTTCGTGCGAGAAAGATGAAGCTCGCGTGGCTAATGAGGATGAGGAAGAGCAACTGTTTGTAGCATCTTGTTTTACAAGTAGCACATCAAGTGATTCTTGGCTTGTAGATAGTGGTGTACCAACCACATGACTAGCGATCAAGAACTCTTTAAAGAGCTTGACAACTCAAAAGTATCAAGAGTTCGAATCGGTAATGGTGAATTCATTGCGTCAAGGGAAAGGGAACGGTTGCCATAGAAAGTTGTACAGTACAAAATTAATTTCGATGTCTTATATGTACGATATCGATCAAAATCTGTTGAGTGTTGGGCAGCTAGTTGAGAAGGGATTCAAAGTTGTCTTTGAGAATAAGCAATGCTTAATCAAGGATGTCAATGACAGTGAAGTCTTCGAATCAAAATGAGTGGCAAGAGTTTTACTCTTGATCCAATGGAGGAGAAACAATCAGTATCGAGCCACCGTAACCAACACGAGATTTGGCACAAGAGGCTAGGCCATTTTCATCATGCGGCATTGTTAAATATGCAAAGGAAGGAGTTGGCTCTTGGTTTGTCTCACCTAGACTCGATTTACCAAGTCGCAAGGCATGTGAATATGGTAAAAAGCGAGATTTCCTTTCCAAACAAAGATCGTGGAGAGCAACCAAGAAGCCGCAACTCATCCATACTGATTTAAGTGGACCTAAAACTCCTTCACTTACGAAGTAAGTATTATATTGCTTTTATAGATGATTTCACAAGGATGTGTTGGATCTATTTCCTCGGGTTCAAGTCGAAGTTGCACGTGTGTTTTCAAATTCAAGAATTGGATTGAGAACCAAAGTGGCCGCAAGATACGAGGTTTGAGGTCGATAATGGCACGGAATACACCTCACATGAATTTGATAAATTTTGTGAGGAAGCGGGCATTGAACATCAACTTACGTCCATATACTCCACAAACGGGTCGCGAAAGGAAGAACATGACGATAATGGAGATGGCCGGATGCTTGCTTCATGAAAAGGAGCTACCTAAAGAATACTGGGCAGAGGCGGCAAACACTGCAGTATTCTTGTTGAATAGACTTCCCACTAAAGCAGTAAATGGGAAGACTCCTTTTGAGGCATGGTACGGATTTAAACCATTATTAAAAATCTTAAAGTATTTGGTTGCTTGTGTTTTACTTACGTGCCACGAGATAAAGCGAGACAAGTCGATAAGAAAGCCGAGCCCGGTGTATTTGTTGGGTATAGTTCAACATCTAAAGCTTATAGAGTTTTTCAACCCGACACAAGAAAAATTCTAATAAGTAGAGATGTGAGCTTCATGGAGAATGAAAAGTGGAGTTGGAATTCAGAAAATCAGCCATATGTAAATCGACGGAACTTTGCTAATATGCAGCAAGATCAATTAATTGATGATCCTCCCGAAGAAGGTCAGCCTCCTGTTAGTCTGCAGCAAGATGAGCTAGTTGATGATCCACCCGTACAAGGCACCAGATTGCTTACGGACATCTATGAAAGGTGCAACGTTGTTTTTTGAACCCGCAGGATTTTGGGAAGCCGAGAAGGATCCTATGTGGAAAGCAAAGAATGCAGAGGAGCTCTCAATGATCGAAAAAATCAGACTGGGAGTTAGTTGAAAGGCCTCAACATCAAAAAGTGATTGGTGTAAAGTGGGTATATAGAAGAAAGCTGAATGCAGATGGCTCAATCAACAAGTATAAAGCAAGGTTAGTGGTAAAAGGGTATGCTCAGGTTTTTGGAGTAGATTTCTTTGATACGTTTGCTCTGTTGCAAGGCTAGACACAATTAGAATGCTACTAGCTATTGCGGCACAAAAGGAATGGAAAATCTACCAACTTGACGTCAAATCAAGATTCTTAAATGGTATTCTTGAAGAAGAAATTTATGTTGAGCAACCTGATGGCTTTGCGAGAAAGGGCAAGAGGACAAGGTGTACTTGTTAAAGAAAGCTTTGTACGGCTTAAAACAGGCCCCAAGGGCCTGGTATAGCAGAATTGATGAATATATGTTGAGCTTAGGTTTTGTCAAAAGCCTTAGTGAATCCACCTTGTATACTAAAGGTGATCAAGCGACTTTATTGTGGTCTCCTTATATGTTGACGATCTTTTGGTCATGGCGGCAATAGCGAACTTGTTCACGGTTCAAGGAAGACATGAAGCAAGTCTTTGAGATGACAGATCTTGGAGAAATGTCTTACTTTCGGGAATGGAAATCAAGCAAAATCCGGGTGAGGTTTTCATTTGCCAACAAAAGTATGCAAAGGAGATCCTAAAGAAGTTCAATATGGAGGACTGTAAATGCATGAATACTCCTATGTGCCAAAAGGAGAGGCTATGCAAGGACGATGGAACCGAAAAAGTTGATGAATCTCATTATAGAAGATTGATTGGTCGCTTAATGTATCTCACAAAGAACAAGACCGGATATTTTGCATCTTTGTAAGTGTTCTTTCTAGGTTCATGAATTGTGCTAATGAATCTCATCTTAAAGCAGCAAAAGAGTTCTCCGATATGTAAAAGGAACCTTAAGTTTTGGTGTTAAGTTCGTTCTTGAAAAGTTTCGAATTGCGGGGCTATTCGATAGTGATTGGTGGGTCTTTAGAGGACATGAAAAGCACCTCGGTTTCGTTTCACTTTGGATCGGGAATATTCACTTGGAGTTCTAAGAAGCAAGAAATTGTAGCACAATCAACGGTGAAGCAGAATTCATAGCAAAGACAGCGGTGTAAATCATGCCCGTGGTTAAGAAAAATTCTAAGTGATCTGCAATGGAACAAAAGGTGAGTACGAAGTTATGGTGGACAATCAAGCGGAATAGCCATCTCAAACAATCCGTTTTCCATGGAAAGACCAAGCATTTCAAGATAAAGTTGTTCTTTATCGAGATGTTCAAAGAAGTGGGTCGGTTCGATTGAAATCTTGCAAGACGCATATCACCGAGACATATTTACAAAGCCTCTTCCAAAGAGTAGATTTGAAGACTTAAGAGAGAAACTTGGAGTTTGCACCTACGATGCAAGGAGGAGTGTTGAAAGTGTGCATCGCAGTTGATTTACCTCTTGATTAGTTCTTTGTTATCTTTTAGATTTTACAAATAATTTCTAGTTCAGTTTATTTTCTTTTTGACCAAGTCTTTAGGAGTTTGTTATTTACTAGTTGTTGCTGAGGTTTAGCATAGTTGTTGCTATTATCTCTCTTTTTCAGTTACAAAGTGGTGTATTTAAGCACTGCATTAGTTAATTAAAAAATTATCTCTCTCTCAATTTTCTGTACTTTGTTAGTTCTTCTTTTGTTCTTTAAATTATCACTGAAGTTCCTACATACTTGCTAATGAATTCATAAACACAACCCCATTCTCACGTTACATAGGGATTGAAGCCATTTACGAAACCCTCAATAGCTAAATGGTAAGCCTAATTAGTGGTAAAATAGTGATCATATTTTGTGTAGTTAAACTCTTCTAAGAAAAGCCATCATCTTAAACATAGGAAAGGAAACTGCAATGATCAAACAGGGGGAAACCTCCCAAATTTTCTGATCGTATTGATACCATCTGGACAACAACAGACTAGATGTCACTAGCATTACTATCAAGTTGATAGAAGATATAATTGTTTTGTGCGCAACAATGATTACTTCATTCATTCCATATCATTTTGGCACAAATTCGATTCCATGATAGTCCAAATGGCCAGAAAAATATCACGATTACTGCGTACCATATGAGCCCAAGTATATAAGATTGAGGCACCAAAAATGAAGAAAGAGATTCACCTACATTACGAAAAATTAAAGGAATGCAACTGTCAACATGGGGCCATACCAAAGAAGCCTTAAAAATATATATACGATAACGAAAAAATAACAAAAATAATACCATCCTTTTTTTTTTTTTTTAAGTTTTCCTTACTTCTAGGTATTTTTCCTTTTTTTTCTTTTTTATGATTTTTTTTTTTTAATAGGGGTTGGCAAGAGCCAGGAGGATCTATTCTATTACAGAAATGACCCTTTAGAGGAGTTAATATTACATCAACTCGCACTACCAAAGATAATGCAGAACTGAAGCCCCCTCGTTTTTACCCATGAAAAACCAATGGACACCCATCCAGAAGCAAAAATCAATGAAGCAAAAAAATGAAACCTTGAAAACTCTGCCTGAAGATCTCGTTAACCCCGTCTGTATGTATATAACTTCAAAAACTACTCACAATAAAGTCCGCTATTAAATCCGCAGGTCCCCTTCTCAATGCATCTTTCTCACCCTAGCCTCTTTTTGTCTTTCTAAAAACCAAAAACTCAAAACAGAAATTTAAGTCCTTCGCCACTCATCAACTTGCTTTCACCTCAAGTAATGGTCGCCCAACCACATCGAATAAATTACTTCTGCTTTCAGAAAACTCCTTCAGCAAGGATTTAAATTGGCGCACCTTAGTAGAGAAGGTAACCTGACAAATTAGACAGTGCCAGAATTGCCGTTTGTCTTTGGCTCCGTCCGGACATAAGTAAGACTCCGACTAGTTGGAGATGGAATGGGATTACCAGAGGCAATAGCACTGTTCTCAGATGGAGTACTGCTCTGAGCATCCCCCCGTTTCCACTGCAAGCTTCTTGCACCAAGTTTGATGGGGAGGGGGGGTCTGTACATACTAGGCATGCCTCTTGGGTAGGGTACCCCCCTAGCAAATCGAGATGCACCAAATGGGGATCCCCGAGCAACACGAGGCCATGTCACAGCAGGTGCAGCTTCTTGTTGAGCAGAGCTTTTCCTGACGACCTGAAATACAAAACATACAAGTAAAGCAAACTACTTATACATTGCATTACCTTTGAGGAATAAAGAACAAAAGCATGGGTGACACTATAAGCAAGCACACTCAGGCTGATACGACCTTGCTAGAGACTGACCCAAGTATAACTTAAAACACAATTCTACAAGTAGCAACTGCCATTGCCTACAGTTGCACTTGCTGTGACAACATGAAGTAAAAGACAGCTTAAAGAGCAACGACGCAGTTACAACTATCCTTCAAACATTATTAGAGCATTCCTTGACACTGTTGTATTTCTATTGACAATGATGCTACATAACAAGCAGTAGTTCCTGGTGCATTAATAGTGGTCCCAACTGGATACAATTATTTCTAACGTTAACAATAAAAAGTGATAAGACTTTCTGAGTGGACCAAAATGGAAAGAGTAGCCAATTACTTCAGCAAAGATGGAGTACCAGATATAAGGTTAAGGTAAATTACTTTCATTCCATAGCAAGGCACTTCTCACGATACTTAGCCACGAACACGTGGGAAAATTATAGGATATCACTGAACAGAGGTACTGCATGGTCATCTTTGATAAGCATATATATGCATAATACAGTGATCAATGAAGGATGGGTGAATAATAGAAAATCCTTCCATCTCACATTGTTACCAATTATAAAATAGCCAACTGTACAACTTATTAGATCCAGTGGATACAGGGTATGTGTTTCAACAAATAGGATGAATAAAGCAATTTTTTTTCGATACACATATATAGCAGATAACAAAAACATATATTCCAAAAATATTGCATTCCGAGATGCGTGACAAGTTAGATTACCAATTACCTTGAGAATACGTGACATAAAGGAAGCCCCATCCAGAGACAAAGCATGCTCTGCAGCTTCTTTTCTCATGAACTCCACGTAAGCTGATCTGCATAGGCAACTCAAATTAGAGTAGAAACATGGGAAACGGGTAAGATTGATAAATAAATAAATAAATAGTAAATTAATTAAAACTCACCCTTTAGGTTGCCCTGTTGCTGCATCAGTTACTATGACCACTTTTAGCACTTCCCCAAACTTATTGAAATGCCGAGAAAGACTGTCCTTTGTGGCAGCAAAATGAACCTGAACAAGACAAACTGTTTTAGAATGGAGTAAATACACAGGCAACCCCCACGGTCCCATGGATAAGTCCCCAGATAAGGTCCTTACATTGCTAACGAAGATCGTCCGGGAATCAGCATCTTCTGTAGGGCGACCAGTGGAATATATGCCTGCACAATGCAGCATAACATAATTTACCAGACGCAGTTAAAACTGAGCTCAAAAGTCCAATAGAAGAATTTTTATTTTTTTGTATGATAGAAGCGTGATATGCTACACAATAGGGGCTAGCCATACCCTTTCCCAAACCCCTCCCGTCCCTACTAAACCACATCACCTATTTCGCTTCTACGAGCTTCAACTCCCAACCTCCAACACGGATAGTTGATACATGAGTACATGACCACGAGTACATGACCGATTCAGCTATCCCTTGTGGCCAAAAATCCAAATTATAGAATTATATTCTTCAAAAGAAAGTAAAGAATTTATAACCCGGCAAAAAATAGAGACGGGTTTTAAGAGAAAAGAAGAAAAATAACAAACCTTTGGTATAGCCCGACAATGAACTAAAACATCCTTTTGAGTTTGACTATTGCTCTTTATACAATAAACCAGAAAAGGGAAAAGAAAAAAAAACAAGTAAACAAACAGGCAAAAACTACAAAGCAGAACTCACCAGCTGATGGCAATGTCTTCTGGGATTCCCTCTGAGCATCTACGGTGGGTATAGCCTATAAAAGGTAAAATTAAGGATGAAAATATCCAAAATATATGCATACAACAAATATAAGACAAGCAGGCACTTGTATACATGATTCCGACTGACGTCTTACATTTCCATTAGTTACTGCTACAGGATTGCTGTTCTCCTTCATCAGTCGCACACCAGATTTCCCCACACCTGGCTCACCCGCACGTACAAGTTGCTGATTTTCCACATCACCCCTCTTGGCTCCTGATAATGAGGTGGTTTCCAGGTATTTACATTCGCGGATATATTTACTGTCTTACTAGAAGTATTTGCTGCAGGTTGATCCTGAACATTGCGTGGGTTACGAGCAATTTCATCCACATCATTAGCGACGTACTGCACCATCAAAGAGTCATCCCCTTGTTCAAACCAGATGTACCAGTCTCAGAAACATCCATAACCCTACGACCCTGAGCAGTAACATTGTCATAATCTTCACTGTCAGATACAAAATCAGAACCCATTCCAGCATCACTTTCCAGCATAGACATATTCCTGACAGATTGTCCGTTTTATGCAACTGATGATAAGTAGAGTGGGTTTCCTCTGGAACTTGGGTAAAACCTCTATATTCTCCATCATATTCAACAAAAGGTTCTCTATACTCAGTCAAGTGGTCAGTGGTATCAGATACATCCATACCAGGACCAAGCCGATCAAACACATTCCCAGATGGTTTGACTTTTACTACATCTTTAGCAGCTTCTGCTACAGCTTTTATAGCAACAGCCATGGCATTTGGCACTCTGGCAATTGACCGTATTCTCTGAGGCCGGCCTTCATGTGAAATGTCATCAGTTGACGTAGAAACCACAGATCGCAGTCGCTTTAACGATGGCACTGTAGTTAAACTGGAGGGCCTTGAAGTGGCAACTGCATCTCGTACTGCAAATTGCAGCAGCCTTCTAGGTGCACTATTTGTTCCTTTAGAAACTACTTCCCGCTGAGAGAAAGAGAGAGAGAGAGAGAGAGAGAGAGAGAGAGAGAGAGAGTGAGAGAGAGAGAGAGAGAGAGAGTAAGTTAAGAGCATACGTTTGCTAAAGGAAGAGTAACAAAACCAATTGCTGAACCACAGTACAAGTTTTTACAGAATTTAAGATCTCAAACCTCTATCATTCATGCTATAAATGTGTAGACTCATAGTAAAGAGGAAAACAACCCAAGTTTAATTGAATCAATTTCCTAGGACTGTAGTAGAAAACTATTATCTTTGCCAACAAAACAGAAAATCAAAATAATAGTAACAATAGATCTAGAGCTACTGGATACTCAAGACAGGACATCGTGAGTACCCACACTTTGGCAAGTATTTTGATCACGGAGGTCCAATGTGAGTGTGATCATAGAATCAGGGAAAACCAAAAAGTAGTATGTGATTAGCATTGATAGATAGTCTTCAATTTGACCAATGAGTCATCATTGATAACCCTAAACTGAAATAGCATTTGAAAGCTAGGCAGTAAAAGCATGAATATACTGAAGCTACCAGCTTCTTACATGGTTTTTGTTCTACAAGGTACGATAAACAATACCAGCAACAACACCATAGATAACAGGGTCCAAACAATTTCCTACAATCAAACCACACATGAAATACAAGCTTTAAGCACATATAAGCTAAAAATCATCCTATTGAAGCATGAACAATCCAGAGGGAGTTCACAACTATATTTCTGTGTCATCAAACTTCACGTAGAACTTTAGGCCACAACTGCTTCAGAATCTCATCATCTTGACTTCTTAACAAAATCAAGTAACCCAAATGACATAGTCGAATGCAATCACTTCTATTTAAGCTGGATGATGTAAAATCTTCAGTTATTTACCTAATATATGCTTCCAATTGTCCCAAATTTAATGAGAACAATATACATTGAATCTGTACTGCTTCCACTTTTCACGTGTTCGACCAACACAGCACAAACAAGTTTCATATACATTTTACTGTCCACAAATGTGAACATATGAGCCACCCACACCCAAGCCTTTGGTTTTTTCACATTTGTTAGTAAGATGATTTGAATACTGGATTGACTAACCGATAACCACACAGCATATGCAAATATTCAGGTCAGTACGAAAGATAACGCTTGTCAATAAGATGATTTGAATAGTGGATTGACTAACCGATAACCACACAGCATATGCAAATATTCAGGTCAGTACGAAAGATAACTCTTAACAACTTTCTATGTAGTCAAATTTATCTGTAGTAGAGCACTTGAGCATGGGTTTCTGCTTACATAAGCTCTCTTTGCCCAACTG
Source organism: Platycodon grandiflorus (assembly GCA_016624345.1). Taxonomy (NCBI): domain Eukaryota; kingdom Viridiplantae; phylum Streptophyta; class Magnoliopsida; order Asterales; family Campanulaceae; genus Platycodon; species Platycodon grandiflorus. The sequence goes on from JACONP010000362.1 coordinate 236,878, forward strand.
ATTAAAGAAGAACAATAGCAACAAACATTTATATTACAAGGAATCTGATTGCACTTAACAAGTTTCTAACTCCGAACAAGCCAAAATTGACAAGACTAACCACCATTAATACAAATGAAGGACGGAGAGAGAGAGAGAGAGAGAGAGAGAGAGAGAGAGAGAGAGAGAGAGAGAGAGAGAGAGAGAGAGAATATCAAACTCACTTGTGGCCGTTCATCAGGTCGACTTCTTTTTCTCTGAGTTGATGGTCGAGGCGACAAAGATCGTTTTGCTTGACCAATATTCTGATTTGTTTCCTCCTCCCTATGGATATTGGTGATCACTGCGCTTCGAAGAGGAGGAGGTTCATCCGCATCTCTTACTAAGCCTTTCCACTCTTTAATGTGTCGGCGCTTAGACAATTTGTTAGAATTTTCTTTCTCTGGTTCAGAATCCAAGCGGAGAGGATCAGTCTTTCCACCCTGCTCCCCAGATGTTGATTTTGGTTTTGCTTCATCAGCACAAGATTCCCCAGGTTGTACATATAGATCAATATTTGATTGCAGATGATCCCACAGCCTATAGAAATGCAAGTGTAAGGGGTTGGAACCATCAACGAGAAAAGTCACTACAACCATGTACAATAACACCAATAGTAATCAAATTACCAGGATACAAAGGAGTCACTGTCATCGCCCAAAAATACATTCAACTCGTTCTTTGCTTCCTCTTTGCGCCTGCCATTTTTAAGTAAGACTATCACATATTCCTGCAAATGCATTCTAGCTAGTTAAGTAAATAGACAAGGCCAAATTAGTTGTATAGAACAAACTCAAATTCTAAGCTTAAGTATATACAAGCCCAGCTATGCCCTCTTTTGCCCCATATATGCTAGTTAGCAATTTATGGGGGAAATAACAGAGATATCAATTGGCATATTTGACAACTAACTTTTACAGCATAGACCATGAAAACAACCACCACTCTAGTATAAGCATAGCAAATTTGGAGAATAGTTTAAGAGAAAAGGGAATCAAACCAAAGTAGTGCAAAATTATCATATCCTGACTGCCTTATATGTTGCCATTGATGCCATAGGGGTTTGGTTATGGTTATGTTTCCAGGGCTCAGATTCATCAATACATAACAGGAAAAAAAAAAAAAAAAAAGGCCTGAAAGAACTTAAAGGGTGAAGGAACATGTCATGCACACTTATACATATATAATTTTTAATAATTCATCTCAACTCATAATCTTCACGATTACACTAGAGGAAGATTTTATTTTGAAATATACTAGACTCGTGGGGACAGTTACAACTTACAAGACAGTAAGTGAAAACAAACTTGGGAACAAAACCTAAATTATAATGATTTAATGAGAAGATGCTATAAGGGTTCAGTTTTGTAATGCATGAAGTTAAGGGAGGATCAAATAAAATCCAAAGAAATTGATAATCAAAACTCCATTCAGCATGTATGTATGCATACTTAACCATCAACATTTTAGCAATTACGGCACCATCTGAGTTTGACTTGAAGTTCAATGCCAAGTCCACAGGAAATAATTGGCGGACACAGCTTTATTTACAGCAAATGCTAATCCATGCTAAACTTTTAAGATGTGTTTCTTAGAAATGCGACCAGGATAGTAGGGGAGTGTAAACTACAATCTGTGACCCACTAATCCTTCAAGCAAAGCATGAAAGATAACCAACCAAACACACCCCCACCCCTTCTCTCCCTCTCTCCAAGTTGTCAACAAATTCAGTCAGAAAGTGGTTGACAGGTACAGAACATCGAATGCATCAAACTATCAAAAATCAAAGTCATCCTCCTAAAATTCGACAACAAAAAGTAGATCACACTTGCAAGCCCATCTAGTGGGCCGCAAGAAACAACCTCTAGAATTACATCACATCCAGGTTGCTCAAAGGAAAGTTGCTTAGTTAATAGTTTCCCCCCAATGGCGGACCAAGAAAGTTTTGTTCAGAGGGAGCGAGTCCCAAATTGTTAAGAAAAAGTTAATAAAGTTTCAGCATTTTCGATAATCTCAAGAAAAATTTTGAAAAAGATTGCAAGTAAAGATCATCATTTCTATTTCTGATTTGATCCAAATATTGAAAATTATCATTTTGGATTAAAAGAAACAATCGTACTCTGACAAAAAGAGAGAAGAGTCATATGTATTTTTTTAAATACCAAGTAGTTTAGCATAAATCACTTCACAAAGAGTGAACAGGGTATACTTGCTGAGAGCAGAGTTTTCACCGCTTCATTTAATACCCGTAGGGATTAAAAGATTTTGCTTTACACCCCCAAAATTATGAATCTACATTTTTATCCTCACAAAATCGTAGAAGTTTCAGCGGGGGCAGCCAACAACACTGGGCCCAAGAAGTCCGCCCCTGCTTCCCCAACAGAAATCGTAAACCAATGACACTTGATCGCAGTGACAAGTCATTGTGGTTCTTCGAGGTTGAACAAACTCCCCTATCAATAAGAATTAATAATTGACTCCCTTATAAACTAGCCTATGGACCCAAATACTATCTATCTATGAGTCTGAAATGCTTGAATGAGTGGATGCACAAACATCGCCAATATTGAATAAGTACAACTACTTCATTCCTGCTAGCTTACCACATATCATAATGAACCAACCAAATGCTAGCGCAAGGTTGCAAGTCGAAACAAACAGTTTAGGAATTTAGCTCAGCTTGTTTAGTCTCAATGTTTAGGCTCATTAGGTAAATAAGCCGAGCTTGAACAAATGTAAGTTCGACTTGGGGAAGCTTGGGTTTGCTTGCTTGTATAAATTCTTAGGATTAAAATATTGATTAATGCAATATATAAGTATCTCTCATGAAACTCATGAAATATTTAGTCATATAATTTAAATGTTTACTTTTTCATGCCACGTATATAAATTTGGGTTAATTACTTATTTACCTATCAAACTATGCTTAAGAGTTTAATAAACCTATTGTTGTAATTTCGTATATATGAATCCTATCAAAGTTTTAAAAAAGGTATCAAAAAGCCCCACACTGCCGGCCCTCCATCTGAATTCGAACGTGATGCGGGAGCATTGAGTTACGATCTTCGCAAAGACCCAAACAAAGTTGTGGATGCATTACAAGTGGGTGAAGATGGTTTGACTTTGTGTCTCGAGGCTTTGGTGTTGCAAAAAGGCAAGTTTCGTGAGTTTGGAAGACCTTTGGAGGTCACGTGCACGACAAGGAGCGATATATGGGAGAAAGAAGGTATAGGCAACAAACTGGTTGAAGAGCGATCGCCTTAGGCCAGGGGGAAGCGATCGCATTGGAAGAAAATTCGAAGGCCAGCCTACTGGCCACAAAGCGATCGCTTTGTGGCGCAGGAGGGCGATCGCCCTCTAGACAGATTGAGCAACTTCGAGTTTCCTGCTGCTGTTTTGACTCCCAAGCTGTATAGGATTGTTTTCTATTCCTAGGAAGAGTAGTATTGTTAATGTTTATACTATTAGGATTAGTTTTCTATTCCTTGTTAGATTAGGATGCTTTGTAAACACCTATAAATAGGGCTAGATCTAAGTTGTAAAAATTCAGATTATTGTTATATAATTCTCAAGGAGAAATTTCAAAGAACAAGGTTGTTCTTATTTTTGTCTATTATTTCCTTAGGTCTAGGAGGTAATATTCAAAAGGATTCTTTACGATAGGTGAGTGAAGCCTATCCGGTGAATCCAAGCGAGGTCTTTACGTTAGGAGAGTGAATCCTAACCGGTGACTCGTGTTCTATCTTCTATTTTCGCTGCAACTTTGATCATTGTTTCATCATCTTCATCCATAGTTTCGTAAACGACAAATCCGGCGTTTGTTACGCATCAGAACGGAAATGTCTGGACAACAGTTGCACCCCCCATGGGTTTGATTTATCTCAATGTCCACCCCTTTTGTGCGGTTTGGTTAGGCTTATCATATAATTAAGCACCTGGACTAGTTTAAAATGCATTTTATCTTTAAAATGCTAGTTTAAAAATAACTTAATAAATTCCATTAACTAAAATATATTTTATCTCTTCTTTCTTATTTTCATTATTAATGTTTTCAAATTATACTTTTGACTAGTTTAAAATGCACTTTATCTGATTTTTCTTTTTAAAGAGAAATGAGGTGTAATCTTGCAAGTACATCTTGCATTATATACCAAAAGTCTCCATCTTTTTTTAAAAAAAGTAATATGTATGAATAAATAAGCGTCAAAACAAGTGACGCGTCATATGTACACAGGGAGTATACCAAAAAAGTCAACCTACTACCAAATAGAAAATCTATCCTCAAAGTCAACAAAAGGATTCGCACCCAACTAGATCGCCTCGCCGCACCAGAAAAATAGAGATGGAATAGCTCTTTTAAGACATTAACACTCAACTCTACGTTCTCAAAATTTAACGTCATACAAAAATATCTACCCCTCCATCCCAAAACAATAGTCTCATTAGACAATATGGTAGGTCCTCAATTGTACAAGTCTCGACTCCAACTAGAGTGAGTGGTTGCAGCAGTTCAAGCAGGTGCCAAGCTAATGAGAAATCATCTAAACTTTTCAGATTGTAGCTTTATTTGTTTGAACCACCTTTAAAATGCATTAAATTTATATCACAGTTTAGAAATGCGACTATTTATTTCGGACAAATCAAAAAGGAAGGTGGGGCTATTCTTTCGGGACAAAGGGAGTATTATCTTAGTACAAAGTAAACAAAATGAAAGGTTTAACTATTCAAATGACTGTATTTTTTTTATGATAGTAATAATCAGGTACCATGGGTTGGTTATCTGCATGGACTAGTAATAACTGACGTATTGGGACATCCCTGTTGGTGGAATTTCAAGTAGAGTGCTAATGAGAAGGCAACAAAGAATACCGGAATATATTTAAACATAATTTGAAAGTACAAAAGAAAAAAGGCATTTAAAGAAATAATTTAAGTAGAATGGATTTTAAAAAAAATTACAATCTTAACTACAGTCTACAAATGTACTACTGGTATGGTTCTAGTTAGGTATACGTAATAACATTGAGCTTTTGCCAATAAGGATGCTTTCATTTCTATTTTTTTATTCAGCTCTTATTTTTTATTTTTTTATTTTTTTGATAAGTAATAAGTATATTCAAACTAGCGCAAAAAAGGTGACGCGTCCTTTGTACATTAGGAGTATACACTACCAAAAGATCTATCTAACTCATAGAGAAGCTATTCACAAATTCTACCAAACAATTAACTGGGGGGGAGGGGATGATAGTTAGACCCTGAGCACCAAAAGAACATCATGTGAAGTAGGGTATTTTTCAAACTAAGGAAGGATCCTTCCTCATTATCAAAAGCTCTCCTATTTCTCTCCCTCCAAATCGATCAAAAAACTGCTGATGGAGCTACTTCCCATTTCAAATTTTTACTTTTGTTGCTCCCAAAATATCTCAAGTTTCGAGAAGCTCTTGAATATTACTCGGCATCACCCAAGAAATATTAAAAAGGCAAAACAGCAGGTTCCACATCTTCATCGCCACCGGGCAGTGAAGATGCAGGTGATTAACACTCGCCCCACTCTCTTTACACAAAGCACCAATTGGTATAAATTTTACGTCGACGACGCAGATTGTCCCATGTGAGAATAGCCTCATTCGCAGCTTCCCACACAAAAAACGCCACTCTATTTGGAGTTGTAGATCTCCACATTGTCCTCCAAGGAGACCGAGTCGACTAACTATTTGTCAATTTTAGATAATATGATTTAACCGAGAAAATGTTTCCTTTGGACCCCTTCCATACTACTTTATCCTCCATGGTTCTAATTTGTGAGAATATAGCAATTCAAGAAAATGCATAATATCTCCCAACTCCCAATCTTGAAAGTTTCTTGAATATCAGGCTCTAATCACTATTCCATCTTCAATCTTCATAATAGAATTGACCACGCAATCCTTGTTCATGGCTATGCTAAAGATGTTAGGGAAAGTCCTCCAAAGTTCCTCTTCACCACACCACTTGTCTTTCCAGAACAAGACCGAAGAACCCGTCCCTATCTCGAACGAGATGATCTCCTTTGCCATACTTGCTCACTACTACACTTCTCCAAAGTAGAGTATTATTAGTGAGATATCTCTACAATCATTTGCCAAGCAATGTTGTATTAAAGGACTTAGAGATTCCTAATGCCAAGCCCGCCATCCTTCACATTGGTGCAAACCTTGTCCCATTTAACCAGGTGATATTTACGATCTTCCGATTGACCCTCCCAAAGAAAGTCCCTCTCCAACTTTTCAATCCTTTTCGAACAAAAGCGGGGATCTTAAACAATGACAAAAGTAGGTAGGGATGTTGGAGAGAGTATTCTTTATCAAAACAAGCCTCCCACCTTTTGAGAGAAACTGTCTTTTCCATCCCACCAAACGCCTCTCAAATCTGACGGAATCCATGACTTTACTTTGGAAGGAGCTCCCATAGGTTACCCAAGATAAAAAGAAGGAAGATTGGCGACTTTACACCCAAAGAAAGAGGCCAAAGATTCCACATTCTTACTCCTCCAACTAGAATAATCTCACTCTTGCAAATGTTTATTCTCAGACCCGAACAACTGAAAGAACAATAACACCAATCTCAAATACCCGTGACTTCGCTACCCCACAAAAACTAGCGTGTCGTCCGAAGAAGATGAGAAATCGTAGTCTCCGATTCATCCCCCTACCCACCTTGAATCCGCTGATAAATCCACCTATAACTGCTTTGTTCATCATTCTACTAAAAGCCTCCATAACAAGAATGAATAAGAACGGGGATAACGGGTCCCCCTGACGTAAGCCCCTCGAACGAGCAAAAAACCCAATAGGGTACGAAAAATGGCACCGAGGATATGCGAGTAGATCCATTTCCTCCACTTCAATCCGAAGCCCATTCTCTCCAACATATACAATAAAAGTCCCAATTCACATGTCATACACTTTCTCGATGTCCAATTTACAAAGCAAACCTGATTCTCCACTTTTCAACCTAGCATCCACGATTTCATTTGCAATGAACGATGCATCAAGAATTTATCGATCACGACGAAAGCATGTTGTGAATCTGATGTGATCTTGCCGATGACCTTTCTCACCTTCTAGCTAGCACCTTTGCAATAATATTATAAACTCCTCCGATTAGACTTATAGGCCTAAAATCCTTCAAGTCCTCCGCGCCCTTTTTGAAATTAAAGCAATAAACGCCGCATTAAATTTTTTTCAAACATCATATTGGCATAAAAAGTGAAAAACCTTCATTATGTCCACCTTAATCACCTCCCAACAGTGTTGGAAGAACGCCAATGAGAATCCATCCGGACCGGGCTTTATCTCCATTCATAATGCCTCCACAACTTCTTCCTCTTCAAACGGTTGCTCCGGTCGCACTAGACTCCTCTAGATCAAGGGAGTTAAAAACTGCACCTTCTAAACTAGGCCTCCAAACTCTCCTATCATGATAAAGCCATTTGTAAAACCCTACAATCCCATCCTTAATCTCTTCTTTGCCTTCCACTATCATTCCATCTACTCTTATCCTCCTGAACTCATTTTTTGAGTTGTGCACCGAATCCATCCTCTAAAAAAATTTGGTGTTTCCATCTCCCTCTTTGAGCCATTGAATACGGGATTTCTGCTTCCAACTAATTTCTTCGAATGTCAGGAGCCTTCCAAGTTCTTTTTTATTCGGTATGTGATTATCTTCCTCCTCACTCATTCCTCCATTTCCCACTTTTGCATCCAGCTTCTTTATCTCTTCCGCTATACTATTAATTCTAATCTCCACCTTGCCAAATGTCTCCCTATTCCATACTTTTAAGTCTTCTTTTATTAACTTCAGCTTTTTAGCAAGTTTGAAACATGGATCTCCTTCCATCATGTAAGACTCCCATTTAGATCTGACCCATTCCACAAAGCCCGGTTCTTTGAGCCACATATTCTCGAATCTGAAAGGTAACTTGCCTTTAAAAATCCTCCACAGTCAAGAAGTAATGGAACATGATCAGAAGTCACTCTAGGAAGACAAGACTCAGTAGTGCCCCGCTAAAACAATCATCCCAGTCCGTTGATACCAAAAATCTATCAATTCTAGAAAATTAATTTATTTCTCCATTTCTAAACCATGTAAAATCTCCACCAACTAAGTGAAGGTCCACGAGCTCCGCTTCGTTAATAAAATCATTAAACTCCACCATTGCTTCAGAGTATACACGAGAACCGGATCGTTCATGCGGGAATCGAACAGCATTGAAATCCCCTCCTAAACACCACAAACCTTTCCATCTATTCCTTACTGCCTTCAACTCCTCCCAGAAAAGCCTCCGGTGGCCCAGACCAGTGAAAAGCCAGCGTTTATCAAAGTTCGACGGCTTCAGCGCAACCAAAACTGAAAAAAATCCCAAGTCCAACCCCTCTTTTGTAAGATACATTGTATCCCACGTAACCAAAATACCTCCAGCCGCCCCTGCTGCTACCAAATGTTCCCAATCCACCCATCTATTTCCCCAAATGTTGTTTAACACTCAAATCTATTCTTCCCATTTTGGTTTCAGCTGAGGCACACTGCGTGCGGTTTCCATCTTTTCAACGCTCCTTTAATAAGAGTTCTCTTGCCCAAATCATTTATACCCCACGCGTTCCATGAGATGATTCGTAACTGCATTTAAGTAAAATTTCTTTTTCTCCTTCCTTCACTTTCTATCCCCTTAATCTGCTCAAAATTCAAACTGCTGCATAGTTGTTTTAGTTCCCTCTTCCCCTTGACCTGAGACTTGCTGCTCTTCTTACTACTGCTGTCCCCTAATTTCCTTCGTTTTCTTTCAATGTCCAGCAATTAGTCCAAAATTTTATCCTCAAATCCATTACAAGAAATCCCCAAAAATCTCCCGAAATTGCTGGCTTTTTGTTTCACCCATATCGATGCATCTTCCATTTCCCTATCTGCCAAAGCCGCGAAATCACAGTTGTCTTCCGGGCGCACCACAGCCAAAGGGGTGCAAATCAACGGAGATCCCAACTCGCTATGATTTAAATCGGTGGTCTCTTCACAATCTGAATGACACCCATCTCCTTGACTGCAGTCCCTAATGCTCTCCTCCCCATCCCATATCTGTGGGCAAAATGGCAATCATAAGAGGCTTCAGAACCCCTTGAGGAGAAGAACCCTCTTCCATTCCTCTACAGCAATCCTCGCCCTCCAATTTTTTAGTCAAGTCAACAATATCCTCGACATGTCCCATCAATGGGAAATTTCCGATTGACCTACCTTCCTAAAAAATCGATTCGCACCCTTCCTCAACTCAATCCTCTCTTTTTACTAGCACTTCCTTTTTTTTCGAACGTCTTTTACGGTTATTTTTCATAAAACTTTCCTATAACCAATGCGAGCATATAAAAACACTTTACAATCAAATTATGTATTGCATTCCTTTTTTTTCTTTTTGATAAGTATTTATAAAAGAAAAGCGTGTGACGCGTCCTATGTACACACAGGGAGTACACAAAATACGCTACCCCTAATAAATAGAAATGCTATCCACAAAATCTACAAAAGGGTTCACACACGTCGGGATAGACTCGCCACACCAAAAGTAAAGTCTGAAATATAAAAACCTTTAACCCATTTACATTCTTCTCTACATTCTCGAAAGCTCTGACACTCCTTTCCTTCCAAATGGTCCAGCCAAAGGAGTAGCATCCCAAAAGCTACTACTACTCCTACTTTTGTACAACAACCACCTAAGGAGCAATTCCTTAACAGGGCTGGCATCACCCGATAAAGTTGGAACGAGCTGAAAATGAAGCCCCATAACTCCTTACCAACGGGACAATGCAGCAAAAGATGGTTCACGCTCTCCCCATCTCCCTTGCACATGTAACACCAATTAATATAAATCCTCTTTGTGACTCAAAGATTATTGCTGGTCAAAATGGCTCCATTAGCATCTTCCCACATTAAAAAATCCACTCTAGCTGGGGCCTTGGATTTCCACCACTTTCCAAGGAAACAAAATTGCTGCTAGGCCTTAAAATATGATAAAAGGATTTAACTGGAAAGGCTTTGTTCTTCTCTCCGCCCCACAAAACTGAATCCTCTGTGCTATCGTACATGAACTCAAAAAGATGCTGAAAAGGATCCGAATTTCACTCCTTTTTGGATTACTGTGAGCTCCCAATCTTGCGGGTTCCTTGAAACAAGGGATTCCAAGTACCGTTCGCTTGCACGAGATATGTAACATACAACTAACAATTCCTTATCGCTACAATATTGTAAAGATCGAGAAAAGCTCTCCGAAGCTCCATTTCTCCACACCACTTGTCAACCCAATATCTAACCGATCCTCCGTTTCCATTTTCAAAAAATAAACGCTACCTAAACTTATTCCAACCTTTACGAATACCTTTCCATACACCCACTCCGTAAGGCGTGCGAACCTCACCCAGAGACCACCCTTGATTATTATCCCCATACTTACTAACCACCACACTTCTTCAAAAAGAACCTCTCTCAATCAAACATTTCCAAAGCCACTTCCCCATTAAAGCAGTTAAAATATCTAAGATTTTTAATCCCTAATCCCACTCCTCTCACATCAGAACAGACCAAACCGCACTTAACATGATGGAAAATCCCTTTCCAGACTCTCTAACCTCTTGGTCACTGAAGAAGGAAGAGTGAACACTGACATAAAGTAAGTAGGTAAGCTAGAAAGGGTACTCCTATGCATTGCATTCCTATTAATCAATTAAAAGCAAAACTTGAAAACATAAACAATGAAATTAAGAAAGAAGCAAAAAAAATGTATTTTAATTAATAGAATTTAATTGAGTTATTGTTAAACAAGTTATTTTTAAAATAATGTACTTTAAACTAGTCACAAATACTTAACTAAATGACAAGCTCAACCGAACCTAACAATAGAGATAGGTATTGAGATAAATCCAAACCATGGGGAGTAAGCGGAATTAGTCCAATCATTTCCCGTTAGACTTTAGATGGAGGATTGACGAAGTGGGACTATTTGATACCTTTTTTAGAACGTTGATAGGATTTATATATGCAAAATTACAACGATAGGTTTATTGAAGAAAAGTTTGATAGGTAAGAAAGTAATAAACCCTATAAACTTTTAATCATTTCATGACATTCAATATGTTCTATTTCATTTTTATGCAAAAAAATACTCCCTCCGTCCCGGATAAATGTTCCTAGATGATAAAACAATTGTATTAAGAAACATAATTAATGATGTCCTTAAAATGTGTTTTGACGATAATACCAATGAACATTAATTGAGTTCAACTATTCTAAATAATTGGATTTCTTTGGGATGTGTTATATTAAATGAAATTTTAAGGGTATATTAAGAAGAATGATAGAGAATAGTTAGATCAAAAGTCTTTAGGAACATTAATTGGAACATCCCAAAATAGAAAGTAGGAACATTCATCCGGGACAGAAGGAGTATTAAATAACCAAAGATTTACTGCATTTGTTATATTTTATAAACGAGCTAAGCTCTTTAGCTCGAGAAGTAGCTGTGCTTGGAGCAACTCACATGGGCTTGTTTGAATAGTAAACAAGCAAACACAACATTATTTGAAGCTCATTTACTGAACGAGCTGAATCCAAACACACCAAAGCTCCGGTGGAAACTAACATTGATAGTTTTGGACAAAAGAGCTGATTAAGCATAGGTAGCCTCATAGAAAAAGTGAGTTGCACACAAATAAGGAAAAACTTAGAAACAAGGTCATTTGTACAAAGTGCACAAAGAGCCATTTACAAGATGTCACCTGTACTTGCTACCCAATCATTTTTAGGTGCAATAAAATAATGATAGTCTAGTAGGACAAAGTTGCATTTATGTCCAGATGTGAATGATTTTATGTATATTTTGTATAGATGACCTAGTATGTAAGGTTGTTCCCATAAACATTACTGCGTCTGTCCTAAAAGAAGTCCCTTATTCTTTTATGGGGATGTCCCAAAACTCACTTTGAGAAATTTTTTTCGTTTTTTTGTTTTTTTTTTTTTAGCAATGGTCTATAATACCCACTTTCATTTTGACAAAGAAAATGCAGTGGGTCCCATTGACTTAACCACTTGAGGGGTATGTGAGGATATTATAGGAAGTGACCATATAGTCGAATCATTTTCTTAATAACCATGTAGAGTCAAAGTGGGACTCGCTTTTTTGGATGGAGTACCTAGTTTTTAATATCTTTTTCAAAAAAAAATTCAAGATGTCAAATATAAAATAGTAGCCTAATTTGTCTTCTTAAATTGCCATGCAAAACTGCAACTTTCACTTGGTTGGCGAGCATCCAGTTACTTGCAAATGAATCTAAATGACAAGCATCAAGAGTGGTGCATACATAGTTATTAACAGCAAAACCGGGCAAGGGGTTGGCGCCTCAGGAAGGTCAAGCGAGGTGATGTCTCAACCGTGGCAGCAGCACTTGCCTTTCTCACCTATGCGTGAGGCGATCAAAGGCATCAATTTTGGGAAGGTGGATCAAAAATGGCCTTTAGCCATCTTTATGAAAATGACATCCTGTCTAACCTTATAACAAAAAAAAAAAAAAAATGGAAAAAACAAAACCAAAGTCCAATCAGACTTCTCGGTGGGTTGTGAGCTGCGACTCTACTTCTCCACCTCCCGTGACACGACTGCCGTACCACGGACAACCGACAAGATGCCGACGTCGACTCCAGCGAGAGACGACCGAAGGTACTCAAACTTCTAACTCTTTAGCGTCTATAATTTTCTTTCTGTTTCTTGCGTCGGTTATTGAGGAAATAAATGAGAGTTGAAAATTTCAGTAAATTCTTGCAATTTTGGAGAATGCGAAGTTTCAATCTTAATTTTGTGTTGTTTTTTAGGGTTATAACATATTTTCTTAATTTTGGGGAATAAGAAATTAGGCCAAAATATGAATTACCCCCCAAGGTTTCCACCAAATCCCAAAGTGCCCCACATAAGGTTTGTCCGAAACTTCGATGTTGCCAATTTTCCCGTTAGTCCCGGCGTGATGGCGTTAAAAGTAGCAAATCCATCACGTGCCTTGCACGTGAGGGGGGCAATTGGGTCTTTTCGTTATATATATAGAATACTAACTAAAGGAGGTCAAAGTGTCAAAAGAACAACACTAAATAAAGGGGGTCAAAGTGTAAAAAAAGACCCAATTGCCCCGCCACGTGCAAGGCACGTGATGGATTTCTGTTACTTTTTTAATGGTCATCACGGTCAGGGGGCTAACTAGGAAAATTGGCAACATCAGACGGATTTCTAGGGCAAACCTTATGTGGGGGGGGGCACTTTGGGATTTGGTAAAAACCTTGGGGGGTAATTCATATTTTGGCCAAGAAATTATATCAATAAAATAAGGTTGTTGCAGCCTTGCAGGATGTTCTATCAATAAAACAATTGAAGTTTGGAGAAATTTGTGTTATTGCTATTATACGGGAACTTGATTTCATGTAGTATTTTTGTTTATAACATGCTTTTGAAATTTGTTATAAAAAATATTTTTTAAATTTAATTTTTCCTTAATTGTCGCCTTGCTCATCTTTCGCCTCTCGCCTCAAAAGGTACCTCTCGCCCACCTCTGGCATTTATTAACCATGGGCAAATATCATATAATATTATACTCCCTCCAACCAAAAAAAAATAGTCCTACTTTCCTTTTTGGTTTGTCAAAAAATCCCATTTTCAAAATTTAAGCTATAAATCCTCATTAAGTTTTTTTCCTTTTTTCTTTCTTTCTAAATACATGATATTTATCTTCCGTGTCCAAACAAAAAAGATAAGACATTAGTGCAATTTAAAAGGAATATATAAAGAAGTAAAAGTACATTATAAAAAGTATGACTTTTCATATTGGACAATTTATCTAGGATGAAAAGCATAGATCTTATGATCCACCAAATTATATCAAAGTTCAACTATGTCACCTCTTTAATGGAGTCTTACTTAGTCATACAATCAGTATATCGAATTGTAAGGAAGTATTATCGCTCCAGCAATCTTGCAATAAGTCTGAAGAACCAGGCCACCCACGTAATAGGCCATCTAGAGCCAAAAAGTAAGATCCATTTTACTTCATCTTATCCTTTTCTGATATTATCATTACAGAATGACTCGTAAATTCTCTAAAACCTATTAGACATAAAACAACCCCTTCAAACAAGCCTTTAGGGTAAACAAGAAGCCTTATGAGAATGAGTCCTAGACTTGTGTGACAGCACATTGATAAGTCCGAGTATATGTAACAAAAAGTATAGTGAACGCTTAGGACAGAGTATGAAAAGATATGCTTCAAGCACACTGAGAAGGGAAAGGAGGAGAATGCCTACCCTCTCAACTCTCAAGGAACAGAGATGAATGCCAAACCCCAAAAGGCATCAGCCATGCATTGTCAGCCTGTGCACACAAGCTGATAAAACTCAATATTTTTCAATTCTCTAATTTGCTGATGAGCTATTGTGTATTGATATTACATATGAACTCGACCTTGTCCAAATTACTTGGAAGCAGCTACATGAATCCTTTCCCACCACTATATTCAATCAAAAATACGCCAAAACCACACTCAGTTGTATCCTTCTTACTTATTGTCACGCATGTTAGTTTGGGTATTCACCTACCTCTAGCCCTGTTGTTCATAATGATGTTATGTAACTTTCTAGATAAGTTTTAGTGGTTTATGTCATATCCCCTCAATATCACACTAATTTTACTACTCTCCGTAAGATTGGTGATATGGTGAGTGATGGAATTCCTTGGAAATTTACTTTCATTTCTGCTTTGTGGAATATTTGGAAAGATAGAAACAAAGAAGTGATTGATGGAGTCACTCAACACCCGACAAAACTTGCTTGAAGGCCAAGATCTTTGCCGGTGAAGGATCCTTTGCCTTTATGCAAAATGTTAATTCTATAATTGTCAAAGTTCCTCAATTTATTTCTTGGCTTCCCCCGTGCACGCAAAATAAAACTTAACACTCACGGAAGTGTCCAATCCTATAATAAGAAGTATTGATTTGGAGAAGTTTTCATAACCGAATGAGGAAGTTGGATCTATGGTTTCTATGGTAGCTTGGCTCCATGTTCTAGCCTTGAGGCGGAGCTTCATGCCATTCTTGTGGGCCTTGAAATTGCTCAAGCAAAGGGATGGGGGGGTGTGCTCGTGGAAACGGACTCGCAAGCGGCCAGAGACAAAAGTTACCCCGTCACCGCTCTTTCAGAAGATATCAAACTTCTATTGGATTTGACCCTGCAACACACTTTGAGGGAAGGAAATGCCAATCATTTGGCGAACATTGGAGCAGAGCAAGATTTGCATCTAGAGTTGTTGTCGGAACCAAATGATGACCTTCGCATCTTAAGCATAAATAGTAGGGGAGTTGCTTTCCTCAAGTTTTAGTGTTGTTTTGTTTATCTTTCCAAAAAAAAAAAAAAATCATTTACTCCTATGTTCCTTAGTTTTTCAGCATCCCCTCTATAAAATAAAAAGGGTCTAATACCCTTTTGTTCCTAAATAATTGTCTTGTTTGAATGGGCACACGGATTAAGAAAAACTAATTGACTCTATTATAAATATTGGTATAGTATGTACTTTCCATTAAAGCCCTTGTGCATGTGGTCATAATTAAAGTAGGAAGAAAAAGTATGGATAAAGTGGTAAAAGTGTTTTCCTAAAAAAAAAAAGGTTTAGAAACAAGACAATTTTTTTTTTAGGAAAACACTTTTACCACAATTATTTAGGAATGGAGGGAGTATAAATTTTCTTTCAACTTAACAAGCATATGCCAACACATAACATTCCGCATACACTTCTCCACTTCACCCAACCTAATATTATGTTATGACTAACATCAACTCCCACCTCTCTATATTGAATAGATTAGCATTAAAAATAAAATAATTGTCCCCTATCTAGTTTGGCATTAGTCAATGCCTTTGTGATGTCAACAGTAATGACAAGCACCATGCCATCTCATATATGTTAAGCAAATCCATCCATCATTAATGAAAAGAGAAAAGGACTTCACGAATCCCATCCTCGAAGGAGTGCGACAATGAATGGGAGTTCACACGTTTCTCCTCATGTAGTTCTACCTATGGTCACACCCCTTCATACATATCCTTAATCACATTAACATACCTTGCTTCTTTTTCTTTTCTTCTCTTTTTTTTTTTTTTTTTTTGTGGGATAGAGAAAGAAGATTTCATAGATAAGGAGTGCATAGAAAACGTACAAGACATCCACGATTATAACCAAGATGAAAAGACTCTGCCGAACAAAAGAGAAAAACACTCAAACTTAACAAGCACTAATAACCAAGTACACCATTTCAATCTCTAGCGAGATTAGACAAAGGCAAAGGCAGGCCTCTAAATATCCCCAATGCCATAGCCAAAAAGATCAAGCAGTCCCAAAGCAGATTCAGATTAATCTTCTTGCCCTCAAAGAGTCTAGCATTCCTTTCAACCCATATACACCAATGAATGGCAAAAATCACACAATCCCAAAGACTTCGTCACTCTTTTCCTTTCCCAAAACCCTTCCTTTTTTGGACCAACACATCCTCCCCGGTATCGGGGCTGACCAAAGACTCATTAGATATAGCAAACAAACAAACCCACAAGAGCCAAGCCATAATACAATGAGAAAAAGGTGTATCCAGATTCCAGACTTGACGACGTTTTAGGACGCCTTCTTTGCCTACAATCATTAGTATTGCACATACTATGAACCATAGACCAAACAAAAGCTCTACTTGAAAGGGATTTTAGCCTTCCAAATAAAGCAGACAGTGGGAAAGGCAGGGGAGCATTAGAACAACACGAGAAATCATGAAGAGATCGAGTGCTAAAAGAACCAGATGGACTGAGATTCCAAATACATCTATTAGCAGTTTCCTCAATGGGACATCCCCCAAAGGGAAATAAGAGATAAGAGTTCAGCAACTTCTCACTTCATATTTTAACTCCTTTATCCTCAAATGCAAACCAAACTGTCCATATGGGCACCCGATCTTACTCCCTCTCTAATCAATGAAAACCATATATCAGTCTTTCTATCTTTCAATCAATCAACTCCATAATAGATGGTTTCCAACTTCCATTGTTGAACTTCCAAGCATAAATTGAAACTGATCCTCATATACTTTATTTCACATTTTAATCTTCTGAAAAACTCTAACAATGTTACATGATATGGTTGATTAATTTTATACCACTATAACCTCTACAACTTAATATACTCATTATTTTGTACAGTGGCGTATAACGCTCTTTCTTTATCAAAACATCTAATTGTGTTAAACATCAAAAGTACCCAATCCTAAAAAGAAGACATGGACTCAAATATCCTAACAACTAACAATCCCAATTTATCCTAATTACACCAATTGAACTAATCCTGATTCAGTATCAGATAAGAATGCACAAGATCCAAATAATAATCTATGATGTCTATTTGTGTGCTTGCGTTCAGCAATCCATGGAAAACTATCTTGTATATATTATATATCACAATTAACACAGAATGAGCAACAAGCTTCATGGTAGAGGACTACAGTATCTCTGTGTGTCTGTGTGTGTATAACAAATATTTCTCAACACTGTACAGCTGTGTCAATTCAGTATTAAAAAGGCTTGATTACCTCTACATGTTTTGTCTCAACAGTATTCTCTTCATAGCTTTAGATTCAACTCGTGAACGTGAAACTTAAAAAAGTAAACAAAAACATCTCCATATAATTTGAGATTTTCTATACAACCTCAGAATATGATTTTACTCCAACCTAATTTTCTAAAAGACATAGAAACCAGTAGAAGTGCATTCTTAGAATTTTATTGCTTGACATTTTATGTCTCATGATTCTAAGATTCCTTTTTTAAACCAAAAGTTGTTAGGGGTACTAGGAGCTACTGGATTCGTGATGGGACTATTATTGCAAATCTAGTTGCAATCATATGATGAAATGAATTTACAATGACTCCAATAAGCGAGATGGCCAACAATAATGAGTAACAAGGACTCCCAAGATGGTTTTCTTAGACATATAAGTGATTATTTTGAAAATTAATACAGAAAAAGCCATGTTTTCGTATTATCAATTACAGAGAAAAGTTTTTGTCTTTGATGTTTAATTAACAAAGCGCCAGTAAACTAATTACAACTAACCATAATTGTCCTTTCTTTTGGTTACAGAAATTTTGAAATAATACATATTCGAACTAATAAAATTTGGTACCTTTGGACACTTCGGGCACAGTCCACAGGAAATACAAGCTTCATCGAACCCGAATGCAGAACCAGATTTTCTTCAAAATTGCAACTGACTGCTATGCACACTCCAACATATTCATAAATTCAGTTGGTGTGAATCAGAATACAATTCACAGCATCACGACGCCTTTTGGACATGCTTAACAGTGAAATCGTCTTTCCTCGAAATGTTTGGTACAACTGTACAAGGGGCGTTGGAGGCGGAAGAGGAAATCCAAGGAAAGAAAGGAAGGCAACCTCCTTAAAATTGTCTAATTCGAATAGTTACATACATTTTTACATTTAGACCACAAACAAATCTTCCTTGATTACGCAATCAATAAAAGCAAACACTTCTCTTTCAACCTTTTTGGTAGGAAAAATAATTTGGACCCACGACGCAAGCCACCCCCGCCACTTTCAGGATGTGGATCCAATTCTTACCAACGCAATGCCATATAAATCATTTGACCCTTAGAATAATAGAAATAAACCTACCCCAAACCTAAGCAGTAAGAGACTTAAAATCATATGTTTTCTTAAATTTGTAATACATCAGCCCCGATCATCCTTCCTTCAATTAGAAGCATTTCAGTACAAAACATATGATTTACTAGCTACACTAGCTTATTAAACGAAAGAATTCTACATCTCACGGTATAGAATCCTCTGCATGCTACTAACCATTATAAAAACACATACGTTTCAAAAATATAGATAACTAACCAGTAACAGAAGTCTATACAGCTCAGAACAGAAAGTTGTGAGTTGAAAAAAGTAATAAATAAAACAACGATACACTCCCTCCATCCCTAAAAAATAGTCTCACCTTCTATTTTGGTTTGTCCCGAAAAAGTAGTCCCATTTCTAAATTTTAACCTACAAACTTCCATTATTTTTCAAAGTTCTTTATTTCTTTGAACAACAGGACATTTCTAATAGATATCACATACAAGAGGTTGTCATGTTAGTGCAAACTATAGGAAATATAGGAAGCAAAAGTACAAATGGGACTTCTTTTTGAGGGGTATGGGGAAGTATTCTTTAAAGATTGATTAGAACCCAAAACTATTGAGATATCAAATAAGCTTGCGTATCACACGCACACATCCTAACCATCCCATCTAATAGCGTAAATTAAACTAAGAAACATCGATACCTACTCCTTGCTCACTGCCAACTTCTTACCTTTATTTATTTTTCCATCCAAAAGAATTAGTTTACTACTAATACTACTGATTGGGTCTTAAACTCCACTGGATAGCTGAGGGGTTTGGACAGCGAAACAATGGGATAACAAAACCAATTTTGATATCAGTGGACACCAAAAACCAATAGCAGAACTAGCTCAAAATGACAAAATCGGAGCATTGCAATTTGCTACTGTTCTACTCAACCGACTCGTTTAGTATTTAATTTCACTGTATCACAATTACAAATTGACATTTTCGAACCCCTAAGATATATACTACGCCAAAATTCAATCACAGGAAGTTACATTTGCAGTATGAAGTTCCTGTATAACTGATGACATGAACACTAGATAAAATTCCTTGAGAAAAAAATTCATACCACGAGAGTGTCGTCAGTATAATCTCCCATGAACTCCTTCAGCTTCTCCTTCACTCTGTCGCGCAACCTAGCCGCTCCATCACCCGCGAATTGAACTCTAAACGTCAGATCATCCATTCGATCAGAACAATCTCGTGGATTGGCAAAACCCTAGATTGCCTCAACGACTGATTCTCGAACTTGTTCGAATATCAGATAAATAAACAGTGAACAGAACCCTAGCACCCACTGATAAACACTTGGGAGAAAGTAGTGATTCGGTGAAACACAAATTAATTAAAAATATATATATATGAGAAAGAGGAGAAAGAGGAGAAACGGAGTGTGAATTTCTAGGGGGGTTTTCCGGGAGAGGGACGGAAAACAATGTGAGATTATTATTTGGCGTTATCATGGCGAAACCCCAAACATCTTTCGTCTAGTGAGAGAGAGAA
This sequence comes from Platycodon grandiflorus, assembly GCA_016624345.1. Taxonomy (NCBI): domain Eukaryota; kingdom Viridiplantae; phylum Streptophyta; class Magnoliopsida; order Asterales; family Campanulaceae; genus Platycodon; species Platycodon grandiflorus. The sequence continues at coordinate 257,185 of JACONP010000362.1, forward strand.
TCGTTGAATGTAAAATGACAAGTTAACCCTGCTTTGTCAAACGCATGCTACGTCAAAACTGAAAATTAAGCCATGAAAAAATATACTTAAAATATTAAGATATTCTTTTTTAACTTAAAATTTTTAACTATTTTAAAGAAATATTTAATTTATTAAGTGATATAATATTATATTATCAAAAATCTTATTTTTTTATATCATTTAAAATTTTCCTAATGAAGAGCAGGTTATCCAACAAGCCCTTAGTCGGGATCTCGAGTCGCTTAGGCAAGCGTTTAGTAACTTGCTTAGCAGTTGAAATATAAAAAATAAAGTTGTACTTTTACCTATAAGGATGAATCAATATACTCCCTCCGTTCCTAAATTATTATCTTGTTTAACTCAGTACATTAATTAAAAATAATAATTAATTTAATTATTAATATTGGTATAATTCTTGTTTGACTCGTTACACAGATTAAGAAAAAATAATTAACTTGATTATTAATATTGGTATAGTGTGTAGATTCCTTTAATACCCATGTGTATGTAGCTCATAATTAAAGTAGGGGTTAAAGTAGGGGTTTCTTCATAAATAGCCTAGTCAAAGCTGTCAAATTCATAAAAGGTCTCACTTACTCAAGAACATCTTTTATGGCCTATTTTCATCAAAAAAAAAAAAAAAAAAACCAAAATACCCTTACTGAATCGAGTAATCGACTCAATGAGTCGATCAAAATGACTCAAATCAACCCTGAGTCGATTAATCAACTCATGGATCGATCAATCGACTCAGGGTCGATTAATCAACTCATAGGTCGATTAATCGACTCAAGGTCAAAATGACTCAAATCGACCCTGAGTTGATTAATCAACTCATTGGTCAATCAATCGACTCAGGGTCGATTCGAGTCGAGATTGAAAGAGAGAGAGAGAGAGACGAGTATCTCGATGGTAGTGGCGAAGGAGGCGTAGACGATGCGGTTGTGATAAAGGATGACAGCGGGGGATATGGCATTGTGAGGGAGGAGGCGAGGACGGAGAGAGAAACGTGAGAGGCGGAGATGGCGTAGAGAGAGAGAGAAGACGTCGAGCGGTCCAACACTTAGCTGGAGGCCTAAAGCGAATTTTAAAATGAGGCCTTTTAAAAAAAACTTATTTTAATTAAAAAAGCTCATAAGTTGCTAAACAATCAGCTTCACTTTTTATTTTAGGTTCGTCATTAACTTCACTCAATTTCAATAAAGCATCTCTTATTTGTGAAATTTGAAATCTTAAAGCTTTTACACTTTCAATATGACTTTCCCAACGTGTTTGTGACAATAATTTAAGAGTTAGGCTAGGGATATGATCTTGTAGAATTTTTCATCTTTTAGTAGATGAAGAAAATATAATATATATACGTTGTAGCACTTCAAAAAAAGATGTTGTTTTAGGACAACAATTAGCCATATTACAAAATACCAAATTTAGACTATGGCAACCACATGGAGTATAAAATGATCTAGGATTAATATCTAAAAACCTTTTTTTGTACACCTTGATGTTTTCGTTTCATATTAAACCCATTATTATAACCTTGTTCTCTTAGGTTACCTTTCGATCAAGAAAGCTTACATATCTTCTGATGGAAGATGGTTCATGGATTCTAAGCACAATGTGAACTCACTGATCCTTATATTTTGTGTGTGTCTGGGTAATTAATTAAATTTTTTAATTTTTTATCACAGTTTTCTATGTGACTGATTTGGATGGAAACAAAATTAACAGATAAAAGTGCCATCAATTACATTGAACAGGTTATTATTTCGATTTAGAGAAGTCCCTTCAGGTATATTTATTTGTCTTGTCCCTCTCGATTTCAATTTTTATGTTAATTTCTATGTAAAGTTTTGTTCTAATTGCATGCTAATCACTTTGTTGAATTTGAAGGAACATGTTAAATAATTTTTGGTAATTGATTTGAAACTTGCAGCTTTCTGAATTGAGTGACATTTTATCGTGAATTTGCAGAGCAACAAAGAGAACGATTTGCAAGCAAACTAGAGGCTTCTATTTGGCCAGCAGAGCAACAAAGTGAATGTATTGGGTTTACAAAACAACAGTTTTTTTTCTTCTTTTCTCCCATATCCTTAATTGTGTTGTTACTAATAGTCATTTTACCCATAAGTCTCTCTCTTTGTTTTTTTATCATTATCTTAAAATTTATTTATTTGCATATGGTGTTAAGGAAATTAAAGTTGTTATATTATTATGGTTTTGTGCATCTCGAAGTGGATAAATCAACAATTAACGAGACGTTGGTTTCTTATTCTGATTATATTATTATTCTTTTTATATAATTTGATTTTAGAGATATCCATGATTCCATGTAATGTTTCATTAGCGTATGAGTGTGTTTTCAAGCTATTTAGATAGTTTAATAATTTGCCTCAAGTATTAGTTTTAGGATTGTAGGTTTTATATATTGGCTATTATACTAGATTTATTAATAGTAGAGCAAATGTCCTATTAACTTATCAATTAAACAATGTATTATTCAATGATTATTACTCCCTCCGTTCCAAATAAATGTTCCTACTTTCAATTTTGGGATGTCCCAACTAATGTTCTTAAAGATTTTTAATCTACCTATTCTCTACCATTCTTCCTAATATACCCTTAAAGCTTCATTTAATATAACACATCCCAAACAAACTCAATTATTTAAAGTTATTGAACTCAATTAATGTTAATGGGTATTATGGTTAGAACACATTTTACAGTACATCATTAATTATGTTTCTTAATTTCTGTATTTTATCCGCTAGAAACATTTATCCAGGATAACAGAAGTATGTTTCATTAATTATTATAGACCATTGATATTATTTATTGGCAGATACCGTTATCTATATTCATATCAATAGAATGGGTTATTATCCTATTTTTAGTTATGGTCATTAGTAATAGTTACTCTCTCCATTCCATGTAAAGAGTTCACTATATTATTTTGGGATGTTCTGCTTAAAGAGTCCATTTTAAAGAATTATGCATATAATTTCTATAAAATTTTTAACTTTACCCCTTACATGTGGTACAAACATATTAACTATACTAAAATATTTTTGTAATTATGATCAACTCCAATACTACTTATATATTATTAATTATTAAAATTTTCAAACATGAACTCTTTGGATGAAACGAAGGGAGTATTAACCAATAAAAGAGTACTATAGCTATTTAAGAGCTTAACACCTCATATCATGTGATTGTCATTTGTAATAATTACAATTAATAGGTATTGACATTCAATCATATTGCCTAGACTTCCAAAAGTTACAATTGCTAAAAGAGTAGAAATATATTATCCAACTAAAACTTTTCTAACCATTGAATTATCTTTAAAAAAATATTTTAAAAATATAATGATATTTAATTCTTAAACAAATCCTCTTTGTTCAGAAAGAGGTGACTCTCGTCTTTCTTTAATATGTTTCATAGTAAATATTTTATATTGAATTTTATAAAAATTCTCCAAGTATATGTCTAAAATGTCTATATTATGTGCTAGACGAAAAAAACCTCAATAATTTAATATCATTAAATGATATTTTAAAAATAAAAAAATGTATAGTAACAACTATATACTCATACCCGTATAAAAATTAATAAAAAATAATTATTCTGAAACAAAAGTACTATACTAAATGATTACCAATTTGCATATATTGACAAACTTTACTTTTATCGGACATTAAGTCAACAAACATTTATAATTATAATGTTAATTTTTTTATAAAAATAGTTTTGAAATGTATCAATTACTCTAGAAGTCAAATTGCATCCGTGCAAAGCACGGGCTACATAACTAGTAAGAATGAAAAGAAGATAGAAAAGTAACATATTCATCTTATTTTTTTGTCTAGCTCTATTAAACTTTTCTTAGATAATGAGTTAGTCTGTGTTTTGCTTGTGGATACGGAGCTACTTTTGATGGACCATATTAAACATATTTTGTTTATGACTGAGATTGTTTTCTTGTTGAAGTCTCAATCTTTCTCTAATACGTTATTTTTTAAAATGAAATTTGTCATTTTTTGTTTTGGATTAAACCTTTTTTGTGGGACCCAAAGACATTATAAATTTATGCTATTTTTTATGACTACATTATTGATGAAAAAAATATAAATTATGATGGAATATATGAATTTAGGTGTGGATTACACAATGAAAAGAAAATGAACTTTACAAGTGAAATCAAAATCAAATAAAGTTATCATGACAAATGAGCTAAAAAATATAAACACTTTTGATGCCACACAAATCCAGGATGATGATGTTGGATATCTAGGCTTTGTTGATCTTGAAATGCTAAAGAACAAATGCTAAACTGATGCTAAACTACTCTAGCGTGAGAGTAGTAGTCTGATAGCAATTCAGTATTATAATGGTTCATATAAGTGCGTGGCCAGTATGATCTGCTGGCTTTATATAGTGTGCAAAGTAATCGCTGAGTTAATGGCAAGCATTAATGTCGGTTAATGGGTGTAATTGTCGAGCACGTTCGGCCAATCAACTTAGTACACAATGACGAAGCCACAACAAGGCCAAGGGTGGCCATGGCCCTTAGGCTTTTATTGATATTGATGTGCATATTACCCTCTTTATATTTTGACTATTGCTTTTGTTATTATATCTTGGTCCTCTTGAACTCTACATATTACTTTATTGAAATTAACTTGGCACTCTCTAACGGTCAAAACCCGACTTCGCCACTATTAGTACACGTGATCCACGTCCCGGCGTGGATTGGAAACCCGGAAGACAGGGGAGGCATGCTTGCCATCTCGGAGAAGCTTGGTTGTTCGTGCTCGTGCCATGCTAGGGTCCCGACCATGCAAGCAGGACTGAGGACTTGGTGTACCAACTTTAAATCCGTCAAAATATTATACTCCCTCCGTCCATAAATTATTGTCTTGCTTTCCTTTTTTGTTTGCCCCGAAATAATTGTCTTGTTTGAAACTTTTATTTTTAGCACATCACTTTTACCATTTTACTCTTACTTTTTCTTCATATTTTAATGTGGTATTAGTCAAGTACAACCTTTTGACCCGATAAGTTATGTTTTATGGCCTTTGACCAATTTTTTTTGTTAACTTCCCAAATAGCCCCAAACCTTAACTACTCTTAACCTTCCCTCTGCCTCTACGACGCAGGGCCGTCCCAAGGGTGAACTAAGGGAACCAAGGGCTTCAGGGCTCAAAATTTTTAGGCCTCAAAATATATATATATATATATATATATACTTTAATAAATTTTTTTTAAATAGCTCATCAGTCATCACGTTCACAATTCTGTCCGGCAAGAGATCAATTTACAAAAAGGAACTAAGGAAGGGAATCGTAATTAACGCATTAGTTAACGCAAGACTCTTAGGATTCCCCATATGGGTCACGCTCTAATTAACAAAATAAATTTTACCTCTCCGCTCTCCTCCAATCCTCATCCCTCTATCTATCTCGTTCTCTCTTCTCGTCCTGCTCCCGCGGCCGCCGCTCGGCCGCCACTTGCTAGTGCCGCTTGGCTTCGTCGTCTTCAAGACTTCATCTTGATAGTCAAGTAGTCAACAAGACTTCATCTTGGGGACAAAGGATCGACTTCGAGGATCTCTTCCAAGTTCCAAGCTAGAAGAACTTGGCCCCTTGCACATTTTGCAATTGCAGTGCGTGACAAATTGTGACTCGTGAGATTGAATACTTGAATTGAATAGGCCACGTCACGTCACTATTCACTAGTCAAGAAAGAGGTAAAGAAACTTTCTTTACTTTAATAATTTATTCTTCTTCTAAAGAATTGAACAAATTTGAGTATTCTTCATTTTTAGTGACCCACTGACTATTTTAATTGTTTATTTAATTATTTTCTCAATGCTTAAATTATTGCAGAAATTTCGTAATTGTTTCGTTACATTAGGCCCAACAGAGAATTTTCTTGACAATCGATCATGTTTCATTGTTCTAACTTTCTTCTTTAATCATTAGTCTTGTGTTTTGACTTTTGATTTATAGTCGTTTAATTTAATTTTGTGAAAAATAGATTTCTTATTTATTTTGACTTATAGAAATGTTAACTAGAAAATTTGAATCAGGTTATTCAAAACTAAAAAACAAAAAGAAAAAATTGAAGCTTTGATTGAATCGCAAAAGGGGCTATTGAGAATTTTTTCAATACAAATAAGAAAGTTAAAAATACAAGTGATTGCTCGTTAAATGAACAAATTAATAATGTAGATAACGATGAAAATGAAAATAGAGAAGAAGTATTGGTTAATAACGATGAAAATGAAAATAGAGAAGAAGTAATAGTTAATAAGGATGAAAATGAAAATAGAGAAGAAGTATTAGTTAATGAGGATGAAAATGAAAATAGAGTTGAAGTTAATGAACAAGTAAGAGAAATTAATAAAATAGAAGAACTCACTACTAAAAATATATATGATCCAAGTCAATGGACAAATATTGATACAAGTTTGAGAGATTTATTAGTAGAAAAAGGTCCAATTAGAGTTGCTAATCTAGATTTTTCTAAGGATGAATTTTCAAGACACTTTTCTTTATCACTTTACATTCAAAAGTTGACCAACGGTAAAAAAACGTGAAAGAAAATGGTTGATTTATTATCAAGATTTGGATAAAGTATTTTATTTTTGCTGTAAATTATTTAAAGCTCTTCCTGGTACAAGTAGTTTAGCTAATGAGGGTAGTAAGGATTGGAGAAATATTAGTAAAAAGTTGAAGAGTCATGAGATAAGTAATGAGCACATTGTTAACATGAGTTCATGGATTGATTTAGAAATGAGATTGTTAAAAAGTAAAATAATTGACAAACATGTTCAAGAACAAATAAAAAGAGATCAGGAACATTGGAGAAATGTGTTATTCAGAATTATTGCAGTTGTTAAAACTCTTGGAAAAAATAATTTAGCCTTTCGTGGAACAAACGAAAAGATTTACCAAGAAAATAATGGAATTTTTTTAAATTTAATTGAAATGATTGCAGAATTTGATCCTATAATGCAAGAACACATTCGTCGTATTAAAGATAATGAAATTCATAATCATTACCTTGGACATAGAATACAAAACGAATTGATAAATTTGGTAGCACATGAAATTAAAACAAAAATCTTAAAAAAAAATTATCAATGCAAAATACTTTTCAATCATACTTGATTGTACTCCTGATGTTAGTCATCAAGAGCAAATGTCTTTTATACTATGATGTGTGGATATATCTTCAAACCCAATTCAAATCTTTGAATACTTTTTAGAATTTTTAAAAGTAGATGATACGACTGGAAAAGGTCTTTTTGATGCTATTATGAATGAAATAAATATTACCGGACTTGATATTAGTAACCTAAGAGGACAAGGTTATGATAATGGGTCTAATATGAAACAAAAACATCAAGGTGTGCAAAAAAGGTTTCTTGACGAACACGTTCCATCCTATCTATTGATCTATTCTATCAGTCATTTGCCCAATCTCGTCCCTCATCATTCTCTTCATCTCACCTAACAAATCTGCCCTTGACATCTTATTATCCTCCTTCTTTACAATATTCTTTTCCTTTACTTGAGACATGAATTTAGAAACCTCACTTACTCCCTTACGTGTATCTCTTAAAATCATGACACTCGTGTATGAAATTTATGATTTTTACCTCCGCTCTTATGTACTCACTACTCTTGTCTTTTTTCACTCACAACTCTTGATGAAAACAAGTAGAGTTAGAATAAAGCAATTTTTGGAAATAAAGTTTTGAAACTCTAAAATTCGCAGAATCTAATTAAAACAAAGAAAAGAAGGGTTTATGAAAAGAAAAGGGGTTATGGAGAGAAAGAAAAAAGGATTCGATTTTTATTCTCGAATCAAGGATGTAGAGAATTTGTTTAAGAAGAAAAAGTTTTGTAGCTCACGGCCCAAGTTCTTGCTTTCTTTGTTTTCTCCTTTCTTCTTCTTCTTCTTTTTTTTTTTTGTGTCTCTTGGCCGAATTGAACAAGTAATAATTCTGCCCTCTTTTTTTTTTTTTGTACTAGGCCGAATTTAATAAAGTGTAATTCGCCCTCTAACCAACCTCCTTTGGTATGGTTTTCAAGCAAGAAATTGAAGAAAAACTCCGTGGCACAAAAGATGGTTAGAATAGATAGTGTATGGATTATGGAATGAAGGAATTAAGAACAGGATAATAAAATAAGGATAGAAAGATTGTTACCAATAGCCTTGGCTCTGATACCAACTGATGTGATTCCCAACGAGACCCTCTAAGTTATAACGAACTTGGAACCACACTTTCGGAATAACCTCGCGGAAACGTACGCCTAGGACTTGAATAACAATCACAAGGATGATCGCAACCCTTAGTTTCGTAATGAACTAAGAACCTTGATCGATTCAAAACCCTTAATTATGGATTAATTAAGAACCACGAATTAGAAAGAAACACAAACTTAATCCAAAGTTTGCAAAATACTAACAAAACTTAATTTGTAAAAAGAGTTTTAAACTCACACTTTTACATTAACCAAAAATCTGATTTTTACAATGAAATAGATACATATTTATAGGTCTTAAAGAAACACTCCTAATGAACTAAGGATTAAAAATTCAGATTTACATAGAACTAAAATACTATCTAAATAAAACAACTAGAACTCTAAGTAAATAAACAAGTGCCGACCTTGAACTCCTTGGAATGACACAGTTTTAAAGAATTGAAGCTCTGTAGGACTCCTTCCTTGTTTGGGCAGATTGGGGGCCATTAGAACACGGTTTTAAGAGTTCATAGGACCTTGGAAACATGGTTGAAACTCTTGGGACAGTTTGTACACGTTTTGGCAGCTTATTCCTTCTAGAAAACACGGCTTTAGATGACTTTTGAAGACTCCAAATGGCCTTGGACATTGGAACACGTTTTTGACAACTTGCGTTCACACCATGCACACGGTTTGCCATCTTGCATTCACACCTATGCACACGGTTTCTTTTGGGCAGCAACCACACGGCTTTGAGGCCTCTAGAAGTCCCCTCTTGTGTCTTGAATTCGCTTGAAAAATATTCACCAATTTGGGCTCCTCAATCATCTTCAATTGGGCTTGATTTTGGGCTTGTGAAACAAGGATTGAGACTTCATTTATTCTTTTAATTCTTGGCCTTGTAATTGGACCATATTTTATCTTCAATGGATCATTGATTAGTGGTCCTCCATCAAGTATCATCTCTGCTTGCTTCATCAACGCCAGAGCCGATTGCTTGCGTGAGAAAGCTTATTGATATGCATACATAGTTGTGATAGTTTCTATGCAATTATGATATAGTAACGTATTACTACCATATTTGAAACATGTGGAAATATCTAAATGCTACAAAGACATCATTATCCAAATTGACTACTGAGCTATTGTTATACATGAGATATACTCATCTTTCCTTGGTAGATAAAGTTATACATGATCACTTTTTATTTTTCCAAAATATGGTATTATTTGGTAGAAATGTATATCTTAACGCTGATTTGCCCTTATCTAGATCGCCTTCGCAATCAACATCACCATATCCTATTAAGTGTAAATCTCCTCCCTGGTAATCATGTACCTGAAGTCCTTTTGAGGTACTTAAGAATGTTCTTGTATGCTTTACATGCATAGGTTTTGGCTTAATCAGAAATGATTAACAAGTTCCACAACATAATATATATATATATATATATATATATATATATTAGGCCGTGGACACATCAAAACATATACATTAAGCTTTCAACTGCGCTAGAGTGGGAAACTTTAGACATTTTTCCATTTTTTCCTAGAGTCCTAGGACCCATATATATGCTTAAACAACTAGATTGTTGACAAGTTTATAGTTGTGCATTTGACACCATTCAAGCATCTTCTTTATGTAACTTTCTTCACTTAGACCAAGAAGTCTCTTAGATTAATCCCTAATAATCTTGACTCCAAGCACATAACTAGATTCACATGAACATTCATCCCAATGTTAGATGACAACCACTTCATAATAATTTCTATTAAATCTTTGTTATTGCCAACTTAGAGTAAGTATGTCATCAACATATATACATGGATAAAATTAGGGTAAAATGTGGTGATACCCTTTATGGTTTGGCTAAATTACGGTGGCTCGAATAACATTACATTTTCCCATTAGATTAAGAGTAATATAATCTCACTTATTACTTCTTAATATATCAATAAAAATAAATTGAAACTTGGTAACATTTTTTTCAAACATGGTTTGTGTCTCATCTCCACCATCGTCTAAGGGCTTAATAGCGATAATTGAGACATCCGATGGTGAGCCTCTGATGTGAACTCAATTACGAATCCAAAGCGAATTAACCAACCTTGATAACAAATTGGACACAGAAACAACAAATTGAACAAAGGATGAAGAGCTCCCGTCAACCCTAAAGCCGATATACCACTATCTAGAACCTTCGGTGCAACCTTAACCCACTAGTTGCTTAACTAGGAACCAAAGCTATTAAACGCCACAAACTCGCGGCTCAACAAATTTGATAAATTCAAAGGTTGAAAACTCTTACCAAGAAATTATCTCAAAACTCACAAATATGTGAAAAATTGAATTAATTCAACCAATCGTATTATCAAATGTATCTCTAAAAACTATTACAAAGTTAGAATGCCTTTTTATAGGCTACAAGAAAACCCTAAACTTTTTCCAACAAGGAAACTAATTAAAATCAGATAAGGAAACTAATTAAAATTACACAAGAAAACTAATTAAAATCTCTCAAATGACACTAACTAAAATTAAAAAAAGTAAACCAAATAAAGTAACCGGAAACAATAAGGAAAGAAGTCAATGCTTTAACCTAAAACCCTAACTTTCCAAAACAAAACTCCTAATACATCTAGGGTAATTAATAAATCAATAAGGAAAATAAAAGCTACCAAAAATATACAAAAACCATAAAACCCCCGGTTTTGGAATGAGTGCATGCCAAATTTGTGTTTTCTTTTGTTTTGTTTTTGCCTTTTTATTGAGACCAAGCTCACCCATATGGTTCCAAACTTGACAAACAAGCCCCTCTACTTGTAGAAATTTTTGAACCTTAGGATCACATGAGTCTCGCTCTCTCTCATGTATTCTAGCTAAAATCACAACCTTTTATTGGTCAATTCTCTCGGTCGATTTCTCTCTTGATAGTAATTAGGGTTTCTTTGACCATGGTTATGTGGGTGGCTACATGAAATCCAAGTAAGAACTTGAATCACAAATATACATAGTTTCTGTTACATTGCTCTGTGTGATTAAGAAGTTGGGAAGAACCATTCATTGAGATTTTGCAAAAAAAATTGGGTTGACTGTCCATTAAGAAAAAAAAAATAATAGAAGAAAGAAAACTGACCCACTACCAACATTGATGTCGGTAAAGCTTTAAATTGATCAATATCTACGTATAAAATCAAGACTTCTCCCCAAAAATCTTTCTCCATATTAGGTATTCAAAATACCGTTGCGAAATTTCACTCTTTCTCACGCTCTCCCTCTATATGAAATATGACAAGGTCAACCAATTTCAACCAACGATCATGATGCATAAAGCATCTATCAAGTTGGTGCTGCCTGTAGTTTGAACTTCAACAAACTAACGTGGATAGTAGCGATTTGTGCACACTATGGCTACCTCACCGACGAATGAGTGATAGAATAATGTGCATTATTGGGAACTCGGATGATGAGATATTGTGGCGCCTCGGATCCGTCCTTCGGGCCTTTTCGCTCTTGTCTTGTGGTTTTCCTCTATTTGATTTTATGGTTTGATAAACATGAAAAACATGTTTATCTTTGAAAATAGAGTCGCCACTCTCGTTTATAAAGTAAACGAGAGAAAAACTTTAGATTATGGGTTCGGGGGCCAAGTTATGATTTGGGAAGGTTTTACGCACCCAATTCGCCCTTTCGATCTCTACACATTTGCATGCTCGTATTTAATTATCGCAAGTTTATTTATTTACAGAATATATGTATTTTCAATATTTTTGGAATGCATTAAAATAATTACATTCATTTATTACACTATTTACATATCTAAACTAACGAACAGAAGGGGTTACCTTCTGTCGTTTTACAGAAATCGGGCCACGTTCTAGGCCGTTGTATTATACCGGATCAAGCTAGCTCGTAGCCTGACCATTGTGCTTCCATTGCTACCAATCGAGGAAAGGATGACTTATGTTTTGTGTGTGTTGAGATAGAGTCAATACTCTTTTCTTTCTCTCTTTTCTTCCTCAAAAAGAGGCTTGATAGAGAGAGAGTTGTGTGAGTGTGTGTGAACTCTTTGAGAGAGTTCTCTGTTGTTTCTCAGGGAGAGAGTTGATGATTGTTGTGGTTGTTTTTGTGTTGAAGGAGAGAGCTGATCATCTCCTTATATAAGGGGAGTGCGGGAGAGATATTTGTGTGATTACTCTCGAGGCCAAGCAAGGAGGAAGCTTCCTCCGGCTTCAAAGTCTTCGATCGGCGGCTTAACTCGAGGACAAAATGTAAGTTTGGTGCGCGGCGCTGGCATGGTGTCCGCGCACCAAACCCTGTTTGGGTGTATCGCGCACCAAACCCTTTTTGGCTTTTCCAAGTTTTGTGTCTTGCACTTTGACCTTTCTAAGCTGTGTATCTTCAGTCTATACCCTTGATGTTGATCTAACGGAAGGTTGTTTGTGTGTTGGACATCGTTAGTCCTGTTGTATCTTCGAGTTTGACCCTTGATGTTGATCTAACCGAAGTTTGTTGTATTTGTTGGACGTTGTTGGTCCGTTGTGCATGTTGTTTCCTGAAATAATCATGAAAACATGTGTTAGTCCATTTGTAAATAAATAGTTATTTACTGGACAATTTGTATAATGTAGGTGTACGAATTCTGGGTGTCTACAGATATGCTAGTTATACTCCACCGTGGATCAACAAGCTACAGTGAGTTACCTATCCTCGAACATAATGCAACACAGATAAATGGTGAGTCATAAAATTGGGTTTGAGGAATTTTCTAAACGAGATCGGAGGAAGACTTGACTTGATATTGGTTGGGGAGGGGAGGCAGTCATCCATCCATTAATCCCTTATGTCGAGCTTGATGAGGAAGCCATGGATGCGCAAAGAAAATAACTAGAAAGAATAATGGGGAAGAGAGAGGGGAAAAAGGAAAAAGAAAATGTTGTTGGAATGAGAAAATTACTCTTAGAGCCTTTAACATGTTCACAATGGCCCTCTTCCATCATTTTGACTTCATCTGAAATTATCACAATGAAATTTGAGATTCCAATCTTGATGCTAATTTTAACCCGTAAATGGACATAAAGAGCTTGCAAAATTTGTGCTCTTGGCCTTTTAGATCCAATGGTTGATCTATTTAAATCTCTTCGATCTCTAACTCTCATTAAGGAATGCTATTCTTATGTGCACCATGCAAAGTTTCGTACTAATGTATGCAATAATGGATGGAATAAGGTGAATCGAGAAGGTTTTCATAATCAATTTTCATTTTTTTTTGTGTAACAATTAGCTAGAAGACGAGCCTCGTATCTCTGAGTAGATCCATACGCCTTCTATCTATATATATAATGACAGATGCATATTAGCCTGCTAAATATATCAGTTTCCCGCCTAAAACATGTTACTAAAAACGGAACATCAAGATGCATTGTCTAATATGCCATTTTGGAATACTAAATGTTACACAGAATTCTATGAAACCAATATCTAATTACATTTAATCTATTATTTTAATAAAAATAATAATAAATCTCATGAACTAGATCATTTCAACTTCTTCTAATTAGTATTGAAAAACCTCTTCATTTCTCCAAGAATCTAATTAGTTGAATGTTGTATTTGTGATTATTGCTTTGCAATAAACAAGAAACAAATCTGGAATTTATTGGGCAGAAATTAACCACCTCCGTTTATCTGTCTATATATACCTCGCATATACATCTCTCTCTCTCTCTCTCTCTCTCTCATCATTGAAGTTTACAAGGGTTCAAAGAATGAGAGCGTCTCCTTTAAGCTATTTATGGGAGTATTGAAATCACGCCGGCTACATCAGTGCATGGATAGAGTGACCGAAGACATTAATTCTGCTTGTGGAGTCACCACAGCTTCCATTAAAGTGTTGATGATCAGCTGCCTGGACTAGACCAAACAGTTCTCCTTTAAGCTGTTTATGGGAGTATTGAAATCACGCCGGCCACATCGTGCAAGGATGGAGTAACTGAAGACATTGATACTGCTTGTAGATGTCACCACAACTTCCATTAAAGTATTGATGATGAGCTGACAGCAGCTTCTATGTGCTAGAGCACATTATTCAGAGGTCAGAAAGATTAATCACCTTACCAATGACTTGAATTAACTGAAGTGCATAAGTTAACATTTAAACAACAATAGTTTAAGATGCACCAAGGGTATGCCAATAGTTGATGTATTTTCTTCTTTCCTTCCCCTACCCTCTTCTAATAGTTTAAAGACTTTGATGGATGTATGAAATGAAAGCTAATTTCATTTTACGAGGAAGCAGGCTCTTCTTAAAATTAATGACGTATAAGAAGCAATGAAAATCATTCACCGGTATGCCCTTTCCTTTTACTTAATCTTCTTTTCCTTTAAATTCAATCGTTGTATAATGGGAAAACACTAATAAACTGTAAATTAATAAAACAAACTAATACAAATGAATTATTATAAAAACTTTGTAAGTATAATGGGAAAACAATAATAAACTGTAAATTAATAAAACAAACTAATACAAATGAATTATTATAAAAACTTTGTAAATTGAATTCAAATTTGAAAGCATAAATGCACAATAGTTCCGAACATTTATTAAAAATAACCCTATTCCACATGTGCCCAAAAACTGATACTCGGCATAATGCAAATATTGATTTCCAGCAATAATTATAAAAAAAATCAATAAATATATTGAATTTTTAATAAATATATTGAATTTTGTAAATATATTGAATTTTTAAAAAATGAAATCATAATATAATGGTGACTACTGCATTGAATTGTATAAAAGTTAAGCATGATGTTAAAATGGAAACATAATGAAGAAGTCCTCCTAAAATCAGGTAACAAGAATAGTGTCCACTCACCAGTATTTAGATCAAGTATTTTGATTAACCAGAATGGTATTATAAGGGCAGAACATTCTTAGGTTAAACTAATGTTAATCGACTCTTGAATGGAAGTAACCTAGATGACAGTAAAATCTCAATACATAAACAAATTACTTACCTTGAGAATCAAAACAGTGCTATATTTAGTCATCCAATTCACTTTTTCGAAGTTAAACTACTCAGAAAAATTACCCAACGAAACTAACTTCTTGCAATAAGTTGATGTAATTAAGTTACAAGTCTAGAAACTAAAAGACTGATATGATGAAATGGAATAAAAGTAGAGGCAATTAAATATTATTAGTTGAAAATCTCAATACATAAACAAATTGCTTACCTTGATAATCAAAACAGTATTATATTTAGTCATCCAATTCACTTTTTTGAAGTTAAATTAACTACTCATGAGAAAAACTACCCACCAAAACTAACTTCTTGCAATAAATTGATGTAATTAAGTTACAGGTCTGGAAACTAAAAGACTCATACGATGAAATGGAATAAAAGTAGAGGCAATTAAATATTAGTAGTTGATAGAACTATATATAAAATTATATTGATCTAACTTTAAATAACTAATTTAAGCTAAAGTGTATGTTTAAAATCTTAAAATTATTACTTCTTCTTTCTTCAACTATGAAAAAGTTAAAATAAAACTAGAAAAATGATTTAGCTTTGAAAAATGTAACCAACTAACCGATTTTTGCAAAATACTTAAATCTTGGTTTGAATTTTTATGTTTCTTTCCCCAAATCGAACATGTATTTAAAAAAAAAAATCTGGAACAACCACGAAACGAAGAGTTAACTAAAGCAAAATTGAGTAAAATTAAGCAACGTATTTAGGATTAAATTTGAAAATAAGACCATCTTTCGAGTAGTCATAGCTCTCGTAGTCGGATCCGGAGTTGGCATTGTAGTCGGAGTTTTTGCGGGGATGTTAAGCCATTAGCTCACAACAAATCTATGCAGTAAGATTGTGCCAAATAAATAATTTTTAAGCCCAACTTTTCGCAATTCTCCTCAAGTTATCCCAAAATCGATAGTAGAAACAAAAATAACTGAAATTCAAGAGAGAGGGAGAGAGAGAGAGAGAGAGAGAGAGAGAGAGAGAGAGAGAGAGAGAGAGAGAGAGAGAGATACCTCCTGAGATGGGAGAGAGAGAGAGAGAGAGAGTACGCCGGTGAGAGAGAGGGTTGCAACGATTTACATTTCGGGGTGATGAGAGAGCTGCCTTTTTTGGGTTTTGTGAAATGTGGATGACCGAATGAGATAGAGTTTCTTGGCTTTCCTTATCTCAATCAAAGGATCAATGGCCTAGATTTCTTATTCCAAATGTCACGGCTAATTTAAACTTACTACTCCATTATTATTATTATTTTGAAACCATAAACTTAATATTTTTAAAGTTGGTAAAATATTGATATATATATGTATATAACTAAATACTAGTATATATATATATATATATATATATATATATTAGTATTTGGTGGTTTGGTTTGGTTCGGTTCGAGTTGAAATCATCTTTTGAGTGGCTTTTGAGTTTTGGAGACGGGACATATGAGAGTGAAAATGATGGTGTTACACCAATAGAAGTTCCAAATAATCTTTTGGTGTGCATTGGATAATTTGCCTCCAACATTATTTTTCTTTCAATTTTATTTTCTTCTTCATTTTTCTTATATATAATTTAGTTGTAAAAGTTACATATCGTGCGTTTAACGCGGGAGTAAAACTAGTTTGAACTTAAACCCGTTTGCTCTTATAAATACTTTGATACTAAAGTGGAAGATTAACCAAGTTCAAAAATTGGTTTGACTTCCTTGACACTATTTTCTCTTGTATAGCTATAAGACATTCCTAGTCCTAAAGAGAGCATCTGCAACAGTTTGGCTTTTTACCATCCCTTTAAGCTACCATAAATGCTTCTTCTTCCATATCATATCGACAACGAGGAATTTAACCAAGGACACTTATACGAGGAGGTCGATATTCATTTTCATTAATTTCCTCAATCACTCTAGAAAATTCATCGAATTCCGTAGTGATTTAATTGGATCTTCGTATATATAATTGAAAAACCTTACAAAGCCTCACCTTTGCTTGGGAAATCATTTCTAAGAAAGCATCCCTGACTAGATTTTTGTCATACTCCCATCTTTTCCTTCTCCAATAAAAATAAGAGATGAAGAAGAGGTTGTCTAGTTAAACAACATGGAAAAGAAAAGGTTGTTCACATGAAAAGCCTCATCAAATTCGCTTCACAATATACTCTTTGCATACCAAAAATATTGTCTTGCTTATTAATTTTGTGAATCCCAAAATGCTTGTCCACTTTTTAAAAGCGAAACAATTAGTTAATACATTCATCCTAAAAAGACCTTATTCCTTTCTATTTTTATACGCCCAAATCGCTTGTCCACTTTCTAAAACGGACCGGAGCACTTATCTTAATTAGTTTTCTACTGTAATCCTTATTAGTACATAGTTTTAAAATAGATTTGTTATTCATTAATGGAGTCCTTTTGGGATGGAAGGTGTACATTTTAGTTTACTATTATACACCTCATTAAATACTTAAATTTTACTCCTATTTTGTGAGTTAGTAATTAAGTAACAACAAAAGCAGTGTTATAGTTAACCAATTCGGGAAAAATAATTCATAACAAACCCTAATTAAAAATACTTCTTCATCTGTATAAAAAGTTAAACAGGATAGTCTTTTTGGGACGAATAGAGTACATAATTAAAGAAAATCCTTACCAGGGAGTCTTCTGGTTATTTTTCCAAAGAAAGAGAATCTAACTGTCTAGTTGTCAAATCTCAGGGGTGGTGCAAGTAAAACTATGAAAATGCAAACCCAAAACCCTCAAATATTAAATCCCGCCTTTTCCTCAATCTTTTAGGTTCATTTCCCGCGCCCAGTTCTCTCTCTCTCTCTCTCTCTCTCTCTGGCAGAACTTTCGAATCGTTGCCGACCGGATCACCAGGCTACACCGTCAACTACCGCCGCCGGTATCTTGTAAGATCCACTCCTTCCTCTCTGTATTCTCTCTAATTCTTCCTCTCGCATTCTCAATAAATGTGTACACATATGAATTTTAACCTCTTGATTATACTCGAATTTATTGGAATATTTCTCTCGAAACTTCTAACATCGAAACTGAATTTGCGTCTACTTAAATATTTAGGATAAATGAGCAATTAACTATGTTGATTTCGTCGGTTGCCGGCAGCTATCAGAATGCAAACCAAAACTGTTAAATGTTAATGTTAGAAATTCAGCTCTTCAGAATTTGGGAGTTTTGGTGCTCGTTAGGTATGCAACAATCGTGATTATTTTTGCGTTATTTGAGCGATCATGGAATAAAATTTGTACTAAACTGACATGGAATGGAACGAGCATTGTTACGCGAGTTACTGGTTCTGGTGTGGAATATCTAGTGCCTAATGGTGACCTTCAAATTAATGAACATGTGATGATCTTTTTTGATAATTGACACCCAATACTAGAAGGTGGACTATCCTTTTAATATTTATGATTGTTTTGATGTTTACATCCAATCATTGTCGATGTTTTTGCACTCATTCCATTCCCTTGGATATACTTTCAATTTTGAGACATTCTCCTAAATAAGGCCTGATTGAACAATTACGACTTTCCAAATCTATCTTCTTAAAATTAAATTTAAATGCTAAGAAAACTATTTTAATTTTTAAAATTAAGGGTATTTATGAAAATTATTTTAATCCTTATAATGTTTGATTTTCAAAAGTGGACTCGTTGAGTGGAAAAGAGATAGTAATAAATTTTGATATGGTCTGGCGTGCTTGAATTTAAGTCAACTACATATCTGAGGGATAGTGGGAGGGAGAAATTTGTTTGGGAGGAAATTGTAAATGATGAATTTGTAAATTATGCAATAAACACTCTATCGGGGTAACTACTTGTTGGATTGCTGGACTCTCCTGAACGAAATGTTCTTTTTGGGTACTGGACAAGAAAAGTACTGCTCATTGGTATTTGAACAGAGGGAATTCTTACCCGATGCTTTTAAGGTGAACAAAATGATATATGCACCTTCCAGGAAAGTACCGTGGCAACGAGGTGTCATCGATCCTATCAACTATTGAGGTCCTAGATCAGGGAGGAAGAATGTTTGAGAGCACCTACCCAACCCATCCTTCCACGAGCCCTAAATAGGGGAGTCTGGTTCTTGCCTGTGTCTTCTTTCCAGAACTGTCATTGGAGTACCTTTACTTGCATCTGCACTATCCATGGTATGACCCGGCTTTTATTCTTCTGATACAATTACAAACTCATAATTTGACTTTTTGCCCACTAGATCAGTTTTTGATGCCTTAAGTTGTATTCCTGCTGCTAGCCTGCTGCCTAAATTTTGGATCACAGGACAAAAGTTTTGCTTATGATTTGGCTGTCAAACTGGCAGATGAACGTAATTAAGTTGCTGGTGGTGATGATGACCCCGATGGAGAGTTTAACTTTAGTTCCCATTTGTGGTTTGCGTAAAATTCCTCCGTTCTTTTCCACCAAGGATGCAACACTTGAAGGAGACATGGTTTGTTTGGTTGGGTTGCTTGATGGTGCTATATTTGTCCAATTTGATCCTCTCATTATGACTTCTCGTTACACTGGTTTATGCGTATAAACATGTAAGGATGAAGGAACTTTTCCGTTGCTGAAAAGCCCCTGACTATGAAAAGACGATTGTTTGTATGCATGCCAGGCTAAGTCACTGGCAGCAGGAGTAGAATTAGGCATCCGAAAGCTGTGTATTCCAGTTTGTAGTTTGGCAAGTTTTGAGCTGTTTGGGGGTGGATGAGATGGAAGGTTCCTTTGCCATTGTGGGATCCAGAGAGATTGAAGAGCTGTCCTTTCTTCAGCAGATGATTTTATTTATTTCTTTCCTTCTCGCTTTCTGCGATTTTGGTGGACTCCTTGCCTGCGTAACTGCTACATAATTTTTCTCTATGAATAAAGCTTTTTCCTTTTACGTCAGAGAAGAAGTCTAATACTTGACTTCATTATGAAATAAACTGCGTCCCTGGCCCCTGGTCCTGGATTCTGAAAGTTCAAACATACAGATTGACTAGCGCAGTGGTAATTTTGTTTTCCTGGCTTCCTTGTGGCCTTCAATAAGTGAATCTGTCAAGAAAGAAGAGAAACAGGGGAAGGGGGGGGGGAAGTAGGAGTCCCTCTTTTCACCTACGGTGTTGGTTTACATATTCAAGAGTTTCATGCCGGTTAATTATGAGCATATATCTAACTATGAGTTTTGTTGTCTTTCATTCTTCTATTACTACATCATAGCACCGTGCTTCCATGATATGCAAAATTGTTAATTTTCTTCCAATTTATACAAAGCTTCTTTTGAAAACTTGATGAGTTAAATTTTAGGTCTTTATGAGGAGATCTCTCCAAACAACTCATTGGAATCATCATGAATGACCCATCCTCACAACTAATCATTATCCTCAATGTGGCTTCTTTCTCGACAATATAACACTTAAGAGTCTTAGAAGTGGTGATGCCATTTAGAAGGGTTAGGAGTAGAGAAAGGCCAAAAGAGACACTAACAGACTTCTTTATTGACAGTATAACACTTGGAAGCAGTTCTACAATTTAAAAGGGTTAGGACTTAGGAGTAGGGTAAGGCCAAAGGAGACACTAACACAAGTGAGGATGTGAAGTTGAGTGAGGGTTGAATAGCCCATTCAAATATGACGTAGGAAAAAGGTTAGTTGGGTGGTGGCAGGAGCGGATTTCGGGAGGGGCCGCCAGTAGCCATGGCGGCCCTACTCCCTCCCTCCCCAACACCAACAAGAAAGAAAAAGATAAAAAAAAGAAGCAAAAAGTGTTTGATAATAAATCATTTACCTTTTGTTCTCATTGTTTGTTTTTGAGAGTGGGATTCAATTAATTTTCAATGTAGGCTACACAATAATGAGTTATTGTCTAATAGTTGCTTTGTTTTATCGTTGCTCTTAATTGTATGCATAATTTATTTAGTCAGTCTATCTTTCCTTTTTGGGTCTCGTATGGATTGCCCGTGAGGCGGTGGGTAGTTTGTGTTAAAGAACAACTTTGGAGCTTCACTTTCATGTTTGCTAGTTATTTCTACTTTAGGAACACACGAGGTATTGATGACGATTTTATTTCTACTTTAGGAACACACGAGGTATTGATGACGATTTATGAAGTTGAATATCAAAAGTTATCCAATGATGCCTAGTGGTGGTTTTGTTCGTACAGAATCACTGAGCTAATTAAGGACCTTGCCAGTTAACTTGCATATATATATATATATATATATATATGGGGGAGTATTTAATAGTTACTTTTTTATTGAACCATCAATGGTTACTCTCATTATCAACCATTGGATCAAAAATTAAAGGTTGAGATTTAACGGTTAGTTGGAAAATGCAATTAATGCAAGTAGGTGAGTCATTTAATGCATTAAATCTCAACCTTTAATTTTTGATCCAATGGTTGATAATGAGAGTAACCATTGATGGTTAAATAAAAAAGTAACCATTAAATATATATATATATATATATATATATATATATATATGTATATATATATATATATATAAGTATGTATATATATATATATGTATGTATATATATATATATATATATATGTATATATATATATATATATATATATATATATGTATGTATGTTTGGGTGTGTGTCCTGAATTATTAAAAGTAACTTCGATGTAGCTTAATGGTAGCTTGTCAATGGATCTGGCTATTGAGCACATTATCATGATGTATATATATGTGTGTGTGTGTGTGTGTGTTTGGGTGTGTGCCCTGAATTATTGAAAGTAACTTTGATGTAGCTTATGGTAGCTTGTCAATGGATCAGGCTATTGAGCACATTATCATGATGTAGACGGTCGGTCTGCTTCTTTTTTTTTTGTTTTGTTTTCTGGAAGCATGAAACAAATTAGATGTTTCTGTACTATTTTGATAAATGTGAAGTTTGTATTTCTTTCTTTTCTTAATTTACTGAAAAGGTATACATACTTGAGAGAGTTGGAGATGGAGCAACCTGAATTAGGTTGCAGAAAAGGAGCAGAAGCAGTACTATCAGTTCAGCCCAACTCATCAATCTCTATTGCATATCACCCTCTCTTTGGTCCTCACGATGACTTGATTCTCCTGGAGGTTGACGAGAAGCTCCTCCCTGATGTCCTCAATCAAAGGTGTAGAATTACTTCCAAGGCCCAGTATTAGGTACTGTTTCTTCAGTAGTCTCTACTATTTTGAGCCATTTGTTCACTTCTCGTGGTTTCTTTTTAGAGTGAGCTTAAGGGGACAGCCTGATGAAGATGCAGTTCTCTGTACTCAGTCAAAAACTTATGCCGTTAAATTTGTTGGAACCTCCAACTCTGTGTTCCTTGTACCCCCATCAGATCAATTTGCGTTACATGAAAATCCACTAGACTGTGATGAGAAAGATGATGACAAGATGGTTGTTGGATCTGTTATCAAGGTGGCACCTGGCACTATGGAGCTTGTCGAGGTTGCTCCCAAGGTTGACAAGCTTAAACTGCTTCTTTCAGAGAACCCATACAAGATTGACGATGATTTTGAGATGGACGAGTTGGATGCAATGGAAACAAGAAATACAGGTTTGTATAGATGGAAAGACCTAATAGACAGGGTTCAAGCTAGTGATGAAGAATTGAGGTCTGCATTACAATCTCTTTTTGCTGTTGAGATTGACGGACACTGGAGAATCGTTGATGAGAAGTATATGGATGGGATACTAAACATGCTTTTGCATAACTCAGTATTAAATGGGTGGTCTTTGAATGCACTCGATGGAGATGAAGTTGTGCAAGTACTGGAATCAGATGGGTTTCCTCGCCAAATTGCGCACCACTGTTTGCGAGTGTATGGCAGTGAGATAGAAGGGAGTGTGGATGGAAGAAGTGTATGGGAGTTGGATGAGAGACGGGTTTGCGTGCATTTTGCAAGGCAAATCTTGAGGGAAGGAAAGATGAAGGTAGAAAATTTCATGGAGGATTGGACACAAAAAGTGCCTAACCAGATGAAGGTGAGCTTTGACATGTTAGAAGGTGAAGTTCTAACAGAAAAGCTTGGGTTTCAGAGTTGGGTATATGCGTTCAGTGTTTCTTCTCTTCCCTCCAACCCTTCGGATCGTTTCGCCAGGCTCTTTCAGGAGAGGCCAAAATGGGAGTGGAAGGAACTACACCCTTACATCAGGTCTGGTTTTTGCCTCATGTCAAATAGTAATACTACCTTTTATGCTGTTTTCCTTTAACTAGTTCTCCCTAGCTTTACATTTTTGTTGTTGGCAATTAATGTTATAGGGATCTGAGCGTTCCTGGGCTAACTTCAGAAGGTTTACTCCTCAAGTACACTAGAAGAACTCAGCCTACACCGGATGCTGAACCAATCTTTAGTGCTAGATAAGTCGATCACATATCCTTATGTTATCACATTGTTTTAACAACGTTGAGAAGGTGGGAGTTGATGTCAATATCTTTACAACAATCCCTTGTGTAATCTACCTCTGCTTTACTTTTGATTTCTGGGGTTTGTCTGAGATCTTATGAGAGTGATAGTAGTTGCCTGATGTAGTAAAGTGGTGGAGTATTTGGCCGCTGCCTACTTGGGCTGCTGCCAGTGGCATAGCCCAAAAATTTTATAGTGCAGCCACACTAAATTTTGTAATGAAAAAAGTAGGAGAATAATGAAAAAAATAACAATTCAAATCTACAAATCTACAAGTCTACAACCTCAATAAGATAACTTTGAGTATCCTGTATCTCTCAAGATCTGCCAAGATATTTGGGAGCTTTCACGATGCTTTTTTTTATGCTGCTATGGCTTTGAGCTCCTATGCATTTCGTCCCAAATTGAGTGACTGTTTTTAATTTTTAAAAAACTTAAAGATAGTTGGCTTTTAAGCAGTTTTAGTAGTATATACACACAAATATTCTTGTTGTCGATTTTATTGCATTGCAAGTGTATATAAAGACATGTTACTCAGCTCGGCCTTGAGCAGGTTCAACATAGTCTTTTGAACAAGGCCCAAGTATACGGCCTAACTCTATGAAAATTTGTAGGGTGAATTACAGGCCGGTTCCTTTTTAAACATTTGTAATCGCTCCAGTCCACTCATCTTTTTTTAAAACCGGAAAAAGACATTTTTGAGGCGAAAAGACGATTATGCCATTAATGAAAGAAAAACACACGCGCATCAGTAACTCAAGGCGATGTCCCAATATAAATCATCGCGATGTCCATCATCATCGATCATCGCGATGCCCTAGTTGCACTCAACATATAGCATCGCGATGACTCAATTGCACTAAATTACGAGGATCGCGATGCCAGCGTTGCACTCAACATCGAGCATTGCGATGCCCCAGTTGCATTCAACATCGAGCATCGCGATGCCTAAATCAAATTTTACATTGTTTTAAAATTTTATACATCCTCTCAATCAGATCAGGTCTGCACATCGAACAACGCGAAGCTTAATTCAATGCATCATGATGCCTAAATCACACTTTACACTGTTTAAAAAGTTGATACATCCTATCAAACAGGTCTGCCGTGCTTAAACCACTTTGTATTTTTTTTCAAATAGCACATTCATGAACCTCAAAATATAGGACAACTTTGTCCTGTATATCAACAGTCCAATCTCTCGGAAATCTTTTATTTAAGGAATTTATTTCTTATTCAAATTCTTACAATACAATCCTCTGAAAAATCTCCTAAAGATTAACATAGTCCTATACATCTGATCTTTTCGCAGTCCAAAACTTTCAAAAACCTTCTACTCTTCTTGACCTTCTTCTCGTCTTTCTTTCAAGATGTCCAGGCTCGTCCTGCGCAAATATTCTTGGATTTCATGGCATTATGTCAAATGAACATATGTCAGCTCCAAGATCTGCCCGTTTCAGGAACGCAAGAAGTATCTTGTGGTGATGTCAGGAGCGCAAGAAATATCTTGCGAACCATAATGGCTTCTGTCATCACCATTCTCCTCCATTTTCACCTCCTATAACATTTGCTCCTCCAGTAAAATGGTCTCACCACAGACGTGAGATCATCATAGAGCAAATGGGTCAACCCCATTATAAGAGGGAAGATCCAATTGAGGTAGAAAATGAAGAAGAAAATATATTTATCTAGTTTTCACCTCCTATAACATTCGCTTTCTCTCATCCGGAATCAGCCTGATGGTGGTAATGGAAGAAGAAAAGGAGGATAAGTCTTGAAGAACTAAGAGGACCTATAGGCTTGGTCAGGAGAAAAGTTGTTTATATTTACCATCTTGTTGCCAGAACTAAGAGTAGATGTAGAAGTAGGACTATATCGGTTGTTGAAATTTGCCCGTTTATCTTAGAAGATTAATTCATGTTTTGTTTGTATTCTACGTAATGTAATATTTGAAGGGATGCAAAGATGAATAAAATATATTTATGCTGAATCCCTTTTGACCAATTAATAAAAACCACATTTAAGGCAACAGTACATAGCCAGAGGCATCGCGATGCTAAATGTTGAGTGCAATTGGGCATCGCGATGCACAATTAAGGCATCTCGTTCAATCCAAAGGCATCTCGATGCCCCATTTAAGGCATCCCGATGCCCTAACTTAACATCGAGCATCGCGAAGCCTAAATCAAGGCATCTCGATGTTCCAGTTGCTCTAAAAAAAAAACCCTGAGTAAACTCAATAAAAAAACTCTTCAAATTCTCATAATTTCAAGAGACTCTTTTACTTTCCTATAAAATGAGCTATTCACACTTTTCTAAAATCTTCAAAATTTACCAGTCCTCTTACGTAAAATTCTCTACTTGTCTTCTCTATCTTTCGGTTCTTTGAAAAATGACTAAGGCCACAAATTCAGCCTCTTCTCGTATCAATTCTCTACTTGTATCGATTGTGAGGAGAGTGCGGGATCCCAGAAATGATGTTTCTAATTTCATTGACTGGGTACCAACAAGAAATTGAGAAATGGTTGCTCGAACTACTTCTCCAGTAGCTCATCTATCCTCTTCCAACTCTTCTGTTGATTCAAACGTTCTTGTGCCCATTAAAGAGAACAATACTATGAAGAAGAAGGAAATCGATAAGGAAAAGGACATTGCTGCAGAGGAGAGTAGTAACCAAGGAGGAGGACGAAGATAAAGGCTATATCAGTTAATGAAATTTGCCAAGTTTATCTTAGAATATTTATTCATGTTTTGTTTGTATTCTGTAATGTAATATTTGAAGGAATGCAAAGATGAATGAAATATACTTATACTGAATCCCTTGTATGTAAAATTATCTTTTTGTATTTTGACAAAAATACTAATATGTCCTTAATACAAAAAAAAAATACTAATATATTAGTTAATGAAATGATGTTTCCAATTCAAAAGTCCCGATGCCTTCCTTAAAGCATCGCGATGCCTAATTTAAGGAATCGCGAGGCGCAAATATTGGTATCGCGTACAATCTTATGGGCATCGCGAGCGTCACGTTCATTATCAAACTCGCGTTTCAATTATTTGGGCATCGCGTTCAATCTAATGGGCATCGCGATGCATATGTAAAATTATTTTTTTGTCAAAATACTAATATGACCTTAATACAAACAAAAATACTAATATATCAGTTAATGAAATGATGTTTCCAATTCAAAAGTCCCGATGCCTTCCTTAAGACATCGCGATGCCTAATTTAAGGAATCGCGATGCCCAAATATTGGCATCGCGTACAATCTTATGGGCATCACGAGCATCATGTTCATCATCAAACTCGTTTCAATTCTTTACGCATCGCGTTCAATCTAATGGGCATCACGATGCACATGTAAAATTATCTTTTTGTCAAAATACTAATATGTTTTTAATACAAATAAAAATACTAATATATCAGTTAATGAAATGATGTTTCCAATTCAAAAGTTTCGATGCTTTCCTTAAGGCATCGGGATGCCTAATTTAAGGAATCGCGATGCCCAAATATTGGCATCGCGTACAATCTTATGGGCATCGCGAGCATCACGTTCATCATCAAACTCGAGTTTCAATTCTTTACGCATCGCGTTCAATCTAATGGGCATCGCGATGCACATGTAAAATTATCTTTTTGTCAAAATACTAATATGTCCTTAATACAAACAAAAATACTAATATATCAGTTAATGAAATGATGTTTCCAATTCAAAAGTCCCGATGCCTTCCTTAAGGCATCGCGATGCCTAATTTAAGTAATCGCGATGCCCAAATATTGGCATTGCGTACAATCTTATGGGCATCGCGAACATCACATTCATCATCAAACTCGAGTTTCAATTCTTTATGCATTGCGTGCAATCTAATGGGCATCGCGATGCACATGTAAAATTATCTTTTTGTATTTTGACAAAAATAATAATATTCCCTTAATACTCAGGCATCCCGATGCTTAATACGAGCATTACGATGCACATATCAATCATCGCAATGCCGAGATTTTAAATTGCGATGAACCAAAGTATTTTAAGTCAGAAATAAAACAAGCACGAAAACAAAAACAAACCATTTCACCCCGCATTTCACATAAAAACACAAAAAAAAAATTCTCATTTCACTTCCATTTCACTACCATTGTCTACACAAGTAAACTAATAGTAAGAATTACGAGAGGAAATTGACTACTGACAAGAGCATAATTTCTTCTCAACAAGCTAAATACACCACCAAAATGGCCAAAACGATGAAGGAAACTCAAACAACAGGTGTGTATTTCTTCTACATTATTTGAAAATTATGTAATGCTTTATTCAATTTATGCGTCCAGATTGAGATACTTGGGAATCGCAATTCTAGGGTTCTTAAGACTTGGAAATCGCAATTCTAGGGTTTTTAAAACATGACTTTTAGGGTTCTAGCGTATAATCAATGAATAATAATTCATAGTATGTGCATCGAAATACATCAAATTGGACATAAAAATTTTATTTGGATTTGCTGTATTCAAGAAGATTTCTATGCATCTTGGTTTACTTTCTTCTTTTTCAATAAATTTACTCTTTGGTAATAATATGGAATATCCCTATTGTTATGCAGCTTCAAAAAACTTGGAAATCGCAATTCTAGGGTTCTTAAAACATGACTTTTAGGGTTCTAGCGTATAATCAATGAATAATAATTCATAGTATGTGCATCGAAATATATCAAATTGGACATAGAAATTTCATTTGGATTTGCTGTATTCAAGATGATTTCTATGCATCTTGGTTTACTTTCTTCTTTTTCAATAAATTTACTCTTTGGTAATAAAATGGAATATCCCTGTTGTTATGCAGCTTCAAAAAAGAAACAAACCGTAGTGTCTAAACGCAGATGCAGTCTCATACTCCGGAATAAACAGGTGAAGACACTGCAATTCAGGAAAAATCACCTTGAAGCCCTGAAGAAAACATCATTTTGGAAACTGATTGAAGCCATAATCCAAGACAAAATTATAGAAAAACATTGTACGATGGATAGTTCCGTACTGACAATGATTATAAACTGTTATGTAAAGGGAGACAAGTCTTTCTTGTTTGAAAAGAAAGACCTAGAGCTTAAAGCAAGGCATGCAAAGCTTCTGCTTGGAATCAATGACGGGGAGGAGGAAATCAAAATTAACTTTTACAACATTGAACGATCCGATTTTCTTCTAAGGCACTTCCCCAAAAAGGAATCAAAGAAATCAAAAGACTATAAGCTTAGCCTAACCCTTATATGTAGTCGGATTCAGGCCATTATGCCCAGTGAAGATCAAAGGGAAGTCAACGACGTTGCAAGTTTGACGACACTGCTTGTTCTTGCAACCTTCCTCGTCCCAACAACTAGCAGTTACATACCGTGGGCTTATATAAACATAATATCAGATTTCGACAAGATTTCAACATACAATTGGTCAGACCATATTGTCAACAGGTTGATACATGCCTTGGAAACTAGAAAGGATGACAACGTGGAGAAATGTGTGCTGCTGCTACCGGTAACTTTTTTTACACTCACTTGTAACTAATTTCAAATTTCCATATACAATGCATATTGATTTGTTTGTACTAACAAGGGGGTTGAATTTGCACATGCAGTATTGGTTATGCGAGCGAACCAACATCATGAACCCAATTATAGAAGATGATATCCCAAGGTTACTCAAATGGGATCTGTCAGCACTGTCAACTAATTTTAATAAATCAGATTTTAATTCAGTCATAAAGAAAAAAGTAAGTGTATAAAACGTGCCTTTAGTATCTAATTACAAATAATAAACAATGCATTTTCGATGCATGTCCCCTAACATTGTATTACATTAATTTACTTTCTTGCTTTTGCAGAAATTTCATCATTTTCCCAAGACAACAACAAGTGAAAGAGAAACATTATTGGGAATAAAAACACATGAAAACGAAGAAATGTGTGTTGATAAAGATGCTCAACTTCTAATTGAGGGTCCGAAAAAGGATACATATTTCTTTGACACTAAGCTCTTTGACACTGAGGTTGATGATACGCAACAGGTTGAAAACAATTGTTGTAAAAATTTAAAAGAGGAGTTGATCAACAAATTGTCCACTATTGAAGAAAAGGACAATGAAATTGAAGAAGATGACAATGAAATTACAACGTTAAAAACTGAGTTGTTTGAAGAGCAAACAGTAAGCAAGTCACTCAACGCTAAATTAGATGAAAGTTCCTCTCAACTAGATGCCAAACACAACGAAATACAGAGGCTACAGACTGAGTTGACTGAAAAAGCAACAGTAGAAGCTAAGGATACCGAAATAGAAAAGCTCAAATCTGAATTAGCCAAGCTTCTAGAAAAATCATCCAAACAGCCGCAACAGCAACAAACTGACACCCAAAATCTATCGTCGCCTACGGATGAGTTGAAATTGAAGCTACTTGAAGAAATTGAAAGCTTAAGAGTTGAATTCAGTGCCAGCGAAGAACAACTGCAGATGCTCCAAACTGAGTTGGTTGAAAAAGCATTAACAATAGAAGCTAAGGCTACCAAAATTGAAAATCTGAAATCTGAATTAGCAAAGCTTCAAGAAAAATCATCCGACCAGCCCCAAGAGCAACAAACTGTAATGAATTTGAAACTTCTTGAAGCTGAAACTGAGATTCAATCTCTAAATAATAAACTATCAACAATGGCACAAGAGATGAAAATGCTAAGGGCACAATAGCGACAACCCCAACAACCAAGCGAAAAGACCACGTCAATAGATGAATCTGAAGAAGATAGTTATGCTACAGAAACAGATGATGATACTGATGATTTGTCAATGTAGACACTAAAAAGAAAGGTGTCATGTCTCCTTCTTCATTGGCCAGAGGAATAAAAGCACGACTAGACCGTAAGAAGAAGAATAAGGGCGATTCCTGCGGGGAAAAATGGGATGAATTCAACGCACAAGTTTATAAGAAAAAGAACATAGATCCCCAAGTACCACTCAATGATGAACTTGAACCTGTTAAGCTCATGAAGAAAGAAATCAGGGATGCAATGCAACATATTTACCTAAAATTTGGGGGAGAGGAGTAAGTGAAACTAATATTGTTGAATTTTAAAATATCAGATTATTCATGCTTCTGGCAATACTTACATAAATATATTTTTTGTACTGAATTATTAATATGGTCCTCACATTGTGCAGCGCAGTTGTCTATCAGGCAGGAGATATTATGCCAGTAATGGAACTTAAAAATGCAATGCAAATCTTACACAACGATAAATTAGAAAACTTTGTATGTATTGTACTTATTAAGCTTTGAGATGTGATATTTTATTTTCAGAAAGAATAACTAGTTTTCTTTGTTTACAGCACATCGACACTTGGGCGTTCCTCGTACAATACATACTACAAAAAAAGAAAAAAGATAGAATTGGAACTGTTTTTACATCGGATAGCTGGGTAAGAATTATCCTAATTCCTTAATGTATAAGATTATTAATTGATTGCTGAAAACTAATGTTGAAAATGTTATTTAGAATTTTGTTGTAAGAGGTGGGAAAGATTACAGACCAGTTATGGCAGAAAATATAGATAACATATTGAAAGAGGCCATGACTAGTGATGAGATATTCCTTTTCCCAATCAACACACTTGGGGCAGGAAATGAGCAAACTGGAATCTGCGATCACTGGACTCTACTTGTTTTCTCTGAAAGCGAAATGGCCTGGACCCTCTACAACTCTTACATCCACCCAAAAGCAAAAAAAAATTGGCATTTAGAAAGGGCAAAAAAACTAGTGAGCAATCTACGACTATTTAATCAAAATACAACAAAAAAAATCACGCATTAACTATTTTTTTTTTGAATATTTTACTTTATAGGTAAACCACGTTGAAGGAAAAATGCGTGAAATCATCAAAGATTTGCCCCTAGATGTGACCTTCAAATGATTCAAAGGATTAAGCCATAAAAACTTCACATGTGAAATAAAAATATGTGCAGAATCACCCCAACAAGCTCCAAACACTGAGGACTTCGGCATCATCGTCTGCATGATAATTGAATTTCTATTAAAAGGGTTATCAGTACCCAAGAAATATGACATTCATCAATGTAACAAATACAGGGCGAGAATGGTGGAGATGATGATGATAACAGGGGGTCACATGAAGAAATAACCTGGCGGACATCCAATTTTGTAATTATTATAATTTTCGTAATTTTTGTATATATATATATATATATATATATGATGAGTACACAAGTCTTGTAATTTTGTAATTTTTGAATGAAATTTGAATTCTGAAGGTGGTTGTGGGGTAATGACTGGTAAATTTACTAAATTGTCATAATTTTAAGTCAAGTATGACCCACATGTCAACTTGTGTCAGTATTTCAACACTGGTAAAAGGCATTGCGATGCCTGGTATGTGCATTGCGATGCCCAACTTAAGGCATCTTGATGCCTGATATTTACATCGCGATGCATGATCCAGACATTGCGATGCCTGATATATACATTGCGCTGCCCAACTAAGGCATCTTGATGCTTGATATCTGCATCGCGATGCCTGATATTTATATCGCGATGCCTAATATCAGGCATCGCGATATAAAATATAACTAAAATAAAAATGCACCATTGATAAAATGACAAAAATATAACTAAAAAACTAAAAAAAAATTGTAAAATATGAAAACACAATTTCATTGACACTAATAGTTCAGTAAACATTGAAAAAAAATAAAAATCAAGGTTGTTTTGCCTCTCTACATGACCTAGAGTTGTGGTTACAAAGCTTTTTACATCTGCTACATTTCATTTTTCTTTTACCTGTTGATTCACCACTTGATGCAATCCTCTTCTTCTTCGGACGTCCGGCTAATCTGTTCATTATTGGTGGTAAAACGGTATCGCTTTCGAAAAAATTGTTTAGCTCGTACCTCTCCGTAGTTGGAATTGACATTAATATTCTCTCGTAACACTTGATGTAATAACTTGTTAGAAAGTAATTATCAACAATATCATCAAACTTTTTTGAGCATCTCATAACCACAACCGCAGCATGGCAACATGGGAATCCTTGAATCTGCCACTGATAGCATGAACATGTTCGATTCTCCAAATCAACCGTAACGTTTGGATTAGACAGAACCTCGTATATTACATTATATACCATCCGGACATACCATGTGACCCCAATGGTTACATATACTCCCTCCACTTTTTATCCATCTTTCAACATAATAATCTGTCCCATTTTCTTCCATTGCTAAGTCTCTCCGTAAACCATTTCAGGATTTTTGATCTTATGCAGTCAACCATATGAGTAATGGGAAGAGCTCGAGCATCTAAAATTTAATTATTGAACGATTCCGTAGCATTTGATGTCATCTCATCATACCTGTTCTTGCGACAATGTGCAATAGACCACTTATCGTATGGAATATTGGACAAGAAATCACAAGCAACTTATTCCCCTTCTTTTTTGAATATTTCAAGTTTCTCATTGAATAGTCTGATGATCGGGGCATACGCACAATCCTTTAATATTGAACACATCTTGCTGCGAAACACGCTCGAATAACGTTTACCACCAAACATTTATTTCAAATTACGATGCAAGTGCACCAAGCAGAAGAAATGTTTTGAACTATCAAAAACATCACATATGGCTTCCATTAAACCAATGTTTCTATCGGATACAAACAACACATCCCGATCTTATGTTGCTTCTTTTATTTTTGAAAGAAATCAAGACCAATTTTTCTGATTTTCAGCACTTACAACCGTAAATGCAAATGGAAAAAGCCCTGCATATAAACAATACGATCCTTAAAATAATGTTCAAACAATTTATTTTTTTTAAAAGTAACTAATTTTTTTTAAAAAAAATTTTAAGTACCTTGATTTCCATCCTTGCCCGTTGCAGACAAAAGCATGCCTTTAAATCGAGATTTCATAAAGGTGCCATCTATAAACAATATAGGATGGCAATACTTAAAATCATCTACGCATGCCCGAAACGAAATGAACAAACGACTGAAACGATTCGTAATAGGGTCTGATTCAACAAATGCAAAACTGCCCGGATTACTCTTATGCAATGCTTTGATGTACTATTGCAGCTTCTGAAAAGAATCATCGTAACGACCAAAAATACTACTGCGAGCCTTTTCAACGCTTCTCCAAGCCTTACTGTAACTTACCTCAATGCCATACTGGGTCCTCATGTGATCAATTACATCGGCCAGGGAATAGCTTGGTTGACTACGAACATTTTCAACGATCAAGTCTGCAATTATACCACAACCCATCCTCTTCGAGTAATCAATTGAATCAAACATGGTGACTTGACATCTGTGTGTAAGGTTGCACTTGTATATGGATGCTGAATTGCCAAGACTTGAAACAGATGCCCTGATAAACCAATTGCAATCATCATCGAAATTCCTTCCACATACAACACTAACCCTCTCATTGTTGTTCTTCAAAAAAACATAATCAAAACCAATCTTGAAGGAATACTTTATCAGTTGCCTCCGAAATTCATCCAACCCACCTTTAAAAATTTGCCCAACGCCAGTAATAGCAGATGCCCAACTAGCAGTTAAAAGATCCTTTTGTAATTGATTAGAACATATGTCATAACATGGGACACTTTCATAATCAGTTTCCAAAATTACAGAATTGATATTGCTTTGATGCGATGATGATGCATCACGATTGGAATAACTTGAACTGCTATTACAGACTGAAGCATTACAATGAGACATCCCGACATCGCGATGAGGCATGAAGGCATCGCGAAAAGCAACCTGGCATCGCGATGAGGCATCTCGGCATCGCGATGAGGAATCCCTAAATCGCGATGCCCGATAAAGGAAACAGAATCACCAACTAACCCCACTTTATTCAATTCATAGCTTAAAGCATTTTGATTTTAAAAAACATCTACTGATATAATGCTAACTGATAAATTTTTTGCCAACAATACCATGTTTACGCAATCATCATCATTCGACAGAAAACAATTCATATGAGATCCCAAGGAATATTTCAAAGATAAATTTTGAGCTTCAACATTAGAATACTTACCTGTTATTAATCGAATCAAATCAGCTATTCCAAAATTTTCAGAAACTTTATGAACGATAATACCACTTCTGAATTTCACCATTAACATGATCACGTTTTCCATAACGGAAAAAAATAGGATTTTCACTCGAGTTTACAAAATCGAGAGACGAAGTGTTATATATATATATATATATATATATATTAGGAAGAAATAATAGAGAACTTTTGGCGAGGCCTGATATGTGGATAATATGTGTTTACAATCGAGTTTCACGTTGCATTAGGGACATTTTAGGAACAATATTTTGAAACTGCCTTTTAGCGGTTTAAAAAAAATGTGGACTGGAAAGAAAAAAAGTTTGGGAAAGTGGACCAGACCGGCCAGCAATTTCTCCAAATTTGTAACCCAACTTTATTATTAGAACTTTTCCAATACAATCATCTATTTAGTAAAAAAATGCTAGACACGTAAGGAAGATAGATTTTTTTTTTAAAAATCATCTCCAATGCAAACCTCTTATGCTGAGGTGGCGATGAGTTGACAATTAGTTGGGAAGACATTTTCGATCCTCTACTTCTAGAGGGTAACCTAACGAATGTTTTTCATCCACGTCATTTACCGTCAGTTTTAATTTTTTATTTTTACCGTCAATCAGTTAGAGTATAAAGTAATTTTTAATTTTTAACTTTTGTAATTAATTATAAAACAATGTCACATGTGAAAGAATGTTTTAAAATGATCTTGTATTGGAGCACGTTTAGAATGAGGACCCTCTATCTTTTAATTTTTTTACCACATACGAAATATGTCTTTATATTTAAACATGACACGTAGGAAAAACTAGATTATAGCATTGAATATGCTTTTAAATTATTTTTTTACTATTGAGACTTGAGAGATGGAGGCTAGGCCATTGTTCCTCCTTCCTCCGTTCCTCGCTCTCATCTAGTCATATTATAGTGTATATATTAGTTTTGTATCAATTAGTCTTTATTGCCTTAGGTTTATATTAGACAAATTTTCATACATTTTTCTTTGTAATTATGACATATGCTTCGTGTCTAAGCTACTCTTCGTATTTATATTCAGTCATTATCAACGAATGATACAAGCGGGAGATTTATAATTCTTATCAGTTTCTTCAAAGTCGAGTTTGTGTTAAGATTTAGTAGCTTCGAGTTCATGAAATGCGACACTGACCCTGATGGTAGTAGTGACTGGTCGTGATGGAAGGACGGACATACAAATTCACAAGGACAAAATAACACTTGATAAACGTGGGCTTGGCCTAGGCAACACAATTTTTCGGACATGAACTCTTAGAATTGAATAGAATGGTAATTTTCATTTGCTTTGTTTCTTATCATTGGCTAAACGCATTTGCTTTTGAATGTGTGGAAAGTACGGTAAAGTAAAGAAAAATGTTAAGGCAAAACACACAATCAAATCACTGTAGTTTGGGAAAGGTTGCAAATCGGCCACTGATTGTTTGAAAATGTTATTTGAGCCACTGTACTTTAGTTATCTTTCATGCGAGCCCACCAACATGTTAATTTTAAATGAAATTCTTATTTTACCCCTGTCTTCGTCCTCATCTCCCTTAATGAAGAAAGGGGTAAAATAGAGATTTTATTTAAAATTAACGTCTTTGAAGGGCTCGCATAAATCAATAAAATAAATAACATTTTCAAACAATCACAAACCTTCCCCAAAGTACAGTGGCCCGATATGATATGTGTTTTGCCAAATGTTAAATAACCATTTTCTTTTTGTGCATGCAGGAAAGTTTGGTTAACAACAAGATTATATTTTTGCGGTAAAAAAATTCTGGCAAATCTTATCCTATACTTTTAGTATAATTAGCGTAGTTGGAATGTTTAAGACCAAATATTCTTGCAACTTTTATATTAATTTATGGCATTGTTTTTTTTTATTTTTTTATATCCTAAATCTACCCTAAACCCCCAAAGACCCCCCAACGAGATTCGATCTAGGACCAAAAGCAGGGGGAGCGAGACTCTAACCAGTAGAGCAATCACTGAATCTCAATTTATGGCATTGTTTGAACATATCATTTTGGTATTTTGCATTTTGGTGTTACTATGGGGCTATAATGGGAAATGAGAGTTGCTAGCCCTCCTCCCTGGGCTCTAGATCTGATCTAAGAGCACCTACTATGACACTCTTGATCAAAACTCTAAAACTGATTTTTAGAGTTTTTAAGCTCCCTCAAGCTCACAATAGTGACCTTTTACCACTCTCTATCTCCAAAATTAAGTAATCACTCTTTGAATATAGAGATTGATTTGAAGGGAATAGTGTCTTCCGCATTGGGCTATTTTTCATTTTTGTTACTTCAAAAAAAAAAAAAAAAGCTTTGAAAATTAATAATATCACCTCTTTTTTTTTTCTTTCTAAATTCTCATGTTGCAAACAACTGATATACATATATATATATTTTTTACATTATCATCATAAATTTTATCAATCATAAAAAGATATTAATTTTATTATATGAAATTTGTGAATTAACTGCAAATTATTTTCAACCAAAGAAATCATTTGTCTTGTGTTCTTAATATATGAGAAGACAAAAAAAATAATACTCCGATTGTGGTGGGAAAATAGAAATAAAAAAGATGAAAAATAGAATGATAGTTAGGTTTGAGATGAAAGAAATTTAATTTTTAGAGGGGTTGTTTAGAGAGTGCTTGTTGGAGTTGATTCTTTTTTAGAGTGTTGAAAATGTGAAATTGGAACAGAAAATGAGGTGTTTAGAATGTGTTATGGAGAGTTATCACTATGATTACTCTAAGTTAAGTGTCAAATTGAAATGAAATGATGCTTTTGAATCGTATCACTTTGCATTTGCACTATGAGTATATTTTGTTGATAATTAATATATAAGTGGTCCCATTTTAAAGTAAAAGGTAGATTTATCTTTATCATCCAATGCCTAAGTGACATGCAGCAACCGCTGGCCAGACTACTTTCATTTGAGTAGAGCTATCAAAATGGGCTGGTGGGATGGGTTGGCCCACAACCCGCCATAACCCGCCACTAGGCGGACGGGCGCTAACCACCAAATAAACAGGATCGAATCGCACCCAACCCAACCCACCTTGGGTTGGGTGAATGGGCCAACCCGCCAAATAAGCTTCATGTCGGATTGAACAGAGGGATCAAAGAATTGACGACCGATGAGGCGTTTGACGTCGAATACGGTATTTTGCGGGTTCATGGCAACTTGATTTTTTGCAGCATCGCCAATGAGATGCTCAGTGTCAGTGAAGGTAACGTAGGATGGGGTTGTACGGTTGCCTTAGTTGTTTGGGATGATCTCGACGCGGTCGTTTTGCCATACGCCGACGCAGCTGTAGGTTGTGCCTAAGTCTATACCGATTGCTTTACCTTCCTTGGTAGCCATTAATGAGAAAGAAAAAGCTTGAGAATTTAAGAAAATATGTGCGCGAATTGAAGATTGTTTTTGTTAGTTTGATTGATCTAAGAAAAATCTGAAGTTGGATTTGGATTTGATTTCGGTTTTATACGTGATTTGATGGAGAAATTGAGAATCTTCGAGAGGTGGGGGAAGAAGAAATATGTGTTTGTTTGACTTGTCTTCAATGTGCCGCATGTCTCTTAGCCTAGGGTTTCCAGCAATTCAGATATTAGTCTTTGTTTCTTCAATCCAACGGTCCAGATTCAATGCCAATAATAATTATTTAAATTAGCGGGTTAGCCCGCGCCCAACCCGCCTTAACCCGTGACTTGCGCGGTCCTAACACGTTTAACCCGCCCTCTAAACGGGATTGAATTTCATCAACCTAACTCGCCACTTTTAGGTGGCGGGGCGGGCTGGCCCGGCGGATTTGACCCGTTTTGACAGTTCTATATGTGAGTCCATGTTCAATCAAGAAATTGAAAATGCCAAATGTTGATGAACAGTGTACAATGGGCCAAAATACAACTTGAGATGTTTGTGTCGAACATTTTCATCATTTGGATTTCTTTTTCCTTCGATTTAGTTTACCATGTTTTTTTCCGAAAGATATTTTTCCACTTAAAATTGGAATAATTGCAGGCCGGTCCCCTTTTTGGGATTTTTAACCGCTTTAGGCCCTTATTTTTGTTTCCAACCGCTTAAATCCATTTTAAGTGATAAATTGATCAATTGTTTCAAAATTGTCCCCGTAACAACCTAAACAACATTTTAAGCATTGTTTTTCTTTAATTTTCTCCTATAAATTCTCTTTCATTTCAATAATTATTTATTTTGCTACAACCTTCATCTCTCTCTTTCTCTTTCTCAATTTCTTTCTATACCCAGTTCATCATAAAAAAACAAGTTCAGTATAATTTTCAAAATTATTTTAATTCTTTGTGTCTTTGTTTTATCAATATTGTTCGCAAATCGCTAAATGCTGGCACAGTGCCCCCTCGTAGGGGTTCGGGGGCAACGACCCCGAAAGAGAAACGAATTTCAACCTCATCCCGATATGAATATTTAAAAGAAAGTGACAACCTTTTTAGAAGTGTCTTGGAGAGTTTATTTAATCTTTAATTCCCTAATATTCACAACATATTGTGCATCAAAAATAAAAGTTGTCCATTGCGATGCATGAAAAACAATACTTTTTTAGTACAATTTTGTGTATTGCGATGCACACTTTTGATGCATCACAAGTGAAATGTTGTGCATCGCGATGCACAAAAACAGTACTTTTTAGTACAATTTTGTGCATCGCAATGTACACTTTGATGCATCACAAGTGTAATGTTGTGCATTAGTACTGTTTTGTGCATCGCGATGCAAGTGTAATATTGTGCATCGTAATGCATAAAAATAATATTTTTTAGTACAATTTTGTGCTTCGCGATGCACACTTTGATGATGACAAAGTTATAAATAGAATAAAAATT
Source organism: Platycodon grandiflorus (assembly GCA_016624345.1). Classification (NCBI taxonomy): domain Eukaryota; kingdom Viridiplantae; phylum Streptophyta; class Magnoliopsida; order Asterales; family Campanulaceae; genus Platycodon; species Platycodon grandiflorus. Next base: position 296,893 of record JACONP010000362.1, read on the forward strand.
AGTTAGTCAGTCATTGTTAGCTGATGACAAAGTTGTAGATAGAATAAAAGTTAGTTAGTTAGTCATTGTGTAAGCTGATGACAAAGTTGTAAATTAAATAGAAGTTAATTAGTCCGTTATTGTTTAGTGGAATACAACTGTTTGAGAGTTGGTCAGTTAGAGTGTGGTGCATCAATTTATGCATCGTAATATATAGCGTGTCTGTTCCGTATTTTTTTAAGGACATAGACGACATTTCGCAACAAAAATGTCATTTTTCGGTTTGAAATAATTATAGGGGACTAAAGCGGTTGAAAATTTATTAAAAGGTACTGGCCCGAATTTCGACCCTTAAAATTCCTAATTGGATGTGTAGACCATAACAAGAAGAGTAATGCTATGCACATTTAAAGTGTGCACTATATGTGCACCAAAAGTTATTATTGACATCTTTTGGTTGGTCAGAGACTTTTAAACAGTAGGAACCACAAATTATTTAACTGATAAAAATATATCAAATGTAATTTTGGTACACATTTGCCATTTGGTGTACATAACATTACTCTAACAAGATTACTCCCCATTCAATTATGTATTGAACATTTAATTTGACATAAACAAAAGTAAGGGTGGGTAATATGTCCATTTTTAATACTCCATCCGTTCATAAATTATTGTCTTGTTTTTTTTTTCGTCCCAAAATAATTATCTTGTTTAAAAGTTTTCTTTTTAGGACAACACTTTTACTATTTTATCCTTACTTTTTCTTTCTACTTTAATTATGGGCTACATGTACATTGGCATTAGTAAAAACTACACATTATACCAATATTAATAATTAAGTTAATTAATTTTTTTAATCTGTGTGCCGAATCAAACAAAATAATAATTTGAGGACGGAAGGAGTACTTGTGGACTTGGGGGTTGTGTCTAAATATCCAACTTCTATTACGAGCTGATCTTGTGATATTATTATAAGCTTTAGTATTATAATTGTTAGATAATTAAATGCTATTAAATTAATAATAATTTAAAATATTCATATTATTATTAAAAAAATAAATTTAATCTAATAATATATAAATTTAAATAAATTTAATTTAACAACACAAAAATTAAAATTAATAATAATACACAAGCTCGAGCTCGTAATATGATCGCATATCTTCAATTCCTTTGCGAAAAGATCCAAGACTAAAACTGAGGTGACCGGGTGCCACGTATCAGCAATTCAGCATGACTCATTCTTAACAAATGGAGTAAAGATTTTTCTTTTTCAACGATAAAACGGAACCAACATGCGTAGACCCCACACACCCATCCATCCCATCATCTACTCCGGGTTCGGTTCCCCTATACACGTGCGCTCTCCCAGCTTTCTACACTATCCTCACTGATTGGTCAACATCAACAACGTATAACTTTTCACTACTCCAACCAATCACCATTCCACACGTACTTCCTCAACATTAAAATCTCATGATCATCTCTCTTTCTCTCTCTCCTCTACCTTTATTACACAAACCCAGCTCTCCATCTTTCTCATTTCTACTTCTCTGGTTTCCCAGGCTTTTTCCTGTTTGCCCTAGGGTACTCTCTCTCTCTCTCTCTCTCTCTCGCTATATATTTATATATACATACATACACACATGTATATATGTGTTGTTATGTGTTCTGATTATGTGAATTTTGGATTTAATTGAAGGAGGGTAGAAGGAAGGAGAAACAACTGGAAAAGGATTTGTCTCCTGGGAACAGGTTAGTTATTATTATTATTTTTTTTCACATATGACAAATTGTTTAATTGATTGATTGAGAAGAGTTTATTTTGAATATTTATTAAAAATTAGAAATAAAAAAAGAGATTAAGCAATTTTGTTTTGTGTTGGAAAAACTTGGATTTTTTTGGTGGAGTCCAAACTTTATGTTAAATGTTAGGAGTAACATGTGTTGAGTAGGTTTCATTTTACTGAAGTTAAAGGTTTTGAATATGTACTGTAGATGAGGTACACATACCAACGAGTTCTCTTGACTATGTTACAAATGCAATCATGTATTTTGCAAATTTGAGTTGTAATTGAAGATTTTTTTAATTTCATTTGGTGCGAAAAGAGAAGAGAATGTACCCCACCCTTCCCATGCGCTCGTTTCGAATCCAGGTCTTCATCTGTATGGATTCGCTAACCTTCTAATAGAGGGGTTGATCCAAGATTCCTGAAAATGAATAAAACAATCCCTACAACACTAGTGTGATTCCTACATGTACATGACACATAGTTTGGACTTAAAGCTTTTCAAGGCTCTGTCTTTGATCCCGCATCAATTGCGGAGTGTCTCCAGGCTGGTTAATAAGGAAAGTTCAGTCCTTTCCCTTTAAGGGTGTTTTTGGGGTGAGGTTAGGGTATCAGAGCCACCACTCTTTTGGCCGGTGTCGCTTAGGGTTCGATGGATCGCCGATGAAGGTGGTCGGGCCTTAAGGGGGTGTGGATTATGCATCCCACATTGGTTGCGGAGTGTCTCCAGGTAGGGTTAAGTCCTTCCCCTTTGAGCGTGCTTTTGGGGGTGAAGTTAGGGGTTCTCGTCCTTATCAGTTGGTATCAAAGCCACCGGTCGGTGTAGCTTAGGGTTTGACGAATTGTTGATCGAGGCGATTGGGTCTTAAGGGGATGGGGATGATGTGGCCCACATCAGTTGCGAATTGTTTCTGGGCTGGTTAATAAGACAAGATTCAATCCTTCCCGTTGAGCGCCTTTAGGGGTGAAGTTAGGGATCCTCTTTCTTATCAGTAGTCTCCTGCTCGTTGTTACAAGTTGGGTTTCCTTTGACCAAAGAAAGGTCAAACGTACATATTTTGGTAGCAATTTTTACTTTCCAATTGAACTTTGTTAACAAAGGACTGCGGGTTGTTTCAAGTGTTGGTTTTCCTTCGATCAAAAAAAGGTCAAAAGTACGTATTTTGGTAGTAATTTTCGCTTTCCAATTGGACTTGGTTACCAAAGGATTTGATTGTGTCACTCTTAAAAAGGTTGTAGCTATCTGTTTTAGTTAAATATGACCTTCAATCTTTCGTGCTGGACGTCATGACAAGAGCACCCAACACATTGGGAACTGTGCTCGAGTAAATAAATATAGGGTCCGTTTGGATGAATAGAATTGAAATTTCACGAGCGCATTGTGATTGAATTTTTTTTTGTTTCGTTCTTTTGTAGAAATCTAGTGGAATGCTGATAAATAAATGATAAGAATGATTGTTTTTAAACATTTTATTATTTCAAGTTAGTTAAAATAAAAAAAGAGAGAAAAAGTCGTTTGTGAAAACGATTTGTTCTCTCTAATCATGTTAAGTTGGTTCTCTCTGTCTTCATCACTCATCACAATGTCACCCATATTGGAGCTTTATTGTTGGAGGATTCGGCAGTGAGAAGATCGCTTCAGAAGTGTCGGCTTAATGAATTAACCTAGATCTCCAATTCAGTCTGGGGAAGAAATGCTTTAAGTGGTCTTGATTTGACACATCCATTGATGTTCAAGGTGGAGTCCTTGCTAATTAGAGAGTGGGAAAGAGACGAGGTGTGGGGTGACAAATAAATCGATGAACTGAGGAAATTAGATAGTGGAACTTGGGGACAGTGGCGGATCCAGAAAAATATTTCAGTGGGGTCACAAAATTTAACTACCACATAAAAAACTTAGAAATCACAATTCACCACTAGTATCTAGCTCATTGTTGCTACTATGCGTGATTTAAAAAGGAAAAAAAATTTTTTTGAGTGAGGTCACTATCCAAAAAATCACAATTTTGTAAGCCAAAATATTTTTTTTGAGTGGGGTCACTTGCCCCCCCACCCCAAAGAGTGGATCCGCCCCTGCTTGGGGAGGGCGACTATAATGTGAGAGGTTCAAGTGATGATTGACTGGTGGTGGTCAGTTGATAGTGGAACTTGGGGAGGGTGACTATATCACTAGATTTCTATGGATATAAAAGCCTAACAAATTTGGTTTTGGAATTCTTTACTTCTACTGTAGAATTCAATTTATGGAACTGGGATATTTAAATTCAATTCTAATTCCAAAATATTTTCTCATCCAAACGATAGAATTGGCACTGGATGCCTCAATTCCAAGCTTTCGATTTGGGGTTTGCAAACACTCTTTAGTTAGGTTTAGAGTTGGATGTGATTTTTTAGGGAAAAGAGAGTTAGGTTATTTCTCTTGAATGTATCAAGGTTTTCCTTCTGTGAGATTATAGCTAGCAGTAGTGTGCTTCTTAAGCTTCTTAGTCGAGCAGCTTGTAAGAGTTCAAAGAATCGAGACAATGACTGATACCAAGTCAGATGTAGGTTCTTACTCAATTATGTGATGGTTGTTTAACCTTTTCCCGTGGAAGTAGTTCTAGGAGTTTGGTACTAGTATTTTGAGCTTAAGACAATCAAGAAGGGATGAGAAAATTTAGGCTGCATAGGTAAATTGAAAGTACATTAATGGTTACCGTGGTTGGTCCTGGTCCACATGTTGATATTAGGAGGCCTGTCAGCAAGATGAAATTATGTTGATACTTGTCGAGGTTGACCAGTTCCTTATGTTGATGTGAGAGGGCAGGCTAGCAAGATGAAAAAGACTTTGATGGTTATTGGTGTTGGTCCAAAGTGGCATGGTGGTGTGAAAAGGCTCTGAACAAGTCTCCTACTATTATGCTTGTTAGCATGGTCCCTCAAATTAACCCATAGGACAAATCATTTTGGGGATGCAGACTGGAAATTGTGGAATATGCACCTTACTTGGGCTGGCAGGGTAAACTACTCTTAAGTGTCTAGCTACGTGGAATCTTGGGCCTCTGAGGGGTTGTATTTTTCATAGTGCAACTATTCTTTTAAAAATGTATGGTAGTTCTGTTTGACAAGTTGAATTCTGCTATATGAATTTCTAGTGAAAAAGTGATTTTTAGAGCTTTTAAGCCAACAATGACTTTTTGCCCATCCGATAGATAATACGTTGGTGTTCAATCAGATTTACTGTACACATTTTATAAATAATAAAGGAGAATGCTAAAGGTTGCACCCAAATGTGCTAAACATTGCACCCTTATTCTCAAATTACTATTTTACCCTTAAACTAATTTAAAAAAAACCAAAAACTAAACTAATCCCAACCCACCCACCCACCCCCACAATCTGCCCCCAATCTGCCCTCTCCCCTACGGCCCAACTCACCCCCAATTTGCCCTTATGCCTAGTAATAAGCCTACTCACAGAATTTTTTTAAAAGAGCCGGACCGGCTCTTTTTAAAAATGACGACCGGCCCTTTTTTTTTTTTTTTTTAAACATTGTTAATTTGTAATTGGTCTTATTTTTTATTTTTTAAATATTGTTAATTTGTAATTGTTATTGTCATTTGTATATGTTTTTTTAAACAGTGTAATATCATTTGTATTTTTTTTTCTTTTTAAAGAGGTATCATTTGTATTTTGAATACAGATAATATAACATAAAAAATTTAGCAAAAAAAAAAAATAGGGCCAATACAATTTTAATTTTAGACACGTATTGAATTAAAATGTGTAGTATTATTTGTAATTTTTTTTTTGCCATTTTTTCTTTTTAAAGAGGTATCATTTGTATTTTGAATATAAATAATATAACATAAAAAATTTAGCAAAAAAAAAGAATAGAGCCAAGACAATTTTATTTAAAAAAAAAAAAAAAAGATTGACATTTGGGAGAGCCGGGCCGGCTATATAACAAATGGCCGGACCGGCATTTTGTTGTATAGCCGGGCCGGCTATATCCTATAGGGCCGGGCCGGCTCTATTTTTTAGAAAAAAAATTTCTTAATTAAATGAAATAAATAAAAATAAATAAAAAAATGTACCGTGAAATAGTTATTAACATTAATATGAACTATAATTTTAATTATAATTAATAATAAAGGCTTGTTTGTGTAAATAAACAGTACATTAAATAATACATTCTCCGTTAACTTTATCTGAACTGTACCAATATATTTATTTGTCAATACCATTAATATGAACTCTAATATGAACTCCAATCTTAATTATATATTATAATACTAATTAAGGGCATTTTTGTCATATTTTATAAAAATTCATTAAAAAGGTGCGACGCTTAGCACAATTGGGTGCGTCATTTAGCGCCCATGATAATAAAAAAGCAATTAACTTATCATATACTTGTAAAGGTATGAACTTAAACTTAGATACTGTAATCCAATGAAACTAAAATTATACGTGGTACTTTATTGACTCTGAATTAGTATATATTTATAGAACTCTCGACTTTTACAAGTGTAATTAATATAAAACAAGATACTCATGTTATCTACGTATTGATGTTGCAGTGATTGCAACTAAAACTTGTGTCGATTTGGTAGGACAATTAAGTTTAACACAAGATGTTAAATTGGTACAAGAAAAATTATATTCAAATTCTCAGTGCCATATTGGTAGCAACTCAAATTTAGTTAAATAGGTACCAGCACAAATAAACTTGATATATGTGGAAGATAAGCAAAGGGGATTTTATGTATTGGCTGATTTGTAATAACATAATATTACCAAGGTAATTGTGTTTTTAACTCGAAAGTATACTTTTTGAAAACAGCTTTTGAAAAGTTACTTGTTCTAACTTCTCTAAAGTTACCTGACTTCTGAAAAACTGCATTTGAAATGCTCCATTGGGCACTTCTGTTCCACTTTTTGGCCAGTTAGCTGGCCAACCTCAGCAGCCAACATGCCTTAAATATGGTTTTGCTGTTTCTGCAATAAATGTGCTCTTGTAACGAATGGGGAAGGTGGATATGTAACCATTTGCAGATCTTCTGCATGGCGAATCCACACAGGAACGAATGGAGAAATTGGCCAAAAATCGATGGACTTGCTCCAAATGATAGTTTTGGAAAATATAAAATTATTGCAATATGCAGAATTTGGGTTGTGTGACAGTTTATCTCTCTGTGTGGTCGCGCAACTCGCACGGATTTTTCATCGTTGTACCTGTGGTTGGGATGTTATAAAACTTGTATGTCTTTCAACGTGGTAAACAAGTGTACATTCCCGAGTCTATGAATTCAGTTCTGTTTTTACATTTCAATTTTTCTTGGCTACCTTGGTGCAGGAAAGTTGAGAGAATGGAGCATAATGAGGCAGGATGCCAAGTTCCTCCTGAAGCTCCCTTCCTTTGTGTCAACAACTGTGGATTCTTTGGCACAGCAGCGACAATGAACATGTGTTCCAAGTGCCACAAAGATTTGATGTTAAAGGAAGAACAGGCCAAGCTTGCTGCATCATCAATTGGGAGTATTGTGAATGGAAGCTCAACGAAGGAATTGGGTGTTCCCTCAGCTGTTAGGGTATTGGCTGGTTCACCAGAGTCATGGATCCTATCAACGCAACCATCTCGGGCATCAGCAACCATTGAGAGTAATGAGAAGATTGAAGAAGATGGTCCTAAGAGATGTAACACTTGCAGAAAGCGTGTTGGTTTAACAGGTTTCAATTGTCGATGTGGAAATGTTTTCTGTTCGGTTCATCGCTATTCCGACAAGCATGAATGCCCTGTTGATTATCGTACGACTGCTCGGGATGCTATAGCCAAAGCCAACCCAGTTGTTAAGGCTCAAAAGCTGGACAAGATATAGGATGTCGTGTTGGATTGAAAGTTCATGAAGTGCAATATTTCGGTCCTCTTCATCTCCATCCATGTTTCTTCCCTTTGGTCATTGCTCTTCTTGTTAGGGCTCCTATGATGATATATATTCTGGTTGCTAGGGTGACGACGAGGGCATCTTCCCGAGCTGGAGTACTTTTGTCTTTGTGTCTACCAGGAGTATACCCTTTGACTTTCTGTGTAAGTCCTTGTTTTAAGCTTGTTTGTTGGACATTCTCGTGGTTAGCTTGTAATTTGCTATTCCATGCTAGTGATATAATTATGCAAGTAGCAAGGTTTTCCTTGGTGTTCAGGGTAGCATCTTCATAGAGCTGACTTGGTGCTTTGGTGGGGCGTTGATGCCTTTTTGGGGGCCAGGATTTTAGTAAACATCTTCAGAGAGCGCCCAAAAGCCTTTTAAGATGAGGAGTAGGGTGCTGGGGCTGGTGGTGGGTGGAGTTTGTAGGACTTCATTTCAGTTTGTTCATAAGTGGCCTGCAATATTAAGATGAGGGAGCAGGAGCCTTCAATAGTAAGATGATGCAGCAGAGTGCTGGGGCGTCAGTGGTGGGTCGATTTTGTAAGATGGGAAGTGCTCGTTTTGGTACGTAACATTCCTTTCTGTATTTACTCTTTAGGGATGCTGCCTTTGCAAATGATAGACGATCTCCTAGAGCATTAGACACTATGAAAGAATGTCCAACAGCTGTTTCTATCCCATTTTCTCACTTTCTTCTTCTTGCATGGTTTTAGTTGTCCTCGTTTTTCTTCTCCGGTGGGCATGCGATTTCAGGTCACACAGTGGGTGTGTACTGCGGGTGCTCATTATAGGCCTGGTTACCCTCTTTGCTGAGTTTGCTTCTAATCTTAATTTTGATTCTCGTTTACAAAATTGTTAAGTAAGCTTGGCATGCTCTACAGAGAGGGGAAGAAAAGGGTTGCAGTAATGAATCTGCATCTAACTGAACCTGCAATATGTTGTCAAGTCTTGGGGTGAGGGTAGGGCCGGAGGTTGGGAAGGGAGAATTGCAATCCTTACTGTGTTGCAATCCTCATTGGGAGAATTGTCATCAGAACTTGTGCTTTAGTTGACCCGTGAGTTTTGAGAAGGAAAGGCAAACGGAGACTTGGATGGAGCAAGGAGAGATTTCATTTAATCGTATTCGTTCATATGACATATGGTCTCTAAGTAAAAACATTTTTTTCGATGTTATTGGGCCTTATGAAAATATCCTCCTCGGTTTCACTCTTGGAGATTACCTTCTTAGAGAAATTGCAAAAGCTGATAGGCCGGCCTTACCTCTTTGAAAATCGTTGGATTCTCAACTTTAGGAAGAAGAGGAATTCGAGTACTTGTCCATGATTTGGGCATAGGAAAGAGAAGAACTTCAGCACTGCCTTGTAAAGATCACCACCAATGATGTCTCAGCAATGAGTGAAAAATGCCCCAGTGAATCCATCTCGCCCTGCTGCACTATCTCCTGATTCCTTAACTTCTTCCATAGTCAGAGGTCTAAGGTATGTTTGTATTACAGGTTGAGGGTAAAGTTGAAACATTATGAAAATTGTAGACATAATTTTTTAGTGTAAATTTCTAAGTGAAGGCAAAAATTTAGAAAAGACCGTCTTATGGATATTTTATGTAAGGATAATCTTCATGCCCCAACAACCCACCGTTTGTTGGTGGGCTGAGCTGTGAGAGTGTGGAGTTCCGTCTTGCGAATTAGGATTTGTAGGACGGTCTTACAGGATTAAGTGAAACATTTAGAAATAAGATATTAGACACTCTTTGTTAAGAATGGTGAGAGTATGTAATAAGGTTGGATTTGGAGAAAGTGTGGATACTGGGTAGTCATAAATTGGGGTGCACCTCTAGCAAGCTGAGCTGAGTTTTCTTATGTCTAGATTTGGCTCGGTTCGATTCGGCTCGTTTTAACTTTTAGAAAATACTAACATATAAAATTGATGAGAATTTAGTTTAATTTTCTATAGGGTTATGATTTTATAGAATAAATTAATTAAAAGAAATGCCCACGCTAACTCCATGAAAAACATGCCGATTTCAAAGGAAAAATCTCGTGGAGTTGATGCATATAGCGAAAGAGCACTTTGAAATGAAATCCCTTTGATGTCAATGTACAGCTCGCGTGCAAGTGTAACACTTGATAAATCTTATTAATCATTAAGCCTAATATTCATAATTTTTTATTAATCGCTATTTATTAATTTATGTCCATTTGATATTATAAAAATACTACACAAGAATGGTCAGCAATAGTCATGCATGATTATATCGTCTTGGTTACATGAAAACATCATATATACCGGAGAATCATATATATATATATATATATATATATATATATAACCTAATTGCGTTCCATCCAGCCATCAAACTGTAAAATCAACTTTAAAAATTGATGTGTTTCGTAGTGCCCAAGAAAACGCGCCTCACGGCCTTAAAATCACGATAAGGGACTTATGGTCGGTGCTCGACGGCTCTTTTTAAGCGCTAAGGTCACTTTTCGGTTTGCCTCATCCACTTTCTTTAGCTTTGGACAATTTTCACTTATATACACGAGTTGACAATTTTAGCTTTTTCTCCACTTTTTCATCACGACTTGAAAAGAATTGATTTTCTTCTTAATTAATGTTCTTAGAATTTTGAGTCATCCACCAAAATAATATATTCCGTTAACTCTTCTCTTGCAAAATAATCTTTTTTCCTTTACAAAAATATAACGAAACCTCTTCAAAGCATTTATAAATTGACTTGATGCCTCACTTGAACTTTTAAATTGACTCCAGTTTACTTCTATTTGACACAACCACCCGAACCCCCAGGGGGGTTTAATAACAAGGGGAAAAGTTGTTTATCCGGACCCCTCCTCTTATTAAAACGGATGCCTAAAAGCGTACCAAATATCCTTAATAATTATTATTATTCCTATCTGGCCTCTTATCTGACTACCAAACGGCCCCAAAGTTGCTAAAACTCACCGTCAGAAACAAAAACTCAAGAATTGGCAAACATTAAATCTAAGAAACATGCCGTAAATAAGTAAAACACTTATTTATCAACTGCTTATACTCTTTAGAAAACACTCATAAGACTTTTTAATCAACCTTTCCTTTTGGTTACAGTGCTATATTTGTTGTAAACTTAGCATTTTTGTATATATATAAATGTTATATTGGTCCCAAATATTTCACTAATATTTATATTATATTCGCGCGCACGTGTGTATATATATATATATATTATTAAGTGTCATTCTCATTTTTTAATTCAAAACCATTTTTCATAATTTCAAAAAATTAAATCCTATAAAATATTTCCTCCATACCACTCAGAAAATTATATTTGAAAAGTGTAATAATTAAAGAATATATTGATATCATTAGTGTATGCCGAACACTATTATTTGTAGGGAATGGTTTTCCTTCTCTTTTTTTAGGTTTGCTATTTGCTAATTGTCTACTTTATCCCTAAAGTTAACAGTCAACTTTGAGACTCGGGAAAAAATGGGATCAAAGAGTAAAGCTTCTTCACGCTTAGGTTGGGCTCTTCGGAATCAAGAGGAGGGCGGGCGGGGCTACCTCTCTTTCTTTCTTGGCCGAAGAGAAGTTGAATAAGAGAAGGTCTTGCCACTGGCGGCATAGCCTGCCTATCTTGTCGGCTTTGCCTCAGTTCGCGTCGTTTGCTTTCAAGTTGAGAGGTAGCAAGTTCAGGACAATGAATGAATTAGCTAAGAATCTGAAATTGCATTCGATCTTAGGGACTTCTTACCTATTATCCAAACATTTGAAAGGGTGCAGCAATTTCGCCAAACATGAAAACCCGACTTATAATGCATTAATAAAATAGCATACTATCTCCATCTCAAATTAATTTTTGTTTTAGCAAAAAAATTTTGTCCCAAAATAATTATTGTTGTAGGATTTCAAAAAACATTTGTCAATATTCTACCAAAATTATAATTATTTATTACTCTCATTAAAGAAGGTTGTTAATAGGAAAGAAAAAGAAATATGCGTGTAAATTATCTACAATAAATAGACTTAAATAAAAGTATATTAATTTTTATATAAAATTTCTTAATCTGTGTACAAATTATTAAAATAATAATTATTTTAAAACGAAAGTAGTAGTTAAAGAGTAGGTAATAAGAGCAATATCCAAATTATAAATTAAGGCGGGTACGTACCTAGAATTAACTAACTCTAGAATAGAATATTAATATCAATCCATTTATAATACTCCCTTCGTTTCTAAATTAATGTCTTATATGATTTGTTATACAGATTAAGAAAAAATAATTGATTTGATTATTAATATTAATATTAATATAGTGTGTAGTTTTTTTAATATTCATGTACATGTATCCCATAATTAAAGTAAGAAGAAAAAGTAAGGATAAAATAATAAAATTATTGTCCTAATTTTTTTTAAACAAAATAATTGTTTTGAAACGGATAAAATAAAAATTAAAAATAATTTAGGGACCGAGAGAGTACTAATACTCCTTATTATTACCATATATTTTATTGATTAAAACAAGTTATTTGTCGGTTATTCTTTTTTCTAATAAAAAAAAAAGCAAAAAAATAATTTCCCGCCGCTTGCCTGAACCTGAAGGTTCTCGCAACAAACAGTTGGCACATGCTTACAGTAATCATTGGGCCAATTCCATTGCAAACAACCATGGGCGGCCGAGTGCTGCGGCTAGTGGGCGCCGCCTGCCACGTTTTTCAAAACTTTCTATTTTTGTGTTATTTCCTGTTTCTTTCTTATTTTTATTCTTTAAAGACATTTTATATTTATCCTTGAATGAGTGCTATATATATATATATATATATATATATATATATGTATATATATATATATATATATATAGACGATATAAGTATGAGGTTTGATATTGAAATGCTTTGGCAAAATCTTTACCTCCATCTCAAAACAAACAATAAAGAAGATAAAATATTCCTTCCGTTTCAGGTAAAGAGTTTACTTTTGACTTTTTTGGGTCAAGTTAGTTAAAATTTGACCAATAATTTACATAAATTTAGTTGTTTTTACATAGTTATGAAAGTTGTAATCCATAGTATTTTTAAGGTAGTTTTTAATTAATGAAATTTTATTTTCTAAAATATAAGTAAATTATGTAAAATTTTGATTTGATGTTGAGTTCTAAAAAAGGAAAGTGAACTCTTTGCCTGGAATGGAGGGAGTAGATATTTCCTCCGTTTCTGGTAAGGAGTCTACTATTTAATTTTGATATGTTTCACATTTCAAAAAATATGTCGACAATCTTCATAATTTATAAGTTTACACTCCACATGTGGTATAAACATATTAATTATATTTAAACATTTTTGTAATAAACCAATTCTAATGATACTTATATATTCCTTAATTATTATACTTTTCAAATGTGAATTTTTTGAGTGGAACGAAGGGAGTACAAAATAATTTGTTTGTGTCTAAACATCATTGATGAAATGAAGATTTTATTGAAAAGAAATTAATACTCCTCAGTCCGAAATATATATTCATTTTTATTCATAATCATACGTAAAAATAAGACATTCATTTCTACAAGAATTAAGGCTAGAAGTTATATCGTATTATTTGAATTTATATCATAATGAGGATCAAAATTATAATATGTGTAATTTTTTGTTCTCCTCGTCCTAAAAAACAGAGAAAGTTAAAATTTTAATATCATACTTTTACGCTTGTTATAATTTTTAGGTTTAACTAACTTATATTTACTCCTCTATATTTTCTTTAATTTATACTAAAAATATATATTCTTGTATATGACATAAGATAAATATATTTTTTTAATAATTTTTTTTTTTTGAAAATAGATGGAGATTTCTCACGAAACTCTACAAATGAAACTAATATTTTGGACAAACTAAATAGGAAAGTACGACTGGTTTTTTTGGATAGAAGGAATATAAAATAAAGGAGGTCAAATTAGATAAAATTATTAGTTTTTATAATTAAGGGTACTGTAGTTTTCTTTCTATTTGGGACCCCCAAAATAAATATATTCGCCTTTCCTTTTTTTTTTTTTTTAAATAGCACCACTTGATTAGACTACCCCTTAAATAATAAAGTGGTACATATCAAGTAAAACCTTATGACCCGACCAAACATCTTATATGGCCTTTGACTAACAATTGTTTCGAACTTTCTAAAATACCCTTAAGGCCCTCAAAACTCACTAGCATCTCTTCCTCTCACATTCATCGCTTCCGTTTCTTCCTCTCTTCCAGCGTCTCCTCTGTCTCCAACGCCCTCCCCCTCGTCTCCGACGCCCTTCTTTTCTGTCTCCGACCATTGCGCCACCTTCGTCGTTGCTTGAGATACATCTCTGTCTAACCCTACTCAATCTCTCTCTCACTCTCTCTCTCTCTCTCTATTTCTCAAACCCTAAAATTTTTTAATAGTCGTTTGAAAGATCCTTGAGACGTTTTGAACGACTCAGTGAATCATTTGAACGATCTTTGAGTTGTTTAAACGACTCAGTGAGTCGGTCATCAAACCACTACTAGAAATACGTTAATTATTGTCGAATAAATTACTGTCGAAATTATCCGACAGTAATTATTGTCGGAGAATTTTTTATTACTGTCGGATTTCCGAAGTAATTTTCATTTTTTTGGCGGGATAATTATTACTGTCGGAATTCATCCGACAGTAATTATAACGACAGTACTAGAGGAATATTCTTTAAATATTCTCTCTCCATTCGACAGTATTTACTGTCGGATTATTCCGACACTAGTTTTCCGACAGTATTTACTGTCGGAATATTCCGACAGTAGTTTTCCGACAGTAATACGAATATTCCCTTTCAAAATTCCAGAAAGTTATGAACAATACTCCGACAGTAAATATATTCAACAGTAATTTAAGTTTAATTCACTGTCAGATTTACTGTCGGAGCTCCGACAGTAAATTGAAAATGAAAAACCCAAATCGAACAGCCCCTCCCCCAAACTCCATTCGCGTGTCTCTCTCTCTCTCTCTCTCTCTCTCTCTCTCTCTCAGTTTACTCCCTCTCTCAGCTGTCCCCCCTCCCTCACACGCACACATCCACCACCGTCGCTGTTGCCTTAGCCCCTCACCCTCCTTCGTCGTGCCGTTGTCGTTGTAAACCACCACCGCCGCCGGTAATCTCTCTCTCACACACTCTCTCTCTCTGTTTTTTTAAATCTCAATTTCCTTTAAAATTATAATCTCTCTCTTACACACACACACACACACACACTCTCTCTCTCTCTCTCTGAATAGATTCCACTCCACTGCACTGCCACTGCCGTGCTGCCGAATTGCCGCCGCTAGCCACCTCTCTCTCTAATTTTACAGTAATTTTTACCCTTTTTTGTATTTATTTGAATTTTTTTGATATTGTATTTTTTAATTTTAAGTTAGTTTATTAATTTGTATGCTATTATGTTTATTTTTATTATTTTAAGATAATTTGTTTGCTATTTATAAATTTGTAAAAAATATCTGTATTGTTGATTTGTGTTATTTGTATGTATGTTTTTTTATATTTGTGTTTTAATCTGTATGCATGTTTTTTTTTATATTTGTATTAAAAAAATTAGTATTTTTTTTTATATTTGTATGCATAGTTTTAAATTAATTTTTATTATTAAGTTTGTATGCTATTTTGTTTATGTTATTTTATGCATGCTTTTTTGTGATATTGTATTTGTTAAATTTATGTTATTTGTTTCTAGTTGTGATAGTTATATTATTTTTGTAATTTGTAGAATAGCTTTATGTTATAAATGCATTAATGTATTAGATTTGTATGCAATTTATTTGGTAGGGATTTTTTGTATCTTAGGATATAATAAGAAAATAAAGTGATCAAATAAACGTGTATGCAAACAATATATATATAGTTCTAAGCACTTTGAATAAATGGTGACTAACGCTATTAGATTAATTTCGTAATATTTAAACCCTAAACCATATTTAAACCCTGTCTAAACCTTATCTAAACCCTACCCTAAACCCTGTGACGCCCCGACTCGGATTTCAATGCGGAATTCCAAGATCGACGCGCCAAAACAACAAATATGAATAGTAAAAGCACGTGGCGTAACACCCCGTGCTTACATCAAACCATAATAATAAGAACTTTGATAAAATAAAACCAATCATTGGCGACATTATAGCCGGAACCCAACTAATAAAACGCAAGTATAAATTTAAAAAAAAAACATTTATACCAACAACTACTCGGTCACAACATGCCGGGAACTGTACATAAACCACAAGCTACAACATGCTTGGAAAAATAACTGAGTTAAAGATATCACAGAGTGCACAAGCTCGACATACACGTGTCGGCTATCAAAAGAATAAGTACAACAACGTAACAATACTACCCAAGTAAAGTCTACATGACTTTACATAACCATTCGTTCTCACCAAAAGAATTTCTAACATTAATAACAAAAGAGCTCCAAGGGTTACAAAGCAAAAGACCAACTGCGAGCTAAACGTGATTAATATCCAACCTCACCGCGAACTCCCTGCCTGGCTCGGATCTAAGGAAAAACATATAAACAACAAACGGGGTGAGTTGAAACTCAATAAGTTACTAAATGCAACTATATGTCATGGTATAATGCTCAACTGGTAATTATAACATGATAATACATTTGTATATATATCACAACTGAACATGTACATCATTATTGATACACAATTCTTGTAAATCATACGTAGCACTTTGATGTCCACATGAGTACTCGTAATAAACCACATTGTAAAGGATATCATTTCTCTTTGTCCATCTTTGCGTTGCTTCTGCAATACACAAATAACCATATGTGCCTCGATACCCGTGTATGTAGTATTGACGTCCCCGATTAATACCATCGAGTTCAATCTAGCAAACCAAAGCCATGCGTATTGATACAACAGTGGGGCTACTTCTCAACTGTGGCCAACAAAAGAGGGGTGTGTGAAACTCCGGTACGGCGACTTATAACGATCATAAACGTTGATTTGTGAAGACTATAGGTCGTCCCACCTTACTCGACCAACGACGCCAGCTGGACTTACACAATGCACAAGTAGATGCTCTTATTCATCTAATGCAAATAGCCATCAAGTTCAAAAGTAGTGAACTTGACAAATGACAAGTAGATTATTCTATTCTACCACCGATTATCATTCAACACATATTTGCAAGAATTCTAATTAACACATTAGAGTCATTTACAAGTCTTTACTTTAACAATACCAAAGACACGGAGGGCTAGAATCTCAATCAATCGAGCTCTGAACCTCGTAGTAATCTAATATATTGCTCGGAGAATCATAGTCTTCCCTAAAATCGACTTCTCGGAGTCATTGCTAAAGTTCATAAAATTAGGGTTTAAATGCTATACGCAAGATTACCCAATTTCAAGTCTCAAATTCTCAATTTATTCAAATCATAAGGTTGATGTTCAAACCCTAGCTCATCAATATCATTTAACCCAAGAACACACCGCAAGCATAATGTACTCATCTCAACATAGGATTGGTACATGAAAACAACACTCATAGCAAGTCATACATGATTATTGATGAACTAGCATACATCAAAGCTTTAAAGCATACAAAAGGGGATTTAGTAACTTACTTTGAACTGAATATCAAGCCAACAAAATCACGATCGAAGGTTCTATAGTTGATCCCTCACTCGACACCAACACAATGACGGTCTCGAATTGGTACATGAACACACCGCAAGCATAATGTACTCATCTCAACATAGGATTGGTACATGAAAACAACATTCATAGCAAGTCATACATGATTATTGATGAACTAGCATACATCAAAGCTTTAAAGCATACAAAAAGGGGTTTAGTAACTTACTTTGAACTGAATATCAAGCCAACAAAATCACGATCGAAGGTTCTATAGTTGCTCCCTCACTCGACACCAACACAATGACGGTCTCGGATCGTCAATCGGATGGTTAGATCTTCGGAAACTCAAACACACACACACTAATCTCACCAAAGCTCCCACACACACACTCTAGGCTTCAATGGAGGGAAAAATGGAGAGAATGAACTCTCTCCACTTGATTTAAGTGGCTGAAATACTCAGCCAAGGGGGATGATGACGTGGCTCAAGGAGAGCCACCAATTTGGTCAAAATCTTCAATTAAAATGAATTCAAAATAAGCTTCTAGTCTTTTATGCAGACACATAAGGCGGCAGCATGGCTTCTATGCGGGCGCATAAAGCCGCCACATAGATTCTAGAGAATTGAGGGGTTATGCGCGCTAGCACTATGCGGCCGCATAACTCTCCGGTTTAGGCTAAAATGTTTCTAGGCTGTCCAAAGGTGATTCTAAACACTCCCAGGCCATCCTAAGATGATACAAATCTCAAACTAAATCCGAAACAAACCCGAAACAATGTAGCAAACATAGTAATTCTCGTAGACATGAAATGAAATAACG
Source organism: Platycodon grandiflorus (assembly GCA_016624345.1). Lineage (NCBI taxonomy): Eukaryota > Viridiplantae > Streptophyta > Magnoliopsida > Asterales > Campanulaceae > Platycodon > Platycodon grandiflorus. Next base: position 315,036 of record JACONP010000362.1, read on the forward strand.
AATTAGGGCATAAATCAACTAACATGCTACTCAAACAAGTATAATAAGTACGTTTAACAGGTCAATCATACAATAATACAAGCAAATCATACTTACGAGGAATCAGGGTGTTACAAACCCTATCTAAACCATAAACCATATCCAAACACTAAACCCTATTTAAACCCTAAACCATATCTAAACCCTAAACACTAAATCGTATCTAAACCCCTAAACCATATCTAAACCCTAATCCCTATTTAAACCCTAAACACTATCTAAACCCTACCCTAATCCCTACTTAAACCCTAAACCCTATCTAAACCCTACCCTAAACCCTATCTAAACCCCCTAAACCATATCTAAACCCTATCTAAACCCCCTAAACCATATCTAAACCCTAAACCATATCTAAACCCCCTAAACCATATCTAAACCCTACCCTAAACCCTATCTAAACCCTAAACCATATCTAAACATTAAACCGTATCTAAACCCCCTAAACCATATCTAAACCCTAATCCCTATTTAAACCCTAAACACTATCTAAACCCTACCCTAATCCCTACTTAAACCCTAAACCCTATCTAAACCCTACCCTAAACCCTATCTAAACCCTAAACCATATCTAAACCCTAAACACCAAACCCTATCTAAACCCCTTAAACCATATCTAAACCCTATCTAAATCCTAAATCCTATCTAAACCCTAAACCCTATCTAGACCCTAAACCCTAATAAACCCTATATACCCTATACCTTAAACCATATTTAACTCGTTATGACTATTTATAATCGGCATCTATCATCATATTCTCGTCAACCCATCTCTCAAAGTGATCGTCCCAAATTTCCCACATCAATGTAGGTTTATTGAATTCAAGATGGGAGATCCTTCAATTGAAGTACCTCTTTCATTTGCCGTCGAGCAATTTCTTGATAAAATTTGTGTACGTCGTCATTTATCTTTGCTACCGAATTAAGATTATTTAAGAAGATAAATTCTTGAAATCATCCAAGGACAGCCTAGTTTTTTAAAAGAGGAATTGTTTAATATTATATAGATTTGCTTGTATCCATAACCTAAGTCAAAATCAAGGTGACTAATGGGCCTACGTGTCTGTTAGTGTGGAAACTTGTATTTAGACAAGTGCTTGTAATAGCTTAGGATTGCTTTTTATACTTAGCCTAGTTTTCGGTAGTTAGCCTATCTAGTTTTCGGTAGTTAGCCTATCACTGATCAGACATACAAAAGATCAGTTATCCTTACAATAGCTGAATCTCTTAAAGTGATCGGACAAGCTTAATCCAACCAAGGTTAATCAGCAATGACGAAGACCTGAAGATCGTCCGATCAAGACTCCACTGGTTAACGTGCCTCAAGACTATCTGCAGCATTTATTGTCAACGGTGATATAACGATAACCTGCAAAGAGCATTGAATGATTCATGCCATATTAGGCAATCATCTCAGAAAAGGACAGTCCGTCTGCTCTTATCATCTACCTATTTTTGGCAATACTGCAGAAGTCAGTCTGAAATGTGCAGAATATCCTTTCAAAGATCAACAGCAAGATTAGAGCATTAATTACATTCAAAATCAAATTCCTCTAAAGCTAAAGATCTCCAACAGCTACCAAAAAACTCCCTGGGTATAAATAGAAGACTTCATGACAGCATTGAAGAAACCAGTGATCTATCAACCAAATCTCAACTAACATTCTTCATCTGCTAGTTCATAAAAGCTTCAAAGAAAAATCTGTACAATATTCTTTGAAGAGCACCAACCTTAGACGATCAAGTCTTTATTGCTCTTCATTGATTGCAATCCTTGCATTCATAGCACACGAGAATTATATCTCTGCAGATATTAATTCTCCCACAAACACTTGGTCAACTATTTTATGTACACGATCCATTAGTGATCTACATTGTAAAGATTCTAGTGGATAAACTTAGTACACATTTTAAATCCAAAGTTGATCACTTTGGTTGTGGACGTAGCACTTATTTATAAGTGTGAACCATATCAAATCTCTTGTCTATATCTTTTATGTGCTTATGATTTACTACTGTGTATTTCCAGAATTCTAACTAATTTGAAAAACAGCTGATCTTGTCCTATCAAGATCAGTCATTTTAAACTTGTCCTATACTTCACATATTTCCGCTGCAAAGTATTTTCAACTTAAGTGAAGTAATTTTTTTTAAAAAAAACTTCAAAAGCACAAATAGGCTATTCAACCCCCCCCCTTCTAGCATATTTGAGCACCGTGGGACCTAACAATTGGTATCAGAGCTTAACTCTTTGAAAACAAGATTTTCCAAGATTAAACTCTCGAGAGATTAAAGATCCAATGGCTGCTCATCAAATGTGAATCATTGTCCTGTATTGGATGAAGTTCACTTTGATATCTGGAAAGACAAGGTTAAAAGACACATGAATTCTATTGACAAACCTTTATGGAAATGTGTTACAAATGGACCAAGAATTCCTATGAAGCCAAACACTTTAGCTACGGTTGATCCTACTGCTGATCCTGAAATCCCTAAACCTGAAGAAGAATGGGATGAAGAAGATAGAAAGAATGATGCTCAGGATGCATGGAAAAGCTATCAACATCATGACCAGCTGTGTAGATATAAGCACCTACCAGCAAATCATAAATCTCGATACGGCAAAAGAGATGTGGGAAGCTATATTGGAAAATCTAGAAGGTGATGGAGAAACAAGGAACAACAAGCTATACACTTGCATCCAGAAGTTTGACTCATTCAAAAAGGATCCTAAAGAGACTCTCCGAAGTGCCTACGACAGATTTTATGAGGTAGTTAATTCCTACTATTCTTTAGGAAAGAAATATGAAAAGAAAGAAATAAACACGAGATTTCTTAATGCACTAGACAGTTTATGGCATATAGGCTGCTTTACATGTGTTTTGAGTGTAAATAGGCTGCTTTAGAAGGGTTTGAGTACAAATAGGTTATTTTTTCTGGGTTTGAGTGTGTATAAGCTGCTTTAGAACGAGCTTGAGTGTAAATAGGCTACTTTAGAAGGGTTTGAGTGTAAATAGGTCATTTTAAAAGGGTATTGGGTATAAATAGGCTGCTTTAAAAGGGTTTAAGTGTAAATAGGTTATTTTAAAAGGCTTTGAGTGTAAATAAGTTATTTTAGCAGGGCTCTGGGTGCAAAAAAGTTGGTTTAAAAGGGGTTTGAGTGTAAATAGACTATTTTATAACGATTTGAGTCTTAATAGGTTGTTTAAGAAAGTTTTGAGTTGCAATAGGCTGTCTTAGTAGGGTTTGAGTGTATATAGGCTGCTTTACATGGATTTTGAGTGTAAATAGGCTGCTTTAGAAAGGTTTGAGTGCAAATAGGTTATTTTTTCTGGGTTTGAGTGTGTATAGGCTGCTTTAGAACGAGCTTGAGTGTAAATAGGCTGCTTTAGAAGGGTTTGAGTGCAAATAGGTTATCTTAGAAGGCTCTGAGTATAAATAAGTTATTTTAGTAGGGTTTTGAGTGCAAATAAGTTGGTTTAAAAGGGGTTTAAGTGTAAATAGACAGTTTTATAATGATTTGAGTCTTAATAGGTTGTTTAAGAAGGTTTTGAGTTGCAATAGGCTGTCTTAGTAGGGTTTAAGTGTATATAGGCTGCTTTATATGGGTTTTGAATGTAAATAGGCTGCTTTAGAAGGGTTTGAGTGCAAATAGGTTATTTTTTCTGAGTTTGAGTGTGTATAGGCTGCTTTAGAATGAGCTTGAGTGTAAATAGGCTGCTTTAGAAGGGTTTAATGTAAATAGGCCGTTATGAAAGGGTTTTGAGTGTAAATAGGCTGCTTTAGAAGAGTTTGAGTGCAAATAGGTTATTTTAGAAGGCTCTGAGTGTAAATAAGTTAGTTTAGCAGGGCTCTGAGTACAAATAAGTTAGTTTAAAAGGGGTTTGAGTGTAAATAGACTATTTTATAACGACAGAATGACTATAAGGCGAGTATAGACACGCAGTTCGCCGATGGGCTTGTCCAGATGACCCCTCAGGTGCCGACGCCCTTTGTCGGCGAAATTTGGCATTCGGTCACTGTGGAGTCACGGAAGAAGAGGGGAGCTCGTCTCTACGACTTTGGTGACCACGGCGCTGCTGTGTTGAGACCAGGCGGATCGACTTCTTCCTCGGCGACCGCGTCTTCTTGTTCTCCGTACCAGTCAGCTACCAAGCGTGCCCTGGTTGAGAAGACGCAGACTCTCGAGCAGCTGGTGCAGCAGCAGGCCGAGCAAATGTAGCAGCAGGCCCAGTAGATACAGCAACAGGCCGATGAGCTCGAGCAGCTGCGACGACTGGTCATGGAGCAGCAGGAGCGTACTAGGTCTTCTATTGTGCGTAATTTATTTGACCCCCCTTCGCAGTAGACACATTATTTTGGTACTGTAATATTTTTTAATTTGTATACATATTAATTTTAATTTAATTATATTTTAGTTGTTAATTATAGTTTATTGTTGCAGTGTGTGTGTGTGACTGTGTATATATAACTGCTATATCGGGTGAAACAAAAATTAAATTATTAAATATATATTTTTTATTTAAAAATATTTTTTAGTTATTACTGTCGGAGCTCCGACAGTAATTCAACGTTAAAAATAATAACGGAATTAATTTACTGTCGGATTTCCGTCAAAAAATTAACGCTCTTCTAACAGTAAATTAACAAAATGTTAATGTCTGTCACTTGTTTACTGTCGGATCTCCGACAGTATTTACTGTCGGATTATTACTCCGACAGTAATTACTGTCGGATATCCCACAATATTTACTGTCGAAAATACTGTCGGATATAATTACCGTCGAACGTTTACTGTCAGATACTGTCGGAGCACTTCCGACAGTAAATTTATAATTACTGTCGGAATCCTTAAATTACTGTCGGATCTCTCCGACAGTAATCTCGTGTTTTCCAGTAGTGGACAACCTTTTGAGTTGTTTAAATGACCATGTGAGTCGTTCAAATAATAAGGGTATTTTTAGATTTTTAAGTAAAAAAAGGTTGTATAAGTTATTTTGAAATAAGTTAGATTATATAAGATGTTCGGAGGTTTGACTAGGCCATTTGTGAAGAAACCTCCTCGCTAAAGGATAACCAAGAGATATTAAAAAACGTATTATGAGATCATACGCTTTCTCAAAGTCTATGTAAAGTTAATACCGGAGGTTTTTTTTTTTTTTGTGTGTGGAGTGGGGGTGAAAATTTTTCCCTCTCTTTAAGGTTTTAATATTTTATTTCATTTTTTTTATCTCAACTTATGTAATACTTCTTCTATCCTAAAAGATAGTCTTATTTAGACTTTTTTTTGTCGACTTAATTAAATTTTGACTACAAATTTTAAGAAATTATTTATTTTTACAATATTTTAAAAATAATTATCGATTGTATTCTTAATATTTGTATCAATGATATTGGGTTAGGTTAACTTTCTAAAACCAAAAAAGGAACTACTCTTTAGAACGACGAGAATAGTATATATAATTGATTAATAATAGTAATAATAAGTGTTGTGGTAAAGTTTATGTCTCCTCCAATCTTTTATTTTATATATATATATATATATATATATATATAATTGAGTAATTTATCCTCTACTATTAAACGATATAATGTATAACTAACTATGTCTCCCCAATGATATATGTTATGAGTTAAACTAAAAAATTAAAATCAAATTCTAAAATCTCTTAACATTACTCTAAAAAAAATTATCCCAGGCAATGCCGGTTAAGAAAAAACCAACCATAATTGTTGAAGAAAAAATGACATTTATTTTTGACGGTCAAGAAGGGATGAGACAACATGAAACTCACTCGCGCAAAAGACCCATACTACCTTCGATCTAAATATATAAGTGTCGGTTTAGGATAATATACACGTAATTAAAAATTATTACATTGAAATATATCGTTATTAAATACTTCCTCAGTTCAAGGCAAAAAGTTTATTTTTAATTTTTTTTAGTTAACTTAGTTAAAGTTTGACCGATAATCTACATAGATCTATTTATTTTTACAAAGTTATAAAAGTTGTAGTCCACAGTATTTTTAATGTACTTTTTAATTAATAAAATTTTATTTTCTAAGACATTAGTAAAGTATGTAAAAAATTAAATTTGACATAGTCACATGTTGACTTTTAAAAATAAAAAGTGAACTCTTTGCTTGAAACAGATAGAGTATCTTATTTTTTGTATTAAAGTAGTTGAAAAGATAAGTTAGAAAAAAAATAAAAGATTTAATGATAAAATAATGTATTGGTGGGACTTGGAGGAAAAAAATGAATAAATTGAGAAAATCATGTATTAAAAATTTAAATTACTAATACTTATTTTAAATTAAAGTATTTTACTGATAATTATTTTGGATGGATCCAATGGAAAGTAGAACTAGTTAGCATTTCATCGCTGGGGATATCTCCTCCAGCTTACGAGCAAGCCGAGCCGGTGTTTCTATCCCAGCCCCAGCCGATGTGAAAAGACCTGAGTGTGGGGACAAGCTTTAAGACTGACCCCACATCAGCCGACACAGAAGATGTAACGGGGAACTATCAGGTGCAACCGGCAGCAGCTTTGTCGACTGGGACCAGCAATGGGGAGGCCGTGAATCCTTGAAAGCAACATGGATGCGACGCCCGAAAATATTAGTTTTATGAACGTGTCTTCGGTTTGACGGTTTAAATATTTTAATCTTAAGTTTTTTTATACTTCGTTCCTAAATTATTGTTTTATTTGATATGTTACATAAATTAAAAAAATAATTTAATTTAATTATTAATATTTATATAGTATATAATTTTTTTAATATTTATGTGTATGTAGTCTATAATTAAAGTAAGAAAAAAAAATAAAAGTAAAATAATAAAATTATTATCCTAATTTTTTTTAAACAAGATAATTATTTTAAGACTGATAAAAAAAAGCGCAAGATAATAATTTAAGGACGGAGGGAGTAGTAATTAAAAAAATAGGGAGAAGATAGGGAGGACGTCTTAAAATTATAAATTAGATCACTAAATTACGAGGAAAAAAAAAAAAAACTTTCAGTGTTGTGTGTTTCATTGTCTTTTTCGTAGTTTTTACTTCTATACACTTGGTCTTCACTATTTTCTTGATTTAATAATTACTCCTTTTGTCCCTAAATTATTGTCTTTTTTTTTTGTCCATTTTTAATAATTGTCTTGTTTGAAACTATCTTTTTTAATACATCACTTTTACCATTTTATCCTTATTTTTTCTTCCTACTTTAATTATGAGCCTCATACACTTGAGCATTAAAGAAAACAACACACTAAACTAATATTAATAATTAAGTCAATTATTTTTTCTTAATCCGTGTGTTGGGTCAAATAAGACAATAATTTAGGGATTGAGAGAGTATGAGAGTGCAAAAGAATAATATGAATCACATAACGAATTTGTTCAAATAACATAATTAGTAAAATACGGGACGTATGTAATTAGTTAAAAGATATGTACAAGTTTAATATTCCTTCCGTTCCTAAATTATCGTCTTATTTAGTTTTGTTTGTTCAAACATAATATTTTTTAAATATAAATTTAATGTATATTATTTAATTTTTTTTCAAAATTATAAAATATATAATTTATAATACATTAAAAATATTATGAGTTACGAGTGAGAAAATATTCGCTTAAAGACTTGCATGCACTGCACGTGACCCCTAGATGTAGGATGATTGGTCTTGAGATGAGTATTTTTTTCATTTACCGGTCTTCACTTCCAAGTTATTGTATAAATCGGTAGCCAAGTCACTAGATTTGTGTCACAAGTGGTTACGTGACCCTAATTCGTTACTCCCTCCGTCCTTAAATGATTGTTTTATTTAATTCGGTATGTGCATTAAAAAAATAATTAACTTAATTATTCATATTAATATAGTGCGTAGTTTCCTTTAGTTCTTATGTATATGTGACTCATAATTAAAATAGAGAGAAAAAATAAAGGTAAAATAATAAAAGTGATGTCATAAAAAAAATTCAAACAAAATAATTATTTAAGAACGGACAAAAAAAAAAGTAAGATAATAATTTAGCAACGATGGTAGTATTTATTTTGAATCATGTTAACAAAATGATTCAATCGTAAGTAAATTAAGAGTATAATAATGTAATTAAGAAAATTATTAAGTGAACCCGATTATAAATTATGACAAAGTTTAGAGCTCGTTTGGTACAGCATTTATAAAACGCAGTGTTTTAAAAATGCAGCGTTTTAAAAAATACAGTGTTTTAAAAACGGAGGTCTTTCCTTATAAATACGTTTGAGATATCACTTTTTTTTTCTAGGAGCGTTTTAAAATCTGCGTTTTGGGAAAAAGCTAGGAATTTCAGCGTTTTAAAATGCAGCTGCGTTTTGAAAACGCTGCGTTTTCTGCCGCAGTATTAAAACACATTTTTTACAAATAAGCTGTATTTTATCTCTACATTTTGGCCAAAATGCTCGACCAGACGGACTCCTAGTGATCATTTAAAGCTATTCATTGTAGTATTAAAATAACGGAATATTTTATCGACGAGACGCGGTGCGGAGGGTGAAGGATGATGACGTAAGCAGGCTGCTGAACCCAATGCAATGCTGAGTTGGATGTGTGGGTGGATGAAGGTTTCCGAGTCAGAAATCCGACGCGTGTAAGGAACACGTGTACGTTACGGTGAGGCAAGGGAAAAGCCGAGTTTGGGGCGTGCTTCGAGAGCGACGGTCAGCCTGGGCGGCTTCCAATCCAAACCAAACCAAACAAAAACGCTGGAAAGAGAAGGAACTAGTATTTGTTTACTCGGTACACATGTACTATTCCGTATCTTTTCACATCAGTTGGGCCCACATTGGGTAGATAAATTTCCAGTATTGCCCCTCTGCATTTAAATATTGTCATAGCTGTACAAATGAAATAGAAAAAGCTTTCCAAGAGGCAAGAGCTCATCCACATGATTGTTTTAAGTGAAATAATAATTACTCCCTTGCTCCTTAAATTATTGTCTTTTTTTTTTTTATCCAGTCTCGAAATAATTATTTTGTTTAAAAAATTTTCAAGATATTATTTTTATTATTTTATCCTTATTTTTCTCCTACTTTAATTATAGATCACATATACATAAGCATTAAAGAAAATTACACATTATACTAATATATAATAATCAAGTCAATTATTTTTTTTGATTCGTGTGCTGAATCAAACAAGACAATAATTAAGAGACGAAGAGAGTATTATAACTAAGTGGATTTTGAAGTTTGTTTATTTCTGAAAGTTGATAATTTTAATTAAATTTTTTTTACCTCATTAGTATAATTACCTCATCAATTATTAATATAATGATTTATTATTAAAATTTATGTGAATGCCAATATTATATAATAAATACGTGTTAGTTTAAATTTATGACATAAATTAAAGAGGGGGTATTTTCTCTAAGTAAACTTAACTTTAGAGGAATGTGATAAATAAATAATTATTATCAATATAATTAGGGAAAATTACACAAATGGTCTATGTATTCTTGACCTTTTTGGGATTCGTCCCTAAACTAAATTTTATAAAAATTTTGCCATGTACTAAACAAGTAAAATACAATTGGTCCTTCCGTCCATTGCCGTCAATTTTTTGCCGTTAAGTGTATTCACGTGCGTCTCACGTGATTTTTGGTAAGGGTAAAATTTTTATTTCACTCTAATAAGTACAAGGAACATATGTGAAAATGGCATTATAGTAATAAATTCAAGAACTTTGGACATTTATGAGATTTTATCTATGAGATTCTATCCCCCCCCCCTAAAAAAGTAATCTTTTAGCACATCTTTCTACCATTGCTAGACAAAACTTAAAAGCTATACCACTGCCAAGATGCAATGTCCCAAATTCGTCATTTTCAAAGTGTCAATTTGAAGTCACAAGCTATACCCACCAAACAACAAATCACCCCCATCAACTGGCCAGAAGCGAAAATGGGGTCTTGTAACACATACTAGAAGCTCTTACATCGTTCTTATTTGTCTTACTAGTCGTCGTTCATGGTTGGGGAGTCGACGGGCATCTCACTGTCTGCAAGATTACTCAGGCAAGGTTGAGTGATGCAATAACAGACGCTGTACAGAAACTCTTACCGTAGTCGCAAAGATGGAGACCGGAGTCCCAGCATCGACAGAGAAGACGGCAGTCGCCTTTAGCTCATTAACGGTGAAATGGATTTGCAATCCAACCACAATTCCGCCCAATTTGAAGCCTCGATCTATTCTCTCGCTCTCTCATCCTCATTTTCTCCCTCAATCGAAACCCACTCTTTCAAGCTCGCCACCACCAAAATGGATTTGTATGTTACATCCTCATTTTTTGGGCTACGGTGGTGGTGGTGATGTCGGGTTTGGTGATACAGGTGCTTGTGGAGATGAGTTGCAGTCTACGGTGGTAGAGGTGACGGTAGGGCATATGGGGGAGGAGGTGGTGGAGAGAGCATTGGTAGAGGTGGTGTGTGTTGAAGTTGAAGGAGAGGTTTAGGGGATTGGCCAATTGGGGATTGGATGGTGGAAGTGAGGAATTGGGCCTCATTGTTCAACCAATTTCTACAACAAGAACAACACCTAATTCACTATCCTCAGTTGTTATTTTGTCATCCCCAGAATTCCAATTTCTTAATTTCTTTCTTTGATGCAAAACTAAACATCTTCAGGTGGGTTTAGTTTAAGGCAAATTACACAAAAGGTTTCTGTACTTTTTAAATAAGAATGACTAATTTACCCTTGGAAAAAATCACGTGAAATGCACGTGATTCCGCTTAACGGAACAAAATAGACGGCAATGGACGGAAGGACCAAATGCATCAAAAAATTGAGTTCAGGGACCACTAGCGTGGGGTTAGGACAATCCCAAAAAGGTCGAGAAGTACAGGGACTATTCGTGTAATTTGCCCATATAATTAAGCCTACGTGACAAGTTATGGGTCGAGCTTGACTATTTTTGTGCTTGACTTCTTTATTTCTATTTTTTGATCAGATTAACATGTTTTGTCTTATTATTGCACCCAACTTCTATCAATCAAATATAAGAATCAAACGACTACTTTACCTATAAAATTTTAATCAAATTAAGTTAGTATTACAAATAATTAAAAATAAATAAATAAATTTGGGTGATATTTTTACTTGTAAATAGTCTTATGAGGCTCTTGCCATCTTTTAAGTTCAAAACTGCAGCGGGTAATTTTCTAGTTCAAAATAATGAACCAATATATGGTGCATGCACAATCGACTTTTGTTGTAAACTAAGTTTAGTTCTATATTTGTACAAAAAAACCCTCCTATATACTCCCTCTCTCCCTCCATTCCACCTAAAGAGTTCACGTTTAAAAAAGTCTACTTATTAAAAGATATATTAATGTCATTATAGTTTGTCATAATTACAAAAATACTTAAACATAACAAAAATAATTACAACACAAGTGGAGGATAAAGATAAAAGATTATGAAAATTATAAGCATAATTTTTTGAAAGTATACTCTTTAAGTAAAATATCCCAAAATAATATAGTAAACTCTTTGCCTAAAATGGATGGATGGAGTATCATACTGTATATTTAGTGTCTGCCTGCGAGTGCCTCTCAGTTTCATGATTCATCCCTAAAACTATTTACACTTTGTAATGTTCAGTGCATCTCTATTATTATGTATTATTTCCTTTGTTGGATATAAATTTTCTCCTTTTAATTATTTTTACTTTCTTTTTATGTGTGCGGACAACACGAAAATTATATTGTCACATTACATCCATATCAAAGTGCCGTTCATTTTTTCATGATCACGAATAAAAATGGACTATCTTTAAGAGGGAATACCACTTAATAAATACTCCTTTTACAATGATGAAACTCAAGTTTCCCATCCATCTGTCCCTATTCTTCTTCTATTTTTTTTTAGGCGCTAAATGCAGCCTTTTTTCTGACAAAATTACTAACTTGTCATCGTCTTTTATATATAAAAAAATTTCAACTTAAAACTCTTACTTTTATTTACTTCGAATGTGCATATTTTTGACATATTTTGTGTTAAATTTGATTTTTTTGCTAAGTTATTTGCTTCTATTGTGTATATTTTTGACATATTTTGTGTTAAATATATATTTTTTTGCTTTATTATTGTGTTATAATGTATATTTTTACAAAAATAATAACAAATAAAAATCAGATGGATATGCGTCTGGTCCAAGTGCATGTACCCTTGTTATTATTATTCAATTGTTGCACTTTTAGCCCTTGAATTTGTAAATTTTTGAAAAATTATATTTTACCCCCTGAATTTGTTAATTTCGTTAAATTTTTTATTTTGGTATAGTGCAATTTTCTATTAAGTTAAACAATTTAACGAAATTAACAAATTAAGTGGGCATAGTGCAATTTTTTCAAAAATTTACAAATTCAGGGTGTAAAATTGCAATAATTGAAAAATGAAGAACAAGGAGACATAAGCCTGGTCCAATTTTTTTTTTTTTTTTTTTTTTGCAAAAATGTACATTATAACAGATGAAAACAAGTTAGTAATTTTTCCAGGGACTGCAATTAGCGTATATGGGGCTGCGTTTAGCGCCTTCCCTTTTTTTTTTATCCCTACTTTTAATTCTCTCACGATTTCTAATTTCTATGCACATTACATCTTCTTTATGATGTTGTCTTTTAATTGAATTTAATATTCACTTAGTAATCAAAGAACTGTAAAAAATTATAAAACAATAATTATATAGTTACTCTCTAGAATAATTAAATAAATTAAATTTATTTTATAAATAGTTAACAAAATATTAAAATTATAAAAAATAAAACCCATTTTTACTAGTTGGACGAAAAGAAATATTACATCCATTCTATACAAAGATTCCACTATTTTACTAGTTATAGAGCCAGTGCAATGCACGGGTGTAATTTAACTTTTGTGTTTAATTGATACATTTTAGAAATATTTTTGAAAAAAATTATCATTATTGAATATATAAGTTTGTTGACTTAATGTCTGACAAAAGTTAAGTGTCGTAAATATATGCAAATTGGTAGTCGTTTATTATAATATTTTTATTTTAAAATAAGTATTTTTTATTGGTGGTCAATAAATGTATTTTTGTTTCTATACATTTTTAAATTTTTTAAGTATCCTTTAATGATATCATATTATTGGGTTTCTTTATCTCTTTTTTCATCTTGCACTTAGTAAAGATATTTTAGATAAATATTTGAAAAAATTCACAAAATTAAAAATAAAATATTTACTTTGGGACATATTGAAGAAATATAACATTTTTCTGAACAAATGAGAATTGTTTAAGGATTGAATATAATTATATTTTTTGAAATAATTTTTGGAGATCATTTAATGATTAGAAAATGTTTAGTTGGATACTATATTTACATATTTTTTAGACACTATCAGTTTGAAAAAAGAAATTTACACAAATATAAAAAAAAACATAAGCATCAATTTTGAATAAATAATTTAAAATTTTGTTGATATGGATCACATATTATATACATTATTTTAGGACGTATTAAATAAGAATATGAGACCCAATTTGACATGGAGAGAGTATCATTTATAATAATAAAAATTAGTTGTTTTATATTATAAAATAATGGCTTAATTCTCAATTTGATCACCCTAATATTTCAAAAGATCCGATAAGCTCACTCTACAATTTTTTTTTCACACTTTAGTAAATGTACTTTACCAAAAGTTTTACGTTAATCACTCCGTCTAATATTTTGGATGGAGAACTTAAAATATTTATAAAAACCCAAAACTACCCTTAACTAGTTCTCATTAATCTAAATTCTTTTTTTATTTTGGGAGGGGTGTGTTTAAAAATAACTTAAGGGCTTATTTTAAATATTTTATAAAACTAGGGGGTTTTATAAACTAAAAAAAGTGGTTGATTTATCAAACCCTACCCCCAGATTACCTATACTCCAGCAGCCGCCGCCGACCCTCTTCTCTCAGTCACCGCCATCTCCTCATGCGTCCCCCCCCACCCCCGAAGAAAAGAAAAAAGATGACTGATCGATGTCGGAAAGCTTCATCAAGGGCGGTTCCTCACGAAAGGACCAAAAGAAAGAGAAGAAATAGCTGAGTGAAAGAAGCTTTCCCAGGAGCTCGTTCATAACATTAACAACTATATTCCTGGTTAGTTTACTTGGGAGAAGTAAGAGTGGGCTAGAGGCGTACGCGAGACATCCGTTGACTCGAGAGATTGGCACCTTTTCCACCACCACTACCACCAACCACAAGAACAACAATTTGACGGCAAGCCTACATCAACAAACCCAAATCACAAAACAAATCCAGATTTGGAGATCACAAACCCAGATCTCTTTCATTCACAAACTCATATCACAAAACAAACCTAGATCTGGAGATCAAATAGCAATAGAGCAAGAACATTATGGTGCGATTGGACAGAGAGGGAGCTGTCGATGTTGAAGATGCTGTTTCTGAGGAGATCGTGGAGGATGGACTAGTAGCGGGATCCTTTGACAAAGTTGGGGAAATTGGAGCGGAGGTGGTGGTTAAAATGATTCTAGTAATTGGGTTGAAATGATACTAGATATTCAAGTGCCCTATCATAAAAAATCGACATCTTCATTGTTGCTTCAAAGTACCCTAACCTTCTAAGCAATCGTGGGTAGGTGTGCGGTGGTTGTGATCGGGGGTGGTGGTGCTGCTGCTTATGGGGCGCGGCGCATGGGGATGGGTGAAAGTGGGGGTGATAGGTTAGAAATGGCTAAACATAAGAATCAATTTCATTAGGTCTCCCTAATTTGTTCCGTCTGACTTCCTTAAGTCCACGTGCACGGTATGTGCCACACTAATGGGCATTTTAGTCTTTTTGAAGACTTCCATCCAACAAAACTAACGGCATCCACTTTGGATGACTAAATTGACACTTTTAATAAAGTATAGTTATTAAAATGTGAAAAAAAATTATAGAGTGAGCTTATCGGACATTTTGAAATAGTAGGGTGATCAAATTGAGAATTAAGCCTAAAATAATTTATAAATAATATAATATATTTTTAAAATCTTTACATATAATATAATTGGTTGAGTTGGTTTAAGGTATATAATTATATTTAAAAGGGTGTGGGTTCAAATCTCATTAACAACATTATTTTATTTCTTAAAGTTCTTCTCCTATTAGTATTACCTTAGTAGTATTACCTAATTGTAGATATAAATATATATTCACTATACTCTAGCATTTTTGTTATTACTATAAACTCTAATAATATTTTTATATTTTTTAATTATTATATTTTCAAATGTAAATTTTTTGGGTGAAATGAAAAGAGTATTTTTTATTGTGGTAAAGAAAGAAGTTTGATATTACGAGCTCGAGCTTGTGATATTCGTACAAACTTTAGTATTAGTGTCATCAAATCAAATTTAATTAAATTTTTACACTGTTAGATTAAATTTACAAACTTGTCCATGTCATTACTTAGAAAAGGAAAATTTTGATTAGACAATGTAAAAATTTAAGCAAATTTAATATGACGACACTAACACTCGAACTTGTAAAAATATCACAAATTCGAGCACGTAATAACATATGCTTAAAAGAAATAAAAAAAGTTGTTATAATAATTATTGATTAGTAGGAGTACTAAATAAGTAGTACTCACTCCGCCTGTATATTAAATTTTTTAATAAATTAATTATTTAAGGACGACTAAAAAAAAAAAAAATACAACAATTTAGGGAAAGTGGTAGTATACTTTTTTAATTTAAAATTGGGGATTATATATGTGCTGGGTTGGAAAGCGTAATCCACGAGCTTTGGCCTTCGCATGTCACCTAGCGATCGATCAAACTAAAAAAAAAAATATCCTAAAAAATCTGTCCAATTAAGTAATTAACACGTAAGACCTAATCTAGATTCTAGAACCACTTCCCACCTCCACCATCGTCACCACTATCAATGCGCTAAAAAAAAGAAATTTCAGTAATTTCAGAAAAGTTACAAGGGTATTTCCGGAATAAAAATTACCAAATAGATGCACGATACGCGTCTCTACGAGGCCCATATTCCCTCGCCATTACCGACCTCCCCCCCCCCCTCTTCTTTCCCTTAAAAACTCTTCTCCCCCATTTCTCTTCCAACCAAACCCCCTCGAAATCACTTTCTCTCTCTACCAACCTTTGAATTCTCTCTCTAGAATTTTATTTTTTTGGTTACGGAATCGAAATTTAGATTGAAATTTATACATACACGTATAGATTTGTTGTTGTGTATCTATCTATTTGTTGTAAAAAAGATGGCACAGAGGACAGAGAAAGAAGATACGGAGTTCAAGGTCGTACCTGAAACCCTGACTTTGTGTGTGAACAACTGTGGCGTCACCGGAAATCCGGCTACCAACAACATGTGCCAGAAGTGTTTCAACGCCACCACGAAAACATCAACGTCCGGTGTCGGTGCCGGCGGGATTAAATTCTCGGAGAAAATCCGTAGATCTAGCTCGTTGAGGTCTCCGGTGAGGTCATTTGAGCCTAGCGGGGACCTGATCGTGCAGGATCGGAGCTTAGCGGCGGATGAAGCGAAGGTGACCACCACCGCGACGGCGGCGGTGGTGAAGAGGGAGGTGAATCGGTGCTCCGGATGCCGGAGGAAGGTAGGCTTGACTGGATTTCGGTGCCGGTGTGGAGATCTGTTCTGTTCCGAGCATCGATACTCGGACCGACACGATTGCAGCTACGATTACAAAGCGGCTGGTCGCGAGTCGATCGCGAGGGAGAATCCCGTCGTCAAAGCTGCGAAGATCGTTAGAATTTGAATTGCGTATATATAATTTTATTAATTATGCGTTTGGAATTTAGAAATTTCACATGAATTGGAAATTTACAGAGTATCGGAGATGGACGCTCGATCTCTGATCATCAAATGGAGACGAAAATGGAAATGGGCGGCTCTTTCTAGGAGAGGAGAGATTTGGATGGAGAGAGAGAATGGGAGAGAGAATATGATTTCATCAACTAGTTGAATTGAAGAAGATATTGTGATGGAAGTTTTCTCAGATTATTAAGATTTGTAGTTTGATTTTTGTTGTTAATTTTTTTTAGTTTTTAGAATTTTTATTTATTAAAGAAGTTGATCGTGGCTTTTATTACTTAATCTTGACGATGTTTTTAATTGTTGTGATTGTGAATTTTAAGTGCTTGAAGTCATTATTTGTGTTCGTTTGTGTTTGGATTAGATTTCAGGTGTTCTAAACCTTGAGCGGAAATATTTTTGCAGTCTGATTGGTTCTGAAATGGTGGAGGATCTTTATTATTCTTTTTTTTTTTTTTTTGGAAAGGCCAAAAATAATAGAAGCTTGAGCTTGTGGTGTCACTCTCAGAAATACGAACTCGAGTATGTGATATTATTATATATATATATATGCTCTTCTAAAAATATGAGCTTGTGGTATTTCTCTTCTAAAAGAACAAGCTCGAGCTTTTCTTATCATTCGAATTTACTCCCTTATGGACAATCTCTAATTAGGTTCTTCCATGATCCATCACTGGTAAACACGACTTGTATTGGGCATATGGACATGAAATCAGACCTTAAAACAAATTAATTATCATCGAGGTGAAATCTTTTTTCGAGCATTCCAATGATCATCAAGCTGGTCACATTTTATGGAATATATATATATATACCAATCGTAGAAAAGATGGATGTAGAGAGAAAGAGGAGTGGTGTGAATAGACAATATTCTTGAAAACATTTTGCTAAGTGTTTCACAGCAAACCAGTGGATCGATGTGAAATCAAATTTGTCGAGTCAATTCATGATGATATTCGGAGATCGGAGCAAAGATACGATACAATGTGCGTGCGTTCGTGATTTTAATTAAGTGGTTCGGAGATTTCCTCAAACACTCTTACCTACCTCCTCTGTCTCTTCCTCTTCAACAACACATACGACATGCACTCTTCTCTCTTTCCTTTGTCTAGTTGCAGGACTGAAGCCAGGCGTTGAGACTCTGGCTTCCACGAGCTTCACAGCGAGAGCTGCTCTATGAATTATGGTGATCACTACCCTAAATCGTCGTGTTCATTACACTGCTGGACTGCAAACAAAGAGTGTTTCCTCTGCGCCCGGATAAATTAAACTTGTATATATATATCCTGTTCGTCTTTTTTCACTAGACTTAGTTCAGTAGTACGATCAATATGACTTTGTTGAGTTTGAGAGTTGTTAGTTCAGTAGTACGATCAATATGACTTTGTTGAGTTTGAGAGTTGTACGCACACAAGTCTTAGAAAGTGTAAAATACAGCCTCCTCCTTTTGGGGCCAATTCTATTCTAGGTAAACATATTTTACGAAAATTCTTACAACACCACCGATCAAGAAACTAAATATCTAAGTAAGTAGATAGAGATGCTTCAACTCTTTCTCTTCATTTCTTAGTTTCAGAGCCAAAGTTTATTTATCTAGCTACTAAGTTTCACCCAGTCAGGGTTGAGTTCATTGGAAGTTAATATATCCACAAATGCAGTAGAATATATTTGGTCTGATAATGATCAAGCGACTATTAAAATTAAGTTTTGGTTCTCATACTTACAAAAGTAAAACCAGACAGAGTTTCAGGCCAAATAGGATCCTCTTTTAAAAAGTAAGCCTGTTTCAGGCTTATAAGGAAACAAACTAGACTAGTTGTGCTGTCTCTAGGAACAATTGTTTTCACCCATGCCCAGCTCACACAAACGAGGCCTGCCTCATGCAGCTCCATTGACACAGCTGTTTCCACCATCCCCATCTATCCTTCAATGAAACAACTACTAACTACTACTTTATATACCACTATCACACGAGATATAAAGGGAACTCATGTTACTCGAGTTACTGCTCGGGCTTGTTAGTAGTTCGAACAGGTCACACATTATACAAAGATTAACTGGAAATTACCAAACTGAAGGAAAAGAGTTCAGTTTTCTTAAAAATTGAGATTATATTACA
The DNA here is from genome assembly GCA_016624345.1 of Platycodon grandiflorus. Lineage (NCBI taxonomy): Eukaryota > Viridiplantae > Streptophyta > Magnoliopsida > Asterales > Campanulaceae > Platycodon > Platycodon grandiflorus. Next base: position 334,054 of record JACONP010000362.1, read on the forward strand.
AAATTTGCAGAAACATGATCTATTATAATCAAGAAGAATGTAAGCCTGTCTAGTTGCGAAACATTTGGCGTAACAAATCACTCAGTAAGGCAGCTTGGTTGGGCGTCTGATCTCGCTTCCAAACCTTGAAGCCTGGCTGGAAGTAAGAAGCATCGTACCATCGTTTTAACGCTGTCATCGGGAAGGGACCTTGTGCATGTCCCTGAGGATCCAAGTAGTACCATATCACGCTTTCAGGATGCTCAAGTATTCTAAATTGACAGCCTACATCTTTGGTTGTTTCATTATCTTCGTCGTCACTCAGCTCAATCACGTGGAAGACCTGCTTTTCTGCCACGTTCTGAGAGTCCTTGGCCCCTCCACAATTATCAACCTGCATCTCAAAAATGTTCTCAATCCTTGTTGCCATGGACAGTCCTTTCTGCTGTTGAACAACACTGGTCGGTTGAACTTCTGCATTATTTTCAAAATGTCAGTTAATCAAGTACCTATGTCCATGTTTCATATCATAAGCATTTAAGTAGCAAATTTCCCGTTAACCAAGGGGGTTAAAGTCTCGCCCATTATCTTTTGCTGTTTGTACGTCTCAAAAGCAGTTCGAATTCCTGTAATGATATAACAATAATATCGAATGAAGCAGAATGACAAGTCAGGTCATACTGGAATGTGAAAAAGGGGAAGAGTCAGCGCTGCAGCTTCTGGTAACTTTCGTACGTGAATGTATAAAATATAAATAGAAACAACTAGCTTCCAACATATCTGAATAAATTCAGAAAGACGACTAAGATCAGTTAAGTATAGAGTTTTCCTATAATAAATTTGAATCACTCTTGGTAAATGCTTCTCTATTGCGGAAAAAAGTTGCTATCAGGCGTAACAAAATTTTCTGTTAGCATGTATAGGAAAGGAGATAATAACTTCTTACCATCTGACGCTCTCGTTGACGTTACTCCATTTAGAAAAGCTCTTTTGCTTTCGCAGTCAACAGGAAAGCTGTTGGGAACATCTTGGGATGGGATGGCTGCAACTCTGGATCCTGAAATAATTTAAAATATACTGAACAATTTGAAACATAAGAGAAAAACAAACTTCGGATTTAGACTAAGAAGGTTTCCACAAGCCATATAAATTTTCCTTCTGTAATATCCTATTAGGAGATACAATGAGAATCAATAAATATTTAGCTCATAGCAGATGCAGAACAAGATTTCTGCTTATGAAAAATAAAATACAAAGAAACAAATAATAATAACAATAACAATAACAATAGCAATATAATTATATGCTACAGAGTATTGCGCAACTAAAGAACGTGTTAACAATGAACGTAGCTGGAATAATGAGAAGGTTAACATTATGTGTTAAATCTAGAAAAGATGACAATCGAAATGAAAGCATCTGTGAGACAATAAAAGAACCTCCTATTGGATATAAAATGAGAGAAAATCCCTTGACATGGTTCAGACACATACAACATAGGTCAATAAGAGCACCACTTAAGAAGAATGGGAATATATATATATATTTATCAGCTGGAGCCAGGGGAAGACCAAACTAACATGTATGGGTCATAATCAGAAGGAAATGAGTTTGTGGTTTAACCAAAAATCCTGCTTTTACTAAAAGGTGTAGCCGCATAGTCATGTAGCCATCCCCAACCCCAATGCTGAGTTGAGTTAAGAATAAAGAAAATAAGGGATTGGGTTTCTACTTGTAAGAAGACCCAACTTCACCAGCCGAAAATAAAACAATATCATACAATTATCTTTTGTGAGCAACAATCAAAAATTTTTAAGCTTTAAGTCATTCTTTCTAAGCAAAAGTTCTGAATAAATAAATTGCAAAACCAAGTATAACAAAAGAAGAATACAAATTGGATCAATGTAAGATTTTGGAATATCAGGCACATTTCCAAAGACAGCATTGGACTTGAGGAACCTGTAAGGCCAAGCAGAGGAAGACAACAATACATATTACCAATGTCATTCACCATAGGCACTTGCTTTGAAAAATTCATTTTAAGTCTACAACATGCAATCACATATATTATAATCTCAGCCACAGAAAATTAGAATGCAACACCAGTGAAGCCGCATCCTTTTGCATCTCTTTATAAATAGCCCCTCTTCCTATGTTGAGCTACCAATTGGACGATTCTATTTACAGTCTTCTTTGCTCACTTTCTCCAATCATTTTGCAATACAGATGCTTGTTTAGAGAATCAGCTTTATCATTTTAACCATCAACTCGTACGGGATAAATATAGCAAGAGGAGAGCAGGAAAACAGAGGCATCATGGTGGACAAAAATAGGGTTCAACTTGAAATATAGGACAAAAAAGCAACTCACTAGGACATGCAAGAAGATGGTCCATTGCTAACAGTACATGAAGGGAAGCAAACTACAGAAAAATAATCATCCCAACCCCTAAAACTTGATGAAAAGATTATTAACTTCTTAAATGCATATTAAGGCGCCCAACAGAAGTAAGAGATTTTGCACCCAATATATGTATAGTTAATGCTGGAGGGGAAGGAGGAGGGAGACTGCTTGGCTTGCATTAAATTCCTGATCTATATTGACGACTGTTAAGCCATTGAAACATTATTATAACCCATTCTTAGATCTTACAGAGCAGCTGAGCTGGTGACTTCTTCAAGTTGCTAAACCTTCTGAAGATTCATAACTTAAGCTGTTCGAAGCGGAAGAACAGGCACAGGCCTCACAGTTATTTCAAAACATTTACAAATATTTGTTTATTTGAGAACTGAATCCTCAGCAAGCCATCTTGACTAATTGTTGTGTCGCTGTCACTCAATTGTTGTGCCGTTGTAACTCAAACAAGCAAAAGAAAAAGAAAAAAAACAAAAAACAAAGAGAACTGGTTAAGGCTGATCTTACCGAGTCAACGGCCTGGCTATCACCTTCCATGGGCTTGCGTCAGGAAGATCCATTATCTACTTTTACCCTAGCCAATATGTCTTGAGTAAGTTGGATTCCAAGGAGAAGAGGTTTGTTCCATAAGAGAAGAGGTTTCTTCAATTGAGGGGCATGCAGTAGGTTCAGAGGAATTGCAGGTGTTTCATTGAAGTTTGCATTGGACACCATTCATTTTCTTATTCGGAGGCTATTAGGTGCTTTCAGAATGTGCTAAATTTGCTTCAGCTCTTAGATTGGCTTCTGGGCTTAAATCGATTTCTCTAAGTGCAGTCTTCTGGAATTTAATGTAGCTTGCAAATATTAGTGCCCTATGCCGCATCAGGTAACTAGATTTTTTCCAGGAACATTTTTAGCCACTTATATTTTCAGCCTTCAAAACTCTCTGGTGGTGCAGATAAGATTAACAAGATCAATGTGGTGGTTGTTGAGACGAACCATCTACCTGTGTTTAACGCAAAACCCCAAGGAGGAGGGGTTTCATTGTGGAAAACTTATCTTCACAATCCCTCTTTTATGTTAGTGTTTATGGTCTTTTCCTTTATGAACCCCACTACCTTCAGAACCAGGTGATACCGAATGTAGATTTGGGATATCCAGGATTCATAATGAAAATCTATAAAAGGGGTTCTCGAATTCTTTTTGCAAGTATCCTTGGTTCAACAATATCCCCTTTCTCAAATTTTATGGGCAAGGCTATTTCTGGCATAGACCCTTCGTCATGCTTCCATTTCTAGATTCATAATTCATGAGAATGATTCTTTCGCTTGAGATTTCCATTCTTCACACAGTGTTGGTGTTAAATATAAGAATGGTCCAACAGCTCTACTTGGGTATATTCATGCTTTCGTCCCTCTCATGTCCTTGACTAGCGGATTTCTAGCCTTGATCCTTCAAGTGCTTTTTCCCTAAATCTACAAGGCTTATCCGATCCTTTCTGCCAATCACCCCATAGTTCTCTATGTGCTGGGTTTATTTAGAAAGCAAACGATCCTATAAATTTTAAAACGTGTGCTTTGCTTCTTGTGGCTTATACTAATTCAAAGAGCAGGTATACCTCCCAAAATTTGTGTCCATCATACATAGCTTTGGGAGTCCCACAATCATACTTTTGATTTCACTGCTCTATCGCATGTAATATGTGCAATGGCTGTTTGGTGTTCTGGAGGACTTATTGGCTTCTTTGGCTATGACATTGTATTTCACAAATTCATTACTAAGTATAGGTGATACAAGGGAAGGGAAGATTCTGTGGAGGTGTGGTAATTTTGTGGCTTCATGGTGTATTTGGGGAGAGCAGAATGCCAGACCCTTCGCGTATAAGAGCTTGTCTTTGCCTTTTCCTTTGACTTTCCCATGAGACAGCGTTGTTATCCTTTGTGGGCATCTGACATGGAGGCCATCATGAAACTGCTACTTGTATATATTCATAAATTAAATAAACATAAAAGAAGAGAAGCCTAAAGAAGGAGAAAGAATCTTTAAGACAAGTACCGTCACAAACAAATACATTCACGCACAGAAACATACACTCGCACACAGACACACACACACACAAATGCATACACACAGCACGCACACGCACATGCCCCACACATAACACACGCAAGCCTTCATTGACCTCACAGTGACAAACAGACAGCGCACGCATGTAGGCATACACGCATAATACCTAGTGCAAAAAGCTTCAACATCAACTACGCACCTTCAGCATCAGGACTAAGGGATGATTTTGGCAGATTTGCTCCTGAATCAACAGAGCTAATTGAAGCATCCCTAAGAATTGATGTTGGAGATCTACTAATTCCTTGTTTCGCATTTTCTACAGGTTCCTGCAGTGTAGGGTCCGGCTCCAACTCATCCGCAATAACTTTTGGAACTTCAAGCAATAGCCTTGACTGCTCCTTTGGAGACTGTAGGAGCTGCTTTCTCTCTGAATACTCGTACAGTGTAGAACCTAAAACTAGTTAAGGGTCCAATGATTCTTGAATGAAAGTTTGTATTTTTTTTCGTGCTCTGGGTAATAGTATCATAGGATCGTCAAAAAAAGGAGGAAAATAACTGTTAGTTCACTCGGCAATGTGCATGTGTGAACGTGTCTTTTTCTCTCAAAGGATGCAACAATGGAAAAGCAAAGCTCTGAATGAGAACTCAAGAGGGGGGAGGGGGATTATCAAAGACATGGACCACCAACAGTCACAAACAGATTTTCATTGAGAACTACTACTGTTCGGAATAAGCTATTTCATGCCTATAATACATGTGAACTATCAAAAGCATGAACTTATAATTCACTGAGAAGTAGGTGAGTGCCTGTGAGTTGGGCTCCTGCAGGAACCGTAATAGAAACAAAAATGATCACTTCAGTTACGCTGAAATCAGAAATTACAACTGAACCTTACCCATATTGTCAGTTCCTTCACATTTTTGCAATTTCATTTCGGGTGGGGTTCAGTTTCAGTTTTTCATCTTCAACTCCAAGTGCCCAAAATTTAACAAAAATGGGACATGTAAAATATTAAACAGTATCACAAATCTCAAAAAATAAATGAAATCTAAACTTGGAATCTTGAGAAAGATCAATTTAGAGAGGCTGAGAATTGATGATATTCAGTGAATGATATTTTCCCAAGACTTTTGATGGAATATCTTTCAGATCTCTGCTGATAGAAGAACGCTTTGTTCAGAGTAAATTATAGGTTCAAAGTTATGTAACGCAAGCATGAACTATTTTCTTCATGAGAAAATGAAATTATGGTTCCAGCACACTTTAAAATATGCGTCGATCGAGGATTTTCAGAGTTCTCATTTACCATATTTGAAACCCAATAATTTACCCTGAACAAAGCCTTCTTCCAACGGTGAACATTTGAAAGCGTTGTTTCTTTGACGATAAAGTCGCTGATCGTTGATGGTGCAAGTGCTGGGAAGGCACTCGAGTACCTTTTACTCTAATTTGGAACCCTTTAATTCGCTCAGAATGATGGCTTTGCAGCGAGAACTACAAAGTATAGTATTTTAAGTTCAGGATGAAGTTAATCTTTTTCAATGGAAGCTAGATAGATAGATATACATGTGTATGAGGGTGTTTACATAAAAGGGAGTTGTTTAAGGCCAGTGTTTCAAGTGCCTAACTAAAAGCAAAATATTGTTTCTCTTCAAACCACTTGGCGTGAGCAACCAATTGGCCTTGACTAATTTCCCGGTTTTACAATGCACAACCTTCGGTTTGTGTGAGGAAGACAATTTGGGATCCTAGCTTTGAAGCTTAACAATCTCAAGCCCAAAAGATTGAAAAAATTTATACTGTGAGAAGAAAATAGGATGCCGCTTATGTGGTAAAGCTAATAGACAAAGAAAGAGCAAAGAAAGCCTAGAAAAATATACTACTCCCCAGTCCCCAATTGAAAAGGAACGCTTTGACTTTTTTTGGCCAATTTGACCAATTCTCGGATGGATATTTGTCGAGATTATAGTTGTTTCATCAAAAAAGTATAAAACACGTTGATTGTAGTAATTTCAGTGTACTTTCCAAAGGTTATAGTTTTAATTTCTCTAACTAAATAAAGATATGTTAAATATCTTTACAAAAATTGGTCAAACTGACCCAAAAAAAAGACAGTAATTCCTCTTCAATTGGGACAGTGGGAGTATGTGTTTGTTTTTTTTTTTTTTTGCAACAGCAATTGCTCCATTTCTGTTATTTGGCTCATGATTATAGCAATCTCATATAGACTGTAAGCAGCACCTGTGAAATTATTGTCCAGTACGTAAATGCTAAAATAATACATCCGCAGATAAAAGTGATCTCCAAGATTCACCAACTCCATCAAGCTATACCTTATATGAGACTGTGATATCATGAGAGTGATGGAATGTTGCATACAATGTCAAGAAGACTATGCAAAACAATATCTATAAATAGTAAAGGATATTCTCTGCGCCATCCCTTTTCATTCGCTCGATCCATGAGGTTTTGTAAGAGGGAAAGTTCTCTTGGAAGCCACTGTAAACAATTTTGAAAATATTGTGTTACAAAGAGCAAAATGAAATCAACGCTTCATTACAATCAATACAAGAAACTCCAAAAACTGTATATGCAACTGAAAGTAACAATCATGTACATATGGCCAGATCATAAACTATTGTGGCCCTGTTTCAAGGCAAATCACAACTTCAAACAGGGAAAATTTTCCATTTTAGGCAACTATTTACCTTTGGAATATAATTGATCTTGTGTGTGTTAAAATATACTCCCTCCGTTCCTAAATTATTGTCATGGTTTGACTTTTTGAGCCAAACTAGATGTTTTTCAAATGAAAATTTGAGGTTTATTTTTATTTTTTCAAAATCACAACACGTAATTTGTAGTACTTAAAAGTAGATCTTTAATGGACCTAATGTGACGAATCCAAATTTGTTTATATGCTGAACACAGATTCGGGTATATCCACTCATCCACCAGATAATTAAATTAGTAATCCAAACCAGATATGTTTGGAGCCGGGTATCGGTTTATCGGAACAGATAATATCGTATTATTTCAAAATATTTGCCAAACAGAAGATTAACTCCAAAATTACTTTCAACAAACTATTTTATTTGGAGTACTGATAGGGATCCAATATTTTGTCCAAATTTTTCATCTCATTCTAGGTGGCAAGCATGTGATTGGTTAGAGATGACATCACTTTCATGTGATGTCACCCTTTCACCGGTGGCGGATCCAGGAATTTTTCTTATTGGGGGCACAATGGATTCAAAGAGCTGAGAGAGATGGCTACCTGGGTTTTCTCAAAAATATGAGTGACATTGCTAGTGGGATTTGAACCCACACCCTTTTGGACATGAATCTTAACCCTGCAGCCATGTCAACTTCTATATTCATTTAATCAAAACAAATAGTACATATGTTACAATTAAGTGGGATCATGTGACCCCATATAGGATAACATGGATCCGCCTCAACCTTTAACCTATCACATGCTTGCCACCTAGATTGAGATGAAAAAATTGAACCAAAAAAGTTTGGATCCCTATCATTTTCCATTTCATAATAACAAATATTCAAAAAAAAAAAAAAATTTGTGATAAGTAATGACAAATAAATATTCAATTAGAAACCATCAACATGAGATAACCTAAATCAAAATAAACCTTAAGCGAAGAAAGAATATAATTATAATACTTTTCAGAAAACAAAATAAAGAACACTTCTTAACTTCCTGATTCGATAGACATCGTTTCTTGTCTTCACCACTTAATTTCCTGAGCAAGTTTTATTGCTGAAGAAATGAAAGGAACAAACTAGGTCGGGAAATATCCACTACGAACAGAACTTATAGGCAAGAAGTAAGAAATATTAAATTAATTGTAGGCAATAGACTATTAAAAATTTAATGGATTGTAAACATTTGTATAATAATATTAAATATAAAAAAATGTATTTTATTCTCTATATATAATATAAATGAATCGGAATCTTAATGGATTGGAAATAACTTTATCCAAATCCAGTCCAGTTAATTATTGATAAGAGGGTAAGGGGATAGTCGGGTAATCAGAAGTTTTTATTAGCTCCAAATCAGCTTAAATAAAAGGAATATTGGATCCGATGGATATATATCCAATCCATTGACGTGGGTGGAACATCTCAAACATTCTCTCATCTTAGCATTTTCATTCAGCTACATTTATACTACTAATGTCTTTCTAAGTTAGCAACATTATGTACCATAAAACAAAGGTCTCATGGTTGTCCTACATAATTTTTCTTCAACTCAACAGGTCCAATCAATAAAACTCCAACAGCACTTCTCAACATCCCTAGCCCATCTGTAACAAACATCATCTCCCACCTCTCCCTCTTGATTCTCAACTGATCTGAATATAATTGATCACTTTATAGTGATACTTTTTGCGATCTAACTTAACTATATCATCCTCACTAATCATTCTATAGCTAAATTGCATTATGTATACTATGCTTTATTCCTACATACTATAAACAATCGCACTTATAAAGTTTCTCCCCATGTTTCTAATTTGCATTAAGCCCGCTCTGCCTTTTGTCTCGTCAACGACTACAATGCCATCGGCAAATAACATGCAAGACGAGTACGTTATATGGTATATGTTTAATCATAAACGCTTAAAGCCCTCCTTGATGTAGTCCTACCATAATCAGGAATTCACATCACATCAGTGTCAAACTCGAGTTCGATACTGATGCTCTTCCTACATCCTGGGCATGTGCCAGACATGCTTGTGAGATTGTCAAACATTTTTATCAATCCTTTTTAAGTCACATGCTAGTGTGCGTCAGGCTGAGGGGTTGAAATGCAATTAAAAAAAGGTAGAATGTCACTATCATAGAGTTCCTAATATAAATCACGTCTTGAGGGATTTGGTAGTTGCTAAATCATAAGGAGATTTTTCATGTTGAATTGTAGTCTCAGGCCAACGCATGGCGTGTCACGAGAGGTACGTCTCCTATTTGAAAATCTCGCACTGGCATGTCACTGCCCTAGCGTAAACAGACGAAAGAAAATGAAGAAACAGGTGGGGAAATAGAAATAAAACCAACACTATAGCATGCATGAGGCAACCAATGGTATGTGAACGCAGAAGAAATCAAATACTGCAAGGAGAAACTGTCCCGTATGCTTTAGCATTTACTACATCCAAGAACCACATTCTGTATCAGTTAGAAGATAGATAATGACACAAGAGTACTAACTGAATCATCTGTTTGATGGCATCATAATGATCAAATGATATTGGAAAAACCTCTCAAATGCAGGTAACTTCAGAATAGGGACCAAGAGAGCAAAGCAATATAAAGTATAAGTAATCCCTCTATTAGGGCACAACTTCTTACTGATACAAGACTCATACATGCTTCGTTATATCCTCATGCAAGATTCTGGCCTTCTGTTCAAACTCCTCCTACCAAGAAAGTCAATCTGGTCAAAATTTCTGAAGGTAGTATAATATTTAAAACTACAGATGAAACAGCAAAAAAGAGAAACCAAATAAATTGATCAAACAAAGAAAGAGCATTTAACGTTCACTAACTCAAGCAACCAATAGACAAGAAATTTTGATATGAGTTCCTACTATGTTGTAAGAGTTTCATTGACTAAAAACAGGAAGGCCCTTAAAGTTACAGCTTATGCATCAAACAATCTCGTCAAAGTTCATATGGTAAAGCAGCCCATATCACAAATTGTAACAATAAACAAATGTACCAATAGTACAAATTTAAAAAATAAGTGAAAGAAAACCAAAAGGACAGGAGATAAGATCAATATACATGTTATAACTTAGCAGATGGAGCTCAATAGATAATGCATGCCAAGTTTATATCATTTCGTACTATAACTGCATCAATATTAATATACAACTTTCTGCAACTCTAAGCTATTCTACGCAATAAACTCTTCAGCTATAAAATTCTGTCAATTGCATGGCTTACAATAGCACAATTTTACCATAAAATGGATTTAAAACTAGTTCACACTATGTTATGTAGAACACTACTAAATCTTAGAATAAATCAATGTACCCTTGGGCCATGGATGATGGAACTGCAAAATTCTCAAATAGTTAAGCTCGACACTTAGCAGGGTTCAAAAGGTTATTAGAAAGGTGTTATTCAGGATGTACGGCTAATGTTTGCCGATCCAATTCCAGAAGCATAGAGTACTTTTGTGGTTGGTCATCAGTTTCTTAAGTTTCTTATTATGGTAGTCAGTTTCCTTTCAGTGACAATCATCGAACTATCACACCAGATTTTTGTCATCGCCTCGTTCTTCATTTCGCTGTACAACAATGCCATGAACAAACATTGATCCTCCGGGACATAGCTCCAGGCTATCACAGAACTTACACACCGTAAACTTATGCCACATGGAAGCTTCACCAGAAAAATAGAAGATGCACTTGGAAAAATCTTGTCAAAAGTCATCACACCCCATTTACCTTTCTTTTCTCCCTCTTACTTCTCTACGGGGAACATTACAACAGGTTGTGTACCTTGCACATCATTACAACAACAGAAAATGCCTCAAGTGACTGAAGGAATTCCAAGTATTCAGCAATATCACACAGAGGACAAACCTCAAGGCACAAAGGCCAGGGCTACTAGACTATTGATCTACATAGGCATACTACACTTGCATGTTTCTTGTATCCCTGGAAAGTAAATAATCGCTTTCACTGGTCATTACCCATTAAGATTTTCATGGCTAAATGTGAAGAAACTCTTTCTAGGGAAGACAGTGACACGAAATAATCAAGGGGAAATAGATCATTACTCAGAAGTACAAGACCAAATTTATAAGAAAACTCACAACAGTAGGCCTCCTTAGTAAACCATCTTTAACTCGTTGACGCAAATCTTCACATTCTTCCTGCAACAAAAGTGAAAAAGCAAAAGTACACAAAATAAGAATGCATATTTTAGGATCTTCCCTTGTGTATAGATCTCTACTTACCGAGACAATCACCAACCAAATCGTATTCATCTTTTGCCTAAACAAAAATAAGACCTCCTAGGTATGACCATCATATATTGCGCTTTATCTTAAAATCACCATACATCAAAGAACCTTTCGTTCTTGGAAAAAAATTATTGTAAAAAGAAAAGAAAAAGGAAGATTTTACGTCTCAATCCAAGGTTGCACAAACAATATATCATTGCAAAACTGTCCTGAATGATCGAGGGGCACCTGTAGGAGACATTTAGACGAAAACCTCCATATATTCACTTTAACTCCGGAAAAACAAGGAAAATATTTATGTAAAAGAAAAAGAAAAGGAAAATTGTATGTCTCAATCCAAGGATTGATCAAAAAATATACCATCGCAGAAATGTCCTTAATGATCGAGGGGCACATTAGGAGACAGCATAGTTATTAAAGGCGAAAGGCGTGAGGCGGGCGACACATACATTTTTAAGGCAAAAGGCGAGGCGAGAGGCGGGCGAGCGAAAGGCGAACAAGATGAAAATTAAAGAAAATAAGTCAAAATATAGTATCTTTTTCAAAAGTCCCATATTACTTGGACCAGAATAGGAGGGCTTTTTTCTCACTTTCACTATTCAAGGCAAGAATAAAAGGAGATGTAATTAAAGCTGCCCTAAACCCTAACACCACCACCAAAAACAACTTGAAACTCCCCCAATCTAAAAACTAAGCAAACCGGCGCCTGAGCACTATTCCGGCGACTTCTGGCGACGGCAAAGCCACAGATTAGTTCGCCATGCTAAGGCGATTGCAGCTGTGGCCTTGGATTGAGTGAATATTGAAGATCGGTAGCTAGATCTGGGCTTGAATCGATTAGATCTAGGCCAAAATCCTTCAGATCTGGGCCGGAAAGGTTAGATGCTCGCCTATCCTCGCCTTTTCAAGCCTTTCGCCTCTCCTCTAGGCGACAAAGGCGATCGCCTTCGCTCGCTTCTTCAACATCGCCTCGCCTGACCTTGAAGAGGCGATGTACCCTCGCCTCTCGCCTGACGCGACCAAGGCGCTCGCCTTTAATAACTATGGGAGACAGTTACACTGAATACCTCCAAATTCACTTTAAGTCCGAAAAAACAAGTACCCTATTTCAAGTTAAAGATTCATTTACTAAAAGATATAGTAGGCAATCATTATCTTTTTCATTTTTTTTTTTGGGTATCCTAGGCCCGAGGGCAGTTGGGCACTAGAAGCAGGGACTTCTCCTAAGAAAGTTTTCTGCATATACAAGGGCTGAAAGTAGGCAATCATTGATGGGGTACCCTTATGAAACATTTCACGAAAGAAACATAACATAAGATGGGGGACTATAGTGTGTGTGTGTGTGTGTGTTTTCTTTTTAAATATTCCAACTAATCTCATAGTAAGAAAATAGCTTCTATTCTTTTGGCAAAAGCAAATCTAATTTTTGATATTGTTTCCTTGATGTTGCTCATTGCCACACTCCCTTAAAGTAAAAAATATGACTCATCAATCTCATACAAGATAATCCGTACATGTTTAAGGATCAATACTTAAAAAGTCATCAACATTTATTAGCATTTCACTTAGTTAATATAAAACTATTAAAAATATTGTCAAGGAAGAGAATCCATTGTGGCCTAACCATTTACAAGTGTAAATAAGAAGTCATATTCTCTTCCACATAGCGTAGTACTCACTTGCTAGTGGAATGCTTTCTTCGTGCCTATGCTACTCTGATTAACGAGTACCGAGAATTCAATGAATAGGTTTGGGGGCGGAAAGACCTCTTCCGAGCTTGCTTATGTCGGTAATGCTGCTTATGTGATTCTTCATTCTTGCCTGGTCTGGATGAATCTCACAATGACGCTCTCTAAGTAACTTTGGATAATAGCACAAGTTGCCTCCAGAAAGTCTTTCTTTATTTCCTTTTTTTTTTTAATAAAAAAAGAAAGATACAAACAATCTGCTTTGAAAATTGAAATTCAACCAGACTTTACTACTACTTCATAAACTTCTCTCTCACGCATCCATATATTGTAAAATGATCCTATTTTTTATTTTTATTTTTTTATTTTTTTTGCAAATCCTATCAGATGTCTTTACTAGCTCTACCAAGATTGAACTACTTCATTCAAAATTCACTTTCAGAGAAACTCAACCAAACTAAGCCATGCTCTTTCACGAAATTGAAGTTTCATCTCCAAAAACTATGTGTTAATCCTGAAGTACATCTCCAATAAAAATTTCACCAGGTAGCGGGAGAACAAAGACTGTCGGTGTTTGGTCATGAACAAGATGAGTCACGTGTAGCCAGCAATTAAAAAATATTACAAATTGATAGATATTTTTCCTTTCCTCCTCGAAGATTAAGAGGGCCTGTAGGCTACCCAATTAGGGGACATCTTAACAGGACCTTCAGATCATATCCAGCTATAAAGAAAAAGAAGGGCTAATACTTTTGATGTTTTCTGCATTTAGTCCTTTGAAAAAGGTTCGTCTCACCACTAGTCCAAACTTATTGAAATTTGCACACAGTAAGTCCTTTTTATGGATGCTGTTACATAAGGCTCCGTTTAGTCCCCATGTGCAAGGCACATGGAATTGTGAAAGGTTATTGCAAAACCCAGCACCACCTTCAACACTTTTCTAAAACCACAACGACCACCACCATTATGCCACTGATCAGTCCATTTTATTCAAGCTTGATAATATTAACTAAAATAAATCAGATTAAAAAATTTTAAAAATTACAACATTTAGTTGTTCTAAAACATAACATGGTCGCAATACATTTGAATACAAGGGAGGAGCCTCGGACAACCACAAAGAATACACGATATCTTTCTTAGGGTCTGCAAATTTCAATTGAGAATTGCAATATTTTGCGTTTAGGGTTTCTTTGAGTTACCAAATACACGGATCAGTACCAGAAGTGAATGGAGACAGCACAATGTTGGAGACACCGGTGATGGTGATGTCGCTTATGATGCGATCGCCACCGGCTAATCAATACTCTACTCATCCCGTGGGCGCGCTTACGGGTTAGATTCAAGCTGCTCAGAACCTCATACAGGCTCGTTGGTCTCCTCGTCGTTATCGTCTCAGTACCAGCGCCAGCTCGACAAAGACATGGAGTGAATTGTTACAAGCAGCGCCGCCACGTCTGGAGAAAGACATTTGAGTAGATCGAGAGGGTCTCGAGAGAGATAAGGGAGTCTCTGGCATTATGCGGAGGGGATGCTTGTCCCATTAGTCATTAGGGGTAACTGGCGAAGATTTAAAACTGGGGTTTGAAAATCTGGCATGAGTGGAATGGGATTAGGGATTGTTACGGATTTGGGAGGGAGGGAGATGGTATATATAAAGGTCAGAAATGGGTAGAATGGCTGGAATCTGGCCTTGTTTCTTTGAAGGCAGGGAGGGAGAGAGAGAGGTGTCTAGGCTGCAAAGAGTAATTGAGAGAGGAGAATCACAAATTACCCTAATACCCTTGAATAAAAATGCAAAATTACCATAATACCTTGAAAAGTTCCATGTGCGAGACACGGGAAGACTTAACGGCACTCAAGGTAACGGCATGCATAAAAAGGAACTCTGGTGTTGATTTTCAGCAACTTTTGGACTACTGGTGAGACAAGCCTTTTTGAGAGGACCAATAGTGAAAAACGTTAAAGTCAAGGGACTTGTGATGCGATTAACTCAAAAAAGAATCATATGCTACACAAAGATCTAAAAGAGCTTCTCCAGCATCGCATTTATCTGTAGATCTCTATATTTTCACAATCTAATACAGTCCACGACATTTAACTAAAATATGTTGTCATTCGTAGATACGGCATGGGTCAACGTGAATGGATGACTAATGAGGCTCACTTTGCATAAGGAGTTGAAGTGTGGAAGTTTATCATTAAGGGGTGGAAGAAATTCAGAGAATGTGTTCAGTTCCAGGTTGGGGATGGCAATAGAATAAGTTTTTGGACTGACTTTTGGTGTGGAGACACTTCTCTCCGTTTAGCCACCCGGAGTTGTACCTGATCTCTTTAGATAAGGATGGCACAGTAGCTGATTCTGCGCACTGTTTAATGGTAAGCGTGTTCAGAACCCCCATTTTCAACAAAATTTTCGTGATTTGGAATTGGAGTCGGTGGATGAACTTTCTTGGAGTATTGCAAATGACCCCATGCCTAGAGAAGGATCTGATTATTTACAATGGACAGCCAATAGGAATGGAATGTTCTTAGTCAAGTCTTTGTATTCATATCTTGTCGGGACTCCTCCCTCTCCATTTTGGTGGAATCGCATATGGAGGACAGTAGCTCCTCTAAAAGTACCTTTTTCCTTTGGTCAGCACCTTGGGAGCCATTCTTATAGGTGACAACTTGAGAAAAAGAGGCAAGAGTTTAGTTGATCATGTGAGTGAGGAAACAGTGAAACACCTTCTGTTGCATTCTGATGTAGCCAGGAGCTTATGGAGCATTCTTCTCTCTTTGGTTGGATTTTCTTGGATCATGCCCCTTTCCATGAAACGTTTTTTGACTGCTTTGGCATGACGCACGCATTTCAGCTTCGAAAAGATAAACTTTGGGAAGCTGCTCCTCATTGGACATGTGGACTCTTTGGCGGGAGAGGATCAGGAGGAACTTCAAAGGAACTGCTTTGCAGATACATAAGCTCTTGTTTTTTATGCTCAGCACTTTACTTTCCTAGTTTAACGAGTACCTACCCAATGTGATCATCCCTGTTATGGATTTTTTGGGGGAGATGGGGTTGGGTACTTAACTGTTCTATTCATATTCTTGTGTATTCTCCTTCAGCAGCTTTTGGCCTGTGATCTATTTTAGTGAAGGCTTTTCGCTCCAATTTTTGTATGGGTTCACCCCCTTGGCGAACTTTAATATGCACCTACTTATCCCAAAAAAAAAAAAGCATTAAAGCAGCTTCCTCTTGGATATAGTTTCTCTGGAAAGAGCTTCCAAATAAAGAAAGAGAACCGCACTTGCCTTTAGGCACCAACAACCACTCGAATTCATAAAAGAGCTCCTTCATGTATTTGGAACTGTGGTATAATGTGATAATCTGATTTCAAGTGTACAAGCACTACAGTACTGAATATTGTTTTCCTGCTATACGTTCTAGTAATACCATTATATCCCACCTTTTCAGTAATAAGAAAATGAAAATCCAAGCCTAATCAGCTTGAATCCATGTTTACTTTAACTTTTTTTTTTAAAGTCTATATACTGTATTTTCCTACCTTCATATTTGTCCACCTATTTAGCCGTAAGCATGGCAAATAGACTTTCTTCTGTTGATAATACACAACACCGTTTACCAATCATTATCCGTAGGTTCCAACTCGTGTTTTACTTCACTAAGTTTTGCGGCACTCTCAGAATGCTTGCGCTTCTTTAAACTGCATCGATTATTAACACGGCAGTCCCAGACTTTCCAAAAGTGGTAGGAGACAATGTGTTAAGTAAAGAAAATACTCGAGGTGAAAGAATGAGTCAACACATCATCGTTAAACTACAGGGAAAGTTTATGTGATACTTCCGGAGAACATTTGATTCCCAGTAAGGCTTGAATTGTAAACAAATGACAGCCACAATTTAATTTATTCTAAACTGATGGAACATTTACTAGCACCATGTGTGTGTGTGTGTGTGTGTATATATATATATATATATATATATATATATTAATTTACCTCAGAGAAGTTATCCTCTGACAACAAGTGAATAGGAACGGCTTTTATCACATTTGGCACTTGAAGGAGAATTTCTTTACCTACATCACCACTTTCAGTTATTACACCTGCATCAACAAAACCGTAAACAAATTCATGACCCAATATAGAAGCAATATAGGAAATTTGGACATATAAAGCAAATAGCTTGTGCCTATATGAGCAATTACTGAATGAGCCATGGTCTCTATCATGGTCACAACCAAAGTGACATACTAGTTGAGGAGCTACTGGACGAGTCATGGTCCCTATCATGGTCTAGTTTAGATCCTATTAGTTTCGTATCCGACCATAGGATTTCAAGATATATTTTCTGCGACCTTATGCACCACATATTGACAGGCCATTTGCTTTAACAAAAACAATGGTCAATTACTCGATGAAAACATCACATCTATTTATTTGAAGACCAGATGAACGTTTGATTTAAGAAAAAATAAATACATAGCATATCAACACACGTCTATTTACAAATCGCAGGATAACCTGTAACTGGCAGAAGCTGGTGAGAGAGTTTCTGAGAGTAGTCATTTGGGTCAGATTTAATCCTGACATAGCTCCCCACTACTTTGCCTTCAAATGTTTCAGTGGCCTTCAGAAGATCCTGAACTAAGCTCCTCTTCAAATATAGAAGCTTTATGTTTTCAGAGATAATTGCAGCAAAGCAGCTTTTTGGAGTCTCAGGCACTTGTTTCTTTTGATAGGAAATTTTCCGCTTTTTAGATGATCTGACACCTTCATCCTGTTCTTCTGAACTATACAAAAGATCATCCTCAGATGAATCATGGTTTTCAGCCAAGTGTGCTTCCAGAAGGTCATAGATTTTAATTCGAGGCACTGATTTCTTTCCAAAGAGAGAATAAAGCCACTCATCACAGACAATTCTTTTCTTTTTAACAGGATGAAGAAGGTTATGTTTATTAACATATTCGTTGATAATAGCTGCAACGTCGTACTGCGAAAGCTGTTTGCTGTAGTCCTTGCCGTTTGATTCGAGAAATTCAATAAGAGGCCTAGATCCCCATCCAAGAAACTCCATTTTTGGTTTGGCTTTCCTTTTCCATTTCATGGGAACTGAAATCTGCTCATTCGAGTCATCTACCCAAAAAAAGGACATCCCGTTCTCTCCCTTCTCCATACTGACAAAACAAGATACTAAGATTATACCCAATTACTTTTGAGTGGCTATTATGCCTGCCACATGATTCAAGAGGAGCTTCTCAGAAGACAAAACAGAAATACCCCAATCTTAAGCTGCTTTCTTCTTCTATTTGTTCCTTAAGCTCCTTCAATGTGATATCATCACTTGTTTAAAAGAACTAGCCTACCTGCAGTAAACTTGTGAGGCCGTAGACCAACCCAGCAGGGCACCCACACCCTCAGACACCCAACTATGCAACAAAAATTAAATACTGCAGAAAACATTTTACGTGGTGCATCCTTGCCGCGTTGAGCTTCATCATCATGGCCATATCTGATCCTGATTCACAGGAACCCTCCAGAAAGAATACAGTACCTGAAGTACAGAAAGACTTCAGTACGAGAATGAGGGATAATTCCTGGAACAGGGGTTATATAAATGACAAAAACTATCTTACCACAACATCATCAATTTGCAATGACCACAAGCATAGAATCCTTCTGGACTCGACAGCAAGATAATGGTGAAAACTTAGATAATGTCCTGCACTAGTAGAGAAGCAACAATCTATTCTTCCTTCTGCATACTAGTAAAACAACCAAAACGTATAAATATGTAAACAATAGTTATCAACATTTTGAGGGAAATCCCTCCGCCTTTAACCATTATGTATGAGGAAAAAAAAATCTAGGAGCAACATACGAAGAAATAGATTTATATTTAACATATTGTCCTTACTCACCCAGACTTCAATTCTAAAATGATCCAATCACAAACTTTTATAGCAAAACCTTATGAACTTTGACCGTCAAATACTCAAATTATCCACTATTCTCCATCAATTTAATCCCCAGAACAGTTTTTTCACCTGCAGTGTTACGTACCATATTACATAATAACAAAAATTCCTATCAAATTCAAAGCATGGTCCCCCAATAAGAGTTCAGTTGCATATCCATGAGTCAAATCCATAACCAAGAGTTTCAGAAGCTTTAGTCAATGAAGATTTACTCCTCTAAGTCTCAGATATGTTTACCAAAACCTGAGCTACAAAACGTCAACCCCAGAAAAGCTTGAATTCAACTTTCAAGAGAAAAATTGTGTTCAAAAGTTTTCAAATTCAATATTCTGTAGAATTGGAGATTCAGAATCAATTGCAGACTGCCATTAAGATTACTATAACTCCAATCCAAGTTCTTAAGTAATAGAATGTGAGACCTCCAATTCTCAGATTCAAAAACTTAAGGCCAATGCGATCATAATTTCAAAGTTCAAGCTAAACTTCAAGGTTAATGGTTCTGGGTCCATATCCAATATAATTGGAGACTCAAAGATCAGTTAACCAACATTCAAGGCCACAATGCAGATACAATCACACTGCTTCAAGTCCTTACTAATTTCGATTAACTCAAATGCATCTCAGTTTCATAATACGTAGCTACAAACAGACAGCAAATACATCAAATCTAAAAACCCTAAAATAAGAATGCTTTCATGTTCCTAAAGTCCATATGACGGGCACAGCTAAGAAATGACATGGCACGGAGTAGGACATTGTTGACAAACTTATGCTTCTAGCACAGAATATATATTTTATGGATGGATAGATTAATCTTCAACATCCACGAACAGCCTTCTTCGTATGTCAGTTATGAACTCTCCATTCACAAATTGCATTTGTTAGTTGCATTACTTTTGTACTTTTTCCATGATGTAATTTAGGGAAAAATACCTAAACGTCCTTTCAAAAAACTTTTCTATCCAAAAATTTCTAAAAAGTAATCTTTTAACAATAAAACCAAAGTGTTATTATTTTAATACCAAGAAGTCCAAATATATTATTGCATCAATAACACTGTTTAGAAGCATCAACAATTAGACAAATTACCTTGTATGAGATAACAATCATCACCGGTAATAAAATGAAGGCTTAATCGCAATTTGGTCACCCTATTTTGACAGAAAATTCATTTAGCTCGCTCTGTAAATTTTTTTTTTTCAATTTAATCATTATACTTGGCATGATGAGTAAATGAGGTCACCGCGCTCTCCTTTTCTCCAATCTAGCCATCATATACAACCTTATTTCCGCTAACATGTAAATGATTGGCTAACTCTAAACTCAACAATTGTCATATTAAAAGTGTCTGCCATGTTATTCTCAACATTGTCAACCTTCATTTCAGTCGTGAAGAGTACCCTACAAAATTGCCTAAGGTCTCTCTTTATGAGCCCATAATATGCTGCATCATCAGTTTCTGCAATTTTTTTCGCATTTGATTCTCATTACTAGCATACACGACTACCCAAAAAGCCTTTCTGAGTTCACCTCCCTTGAACTCTTTCTTCCAATTGCTATATATATGCCTTGCACAATTTCTATTCTCAACAAGAGGCAGCAGCTCATGCACTGCCTCGATAAGGCCTTTCTGTTGGTCAGTAATCACAACCCATCCATCACCACTACCTAAATCCAAGTCATTTTTTAACATTTGAATAAACCATTTCCAAGTATTCTTGAGAAAAGTATTCTTGTTCTCAACCTGAACCACAACAGCCCATGCCAGAGGAAACATCTTATTGTTGGCATCCCACTCTATTGCAACAAGTAATTCCCCTTTACAAACCCCTTTTAAAAAGCATCCATCAAGCCCCATGCCTACACCCATTCAGAAACCCCTTCTTCAATACAACAAAACATATGTATATCTTTGAAAAATATTCTTTTTTATTGGTTGGATGAACCCATTTTTTTATCTCCACAGTACTGCCACATTAGTTCTTTTTAACTCTTTTCAGTAATCCCAAAGTTTGGCATAATGACCCTCTAGTGATCCCATCTCTTCACCAAGAACCCTTGCCCTAGCTTTTAAGCACATGCTCTTACTAATACTCAATTGGTACATGTCCATCACATCTTAAACTCTCTCAACTTCCATTTAGGGTTGCTCAAAATTCTTTGTTGATACATTTTTGCAAGCCATCCTACTGAACATCTACTCTTAAATCTCTTGCCACATTGATCGTCTAGAGTGAAAGTTTTATTTGAAAAGTAGTTTCAGCACGAATAGTGCTTGCCCACAGTTCCCAAGTACAAACATCTAAATTTAGACACTTTACATGTACCCTTTTCTTATCATTTACCATGAATTTTATGTCATACCCATTCACACATCCATAATACCTAATTGCATTCCTAAACTCTTGCACATTTGTGAAAGTCTAATGCAAGTTGAAATTCCTATTTTTCATATCAGATTTATGGTTAAACCTAGGATATTTTTGTCTCACAATTCCATGATCATTATCAACATCTTTACTGCCACTATCTGAATGAGGGGAAAACTATATCCCTCATCAAAAACCATCTCAGAAGCATCATGATTTGAAAGAACTAACTCTCTCTCACCTCCCATTTTAGACGTACCTTCATCAAAATTATATGAAAACCCTCACCTCTTAATTCCAATACACTTGGAGTTCACATTACCCTTTCTCTTTAAGGTCATTAAATTCCTCCTAGCATTTAGTATCTCATCATCATTAAGGTTTTCTAGGTCGTCATCTTCCAAATCAAGTGTGATGAATCATCCCCACGAGATGAAGAACCTAAATACTATGCATCACTATTCATTTCAAGTTCAGCTTCCCCCAACATCATGTAAGATAAATCTCTAATTGTCCTAACTCTTCACCAAGCTTTGTAAACTTATCCTAAGCCCTAGGGGTATACAATGCCCTAAGTCCTGTGTCTTCTTCAAGATTCTCAACTGCTACACGATAACAAATGAAACTCACTTGAGGGTACCGTAACTCATTTACTACTCTACCCTTCAACCCAGAAAATGACAAGTCCTCTGTATCTAATTCCTCCCAATAATGAACCTTCCCCTCATATTCAATTGGCAATTGATGGAGAAATTCACCCCCATAATAACATTTAAGAGCAACTTTCATCTGCAATTTTTAATAAGAAAAAGGGGTGGGGGACCATATTCAGACGAACCACTTATTACCAAACAAATGTACACCATCCATATTAAAACAAAAATTGGTGGGAAAGGTGGGGACAACCAACATTATAATAACATCGCAGTGGGGAAGGGGGCCAAGTAGAATAGAAAAACACTAGTGGGGACAAAAAACATCTAAATTGACAGTTTTATAACAAATAAAAAAACATCTGGGACTATGTCACATAAAAAACCATATTTAATCTCAATACATGCATGCAAACACGTTAACAACAAAAGCCCTAATTTTAGAGGACAGAAATCCTAAAAATTTCACAAAATCGACAATTACAAGATGAAAAACCCTAATTTTCTACAACTGACATGAGAATTGGTTAATACGAAACAAGGATCGGTTAAGTTACGCGTAAAACCCTATAATGTAACACAAATTAGGTTTTTTTTTAAAAACCCTAATTTGTTGACATGATATCGCTAATCAATATAAAAACTAGGGTTTCTGAGTTACTACCTTCAATCCTTCGCGATTTCACCCAGTAATGCACAGTAACGATTTTCTCCCTTCAATACTTCGTGATTTCTTCGTGACTGACAGCAATTTCTCCCTTCGTTCCCTTCGTGAATGATAGCACTTTCACCCATAGTTATTAAAGGCGGAAGGCGAGAGGCGGGCGAGCAAAAGGCGAACAAGGCGATAATTAAGAAAAAATAATTTAAAAATATTATATGTTGTATATTTTTTCATAAACTATTTATAAATAAAAATACTTTATGTAACTTAGTCCACAAATAATAATAATAACCCTATTTTTAACTTTTAAGTTATGTATTTAAACAAAAAAAACTACATTTTTTTTTTTGAAAATTCAAAGGTTAAAGGTGGATTCTCAAAAATATAAACAATAAACATCTATATCTTTTTCAAACCAACCATCCAACTTTGAATCTGAGCTATACACTCTCCGGTGACCCATTCTGTTTCCTCCGGTGAGATTCCGGCGCCGTCACCGGCCAAGGGCAAACTTTCCGGCGAGATCTGGCCGTAAAAATTACATGGATTTGATCGCCTTCTCAAGGAGATGACGAATGTGGGCTTGGATTGGGTAAATTTTTAGTAGATTTGTCTAGATCTAAGAAAATATGTCTAGATCTTAAAAAAAAATTCGAAATCCTGCCAAAGTTCCACCAAGCATCGCCTTTGCTCGCTTCTCGCCTCGCGCCTAGGCAAAACAGGCGGTCACCTGGGGTCGCTTCTCTAATATCGCCTCGCCTGAGATTTTTGAGGCAACATACCCTCGCCTCGCCTCTCGCTTCTCGCCTGAGGCGCTCGCCTCGGTCGCCTTTAATAACTATGCTTTCACCCTGTGAATATGTGACTCAGAGTACAAATGAACTAATGAAGTACGAATTCGATTATTAATAGAAATGACTTCAATCAAACCACGTGCACGGCATACTCTACATTATAAGGTATTATTGTCTTTTCGCAGACCTACGTCCAACAAAACTAACGAAAATCAAGCGCGATGACCTTATTGACTCATCATGCCAACTATAATGATTAAATTGAAGAAAAAAAAATTTGCAAAGTGAGCTTAATCAATTTTCTATCAAAGAAGGGTGACTAAATTACGATTTAAGCCTAAAATGAACGGGAAAAATTACATTTTTATCATATGATGAAGAAAATCCTAGGATAATCGTTATCCAATGTCTTTCTCCTCCTCCAACTGATAGCAGCAACATAAAAGGCTTGGTGTATCGCTTTGAACCCCCCAACACTCTCTTTATCTCTCTCTAACACATACACACACTACGTTTGCTGTAATTCGAAACAATTAATAGGCTTTACAGAGTTATGATTTATGTATTCAAGCTAAATAAGTTGAAAATTAAACCAACACTTCAGATCTTGGCCTTTTCAATTTGCCCCGGTTTAAAGTATTTCATATATCTCCTTATATTTTGTCCTTGTTGACAAGTCGTTGTGTTGCTTATGCCTTGGTTGGAAAATTGTTCTCTACTCTTGAAAGATTTTCAAAGTTTAGTTGTCAACATATATAGTACTCACTCCGTCCCGAAAAAAAAGTCCCACAGATTTTTCTTGGTCAACCAGATTAAAGTTTGACCAAAGATTTATACGTTTACAAATCCTTACGGAATTCTAAATATTGTTATTGATAGTATTCTTAATATTGAATTAATGAATGGAATTTCATTACCTAAGACATAATAAATATATGGTAAATAGTGATTTGATATTCAACCTTTCCAACTTTTCCCTGTAAAAAGTTTTCTAGGCGCCAAGTAGGGTTGGAGAGGTAGTTGTAAAGAAGATGAAGACTGTAAAACGTGTACTATTAAAAAAACAATGAATTGGAATCTAAGGGGCAATTACTTGTCAATTTGATAGATTTTTTATCTCTTCAAAGGATTAATACGTCTTTTCAAAGTTTAACTTCCTAAAAGGGTAACACATTAAAGGTTAATTCCGTTTGAAGGTTGAATTTTGTTAACGATTCTACGAGTTTAACTGATTCTTGGACTTGTATTTAAATTATATTTTTTGGTTTTTTAGATATAAGATTATTTTCAAGGATTTATGGATATGAAATTATTATAGAGGGATTTTTTGATATTTTCACTAAGATTTATTTGATTTGATTCATATTGTACTTTGCATATACTAAAACAAAGTTAAATCTCGAGAACCATTGTTTTGCTGGTCCATGTTGCCACATAACCAAGAAAATACCAAAATATTTGCAACAAATAAATTTTAATCCAGTTCTGTTAATTTTCATTTGTTACAGGAACGTCTCTGTCAAATGTTGGTATTTAATTCATTGCAAACACAAACATATCATCTATGCAGGAGAATCCTTGCTTAGGTTCGTGGACTCATAGTTGTATAAAAATAATCTAATAGACTTCAAACCTTCAAGGTCTAAACAACACCTTAATCATAATTTAGAGAACACAAAACCAGTACCCACAATTCTTTAACAGCATCATCCATCAAAAGAAAGAACAATAACACTTTGCCTAAATTAACAATAAATGCAACACTTCTCAGCACTGACCTAGGAATTAGGACCTCAAGCCCATCTACCAAGACTACGACTCAACCCTAACAAACTCACATCAACATAATACTATAAGAATTCTCACTCAGCCAATTCTTGTCACTAAATGGCCAAAGACATGACTCATAAACTAAACTTTCCATCAAAATTTGACGCAGCTCAACCAAAACTCACCCAAGTACACAAAAACAAGAGTCGATGCAATTAATATTACATCGAACAAAATTCACGTTCATCATAACTTTGTATATGCATGCCTATCTACCAAATAAGTATACCAAAAGTCAATCTAATAAAACTCAATTCAAACTCACCTTGAGGGTGGCACAAGATACCACAGCACTAGTTGCTTGTGACATTGCATTGCCATTAGCATAAAACCACACCACTAGTTACACCACTAGTTTCTTCTAACATTGAATTGGCATTAATAAAACTCCTAAACTCAATTTTCTTAATGAACAAAGGAGAATCCCTTATTCCCCATGAACCTCACACAGTTTTCTTAAAACAATTAGTACATTCACAAATACTGTGAACACTCCAGTTAATGCATTAGGACCACAATGAAACAGGCCAATATACATAAACAAACCAACATAGAATACACAGCGAAGAAAATCCACCCAGCAAAAGAAAAACTACATAAAGAATGAAAGTCAGCAAATAAAATGTGAAATCTGTCAAATACTGCACTGGAGAACAGAGCTGTAGCATCCAATTGAGGAGGGCATGGAGGTCAAAATAAGAAGTGCCACCTCACTCTCTCATATAGCAATTTGGAATGTTGACCTACCGGTCAAACAAAGGGAATCAAGTTATATTTTCTGTTAATCACCAGCGCCTTAATATTTTCACTTGAACAAGTGAATGCGTTTTCGGTTACCATTTAAAACACCATTTTAGAAACCCAAAAAGAGGAACTCATTTATATCTTAAATCCACACATTTATTCGCTATTCCACACACACACACACATAAACTATCCAAACCCAATATCACAGGACAAGCCTTGCCTATACCAAGTTCCAACAACAGTCAAAATTTTCCAAAAGGAGATGAATGCATATAAAACGTACATTAAGGCACATGCATTACCTACACAAAACAGTAAATGTACCTGAAGAAGCACACAATTAAGGCCCACAGCCAACAACTGCAACAACAAGCAAAAACAGCAAAGAAATTATCAGAAAATGAAAAAATAAATTAAGCGCAATTTAAGGGGGAAATTGCTAATCCAAATGAGGAAATAGGGTTTTACAATGAATTAGAATTTCAATTCGTGAGTGAGTTAGAGAGAGGGTTTCAGCAAAGCTTCTACAAGTCAAGTTCTGATTAACGAAGCAGAGATGAGTAATAAAATCAAAGAGAGCACATTTGGATGCTTTGAACAAGACCATGATTTTGGAGCAATCACAGTGTGTGTGAAACGGAGAACAAATCATACAATGGAGTTAGTTAAAAAGGATTCGTAGGAGGCCACAGGAATGTTAGCGCCGGGATTTTGTTTGCATTTAGACGTTACAAATTGAAGCAATTTGAGCATTTGACTTCTTGTTTGCATTATTGGAAAGGAAGAAAAATGTGTGTGCTAACTTGGTGGGTAGTACTCCCTCAGTCTCCCAAAAAAAGAGCCCCAATTTGACTTTGCAAAGTCAGCTTGACCATTTGCCCAATCCATATTTAACATATTTCTACTTAGTTGCAGAGAATAAACTAAACTTTATAAACTACCCTAAAAGTACTATGAGTCTCATGTTTTAAATTTAAAAAAAAAAAAAAAACAAGAAAACGCACATCGAAATTTCATTTGGGAAAAAGTCAAAATGGCGACTCTTCTTTTGGGAGGCAGGGAGTACCAAATTTAACTCTCTCTATTGTAATTTTGGCATTTAAGTGGAATATGACAAGGTACTTTTTTCTGGAGACGATCTAGGCCTTGCTTAGTACAACTTAAACAAACAATTTATTTTTTTAGTAATTGATAACTAGTATTGTATTAAGTTAGTAAAAATATTTCAAGATAGATGAAGTAATAAAAGGTAATTGAGTACTTACCAGAAATAGAACAAAAGGTAACTTAGTTTCTTTTAAGAAGTGTCTATTCAAAAAGGTTGGGACAAATTACACAAATCGACCTATAATATAGAGATTATTGAGAAGATATAACCTATCGATTGTGGTCTTCATCATACTTGGTTATGTCCTATTGAAGAACTAGTCCATTACGACAAGTTGTGCCATATGACTTACATCAAAAAGTGACCAGAAGAGAAGTTGAGATTTTGGTACAAAGTGAAAACTGTGCATGGAAGCCTAGCATTTCCCTCTCGGCGCTCACTGTCAAACAACGACATCCCTTCTCTCACCTCATCTTCCTCTTCTTACCTTCAATCAATATCTCATTCCTCATTACCAAGTTAAATCTCAAAAATCATTGTTTTGTTGGTCATATGTTGGCACGTATCCAAGAAAATACCTAAATATTTGGAACAGATGACTTTTATTCCAGTCCTGATAAAATCACTCATTAGATGTTTGTATTTGACTCATTGAAAATTACAAACATATCTATGATGTGAGAGAATCCCTGCTTCATAGGTTCATAGATCTAATAGTTGCACCGACAATAATTGAAGAGATGAGACGGAGTGCTTCAAACCTTCAAGGTCTAACAAAGGCATAATCATAATTTTAGAGAACACAAAAACCAGTACCCTCCATTATTTAACAGCATCATCCATCAAAAAGAAGAAGAATAACACTTACCTATATTAACACTAAATACAACAATTCTCGGCACGGACTTAGGAATTAGGACCACGAGCCCATCTACCAGGACTAAGACTCAACCCTAATAACCTCACATAAAGATATAACTACTAGAATTCTCACTCAGCCCCATTATTGTCACTAAATGGTAAAAGACACAATTCTGATCGCAATTACATGAACAAGAGCCTCAAACACTCACTAGTCCACAGCTCAACCAATTCTCCTAGCAATTCATAACTATGTACATGCATAGGTATGTACGAACTAAACATATCTAAAAGTCAATCTAATAACAAAACTCAACTCAAACTCACCTCGAGGTTGACCCGGAACACGACAGCAGTAGTTGCTTCGGACATTGCATTGGAATTAACATAAAACACCACACCACAAGTTGCTTTTAACATTGCATTGGCATTTAAAAAAATTCTTAAACACTAATTTTCTAATGGACGACGGAGAATCCCTTACTACCCAAAAACACCAGAGTTTTCACAAAATAATTAGTACATTTGCAAAGAACATGACCACTCTATGCATTAGGACCACAAGGAAATAGGTCCACATACATAAACAAACTGAAACAGAATACCCAATTGCAAGAGATATTCCAACCCAGCAAAAGAAAAACTGCATAAAAAGTGAAGAATGCAAAAGGCTGTCAAATCCTGCGTTGGAGAACAGGGCTGCAACATGGAATCGAGGAAAATTTGGAGCTCAAAATAACAGCTACCACCTCACTATCTCAATTAGCAAGTTAGTGTGCTGACCTACCAGTCAAACATAGGTATTCGAGTTATATTTTCTGTTATTCATCATCATCTTACATTTAAAGCACCGTTTCAAATACCCAAAAAAAGGAACTCATTTATAACTTAAATCCACGCATTTTAATCGTCATTTCGAACACCCAAAAAGTAAATAAGCTGTCCAAAGCCAGCATCACCGAACAACAAACCTCGCCCATAGCCAACCACAGTCAATTTTTTTCCAAAAGGTCAGGAATGCATAAAAAACATATACATACATACATGCATCAGCATTACATTAACAATTAGTAAATGTACCTGAAGAAGCCCAAAACTACAGCACAAGGCCAACAACTGCAACCACGAACAGAAACAGCAATGAAATTATCAGAAATTGAATAAACGAACAAAATCAAAGCACAAATTTGGGGATAAATTTACTAAAACCCAAATGAGAATAGGGTTTTAGAATGAATTACAATTTTCCAATTGTAAGTGACCGCCGAAGCTTCAAGAAGTCGAGTTGTAATTAAGGAAGCGAAGATAGATAATAAAGATCAAGAGATGCACGCATTTGGTTGCTTTGAACAAGACCTCGATTTTTGAGCACTCACAGTGTGAAAGAAATGGAGAGAGAGAGAGAGAGAGACCGTGAAGTTAACAGGGGAGATTCGCCGGAGGGTAAGGGAAAGTTAACGCCGGGGGCTTTGTTTGAATTTAGCGTTACAAAATTGCACCAATTTGAGCCATTGACTTGTTTGTCAGGGGAAAAATGGTGTGTAGTAAATTACCATACCATTGTGTGATTCGGCCAATCTAACGGGGATATGAAAAGGTACTCTTTCTCGATACCATCAAGGTCACGTTTGGTACAGCTTACATAAAAAAATTATTTTTTCTAATTAGGACTCTAATTGCTTTTAGTAATTAAAGATATTTTCTCTCAACAACTAGGGTCAGCGACAGATTCAATATTATATATTTACTCTGTTCTAGACAAAGAGTTTATTTTTTATTTTTAAAAATTAATATTTAACTAAATTAAATTAAAATTTTAATTACTTTACTTATATTTTAGGAAATAAAATCTTATTAATTAAAAATTACATTAATAATACTATAAATTACAACTTTAATAATTTTGTAAAAATAAATAAATATATATAAATTATCAGTCAAACTTTAATTAAGTTGACTAAAAAAAGTTAAAAGTGAACTATTTATCAGGAACAGGGGGAGTATATATGTGTGTGTGTGTGTGTGTGTGTGTAAGTAGAGATTAATATCAGAGTAAATGTGAGGTAGAGACGCTATTTAATATTGTTTACTAAACAAGCGCTTAGATTAATATTTAATAATTATTTCAACAACTATTGTTTAATATTTAGTGCCACCTCCTATGATTTGACCAAATTTCAGTGTCACCCGCTATTCGTTTGGTTAATCTCATTGTCACCCCTTCTATGAGTTTGACCGTTAGTTTCAATATTTTAACTCCTTTTTTTCAACTTTGCCAAAAGACTTATATGCCCCTTTAGAATTAGAAAGACGTTCTCTTTCAAAAGCCTTATTTAAGGACGACACTACATTCAAAATGAAGGCTCCCTTTGTTTCACGAAAAATAATTTTCGAAAACATGTTCATCATTTTTCGATGTTTGGTAATTCTAGGAAAATATGGTCAATGTAAAGCATTTAACGGTCAACTGGAAAATGAGTCATATGCGAAGGAAAATGATCTACGGAGGTGCCCCTCCGTAAGTCAACTTCGAAAATGATGCCTCAAGAGTCCCTGACTCTCCAAAATGTTTGAAAAAGTATATTCTAACTCAACTGCTGAGGTCTCTTTACCTGTCACTGCCCCTCCCCCACCCCACACGCCAACGTGTTTGCCACACTACTACCTTTCCCTTTTTTCTTTCATGCACGCAGGCTACGTTTTTATTTTACCCTCACATTTTTAAAAATCACATACTAAAGTTTTCAAAATTTGCGAATATCTCAAGTTTACAAAGTTGTGGGACTAGGGAAAGTGCAGATTCCCATGGAAATTGAAATTGAGGTTCCAACTGAAGAACAAGACTGGCGTGGGATATAATCACCCTAGAATTGAATTTAGAGGAGACCATGCGAAGTAAGTTCGGAATGAATCGACAGAGATTCAAGCTTCTATATTCAAATTAATCGGACATGGGATCATGTTGATGGGCGGTGGTGAGTTAGTCGCAGACTTGGCATTAGATCATATCGAAGAGAGAGACCGAGAAATCACACATTAAGAAACCAGGGTTTAAACTCTAACATCTTACAATCTTTTTTTTTTTTTTAGTTGACTGATTATTTTCTTTTCTTTTCGCAATGCAAAATGTCTTCATCTCCCCCCCCCCCTCGGTGCGGTCAAATCATTAATATAGATGGACAAACTCATAGAAGGGGGTGTTACTAAGAGGTGGCCAAACCACTAGCTGTGACGCTGAAATATGGCCAAACCATAGGGGTGGCGATGTATTATACCCCTAATGTTTAAATTTACATTTGTACACATTATTTAATTATATAATATGCATTATTTATGTTGTAAATACTCATCTTGGTTAGGAGTATAATGAGAAGTCAGATAAATAATGTGTTCTGAATTTTTAAGCGGCCTAAAACTTTAAGGCTGCTAAATAAAAAAAGTTGACCAATATAAATGAGACTAGGAGAGCCTAACTTTGTAGTCGAAGTAAAATAAAGGAGTGTGGTAAAATATAAACCACACATCCCAGGGCCAATTCACGAAAGCTACTCCGGCTTTGCCATGGTGGTTCTAGTGTCGTAGGTGAAATCAATGTGACCTTGATGTGGTGGATTTTTCCCTCAATTATCAAAAAAAAAATTATGAGATGATGAAAATTACAAAAGCTAAGTAATTGAGTACTCACCAAAAAGAAATATGAAAGTAACTTAGTTTATTATATGAAAATGTTTATTGAAAAGGTCAAAACTAATTATGCAAATGGACCTTTAATATATAAAATAGTGTTAATATATATATATATATATATATATATATATATATAGATTATTCTACACATAGACCCAATGGGTTGTTGGGTTTATCATACTTGGCTAATCTCATATTGAAGAAGACAAGTGGTGTCATGTGAGTAAAGATAGCAACAAGTTGAATTTGTTTAGGATTCGCCATTTAACAAACTCGCTCTTGTTTTAAGCTTCTTTAAACTTGAACTTGCTCCTACTCGCTAAATAAAAACTTGGAAAAATTATTGGCCAGTCCCCTTTAGACAATTTACAATCGTTTAAGTCCACTATAATTATTTTCAACCACTTAAATCTATTTTAAGTGATAAATTGACTATTGTTCCAAAATTGCCCTCGTAACAACAAATGACGTTTTTAAGCGTAAATTGTGCATCGTCGTGTGTGCGATTTTTGCATCGTCAATATATTTTGTGATTTTTGTGTTAAATATGCATCGTCGATATAAAATGAGCATCGTCAATGTAATTTTTGTGAATTTGTGCTAAGAAATGTGCATCATCAAGTATAATTTTGTGCATTGTCAATTATAACAGTACTATTTCAGTATAATTTGTGTTAAGAAATTGCATCGTCAATGTAATTTTGTGCATCGTCAATTATAACAGTATTATTTCAGTATAATTTGTGCTAAGTAATGTGCATCGTCAAGTATAATTTTGTGCATCATCAATTATAATAGTATTATTTCAGTATATATGTGCATCGTGCAGTGTTTTTTAAGTGTAAATTGTGCATCGTCAATTATAACAGTACTTTTTTCAGTATAGTTTGTGTTAAGAAATGTGCATTGTCAAGTATAATTTCGTGCATTGTCAATTATACAATATTATTTCAGTATAATATGTGTATCGTGAAGTGTTTTTTTATGCATTGTCAACTATAATAATTGTAATTTTTATTAATTCCTATTGTTATGACAAAAGTTATCAAGAATACAATTCATATCACAAAATTGACACTCTATGGTATGAATTTGGTGGTACGGAATACGAAAACCTTGTCTATGTACATGGGGTGGCCCTACCCTGTTACACAAAAAGACTTGATGTCGTCGAATGAGCTCTTTAATACTACTCAAAGGAGTGCATTCCCTCAACATGGGATATGGACTTTTTAACATTACTCCCACCGTCCACAGAGCTAATGATTAGTTTTGCAAAACTATCTCAATATATAACCAACACCAAAGTCGGGTCAAGTTTTTTACTTAGCAATAGAACATGACATCCTTCACACTATCCCTGATCTTTAAATGCAGCCAAATGCGCGTAGTAAGCAGGCGGAACTACAAAAGCCATCAACACAAATGTGAAATTAAAGTTTGAGTAAACAAGGTCCACAAAACAAGCAAAATGGAAAGTAATTAGTTTACAAACCCATTGAAACAGATCGAATGCACCTCGTATACCTGAAAAAATATTATTGATATTATAACAGAGGATTTGAATATGAACCCAACATAAAATTGTATAAAACGGCGTCACTT
Source organism: Platycodon grandiflorus (assembly GCA_016624345.1). Taxonomy (NCBI): domain Eukaryota; kingdom Viridiplantae; phylum Streptophyta; class Magnoliopsida; order Asterales; family Campanulaceae; genus Platycodon; species Platycodon grandiflorus. Next base: position 367,481 of record JACONP010000362.1, read on the forward strand.
TTGCCCTTAAAAGTGTCACTTTTACACTAAAAGAGTTTTGTACCTGAAAGATTTTTTAAACGATACACAAAACTTTGCTAAGTCTAAAAAGAATAAAAGTTGTGCATTGAAAATAAAGGTTGTGCATCGTGATGTACAAAAATAGTATTTTTATAGTACAATTTTGTGCATCGTGATACACAAAACGTGTGCATCACAAACGTAATTTCAAAAAAGATAGAAATTACACAATGTTTATCAGCACATATTCATAAAAAGAGAGGATTAACACAAAAAATGTAATGTTTGTATACATATTTCACTCTATTCAGGAAGTGCTAAACAAAAAGTACATTTATAAAATGTATTACGTACCTGAGATCATATAAAATCCTGGATCCAAACTTTTCCTTGAAGATTTTGCTAAAAGATATGTGAGTGCTTCTTGGAACTCAGATCCGTAACATTAGATGTTACACAACCTATTGATTTGTTGAAAATTGTTTGTGCAGCGGATGGATGCTGTTGGTACTATTCAGGACATTTTTGCTCTGCATGTTTGAAACCCTAAAATGTATTCAGTAATACTAACTTAATATTCAGGCATCGTAAAAAATCCTACAAACTTGTTGGAGGTTGAGGACGTCTCTGAATAACAATGCAACAACCATTTGGAATATAACCAACAAAATCTCATAATATTTTCAAAAGTTTTTGTAAAATTTTTGAAGGATTTTAAGATTTTTTGCTTCGTTTGAAGTGAAAATTGTTGTGTTTTTTAAGTGAAGAGGGTTAGTTTGTTTTTGTGGTCTGAAAGCCGAGGGTTAGTTATTAGTTTGTTTTTGTGGTCTGAAAGCCGAGGGTTAGTTAATATTGCTAAAATATATTCAACAATACTAACCTGGTATTCAGGCATCGTAAAACATCCTACAAACTTGTTGGAGGTTGAGGTCGTCTCTAAATGACGATACAACAACCATTTGAAATATAACCAATAGAATATCATATTATTTTCAAAAGTTTAAGCAAAGTTTCCGAAGAGTATTAAGATTTTTTGCTCCATTTGAAGTGAAGATTGTTATGTTTTTAAAGTGAAGAGGGTTAGTTTGTTTTTGTGGTTTAACAGCCGATGTAATGCATACGTGTATCGCATCGTACATGTTAGAAAGTTGTGTATTACAAGTAAAAAAAGGTAATTTGTGCATCGTCTTATGTTGCGATGCATCATTTTTTTGTTTTGCGATGCACAGTTTGTCGTTTCGTGCTTTGCGATGTATAGTATGGGCTTCCGTGTGTTTTATGTGCATTGTGTTATGTTGCGATGCATCATTTTTTTGTTTTTTGCGATGCATAGCTGATGAGCTAAAGATTTCCACGAATTTTTCCCTTTATTTCCTTTTATTTTGTACTACTTTTGTCTTAATTATACTTGAAAATATTATTATTTGAGTATTTGTGCTTTAATGTAGGTTTCCAAGGAATTAACGAGCTTTCACAGATTTTAGCACAAAGTTCGAGGCAATTTCGGGCTTTAAAGTTGAGTTACAAAGCATTTTGTCAAAGTTCGTTAGCCCTCCGTTAAGAGTTTACAAAGCAAAGGACTGAAATGAAAGAAGAAAACAACTAACGGAGACTAACTGTGGCTAACGGAGGACCTAAATGAGAGAGCTGGGAGGACAAGGGCTGCCACTCGCTTTCTGGACAGCTCAGGGGCACCGGAGCAAATTTCCAGAATTTAGGGCACCGCTGCAAAGCGCCAGAACTTCATCATTTATGCGTTGTCACTTCAAGAAGGCGCCACGCGTTGCCCCGCCCAGATCCACCAGCAGACCCGCAAGATGCAGCTGGGGCTCCATCCGGACCTGCTTCACTTGCCTTCCTTTCCAGCCCGCTCACTCTCTCATCTTCGACCCATTTCAGCAGCGGTTGACCCGTAAACTGCCCAAGCTCCAGCCCGTCTCTCTTACCGGATCAGCAGCCCTTATTCTCCCATTTTTAGCCTTAATTTTTTAATCTTTTGCCCATTCTACCCTTGGCTTCCCTAATACTTAAAAGCATTCATTTACATACTCCAAAAGCAACCCCAAAAACATAATCAGACAATCCCCACGGGCTGTGAAGCCCCTTTGGGGGCACCAGCCCCATCTCTCCCAAAATTCTCTCCACTCCATTAAAGCTTGATCGACTTTGAAGGTTTGGAGCAATAAATTAAGTGCTAATGAAGCTTTGCAAGTGATTTCAACCGCCGAATTTACACAATGCTCGGTTTAATTCTTTCAATTCATATTTTATGATATTTAATGTATTTTCTAGGGTTGAATGAGCTTGTAAATATAGAATTAGTTTTGTGCTTAATTGATTATTGGAAAGCAATTATTTTTCTATGTTGTTGTAGTGTTTTAATTTGATCTCTCTCCCTATTTAGTATACAAGCATGCTTGGTTATTATTATTGATGTGCTTAATGCTTTTAATTGATTTAGTCATTAATTAATTGATTTTAGAATTGTTTGTGTGAGCAAGAGCTACCTTACTTTTCGGACAGATCAATTTAATAGTTGGTGTTTGACACACACCGATAGCCTCCGGCTACGGGCATGACTTGTAGAAAAATAGAGAGAATTTCTCTCTATAAAGTATTACCCATTATCTTGGTTATTATTGTGTGTTCCTAATGCTTCCAATGGATTAGCTACCCATTAGATGATCACTAGAATTATAGGATAGTTAGCGAGAGCCCTTTCTATTAATTCTGAAAACACAATAAATGTTTATGTGACGCCAAACCGAAAGATAACGGGTGTTCATAGATAGCCAATTGAGGACTTGTTTTGACATGCAATCAATCCACCTTAGTCATTCGCGAGGTGGGAGAGATTCGAGTTGCTATAGGGGCGAGAGCCTGTAGTTACCAACTTAGTGTTCTTGGTTACCAAGACTTGAGTTAAAGAAAAGTAGAGAGAGGATTAAATTAATCATGAGCTAGACTAGAAATATTGCAATCCTATAATCCTATTTTTAAATCTTGATTTGTTGTTACCAAACCATTTTGTGACATTTGTAAATATTAATTGCTTTATTTTATTTTTATTTTTAGTTTTTATTCTCAATTTCTTTTCGCTCAAATATAATTAGTTATCCCAATTTCGGTACTTAGTAGGAGTAAAAATTAAAACATTCTCTGCGGGATCGATACTCGTACTTATGTACACTTTATTACTTGGTCCGACAGGGTACTCTTGCCCTAGTTGTTGCAATTTAATTTGCAGCACATCAATAGCATGCACTGTTCCGTATTTTTAAAGGGCATAGATGACATTTCGCAAAAAAGTGACCTTTAGCGATTGAAAATTGTCTAAGGGGACCGGCCCGAATTTTGCCCTAGAAACTTTTACTCCTACTCACTTCATCCCGTAAAACCTATAAGCCCTTACCCTTGCCATCCTAAGCCCAACCCAAGCCCTTTTTTATTAAGCTTAAACCAAATAAATTCGGGAAAATTATATTTTTGACCATCGTACTAATTGGGGGCGACTGATTTTACCAACGTACTTTTAATATCCCAAATGTAACCAAAGTACTTTTAATTTTGTTGCGATGTCGTCCCTGCCGTCAAACCTCCATCTAAAAAATTGACGGTCATATTGACGTTGATTCTATTGACTTTGTCAATGCTTGCGTGGAGCTTACGTGGAAAATGAAGTCTCTTATACACATTTTGGTGGGAAAATCGCAGTAAGTCTTCGTCTTCGTCCGAGTCCTCCAACAAAAAATCGAAATTCCCTTGATTGAACGCTTTAAACTCACCGTCGCGAAGCAGCTATCGTCGAACTGGGTTTGTTTGCCTGAAGATTGAACAACAGTTCATATACATATCAAGAATTAGGTATCTTAAATTTCCTTTTGTCTTCAATTCGAGCTAGAGTTTCTGTTACTAAAACTTCTAGGGTTTAGTATACTTTTCTTCCTTTCAAACATGCTTTATTTCTATTTCTGAACCACAAAGCAGCCTTTTGTTGGCCCAATTGCTTCAATTAGGGCCTTTTGAATGTATTGATTTGTGATTTAAAGAATAGGGCTTAAAAAGGGTTTCGAAATTAGGGCTTTTTGTATGTGTGTTGTCTATGTTTGTTACGATGTCTTTTTATGAACTACAACTGTGCTGCTAACCCCCCTTTTGTTATTTTTATTTTAAAGTTCATGGTCCCCTCAAATTGATTGATTTTTGTGTCCCCCACCCACACTTTAACTTTCTGTGAAAATTGTCTCCTTTCCCCATTCTTTATACTTATAGTTTTGGACTATTGCTATTAAAGTGTATTTGTGGCAATTTTATAAGTCATGTTTAATATTACATTTCTTTGTTTTTCTTTCCTACAGAATGGGTGAAACTATTGCATTGTGTATATATTATGATGGGATAATGAGGACTAGTCCATTTAGATATTATGATATGGGTCATGTGGCAAGATTTAGTGATATACCAAGTGAGACTTTTAGCTTTTCTATGTTGCAAGGACTGATAAAATCAAAATGCAAAAAGCCAATTGAAAAAATACATTACAAAGTGCCAAATTGTAGCTTGGATGAAGGGCATAGGTTTGTGTGGTGTGATAACAAATTAAGCGTTTACTAGAGGTTGGTAGAACTACGCATATGTAATGATATATGTTGAGCATGACAATTCTATGGATGAAATAAGTGCAAATCCTGAGGTAAACAATGATATTGATGTTGATGAGGATCCTGATTATTCTACTAGTAATGATGAAGATGGTGTGGCTAACTTGGATCATATAAGTGAAGATGAAGATGAGGTGGCTTATTTTAGGGAGAAAATTATTGATAATAAAAGGAAAAAGGCAGCTACTGAAAATGTTAATATGACTCAACCTGAAGATGAAAATGTTAGTGTCACCCAACCTCCTGATGTCATTGTGACCCTCTCTGAGGATGGGCCTCCATTTGTTGAACCCACTCATCAACTTACAAGTAGTCATGTTATGCCAACTGTAGAGCAGGATGATTTAATGAAGCAGATTAAAAATTTTGGTGGTAATGTAGATACCAGTGGGTACCACAGTGACTATATGGACTCTAGTGATTATGATTCCCCCTGCTTTGATAGTGATGATGAAAAGGACATTGAGCTAGATATTTTGACCCATTTCCCTGTCTTTGACCCTACAACCAAATGGGACCACATGTACCCTTCCCTTGGTATAAGGTTTGCCAGCACTGTCCAACTGAAGCATTATTTAACTTGTTATGCAGCTAATAATGGATATGATTTAAAATGGGTCAAGAATGAAAAGATAAGATTGCTAGCTGTGTGTAGGCATCCTCAATGTAAATGGAGCTTTTTGTTAGCATGATGCAGAAAGAGAATTCAATTCAGATAAAATTTTTGAGAGATACACACAAGTGTGTGAGGAAGTACAAGGTAAAGATTGTTGGTTCATTTTGGATAGCCAAGATGTGTGTAACAGAGGTAAGGAATTTTCCTAGGTGGAAGTTGAAAGATATGAAAGCTCACATTTTGAAGCAGTATAAGGTGGATTGGACTATAAAACAATGTGCTAGGGCTAGAACACTTGCATTGGATGAAGTGAAAGCAGCTTTAAAGGAACATTATAGTAAGCTGTATGACTATGAGTATGAATTGAAAAGAAGCAACCCTGGGAGCTCAATAGTGTTTGAAACAATAAAGTCTTTGTCAACAGGGGAGTTAGTGTTTGATAGGTTTTATGTTTGTTTTGCTGCATTGAAACTGGGGTGGAGATCTGGTTGTAGGCCTGTGATTGGGCTTGATGGTTGTTTCTTGAAGGGGTTTTGTAAAGGGCAGTTACTTTGTGATGTTGGTAGGGATGGGAACAACAATTTCTTCTCTACAGCATGGATCCGTTAAGTTTGTAATGGAACCTAGGAGGACCACCCACCCCTGGGGGATTTAATCCTTGAAAATCGCCGCTACCTGCTGGAGTTATGCTGGATCTCCACCGCCAGCTCGCGGATTCAATGAATTAAATTTTTTTATTTTTTTATTTCAATTTATAAATTATTAACATATAATTTTATATAATTATTAATATTAATTTTAGTTTATAAATTATTAATATATAATTTTATATAATTTAATTTTAGTTTATAAATTAATAATATATAACTTTATATAATTTAATTTTAGTTTATAATTTAAAATTGTGTAATTAATATATAATTTCATATTATTTAATTTTAGTTTAGAAATTATTATTTTTGTTGATTAAATTAGTATTAAGATTATTAAATAGTATTTGATAAATTTATTTTTTTATATTTTAATAAAATTATTATATATTAATTACACAATTTTAAGTAATATTAGTATTAATAATTAATATTACGTTAATGAATGTTATAAATATTTTAAATTTTAGTTAATAATTTCATATAAATTAATTTAATTTAATGTTATGTTTTACCTAATTATTTTTGTTGATTAAATTAGTATTAAGATTTTAAATATTAATTGCACAAATTAAATTTAATGACATCATATATTAATTGAATTATTATATATTAATTACACACAAATTAAATTCATTTGTGTTATGTTTTTTGCATGTTTAAAATTGTACATTTTAATTTTCTTTCCACTTAGTTTTGTAACTTTTCATTTAACCCTCTGAAATCATATTTTTAATTTGTTTATACTCTCCCTAGGTTTTGAATTTATTTGTTGTTAAAGACTTTATTTTATTTTATTTAATTTATAACTGATAAGTTTAACTATGTTAATTAAAATCAAATTTATTACGTTAATTTGGCTAATATGTTAATTAAACTATGTACCAATAAGTTTCAGCTCAACTGGTACTGCTCACTTCTTTTAACGGAGAGATCGAGTGATCAAGTCTCACTAGAGACGACACCCTGGTACTTAAAAAGGTCGGGTGTTCAAACCTCACTAGAGGCACTGTTGTTGTTCAAGCCTCACCAAAGTTCCATTTAGTACTGCTCACTTCTCTTAACGGAGAGGTTGAGTGTTCAAGCCCTACACCAGAGCCACCTTAGTACGTCACTACTTTCAGCGGAGAGATCGGGTGTTCAAATAATTTGTTCTAGCCACACCAAAGGCATCATATAGTCTTAATTGTAGTCTTCAAGACATTAAATAATAATAATAATAATAAGGGTTGGGGTAAGGTCTATATCCCCTCCAACCTTTTTAAAAAAAATGTTAATTAAACTATGTTATTCTTTAAATAGACATCTTATGTTTATTAATTTTTTGAAATTAAATTAAGTTAATTTGGCTAATATTTTTTAATTATTTGTCAGACATCAAATGAAGGAGAAGAAGACATATTTTTAGGTTCAGGTCAAAGTGAGGTTTTTACAACAGACTTATTATTTGCAACTCGAGAATTGGCGAATGAATGGCTTATGGATGTTGCTCAAGCTGCAAACAACTATTTAATCATCAAGCGAACAAAAATATTAACGGGTGACCGCATTGGTGTATGTTATGGTTGTGAGAGGGGCGATTACTACAGATATACTGGCATCATTGATATGGAGGATAGAAAACTACGAGGGTCGAAGAAAACAAATTGTCGGTTTGACATCAAAGTTGTGCAACAACGATCGGGTTTTTGGAAAGTTAAGGTGAGCGATAAGTGTAGACACAACCACCCGTTAACTGAGTCTGGTCAGTGGCATAGATCGAGATCAGGCTTCAAAGAGGATATTCTTGTTGGTGAATTAACCTCCGACCATATTAAGCCGAAAAGGATTTTAAAGCACCTTAAATCCAAAGATCCCGAGAATGTTACCTCCATACGACAAATGCAAAATTGGCGTAGAAAAATTATGGGCGAATCAACTCCAATGCAGTTTTTATTCAGATAAATTGACGAACATGGATACTTTGAGTGACATATAAATGATGCTCAGAATTAAGTTTTAGAGAATATCCTGATTGTAAGCCCAAAGTCCCTTGATTTGTTGCGTAAGTTTCCACACGTTCTAATAATGGACATCACATACAAAACCAACAAGTACGATATGCCTTTGTTGGAGATTATTGGAGTGACTCCAACAAGCAAAAATTTCCACGTTGCGTTCGAATTTCTTAAGGATGAGAAATCAAATACTTTCATGTGGGTGTTAGAAGCACTTTCTGTATTGTTTCAAGGTCTTGGCGTTGCTCAAACAGTTATTCTTACTGACAGGGAATTGGCCTTAATGAAAGTGGTGGAGATGTTCTTTCCCAATGTCAAACTTTTACTGTGTCGGAGACATCACCAAGAATATGGATAAATACTTAGTTTAAATGGTAAAGAATAAGGACTATTCCAACACATTTATTTATATGTGGCATAACTTAGTAGATGCGAAAACGGAGATGAAGTACACTCAGTATGTAAAGGGGTTGGAAAAAACATGGGGCCCGCACTTACGCATAATAAGATATTTTAAGATGCAGTGGTTGGATCCATATAAAGAGAATTTTGTAACGGCATGGACCAAACATTTTATGCATTTCGGCAATACTACAACAAATAGGTATTATTTGTATATTTTGAGTCCATTAATCACTTTTACAAAGCATCAGTTGTGTAATTTAAATACCAATAAATTATGTTTACTAAGAATTATGGATTTTTGACAGGGTGGAAAGCACTTATTCGCAACTCAAGAGGTGGTTAGGCACAACTACTATGGGTTTCGATAGTTTATTCCCGTACATTCACAGCGCGGTCGAGCTGCAGATTAATGAGATAAAGTCCACCCTTGAACATGACATAACAGTCGGGCATCAGATCACTAAAGATCTTTCCGTGCTTCGCCTACTGAAATGCAATGTATCTCACGCCGCCTTTGTGATGTGCATAAAATGCGACGAGCAAGAGTACTCGGTTATATCAAATAATAAAGTGTGCAAGCTCAAGTATCGATCCCACAGAGATAGCGCTAGAAATAAATCCTAAGTATTAAAATTGGGCACACCTAACTTTATCTAATCGAACGAAAATGAAATTTGAAATAAAAAAAAATAAAGAAAAAGAAGCAAGAAAGTAAATTAAATTAACGCGGTGGAAATGAAACGACGGAAACATCAAATCAAGGTTATAATGATAGGATTGTGATATTTTTAGTCTGGCCAATGCTTAATATAACCCTCTCTCTACTTTTCTTTAACTCAAGTCTTGGTAGTCGGGCGAACATTGATAATATTCACTACTGACTCTCGCTTCTTATAGTAAGTCTAGCTACCAATCCCTACTACGGGCCCTCGCATCTTATAGCAAGGAAAGAATAGCCGCATTATCGATCAAGTACCCAATGACTATCTAAGAACGCTCGTACCTCTCGGTCAAGTGTCACATAAATAATTATTATGATATTCAGAATTAATAAGACGGGATCTCGCATCTTACCCTATAATTTTAGTGATCATCTAATGGTTCGCGACTCCATTAAAATCATTGAACACACAATAATAATCAAGATAATGGGAATTACTTTGTAGATAGATATTCTCTCTATTTTTCTACAAGTCATGTCGGTAGCCGAAGGCTATCGGTGTGTCATAAAACGCCCGAAATGTAAGGATAGATCTCGCGGATCCAAAATATTTCTCAAATTAATTAATTAATGGTGAATCAATTAAAAGCATTGAGCCTGCAAAATAGTAACCTAGCATGATTGTATACTAAATAAAGAGATAGATTAAATTAAAACATCACATTCAATATAGAAAATAATCACAATCCATAAATATAATTAGCTCATTACCAATTTCACATTTACAAGACAAAAATTTCAAGAAAATACAACATTAATCTTGAGATAAAGATAGGAGAAATTAAACCGATCAATGTAGAACTTTATGGATGTAAAGCCTTGCAAATGCTTCCTTGACCATTGATTTGATGCTCCAAGCCCTTAAAATGAATGCATTTAATTGGGGTGCAAAGGTGGAGAAAGGGGGTTGAGAGAAAGCTAGGGTTCTTATCCCAAAATGGGGACTTCCTTCTCAATTTTTGCTGCCTCGGAGATATATAATTGAAGCTTACTGAGTACTCTAGGCCAAGGGGGGTAAAATGTCAAAAGAGGAAGCTTCAAGGTTAAAAATGAGCAAAGGAGGGCTACTGATCCGTATTTAGAGGGCGGAGTAGGTATGGCTGGAGATGGGTGATCCACAAGGAGGACCGCGGGTTAGATGGAGGAATATGGGTGAGGCTGTGATAGAGAAAAGGGCTGGAAGACAGATCGGGTTGAAGGTGTAACACCCGCTTCATTTGCATTATCTATATTGCTCATGTCATTCTTATGTCATGCATACTACTTGGACTTAGAATCACCCTTATGTCATGCATTATCTATATTGCTCATGTCACTCTTATGTCATGCATTATCTATATCACTCTTATGTCATGCATTATCTATATCGTACTTAGGATATGTTGAACTTCTTGCCTTGTTATCGGTCATTTTGGGAACCTTTCTTGAATGTTTTTGACCTTTTCTTGGACTTAGAATCACTTTAGGTTGACTTGGAAGTGTTTTGGAAACACTTTGGAAGACTTTAGTAGACTTTGACCTGAGCTGGTCACTATGCAGACGCATAGTGCGAGCTCAACCTTGGCATAGAATTTCTGGATTCTATGCGGCCGCATAAGGCGTCCGCATAGAGCCCAGATTGTTCACCCGAGAAATCTCATTTTGTCCAAACTTATGATTTTGAGTGGCTCTCATGGTGCCACGTCACCAAGCCGAGAGATCATCCATTTTGACCCCCTTAAACACCATGAGAGAACCTTGTTTGCTCTCATTTTCCACCCATTTCATCCTAGAGTTTAGAGAGAGAGAGTAGGGAGAGTTTAGAGAGAGAAGTTAAGATATCTTGAGATTTTGGAGGAATCTCGACGATTCGAGCTCGCCATTGCGAAGGCCTTGGCTAGAGGAAGCTTTCCCACTGAATAGATTTCAATTTCTCTCATCTTTTTTGACAAGAGGTAAGCTACTACCCCCTCTTCTTCTTGATTTATGTCTCATATGACATCCTAGACTTCTAATGTGTGAAGTTACCATGCTAGATTGTGAATACATGATTCTTGCCATGAAATGTTAATATGGACTTGTGAAACATGTTGTTGCTTGCTCTATTATGTTGGGAACTCGAATTTGGGCGTTAATGTGTTAGGTTTAAAGTACAAGACCACTTTCGTAACTTGACATCACTAGTAACTAAAAATGACTCGAACGGAGTCGGTTAGGGTTGGGTAAACATCTACTTGAGCATTTGGTTGATTGGTTTAATGTGTCAAGTAAACATCTACTTGAGCATTTGTTAAGTCCATGGCATATTTGTTGGAGGTGTATTAACGCTCGGTTATTGCGTGAGCCGGGGCTACGTAATAGTCGAAGGCCAATACACTGGGCCTTGCCCTATCGTTGGCCACGGTAGGGGTTATAGCGCTAAGTGTTGTACAGAATAAACACGACCTTGGTAAGCTATACCGTGATTGTTTCTCGGGCCATGGGGACCGAGTCTTCACGTCGACGTGAATACAGAAAACGGTTCACCATGATTTTTGGTTATTGGTTCGATGATTTGGTACGACATCAACGATTTTTACATTGGTATTATTGGTTGGTTGGTTGGAAGTTTGTATGTCGGAGGTATAACTCGACGGTATCCTTTTATATGTGTTTACATATCGCTCCTACGTGAGATGTATACTATGTGATATGTAGCTATGAGATGCTTATTATCTGTGGTGCTTTGAGACTTATCTTGTTATGACAATTATTATTATGCATGATTCTCATTAATGTTCACATCTCGTATGTCATATTGTTGCATTACTAGCTTATTGAGTTTTAAACTCACCCCGCCCATTGTTTATTTGTTTTCCTTAAATCCCGATTTGACGAGAAACCCTCAGTGACCTTGCATCGTCGTCGGTGAGCTTGTCAGGCATTCTTTTGGGTAGTTGTTCCTTGAGCCTCTGTATTTTCTTTTGGTGAGGTCGAGGGTGTACATATTACTTAAACAATGTATAGTTGGGTAGATGTCTTTATATTTTATACTCGTGTAATATTCTTTTGTGGTGCCGACATGGTTGTCAGGCCTTGTATACACTGTTAACTCTTATTTCGCGCACTCTGTTATGAATGTATGTTTATCCCGAGCTCTCTAGCTCATGGGTTTAATGGCTAGCTAATGTGTTTTACTCTGGCTTGTTATTTTGCCGTGGGGTCTTGTTTGCCTTTAAAAATCATATACTTGCATTACAAGATTTTTGCACGAAAAGAATTTTGAAATATGCATTTTTGTGTTCATGTCTCACGGACCGAACGAGGTTCCACATAGGATCTCGGGTCGGGTCGTGACAGTTGGTATCAGAGCATAAGTTAGCTAGCCGGGAATGGATCCTTGGTTTAGGAGGGGATTGGTTGTGTGACTGAGTCATTAATGTCGAATGTTTGTTGCATGTTTTCAATCATGGTAGAAACTCATAATGGTACTAGTAATGATGGGGCAGGCTCGAGTAGGGCTGGTAGAGCTGAGGGAGAGAACCGCCGTACCACGCCACCTAATCCACCTCCTAACCAATCTGGAGCCCAACCGACAAGGCAACCACCAGAAAATCATATGAACCAGAATGAAACCTTCATGCACACTATGCAATATGCAAGGATTCATGCAAGCTATGATGGAGATGAATCGTCAGACCATGGACATGAACAGACAGGCCATGGATGGACAAGGACAGGCAGGGGGACATAGAATTGCATAGTCGCATGGAGGAAACGGAGACAACGACCACAGATTGGAGAGGTTTTTGAAAATGAAACCTCGTAGCTTTAATGGTGAACCAGATTCAGAGAAAGCAGAGAGATGGATTGAATCGATAGAGAAAATTTTCACAGCAATGGGATGCATAGATGAGGACAAGATCAAGTTTGCTACGTTCAAGCTAGAAGATGCAGCTGAACATTGGTGGAAGGTTTTGGATGCAAGTTGGGTACAGGATTAGGTTGTGGGGACATGAGAGATTTTCTTACAGCACTTCAGGAATCAGTTTGTTCCGGATGTAGTTCAGGCAAATAAGGAAGTTGAATTCCTTAGTCTTGAGCAAGGAAGTTTATCGATAGCTCAGTATTCTTCCAAATTTACCGAGCTATCCCGATATTGCACTCATCTACTTCCGACAGATGAGAATAAAGTTTATCATTTTGTGAAGGGTTTGAGGACGGAGTACCATAAACAACTCATACCACTCGAGTTGACGAGTTATCAGAAAGTAGTGGATAAGGCTTACAGGATCGAATATGACATTGAGGAGCACCGTTCTAAACCGGGGAATACAAGTGGGACACAACAGGGAGCACAGTCGAAGTGGAAGAATCAGAATACTAGTGGGACTAATAACAAGGGAGGTAATAATAATCGTCGTGGTGGTCAGTTTCAGCAAAGAGCAGGAAATCAGGGAAACGCCATTCAAGGACAGCGAGGACGGGGGACTACATGTAATTTTTGTGCAATGACTAGGCACGCGGAGGATAGATGTTGGAAGAAGCTGGGAAAATGCATCATGTGTGGGGATGGTACACACTACCAACGGGATTGCCCAAGGAACAAGGGGGTCCAACAGGGAGGTGCGCAGTAAAATGTGGGTGTCAAAAGAGACAACGAGGGTCGTCTTAGAGTCTAGGGTCGAGTCTTTGCCCTAGATCAAAATAGAGTTCCCGAAGCCAATAACGTCATAGGAAGTACCCTATTTGTCTCTAGTGCGAAAGCTTGAGTGCTTATAGATCCAGGATCATCGCATTCATACATTGTATCACATTTTGCCTGCCATATGCATACCACACCTGAATCATTGCCATATGTGTTGGAGGTGTCTACTCCGATGGGAGAGTGCCAAGTAGCTTCTGATATTTATCGTGATTGTGATGTGATTATTGATGGTCATCATTTGCCTGCGAATTTGGTTGTGTTGCCTATACGTGACTTTGATGTGATTTTGGGGATGGACTGGTTACATGCACATCATGCTATTGTTGATTACTGTAAAAAGTTTGTTACCTTTGATTTTCTGAATATGTCATCTTTTGTGTTTGTTGGTGATAAGTGTATGGGTGGTGTTCGTCTTATTTCGGCCTTGAAAGCCCGTAAGTTATTATCACATGGTTATTTGGGGTATTTGGCCTGTGTGGTGGATAAATTAAAAAGGGTGGTTATGTTGGAGGATGTTTCTGTTGTACGTGAATTTTCGGATGTGTTTTCGGATGATTATGAATTGCCCCCGGATAGAGAATTAGAGTTTTGTATTGAGCTGTTACCGGGTACCGCGCTGATATCAAAAGCACCCTATCGCATGGTGCCGACCGAATTGAAGGAATTAAAAATTCAGTTACAAGAGTTGCTTGATCGGGGTTTCATTAAACCGAGTGTATCGCCTTGGGGTGCACCAGTATTATTTGTGAGGAAAAAAGATTGTTCATTTGAGGTTGTGTATTGATTATCGGGAGTTGAATCAAGTTACAATTCAGAATAAATACCCTCTCTCACATATTGATGACTTGTTTGATCAACTTTGAGGTTCTGTAGTGTACTCTAAGCTTGATCTTAGAAGTGGTTACCATCAGTTGGAGGTTCGGGAGGTGGATATTCCTAAGACGGCATTTAAGACTAGATATGGGCATTTTGAGTTTTTGGTCATGCCTTTTGGTTTGACTAACGCACCTGCGGTATTTATGGACTTGATGAATAGGGTGTTCTTGCCGTATCTTGATTGTTTTGTGGTTGTATTTATTGATGATAATTTTGGTGTATTCTAAATCTCGAGAGGAGCACGAGAAACATTTGAGGATTGTGTTGTCAGTCTTGAGGGAAAGCAAATTGTTTGCTAAGTCCAGTAAGTGTGCCTTTTGGTTGGAGGAAGTATCATTTTTAGGCCATGTGGTTTCGGGTCAAGGGATTTCGGTTGATCCGACTAAGACAGAGGCTGTGGTAAGTTGGAAGAGACCTGAGTCTGTAACAGTGATTCGTAGTTTTTTGGGCTTAGCGGGTTATTATCGGAGATTTATAGAGAGATTTTCTAAGATAACAACCCCATTGACTAATTTGACTCAGAAGAATAAGTCGTTTGTGTGGAATGATAAGTGTGAGGTGAGTTTTCAAGAGTTGAAAGAGAAGTTGACTACAGCTCCTATTCTAGCATTGCCGAATGGACACGATGGGTTTGTGATCTACAGTGATGCGTCAAAGGAAGGTTTTGGTTGTGTCTTGATGCAGAACGAAAGGGTTATCACGTATGCTTCTCGAAAACTGACTCAGTATGAACAGAATTACCCGACACACGATCTTGAATTGGCCGCGATCATATTTGCTCTTCACAAGTAGAAACATTATTTGTATGGGGCTAAGTTTAAGGTGTTTACTGATCATAAGAGCCTTAAGTATTTATTTTCTCAAAAGGAGTTGAATAACAGACAGCGTAGATGGATGGAACGGTTGAAGGACCATGATTGCACTATCCTTTATCACCCGGGAAAGGCCAATGTTGTAGCGGATGCGCTTAGTAGGAAAGCGTATATCACTTGTTTGATGACTAGGGAGTGGAAGATGCTTGAGGATATTCGTGATTGGGGACCTTGTGAATCGAACCATGGGGTGATTTTTACTAAAATTCGGGCTACTCCGATGTTGTTTCAAAGGATTAAGGAGACCCAGAAGAGTGACCCAGTTTTGAAAAAGTTGATTGATGAATTGGATAAAGGTAAGACTCCGAATTTTGCAAAGAACAGTGATGGTATCTTGACGTTTCGAGGTAAAGTGTGTGTACCAGCGACTGAGGAAGTGAAAAGACAAGTGGTAGATGACGCCCATAAGTCTAAATATACAATCCACCCGGGGAGTACTAAGATGTATAGAGATTTGAAAAGGAACTTTTGGTGGAGTGGAATGAAAAGGGAAATTGCCGAGTTTGTGTCGAAATGTTTGACTTGTCAACGGATTAAAGCGGAACATCAAAGACCAGCTGGATTGTTACAACCATTGGAGATTCCGGAATGGAAATGAGAGAACATCGCAATGGACTTTGTGACCGGATTACCACGGACTCGATGAGGTCATGATGCAGTTTGGGTTATTATCGATAGATTGACTAAGTCGGCACATTTTCTTCCTATTGCGATGACGGATTCATTGGAGAAACTTGCTTCGCTGCCTGGGAGATATATAATTGAAGCTTAGTGAGTACTCTTGGCCAAGGGGGGTAAAATGCCAAAATAGGAAGCTTCAAGGCTGAAAATGAGCAAGGGAGGGCTGCTGATCTGTATTTGGAGAATGGAGCGGGTACGGCTGGAGATGGGTGATCCACAAGGGGGACTGCAGGTAAGATGGAAGAATATGGGTGAGGCTTTGAGAGAGAAAAGGGCTGGAAGACAGATCGGGTGGAGGATCTAAGAGGGGAGATGCGGGCTGAAGCTGCTGGGCGGGGCGGACACGTGGCAGCATCTCCTGTTGACAACACATAAATGAGCCACTTTGAGCTCCTTGTAGTGGTGCCCCTCAGGTTTGAAGGCTTACTCCGATGCCCCTGTGCTGTCCAGAAAGTGAACCGCAACCCTTGTCCTCCCAGGATTTGCAATCTAGTCCTATGGCAGCCTCCGTTAGACTCCGTTAGCTTACTTTCTCTTTCATTTAGTCCTTTCCTTTGTAAATAACTAACGGAGGGCTAACGGATCTCGACCAATTGACTTTAATTAATTCAAAACTTCACGGGTTGCCTTGAATCTTTCCAAATTGCTATGAATTGATCTTTTAAAGCTTGAATTTCACTAAGAAAATCTGAAATACAAAAATAACACAATAAAACACTTTCTTTGGCAAAATACATATGAAATTTATAGAAAATGGATACAAAATATGGGGAAATATATGGAAAATTATGCAATTATCAACTTGAAAAGCTCAACATCGAATGGAATTGAGGTTAAGATGAGTATGATAAAGTGGGTTTGATTTTAGATGAATATTTAACTTAACCTCTTGCTCAATGTACCTATCAAGTCGTTGCCCGTATTGCTACACAACAGTAGGGTCCAATCTGTGTCTGACCTTGTTAACCCAACGACATGCATAAGACTGCTATTCACTACTCCAACTAGCTTTTCTATTCGGTCGAAAGCTGGGAAGTACTCATATATCCAAGCCTAACAATTGCACACGATATAAAATAATTAAAAATTACAAGATAGAATGAAAATAAAATACTTATAACCTAAAATAAAAAATCAATGTACCTGCAGTAGTGTCAAACATCCACCAATCTGAGCAGTGTTAGCCCTTGATGCTACACCCATCTACCGGTATAGATAGGCAAGTGCGTTGTACCCCACGCGTAGGTTGAAACCTCCTCTACTGGATTTAAGAACTCCAGAAAATGAACACTAAGCCGCGATTTGTATTTTTTCATAAACAAAGTGGCACCTAACAACCACATCATAAAACCAGTCGCTTTATTACGGGGAATCTACCTGAATAATGTGAGTAGTCATCATCACCTGCATGCATCTTCCCTAAATTTCTATCACTACCGCCTCCACTCCCACCTGCACCTGACATTTACATATCACCGTAAAAACATAACATTAACGTAATTGATATTAACGTAGTACAAATGAAATTATAAATTAAAGTAATACAAATAATTATAATATTCAAATAACATAACACATATGAATTTAACTTATGCAACAAATATTTAATAATACAAATAAATTTAACTTTTGAAAATAATATTTAATAATCTTAATACTAATTTAATCAACAAAAACAATAATATAAATAAACATAAAATGTCATAAAAATAACTAAAGAATAACATTGCAATGATAATATAACATAATTTAAATAAAACTAATGCAATTAATTTGATTATAATTAACATAGTTTAACTTATCAGTCATAAATTAACTAAAATGAAATTAAGTCTTTAACAACAAATAAATTCAAAAACATAGGGAGAGTATAAACAAACTAAAAATATGATCTCAGAAGGTTAAATGAAAATTTACAAAACTAAGGGGAAAGAAAATTAAAGTGTAAAACTTTCAACATTAAAAAAACATAATACAAATGAATTTAATTTGTGAGAAATTAATATATAATAATTCAATAAATATATGATGTCATAAATTTAATTTGTGCAATTAATATTTAAAATCTTAATACTAATATAATCAACAAAAATAATTATGTAAAACATAACATAACATTAAATTAATTTATATGAAATTATAAACTAAAATTTAAAAAATATTTATAACATTTATCAATGTAATTTTAATTATTTATGCTAATATTATTTAAAATTGTGTAATTAATATATAATAATTTTATTAAATTTAATTTGTGCAAATACTATTTAATAATCTTAATACTATTTTAATCAAAAAATATAATATTTTCTAAACTAAAATTTAATAATATAAAATTATATATTAATTTCACGATTTTATATTATTAACTAAAATTATAAATTTAAATTAAAATGTATGAAATTATATATTAATAATTTATAAACTAAAATTATAAAATAAAATTATATATTAATAATTTATAAACTAAAATTATATATTAATAATTATATAAAATTATAAATTAATAATTATGTAAACTGAAATAAAAAATAAAAAAATTCAGTTCATTAAATCTGTCTGCCGGTGGTGGAGGTCCGATAGAACTTCGGCAGGTGGCGGTGGATTTCAAGGATTAAATCCCCTTGGGTGGGTGGTCTTCTTAGGTTCCGTTAAAAACTTAACGGATCTATTAAATTTTTAACGAAATTTTGAAATTAAGAGGTGAAATTGAAAAAAAAAATAAAAAATTAACGGATCTGTTAACTAAATCCGCCTAGTCTTGGTGGGGTTTGGGATAAGGTTGCCTGGGCTGGGCGGTCCTCTTAGATTTTTTTTTATTCATTTATAATAGAATAATATCAAAATATAATGCTAATTAATACAATAACAAGTGCAAAAAAAGATATGTAGACAGAAAAGGTGTTGAAAACATACCGTATTTGAAAAAAATGCCCGAAACTCAATATCGCAAGAGAGTTTATAGAGAGAGAGTTAGAGAGAATTTAGAGAAAAAATTGTGAAATGAAAGTGAGAGAAAAAAAAAGTGAGGATTTTATTTATAAAAGATATAAGGGGTAGTTTATAATAATTAATAAAACATAAGAGTTATAATTGTAAATATAGAATTTTCAAAAAAAAAAAAAAAAAAAAACATAATAGTAATTTCACTAGGGTGTTGTATTTAGTACCACTTTTTTTTTTTTTTTCCTTCCATATATGCGTGAGTTCATTAAAACGTGACAAGAACAAGGAAAATGTTGAGATTTAGGTACAAATTGGAAACTAGTGTCGGTAATTCGTAGCATGGCTTTCTCTAGTCTCTTTATCAGGATGAACTCCTTTCTCTCATCTTATCTTTCTCCTCTTATCTTTATTTTATTACTCCCTCCATCCCTTAATTATTATTTTGTTTGACCTGACACATAGATTAAGAAAAAGTAATTGACTTGATTATTAATATTAGTATAATATGTAATTTTTTTTAATACCCATGTGTAAAGTAGGGAAAAAAGTAAGGGTAAAATAGTAAAAGTGATGTCCTAAAAAGAAAAGTTTTCAAACAAGATAATTATTTTGGTACGAATAAAAAAGAAAAAGAAGACAATAATTTAGGGACAGAGGGAGTACTACTTTTCATTTAAGGTTGTCCCATCTTCTCTGAGCACTATATTGCGACCAAGACCAACTCATAGCATCCACAGCAATGACACCAAATACCACACTTTAAACACTTCGTTTTTTGTTTCAGTTTCACTTTTTCAATACTAAAAAAAAAATCCACTTCAACAAGCACCCTCTACACAATCCTCTAAAAATTAAATCTCTCTCATCTCAACTAACAAACTGAATTACCATTCTATTTTTCCTCTTTTTTAATTTTTATTTTCCCACTACAATTGGAATGAAATATTTTATATTTTTAATTTTATATTCTAATTTTTTATTTAAAATACATTTTCATTATTTTTTTTTGTCCTCTCATATATTAAGGTATGTGAGAAATGATTTTTTGGTTGAAATCCTTAGGACATAGAAAAAAAGAAAAAGATTTTTTTTGGTTGAAATGACTTTTTTCAAATAATTCACAAATTTCATATAAAAGATAAATATCTCATTGAACATTGAGATTTGAATTAGAACCAATCGAATTTGAATTAGGAACAATGGGAGTGAGAAAATATAGTCACTATTTATCCTAAATGACATTCTACATTAAGAGGATGAATTAGCTCGATAGAGGGTCCATTGTGGAGTTGAGGGTGGGCAAAAAACTCTAAAATGACTTTTAGAGGGTTGAGGGAGTGTCTTTGTGGTTGCTCTCAACAATTGATAATTATACATTAAGTAATGCTATGAGTACCTAAAGAATACTAATTTTTTACACTAAAATGATGTGTCAGTTAATGTGGCAGCTGATGTGATGCATTAATTATAATTTTTAATTTTGTTTTTTTAACCAAATCAGCTGCTACATGAGCTGACACATCATTTGGTGCAAAAAAATTTGTACTCTTTAGGTACCCATAGCATTACTCTTATACATTTCCATCTTTTTTATTACTCCCTTCGTTTCAGGCAGAAAGTCAATTTTTAACTTTTTTTCGATCAACTTAGTTAAGTGTTGACCGATAATTAACATAAATTTTGTAATTCTTACAAAGTTATGAAATTTGTACTCCATACTATTCTTCATATAATTTTTAATAAATAAAATTTTATTTTTTAAAATATAAATAAAGTACGTAAAATTTAATTTAATTTAATTTAGTCATATATTGACTTTTAAAAATAAAAAGTAAATTTTGTACTTGGAACGGTGGAGAGGGAGTATGTCTCAATTTTTTTGAGCCACAAACTCTTTCCTTATATATGTTTCTTCACCTCCTAGCTAGTTGTCGTTTATTAGCACCACCATTAGCAATCAATGTCTTATAAATAACTTCCCTATATTCTATCACTATTCCCCCAAAAACCACCCTTCTGTCTTAACCACCATGTGTTTCTTTTTACCTTCCGAAATATTATTGGCACCTTTTTTGGCACCACCACAAAGCGCTCGATTAGTTCTCCCTCGTTCCAATCAAATAGATTATTTTTAATTTTTTTGGGTTAATTTAATTAAAGTTTAACCAACGATTTACGTAAATTTATTTATTTTTATAAATTTATAAAAGTTGCAATTCATAATATTTTTAATGTAATTTTTAGTAAATATAATTTTATTATTAAAATCATAGCTAAAGTATGTTAAATTTTAATTTAATTTAGTCAATTGTTAACTTTAAAAAATAGAAAGCAGACTTTTGGACTTTTGGACGGAACGAAAGGGGTATATGATAATCTCTCTTCCACATAAAAATCCCCATCACATTCTTTAATGCCCGTATGTAGGCCTGTCAATTACAACCCAATACCCATAAACCCACCCAACCCAATCTGTTAATTACCCAACCCAACTCAACCCATTAATAAAATAAGTTATAATGGGTTACCCATTACAACCCAAAAATTTTTTTGGGTTAAATCGGGTTAAACCCGTAAACCCGCACAACCCGATATCCTTGACGCTACGCCGCACTCAGACTCACACGCACACTCTTCAGTCTTTCTCTCTCTCTCCAACAACGGCACCCGGCGCTGCCGTTCCCCCATTCCGGCCTCCTTCTCCGACAGCTCTACTCAAACCGAAGACTTCAATCCAGCAGATTATTTCGACCTCACCGATCTGCCATCGAAACCGAAGACTTCAACCCGCACTCTCAGACTCACAAATTTTCTCAATTTGCGCTTACGCTCTCCTAAGGGTTTAAGGCAAAAAGCAGCCGTCACAAAGGTACGACGATTTTTGATTTTTAATTTGAGGTTTTTTGATTTTAATTTGGGGTTTAATTTGGGGTTTGATTTTTTATTTTTAATTTGGGGTTTGATTTTTAATTTGGGGTTTGATGTTTGATTTTTATATGATCAACATGCTAACTGTCACTTGTTGGATTTTTGTTGCTTCGTGGATAATGCCTAAATGAACTGTGATTGATCATCTTTGCATAATTCAATTCAATTCCATTCTACTAGCTGTTGGCTATTGTGCATAATTTAGGAAGTTGTGACAATCAGAGATCAGTTTTGGTTTACTACAGTTTGCCCAAGTAGAATTTCTTATTGAGAAGCAAGTCTTTAAGTCCAGAGTTGTGCCCAAGTCTTTAAGAGGTACAGATGGTTCTTGGTAAAATCAAAATGGAAAAAGAGTAGGAATGAGTTTTTGGCCTTCAAAAATGTGTAAGAACAGCTCTCATGTACTTCAAATGTGTCTAATATAACTCAACTGAAGTAGATATGGAGAAAGAAACTGGAGATGATACTATCCTGATGACAGTTATGCTGTACATGAAAATCTGTGTTGTAATCTGGTTTGTTTTCAGATGTTGACTTCCTTTTGTTTTATTTTGTTCTTTTTCCTTTTTCAGTTAGTAAGATATTGACTTTGAACATTATTATACTATGCTAAAGCTGAAATTGACTACCAACTGATTGCTTTGGACTTTTGAGTTGTGATATTATATATATAAAATCTGCAATGCTTTGAACATTATTATACTGGTTTTTATGGGTTTGATTTAATTAGAATGGTTGTAAAATTGGAAATGTGCCTCATGAGGTGTATCTGGGTTGTGATTACACTAGCTAATAGATAAAATCAGTTTCAAAATTAAATAACACAGGGCGTGATGATAAAACTTTTAATTTTGTTCTTCTGCTAAGAAAGTTTCAAAACTCTAGTCCATGTTGCTTGCTTGCCAACTTACTATTCGTATTTGAGCTTGGAATGCTTAAGTTATTCTAGTGCTGATGATTGGTTGATCTATTAGCTTACAATAGAAACAAATTAGATGAGGGTAAATTATTTTTAAAATCCTAACCCTATGAATAGACTTACTGAGTTGAATAATTAAATGAGCTCATGAGCCAAGTAATAGATTGTTTAGTTTGGCTTGGATAAACTGAACAAGGTCATGAATCAACTTAAAATCTAATATATCTTGCTCCTGCTGTGTTAGTTGGTTCAACAAAGAAGGCTCTGGTGTTGGCCACATGTTGATCTTGTTGGTTTTATCTTTCAATTTGGAAAGTTAAATACAGAAAGCTCATTTGACATGTTAAAGCTCATTTGACATGTTAATTCCTATATTTTGCATTAGTTTCTTCTAAGCTGTCTGGGTTTTATATATTTGTCCTAAAATTCTATCACTCCGTTCGCAATCTCTAATCTTTAATGTTTCAACCTCTTTAGGTGTTAAAATGGAAGAGAGTAGTGAAAATGACCAGGGGACTTCTGTTTGTGGAAAGAGGGCTAGAAATTCTGCACCTAGAAAACGAAGAGCCAATGCTTGACAAGTTATATCGCTTGTTCGTGACAAGTTATATCGCTTGTTCAAGGAGTACAAGCATATGTCTAGCCCTTCCACACATTGCCCAGCTGAGAGTGCTATGAATGTTGATCATGATGGAGATGATTTGGCTGTAAGTTCAAATTTGAATTTGTTTAATATTGCATTGAATTTTTTATGATATTTATTATGTTAGGAATATTTGGTCATGTTTAAGAATTGATTTATGATGCTTTTCTACACATGTTTTGATTGTACTTTTGTAGGATTTTGATTCGTATGAAAGTCAACACCATGTGCCAAACATTAACAAGTCCCAACTAGATTTGTATCTGGAAGAGAGCCCCTTAGATAGAAAGTTGCATGCTGATTTAGACATTTTGAGTTATTGGAAAGGAAATAGACTTCGACTCCCGGAGCTTTCCATGATGGCACGCGATATTTTGAGTGTTCCTATAACATCTGTTGCCTCAGAATCTTCATTTAGTATTGGGGGTCAAATTTTTGGGAAGTATCGCAATTCTCTTTTGTCATCAAATGCAGAGGCATTGTTGTGTACACGAGACTGGTTAAACGGTGAGACTCTCATTTAAAAGAAAAAAAAATTGTTAAGCATTTATTTTGTTCGAACCAATTTATTATGGTTTTGATCTTGTATGTTGATAAAAAAAATTACAGCAGAGATATTTGATGCGGATGGAGAAGACGAAGAGTCGCTTGTCGAGGACTTTGGCAAATTTAAGCTTGGAAGTGAAACCTCTTCAAATATCATGGAATAGGTACTTCTTTCAAATATTATTACGATTTTGGATGTTCAAGGCTTGGTATGCTTGTTTAGTTTATATTATCCAAAAAGAGCTCGATTGCATCAGGTTTGTTATTTTTTTAATTACTGACACAATTATCTGGTTTTTTATGCTGTTCAGAGACAGGCTGAAAGGATTAAGCGTGAAAAAGGTCAAATTCTTACAGTAGCCAAATTCATTACAACTTCCATAGTTTCTGGTTTTTTGCACATAGGTTTGCCTTTTAAGTTTCTGGTTTGGATCTATATTAGTTACTCTGGTCTTGGAGTGTTGCTTCTCGAGTAAGGAACCATATTTTTAGAGTTTAATGGCCTTCCTACTGCACAGTTTCATTGGTCAATGAAACCGTTTGTTTGGCCAACATTGCACCTTGCATTTTCAGAAAAGTTTTCGAAGATATCGAGCTAAAGGGTAAGCTAGAAATTCAATTGGATGGATAACTTATTTGCTTTATTGCTATTATTTTTCTTGCAGTCTATATATGTAACTAGAAAAGCTAGATTATGGCAGGATATTTGCAGCAGCAGGTCGGATTGTTTTGGTTTCCAGTTTCCACAGCAGCCTTTCATTTGATCCTGATAAGTATGAAGAGCCCCTTGCTTTCAGTTCATAGAGGTAGGAGCTATATAGGCAAACCTCTTTAATTTCCTTGAGATGACTTAATTTAGAGCAAAATTATAATACTGAAAACATAATTTAACTCCCATTTTCTTCAGATGGCAACTTGATAAATGAAACATCAAGAAGAAAGATTTGCGTTTGGGGTCAAAGAATTCACTGATTTCTTCATCAACTCGAGGTGGACATGGAACGACTAACCTGAAATTGAAGACATTTTGACTAGGTTCTGAAAGTTGTTTCGTGGTATTACAGATTTGAAAAGGGAGTTGGTTAAAGAATTCACTGATTTCTTCTGGGATTAAAACAGTAACTTTAAAGTGACAATATCATGGCCTTATTCAGGTTATAATTGGAGGTTGGACCATTAATTTGGCCCTGTAAAGTTCTATTGGATACTCACTTTTGTTTTTCTTCATGGTTGGTGATGATTTGATGTAAAAAAAGTAAATTCCATTAAGTAAAAATGAGTGTTTTGGCAAATTGCAAGTCAAAAAAAAAAAAAAAAAAACGGGTCGACCCGTTTTTTACCCGACCCGAACTTTACCCGACCCACCAGACCCGAAATCATTTCGGGTTATATCAGGCACCAACCCGGTTCAACCCATTACCCAGTTCAACCCGACCCGACCCGACCCAATTTACCCAATTGACAGGCCTACCCGTATGCATCATGCTTTGCCTGCCCACCTAAGGCTTATTGACATCCAAATTCCACTAAATTTTCCTCATTTCTCTTTGTTTTTTTATTGGCCAAAGTTGCCATTTCTATTTTTTTTCCTTCTTGAAATCAACAACCCATTACCTAACAACCACCTCCAAAACCCCATAATCACCACCACTTAAAACCTCTCAATAACCACCACCGCTAGTACTACCACCTTCAAAACCATCAAATCAAAACCAAAGTAACCACCAATTAGCTTTGTTTTTAAACTCACAACATCGATCACCACCAATCTCACAATCATTCCTGATGCTCCTATACATACCACCCCCAAAAGTATACTCTTAAAAGGGTATCCCCAAAGATATACGGCTAGAATCACGTATAAAAGGTGGACCCAGATAGTAACAACCCTCTATTTAAATAGGTGGGCTCTCTCCTCTTACATTTTCTCTTTTTCACACACACACACACATGTATATGAAGTAAAAATTACAATAATTAAAAAAAGAAGAGTTCATATATACGGCCTTTACCTATTGATGAGAATCACTTCAAATTTCTTTTGACGTGACACCATGAATCAAACTAGTATCATTCTTGAGAGCAACATTGAAGGGTTTCAAATGTTGGTTTGGTTGTTTCTTGGAATAGGAACCGAGGCAAGTAAAGGGGGAATAAGGGCTACTTCGTAATTTGGGTATTTTGAATTTGAAGAGGGAAGAGAGAGAATACAAAGTTGGCAGCCATGGCTGAATTGAGGGGCAAGAAAGGTGTAGAAATACAAAGAAACATAAAGAGCAAGGAAGGGATTTAAGGTAGCTAGAATTAAACAAGAGAAGAGGGTTTATGAATATCCAATTTCAGATTCTCTCAGCAATTTTTAATGAAGTTAAATGTGAATGTCAATATCATTATCAAAACTTCAACTGTCGTTATATTTTATTTATGTTTGCAATAATTACATAATGAATATATATATATACATATATATATATATATATATATATGTTGGGTTTAATTTATGTAATTCATGACATGAATTAAAAGAAGTTAATCTAAATTATTCACTCTGTTCCAGGCAAAGAGTCCATTATACTATTTTAGGATGCTTCATTTAAATAGTCCACTTTCAAAAACTTATGCAAACAGTTTTTTTAATAATCTTTCATCTTTACCCGCCACTTGTGTTGTAATTATCTTGGTTGTGATTAAATATTTTTATAATTATAATCAATTCTAATGACACAAATATATCCCTTAATAATTTTACTCTTGATATTTTTGCATAAAACCCGAGTTAATGTGACCGATGAAAGAGTAGTATGCACATCACATGCCAAGATGTGTAACATGCACTCCTTCAGTCCTAAAAAAATTGTCCTCAATTATCTTATTGATTATAGCAATATATTTTTTTATCACTTAATTAATGAGTCACAAAGCAATAAAAACTAGGTATCTAATGAGGGGTATAATGGAATACTAATATTATTATTTGTTTTACTTTTGAAAAGTGTGGACAAGAATTTTGGGACTGACAAAAGTAATACTCCCTCCGTTCCTTAATTATTGTCTTATTTGATTCAGCACATAGATTAAAAAAAAATAATTAACTTGATTATTAAAATTGGTATAATGTGTAATTTTTTTTAATGCCCATGTTTATGTGGTCTATAATTAAAGTAAGAAAAAAAGTAAGGGTAAAATGGTAAAAGTGATGTCCTAAAAACAAAAGTTTTTAAACAAGACAATTATTCTAGGACGGATAAAAAAGGAAAGAAAGACAATAATTTAGGGACCAGAGAGTACCAAAGACTTTCTTTTTTGGGTTAATTACACCATTAGTCCTTCGACTATGGACTATTCTACTAGTAGTTCCTTAACAATTTTTTTTTTCAAATTTCAGTCCCTAGAGTATCAAAAAGTCACGCGACTAGTCCTTTTAATGGATGCCGTTAGTAAAATTCCGTTAAGTGACCCATATGTCTCCCACGTGTATTTGAGTAAGGGCAAAATTAAAATGTCACTCATCTTCTTCACTTCACCTTCTTCAAACAATCTTCCTCAATTTGGTCGGTGGTCAGACTAGGAGCTATTAGCCTATTACTCCAAAACTCATACAATGATTCTATAAACATAAACACATAATTCTTTAAACCCAATGAAACAAATAAACTAAAAAACAAGTAGTAATAAGAATACTAACGCAGTAGTTTTTAGGCCGCCTCTTTGAGTACCAGTACTCACAAAGAACCCAGCAGGCACACCAGCAAGCTTCTGCTCCCTCCACAAACTCCTTGTAGAATCGAAAAAAGCCTTCATTTGAGCCGCCATAGATCCATACCTCATCGAAAACCCAAACAAAACCCCATCAGCCTCCACCAATTCCTCCGTAGATATCTTCGAAACCCCATCATCTTTCCTTGGCACCTTCATTTCTTCCAAAACATCCGACGATAAAGTTTCCGGAACTCGAAACAGAGCCCCTTCTACACCATCAACACATTTCTTCATTGTTCTTGCAAGCCCCAATATGTGTCCATACATTAAGTAAAACACAATAAAGATCCTCAATTTTATGTTATTCTTGAATTGGGCAGGGGTTTGAATAGGGGCTGTTGAATCAATTGAGGAGGAGGCATCATTTACAGGGTTTGGGTTTTTTAGGACAGTGATAAATCTTGGCTTGGACTTAATTGTGATTCGATTTTTGGGCCAATCGTGGACAGATCTGGATTAGATTCTAGGGTTTGCGAAATTCGACGAACCCGACGGAGTTCTGTAGTACGTGTGAAGTTGTCGGACTCGGGGAGCTGTAAGGAGGCGATGTGGGAGTTCAGCGGGGGGCGTTGACCAGATGGGTTTGTTGGAATGGAATTGTTGAAGATAGTGATGCTGGTGGGGGGAGAGGTCGATTTTGGAAAATTTGGAGATTGGGGTGTGGCGATTAGCGGCCCAGATAGCAGTTTTGAAGATAGGGTGGGAGATGACTAGCTAAAACTACGTGGATTCGAGTTGAAGGTTGGTTATGCCGACGTGGAGAGATTCGTCGGAGATTGTGCAGATGGTGGTGGTTGATGGGGGCTGGGATGGTAGAAGGGGTTGAAGATGTTGGGGGCGGGGTGGGGAGGGGGGAGGTCAGTAACAAATGTAAGAAGGGGATGAAGATGTGGGGAGGGGGGAGAGGAGAGAAAGAAAAAGAATAAATTGTTTAAGTATTACAAAAAATCTTTCACATGAAATTCCATAAATGCTTTTAACCAAAATCACGTGTTGGGCACATGACAGACTTAACGAAAAAATACTAACGGCATCCAACAAAAGGACTAAGCGTGTCTAATTTTGGTATTCAAGGGACTGAAATTTTAAAAAATTTCGTTAAGAGACTAATGGTGAAAAAGTCCATAGTTGAGGGACTAATGGTGTAATTAACCCTATATATTTCTAGTTTGACTTTACTTTTATTTAAATGGATTATTTAAAGTGATAAAAAGATAAATTGCTTAAATTAATTACTTTCTTTGCCCTAAAGAAAAAAATTGTATTTTAATTTTGTACAGTAAATTTAATTATTTTGTTGAATTGATAATTATCCTATGTTTTGTATTTTTTTTTTAAATGAAGTAAATACACATCGTAAGTTTTTAAAAAAACTTAATTTTTTTTTTGGATGGAGAAAGTAGGATTTTAAATTAAATATTAATATATTTTTAATCATTTTACCATTTTCTCAATCTTAATATTTTATGCCACTTGGCAAGCCAGTCAACATCCACTAATTGCATAATTGTCCATGTGGAATCCCAATCAACATTAGCCAAGAGCATTTTTGTCTTAAAAATAAGAAACTAATGCCTCAACTGATTCCGTTAGTTGAGGGACTAACTAATTACCCAAATGTTAGTTGAGGGACTAATTGATTACCAAAATGTTCAGTTTAAGTACCAAAATAAGAAATGTTCAAGTTTAATAACCTAGGTAGGAAATGTTGGCAAGTTAATGGTCTTAGTGCATACCAAATGTGAGACACCAAACAAGAGGGCAGAACTCAACTATAAGTGAAGCCAATCATTGTCAAAGTCTCCAAGGGTTTGTTTTAGAACTTTCAATCTTTGATTTTTCACCAACTTCTATCTATCCCTCTCTCACTTACTCTTCAATCATTACAAAACGAAAATTCAAAATACGACCAAACAAACCCCCAAAAAAATCTTATTCCCATTTTTTTTCCCTTATTACCAATTTTGTTCCTTTTGTGATCTGACTTGTTCCGAACTGATCTGGGATGGGAGGGGGGAGATGTGAATTCTCAAGAAAAAGGAGAAAGTTGCGAAAGTTAGATGGAAATTAAGTTAAATAAGTAAACCCGGATTGATGTGAAATACGTAAACAATAAAAAGCAGTTAAACTGAAACAAAAAGCAAAAGCATCACGGTGAAAACTCAAAGAAAGGAAAAACAAAAAAATAGTAACTCGAGGATTGTCATCCCGTAAAAGGTTTCGGTAGTTTCACATGTTTAAACCTAATTGATGCTGGAAACACCATCTTACCAACATCTCAGAATGTTCATGCCTTCAGAAATCTTTGTAATTGAGTGAGTTCATTAGTGTCCTTGAGACACCTGATCCATTTGAGACCTATACTGCAACACAAGCTGCAACGGTGGAACGGAACCACAACTTCACCTTTCTAATAAGGGTTGTAGATCATTGGCCATAAATTAACATAATTTTCTAACTACGGCGAACATGACTAATAAAGTAACAGAAAACAGCTTAACCTAGTAACTGGTAAGACCAATCCTTTTCATCCAACTACGGAAAGGAAGATGGATTATGATATACAAGGAGTTCTGCCAGCTTTTACAGGAGCAAAAGAAACTGATTCCATGGTAATATTCAAACCATTCTCGAGACAGATATCAAAGCTGCTCTGCAGGTCGAACTACGGGTTAATCCTGTTCTAATGCTGTCAATTGCTATAGAAAAGAGTCCCACAACAATTAAATGACACTATTTTAAGCATATTGCAAAATTATAACATAATAACAATCTAACATCATTGATATGGATTTCAAGTGCTTAAAACGAACTTAATCCTAATTCATAATAATATTCTTTGAAATGAATTTTTTTCTTGCCAGGTTGGGAAGAGATTATAAAAGGCATATACTAGCCCAAGGAGCAAAATGGAATTTAAAAGATTATGCTCCATCTGGCTGGATAAAAGGATTGGCAATCTCATCTGTACCGTCAGTAGGTGATACAAGCATCACTGCAGTACCCCTACAAACCTGCAGTAGAACAATGAAGCAAGGTGTTATGCACATTAACAAACTCAAATTCCTAACATATGCAAACTTTTTTGTGTCACAAACTAGCTTGTATTTATTCTAATTCTAACTTAATCGGGTTGATTTAGGTTTAGCCAAGAAGACCACAAAAAAACTGAAGATTCTTCAGCTATTAGTCAATACACAAACACCTTCTGCCATACTAACTAGCCATGACCCGGGCACATGAAAAAAAATGAGTATTTATAAATCACGTGAATCTTACTTGAAAATACAAATTATTTCTTTTATCATTCTAAAAATAATTTACAGACAGTCATAAGAGACTTAGTTGAGAAACAAGACGCACGTTGAATAGCTTAACCATAAAATAGACAACAACCTGATATCATGTATAATTAAAATATAGAAGGAAAAAAAGAAAACTTTGAATAGGATAGAATAGGAAAATGTCGCACTGCATCCTGAGTCCCACATTCGACTTTAGTGTATCCCAGGGTAAGAGTCTCGTACATCTAAGTTAGCTCTAAAGTTTTTGATCAATTAACCTCTATCTATTAGGCTATTTCAGATTCACAAAAAACACCCCATTAGGAGGAGCATGCTCTTTTTTTTTTTGGGCCGGTGGGAGGGTGTGTGTGTGTTGGGGGAGGGCGTTCTGCAGACTGATGGCTTTTCTGTGCAACACGGGAGATTAATTCAGGCAGCTTTGCCAGATGGGTCTATCTCTCGCTACAGAAAGTCATTTTTTTGAGCGTGGGTAACAAAGAATGCTCTTCATAATTGTTATTCAATTTGTACCTTCGAGAGGAGGAAGTGAAACGAGTGGAGAATGGTGGCTAACGTGTTCTTCTCTATTTCCTAAAACGTAACAAGGTTGGTTTTGGATTGTTCAAATGGTACTGGTTGCTTAAAAATGGTTCAACTGAAGTCAAACTCAATGTCATAGAACAATTTATATATGTAGGTGGCTAACGTAGAAGAGAAGGCAGCTGACTAATCCAAATATTTCATATAAAAATTCGAGATAATTGGTAAAGTTGAAAAACATAATTGAAAATTTAATTTCCAAAAATAGCCTTAGAAAACAATAGCATTTCTTATACAAAGCCAAAACATCGTAATCTGAGACGAGCACCTATTTCTACACAGGTCCTCATGAGCACATCCACTACCATTGCATCCCCATGTGCCTTTCAGCATATAATATTAGGCCACCATAAACCACCTCCATGAATGCAGTAGCTAATACCTTTCCGCAAAAAGATTATCATCAACTTACCAATAGATTGCAAGAGAGCTCTAATTTGTACACAAGCTCATATCTGGTTCTCTTATGCACGGTGGAGCCTTTAAGCCAAAGCTGCAGTTCCCTTGATGTAATTCTCGTCAGATCTATTGGAATCTTGAAGATAAAAGTGCTGCTAAAGTGGTGGAGGGTGTTTTTTATGGAGAATGCTTTTGTTTTTGTTCTTGTTCTTATCCTTTTACATTTTCTTCTTTTTCTTTTTCTTTTTGTTTTATTTATATTTATTATTTTATCTTTTGGCTGAGGAGGGGTAGTCGAATGTAAGCAATAGCAGTGCCTAGGATATGGTCTGGCTGTTGGGCCTCAACTTAACAGAGAAGATACTGCCTCCGCTCCAACCAAAGAGTCCACTTTCCATTTTCAAAGGTCAACAAGTGACTAAATCAAATCAAAATTTAACATACTTCAATTATATTTTTGGAAACAAAATCTCATTCACTAAAACCTACATTAAGCATACTACGAATTACAACTTTTATGACTTTGTAAAAACAAATAACTTTATGTAAATTGTCGGTCAAACTTTTATTAAGTTCACCAAAAAAAGTCAAAAGTGGATTCTTTGGTTGGAACGGAGGAAGCAGAACAGACACGAGAAAAATAATTTTTTACTATCTGGTGTGGAAGTTTGAAGTTTTAACAGCTCACTTCATAACATCATCTAGAGGTAAGTCACATGCATCTCAGTGTTCATCTAAATGTAACAAAGACAATTTTAGAGGAAACAAAGGGTAGAAGCGTATGCAACATGTTCTCATACTAATGAGAATGTCCTTCCACTCTAAAAGAATTCTTACCAGAAAAACAATCTTAGGGAGCGGTGCATCAATCCATCCCTCTAAGCTACCTCCAAAAAATTATGAATTTCTTGAAATTCCAGAATCGCCAATGATAAACTCCAAGAATTACAAATGATAAATCAACTGAACAATTAACTTTTGCAAATGGGCATTGTAGAGATGATTTAGTGAAAAATAAAGGATAATATGGAGGAAAAAATTTCACAGCATAATATATACTGAAAAGGTCAAGGGATTCCTACCAATAGAATTAGTGGTGCCATAATAGATTTCAAAATTCAAAATGTCAACAGTAACACACTATGTGACTGATGCAGTCCAATAGACATGGCAATTGTCACCCCAACTGTGAATATGAAACTGCCCCTCCCCAAGTTTGACAGTTATCAAGCTAATGGGGAATACCAGGATACAGGATTCAGGGAACATGGCGGGTTACGATATTAACATCCCCCAACCAATTATCCAAACCACACAAGTACTGCTCCCTCTGTCCCAAAAGGAGCGGAACGTTTTTCTCTTTAGTTTATCTCCAAAAAAGAAAAGAGAGAGAGAGAGAGAGATTTTCCCTTTTGGAAAACTTTTTTGCAAATTGACTTTAGAACCCTTATCAATTTTAAAGGATGAATGGCATGGGTCCACCATGCAACAAAAAGAACATTCTTCTAGTACAACATTTTGGGGTTTTAGGAAGAAAAGGAATTGTCAGCCATTTTCTTAGTTTGCGCAATAAGTCAAAACGTAGCTTTCTTTTTCGGACGGAAAAAGTAGACTTTTATGCTCTTGCAATACTTCTATTTATGGGATAACCCAAGTACATATATATAATGCTAATTGCTAATATAAGTTCAACTTTGCAGGAATTTGATTCTAAACTTATAATTATTGCGACTTGTGATGATGTTTGTAAAAACACTATATTGACAGTTGGCAATATTGATGGTCTTATCGTCTCATGTGAACTTAATTAATTGTCTTATGAGCTGGATTTCAGTTGCCTTACTCTTCACTGGTAACTTGCTAACTAATGTTCTTTTATCAAATTATCTAATTTTTCTGTGCTTTGAAGTGTTTAGTCCATTGGTACTATATTGTTAGCAAAGAAGACAAAATAATATCCCTGTGCAGAATGCTCGTTACCTACGGCAATGGGTATATATAGGGAAAACAAAGGATTTCCAATTGGGGAATTGAGCATATATGGGGAATAAAAGAAATTATGGAATGGATATGGGGAATGCCATGCCTGCTCCTAAAGTGGCCCATTGCCATTCCTACCATCAAATTCAAAATCGAATGTCAAAGCTCAAATTTAAAGATTTTAGTCCTTCCTGCCAAAGCCTTCTGGCTTGAAATAATAACCTGAACTAGTTGATCCTTACTAAGAACCCTACTATCATGCAACTAAGTTTACACTCAAGTGTCAATGCTGAAGAAATTATTTGGAAAAATCAGAATGATGTCCTTATCAAAATCAATAAACTCAGTCTAAGACCTATGAAAAGCTTGGTTTATAAACATGTGAATTTGATGCATAGATAGCAAGAGAACATACTATTAAGCCGAGACGCCGGGTTTGTTCAGTTGTCTTCAGTGGATCATCAGCATCTGCAGCACAGAGATGATAAACCCAAATCATTATTCATGAAGCCTCAAGTAACAATAAGGTTCTCAAGAGAAAAACAAAAATATACTCATAATACAGAGCACAATATATGATAAAACCTTTTAACGCGATAAAGTAAATGAAGATCAAAATGCAAAATAGGAAAAGTAGTTCCACTGTGTCGCATGCTAAGAATAACTAGAGATCAGCACTTTTGACATCTCAACTTTCATAAAAGAAGGCCAGATGCTATTGAGAATCTGTACACAGACCCAGATGGTACCCTTCAAGGACTAAGCCATTTCAACCACCGGTTCGGTTCTAACCTAGAATAATGCCATTGAAAAAGGAATTTAGCTTTTTCCACAGAGCCCAGAGATTTGATTGTGTCCTTATGAACTTTAATTGTGTCCTTATGAAGTTTAATTAGGTGATAAGAGAAGGAAAAAATCACTATGCGAACTGACATTGACGTGCAGGAAAATGGAGCAATGACCATATTAAGAACTACAGCTAGGAGGAAAATTGTGAAGTGGTGACTGCATCTTGTCAACAGTGACATTTTGTTTTTTTTTTTGGGGATAAGTAAAGATTAATATAAACAAAAGCGCCAAAACAGGTGATGCGTCCTATGTACACAGGTTGTATACAATCAGACAGGCCTAGAAAATATTAATATTATCCACAAAATAAACAAAAGAATGATTCGAAGAGGGACTCGAATCTGAGCACCACAAGAACAGGGTATGCAGCATGGACTCCTTAAGGGCAGGGGTATGGGTTTCAACATTCTCAACACGCTCCCTCCTATTTCTTTCTCTCCAAATAGACCAGCAGATAAATAATGGAGCAACGTCCCACACACAACTTTTCCTTTTGCGTCTGTACAAGGACCGGCTAAGAAACATGTCCTTGACAGCTCTTGGCATAACCCAAGAGATCTTAAACATATTGAGCATAAGCGTCCATAACTCACTCGCCACAGGGCAATGGAGCAACAAATGATTAACATTCTCCTCATCACTTTCCAATTCACATAAATCTTCTTTCAAATGCGCGAATTATCTCCGGTTAAGATGGCACCGTTGGCAGCTTCCCAAGCCAAAAATGCAACTCGAGGAGGCCTTAGACTTCCATACTTCCTTTCTGTCTTCAAAGGACAAGGAAAATCTGCATTGTTGCTGCCCGTCAAAAGGTTGAAAAACGATATGACCAAAAATTTCATGCCCATAAACCCTTTCCAAATGACATTATCCTATATGTTCCTAGGAATTGGCAAGGAATGGATCTTCTCCGAGAACATAAGGAGTTAACCTCCCAGTCTTGTAAATTTCTTCGGAAAGTGGGATTCCAAGAAATTAACCATCATTCACCAATCAAAACGGAACTTACCAACTCCACCTTATCAATAGTAATGTTAAAATTTAAAAAGATCAGGGAAAATTCTCTTTAATTCCCTATACCCACACCACTTATCCTTCCAAAATTTGACCCGAGAGTCCAACCCTGTCTCAAAAGAAATATTACCCTTGAAATGCTCCAACCATTCACGGATCCCTCTCCACAACCCCATTCCATACGGAGGAGAGACCTCGTTGGGAGGCCACACATGAGCACCCTCCCCAAATTTACTAATCACTACTCTCCTCCAGAGAGTAGTCCTCTCTACCATATACCTCCACAGCCATTACCCAGCAACACAACATTGAACATTCTCAATTTTTTAACGCCGAGACCACCTACTCTTAAGTTTGAGCAAACATAAGACCATTTGACGAGATGATCTTTACGCTCCACTATAGATCCCTCCTATAAAAGTTCTCTTTCCCACTTGGCCACCGACACGGGGATCACGAACAAAGACAAGAAATAAGTGGGTTGGCCACCCACAGAGGGATCACGAACAAAGACAAGAAATAAGTGCGTAAGCTAGAAAGGGTGCTCTAAACTAAAGTTAGCCGACCCCCTTTAGACAAAAAATGCTTCCTCCAACCCGCTAAGCGACGCTCAAATCCTTCAATCACGCGATTACACAACACCAAGCTATTGGAAGAAGTCCGCAACGGCAGGCTGAGATAAGAAGCCGGGAAATGAACAACTTTGCACCCAAAGAAGGAAGCTAGATATTCAATGTTACCAATAGTTCCCACTGACATTATCTCTCTTTTGGCAATATTAATCCACAAACCCGACGCTGATTGGAAAAAAAAAAAAGCAAGACTAGCTTCAAATAACCCAACTGAGCTTCCTCGGCCTCGCAAAAAAATGGAAGAATCATCTGCAAAAAGAAGATGAGACACCGTCACTATTGAATCTCCAAGTCTTCCTACCTCAAAGCCTTTAATAAAGCCACCCAAAACTGCCTCATAGCCTTATCTAACAACGTGCTCAACGTTTCCATAACCATAAGGAAGAGGAGAGAAGAACGAGGATCTCCTTGCCGAAGCTTGAACTGGAGAAAAATCCTGCCGGCTCGCCATTAATCATTACTGAGTACCGAACCGTGGATATGCAGAAAAATATCCATTCCGTCTGTCCCCTAAAGCCCAATCTCCCCATCATATACATCAAAACTCCCAGTTGACACATGATCGTAATCTATTTCAATATCCAATTTACACAATAGACCTGGAACACCACTTGTTATGAAATGTCAGCAAAGAAAGGTGCTAAAACAGGTGACGCGTCCTTTGTACATTAGGAGTATACTTCTACGAAAATGAAACTATCCAATAGCTAAGCTATTCACAAAATCTGCACACGAGCCAAACAAGGCAGAGGAATGATCCACTGTAATAATTGTGAATTTTTTTTTATCAGAGTTCTGTGCGTTGTTCCCCAACCAACCACCCCCGCTGCTTCAATATCTATATATATATATATATATATATATATATATATATTTATATGTTTATAATGGAAGAAGTGCTCATGAGATTTGAAGAACACTTACAAATCACACACCTATCCGAGGAGAAGTTCTTATAGGGTCTCCAGATATGCAGCATACCATTAGTATTCAGGTTATAAAGAATCAAAAGACCACACAAAAGCTCTAAATCTTAAAGGACTTTAGCTTCGAAGTGAACGAAGATAAGGGATATGGAGAAGCATTGGGTAATAGCATTTAAATGGGATAAAAGTGAATGACAAGAGAACAGAACAGAACCTCCTAAACCCAGGATCGAGAATAAGGAATTACAGAAAACTGCACACGGAGAGTGAATACAGGAAAACCACAGACCTCCTCTGCTTCACAATCATCTAAATTACAGAGGAAATTGAAATTCCAAGGAGACAAGTAGACACCCCCGCCCGACCTAAAAATGGAAGCAGAGATAGGCGCCATATGAACCAAAGAAAGGCAAAACAATTGAGAGAAAGCAACTTGCAATAGAGCTTTCCCCACTCAAACATCCTCCCGAAAATCGAATGCGACCACCATCTCTCAAACTGAAATTCAGAGGGACAGAGTAGTATTGATGAATGAACTGATTAGTCTTCAAAAGTACAATTACGTCACCAGAGCAAGTATATCCTGAAATGCCTAAATAGCGTTCCATGTATAAAATTACCAAAATTCATAATTTATGTCTATAAAATTTAGGGTGTAGTTGATATGAGATGAAGATACAATGTATTAGCTTTTTCAAAAAAATCTTATCCAACAATATAATTTTTGTGCCACTTGTGCAAAAATTTCTTTTACACTGACGGTGTATCAGAAGTGTAATAAAAAATTGAAGTGGTGTTACAAACTTGCTGAAAGCAACCCAACAGAACTGCAAATTCATCTAAAGTGCAAATGCAACAAAATTCTTCGTGCATTAGATCATATTTGAAGTCACTTCTTAAGGTTTCCTTCGTAGTGATGCTTTAAGCTAGTGGTACAGTATT
Source organism: Platycodon grandiflorus (assembly GCA_016624345.1). Lineage (NCBI taxonomy): Eukaryota > Viridiplantae > Streptophyta > Magnoliopsida > Asterales > Campanulaceae > Platycodon > Platycodon grandiflorus. Next base: position 405,993 of record JACONP010000362.1, read on the forward strand.
TACACAGTTGAATTTCAAAGAGAAGTCGTGCTCAGATACCTGATACAAGCTTGAGCCAGAGAGGTCGGCACTTGGAAGAATGCACTATAGCAGTATGTATGAGCCCTTATGGTTACGTAAACGCAAAATCCTAACAGGAACTTTAAACCATAACTTATGTCGAGATGTGACAAGTGTGCAAATTTTGTGAAATCATAATCCTTCAAACACAGAAAACACTACATGTCTACATGGGAGTCATTTGAGGCTATCTGCTTGAGAGTGAAATGAAGACATTCTCTACCAGTGGCAGTGAAACCAATGATTTCTAAGGCATCAGTGAAAACAGATCAAAAGCATGACAATACGACTGGCAAACTCAGAGGTAGGAGCAATTGGAAGCATGCAATTAAGAGTACAGAAGTTCATAAAACAAAACAGATGGCAAAACATAAGTTTGTACCTCTCAGGGACTCTACAGCTTCGTCCAGCACAAGATTCAGTAACTGATCATATCCTTTTAGTGTCCCTGTCACTGAAAAAAAAAAATTATTACAAGAAGTAAAAGTACCAGCGTCAAAGCCAGAAAGACATTACTTTTATCTCAATGTAAACACAACTACAATATATAGAGAGAGACTTAAATGCTTCCGTTCATTGCAGAGTGATGCTAAATGACACCACCCCCAAAATGCTAAATACCACCCCCCGCTCTCGCTGGTGAAATGACCATATTGCCACCAGCTAATTTAGAAAAAAAAAAAAAAAGCCAAGGTTGGCGCCTGTCACTCACCCCCATAGGGTTGGCGCCACCCCCTATACTTAAGCAACAAAAAAAAATTGGAATACCACCCCCCAAAATGCTAAACATCACTTATGAAGGGCAATATGGTCATTTGGACACCGAGGGGGTGGTACTTAGCATTTTAGGGGGGGTGTAATTTAGCACCTTTGTTCATTGCAAGGAAACAAACATCATAACAGAGCAAGCAAGCCAATCTTAATGTAGTACAAACAAGAACGCACGAAGTAATCTTAGATTACATCATATTATCTATCTAACTATCTTAATAAACAAAAAGGAAAATTCATCCCTGGCAGTTATCGTACCCAAAAAAACTTTTACCTAAAAGTGCCAAGTGGCACATTTTGATGTAAGAGAAAGGAAGAAACAAACGTGAGGGGAAGCGGAGGGGGGGAATGAGTGGATTAAGAGGATAAGGAGAGAGAGAGAGAAGAGAAAATATAAGGATATGTGAGAGAAAAAGAAACATACCAGAGAAAAAATACAGAAAAGGAGAAAGTTCTTTTTAAAAAAATTAATATAATACTCCCTCCGTCCCCAAATTATTATCTTGCTTTCCTTATTTGTCCGTCCCAAACTAATTATCTTATTTGAAAGTTTTTGTTTAGGACAACACTTTTACCATTTTACCCTTACTTTTTCAACCTACTTTAATTATGAGCCACATGCACATGAGCATTAAAGAAACTACACACTATACCAATATTAATAATCAAGTCAATTGGTTTTTTTTAATCCGTGTGCCGGGTCAAACAAGATAATAATTTAGGGACGGGGGGAGTATTTTTTAATGCTCAAGCCACAACTTCTATCCATTATTGTGTACACATCCCTAACCTCAAAGGCGTGAAAGGTAGGGAGAGCAAGTCTGCAGGGAAAATATATGATCAAAAGGGGATAGGCGGATAGCTACGCTATTCATTATTCAAACGTATTGACATTTTGTGTTCAGTTCAGATTTTCGAAGCTGAATACAAACATAGTAGGGATGTTTCTGAGAAAAAAAAATAACTAATAAACATAGGAATTGCTGTCTCACTAAGAGGTGGACTATTGATAGTTGTATAATAGTATGAAATCTAGCAGTAAGGTGGCAAAAGAAATACTCTGAACTTCGGAAATCAAACTTCAACTCTGGAATCATCCACATTTTTCACTTTAAAATTTGGAAAATGATGGGGATACAAACATTTTAGTACAAAATTTTCATACAAATTTAGGTATCAAGCATGTGATGGGCTAAAGAGTGACATCACATGCTAAGTAATTTGATATCTAATCAATCACATGCTTGCAGATTTGTATAAGAAAGTTGTACAAAAAATTTGTATCCCTATCACTACTCTTTAAATTTTTCATGAGATACAACCATAACAATTTCAAAACGTTATTGCTCAGCATCTACTTTCTTATTTTGATAAGATTATGTTTTTCGCACTCTCAATAAACCATAATATCTTCACAATACATTCTCCAGGTCATGGTCACACTCCAGTTTTATCCCATGAATCTTAAAAAAAAATTAAAAAAAATCATCTAGGAAATCTTAAGTAACATACGAACTCGCAATGTTTCTTAACCTAAAAACCAGTACTTTTTAAGGCTTCTAAATCCATCTTTGAGCAAGAGTCTAAAGATCAGTTCCAGGTTTCCAGAAAGTACCTGCTGGCTTAAGCTGGTAAGATTAAAATATTAAGTGACATAGAGATAGTGGTTACCAACTTAGTCACTTGGGTGGCTTAAAATTGAAACACCAAAGATACAGATGAAACCCACCTCGAATGCAACTCCCTAATCTATTAAGGTGTCATTCTTGCTCGCAATAATCAAAGAAACTAAATAAGACATCTCTATGGAGATCAAAGAAGATAATTATCACACCTACCTTGTCTTCCACCAGTGAGCTTGACTTGTACACCCTTGTCCACGAACTTTGCTAAATCCAGAACTGTTTCCTTCCTGCCTGACTGAAGCAAAGATTTAAAAAAACAAAAAAACATGTCAGAGTTATGATAACCAAGTGCATGTATGCATATATAAATGTTTTTTTTGAAAAGTAATATATGCATGTGTTCTTTTCGACGAGTAATATATGCATATGTACATACAAATGTTCTTCTTGACTCAATTCTGTTTAAGGTTTTCCAAAATTCTTTCTACTAACTCATCCCAAAAGAGCACCAATAGATCTTTTTCTACTCTAGTCAACTCAATTCCCTCCCCCCCCACCACCAGCCACCCACGCGCACGCACACACACACTTCCTTCTTTTTACCATCTTGATTTCTAGTTCCCAGTTTGCCAACTCTTGAGAGAATCATGTTTAATTCTGAATAATGCTAGGGAAATTCAATAAGGATACCCAACTGGCCAACTTTAAATATATAATGACATTACTGATAATATTTAATCAATTTGGTAGGTTGAATAGATAGTGGGTTAGACATAAACACCCTCATTCACACACCTCACCCAACCCAGAATTGTGTATACGTAACGTGTAACCCTAGCATTATCCTTTTATCCTCAATGATACATTTCCATTCGTTTCATACCTCCGAACTCAACACCTTATAGCATACTCTTCCAATACTGAAAATGCAACCGTATGCTTGTGTGTGTGTGTGTGTGTGTGTGTGAGAGAGAGAGAGAGAGAGAGAGAGAGGTACCATTTTGATTAGTTACTAAGTTGCAATTCTAACAAATTGAAGCCCTTCCACTTAGAACACCAAATTAATATCTGCAAGAATGGAATAAAAAAGAAACATCAATATCAGCAATTAATTTAAACTCACTTCATAAATTGTTAACAAAAACAATAATTTGAATTACTCATAGTAGCTAATTATCTACAGCGTCAATGGCGCCAGAACCAGAAGGGAGTGGAGAAAAGTGTGCCCTAAATTCTCTCCCCTATTTTTCCCGCTGCAATACTACGGTAAAGACTAAGATCCCACCTTAAAAAGGTCCAACCCTCTACTATTTTTGCCTACGTTTTGGTGCCACGTGGCGAGCTTCTCACGAATTGTAGTAGTTCTCGAGCGGATTTTCCTTGAGATTCACGAACTGGATTTTCTTGGGGGAAAATTATGAGTTTAAATTTCATCCGGTGACACTTAAAAAGGAGTTATTTATACGGTACTCAACAGAAATCAGCCACATAAGCAATTTTTTGAAAGGTTTGGATGCCAGCTGTTTTATACTATCAACTCCTTTACCGGTGTTAAGTTAGTTTTTTTACACAGACAAATTGTAAGACGTCTCCTTTGACAAAACCGATCAGTCCCTCCATCTTCACCAGCAACAACAACAAACGGGGCTTCAATCATTTCAGATTTCGATGATATTTTACATCCATTCAAACAAATTGTTTTTAGCTTTATTCTGATTTGATGGATTCATTGCTCATACTTATTCTCCGTTGCTGAATTTAATATTTACTGTTGCTAGGAATCATGTTTATATTTTAATCACACTAGTTGATTTTGTGCTATTTTAATGGGACTTCAAATTCGCCAAAGTGCAAAGCCAAGCAGGTACTTGTTTTTGTGGTTTAGTCGGAATTTTGTTATGGTTTATGTTCTTATTGCCGGAAAAAATTGAAGGAGACGGTAGTTTGGTCGGAGGAGAAGTCTTTGACTTGTTCTGTATAAATATCTCAACGTGACTTGACCAGGCTTGACACAGGTTAATTTAGAGCATCTACATCTACGGGTGGTGACTTTCTATATTACCTTATAAATACATAGTTTTTTTGTTCTAATTTTAATATTTTAATATTTAAAAAAAAATTCATTCCAACAAGTATTTTTTACACAACCCTGTAAAAACTAAATATATCTCATTTCAACTAATAAATTTAACTTTTATAAATATAAAGGAGATGAATAAAATATAAAAAAATTAATCAAATTGCTTTTGCTGCCTTTGGGAGAGAGAAAAAAAGTGACTCTTGACACTAAATCTCTCTCCATATTACAAGAGTTATTTAATTGATTTACAAGATAGAGAATGAAATTAGGGTGCCACTATAGGTTTAGTGGAGCCAAAAATTTCTAAATTTGTTTTTAGAAGGTCGAAGGAGAGAGCCCGTTGTAAACGCTCTAAGTTGATGATTGTAGAACAGCTAATTCTGTTTTTGGCCAAATTGTTGACGTGGCCACCTCGGATTGGTTCCCGTTAAAACCTACTTTTAAAGTGACACTGGATGAAATTTAAGCTCAAAAATTATACAATGTGACTGTCACATCATACAACGTTTTCATACTTATTTGGTGTAACATTTCACTTGGCTATCAACTGACATTTTTATCCATTTAAAAAAAATAGTCTCCCCGAATTTAGGGAGATTGAAAGACACCTCATACCAATCATCCACACATCTTGGTATAAGGTTGATGCATCGCACCAAGTCATTCCTAGTGATGTAGTGTGACTATCCTATTAAATAATTTCTCCTTTCTTGGTCCACGAATTTCATATTTTTGTCCTTCATGACTTATATCCTTAAAGAGTCTACACCAGATAGATAGATACAATTGTTTCAAAAGTAATGCTAGGGATCCCAATAATTTCTCTAACTGTTTATTCCAATATCACATACCAATTATGAGCACCAACACATGGGTTAGGATGAAAATTTGTGATTAAATGTTGGGATCTCTCACATTTTACTTGTTTCAAGGGTAGAGAACATCGAGAGACAAATCAGAGGGTTTGACGATTAGGGGTGTATCCGATCGAGTTTTGGGATTCAAGCTAGAGCTCATGAATTATTGTGTTCGAGTCGAGCCTCAAAAACCATGTTTGTATCCGAGTCAATCTTGTTCGCGAACCCTTCACAAACGATATAAGTTGAGTCGTACACATTAGCTTTAGCGAGTCAAGCTCAAGTTAAACAATGGAGAAAAAATAGTTAAAACTATTAAAATCACTTTTAATTACTTATAATCACAATATATAAAGTTACATTTAATTAAAAATTCGTGTTTTTACAAACAAACAAGTCGAGTTTGAGTAAGTTGTTTAAAAACGGAACTCGTGGAACAAAGAGCCAAGCATGTTCGACTTGCAAAATTAGCTGAGCTCAAATTCAAGTTTGAACTTGACTTGATCGTCATCTCGAGCTAGCTCGAACACGGGCTTAATCGAGTCAGTACAGTTCGTTTAACAAACTATTGACGATTGAGATAGCCATGTTTAAGAGTGGGCTTTATTTGTTTGTTTGGTTTTTACTTTCTTTTTTGGGTATTGACCACTCGACAAACATTTATCACATATTTGCATTAAATCCTTCCTTATCAAGACATAGCTTATTTAAAATACAAAAATATAAATATTTGGTACTAGCAATCAACACGAATTGATTCATCACTCATCAGAATACAAGTATCTGGCAAACAATGTGTTTACGGCTACTAGTGGAATTTTGGGAAAATAGAGATGTTTTGCTAAAAACTATAGTGCATATAACTTACTGTTAGAAACAGTTAACAAAGTAGAAAACACAAGTTATTGAACTGGAATCGTGGGCATTGAATGACAAGCCATTGATCTTAAAACCATGGAGCCTTGACGTAAGTTTAGAAAGGGAAGGGTTATCAACTCTGTTAATTTGAGTGAGTTTCTTGGGCTGAAGCTCCATCTTAATTTGGTGGCTAATTGTGCTAAGAAAAATAGTTAGTGTTATTGGACAACCTCCAAATACAGACAAATGCACAACTAGTAAAGAGAGATTCACTTTTGCTCAAGTGTGTGTAGAGATAAATGTTATGAATAGATTGGTAGTTGAGAAAATATTAAGAGGGTTGGACAACATAATTCAAAAGCAAAAGTTAGAGTATGAATGTATACCGCCAAAATGTCGGATAAGATCCTCTATTCTAAAAAGGTATTCCATCTCCTATTCCAACCGTCGGATCTTCGCTACATGTGCGTAAAAAATCACGGGGTAATTAATGTTGTTTATTTTCATGCACATGTGCCGAAGATCCGATGGTTGGAATAGGAAATGGAACACTTTTTTGAAAATAGAGGATCAGCCAAAACGTGGAGTCTGTGTGTAAAATCTTTAGACATAAGGAGGAATTGTACTCTAAGAAAGGAAAAGAGGGTCAAGACATAAAAAATAGGATGGACGATCAATTAATGGAAAGGGCAGTGATGAAAGACCGAAGGGCAAGAGCATGTGAAAAAGTTTTGCAAGGAGGGTCAGATGAATGTTTGGAAGAATCAAACAAAGAATAAAAGGCTAGAAAAGGGCAAGAAAAAGACAAAGACAAATGTTAAGAAACAAGGTCAATCCTCGAGTACATCAACTACTTAAAATAATTTTGGTGCTTGAAAAATTTTAGAAAAAAGAGTTTGGTGCAAATGCTGAAAATAGAAATCTAACACATACAGAGAGGGATAGTATGCAGCACTTGAGAATACGAAGGAGAAAGGCTTTAATTTCAGTGGATTTAGACACAGCTCATCCTCACCAATTACTTAAGGATTACACTTATTATATTAAAGGCCTTCGTAATCCCTATCATCAGAAGAGAGTTAGGACCCTCGTTACACAATATAGTATATCAATGTTTTGTTTAGTTGAAAATAAACCCGAACTAGGTTTGTTGAATAATTGCACCCAGAATGGTGTGGGGAGAGTATGGATAGACTAGAACCCTACCCTATAGCTTTGAATATTTCCTCATTAGTCACTCACATGGATCAGGCCATCACCTGTCAGATGTCAATCAAATGGAATTGAGTCAACATTTAACACCTAGGGTCTACCTTAGGCCTCTTACTTAGGGACTTGTTGCGGAGCAGATATCTGTAGAAGGAATTGAGTCTCAATTCCTTTTTCTTTTGTTTACTTGAACAAATAATGAAAGCCATTATTTTCCTATTACTGTTAAAAATGAGTACCAAATGCAGGCTAATGCATAAATTTATCCATTCACCCACTTGCAACACCCTAACATTTTAAATTCACACTATTCAACAAATACACAACCTTAGATGGATGCTCTTCTTCAAAATCTGTAGCAAAACTAGACTAAATTTCAAATATAGAAGAGTTAACTTAAACCAAGTAAATAAGCACAGAAAAACATATTGATTCAAAAGGAAAAGGAACAAAATTGAACGGAAATATTTTGAGGCCTCAACAGAGTAAACACCCTTACAAATCTACATGGGAGGAGAAGGAAATTAGAGTTTACTGGATTGTTTACGATAGACGGAGAGGGAAACTGATGACGCATAAAAGGCTGTAGGTCTCAGGATCTCAGCGCTACCATTTTTCCCAAAGCTAAAAGGCTGTAGGTCTTAGGATCTCAGCGCTACCATCTTTCCCAAAAGCTATAGCTATTAGGAAGGCGCAACCAATTTCCTTTATACCTTCACACAAGTAGTGCCCCGAGCTTGCTGGTCCATCCCCAACAATCTCCCCTCCAGCAAGTGCTGGGCGCAGCATCATCCACACAGTCAATTGTGGTGACGCAGAGTCCAGCTCTGCGAAAGGTCCTCCCCCCAACAAGTACATTCTGCTGGGCACATGGATCGAACTCGGGACCTACTCTGATACCAATTCTTAGGATCCCAGCGCTATCATCTTTCCCAAAAGCTATAGCTATTAGAAAGGCACAACCAATTTCCTTTAACAGAATATAGCTTTACTATGTAATTTGCACGTACGATATGATGCTTTTAAGAGTGTTATTTATAAGAAGATAATTCATAATCCTGATCAATTTTGGATTCGGTGTGATATGATCAAATCCTGTGTCTTGCGGACCATGATTACGGGTTTGCTTAGGATTAATGGAGATAGAATTGTAGTAGGATTTTACCCAGCATGAGATATGATTCTATGAATGACTCTGCTTATGTCGAGCTGACTGGGAGTGATGTCGAGGTCGGCCTAGAATATGCCCAGGTCGCAAGCTATTCCGTGGTCGACCTAGGATATACCCAGGTCGTACTGTGGGTCCTTGATATTGGCGTCTTGAGAAGGTATGTCTGTTGATGAAGAAGGCGACCTAGTAGATCATGGTTACTAGGTCGTCGTATCTGAGCTGACACATGACACCTGTCTTCTTCTGTCACCTCAGTGTTGTCCACCTGGTACGTCTGATGTCGTGGTGTCTGCCACGTGTAAACACTAAGGCTGAGGCTGTTCAGTAGCCCCAGATTTCTCAAGGAGAGGATCCATCCTCGAGGTGTGAAGTAATTTTACAAGTTGATGAGCCGAACTATTCTATGTGAGGTCGCATAGTCACAGCTCAGTTTTCTCTTGGTGACGTAGTGTTTATACTTTCCTTGGGAAGTGTGCATTTATTGATGCAAATTCTAAGGCAGTTCCAGGCGACGTGTCTTTTCAAATTTCAAAAATTAGCGGTACCCATTCTCACTCAAAACGTCGTCGTGCCGAGGTCCGTGTACTTTGTATGGGTCGACCAGGTTACTTCGGGTCCCCTATATAAGTAAAGACTCTATTGTTTGCTCACTTCTACAGAAGTTTCTAAACTTTTTGACGTCAAGGTAATTTTCGGTGATCATCCCGTCTTCTAAAATATCAGATTTCAAGCCCTTTCTTCACATTTTCTTCCCTCTTCAAGCCTTTAGGTTAGTGTCCTTTCCCTTTTACTCTATTTTTTTTCATTTCCAGTGATTTTTGTGGTTTACTTTGAGATTTTTCCTTTTGATTTGTCGATGACCAGTCATTTTTCGGGTAGGGTTTCGGTAATTTTGGATTTAGGGTTTCCCGAGATTAGGGTTTTAGCGACCTGGTACTCTTCGTCTGGGAAGCTCGCTATTAGGGCTTTCATTGTCTAGGTCGCAGTGTCCTCCAGTCTTCAATCATTCCCTCATTGAATTCCTCTTCCACGTGTTCTCCTACTATGAACATGTGGGTAAAACGTGCCAACCAGGGTCCCATGTTTGCGAGGCTTCAAAAGGGGCATGCGATCTACAAGACCGATGATGGCGACTGGAAGGTCGTCTTGCCTAGTGAGGCTAGGGATTTACTGCTTTCTTAGGGTGCCAACTTGGATGGCCTGGTAGTCCCTGCCGATGATCCTTACAAGGTTAACGATATACCTTTTAGGACTTCGATGAGGACAATCGAGAGGTACGACGTTGCTATGCCTGGGTTACTTTTTTTGTACTTCAATGAGAACCGAGTAGCTCGCAGAATAGCGAGGACTTCGGCAGCGGCTACCTTGGCCTCTTCCACCCCGTACCTGGATGCCAGTCCGCTTTACGAGCTCAGCAAAGCAAGAGAAAGAGGTCCAAGACCGCCGTTAATGCCGGGGACGCTATGAAGGCGTCTATCGAGACTAGCAGAATAAGATGACGGTTGCCGACCTGAATAGCTGGATAGCGAAGTATCTTTGTAATTTTAAGGATTTTTGTGGTCACGTTCTTGACCCTAAGCTTGGTTTAGTCGACCTGAGGGCTCTGAGGAGCCGAGTTGGTTTCTATTTGAGTTTCTTCGAGCTGGGACTTCGATTCCCCCTAGATCATTTTATTTGTGAATTCCTTGATGTCACCTCAACTGTCCCTCTTGACCTTACCTGGAATACCGTGAGGGTCCTCATCAGTTTCATTGCCAGCACGTGAGTGCTTGGGGTTCGAGCCGACCATGACCTTATTCTGCTACTATTTTCACCTCGATCGCAACAATAACCGCCTCCAGGCCAAAGCCAGAATTACCGGGTGAAGTTATTTTCTGATCCCTCTGGGAAGGTCGTAGGCTGGGCTGATAAGGTGGTTATGGTGGAGAGTAGGCTCAGGTGGAATTTTGTCATTCCCATTGAGGAGTCCTATACCCTAGTTCATCACACCGATCTCGATAAATATGACAAGTCAGCACAGGCACTGGAAGCTCCCCTTGGGGTACGTGACAACTCACAAGTCAGGTGTTATGACTAGAGGATGATAGTTCAGGATGAGAAACTCCTAGTTGTTGCTAGGCTGTCCTTTTTGAAAGTTAATGGCTTGAGCCGATGTGCACCTTCCCTTCCTTTGAGAGTTTTTCGGGTGGCTTCTCCATAAGGATTTTTTGTTTGTACTCTCTGATCAAGCTTTGAATTTATTTTTCTTAATTCTTTTTGTTTTTTACTATTGTATCTGACTTTTTCTACTTTTTATAGATATGGAGGATATAGATGCTTTGAAGAGGAGTTCGGGCAGGCGTGCCCAAGCCAAATCTGCCCGTTCCGAGCAGTTGGGACGTGTTCGTGTAGCCGCGAGCTTGGCAGGGACCGTCGAGGTGCTTCCTACCGTAGTCATGCCTGTTGACAGGGGGAAAGTGAAAATGACAACTTTGAGGGCCCCTACTAAGCGCTCCAAGTCTACATCGGCTTCTGGTCCAGCTAAAAAGTTACGGATCGAGGAGCCCATTGTGCCCGTTGTGCTTGAGCGAACTTCTCCGGTGGGGAGTATTCGAAGTGCGGTCTCTTCCTAGCTCAGCCACCCCTCCCGTGAGCGACCCTGTCTTGAGCCCTGTCTTTCGCGGAGTTGAGGGAGGGGGGGAGAAAAGCTGTTTTGGATATCGGCAGTGACGATCTTGGAAAGCTTTACAATTCTTATTCGCCTGTGTATCTTGCTAGCGTTGTGGGGGCAAATCTGATCAGTGTAAGCCCCTCCCTTTTTTTTCTTTTTATTTTGCTCAAGTCTTAGTTTCCCCTCCCTCCCTCCCTCTCTCTCTCTCTCTCTCTCTCTCTCTCTCTCTCTCTCTGGTTTGCATTGCAAGCCGCTACGGTTATCAAGTTGAAAGATTTTGAAGGTACGAAGTCCAATCAAGATGAGCACGCTAGATCCGTTCATGAGGCCGAGAGCCGGGTTGATCCGTAGTACTACCTCGCTGTGTCGGGTTTTGTTTTGGCCGATGAGCCTTGTAATTTATACAATATTGTTTTGTTTAATATTTACTTTCCACGATAATGCGAATTATTCTTTCACTGTGTCTTTTCATTTCAGCTGTATGCTTATGCTTTCATTTATTTCGACCTTGCTTTGATCCTTTTTAGTCGGCGCATAGCTTAGGTCGAAGTTTGTCTTCGAATAATCGAAGTACCCTTATCCTCGGGTCCTTTAGATTTTAGGATTATAGTTTAACATTTTTATGACCTCTTTCGTCATGGTGAAGAACAGGTCGCAACTTGACCTTGACATGACGAGGTGCCTTTAATTTTTACGATCTTCTTCATCATGGTGAAGAGCCGGTCGTAACTTGACCTCGGCATGGCAAGGTGCCTTTAATTTTTTACGATCTTCTTCATCATGGTGAAGAGCAGGTCGCAACTTGACCTCGGCATGGCAAGGTGCCTTTAATTTTTACGATCTTCTTCATCATGGTGAAGAGCAGGTCGTAACTTGACCTCGGCATGGCGAGGTGCCTTTTAATGTTTAGGTCATTCAATTCTCGTGATCTTCTACGTCTTTGACAAGGAGTAGGTCGCAATCTTTGAACAACCTTTTTGTGGTGAGAAATGTGAAATAAATGCAGAATCTTTTAAGTAATTCGTCTCTTATTGATAGAATTTCTGAAAATGTAAAGATACATTAATGATAATATTTCTTCAAGTGGTCAGCATGTCAAGGGTTCTTGAGCAGAGTACCATCTTGTTCTTGAACCAACTCTACAAGCACTTTATCTTGAACAACTTCAGCTTTAATTAATAGGGGCATTTATCCAGACCTTAAACGTTGACCTATGAGACTACAATATATAATGAGTAAATTAGTGGCAGTAAATTTTAATTTTAAATGTGTTTTCAGTTTAACGTAAATAATCACAAATGAAATATCAGATTTGATTTTTCTAACGTTTAGAAGTCATAAGCAAATCGGGTTGAATAGCGATGGTTTGGTCCATATCCAGTTTAAAAGCAAAAACTTTTTATTATTATTTTTAATTTTAAACATGGAGAAGTTTATTTTACAGACATTTACTTTAGTTTGTACCATGCAAAATATACTGCTCAATAGAATATATAACAATATAATTGTATGACACAATGATAAACCAATCGTAAGTATCAAGAAATAACTTTGGCAACGTAAAAGGTATGTCATATAATATTATTTTTACAACTTTTTATGAACTACCATTCAGATATATGTCTAAGTTTACATATTTCCTTTGTAACAATTTTCCTTAAACGTTGTGGTACAAAAACTATTATCTCGACGTCCACAGAGCAACACTGAAACTAGTAAAATTAACAAGTTACATAAAAAAATTCCTTATGTTTATATGTGGAAAGGTATTGAAACCTATTTTTTTGCACCAAGTAGTTGTACTATTTGTGATCTAATGATTGAAGCTTTAGATCAATAAATAGTGCATGACAACTATATATTTTTTGTTTGCAAAAATATACATATTATTGTTTGAAAAATATATATGTTTGTTCAATAAGTACAATTTGTTGTTCGAAAAGTATATTTGTTTGTTCAAACCAACCAGTCAAAATAAATGGTGCAAAAAACAAGTTAGGTGCCCTTCTTGTTTATGCCAAGTAAAGCTCGGTATGTCACGAATGATCCACTAAGCACTTGGGTTAACTAGGCATACCATAAGTCCACCCAAAAGTTTATGAATGATGTTGGTGCCTACAGCCTAATAGTAGTGAGTGACTACTTGTTTTGGGATTGATGGTATTACAATCTCCCCCAGGCGATCGGGTGATGTGTTTAGCACATTTGTCCACTTTACTACAGTCTCCCCCACTTCAATAGTGGGTAGCCACTTGATGTCACTTAAATCGAAGATGTCCTGTTAAGGCCCAAAGAATCGGCATCAATGGCGATGTGTTCAATACAATTTTAATCGTGACCCGCTCGAGCTTGAAAGCCTGATTTATGACTTACGCCCTTAGTGCGTGACGTTAGTAGTGAGACGTATAGTCCCAGTTGTCGGATGGCGAGTTGGTTGTGTCCAAGGTATTAGTGACATACCCTGAGTATCATTCCAATACGAACAATGTGACTTGTAATGAGTTGATATGTTCATAGTACATGACGATAACAATATGTGACAGATTATGATACGCATGCAGACTGTATTGTGTTGTTATAGGATATTGTAGAGATCCTAAGTTGAGCGTAGTAGTTATGCATTGGGTAATGATTGTAAGTACGAATAAACGTACGTATGTTGAGGTTTTGGAAGTTTAGCAATAGCAGACCTAGATGAATTGAAGAATATGTTACTTTGTTTGGGATTAGGAATAAATAATCTATCCTTGTGATAGTTAGGTGTTCCACCTTGTGGGCACCGTTTGATTGTTATTAACGGTAGGAATACCCTACATAGGATTGTGATTATTGGTGTGATTAACTATCGCCGACACCATTAGATTGTTGAGTTTTACAATAGGCTGTCTATTGCCTCGTTTTGTTTATGTGTTCAGTGATTACGGACACAATGTGATTGTTCTAGTATATGATAGGACAATCACCCTACTTTGATGATTGATGCTGTGTTTAGTATTTACAAGCACATTGCGTTGATTTGGTACATGATTCAATAGAACACATCATGATTTGTGTTGGTTAACTGGTGATTCAATAGAACACACTTTGATTTGTTTAGAATGACGAATAAATATCTACTTGTGCATTGCATTGAGTCTAGCTGGCATTCTTGGTAGAGTCAAGGTAGGACGACGTATAGTCTTTACGAATCAAGTTTTGTAATCGCTATGGGTCGCCGTACCGGATTTCACACACCCCTCACTGCTGGCTACAGTTGAGATGTAGCCCCACTGTTGTAACAATTCGCATGACTTTGGTTAGCTATTAGAACCCGATAAGATTAATCGAAGACGTCAATACATTTCACACGAGTATCGAGGCACGCTTGTTTTCACTTGTATTACAGGAGCAACGCAGAGATAGTGGACGAAGATTATATCATTTCTTATGTGATTTATTTATGTCACATTTATGTGAGCATCACCGTGCTACGTGGCCTATGTGATTTGTGTACTTATGATAGTGGTATATGTACAGTTGTGTATATCTATGTTAATACCATGTTATCCTTATCACTTGAGCATTGTGCTATGTCATATTGCTGCATTAGTAACTTACTGAGCCTTGTCTCATCCCACACCTTTGTTTTCCTTAATTTGCAAGTTATAAGTTCCGGTGCTGTGAGGCCTTAGTTCGGAGTTTAGCGAGTTATAATTGAGTTTATATTTTGTATTTATCATTTGTATTGTGAGATCGTGGGTTAAACTAAGTTATGTAAACTTAGTATGTTAAGTAGTATAGAATTGTACTCTTATTTGTAGACTCGTATTTTGGTGCCGACTTGTGGGGTCGAGCGGTTGTATATTATTGTACTTCGGTTAGCCTTGTGTACTTTCTTTGGAGGTTTCGAGCCGTTTTATTTATTAATGGTTTTCCCGAGCGTGTTGGCTCGTGGTTGTTTAGTACTGTTGTTTTTCCGGCTCAGGTTGTTAGCCGTCAAGGTTTTTATTTGTTGGGATTACTTCAGCGTTGTTGTTCTCCGGCATGTGTTTTGGTCGTTGAGGTTTTTAATTAATTATGGTTGTATTCGAACTTTTGAAGTTCATATTTTTATTAATTTTTCCACTACCTAATGTTTGGTTTGAGCTTGAGTAGCTCGTCCATATCTGTGGATTTCTGTTGTTTTTGTTAGTTTAGCGCACCGAGTTTGGATTTAACATCGAATCTCGAACACGGTGCGTTACAATTACAGTCTCCCCCACTTAAATAGTGGGTGGCCACTTGACGTCACTTAAATCCACGATGTCCTGTTAAGACCCAAAGAATTGGCATCAATGTCGATGTGTTCAATATAATTTTTAACGTGACCCGCTCGAGCTTAAAAGCCCGATCTACGACGCATAGCCTATGCACTGAGCCACTGACCCACCAAACCCTTGGGTCAACTAAGTCTACCACAAGCTCACCTGAAAGCCTATGAATAATATTACTCCCTCCATCCCAAAATTATTGTCCTGCTTTTCTTTTTTGTCCGTCTCAAAATAATTATCTTGTTTGAAAGTTTCATTTTTAGCAGTAGCGTATCCAGAAAAATATTTTAGTGGGGTCACAAATTTTTATTATTCCATAAAAAGCTTAGAAATCACAATTTTCCTCTACACATTTTCAACTTTGAAAACGTTTAATCACATTATTATTTGTAATGCTCCTAAACAACTCTTTTTCAATAAAACATACGGAAGAGTCCATTAAAAATTGATTACACATTCAATTTTGAGTGATGTTAATATATAAAGTTACACCATTTTTGTAATGTAAAAAAAAATTCAGTGGGGTCACGTGCCCCCCTCCCCCAACCTCTAAACATGGTATGCCCCCTGTTTTTTAGGATATTAATTTTACTATTTTACTTTTATTTTTTTTTACTTTAATTATGTGTCACATACACATAAACATTAAAAGAAACTAACTACACACTATATCAATATTAATAATCAAGTCAATTATTTTTTCTTAATCCGTGTGTCGAGTCAAATAAGACAATAATTTTAGAATAAAGGGAGTAGTATATAATAGTAATGTATGGACTAGGGGTGACAATAACTAACACAACACGAATGCACGAATTATAAATACGAATTACGGAGAGAAATGACACAATATAACACGGTACGACACAAAAATATAAAATTAAAAATTTAGTTAAAATAATATTTATTGTTATGTTTATAATTAAATAAGATAAATAATATAAAAATACGATATTATGACACAAATACGATACTATAGTACGAATTCACACCCATGTAATAAACACTTATAAGACATACATACACATTACTCACATTAGGCAACGTGAAATAAGGAATATTACAATAACGATCAGTATTAGATCCAAAAAAAACAAAAGATGGATATCATTTTCATGTACTTTAATCTGGGGAAAGAATCCACTCAGACATGGGTCAAGGAGGAGTAAATAATATGCATGTTCCCATGTGTACTCGCCTCTGTTCCCAGTCCAGTACTCACTAGTGGGTGGGACCCACATTAGCCCACACTTGCATCACCGACAGGGCTTCAGCCAAAAACAGCCTTTGCTTTACTACGCTGCGCTGCTGGAGTACTGGAACATTCCTCCTTCAGCAAGTGTGAAGTGGCCACTTTGTTTAAAGCGCATTCACTCACTCATAACAACCAAATCCAAAAAGTAGATGCAAATAAAATGCGACTACTATTACCAGAAAGATTTTTATTTCTTTTCCTAATTTTGCCGAGACAGAGTACAAAATCTACAGCGTGGGGTATATATAATATTAGAATGCATTATTCTTTCTAATAATGGAAATTAAAATTCGCCATAAATTGAGACGCAACAACCTTCCGACACCCCCACGACACGAGTAGTGCTTTAGCAAAATTTTAGTTGTATAGTTAAAAAAAAAGATTTATCAATTTTTTTTTGAAATATAAGGGATATTTTTATGCATTAAAGAGGATAACATATTTTATGTTTTTTTTTTAACCAGGTTTTAATCCTGGGGTAGTAGTCCTGGTCCCTCATTGCTACTACCAGAAAAATCTACCAGAAAAATCGCGGGATGTGCCCGAATGATACAGGGTTTGAGAACATGTCAACTAATATCACATACAAGGTCCAACCTCAGAAGAAAGCAAATTGCTTCCACCAAGAATCGAACCCACGCTGCATGCCTCCAGAATCTTTTGTCCCCCTCCTTTTACCACTCGGCTATGCCCCGGGGGACAATATTTTATGTGTATACATATATATATATTTATTTTACATACTCTCTTAATTCTTAAAAGCACCTCCAATATTCACATTATTACTTCCAACATGTAAAATAAAAATAAGACAAAGCATTCACCGTGCATCCAAAATGGCACTTCCTCTGTTCTAAAAGAACAATTTGTTCGTCCGTTCAAATAGTTCACGTTTGAAAAGTTTAATAACTAAAGGTTATGTAAGTATTATTGGAGTTTGTCATAATTTATAAAAATATTTGAGCATAATTAATATGTTTACATTATAATGTGGAGGGTAGAATTATAAAATCAATAGAAATTGTACATGCAAGTTCTAAAAGTAAAATTTCTAAGTGAAATATTCAAAAATAAAACAGTAAACTCTTTGTTTGAAATGAATAGTATAGTCCAATATTTTTTATTCAAAAGTCAACCTGGTAAAATATCAAATCACAATTTAATATGCTTTATTATGTCTTAAATAATGGAATTCTAAGGATCGATACAGTAGTAAGAATAGTATCAATAAATCTAGCTTTGCGACTGAGTGAGTAGCATTTAACTCATTTCTTTCTAATTAACGAAATTCCACCAAGGTTTGCTCTTGGAAACATTTTTTTCTACATAGAACAACATTTTTGAACTTCAATTGTGGAATGGCATCCTTCAAATATTAAGACATGTCACATGTCTATCTAAAATTATTGTACAACAAAATGCTAGGATGGCATCTATATATTCTTACATTTATTGATGAATCATACAACTCAGATGACAATTCAATTGTACAAAGTTTCTTAGAGCCCGTTTGGTACAGCGTTTACAAAATGCAGTGTTTTAAAAATGTAGCGTTTTAGAAAACGCAATGTTTTAAAAACGAAGGTCTTTCTTTATAAATACGTTTGGGATATCACTTCAATACGCAGTTTTTTTTTTCCTAGGAGCGTTTTAAAACCTGCGTTTTGGAAAAAAAATGGGAATTCCAGCGTTTTAAAATGCAGCTGCGTTTTGAAAACGCTGCGTTTTCTGCCGCAGTATTGAAACACATTTTTCACAAATAAGCTGCATTTTGGTCAAAACGCTCGACCAAATGGGCTCTTAAACAGATTATTAGCCCGTTTGGTCGAGCGTTTTGGCCAAAATGCACGGATAAAACGCAGCTTATTTGTAAAAATTATATTTCAATACTGCGACAGAAAACGCAGCGTTTTCAAAACGCAGCTGCGTTTTAAAACGCTGGAATTCCCAGCTTTTTCCCAAAACGCAGGTTTTAAAACGCTGTTAGGAAAAAAAAGTTAAAGTGATATCCCAAACGTATTTATAAGGAAAGACTTGCGTTTTTAAAACACTATATTTTTTAAAACACTATATTTTTTAAAACGTTACATTTTTAAAACATTACGTTTTATAAACGCTGCACCAAACGGACTCTATATCATCAATACCTACTCACTCACTTGAGTTTATGCAGGTGACATCCTTTCTTCTTCTTCTTTTTTTTTTTTTCTTTTTTCCTTTTTCTTTTTTTCCGGGTACGTACGATGACCTTTAATTTTAACATTAGGGGAAAAAATTGTTTGTCATCTAGTTCGTGTTATTACCGCAAGCTAATACCGAGCACTAATGGCTTCAAACGAAAGTATTTTCGGGTGTTGGGAAATTAAATTAACATATTCGCTATCGTTTTTTGTCTAAATTTTCTTATTTAAGTAGTTTATATTTGCAAAAACAATTTCATGATTAATGCATTCAAATATAGACATTTCTACTTCACTACTTCCACAATACATTAATGACAAAAATGTCCTTGAGGATTCTTTCAGTTAGGGAATTGAGCTTGTAGTTGCTATATATAACCTTCATTGTTATAGGTTCGGACCAGTTTAAGTAGCCGTTCAAAATGTCAATGGCAATTGAAGAAATGATTCTAAAATGAAGACTTTTTATTAAACCTCTAGGCTCTAACCCTAATGCCGGCAAATTTTTAACGGAAAGTTAAGGTAGCGTCTCATAAAAAGGACAAAAACACTAAATTCAAAATCCTTAATGTAGCCTTTGGCTCCGTTTGTTTCAGGAAAAATAACTTTCAGAAAATAATTTCTCGAAAATAGCTTTTAAAAAATGAAAAGTTGTTATTTTCAGACGTTTGGTAATTTTTTTGAAAATATGCCGGAAAATATTTTTGAATGTTTGGCGAACACATAAAAAATGTTACGGAAAACATACCATGTATGCATACAAAAAATTATACTCCCTTTGCTTGAAATTAGTGTCTCGTAGTAACCCCCAACTGATATTTCCGCTTTATTGAAAAAAAAAAATCTTCGGAGCAAAAAGCCTCTGACTTCCAGCAATGTGCTGTGCAGCTCGCGCACTAATGGTGTCAAATCAATAGAGTTTATCTACTTTTCAATCTCACAAATAAAAATGACATAATTTTTAATTGACTTGAATAACTTTTCAAAAAAAGAAAGAAACAATTGTTGTGGAGCATACCAAATTGAAATAATAGATATTTATTTCAGGACGGATTAAGTATTTCATTGAGTAGTGCAGTGGTGATATTAGACTTCAATTCCAACTTCAAATTAGAAATTCTATGATCTCAAATATTATATCAGAAGTTCCAAGTATACTATTCACCCAAAGATTTTATTCCATGTAATACTATGTTTAGAAATTAAAGTATTAAGAAAATAATTTAAAATTTTAAATCTAAAGACTTTCAAAAATATATATATATATATACATATATATATATATATATATTTAAAGTTGGTGAGGATGCCTCTAAGTGTGCCACCTCATCCAACTTTTGGTTCTTTTGATTCTCAAGAACTTTAGGAAATAAAATAATGTTGTCAATGAAATTTGAACCCACACCCTTTTAAATATGACTATACACCTTAAACCAACTCAACCAATAATATTATATGTAAAGATTTTAAAAATATATTATATTATTCTATAAATTATTTTATAATATAAACCAACTAGATTTTATTTTTATAAATGATACTCTCTCCATGTCAAATTAAGTCTCATATTCTTATTTAAGACATCTTAAAATAATGTATATAATATGTGATTCATATCAACAAATTTTAAATTATTTATTCAAAATTGATGCTTATGTTTTTTTTTATCTGTGTAAATTTCTTTTTCAAACTGATAGTGTATAATATGTGATCCATATCAACAAAATCTAATCGTTGAATGATCTCCAAAAATTATTTCAAAAAATATAATTATATTCAATTCTTAATCAATTCTCATTTGTTCAGAAAAATGTTATATTTCTTCAATATGTCCCAAAGTAAATATTTTATTTTTAATTTTGTAAATTTTTTCAAACTTTTACTTTTCCATCATTTCCAGATGATGATATTAAAAAAGGAGCATCATGTTATAGCTTTCAATAGTTTCAGGTCCATGATAAAAAAGGCTTGAGCACCTTGAATTGAAACTAGAAAGGCTGTCATTATTAATAATTTGTCCTCATCTCAGACATGCCCACGTTTCAACTTTGATTATAACATTAGCTTTCTTGAAATGGTTTTACAAGCCACGTGAATACCAAAAGATGGGGGAAATTAATCTGCATGTAATGGAAGTCCCAATAGACATCGTGGTCTCGGTGTGCAGACGTTACGTAACAGAAACAAATACTCCTCCGTTCTTAAATTATTAATTTTTTTTTTATTCTAAAATAATTATTTTATTTTAAAAAAAAATTTATGACATCATTTTTACTATTTTAGTTTTATTTTTTTCTACTTTAATTATGGGTCATATATACATAAATATTAAAAAAATTATATATTATATTAATATTAATAATCAAGTCAATTATTTTTTCTTAATTTGTGTGCCGAATCAAACAAAACAATAATCAAGGAACGAAGGGAGTAATACAATACTTCGGGACGTTAGTAACAGAAACATGAGCAATTTCTTCCCCGATTCAAACATGTAGGCTTTTTGATGCATGTCAACTTTGAGATAAGAAAAAACACTCGTTTCATTCGATCAAATTGATGAATTTAACGTAATTTTTTAAGTTTATGTAGTAAACCTACATTTATTATTTACTTCCTTCGTCCCGGATAAATGTTCCTAGTGAATAAATCACAGAAATTAAGAAATATAATTAATGATGTACTGTAAAATGTGTTATGACAATAATGGTCATGAACATTAATTGAGTTCAACTATTTTAAATAATTTAATTTTTTTGGGATATGTTATATTAAATGAAGCTTTAAGGGTATATTAGAAAGAATGGTAGATACCCCATCCGTCCCGGATAAATGTTCCTAGTAGATAAAACACAGAAATTAAAAAACATAATTAATGATGTGCTGTAAAATGTGTTCTGACCATAATACCCATGAACATTAATTGAGTTCAACTATTTTAAATAATTGAGTTTCTTTGGAATGTATTATATTAAATGAAGCTTTAAGGGTATATTAGGAAGAATGGTAGAGAATAGGTAGATTCAAAGTCTTTAGGAACATTAGTTGGGACATCCCAAAATAGAAAGTAGAAATATTTATCAGGACGGAGGGAGTAGTAGGTAGATCAAAAGTCTTTAACAACATTAGTTGAGACATCTCAAAACAGAAAGTAAGAACGTTTATCCGGGATAGATGGAGTATCTCATATAACATCCAACACATGCAACCACCTTTCAAATTTTCCCTATCTGCTTTCTTCATTATTTCCCAGATTTCTTCATTCCTCTACTTCTTCATTTATCTTTTGAAGCCGGAACGAGTCCAAATCCTCAACACCATTCTGTGTGCCCTCCCAGTAACACGACTCTAAATTAGAACATGAGCACATCGGCCATATATTTTAATTTGTTTGATGGTACAGAGAGGGGCATATAAAATGATACAATCGATCACGAGTTTTTTCGTACTTATTTATTCTCAGATATAGATCTGAATGATAATAGTACCAAAATAATAGCACAAAAATTAAAGTTCATTTAATCAAAGCTAGGTGAAGAATTCATTTATAAATGATGTTTTGCCAAAGAACACTAAATAAAGAGATTCTCCAGTCAACAACATTTCATACTTAGCCTAAAAGTAGTTAACGTTACAAATAGCTTTATCCACTGCACATCTAAAAAAGCCTTAACCCCCACATTATCACGTGGATTCATTCAACTACCATTTACTTTGTCTTTTCGCGACTCAAATAAAATTACTAATTTTTTATAGTATCTCCAATTTAATTGTCAATTTAGTAAAAAATACTAGAAATATAAATTTTTCAAAAAAAAAAAAAAACTTCTCCAATGCAAACCTCTTATACTAGGTGAAGATAATGTGACATTTTGTTGGGAAGACATCATCGGGCCTGTTTGTTAAAATTAAAAATTAAGCTCTGAAAACTGATGTCTGAAAAAGTAGAGTTTAAAATATTAAAACATCTTCTTTTGACTTACAATTTTAACTATTTTTAAGAGATACTTAATTTATTAAGTAATATAATATTACATTATCAAATAATCTTATTTTTAATATCGCTTAAAATATTTCTAATTAAGCTCTTAATTGGGTTAACAAACATGTCCACGTGATCATCTACTTAATTTATTATTTACTGTCAATTAGTTACGGTTTACAGTCAGTTTTATTTTATTTTTTAGTGTTAATCAGTTACGATATTGAATAATTTTTATTTTTTGTAATTAATTATAAAAAACTGACATGTCTAAAAGAATGTTCTAAAAGAAATTTTGCCTTGGAGCACATTTAGAAAGATAACTCTATTTTATAATTTTTTTTGCCAAATACGAAAGAAATCTTTTTGTTGAAACATGTCACGTAGAAAAAACTACTACCCACGTCCCAAAATAATTGTTATTTTAGAAATTTGCACACAGATTATTGAAGCTTTCAAAAAAATTGACGTACTCTTATTTAAGCTCAATTATTATAGATAAGCTGTAAGAGTAATTTTTATTTTTTCTTACCAAGCCTCTTTAAGGAGAGTAATAAATAAAGATAATTTTGACAAAATCTGAACAAATGTTTCTTAAAATCCTATAACGATAATTATTTTGAGACAAATTTTTTTACTAAAACAATAATTATTTTAGAACGAAAGTATATATAATACAATTGGAGATGCTCTTATATTATACTCGGTAGCATAAACATTTATCATTAATAACATACAATATCAATTAAAGTAAATCCAACCACAAAGAAAATAATAGTAAGTAAATAAAATTACACCACACTAAGTTGGGTGGGCCCCACTGTTACAACAACGAATTTTACAAACCGACCGAATCCATTTCCAATTTTTTACGCTAATTAACAAGTTCGTAACGGTCCACCACACAGGCAGTCATTGTTAGCAAACGACGACGCATCGAGGTGGTCGAACGGTGAACCCATCTGAATAGCCGGAATTGACCCACAAAGATGGTTATGGCTCAAGTCCAAATGCCCGATATACTTAGCCGACGACAACGAGTTTGGTATCGAACCCTTTAATTGGTTATACGATAAGTCGAGCACCGAAAAATAAGATTTCGGACCGAAAACATCAGGCAGGTAACCCTCCAAATAGTTTCGGCTTAGGTTTAAAATGTTTATACCGGTGTTACCTAATAGGCTCATTGGGATTGGACCAGTCAATTTGTTACTGTCTAAATTGAGTGTGGATAGAACCGGCATTGAACCGAGTTGGTTTGGTATTGAACCGGATAACTGGTTCAAGGACAGATCCAAGTCCGCGAGCCGGTATATGTTGGAGAACGAGCTCGGGATTGACCCGGTGAGTTGGTTTCGACTCAGCAAGGCTCGGCTCATCATGGAGAGTTTTCCGATGTCGGTCGGGAGTTCACCGGTGATTTGGTTGTTGCTGAGATCGAAGTGCATTAGGCTGTTAAGGTTCACGATTGAGGCAGGGATAGTGCCGGTGATTTTGTTGTCGGCGAGGTTGAGTACGGTGAGTCGACTCAGCTGGCCAATGTTGTCCGGAATTTTGCCGGTGATTTGGTTTCCGATGACGTCGAGGATGCGGAGGTGGGGGAGTGAGGCGACGCAGGGAGGGATTTCGCCGGAGATGGCTTTCCAGTCGGCGACGATTAAAGTGGTGAGACGATCGAGTGAACAGAGTGAGGAGGAAAGCGAACCAGTCATGTAGCCGGACCGACCGGCTTTCTCGAAGATGGGGTCTTCGGATTCACCGCGCAGGACAATGTCGTTGACCCGGCTGTCAGTCGGGTCGCAGCTGACGCCGTACCAGTTGTTGCAACAGTCGGTGCCTGACCAAGTATTGAAGATGCCCAAGTAAGGCTCTTGGAGAGCGGACTTGAAGGCCAGCAATGCTGCCCGGTCTGACGGTGGGCAGGAGTTAACTGACGTGGTAATGGCAAGTACTGAAAGGAAGACCATAAAAACTCCGGCCCAACCCATATCTCGTTCACTGTCTTTGAACGTTAAGTGTGTGTGTGTGTGTGAGAAACCAGGGAGATGGAAATAAGAGAGTTTAGATGACAGACGGAGGTGGGTGAATGGGTGGTAACTATATACAAAAGATTGGAACAAGAATGCCCTTGATGGGGGCTTTTAATTACGGGTGAGGATGACAGTTGATGCAGATTGGTTAGTTAGGTATTAATGTCTAATGTAACGCGGTGAAAGAAAGCACGTGACGTTGCCGCAATCCTTTGCTGGCAACGGCAAAGACAATATATACTCGTGGCGCTAAATGCAGCCCCAAAACGCTAAGCGCAGCCCTTTCTGATAAAATTACTAATGTGTCACCCATTTGTTTTTTCCATTATTTTTCATTTTTCTTCCTTTTTTTTCATTTATTTTTTTCGTTTTTATTTATTTATTTTTTTACAGTTTTTTTACAGAATTAATTGTACGTTTTATTTTTTTTTAATTTTTTTATATAATTTTTTTACAGTTTTTTTTTCGCTTTATTTTTTTTATTTTTTTACAGTTTTTTTTTTAAAAACTAATCTAAATATAAATTTTATGTTGTGTTATAATGTACAATTTAGATTTACAAAATAACATTAATTTTGCATAAAATGTATGTTTTTCATATACTTTGTATTAATCTAAAAAAAATTTATTTAGTTATTTGCTTTGAATATGTATGTTTTATGCCTATTTTGTTTTAAATATATTTTTTTCTATTATTATTGTGTTAAAATGTACAATATATTGAGGGAGAAAAAAAAAAAAACTTGTGCACATGCGGTTGTACAGGCCGCATGTGCACTTGTATATTCGGCCAAACAAGCCTCATTGACCAAGAAAAGTCAAAGAGAGACTATTTTTTTAGATGGAAGAAATACTTATTAGTGTATAAAACAGGTGAGTCAAATTGAGTCAACCTGGTAGGAGTTCAATTCAAGCAAACTCGCAAGCCATCGAGTGGAGCATCCTCACGATTGGCTTTGCTAGAGAATTTTGGCGAGCTACAAATCAGGGCTCAACTCTATTATTTAGGGGTATCGTGTGGAATCGAGTCAAGTTGCGGGATTGATTCGTCTCATCTAAAACTCTTCTTAAAAGAGCTTGATAGGACCCAATAAATTACGTCCCACGTGGCATGGGCCCATACACATGTCAAGATGACTTGGAGCACGACAACCACCTATTACTCGATCCCCGGGGCTTCCCCAAGAACCCCAAGGAACTAAGCAGCAAGTTACTCATCTTACCTCGAGCACGATTCCGAGAATACTCGACCTTCGGCCTAAACCTGGGATCCATCTTTAGAGCGGGCAACCTATCTTATAGAGACCGCGATGTCCCATCCCGAGCTTCACACCCCATACCCGGGGATCATCATCCTCGGACTAGAAATTAACCTTATCATTTAATGCAGCATTTATTGTCAACCTCTTTCAGGGCCAATTTTGGAAGAGTTGTCGATCTCTAATTGGTCCATGTCAACCTGCAGCACAGTTGAATGCATGGCCAGGAAGATCCGCGCGGCTCCATAGGATAAGACTTCTCCTTAAATGCTCTTTAACTACTCTAAGAGCGCCCATGCTTGGGCAGCTTCTAGGCAATCTCGAGCTGACACGTGGCAACATAACTGACATCCCACATACATTATTTCGATATAAATAGAAAGTGATTGCCTTTATTAACTCTCTTTTGGCTGCATTTACTCTTCTTCATCTACTTCTTCGTCACTAACTTTTAGCATTTACTCCACTGTTGAATGCTCAAGAACACACATACACACTTAGTCTGCTTGATAGCTTATTAGTCATCTATTTATACTTAACATACTCACTCTCACACAAGAGGGCTTTAGCCAGACCACGTTCGGCTCCCCTGACGGTGCTTCCTTGTGATCACAAGTTCATACTTTCTCCTACGCAAGTCCGAGCAATTCCTTTTTGAGAGCCGAGGCACCCTACTCGACCACAACTTCTTACGTGGAATTGACGTGGTCACCAAAATCGTTTTTAGCGTGATCAGAGCTTTTTGTTTTTTATTCTTTCTAAAAAGCTTCTAGAAAATAGAAAAATGCTTGATATACAACTTCTATCAATCGCAAGATTTAATTGAATGCATTGAGGACTTGTACCTTCCATAAAGGCATTACACCTCAACCATCTGGTTGATGCTTACGATTGATGGTTGCAGTAACTCCAACATTGCGCTAAAAGTTATTGGCAGGTGGGGGTGGGTGGTCAGTTGACCACACTTGTTAGTCTCTAATTAGTCAGTGCAAGGCATATATACAGTTGAAAGAACAATTCTTAACATTTTTGCTTCATGTGTTCAAGGCATTCTTCACGAAGAAAAAATATTGAGTGTAACGGTGATAAACATGGTATCACTATCCAACAATAATGTAACAAATCAGCATACTGACGTAGGGAGTAAGATTACAAATAAAATTATTGATTTATTGTATTATTATTGAATGGTGATACCATGTTAACGGTAACAAGATTGCACTCATATTAACTCTTTTGCAAGGCCCCTTCTTTATGCTTTTGAACATTTTATTTGGGTTGTTCAAGTCAGAATCATTTGTTTTTTTAATCTCGTGGGCTCAGCTCGGGCTCGTAGTATGCAGTCAAAACTTGAGCTTATGAATAAGCTTAGAGCATCCTTAACGGGAAATTCTTAGCCCATTCCTAAGAGCGTCCACAGTGGTAACCCCCAATACATCTCTATATTATACTCTAAACACCTCGTTTTCCATTCAAATTTTACTTTTTCAACACTCTAAAAATAAATTCACTCCAACAAGCACTCTCTATATAACCCTCTAAAAATTAAATATCTCTCATCTCAACTAACAAACCATTATATTTTTTCTCTTTTATTTATATTTTTCCACCACAATTACAATAAAATATTTTAAATTTTATATAGGCCAAAATATAAACCCCCCCCCAAAGTATCCACCAAATCCCACTTTGCACCCTAATTTGAAATTTGTGCGTAAAAACACTCTACGTTCCAATTTGTCCCACTTTGCCCCCTACCCCCAACGGCCGTTACTATGTTAACGGAAGGTAGCATGTGCATCTCACGAACATGGATATTTTAGTCTTTTTGATTCTTAATCCTACTAAGTCAACTCATTCTCATACAAGAAATTTTTTCTTTCTTCCAACTTCACCCATATCGCCATCTTTCTCTCTCTCTCTCTCACACACAAACACACACATGCACAGAAACAACCCAAAAGCTCTTAATTCACGAAATCATTGGAATCATGAACAATTAGATAGAAACGTAAAACCGAAATCACGTCAATGTAATGCCAAGGAGATGCAGAAATATTAGAAATTCAAAATCCAAACAAAAAAAAATTCCCTAAAAAATTGGGAGATTCAATACAATTAATCTACGCATTTCGAAATCCAAATCACGGATGGAAATACCTGATCTCAAATGATCTCTAGAATCTCAAAAACTATGTATTGAATCAAAAGATCGAATTCGAAGACTCAAACGTTTGATATTGCAGGAGATTTGAGATCTAGGGCACAACAATAACAAGACCAATAAGAAGAAGAAAAAAATGATGACGACCCAGACAAGAGGAGAGAGAGAATAACAAGAAGAAGTGGGCGAAGAGAAAGAGAGAGAGAGAGAGAGAAAGAAAGATAAAATTGAGACCGGTGTTGAATTCTCTGGTTCCCATAATCATCAAAACCCTCAAACTCACTGGTTCCCATCGGGGTCGCTAAATTCACTGTTGGTACCAGTGTTGAATTCGACGGTGAATAAGGCGACTATACGGGCGATGGTGTTAAAGAAGAGGTCGAAACTGGCTGGCGAGGGAATTGTTGGGTTCGATGGAGTTGGAGAGGACGAAGAAGATGCGAGGGATTTGCGTTCGGTGAAAATCTCGGCCAACAGAGAAATGGTTAGAGTCGGTTGCTGGGTGGATGACAGAGGAGGTCGGCGACAGCAGTGGGATTGAAGGAGCGCAAACTCCGGCAAAAGTACAAATCACAATAAATCTCCAGTAGATCAGATCTAAAACACCAAAGCAGCTGCAACGAAGACCACAGTAGCGGATCCTGCGACGGTGATTCTGTTCAAATTGGCTGCGTTAGGTGTTTCACTAGGTGCACCGCCGGAAGTCAGGGTGGAGATACCAGGAGGCACGGCAACGGAGGGACTTGAGTTACGCCAAAGGGGGAGCCGATGGAGAAGCAGCGGTTGGTCCCAACATAAATTGTATTGTAGAGAGAGAAAGCCTAGTTTTAATTTGGGGAAGAAGACAATGAGAAAAAGACCAAATTGCCCCCCTCGTGCAAGGCATGTGATGGCTTCTGTTAATATTTTTAAGGCCAAATTACAATTTTCCCCCCAAAGTATACACCAAATCCCAGTTTGCCACCTATATTCCATTTTGTCCCATTACGGTACCCAATGTTACAAATTTTCCCATTTTGCCACCTGGGATGGACGGACGTTAGAAAAAACCAGTTAAGTCGCACGTGGTCATTCACGTGCGGGGCAATTTGGTCTTTAGCTAAATGGAGTTCGTTTTTGCTTACGGCTATATCATTTCCAACGACATCGAAGGCCCCCCCAACGTAAACCAAACCTCCTCTCCTTCGTCCCTCCTGTATTTGCAACGGAAGGAGAATTGAAGTGAAAAGCAAGCTGCATCAATGGCGGAAG
Source organism: Platycodon grandiflorus (assembly GCA_016624345.1). Classification (NCBI taxonomy): domain Eukaryota; kingdom Viridiplantae; phylum Streptophyta; class Magnoliopsida; order Asterales; family Campanulaceae; genus Platycodon; species Platycodon grandiflorus. The sequence goes on from JACONP010000362.1 coordinate 435,684, forward strand.
TAGTATGCTACTGTGGTGAAACAAGTGTGTTGAAGACCTCGTGGACCGGAACAAACCCTGGGCGAAGATTCCTTGGGTGCCCTAACTATGCATATGTAAGTGCCTATTCAAATTTCAAAATTTTGAATTATGTTTACCCAATCAGTGATTGTATTTAGTTGTTTTCTTTCTTTTTGCTCTCATTTGATTACTTACGAATGGAGGATGTCGTTACTTTGTGTGGCATGATCCCCCAATGTGCCCTAGATCGATGTGCCGATTCCGGTCTACTACGGTCAATCAATCATCACCAAAAGAGATAAGGCAACCGAAAATCAAGCGCGATAGGGAGCGAAAATGTTTAATTTCTCTCTTGTTTGGGAGTGTTGTGCTTATTATGGTGCTTTGTTATTGCTTGTTCTTGTTTGAAGGAAGGAGTTAGGACTCGTTATTTTGCGATGGTGAATGATGGAAGAATTGGGGTTTGTAAATTTGCACTACGTAGTTTTTGGATTATGAAAGCACCAATGTAGTTTTTGGGTTATGAAATAGGTAGGTTTGTGAGGCAAGATGGATTTGGCAGAAAATGTATATCCTTTTTGTTGCTTTTGGTTAATGGGGAAATGTCAATGACATTTTGATCTGTGAATGATCATGTATGTATTGGTGATGTAAACTTTCTGTTTATGGCAATGACAATCATAGTTTATGGGTTAAAATTTTTGCTTTTGTTCATGTCAATGCCAATGCTCTGTTTTGCGCTGTTTTGTTAGTAGGATATATACTTGGCTTGTGAGGCAAGATGTATTTGGCAGAAATGTTAATGACACTTTGATCTGTGAATGATCATGTATGTATTGGTGATTTAAAATTTCTGTTTATGGCAATGACAATCATAGTTTATGGCTTAAAATTTTTGCTTTTGTTCATGATCAAGTTGGTTGTGCTCTGTTTTGCCCTGTTTTGGTTACTAGGATATATACTTGAATGCTCTGTTATTGAATGGGGAAATGTTAACATTGTATACTTAAATGATCTGTTTACAGTGGATGTCATAGTAGATGTCATAGTTACAAATTACACAAACTCGGTTTCATAAATAACAAACCGTGCCAATGGCATACTTAAATGATCTGTTTACACAAACTTGGTAACATTGTATTGTACGAAATAGAAATTACAGAGTATATATCATTACATTTGCAAAAGAGATCATGGTCCTTGATACAAAAGGCCACTTAGTTTCATAAATACCAAAAGAGATGGTCCTTTCTACAAAAGGACACTTAGTTTCATCTACTTAGTTACAAATTACACAAACTCAGTTTCATAAATAACAAACTGTGCAAAAACACTTCAAACACTTGAAGTGTTTGGCAACACTTCAAGGCAAATCATTCTCCACTCAGTTTCATCTACTTAGTTACAAAATACACAATCAGTTTCTGTTCTTTCCAAACTGTAAACAAAATACACAATCACTTCAAGGTAATTCATTATCCACTGATTCACTATGCCCTTGTCTCTGAATATGGATTTGTCCTTGTCTCTGAATATGGATTTGTTCACCCTGTTTGAACAACAACATTAGTAATCTTAAGCATATATATGTAATTTTTAAACAAGCAATGACATAATAAAAAAAAAGTAATTATATAACACTTACAGTGGATGTCATAGTAGAGTCTTGGGATAAAGCATTAGGAAACTGAAGTGGTCCTCTCTTAAACTGTAACATTAATTGGATATTCTGTTGTTAAAAAGAGTTGGCATTCAATAAGAATTAAATTTAAAGTCATACTCACTGTTGTTGGAAAATCTTGGGAGAAAGCTTGTGGAGTCCCAGCTGGTCCTCTCATTGCACTTTTTTTGGTCCTTCCTGGACTTTTGTACCCACCATCAGTATTTGATGTTCCTCCCATGATAGCTTTCTTCTTAACCTATGACATAACCATTCAAAATGTAATGCCTTTGTTGTAAGAATCATTCAAATTAACACATTAGGGCAATCAGACTTACTCTTCTTTGAACTTGACTTGTTTTCCTGGACTCACCATCAGTATTTGAAGTCTTACTTATCTGCAACAAAGATAAACATTTTGTACTCACCATCAGATAAACATTTTTTTTTCAACCAAGATAAACATTTATTATTCAATAAATAAGTAATACACTTACGAGTTCACCTGTTCCTTCTTCCTTGTTCTTTCTTTTCGCCTGTGGTGGTTTTTTGGACAAGTCCTAGCATTGTGGTACAATTCACCACAAATCCTACACTTTACAGTGTCCTGGTACCTCCTCAGTTTGTTGGGTTTGCCTTTACTCTCATCCAACTGCCTTATTCTTCTCCTTTTGGGCCTCCCATGCATCTTTTTATTATTTGGTTTTGGAGGGTGAAGTGCTAGGTTGGTTTTAGGCCACAATTCTCTGCCCCTCATAGGAAGAACCATGTGTTCATAAGCCTTCATATAGGTGTCCTTCTTGTAACAATCAGCCACATAATATTCAGGATCAAGTTGGTTGTGATTTAAGGCAGAAATTGCATGTGGGCAAGGGATACCTGACAATTGCCACTTTCTACAAGAACATACTTGAGTATTCAAATCCACATCAAATTGGTCCCCAAACATCCCTCTGACCTGGTACTTTCTAATCCCAGACCACACTGTGATGAACCCATGTGCTTCCCCTTTGTATTTCTCCAACTTCTTTTTTATCCTTGGACACACTAACCCTTGATATTGTCTCATTTTTTCCCTACATTTCGCAACCTTGACATCATGTACATTCTAATCCACTCAAGCAACTCTAAAATAGGCTTACACCTTGCTCTTATAATACAAGAATTGAAAGTCTCACAAAGGTTATTCAGTAGCATATCACAGCACTGATCTGTTGAAAAAAAAGCCCTGCTCCAATGTGCAGGTGTTTTCCCAGCTAGCCAATCATAAGCCAATTGACTTTTTTGCTTCAATTTCTCCATCTCAATGCTGAAATTTTGAACTGTTGAGGCTTTAGCACAGGCATACAACTGTTTTTTCAAAGCAACACCCCTAAATTGCGGTTGAAATTATCATGAAGATGTTTCACACAAAATCTAATTTCGCATTAGGGACAAGAGCATCAAGGCTAGGAACAAGGCCTTTTTGCTTGTCAGATATGAATGTCCAATGGTGTGAATTCACACATTCTATATCTACCAACAAAAGTTCCAAGAACCATGACCAAGACTCTCTGTTTTCTCCCTCAACCACTGCATATGTCAATGGCCACATCCCATTGTTAGCATCTACCCCAACAGCTGAAAGTATCATCCCTTTGACTGGTCCCTTCATGAAGCAACCATCCAACCCAATAACTTTCCTACATCCATCTAAAAATCCTCTTTTCAAAGCACCAAGGCATACATACATTCTCTTAAACATAGGCTTCCCATTTTCATGGTCACAAAGGATCTCAACTGTTGTTCCTGGATTAGATCTAATCAATTCTTCCTTATAGTCCCACAATGCCCCATACTGTGCATCAACACTAACCTCAGCAGTTTTCTTTGCAAACTGTAGGGCCCTGTAAGCACTACTCCTTGAGACTTGAATCTCAAGCTCCTTCCCAACAGTATGGAAGAATGACTCTGCTGGCCATGTAGGGTTCAATTTGTATCTTTCAGAGTATCTCTCCCCAATCCATCTTGAGTTTACACATTTATTATTCACCACCTTACTACAACTGTGGTTGTCAACAAAAGTCCTAATTCTGAAAGCATGCCTCTCACCACCTAACTGTGAAGCATAGATATACCATGGACAACCCTCCTTACACTTGGCACTTACCTTCACTCTATCATTCTTCACAAATCTAATCCCCTTTCCATTTTTCACTGCATAATACCTCACAGCATGCTTGAATTCATTACTGTCAGCAAAGAAATTGCATTCCTAGCTCAAACTTTGGGTCACCATATCTTTAGGTTAAATTTTTAAACTTGGGAATTTTTTTCCTTCCCATTAACTTCCTAGGGTCATCATCATCAAAGTCCTCTGAACCATCAAGGCTATCAAAGTCATCAGAATTATCATTCTCATATTCTGAGTCAACATTAAAGTCATGTACAGGGCTTTCCACATTAGACACTACCTTTTCCTTTCCCTTTGCTCTTGCTCTGTCATTCTGTGAACATTCTACTTTTTCCTTTCCCTTTTCCTTATCTGGTTCTGGTCCTCCTTCATCATCTTCAATCTCATTAACTCCAGTCAACTCTCTATCAGAAATTTCTAGATCAGTATCACTATGGCCATATGCACTACCACTATAACCTGAACTATTATCACTATCTAAAATATCAACACTCTCAATCTCCTTTCTAACTCCCTGATACTCCTCATTGTGCTTACAATAGATATCAACTATGCTATTATTAGGATTAATACCTTTGACCATTTGCATAATAGCCTCATCAGTTGACATAAGCACCAATCCTGTATCCATTTCACTACTGGGAAATATATAGTAGTAGCTAGCATAGTCTTTATACCCTAATCCCTTGTACAAATTATCCACCACTGTCATTGAAACTCTATCCTTATTCAATCTAGTAATTGTTTCTACTTCACCACCTAAATACAGAGTCTTAGGGTGGTAAACAAACTCACCACCATGATGAAACCTAACAGCAAACCAGTCTTCATCTGGATTTGGAAAAGCACACAAACAATGGAAAAAAAAAACATTAAAAGATGGGCAAAAAACATTAACAGATGCCAAACACTTTACAGAAACAGTGGGGACCATTTTCACATAATATTGTCCCTCCTTATGCCACACAAAGAAATAAAGGAAAAATTAAAGAAAACAATTGGTCCCCCAATGAACATCAAGGCATAGAAAGGAAATAAATTTGTTTACACAATAAGGGGACAAAGTCGATGGGGACATATGCGCACGTACACTAACAAAAATTTGAATTTTTTCAAAGCATAACCTAAATAAATCGAACAATAACAAAACACACACGTACTCCAAAGTCACACACTAGTATATTCAAAGTTTAACAATAGCTCATATGCGATTTCGTATAAAAAAAGCCAAAATTGCAGACACATCTTATTTATAACACTAACAATAATTATACATTACGATTACGAACACATACCATCAAATGCGTGAGGATCTTCGTCTTGTACAATAGATTGAGCTTGTGAAGCCTGCGATTGTTCTGATTGTCCCTTCCTAGGAATCGTCATAACGCCTTCAATCACTTTCAAAAATCGCGTTTAGATTCAACTCAAATTTGTGCTGATTAAACCCTAACCCTAATTTGTGTTTTCTTCTCTCCCAAATTTCTCTCCCCTAAATCTAAAGTCTGAAAAAGCCCTTGACAAAAAACGAACTCCATTTAGCTAAAGACCAAATTGCCCCGCACGTGAATGACCACGTGCGACTTAACTGGTTTTTTCTAACGTCCGTCCATCCCAGGTGGCAAAATGGGAAAATTTGTAACATTGGGTACCGTAATGGGACAAAATGGAATATAGGTGGCAAACTGGGATTTGGTGTATACTTTGGGGGGAAAATTGTAATTTGGCCTATTTTTAACGTTGTTCACAGCCGGGGTGTTAAGTGGGACAAATTGAAACATGGAGTGTTTGTACGCACAAATTTCAAATTAGGGTGCAAAGTGGGATTTGGTGGATACTTTGGGGGGTTTTTTATATTTTGACCTTTTATATACTATGGAAAATATATTGTACTCTCTCCGTCCCTAAATTATTGTCTTGTTTGACTCGGCACACGGATTAACAAAAAATAATTGACTTGATTATTAATATTGGTATAATGTGTAGTTTCTTTTAATGTTCATGTGTATATGACGCATAATTAAAGTAGAGAGAAAAGTAAGGGTAAAATGGTAAAAATAATCTCCTAAAAAGAAAGTTTTAAACATAACAATTATTTAGGAATTGACAAAAAAAAAAAAATTAAGGACGGAGAGAGTATATTTTTATAATTTTTATTTTAAAATATTAAATAAAAGTATATTGTGCTAAAATAAAGTGAAGAAAATGTAGAGGATTTAAGTCACTATTCATGTTAAAACTCTCTCTATATTTAGAAGGTGATTTAATTAGTTTTAGAAATAGAGGGTAGATTAAAAGGACCACTGTAGGATTAAGGGTAAAAATCTCTAAAATTATTTTTAGGGGACGGTGGAGTGTCCACTGTAAACGCCCTAATTAGCCTAATTAGGACAAGAACGGGTGATTATTGGGAGTCATTGGTAAAAATTTCTCTCTCCAAAATTCCCAAATGACAACAAATAAGAATTTGAACGAGATGCCAAGCAACACTCTCCAACTCCAGGCGGTGGAAAGCACGACGCCTTCTCACTGGCGCGTGCATTTTGCTCCCCATAAAAACGCGTGAACAGCCCAGCCGCTCTCCTGCCCCACGTTTGCCATGTTTGTCTCCCACTAATGCCTATTTGTTTCATTTTTTTTTGTTCTTATTGTTTTTTTTTAAAGAAACCCGTGTATCTATCCGGTTTTGTTTTTTTTCTTTCTAAAAATTAGCCATTTTTAAAATAAATTAATTTCTTTATTTAAAAAATAATTTTGATACATAATATATTAATTAAAATTATAAATAAATCAATTTATTTGTACAAAATATTTAAAATATGTAATATATTAATTAAAACAATAAATATATAATTTATTTATATATAATATTTAAAATTTACAATATATTAATTAAAATTATAAATGAATTAATTTATTTATAAAAAATATTTTGAATATGCTATATATTAATTAAAATTATAAATGAATTAATTTATTTATATGAAACATTTAAATATGCAATATATTTATTAAAACTAAATAAATTAAATTGTTTGAAATATATAAAAGTAAAAAGTAGTGTAAATAAAGTGAATAATTTGGTAGTGAGACTCATGTAAGAATGTGGGAAGCATTGAAACCATTGGAAAATAAAATTCTTAGAGAGGAAATTTTTTAAAATGGGGAGGTAGAAGTGGGACCCAATTAAGAATTTGGGAAAGAATGAAAATCATTGGTGATGCTCTTATTTTGTGTGAACAAGATAGAGATTTAGGTCGTGAGCCACTCTCGAGATCAGATTGTTTAGCTCCATTTGTTCGGGCTCAATGAAAGCTTAGAGATTTTTCAAACACATTTGCAAATACACATATCGAGTTTGAAAGTTATTCGAAATTTTACAAAAAGAAAAACATTGACTTAAAACAATTGTATTGAGGAGTCTAATTAGTTACTCCTCAGTTATAGGCTAAAAGTCCACTATTCTATTTTAAAATGTTTCACTTTAATTTTTTTTGCTTTTTCAACTTTACCTTACACTGATATAAAAATGTTTGAATATGCTCAAACATTTTTGTAATGTGAGTAACTCTAATGACATTTATATATTCCTTAATTATTAGACTTTTCAAATGTAAACTCTTTAGATGAAACGAAAAAAATAATATTATTAAAATTTTCAAATGTGAATTCTTTAGATGAAACAAAAAAATAATATTTATTCCTCTCAAGCTCGCTTCGAGGTTGCGGCTCCAGAATTAGCTCATGACCAGATTTGATCACCTCTTCCAAAAGTTGGCTCGATTTCGAAAATAGTTAAAACAAACCGTGCTTGACCTGGCGAGCTCAAGCTCTGTTACAACCCTACGGGTGTTGAAAGGAGAAAATAGGATGACCCATGCTCTGGTTAAGTTGGCTCGAAACTAAAATGTAAATGGTTCGTTGTTCTCCATGCAAGGTTTTGGGATTTTGGGTTTCTACTCTTTATTTTCTCTCTTTGTTCCCACCTGCTTCTCTCTATATATTTTTTTTACTTTTTCTTCAATCGTTACAAACGAAAATTCAAAACCCAAAAATCCAACCTGAAAATCCCATGCCAAACACACCCAAAGAAAAGTGCAATATGATACCTGCACTTGATGTATTTGTTCATCTTCGTCATTAGAACCAAAGACCATTAGTTTTCTAGGATGAAAGATGTAATGGAAATTTATGAATAACGTATATAATCTTGGTTTTGTGTAGCCCAACAAGAAAACACATATGGCATCAACAAAACAATTAGGGAAATTACTGGCTAGGGGAATGTGACCTCATAGGCTTGGTGAACAGCCATGTCCAAAGGGATTTCGGTCGGCTAACCATCTACGAAGAATTCGATGTCTGGGTAAGTTCCGACGACTCTAGATCAAGTTCAGTATGGAGATTTGGTTTGGGGCTGGGCTTGAGCTATTTCTTCGAATTTATTTCGAGTTTCAGGAGTTGTGATGGTAATGGTATGGAGCGGGTTGTTGCTTGGTATTGGGGATTACCCGTGCGAGTGCAAGATACAATAGGGGAAGGCAGTTGAAGGAAGGCCACAAGGCGGTTATGACAGCGAGTTTGAACTATAGAAGGAAATACATTTCGATATAGACATCAGTAACAAGTTCGTAATTCCATAGCTAAATGCATGAGCTTGACATGTATACATTGTAAAATAAACAAGGCTAAATTAAACACAACATTTATGAAATTCCAAAAAAATAAATCGTGATACTAAATGAGACCTTTTCACAATCCCTACTGTTGAAATAAATCTGGCAAAGTTGAACTCTTCAAGTGTGCGAGAGTAGTAACTACTGTACTCACTAATGACTTCTTGTGCACACACACACACGTTTCATTCCTAAATGGGATTTTTTCAAGTAAACATAAACTGAAAAAGTAATTGCGAAAAATCTAGTGCCATCAATTATAATAATGGTTAGTGTACAAGTAAAGGAGCAAACGGTACAACCGACCACTAAGTAGCAAAACCTGACAGAAGGAAACACAAACAAGTCAGAAGCCGCATTAGACTAAACAGGTGTTAGACTTAACACACTTGAAATACACCATCACCAAGTTTTCCTGGGTAAAACTATCGAATTGAAAGTAAGGCCCAAGTCATACAGATTCACGTTTTTCACAACGGTGGAATTCCCTCGACATACGAAAAAAGTAATCCTCGAGGCACCAACAATGATCTAAGGTAATGAAGGAGACAAATTACAACTTACAAATCAATTATCCAGTTGTTACCTCTTTAACCTGCTTTTCCCAACTGATTTCTTATTAATTTACATGTCCATCCAGCGGGAATCCTTTTGCTTGTACTTGCAGGGGTCTCCTTTGAAATTCATCTGTTAAGTTAACCGTCACAATTCTCCACAATCTGCAGGGAATTTTTTTATTTTTTTTGAAAAATGCGCTATGTTTTCAGTTCAAGAAAGAAGGAAATATACCTCAATCCAACTTGAGGGACCTTTAATAATTCGGTGGAACTGACTAATTCTTCTTTTCTTGTTCCATTGCAAATATTCATTTCTCATCATAACATATACATGCGTAAATAAATAATTAGATATGTCTTTGTTTTATATCATCTCTCCTATAGATATCTTGTATGCCTTCTTAGAATTGAAAACAGTACCTTCAGGCAAATCGTATTGGATATGATCAATCCTCATGTTCATTATCACTATCTGAATCTGCAGAAAAGGAAAGGAAAAAACAAGTCAAAGATCTCACTCAAATCAAACAAAGACGGAAGTTATGAACTTGAGCACAAGATACTCGTTGTAAAGCTTTCAGTTGACAAGTCATAGAAAAACACAAAACTACTAAGCAATTAGGTGAGATGGTCTCTGAGCTGAACTTTAATCTTCTCAATCACATATTTGATCAAGATTGTGGTTGTCAACCAGTATAACTCAATAAGATTCTACATCAAGCCATGAGAACCCAAGTTCAAGTGTGAGAGCAGCCACTCTGGGCACATATACAATTGATCAAGTCTGTATCCAGCCTATCCTATCCTCCCAGAAGCAAACATAGGGAGGAATACATACAATGAGTAAACACCTTTTCACCAATGAAAGCAGTTACTCAATGTTCATATACCTGATATCAGGTGGAGGGTAGGCTCAACACAGACCTAAGCTTTGTTGTTTGACCTATGTATATCTCTTAACCTCCAAGAGTTGAAGCATCTCCAGTATTACTGATCAAACAAGTGGTGACATATACGGAGCAAGAAGCAAGCGCATGCTATCGTCAATCAATACATAAAGGCGATGAGAATGCCAGTTCAAGTTACAGCAGGAAATTATGAGCATATAACCGACATTTGAGCTTGTATCCAGTCTATCCTCCAAAAACCAAAAATAGGAAAGACTACCATGATTAAAACCTCTTTAAATGCAAAAGCAGTTAGCAATCCTCTTATACCCTGACATCAGGCAGAGTTGAGACTCAATACAAACTTGAACATTGTGGGTTGACCTATACCTATACTTCAGGAGTGGTAGCCTACAGGGTTGCTAGGCATATGGAATTTTAATGAGTGGTATGACAAACGCAGATAGGCAAGGTCCTTTATCCTTGTTCAAGCATGGCTGCTCCATTATAGGTCAGCTGCAGTTGTGCTTAGGACCTGATGTAATGCCCCAAACTCGGTCCATACACTGCGGTACAAAAGTTCGTTGACATCACATTAATCAATTCTTAAATCAACACATTAACATAATAAAACCCACCGAGTAAATAAAGCTAACCATAAACCAACAACAATTCCAAACCACAAATGCATCTAATCCCAAAAGATAACTATGACCAGAGGTAATCAACATAAATACAAACAATCAACCCTTAATCTCCGTATGGTTTACAACAATCCTCAACATTGCTTTTAACTTAATTAGATGGAAACTGAACTAAAATGTAGTTCTCCGCTGAGGGCAAACCAGAAAGCCAAAGAGATGAAAACTTGTTCGGAAGTCCTCAAATTGTTATGTTGTGACAAGTTGTTCATACTTAGAGATCATAGTAGATTTCCCCACTAAAATTATTTGTCTCGTTTTGTTGATTATATCCTAGCTACACTGCACCATTGCATATACATTTCAAAAATTGAAGGCACTTTGACTACACTTAGCTGAACGAACATCATCACTAAGTTTGCCTCTTGCTTGGAATTGTTTAACAGGCTCAGTACATCATGACCCACCAATATATGAGAACAACAACCAAGCAGAACAGAAGAGAATTAAAGACATAATAGTACATTGCCCCATCACTCACCAGAACGAACATCGTCACTAAGTTGGCCTCTTGCTTGGATTTGTTTAACAAGCATTCGGTACATCAACACCCACCAATATATGTGAAGAACAAGCAAGCAGAACAGAAGAGTATTAAACACATAGTAGTAGATTGGCCCCTCCTGTTTGTGCTTCTCCTTGTCCAAGGTTTGAACAACTTCATAACTGTCACCGGGAAAAGAATTAGAGAATACCTCAAAGTGTAGAACCTTGTCGTATTAAACCAAATCAGAAACTTGACATCATCTTCTTTTATCTAAAAATGAATCTAAATCCAGTGAATTGTCTAAGTTAATATATATGCATTTATGCAACTCTGATCCCCATTCAAACTATAGTCTAGGAAATGGAAACTTATGTATTCCAGTTGATATTATGTCACATCCGATTGATACCTTGTATCCAATTGTCATTTGGGGTTTTCTTTTCATTTTTTCACAAAAAATATATTCAGGAATGCTTTATTTTTCAAAAACCACAAGCCATGAATACTTAAGTCAGGTGACTCAGATCCAATTGGTACCTTGTATGCAAGTGCCACTGGGTTTTTCTCTTCAGTTTTTCCCCCAAAATAATATGTCATGAATGATTTATTTCCGTAGATGATGTATTGGTATCAAGATGTCCCACGAGAATTCATAACAGCATATCCATTTAATCTAACCATTTAAGAAATGATAAAAGGAACTCAGAAGAGTTTGATTGATAACAAAAATATGCACCATTGACCATCCTATGCTCACCTTGTACTCCAGAGAATCCAGAATGGATAGTAAATGAGACGAAGTAGTATCCAAGATAACACGAAAAGAATAAATGAAAAGCTAGCAAGAGCTTCAGCGCCACTGTATTTAGACATCTTCCCGACTTCCAGAAATACATCACTGGCATCATGAAGAGCTAAAACAACAGAACCCACCCGAGCGAACCTGCAAGAGAAGACACAAAAGAGTGACACCTTTAGATAAGTCCTAAGTTTTGATAGATTATTCCTCTATTTCCAAGTAATAGCCTTCATTTCGAAGTCAAACTGTTGAGAAACCCTTAAATTTCTAGATTTACTCTCCACTTAAATAACAAGGACAAAGGAGAATGACGAACCAGCGGTGGTTTTGTTTATTCATAAGGGTAGATCTCGAAAACATTATATGTTGCTTAGTCTAGAAAAAATGATTAACTCAACAAGACATCTAAGAATGGAGATGTACTATTTGCTCGGGATGTTAAGTGTGTGAGCCATTGGAGTATCAGTTCAAATGTTCAATGAATAGCATAATGCAGCTCCTTATACATTTTCTGTTTGCAACCAGAAATATCTGGATTTGTACACAAAACAACAGTTATAAGCTCACCTCCAACAATGCTTACCTTAATATGTACGACAATCCAATGAGAATGGCAGTTGCTACATGATGACTCATTGACACTCCAAAGTCAGAACGTCTTGTCTCCCAAAAAATTAAAGCAAATATGGAGTATGTGTAGAATCCGCCAACATACATGTACAATCCTTTCAATTTCAACCTGAAAATCAGTAATTCAACTAACTTAAAACAGCAGATATGCCCAAAAAGTGAAAAGCGTGAAGACAAGAGCAGAGAGATCCAGAATTGCTGCCCGAACTAAACAACTGGTAAATTTATTTATTTTTCCAGAAATCTTACTTCATTTTCTGCTCAGGCCACACCTGATTTCCAGGCCCTACCCAAAAATTTCGAGTGTTTGTGAACCAAGGTTCATCATAGGTTACTGCAATTGCTAGAATCTCAGCTGAAAGATAGTAGACACATTTCCAGGCTGATTCCTTAAACTTTCGGATCTTCTTTATCCTCTCATCTGTCTCATGATCCAGATTTTGCTGTCCTTTTGCAAATATCAACTGTCTTCCCAATTTCTGCAAAACGCTATATATTAAAACTGTGTAAAATACTGTTGCCTAATACAAAAGTAACAAGCAAAGTAACTACAATTAATTGAACACCATTGCTTCAGCTTCCACATGGTGAGGGAAAGTAAATTTGTTTAAGACCACAATTTAGCATATCTCCAAACAAAGTAGCTGCCATAAGAGGGTAGTGCGCATCACTTAAGCCCCACAGAAGTTGGCAAATGTGTGCACGTTATCATGTAGGGAATAGAATTCTACAAGTAGAAGAATGACAGGAAAAAACAAAGGGATCAGAACCCTAAGAGTCCTCGAGATTCACTTTTTAAGTTCATGTCAGCCTGGAAATGTGCACATTATCATGTAGGGAATAGAATTCTACAAGTAGAAGAATGACAGGAAAAAACAAAGGGATCAGAACCCTAAGAGTCCTCGAGATTCACTTTTTAAGTTCATGTCAACCTCTTTCAGAGGACATCATATCTTATCTTTAAGAGTGCTGCCAGCCTGACACTCGTCTTAATCTAATCTTTCTTTTTTTGATAAGTATTTCATAGAAACAAAAAGCGCCAGAGTTCTTTATCTATCTTCATCCAAATTCATCTTTACCCTATTGTTTTTATTGTCCTAATTAGTTTTCTTAAACAGAGTGAACAGTTTGGGAGAAGTGCTCCTCATTTTTGCTCTTCGAGACCCCATATATTTAGACAAGGATTCATTCCTCTGTTCTCTTCTTCACCCGTTCTCCCTCTCTAACCATCAGTTGTCTTTTTGAAATCTAGTCCTTGGAGTTCTGCACCTACAGTATTTTAGCCGGCATCTTTAGATAAAATTTACTCATTTTTAAATTTTAGACTCTTCAAGAAGCGTTTTGACCAAGATACTAGTGAAAAGAAACATTCAAACAAATTACTGCACATCAACATGGGTGTAGTTAATTGATTTATCATTTAGGCAATACCCCCCCCCCAGGTCCTTTTCAAGTGTCAAAACCCCAGAAACCAAAGTAGTAGGGTTGGTTGTTACAACAATAACAGTCAAATATATCAGCATATTTGCATATTTATATATTCTAATAATTATTCTATTTATTCGTCAAAAACCCTAGATCAGGAAAATCATTGATTATCATATAGACCTAACATTAATCCATGTTCGACCCTTAACTTGAGCCAGTCCAGCATTCTGAATCGGGTCGTTCACCAAATCAAATTAGCAAGCTAACTCCTATATAGGTAGGTAGTCCAAACTTGAAGCCCACCAGTTACAAACAGTTGAATACTTGGGCATCACCTCACCATTTGCAAGAACTTATTTGAGTTGTCGACTAGTTTGAGGTTTGTCAATTTGCTTCATCACCTACCAAAAAGTGCTCTACTGGAAACGCAAAGTGGGACCTTAAGTGGAAGACCTCTCCAAATTTTCTCAGCATTGGGAGAATAATGTGTGAGACACCAACAAAAAGGTTTCTGCTTGAACTTTCTTTCTTTCAACGGCAGGAGAATGAGGGCTAAGCAATTAAATTTATTTATGTTTAAAGTAATTTACATGTTTTGAGTTATTTGTATTTTAGGTGTCTAGGGTACTTCAGTAAAGTTGCTTAATTAGGGTTAGAATATGCAAATTCGGATTAGTTGAAATTTGTCTTCCTTTGGGTTCTAAATTCCTATTGAGTGTGGGATCCTTGCCATTTGACTTTGAGTGTGGGACCTTAAAAGTGTTTAACATCATAAGTGAGCACCTGTCACAAACTTGCTCCAACTCAAAAAAACTAGTCAGTAAGGTGACGTTATCAATCTGGTCATATGGCTCAAGACAACCCCCGCCCTCTATCCGATGTGGGATTAACATTTTTTATCTACCTAAATTCCTGCAACACCCTCACTGCGTTGAACCACCCAGCCTACATGTTCTCCCTATCTACTACCCTAGATCGCTTGGTGAGACCCACCTCAGGCTGGGCACTTGGCAAAGAGTTGGAAAAAAGATGGCATTGACTATGATACCAAATGATGCAGAACAACTTAAAGATTCTGCACTTAAAGTCAAACGACAAGGGTCCATTGATTTCCACACTTGTAGGAATTTCGAACCAATAACACAGAATTTCAATTAACTTGAACCTAAACACAGTAATAGAATTTTCAAGAATTTGAAGGATCTTTAAAGATCCACACAGTAGAAATTTCCAACCAAAGGAAGCCAAATTCCATTTATATTGAACCTAATCACAGTGGTAGAATTTATAAACCATCAATGATAATCATAATCACACACTTTTACTAATGTATCCTAGATACTTGAAACACAAAATAACTGAAAATACGTAATTATAAACCTCCTCACATTTTATTTCTCCCATACAATAGAAGGAGCCAAGAGGGTTATTTAACAAAGTTTCACAGCAGATTTATAGGCTATATGTGCGTATGCACATGCTTTCTTGTATGCTGCCACTTATTTTATTTGAATTATTTGCCAGTTTGTATGTTCTTTGCTTTTCTTGGTGGACGTGTTGTCCTCCCCTCTCTACTTCCCTTTTATCCTAAACGATATTTCATGTTTATCCAAAAAAATCTATGTATATTTATACTTTAACACATTCACTTTGTCTTGGAAAACCAAAAAGGCAAGTCAAGTATGAGTCCCCTTCCACAGTAGGAACTTCTTAAACAATTAGCTAAAAATTAATAGTCCAACACTAATTTCGCTCATATAATACCTTCATTGCATTGCAAAATGACTTACCATCACCTTCGATTATTAAGATAGGTGAATGAAGAACAAAACATAAAGTATCATGACTCCCATGATTGACTAATATCATTAACAAAACAATCTTGGAAGTGGTCATGGAATGTAGGATTTTATCCGGTGGAGTCAAGATATCATACCAATGGCAAAACAGAAGCTATAAAGACAAAGAACTTCTTTATTAACAGTAGTTGCAATGATAGAACTTCTAATGAAGCGTTCAAATAAGATAATTTACAGTGCGATAAGACTTGGAAAATTGCACACGTGGAGACTAAAAAATGGACAGCTAAGAGTAACGAAAATTAAGGAAAAAATATGTTTACGTAAAAATATTTGTAAACGTGAAGTGATATGAAAAATTTTGGTAAAGATCATAGAACTCAATAGACAAAAGTTTGGCTAAGAAGATAGTTGAAGTAAAACTGTGATATAATGCATCCCATCCTAGTTCTTGATCTCCTAAACAGCTTGATATCTTGTTTACTTAAACTCAATATAGATAAACCGAACTCAATCTTTTTCTAAACTCAAACTAATATAACAAAACAATTATTTAAGAAGAGAAGCCCAAGTTAATGAGAGCTTGAACAAAACTCCTCTCATCCCCAATCGGATGGAAATTTTACCATTTGCAAGGAACTAAGGAAGACAACTATTTGCCATACCAATTTAAAGCATTGTGAAGAAATTTTCAAGATTGATCGCAGAAATAAAATAATTGATTTACTGTGATTGGTTTATATTTTGGAAATATGACTTGGGCTCAAGTAAGTGGGGTCAGAATTTGAAGCAAACATCCTCAATGTTATCACCATGAAGCTTTTGCCACTTCTCCTACCCCTTACATAGTTTCTATGATTTACTTTGTAGTTTATCAATGAAATGAGGTATGGTAATAAATTAGGATATGTATGAACCCTTCACTATTGAAAACGTTAAAGTTTAACGAAACAAAATGGAAAAGCAAAAGTTTAAACATTATTTTTAAGGATAGAGAGAACAACCATTCATCTTCGAACATTCTATGGGGTCAATATACTTTAAGCTCCTATGGCTTTCAAAAGTTTTCTAAAACCATAATGCTATATAATTTTTATAAAGGTTCATGGGGTCAACTGAGATACTTTATTGGGTACCTTATACAAGTGAGGGTCAATTTTAATTTTTTGCGAAAATTAAGAAAATCTAGCACATTCACGTGAATGTCCTTAGTGTCCACATAATAGTACTGTGAAAGTGCACATTAAGACTTGATAGTTGGTAATAGTGAATCTAGTAAATTTGTAGAAAAAATGACACTGCCAAGTGCCAAAGACAGTTTGATATAAGATTTTTAAAAAAAAGAGGACACTTGGTTTGGGTCGGACGGAGTATTACTTATAACTGCCAAGCAGCCAATACTAAAACTGTGTTACCATAAACATTCACCAAGCTAGTGGACAGATCTAAATATGAATCAATGAAAGTTCAGTACAGAGAAAGCACACAAATAAAACAAAAACATTAACCAAGTCTAATTTAAACAGATAAGATTTCATTACAGTAACGTATTTAGTAGTACCTCAAAGACAAATCTGTCGAGCAAAAATCGAACCAAAGGGAAGAAGATGGCAAAGAAGGGAATTGCCGTAAAATCCTCGTACTCCGGAAACGATTCGTGTTCCCAATCAATTTTTGACGGTAAAAATCGCTCCAGTAACCCCATTTTGCTGGATTTCTTCAACAAAAAACTATAAATTACTGGATCGAACTCGTAGTTTCGAAAATTTGTTTGATTCTTCTTGTATCTAAAAGTCGCGGGAGAGAGATTTGATGGATTTAATTCGAGGTAGGGCTGTTCATGAATATTGAGGAATCGATAGATGGAGATCGGATTATTCGAATATTATATAAGAAGAATGAGTTGGAAGAGTGCTTCAACCGTTGAAAGACTTGGAGTCCTGTTAAGTGTTAACAACCTACTCATTGGTTTGGCCGAATGATGGACAGATAGATAGATAGCGGGAGAATATATTATTTTACGGCTAATTACATAATTCACCCATGCACTTTACAATTCTTCACATGTAATTGTAATGTAATCTTTAATTATGGTGCCCTCCCTTAAGGTTTGGTTAAATTGCGGCGCTTTCCCAAACGTTTGGATAATAGGCAGGAAGACCTCAAGACCAAACCAAACGGCGTCAACGTTGACTGTTAACTTGAAGGGTAAATAGACATTATTATGCTTATAGAAATAACAAAACACAAGATTAAAAAAGAGAAAGAAAAATCCCTCCCATCGTTTCCGGTGACCCTGGCAAGAGTTCTACCCATTTCTATTAACCATTCTTGTGGATTTTGTTTACAAACAGTATTCATAGACAAAACTGGAGTAATTGTGACAATGTAATTTATTACGTGGAGTATGACTATTCATGGAAAAATCCCTATTAACAAAAGGTATGCTAGATATGGTTCCTTGTGTAGTGAAGAATTTAAGCTTGTGTTAGTTAGGCATTGGTGAAGGTCAATTTTGAAATAGAAGATTCATTACTAACGGAATCATTAGCGATTGGAGGTTTTCAACGTTGATTGCAACACCAAGTTGTTCTCTGTTGGAATTATCGCTGTAACTTATCGACAGTGAACGGGGAAGTGCTGTGTAGGGTTTCATCAGATTGATTGGAGAAAATGGGTGAATTTTTTTATTTTTCACTTTTAATTTTGATAAATATTATATCCTTTTTACCCCTCAAGGTAACAGTCAAAAATGACATCATTCGGTCTTGAGGTCTCTCTGCCTATTATCCAAACATTTAGGAGGGCGCTGCAATTCGACCAAACCTCAAGGGAGGGTGCCATAATTAACCCAATCTTTAAACTTAGACTTTGTTCATGGTGGCATAAAGTACATGGCGTTTTCATAGGGACTAGGGATGTCGATTTCGAACCTAATCGTATAATTGAAATTAACAGTTATTAACTAGTTTAACAAGATATAGGGTGCTACTTTTTAAAAGAGGATCGATACTGGTTCCTCATATACCCCCTTGGTGACTCGAACCCACGACGTATCGGTTGTAGATGAAGAGTCTTACTATCTAAGTTGCGTTACATTGTCAATAGGGAATACTGTAATAAAAAACTAGGGATGGTTCAGATTTGGTATTACTAGTACCCGCCTCATTCCCTGGCCCGTTTCTCGAACCATGTAAATGTAATTTTACTTCTATTACATATTTAAATTTATCAAATAGTCTAGGTTATTTTAGTATGTAAATCCTAACATCTCATTCTTGAATTATAAAGCATTTGGAGTTTAGAAGAGTGACGATTAACTTAAAGATTTGGAGTTTTGCTTCAAAATTTAGAGTTATTTTATTTTGGACTTTTTAGAATCGAATTGTTAATGATATTTTTATACTTGTAACTTCATGAAGTTCTTCGAGAAAGAATTTTTAAGTAAATTTTTTGTGGTCTAATTGAGCTTTAACAATTTGTTCGGCAATCGTGTTAAGTTTATCTAGAAGAAAAGTTATGGATGTTTGGATATGGGAATTACATTAATGACATGTGTCACTTATATCAATATATACTTGTGGTCAAATTGCTAATTTACCATTGTGTCGAACTTCACGATTTTAAACATAAGGGGGTTTAGCGTGGCAGGGGTCAAACTGAAGGGTATGCACTGTAATAGAGCCAAACATAGAGAGTAATGCTAAAATTTAGCCCCCACCCCTCCCTTTTTTTTTTTTTAAATAATTCTCATTTCGAATCTTGAGAGCATCTTCAAGGAAAACGCTTACTAGTAATGAGATTTTACAGAAATAAATGAAAAGATGATTACTAAAAAGCATTTGATAGCATAAAAAATGTGATTACTGATGTAGTACAAATTTCTATTATATTGTTTGGTAAGAATCAAAATAACTTAGAATGCAAAGATAAAGTTGATGCAACTAACAGCATTACCCCAATGTAGACAAGTACTTGTAAATAACTTTCATGATAAAAATTAGACATTAACGTTATTACTGCTCCACAAAATAATAAGTTTCTTCATTCTCTTTCAATTTTGGTAAAAATTTTAAATTATCCAACATCAATAAAGCAATTATTATTTTATTTTCCAATATAGTTTCAAGCAGATCAATCACCCACTCTGCTTTTTCATCATCTCCGATTGTAAAAATTAACACAACAATCATGAATTATAAACTACTATTAATAAATTAAATCAAATGAGAAAAGTTAGAAAAACCTTATGATGAGCTTCGAACAATGACGAGGAGGAGGAATAAAAAGAAATGACCGTAGAATAGTTGAAACAAAATAAATTATAAATATAAAACAAATCTTGACCTAATAAAAGGATATTATTATCTTTTTACATGGACTCCAACTATTAGGAATTCAAATACCACCTTCTCCATCAGGATTATGATTCCTTAAATTTTATTAATCAATTTCAAGATTTTAGTAATCAATTTATATTCCAAATGTAATTCTTGCACCACCAAACGTTATTAATCAATTCCATAAAATCGATTCCGCGAAATTGATTCTAATTCTGTGTACCAATCAAGACCTAAATCTGGCGCAAAACTCACCAAAATGCTCTCCAAGGGGAACGCCATGTGCTGCGTCATTTTGAAGCAAGAGGCTTCCTTGCTTTAAAACTGAGGCAAATTACAGGCCGGTCCTTTTTTGGACATTTGTAATCACTCCAGTCCACCATACTTTTTTAAAAATCGAAAAAAGGTACTTTTGGGGCAAAAAGACGATTATGCCATTAATGAAAGGTTTACCGGAGAAATTTCATCATCGCGATGCCTAATTTCATCATCGCGATGCCTAATTGCGATGCCTAATTCCATCGCGATATAGCCAAATGAAGATTTACCAGAGAAATTTTAGTAAGTAAGATTCGCTAGAGAAATTTTAGGACTCGATGCCCAATTACCATGCCTAATTCCATTATCGAAGAGTTACTGGAGAAATTTTAATAAGTAAGATTCACTAGAGAAATTTTAAGTAAAATCAATTTTCTTTGCTGCTAGCTATTGGAATGAAAAGAGAGATTCACCGGAGAAATTTTTGGAAGGGAGATTCACCAGAGAAATTTTATAAAGAAAAGAAGATTCACTGGAGAAATATTAGGAATAAATTATCTGTAAAATTGGCCAGGGAAATTTTATGAAAAAAAGGAAGATTTACCGGAGAAAATATTAGGAAGAAGTTATCTGGAAGATTGGCCGAAGAAATTTTAGGAAGAAAAGAAGATTCACCGGAGAAATTTTAGAAAGAGACTACTGTATATGTTATTGCGGGGCATTTTAGGAACAATTTTATGAAAGTGTCTTTTAGAGGCTAAAAAAAAGGGTGGACCGGAGAGAATAAAAACTTTTCAAAGTGGATCAGCCAGCAATTTTCTGTTAAAACTGGCGCCCTTGTTAGTTTTTTTTGGTTGAAATACTAGTTTTGTGTTTTGGTGCAGAATATACTTGGAATGTTCCTTTTAATGTAAAATTTGAAGTAGAATGGAAATGGTGAAAAATATTTGGTGCAGAAATTGCACCATTTTAGAGATGCAATTTTCGCACCAAACAGTTGGAGATGCCCTAACTTGTTTGTTTTATATCTTTCTTTTTGTAATTTTAACATGTTATATTTGTTATTATGGCATGTTTTATTTTGATTTTTGCATGTTTTAAGTATATGACTAGGTAGTTTGATTTTCACCCTTTTCATGTTGTTAAGATAAGAATAGTTGTATTTTTTGTCGAACAATAGTTGTATTTAGATTGATTTTAGAAAAAATTGTGGGTCGGTCCCCTTTTTGGAATTTCAACCGCTTAGGTCCATTTTAACTGATAAATTAATTAATTATTTCAAAACTGCCCCCGTAACAATCTATGACGTTTTAGTAGTTGCGTTTTTCTTTCCATTGCGATTGTTTAACAAAATTTCCATCCATTATCACATTTAAAAGTTTCTGCTCATTCGATTTCGTTTTTTGAGTTTCTTCAAGTTGCTATAATCGTGTTCACTGTGAAAATTGAAATCAGTTGATTCAATGGAAACTGCTGTCACGTTGTTGTTGAATTCAGGGGAGATATAATTGTTTCGGAAGTTTAAAGATGGAATGAAATATTTTCGTATGCAGCTTATAAAGTATTCATTCAAGATTTGGATTTTATTTTATTTTCATTAAGAACCAGAATAGTAATCCGGGTTGTATTTAATAAGAAAATACATTTAGTTCAGTTATGTGTATCAAAAATAAAAGTTGTGCATCACGATGCACAAAAATAGTACTTTGTAGTACACTTTTGTGCATCGCGATGCACACTGTTATGCATCGCAAATGTTATCTTGTTGATTCAGTAGAAAATTGTGCATCGAAATAAAAAGGTGTGCATCACGATGCATAAAAATAATACTTTTTCAGTATAAATTTGTGCATCGCAATGCACATTTTGTTGGTATGAAATAAGGAAACATTGTCTGTGTACATGGGGTGGCCTACCCTATTACACAAAAGGACTCGATGTCGTTGAATGACGTCGAATGTGGGCAAAAAATGTTATTGAACCTTTATTATGTCATGAGAAGCTTGCAAAAATATACTATACTTCTCAAGCAGACAGTTCCTTAGCATTTTCATGTCAAGTTGTGATACTTCTCCGTAATGTAGCACCGAAAGAACACTCATTTTACGATGCATCGATTTGGTTTGCGATGTAAATCATACTTGTTTCGTGTTTTTTAAGGGCATCGACGATTTTTCGCAACAAAAGTCTCCTTTTTCGATTTAAAACAATTATAGTGGATTAAAGCGATTGAAAATTGTGTAAAAGAGAACTGTCCGAATTTCGCCCAAGATTTTAATGATGACTACTATAGGATTAGCTCAATGCTCCAAAGTTTATTTCTTAGGAAATTATTTGTAAAGACAAGATTCTCATTGGGCTAGCTTTGAGAAGTCAAGCCTAGCTAAATTAGAAAAATGTTATGAAGTCCATCAGCCGAATCAACAGTTAAGAGACTCTAAGAAAGTGTCTTCTTTCCTCTTTTGGAAAGTTTTTCAAAACCAATTGTCTGAAGTACTCTTTTTAATTGTGAGATAAGAAAAAAAATGAAATTCATTGATTTGAATACTGTTACGATAATATAATGACAACATCATGATATTAAAGGAAGAGGCATGAAATCAAATACTTTTTAAATTTTTTTGTAAAATTAATAAACGACACTTATTTTGAGACTATGAGAATAATTAAAGTCAAAACATGTTGAATTAGTATTTCATCTATCCCAAAATGTTTGTCCACTTTTCAAATTTGAAACAACAAAATTATTTTAGTTTCTTACTATATTTCTCATCAAAAAACTAGTTTTTTATTCCTTTGTGACACATTATTATCCAAGTAGTAGCGAAATAGTATTATACTCAGTTCGTCCTGAATAAATATTCATTGTTCACAAAACACAAAAATTAAGAAACGTGATTAATGATGGACTGTAAAATGTGTTCTGACGATAATATCATAGCATTAAAATGGTTTAACCGAAAACAAAATTCAAATTTGGTATGACTTTTTTAGTTTTTTACTCCCTCCGTCCCGGATAAATGTTTTTAGTTGATAAAGCACAGGAATTAAGAAACATAATTAATGATGTGTTGTAAAATGTGTTCTGGCGATAATACTCATGAATATTAATTGAGTTCAACTATTCTAAATAATTGAGTTTCTTTGAATGTGTTATACTAAATGAAACTTTAAGGGTATATTAGGGAGAATGATACAAAATAGGTAGATCAAAAGTCTTTTGAAACTTAGTTGTGACATCCCAAAATAAAAAGTATGAACATTTATCCAGAACAGAGGAATATTTGGTTTGGTTTAAATTTAATTTTCTGGTTGAAAAAAGAAAAATTGAACCGGTGAACACCCCTACACACAACTAGTACGGGGGATTTAAGTTCCTCACTTCAACCCCACCCAACTATAGCCCAAATAGACACGAGGAAAACCACGCAATCCCAGAAGGTGAACTGGCGCTTAGAAGATCCCACAATACCACAAATCTGTCCATCCATATCGTCGCTGGCCTTCTCTGATCAAATCAAAAAATTTAATGAAAAATCTTGATATTTCTCAAGAAAAATTAAATACATGGTCATCAACAGGGCTCTTAAAGAGGAACAAGAAAATGTTTGTATGGCATTAACTCAAAGTATGAACGAAAATGAGAATATTGAAAGATTATATGAGGATAGTTCTATATTCCCAAGATAATACTCAAAATTAAAACCTTTCTAGAAAAAGATTTGAACTTTTCGGAAAGAGATTTGAAGATGACAAAGAGAATTCTTCAAAACAAGTGGATGACAAGATCAAGTAGAATGAAAAAGAGAATCTCTAAAAGCAAGTAGATGACAAAGTTATTGTGAGACAACTTAAAATGGAAGAATGATTAAAGTCCGTAAAATGCCTTTAAAGGCATAGAATTTTGATGGGAAGAGCAAGCTTTGAAAATAATCAGTAATCTCTCTTTTCTTGGCTCATGAGTTGAGCAATCTTTCCTTGTAAATCCCTAGCTTAGAAGTTTGTATTTGAAGATTGAATCACTACTAGATTCAGATTGTAAGTTTTCTTTTTTTTTTTCTTCTTTTTTTATTTTATTGTATTTATACTCCGTATTACTCCCTTTGTCCCTAAATTATTATTTTGTTTGACTCGACACACGGATTAACAAAAAACAATTGACTTGATTATTAATATTGATATAGTATGTAGTTTCTTTTAATATCCATATATATGTGGCACATAATTAAAATATGGATAAAAAGTAAGGATAAAATGATAAAAGTGATATCTTAGAAACGGACAAAAAAGAAAACATGACAATAATTTAAGAACGGAAGTAGTATGTTTTAAAAATATTATATTTCGTCTCTTGTTAGGGAAGTCAGCGGAAGAGGTCTACGTTAGAGCTTCCTTAGAGACATTTACAATTTCAAATTTCACACTTAGATCAAATTCAACATTTTTTACATCAGTTTTAGGCTTTATAGGCTTCTAGCATTAAAATTCTTGAATTTTGTTTTGTTAGTCTTGACAGGCACATCTCCTGCATGAAATACGTTGTCATCCTCAGTTTCAGAAGCTGTTTCATTATCTACCACTATTCTGAATTACTTGAGCAGGGTTGAGATCAGGTTTACCTAGCCTGAGTTCATAGTTTCCAAAAGAGGAAACAAAAGTTTCATCAGTACCAAAGGAAGATGAACATTTTGACCACAAGAGAAATCAGCCCAACACTGCTTGACTTCTACTTCATTATCAAGGCAAGAACTCCAAAAATAGTTCAAAAATGTCTAATAAATACTTTGAATTTAAGCAAACAGATCTTCAGTAATTAATGGTTCTTGGGTATTATCATCACTACAGGGTTCACATGGGTACTGAAACTGCTCATAGTTTAGCTGTCTCGAAGCTTCGTACAAAGCAATGCCAACACTTACCGATAGATTCAAACATCTAACATAAGTTTCAATCATTGGAATCCGAATTGTGCCACCGCCAAGTGATTCACTTTTGCAGTCGAGCAGGGCTTCAGGTGGTAGCCCGGAAGTCTCCGAGCCAAATACAAGCCAATCCCCTCTCCTATATGAAAATTCCTGCAGCATGCATAAGATTTGGGTTATAGTCGTCGTTCCTGATAACATTTTATTAATGAGACACAAACTAAACCCTGGTCTAAAATACTTAATTCACACAAAGCTCAAGGTTATAACAGGCAGTAAAAAATACTTAATCCAAACAAAGCTCAAGATTCTGACTGACCTGCAAAGCCGGAACTTAAAATCGAAATTAGCTAGTAGCAAAAGAAAAAATGGAAGACGAAAGCATCATCAAACTGATGGTTGCTCAACTCAACTCAGCCTTTTCACAGTCACTTGTGGTCGGCAACATCCCATTCGATTCGGTCGAAAGCAAGGTCATCACACACACCACACTCATTCATATCTCTCTTTATTACAAATGTCCAAATGTCCAATGTTAGTCTTGGTCTTCCCTTTTCCCTACTTATAGACCGGTTGATGCTGATAACTCGCACTTCCTAACGGGTGCGCTAATTGGTCTACGTTGTACGTGTCCAAACCATCTTAAGCAATTTTCTTTCACTTTATCTGCTATTGGGGTGACTTTCATTGTCTCACAATTTTTTTCATTACGAATTCTATCTTTCCTATTTTACCACATATCCATCTTAACATTCGCATCAGCTACGC
Source organism: Platycodon grandiflorus (assembly GCA_016624345.1). Classification (NCBI taxonomy): domain Eukaryota; kingdom Viridiplantae; phylum Streptophyta; class Magnoliopsida; order Asterales; family Campanulaceae; genus Platycodon; species Platycodon grandiflorus. The sequence goes on from JACONP010000362.1 coordinate 461,769, forward strand.
TCATCTTATTAGCATGTTCTTTCTTAGTTGCCCAACATTCGGTTCCATAAAGTAGTGCGGGTCTAATAGTTGTCTAATAAAACTTTCCTTCAACTTAACCGGTATAAGTCGATCACATAATACTCTGGATGCACTTCTCCACTTCACCAGGCTGATATTATCCTATGACTAACATCCTCTTACCTCTTACCTGCCCGTCTTGACTCTTGATTGATAATTGATCCAAATGATATTTCTTGACCATCAAACGGATGGTTGCTATATCATTTATAATGTCTTTTGTAAGCATAAATGTAAATTCCTGCTCGCATTACTTGGAAAGGTAAAAGTTACGATATGCGATTGCCTCAAATAGAGAGGAGATCTTTGGAAAGAGATAAAACACAGCAAAGAAAAAGAGGAAGATTTGAATTCTAACGTCTTTTCTCTTGAATCAAACTTGCATGAGTATTATGCCAAGAATTGACAAGCCTTCATTGTGCATGCAAAAGATACCAATGAAGTAGCTTGAAAGATTCCCCAACTAACAGCACCAAACTGTTGAGTTGTTGACGGAATTGCATGAACAAGTCCCTGCAAGACTTACCTAAGTATGGCTAGTGAAGTACTAAGAATCAGTACGTACGACTCTTCAACCACTCTAATTAGAAGAATAGTAGACAAGACAAACAAAACATGGCTCGTACGCTATCACTTTCACATAATAAAAGAAAGAGGAAGACAAATTGGGATCTCAGGTTCCTAAAACTTGGACTTCGAAATAAGTGAGTTCGGACATCCAAGATGTCTTTTCAAGAGCATCAAGTATTGTGATGAACAGTGATGAGGGAAATCTTAAAGGTAGCCAACCTTACTATTCATGTGGGAATCACGTGCCCAATAACATGAAATTCCACTTGCTGCCTAAATTTGTGGCTTCGTCAACCGGATCAAGTAGTATCCCAGACATGGGCACATAAAAGCTGTCCCAACCAGAGACACACAGATGAACCAATAACATGACCTTCTTTAATGACCTCTCCGCTCCAGTTGCCAAGCACATTAGCGAGAGGTTTTCCTTTGACTGTCCCATTTCTTGAGGCACTCCCAAGGTTGTTAGGGATCTTGAGTGGCTCGAGTACGAGCATGGCCGTGTTAAGTCATCTGTCAATACTTCCTCGAGGTTCACACAAGGGTTGTCGGAAGCTTCAAGCATGCCTCGACACTCGAGAGAACACCGAGAGGCTTCCCACTTGTCGTATCTTGATAGCAGTAAATATGTCGGAACTCAAAAGCCTCAAGAGGCACCTAGCTTTTGACAGGCCTTGGATTCTTCAAATTGTTTGTGGGCATAGACAAAGGAAAACTCTAATTTAATATCAAACCCTGGAAGTCTAAGAGTCACTCTGGGGTCCTCAGAGCCCTGGAGCAAAACTCGAGAATTAACTCACACTAGAATGCTAGATGCCGTAAACAAGTACTACTAGAGGACAACTCAAAATTGTATCTAAAGAAATTGAGATGGAACTTGGCAATTATCTGATCCGAGCGTCAGTATGTCCTCGAGAAGAGGTCATAAACTCTAACTTGCACTGGTGCATTACCATTTTTAGTTTCAATATAGTGCTTGTAGGAGCAACGAAAATCAAATTTAGTCTTTGCACACTGCAGTCCTTCCCCCCAACACACACACACACACACACAAATCCCACCGAAAAAGAAAAAAGATGACATAAAAAAGATGACATAGCAAATCTTTTTACGTTGCTCTTCTATTAATGAAACTGAAGAGGTATGTATATATGGAAGATTATTTCAGAAAAGAAAGATGTTCTAAAGCCGATGCGGGCATTAATCATAGACAAAAAGGTTCAGCGGTCTCAACAACAACCATGCACCTATTGTTAGATAGTTTGCAATTCTCAAGGTGGGAGCCAAGTAAAATTAATAAAGGTCTTTATTAAAATAATAATAGTCATCAAATTGTAAATTAGGGATACCATTTAATGGTAGGAATCCACAGATTGAAGACTTACAATGTGGATAGTTTTACAATCTTTGTTCTACATGATTCCCACATTGTTCAGGTCTTGTTGGACATTTGTTCAAGACTACAAAGGTGGAAGCCCAAAACCACATGCAGGCTCGGGCGTTTGCCTGAATATCCCGGGTCGAGGGCCTATATTCTTTTTGGACAAAAATCATTCAAAAAAAAATTTAAATGACTTACATTACCACCCTTTAGATGACACAGATTGACCCAGTCTCTGTTAGCGGGGATGTAGGTAGGATTGGTTCCAGCAGCCAGCTGATCCAAAACTCTATTAATAACAGTAAAGGGGAAATACGTATGCGAGGTTACAGAAACATCAATTGTGCAGACCCTACTTTCTCTTTCTCTCCCTATATTCATACTATTCATACTGGTGAGTTTCAGACTTTTGGCAAACTAAAAAAGTGATCGAGTAAGTTCGAGTTGCAGTGCATTTTCTCGAATTGAAGATTGTTTCATCCAGGAAAGATATTGCCGGTTCCCAGCACACGCCTAAGGAGCCTCATAAGAACATGATTATTTTGCCCTGTGATTATCTATTTAATTCGGATATTAGATAGTCCGCTAGCTATATTACCAACACCTGTCTTATCTAACTAATGCAAATTAGTACAGCAACATTTAAGGACATGAAGATTTATAATTGTTGACATAGCTATCAGAAAAGTGAGCCAACAATAAAATGGAATAGCTTGACTACTTACAGAATGAATATTTGTTCCTCTCTTGGTAAATGCCAGCAGACGTTTTTCACCATCCTATACATGACAGACTTAATGTATGAAACAAATTAGAAAGCTATATTGAACTTGTATTTCACTCACTACTTGAAAAGTAAAGAACCTGTTGACTGAAATAGTTCCGGAACTCTGCCCACGAGCTATGCTGTTTAACAACTACATATCTACACAGAGAGTTAATAGTGATAAAAGCTGAATCGCCGCACAGAAGTGAAAGACTCCTCAAAAACAGATTGGACAATGCTAGTGCAAGAAGATGCAAGTGTTATAAACTTAACTTCATCATTTACAAAAACAATTCCTTAAATAGAATGTGATGTGCTGCACAAATGTCTAGAAGGTAATGCTACTACAAGTCCACTCACAACAAAAGAATGGAGGCATGAGCAAATGAAAAGAGAAGAACACATGCATATCCATATGCATGCTTTCTAGACGTCCACAATTCTTACCTCTTACTTTATCAAGTAGAAGATTTGGATTGAAACGTCAAACGATCTACAGAAAAAAAAAGTATACTCCCTCCGACCCAAAAAAACGAATCATGCTTTTCAATTTTGTTTGTTCCAAATTTTTTTTTAAAATATATATATATATATATATATATAATTGCATTTCTAAAATATAAGCTTCAAATCTCCATATATTTTTCAAATTTTTTCTTCTCTTTGAAGATATGATATTTATCTAACGGGTCATTAAAAAAATAGTGCAATTTAAAGGAAATGTATATATAGAAGTAAAATTACAATATTAAAAAGTTCGACTTGTCAAATGTGACTCTTCTTTTTGAGATGGAGGGAGTGCTACAAATATACCCTTCATAATCAAAGGAATCATTCATCACTCACTTCTATAATTGATTTGCTTTGCAGATGAAGTGTGTATATTAGAGCCCGTTTGGTCGAGCGTTTTGGCCAAAACGCAGTAATAAAACGCAGCTTATTTGTAAAAAATGTGTTTCAATACTGCGGCAGAAAACGCAGCGTTTTCAAAACGCACCTGCGTTTTAAAACGCTGGAATTCCAAGCTTTTTCCCAAAACGCAGGTTTTAAAACGCTCCTAGGAAAAAAAAAGTTGCGTATTGAAGTGATATCCCAAACGTATTTATAAGGAAAGACCTGCGTTTTCTAAAACACTGCGTTTTGCAAACGCTGTACCAAACGGGCTCTTATAGTATGTCATGACATTTCGGTTAAATTTGAGAAATGTAGGACTAATTTATTTGGATGGCAGGAAATATTATCAGGAAGAAAAACAAGCTTGCAGACTGCAGCTTAACTCATGTCCCAAAGTCAGAGATACTCATGTCCAAATGTTCTAACTCAAACAGAATGCAATGCCCAAGCTTTGGTTTGATAAGGATACGGCCAGTAATCCAGTCCAGCACGCTTTAGTTTTGTATCATCCACCTGAAACCCCAGTGGCTGAATAAGAGAAAAATATTAAATTTAGTCAAACAACACAAGCTTAGTAACAGTTATTAAGCTGACAAGTTACAAATTAATAAATAAGTAAGTAATGACCTTGACATCCTCTCCGGTTGGTGAAGCAAGCAGAAATTTACAAATTAAATGATAATTGGTAGTACCTACCTCGACTAGGTGCAGTCCAACACCCGATGCTGCACAACTTCTAGCTATGGACCCAGTGTTTCCAGGAATCTGCAAAGGACCACAGAAATTTTAGATGCAGACGTCTGTCTGACCCACATGATTCAAGATTACTTCAAGGTAATGTAATTTAGAATCCCCACTTTACAGGCAAGATGTAGAACTTTATCTAAAGTATAGACAATACGACAGCAAAAGTGTTGGATTTTAGAATCCTCTCAATCAATTCTTAAGTTGCGTCAATTTGGTAAATTGGTAATTGACTAATTGATTGATTAATTTTTGCCTTTCTTGGTGAAATTTGAGATCAATCAATCAAGATTGTGATTGATAATATTTTTGGTATATCTTGATTGATTAGTTAATTAGAGGATGATTGATGTTAAATTAGGTAAATAATAGTTGACTTTAGATTAGTTTTTGTGTGATTGTTTTTTTGCCTTTCTTAAACTGTTTATATGTAGATGATTGAAGTTATTTGTGTAGTCATTGATTTTTTGATTTATTCAATCAAAGATATTGATTGATGTAATTATAGTAAATTATTATACTAACTCTAATATTTCCTTTTAGTGTTTTTCTTTCTTGTGTTATCTCTGAAAGGTAGTCTTGGAGGGTATTTAAGGAGCTGTTCACTGCCTTGTTTGGGTGCTTGAACCGTGAGAGATTTCTGAAGAAAAGAGTTAAACATACTTGCTGTTTGAAACTGAATGTGAGCTGAAATACTGTCACATCCTCCAACACATTCAATCTTGGTATTCAGAAACTGTGTTGAAGTTTCTGTTTTCTGTACCACGTTTGTTGCCAGTGATCAAATAGATAGGATTTCATTCCTTGAGTGGTAGATTGTACTCTCAGATTTATTCTATCTTTGTTAGGATCATTTGTTAAAGTTTCACTAGTTGTTTTCTTTGTAACGGGTTCTATATTTTCTAGTGAAAGGTTTTTGCCATATTGGCACGTCTACAAGTATTTATACTTGTAGATAAAGGTTACAACAATCTTGTTAAGTTTCTATTTTATTAATTCCGCTGCGATTCTCTTGGATGTTACGGTAGATGTTATCACATCTTTGATAACATTTACTATATTCCAGCATTCTTTTCCTTAGTTACATAGCTATAAAACTTTCAAAAAGTACAAGATGTAATTCAGCTAAGAACTATAAAATAAATCAGCTAGTAACTATGATTTGTCGACAGAACACAAGTGTCGACAAACACGTGGTGTTGGACACGGCAACCTTCAAAATGGGAAAAACACAAGGACACAGCCATATCTATATAATAACTAAATAAATATATAAAACATAGATGATTTAAGTACTTCGAGAGCTCCAATAAGTACTGTGATACTATCTTTTCTACCAAATACTCCCTCCGTCCCAAAAAAAAAAAAAATTGTCCCCTTTCCTCTTTGGTTTGTCCCAAACAAATAGTCCCATATCTTAAAATGGATAAAATTATAGTGTTAATTTTTTTAGGTACAAACATGTAAAGCTAAAATCTTATTAAGTTTGACTTGTCAAGTGAAACTATTTTTTTGGGACGAAGGGATTATTTGATATAAATAACCAAATCCTTGAGGGAATTGGGTAAACACCTACTCCATTTCCGGGGATCCTAATTTTCATGTGTGCGTATGTGTTGACGTGTCTGTGAGCACAGCTATTTTATACTCTCCGTCCCAAGAAAATAGTCCTATTTTGACTTTTTTGTTCAAATTGATCAAACTTTGGCCAAAAATTTATAAAAATTTAGTTAGCTTTACGAAAAAAAAAAATATTGTTATTGATAGTATTCTTAAAGGTGCATCAATGATTGAAATTCTTACCTATGACATAATAAATGTATGTTAGAGCCCGTTTCGTCGTGCGTTTTGGCCAAAACGCAGGGATAAAATCCCAGCTTATTTGTAAAAATTGTGTTTCAATGCTGCGGTGAAAAAAATGCGTTTTAAAGCACTGAAATTTCAGCTTTTTCCCAAAACGTAAGTTTTAAAACGCTGTTAGGAAAAAAAAAAACAGCGTTTTGAACTAATATCCTAAACGCATTTATAAGAAAAAAACTGTGTTTTGAAAATGCAGCGTTTTCAAAACGTTGCACCAAACAGGCTCTTAATAGTGATTTGATATTGTACTAGGTTGACTTTCTAAAAAGGAAATTGGACTAATTTCTTTGGACGGAGGGAGTAGAACAGAGTCAAGTTATTTTTACATAATTAATTTTACTATAGTTAACCAAAAACATATTCCATGAGACTCTAGGGTCAGCCTAGTATCAGATCCATCCTAAGTGCTGTTGTTACTTGGTGTCACATCAATAAGGGAAGGAGTTTGGGAAGAAAAAGAGGTCCCCTGGATAACTTGATGACAAAAAATGAACATCAAAGAGAAAAAATAAAAGAAAACAGCATAACGATAAACCTGCTAACTGTCAAAGGGCATTTTGGTGACCAAATAGATATAAATATTAAATCCGTGCGTTTGAAAGATGCGAGACATTTGGTTTAAAATGTGAAGCTGCCATTAACATCATAGAAAATTTTACAACGACCCGGTAACATCCTATTTAACCAAAACAAGTCGACTTTAACATCATTAAAGCCATCAATATGATCATAGAACTATCAACTATGACAAATAGGTATTATAATGAATCTACCACCTGCAGTTTAACCAAACAAGTCTTCCTTTCTAACTTATCAAGGAAAAAACTTAGCATTCAATTCGCTTCTAAAACTGACTAATTTAATTATTGAGAAACTCACTGTCAGTTCAGATGCTTTCTTCAAGCTCTATATATTAAGTTTCTCATTTCAACCTAAATCGCATAACTATGTTTCCCTTCGGAAAGTCAACACGAATCACAGTATCTAGTCATTAACAAGTTACTAAAATTAACTATGTTTGAAATTCTATTCAGCTCCTTTTGGTTCTCCTACCTAGCATGGACTGAGACAATCACCAGTTTCAAAGCAATGAAGAAAAGACTATTAAGACAGAAGCTTTCCAAAAAGCGAAAATTGATGCATTATCCGAAAAAGTAGGAATCAAGTACTTTCTGCAACATCATTAACATAGTTAACAAGAAGGCAATAACAATTTTCCCAAATCAATGTTCTTGTGTAGGAAATGCTTTATAGGGACATTGATGGTTTGTACTTCATGCATTTTCTAAGGGAAACAAAGGCCAACCGGAAAATTCATAATCAAGAGTTGTTTAGTTATTGTTAAATTTTCCAATTAGAAAAAGAAAAACATACGCAGAACTAAAATTTATTACTTGTTTAGCTTTCACTCCTTTTATAACTCCCATTTTCCAACGCCATCAGAAAATAAAAACATGAATTCTTTTCTGTCCTTCCTTTCTCACCCAAAATTCATGAACCAAACATCCACCTTGCACTTTTTTGCCATCCTCCTAACTTAAATATGATTGACGTACGAAATGCACTTCTTCGACAATTCCCATAATATGACCCCAAACAGTGGAGTGAAATCTAAAGTAAATTTTGTTATCTAAACAAGAAAATCATGAAATAGAAGGATAAGAAGGTCATAATTCATTAAAGAAGCAACAATGGGAGGAAAGAGTAATAATCATTAAAAAAATGCATTTTATATATGAGTAATGCTAGGTATCTCAAAAATTGACTTCTAACTAATGTCTCAAACATGTGCCAGGTCACACGTCTCAACCACTTATTTGTAGGGCCAACCAGTTTGCCAATCACATCATGGAATTGGAACCATAGCATTATTCATAACTGCAGTAACCTTGCAGGAACCAAACCATCAAATTATGATATATAGAATTACTCCCTATGCCCCACAATGAGTGTCCATATTTAAAAGAATTTGTCCCGAGATGAGAATCTGTTTCCTAATAAAATTACTAAATTCACCTTTGTCAACTATATGTCCAACTTCGTCAACTATATGTCCAATGTGCATTGCAGTTTATATAATATGGAAAAAGGTAAATGTGCTATGGAGTACAAAAATTGCCAAAAAGTCAACATCCTTAATTTCCATAAAAGATTAAAATAGGACACTCATTTTGTGAAGAATGGAGCACCAAGAAGCCAATAATCAACAAGTCAAAATCTATAAAATGGGTAGCAAGACAATATACTGAAACTATAACACACACACACACACAAATAAATAATGAGTTGGGGGGGGGGGTTACCTGGGGAGAGACCAAGACAACATGAAGAAGTCTAGTGGGTGAGACCTCTTTCAGTGCTTCCCCATCACTTAATCTCTTGGCTACACAATTCAAAAAAAGTTACAATAATATAGTATTGAGTGTGATGCAAACTCCATATACAGAGCAAATAAAAAAACAAGAAAATCATCAAAATGGCAGAGAGAGAGAGAGAGAGAGAGAGAGAGAGAGAGAGAGTAATAGGGCGGGGAAAGTAGAGTAGAGTAGGAGAGAAAGGGCAACTTCATCGTCTTCTTGACATCGGAAAAATAGGAAGAAGAAGAAGTACGACGAAGAAACAGAGGTCTGTAGTAGGAGGAGGAGGGGGAGCGGAAATAGAGCGGCGCTGATGTTGCCATGAAATCAAGCGTTGTTTTCAGACATGATGTCGCCTCCATTCTGCTACCCTCACTCTCTCTCTCTCTCTCTCTCTCTCTCTCTCTCCTGTGCTTCAAAAAGCTTGGAATCAGCCTACAACTCCTATAACTGTGGTCAGTTGCATTCTGTTTCCCTATCTTTTCTTCTCTCTCTCCCTCTCTCTCTCTCTCTCTATCTCCCTCAGTCTATTTTCTTCTTTTCCTTTTCTAGACAATATAAATGAATGGGGCTATTCTCCGCTATTTCTAAATACGTCTCCCTAATTTTATTTACAAAAAAATTAATATATAATTTGGTCTTGAATTTTTCATTTTTTGGTAATTTGGTCTTTGATTGATAAGATTTGTTTGATACTGTGATTCTTAAACTCAACATTTGAAACTTAATTAGTCTTTAACAGCAACGTTAATTTTTTTGAAAATACCAATTTTACCCTCACTTGTGACCGACTAAAATGTCTAGGTAGATTTGTTTCTTTTGGCGAAAATGGATCAATATTTTTCCCACTTTTTCCCACTCTTTAATAATTATCTCTCATCCTCATTTCTCTCTCTCACACAAAACAATGACTCCTACTCTCTCTCTCCCTTTCTTCGTTTTGATTGGGGCTTTTGCAAGCAAGCTTCTATCCCTCTTCTCTCTTTCGCTGCTATCTTATCTCTTCCCTTACTTGGAAAAATCAATGGCTTCCTCTTCAACAGTCGACTCAAATCAAGTTAACAATTTTGGATGGGTGAAGTGATGTCGATGTGGCTTGCGAGCTCCACAATGGACGTCACTTACCAAAAAGCACCCAAGAATGAGGTTTATTGGGTGTCCCAATTACAAGGTATATGTCAGTCATATTAAGCTGTGCAAGTTTTTTATTTTTTTATTGTGTTTGAAAAATTGGATAAATTGAATTTAATTAGTCCAAGACTTCAATTTCTGTAAGATCCGCAAAAGGATTGTGGGTATTTTAAATGGGTAGATCTTTTTCCCCAAAGAGTGATTGACGTAATCAATGAATCTCGAGATGAGGCAAATGAGTTGCAATTGAAAATGTCGAACTTGGAAATAAAGTTGTCCAAGAGCAAACAGAGAAATGCAGTTCTTAAGCAAGAAGTTGAGAGGCTAGGGCTTGAGTTGAGAAGCCAAGTAATGCAGTCAGCAAGGTTAAAATCTCAAAATAAAACCAATGAGTGGAAGAAGAAGATATACTTGAGATTGATTTTTGTTTTAGGCATTTTAAATGCCTTTTTAATCTATGTATTCACAAATCCAAGCAATGGACAAGTAATGTTGCCATAGAAATGGCTTCTTCTTTGTATTTGAATGGAACCCCGTTTTGCAATGTTACTGAATTATGCATCATGTTTTGTTTGAAATAGCTTGTTTTGTTTCTGCTTCAAATGGAGTCCTTGTGACCTAACAAGGATGACAAAATCAGATTGGTTTGTGTTTGCAATTTAGTTTCCTAATTAGAATTGTTCTTTAATGGACTCCCTGTTATATAACCAATTATGCAAATTATTAACAGGAGTAATGTTATGGGTACCTAAAGAGTACCAAATTTTTTGCACCAAATAATGTGTAAGCTGATGTAGCAGCTAATGTGATGCATTAATTATGATTTTTTATTTTATTTTTTTGTACTACATCAGCTGCCATATCAACTGACACATCATTTGGTGCAAAAAATTTGGTACTGTTTAGGTATCCATATCATTACTCTTAATAACAGATATCTCATTACATAATTCAGCAAACCAAAAGATTGGATTGGATTGGATTGGATTAAGTCATTTCATAATTTACCAAACCAAAGGAATTGAAGTAGTTACAAAAGTACCGAAAAAGAGTTAAAGTACTTACAAAAGTACCAAAAGAGTTACAAATATTCACCAAAAGAGTTAAACTACTTACAAAAGTACCAAAAGAGTTACAAATATTCACCAAAAGAGTTACAAAAGTACCAAACGAGTTACAAAATATTCACCAAATCAGTCATTACAAAATATTGTCCATCTTTCACCATCTCCCATGTCTAAGTCCTTAATCAGAACTGCTAAGAACCATGACCATGCACTGGTATTCTCAACTTGTATAACAGCCCATGCAATTGGCAAAATCTGATTATTTGCATCTCTACCAACAGCTATCAGGGTTCACCCTTCAGAAACCCTTTCAAAAAGCAGCCATCAACCCCAATAACCAGCCTACATCCACTGAGAAAGCCCTGTTTAAGGACATTAAAACAGATATATGTCCTTTAGAAAACAGGGGCAACCTCTGGATTGGGCTGATGATACTTGATCTCAACTGTACTTCCGGATTTTTATTCTTCAATTCTTTTACGTAGTCCCACAATTTTGCATAGTCCTCATCCATTGATCCTATTGCATACTTTAGAGCTTTTTCCTAGCCCTATGACACTGGCCGGTATGGACATTCAACTCATATTTGTTTAAAATTTCGGTGGCTATTTCCTCACAAGTCCAATTAGAATTGTTTCTAATCTTGCCCATGTACTGCTTGGCTAACCACTTCGATGACAATTGTCTACTCTTATTGGATCTCGAACACTTGTGCACTGGATTAAGAGACTTTACCCTGAAACTATGCTCATTCTTTTCTTTGCTAGCCCAAATCCTCCAAGGACGATTGCGAGTTGACACAAACGGACAAACCCTCATCTTTTCATTCTTAATGTACTTGAAGTCATATCCATTTTCAATTGCATAATTAGAAAGTGCTTCCTTAAACTCTCCGGCATTTGCAACTCTAGCCCAATCTTGAATACCACATCTTTCATGTCGGTTTTGTGTTAAAACAGTTAAATTTCATCTTCCTTTTCTTCTTACTCCTCACAGAATTATCATCCTCACTACTTGACTCAACATTACTTGGATTTGAATCAATATTAGAATCATATAAGTCCTCTTGCGCCTCTCCTCATCGAATTTAAATAAGTGACATTTTCATTTACTGGACCCTAACTCGCATTTTCGGTCCTTAACTCGCATTTTACGGTTCTCACTTCTTGAAATAGCTTTTTCTTTGTTGTTTTTCAAGTCTTCCCTCCTCAATTCAGCTAACTTATCATCACTAGTCTCAAAATCACTTGCACTCAAATCATACTCAGTTTCAGTTGATTCTTCATCAAAAATAGGGGCAATATATGATTCATCACTTGCAATACTACTCAATTGTTCCTCATTCTCATCATCTTTAGTTTCACTACTCTGATCATTAATGTTATCAACACCTACTTTTTTGCTCTGCACTTCCCTTTCCATTTACGCATTGTCATGATTATCATTCTCATTCCTCTCATCACCAAATCCAGCCTCTAGCTAATCTACTTCATTTGTTACACCCTAATCATTCCTCTTATCACCATTATTATCTTTCTTACCATTTTTATTACCCATGTTCTCATCATCAAGACCACCTAAATGTTCATTAATAATATCTACCAAGATGCAATCTTGATCAAGCAAACTCTTTGGATCAAACTTCATACCTTCCGGACAAACAAGCCTAGGAATTTCACCTAATATTACAGCTGTGTCTATATCATGTTCAACATACATTTCAACCTCATCTATATCATTAATCAAATCAATCATCTCCACAACCTCACAGTTAGAATACAATCTTTTAATCCCACTTTCTAAATCATTGCCAGTGACCTTGTAGTACAATGACTTCACATTTTATACTTGAGGAAACTACTAACAGTTTTCTTTATATCAAAAAAAGATAATGTGTTGGTGTCCCATCCACTTATAAAATTCACTTCACCCCCCACATACTTAAGTCCTTCCTTGTCACGGAAATTGCCACCATAATGCAAACGTATGGTAAAAAATGGCATTCTGCAACAGAATTTGTTTAATATTAGCCTAACTTTATTAAGAAACAAACTCACTCACTCACTTTCACACACACATACAATTACTTTTAAAACACATATTCACAGCTCCAACATACAATAAAGAAACAAACTCTCTCTCTCTCTCTCTCTCTCACACACACACACACACAATTACATATAAAACAAAAATAAGGGACCACAAACTACAATAAAGAAACAACCACTTCCAAACAATGCAATAAAGAAGAGGATGACTAATAACATGTTTGCATAGAAAATACATAAAGCATAATGAAAAGCCAATGATTTTGGGACCACATGGACCTAACCATGTTGACCAAATCAGATTTTTGCAAAGTATTTAAAAATAAAACTTTGAAGAAATACTCAACAGATCAATTAAGCATACAGACTAAACACAAAAATAAACAAACAAATTGTAAAACAGACAAAACATAACTCATTTAACAAACAAGTCACGAAACCCTAATTAATTTCTACAGAACAATTTGTAAAACAACAATAAACAAACATCATTTTACCGACAATAAAGTAAATATGATTAACAAATACTAAACATCATTTAACATACAGAAGAAACTCTAATTAATTTATACAGAAGAACTTGTAAAACGAAGTATGCATACCTCGGTTGTACAGCTTTATGCTTCAATGAAAGACCCAATTTTCTTCGATTCATTACTCAAATGCCTGATTGATCAAGAAATCGAACTCCCAATCTGCAATATCCAACCCCAATATACAAATTGAAACCCTAGTTGCTTTTGCTAATTCATTTGTTCTCCAACAGAGCTGTTAACTTTAATTCTTTTTCCCATTTTAATTTCTTTCTACCGTTTTATATTTACTCTAAAAAAACATGTTTTTCCATCTCAGCAAAAAATTTACCGCGTGGATCTTTATCAAATTCAGCGGATGGCAATTTTGTCTATTCTTGTTCTATTTTAACGCTGTTGTTAAGGATAACGGCTGAAGGGACTAATTAGGCTTCAAATGTTGAGTTCAAGGACCACAGTAAGAAATCTTATCAATTAAGGATCAAATCACCAGGAAATGAAAAGTTCAGGGACCAAATTATATATTAATCCTTACAAAAATTTCATTCAGTAATGGGGAGCGCTATTAACGCCCCCTTTTCTTATAAATACACCACTTTTCCTAATACACCCTCACAATAATTCCACACCTACCTAATTTATTAATACACCACCCCTATATATTTTTTTTTACCCCTTCCTAAAAATTTCTTTTTCTTTTTCTTTTCTTCTAAACCTAACCCCCCCCCACACACGGCAGAGCCCCCTCTCCCCAATCACGGCAGTCTCCCTCCTTATCTCCGGCAATCCCTCTCTCCCCCATTCCTTCTTTTTTTTTTCTTTTCAGATCTAACCCTCTTTATCCATCAATTTGTGTGCCCCTCCTTCATTCCCTCTTTCTTTTTTGAAAACCCTTTGAAAAAGATCAAAGATTTCTTGTTCAGCCCTATCGGTTAGGGCTAACCGAACAACACCCAGGGCCAAACAATAAATCTTTGATTTTTTTAAAGGATTTTCAAAAAAGAAAGAGGGAATGAGGGAGGGGGAAGAAGGAGAGAAAAGAGAGGGGAGGGGAAGAAGGAACTGAAAAAAAGGGGGGGCGTGGAAGAACAGACGAGAAGGGAGAGGGGAGGGGACTTAGCCTCAGCTCCACTGTTCCAGGCTTCCAGCACATTCTCATGGAGTTTCAAGAGGGGGAGAGAGAGAGAGAGAAGGGGGAGGGGAAGGGAAGAATAAGGAAAGGAAAAAAAAAAGTAAAGGAAAAAAAAAAGGTAAAGGGTATTAACGTCTTTTTAAATGATGTCATTTTTATAATTAATTTTGGGGGGGTGTATTTAGAGGAAAAGACTATGATATCTTTATCCCTTCCAAAACCCTAATTTCTTCACTTCTTTTTTCTCTCCCTCTCCAGCTGTTACCCTCTCCCTTCTCTCATTGCCACTATTTGTCCTTCTTCCCCTCCCCTCCCCTCCCCTCTCATCTCCTTCTTTTTTCCTCCGAGATCTCACCCCTAAACACATCATATTTCTATAAAAAAATTTCAAAAATCTCTCGTTTGGCCATGGTTGATCGAACAAACAAGTGTTGTTCGGCTAGCCCTAACCGAACATCACTGTGATATTCGGTTAGGCCTAGCCGAACAACACTCGGTTGATCAGTCAACCATGGCCGAATGAAATATTTTTGAAATTTTTTAAATGGTTTTCAAAGAGGAGGGAGGAGAGGAAAAAATAAGGGAGGGGAGCACAGATTGATGGAGAGAGGGAGGGTAGGTTTGAGAAGGAAAAAAAAGGGAAGGCGAGAGCAAATGAATACTTACATTGACGAAAGCGAGGGAGAGACTCCGCTGTCGTGCTTTGGGGGGACGGGAGGTGAGGGAGAGACTCCACTGTCGTGCTTTGGGGGGACGGGAGGTGACGGAGAGACTCCACTGCCGTGCTTTGGGGGGCGCGGGTTAGGGTTAGAAGAAAAAGAAAGAAAGATGAGTAATTTAGAAAAGGGTAAAGTGAAAAATATATGGGTGGTGTATCAAGATAAATCCAAAACAAAAGGAGCGATGATTCTGCCTTCTCTTTGGAGAGAGTCCCTCTTTTCTGCAAATCTAAACCGCAAAGTGAAGCAAAAATTTGGAAAAACGAGCAACTTGAAAGAAATTCATCAAAGTTAAAATTTGCGCAAAAGATAGAACCAAAGTAGGGCGAGGGAGGAAATTTTGGTACCATGTCAAACAGGACATAAACCTTGATATTGACTTTAAAATTGATACCCCCCCCACCCAAAAATAAAGAGAGAGATGGGTGGCAGTGCCACATAGTGTGTGAAGAAGATGAGTAGTAGGTGTATGTTGGAAAGTGATTGAGAAATAAAATGTGTATATGTTGTAATATCAAAGTTGTTGGGGGTGTATTTACAAGTTTTGGGGTATAATAAAAAATAAGGAGGGTGTATTTAAAAGGGATACGGGTAAAATGTCTTTTTAAATAATGACATTTTTTAATAAAAGAATGAGGGGTGTATTAGAGGAAAAGAGGGTATTAATATCCCTACTCCAAACATATATACATCTCTTAACAAAAAATAATACGTTAGAAATTTCATTTTCAAACCAAGTATTAGATTATTTTTGGTTGTGAGGTGTTACGTTTTAAGCTAACAAAAGATTGATTAATCAGGGTGAGAATAATTTTTTTGAAACCGAACCTGACCGGACCAATGGAATTGGACCAAACCAATACTTTTGGTTTGGTTTCGGTTCTGAATTTTAGTAGAAGTTTTAAAACTTATAAAATAGTTTTGAACCAGACTGAACTAATATATGATATATATATATATATATAATATAATAGAATTATAATGTATTTATAAAAAAATTAATATTTAAAAATTTTAATTTCTAATCCTAACCCTAACTCTTAAGTATAAATATTTGAAGTTATATTTCACTATTTCAATAGTGAAACATAGTGTCGATCATTCAAATGTATCAACAATGATATTAGATTTTATGATTTTGATGCGGGAGCATTGAGTTACGATCTTCGCAAAGAACCAAACAAAGTCGTGGATGCATTACAAGTGGGTGAAGATGGTCTAACGTTGTCTCTCGAGTCATTGGTGATGCAAACTAGGAAGGTTCAAGAGTTTGGAAGGCCTTTGGAGGTCACATGCGCAACGAGGGAGGATTTTTGGACAAAAGAAGGCATTGGGGACATTCTGGCTAGAGAGCGATCGCCCTCTCTTGGACAAAGCGATCGCCTTTGAAGTAATCGCGAGCCAGCGCCACAAAGCGATCGCTTTGTGGCGTGACAAGCGATCGCCCTGTGACCGAGGGCGACCGCGAGTTTTCCGCCGTGTTTTGACTCCCAAACTGTATAGGATTGTTTTCTATTCCTAGGAAGAGTAGTATTCTTAATGTTTACACTTTTAGGATTAGTCTTCTATTCCTTGTTAGATTAGGATGCTTTGTAAACACCTATAAATAGGGTTAGATCTAAGTTGTAAAAATTCAGATTATTGTTATATAATTCTCAAGGAGAAATTTCAAAGAACAAGGTTGTTCTTATTTTTGTCTATTATTTCCTTAGGTCTAGGAAGTGATATTCAAAAGGATTCTTTACGATAGGTGAGTGAAGCCTATCCGGTGAATCCAAACGAGGTCTTTACGTTAGGAGAGTGAATCCTAACCGGTGACTCGTGTTCTATCTTCTATTTTCGCTGCAACTTTGATCATTGTTTCATCATCTTCATCCATAATTTCGTAGACGACAAATCCGGCGTTTGTTACGCATCAAATTTGGTATCAAAGCTTAGGTCTTTTACAAATTCCAACTTTGTAAACGATCATGGCGGAGGAAGCGGGATGCCCACGTGGAATTACCTTGGAACAAGCTGCAAATTTACGAAGAGATCGTGAGATGCAAGAACTACGTACACGAATGGATCGCGTGTTGCACTTACTAGAGAGACCACAAGGTCATGTGGAGGTTGAAGAATCCAATTCGGATGAGGAGGAAGTAAGGGAAGTAAGGCGCCCAAGGCCTAGACAACAACAAGTACGGCTTAGGAGGACGACGATCGAGGCTTGAAGCTCGACATTCCCGATTTTGATGGTGCTATGGATCCGGAAGGATACTTGGATTGGGTTCGAAGAGCGGAGCGGATTTTTGAATACAAGGAGTATAGTGACCACAAGAAATTCAAGGTGGCTATCCTCAAGCTTACAAGGTACGCGTCCATATGGTATGAAAATTTAAAATCTCAACGAAGACGTGAAGGAAAGTCAAAAATTGATTCTTGGGACAAGTTTAAAAAGTATCTTGATCGAAGGTTCTTACCTAGTACTTATCGACAAGATAACTTTACAAAACTCATACAATTAAAGCAAGGGAATTCTACCGTTTCCCAATATGTGGAGGAGTTTGAGAAGCTTTCAATTCTTTGTGACATGCAAGAGCATGAGGAGCAAAAGATTGCGAGATTTATGGGAGGGCTAGATGTCGAGATAGCCAACATAGTAGAACTACAACCATGCTTTACCTTTGAAGAAATTTGCAAGGTATCAATCAAGTGTGAGCGACAAGTGAAGAAGAAAAGGGTGGGTAACAAGATGACTTTTTCAAGGGGGTTTTCAAGTAATTCGGCAACAAGCAACGTGGCACCGAGCAATCCAAAGCCCAATACTCAAGCGGAGAAGCCCAACAAGAGTACCACAAGTGAGAAGGTCGAAGGAAAGAAGCCGATCAAGAGCAAGGACAACGTGAAGTGTTTTAAATGTCAAGGATATGGTCACTACCAATCCGAATGCCCCACCAAAAGAGTCTTAACTATTCATGAGATTCGAGAGATTGAAGACAACCTTGCAACTCAAGAACAAGAAGATGAATCCGAGGAAGAAGAGGTAGAGGAGTTTGACTCCGAAGATGTCAAGGGGGAGACACTAGTTTTGAGAAGATCTTTACATGCGAAGCCAACGGCCATGGAAGAGGAACAAAGGGAGCAAATCTTTCATGCGAAATGTCTTGTGCAAGGAAAAGTGTGTGATGTGGTAGTAGATGGAGGGAGTTGCGCGAATGCCGTATCAAATATCCTCATCGACAAATTGAAGGTCCCAACCACAAATCACTCTCGTCCTTACAAACTCCATTGGCTCAATGATGGATCCGAGGTCAAGGTAAATCGCCAAGCCCTAATCTCTTTCTCTATGGGAAATTATCATGATGAGATACTTTGTGATGTGGTTCCAATGGATGTATGCCATATACTTTGGGACGACCTTGGCAATATGATCGATATGTGACCCACGAAGGGAGGGAGAATGCTTACATTGTGAAAAAGGATGGTAAGAAGTTCAAGTTGAATCCTTTGCCACCCTCCAAAATAGTTCCCATCAAGAAGCCCCCACAAAAGACAAACTTATTGGCAAGTGAACGAGAAGCCGAACAAGCCGTCAAGGATGGACAAGCGATTCTCGTTATTCCTCAAGGGGTCCAAAACCAAGAAGGGGAGGAACTACACCCCTTAATGAAACCCCTACTCAACAAGTTCAAGGATGTATTTCCGAAGATCTACCACCGGTTTGCCACCAAAGAGAGGAATTGAACATCAAATCGACTTGATACCCGAATGCCACTTCCCAACAAACCGGCATATCAATGCAACCCAAGAAACGAAGGAACTACAAAAGCAAATTGAGGAGTTGCTCGCAAAGGGATATGTGGAAGAAAGCATGAGTCCATGCGGTACCCCCTTCTTGTACCCAAGAAAGATGGATCATGGCGAATGTGCGTGGATAGTCGAGCAATCAACAATATCACTATCAAATATCGATTTCCAATGCCACGCTTGGATGATATGATTGATGAACTTCATGGTGCTATATTCTACTCGAAGATTGATTTGAGGAGCGGTTATCATCAAATTCCGCGCGAAGGAGATGAGTGGAAAACGGCATTCAAGACAAAGCACGGATTATATGAATGGAAGGTGATGCCATTCGGGCTCACAAATGCTCCAAGTACGTTTATGAGATTGATGAATGAAGTATTGAGACATTCCTTGGTTATGTGGTATCGAAGGAAGGAGTTTCGGTTGATCAAACAAAGATTGAGGCAATCAAATCTTGGCCTATTCCAACCACTATAACGGAGGTACGTTCATTTCATGGGTTAGCTTCTTTCTATAGACGCTTTATCAAAGATTTTAGTACGATTGCAAGTCCTATGACCGAGACCTTGAAGAAAGGGAAATTTGAATGGACTTCGGCGGCCCAACAAGCTTTTGAAGAGCTTAAGGAAAAGTTATGCAAAACACCGGTTTTGGCTTTACCCGATTTCTCACAACCTTTTGAGGTTGAATGCGATGCTAGTGGAGTGGGTATTGGAGCGGTGTTGACTCAAGGAAAAAGGCCCATTGCCTATTTTAGTGAGAAACTTGGAGGTGCGAGACTCAACTATTCTACCTACGACAAAGAGTTTTATGCCATGGTTCGAGCTTTGGATCATTGGAGTCACTACTTAAGGCCGAATCACTTCGTCCTACATTCCGATCATGAAGCATTGAAGTATATTCATGGGCAACACAAGTTGAAACCAAGGCATGTTAAATGGGTGGAATTTCTACAATCCTTCAACTTTTCTTCAAAGTACAAGGATGGAAAGAACAATGTGGTAGCGGATGCATTATCTCGAAGATATTCTATGCTCACCATGATGGATGCAACGCTACTAGGGTTCAAACTAGTATGCGAATACTACAAGGAGGATCCGGATTTTGGCTCTATTGTGCGAGATTGCGAGAAAGGATCGAATGGGAATTTTGTGCTACAAGAGGGATTCTTGTTCAAGGGCAATCAATTATGTATTCCCAAATGTTCGATAAGGGAATTGTTGGTTCGAGAAACTCATGGAGGAGGCCTAGCGGGACACTTCGGCATCAACAAAACATTGGAGTTATTGCAAGAACACTTTTATTGGCCGAAGATGCTTGGTGATGTGCAAACCATTATCTCTAGATGTGCTACATGTCAAAAGATGAAGAGCACATTCCATCAAGGTTTATATACGCCTTTGCCCGTGCCGAAACAACCATGGAGTGATGTGTCAATGGACTTCATTGTGGCTCTACCAAGAACGCAAAGAGGAAAGGATGCTATAATGGTAGTCGTGGATCGATTCTCAAAGATGGCGCATTTCGTGCCATGTCACAAAACGGATGATGCTTCCTTAATTGCGGATTTATATTTCAAGGAAATTGTACGTTTGCATGGAGTACCAAAGACAATTGTGAGTGATAGAGATAGCAAGTTTCTTAGCCATTTTTGGAGATCTCTTTGGAGGTTAATTGGCACAAAGTTGTTATTTAGCACATCTCATCACCCGCAAACGGATGGACAAACGGAAGTCACCAATAGGACTCTTGGAGTGTTACTACGAGGACTAGTTGGGAAGACTCAAAAAGATTGGGATTTGAAGTTGGCTCATGCGGAATTTGCTTACAACCGTACACCAACTTATGCAACTCAACATTCTCCATTTGAAGTTGTGTATGGAGTTAATCCTTGTTTGCCGATTGATATGGTGCCTACTCGAAGAGGGAAAGAGCAACCGGATGCATTCAACAAATTGAAAGATATCAAACATTTTCATGAACAAGTTCGTGCAAGAATCGAGAAGGTGAACGAGATGTACAAGAAGAGAGCAAACAAAAGTCGCAAGCAACCGGAATTTCAACCCGGCGATCTAGTATGGCTACATTTGCGGAAGGAGAGATTTCCTAGCAAAAGGAAGAATAAGCTAATGCCAAGAGCCGAAGGACCTTTTCAAGTACTTGAGAAATTTGGTGATAGTGCTTACAAGTTGGACCTACCCGAAGAGTATTCGATAAGTTCTACATTCAATGTGGGAGATTTATCACCATACTTAGAAGACAAAATGCTTGAAGAATTGAGGCCAATTCTTTCTCAAGAAGGGGAGGATGATGCGGGAGCATTGAGTTACGATCTTCGCAAAGAACCAAACAAAGTCGTGGATGCATTACAAGTGGGTGAAGATGGTCTAACGTTGTCTCTCGAGTCATTGGTGATGCAAACTAGGAAGGTTCAAGAGTTTGGAAGGCCTTTGGAGGTCACATGCGCAACGAGGAGGATTTTGGACAAAAGAAGGCATTGGGGACATTCGGCTGAGAGCGATCACCCTCTTGGACAAAGCGATCGCCTTTGGCGAATCGCGAGCCAAGTTTCGCCACAAAGCGATCGCTTGTGGCGTGACAAGCGATCGCCTGTGACTGAAGGGCGACCGCGAGTTTTCTGTGTTTTGACTCCCAAACCGTATAGGATTGTTTTCTATTCCTAGGAAGAGTAGTATTCTTAATGTTTACACTTTTAGGATTAGTCTTCTATTCCTTGTTAGATTAGGATGCTTTGTAAACACCTATAAATAGGGTTAGATCTAAGTTGTAAAAATTCAGATTATTGTTATATAATTCTCAAGGAGAAA
The DNA here is from genome assembly GCA_016624345.1 of Platycodon grandiflorus. Lineage (NCBI taxonomy): Eukaryota > Viridiplantae > Streptophyta > Magnoliopsida > Asterales > Campanulaceae > Platycodon > Platycodon grandiflorus. The sequence goes on from JACONP010000362.1 coordinate 483,651, forward strand.
TTTCAAAGAACAAGGTTGTTCTTATTTTTGTCTATTATTTCCTTAGGTCTAGGAAGTGATATTCAAAAGGATTCTTTACGATAGGTGAGTGAAGCCTATCCGGTGAATCCAAACGAGGTCTTTACGTTAGGAGAGTGAATCCTAACCGGTGACTCGTGTTCTATCTTCTATTTTCGCTGCAACTTTGATCATTGTTTCATCATCTTCATCCATAATTTCGTAGACGACAAATCCGGCGTTTGTTACGCATCAGATTTGCTTGTAGTGGAAAAGAAAAAAGAAGATCAATTAAAAATATTGAAAAGGTTCGGGGCATTTAGCCCCTCAGAACAAAAAAATGTGCAGGATTATTCAATAAGAACCGAACCAAAGTATTGGTTCTAATATATTTTGTTTGGTTGTGGTTTTAAATTTTTTAAGAATCAAAGTATTGATTTAGTTCTAGCTCTCTCATTTTTTTTTGTAAAAACTGAGTCAAACCGGACCATGATTATTAACATTAACAAGTATCTCAAGGGTGCCCGTTAGCCGGACTCATCACGTATTTCCACATGTAGACAAATAGTTTTGTATACAACAAATCGATTTAGAAGGGCCAAATTAGCCTCTTTAAGATAGTTCAAGACATCTGTGCAACAAGTCATTCAACAATGGCCCGGCTAAAACAGCTGAAAAGTACAGAGGCCAGAGTGAAATATACACACTTTATATAAAATTGCGAAGAAGCAAACAGCACAAATCTAACGAACCCAACTGCGGCAACAAAAAAAAGGGTCTTCTCCATCAACCAATCTTGCTTAAATTTCCAATTGGTACGTATCACACAAAACTGGTTCATGTAATTTTTGATTCTACGATCTTAATTTTGGACTATATTTTAGCTGGTTTATCAGTAGTTTGAGATTAATTCGTGTTTATGATGATATACGATCCGATCCTGCTATGCCTTTGAATGGTTAATTTGGGGAGGTAGAACTAAGTTATGTGTGTGTAAAAATCCGATCTTTGTTATGCTTTTGATTAATATGGTTGCCGAGGTTGAATTTTGTTGGGCTTTACTGTCTGATTGAAAGACAAAATAGGGTTTGAATTGGGATTTTGATGTGTTAAGCGTACACCCTCCTTCAGGGAATGAATATTATCACTTTTGTATTTTCATTTTGTTTCAAAAGAGAATTTCGAAGATTCTAATTGCATGATTTGGTAGTTCATCTGGAATAAGCAAACATAATGATAGCAAAAAGTTGTGAATACCAAGAGAACGATCTTCCTTTACTCCCATGAATCGCTTCAAGTGACATTCTTTTTGGGATTGAATGAGTATAGTTTTCTAAGGAGAAAAAAATTAAATTGGACGTTGGTACCTTATTTCTATCTATCTATCTATCCAAGCATATCTCACGCAAAGACATGATAAAAGATTGACCCAAGAAAGAGCTTCACCTTGGTTATGGTAGTGGATCAGGGGTGATTGCTTTGTGATAAAAAATCTCAGAGATGTATTCCCTTCTAATTGAAGCATTCCCTATACACTAAAGAAAAGTGCATATAGTTTATCACCCGCTTCTTGCAAACTACTTAGTCGAGCAGAGTATACAGTTATGCTAGTAAAAAATAAGCTCTTTGAAATTCCTTTCTTCTTTCTTTCCTCCATTGATTAATTTCTCTTATGCTTTAGCCTCTACAGTTTCGGAAAGTAAAAAAAAATAATGAAAAAAGAAGAAAAGGTATAATTATAAGCCACAAGTGTTGTTGGGGAACTAACAATAATTTTAAGAATCTTCTGGATAAATCGTTTCCAGGACTTGGTACTATTGCAGATCTACCTAAATAAGCACGGGTACTTGACATTTATTTCTCATTAATCAGACAGCACTTAATGTACTTATATTGTCTATTTTATGTCTTATTAAGTGATTTGCTTAACCAGATCCTGGTTGTCAACATTGGCACCGTATTCAAATTACGTATCCTGGTTGTCCATATAAATCCTAGGGACTGTACATTATTCATATAAAAGTAGGATTAGTCCTATCTGAGTAATTAGAGATTATAAGCATAGGACGTCCTTGTATTTAGGTAAAGTGAATTAAGCAAGAATACTATCAGTTTCCAGGACATGTTTTCTCTTGAATCTTTCCGCTATTATTGCAGACAGAATATCTTCAATGAGCTACTAATCAAGCGTGAAATTCAAATTTTGATGTGACAGTAGTCGAGTGCTACTAAAGTGACCCTAACACACTTTTCAACTAATGAGATTGTTGAGGTTAGCAGATGGAGTTCTACTATAAATTTGGACTCAAATCTCTCAGTAGTGACTGCTTTCTAATTAGAGCAGTCAACCTAATGGGCCGTAAATCTGAGCTTTTATCACAGAACTAACAATTATCCCTGCTATTGATTAGTGTGATGCTACGTACTGTTCTTTGGTTACTTCAGTCCCCTTAAATGAACTATATATCCTTTCCAGGTCATGAATAAGCGGGCTAATGCTCATAGTCATTTAAGGGAATGAGTGAGTTAAACATTGGTACAAGATGACTAGAAAAGAAAAGGCTACGACAGAAGATTGATGGCTCTGTAATTTGCTCTTTGATGTACACTTCTAGTCCTGGTGTACATATATGTGCACTCCTTTTCAATGATCTGATTTACAGTTACATGCAATGAAGAACTAAATAGGTGTCCATAAAAGAGAGGGTGCCACTTGTGAATCCTGATCTTTGGTTGCTACAATGATAATAGTGTAGATTCATGCAGCACTTCAAAATTGAAATGCACTCACTACGTATTTGGACTAGTTGTCACGTTCCAACCACCCAGCCTCATCCCTATATGGAACTCCTAATAGAGGTGTGAGAGTTCAGACGTGATAAAACAAACAGTCTCATCAAGTCACACAATAATGGGGGATTGCAATCTAAGATTGGAACTAGAAGAACCTTCATGAAATCAGGAAAAACTTTCCTGAAATCTGTCCCACAGATTCTGGTATGGGAACAACTTCTAAGTTGTGACGAAATTGGTCTTCAGTTTCAGCATTAGCTTTAGTTGCGGTTTTGGTTTTGAGGCTCCAAATAAGGGCTTTGAGTTTTATATATTTATAAGTACGAACATGATTTTGGGAATAGATCTATTCTAAGAATATATATTTGGCTTTGATTGTTGATGTTGTTTTCTAGTTTAATGTTACTTTTAGTAATTCCTTTGTCCCTGACACCCTGTTTGATTTGAGCCTGCGGGAGGGGTAGGATAGTAAATAGGATAGTAATAGTACTGGCCAACAATTGGCGTTACACACCTAGGACCACTAAGAGAAAGCGGAATGGGAAGAAGAATGAAGGCAGGCTAGACTCTTGGAAGAGGACATTCTTGATCTTGTGTCTCATAAATGAGACAAACGAGCTATTTATAGGCAACTGAGAGGGGCCTTATGTGACGGGCCATATGCGGTCCGTGCAGTGCGGTGGAGCCCCCTTATTGACTTGGTCGTACGAATGTGCATATGAGTGTCGCGCTCCCAATGGGGGACCATCCATAATTTCTCCTGCCATGTGTCAAACCTTCATTCCAACCTCCAATCCACAACCCTCCGTAGCGATCCTGAATGTGGAAAGGTACCTCTATGCTGGGATGCACAGGTGGTCTTTCGCGCGAAGCGCAGTGCCTTCGCTGTCCCTCCAAGGTTGCGGTGAGACAGGTATGAGAGCTTCCCTCTTGAATGGGCTACGCACACGTCCAGGCGACATCCCTTACTCGGCACGCCATTCTTCCGCGTGGGCATGCGCGGGGCACGTGGCACGACACCATCACGTGCGGGTCACGTTGCGCACCAGTCAGAACCCTGTTTCGATACCCGCACCTATCCTACAGTCACAAAAGAAGAGGTACAAGTTTCTTTTTAAATTTTCAGAAAAGAAGGGGTACGTTTCCTTTGTAGGAAAGCGGTCTTTAGCACAATGACTTTAATACCATATGAGTTTGTGGATGAGAATAAACAAGTCAAATCAACTAAAGCAAATTGAAATTATGGCCACATAGTGACATGGATGTATTAGGGAGATGATGGATTCGGTTATTTTTTTAATTTGCGCCACAAGTCCAGCATACCCCTTCATTGGGCGGAGGGACTACTTTGTATACTAGTTTCTCTTGAAGCTTCATGTATTTGATCCAATGGACTAATTTGTTTCATATATAGATGATCTTATTATTAATTGAATTTTTTGTTCCAAAATGATGTGTCACTAAAGGATTCAAACCGCATTTAAAACTGAAACTATACCAGTATAAAACCAAAATCAGTTGTTTGGTGCGGTTTCACTTTTATCTTTTAGAGAAAACGATCTTGGGGTTTGGTTTTGTTATCAGCTAAAAGCTGGTGAAATCAGAGCCATGCACTCCCCTACTCCCTACCATGCACATACATCTGCCACCCTCTCTCATTCCAATACATTACACAATCACAATCCTAACACACCTACTTTCATTATGAGGACATACCAAAACAGCTGTTAGCCCCGTGGTAGTCTTCATTATCTCATGGGGTCTCTTTCCTGATCCCACAAGAAATCACACATGATCCTCTCAATCATCTCCATAATCGCCACACCAACGCGTTTGTTGAATAAAGGTCAAAAGTAGGTCAGGATTCTGGAAAAACAACCTTACATAAAAGTAATCCTGCTCGCTAAAGATTAATAAGCTCGCATCTAACCGCCCAACCTCAACACGCCCGACAACCTAATCCTAAACAAATGATGGACCAAAGATTGCCTCCAAGAAGTATACCAAGGTAAGACACAGGCCACTCCAAAATCTCACCGTTAAGCAACGACGAATACAAGACAATATCCTGTCTGGTCAAATTAACCCTCGTGTGCCCACACATGGACAAGTTAATCTCACCTCTATTTATGAAGCAAAGTCGGGACATTCTGAAAATATCTAAGGCTATCCTAGTAGAACAATTGTATCATCAACAAATCACAGTAGAGACATGAGTTACGTTAGTCCGTCCCACCTAACACTCAACCAGACTCTCCTCCTCTCCCTCGGAAGTCATACGGCCTAGGAAATAGTCAAGAAGAGTGTAATGAAATAGGAACTGAGGATGGCCCTGTGCCTTACCCCTTGAGGTAGAGGCCCGTCCTTAGGCTTTCCATTTACAATAACATAAACTGAGGAAGATGTCAAAAACTCTCGGATCCACTTTCCCCATCTAGATCCAAAACGCTTCTGCGCAATCTTAAGAGTGAGAAATAACCCTATCATTGGCCTTCTCCAAGTCCAACCACATTTTCTACCATCAGATCATCCACTACCTCATTAGCAACTATAATGGCATCTATATCTGGCAACCACTACTAAAAGTACTTATGTTGGCTCCTTTCTCGCTCTCAGAACCCCATTGTGTTTAATTTCATTTGGAAAGTGAAAATTCCCTCAAATATTAAAGCTTTTTCTTCGACCCTTGTTCATGGTAAACTGATGTAGTTAGAGGAAGCCCAAGAAAGATTCGATAAATGCACTTTTGGGTTGTCCCGTTCAGCTTGGAGTTTAGGAGTTTTCTAATATTTAAATGGTCCTAGAGTCTTTTCTTGCAGACTATTATCTATCTTTTGGTCCTATTGCTGTGTGCTAGAGCTCTTTAATAAGGGCTAATTTGTCTTAGGACTATAATTGTGGGCTGCTAGGATGCTTTTATAGTACTTGAGTTGAAGTTTGTGGCTGTGTGGGTTGTGTACGCTGTTTCTGGCCGAAGTTAGTTAATGCTTGGGCTCCATTTTGTCTTGGCCCCAAGCCTTGGTCCTAGCTATACCTTGTACTGGCTCAGATTAAGGAGGGAATACAGAATATTTCAGCTTATGATTTTGATGTGCCATTCATCTTGATTTTGGGTGAGATGCTCAAGGATGATGGGGGTGATGCCCATGGGAAACTAGGTGGTGATGCCTAGGCCTATCGTCTAGTTTATGCTAGTTCTTATTCTATATCCTAGTTGTTCTCCTTACCTTCCTTTCCCCTTCAGTTCTGCAAATCAGACCAGGCCTGAATTCTATTTATTCTCAACCCTAAATCAGCATATATACCTTTATTCCCTTTAGTTCACCAAATCCAACAACAATTAATAACTTAAATCGTCCTTGCTGTTGTCATGCATCAGTTTTGGTATCAGAGTCAGTGATCCTATCTTTGTGAAGTCTCAAATCTTATCAATTATGACGTTCAGTATTCCAGATTTTGAAGGAACAGATGATTCAATTGAAGATTATGTCGATGTCTATAACATGTCGGATGATCAGAGAATTAGGTTCGTGAAGTTGAAACTCATGGACTGCCACAAATGTGGTGGTTGAGGCAACTGCCAATTAGGACACGGCAAGAGATGAAATCCATGCTTAAAGAAAAGTACATGATTCCAGGTTTCTGTAGTAAGTTGCCTGAACAACTTGCTAATTTACAACAGGGCAGCATGTAGGTAACGGAGTATGTGGACAAGTTTTATGAGTTAATGGTTCAAAGTTGAGCTGTGAAATACTCCCAACTAATTATTCGCAAGATTTATAGATTGTTTAAGGGATGACATATGGCAATAACTAGAAGAACTACTATACAATCTCAAAGATGCATTCAAATTCATAATTGGTACCAAAAGGTTGCTACTTTTCTCAAAGACATGGAAATCTACATTTTTAAAGAATATGAATTCAGCAAAAAACTTTCATGATCCGGTTATTTCTTTGGCAGAATTTGTGGAACAAAGGTTATCATACAGATGAGTACATCGATTTCGAAATTTTCTGTTCAACACCTCAAGTTAAATTAAAGATGAAATGTGGACTTAACATTTGTAGCATGAAGACATGGATATCGGTCAGTTCTGGCATCATATTCCAACATTTCAAAACTCGAGGCTGAGTTTTCTCCCACAAAGGGAGAATGATGCTGTTAGACAAAGCCAAAGAAAGATTGGATAAATGCAATGGGTTGTCCCGTTCAGTTTGGAGTTTAGGAGTTTTCTAATACTTAAATGATCCTAGCGTCTTTTCTTACAGTCTCTATTGTCTACCTTATGGTCCTATTGCTGTGTTGTAGAGTTCTTTAATAAGGGCAGTTCTGTAATTTGTCTTAGGACTATAATTGTAGGCTGTCAGGTTTGCTTTTATAGTACTTAAATCAAAGTTTTTCGCTGAAGGTAGTTAATTAGGCTCCAATTCATCTTGGCCCCAAGCCCCTTGGTTCTTCTTATACCTTGTATTGGTTCAGATTAAAGAGGGAAGGCATAATTTTTCAGCCTATTATTTTGATATGTGATGCATCTTTATTTTGGGTGTAATTCTTAAGAACGATGGGTGTGATGCCTAGGCCTATCGTCTAGTTTATGCTAGTTCCTATCCTATCTCCTAGTTGTTCTTCTTTACTTTCCTTTCCCTTCAGTTCTGCAAATTGGAGGACCAGACCTGAATTGTCTTCATTCTCAACCCTAAGTCAACATAACACCTTTATTCCCCTTTAGCCTGCAAATCCAAAAACAGTCAATAACTTACATCCTCCTTCTTGCGGCAACAAAGGTGTCCGCTAAAGGTGTTGAGCCCAGATGTGTGTGTTCTTTGTATGCAGGCAAATGAGTCCTGCTCTCATCTTTTCCTCGATTGCAAGCTCTCACCAGTTTACTTGGTGTTTATGGGTATTATTATTGTCCATTTCTGAGGAGGATTGGGTGAGTCCTTTTAATGTGACAGATTTTTCTTGCAAAAGAGGTGGGGTTTTCGGCCTTGGCAAAGACTCCAAGTTGCTCTGGAGGTCTGGGATTTTTGCAGTATTATGATGTATTTGGGTTTTGTTACTGCTCTTGGTGAACTTCTTCTCCACTCTGTACATTTTGCCTAATAATAACTCTTATCTCTGATCCAAAAAAGAAGAAAGTAAAGAAACTAACGTTAGCAGCATTTTGACCCACCAAAATGCCTCCTCAATGATCTCGTTTGACCCTTTCTAAAGCAGGTTTGATAAGATCTTTATACACGTTTATCACAAGCGTTATGGATCTAAAAGCCCTCACTTAAGCGATCTCTCGTAGGAGCAAGAGAATTAATTTGGAGATAAGGCTCTTAGTCATTATCCCTTGAGCATGAAACTCATAGAAGACTACCAACAAACCTTCCTAACCACTAACCAAGAGAGTGGCTATTATCACAGATTCTTACTTCCGTCTTTTGGATTCTTGTGTGGATTTATATGATTTATCTCTGTAAAAGGAAAGTTTTTAGCATACACCTGCTTACATTTATGACAATAATGTTTGTATTGGATAGAAATTTCAATTCTAGATTTATTTGTTTGGATGCACATTTTTTTGCTTGTTTTTAGGTGAGTTTTTATCTATACTATTATAACTGTTATATATTAAGAGACACTCTTGCTGGTCCTTGGTGGTTGGTTTAAAAGATATCCTTTTTGAAGAAGACTGGCTTATGACATAAGGCTTTTCTATTATAAAAAAAAAGAGAAGTAGAAGAAGAATGCAAATTCTGTACATGTCTTTTCACACACGAATTAGTGTGGTTGGTTTAAAAGATATCCTTTTTGAAGAAGACTGGCTTATGACATAAGGCTTTTCTATTATAAAAAAAAAGAGAAGTAGAAGAAGAATGCAAATTCTGTACATGTCTTTTCACACACGAATTAGAAGATAAGAACTACGTATAAGGTAATATTCCATTATTTAACCACACTGCCTTGAATAATATCCCATTTTTTGAGCAACAAAAAGTCCTGCGCAGGGGCATCCATTTCATGTAATTATGTTGATCATATGCTGGGATGAGTGCATTTTGTTCTGTTTTTTATTCTAAATGCAGGATTTTTTGAGTGTGACAGTTTCCAACATCTTCATCTCTCATAAACTTTTTTCCCACCCTTCTCATATCATTCTTCTTTGCCAATCTTTTTTACTTCTTTGTTCATTTGAGCTATCAAGTAACAAATCCTCACTATTACTTATAACTTAACTGATTTCTTTACAGCGTCTTATTTTTGATTACTTGTCTGCTTGTTGTTGTGATACTATTATACCCTGTTGCATTTCGAAGTAATCTGTTATCTTCTTGTCAAGCAGCAGTCGCTTAGAGAATATTGAATTTTGCCAATGGAGAAACGATCAGCACCTAATCTATTTGTGAATGATGGCTCTTTCATGGAGAGGTTCAAACAGCTTCAACAAGAGGAGAAGGGTTCTACAGTAGAGGAATCTAAATTTTCTGCCACCCCCAAGTCCCTAATTAGTAAAATCGACTCGGAATCTAAAGAGAATAGTTTTAGCAGAACCAACAAAGCTTCTTCAAGTGGAAAACTTGCATTCAGTCTGAAACAGAAGCCAAAGCTTGTGGCAGCTCCTGTTAAGTTGGGTGAAGATGAAGATGAGGATGAAAAGGAAGCTGGTAGTGCATTAGGTTATGGATCGACTAAAAGGCAGAAAGTGGAGCAGCTTGATGCCACCGAGCAGTCATCAAAGCAAGTTGATGTTGGTAAATTACTTTTTATCTACATATCTTTCACTTGGTTGGATCAGAAGTAAAATTCTTTAATACTTTGATAAATAAATTTGGAGTAAAGCTTTTGTTTCTCACCTAGTGCAGGTGCAATATATTGACTATTTTATACAAATATATTTGCAATTGCATGCAATCTTCTTATCTGTGCAGTCGCTGTTAAATAAGCAATGATAACAAGTATTGTTGGATTCTCTCTAACATCTACGTATAAGGATTATCGAAGTTCTCTTTGTTTTTTTTTTGTTTTTTGCTTTTTGTCCTGTGATGCATGATTATATTATTCCATCAATCATTCTTAAGCTGATCTAATGCTTGACTGTTTTGTCGGTACTTTAACTAACGTGCTCTTCTATATATACTATACAGATATTAAAATAAGCTTATTTCATCGCATAATACATAATTACATAATCACCTTGTTCATCCTTAGACTGGTGTAAAGCTGCAGAGGCTTGGCTTGTTTATTGAACATCTCTCCATATACTAACTTATAGTTTATCACTTAAAATCCCCTCCGCCGCTACTATAGTATGTGAACAGTGCCATCTCCCTTCGTCTTTTCACTAATTTGTATACTATCACAACTCCGGAACCTTACATCAATTTATTTAGGCCAAACTATGACGTAATTCCAAATGGATGTTTCTAATATTTTGTCTTCTAATATTCTAGAATTGTTGCTTGATAAGTTATTGACTACAATGTGATTGGTGTTGGTCGGCACCATTCCTTACTCAACCGAAGTCATGCTTTCTCTGATGGTTGAAGGCATGTCTGCTTCTTAAACTTTTCCTACCTGTGCTTTATGCAAAAAGATAAATACTCTGTAATTAAAAGTCTACCGTCATCTTGCATTTGGGAAAAAGATGTAGTATTTTGTGCCCGTCAACTGGTAAATGAAGAGGACATAGCATTGTGGAGTTATTGTTCTTGTCTGATGAATGCAGCTTATCCTTAAAATCTCTCTTGAGATTGGTGGAAAGAGATTTTTAATGAGAGGTTGGAATCTGTGGCAGGCCTGCTGCAAGAGTTACTTGCATTCCCTTGTTCATGCTCTTGGTTTTAATCAGTTATTTAAGTGACATGCAGCACCACCTCCCCCAAGTGATCCTACAGTGAAGAAGGTTGCTGACAAGTTAGCAAGTTTTGTGGCCAAAAATGGAAGGCAATTTGAGCACGTCACACGGCAGAAAAATCCTGGAGATACTCCTTTTAAGTATGTACTTTTTTTAAACTTATTTGTTATTTCTTTAAATCTTAAATAAAGTTTCTGCTGGCAAAAAGTTGGAACAGAAAGGAGTTTTCCAAGGAGACACTAGAACAAAAAACTTCGCGAAAGATCATAGAGAGGTTTGGTACATATATTGTAGCTCAGGAGGCTCAAGAGTTTTTTTTTCCTTAAAAGATCACAAAGAAGTTCAGTACATAAGCTGTCGTTATATCACCAAGATTGATCTGTATATGTTCTACTTTTTCTTCTTCAAAATTGAATTATAGCCTTGGCTCTAAAAAGAAGATTTTTATGGGGAAGCCCTTTTATGCCATAGTCAGGAAATGTTTGATTGTCTAATGAGTGTGGATTTTGACGAGGAAGTGGGATGTTGAATGTGAAGTTACCAACTCATTTAAAATTTTAAGCTATTAGATAGGGCGGACAATTTATATCAAGCTTATCACTCTTCTTCACTTGTGAGCCGATCACAAATGGAGAGATAAACAAATATGCCTCACCAGGGGCACCACAAACCAAACATGGTGGCAACATGTGCACTCACCATACTTTGGGTAACAAATTGAACCCAATACATTGCTTAATCAGAGCTCTAGTACCATGAGAAGTTACCAACTCATCCAAAATCTTAAGGTGTTAGAGAGGGGCCCGACAATGTATATCAAGCTTGTATAACATGTGAAATATTTGGTGTAAAAGGTTAATGTTTATTAAAGATTTGAGGATTTATTTGTTGGATTTTAGCAAAGACATCTAAGCTTTTTTTGCCTTTGTTTTCTATTAACCTTTTTTAAAAACTAGTTATTTGCTGTACTTTTAAGCAATCTTGGTTACATTTTCCCCATGTCATTTGTTAATGGATAAGTAAATTGAGTGTTAGAATAATAGTGATGTCAAAAGTTTCTTGTGAATATAGAAAGGGGACAATTCTGAAAAATTGATTACCAAGTTTATATTCTTATAAAATGTTATTGTTATTAGTATTTTTTAAATAACAGTTCAACTGACATCTATTTGAGGATGGAGGGAATATATATCCCATAAGTGTCTCTTTCAGCACTGCTTGTTGATATGATACACTCTATGCTACTGTTGTGTAAGAAATACATTCTGGTTTACCGGTTAAAGTTCTCTTGGATGTTGTCCTCCTTTTTCAATATCATTTGATTTTCTCCCATACTTTTGCCTTTCGGTGCTTTATCTTATTCTGAGCTCTAAATAGAACTGCTACTTGCAGATTTTTGTTTGATGAAAGTTGTGACGATTTCAAGTACTATGCACATCGGCGTAGTGAAGAGGAAAATGCTCTGCTTCAGTCTGCAGATTCGCATACATCACAAAGTGGTTTGTTTTTATTTATAAACAAGTGTTTCTAATTGCTTTTATCTGTAATTTATACCTTTTTGTCCATCTTTTTTTTTTGGCTGGACTTATACCTGTGATCTTGTCATTGATCCACACAACATATTAAGTGGAACTTTTACAAGTGAGGTGGTGACTGCAAAGAAATTAATCAATGTGAGACTTCTTGTTGGTGCTTGTTGCTCTTTAGAAGATGCTAAAATAAGTGGTTTGTGCTTTCTTTATTTATTCTAGTAGTTGTTATGGAGGTTCAGCACTATGGGCTCTGTTAATAAAAATATCATACAGAAGATTAATAGATGTCATCTAATCTGGTTCTTTAATATGGTTCTATGTTGCTTCGTATTACTCGATTTATACTTATTGATGCTTGTGTTGCATGCTACAATAATTTCATGACATGGTAACTAAGAAGCACATACATGATACAACTACAAGCATGTTACTATTTATTTTTTTCTTTGAACTCAAATTACAATTTCATGGCTGTCTTAGCTGTGTTATTATTGTTTCAAGATCTTAAACTTGTTAGAATAGATATAAGCTTTTCCTTCTGCTGAATTTTGTTTGATCTACAATCCAGTGCATAAATATGGTTCAACATTGCTGGCATTAGTTGTACTTTTGAGACTGGCCTTTTGCCCCTCCTGTAATGTTACCTTGTGGATAGTTAGGAAGCATGTATAAATATGTTCCTTTTTCTTCTAGTGATTTTATATTCCTATTTTCATGGCTATGTGAGTTGCAGTTGCTTGTATCGTCTTTGAGGTCTTAAATTTGTTGCTTATCAAAAGAGTTACTACACAGACCTAATTCCTTGTTAGCCGGGCTATGCCATCTTGATATCATTGGCATTCACGCCTTTAACTAAAGCACTCACTGTTATCTAGAGTAGGGGAATCCTTCTAATTATTTTGATCTCCAGTCACACAATTGAGTGCCTTGTAAGTGCTAGATTTATTCGGTTATTCATTTCTTGAAGTTTATGATTATTGTCCAATCTTGGCTGTAGGCAATACAAGCTCTACCACATTCAATTCAAGAAGTGGGTCTCAAAGATCACATCAGCAGCACCCAAATTATCAAATTCCTGCTTCCGCTTTGTATGAAGATACTGAAAGCTCGAGAGCTTCAGGTACCTCAGCACATTCATCCAGAGGAACTTTTGGTTATGTCTACATATATTTCTCCATCAAGATTTTTTTTTTCTTTTCAATTTGGTTTGGATATTTTAATACCCTTTCGATAATGGTGGACGGAGTCATTAATCCAGTGCGTTGAGAAACCTTTGGTTTCTATATTTTTTCTGGTTACAGTTTAGCTTGGCCCTTGTACGTTGGAACTAGAGACCTCTAACCTTTTTTCCTTTGGTCCCTGACATTAGTCCCACACCCTTTCGGATTGACCCTGTTTTTTTTCCTGTATGGTTTATGGAAATACTGGAAGATTGAAAAATGAAATATAGACGTGACTTCGTTGCTAGATATTTTAGATGATTTATTTCTAGCACAAATGTTATGCTTCTCGTGAAAATTTATGCAGATGGTATATGATAAAGTCCATATGCTATTTTGGCAATCAAATTTTAAATTTTACATAATACTAGGTTGCCTCAAACAACGCAAATATTGAATCTACGAAATATATAGTAACTTCTTTGTAATCGACAAGTGATAAATATATTAAAGCCTCAACGTTAATTTATTGTAGATAAAGAAAAATGATAGTCTATAGCACCTTTATTTTTGGTAATTTTATTTCCTGTATGCTATTACGCAATGACAGATCCACCCTAGTGGGTCACAGTTTGGGATGTTCCTGAATAATCTTCGCTTTTGAAGAGTGATGACTATCTTTCAAAAGAAGCCGCTACTTATTCTTCCTATGTATTGTCATGCGCAAAATCATTAATATCGATGGTCAAAATTAACATTGTCCAGTCCAAGTGGTCTGTGATTTTGAAGCTGAGGGAGTATTATGTTGCAATGAATATGGCAAAGCATGTGTGACACTTGCATGTATGAAAAGGATCACATAACAATACTTTGATTAGCTATTTCTGATATGGGGATGGGATCTTAACTAACCTTGCTAAAGTATGAGAAAGATCAGATAAACGGACTAGTGTACAGCAGTCTTTAGCTAAGCTTTTATTATTATTGGATTCTGGTGTAGTTCATGTTTTATAATCAAATCCGTTCTCTTGAAACGATACACCCTAATTAACACATCTAGTTTACACGAATGAATTACTTTGTATGAGAAATCTACTTGTGTGAAGCACATTCTCTTATCCTTTGTGTCAATTATAAACATGCTTCTGAGAAAGCATCCATTTTGCAAAGTACATGTAACATTATGTCTGACCATTTAATCATTGGCCTCATATTAACGCATTGTTTTTACTTGTAGTTGAATCTAGTGCCACAACAGGTGCAGATCCTGTAGCGATGATGGAATTTTACATGAAGAAGGCTGCACAAGAAGAGAGGAGGAGACAGCCTAAACAGTCAAAAGATGAGATGCCTCCTCCTGCTTCCCTTCAAGGTGTGCAGTCTTTACCCGGATATTTTTTTTTTTTGTGTGTGTGGCTCGGGCAGCTGCCTTATTGCAGATAGATCCTCAATAAGGTGTCTCTCAATGTTTCAGTTCTATTAATACGAGTCTACCCCCCTACCCTTTCCCCTTCTCATTTTTCTGCACCATGGCAGCTCCAGCTAAAAGGGGTCATCACATGGGTGATTATATTCCCGACGAAGAGCTTCAGAAGTTCATGGCCAACTGTGATGATGTTGCTGCTCAGAAAGCAGCCAAAGAGGCTGCAGAAAAAGCAAAGATCCAGGCTGACAACGTGGGGCACAGACTTCTGTCCAAAATGGGTTGGAAAGAAGGTGCTCTCCCCCTATTCACTTGTTTGAACTGCTTAAGTTTTAACATTCTTTGAAAAGTTTATGCTTTAATTTATTCTCACACATTCCATGTCGCAGTTAAGCATGTAATCTTTTTTCTTGTTTTCCATTTCTTGAATTACTGTTGTGACAAAAACAAAAATTGGTTAGTTGTCTCCTGATTATTAGTATACTGCAATGTGGTTAGGGCCCTATTCCTTGCTACTTGGGCTACCATTTTCCATGATATGTCTAACCATTTAGTGGTTTGGCCTGTCATGAGAGGCTTGCTAGCTAGCCTTGGGGATGCATGACAGCACAAGCTGTTGGTCCCATGGAATCCTTACTAGGCACTGCTTGTTTTGCCACCTCCCTTATAGCCATCTGTAAGAGAGAATTGATAGAAACTTTAGAACATGTAACTGATCTTCGAAAGCATTGAACACGAGTGTCCATTTAATTGTCGAGGCTTACATGTGACCATTCCAAGTATACCTCTTTTATACTGCAAGCATTTTGGGATCAATCCACACTTTAGAGGCATGGGAGCTGCTCTCTAAATCCCTCTTGGCTTCCATCCTTCTCTCTTCTTGCCTCCTAACCTCTCTCCTAACCAACTTCTAAGGTCTCTCCGCTTTGACGTGTGTGGAGCTTACTTCATTATCTCACTTACTCCTTGGACATCTGCAAATGCACATAATGCTAGTATATCCTTTAGCAGGAACACTAACAGAGTTATTCTCTGTATTCATTTATTCTCCACTATTCTCAATGATTTCGAAGGTTTGCTTACTGCAAGTTGTATCAATTGTTTAATTAAAGATGAGATAACCAACTAATGCTCCTTCCACCCCGTAATCGGGTTCTCAATTGAAGTTGAACTTCTTAAGAATAAGATCAATAACTAACTACTATATTCTCTTGATGGAGTACTTTTTTGTGACATGGAATTTCTTGTCAATGTAAATATATGTGACTTGCTAGCTTAAATTTTTGGAAGGATTTTGGAGATCTTTAAAGGAAGCCGCAATTTGTACAATTTATTTTTAGGGTTTTGGTGAATGACCCCATTGAACGTAGTTCTTTTGTTCTGCGCTCCCTACAAATACTCTGGGTGAATGAAGATGAGTAATGAAATGATTTTTTGTTGTCCTGTTCCAATTTGTAGGAGAGGGTCTCGGGAGTTCGAGAAGCGGCATCGCAGATCCTATAATGGCAGGTAATGTGAAGAAGGACAACTTGGGGGTGGGGGCAGCTCAACCCGGGGAGGTGACTCCAGAGGATGATATTTATGAGCAGTATAAGAAGCGGATGATGCTTGGTTACCGTTACAGACCAAATCCCATGGTATATTATAAATTTGTCTATTTTTCTACTAGTTTCTTTTCTTTGTGGTGAATATGAATTGAGGCGAACTTCCAATTTTATAAGATCATGACAGTCGCTCTTTGTTTTCATTTTACAGAACAACCCTCGAAAGGCATACTACTGAGTAGTAACATGTAAGCTATCCAGTCATTTGAATTGTTCGATCCAAAGGCTTCAACTTATTAACAGAGTTGGCGAACTACGTTCTTTCCTGTGGTAATGAAATTGGGTTCGGATTTGTCTGTCATAGTTTTACATTGTTATCTCGTTCAAGCATACTGCTTCTGTTAGCGTACTACGTTTTTTCCTGAACTCTGTTACGGTGTACTGGTTGTCTGTGCATACGTTATACATAAACGAGCAATACTACATACATATCTAGCGTATGACTTTGGTAAAAACCCACCATTTTTGGATTATTGCAGTCAAGTTGCATGATGAAGCTTGCATTGCAGGTTGCTTAAGGTTTACACACACACACACACACACACACACACACACACACACATGCCACAGAAATAATTCTGGACATGTGATATGAAAAACTTAAGGCAAGTCAAGTGCAACGTAAATGCTACGGGATGATTTTGGAGGGAAATTATATAATTGTGATCCTACAAGTATAACACCAACATTAAACAAGTCCGAATTTGTACACTAACAGTTAATGTTGGTGTACAACACTAATGCTCGTGATTGGTGGATAGCATTAACTTTCTCTCTTTTACACATACATACACTTAATTAGTCGTTAACTATCAATCAATCAATCAGGGGCATCGGTGTTATACACGAATGTTAAAGGGCATCGGTGTTGTACACTAACGTTAAGTATTAATGTACAATGCCTTCGGTTTTCATGTTATACGTTCAAAATAATTAGGTTGCTATTTAAGAATAACACGTCAGTTCAAGCATTAAGAAAACACAACGGAATTAAACTTTGTGGTTATAAAAGAAAGAAAACCTTTCGGTATATTGGGCAAAGTAAAAAAAAAAAAAAAACTATACAATGGTAACTATGGAAGTTGACCCAAAGTACGATGAATGAAAATGATGTTAAACCTAAAACAAATAAAAAATTAGATAAGTAAAAGCAATTTTTTTATAAATAATTTAACTTCTTGAATAAGACTATTTTCATTGAATGGAGTGAGTATAGTTATAATAATTATTTATTTATAGAACAAATATGCTAGTGAACATCCTTGAGGCTTGTCCAAAAGCCAATTAAGAATAAGCTTAAATATACTGTCAATATTAGGGTCCCACTCCCTGTGATAAAGACCTTTCCTTTATCTTAGATAAGATTCATTAAAAAAAGAACAAATTACTCAAATGATCCCTCTAAAAATTTACTTTTTCAGGATTGGTCTTTTTATGCCGTAAATAATTTCTGAACGAAAACATTAAACTAATGGTCCGTCTATCAAGTGCTGATAAATTTTGTCTATTAAGTCGCATCACGTGCCTCTCACGTGATTTTGCCTTGGGTAAAATTATTAATTCAATTTAAAAAGTATACTTTGCAAACTAGAAGGGTCTTTATGTACAGTTTGTAAACTGGTTGTCTTCTTCCTCAATTAAACTTTTCTTCATCAATTTACAGCTTCCCTTTCTGGGCAACTAGCTTCAACTTTGGCCGTGGCTTCGTTGGATCCCTCGCAATAATACCAACACTTCCGGCCACATTCTTTGTCCCCGAACTCTTTTCATTCTCACTCTCTAATTCAGAAATGAGGCTGTCAACTTCCAAGTTGCTTCCTGTTTGCTTTGCAAGTTCAGCATCCACCCCGTACGATCTAACCCCGCCGTGTTGAACATAATTCGGTGTAATCTTAATGAACTCTTTACTCCTGTAACTTATACCTGCTACACCACTAACAAGACCACTGAACCTGGCAACCCCAGCTGGAGCACTGTCAGCATTTAGCTCAATAACAATTCTTCCAATAGGCTCCCCATTAATCGAAATATCAAGAAATGCTTGCTTTGTCGGAACCATTCTATAGTAGTAGCAGTATTTTCAGTTGGGTTCTCTTTTTGTTCTACAGTTTCGTTGGTTGTCTCCCCATCCGTAGTAGTAGCAGAAGTTTCGGTAGTGATCTCGTTCTGTTCCACAGCTTCATTGGTTGTCTCCCCAATCGTTGTAGCAGTAGTTTCCGTTTCAATGTTCATTAAGAAAGTTGATTGCGGATAAAAGGGCTGTTGTTGTAGAGAGAGGATTCAATCGTCCATACGCAAAGGTGGTTGTCCGTCTCGATTCAAATCGAATTGCTGGAAAATTGGGTTTAAGCAACAAACTTGGAACCCTAAAATTGGAAAAACAAAATTGGGGAAAAATTGTTCACATTTAGAGCATTTTAGTTTGGGAAAGATATGGCCTTCAGCTTAAGACAGAGATTGCCATCATTCGATACCCCCATGTACGCCCGTCGACCGATCCCATCACCGTAGTTCAATCCAAAGACGTCGTTGTGGAGTTTTTTAGGGTTAAAAAATAAAGCAAATTACATTATCGGTCCTTGTACTTTCAACTATGAAATAACATTTCTACCCTCACATGCTATGCATGTGGAGAGACTTAACGAAAAAATTTAGACAAAATTGGACGAAAAGACCAATTGCATCAAAGGTTCAAGTACAAGAACGACTGACATCAGATTTTTTGCAAAAGAACCAATCCCAAAAAAATAAACTTCTAAAGGGACCATTTGAGTAGTTTGTCCTTAAAAAAACTCAGCTTTCATTTTCTTTTCCCTCGGCGACTAAAAAGAAGTGATTATTTAATTAATAAAAAATGACCAATAAAAAAGAAGTCTACTAATTATTGAGTAGCCTATTAGGGCATCTCCAATGTAGAAAACTAGTTCTTAGTTCTTAGGTGGGCACCACCTTGACACCTAGGATTTCCACTTACTAACCCATTTAAGAACTAACCTTCCTAATGTTTGGTTCTTCAACTTGGTTTTTAGGTGGGCTCCACAATGCCACCTAAGATTTACACTCACTAACTCATTTATATTTATATTTTTCATACAAATTAAATTTTTTATAATTTTAATTAATACATTGCATATTTTAAATATTTTGTATAAATATATTAATTTATTTGTAGTTTTAATTAATATTTGACATATTGAATTTCTTGGATATATAAATAAATTAATTCATTTATAATTTTAATTAGTATATTACATATTTCAAAATTATAAAAAACAAAAAAATTTATCAGAATAAAAAAAAACTTATTTAGAATTAAAAATTAAATAACTTATTCGGAATTAAAATAACCTTTTGAAAAAAAAAAAGCTTTTTAAATTTTTTTTAAAAAAACAAGAAACAAAAAAGTAAAAAAAAAAATTGAAAGAAAAAAGAAAAGTGTGATTCAAGAAGGAAAGAAGTGGACGGCAAAGGAACGGGGGGGGCAGAACATGTCAGCTTGGTGCATAGGTCTCTCACATGGGAATTGAGCAAGTGAGATGCACGCGCTTGCTGCAAAGTGGCAGTGCATGTCACACACGGTGATATTGCTGGCCAAGGAAGGAGAGCCGTGGTGCAAGAACTAGTTCTTATTTTGGAACCAAAAGGAACCGGAAGAACTAAGAACCAAAATTAAGAACTCACACAATGTTGAGGAACTAGTCATTTGGGTTCTTAATCCACTAAGAACCAACAATGTGGATGCTCTTACTCCATCCATTCTAATTAAAAAGTTAGACTTTAATTTTTTAGTTAATATAAGTAATATTTAATTATTTTTCGTAAATTATAGAACATGTGAATTATAATATTTGTAGTGTAGACTCTATAAGTTATAGTTTTATTTTCTCCAACTAAATAAAAATATGTTGAATAGCTATCTAAACATTAGTCAAAATTAACCAAAAAATAAAAAATATATCTTCTTAATTGGAACGAAGACAATATTACTTTTTAAAAATTAATAGAAAAACTATAATTTGGCCCTTTGTTATACCAAAGAAAAATAGTTTGACCGAAAAAATGCTTTATTGTACTAATTTATTCAACTTTAACAAAATAAAGTCTTAATCAAAACAAAAAGTGTATGTTGAAAATAATTTCTCTTTTTTGGGTATCCGTACGTGACTCTTGCAACGTCATAAATTACCTGCAGTTTGTCAGCTATATTTGTGTCATGACATCAACTCCTTAAAGTTGACTATGCTGTTTTTGGATTGGAAATAGAGTTGACTAACATTTAAAAAAAAAAACATTGATGTGTGATCATGTTGGCATCTTTGAACATGATTATGCACAACCGCACATTATGACACGCAAAATTGTAGAGTATTATTATTTTGAAATGTAATGAGTATTTTTTTGCCTGATTTTTAGTCCTTAAAAAATTTGTGCAACTTGGTTTAAATATCATTTTCATTTCCTCCCAATTCTTGAGCGAAGCTTAGCAATTTTCATGAGGGGGTCAAAATTTTATACTACCTCCGTCACAAAATAATTGTCGTTATAAGATTTTAAAAAATATTTGTCCTTATTTATTGCTATCATTAAAGAAGATTGGTAAGAAGAAAGAGAAAAATACAACTACAACTTATCTACAATAATTAAACTTAAATAAGAGTGTATCAGTCTTTTTTGAAAAATTTCTTAATCCGTGTGCAAATTGCTAAAACAAAAATTATTTTGAGAATAGAAGATAAACAACACAAGTCCCGATCGCACACGAAGATTTCAGACCAATCAGCCTTTGTAACATCATATACAAAATCTTTTCGAAAGTCTTGGCGAATAGATTGAAGAAGGTTCTCAACTCCCAGCTAATTAGGAAGAAGGATCTAGTGAGCCATAAGCGTAGAGAATAATAATTTTTGTGAATAATGACATAGCCTTTTCATTGATTTGAAGTACATATTTATAGGGTTACAAGTTAACCTAATACAACAAGAACTAGGAGACCTAAATTAATAGCGAGAATATACCAATATAATCACACTTGAATACAAATATATGGATCATATATTATTCTCTTATATGCCCCCGCAAGTTGGATCCTCGGAAGAAGAGGCCAATCTTGAGTAGGAGATGTTGAAAGCGAGCCTGAGGAAGCGGCTTGGTAAGGGCATCAGCGAGCTAGTCTGCCGAGGAGACGTGAGAGACCCGTAAGATACCGTCTTGGACTTGTTGACCGATAAAATGATAGTCGAGGGCCACATGTTTCATGGGGAATGAAACACCGGGTTGGAGCAGAGATTCGTAGCAACAACATTATCACAATAGATGACTGGTTGGTGCGAGGAGGTGACGCCGAGCTCACCGAGAAAAGAGGTGACCCAGCAAACTTCGGCAGCTATTGCTGCAACGGCGCGGTACTCGACTTCAGTCGAGGAGCGAGCAACTGTACGCTGCTTTTTCGAGCTCCAAGAGATATGGTTTCGACCAAGATACACGATGTAAGCACTCGTGGAGGTAAAATCATCTTTGTTACATGCCCAGTCAGCATCAGTGAAAGCATGAAGGTCGAGAGGCGACTGGCGATGAAAAAAGATGCCATGATCAATGGTACCACTGAGATAGCGAATCAGACGCTTAGTGGCGAGCCAGTGATCCAAGGTGGGTCTATCCATAAACTGAGAGAGCTTGTTAATAACATATGCAATTTCTAGGCAGGTGAGAGAGAGATACTGAAGACTCCCGACCACCGCTCGAAACTCGGTGGGGTCGGTCAGAGCCGTGCCGGACTGAAGTGTGAGAACTGGTGAGTTCGCGAGGGGTGTTTCCACTGGGCGTAGAGCCGGCAAAATTAGCCCATCCAGATTAATAGGAAGGAAGCTTAATCGCAATTAATTCAAATTTTTATTCTTTTATGATCGATCGATATAAACATCGCCCAACCAACCCGATATTATAGGGGCTTGGGCTTCAATTTATAAGGCCCGAAAAAATTTGGGCATTTTTGGCCCGGTCCAATAGGCCCAGCCCAGCCCAGCCCAGCCCGATACACTTTTATTAAGTTTTCAATCAAACAATTTTTGCTGCTTTAAGTGATCTTTTAGTGTTGTACATGCTGTGTACAAAACAAGTTTATGTGCAATGCTTTTAAAAATAAAGGGAACGGACAGGAGTGTAAATTATTTGGAATGGACAGGAGTGTATCTTCGAAGTCCAAGACTTGGTTATTACTTATTTGAAGTCATGAAATTTATGTTCAATGTTTCAAGATTAATAAAGGGAACGGACAGGAGTGTAAATTATTTTTTTTAATTAATATGAAAATATCTCTTATGTTTATGTGCAATGCTTTTAAAAATAATTAGAAAAATGTTTGATTGAGGTTAATGCAAATTTTCAGTCAATTGTTTCTTATGTTTTTAATGTATTTTACACTCCTCTTGTCTACAAACAATTTATATAGTTGTATTTTAATCATCAAGATACGACTTATTATTTAGAGATTTTATTTGACAAATTGTAGACTTGTAATGAGTTGTGAATTTTTTTTTTTATGTGATAAGTTGTAAATTTTGTAAAAAATATGTTTTGGTAGAAATTTGGGCCGATTTGGCCCGAAAGCCCGAAAGCCCAATGACTTATAACTGGGTTGGGCTGGGCTAAAGGTTTGAGGCCCGATGTAGTTTTTGTCCGGCCCGATTTTATGTGTTGGCCCTAGCCCAGCCCAGCCCATTGCCAGCTCTAACTGGGCGAGCATCAGACATACGAGTGCGAGCAAGGAGGTCAGCTATGTATCCTCGTTGGGAGAGTAGAAGCCCAGTAGACCGAGGAATCACTTCCACCCCAAGGAAATAATGAAGGTCGCCGAGGAAGTAATGAAGGTCGCCGAGGTCTTTGAGCGAGAACCGAGCAGTGAGAACAGTGATGAAGTCTTGCACTGCCTTGGTATTGTTGCCAGTGATGATGATGCCATCAACATAGACAAGCAATAGAAAGGTGATGCCAGCCTCGTTGAATATGAATATGGAGGTGTCAGCCACTGAGTTCGTGAAACGACCAGCGAGGAGGAACTGGCGAAGTTCATTGTACCATGCTCGGGGTGCCTGCTTGAGACCATAGATAGCCTTTCATAGGCGATACACATGTTGCGGGTGATTAGTGTCGACGAAGCCCTTAGGTTGAGTCATGAAGACTTCCTCGGTGAGGGTTCCCTGCAAGAAGACATTGTTGACATCGAGCTGACGAAGATCCCATCCCCGACTGATCGCAAGTAAGAGGATGAGGCGAACCGTGGTGGGTTTGAGCACCGGGCTGAATAATGGCATAGCCTTTTCATTGATTTGTAGTACATATTTATAGGGTTACAAGTTAACCTAATACAACAAGAATTAGGAGAAGAGTTACAATACAATCATAATTAGGAGATCTAACCTAATAGGGAGAATATACCAAATATAATCACACTTGAATACAAATATACCGAGGATATATTATTCTCTTATAATAAGAAGAAGCCGGATGATAGAGAGGGAATATGGGTCAAGGTTTCAGATCAATCTTCTCTAAGGATGATGGATGGAAAGTTATTTCTGCAAGAAATTGTCCATGTTATCATCTACCTTTAGATTGGTAGATAAGGATCATTATGGACAGAACATGGAACAATACATGGGGTTACTCTAACGACCTGAGCTCGAAGTCCGGTCTGTCACGTATGGCCCACGCACTGGCACACTAAACATCAGGATCAACTAGTCCACCACAAGTCACTCAAAAATTCATGAAAGGTTGGTGCCCAATAGTAGTGGGTGGCCACTTATAACACAAACACAAATCTTACATCTACCCAATGTAGATATCACAATTACATACATGGGGTCTCGTGATATGTACAATTTAAAGTACGAATCCTTGCTAGCAGAACATTACCTACATGGTAATATTTGAATTTTGCTTAAATGGGTGTCAAAATTATAATACTATGCATTTTTTTCGTAATAGAATGAGGCTGAAATTATTAACAATGTCATATTTACGAGTAAAAGGTTGAATTTTTTTTCTTTAATTTTAAAGGTTGTAACATAGCAATTCCCAAATACAAAGGGGTCAAGTAACCCTCACATGGCTTCGCCACTACTTTGTTCCCTGAAAATCATTTCCAATTTATAATACTGGAATCTTTTCTTCCCTCCTCGAAGTTTTAGTATGAATTTGTATACCAACATTTAATATTGGTATGTAATATCAACGCTCCTGATTGTTGAATTGATAACGATTAATTAATGTGAATGTATGTATATGTGTGTGTGTGAGAGAGAGAAAAAATTAGTTCTAACACCAATTAGGAGCGTTGATGTACACAAATATTGGTGTACAAATTCAGACTCTAAAAGTTTGCTCAAAGTTTGCTCATAAGGCTAATTTTTGAATCTCTCTCTCTCTTATGAGAATTTTTTTTTGAATCTATCAAATGTGTACTTTCCTTAAGTTCACACTTCAACAAAAATGACACGTAAATTAAGAGTATAGAAGAAAGATCAATGTTATGGGTACAAAAAAATCACAAATTTTTTTCACAAAATTTTCGTTGGCGGTTCTTAATTGGTTGCATAGTTTACGGACCCGTCACTAACTAATGAAAAAATTAATCAAAAAGTTGACAACAAGGCTTTTGTGACCAATTTTTTGTGATTTTTTTGTTCTCAAAGTATTACCCTAGAATAAAGAGCAATGCTATGGGCACAAAAAAGTCACAAATTTTTTTCAATAAAATTTTCGTCGACAATTATTAATTGGTTGCATAATTTACGGGCCCGCTACAACTAATGAAAAAACCAATCAAAAACTGTCAAGAAGGTACGAATGTCTTCAAATGTATTCAACATAACACCTTTGAGTAATATTTACCAACTCAAGCCTATATAATAATAAGTCAAGAGTAATGTATTTGCGTTTGACTAAACCCAAGAAGGTATGAATGTCTTCAAATGTGGTCTTGTTATAGTGTGAATGATATTACGCAGGACTCTTACTGGAGTACTAGGTTAATGTTTGACATTTCGATAGTCAACGTTTTTTATTAATAGATAGAAAGAGCATTTTGAGGGTTGACTTTTTTATAGAGTCAATTTCATTTAATGAACAACTAGATCTTATTCAAAGCTAAATTTCTTTTCAAAGTTTCCTTTCCAATTCAAACTAAATTTCCTTTCAAAGTTCCTTTCCATTAATTAATTTACTATACGGTTTAATCCAATGGGTAGACTCAATGAATTTTGATGTTGCACAAAATATCAGTCGTACCAGGGGTGTTGAATTTAGCCGTCGGCCGTCGGATTGGGAAATCGTTTGGCGATCTCTCCGTTTGAATATCTGGCATGAGTATGTATTGATCTATAAAATAGATATCGTGAGAGGGGCGGGGAGGGTCCTGCCAAAACTCTCCGACATGATAATCAGTATATAGCCATTATAGAATAGAGACTATTCTAAACTTTCTCTGTATAAAGAATGACATACCTTGGCTTGGTATAGGAGGGAGTATATATATACCTGCATGGACCGGACCTCTATTCATTTCTTACCCACTTATTTGAGTGAGGTCTGTACTCTTTAATCCGGGTCCAAAATATGCACATTTACTTTGACCATTACTGAGTTCCTATATAAAGCAATCCACTTAGCAAGATTTTTCATATGCAACTCTCATTACGTAGAAATTTTATTGGGTCATCGACACGGGTTCATCTTAGTTCACACTCCTGGTTCGGATTCATCTTAGTGCCCCTCTGGTTTGAATTCATCTTAGTGCATGCTCCCAGTTATTAGATTCAATTACATTTGTTTAACCATTTTAACTAATTTAAAAAGAATCTCATTGGAGTTTTTGAGAGTTTAGGATAGATTTAGAATATCAAAAAAAAATAAAAGAATTTGACTAAATGTGTCGCACGAGCATATTTTAAGAAGTACAGATCCTCTGTGCAACAAGTTTGTGCCCCTTCCTGTGACACAAAACAAATATAAAATTGAATTTAAAAATCCAACCGAAATTTAACATTGGATTTGCCTTGTGATATAAGGAGGGGCACAAACTTTGTGGCACAGAAGATCTAGAATCTATTTTAAGATCTTAAATATAGTAAATTTTTGTCTCAAAAACTACATATACACAAGTTTCAATGCTACTAAAATAAATTTCATACGAAACATATTATAAATAATTTTTTTAACATATGCAGTAGCCACATGTTAGCTTTTACTCCATCCGTTCCAAGCAAAGAGTCCACTTTCCTCTTTTAGAAGTCAACATGTGACTAAATCAAATTAAAATTTTACATACTTTACTTATGTTTTAGGAATTAAAATTTTATTAATTAAAAACTACCTTAAGAATACTATGGATTATAACTTTCATAACTTTGTAAAAACAACTAAATTTATGTAAATTATTGGTCAAACTTTAGCTAAGTTAACCCAAAAAAATTAAAAATTAACTCTTTGCCTGAAACGGAGGGAGTATCATTTAAAAAAACTACACCCTTCATCTAAAAAAGACTATCCCGATTTGACTTTTAAAGATGAGTTGACTTCTAAAGATCTGACTTCAAAATTTGCTCATATTAAAAAAAAAATTTGTTCACATTGTTTAAATATTAACTTCTTATTAACACTTGACCACTACATAAACAAATCTAAATTTGTACACCAACCACTTAGAGCCCGTTTGGTACAGCGTTTACAAAATGCAGTATTTTAAAAACGCAGCGTTTTAAAAAATGCAGTGTTTTAAAAACGGAGGTCTTTCCTTATAAATACGTTTGGGATATCTCTTCAATACGCAGCTTTTTTTTCCTATGAGCGTTTTAAAACCCGCTTTGGGAAAAAGTGGGAATTCCAATGCTTTAAAACGCAATGCGTTTTGAAAACGCTGCGTTTTCTGCCGCAGTATTGAAACACATTTTTTGCAAATAAGCTGCGTTTTGGCCAAAACGCTCGACCAAACGGACTCTTAATGTTACAACACCAACACCTCTAATTGGTGAATATTACTTTCTCTTTCTCACACACACATATATACACTCACATTTAATTAACTTTAGCTACACCAATTAGTGGTGTTAGTATTGTACACCAACGTTGAGTTTTAATGTACAACTTCGTACTTATACATAAACATCTAATATAATACTCTTTTCGTTTCACCCAAAGAGTTTACGTTTAAAAAATTTAATTATTAAGTGATATATAAGTAATATTAGAGTTAGTCATAATTATAAAAATATTTAAGTACGATAAAAAAGATTACAACCTAAGTGAATGATAAAGATGAAAGATTATAAAAATTATAAATATAATTTTAAAAAAATATTCTTTTAAATAAAATATCTCAAAATAATATAGTGGACTTTCTGCCCGAAACGGCCGGAATAATTCAAAACCACTAAATATATGCTCCTTTAGACACAAACATACAATACAAAGAAAGTTAAAAATGGATTTGTCTAGCTGTTGCCGACCTCGTAGGACCTAGGAAGGAGTACTTTTGTGTACACTGAACCGTGCCTTATTAACATCCCCAAACGCTAATCTTAGTCCTCATCAGTCAATCCCAACCTCAACTTTTGTATAATCCTATATAGTAAGAGTAGGGGCCACTCCTCGGGGTGGGGTCCTGTTTCTAATATAAGAATATCCTTTTTTTTTAATTTATTTATCCGGTTCTAAAATAAATATTTTTATTTTATTTTAAGACGTCTTAAAATAATTACATAGACACTATTAAGTTGACATCACTAATATTAAATTAAAGAACACTAAATAAAAATTATATAAAATTTAACATTTTCTTAAAACATATACTTGCTCCGATTTACCCAAAGAGTCTACGTTTGAAAATTTTAATAATTAAAGGATATATAAGTAATATTAAAGTTGATCATAATTACAAAAATATTTTAGCATAGTTAAGATGTTTATATCATATGTGGAGGGTAAAGTTGAAAATTTTATAAAAATTGTAAGCATAATTTTTTAAAGTTGACTCTTTCAGTGAAACATTATTAAATATTATAGTGAACTTTTTATTTGCAACGGAGGGATTATATATTTAATATGAGACATTTATTTTGAAACATAATCTTAAATACCAATTCAGTCACTTTACTTTTATCAAAAATTTATTAAGCTCACACTACTTGGACCGGAGAATCAATAACCTCACTCAATCAATAAACTTATTAATTAAAAAAATCTAAATAAAATAATTAAAGTGTAAAAAAATAATAAAGTGATGTTAATAAATTTAAAATAAAAATAGGGTGATCAAACTGATATTTATGCCCAAATCATACATATGATATAGAGTATCATTTTGTTTGATTGGGTGGGTGTTGTCTAAATTAGATGAATTTAGAAATGTGCCAAATAAACAAACTAGTAGTAATTGATTGATATAGACAGTGGTTTTGCTTCCAATGGATAAGGCGCACATAATTATTAATGCTCCTACCAAGATGATTGATTACCTTTCCTTCAACCCCAAAGACAACCTTTTCTTTCTTTTTTTATTCATTACGGACACTAATTCACAATCAATTAAATTCATTACTGTGATGACGTAATTGTCCTTCTACTTTTGTCGTGTGGTCGCAAAAAATCTAAGAGCTTCTAAATTTAAATGTCCTGAATTCTGGTTAGTATTAAGTCAAAGAAGACTCAATTTTATGGTAATTTTACATGGGAGAGACTTCTCTTGCTATAAAATAAAGGCATGCATGAGCCTAAGAAGATTAGAAGAAGCTATTTCAAACACAACAACTTGGATTCTACATATCTAGCTATATATCTTGGTGGCTCCCACACAATTAACCTTGTTAGGAGTGGCATTATCCAATATTAATTTATGTTTTGGATTAGTAATTAGGGCATGTTTGTTAATCTAATTAAGATCTTAATTAGAAAAAAATTAAGTGAGTTTAGAAATAATATTATTTAATAATGCAATATTACATAACTGAATAAATTTAATATTCCTTAAAAATGATCAAAATTTTAAGGGGTTAATTACACCACTAATCCTTCGACTATAACCGCTTCTACTAGTAGTTCCTTAACAATTTTTTTTTTTAAATTTCAGTCCCAAAAGTATCAAAATTAGATACGTTTAGTCCTTTTGATAGATGCTGTTAGAAAATTTTCATTAAGTGACGCATGTGTCTCTCACGTGCATTTGATTAAGGGCTAAAATAGAATTTCATGTACCCCTCTATCGTTGAACATCTTTAAACCTAATCCATTTCACCACTCATTATTGATGAAAACAATCAATTAACCATGAAATTTACACCTGCTACTCCATCTCAACCTCCGTCTTCAATCAATGACTCTATTTAACTTTCAAAATAGAAACCCTAAACCTAATTTCTTCCATCCCAATCATGTACAATACATGAATCAACGAACAGCTTCCATCATGTTCACAAAATTACCTCATAAGATAGTAATAAATCAATTCCAGATTTTGATACCATGAATTCTTACAAAACGGATCTAGTGAGTACGCAAAATCTAATCTCAAAATTTTAGGGTTTTTTCATTCCAGACATAGGGCACTTCTACTTTTTATGAAATTGGAACTATTAGTAGAACTGGGGCCCTGGGCTAAGTCCCACAAGACTTTTTTCTTCAAGAGTTCTTGGTTGTTCGTCATAGAGCGATGGTGAAAGTGAAAGGCTCGGTCCGTATCGAGGAATGATTCATCGGAGGCCTTTCACTTTTCAAAAGGATGTACACCAGGTTTGGGCCTTGATAGAGGGATGGGGTTTGCTAGAGATGATGTGTGTGTAAGAGTGAGAGAGAGAGAGAGAGAGAGAGAGAGAGTAGTGGATGGAGGGGAATTGGAAGAGAGACGACAATAGTGGATGACGGAGATTATGAGCGATGGAAGACAGCAGCGAGGGACCTACTGCTGTTGCGGTTTGGGCCTTGACAGAGGGAAGGGGTTCGCCGGAGATAATGTGTGTGTGTGTGTGTGAGTGAAAGAGAGAGAGAGAGTAAGAGAGAAAGAGCGGGAGGGGGAGACGACAGAAGTGGATGAAGGGGAATTGGAAGAGAATCAGCAGTAGTGGATAAAGGAGATTATGAGTGATGAAAAACGGCGACGAGGGACCTACTGCTGTTGCGGTTTGCCGGAGATGGAGATGATGAGGGGAGAGGGTTTGCCAAGTTTGGGCCTTGACAGAGGGAGGGGGTTTGCCAGAGATGATAGGGCTCCACTACTTTACTGCTGCTGCGTTGAAAGAGAGACTGAATTAGGGCTTTTTTTTTTTTTTAAGTTCTGCAAACAGAGAGTGATAGTCATTAAATTAAAAAAATCAATTAGCGATAATGACACTACAAGTTATACAGGGGTACATAAAATTCCATAAAAGCCCTTAACAAAAATCACGTGTTGGTCACATGATTGATTTAACGAAAAAATTCTAACAGCATCCAACAAAAAGATTAAGTGTGTTTAATTTTGATACTCTAGGGACTGAAATTTGAAAAAAAAATATTAAGAGACTAATGGTAGAAAAGTTCATAGTCAAGGGACTAATGATATAATTAACGCAAATTTTAAGTCAAAAAGTGATGACTTAATATTTTCAGCTCTACTTTTTCAGACATTGTTCTCAGGGCTTAATATTTAATTTTAACAAACATATCCTCAGTGTAACTTTACTTTTCTACTTTCTTTTTTTATTTTTATTTTTTCTGGTTTAGTTTGTTTATCTGCCAGGTAATTACACATTTGCACCTCCACGTCCCCATTTTCATCTCTCACCACAAGTGTGCTCTCCGATGTTGTCCATATCATTTCCTTCCTTCACCATATTCTATTGTTTCTAAGTTCTACTCTTTAGCACTCAAATAGTCTATATTTGAAAAGTCTAATAATTAAAGAATATATAAGTAGTATCAGAATTATATATAATTACAAAAATATTTTAGCATAGTTAATACGTTTGTACCACATGTGGAGGGTAAAGTTGAAAGTTTTATAAAAATTGTAAGCATTTTTTTAAAAGTTAACTCTTTAAGTGAAACATCACAAAATAGTATAGTGGACTCTTTGTCTGGAACTGCGGGAATAACAAAGTTGTCTAAAAATGTATAGCACACATGCTATTTACAATTGATTGATTATATGCAATCCAACTAAGACATAAGTAATGGTTAGAAGCAAATTTATAAAATAAAAATATGGCAAAACACATAATCGGGCCACTATACTTTGGAAAAGGTTGCAATTCGGCCACTGATTGTTTGAAAATATTATTTGGGCATTGTACTTCAGTTTTCTTGTAAGCGAATCCACCAGGACGTTAATTTTAAATAAAATTCCTATTTTATCTCTGTTTTCATTAAGGGATGAAGACAGGGGTAAAATAGTAATTTTATTTAAAATTAACATCCTGGTGGGCTCGCTTGCAAGATAATTGAAGTACAGTGACCCAAATAACATTTTCAAACAATCAATGACCTAATTACAACATTTTCTAAAATATAGTGATTGTGTTTTGCCTAAAAATATCTATAAAAGATCTTATCTACTAAGGAGATGGATATTTCCAACAATAATCGATAGAATATATATTTTCTAAAACATGCATGTATGAAAAAATACTGCTTATCTTTTTAATTTGTTATCGAGAATAAAAGGAATAACTTGAGAATCAAACTATAACTTTAATGGGCAAGTAATTAAAGAGTGGTTTTATCTCTTTTGTGGGAATGGATAGAACTTGAAATAATGAAAATAATATCTCAGGATTTAATTAAGATTAATATTTAATAAATAATTCTGTTAAATTTGGTCACGTGAGCTGTGAGCAACATATGTAATATTTGGATGAAAATGGTTAATCTGATGAACAGAAGGACTCATTAGAATTAAAAGAAAAAGTTTACAGGGTCGGGTTAAAATGAAAGTTACTCCACAAAAACCCAGGGCCGCCGCAGTTGAACCAACTGTACCACCACGTGACCTTTGACAATTACGATAGAGTACAGACCACGAATCATTTACACGTTCAAGTCACCATCACCATTCCCGTAATAACACCCTATCCACGAGGGCATTTTCAACCAACCCACTCCATATATAGATATATTCATATACTATATATATATAGATCATCCTCACCCAGTTTCTATCTCTCAACGGAGGAGTACAAATTAGTATACATTTACTTGAACAAATCACACAGATTTGCAGACCCAATATCTTCTCTCTCACACACACACACTCTCAAAAACACACACACATAAAACTCTTAGGGTTTCAATTTCAGCTGATATTGATCGAACAATGCATTGTGCCTTAGCGGAGAGATTTAATTCGTGTTTTCTGTTGCTGTGACGGTTCAGATTCGATCAAGAACTTGAAGCAGAAATCATGTATCACGTTAGCGGCTCCGATGCTATTTCTAGAGATATGAACAGTTTGTTGTTTTCGTCTACTTTCAAGCATCCATCAGAGGGTGAATTTGCGAAGATCAAACAGTTAATCGCGTCGGATCCTACTCCAAATTACCATCACCACCAATCGCCGTTGCAGACACAGCCAGAGCCGGCGCAACAGCAGCAACAGAGCTCTCTGTTACGGTACCGTTCTGCGCCGAGTTCGTTTTTCGCTAACCTAATTGATGGAACCACCGGCGACGACGATGCGAACGGATGCGACGATTTCCTCAATTCTCTCTCCTCCTCGAGTACTGAGCCGGCGTCGGAGAGGTTTTTCACCGATGAATCACGTGAGTTATCGCGGTTCCCAACGGTTTTGAAGCAGGAAGAACGGGATTCGTTTCCTCGGCCGCAAAATCAACCAGAAGATTACGTGATGTATGGTAACAATTCACGTGCGCTTGATTTGCCCAATCACAGTTCGGGTTTGAATGTGGAAGGTTCGTTTAGGGTGGGGAATTCAACGAGCTCGAATCTCATCAGGCAGAGCAGTTCTCCAGCTGGATTTTTGTCTAGCCTGAACGTTGAAAATGGTAATTTTAATTTCTTAGAATTTTTCTTTACTTCAACTTGATGACTTCAATCTTTGTTAGTCTATTTTGCAAGTGGAAAACGGCTTTAATTAATTTACTGTAAATCTTTCTTCAAAGTTATACTAGTACTATTTTTATTGTAGATGAAAATGGATTTAATTAATCTGCTTCAAATCTTTCTTTAATTTAACTTACTGAGTTCAATCTTGTAGATGAAAATGGTAATATTTTGGTTCTAATCTGTGTTTAATTCGAATTGGTGAGTTCATCTTGTTAGTTGACCGTAGGTGAAATTGGTAATTATTATTGTTTAATCTTTCTTTAATTCAACTTGATGAGTTGAATCTTTGTGGTTGGCACTAATCGAAAATAGTGATTACCTTCTTAAAATCTTCCCTAATTCAACTTGGTGAGTTGGGTTTTGTTAGTTTATTGTTGATGAAAATGGTAATTATTTTGCTTCAAGTCTTTCTTTAATTCAACATGATGAGTTCAATCTTATTAGTTTTTGTAGATGACAATCATAATTATTTTGCTTTAAATCTTTGTTTAGTTCAACTTGGTGAGTTCAATGTTCTTAGTTTATTGTAGATGTCTGCTAGATGCTGATTGATGGTTAGTTTATTGTTGATTAAAATCGATTGGCTGCAAAAGTGGCTCCTTAACCCTTGGCGAAAAGTCCGGATAGATCTCTCTATGAGTAGAGTTGACTTTGAGCCTCCTTTTGGATCTCAGAAATTCTAGAAAGGAATATGAAGTAATTAAAAATGCTTTGGTGCATTGATTTTTCATTTTCTTTTTCTCTTTGGACTTTGATAAGTTAGAGCATATAACTGAAGAAAAGGTTTCCCAGATAGGGGGGCAAAAGAGAAGGGGATCGCATATGCAGCGAGGGAAATTAGCTTGAACATTTAACAATTTATGGGGAAAGTAGTAAACACCTGACCTATTGACTGTAGCTGTGTACAACTCGGCAGCATACATTGGCATTGGTTACTTTTATGTACTACGTGCTCTTTCAATGTCTTGCGTGTTTGTATTTGAAGCTTGTAGCTATTGAAACATTTACTAGGGGATGATTCAAGAGAGGTTTACTTTTCATGAGCGAAAATTGTTTGAATACTATTCGCTTCTAAGCTTTAGTAATTTGAAGCAATTAAGCTGCAATTCCTTGGATATTTCAGTTGTTTAAGAGAATGAAAAGGGTCTCTTATTTATCTCAGGAATTGCTGTAGTGAGAGATGTTGGAACACCCAGTTCATCCAGCAGGTTGAATAATCATATTAACTTCTCAACTGGTTCAAGGTTCATGCCACAGATTGCTGAAAATGGACATGAAACCATAGGGTTAGGCAGCCCCGAAAATGGACACTTGGTGAATGGTAATGACGTGAATAGAGGATACGACCCCAGCACTCACAATGACTCCTGGAACGATTCTACCTTCAATAGCTTGAAAAGGAACAAGAACGGTGATTTGAAGATGTATTCTGGTTTGAATGGATTTGATGCTCAGGTACCCCTTTGGGATTACTTTTTGGGTCTTTTTTTTAAAAAAATAATAATAATATCTTTTTGGTTCTGTTTATACTTTTCTGGTCATTAAAATCTTGATGATCTTATCAGAATGGGGACTCCAAAAGCTACACTCCTAGTTTGGTTCACCATTTGAGCTTGCCAAAGACTTCTTCCGAGATGGCAGCTGTTGAAAAGTTCTTGCAATTTCAACAAGAATCTGTTCCTTGCAAGATTCGTGCAAAAAGAGGTTATGCCACTCACCCACGAAGCATTGCAGAGAGGGTAAAGTTGTTTTTAGTAGTAATATCCCATATGCTTTATTTTTCTTTTACATAACTTTTGTGGTCCTCTTGATGCCTTTTACCAATTCCAAAGTGGTCATCTGCTCTTCTATGAAAAGCATTTACCATACATTAGTATGAGTGATTAAATAATGGTTATATGTTCTATGCAATTTGCAGGTGAGACGAACTCGAATAAGTGAGAGAATGCGGAAGTTGCAAGAGCTTTTTCCAAATATGGACAAGGTAAATTTTGTTCTTACCAAACAGCCCTATATTAATGAATTTCTGATCGATCAAGTTAATGGTTCCCCTAAACAATCAAATTAACTACTTGTGCACCTTTTTGTGGAAATATGGTGGCGATATTGCATCCATCTGTAATTCCTCTTTCCTAAGTCATGAGAAACTAACATTTTGTACTCTTTTTTTCCATTTGCAGCAAACAAACACAGCCGATATGTTAGATTTGGCTGTTGAGTACATTAAAGACCTCCAAAAAGAAGTAAAGGTATAACCTCCAATAAATCATCTTTACCTCAAAACTCACATGAATCCCCATCAAAACTCATCTCTTTCTCCTTCCTCACGAAAACTTTCTTCTTTTTGTGTAGACCCTCGCGGACACTCGTGCAAGGTGCACGTGTTTGAGAACAGAGAAACTATCCATCCCCACAGAATAACTTGTTTTCTGTACAGATAATATTGCGATATAGTAGAAGATGGGAGTGCCAAGAAACCATAACTTGTCTATTTCTGTATACGACAAGTGATGGGTTGTGGTGTGGGGCTTGTGAAGCGAAAGTCACCACCATTAGGTTAACTTCGCGTAATAATTATCATTAATGTTGTATCGTGTGTATCATCGAAAATGCTCTTATTTTGGATGAACAAACGTAGGGTTTAGGTTGCTGCTGCATATAGACCCTTCCCTGATCTAGAATAGTGGGCAGCCATGTGCATTGTGGCGCTTTCCTTTTGTTGTATTCATTCTGTTGAAAGTTGCAACCAAATTCAGATGAATCCCAACTCTTTTGAAAGCCTGAACCTACTGCCTACCCTCATACTGGACCATCTAAGGAAGATCAGGTTCAGGACCGCAAGTTAGGGAACTGATGCTGGGATAAAGTAGTTTGTATGAATGAAATTGTACAAATTATTTTTGGTAATTAATCATGGTATGGTCAATAAATTTGAAATGTGATTTATTTTGAATCTTGTCATCGTTATTTATTTTTTAATATAACAAAAAAAAAAAATTAAGAAAAATAAATTTAAGGAAAAAATCAACAACAAAAAAACATTTGTTGATGAGATTCTGTTCTTAGCTTCATCATGTACAAAAACAGCCTATTCTTTTATGTGTAGCAGACGGTGTGAACCGGTATTACACGATGTTGTCGAAAAGCTAGGTCTATTATTTATGATGTAATTTATTGTTCTTGTAAATAATGTATAGTATTTTATCCGTAAGAGGAAAAAATAGTTTTGTTGGTCGTATAATATCCATATCAATACTCCTTTTGTCCCAAAAAAGAGATGGAAGATTTGACTTTTTCGGCAATTTGACCAATTTTAAAATCTAAATTTTTCATATTTTTATTTAATTAGAGAAAAGAAAATTATAATTTTTGAAAACTACACTAAGAGTACTATTTCCTTCGGTTTCGAAAAAGAAAGAGTATTATTCCTTTTTAGGTCGTTCCGAAAAGTGTTTACTTTTCATTTTTCTTTTAGAAATTTTATTTTTAACATATTATCCTGATTTTTTTGCTACTTTAATTGATAGGTCACACACAATATGTGCATTATTGAAAAATATTTAATACTTAAATATTTATAATAAAGTCAATTATTTATTTTTTAATATGCATACTGAGTTACACTGAATCTTTTTCTAAAAACGAATGGAGTATAACTCATGTATTTTATAGTAATAATCATAAAAAATTAACCAAGTTTTTTCCTAAATACTCACACAGTTCTTTAAAAAAGAAGTTATGTTTAACTCGGTACGCAAATTAAAATTTTTAATTATCTAACAAAAATATTAGAATATTGTGAATTTGTTGAAGATGCCCACTCAAATTGGGGCATTCAAAAAAATAAAAAATAAACATTTTTCCTACAATAACCTAAAAGAGGAAGGTGAATTCATTTTAACAAATAGAGGGAGTGGTTTAAAACTTAATTAAATTAAATTTAAAAAAGTGAAAGTATTGTTTTTTTTTTTGTTTTTGTTTTTTTTTTTTTTGCGAGAGAAAGTACACAATTTCGAAGAAAATATTTGATGATTTTGAAGCATTTCATAGCATACTTAGAGCATCCACGACAATAAACTCATTAAAAGGTTTATAATAAAATTATCAAAAGGTTTATCCCTCTTGCCACGTCATCAACTTATAAACATTTTCTATATAAATCTATTCTCCATTATACATAAACCTATAAAAGGTTTATAACTTAAATTCACTATTAAATATTTTATTCTTTCACAGTATACCCAAATTCATTTTTGTGCCTATCAACCGGTTGAAAGTTGAAGAATGTGAAGTAGTTTATTCCTAATCATTCCACCTTAGCTTCTCACAATGGTGTAAAGCTTTTGCAAAAGCTTTATACTAGTTTCATGGTCCAGCACACTAGGTGGCATGCTACGTAGTGTATCACGATTGGGGCATACAATTGTGTCAAAATAATTTAAAAAGCGGGGACTATTTTGTATCACTTTGGCACGTCGTAGTGCACCACGTAAATGTGCCATGGGGTGCTCTAGGACCATTAAATATTTTCTCATCTCATTGATTTTACTTTTTAACCCACAATAAAATATCAAATAAAATACTTCCTCCGTTCCAAATAAAACGTTCACTAGTCCACTTTAAAAAGTTATGCTTACAAATTCTATTAACCTTTCCACTTCATCCTCCACATATGTTATAAACTTCTAATAATACATAAATATCCCTTAATTATTAGACTTTTCAAATGCGGACTCTTTGGGTAGAACGGATGGAGTAACACATAAAATTATATTGTGCACAAAATTTAGTAATTCTTCCATTCCTAAGAAAATATAACCCTTTCATTCCTAAAATTTTATCCTGTTTGGCTTTTATTGGTCAAACATGATGTTTTTCAAATGTAATTTTGATGTATATTATTTTATTTTTCAAACTCATAAAACACATAATTTATGAGTTTGAAAAAAAAAATACGAATTATAATAATACTACAAATTATGTGTTTTATGAGTTTGAAAAAATAAAATAATATACGTCAAATTTGTATTTGAAAAATATATTTAGGAACGAAGGGAATAATGTTTAAACAATTAAGAAAAGTTAATTGACCGTACTATAGTAATAAATATTACTCCCTCCATGATGGCTCCATCCCTTAATTATTGTCTAGTTTGATCTGACACACCGATTAAGAAAAAATAATTGATTTGATTATTAATATTAGTGTAATGTGTAATTTCTTTTAATGCCCGTGTGTATGTGATTCATAATTAAAGTAGGAGAAAAGTAAGGGTAAAATGGTAAAAGTGATATTTTAAAAAGGAAAGTTTTCAAATAAGATAATTATTTTGGGACGGACAAAAAGGAAGACAATAATTTAGGGACGGAGAGTAAGATATTAATGTTTTACAATAAAGTTTATGTAAGAATGGAATCTATTTAATAAAATAAAAGTAAAAATTAAGAAGTACTCCCTCTGTACTTAAATTATTGTCTTGTTTAATCCGCTATATAGATTAAGAAAAAATAATTGACTTGATTATTAATATTGATATAGTGTGTAGTTTTTTTTAATGCCTATATACATGTGGCCCATAATTAAAGTAAAATAAAAATAAAAGTAAAATAATAAAAATATTATCATAATTTTTTTAAATAAGGTAATTATTTTAGAACGATTAAAAAGGAAACTAAATAATAATTTAGGGAGGGAGGTAGTAAACATTTTTCTAAAACAGATTTTTTTTTTTGTCAAACTTTCTTATAAGAATGGAAGGAGGGACTAGGGAGTACTTTTTTAATACCTCTGACCTCACTCTTAAAACATTTCCCCAAACAGAAAGAAAAAAAAATTCAAAAAGAAACGGTTAGGAGACACCTGGAGAAAAGTCATGTACTCATGCAGGAGCAGAAAGCAGCCGTTACTGACAAAAAACTTCAACGCGGCTTGTACTTCACCTTTTCAAAACCCTACCTCTTCCCTACGCATATATATTTATACAGATGACAATTCTTCCTTGTATCGACTTCTCCTGACATCAAATCAAACCCCGTAAAATCGAACCACCTGATCTTATTTCTATTTTTTTTTCTACCTTGATCGATCGGGTGGTGCTCGATTTTCTTCTTCAAATTCTCAAATCATTTCGTTGTTTTTGTTTGTGAGATGTCGAATTTCCATGGGGACTATAACCAGAAGATCGATTACGTTTTCAAAATCGTTTTAATCGGCGACTCCGCAGTAGGTAAATCCCAGCTGTTGGCCCGGTTCACTAGGAACGAGTTTAATTTGGATTCAAAAGCTACGATTGGAGTTGAGTTTCAGACGAAGACTATGGTTATCGATCACAAGACCGTCAAGGCTCAGATTTGGGACACTGCTGGTCAAGAGAGGTCAGCTCTGTGCTTCTTTTGCTTGTTCTTTAGTTTTTGAAGTTGAATTGAATTTTACTCGGGACGTTGTGAGTTAAGACTGCTTTGGCTAACAAACATTAATGTTTTGCTTGTGTTTTGGCGCTAATATATATATATTATATATATATATATATGTGTGTGTGTGTGTGTGCACGCTTGGACTGATCTTTGTGGTGAAACTTTTTGTTTTTTACTTAGTACTGCTGTTTGGTGATGAAGAATTTTAGGAAAGTGAGATGGAGATGATATAGAAAGGAAGGGATACAAACCATATAAGTTAGGGTTTTTAAGTGCACGTGATTGGATGCAACACCTGTTTGTATTTTGTAAGATGTGTTTGTTTTGTATTACAGTAGTGAGCTACTGCAGTAGTAGTGGAGGCCTAAGATGCTTGTTGCTCGATATTCCGTTACATTTATTTTCTTGGTCACGCTTCCAGGAGTGTTTAACCTAGAAACCTACCTTATGTCACTCATTATTGCTTTTGTATGAGTTCGTTTTTCCCATTTGAGGAGCTATAAAGTGAATTTTCAGCTGATTCAGTAGCTCCAAATCAACGAGAATTTTGTGTATGTGAATTCTGTATGGCCGGGGCTCAATAAACCGAAAGGAATTATAGGCTAGTGACAATAGAGAGACGTTTTATGGCATAGAATGTTTGCAGTGATTATAACTTATTTTGTTTGTTAGCATCTATGATAGTAATTGAGACTGATATTTGGTCCTATAAGAGAAACAGTTTTAAATCGGTTGGACACATCACATAGATTAGTTAAATCACCAGTTAGACACGAGGGTGATGTCCTCAATGCTAGGGATAAGGGATCGGGGAAGATCAAAACTAACATGGAAGGCGACAATGAAAAAATATTTGATTGCATTTGCTTAAACAGAAATCTTACTTCGCTTTGGACAGAAGTGAATGGGAACAGGATTGTGAAGTTGACCAAGGTCAATTTGAGTTTGAGTTACACCTGTCCTATGACAAGGATTTGGAAAAAGGGCTCAGATGAGGCTACAGAGGGGTGAAAGGCCAAGATGTAGGTTGAGTGAAAGATTTGTTGACCTATAGTTCCAGAGCATGCGGATTAGAGAGGAAAATTGTTTAATGTACCTAAATGGCTGGGAAGAACACTCGATTAAGTTTGAGAAAAGTTACAACAAGTAGTAGAAATGTATGTATGCAAAAATATAGATACTGGCATCCTTACATTAAATATTTCTGATAGGAAGACAACATTAGTGGTCTTGAAATCAGTAGGGAAGTTCAATGAGGCAATTTTCTTGAGTATCTAGATGAGTAGGTGTAACTAATTAAGCACTCAGTTTTGACATTGCTGAAACTTAAACTTAGACGTAAACTTTCAGAGTTGGGATTGATCACTATTCTTCAATTTATTTATTTTTTTGATTTTTTTCACTGCTGTTCCATTTCATCTTTGAAAATCCCTAATATGTCACCTCTCTGACAATATTCTTCTAGTTATGCTGTGCATTCAAAGTTCTCTGATCTTTTTTATTTTTTTCTTCATTCATAACTTTGCTATGACAGCATTTTTAAATATATGAATGTTGTTTAAATAGATAACTTTCATTAAGGGAATCTTCATACGGAGCTTCTTCTTGTACGAGATCTTAACATAAGATATCTTTTCTGTTTGTATTTTGCTTTGTTGATGAAATTGTGCGTTGGTCCGTATATTGATTTACTGTTCAGTTTCTTCTTAGACATGAATAACCAATATGGAGACATACTAGCATTCTGATCTTACTCAACCTCATCAGTAAAACTCAAAATGAACATTCTTCAGAATCTTATTAACAACATAATTTGTGCTTAACCCTTGAGACCTCATGGGATTCACTCTGAATTAGTTGTAATTTTCATTATCTAAGCCATGGTGAATTATTTTGAAGTTACTGACGGTTTGTGCTGAGTTGGTGAAAGATAACTTAGGTTTCTCATCTGGAGCTCTTATTTATCACATTGATTTCTTTTTCTGTATATGCCATAGAATATGTAACGTCCATCAGGGTTTTGTGACTATAGTCATGGTTTATTCCTTGTTGTATACAAGCTTAAACTGGTACTTATATTCCACAGAACGGACATGAGGGGAGAGGAAGCTCTCTTTTGCCGCTTATAGATGCATATAATTGATTAGATTTATCAAATCTTCTTAAATTGAAGTGGTTATTGCTCTGTGGATGCTTATATTATGGACATTTAAATCCAGGGAAAAACTTAATGGTCTTGTTTTCTTGATCATCCAATAATAATTCCACAAACATTAAACTTCCTCTCATTTATTTTAGTTATTTATTATTATTTCCATTTGGTGGTGGGGGGTGGGTGGGGAGAGGGGTGGTTGGAATAGCCTTTTAACCTGTCTAAAGCTTCTACTTTTTTTAATCCTTTAGAAGTTAACTTTTGGTGAAAATATTGGTCATCTATTGCATTTCTTTTTTGCATGAGAAACCATAGAAGAAATTTTTTTATGTTTTTGAATGGATTTCATTAGTATTTGGTGTTCTTTTTATCTTCTTTCTTCCTTTAAAAATGGTTGGCGGCCCGCGGGGTTCATGAGATCTGATCTCAATCCATATACTATAAGTTATATCATATAGGCAACAAAGAGAATATATGAAATAGTCCTAGGTTGCTAGCAACCTATGGGGTTTGCATGCATTCAAGTCAGTATTTTGGAAATGTTAAAACAGTTTTGCATGAAATTTCAGCAATCAAACAAAAGCGTCAAACTGAGAAGTAAAGTTACAATATTTTTTTTTTTTTAAAACAAGGTTATAGAAAACCTGTTTCTTGTCCTTCACACTTTGATTATCATATAGTCTGGCAACTATTATATTAAAAAACAAAAAATAAATAATAAAAAAACGTCTAAAGAATAAGAAGTAATCCATTTCAAGAGTACTCTCTCTAGTTTTCCTACTTATTTTATGTCAGTCTTTATTTTTCCGTCCTTTCTGGCTAAAAGGCTAGAGAAGTTGGAAAGGGATTTTCTGTGGGAAGGTCACTCGGAGGAACGAAAATTTCATCTTATCAAGTGGGAAACGGTTTGCACCGACATGAGAGGAGGGGGGTTCGGGGTTAAGAATCTTAGATCGTTTAATTCGGCTTTAATGGGGAAATGGCTATAGAAATTTTTGGTCGAGAGAAGCTTTTTGGAGAAAGGTGATAGTGGAGAAATATGGAGATAATGATCATTAGTGGGTTCCGAGCGATGTCTATGCGACGTATGGGGTAGGCGTGTGGAAAGGGATTCGGAAAGGGTGGGATAGCTTCAAGAGAGTTATTTCTTTTGACATTGGCAGAGGAGACTCGGTTAGGTTTTGGACTGATAAGTGGTGTGGAGAGATGGAGCTTAGGAGAGCTTTTCCCGCTTTGTATGATATCGCAGCAGAGAAGGATTCATTGTTAGCTCAGTTCTGCAGTTTTCAGGTGATGTTGTTTCTTGGAATCCTACTTTCCGAAGGAATCCACAAGACTGGGATCTTGAACCTCAAGGGTGTTTTCTTGAGTTGTTGTATGGACAGAAGGTAGAGGGAAACAGAGAGGATACGGTCCTGTGGTAGGGAGAGAAAAGCAAGACTTTCTCGGTTAAATCTTATTATCACAAGTTGAGGCCTAGTAACAATTATTTTCCTTTGAAATCTGTGTGGAAATCTAAGGTCCCTACGAGAGCGGCTTTCTTTGCTTGGGAAGCAGCAAATGGCACTATTTTGACAGGGGACAATTTGCGGACAAGGAGGAGAATTTATGTGAATTGGTGTTATTTGTGCAAGGAAGATGGGAAAAGCGTTAATCATCTTTTGCTGCACTGCTCTGTTGCAAAGGAGGTTTGGGATTTCATTTTCCGTTTGTTCCATCTTTCTTGGGTGATGCCTTGTTCCGTCAAGGAACTCTTTATCAGCTAGTCTTTGTATAAAAGAAGAAGGAGAAGTAATTTTTGGGATGTTGCTCCTTTAGTGGTGATCTGGCTCATCTGGAAGGAAAGAAATAGAAGAGCTTTCGAGAATGTTGAGATGAATGTAAATGGGCTAAAGGATCTAATTTTTCGGACTATGTTCTTTTGGTACAACGAATCTATATCGATGGGTGTGAACCCTTTTGTAGAGTTTGTAGACAACATTTCTTTTGGTCAGTGATGGTGTTTATAGTATACTCCCTGTGTACATAGGACGCGTCACCTGTTTTGACGCTTGTCTTTTTATTTTATATATTTGCTTATCATAAAAAAGAAGTAATCCATTTCAATACTTATCAAAAAAAAAGTGTGAAGTTCTAAAGCATATTATCAGTAATGAGTTACGCGTGGGAGCATACTATTAACAGAAATTTTCTGAGATAACAGTATGACAGTTA
This sequence comes from Platycodon grandiflorus, assembly GCA_016624345.1. NCBI lineage: Eukaryota > Viridiplantae > Streptophyta > Magnoliopsida > Asterales > Campanulaceae > Platycodon > Platycodon grandiflorus. The sequence goes on from JACONP010000362.1 coordinate 527,874, forward strand.
ATTTGATTGGTTAGGAAGTAGGTAACAATAATAAGAAAAATTGGTACCTAAATTATGAAAATAATCAAATTAATTGCAGCAACATTATATGTGCTTATTTATGAAGCATTATCTTACCCTAGAATTGTCCTTATAGAGAATATACTGAAGCTTCATCTTTCCGATCAAATCATAATTTCATCAAGCAAAGCAAAGCAGTCCATTAATCCTGGACCAGTTGACCTTTTATCCTTGGTTGGTCAAAAATCTATATGACTGTTAGCAAGGAAATCACTTAAATGTAGGAAAAATGAACATTGATTGTGGGCTTGCCATCAATAAGGACATTATTTGAGAATAAAGTTCAATAGAGGATTATTGTGACATCATCATCCTTGATTTATTAGGTTATGTAAAAGGTAAAATTGCATTGTGGTTTCAAAACTATCTAAAGGTGCAACATGCCAATTTTAGTTAGATTAGACCTAGGTACTTATCAAAAAAAAAAAAAGTTAGATTAGACCTAGGTATTTTAACTAGAGAAACTGCGCAAATCTAGAACTATAATTAAGCACATCATAACAAGGAATCTATGATCTTTCTGGTGATGACCTTGAGGTTGACACTGATATATGTTCGATTTCCTGTTTTCTCTTCTCTGAATATTTGTGTTAGTAGAAATTTAAACAAGATTGGTTTTATACAGGGGCGCGTTGAAATTTTAGAACTTGAAATTGGGATTGTCCAATTCAGAGTTTTCCTTAGAAGCCGATAGTCTTCAAATTCCTTACAAAGTTTTAATTCAAGCCAAGGAGACACTAAGCCCATAGTAGTTTTCTAATTTTCTGTTTCAGATAAGCATACTTTCAATATAATAAGAACATTTGTGTTCTTCTTTAGGTGGTTTATTGTCTCGTAATCTTGCGCTTAATAAAAGTTACCTACTTTGTGACTTGGCGACTTGGCGTTCAAACTCTCATAAACTTCAATTACTTTACTTTCTTAACAGGAGAATGTACCTTTAAACCATTTCCATTACAAGTAATGAATCCATCTGAATTCTAACACAAATCATAGCTCATGTATTTTTCGTAAAAGATCAACTTTTGTGCCACAACCCAAATTCATGCATGTTTCACCCATTTCCATGTCCCTATTGAAGGATTTTTAATGAAGCATGTGTTGTTTCTCGGATTTAGCATTTAAAGTTTCTATGATTTGTGATTTTGATTGGCAAGTGCAACTTTTACTCTGTACCGACCAAGCACTCTTAACTCTTAAGTTATTTGTTCTTTTAAAATAAAAAAAGAATCAGATCAAATTAAAATAAGAGAGGATACAAGTAGACAGACAAGTGGTCCATCAAAATGAAAAAAAAGAACATCCAAAAATACAAGGAACATGAAAAACTTGAAAAGCAAAGTGTTCCAATCACGCCGAATCTCTGATAGGGGATCCCCCCACGGAATGCTCCCGTGGCCTATGCCTAAGCCTGTAGGTGGGCTGAGCCGATCTGGCTTTTAAATCGAGCTCGAGCCGAGCTCACCATTTCCTCTCTCGAGCCGAGCCTAGTCGAGCTCGAGCCGAGCCTTAAAGACACCCAAAATACTCGGCTCACCTCGAGTATGCGAGCCGCTCACGAGCACTCACAAGTTGAGTCAAAATTGCCGAGCCGAGTCGAGTCAAGCTTTGGGTTTGTACCGGCTCACTAGTTAGTGGGCTGCAGTAGTTTTTTACTTTTTTGATGAAATCGGCTGGTGGTTCAGACCAGTTCATTTTATTTAATTTTGAAAAGAACCCAGAGCACCCAAGGGCCAACTGTCTAGCCCAAAACGCGGCTGCAGACCTACTGCCCTATCACTTCACTGCCCGGCTGCCGCACACCACACCCCATTAAACGTGAAAGCTGGTCTTGCGCATCCTGTTGTTCCTCTAAGTTCTAATCTTCTTCTTCCCGCGCAGCCCCTATACCACCATGGCACCACCTGCAAAGTCCACCACCTGGAAAATCCTCCACAGGCTCCACCTCTTCCGGCCCCTGCTGCTGCCCCACCACCAGCTCACCCTGTTGTGCAACTAGCAGTACCAACAGCTGCCGAAATGCGAAGACTTTTGGGAATTTAGGGAAAGGGAATATTGGAATAATTGTTTTTTGTTAACGTTATATTACATATAACTGCTATAATAATAATATAATTTATTATATATATATATATACACACTATTAAACACCGAGTCGAGTCGAGCCAACTCGAAACGAGTCGGTCTCGAGTTAGCTCGCAAGCTCCTTGAGTATCCCCAAGGCTCGGTTCGGCTCACGATGTTTGGGGCCTATGAAAACCAAGCTCGGCTCAGCTCGGCTCATATATAGCCGACGAGTCAAGTCGAGTCCGGCTCGTCCAAGTCGAGCTCTCAAGCCGTGCCGACTCATCTACAGGCCTACCTACGCCCCCATAGAGACAATTTTGTATTTTGTGCTTAGATGATTTGTTCAATTTTCCATTCATTTTCTCTGCCACATTTTGTCATTAACAAATACGTTGGCGTCAAATTTGCGAAGGCAGACATAAATATCCAATAAATGCAATAGCTGAAATGGGAGTGGTCTAGAAGATCATTATCTTTTGAAGGAAGTAATATTATGATAAATGAACGGTAAGTTACAATTTGAAAAACTATTTGAAACAGATGAGACAATAACCAACATTGTGAAATTAGCTGTGGTCTCCGAGAATAAACAAAATCCCTATATTCACACTTCTAACTCATAAACTTCTAAATCTACTATTAGTATATACTATCAGGGGTGGCCATTTCTTAGAAAACTTAGAAATCCTAAAAGGCGCAAATGATGTCTTTTGACGCAAGTAAAGCTATACTTCTTTTAATCCTGAAAGTACCTTGGATGTGCTGAAAATTATTCGCAAAAATGTTTTGAAGAATTTTAAGTTATTTTATAACTAGAAGTCCAAAAAAGTATAACTAAGTAGTGCTGGAGGTTCTTGAGAGGGAATACAGATAATCAGTAACTTTATTTCTTCTTTGAGGCAAAGAGGGAAGTGCTATGCTAGGAAGAACCAACACCCCTCTAAAGCCAGGGTGTCGTACATTGGAAACACGCTCGGACGCTTTAGTGGCCAAAATGTTAATCTTTTTGGGGTCAAAATATAAATAGAATAAATTCATAGTTTTTCTTGCTTTAGACATTATGTATGACTTTAAGTAATTGGTTTGTAAATTTGTGTTGCGTGTTCGTGTTAATGTATGATGTTAATTGTTCTTATTATTTGCTTACAAATATTCAATTTATGCTATTATTGTTATATATATATATATATATATATATATATTATTTGTCAGCATTTTATCAGATTATTTACTTACGTATATATTTAGTAACCTTTTGGAAATTTCGTGTTGCGGGGTCCATTTCGGTGTGTCGGTGTCGGTGCTTCTTAGGCATTACATGTAATTTTAACACAGGTGGTTCATTGTCTAGTTAGCTTCAAAAAGATTCCCAAACACTTGTTTAAATTACCATAAGCCATAATATTTTGATTCATAAAAAAGAAAATACATTCTTGAAAGTATCCATTCAACTATTGAGATTATCTAGATTCTTGCCTGTATTGATACCAAAAAAGCTGAGAAAGTGCACAAAACATTGAACAAATACTCTTTGTGCAAAACATCATATCAAAATTAGACTTGTCATGGTATTGCTCGTTCAATCCTTGAACTTGTGTGTTTCATTCATCTTCTTATCTTTATTATAGATTTATCACTGAGTTTTTATTGTTTTAGGATTTAGTGCATATGGATTTCTGTGATCAATGAGTTTGATTAGCATGTCACAACCTTTATGCGGTACCAACTGTCACTGCAAAGTAACATTACTCGAGCCTTCTTAAGTTTTCATCAGTTCAAATTTAATTTTATGCGCGAGCCAAAAACTCTTCAAGAGCACTAGTCCTTCGGAAAACGTGTTTTCTAGACCACCTGTGTTTTTCTGCATACACGTATGCACCTTTGAAGTGATGGCAGTGTAAGAAGGCTTGAGTAATCTTAGTTGCAATCATATTTTCCATTGAATAAAAGTTGTAACGTGCCAATCCAAATCATAGTAGCCTATATACATTAAAGTGTAGATACAATACAGACAATATGAGAAATCTGTCAACAGGGATGAGCACGTGAAGGAAACATAAAGGGAACATGAACTAGCCGTTCCAAAATGATTTAGGTTTTGATTTGATCTTCTGCACGAAGATGAGATGTTCATTTTTCTCAGATAGAATAAACAAGTTAATAGTTTCCCTCTTCTTACTCAAATATCTACTCTACTTCCGTTACCAAGTAAGCAGTATACCGAAGGTAGTGTTTGAAATTTGTTGAGTAAGAACAGGGAAATGCATAATTTTGTTTATACTTTGAGGCAAAGAAGGAGATGTTACATGTAGTTTTAGTGCTTGTGGTTTATTGTCTGATTAGCTTTAAAAGATTCCCAAAATGACCATCTTTGAACTTGAGATTCTCGTAAAATGATTTTAGTTCCTTCAAAGGAAAATGTTGCTTGACTATTTCCCATTCAAATCTAATGGCTATATATCGTATGACAAGCAAACAAGATGCCTTGTTGAGCCGTCATCAGTTCAAGTACTTGTGTATGGTTAAGCCATTCGGAAATGTACATTTAGAGAGCTTGAGTCATTAGGAAAGTGAATCTTTCTAGACCTAGTTGCTCCACAACATACACGTTCAGTGGCGAAGCCACAGCTAGACCAAGGGTGGCCATGGCCCCCCTAGACTTTTAGTGATATGCATATTACCCCCTCTATATTATGACTATAACCTTTGTTATTATAGCTTGATCCTCTTTGAGTTTTACATATTACTTTCCTGAAATTAACTTGGCCCCCCTAAGGGTTATTAACTTGGCCCCCCTAAGGGTCAAAACCTAGCTTCGCCACTGTACACGTTCATTTGAACCTATGATAGCCCAAGAATGTTTTAGTCATGTTAAATACAATGGTGTTACTACTGAGTACAAGTAGTAACGTGCCATTCCAAATCATAGTTACTTATGTAAAATCTTAGAAACATTACAATCTTTATGATAAATCCATCCATAGGGATTAAGAACACGAATGAAATACATTGGAGCATGAATGAACCTTCTGCTTGAAGATGACATGTTCCATTTATTGTTTGCTCTCTCTTCTTTTTATGTCAGTAGGTAGATGGCTTTAGTTGTGTAGGCAGGCGTAGAGATACCATGAATCTAGTACTTGAAAGGGATATGGTCTAGAACTTATACATTCCTTTGAAGACAGTAACACTTTTGACGGTTTGAACAGCAAGTTACAATGTGGAAATCTTTTTGAAGACAATAATCAACTTGTGAGGGAAATTATGAGTAACTCTTCCTTCTTTGGCCTGATCAATAAACAGAATTTCTATTATCCACCTCTTCGTTAAAAATTTCCAACCCTACTTTCGGTTCTATCAATGGCTTTTATGTTGAAAATGACTTAGAGGCCTTGAAAATGGTTCTAGAATCGTTGGGTGCAAGTTCACATTTGGTATAAAACGCATTCGATGTTGATTAAAGCAAGTACACTTTTGCATCTTTCATGCCATAAAATAACTCAATTCTTTTTGGGATTTTTTGAAGTTTTCAAGACTTCTAAGTTTATTTACCAAGAAAAAGGCCCTGTTGGTATACTGATTTGATAGTTGTCGACTTTTCTTTTCTTCTTCTCTTTTTTTGAGTGAGAAAGGGAATTAAGTAACTTTGCCTACACTTTTAGGTAACTTTACTTGCAAGTTTAATGTAGTAGTATTGGCTAATGTAGTAGTATTGGCTTCAAAAAGATTCTCATTTTGTGATCATGTCCCGTTGGCTTCATTTAGATGTACACATTGTGAATGTTATTCCATAAACTTTAATGAGTTTACTTCCTTCAAAGGAAATCGTATCTACTAACCAATTCCCATTTTAAGGATTGAATATTTTTGGATTCTATTGACACACATCTATATATTGAATTACAAAAGAAGCAAAGAGAGAATACAAAATGAACCTGATACGCGTGAAGGCTCGTCCAATCCTTGTTCCTGTTGGTAGATAGGTCTCTATGCTAGTTGATTTTGATTTGTATGTTGAACTTTTTTACTCAGTACTAAATTTGATTGCAATTAACACTATTATAGCATTTATTAAGGTGTCATTAGTTTTAATGCATGTATAAATTTCCTTCTAGAGAGCACGAGTCATTTAGAAAGTGTACCTTTCTAAACTGATGGTAATTTAAGATGATTTGAGTATTGTTTATTGCAATCATGTTGGTATTAGGGTAACAGTTGCAACATACAGATCCAAATCTTTGAAACCTATATATGATAACTCTACAAACAAAATAAATTTCCTTTGATAAATTTATTAATAGGCATAAGAACAGAGTGAGATACACAGGGACAGGAAGGAACTGATCTTCTGCAAAAGTTTCGTAGATAAGTGTAGAATTTCAATGAATTCAGTACTTGAAATGGTATTACCTGTTACTATATATTGGTACCAACCTTTCCTTTTACCTACAAAATTAAATCAAGTTACTAGTTTCCATCGTCTTACTCAAAAATTTCAGGCACTGCTTTCGGCATAATATTAAAGGCTCTTTCATAGGAAATAGATTAGAAGACCTCTGAATGATTCTTTTGGACGCAATTATATTTGTGGGTAAAAGACGCCAACAATGTCGATGACGCAAGGACTTTTTTTGCGTGATAATCCTGATAATAACGAAGAAGTCCTGTAAATGGTTCTCGAAAATTGCAGGTTCAAACACACTTCTGTATACACCTGATATAATACGCAAGCATCAAATTTACAATCTGCCTATATATATATTGCTAAATTTTTAGCTAAACCTGAAACTGTGTATATATGTGACTCGCGTATGTGTGTCCACATGTTCTCGGTTTATGTATACTCGTATGTTGGTCTATACTTTTGTCATGGTAGAAAAGATGGGATGCAACGTGCTACATAGTTGGGCCTTTGTGCGCTTCTAGACTTTTGTGGTGTTGTAGAGTGTGTTATAGACTTTTCGTTGACCCATTAAGGTGATAAATGGTGCTTGATTTTGGATGCAAATATTCAACATAAATTTACTTCCTTTCAGGGAAAGAAGGGTGGAAAAAGTTAAACATAAGGTCTTTGCCCTGAGAGGAAGAAAATTTACGTTTAACATTTGTGATAATGGTGCTTGATTATTTATGCATTCTGCTTCCCACACTTGTGTTTACAGGTATCGGGCTGTAACCAGTGCATACTACAGAGGTGCTGTAGGGGCAATGCTTGTATATGACATGACCAAGCGCCAATCATTTGATCATATAGCAAGATGGTTGGAGGAATTGCGGGGCCATGCTGATAAGAACATTGTGATCATGCTTATAGGGAACAAGTCTGATTTGGGCACCCTTCGAGCTGTACCCACTGAAGATGCCAAAGAGTTTGCCCAGAGGGAAAACCTGTTCTTTATGGAAACATCCGCCCTTGAGGCCACTAACGTTGAACCAGCTTTTGTCACAATCCTGACAGAGATTTATCGAACAGTCAGCAAGAAAGCTCTCGTTGCCAACGAGGAAGCTGAATCTGGAAGTTCGGCACTTCTCAAAGGAACCAAGATTGTCGTTCCTGGGCAAGAGCCAGCCGTATCAGAAGGAAGCAAGTTCAGCTGCTGTACGTCTTCATAGAATTTTATGCTGCAGACTTGCATCGTCTTGTTTGTTGTCTAACCTCAGGTATTTTTCGTTTAACTCTCAAATTTGATATTGCTTTCTTGATAGATGGATGAGATGACCAATTTTTTGTTTTTTTGTTTTTTTCTTTTCAGGAGTAATGACTAATGATGGGTAAAAACCTCTTTCACAAATGAGGTACAATCCCTCTCCATTGATGAGAAGTTATTTGTTGATCTATGGTGTAAATTAGACGGAATTAAACGTAGCAAGAGGTAATGATAAATTTTATTACATGAAATAGTTGCTTGACCTGTAATTTCCGTGATAAACAACTTCAAGTCAATTCCCCCGTCCAACCAAGAATTTTTGGGGGATTTCTCCCCGTTGTTGTACACAAACAAATTGTCAACTTGACAATGTTGATTGTAAACAAATATTTCCCCCAGGTAGATACTTGATGAAGGATGGTTGGACAAGCGTGTGATTATTTGAAATAGTTTTTTTCTCCTTTTTGGTGCCAATATGTAGGGCTGATTGGATATGGTTCATCTTCTTCAGTTATGATCTTATTTGTAGAATGAGCTCCAATGGACCATTTTGAGATCAACTGTTGTTATAACCTGATCTTAATCCCAACCGCAAAAATGAAAGAGTATGCGCACAAAAATTATGTCGGTTGGCATATTCTGATTGGTTAGAAAATTATGTGCGTCATAGAACTAGATAATATTTTGACCCATTAGAATATGCCAGCAATGACTTCTTTGTGCACATTTTAGGTGCAATAGAAGGCGTATACACAGACGACTTCATGTCCAACCAGTTTGGTTGTAAACGAGTGCAGTCCAGCTTTGGTTTGTTTGTGTTTGGCTTGTGTAATAAACGAGTTTAAAATAAAAAAACTTGAGTTTGGTTCGTTCATCAACTGAACGAGCTCAATCCGAGCTTCTGACGAGCTAAGCTTTTACGCAAGCTAACGAGCTAAGTTTGTTTGTTTTTTTTTTTAAATTATATTATATTCTATATTTTTTTTAAAAGTTAATACTTTTTTCATAAAATTTAATAAAATAGTATATTTTAACATCATAAAACAATAAAAATAGTTATATCATGTGGCATATGGAAGAAAATATTTAAATTGGTACAACTTAAATAAAAAATATTTATACTTGTATAAATAATAATTTATTCCTAATATTTTATATACAAATCGAGCTGGGTTTTAACAAGTCGAACATACCCGAGTTTGAGTTTGGCTTGTTTATCTAACGAGCCTAAATATTGAGTTTAAGCTTGACTTGTTTGCATTGTGAACGAGCCCGAACTGAGCCATTATTGAGTCGAGCCGAGCTAAGTTCACTAACCGTTTGGTTCGCTTGCGGCCCTACCTTTAACAACCTTTTACGCTGTCGCTTTTCACATAATCACATTCAACCATCCATGGGAAAGCCAAAAGGTAGGATCACACAACTGGACCTCTTCAGTGCTCTACAAGCTTTTGAGAATTTATTTGAATTAAACTCAGATGATATCCAATGTTATTACATCAAAAACTTACCTTATTCACTCAATTCTCAAAAGGACTGATTCCAATTACCATAGACTCTAGCAAAATGCAATAGTGTATTCGGCAGTTAAACATTTTTGCGTAATTTGCTGGTTTGCATGCCGTGCACGCGATCATAGACGTCTATCCCCCTCACTCAGTCGCAAATCATCTGGACAATCTCTAGCTAAGTTAGGGATGTAATTAGTTCGGTTTGGATAAAAATATGAGTCGAACAATAGGTAATCGGTTTGTAAATTCTAGAACCGAACCAAATCGTCTAAAGTTTGGAACTAAACCAAACTAAACCGCAATGGTTCGGCTCGGCTCGGTTTGGAACCGTGGTTCAATTTCGTGGTGTAGTTTGTTGGTTCAAATTGATTCCGTGATTCGATCCGAATTGAAAGTTGTCTATCAAAGAATTTTAAAAAAAATTAATAAAAATATTTCAATCAAGTATCGTACGAGACTCTGAGGAATAAAGTAACAATACATAAATTTTTCATACAATCTCAAGGTTTTAACTGAAATTTTGCAAAAAGCTATTCTTCCAATTTCCAACTATCTTTTAACTAAACAAACCAAAATATATTTTTCTTTAATATCCAACAACTAAAATGAAAAGTATATTATTAATAAACGATCAAATGATATGTATGATTGGATGGTTTGGTTTGATTTGGCAATTTGGAATTGCGGTTCACGAGGCAAAACCGTGAACCTAACCGAACTGCTTGGTTTTTGACAAAAATTCAAGCCAAACCGAACCACATAATTCATGAAACCACTCAATTCACCCAAAGTATTGCTCAATCCCGAGGTTCTCATGTGTGGAATCGAATGCTCCTTGGGAGACCCCTTGCTGAGCAGTTCATAGAATGGCAAATTGGCAAGGGGAATTGTTCGATTTGGTTTAATTCATGGCTGTCTCAAAGCTCTCTTGTCAGACCCCATGGCGTGCAAGACCTCTTTGTTTCGGGCACACAATTGCATTCGGAGGTGAAACATATTATCTCCCAGCTGCTGCAATTCAGGAGATTACTACTCGGCGCATTGCTCTATCAAATTTTGAGGACACTGCTCGGTGGACAGCAGCCTAGCTCAAATGGTCGCTTCATCAGCTTAACTTCCGCTTGGCATTCTGTCCGGTAACTCCTCATCCCTCTCTCCTCTCTGCAAAGTTTGTGCTTTCTAAACGTATTACTCCATCCGTTTCAGACAAAGAGTTCGCTTTTGACTTTTTTAGGTCAATTTAGTTAAAGTTTGATCGATAATTTACATAAATTTATTTATTTTTACAAAGTTATAAAAGTTATAATCTATAGTATTGTTAATATAGTTTTTAATTATAAAATTTTATTTCCTAAAATATAAATAAAATATTATGTAAAATTTTGAATTGATTTAATCACATATTGATATTTTAAAAAAGAAAGTGGACTCTATAGCATCTTTAATTTCTTTGGAAACTTCTCCAATTGCTGCTGCCCATTGACGAGGGTCTCATTGCATAAGGTTTCTCCTTGGCTTCCAAGTGAGCTTGCTGTCCTTCGGGCGGACGTCTTTCTTGATAGTCAGGTGGCCTTGACGACGACGTGGATGTATTTCAGCAGGGCTTGCAATACCAAAACCCATATATATGCATGCTTGAGGTTGAGGAATACGTGAGTGGATGTATTTCAGCAAGCAGGGCTTGCAATACCAGAACCCATATGCTCTCGATTCTCCTTCTCTTGGTGGTTATCACCTAAGGCATCTCCAACATATATTTTGCTCCCTTCTCTCATACGTACTTTGGGAATTATTATGGAAACATCGTAACCTTGCTATTTTTGACAACATCAAGTCAGGTCATCAAACACATCAAGCAGGAGTTAGTCGCCCATTTAAGAGCGGGATCTAGTTTCACTCGAATCCCTAGAGAATTGCATCTTGAATTCTTGATAACTAGTTTCGTTTTTTTCTAGATGATAGTCCTTATATAATATTGAGTAATGCTATGGGTAACTAAAGAGTACCCAATTTTTTGTACCAAATGATATGATAGCTGATGTGATACAAAAAACAAACATCAGCTAACACATCATTTGGTACAAAAAAAATTGGTACTCTTTAGGTACCCACAGCATTACTGTATAATATATTGTTGCATTTTTATTTTTGCTTTTCTCGTGTAGTCCTTGAACACTCTAAATGGTCGGGTATTAAGTTGCCTCTTTGTACTCCCTCCGTCCCTAAATTATTGTTTTCTTTTTCTTTTTTGTCCGTTTTAGAATAATTATTTTATTTAAAAAAATTTTTAGGACATCATTTTTACCATTTTACATTTACTTTTTTTATTACTATAATTATGAATCACATACATATGGGCATTAAAAAAAATTACACATTATACCAATATTAATAATTAAGTTATTATTTTTTTTAATCCATGTACTTGTTCAAACAAAACAATAATTAAAAGACGAAAAGAGTATTATTTTTTTTTTAGGTTTATCAATAAAATTTGTGGTTCCGTCCATGTTTCCTTAAAAAAATATAAAAATGTATTGGCACCCCTAACATGGTAGAAATCAAGTGGGCTAATTGAGAGTGAATACCGCAAGTGAAACCCACCTGCGGCATTACATAGAAGGAATCCACCGCAGTTACCAAAAGTCAAGTTAAATGAACCAAAAAGCTACCTAACAAGAAGTTTGTCAATTTGTAAAGGATTAATATACAATTTGGTCCCTGAACTTGAACCTTTTTCCTGATTAGGTTTTAGTACTATGATATTTTCTATTGTGGCACTTGAACTCAACATTTTGTTGTACGGTTAGTCCTTTTTGTAACGGCAGTTAACAGAAACGTTAATTAATTTTTTTAAAGACCAAAATACCCTTATTTGTTTCACGAATTTGAATCCACGTGGATTATAATGATGACATGGAAATACTGATAAAGCCAAAATAATATTAGAAGAAAAATAAAAGTAAAGTTAATCAGTTTGACTTCAACAGAGGAGAGATAGAGAGAGTGAGAGCGATAGCAGTACGACAAGAGTTTATAAATTAGGGTTTAGAAATTAGGGTTTCTAACAACTAAATCGATCAAGTAGGCATCTCAACTACGAAATCGTCAACAATAACCTACCTGAATTGAACTACGACCGAGGTATGTCAATTTTGTTTTACAATTTTTATATAAAAAGAAGGGTTTCTTGATTTTTTTCAGTTCATAGATGTTCATGTGGTTCATTGTCGTTCGTTATTGTTATTAAATGGTTAAGGGTTACGTATTAGTGTCAATATTGTACAATGGAGTCATTTGTATACTTTTCTAAAATCGAATTTAAAAATTAGGGTTGATTGGTCCCAAATTGAATATGTTTTTCATGTTTGTTTTTTGTCTCCATTTATGGAGTCGATGTGTGTGTCTTTTTCCTTATTATATTTTGTGCGTGTGCGTGTGCATGTGGTGCTTTATTAAATTTCTGTTTGTTTGTGTGTTTCTTAATGTGCATGTGGTCCCAAATTATTAATTCATGTTATGCTTTATGTCTCCATAGGGTTGATTTGGTGCTTTATTAAATTTCTGTTTGTGTGTGTGTGTGTGTTTTTCTTAATGTAATATGTGGTCCCAAATGGTTGAGCTTTTTATGTTATGCTTTTTGTCTTCTCCATGTATTGCCCACTGCAGTGTATGTGGTCCCAAATTTGTGTGTTTTTCTCCTTTAACGTATGTTTGTAACTTATTAATATGTTAGTGGTGGTCTCATGTATTAGTGGGGCCTCAATATTATTAAGTTAGGTTGTGTGGTATGCTAAGTATAATTATAAATAAATCTCATGCAGAATGCCAGTGTTTAGTATTTGTTTGCATCATGGTGGAAGCTTTTGTGATAGTGAAAGGTTGATTTATTTGGGGGGTGAAGTGGATTATATAACTGGATGGGACACTGACACAATATCATTTTGGGATTTAAAGAAAGCTGTTAGTAATCTTCTTAAATATAAGAATGTGAAGTGTATGTACTACAAGGTTCCTGGTAATTCTTTGGAAATGAAAGTTAAGAGATTGTATTCAAACAGTGAGACTACAGAGCTGATTGGGTTGATTAAGGAATCAGATGAGGTTGAGATGTACGTAGAACACGAAGTTGATAAAGCTGTGATGTGTACTGAAATTCCTAGACTACCTTGCCCTGATGGTATGACTTTTGATCCAAACAGTTTACTTGATCAAGATTGCATTTTAGTAGACATTATTAATGAACATGTGGGTGGCCTTAATGAGAACAAGAGTGCAGAAAATCATATGAAGGATAGTGATAATAGGCATGATAATGATGATTGGTTAGAGGATGCTTTTGTTGAGGAAGGTCAGAGGAAAGAAAGAATAGATGAATCAGGTAATGAAACTGGTGAGGAAGAATCAAGTAAAGATGCAAAAAGAAATAATGATGATGAGGAGAATGATTCAGATGAAAATGATGAAGAATCAACTGAATATGAGTTTAGTGTGAGTGATTTAGATACTAGTGATGATGAGTTGGCTCAGTTGAGGAGGGGAGGACTTGAAATGGAAGAAGAGGCTGGTGGTGATGTGCCAGAAATACAGCAAGAAGTTGAGAGGGAAAAAGGGATTGAAAAACAACAATCAAATGAAAGGGAAGAAGGGACTGAAAAACAACCTGCTGCAGATGACATTCAGCCTAATTTAAATTCTGATGAGGAGATGGCATTGGAAAGTGAATTATATTCTTCTGAAACTGAGTCAAATCCAAGTGATGTTGTTGAATCTTTATCAGATTCTGATAAACCTGTGAGGAATAGGAAGAAAAAAAAGATTAAAGGCCAAACTTTTAACCCAAAATCTGACTTGAAAGATGTGAATTTCCATGTTGGTCTACAGTTTACAAATGCTGGAGAATTTAAAGAAGCACTTACTAACTATGCAATTAGTAAAGGGTTTGATCTGAAGTACATAAAGAATGAAAATGTAAGGGTTTGTGCTGTTTGTGTGAACTCTGCAGTATGTCCATGGAGGATTTGGGCTAGCAAAGAGCAGAATGAGCATAGTTTCATTGTACGGTCCCTTAATCCAGTGCATAGGTGTTCAAAGAACATTAAGACAAGACAGTTAACATCCAATTGGTTAGCTAAACAGTACTTCACCAGGATTAGGAACAACTATAATTGGAGTTGTGAGGAAATGGCTGCTGAAATTTTAAACACATATGAGTTGAAAGTCAATATCAGTTTGTGTCATAGGGCTAAACAGAAAGCTATAAAGTATGCAATAGGATCAATGGATGAGCATTATGCTAGATTGTGGGACTACAGAAAAGAATTGAAGAAGAAAAATCCAGGAAGTACAATTGAAATCAAGTACCATCAGCCTAATCCAAATGAGCCCCCTGTTTTTGAGAGAATATATATTTGTTTCCATGCCCTTAAACATGGTTTTGTTAGTGGATGTAGGCCAGTTATTGGGGTTGATGGTTGTTTTTTGAAAGGGTTGATGAAGGGTGAGTTATTGATAGCTGTTGGTAGAGATGCAAATAATCAAATGTGGCCAATTGCATGGGCAGTTGTTCAAGTAGAAAACAGGAATGCATGGTCATGGTTCTTATCACTTTTGACTAAGGACCTGGACATGAAAGATGGTCATGGATGGACAATTATTAGTGATCAACAAAAGGTAAATTGCATTCACTAACAAATTTTTTATTCATTTATTTAAATTGCACTGCATTTCATATTAGTGATACAATTATTTGTTTACTGACATTTAAAATTATTGACAGGGTTTGGTGAACTCTATTTCTGAGTTGTTACTGCAATTGAGCACAGAGCATGTGCTAGACATGTTTGTGCTAACTGGACTAAGAAATTTAAGGGGATTGAATTGAGGAAATTGTTTTGGAAAATTGCAAAAGCTACACACACAGATGCATACCAAAAAGCATGTGAAAGTTTGAAAGCCATTGATCTTTGAGGCATATGAGGACTTGATGAACAGAAATGTGCAGAAGTGGTCAAAGGTGTGGTTTGAGGAGCATAGTAAGTGTGATAGTTGTGAGAACAACATGTCTGAAGGGTTTAATGGTTCTCTAGTTTTAGCTAGGTCTAAGCCTTTAATCTACATGCTTGAGGACATAAGGGTGATGATGATGACTAGGATAACAAGAAGAAAGGTTTGGATGTCTAAGCCGGGATAGTTTGTGTCCCAGAATTAGAAAAAGGCTGGAGAAGAATATGACTGAGGCTAAGAAGTGGAAATCAGTGTACAATGGGGCCACAAAGTTTGAAGTGACATACATATCTGAGGGATTTATTGTTGATATTGATGCCAAGACATGTACATGTAGGGAATGGGACTTGACTGGCATACCATGTTGCCATGCTGTGTCAAGTATGTATAGAGTGGATAGGAATCCAGAGGATTTTGTCTCAGATTAGTACAGGAGAGATGTATTCATAAAAACATACTCAAATATTTTAATGCCTATCAGTGGGGAAGCTAATTGGCCCAAGTGTTGGAAGGAAGTTTTGCTACCTCCTAAAGCTATAAAAATGCCAGGCAGACCAAAAAAGAATAGAATTAAGGAGCATAATGAGGAGCCAAAGAAGAAAAGTAAACAAACTGAGGATACAAATGAGAAATTGTCAAGACAAGGAAGGGAAATGACTTGTAGTAACTGCAAGGAGGTTGGGCACAACAAAAAAGGATGCAAAAAGCCAAAACCTACTTCTGCATCTTCTGAAAATGTAAGTGCATTTAATTGAATTTGAGTCTATATTCAATATAGTGGTGTTAATTTATTTGTTTGTTGTGTGTGCAGTTGGAAGGTGATGGTACTTCAGCAACAACTTCTAAGAAAACAGTACAAAAATGTGGTAATTGCAATGAGGTTGGCCACAACAAAAGAGGCTGCAAAAAGCCAAAATCCACTTCTGTAACTGATGAAAATGTAAGTGTATTTAATTTGAAGGTTAGTATATTCACTATAGTACAATAATTGATGAATGATTATTGTGTGTGCAGGTTGAAGGTGATGGTAACCAAGAGAAAGCTGATGCAGGCCCAAGCATGCCAAGAGTGTACAAAAAAACAAGGAATGATGGAAGGAAAAAGGTGGCAGAAAGGCAAGAAGATGCCACTCAACCAAGAAAAAGAGGAAGACCTACCAAGCAGAAGTCAAACATCCAGGTTGAAGGTGTTGGTTTGTTTGTTTCACCTTCTGGTGACACATACTATAGGGTAAAACTTAAGTCAGTTAGGTCAATTCTGAATAAGTATCATAATTATGTCTTTGTCAAGCTAACACATTTTTTCCTTGTTTTTATGTCTCTATTAGGCCCCAGGTTCATCCACAACAATACATCTTGATTCCTTTCAAGCTGGTCCTCAACCCACTCAAGCTCCAGCCCCTCTTCAACCCACTCTAGTCTCTCCAACTACACAATCATCAAGTGCAGCCCCTCCTCAACCCACTCAATTCTCTCAAGCTACACAATCATCAAGTGCAGCCCCTCCTCAACCCACTCAAGTCTCTCAAGCCACACAATCATCAAGTGCAGCCCCTCCTCATGTCTCTCAATCCCCTCCTTTGACTCCAACTAGAGGTTTCAAAAGTGATTCTTTCCCAACTTTAAGGAATGGAAAGAAATTCATAACAAGGAGTTCCTTATCACCTCAAACACCAAAGTGAATGAGGTTTCATTTGGTGTGTGAACACTCTTGAACAGATGGTCTTTTGTAAATGTTAATGAACAGATGGTCTTTGGTAGAGTTTTGGCCTGTTGGTGTCTGTTAATAGTAGTGCACTGAAATGTCAAATGTGGTCTTTTGTTAATATCAGTGCACAGATTGGCCTGAGGTGTTGGTTTGTTAATGTCAATGAACAGATGATCTTCAGTTTAATGTCAATGAACAGATTGGTATTTTGTATTAATGTCAATCCAAATGAACATATGGTCTTTTGTTAATGTCATGTTGCAATTATATTGGAGTTTATATGTGGTTTGGTGGTAATGTCATGTTGCAATCAAATGTCGTCTTTTGTTTATATGATCTTCAGTTTAATGTGGTTTGTTAATGTCATGTTGCAATTATATTGGAGTTTATATGTGCTCTTTTGTTAATGTTTGTATGAACAATGTCAGTAGTGTTGCAAACATAAAACAACATTGCATTGCAAACAAAAGGGAGTCCATTCAAAATACCAAAATACATTCCAAACATAAAACAAGTCATTGCTATGGCAACATTAATTGTTCATTCTTATCTTTTGCCAATACATACACAAAGAAAGCATTTAAAATCCCTAAAATAAAAACCAATCTAAGGTACATCTTTCCCTTCCACTGATTGGTTTCATTTTGGCTTCTCAACTCACACTCCAACCTTCCAATTTCTTGCTTTAAAGTAGCATTTCTTTGTTTTTCCTTCGTCAATTTCACTTCTATCTTCGCAAATTTTTCTTGTAAATCAGTTGCCTCATCCCTGTATTCATTGATTATATCAATTGCCCTTTTCGGAAATTCATCAACCCATTCAAAGTATCCACAATCTTTTTGGGGATCCTACAAAAATGAACACTTAAACAAATTAAAATCAATAAATCCAATATTTCAATTAATAATAATAATAATAATAATAATAATAATAATAATAATAATAATAATAATAATAATAATAATATTTCAATTAATACATATTTAAATCAATCAAAAATTTTAAATTATACCTTGTAATTTGGACACCCATTAAACCTCATTCTTGGGTGTTTTCTAGTCAGTGATGTCCACTCCGGAGCTCGCAATCCACATTTACAAAACTTCACCCATCCGGATACATTCGATGGTCTTTGATCTGAGGCAATTGTTGAAGATGAAGATGAGGCCATTGATTGATGAATCGAGAAGAAAGAAGACTGTCAGATCTTTGATTAAAATCTTGGATCCACGATTAGGGCTGAATGGGTCATCCAAATTGAAGAGGCTAAATAGATCATCCCAACTGAAGAGATTAACAGAGAAGAAATTAAGAGAGTAACAGAAAAGAAATCGAGGACTGAAGAGGACTCCCAGTTGAAGAGGACGAGCTCGCTATTCTTTTGTCAATAAGGGAGGAGAGATAGAGAAGAGAGAGAAAGAGAGTAGAGATAATGAAACTGGTGAGGAAGAATGCTAAGCTTTATTTCCTCTTTCCCGCCAAGTGGATACAAGTGGATACATAGTCATCACATTTTTATCCAAGTGGATACATAGTCATCACACAATAGGGGTATTTTGGTCTTTAAAAAAATTAATTAACGTTTCTGTTAACTGCCGTTACAAAAAGGACTAACCGTACAACAAAATGTTGAGTTCAAGTGCCACAATAGGAAATATCATAGTACTAAAACCTAATCAGGAAAAAGGTTCAAGTTCAGGGACCAAATTGTATATTAATCCATTTGTAAATCGAATGGTAACACAATCATTATTACAACGTCGAAGTGGTTAGCGAGTTAGGTAAAAGTAAGTAATAGGCTGATCAGAAAGAGAGGGGAGTGAGGATGGAACTAATTAAACTCTTTTTTAAGAAAATAATCAAATTTCAACTATTAATGGAGGGTGGGGGAGTGGGGGACGACGATTTCGCTGGGTTAAGTGACGCAGCGAAAATTAATAACAGGATTTTTATCACGAGAAATTTTTAACAAATAAGTCTACGATGGCTTAGGGTTTCACATACAAATTGTATGAAGGAAGAAAAATATTAATATTGAAAAGCTGACTTCAAACGTATTTAAAAAGGGTATTTATACCCTAAAAGGAAAAATTAAACTAAAAATTACAAAAATACTCAAAACCAACTAAAACTCTTCTGAGCCTCATAACACTACTTAAACAACATTTTTGACCTTAAAACGTGTGAATCACTAGTTACACCCGGTATGTCTTGTATCGTCAAAAGATTCGATTTGATATGCGGTGGGTTCCATGATTCATCTGGACGCGAAAGTTATAACCTTCTTAAGATAAACTTATCGAACTCATGATTTTTAAAGTTATGACCTTCTTAAGATAAACTTCTTGAACTCATGATTTTTACTAGAGCATCTTTTTAAAACTGACACTTTACACCCTTTAGTTTGACTTTCTTCCCAAAACTCTTGAACCCTCCATCCTAATCAGAAACAAAGTAAGAGAGAGAGAGAGAGAGAGAGAGAGAGAGAGAGAGAGAGAGAGAGAGAGAAACTGGGTGGGCGTGGATGGGAGGAAGAAATAAACCGGAGGTGTGGAGGTGGAGACAGAGACAGAGTATTGGTCATTTTTCAAATACAAATTTAACGTATATTTTTTTATTTTTTTCAAAACTATTAATCGCGAAATTCGTAGTACTTTTAATATAATACAAATTACGTGTTTTATGATTTTGAAAAAAATAAAAATATATATGTTAAATTTGCATTTAAAAAATATCTTGTATGACAAAAAAAAACGATAATTTAGGAACGGAGGTAGTAACATATACTCCTTCCATCCCATATTTATTGTCTTATTTGACCCAGCACACAGATTAAGAAAAAATAATTGACTTGATTATTAATATTGATATAATGTGTAATTTCCTTTAATGCTCATGTGTATGTGGTCCATAATTAAAGTAAGGGTAAAGTGGTAAAAGTGATGTAATAAAAAAGAAAGGTAAGGGTAAAGTGGTAAAAGTGATGTAATAAAAAAGAAAGGTAAGGGTAAAGTGGTAAAAGTGATGTAATAAAAAAGAAAATTTTTAAACAAGACAATTATTCTAGAACGGATAAAAAAGAAAAAGAAAACAATAATTTAAGGGACGGAGGGAGTAATACTTTATTGAAAGAATGTGTGCTGGTGCGTGTGTTTTGTGTGTAATGGAAAGATAATTAGGAGACTTAGATGAGCAAAGACGTGTGAGACCATGATTAGCCTCATTCAGAACCTACGCAGAAAAATGGTCTTTCTGTTGTATATGACTCGGATTGTGGGTAAGGAATCAGTAGGTTAGGCACACCAATCAATGTTATCTTTAAGGTATTTAATTCGTCCCACTATGGTGTAATGGTTCTCAACGAATTTCACCTCCAGAATACAAAACCTACGCACTCTTATTCAAAGGTACACTACCTTGAATAATTATGGAACAATAATCGAAGCTTTAACTGTTTAACTCAAAGGACAGAATTGATAAGAAGAAAGACTCAGGAATTAATTGTTTTCAGTTAGTATTTTCGGAAGAGGCCAACCCAATTTATAGGGTTCGTGTTGTTGTCTTGTAAAGACACAACAAAGCCGAACTGGTGTGCCTCTACGAACAGTCATACTCTTAACAAATGCTCATTCAAAGAGTCACACCCTGAAACGTTTAAACTGATACACTCTCTCTCGCGTAAATCAGCATTTACCGAATGTAGACAATAGTACGTTAATTAATTCTCTTTATAATACTCAAAACTTTAAGCCACACTTGACATTTTCCCATAATAAAGGGAAGCTCAAGCAAGCTCATAGGAACTCCTCAAACTTAGCTATGATATAATAAGTTTAGCTCCAAAAGTTTTATTAGGAATCCCATGTGGGATAAAGAAGACACAATGAAGAAGACAAGAGAAGACAACAAAGCTTTTGTACCATGAATGAAGAAAGTTGCTATACAAACTCAATATGGGAGAAGAGTAATTATATGTGAATACTACTACATATAACACTTTCGGCATTGCTTGTATCATCCAACTCCGTAACCTGTGGACGGAATACATTGAACACAAGCAGCTTGTCATGAAACACCGGCCGGGAACAATGGATGGAGGCCATGGACAGTTTCACAGATGGAAACTTTTCCACACGAAGATCAACCCCTCGCCCAACAGAAAAGACAATGAATGATTCTGGTTTGATCTCCGTGTGCAAGTGAAAATCTATAGTACAAATCCCTTACAAATTGAGCCCCATATTGGAAACGGATCCATTTGAGTCCAAAAATTTCTTTGAATTACTATTAATGTAGCCAAGCACACCGACAAACTGGGTTGATAAAGGAATATTATTCTCATCCGCACAATGGCATGCATGGCCTAATATAGTGTAAGCTTCATTCTCATCGGACCAACTGAAGTGAGGCACGCAAGGTCGTTCGAGAGCAATGCAGCGGCCACAACTTGGTTCATCATGGTTAACGATGAAAGCCTCAAAATCTTGAAAATTGATGAGCCTCAGTTCTAAGTTAAGTTCTGGCCTCATTTTCACCTGTCATATCAGTTACCTGAGATAGAATTTCCCCATTGTGGTATGAAGGATTGCTTTGATTGGCCCGGGAAAGTGGATTCATCGACAGGGGCGGATCTAGAATTTTGGTACCACGTGGGCTTGGTATTTAAAAAATATTGTAAATAGTAATAACCGTGCAAAATAACTTCATTTATCGAAAAAGAAGTTACATATAATTGGTGACTTAATAAGCCTTATTCATTAACTATATAATTATACCGAGTGAATGAGGGAGAGAGGGATTTCAGGTGAGTACTGCAGAGTTTCTTGAAGACTTGGTGACTGATAGAGAGAGAATGGGTGGAGAGTGGAGTTAGTAAAGGGATTGACATGTAAATTTGGGTTACATAACTTTTATTTTTTTATTTAGCAAAATTTGAGGTGGGCTTGAGACCCCCTCCCCTTGCCTTTAGATCCGCCCCTGTTCATCGAGATGCGCAAGCAGGCCCAAATCACCATCTCAGCGTAAACCACGGAAAGAGGGAGGGCGGAAGAGAGAGAGAGATTTGGTGTTTTATGTATATATGGATTTACAAAAAAATAAATAAATTAGTAGTTATAAATTACCGCACTGACGACGATCGTAGTGTTCCAAAACCTATAAAAGACTTTGAAATTATTAATGTAGAGGTTAAAGGAGGTTCAAAAACTTGGGTCGGAAACTGCAAAAGATTCATCACATGGTAGTTGTAAGGTTTCCGATGTGGTATTTTAGAACTATACAAAATACTTTCACTCGTGTAAAGTAGTGCTCTAGTACCACTAAATATTTTCCTTGAATGTTACTATTAAAGCTTTAACTCAACTAACTGCTAACCAACTCAATTCAGTTGGATTTCACATTATCACATTCAGCAGTACACAACATAAGGCCAAAAAGCAGGTATAACATATCTGTTCCCTCCCATATCCAACAGGCTGTTAAAGAAACTCTGAAGCCACTCATCAACATATAAATTAAAGGCAAACCCTTAGAAAACACAGTCTTGCTGGTATTTTTTGTAAAATGGATCTCTCTAACCTGACCCACCCACTGTTTGTTAGTGGGCTGAATTGTAAGAGAGTAGAGTTTTGTCTTACGAATTAAAATACGGAAGACCTACTCTAAATTAAACTCAAATGAAATGCCATAATTTGTTCACACCCCATTAATCAAATTCACCATATCATTCAATCCTTATTGCTTGAAATTGGAATAAAATCTAACAAAATCTAATCAAGTAATTAGCTCCTTGGCAAGTAAAAGTGCTCGTGGCATCGTCGTAGGGGTAGCTATACGAAGTCGGGCAAGCAACCTTGAAAATTTCCGAGTAGTTTGTTGGTTTGCAAATAGTTGGATTGTTGTACTTCCCAGTACAACAATATTCGGGCTTGTTAAAAGCCATGCACGCGCTCATACACGCCACCACCACTGAATCATTAATCCCCTTCACTTGCAACGCTGTCGGACAATCTTGGTTCAAGTCTGATACACACTCTACGGTCGAGCAATTTCCTGATCCACCAGAAGGTACAATTGAGACCGGAATATTGTACCCGTCTACGAGGCTAACATCGTAAAAATCAAGAGGGCTAACAAGGGTGAATTCTGCAAGCGAAACGGGTGGGACCCCGCCTGCGCCATTACATTGAAGGACACCTCCACAATCGCCAGTCGCGCAGCTCCCTTTACCGGATTTGTCAAAAGAGCATCCATCTCGAGCCCAAAACCGACCTGACCACCCTGTGGGTGCAGTCACATTTATCGACTCATGTGGATTAAGTTGAAGCCCACCGTTGGTTAGTTGTGGGTGTCCTCCACCTGCTAGGATCCCGGGCCATATGGTCTTGTTACATACGTTTTGCAAGGTGAAAACCGCCGATTCGACACCTGCAAAAGCCCGAAAAAGAATACAAGTTATAAGATTTAGTCAAAATCAATGTAACATGAAGTTTGATAAGGAGATGTTTTAGAATGTATAGCTACCTAATAAGGAAGAGAAAAATAAAACAAAGGACAGAATATGCCATAGTTCCATGAGAGATGGTTGAAGATGAAAAGTTGTTGCTGTGGAAAGAATTGAGTTTTTAAAAGAGGGGGAGGGGTATATATACTGTATACACGTGTGTGTGTGTGTGTGTGTGTGTGTGTGTGAGGTTGGGTAATATTTATAAAGGATGAAAGGAAGTTTGGTTTAGACACTATCTTTAAGGTGTGAGATTAGATCAGCAAAACGATAAGAAAGTTGTCAAGAGTAGATGCTATTATGTATGGAAAATGTGGAGTGTTGGAAATTTGGCTTCCTAACCTATAATTATATAGATTGGGACTGAGATCAAACGTATGATCCTAGCCACTTGTTCTTCCAACTTTACGAAATGAAATTCTAATAGGAGAAAAGTTATTTCATACTTAAAAGGATTTTATTTTAATTTTTTTATAATTAAAGACATATATATAGTTATCAAATGAATTCGCATGAACAACTACGCCCCTCGCATGGCTCCTTAGGAGGCTGAAAATGCCGAGGCATTTATCGACTAGGCTGGCGTTGCCGGGAGCTCATTTCCGCTCATTGAGGAATACCGCAAATGAATTTCACTTTAGCCTTATTGTTTTCGAGGTCACTCATCAACTAGCTCTAGTTTGATGTGAACTTTTAGAAGTAATTCATTAAATTGATTAGATAGAAGCTAATAACATACTCCATTTACCCGTATATCGTCTTTCATACGCCATACGAGTTTTTTTGGCCAAAACGCGCTTCTCGAGTTTCAGCCCACTTATTAATCCATAGTTTCTCTTTTTAAAGAAAGAAATATGCAAAGAAGCACAACTGCCATATCTTCCCCCAACTAATCATCTTTTTTTCTATCTAACTCTATTACTTTGCGTCAATTTTGATTAAGTACTTCAATATGTTACTTGAGGACACGGAGTCTGTTCTAGTGAATATTTTAGTATATTATTTTTGTGAGTTACTCCCTCCGTTCCACCCATAGAGTCCATGTTTGAAAAGTCTAATTATTTGGGGATATATTAGTACCATTGGGGTTGGTTATAATTACAAAAATACTTAAACGCAACCAAGATGATTACAACCAAAGCGGAGGGTAAAGATGAAAGATTATGAAAATTGTAAGCATAATTTTTTGAGTGTGGACTCTTTAAGTGAAACGTTCCAAAATAGTATAATGGACTCTTTGCTGGAACGGAAGAAGTAATATACTCCCTCCGTTCCAGGCAAAGAGTCTACTTTCCTTTTATAGAAGTCAACATAAGACTAAATCAAATAAAAAATTTACATACTTTACTTATGTTTTAAGAAATAAAATTTTATTAATTAAAAACTATTTTAATAATACTATGGATTACAACTTTAATAACTTTGTAAAAACCACTAGATTTATGTTAATTATTAGTCAAACTTTAGTTTAGTTAACCAAAAAAAGTCAAAACTGGACTCTTTGCCTGGAACGGAGGGAGTATTTCCTTTTTAGAGAATAGGTGTTTCTCCAAAAAAAAAAAAAAATCTTTTTGAATCAAATGTGAAATTTGTGAAAGTGAAATGAGAAACCGATCGAACAAGCTAAAAAGTTATTTTCCTTCTATACATTTGATTCAACATGAATATTACGTAAAAATTTATAAGTCTTGAACTTTCTCGCGATGCTAAATCCTAGTAATAGCAAATTGGATTCTCTATTCCAAAATGGTGTTCCATCTCCTATTCCAACCGTTGAATGTGCGCCACATGTGGATAAAAAATTACAAGAAATAGTGCATGAAGCAATTAGCGGAAAGTTTTTTCAACGGTAAAATAGTTATTTGAAAAAAAAAAAAAAACTTTTCAAACCCACATATTAATGCGGGAAAATAGTTATGGCGTGGCAATTCGTTGAGGAAGAAAACTGATCAGAGAATATCAATACCAAAAAACTTAACCAATTTTTCTTATTTCCATTTGAGAAAATATATTAATCTTCCATATTATTAGAAATCGACATCTTAGTATGGCTTGCTTTCATCATGTGGCCTGTTTACCTAAAACCAACTTTCCATTTTTATGGTTAGATTAAAAGTATTTCAACATATTTAACCTAAGGATGCGTTTGGATTATATAAGTGAAGAATTTCAAATCCGGATTTCAAATTGGACAAGGACAAGGAATTTTTCCCATTAAAAATTTTCAACAAACAATCAAATGGAATTAGCAGTGGATATATTCTTGAATGCTTAATTAATATTGTTATCTCAAAATCAATGTAACCAATAATTTGTTTTGCCATCCATCTACTCCCAAGCTATGTATATATAAAACCAACCAATTGATCAATGATACTTACACATATATCTTGGGGCGTTTTTCTCGAATTCTAAACGATTTCTAAAGAGAACGAAGAAGTTAAATAAGGAGAAGTATGTAACGATGATCATCTTTCACTACTCACTAGCAAGTAGCATAAAACCCTAATCGTAAAAGACAAATATACAATGACGTGCAATGCACGAAAAAGAAAGGAAAAAAAAATCAGTAACACAGAGTAGAAAAAACAAAGATGATTGTCAAAGAGAGTACCCAAGGAAAAAAATTAGTAGGACAAGAGAAAAATGTCATAAAACCATTAGAAATTAATGGTGGATTATCCACTGACAAACTAGTTGAGGTAATCCGATTGTTCCCATTTCCTGAGTTACTATCTCCGATACTCTGATTTTTGTTTGGGGTTATTGGTAGTACACAGAATGTATAAAATGATTTTAGTGGTTATGTTGCTGGGTTTATATTTTGCTTGCGTGTTCTGTATGTGTTGTGGGTATGTGGTTGCGCCGAAAAGGGTGACCGGAAATAGTGATTTTGTGTGTGTGTGTGTGTGTGTGTGAATTTTTAAGTAAAAAATCTGAATTGGGTTTCTATGTTATGCTTCCTTTTGACTGACTGTGAGCGGGAAGTAGAAAGAATGAGAGTTGAGAGAATGTGGAATCCTGGTGTGGTTATATTTAAATTTTGTCAAGCTTTGATCAAGCTTTAAAAGGGAAAAAAAACAAAAAACATGGCAGAAACAGAGCATGGATTTCCATTTTGGTGAAGAAGATGAACTCATTTTTATAATTAAACCCCTAAACTTCTGGACTACTACCAACAATCTTAAGGACTTAATTTCATTTTAGTTCCTTGTGATATCCCACTTCAGGTAGATGTGGGACTTGTGTGTGGGACTTGTGTGTGCTTTATAAGTGGCCACCCACTACCACTGGGCACCAACCTATCCATGGACTTTTGGGTGGCTTGTGGTGGGTCAGTTGACCCAGGTGCTTAGTGGGTCAGTGTGTGGGCTATGCGTGGCGGACCGGGCATCGGGCTCAGGTCGTTACATTCCTAGTTACAGAATCTTTCAATCAGGCCCTTAGATTCAGAGTTGTTTTAATCTGTGTGTTGTGTAGTTATGCTTGGTACATAGTTATGTATAACTAGATTGTAGATATTAATTAGTATTTATGATTAGCAGTTAATTGTTAGAATAGTGTTAGTCGATTGATATTTTACGTTTGAAATGTTAGATTCGAGCAAGATGAATTAATGCTTCAATCGTGAATTGGAGACTTTTGTTGGGTGCACACATTAAAGAGGTAAGGGATTTCGTCACTATTTAGGTTATTTCGAAATAAACTTTGATGATAGGCTTTCTCGTATGTGTTCTTTATAATGTCATTTTTGTCGCCATGCCCGACTTTGTGTCGGTATTTGTATTTTGACTCCGTCGGTATGCGTTCTTTCATATTGCTTTTTGAGATCGTTTTATTTTGTAAATCTCATGTGTTAGTATGATAATACATGCGATACCTATTGATTTGAGAAGTTGACTTTGATTCAGTTAATTGTACAGTGTCGTACCACTCTCATTTTAAATTTTGTATGATCACTAAGTACGAATAACTTGTCACTAGAAATTAAGTGACTCTCCAATCTTATTAGAAAACTTACACCACTGGGCATGTGTGTACTGTAATCCGGATTTACCTTTCGAACTCAGAACCCCGTTAGGGGCCAAATGTTAGAACTTTTGATTTTTAGAACGCGCTTACGTGATCATATTCTCTTGTGGGTAGTTTGTCGTGATTGGCTGGTATGGGACGGTCAGTGACGATTGAACTATTCCATTTCTTTGGTTGTTGATATTGTACTTTGAAATTCCTTATTTGAAAACTATTCGAAGATTATTCGCTTTGAATTTGAAAAAGTTATACAAAACTCCAATGATATACTATTGGTATTTATGTTATTCATTATTTCGATTTGACTTTCTTTGTGTGTCCACCCTCCTTAGTAATCGGAGGGGTGGCGTTTGAAATTACTGAGGATTATTCGCTCACCCTATCATATTATTCTTCTCTTCAGGTCACAGGTGAGAGTTTAAGATTATTAGTTGGAGGTCGTGTTCGAAGATGGACTAGATTTGATCATGTTATATTTCACTGAAATAAATTGTCTAGAGGATTTTGAGGATTGAATAACTTGGCTAGTCCTGCGAGACTATTTTAATTGCAGTTTAGAACTATGAAGATTGTAAACTTAGGTTTTTATTTCTGGTAGGCATTGTGGTTTGAATTAAGTTTGATATGATGTTTCACATTATTTAGTTAAGTTGGATTTTCTAGTAACGTGACTAGGCTTGGGCCCGTGTGGTTGGGCTCGGGTTTGGGGCATTACAGAGTTGGTATCAGAGCTTAAACTTTAGGTCCTGAAGGTTTAGAAACTCAGAAATTGTTAGACTTAAGAAATGATTGCATCATTAAGACTATGATTTTAGTTATAAGTATTTATATTCCTATAATTCTTCGAGACTGACAAAAAGTTATTGTTTACTTGTAGGAAATGATGAGAACCAAACAGACTGCAAGGAAGTCTTCCCTTCACCTTTATGTACCCAGATGGAAATGGCTAGCAACACATAGAGAAATGATACTAGCAAAACAAGAGATTCGACGTAAGAAGGAGTACGAGAATGGACTGATAGAATAATTAAGAATCTAGCTCCAGGCAATGAAAAAGGACTTGGAGCACCAGAGAAAGCAAGGGAAATTCTGGCAGAGGTAGTATTGAAGATACTGGGCCAACAGTCGGGAACAATGTTAAACCCTGTACTCTTAGAGGACTAGGTTAGAGAAAAATTTTAGCAGATTAATTAGTAGTGGGGGGGAAACCCTAGAAAGTTTAGATTAGTATTTATTCCTTTGTAATAGAATGGTTTTAGAATTTTGGAAATTGAATTATCGGTTACTAATAAAATCTTCGTTTTGATTGATCTATGGAATCTATTTTCATACATTTACTCTTAGAATTTGATTTGACTTAAACACTCACAATTTATTTACTAATATTTTGGAATTAATGAATGAGCTCTACTATGGGTCGATCAATATGCGTCATTCCTTGTGAACTTAGATACGGACTTCATCCTTTAAATGGTAATATGGCGTTTCTTGAATTTGTCTCAGAGTACAATGGCTAGAGCTGGTCGTACTAGTGCTCGTGGCTGGGGGCGCGATTGAGGAGGGGAAGGGGTAGGCTTAGTGATGTTACCGAGGACTCTACCTCAGGGATTGCAATAAGCCAGAACGGTCCCCAACCCAACGTCAATACCAACGCAAATGTGAACGCAAATGTTAATGTCCCTCCTCAAACGGACCCTACATTGGTTACGCTTTTCTAAACTTTGACACAGACTGTTGCGGCCTTGGGTCAAGTTACTCAGGGACTCGCTGCTCAGACGCAACCTGGAGCTCAACCTCGACCCATTGCTCAGCCACAAGTAGTGGCTAAAGATCCGCTAAAGAGTTTTCAGAAGCGGGATCCTAGTAAGTTCACTGGTGCACCGGGCACAGAGAAGTCAGAAGATTGGCTTGACAATATTGAGAAATTTTTTGGGACTATGACATGCTCCAGTGAGCTGAAGGTTAACCCCTGCCATTTTTGTGCTTCAGGGTGAGGCGAGCTAGTGGTGAAAGGCAGGGAAGAGGGCGATAGAAGAAAGAGGTATTCAGGTGATAACTTAGGAGATGTTTTTGGATGCTTTTAATAATAAGTTCTTTCCTCCCAGTGTTCGTGAGAAAAGGGTAGCAAACTTTCTTGACCTGAAACAAGGAGTGATGACAGTGGATGAGTATGATGCCAAATTTACAGAACTGTCAAAATATGCCCCAAATTTCTTTGATAATAATGAGCAAAAAGCACAAAAGTTCGAGAGGGGGTTTAATGACAGAATCAGTTACAGGCTGAAACCTTTGAAATTGCCAATGTATGCTGAAGTGTTGGAACAAGCTAGGATAATTGAGGAAGATTTGACAGACTATTGGAATAGGAAGGATGAGAAGAAGAGAGGTGCAGATGATCAAGGGGGCGTTATCGGGGACGGTCTTGTGGTCAAGGTGGGACCAACAATGATTATAAGAGGAGAAACATGGAGGATAATCGTTCAAAAGGGACAACTCAGTGGGGCTGAAATCAGAATCAGAGTCAAAAACAGAATCAGGGCCGAAACCAGAACCAAGGCCGAAATTATAATCAAGGCCGGAATCAGGGCCGAGGTCTTGGGGGTTAGTACCAATTACAAAACATGTGGAGGAAAGCATCAGACAAAATTGTGCTACTGGGGGAAAGGTGCATGCTTTAATTGTGGCAAGACTAGGCATCGAGTTAGGGATTGTCCAGAACCACTCAAGAGTACTTTCAATGCTGGAGGTGAAGATAAGGCAAAACCAAGAGAGCAAAGAAGAGTCTATGCTATGACTGCAAGAGATGCCCGAGCTACTAATGATGTTGTGGTAGGTACGGTTCAACTATTCTCTCATAATATATATGCTTTGATTGATCCGGGTGCAACACATTCTGTTATATCTGTAACACTAGCACGTCGTTTAAAATTTTCATATAAGAACTTAGACACTGAATTAGTGATTGACACGCCGACTAAGGAGTCTATCACAGTGAACTCAATATTTAGATCTTGTTGTTTAAATTTGGAAGGTAGAGAGATGCCGATAGACTTGAACTAGTTGGTTCACAAATACTTCGAACTAAAAGTTTGCAGTATATCTCGACTTGTACCTATTGGTCTTGAATCCTCACTAATTGATCATCATACGGATGATTCTCTTCTCCGAGAGATTGCACGAAAGTTTGACACAAAAATACCCTAAACACATAAGGCAATTCTTCAAGGTTTATCAACATATGAAAGACTCAAATTTTTGTCATGGGATGAAGTAGCGGCTCCACCTCTATGGGCAGCCCTTTCCTCCTTCGCTATGACAACAAAAGGTACCTATCACAACACTCCACAGGCGGCTCCACCTCTACAGGTAGCCATTTTCTCATGAAGACTTATATCACACAACTCCCATCATTCCGTTTTGTGGCTAACGCTCAACTATGTTATATCATATAATGAAGTAAGGACATACAATTGCAAGTCAACAGTCTAGAGGTTATGTTTACATACTTTGGCATTTAAGAACACTTATAGTACACTCGGGATTATACAGAGATGTTCAATGGAGATGGAATTGACTTAAGACGAGCCAAAATCCTCTGCTAGTCTCGTGAGATGAAATCATAATTTTTTATAAGTACGACCCTAACCACGTCATAATATCCTCAAGGTTCCCCAATTGACTCAATACATTATTTTACGTGTACCTCAAATTCAGATTTCCAGAGATGTTACCTCAATAACCTTAAAACTCTCTTTCATTAACACAATATAAAATGGTGATTTCCACACCACATTAGTATCAATCATCATGTTGAACTCACAAATAGTAAAATATTCACTCAGGTAACGTAAGTAGCAACTATAATCACTAAATCACACTTGATTGTTTCCAAAGATCATCCCCATGGAAGACACTTACTAAACTTATCATCCACATAACCGCCATGGTACCTCATGGTACTGCAAAATTTAAGTCTATCGGCATCTCCATACCTTCCAAACTTAAACAACAAGATCTAAATATCGAGGTCACTGGGATAGACTCTTTAGTCGGCGTGTCAATCACTAATTCAATGTCTAAGTTTTGATATGACAATTTCAAACAACGTGCTAGTGTTACAGATATAATAGAATGTGTTACACCCGGATCGATCAAAGCATATACATTATGAGAGAATAGTTGAACCGTACCTGCCACAACATCATTAGTAGCTCGGGCATCTCTTGCAGTCATAGCATAGACTCTTCATTGCTCTCTTGGTTTTGCCTTATCTTCACCTCCAGCCTTATTATTGAAAGTACTCTTGAGTGGTTCCGGACAATCCCTAACTCGATGCCCAGTCTTGCCACAGCATGCACCTTTCCCCCAGTAGCACGATTCTGTCTGATGCTTTCCCCCGCATGTTATGTAATTGGTACTAACCCCCAGATTCTGACCTCGGCCCTGATTCTGGGTCTAGCCTTGATTATAATTTCGGCCCTGGTTCTGGTTTCGGCCCTGGTTCTATTTTTGACTCTGATTCTGATTTTGGCTCCACTAAGTTGTCCCTTTTGGACTATTATCCTCCATGCTTCTCCTCTTATAATCACTGTTAGTCCCACCTTGACCACAAGACTGTCCCCGATAACGCCCTCTTGATCATCTGCACCTCTCTTCTTCTCATTCTTTCTATTCCAATAGTATGTCAAATCTTTCTCAATTATCCTAGCTCGTTCCAACACTTCAGCATACGTTGCAATTTCAAAGGTTTCAGCATGTAACTGATTCTGTCATTAAACCCCCTCTCAAACTTTCGGGCTTTCTGCTCATTATTATTAAAGAAATTTGGGGCATATTTTGACAGTTCTGTAAATTTGGCATCATACTCATCCACTGTCATCGCTCATTGTTTCAGGTCAAGAAAGTCTGCTACCCTTTTCTCACGAACACTGGGAGGAAAGAACTTATTATTAAAAGCATCCAAAAACATCTCCTAAGTCATCACCTGAATACCTCTTGCTTCTATCGCCCTCTTTTCTGCCTTCCACCACTAGCTTGCCTCGCCCTGAAGCACAAAAGTAGCGAGGGTTAACCTTCAGCTCATTGAAGCATGTCATAGTCCCAAAAAATTTCTCAATATTGTCAAGCCAATCTTCCGGCTTCTCTAAGCCCGATGCACCAGTGAACTTACTAGGATCCCGCTTCTGAAAACTCTTCAGCGGATCTTTAGCCACTACTTGTGGCTGAGCAATGGGTCGAGGTTGAGCTCCAGGTTGCGTCTGAGCAGCGAGTCCCTGAGTAACTTGACCCAAGGCCGCAACAGTCTGTGTCAAAGTTTAAAAAAGCGTAACCAATGCAGGGTCCGTTTGAGGAGGGACATTAACATTTGCGTTCACATTTGCGTTGGTATTGACGTTGCGTTGGGGACCGTTCTGGCTTATTGCAATCCCTGAGGTAAAGTCCTCGGCAACATCACTAAGCCTACCCCTTCCCCTCCTCGACCGTGCCCGCGGCCACGAGCACTAGCACGACCAGCTCTAGCCATTGTACTCTGAGACAAATTCAAGAAACGTCATATTACCATTTAAAGGACGAAGTCCGTATCTAAGTTCACAAGGAATGACGCATATTGACCGACCCAAAGTAGAGCTCATTCATTAATTCCAAAAAATTAATAAATAAATTGTGAGTATTTAAGTCAAACCAAATTCTAAGAGTAAATGTATGAAAAGAGATTCCATAGATCAATTAAAACGAAGATTTTATTAGTAACCGACAATTCAATTTCCAAAATTCTAAAACCATTCTATTACAAAGGAATAAATACTAATCTAAACTTTCTAGGGTTTCCCCCCACTACTAACTAATCTGATAAAATTTTTCACTAACCTAGTCCTCTAAGAGTACAGGGTTTAACATTGATCCTGACTGTTGGCCCGGTATCTTCAATACTACCTCTGCCAGAATTTCCCTCGCTTTCTCTGGGTGCTCCAAGTCCTTTTTCATTGCCTGGAGCTGGATTCTTAATTATTCTATTAGTCCATTCTCGTACTCCTTCTTACGTCGAATCTCTTGTTTTGCTAGTATCATTTCTCTATGTGTTGCTAGCCATTTCCATCTGGGTACATAAAGGTGAAGGGAAGATTTCCTTGCAGTCTGTTTGGTTCTCATCATTTCCTACAGGTAAACAATAACTTTTTGTCTGTCCCGAAGAATTATAGGAATATAAATACTTATAACTAAAATCATAGTCTTAATGATGCAATCATTTCTTAAGTCTAACAATTTCTGAGTTTTTAAACCTTCAGGACCTAAAGTTTAAGCTCTGATACCAACCCTGTAATGCCCCAAACCCGAGCCCAACCACACGGGCCCAAGCCCAGTCACGTTACTAGAAAATCCAACTTAACTAAATAATGTGAAACATCATATCAAATTTAATTCAAACCACAATGCCTACCAGAAATAAAAACCTAAGTTTACAATCTTCATAGTTCTAAACTGCAATTAAAATAGTCTCGCAGGCTAGCCAAGTTATTCAATCCTCTAGACAATTTATTTTAGTGAAACATAACAAGATCAAATCTAGTCCATCTTCGAACACGACCTCCAACTAATAATCTTAAACTCTCACATGTGACCTGGAGAGAAGAATAATATGATAGGGTGAGCGAATAATGCTCAGTAATTTCAAACGCCGCCCCTCCGGTTACTAAGGAGGGTGGACACACAAAGAAAGTCAAATCGAAATAATGAATAACATAAATACCAATAGTAAATCATTGGAGTTTAGTATAACTTTTCAAATTCAAAGCAAATAATCTTCTAATAGTTTTCAAATAAGGAATTTCAAAGTACAATATCAACAACCAAAGAAATGGAATAGTTCAATCGTCACTGACCGTCCCATACCAGCCAATCACGACAAACTACCCACAAGAGAATATGATCACGTAAGCGCGTTCTACAAATCAAAAGTTCTAACATTTGGCCCCTAACAGGGTTCTGAGTTCGAAAGGTAAATCCGGATTACAGTACACACATGCCCAGTGGTGTAAGTTTTCTAATAAGATTGGAGAGTCACTTAATTTCTAGTGACAAGTTATTCGTACTTCGTGATCATACAGAATTCAAAATGAGAGTGGTACGACACGGTAAAATTAACTGAATCAAAGTCAACTTCTCAAATCAATAGGTATCGCATGTATTATCATACTAACACATGAGATTTACAAAATAAAACGATCTCAAAAAGCAATATGAAAGAACGCATACCGACGGAGTCAAATACAAATACCGACACAAGGTTGGGCATGGCAACAAAAACGACATTATAAAGAACACATACGAGGAAGCCTATCATCAAAGTTTATTTCGAAATAACCTAAATAGTGGCGAAATCCCTTACCTCTTTAATGTGTGCACCCAACAAAAGTTTCCAATTCACGATTGAAGCACTAATTCATCTTGCTCGAATCTAACATTTCAAACGTAAAATATCAATCAACTAACACAATTCTAACAATTAACTACTAATCATAAATACTAATTAATATCTACAATCCAGTTATACATAACTATGTACCAAGTATAACTACACAACACACAGATTAAAACAACTCTGAATCTAAGGGCCTGATTGAAAGATTCTGTAACTAGGAACTAAAATGAAATTAAGTCCTTAAGATTGTTGGTAGTAGTCCAGAAGTTTAGGGGTTTAATTATAAAAATGAGTTCATCTTCTTCACCAAAATGGAAATCCATGCTCTGTTTCTGCAATGTTTTTTTTTTTTTTTCCCTTTTAAAGCTTGATCAAACCTTGACAAAATTTAAATATAACCACACCAGGATTCCACATTCTCTCAACTCTCATTCTTTCTACTTCCCGCTCACAGTCAGTCAAAAGGAAGCATAACATAGAAACCCAATTCAGATTTTTTACTTAAAAATTCACACACACACACACAATCACTATTTCCGGTCACCCTTTTCGGCGCAACCACATACCCACAACACATACGGAACACGCAAGCAAAATATAAACCCAGCAACATAACCACTAAAATCATTTTATACATTCCGTGTACTACCAATAACCCCAAACAAAAATCAGAGTATCGGAGATAGTAACTCAGGCAATGGGAACAATCGGATTACCTCAACTAGTTTGTCAGTGTGTGCCGTGGTTCGTCCTTGTGTCAGGCAGCCTCTCTCTCTCTCTCTCTCTAGTTTTCTCCAACTCTTTGACTCAGGAGCACTCCTCTCTCTCTCTATTATGATTTACAATCAACCGTTATGTTCCACCAAGAGTTATATTTGAGAACTCAAAACTTACTTATCCCTCCCCGTAACAAACTCTACAATCCCAAGATAACTCAAGTCGCACTCACACACCTTCACGTCTCTACTATTATTATTTTTATTTTTTATTTTTTTAAAGCTGAAAATAATATGCTACTTCATAGGCTAAGCCCCAAAATAACAACATCCGATCCACTTTCAATACTTAAAAGATAATCGGCCCAAGATTAAAATAACTAGCCCCAAATACGTCCAATTACTATTTGGCTAAAAATATTATTATTTTTCAAATTACTAATATTATTATTATTCAAATTAATAAATAATCAAAATAAATTAATGGGTATTACACTTTTACTCCCTAAAAAGAAGTTTAGTCTTCTAAACTTGAAATACTATATAGTGATATCCTACACTGGGTAGATGTGTGGCTTGTGTGTGCCTTATAAGTAGGTCACCCACTATCACTAGGCACCAACATATTCCTGGACTTTTGGGTGGCTTGTGGGGAGCCAATTGACCCACGTGCTTAGTGGTCAGTGCGTGAACTATGTGTGGCGTACCAGGCTTCGGATATATATATATATATATATATATATATATATATATATAGGGTGAATTACAGGCCGGTCCCTTTTTCAACATTTATAATCGCTCCAGTCCACTCATCTTTTTTTAAAACCGAAAAAATGCATTTTTGGGCTAAAAAGACAATTATGTCATTAATGAAAGAAAACACGCGCACATCAGTATCCAAGGCATCGCGATGCAACACTTTTGCATTGCGATACAAAAGTCGCAACAATTTTGCATCGCGATACACCACTTTTGCATCGCGACGCACCATTTTTGCATCACGATGCACCGCTTTCAGGGCGAGTAGCGGGGACAAAAAGTGATGCTCCACTTTGTGCATCGCGATGCTCCACTTTGTGCATCTCGATGCTCCAATTTGTTCATCGCGATGCTTCTTTTGAATTTCAACCGCTGGAGGAGACTTGATTTTCATTTACCTTTCGGGGGCGAGGGACGCTGTCCCCTCGACCCCTGCGACCTAACCGGGCAGGTCGATCGCCGTTGCGTTGCCCAGCATACTGCAATTAGTGAATTTAAGGCATCCCGATGCCCAATTTAATATAATATCAAAATCGATCAAAATGGTTATTTTTTGTTGGAAAATTTACATACAAACATGGTATTGACTTCCTATAACAGTATGGTATTGATATTATACAAAATTCAAACTCAAATCATTGATTAAAATCTCAAAATCAGTCCAAGAACATCTCCCTATGTTTTCGGACAGCACACTGCCAAGCTCGATTTGGATCTCGAAAATAGTATTTTTGGTAGAAAAATTGTGCACAAATGTAGTACTAAGTTAGGATAACAATATGGGATTGATTTTAAACAAATTCGAAGCTTAAAACATAGATTAAAGTGGTCAAACAGCCCAAGAATAAAGAAAAACGGGATGAACTCAAAAAATTCAAATTTGATCAAATTGTGATCAAATTCGTGTTCTATGCATGAAAATTGATCTCCAAACATGAGGGAAGACTATATTAACAACATTAAATCATTTATACATCAATTTGAACCTCAAATCTGAAGCAACGATGTTGTTGAGGGCATTTTAGAAAGAAAATTCTCAAAATGCCTTTTTTCGATTACAAAAAATAAAGGTCGACTGGAGGAGTTTAAAAGTTTTGAAAGTGGACTGCGAGCAATTTTCCGATATATATATATATATATATATATATATATGTATTACATAGAGGGAGGTTTGGTTGCATAATTGGTATATATATATATATATATATATATATATATGTATTACATAGAGGGAGGTTTGGTTGCATAATTGCACACCCTCTTTGTTGTTTCCCTTGTTTTTATATAGCATCACAAGTTTAAAACCATTAAAATATTATTTTAAACATAACAAATAAAATAATTAAAAATTATAACAAAAAAAATATTTTCTACTATTTACTATTTAGTAATATACGATATCAGCATTATATAAGCTTACATTTTCTACTATTATAACCATAGTCGACCCCGGCAATTTGAACTAAGACCGAATTGAGTTGATAAAATACGTCACAAGTGGCGGCCTTTGTTTTTCAAATCAGCATTCTCTAAGCTTACATTTTCTACTTTTTAGTAATACTCCCTCCGTTTTACCGAAAGAGTTCATGTTTGTAAAATTTAATAATAAGAGATATATAACTAAGTTGGTCATAATTACAAAAGTATTAAAGCATAATCAATATGTTATATCAAATGTGAAGGGTAAAAGTAATTGAAATGTTATGAAGATTGTAGACATAATTTTCGAAAATGGACTCTTTGAGTGAAACATTTTAAAATAGTATAATAAACTCTTTAATTGAAATGGATGGGATGGAGTGTACTATCTCACGTATGCAGATCTTGTTAGAAATCGAAATCGAAATATACTTGAGTCTTTTTATAAATGAGCTCTAAAAATCTATTGCAGAATCATAAAAGATTAGACATCAACAACGAGCTAAGAAAATAGAAACCTTTTAAGAATAACTAACAGATGACACCTAAAGGATTTAGTACATAATTTCAACACATAAAACAGCTTATTGTTTAGCAGCACTGGAGATCAATTGCACTACGTGTGTAAGGTAATGCTATAGCTCAGTGCAGCTCTCGAGACACTCTTATTCTTGGATTCAGCGGCAATGCTTTCTTAATCTCAAACTTCTACTTCATAATTTCACCTGCACCAGAGAAAAAAAAAAAGAAAAAGATAGAAGATGTTTAGACAATGATGTTAAGTACTTGTTTCCTTGCTGACTGACGGCTGCTCTTACCTGTGTGTCTGCACATGTGTATATGTGTGTATCTTGTGTTTGATTGATCGTGCGAGTATTCCTGCTGTTTCTAGTTCTGCGTGTATCAATGTGTGCGTGTGTGTGTGTGTGTGTGTGTGAGAGAGAGAGAGAGAGAGAGGGGGGCATACAAGGTTCAAAGTTGGTGGCGCATTTGTCAGGAAGCTGCATGGCCATGTTACGATCAACGCCAGATATTGGAGGGCCGTTAACAAGGACACACAAGCAGGGTTGGCCAAGAGCTTTGATGGCGTTACAGCAAGCCTCAGACGGTGGGATGGGGCTAAAGGGGGAGACAGATGCCCTGCAAGGTATCAGCTCAACCAATGCTGAGAAGAATGTGCTTCCACAAGGATGTCCCTTGGCTTCCTGCACCAAACCTCCTGCCATCACCACCATCACCGCCAGCACTATAGCCGGCAGCATTCTCCTTCTATCGAAAAACTTTTCCATGTTTGGATTGAAATTCAACCATGAATCGACCCAAGAGATTATTCACATATATATACAGCAGATGGGAGCAGGCTTATGCCAGCCATTCTGTGCTTCTGTCCTAATTCTGTATCACAAATGATTCATGCCATACCACTCCCAAGCATGCTGAAGAAACAGTTGCTAAACTCATTTGTCATGACTTGTTTAGTTACACCCAATTTTGAATCAAATTCAGCTAATACTCCAGATCAGAATTATTACAAAATTTCTTCAGTTTTTCCTTTAGTCAACATATAAATCAAAAAAAGAAAAAAAAAAGATTTAGACTTCCATCACCAATTAGATAATGCAACTAGACAAACAAAATTGCTTGTTGAGACTGTTGATAATGCTTCAACAGACACAATTGGCAAGGAGGCCACAAGTTCAAGCCACAACAGTGGTATTTGCCAACTCTTCCCTAGATGTTGCTACATCAGAAGAAAATAGTATAGAACTTCATAAGTATTTTTCTCTCCGACTTCCCTCGATTTGTGTGCAGAGGGGTGCTTCATTGCAGATGTATGATCAAATAAAACAGCAAATTCCAGTAACAAACATCAAAGTAATCAAGTCCCCCGATTGAATATCGTTGTAAAGTAGCCCCAAATATAGGGTAGAAATATCATTCTTAAATATAAGACTAAATGAAAAATGTGATGATAAAGACAGATACACGGCCCTCTTCTTCCAGCCACTTAATGATGGAATAAAGTTACTTTTAACCTTGATTTATCATTTTCACAACAATCTTGAACTCGTTGGTTCTTCAGAAGACTTATACGGGTGCTATCCATTTTTGGGTTAGCATACACATACATGCCTTCTTTGTTAGCGAGTCTTCAAGGCTCTCTTCTGTTTCCTTTAAGATTAATTACGGCAAGCTCTTGTTCGACGAATTCTCCAGCAGGAATAGGTGGATACTTGCTGGCAAGAGGTGACTGTGCAAAATGGCCCAAGGGCTTTAACACGGCATCGGATGCTATGTGTGCAAATAGCTAGTAGAGGAATAAACATGAGCCAAAAATGAGCATCTAGTGTCCCAAGTTCGTGAACAATAAATATTAGATAGCTAGGGTTCAGTTCACTCACCGTTGACGATACTCTCCAAAGACTGCGATTTTGCTGCGATGCTACTTTAATTGCATCAAGTGTCCTGTCAGTTACAACAACTTCATGCATACCAGCTATACAGTCCCCACCAGTCAACCATTCTATCTGCACATAGAAACAGTGTCCAGGACAAAGATAGGCATCAACAATTCGAAGTGCATTACTCTGGTCAGCTAAAAGTAGATTTCATGGATAAAATTAACTACTAGCAAGAAAATATATTTCGATTTAAAATGATAATACTTATAACTCAAGATCGAAAGAAAATAAGTTGCATAAAGGCTGCTAACATTCTTCATGCATCTTCAAATATAGCAACTAAAGATATAATTGGATTTAAAATGCCAATATAACTCAAGATCAGTAAGCAAAAAGCACACACAATGACTTCACATTTACTTATGATTGGAAACCAGGAAGTGTTTCGATTACTACAGTAGCCATGATAGCAACATGAAACCCTGCTGATTATGTTGGTTGGTAATGTAAATCAAAGTCATCCGTTCCTTTCGAGCAACATACTAAGCAACAGCAGTAATATCAAGTGGAGGCAGTCAATTTGCTAATAGTATTTACCATAACATAAAATAATGTTACCTGCTTTCCCGTCTGAATGAGGAGACACCCTACAGGAACCTTGACTCCTACTTTCTGTCCATTCCTCAGCCAAATGCTAAGACCCGGGAATCTACTTCGGCCATGAATTGTTAGAAAGTTAAGGTCATAATGGTATCCTGCAAATACAGTACCCTCCTTGCCATGATGCCTAAGGTCACTCCCTGTTGGAGCAAGAAGATGTGGACCCTAGTGTTCAAAGAGAAAAGGCACTGGTTAGAAGCTATTGAGAATCCCAAATCCTTAAGGGAACTAACTAAAAGAAGACATGCCATATGTCATCTTCCATGAAAATTGAAAAAATATTACCAAAATACAAGTCTTTGGTGAAAAACATCAGAATCTAGTAACAATGAGAAAGGGAAAACACGTGAGTGCACAGTCCAGTCAACAATGGGAATTCTCCATAAACAACAGAGACTAGGATTGTCTACATTCACTGTATTAGTCATCAGTTTGGCAAATATCATTACATGATCACCAAACTTCAAGAGCTTCCCCAGTGCCTCCAGAAAATGAACCAGATATTTGAGCTTCCGCACAAATAATGTTATTCATCGTCTAAGCAAGACATAGGAGATAGTAGTAAATTCAGTTTACAAAAATAAACATGCAGGTATATGGTTTCATGACCTAGTACAGAACTGATCATATAAGAACAAAAATATACTAAGTTAGAGCAGATATTGATCGATCAACGAAGAACTCCGTATCTCCATTTGGTTACACCGGGGTTGTATCATCAGCTAGATTAACAAAACAAAATACTTGAAGCAACTATGTCATAATAGACCCAACAATATTGAAACATATTACAAGTGGCACTTAGAATCAAATGGTACAGAGAGCAATCAGGAGTGTAAAAGCAATGATTTCGAAATACAATGCATTATACCACACCTAAACCATCAATACAAGCACGATTTCCCATATAGCTTGCTAATTAAAAATATCTATGCATTTATCTGTTCATGTGTGATATGATAAAAGTAAAGAAAAAAGGTATATTCAAAGTGAATCCTAAAGGGGTGTATATTCAAAGAGAATCTTGAATGTGGTGAACACATGGAAGTGCATCAAGAAAAAAGTTGTATACAACCTAGAGAAAGAGAAATAATGGCCATCACCTGCTTCATTAGAGCGGTGAATGCATCCTTCGGCAAGCCAAAGCCAATTGCTGCCATTTCAGCAACAGCCTGAGCAAATGAGTAGAACAGATGAGACCTGAACATGCATAGCACTACATGACAGTAGACAAGCAATGCTAAAGACGCACCTCAATGGCGGATATCATTTTGTAACCCCATGAATCCATGGTCTCTTTCCATTCAGGAA
Organism: Platycodon grandiflorus; assembly: GCA_016624345.1. Lineage (NCBI taxonomy): Eukaryota > Viridiplantae > Streptophyta > Magnoliopsida > Asterales > Campanulaceae > Platycodon > Platycodon grandiflorus. The sequence goes on from JACONP010000362.1 coordinate 570,094, forward strand.
ACCCATCCGGTATGACGGGCTCAGCATTCAGTTCCTACATGAGCAAATAGTCATCAAACTGATTTAAATGCTGAAAAGAAAGAGTAATAAGTCAACCTGAAAACGGGTTTTTGATGGCCTAGGACCAACTCTCCACATGTATCGCCACTTTGGATCTGGACCTGTGGGAGTGGATGGCTGACACTCTTTGGGCATTGCTCTCAGCTTCTCCTGCATTTTCTCATCAACCAAACTACGAGGAACTTCAACTCCTTCAGGTGTCACTCCAACCTGTTATTAGATTCAACCAGATATATATGCATTAAAGTTAATCTTTTTTTTTTGATAGATAAGTATGGTCCGTTGGTATGGGGATTGGAACCAAGGACCTCAAGGTCTTTGCCTTGAGTGCCCTTGCCATTTCTCCCACCCCTTGGGGTTTATGTATTAAAGTTAATCTTCATCCAACACACAACTAAAACCTTCATCATACAAACGAGATTACAAACAGACATTACATAAACTACACTCATTTTATTGCTCAAGTTCATATCATCAATCTATATGATTATTTTAGCTAAGAAGCAAAAGAAAAAGGTGTAAAGAAAAAGATCTTTGCTTCTAAATTGTAAGGTGAAATAGGCATAGTATTATCCAAACCAAAACAGATAAAGAGATGCTAAGGACTCACTCTTGGCCTACGGTAGATCGTTTTCTTATTTCATCTTCAGAATTCACAAGCAAGTACTAACATTTGAAACTATCCAAAAGTAACGTCACGATTTTAAATTTTAAGAATGAAAACTAAAGGTAGTTCTCGAAACACAAAATGAATACGTCCCTCTGAGATGGAAAATCGTACTTACAACAACCATTGTCTCGTGACTAATAATATCGCCATAGCTAAACATTCTTACTTGCTGCAAAAAGTTCTCTTCACAAGTAATTACTTTAGTTCACAAATGTATATGAAGTTGTGGGTTTTGGCTTCTTCTTTCCCTTCCTTTCTCCTTTTCAGATATGTATTCTATGCTGCTTTTTTGGGTGGTTAATTCCTACTCGACCTTCCATCTATCAGACATAGTGACTTGGTACAGAAACAGCATTAGATCTTCAAACTATAAGCCTTTATTCCCTCTTCCATTGCTCGGTTACACATTTATCTTACTAGTACTTGGGCATAACTGAGTATGTATAGTGATGTTTAAGGTTCAGTCTTTCAGGAATGCAGCAAAAAGCTCAGGATTTTGACATATCAAAGGAAACAAAACAAAACATGAATTGAACTAGTAATTAGTTACCCAACATGTCCCTCTAACTAGAACTTAAAAGCTAATTCTTCACAAACACAAATCAAAATGTAATTAATGAGTCAAAGAGGCAAATCAAATTAAAGATACATCTATAAGTTTCAATCTTTCAGTCAATCAAAATTCAAGTAGCAAATCTGCACTCAAAGATCCCTATATTCCTTGTTTAGGATGTTCCACTCGAAGAATCTTACTCCCTACTTTAAAATTAAGCTTCCAACTCAAATGAAGTTATAACTTTACCCCTCATATATGAGACAGAACACGGCCTGATATCAATTAAACCAATACCGCCAACTCCACACTAGGAGAAACTCATTTTCCTCAAATGATCGCCACATCCTCAATATAAAAGCTAGTCAAAATCAAATTCCTCAAAAATGTGATAGTTTCCAAAAATCAAAAAGCACGTCATCCAACGATAAATTAACTAATCAAAAAAATTAAGAAATGAAGGAATCGGAATGAAGACCTGGTAATGGAGATGAGCCCGTTCTTGTTGACGCTTGAATTCGTCGGGCTTTTCGAAGTAATTCTCCATCATGTTGATAAACCGATCATTGTCTTCGGCAGTACATCTCGGATCTTTGACTAACAATGCTCCGGTTTCTCTTAGGGTTCGACTGACCTCGCTACAAACGCTCTTCAGTTGGGGATCCAGCGCGAATTTTCCCGATTTGTCTAAGAACGGAGTAAGATCGATCACCGGTAACTCCATTGATTTGGCTGTCTGATATTCTCTCTCACGCACAAACGCGCACTAACACGCACTGGGAGAAGGGGTGGGGGTTTTGATTTTTAATTTTGGAAATGGAGTTGGCGTGTGGGAGGAGCGGGGGGAGATGGCGGGAGAATGAATTTATCTTCTCTTTTCCTTTCAGTGGTATTTATGGACGGCACGCACTGACGCACTATCGTACGTCAATATTTGGAATGCTCTTTTTTTTGGCCTCATTTTTTCAGTTATGCACCTTATGTTTCCCCCCTCAACTGTGAGTTGAATTTGAATTGCCTCTCTCATCTACCAATTGAAACAATGTGTCTCCTTAAACTATAGCCTTTTCTTTAATCACAGCTTCTGTTTAGGCACTGTCATTTAAGTTGACGTAAATGCCGACCTGAGACTCATGTGATCATCTTTAAGTATTTATTTAAAAATAAATTTATATTAATGTTTCAATTGACTATTTTATTCTTATTGCTCTAAAATTCTCTTTGTACCAAAAGATGGTTAAAAAAATAATTACTTATCATTATTATGAATATTATTGTAAAAATAATACGTACAGATGGTCATTTGAGTCTTAGATGGGCAAATTCTGTCAATTCAAACGGCAATATTAAAATAGAAGGTGCAAATTAAGAAAATGTTATATTTGAGGGGACACATTGCTTCAATTAGTAGTTGAGATAAGTAACTCAAACTTGACCAATAATTGAGAGGAGTTCTTTGTAATTTACCCTTTTTTTTATTTAAGGAAACGGAGACGGACTGATATATTTTATTTATAAAAATAAAATTTAATAAGGATAAGAATAATCAGTTTTGCTAGAAATATAAACTTCTTATATAATATTCTCATATTGATTTAGGTGATAAACACGTAATTGATTAGATATTACATAACTTAGTATGCGATGTCATCCTTTAACCCATCGCATGCTTGATATTTAGATTTGTGCAAAAATAAAAATTGTATAAAAGTATTATATCTCTATTATTTTTCTATACTTAATAAGAGAGTGTTTGGCTATTACAAAGTATTTATTCAAAATAAAAGAAATATTTCAGTTAATGCATTTGATCACTTACATAATTTTTTGTTGTAGCATTGTGTTCTTTTTTTTTTTTTTTTTTTTGTGAATTACAGGTCAGTCCCTTTTTAAACATTTATAATCGCTTCAGTCCACTCATTTTCTTAAAAAATCGAAAAAAGTTATTTTTGGGGTGAAAAGACGATTATATCATTAATGAAAGAAAAACACACGTGCATTAGTAACCCAAGGCATTGCGATAAGTAATCTAAGGCATCGCGTGGGTTAATCATCGTGATGAGCAATCAAGGCATCGCGATAAGCAACACAAGGCATCGCGACGCATCACTTTGGCATCGCGATGCACCACTTTTATAAATTGGGGCATCGCGATGCAATAATTGGTGCATCGAGATCATCACAGCGCGCCTTAGGGGACCAATCGATGCACACCTTAGCGAGCAGGGGGGCCAACTGAAAAAATTGAATTGTCGTTGCTCGCTAAAGCGAGCTGTTGCTCAAGTCATCCATTTTAGTTTATTCACAGAGACAAAAAGTGATGCTTCACTTTGTGCATCTCGATACTATACTTTGTGTATCGCGATGCTCCGTTTGAATGTCAACCGCTGAAGGGGACTTTATTTTCGTTTACCTTTCGGGGGAACCCCCACGAGGGACGCTGTCCCCTCGACCCCTGCGACCTGACCGAGCAAGTCGATCCCCATTACGTTGCCCAGGCATCAAGGCATTGCGATGAGGCATCTCGGCATCGCGATGAGCCATCCCTATATCGCGATGCCCAATTTGGTGCCCAATTCAAAAATAGTATTTTCTGGTAGAAAAATTGTGCGCAAATGTAGTACTAAGTTAAGATAACAGTATGTGATTGATTTTAAACAAATTCGAAGCTTAAAACATAGATTAAAATAGCCAAAACAGCCCAAGAACAAGGAAAAACGAGATGAACTCAGAAAATTTGAATTTGATCAAATTGTGATCAAATTCGTGTTCTATGCATGAAAATTCGACTATTTTTTTTTTTTCGTTTCCACATTTGTTTTGTGAATTTATATTTCTCAGATTTAAATGCTATGAAGCTTTCAAGCATAGGAGCTGGACTGTGAAAGTCAATCTTCATCATCAAAGAGACGGGGGCATTTTAGGAAGAAAATTTCAAAGTGCCTTTTTTCGGTTTAAAAAAAATGAACTGGAAAAAATAAAAACTTTTCAAAGTGTACCGGCCAGCAATTTCTTGTTTCTTTTTTTACTCCGAACGACTTGTTGAGGCTCGTGGTTCGGTTGCAGCTTTAAGGTATTAATGAGATATCAGTAGTTCAACGTATAAATCATATTATTTGGAAAATAATATTGATACATTGTTCAACCAAAGAGTTCTTAATTGCTAGATTGATGACATAGATTTTTCATTTTGTTCATGATCCATTTCCTTTAATAAATATACATACGTGCTCGTACCGTTTCGAGCAAAGAGTCCACTATATTATTTTGAAATGTTTCACTTAAAGAGTTCACTTTCAAAAAATTATGCAAACAATTTTTATAATTTTTCATCTTTACTTTTCACTTGTGTTGTAATTATGTTAATTGTACTTAAATATTTTTGTAATTATAACTAACTTAAATGACACTAATATATCTCTTAATAATTAGCCTTTTTAAGCATAGAATATTTGAGTGGAACGGAGAGAGTATTAAACTCTCTAACTTACATGCGTATCTTTATCAAGAACATTGAATCGTCCTCGCATTAACTCGTTACGGGACATGAACCAACAGAATTAGGGGATAACACCAATTGGGGAATTTAAGACTCCGTTTTTTCATAATATACTACTCCCTCCATTCCTAAATAATTGTACTATTTGACTTTTTTTGTTGAATAAGATATTTTTTAAATACAAATTTGACGCATATAAATCACAAAATACGTAATTCATAGTGTTACAAATTACGTAATTTATGATGTTGAAAAAAAATAAAATAATATACGTCAAATTTATATTTAAAAACATACTTTTTTTGACCAAAGAAGTCAAACAGAACATTAATTTAGAACACGTATTAATTTTCTGCTAGCAAAACATAATATGAATCTCATAAAATTAAAGACCTATATCTGCTTGGAGTGATATGCTTCCAGTTAAGTAATTTTCGTGAAGCATAATAAGTTAGCAAATTTGGTAGTTGTCATTGCCAAGACGTCACGGAAATGTATTCAAACCTGAGGTAAACCAGTTTTGCAAGCTATAGATAATTGCAATTTGGTAGTTGTCGTGGCCTCCTAGGTCAAAGGTTAAAAGTCAAAGGTCAACCAGCTATGTCTGTCTTGTACGTATGATTTACTCTTTATTTGTTGTTTTTTCTTTTATACTATTAGTAACTCTTGGTTTTGTTAAAATAGTTTTTATTATTAAAAATAAATAAATTGCAATTCGTGTCGTGGTAATTGCTAGTATATCATTTAGTTTTTGATGCTTAGTTTGAAGGAACATCATTCAAAAAGCCTCTATAAATTGCAGGGAAAGGACTTTGCCAATTGGCAAATTCGTGTACGTGAGAGCCCGAGAGGGAAGAAAAGGGCTGACCCCATCGATGTGGCAAATGACCGTAGCGAACCGGATCATAAACACCCCTAACTGTATCAAAGAGGGTAGAAAAGGCCGGGCATTGGTTGGGCTGCTTGGAAGCAAAGAAAATGATTTGATATGATCAAACACGATATGCAAAGATGCAGATGGATTCAAGGACCATGATCAAGTGATTTGATTGAAAAGTGTTAAAAATGCTGACATGATATAGGCAGCTGGGATATTGCTTCTCATTTGATGGCGTTGGCGCGTTGCAACCTAGAGTGAGGAAGCTTGCGCGATATTCCAGTAAATTAAGGCATCCTAGAGCCAAGCACGAGAGAGATCATGTCTCCCAAAAGAAATTTGCCGTTAAGAGGGGTGAGAGACCAAGCCTAAACTCATTTCAAGAACCACATTGTGGTCCAGGCCACTACAATCTTTTGCACCGGAGGAAGGTGTTCCGTCTTCCAATTTAGCGCAATCCCTGCCCAAGAACCACATTGTGGTCCAGGCCAGCTGGGAGCGCCCCTTGACTAATTCTCTTATTTATTTATTTTTGTTCTTTTTGGTTTAGCGGTAAAATGTTAATATGGGCTAGCTTGCGCGCACCTCGACTAATTCACCTCTCTGGACTGGTCAAAGACAGTTCATCCACGCCAGACCTAGGGGATTCTAAAGAATAAATTCTTCATGAACTGCCACAGGGAACTCGAACTGGAGACCTCAAGACTTACTCCTTGGGTTAGAACACGTTTCGTCATTAGCTACATTTCACTAAGAAAGAAACCTTAAACACTTCTAATCTATGAACAAGAAACAGAAAATGCCAAACAAGCTGTTCAAGCAGTAGGAACAAGTCGGGTATAAACATAAGTATTAACTTTTTCCTTAGCTAAGCAAATTATTAACAATTCACAGTGTATTTATATATGCATAGCATAATGAAAACAGAGAGGCTTTCGAAACAATAACTATCTCCATGTGTACACATTAAGGGAGACACAGTCTTTTCTTTTTTTAGCAAAGCAAGAAGCATAGTATTACATAAACAGAAGTACAAGATGTCAGAATTTACAAGCTTACCTGAGAACTGCAGTCCGTGAACGGCAAACATAGACTAGCCGAGCAGCCTGAACATGGCTTTGATCCCTCCTCAAAACACGATACGCAAAAGGAGGTGGATATTTATATATACAATCAAAAGTATCACACTGAGCTGCAAGTGTAGCCATAATGTGCGGCATATTTGGCTTCACGGTACCCAAAAGCGATCCACGCATGGGAAAACCAACCAAATGCGTGATGCATCGCACTGGTCATGCTTCCCAGTGGAGCATAGGAAACACAGTTAAGGTATCTGACTCAAGGTGTATACTTAGGGCGTCCACAGTGGTGTCACCCATAACTCTCTAAAAGTCATTTTAGAGTATTTTACCTCCTTGATTCTATAGTAGTCCCTCTAATTCACCCTCTTTCTCTAAAATCAATTAAATCACCCTTCAAATATAGAGTTGGTTTTAACATAAGTAGTGACTCAAATCCTTCACATTCTCTTCACTTTATTTGAGCACAATATACTTTTATTTAATATTTTGGAATGAAAATTATTAAAATATACTCTCTCCGTCCTTAAATTATTGTCTTATTTTTTTTTTATCCGTCCCTAAATAATTGTCTAGCATGAAATTTTCATAGTTTAGGAGATCATTTTTACTATTTTACCCTTATTTTTCTCCATATTTTAATGGGTCATATACACATGGACATTAAAGGAAATTACACATTATACTAATATTAATAATCAAGTCAATTATTTTTTTTAATCTGTGTGCCGGGTCAAACAAAACAATAATTTAGGAACGGAGAGAATACAATATATTTTTCATAGTATATAAAATTTAAAATATTTTATTTTAATTGTGGTGAAAAAATATAAATAAAAGAGGAAAAATATAATATAGTTAGGTTTGTTAGTTGAAATGAGAGAGATTAAATTTTTAGAGTGTCGTATAGATGGTGCTTGTTTAGAGTGAATTATTTTATAAAGCGTTGAAAAAGTGAAATTGAAACAAAAAACGGAGTGGTTAGAGTGTGATATAAAGAGTCATCACTATCACTGTAGATGCTCTTATGATATGAAAACGAGAGGCTGACTCGAGGCCAGTGCAAACACCCCATACCTCTTCTAGGCGTGCCCAATATTTTGTGCAAACCCGAAACAGAATTGGCCTAAATGACTACTCACACAGTCACACTACTTCGCCAAATGCCCTTCCCGTACTTAGTTTATCATATTTTCCAAGTTCAGTGAATCAGCAGGTAGCATTTGAAGTTTCCAACTCAACAGCCATCCATATGTACAAGTAAATAGCAAAAAGCTGAATTTTCTTCTACAATTTGAAAAAAGTACAGTGTAATGGTTGAAGACCTAATAGATACATTCATTGCGACCGAGGAATAGACATAGGACTGAAAAATTTAACTGAACTGCAAACACAGGACGACTAATAAGCAACTATGCCATCTACCAATCAATCTGATTGAAGGCATCTCACCAAAGTAGACATATTGGGAAAACGCAAACAGCCATTTTCAACAAAAACTATTAGCACTCACACTACCAATTTAGCAGATGCTTTCCTAGGAACTGTAAAGACAATGCTAGTTAAATCAGATCAAAAATGTCCAAGTAGCTGTGCCAATGAGATCTGCAACATTAACCAATGTCTTTTCTAAAATCAGATATAGATTCTAATTCCACAAATAATCTCCATTGAATCAAGCAATCAAACATTGTTTAACAAATAATTCTACAAATCTAAATCAATATCCCACAAAGATGGAAGAAACTATGTTTTCTAAAGAATCAAGCAATTACTTGTTTTGCAAATAACAAAATGCAACATCAAGGCATTTATCACAATCAAACCCGCAAGACTTGCTCAAAGATCTAAACTTTCATTGATCGAATTAGACACATCAACAAACTGTTGATTAAACATTTCACTGATTTACACCATACTACACCCTAACTAATAACCAAACCTTCCCATAACAACAAACCCCAAACTTAAAAACAAAACCCCCAAATCAAACTCATAAATCCACCACAGTTTAAGCCCTCTCGCCTCGGATCCTCCTAGCCAACTGAATGTCCTTGGGCATTATAGTAACCCTCTTGGCATGGATCGCGCAGAGGTTAGTATCCTCAAACAATCCCACCAAGTACGCCTCCGCGGCCTCCTGAAGAGCGGCAACGGCGCTGCTCTGGAACCTCAGGTCCGTCTTAAAGTCCTGTGCGATTTCACGCACAAGCCTCTGGAACGGAAGCTTGCGGATGAGAAGCTCAGTGCTCTTCTGGTACTTACGGATCTCACGGAGAGCCACTGTTCCGGGACGGAATCTGTGTGGCTTCTTCACTCCGCCGGTCGCCGGAGCAGACTTCCTGGCTGCCTTGGTGGCGAGTTGTTTCCTTGGGGCCTTGCCACCAGTTGACTTACGGGCTGTCTGCTTGGTACGCGCCATTGTTTGTGACTGTGTGAGAGAGAAAGCTTAGAGGGAGAGAGAAAGTTTAGAGAGAGAATGGTGAAGGGAAAGAGATCTGAAGTGGATATATATGCAGGAAATAGTGGGGCGGGATTTTTTGAAGTTTTGATGGGGGTTTGAATTTTTGGGTGGATTGGTCCTTTGGGAGGTTGATTATGGGCCGTTGATAAGAGGGATGTTGTCATATGACGGTTAATATGAGATCAATAAAGGGTACTGATCCGTGTGCAGTTTATGTAACCAGTGAAAAGACGCCACGACATAGGGCCTTCCCCGTTCTTTTCGTACTTTCGTTTTTGTCTTCCCGCTTGTGTTTTTATTAACGAGAAGATACGAACATAAGAGCAGTTCTATTATTTAATTCTTAGCATCCTTCTTAACTAAGAAAAAAATAAATAAATAATGGAAATAATTTTTTTGAAATAAGAAAAATTTCTCTTCTTAAAAAAGAAGAAAAGAGAAGGAATGAAAATGGGCCAAAAAAGGGGAAAGTGTGTTGCACGGCTCGTCCAAAGCGGGCGTTTGCAACAAAACTCTTAAATAAAAGAAATGCTTTTAATACAAAATAAAATAATTAAAAGTTAAAAATTAATTTTAAAATAAAATAGGGCTAACTTCACCATTGGTCCCTGTACTATTTAAAAGTTCACGAGCAGTCCCTGTACAATGCAAATGCACGCTACTAACCAAAGTATGCATTTTTTGTCCATCGATAGTCCTTTGCCCTAACTCCGTCACAGTAAATGTCGTCAAGTGAACACATACTGTCTCACGTGCACTAAAACGAGGGCAAATGAGTCTTTCCAATCCTGGACCTAGTCTAAACATTGTAAATGAGTTATTTTATACAGATGAAACTTTTATCTTGATTTCTCTTTCCACCTTGCAAATGAAACTTATGGGTTGGTAAATTTTGTTCCGAATCTCAGACCAAATGGGAGAAATTTCAGGAGCCAAATCATGGACTGAGGAGCTACAAGCCTTATAGAAGACACCAGAATAATATACTCCGACGACTCCATTTTAACGCTGGCACTTGAAGTAAAGAGGTCGGAGTTTAGTTTCGACAAAGTGAAATTGGTAGAACCGGAGAGCTTTAAAGATCAGGTCAAAAGGTTTGCAAAAGCTTGGGGTGAAATAACGGTTGAATTGGGGAGAGGGTGTAGAGATGTAGTGCAGTAAACCCTTAAACATGTTGTTTGGTTCAAGCCACCTAACATCTTACTTGAACAATGGTCCCTTAAACATGTTGGATTATATACTTCACATGGTTGCTATTTCTATCCCATGTGGGATGACTACAAAACTCATTCTAATATCACCTATTCAAACTCTTTCAACTATAGATTCCAACCACTAAATGGTCTCAATTCAAACATTAAAGTTGTTCATTTACATGCACACTACACTCCCCAAAACTCACTTTGGTCAATAATCATGGGGTTCAAAAATGAGACCCATTAAAAGTGACCATGTTCATCACATTTCCAACAATCCCCCACAAATTCATAGTTGAAACTCAACTTTGATTATCATAACGTGCTTTCAATAATGGTACCTTTCGATTTGAACCATTACCTAAGCTATCAACCTAAGCCCCCACAGGAACTAAGTGAACGGAGTTCTTGAACCTTTGTTGTGGTGGTGTCAAAGGACAGCAACACATTAACGGCTATAGCAGTGATTTATAGGGTTGACGTGTTTTTGGTCATGCGTCCCGATCCTGTCTTAAGAATGTTTTCAAGAATTAACCCTTATTCTCTTATTGCGTTCTCACAATAACATTCTCGTAGTTGGGCATCTCCAAGAGTGCGTTACTAACACTCTGCCTTAAAGGCTTGACCCCATTGAGAGTCTTAAATTCTTACTAACAAGCAACAAACAGCATCAATCTGGGTTATCAATGAATGGACATAAATACTAATGTGTCACTTATTATCAGATGCTCAATCCACTCTACAGTTTGTTAATACCACATTGAACCTTCTTTGTGGTATCTTCACTCAGATAGGTTAGGTTGCTACCGTAGATGAATCAAATATGGGTTTCAGTCTTATTCCTAACCTGGATTTTACAACCTGACTTAAGTCAAGTCCTTTCGTCAACGGATATGTTGTATTGTCATTGGATCCAACAAAATTAACAGTAAATACCCCTTGAGACACAGATTTCCTTATAGTTTTGAGTCTAACTTGATTGTGTCTCTTTGTCTTTTGATTATACTTGGTACTCTTGATCTTTGCAATTATGCTCATATGTATCAGTGCTTGGGCTGGTCGAGATATGAATTTTGACCTTGACTTGCAAAGTTCGTTTGGCTTTGACCTCGACTAAGAGGTTTGTTTGATTTTGACCTCAATTGAGAGGTTCATTTGACTTTAACCACAACTGAGAGGTTCGTTTAGATTTTGACCTTGACTAAGATGTTCATTTGATTTTGACCTCGACTTAGAAGTTCATTTGATTTGACCTCGACTAATAATACTAATACTAATTCTAATACTAATACTAATACTAATAATAATAATACTAATAACACTAATACCAATACTAATACTAATAATACTAATACTAATAGAAGTAAATAATAATAGAAGTAAATAACACTACAAGAAAAGTTACTATTTGTGACCCCCCCTTTATTTGGAAGGGCGAGAAAATCGTCTCAAATACTATTATTTGGGAAGGTAGAGTTAGCCGTGCCAAATACTTAGTATTTGGCACTCTTTTCTAGTTCCCCTCCCAAATAAATAGTATTTGGCACTCTTTTCTAACCCCCCTCCCAAATAATAACAAGATATAAATTTTTAAGGACCCTTTAATTTTGACCGTCCTAAATAATACAATCCTAAATTACTTTCAAGACCACACAATTCAGTTCCCGCTTTTTTTTCCCTCCACACAATTTAGTATTGTCTCCGTCTTTTTGCAGTCCCTGTTTCTCGCTCTCTTCGATTTTGCTACATCCGTCTCTTTGCGGTCCCTCTCTCTCTCTCTCTTCATTTTGCTATAGACTGTTGGAGAATCTTTTATTGGTAAGCATCTCTCTCTGTCTTGCTCTCTCACTCTCTCTCTCTCTCTCTCTCAGTATCTAACTCTCGCTCGCTCGCTCAGTGTCTCTGTCTCTACACGTCTCTCTCTGTGATTTTGTTGCTCGAGAATCCTTGGCCGGTAAGCATCTCTCGCGCTCTCTCACTTTCTATCGCTCTCTTACTTTCTCGTTCTCTATCGCTCTCCTTCACTGACTGTGCCAAGACAATAATTGTGCCCTAATTTTTAACCAATTGTTGCTTTTCCCAAATTGCAGAGAAACGATTCTGACGATTCCAGAATCAATTTCCCGTGCAAGTCTGTCTCTTGCTCCTAGGGCTGCTTAGGATTTCCTTTGGTAAGCATCTAGCGTTTGTTGTTTCACAAGTTGTGAATTCATGTTTATTGTTTGTGCTTATTTGTTTGTTTGCTTGTGAGTTTGTTGGTAGTAAAGTTAAGATTTTAAAGTGGTGCTTGTAATTTGTTTTGGTATTTTTTATATGCCTGTGGATTGAGGCACGATATAACCTTATGAAAAAAAAGCGAAGGTTTGTTGCTTTATGAACAGGTCTAATGATTAAATAGTTCTTGCCAAAGGGTTGATAATTTGTCATATTTTGTGCAAAAGAACCCAGGACGAAAGTAGCTTCGTTTTTTAGCCTTTTATGTTGAAGGGAAAATCTAGAAGCTTATTTACTGTTGAATTCCCTGTGTTACACCAAATAAGAAACTAAGACTGATAGTAAAGCCAAGTAGGAGACTTTCTGTAAGACATGTAATGGTGAGATCTTTGAATCTGGGAGTTGCCAATCTCAGCCTTTCAAGTGTGCATATCAAGGTCAGAGCATGCTGCAACTTATGTTAGTAGACTACCATATTTAAAAATCTAAATTTAAGAAATAATACGGAAGTGTAAGTAACCAGTTGTTGTATATTTAAAAATCTAAATTGATATTTTGATTCTGAATCTTTTCAAAAGTAACTTCACACTTGGGTCACTTGTTAGCATTTCTTTTAATCTTATTAACTCGTGTATGTTTCTTTGGTCATTTTGTTTCGAGCCGAACCCTTGGATTCATGAGCTTCTAATATGCTTAGTTAGTAACTTTCATATGTAAGTTTAATCTTCTACTGATGATTTCCAGTGTATTGTACACCAAATTGATCAGTGTGTTTGGATTTAGGATCACTGGTAAGCATGGTATAGTAGATAAGATTCGAATAACCCATAATATCAAAGAAAAAAATGAAGTGGAGATTTTTCTAAATATGGTTTAATAAAGTTTGTTTTCGAGGATGGTTTTCTAATTTATGTTCAAATTTCTACTGGCCTCTCCACATTGGATGTGGCACGGGCAATGTGCCCCACACAGAGACAAATGTTTTGACTGTCAGTTCAGAGCAGTGTAGTCCATATAAGCAACTATGTTAGATATTAGGAAGCTACTTATAAATTCACTAGTGATATATAACATCTATGCCTGGCAATTGGGTCGGGTTGGGTCGGGCTGATCTGGGTAACGGGTTGGTTTGGGTCAGAACCCATTACAACCCAAAATAACTTTGGGTTAAATGGGTCGGGTCACTATTGGGTCGTGTGGGTTTCGGGTTGACCCGTTTTTTCCCCCTTCAGTTCAATCTTGTAACTGACAACTACAAAGCAAAAACAGGCAATCTGTAAATAAAATGGTCTCTGATGAATCAAACAGCTGCCAAAATTTGTCTCCAAAAAGATAATGCAAAAAGATAGAGAATACATTTGTCTCCAAAAAGGAAACAAATGTATACATGCTGAAAATCAACAGAAAAAAGGAAAGATAGAGAATACATTTGTCTCCAAAAAGATAATGCAACAAACTTTGCAAAGAAACACAAAAAATACACAGACCCCACCCCACACCAGAAACTTCACTTGAAGAATATGGTACAAGAAGAAGATCTTTCTCCCTAAGACATCACCAGTCCAAAAAAGAATAAAAGAGTTTTGCACTAATTCCTTTAACAAAATAGATAATCTACAATGCATGTCTTATACAAAGTAATCTCAAGAAGATCTCTCTCCCTAAGACATCATCAGTTCAAAAAAGAAAAAAAGAGTTTTGCACTATTTCCTTTAACAAAATAGATAATCTACAATGCATGTCTTATACAAAGTAGTCTCAACTGTTGCTGATCAAGTCCTCCATCCGCATAGAAAAAATGAATTCATTCCACACTTGAGAACCTCAAAATTCTTGGAGTTCCCTTGGCAGGAGAGAACCATGCTTCTCAAACTTCCTGCCAGAAAAACTTCCGAAAGCCGCTCATAAATATGAATACAATCAACTTCTACAATACTTTCCATATAAATAATCATAACAATATCAATTTACATAATAAAGATGATTTCATACTTCCTAACTTCACATAACGTGTTAATCATACTTTCTTCCAAAACTTCATAACATGGTAAAGTTACCTCCACTAGTTCGACAATTCCAAAATTCAAGTGACTTCACACCATCTCCACTACCCAACAAGCCGGATGAACTTCTTTTTGCTAAGTTGGGATCCTCGTATCGTTTGCCGCTATTGCCCAAGCTCTAGAAATAAGCCACTAGTTGTATGCCAGGAAAGAAAGAAAAAACAAGAATGCCAACATATCAACTTCAAGTGCTTATGATCTCTATGTGTATACTTCACAAAATATAGTCCAATGAAATTTAGTAATTGGACACGGACATCTACATGGATATCTTCGGGCGGCTATTGTAAGGCATATGCATTGGAGCTTTCAAAGAAGAGCGGAGGAGAATGCTATTAACATTATAAAACCCAAAAGTTATTTCTAAAGTTCCACAACTACAGACTTCTAACATGGCTCAATCATCTAAACTACCTTTGCAATAATCAACAATGTAGAGGGCTCAGTTCATATGTTCTTAAATCTAAAGGAAGGAGTATATATAGTTGAAATAGCTAAGTGAAATACAAACCCTGGATTGAGCAATGACGGCGATCGATGCCTCCTTTCTTACGGAATATCGGCAATTTTCTTCCGATCAAAACAGAGGAGCTACGGTGGGTGAGTTTTAAGCTTTTAACCAAAACCAATCAACTGAATTTATTAAGAAAAATGGGCTCCAAGTGAATTTGTCATGTTATGGTGGATAAAGGAAAAGCTTCAATCAAAAAGCAAGTTGAAACAATTGCAGTGATATATTTGCTCCTCGTATTCTACTTTTATATTTCTAGACGGACAGAAAAAATTTACTTTCTTAGCCTATTTCCCTCTCTAGTTTTAGGAATTACTTTCAAAAAACGAAAATGTAATGTCCTTCCAAACCTCTGACTTTCTCATGTGTATATATAATCCATGAAACTACAGAAATCACATGATGATGGAATTATGAATGACACAAAATGGAAGACATTTCTCAACAGTCCTATTACAAAAGCTAGAGTACACTTGAAACTTGATAGAAGATGTATAGCATTGCTTACTTCGGTAATTTCCATTCGGTATTCTAAAAGTGATCTTCAAACAAAAGTAACAAAACATGAAACAGGTAGACGACAACATTATCCAAACAAGGCCTAAATGCTCAGCTAAGTAAACTACGTAAACATGCAGGAAAAATAAGGAGGGCGGAGAGGAAGTAACTGAAGATATGCGGCGGGGTTGAAAGAAGACGGGTCCAACGGAATGAGGGGTTTTGGAGGATCAAGAAATGAGACTACGTCTTGTTCATTTTCATTTTCATAATTCCAAGTGTTCTTTGACAATCTTGAGAATACTATTGAAAACCAAGAAATTACATTGCATAAATTACAATTATAAAATTATTACTTAGTAATCGGTGTGATCCTAACGAGACTTTCACCACAGAAGAATCATTACTTAGTAATCCATATGCAATTATCATTGCATAAATTACAATTATAAAATTACAATATGAATGTATACCGGAGAATCAAAAGCCCCAAATCATAAAAGCCCCAAATTAACACATCAATACACACAAATTTTCAATAGATTTTAGTTTACAGCAACATGTATGTGTAAATTAAACAAACCCATCATCAAAAATTCAAAGAGAAGGTCAACTTACAAGGAGAATCAAAAGCGGAGGAGGCGAGGAGAAGGAGGCGGAATGAGAAGTATACGGGAGTCGGAGAAGGAGGCGGAATGGAGCAGCGGCGCGAGGGCCGTTGTTGGAGAGAGAAAGACGGAAGAGTGTGCGTTTGTGAGTGAGAGTGCGGCGTAGCATCGCAATAGCGGGTTGAGCGGGTTTAACCCGATTTAACCCAAAAATTTATTGGGTTGTAATGGGTAACCCATTATAACTTATTTTATTAATGGGTTGGGTTGGGTTGGGTAATTAATAGGTTGGGTTGGGTAGGTTTATGGGTATTGGGTTGTAATTGACAGGCCTAATAACATCCTTCAATCTGTATTTGGCAACATGTATGAGGGCATCCACAATTCTGTTCTATTTGCAAGAAAAAATGTACAGGAAATGGTGTATTGGTTATAATGATATTTGGTTGTTTAGTTGCTGCTAGAGACTAAGCTATCATTCAACCAATGACTTTTGACTAAAAGCTTCTGTATACCATTTCAAATATATGTATTGTCCTTATTAAGAATAACTGAGGATGTTGATCCAAGTATTTTCAAATGCCAATGAGCTTTAAACGCTTAGGAACAAGCTCAGTCATAGAAGGTGGGATCACAATTCACAACTACCTAAGGATCTATTTTTAGATAGGTTACGTATAGAGATGAATATAAGTATTGCTCGTCTATTTGTGGCCTTTTTCATTTTTCATGACCTATCTAACTTGGGAAATGTACGTAGTTCACTTTTGAAAGTGGGCTTATAGACCTTTTTGGCTCTTTAAACTTTTCTGTTCTAGTCTACATGGATGATATTCTCATTATTGGATCTCATTTTCTACTATTGCTGGTGTTAAGACCTATCTTCATACACAACTTAATATCAAGGACTATGTGCACCTCAAGTATTTCCTTGGCAATTAGCATTGAAGTTGCCAGCTCTTCAAACCAGTATATTTGCTTGCATCAAAGGAAATACAGTCTTAATACTATCGAGGACATATCGTCCTTCCAAACCCTCTAAAGTAAAAGATTACAGAATGAGATGAAGAGAGAAGAAAAGATATGAACACAAGACAGGAACTAAAGAGAGAGAACCAGTTCACCTTCTCTGTTCATTCGGATAAATATATATATATATATATATATATATACACACTCTTAGGGACTATGTACTTTACATCTTAGCGAAACATACAAGGAATGTAGCTTCTATACAAATATAATGAAGAGTTGTAAAGAGAACTAATTACTGAATATGTACATTACACACTTACGCAGAGGGAGAGGGCTCTGCTGATTGGCATTTCTTGATCATTTTCCATAATTCGATCAAATCTCATCCTGATCTAAAGGTGCTTTATAAGCAGTATTATCCTTAAACAAGTACAATTACAACCTAAACAGGAGCGATCAAGGTTTCTGAGGAAAGAACAACTCAAAATTTTAAACGAAAACTGCGTTGCTGGTGTCACCTTAAAATTCTGATCATAACATATCAAGCGACACAAGCCTCATGCACTTTGATAACACAACTGCAGTGAGAGACAAGTGAATCAAAGGCTTTGATTATATTATACAACCTGAGATAAATCATGTAGTTTTAATGCTGTAGATTTTCTTTCCTATTTCTTATTTTGTAGCAGAAAGTAATGTTACAATAATCAAATGACATGTGCCTCATTCTTAAGCTTGTCAATTAGTTCGTCCACAGAAGAGACCAAAATGCCTGCTTTTCTCTTGGGAGGTTCAGTGACTTGAATAACCTCTCTATCAGATTTAATTTCCACGTTCAACTCTTGTGGAGTTAATTTCTTAATTACCTTCGATTTCCCTTTCATTATCTTTGTGTACAACGTATAGTTGAGTTATTTATTTTGTGTATTTTGCTCAAATTATATTGATTATATATTGTTTATATTGTAGGCTCGGATCAACTCTTCGACGGATGACTTGAGCTAGACCCGAGTACACATCTGTAATGAGTACACTTTTGTTCTAGAATGTTGACACAAACTTGTAAGGTAATATTTTGAGTTATTTTGATCAGGAATATTGTTAATACTTTATGACTTAAATTGTATGATTAGTAGAAGATATAAAATCCTATTTTTTGAATGTTGTTTTCTTTAATAATTGTATGGGCATGTTATTATTCTTACTATGATTTTAATATGAATTTGGGTGGGCGAAAACAAAACCCTGCCCAATAAAAAATAATGTCAAATGTAACGGGGACGACTCACAGGCGGATAAAACGTGCCAAAAAGGTTATTGGGATAACAGAAAAACCGTGCAAAAAGAATATTTGGGATGAAACCAAACCGTGCCAAAAGAATAGTGGGGACGGCCAACAAAACCGTCCCAAATACTGCGACCATTTGGAAGGGCAAAATAACCGTGCCAAATACATAGAGTATTTGGGAGGGCAGACAACCGTGCCAAATACATAGAGTATTTGGGAGGCAGGGAACCGTGCCAAACACATAGATTATTTGGGAAGGCAGAAAAACAGTGCCAAATACCCGGTGTATTTGGAACGGAAGAGTAAACAGTGCCAAATACTCTGAGTATTTGGGACGGTTGTACCAATATCGCTAATTCCATGCCAAATACTTTTTGGAACGGTTTCTGGCCGAGACAAATGTATTTGAGAGGGACCCAAAACTGTCCCCGTGCCGTCCCAAATATTTTTTAGCACGGTTTTGGCAGTATTTGTGATAATACCCTTTTTTCTTGTAGTATAATAAAAGAAGTAAATAATAATGAAGATACTAAAATATCCAACTTCTACGTGGTACTAGCGGGACACGTGGCCAAGCTTATATGGAGCCCGGAAGGAAGGTATCCTCGACCCCGAGCTTAGAGTATAATCCGGAGCCCGGGCACGTTTACCATCCGCCTGTTCCCGACCTCCCCGAGGAGCTCGGGATAGCCCTCACACCTTCACTTTGAACATAAAAGAGCTCGCATGGTCCTTGACCCGAGCTGCAACACTAAGACCCCGAGGTCTCTACCCCGAGAAATAAAGAAAGTCAACAAAAGCTGCCACATTCAATGCCCACGTGCTACTACGTCATCCCGGGGCCACCATCTAGCACCTCATTGGATGAAAGAGTTGCTTGCCTTCTAAGTAAAGCTGCATCTAGAAGGTCAAGGTCACTTCTAGGGAAGTTCTATCTTCTGTACCAGAGTAGGTCACTTCCTCATTAAAGCTCATCAATGCATATTGCGGCTGCCATAAATGGACACATGGCTGCTCACCCCAGGTCGACACCTGGCAGTCCCACTTGCCTCAGACCAACATTCCTCCAGTATAAATACAAGGTGATAGCCTTCATTTATGACCTAAGTTCAAATTAACACACACAACTACAAACTCTCCAAAGCATTCAGTGCATTCACTCCCAAAGAGCAGCCTGAATCCTCACCGGAGACCATTAACCTCACCATATACTGATTCTCTCACCGGAGGGCTTTAGCTGGACCAACGTCCAGCTCCCTAACGGTGCTTCTTTCCATCTCAAGTATCTACCGGAGGATAAGTCCCACTTACGCTTGTGCCTATTGAGAGCCGGGGCATCCTGACCAAAGACTAGCTGCATACGTGGATATCGACAGATCACCAGAACACATTTTGGCTCGATCAGTTTGGTTCCGTTGCCTGGAAGCCGAAATTAGATACCTTCAGTTTGAACTTCTTGTAACCTAGCAAATCACAATTTAAGAATGACGAATTCAAAGCAACAAGCTACGTCAGCCGCTCAAGAGGTTGGCCCACGTCTTCACGCTCTGAGCATCTTTGCCACGTCGCCACGAGACATGCGCCTAAAACTCCCGGAAAAGCCCCTGCCGATAATTCAAGGGGCATGAGGTCAGCTCGGGACGTAGCTCGGGTGCTAACAAAGAAGGCGGCAGAAAGATCACGCGCCAGCAAGGGAAAGGCTGCGCGAAAATCCTGTCGGGATAGAGACACCGCCAGTGAGACTTCCGGAGGAGAAGACACTTGCGAAAACGACGAGGTCAGAATAACCGGGGTGAAGCGGCCGGCTACACAGCTGCAGAGAGATTAGGCCGAACTGGAGCACCTACGTCGCGAGCGGGCGCACGTATAGAGAGTTAGAGAGCTCGAAAGGAAGGAATTCGAGTTCACCAGAAAGGTCGAGGCAGCAGAGCAAGAGAGGAGAGTCCCTCTCGAGCGGGAGAGGGCACATGCAGAAAGGCCGCGCAGTCGCGATCACGGATCTCGAGCTGTGGAAGCCCCCCGGGCAAGCACGCATAGCAGATTGCGCGAGAGTGCCACAAAGTGGGAAATCGAGTTAGTGCAACCAAGGCGAGTGTGTACGCCGACTCCGCTTCCCGGAGGAAAGGGAAAGGCCCAGAGGCAGTGTGCAGGATCGACTCGGGGCTCGAGCACGCTCCCCCAGCCCGCAAAGGTCGGACAGCACCTATAAGCCGGAGGTACATCTCGGCGGAAAGGATCCCAAGGTGGTAGGCGAGGACGTTCGCCATCTCTCCAGGGAAGCTCCCCGGGGACAGTCGCTTCATCACGAAAGCGATCAAAAAATGATAGACGCGACAGGCGGAGCCGCCGGGAGTCTCGAGTTGACGATTCTCCAGATAGGGCTCTTAAGGTTCTCCAGGAGCGCTTAGAGGCTCTGGAAGCCAGAAAATTAGGCCTCCCCACACAAATACTGGAGAGTCCATTCTGTCGACGGATTCAAAGAACGCCCCCCAATCCTCGGCTAAGGCTTCCGACTTTAAATCATATGCAGGGAAGACACACGCTCAGACTCACCTCTTAGCTTTGAGGCCAAAATGGGTGTCTGCACCGCAAAGCAGGATATGTGGTGCAAGGTCTTCGTCAGCACATTCGACGAGACTGTGATGAAATGGTTTAGAGAGCTCCCGAAGGAGTCCGTGACGGACTGGAGCGATCTGAAGAGAAAGTTCCTAAGGAAATATGCCTCAGCTGGGGATCTTCCTAAGGACAAGTCGGACCTTGCAAATACAAAGCAAGGTCCCACTGAATCGCTGGAGATTATATACAGCGGTTAAAAAATGTGGCTGACGAGCTCTCCAACGTCCCCGACGAGACAATCATGGTCTGCTTTGAGGGCGGACATCAGTCGGAAAAGCTATTGGAGGAGCTCAACCTCCGGACTCCAGCCACAAGCGCGGAGATATTTATCTTGGCCAAGGGTGTGGCAAAGACCGAGAAAATCTTGGCTGATAAGAAGAAGGCTAAGGAAGGAACCACTGTGCCAGTAAAGGTCGAGGAGGCCAAGAACCCGGACAAGAGAACCGGCAGACAAGTGCCAGACAAAGGGCGCAGGAGAGAGAGGATAAAACGGTCTACACACCGCTGAATGCATCCCGGGAACACATCATGACCGTTTTACAACAGGAGAATAAGCTGGCGAAGCCCTACCCCATGAAGGACAAGGTTTCCTCGGAACCCGGACAAGAGGTGTGAGTATCACAAAAGATGGACACGCCACCGAGGAATGCCGCCAGCTGAAAAGGGCCATCCAGCGACTGATAGACCGCGGTGAACTCAGGCGATTTGAGCAGAGAGATGAGCCAGAGAGGAGGCCAGCAGCGCATGGCCGTGAGCACGTAGAAAGAGAGGAGTACAGGATTTCCACAATCCTGGAAGACAACCTGAGCATCACTCAGCTCAATGATACCATGTATAGTCTCAACAACGTGGTGTCCCAACCTCGGATAAGGGACGAGGTTGGCATATACTTCTACCCGAGCGAGATGGCAAACACCGACCTGGCGAAAGTACAGCCACTCACGATGCACCTCGGGATTGAACAGTAAATGGTCAGACGAGTGCTCATAGATACCGGGGCTAATTGGAACATCATGTACTATGATTGTTTCAAGAAGATGAGGCTCACGGATTCCCAGCTCATCCCAAACAATGTTCAGCTGGAAGGCTTCACCGGGCACAAGGTGGTAACCAAGGGCACCATAGCGCTGAAAGTGACGATAGGAGAGGGAGATCTTTTCAGGTCCGAGGAAATAGAATTCCTGGTCCTCGACATCCCTTCCCCTTACAACGCAATTTTGGGCCTACCAGCTCAGGCCAAATTCGGCATGGTCGTCTCCACCCCTCATCAGAGAATCAAGTTTGCCACTAATGGGAAGGTCGGCATGATGAGGAACGACCCAAAGAGTACTCTATTTCATATAATAGAGGCTCGGAAGGAACAGGAGGCGGCACTCCGGGGAAAAGCTCAAGCCATGGAAACCCTCCAAACCTCCACCAAGAGAGCCCGGCCCTTGGCAGAGGAGAAATCCCAGAAAATAGCAGAACAGCTCGCAGTTCTTGAGAACGCGACCTCTGCATCAGGCTTGGTCAAAGATTAGCAATTAACGCGGGCTAGCAATGCTAGCTCGCAAGAATCAGGCCCGAGTCGAAAGAAAGCAAGGGTGATCACAATCGAGAGCCTCGACAATCGCGACCTGCCCTACATTCAGCCTCATGAGGATTTCGACGAAGTGGTCATCAACTTCGATTTTTCTGACCAAAAAATCAAAATTGGTCTGGATATCGACGAGGGAGAGCGTCAAGCCATTATCCAATTCCTCCGAGGAAACACTGATGTATTCGCTTGGAGGGTTGAGGACATGAAAGGCATCAGCGAAGACGTCTCCGTCCATAAGTTCAGCGTGGACCCCGCGATCACTCCAATACAACAGTGGCCACGGGTTTTTCCCTGAGAAACAAGCAGCTATCAAAGAAGAAGTCGACAAGCTGCTCCGGGCCAAGATAATAAAAGAAATTTTTTACCCGACTTGGATCGCAAATGTCGTCATGGTCAAGAAAACCAGCGGCAAATGGAGGATGTGCGTGGACTACACCGACCTAAATAAAGCTTGTCCGAAGGATTGGTACCCGCTGCCCAGGATCGATCAGCTCGTTGATGCTATTGCCGGCCACAAAATCCTGAGTTTCGTTGATGCATACTCAGGATACCACCAGATCAGGATGTGGTTGCAAGATAAAAAACTTACGACATTCCGAGCTGCGGGGGCTTTGTATTGCTATGTTATGATGCCCTTCGGGCTAAAGAACGCGGGAGCTACCTACCAAAGAATGGTAAATAAAGTGTTCGGTGATCAGCTCGGCCGAAACGTGGAGGCTTACATCGACGACATGGTGATCAAAACCAAGAAGGCCAATCACGTTGAAGACCTCAGGAAACCTTCGCCAACCTAAGAAAAAATAGTATGAAGCTCAACCCCGTAAAGTGTGCCTTCAGGGTAACTGCGGGCAAATTCTTAGGTTACATGGTGAATGAGCGAGGGATTGAAGCAAACCCGGGAAAGATCCAGGCACTGCTGGACATGAAAGCCCCAACGAGCATCAGAACCGTGCAGCAATGGCAGGATAACCGCTTTGAGCATATTTATAGCTAAAGCTGCAGAGAAGAGCCTCCCTTTTTTCAAAATTTTGAAGGGGAGTCGGAAATTTACATGGGGACCAGAATGTGACAAGGCCTTCGCCAAGCTGAAGCAATACCTTGGCAGCCCTCCTCTACTTTCGAGCCCGGTGCCCGGTGAGAAATTGTATATCTACATCTTTGCATCGGATGTAGCAGTGGCTGCAGTATTAATCAGAGAGGAAGGGCTCATTCAGAAACTAGTGTATTATGTCTTTCACGCGCTATCCGACGTAGAGGCACGATACTTGAATATCAAAAAGGTCGTCCTGGCGTTGATAGTAATGGCGAGGAAGCTATCACACTACTTCCAGGCCCATGCCTTGGTAGTCTACACAGACTTGCCTCTCCGGAGAATGTTGCACAAACCTGACGTAGCTGGCAGAATGATGAAATGGGCAGTCGAGCTTTCTGCCTTCGACATCACTTATGAGCGGAGGAAGGCAGTCCGAGGACAAGTACTTGCCGACTTCGTTGCAGAAACATCATTCCCCATGACACATCTCCGGAGACCTCGCCAGACGAGCTAGAGAATGGCGCACTACAAGTCGTCCCCCCAGCCAAAAGCATCCGCTCCAGCTCGCGGAAACACGACCAGCGAACCACTGGCAGTTGTTCGTAGACGGCTCAGTCAGCAGCTCGGGAAGTGGCGTGGGCTTGTCTTTGGTTTCCCCGGACGGAACTGAATTTCGGAAGGTGTTCCGATTCAAGTTCCCTGCATCAAACAATCAGGCCGAATACGAAGCCATGGTGGCGGGCCTACAGTTAGCAAAGGACCTCACAGTTTCTCAAATTGTTGTCTTCAGCGACTCCCAGCTCGTCGTGAAGCAAATTTCGGGGGAGTACGGGGCTAATCACCCCACCTTGATAAAATACTGTGAGCTCGTAAGGCAGTTGCTAGCTGAGTTCGAATACTGGGAGGTTCAGCAGATCGATAGAGAGAGTAACACTTGGGCTGACTACTTGTCCAAGGTGGCCTCCATGAAGCTGAAGGATCTGCCCCCGGATGTTTGAATAGAATTCCTTGATTCGCCCTCGGTGAACAGAGAGGTTGTCCTACCAATTATGGCAACCACGAGGTGCTGGATAGATGAAATCGAGGACTATATTGAGCACGGGACTTTGCCCGACGACAAAACCTCAGCACGGCAAATTAGAAAGAGAGCCGCGAGGTATACAAAGGTTGCTGGAGTGCTATACCGACGATCTTTTTCGAAGCCTTTGCTAAGATGTGTGCGGGCCGAAGTCACGGAAAATCTAGTAGCAGAGGTACACGAGGGAGTATGCGGAGGACGCCCCGGAGCCCGAATTCTCTCTGACAAAATCATTTTCCACAGATACTATTGGCCAACACTGAGAAAGGACGCCGAGGCTTATGTAAGGAAGTGTGATAAGTGCCAAAGATTCGCCGATGTGCCCAGACTACCTTCTGTGCCCCAGACACCGGTTATCGCGGCCTGGCCTTTCGACATGTTGGGAATTGACCTCATCGATCCTTTTTCCAAAGCTCGCGGAGGTTGCGAGTTCCTGATCGTGGCTGTTGATTATTTTACGAAGTGGATCGAGGCAAAGCCACTTGCGGGAATTGCTGAGGAAAAAGCCATAAGTTTCGTACACGACTTCATCTGGTGCAGATTTGGGTTACCTCGGGTCATAGTCTCCGATCACGGGATGCAGTTCGCTACAAAGTTTACAGCGAGCTGCGAGAGGATGAACGTAAAGCACTGGATGTCTTCGGTCACTCACCCGCAAGGCAATGGTCAGGCAGAAGCTGGAAAGAAGATCCTATACTCTCTCAAAAGGAGTTTAGACGAGAAGAAAGGAAGATGGCTGGAAGAGCTCCCCGCAGTCCTATGGAGCACCAGGACATATGTGCGAGGTCCAACGGGAGAAACGCCATTTACCTTGACTTATGGGTCAGAAGCGATGGCTCCAGTTGAAATAGCCCTCCCTACAGTTCGGGTTCTACACTTCGACGAAGGGAAAAATTTAGAAGCTCGAGGGCTTGACCTCGACTTATTGGAGGAGCGCAGGCTGGAAGCCCAACTGAGAATGGTGAACTACAAACAGCTCGCGATGGGTCATCACGACCGAAGAGTAAAGCTTAGAACCTTCTCGGTTGGAGATTGGGTCCTCAGGAAGATTGAAGCTACGGGCAGAAATACTCAAAGAAACAAATTATCCCCGAATTGGGAAGGCCCCTTCCGAGTTACAGCGATCATCCGAGAAGGAACCTACCGGTTAGCCGAGCAAGACGGGACATTCTTGAAGAACCCTTGGCATGTTGATCATCTGAAGAAATACTACATATGAATGTAACAGCTTTTGTAATTTGAGTAAATATATGACAGCTTGAATTTTTGAGAAACGAAAAGATTGTCTCCTCGGGTTCGGAATTACACTATTAATAAAAATACTTATAAGTCGGCAGCAGGCCCCTTAAGTATAAGAACTACTGCTCGGAGATCGGCAGCGCACCATCCCGAGTAGTCTCAAAAACCTCACTTGAAGTCGATAGTGAATCACTTAGTGCTGGTCAATCAAATCATCACTCGAAGTTGATAGTGAATCACTCAGTGATGGTTCCAAACTGTTATTCGAGGCCGACAAGAGTCACTCCATAACAAATCAATTATTGTCAAAGGATGGCAAAAGCCACATCGCAATAATTCTAAAAAGATTAAAATTTACACATTCCACAAACCGAGGATTCCAAAACATTTTCCATTCAAGCAAGTCATAATATATATATACACATCTATGCATATGATTTACATTCCTTGGCTAACAATACTTGTTCAAATATTACAAAATTTACGAGCTCGCACTCAATCAAAAGATTATACAAAAATACAGTGCAGGTCGCAGATCAGTCCTCGAGACCCTCCGAGGCCAGGACATCCCGCTCATTCTCAGCCCGATTGGTCATCACACCCTTGGCATCCTTCAAAAGTTGATCGGCCACCTGGCCGAGCTCGGCATTCTCTCGGGCATCACCTTCCCCCGCAGCCTCCAGCTTTTTGACGTGCTGTTGAAGAATAACGGGATGCTCCCATGCAGGCTTACCTGCTTCTGCATCCTCGGCATCAATAGCTTGGATGTCCTCACCATCAAACGGCACGAGCACGGCACCTTTTCGATTCAATTCATCATAGGGGTTGGAGGCCCCCCACTCGACAAGCTTCTCAAGCGGCACCGTCACATGCAGTAGCTCGAAGAATCTGATAGCGTCCCTTCATCATGTAGGGAGTGATGTCTTCTATGAACGAATCAGACTCTTTATATTGTGCGATGACGGAGGCTTTGCTGATAGGATACCGTGCTCGGATATCCTGACATTCCAAGGAGTGCTTCTCTATCCTCTCATCCAGCGAGTGGATGGCCGCTTCATGTTCAGAGCTCTTCTCAGTAAAGAACTTCTCAAACCTCTTTGCTTCTTCCCCGGTGAGCATCAAGGCCTCTTCGGCTTTGGATTGAGCAGTTACCGCGGCAAAGAGGGAGGTCTTGGTCTTCTCGAGCTCCACGTCCTTCGCTTTCAGCTCTTTGTCTTTTGCTCTGAGCTGATTGCGAAGTCGCGACAGCTCGGCAGTGTCATCCTTCACCTGCTGAACCAGGTCGGATTTCAGCTTCTCGGCCTCAGCCAGTTGGAGATCAAAAAATTTGGCATAATGACCCATCTACGAACAAAGAAAGTCAGTATGAGAAATAAGAAGAAATTCAAAAAAGGATATGTTAAAAGTCACAAACCTCCACCATCGAGCAAGCCATTGATTTGAGGGCATGGTCCGAGGACTGCTGCAGAAGTTTTGCCATCCGAGGATGAGTCCGACGACGAGCTACGTTCAGGGACCCTAAAACTAACACTTCTCCTACCCGCAAACATATTGAAAGAAAAGGAGAATCAAAGCGTGTATAAGGAGGTCGTAATACCTGTATCAAGATGGAAGCTCGGATCTCGGAGTACGAAGTCACCTGAAAGGCACGTGATGCCGGAGATTAGCACCGGAATGAATGACGATCGCCGAAGCAAAAACGAAAAATGAAATATACCCCAAACAGGGGCAAAAATGACCGAAAAAAGTGGATATAAAGACAGAGTAGGTTCAAACAACACTAACCTACGGAATGGAAACGGCGAATGATGCGGAAAACAGCGAGAAAACTCGAAAGATGTTTGGAGAAAAAGTCGCCGGAAATCGCAGTTAGGCGGAGAGAATTTTGAAAAATCTAGGGTTTTGATGCAAAGTGAAGATCAACAGTGCTAAAACCCTACTTATACCCTACCAAAATGACGCCGCTTGTACGGAGGACCCGAAACATGACCCGACACCGAATGGATAGTCCGCGTGTTTTCTTCCTCCAGCTCGCAAAACGGCACCGTTTGAACCCAAAACGACGGTTCTAATTTCAAACTGAAAGCACGCACATTTAATGAAGCCGTCAGAATGTTTCGCGCCAATGATTCGGCACAAATTCAAAGAAGAGGTGTGTTGGTGAAGTTTCCACCTACTGCCCGACCACGAGCGAGCTAAAACTTCCCGACCTTACCTCGGGAAGTCGGGGGCTACTGAAGATACTAAAATATCCAACTTTCACGTGGCATTAGCGGGACACGTGGCCAAGCTTATCTGGAGCCCGGAAGGAAGGTATCCTCGACCCCGAGCTTAGAGTATAACCCGAAGCCCGGGCACGTTTACCATCCGCCTGTTCCCGACCTCCCCGAGGAGCTCGGGATAGCCCTCACACCTTCACTTTGAACATATAAGAGCTCGTATGGTCCTTGACCCGAGCTACAACACTAAGACCCCGAGGTCTCCACCCCGGGAAATAAAGAAAGTCAACAAAGCTGCCGCATTCAATGCCTACGTGTTACTACGTCATCCCGGGGCCACCATCTAGCACCTCATTGGATGAAAGAGTTGCTTGCCCTCTAAGTAAAGCTGCATCTAGAACGTCAAGGTCACTTTCAGAGAAGTTCTATCTTCTGCACCAGAGCAGGTCACTTCCTCATTAAAGCTCATCAATGCATATTGCGGCTGCCATAAATGGGCACATGACTGCTCACCCCAGGTCGACACCTGGCAGTCCCACTTGCCTCAGACCAACATTTCTCCAGTATAAATACAAGGTGATAGCCTTCATTTATGACCTAAGTTCAAATTAACACACCAACTACAAACTCTCCAAAGCATTCAGTGCATTCACTCCCAAAGAGCAGCCTGAATCCTCACCGGAGACTATTAACCTCACCATATACTGATTCTCTCACCGGAGGGCTTTAGCTGGACCAACGTCCAGCTCCCTAACGGTGCTTCTTTCCATCTCAGGTATCTACCGGAGGACAAGTCCCACTTACGCTTGTGCCTATTGAGAGCCGGGGCATCCTGACCAAAGACTAGCTGCATACGTGGATATCGACAGATCACAAGAACACATTTTGGCTCGATCAAATAATAATAATAATAATAATAATAATAATAATAATAATAATAATAATAATAATAATAATAATAATAATAATAATAATAATAATAATAATAATAATAATAATAATAATAATAATAATAGAAGTAAATAATAATAATAATAATAGAAGTAAATAATAATAATAATAATAATAATAATAATAATAAATAATAATAATAATAATAATAATAGAAGTAAATAATAATAATAATAATAATAATAATAATAATAATAATAATAATAATAATAATAATAATAATAATAATAATAATAAAATAACCGTGCCAAATACATAGAGTATTTGGGAGGGCAGACAACCGTGCCAAATACATAGAGTATTTGGGAGGCAGGAAACCGTGTCAAATACATAGATTATTTGGGAAGGCAGAAAAACAGTGCCAAATACCCGGTGTATTTTGAACGGAAGAGTAAACGGTGCCAAATACTCTGAGTATTTGGGACGGTTGTACAAACGTCGCTAATTCCGTACCAAATACTTTTTGGAACGGTTTCTGGCCGAGACAAATGTATTTGGCACCCCAGTATTTGAGAGGGACCCAAAACTGTCCCCGTGCCGTCCCAAATACTTTTTAGCACGATTTTGATAATATTTGGACGATTTTTGGCCTTCACAAATATTTTTTTCTTGTAGTGTAATAAAAGAAATAAATAATAATAGAAGTAAATAATAATAATAATAATAATAATAATAATAATAATAATAATAATAGAAGTAAATAATAGAAGTAAATAATAATAATAGAAGTACTAATAATAATAGAAGTAAATAATAATAATAGAAGTAAATAATAATAAAAATAAAAAAATAATAATAAATATAAAAAAAATTCACCGAACCATGTAAAGAAGTGCGAAGAGGAACAGAACCTAAATCCGGTAAATGTTGGGTACCGTAATTAATTCAGCTATACTGGACTGGAGTATGATTTACTGACTTTCTAGGAAAAGGAATCTGCTTTTGAGCACCAAATTTCACACAGCAAAACGAACACCATCACAGACCTAAGTCCTAACGAGCAGGCCCAAAGCCCAAAAAAATTATTCTCTCTCTCTCAATTTCGTCGCTCTAAAAAATAAGGGGGCCGAATTCTTTCCGCCGTCCCCTCACCCATTTCTCTGTTCTTCTTCCCCCTCTCTTCAAAACCCTCTCAGTACCCTACCACCCTTCTCCCCTCAATCCATCCCTCATCATCCCTCTCTACCCTTTCTCTCTCTACCTATTTATACATATTTTAAACATAGATACATGTATTTTATCTCTTTGCTAGACATTTCATCGAACAGTTGACGTCTAGTTAGAAACCTTTTTCTTATTGGTAATCCCACTGTCTTTTAATTTTTCAATTCACTATCTAATTCTATTTATTATCTGTTTATCCGTTGAGTTACTTGCGATTTTATTCTTTTTATTTTATTTGAACTTTTTTGTTTAAAACCCACTAAACCCTTTCCTTTTGATAGCAAGTTAGTTCATTTTTGCTTAGGTGAAGTTTTTATTTATTTGATTAGTATTGAGTATTTGTTCAAATGGGTTTTTATTAGTTTTTGATTCCTGTAAAAGGTATTTATATTGTTGCTGAACTTTGTATGAACTCAAAAAGAGCAAAGGTTTCATTTTTTTGTGTGATTTCTTGTACTATAGTTAATCGTGTCATTATGTGATAATTTTGAATGTGCGTATTTGTTTTGAGTTAATGTTATTCTGCATATGGGTTTACGTTTCTATGTGAATATAGTAGTTAGGAGGCAAAAATGGCTGGAAAATCGAACAAAGGGAGGAACCGGAGAGGGTCTCAAAATGCTGTGAATTCTTCAGAAGTGGTTGCTACTTCGGCAAATGGTGCCCCAAAAGACAACGCAAATTCATTGGAAGCAACCAAAGAGGATGTTGTTAATGGAAGCCCAGTTTTGAGTGAATCAAATGCTGCTGCCAAATCGGAGGCGAAGGAGGTGGAAAATGCAAATCAGGAAAATCAGGCAAAGCAAGGTGAATTTTGGTTATATTGGGAGATGATATTAAATGTATCATTGTGACCATAATGTTTTTTGTTTGCACATGGATATTTAGGCTATGCACTTTATGTTTTAATTTTGTTACCATTCTTGAAGAATTTGAAACTGCAGCTGTTCATATTAAGTATCACTATCAAATATATCGGAGGTTCACAAATTTACTTGCTCCTGCCTCTGACTAGACATTGTGGACCACTATCCACTATTCCTAACAAAGCTTCCATTTTCTGTTGGATTGCAATAACAACAAATGAGAGCTTCTTGAAGATGATGTTTCTATGTTAGAGTAGCTCTACTAGTGATCATAGCTCTATTATAATCGGGAAGAAATGAGATTTGAATGCTCACGACACTTCAGGAACGGAAACCATTATATACCATATTACCGTATATATGATTAGCGGTTTCATGCATAAGTTGATCGTTTCTAACTTTATTTGTTAATTTTTCTTGGGAAAGTGCTCGAGGACAAGAACAATATGGAATGGCTATAGATTAGGAAATCAAATTTATTAGAGTTGTTACTGTTGAAAACACAAAAGTTGCATTTGTGCCTGCCCTAATAAAAAGAAGGCAATTCTTTTGCTGCGGGTTTCTCTTTTGCAAATTCCCCAAGAAATGCTGTGTTGATTCACTGAATGACCGGCTATATAGTTCCCGACTGCCAAATCATTCTTGCAGTAATAGTAATAATGATTTTTATTCTTGTCCTTGTATCTCAGGTGCTACTCTGGTATATGCTCTAGCTTTCATTTACATTTTATGTTGTGATATGGTGAACTCACCAGTTAATAGTCATTAATAGATCCATGTCCCATCTTTATAATTGGTTACTGGTTTGAAATCCTCTTTTGATCAGATTGGTTTGGGTAGTGAGAGAAGTCCTTCTCGACAGGGACCTCTCTTTCATATTTGCAACTTCTTGTCCATTACATAGTCTGTTTTGGGGATTTGCGGCTTACCCATTTATTGACATTGGCACTGGACGATTTTGTTTTGCCAACTTGAGAAAGAGAAGTGTATGCATGCTAGTGATTAGAAACCCATTGTTCAGGTCCTGGCCACAAAACTGGCCTATTTTCTTAACTAGCCACTGTACATATTTCTTCATTTTTTTTAAGGTTAAATTCATATTTTTGCTTTGTTAATACTCCCTCCATTCCTAAATTATCGTCCTTTTGACTTTTTTGGTCAAACAGGATGTTTTTCAAATGCAAATTTGACGTATATTATTTGATTTTTTAAAAATCATTAAATAAGTAGTTCTTAGTATTTTAAAAGTACTACGTGTTATGCGTTTTATGATTTTGGAAAAGATAAAAAAATATACGTCAAATTTGCAGTTGAAAAACATCCAATACAGATAACCTTAGTTTACTAATCCACATTGTTTGGATTAAAGATCCCTGTTTAAAATTTGTCAACTGTAATTTTCATCTCCTCAGATGCGGTATAATCTGGTAATTGTTTCTTTGGATGCAGGTGACATAAATCTCTTTCCTGTACCTGTCAAAACACAAGGTGGCGAAAAGCTTGAGCTACAAGTATGCAATTTTTACCTGTAGTTATATCTGTGCTAGTGAATAATAGAGCAATTGTTTTGCTTTATATGTGATTGTGGAATAAGAAGAATACATACATTCATCTTGCTGTGCCTTCTTATCATGCGTCACATGATATTGCAGAACTAGTTGAACTTTATGTGTTTATGTATTCGTCAGTTATGCCATTAGTTCTGTGTTGGTATTTCTTGAATGATAATTCATGTAAAAATTTATTGTTATGAGTTTGTGCACTGCTTAAATTTGCAGTTAAGCCCTGGAGATTCTGTTATGGATGTGAGACAGTTTCTTCTCGATGCTCCAGAAACCTGTTTCTTTACGTGCTATGACTTATTACTACACACAAAAGATGGTTCAGTGCATCATCTGGAGGATTATCATGAAATTTCTGAAGTCGCTGACATTGCTACTGGTGACTGCTGTTTGGAGATGATTGCTGGTATACTAATGTTTCTCTCTCTAGTATTTTTTGCAATAAATGCGATTCAATAAAGGACAAGTGGTTGTATTGCTTACTGCAACCTGCAAAAATTGATTGGAACTCTTTTGCCTGCTCAATGGATTGCAGTAAATGTAAAATGGGCTCCAATCATGCCTGCTCTTTGTTTGTGCCGTTAACTGATCTTGTTTGTGTTGTTAGTATTGTTGGTTCTGACTTTTATAATGAATTGGCGCAGCTTTATATGATGATAGATCTATCAGGGCTCATGTTCACCGTACAAGAGAATTGCTTTCTCTTTCCACGCTCCATTCCTCATTATCAACATCACTTGCATTGCAGCATGAGATGGGGCAAAGCACATCTGTTAATCCTGGAGGTTTGAAATAAGAGCCTGTATTTATCCCTTGTTTTAAGTGCCTTTGGCATTCATTCTTTTCCTTGGCACTTATTTTGCCTGCTTTTGGCGATCATTATTTTGCGTTGTTATCTAATAAAGACTCATCATTCTAGAGGAGAGCCATCTGACATGAATTATTTGGATATTGCTATTGTAGATCCCGCAAAAACTGAAGTCTCAGATCTTGAGAGTTTGGGTTTCATGGATGACGTCTCTGGTTCACTTTCTAATCTCCTGTCATCTCCTTCTAAAGAGATCAAATGTGTAGAAAGTATCGTGTTCTCTTCATTCAATCCTCCTCCGAGCTACAGAAGGTTAATCATCTTCTATAAATATTCTACACTAGTGAAATGATGACTAAATGGAGAAATTTATGGCTTTGTTTGCCAGCAAACTGTAATTTACATGCTGCATGTTTTATTACTGCAGACTTCTTGGGGATTTGATTTATCTGGATGTGGTCACACTGGAAGGGAATAAGTTTTGTATTACTGGAACAACAACAACATTCTATGTCAACTCGAGTTCCAGTAATACCCTCGATCCAAGGCCAAGTAAAGCTGCTTCTGAAGCGACTACTGTTATCGGACTCTTGCAAAAGATTAGCTCTAAGTTTAAGAAAGGTAACACAATGTGGTTAGATAAGCCTTAATCTTGTGGGCTCCAGCCTCCAAGTGTCATTTTTCTTTCCTCTTTTGCTTTATAAATTTTAATTTTGTTTCTTGTTATTGAAGCTTTTCGTGAAATGTTGGAGAGGAAGGCTTCTGCTCATCCTTTTGAAAATGTCCAGTCACTGTTGCCACCCAATTCTTGGCTAGGATTATACCCTGTTCCTGGTAAGATCAATTTGTTACAAATGAATTCTAATTGTTTGCACCTCACGATAACTTTTAATTGTTGTAGAGAGTTATGAAAGTACATAAGCTTGAAAAAAATCACTTTTTATATTCTAGATTGGAAGTTGAATACTGTGGCGGTGCATCATAACGGTTTAAGTTCAGATCATTACATTGGGGCTTAATGTTGTCTATTGACATTTGGTTCACGTTATGGAATGGGGCAGGCATGGGAACAGTAATGGACATCATCATCCTACGCTTGGGTGCCCTAGAATTACTTGTCAGGGTGAAGTGTGATTTTTGTCCTCACGTTGATACAGAGGAATTGATGTGGGAATGGACTGCCTTGTCATGCCAACTGGTCTAACTACCCTCGTGTGTACCATTAGAATCAACCTTTAAAAGAGCTAGTAATTTAACTTGTGACTTCAACCTTCAATGTATGCTACGCCTTTCATGTTAATAAGCCCTATGCCTGAGGCAATGTTACTTTATACTCTTACAGCTTCTTAGAAATCTCATATTCCTTGGCATTGGCATTTGCACACTTTATACTCTTCCAGCTTCGAAATCTCATATTCCTTGGCATTGGCATTTGCACACTTTATACTCTTCCAGCTTCTTAGAAATCTCATATTCCTTGGCATTGGCATTTGCACACTTTATACTCTTCCAGCTTCTTAGAAATCTCATATTCCTTGGCATTGGCATTTGCACTTCACAAAATCTAGTGGACTATTAGGCTCAACACAGCTGTTCAGATACCATGCCTTACCTACCGATATACCTCAAACACCTGATAAGCTTTAAGCTTAGTCAATTTGTAAAGGATCACTCGAA
Organism: Platycodon grandiflorus; assembly: GCA_016624345.1. Classification (NCBI taxonomy): domain Eukaryota; kingdom Viridiplantae; phylum Streptophyta; class Magnoliopsida; order Asterales; family Campanulaceae; genus Platycodon; species Platycodon grandiflorus. Next base: position 605,441 of record JACONP010000362.1, read on the forward strand.
ATTATATTCTCATGTCATTGAAATTGTGTCCAAGTTTGAGGAACTTTCTTGCTGTAGTGTTTCATATGTGCTGACACACATGTATATTATAAAGGCAAGATTACCAGGCCTTTCACCCAGTTTCAGTACTCTTTTTGCTTGTATATTCATTGGAACCTTTTTAGAGGTAATGAAAGGGGAGAGAGAAAGGCCTAAAGCTTTACAGATAGTAGATGGAGACGGGTGAAGTTTTGGGAACGTGAAAAAGAGACGAGGATACAAGTAGCATGCCATTTAAAGGAGAATAGCTCACTCATTACCACGGACCATCAACAGTGCACTCCAATTGTGTATTATGCAATTGCACACAAAAGCATCCATGCGTGTCCATATATCTGTGTATGTGTAGAGAGAGGGCCGGGGGGGTGGTAACTCGCCAATTGTGAAGGGAGGTTCAATCGCTGCAAAAATATTAGAGAATAATATACAAGACCAAAGCCCATTGTTCCGTTGTTAAAATGTACATTGTTGCTTCATGTGTTTTTTTTTTTAGGCGTAAGGAGTCGGTGACTTTGTCAGCCTATTCTTTTGTAGAGTTTGAGGATAGTTTTGTTGTTAGCTAGGCCCTTTTGTTTGGTATACTCCTAGTGTACTCAGGATGCATCACCTTGTTAATATACTTCTTACTTATCACCAAAAAAAAAGGTTAGCTAAGAAGAGAGAAGGCATGTGTGGGTAGAGGGAGAAAGAGTAGCCATTGACTTTGTGGCCAGAGAAGATGCCATTGGCCTGGTCATTTTTTTCAAACTTGAGCTGGAGATTGAGAAGCACTGTTCTGGTTTGTGATGACTGATGAGGGGGAGACTAGATATGGGGTTGATAGAAAAATAAGCTATGTTACCTTGATCGGTCATTTTGCCGAAGTACCCATATTGACACGAGATGACATGGGTATGGGTGTGGCAGTTGAACACTACATTCAGTGTTTAGTCTTAAAAATCTTGCAAGTTGGGTTCCTGGATCTACACCCGCAGCCGATCCTTCTACCCTAGTCAAGGTAACATAGAGAATAAGTACTTCTGACTTAATCAACTTTGGAACGCCACCATCAAGTGATGGTTTTCTTCCCACTGCGGGTATAGTTTGGGAGAGATTTACAAATGTGGGTTGTGTCTGTTGCAGCGTGGGGTGTTTGCATATAGCGGAGAAGAAGGCAATGATTTTCCAAGATCAAGTTTGTCTTTTTCCATTCTGAAGGAAAGAGTTTTCTTTCTTGAATTCGTATCCTCAGCTTTGGGAACATTCAGAGGAGTACGTCTTATGCATTTGGGGAGGACTGTGGGCAGGTGCTTCATTAGCTGTTTTGGGAACATTCAGAGGGGTAACTCTTATGCATTTGAGGAGGAATGTGGGCAGATGCTTCACTAGCTGTTTTCCTTGTTCTTCTAGTACTACTGCTACTTCACATCTTCTTATCCTTTTAGGATTGTAGATTGTTTTGTTTTGTTTCTTTGTTTTTTGTATTTTTGTTTTTTTGCTTTGGTGGACAGCTTGTTCCCCTGTTTTGTACTTTCTGTCTTTCTCTAATAAAATTCTTTTCTTACCCACACTCCCTGGAATGGCCTCCTTGGGGGTGTTGGAAGCTGTAAAAACTGGCCCAAAAATGTGCGAAGAAATGAACTTAAAGGGAATGCCTATTGTATTTGGGAAGGCACCAAACGTGTATGAACAAGAACATAGTCATATCAATCTTGTACATGTTTCTGTGTATGAGTATAAGTTCTAGATGGTAGCAGATAAAGCTTGCAGCATTGCTGGGTAGAGTCGTATCTTATGATACAAACTTGATTCAAGCACAAAAACAAGCATCAATTTTCTAGTTTCACAGCTTCTTCGAGGGACTGCATCTCTCTAACTCATGCACTAGTCTCTCTCTCTCTCTCTATCATCATTATTATTACTCCCTCCGTCCCTAAATTATTGTCTGGGTTGACCCGGCACACGGATTAAGAAAACTCAATTGACTTGATTATTAATATTGGAATAGTATTGAAAAAGTGTGTTGTTTCTTTTAATGCCCATGTGTATGTGGCCCATAATTAAAGTATGAAGAAAAAGTAAGGGTAAAATAGTAAAAGTGATGTTCTAAAAAGGAAAGTTTCAAACAAGACAATTATTTTGGGACGGACGAAAAAGGAAAAGAAGACAATAATTTAGGGACGGAGGGAGTATTATTTTTAGTTATTGGTCATAACTCCTTCAGTCTGCTATTTATGGCTCACACTTGGACACTTATAGTGGGCGTTATTCACGTAAAGCTCATCTATATTATGCCGCTTATGCAGAGTGACTGAAATTTGTGTTGTTAACTGAATATGTATTTGTGTCATGTGCGGAAATGATATAAGAACAAGTACTAACTAGCTACATAAGATTCTATTCATTTTTACCAGCAATCATCATTAGTGTACTTCTCTTGGATCTTTATCAGTTGATAATCTTCAAATCAGAACAAGGGAAAGTATTTCACTTCTTGAATTTCCCTCAGTCTCTTAACGGATGTCACTTTGGGGTTTCATTTGACCTCGAAGAGAACGGAGTCAAAGGCTCTAATAATGTACATTTTCCAATTTATGTGGTGTTCCAAAAAATCACTTTATGAAAAAATTGAGGGCAGTCTTGAATATTTTCTCATAATGTTTTGAATTATTATAAAAATGATCTTATTCCTTGATACGCATGCAATTAGAACCACTTATTTATCCTACATTAGCAGAATGAGATATTTCAATCCCCCACTCCCAGACCCCTACACTCAGGAACTCTCATATGAAGTTTTCAACAATTTAATGCTTTAGAACTTATGCCCTTACTAATCCCTTTGTGGGTGCACCCGGTTTTAGATCACAAACGTGATGCCGCTAGAGCAGAAAATTCATTGACCCTCTCATTTGGAAGTGAATTGATTGGCATGCAAAGAGACTGGAACGAGGAGCTGCAGTCTTGTCGAGAGTTTCCACATACAAGTCCTCAGGAAAGGTGTATTTATACTAAATGCTACAGTTACTCCGTGTTTCAGAAATTCGATGCATTGTTATCTTATGTAAACAATTTTATTCAGGATCTTGAGAGATAGGGCACTCTACAAGGTGACTTCTGACTTTGTTGATGCTGCAATAAGTGGTGCTATTGGAGTCATCAGTCGTTGCATTCCACCAATTAATCCAACTGATCCAGAATGCTTTCACATGTGAGTAGAACCTTGAACTCTTTGAAGAAAATTCCCTACAACTCTTTTATGTTACTGAGAAATGGACATCCACATGGTTTTTAGTTGACCTGCTGATACCCTATCATATAATTTACGGGCTGGCTGCTTGACACTTGAATTTCATTTGGGGGATTGAAAATCAGTTCCTAATTTGTGTTTCTGTTCACATAATCATTTTACTGTTGTTGTCAATCTTATGAGTTGGCACAATTTGTTGCAAGTACAGTTTGCTGATCCAGTTCTAGTTATTTGATAAAGTAAGAAGATCTCTGTAATAGTTGATGGTTATCATTGTATGGAATCAAATAGATCTTCTATCTGAGTTATATACAGAGGGGCTCTCTCTCTTTTTTTTTTTTTCCTGATCCTTTTCAAAACTTGTGTTGCTAGAAATAAGAATCCAGTAATGCTACACTCAGACTTCTCTCATTTGAATAACTTTCTTGCTCTTTGTTCAAAATATCTTTACTTGCTTCTTGACTCCAACCAGATCATAAGCAACTGTAGAAAGATAGCAGTCAAACTTTATGTGATAGCTGAGAGAAGTTAGTTCCTCTTCCTTCTACTTTCTTGCTCTGGGTAATCCGACTCCTGCAATCAAAATTTTGTTTCCCTTGCTTCAGTGGACTTGGAAATAGAGAACCAGTTTAGCAATGTTCTAGTTGTCATGGAAATGAAAATATGTCAACTGTTTTGATGGAAAAGATGGAAAGTTATTCCATGCCTGACTCTTTTATTCAACTTTGTGTATTAAGAGTGCTTGCTAATGGGTTGTAATTGCTCTCTAGCAGATCCATGTTTATTGTTCTGAGAATGAAGAATAGAAGTCATGTCATAAGCAACCTGTAAAAGAAAGAATGAGGTTCAGTGAGAATGAGTGCCTTGATTTATTTTCGTAATGTGGTGGTCTCCCCTATACTGTGTATCACTATGTGTCTGTCTTTCTTTTCTGTTTGAATAATAGGGGAAATGTTTGGATTACTTGGTTGCATCAGAGTTTATTATAAATGTTTATAGAATCTTTGGTGATTGGTCTTCTGTGCTGGTATACTCTAAAGTTTATTCATTCCATGTGTTTGATATTTTATGTAAGAGTAATGCTATATCAACTGGAAATATTCACCCAAATTGTCAACCACATGCATTGAGGTGTTGATGCATGCGGTTACTGATTTCAGTGGATATTTTCGCTTGCCCTATCATTTTCCTTCATTTAATTACTAATAACATGCCTATCGCCTGTTGAATAACATCTTTACTTTGTTCTGGTTCTAGGTATGTTCACAACAACATTTTCTTTAGTTTTGCTGTTGATGCGGACCTTGAGCAGCTGTCCAGAAAGCAGTCGTCAGATGTGAATTTAAAGATCGATAGTACAAGCTCATTAAACAATGTATCTGATAAGGTTTCATCCAAATCATCGGTTGGCGCTACCAGAGTGAGCGGGGAGAGATCCAGTGGCTCAAGTACTGAGGATCTAAATGGGGTGATTGATTTGGCTCCTGAAGTGGCTGCAGAGGCTCAGTTGGCTGAAAGTGAGCAAGCCACATTTGCGTCTGCAAATAATGATTTGAAGGGCACCAAGGCATACCAGGAAGCTGATGTTCCTGGCTTGTATAATCTTGCCATGGCCATTGTTGATTACAGAGGTCATAGAGTAGTAGCACAGGTGTATATTTGACCTTCCACTTTAATTACTAGTTGGAGGATAATATTTTTTGATAATGTCTTTGCCGCCATTATTGCATATAGAAAGTAGAGTGTTATGGGAAATGCTTCTTCGGCTGACTGTCTGGTATTGGTGCTTTAGTAGCCTAGGCATTCGTTATGTTTGCATCTGATTTGGTCTAGCATCCTTCCTCCCGGCCAAAGAGAATGGTGCAGGGCTTGAATTCAGCTGAACATTGATGTGTATACTTTGTTCACTTACTGGAAGAAAAAGAAACAGAATAACATCTCTCTTTTTCTTGCCATTGTTTGTTGCTTCATGTGGTCGCAATTATCTTGTTTTTGATGATAGTTCTAAAAACCAACAAGTGTCCTATGACCATTTGGTTATTTTTTCCTAAATCTGACTTCCTTCCTTCTCTTGCAGAGTGTTTTACCGGGAATTCTTCAAGGTGATAAGTCGGACTCCCTTCTGTATGGATCTGTTGACAATGGCAAGAAGATTTGCTGGAACGAAGATTTTCATTCGAAGGTCAGCAATTATTTGGTTTTATCTTATCTCCTTTTCATTTGAATTAGTTAGTTTTGCATCTTCGTTATTCATAATCATGGTAAGTTCTCGGTGCTATGAGCTTATTGTTCTTTGATATGAAAAAAGTACCATAGATTTTTGAGAAACGGCACTGATTAAAGGTCCCCTGTACTTATATAATTCAAATGTAAACATAATCAACAATAATGTTTTAGACATTTCCAGCCAGTATTTAGACGATGTTGCGGAAGTGGTATTAGATGCACTTCCTAGTAAGTAGTTTGTAATGGTCTGCCTCACGTTTTCTTGGCATATTAGGAATCACTTTCTGACAGTCGAGACATGTGCTTTTTGATTCATGGTCAGAGTCAAAATCTAGCTAACCATCGGTAAATTTCTGGAGTCTTCTGATGATTGATTTTGTGCACAATGTTTCAAGGCTCTCTAAATTAGCAGCTGTTTTACTAAACTCATACTAACTTATACTTTCTGTAGTGTGAAAAAGCTGCTTAGTACCATCTTTCTCTTGTGTTCAGTTATTGTGTTTAACGTGTCGTGTTTCTTAGACTATGCCCACCATGACTGCAGTATTCAATTGAATAGCATATTTTCAACCGTAAATGGAATTCGTGCTCGCATTCATCCCTACTGCCTATAAAATTTTAGCAGTTAGCCTTTTAACTTGGCACTTGTATAATTACCTCACAACGGGACTTTTATCCAAATAACGATAAATGCAAATGTAGGCATTATAACACCAACTTGGTGAATTAATGATACACTACAATGTCGGTCCAACCAATTTCCAGTGGGCATCTATCTTCTATTTTGTTTGTATTGTATGCCTCGGTAAGTTTGTGTGTCATTACTTGGATATCTGTGTAGGTTTTTGTTCATGTCTCGTGATGCTCCGTTGACATTCCACATGAACAACCTTTCATACCATTTGAGCTTACCTTTGATTCCATACGAGTTAAATTTGTCATTGCATTCAATGTCTTTCTTGCGTGTCTGACTAGCCATTTTAGGGGCGTGCTTTTTTCTTTTTCCCATTGAAATGTAAAATTTGGATTTGATAGGGAAATAGTTTTAAAAAACTGTCGGAAGTTTCTGCTCTTGATCTTTGATTTTTTCCTTTATTTCTTTATATATGTTTGAGTAAGTTACAGCAAACCAGCAAACCCCCAGGATCATCTCGAGTTTCTGGGTTACCCTCTTAAACATTTTTACCTGAAAACAAACCCCCATGAACTAAAATTACTTGACACGTTACCCTGACCCAGCCAAATTCCGTCCAATTCGTACCGGCTAATAAGCATGTGAAGTGCATGTGCTCTATTCAAACTTTTTTTTTTTGGAGAGTCCCTTTTCTATAAGTAAGCTTGTAACTTTCATCTTATTCCAACAATGTGAGCTAGGATGTTATTTGGAGCTTATGTCATTAAAATTCTCAAGTGCAATTATGTATTCCTGAAAGAATGAACTTTTGAAATCGGACGATGGAGTAATTATAATATAAACTCCAAAGAGAATAGGAGGGTTAAATTGGAACTTGTATACTATTTGTGTACACAGGACGCGACCTGTTTTGTGCTTTTGTCTATATTATATCTTACTTATCAAAAAAAAAAAAAAGGAACTCAAGACATGCGTTCAAATAGCTCTATGTGAACTGTGTGCTGCTTAAATGTGGCCATGATTTCTGACATTCTGGGTAGTTCGTTTGCTATAAACGTTCTAGGACTCCTTGGCAACTGCTAAGCCAACATAATTTTCTGGTTATTCATGTCTTGCTTCTGTCACAAGTGCTAAACATCATATGACCTTAGGTACTTGAGGCTTCAAAACGTCTCCGGTTGAAGGAACATACAGTTCTTGATGGATCTGGAAATGTCTTCCAATTAGCTGCTCCAGTGGAATGCAAGGGTATCGTTGGCAGTGACGACAGGTGATTAATATATGTTTGGCTTATCATCTGTCAAATATCTTCTGTCCTCACACCATTCTTTACTTCCTTATTCTATTATTATTTAACTAAATTTGTAACTTGGGGAAATAGTATAAATAATTTTTTCTGTGACGTGAACTTAAATTCCTTATATCATGTACTAACTCCTTTGGACTTTTTCTTTTTGATATGAAAGATTGATTTCAGCATTGACATTGTTTTGACATGCAATCTTTGAGTCTAAAGTTTGGGCCATATCCAAAAACTCTTGACATAATAATTGTAGCAAATGCTATTGCTAGAAACATTTTAATTATTACGCAATACAGTGCTTTCATGCGTCGAAAGTTTATTTTACTTCATCCTTCCATTTGTGCTTGGACAGGCACTATCTACTGGATCTAATGAGAGTCACTCCTCGTGACGCAAATTATACTGGACCAGGTTCCAGATTTTGTATATTGAGACCTGAATTAATTACTGCATTTTGTCAGGTAAATTGCTCTAGCCTCTATGTTTTAGTCAATAATATATTTGGTATCTTTTCTGTACATTGATCCAATCTGTTTTGGCTCCCTCTGAAAAGGCTGAAGCAGCAAAGAGTTCAAAAGCTACATGCAATTGTCACCCAGAGGATTCCCATGCTGTCGCAGATTCTCCAAAAGTTGATACTGCTGATGAACAAGGTGAAACTGAGCGGACTGCAGTAGTCGAAACTTCTGGCACAGAGGTGACGCTCTTGTTTGATATACACACCAATGAAGTAATTTTAGATTGTGTAAAGGCTTCTGCTGAATGCATGGATTGCGTTATTGAAGTGTGGCGATTTTTTCATTTCCTCTTATGTCTATTCTGGGGGTACTTTTGACCTGTTGACTTATTGTATGATATTTGTACATTTAAAACTAGAAAACACGTGTATACGTTTTATGTTCAAATAACATACTTGAAATGGTTTGGTAAATTCTAACCTCTCCGTCCCCAAAGTTTTTCTCCTTTCCATGCAATTTCCCAATATAACAGAAATACCAAGCATGAAATGTGACTCTTTTCCAAACTGTTCGCTTTGTTCAATTTCATAAAATCTTTCCCATCTACAATTTTGTCTATAGAGGATAAAAGTGGAAGTTGACATCACAAAGTGAATTTAATGCATTGAAATATCTCTCCTTGTACTGTGTGCCTGGTCAAAGTGGACCTCTTATAGGACACAGGGTCTATTTCATGCTTGCGTGCTACATCACATGTAACAAATTCTTGGACTGACAAGATCGTACATATGGTGGCGAGGACAAAATGTGTTTCTGCAGCAGTCAAAGTTGGAGAAGTATACATACGTGAGTTAAGTGCAGTACTTCCGCTCCCGTCTTTCATTTTGCAGCCAAGCATTTTGAGATACTTCTAATTGCAGATAGGAAAATCGTCATTTTGGGAGGTGTTCGTTGTTTATCACCTACCGGCATCACTAATCTACTTGCATGAACGTTCACGTTGTAGGTGTAGTGGAGAAGTATTTACTGTGGTGGAATGCTTTGGGGTTATGGTCTAGTCGTTGATGAACTGGGAGAAAGGCTAGGGGGGATCGAAGCCAGAATTAATGACTTACTAGGAATGAAACAGAGGGTGGAAAAGTGCATAGTTATAGAGATGAGAGCATTTGAATGCATGTGCATGGCTACAAATATTGGGAGGAAAGTATCTAAAAAGAAAGGTCCTTAAGTTACGTTGATAAAAGGTGTACGTTGATGAACTGGGAGAAAGGCTAGGGGGGATCGAAGCCAGAATTAATGACTTACTAGGAATGAAACAGAGGGTGGAAAAGTGCATAGTTATAGAGACGAGAGCATTTGAATGCATGTGCATGGCTCCAAATATTGGGAGGAAAGTATCTAAAAAGAAAGGTCCCTAAGCTATGTTGCTAAAAGGTGGACACTCGAGTGTAGAGTCTGGGCAGAGGAGGGAATTCTAGATTTTCCATATGAAGTCATTGCGGAGGTGCGAAGTGAGGATAGCGCTTAGCGTTACTTGGGATAGCATAATCTCTCTAATTGTAGGAGGGTGTGTGCGTTGTAGACAGGATCACGACGACAAGCTTCTAACTTTCAGGCACCAATTTGAAATCCTCTGTGGTTGTATCAGTGCGTGCAAGGGGCACTTTTATTTCAGCATGACTTAAGCATGGCTTTTTGAGCGTGTTCTAGAAATTGCGTTCATGGGCCCTAGCTATGTTTGTGGAGCACACTTGACCTTGCGTCTTTTGTGACCCGGTCAGGTGCATATCCGGGTTCCCGACCTGCCAACATACATTATACACTAAATGTAGTGTCGAACTGCCACACACTCACCCATGCCCATATCACGTCGTATCAACACGGGTACTTTGGCGGAAATGGAAGGATCCAGGTAATATAGCTTTCTTGGAAGACGTTAGTGCAGTATGAAAATTATATCCTTCTTGAAGATTGATGTCATGTGCCTCGAATAACCAGCCAGCACTCAGATGGTGATTCATTTGGAGAATATGAAAGCACCATTGCCTGTACCAACCTATCTGATGTGGGGTTCTATTGGGATGCTTGCCCCATGGTGGTGATGGGATTTGCCTTTTCACTTTCTGGCTCTATCTGGAGTAAATGGATCCAACGGTCCTATTGTTAGTCAATCTTAAATTACAGGGATATGCCAGTTAGAGTTGAGCGTTATACTGCAATTGGAATGTGAAGTGTTTCAGCATATTCTTACTTGCTCATCAAAGTAACATTGAGTATGTTGACCTTCCAAGGAATCATATGATTGTTCTTGTGCGTACTTTGAAATTTCGGTATCAATATTTAATAATTGATTTGGCATTTTGTATAACAAAGTGGAAGTTTTGAAATTTAGTAAATTGGGTTAATGTTATTTATTTTCCATTGCTATTTGTATGAATGATAAAATCACTAAACCTTGTTTGTGTGGACTTGTTAATTGTATTAAGTATTATTCTCACATGCCTTAAGTGAGGGTTTACATGAGTTGGACTTGGATGAATGTTGAGTTACATCTACTATCGAATTTTTTGCAGCATGCAACTGAAGATGGTGAAAAGGAGATTGTTGAAGCATGTGGCTCGGGACCTGCACGAACTGCAGATATATGTGACGACATACGTTTTAATCCTAATGTTTTTACTGAATTTAAATTAGCTGGAAGTCAAGAGGTAATGGTGATGACCTTGTGACCAGGGTATCTCTTCTTGATCATCTGATTGTTATGCAGGAATGGAGAACTTACATTTTTATTCTCCCCATTATTGAACAGGAGATAGCTGCTGATGAAGAAAGTGTGAGAAAAGTTAGTTCTTATCTGGGAGATGTCGTGCTTCCGAAATTTATACAAGACCTTTGCACACTAGAAGTTTCTCCAATGGATGGTCAGACTCTAACTGAAGCACTCCATGCCCATGGAATTAATGTTCGCTATATTGGGAAAGTAAGATTGAGCCACTGATTACTTCCATTTAGTACTTGTCTTACTTAATGCTTGCCTCTAAATAGCCTGTGTAGGAGGGTTCACTGTTTACTGCTTAGATTGCTGTCCACTGAAAGTTTGGTATAAGTAGCAGTTCGACACTTTATATCTTTTCTTTTATCCTGAGTGCATTTTTCCCTTTCTCCAGGTCGCTGATGGTACAAAGCACTTGCCTCATTTATGGGATCTTTGTTCGAATGAGATCGTAGTCAGATCTGCAAAACACATCCTGAAGGTAGTAGGCCTTTCAATCACCTATTTAAGCATTCTTTTCAGGCTGTAAAACACCCTTGCATCATGAAAGTGGCAGAGTAAATTAAAAATTCTATATTTCTTGACATGCCACTTGCATATAGATATAGTGGCTTGCCTATTTTATATTGCATAGTTTCACTTTTTCTCGTCATATTTTTTTTAGTTTTTATTTAATTTTGGGTTCAATAGCCTCCTAAATATCTTTGTAAGTTCTGCCAGATTTGGTAGTTGGAGGAGACATCTTGTCAGTTGCGTTGTATGGTAACCAGAATGATTGGGCTTGTCTCATCCATCGAGTTTTTGTGCAATCAGCAATTAGAACATGTGATGATGGTATCCTAGTTGGATTTACTATTTTGAGATGCTACTTTTTGACTGAGATCTTCCAATACGCTTGATTTTCAGTTGACTGCTTTATCAATTCTTAGAAAGTATTTATAGTTGTGTGTAAGCAAGAGTGGTCATTCTCATTATGGACTATTGGCTGTTTGCTACTCCAGATTTTGTGGCACAACTTTGAATCTACCGTTGTGTCTAGTGGTGTTCTTCAATTTAAATGATTTAATTTTTATTATGCTTACAATTCTCTTGGCAATATTGTCTACATGATGGGTTAAATAAAAGCAATATCAACATTTGAAAAGGATGGATAGACACCAAAAACTTAAAATTCAAATGTGCTGGCTTCTATTGTTATCGTAGGGTTATGGAGGGGCTAATATGTGTATATATTTGCCTATGTTTGCGCAGGATGTATTGAGAGATACAGAGGATCATGATCTTGGCCCTGCGATTTCTCATTTTTTTAACTGTTTCTTTGGAAATTGTCAAACTTCTGCTGGAAAAGGTGCAAATTCACAATCCAAAAATCATAAGAAGGTTAGAGTTACCTCTTACTCGCTATTTATATGCATTTATAGCTGTAAGATGATCAGAACTTTTGGGATGGCATGGTCCCAAAGTTTCTATACATTCAGTGTTGTGCAGGGCAATTTCATCTAGACACGTAGAGATGGTTTTGTATACAGAAGAGCTGTTAGAATTTAGGGACCTTTGTGATTATCAAAGAAACTTGTGTCAGTCTTAATTTAGTACTCTACAAACTCTTCAGGATCTGTCAGGACATTATGCTTCAGGAAGGTCTTCCAGGGGGCATCCAAGATGGAAAAGTGCTGGATCTGCTAGAAGAAAACAGTCTTCTTATATGGGTCTTACATCTGAAAGTTTGTGGTCCGACATTCATGAATTTTCAAAAGTCAAATACCAGGTAGCATAAATATGATTGAATTTCTAGCAGGGACTCTACATTGTTCAATCACTTCTATTATGCGTCAATTAAGGTCTGAGCTATATTCTTCATTATGCAGTTTGAGTTGCCAGAGGATGCAAGATCACGTGTAAAGAAAATTTCAGTTATTCGCAACCTTTGCCAAAAGGTTAGCTTCAATTTGTATTTCAGTTCTTATCATCTAGAGCTTCATTTAGCTTTAACATAAGCCGGGAAATTTATATGTTTACCAGCAGTATATCATTTAAATGGAAAACATATTTTCATGCTACACCATGTAAAATGGCTTACAAATGGAAGTTTATAGTTGGGATGAAATCCATATATATATGTAGATTGTGTTGAAACTTGAAAGGAATATCGAGTCATTGGTAACAGAGGTGGCTTATAAACACCCAGAATTATCCATACGAAGTTCCTAAGCTGGTAGCGACTGCTTATATTAGATACTTGACGGATGTCTACATGCTTTTGCATCTACTTTCCAATTTTTAAATTTATCTTTTATCAGATTTCTTGCTAGGAATGTGATAAATCTCGTTGAACCTTGCGGAGCTGTACCTGAGAATTGCTAAAAAGATTCAATAGCAAGCTATTTTATGTAATTGTTGTTATTACTTGTTGCTTAGATAAAGATTGTTGTGTACACGTAATGAGCAAACTGTAGTCGTATAAGTATCAGTATACCAGATGTTAGTGCAGTGGGCTGGCAGTAGAATATCCTTTGGGGTGAGAAGGAATGAGGGTTGCTATATTCATGCTTGTTGTATTGGTATAATATACTCGATATATTCATTCTCATACTTGGTGATTCACAATGCACACAGGGCGGATCCAAGAATTTTTCTTAGTGGGGCCACAATTGGGGGGGGGGTATAGAGAGAGAAGGATGGTTACCTGGTTTTTTCATGGTTTTAATTTTTTTTTCATTGACTTCAAAACGACATCGATTAGGTAAAAAAAAATCAACAAAGAACACAAAAATATATTTCGACTACGAAACAATCGAAAAAAATTAAGTGTTGTTGCTAGTCGGATTTGAACCCACACCCTTTTGGACATGAACGCCCACCTTAGACCAAATCAACTATTCATGTTATATACATTTATTCAGAAAAATACTACATATATTATAGTTAAGTGGGCTCATGTGACACCATACGGTGTAACATAGATACGCCACTGGATGCACATATTTCTGACTGATGCACCGTAGGAGGCTAGACTACTAGATCATGTGTTTGACAATTATCTGTTTTTGACTTTTTGTAACTTGGATTCATAAAGTGTAATGTTTTATCTTTGAATTTCTTTTTCATAAGCTAAATGATGACGTAGACTACTAAGTTCAATTGCATCTTGGCCTCATTTGGCAATGATTTTCTAAATTGCAGTAAATGTTGTTTGGTAAAAGCTTTTTTACTTCATCACACCTTAAACGTAAAACACTTCTCATTTTTTGATAATTTTTGGAAAGGGAATCTTTTTGATGATAAACTGAGACATGCACCAGTGTCAGAATCCTCGAGACAGCTGCTCCCTTTGTAGCTCGCAAAATCATGTATTATGGCAAAACCTTGTTTGAACTGTACAAGAGTTCATATTATTAGCCTGTAAACCCACAATTTGTAGAAGGTTTAGGCATGGTGATAGTTCTCTATTTGATGCACAAGATATCTAGACTCTTACACACAGTTGTCAATTTTTCTCACTATCGCCTCCCCCCCCCCTGTTTTCCCTGGTTTCTGTGTGGTATTGATTAACATTCGCGATGGTTCTATCTGGTGCTCTTAACAGGTTGGTGTAACCATTGCTGCCCACAAATATGATCTCAATGCTATCATGCCTTTCCAGACGTCAGATATATTAAATCTTCAACCTGTAGTGAAGCATTCAATACCAGTATGCTCAGAAGCTAAGGAGCTTGTGGAAACAGGAAAGGTCCAGCTGGCTGAGGTAAACCTTGAATTCTCCTTTGGCTTTTTTTCTGATAATAGAATGATCTAGGAATTTGCAACTTCTAGTCATGGAAGTAAAAATATATGCAACTTTGCCAATTTTTCCACGACGAACTTTAAACTAATTCAAGTTAGGACATATTGGTCATAACTGTTTTGAAGAAGAATCATTCATTATGGTTTTCACTTTTTATACCAAGTATTTTATTGATTACTTTAGTTATTTAAACTTGAGATTGGCAATAACGGCTTCTATTTGGTCATATCAACCATGGGAATAATAACAGTACAGTTGATTATGTTGCTATATGTTATACTCGCATTTGTTTGTCTAGCTTTTCTTTGGACATTTGTAATCACATTAGTTTTGTGGCTAATGCCTTCTTCTGAAGATGAATTTAATTCCTTGCTGTCTATTTGTAGGGATTGCTCAGCGAAGCGTACACTTTATTTTCTGAAGCATTTACAATACTTCAGCAGGTACAGACTCTTAATTTAGTTTATTATGAAGTTGTTTATTTTGCATTTTGTTGTGTGCGTCTTTCTGGGTTTTGCTTGTAGCTAAGCGACCTGTTCTTGTTGGATTGCAGGTCACTGGTCCGATGCATCGGGAGGTTGCTAACTGTTGTCGGTATGTGTTTCAGCTCAATCATTACCTACGACATTTTCTGTTATATTCTGCTATCATATGCCAAGTCGACAATATATTCTGACCAACGAGATCATACAACTTTTATTTGGCTTTCAAGTTGGTCCTGTTAATGTTTGGCCCCTAAACTAATGGAAATGATGGTAGCACAATTCTAGGTATCTGATTGGCTACATGATATTTAGGTTGGAAAATATAAGCAAATAACAAAAATTTGGTGTGGATAGAACATCAGTAGTTTGTAGCTACTGATAATTGAATTTGCCTGTTACCACTCCAAGCTATGGGAATCTTGTTTCATTTCACATTTCAACACTCCCCTGTAATTATTTTCCTCAACTCCCTTTCCTCTCTCCCCTCCGATTTTTATTCTCCTCCCTTGAAGCTGTGGAGCTTTGATTTTAGCGCTTTATTCTTTGTGCACTCTCAAACTACCTAGAAATGCTGCATCTTTGCTCTTCCCTGAAACTTTCGAAAAACTCATTTTAATCTCTTTAATGTTGCTTCTGCACTTCAATGGGGCCGGGAGGGGGGTTGTTTTTATCAGTAGAGAACCCTATTTACATGGAAACAGCAGCTAACTACTTGCGGAATCACTGAGAGGAGCTAATAACAGTCCAATCTGGAATGTATAATGTACTATATAGTTCTTTTAAAACTTTATGGAATCATCGAGAAAGGGAAATTTTGCATTTTTAGGTTTAAGGGACGGTGAAAAATGTGGATTCTGCAGAGAAAGGTGTTAATAAAGGGGACCGTATAACTGAACTTAAGTGCAAGATGAAAATGGAGCAGATTTACAAACTTATCCCTAAGGTTGTGTTCTAAATGCAAATGAATAGTTTTGTCGTCTCTTGAGCTCCACTAGAAGGTCCGTATGGTTGTCATTTCCATTTCCTTTTGTTATGTTTTTCCCCTTAATTTTTCTTTAGCAGCTAAAATATAACCAGGCGGCTAATGCAATGCTATGTGAGTTTCTACAATAGTTTTTGGACAGAAAGTTAACGAAGACTAGGTTGAAAAATACAATTGGAGTTTGTTTCCCTTAAGAAGGGAAAAGGAGCTTGATGAATTTTTTTCAAGGAATCTTTAAGTCCATTACCCTTTTTAGTATACTAGCTGTTCAATATTATATCGAAAACTTTTTTTCCACTGAAAGTGTTACTCCCGCATCCCAAATTGAATGTCCCTTTTCAATTTTTTGCAAAAATTAAGGAAGTTGACTCTTAGGACATATTAGTAGTATACAGTTGCAAGAGCACGTTGAAACATGATAAATACCTACGGCTGAATCAAGAATAGAGCTACTCGCGCTTAGCTCGTCTTTGGTTTGATTAAAAGCTCATTTGGGATTGGTTCCTGAGATAATCAAACCAATCTCAAACAAAATTTAAGCTCGAGTCCATAAGTGTACAACATGATATTTCTATTGAAAGTCCCTAGCTACTTGAGATTGGCTTGATTAAAATTTTGTTTGAGATTGGTTCGAGAACAAAGCAAGTCAAGCATGAACACCTTTTCAAGTTCGCTAAGATTATCAAGCAAGCATGAACATTCAAGTGTTCGGCTTGACTTGGCTCGTTTTCGCCCCTATAAATAACAAACGTGAATTTAGTAATTTCATAGAAAAAGGGACATTCATTTTTGGATAAATTTTTTTCAAAAAAGGGACACTCAAATAGGGGCAGAGGGAGTATATTGTGATCTTAACAGATTAGGAAAACCTTGATTGATATTTTAATGAGATTTTTTATTTTCAACTATGAAATGTTATAAGATGATTCACTCTCAGAATTTGATTTTTGTGATCTTCATTTTTTATTCCTTCTTTGCTTTTCATTTTGAGTTGCTTGCTTGTAAGATTGTTTAACTGCTCACAACTAACTTGTAACTTTTTTGTTTTCAGTTACCTTGCCATGGTTCTATATCATGCAGGAGACATGGCTGGAGCAATAATGCAACAGCACAAGGAACTTATCATAAATGAGCGATGTCTTGGTTTGGATCACCCAGATACTGCTCACAGGTACCATTATTTGCATTCACTTGCCTGGACCATTGACACAATTGAATTGATGTTATTCCTTTCAATGGAATCTGAGAACATTTTCTCATAGTATGGAATTATTAATGATTTACAAAGATTTGGTTTTCCAGATGAATTAAAATATAGTCAACACAAGCTCAAATCCCTTCCTTTGTTTTTGTTTATATTTCGTTTGGGCTGTAGAGTTGAACAATGTTTTTTCTTTGAAAGTTATAGGAGTTGCTGCTTGTGGCTTTCTAACTGCATCGGTCTTTATAATATCCTGTTTGTTTGGTTTACTTATGTGCAACTGTCTGTGACAGCTACGGCAATATGGCTCTTTTCTACCACGGGCTTAACCAATCAGAACTTGCGTTGCGGCACATGTCTCGTGCGCTGCTCCTACTCAGCTTGTCCTCTGGCCCAGACCACCCTGATGTTGCCGCAACATTCATTAATGTTGCAATGATGTACCAAGATATTGGAAAGATGAATACTGCTCTTCGTTATTTACAAGAAGCCTTGAAAAAGAATGAACGGCTTTTGGGCGAAGAACATATCCAAACCGCTGTGTGCTATCATGCCCTGGCCATTGCGTTCAACTGCATGGGGGCCTACAAGCTTTCTCACCAGGCATGTGTTAAGTGAAATTATTTGTTTCTTGCTGCATGTGAATGGCTGAAATATATCCTACCTTGCTGAATAAAAATCTCTCCTTTTGTCTGACAGCATGAAAAGAAGACATATGATATACTTGTCAAGCAACTTGGAGAGGAGGATTCTAGGACTCGTGATTCCCAGAACTGGATGAAAACATTTAAGATGCGTGAGGTGCAGGTAGATGCTTGCGACTTGGCATATCTTATTACTGTACAGTCGTAATTGCCTCTAATTATTGTTTTCATATTGGGATAAAATAACAGATGAATGCACAAAAGCAGAAAGGACAAGCTATCAACGCAGTATCTGCTCAAAAGGCTATTGATATCTTGAAGGTACCTTGGAGTCCGATTACTCACTATTCTCCTCTTGATTCCCTCTTCCATTAAAGATTAAATTGCAAACTTTTGAGATGACACATTAGTGTGATTAGAGTTGTCTAGGATGAATGTAATATGCTGGACTTATATTAGGTTCTGATGGCGCCCACAGGGGGGGGATTCTGGCTGGACTTATTCTCTAGATGAATACCTTTTTACTATGTTGTGTTTGTGTGCATCTAAAGTACATCTTCCATGCATGAAGGGCAGGGATCGCCAGCGAAAGACCTGAATCTTTGTCTGCTAATCATTTCTGGACATTTTTCAGTGATATTTGTATTAACGCATTATGGTTTCAGCTCTAATTCAATATTCCAGTAAAAATAATATGGAGATATGAGCGCCTGTGTTTTCTTTCAATTTTAATTATTTTTGATAATATCTATGTACATGCACATACAAACACATTCTTAGTGCAACATAGGATCCTAGTTGACGATCTTTGTAATTTGACAGGCACATCCCGACTTGATACATGCGTTCCAAGCTGCCTCTGTGCCTGGAGGGTCTGGTAGTACCAGTACTATTGCTGGTGACGGCTTTGCTCGGGGGAGGGGAGTTGATGAAAGAGCTGCTCGTGCTGCAGCTGAAGTGAGGAAGAAAGCTGCTGCGAGGGGGCTGTTGATACGCCCACACGGTGTTCCTGTTCAAGCTTTACCACCACTCACCCAGCTTTTGAACATAATCAACTCGGGAATGACTCCAGAAAACAACAATGGGGAGACTGATGGCGAATCGAAGAACGAATCAAATGGTCATCCTTCCAACGGAACTGTAACTGTAGATGGTCAGGGGGAGGAATCAAAAGTAGGGAGGCAGGATCAAACACCAGCTGGATTAGGCACGGGTTTAGCTTCATTGGATCCCAAGAAGCAGAAACAAAGTGCAAAGTGATGGCTTGAAAATTTTGAATTACTTAATTTGGTGAGAGGCAACATTGCCCCCGGCCCTTTGATGAGATTGTGTTACTTGATCTGCATGAATGGAGCTAATCCTTTTCATCCGGTTTTGGTGTAAGATATTTGTGCACGCTCTCAACTCTTGGAAAGTTAAAGGAGTGTTGAGGTGGTGCCCGTGAGTCTGTAGTTCATTCTTTCAGTAAGTATACTCTCACTATACAATATTTTGACTGTAGTCTCAGATAAATTCTAGAGGGAGTTCATAAATAGGCTTTCAGGCTTTGATGATTTTCTGAAGATGTAACTTTCTGGTATTTGGCATTGTTTTGCCTTTTATGAAATAAACATGTGTAGTTTCTTGGGTAAACTTACGTTTTGTCACTCGTAAATTTCATAAAGATTTGCAAAACAAAGTATACAATGCAGTACCACTTCATCTTCCATAGCTGTCTGATTGACCACCATTACTATGAAACCTTGATGGCTCAACTCTGTGGAACTTCGGATTCTAAATCATACGGTTGATCACAAACCCATGCTCCGTGGTCCTAGCTCAATATAGTTTCTGAATGTCTTCAACCCCAGTTCAGAAGTTTCTGAATGTCAATCAATTGTGAATGTCTTTGATCCGAGTTGTTGAATGTTTTTGTTGCTTAGCTTGTTAGGTTGTTTCTTCTGTTTCCCTTTTGGCCCCGTTTTGGCGTTTCAGCATAATATTTTTTGCGCTCTGATTTTGACTGTAATCTGCTCAGAAGCAGTCTCGTTGCTTGAAATTATCCTACCGTTTGCTTCCGTCTATCTCCAATAGAATGGCTCATTGAAGGTCTTGGAACTGCATAACACGGCGTCTAACTTGGTAGGTACTTCAAGAAACTTGCAACGGAGTTTCTGCTCGAGCACTCTGACTTTACTTTCTTCAAGAATTTCTTTTTTGAGAAATGGTTCAAACATATCATTAATATAAATGGCCAAAGGGGAGGACGTTATGAAACCTCCCAGTCCTCTCTTCAAACTCCATACCAAGGCTGCAGCCTGCACATAAAAAATTTCTTCTTATGCTATCCATTTCTTCCATAACACCCACGGGTAGCCTAAACTGAGCCATGAAGTAAATGTCTGATTCCTCCTAACCAATCGCCACCTAAACCCCCGGATTTATGTTGCCGGAAATACTTTCCCAGCTGACCCTACGTGACCCTGTGCAAAAAAAGAAAATACCCAGATGCTATAGAGGAGGGGAACGCCATAGGACCAAGGGACTAGGAAGAGGTGTAGAAAAGTTCGGGCATATGAGGAAAAAAGAACCTTAAACTACCAACGTCGGTGGCTGTGGCTGCCCGCCGGAGACAAATCTGAGAGATGCCCTAGAGAGTGATTCATGTTGAACAACTTCTTCCGTAAGCTTACTGCTTTGTAGGTGAATCATTAACTTAACTATGAAATTATTCATTTTTTATGCATGAAAAAAGAAAAGGAAAGGAGAGCCAAATTAACATCACAGTTACATTGTTAGATCTCACAAACACTCATGACTGGGATGTCTCTCTCTTAGTGACCTTAACATGTAAGCCATGCTCCATTTGCAGAACAATGGAAGCGGCTGGAGCAACATGTTGTTCCTTACTCACTTGGACATTGTAGTTGTGAAAGATTGAGGCTGCGACGGACTTCATTCTAACAAAAGATAACTCTCTTCCCGGACAAATTCTAGGTCCAGAGCAAAACGCCGTAAACTTGTTTGATTGCTCAATCTTTAGACTTGCTGCAGCAGTCAACCATCGCTCTGCTTGAATTCAAGGCAGTCGTCTCCCCATATCGACTTCATTCTCCCGACTGCGTAAGAACAAATCACCACCTTCCTCTTTGGATCAACCTGGTGTCCGCTTGGGAGTATGTCAGGTTCTATAGGTGCTCGTTGTTGCAAAGCAATTGTTGGATAGAGCCTTAACGTCTCACATAAAGCTACATGGAGATAAACTAGCTTATTTAGCACTTCTAGGTTGAACAAATGACAATTTTCGTCACCCTCATGAGCATTTGTAGGCAGATTTTCTTTTATTTCCTTTCTGATTTTGCTTTCAACGGAAGGGTTTTGAAAAATAAGCCAGAAAAACCAAGAAAGAGCTGCGCTGGTAGTGTCACGCCCGCGAAAACAAGGCCCACGATGGTATCTCTCTTGTATACGTAGGGAAAATCTGTGAATCCTGGAACATTCTTCACGTCCATAGTTATAAAGCATCTAAACCCTCCGGATCATCCCCAAATGTGCGTAGTTCTTCTTGTCTCATTGCGATATAGTTTGCCGCCATGTCATCTAGGATTTCTCGAGCTTTACTCATTTTCTTCTTGACTCCCAATCCTAGCCACCGCAGCATGCGCAAATATATTGCTTGGGTGGCATCGTCAATTGCGGTTGAAAATGCAACTTTTGGGAATCCAATATGCAGAGCTGCTGGATCGTAGCCGGTAATCATCATGCAGGAGGCAATAAAGGTATCAAACATCAACCTCCGGAACACATCTTGCAAGTCCACAACTAGGCCTTGTTTGGACAAGTGCTTGAGAACCGGCATCAGCCTGTTCATGAGACAGTGGATGTTGATCTTGTTACTGAACGACGGGAAGCGTGGATCGGTGAAGTAAGTATGAAACAGTTTCCTGTGATCCCTCCATTCATCGTGATCGGAATTGAACAAGATGCTTCCAAGAACATCGAAAATTCTCTTGGACTCGGGCCCTTTGGGATAATTCGAGAAGTTCTTGCTCATTATATGTTGGATATTCGTGGGATCGCTAGTGACTATCACGTCCCTGCCAGAAAACCAGAAGGATTTCAAGTTAATGTTCCCTCATTCAGCTCCAAGATTTCGGTGAACTTGTCCGGAATCCGGTTGAGTTTGAGCAGCGACACAGGGAGCATCCCAACAAGAGGCCAGTTCCATGGTTATCTGCTGCTGCTTTGTAGGCAAAACAAACAAAGACAACAAAGCCAAACAAAGGCTACGATGATAATTTCGAGTAGTTACATAGTAACTGTTAATGTCTGAAGAATTTTGGAGAGTGATCTTGGGAATATAATTGAGATAAATGGCCATGGATCAATGCAAGGTACATACTTGTACCAAAAATTTTGGGTTTAAGTGCACCGGTCTTTACTGTACTATAAAAAATCAGAATTTAGTCCGTGTGCAAAGCAAATGTACGTCAGCAACCAAACCAGATAAAGGGAATAAGAGTTAAGACTACCGCCTACCCGGTATATGAGAAGGAGGGATTGAGGAAAGGTAGGGATGAAAACGAGCCGGTCGAGCCGCATACTTAAATGTTCAAGTTTGTTTAATAGTTTTAGGGAACTTGAAATGGTTTTCGAGTTTGGCTTGGTTTGTTACTAAACGAATCACACACAAGCTTTTAAAATAGAATTATCGAGTTATACGCTTATTGAGTCGAACTTAATTTTTCTACGAGTAAATTAAATAAGGATACGTTCGTAAAATTACATAATATCTTAAGAGTAGTGCTATTCCCACTCCTAAAATTGCTAAGTATACCCATTTACTTAGTTCACCCCCCTTCAAATATTATACCACCTATAATACTAAGTATACCCCCCTTATTTTCCTATTTTACCCTTTAACCATAAACCCTTACCAATCTAATTTGCTAAGTGTACCCCCCCAATTCTTACCCACCTAAAACACCATCTACCCCATCTCCCTGCAAAAAAAAACATCGATCAATTTCTTTCTCTCTTCTTTCCCGCAAACAACCACTCCACAGCCACAACACCTCCATTTTCTTTGTTGCCTTTTCTTTGTTACTTCTTCATCTACTTCTTAGCTACTTAATTACACAAATTCAAGCCACTACAAGCTCCAAGATTTCAAAGTTAAAAAATGGAACCATTCAGTAAGTGTTTCATTTAAATTTTGGATTTAGTAATAGAATTATTTTAAGGGTAATAGAGTCTTTTTAAATTGTGGTAATTTTGTAATATTGATAAGGGAGTATACTCAGCAATTATGGGGGTTGGAATAGCAATTCCCATATCTTAATATATGAGCATTATTCTAAAACGACTATTATTTTAAAACATAGGGAGTATCAACTCTTTTTCTATAAAATAGTCCATCTTTTCTTTTTTGGCTTTTCAAAAAAATGTTCACTTTCTAATTTTTTCTTTTTTGAATTTTACTTTACAATTGTATCTTTGATATTTTCTACTTTAACAATGAACCACTCTCACATGGACATCTTCAGAAAATATTAGTGTTCGAAAAATCGGCCTAGGTGCCCGCTTAGGCACTAGGACCCCCCCCCCTAAACGCCGCGACTAGGCTCTAGGCGCTCCCCTAACACTGCGACTAGGGCCAAATCGGACAAAAAATTACCACCACGAAAAATCGCCGCTTAGTCGGCCTAGGCGCCGGCTATAGTTGTCCCAGGCACCACCTAACGTTCAACCGATTTGAGCGATGTCATACGCATTTCGTTGAGGAGGGACCCAGTATGAGGAACCTGGGAGGAAGGGGAGTCAATCAGGGGCTGAGCGACGCACGACGATGCGATGAATGACGTCCTCAATCTTCTAGATAGCTAGGGCTTTGATAAGTTCAGCGTCGAAGGATGGGGAGTCAACGTGACTGAGATCCACAGCTTGGAAGTAGTCGAAATGGCTGGATTGATTACGGTGAAAAAGGAGGCGATACACCAATAAAGAGGTGAAAGAGAGAGTGAAAGTGAGAGAAATTAAGAGAGAGCAAAAGTGAGAGAGAAAGAGAGTGAGAGAAAGAGAGAGCGAGAGAGAGAGATTGCCGTCGGCGTCGAGATCCCGTCGTTTGTCTCACAGTGAGAGAGAGAGAGAGAGGCGTCTGTGAAAACTTTGTGAATTGTGAGAGAGAGACAGGCGGCCAGCTTTTAGTTTTAGGGTTTTAATTTTTCAAAATGACAACCTTTCCCCTCAAGTTATTAAAGTATTTCTCCTCCCCCCTCAAGTTATTAAAATATTTCCCTAAGTATTTTCTTTCCCCCCTCAAGTTATTAAAGTATTCCCTTCTTCTCTCCACTTTGAAATGATAGTGAATTTGATTTTAATTTTTAATTTTAACTTTTAATCTTGTAATGCGATCATTACTTTTAGTTTATTTGGTTATATTTACTATTGTTGCAGCAGGTTTGGCGTATGGACCTAATGTGTAATTATGTCTTCATTTTTAGGCCCCGCCTAGACCCCGACTAGGCTCCTAGGTGCTAGGCCCTGCTCTGGCGCCTAGCACCCGCCTAACGATTTTTAGAACACTCAAAATATACAACATTCTACTTCATTCGTTCCAAAATAAGTATTCTTATTGACTTATGTAATTTTTCTTTAATGCCTAGTGCTCTTTAATAATGTCGAGTTAATAGATTCAACTTTTATTTCATCTCACAATTTATAAGGGCATTATAGACATTTTAAATATTTCTAAAAATAGAAATGACACTTATTTTGGAAAGACCTAAAATAGAATAAGGAACACTTATTTTGTAATGGAGAAAATGATAGCAATAGAATTACATATATATATATATATATATATATATATTAAAATTTAAGTGCCAAGTAAAACAAAATTATTTTTTAAGAACGAAGGAGTATTTCATTTACCATTAAATGAGCTTGAGACAAGTAATAGTGGCGCTATTACCACCCCCAAAAGCTATAAATACATCCCTACTCTCTTTGAGACACCCACACCCAACCCATCGCAAACCCACGGTTAGTTCGCTCTCCCGCTTGGAACCCCCTAACACACACATGGCGAGAAAGCTTCATCATTTTCACAGCAACTTCACAATTTTCTCATCTTTTTCTTCTCCTACTACTAGTCTAGCAAATTTCTTTGTATTTTGGTGTGTGTTACCAAACCTCTATTAGTGTTCTACAACCCCCTACCGAACGACCCTCTTCATGTTCAACAACCTACCGAATAGCCCTCTTCATGTTCTACAACCCCCCATCGAACAACATGTTATACAACCTCCTACTGAACACCTCTATTGGTGTTCGGTAACACTTGACCGAACACGACATACCTAGTTAGCTGTGTGTGTTTCGAAAAATGAAAGAAAGTATGAAATTTGTCCCTCACTTGTTTGTGCTCCATTTGCAACAATGTAGATAGATTATTGGAGATTTAGGGTTTATATATTGTTGGAACTTGGAAGGAGATGAATGAGGGTGTGTTTGAATTTTGTTGGAAGGTATGAATATTGTGGAAGAAGGTAGGGGTGTATCAAAATTATTGGGGGTGTCTAAGAGCTTTTGGTATGAAATAAAACAAAGGGGTTGGAGGGGTTGTACTTAGTAACACTAAGAACATTTAAGTTATAATTTATAATGATATTTTTGTAATATACGAACGGGGTGTACTAATAACTTTTGGGGACGAGAATAGTTATCATCAACAAGTAATTGAAAACCATGTTAAATGCTACTGCATTTTACACTATATTTTATTCACCTCTGCACATGGATTGGAGGGATGTGAGAGGCAGAGGCAGTCGATCGTGTTGGGAAAATCTTCGGTAGCAGTGCCAATTAACAACGGCCGGTTGGATGATTGGGCCGACGGCTTTAATCCTCCGCCTAGGGGCGATAGCGGTAGCAGTGCCACGAGTAGATTAGATCCACAGTCACTGGCCCCATCCCCATTGACGAACTACCATCTACGGGGGCTTACGGACTTTAATACTCCATCCCTTAATAAAAAAAGCCCATTTTTCTTTTTTAAGTTGTTCAAAAAAATAAATTCTATTTTCTATCTTTTAAAACCGGGAGTTCACCTTCAATTAAGAGAACTAAACACCGACTATCAGAGAGCTCACATTTTGCAAGATCAAAACTCGCGGAGTCGGATTAACCGACTTAAATCTAGTAGAGTCGTAATAACCATCGTATTGGTATACCCGAGGTCGGCCACAGTGAGCATCTTTCGAGAAAGAGCAAAAGAGAAAAGGATGTATACGTATGTATCACTATATTCTTTCAGTAAATATCCTTAGTGTTTGCTGACAGGAATAGCATACAAGAAATGTTAGTAACCAAACTGGATTTCAGTCTAACCTGGTCTGGTCCTCCTAAAACCACTGCTCAGGGAAATAACAAGAGGTAAGAATAAAGATAAAAGTACTCTGTAACCCATGGGTTGTTTGACATGCCTTCCGTCTCTGCCAATTGCGACACCATCTCTTGCCATCTCCGGTATTCGTATATTGTGTGGATTAACAAAAGAATGATTTCGTATCTTCTCTAGCAAAGAATGATATAAATGTTTAACTTGATGCTGCAGCAGCCAGAGGCTCATCATCTACCCCTTGCTCTTGTTTGGCAAACTCCTCGATCAGTTTACGCTGTCTCTCAGTCAAATTCCTGCCAAAGAAAGAAACATTCAACTCAGCATTTTTCCCAATCACTTGGAGTCGGTCCAAAGAAAGAAATATTCAAATTAAAGTAAAGTAAATACACAAGTTGTGCTACATTAACATTTTTCTTTAGTGAAATTTTCTGCAGATAAATATTTCTTTTAGGCACAACTTGCATATTTTTGTGATGCTGCCAAATAACTACCATGTTTCTCTAATTCATCTCCACTAAAAGAATTTCACAAGATAATAGTTGTTCCCTGTCAGAAAGATGGATTATAATATGAGAGGAAAAATAAAAGTTAAGAGTTAGGGTAGGTCGAGAGTGCTTTCATGTGGAACTCTTCTCAGAAGCCAAAAGACCAAAACTCCCCCACCATATGAGGAAAAATCCTGTTTTCCACCGGGAAATCTCTGTGGGAGAGAGAGAGAGAGAGAGACTCTTTGTAGGATTTCCCTAAAGGAAACAAAGTTGCGGTGGGAAGTGTTCATCAACCCTGGACTAACCCAAATCTTTGAACACAGAGAGAACAAGGAAACCTACTGTGGAATGCTGACAATGAAGTGCACATATTGATCTCCAAATGAGTAAGACTTTCTCGTTCTAATTCCTGTGGAGAATAACCATAAGATTTACATTAACCGAGGATTAATCATAGAATAAACAAATTATAAGTCACATTTGGAGTTAATTATTTTAATACAAAAATAAAAATAATGCAGTTATAAAAATCCCCAAACCATCACAATTAACCAGGTCATTTAGACAGAAAATCATTCAAATCTCACAAAAGTAGTGCGCTGCAACCCCCTTCCTTTCAAAAGAAAATGCTTTTTGGACCATCATTTTTTTTACCAGTATGCGGCTCTCAAAACTAAGCAGCACAACCTTTTCTTCTTTTGGAAACTCAACCTAGCTTTTTTCCGGACCACCTTCAATATATGTCTACCATTTGATACATAATTGATGGCATCTGTACGAAGGAAAAAATTAAGAGACTGGTGCTCAAGTTGGCTCGCACACATTGTTAAGCATGCCAAGATCAGGGTTCAGATGCTCGCACTAAACAAGTTAAATAACCAGTCTCCTAAAAGTAAAGCTCCATCTCAATAGAATTTTTGACATTATTAGCGTAGCCTGAAATATCATCTTGCACTGTTGTTTGTGAATTGTGAGAGAGGGAGAAGATAAATACAAGAGTTACAGTGAAGCCCTAACCCTAATTATTTAGGCATGTATATATACTAGGTTAGTACCCGTAAGATGCACAGTTTTAATAAATAAAAAATTGCAAAAATTGTTTATAATAAGGGGATTTTCTAATTACTGTTTTGACACTAACTGTATCCTAAATTTGTAAAATCTTTTTTTATTTATAATTTTTTTATAATTACTATTTTGGTTAGTTAAGGTCATTGTATTTAAAGTAATCGGCATAGATTTCTTTAGGATATTAGTAATTTAAAATAAAATAAAAAAGGTAATACAAATACAAGAAGAGTTTAAAAAAAATAAATAAAAAAAGAGGAGGTGGTTGCCACGTGGACATCGTTAAGAAGATGTTTTTGCCAAGGTAAAAGAGAGAGAGATAGTGTGAAGATCAACTGAAATAAAGAGAATTGATGAGAGAGAATATGAGGGGGTTTTGAGAAATTAGAGAGAAGAGAGAGAGAGAGAGAGAGAGAGAGAGAGAGAGAGAGAGAGAGAGTAGACTAGGCGGGAAAACTTTTAACACAAAGCTGCCATGTGGCAGCTTTGGCTTTTGTTTTAGTAGTAATATATAGACACTGCTTAGAAGTAGAATATACAATTATGCCCGTATATACTTATCATGTAACAAAGTCAAATAACAATTAAAGCTAAAAATGTGCTTAATATTGAGAGGAGACGAGAAACAAAGGAAAAATTACAGAAAAACTACTAGCTTTGGCAACAGGCTAGTACACTCAGTTTCATAGTATGCTTAATACTGAGTTTTGTGAAAGTAGGAATACAAAGATATGTCTTCATAACTGATGAATTTTTATTTTTTTACTTTTCATTTCTTGCTCTTTCTAAGATCCAAGCGAGTATAAAAAAACAAAGCAATCGAAGATCAAAAGACAGAAGTTACATTGAGAATTTATAACTCGTAAGAATGCATGAAATCTTTTTCGAAGTACACGTACACGCTCTTGAGCAATGTTTATGTGTGCCGATAGTGTAATTCACATCATCCCGACATAGAATAAGTAAGTAAACAAAGCAAAGAACAGTAGCTGCTAGAAACAACTTGATGGGAATTACAAACACATGGCTTGTAGCTTTCCATTATTAATCAAAAAAATAAATTAAAACAAGCAAATGAATAAGAATAGTTATACTTCCACATAGTATTCTCACCTTTCCCCTTCAGAACAACCTTTTGACCAGGTTGAGTGCCAGAGCGGACCTGCAAATAACATGTTAATTTAGTCATACCACTCGAGTGACAAATAGTAGCTTCAGTAACCTATTAGTGATAGTTTTTTCTCTAGAATAAACATTGATAAGATAAAAGTAATAGCAGTAAATTTGAAACGGACCTTAACAGCAACATCTCCTGTTAGAGTAGGGACTTGTATAACTCCTCCCAACATTGCCTGCAGTAGAGCAAAATGTAGACAAGCATTAGTTGACGTGATATTTTTGTACTGGAAGAACTGAAAAAAGAAAAAAAAGAACTGCATAAACATGCTCTAAACCAAAACTACATCCTTATATCACAGCATTTGGATGAACAAAGAAACTGAATTATCGAAATAATGTGCAGATGAAGCACTTTGGGCATCTTTGGTTCAATCATATACAAGAAACTGAAAAAAGAAAGAAGACAAGCTCAAGCAATGAATTGTCCGAAGAACGGCGCGGCTCAAGTTTGCATGAATGAAATTGAGTAAAGAAGTTATTTAGATGAAGTGTTTGAAACTGGGTATGCGCATGAAGGGTATTATAGTTAATATAGTTTCTAAGGTTCGTACTGCCCAAATCGACTAATCAAATATGCAAACAAAAAGATAAATAGGAATAAAAATCATGATCCTTTTCCATTAACTCAACTTTCACTTTCACTTTGCAATATCTGTATCACTCCCAAGAAAAAATAAAAAATAAATGAACTATAACTTCAGAGAGCAAAGGAAAATTTTGAAATAGTTTATAAATACACCAGTGAAATTTTTCTTTAGTAAATAAAGCATCATAACAGTAATTACCTGAGTAATACTAAGAACTGAATCAACATGAATGTCAGACCCCTTTCTTCGGAAAATGGGATCATCTCGGATCTGAATTATGAAATATTTCCAAAAGAAACATGGTGTAGATTGAGAGCAAGAAAGAGAAAACCATACAGCATATATGAAGCAGTGAACCTAAAAGAAGATCGAGAGCCTAAGCAAGTTACCTTGATAATAACATCAAGATCACCAGGACGTTTGCCTTCAGGATCTGCCCCACCACTTCTGGGCATGTTTATAGTGTCACTTGCATCTATTCCTGTAATATCAACAACTCAACCAGAATTAAGAACCATCCACAACATAAACTAAGTGTGACGACACGGGGTATATACATACAAAGATTGTGAAAAGGTTGGATCTTAGTTTTATTTTCATTTTGCTACTCAACTAACTAGCAGTTTTATATTCTTTTAGTTGAAAGCAAGAAAAGCACACTGAAGATGTATATAACACATTAACACTTGCACAATATATTGAGAGAAGAAAATCTTTTGTTGGGATAAAAAACGACAATTAGTAGCAATGTGGTCAAAGAAAGGTTACCGATGTATTATATACATATTAATTAGTACGGTACCAAATAAGTAAATGTTTGCAATTGACCTTTCTACTACTCTTTTCAGGTAAGTTTCATGTCACTGTAGCTCAATGGGAATGAAACAGGAAGCCAAGATCTAGACAAAGCCTGGAAGAAAGATTTAGTGGAAAAAAATCCTGTAGAATCTAAAGATCAAGCAAGACTGTTAGAGAGACCTAAGACATACGAGAACCAAGTCTCTCTAAGAGAAATCTAATTCCTTCAATTCACTATCATTAAGGTTAGAGAAGAGATCAAGTTCAGGAAATAGAACCACACTCCCAAACCGAAAAATCAGAAGGAGCATGACGAAGAGAGGAAAGCCTAAAGATGTGTAGAAACCAACTGAACCGTCCCCACCCCCCTTCACATAACTAATTTAAGTATCATCCCGTAAGTGAACCTGATTGCCAAACTGACATGAGGGATAGAGATATGTGACTATTTATAAACAACCCTCTGAGTGCTAGCAAAGGTGATCAAAGAACAAATAGCAGCGTCCTACCCTATCCCTTTCTGCTGAACATCGACTTTACTCTAGATGATTTTGTGCCAAGCAGGCAAGGCTCCAGAGAAAATGTTCTTGAGAACCAATTCTCAATACCCAACCACCCTACCCTTTGGAGAGACACCAACACCCATGACACCATGTGATCCTTAGCTCATTGTCCTTCCCTGCCCACAAGAAAGGTTTCATAATTGTGTCAAACCTATGCACAACATTAGCTCAAATCGAGAATGGGAAAGGTAATTAATGGGGATACTAGAGAGACAAGACTGGATCAAAGTAACTCGACATTTCAAAGAGAAATAAGCACCCCTCGCCAGTCAAGACGCCTAGACACGTTCTCAACCAGAGGGTCCAGAAACCAACCTTCAGGGGATGGCCGCCAAAGGAACAGCAAGGAAAAAAAAAATGGCAACTACTTAACCACAAACCAACCTAACTAGCATACTCACTCAAAACCTGGCTATCCGTTTTAATACCCGCCAATCCATGCTTAGACAAATTACATTTTAGAAGCGAAATGGTCTCAAAATCCTGCAAAACAGTCATGAGTTCCTAAAACCCCTAAAACCCTCATGAAGAAAGAGAATGGTAATGTCAAAATACTGGACGTGACAATCTAATCTCATCACGTCCTTCTGTGCACCCCTCAGTCAGACCCTAATCCTCTCACCTCAAATCATCCTACTCCAAATTTCAAAAACTGGGGTGAAGAGAAAAGGAGAGATCGATCACCTTGCCTTGAGCTTCACGAGGCTGTAAACCAAGATTTCAGCTCACCATGAGTAATAACTGAGAACAACGAATAAGATAAGCATTTTGAAACCCATTTCCTCCACTTATGACCGAAACCTTACCTACCTAACACCTTATCAAAGAAACACAAAATCACGTTTAGTCAAATTCTACACCTAGCAACCACAATAGTTTCACTAAGTTGATGAGCCCTACAAATGCACACTGACTAAAATTGTATAAGCTAATTCCTTCAATCTCCAAGAAAGCACCATATCGAAGATCATATATATAGTAGTCACCAAATGGGGCCTAAAGTCTCTGGCCTTGAGGGACCTATTACTTCTAGGAATAGGAGATATAAAAGTGGAGTTCATGCTCTCACACACAACTCAGTCGCATGAAATTCAACAAAACACTCTCATAGTATCACTTCGAAAGATATCCCAACATGTTGGAATAAATAGCAACAGAAAATCCATCAAAGCTCGAGGCCTTGTTCCTAACAAACTCGGAAACCACTCTCCTCACCTTATCCTCCTCAAAGTGCCTCTCTAACGTAGTTGCTATTTCTCCGGTAATAGGGATCCAATCCAATCACTCTATCTTGAGAAGGGAGAAATCCCGCTGCACTTCGTTGAAGGTTTATGTGGTATATCCTCCGAGTACAAGGTATAATAAAGCCCAATAATCTCCTCGGCAATCGCCCTCCAAACAAATCCAATTCAATCTCCTCTATGAAACTTCGTCCCCACTAGCCATCTTATGGAAAAGCTTCCAGTTGCAATTCCTATCTCATATCCAAGATAACATCCTCTTTTAAGAACATCGCGTCAAGCTCTTAGGCTTTGCCCACCGAAGCACTTTCCTCCTAGTTGGTACCAATCTCCTCAAATGTTCACATATATGATCTCTGCCTTTCTAAACTTTAAGAAGATCCTAGAGGGCCGTCAACTTCCTCGTCACAATAACCCCCGATCCCCCGCCCCAAAAACCCTTTAAATGAATCTAGCGCCACCAACTGGTAATGAAATCCTTGAAGTTTGCATCAAACAGCTACATATTCTCAAAGCTAGGGCCCATTTGATCGGACAAGAATCAAGGGAGATCGAAAAAAGATCTAACACAATCCAAGGGAGCACAGGCTTGGAATATACCTGAAAGGCAACTTCCTATTCCAAACTAAAAAGAAATCTATCAATGCGTGTGGTACGAATCTCTATGAACACTGACCAAGTGAAACAAGCGTCAAAGATCAAACAAAGAAAATCCCTAAGATCGTACTTGCTAATGAAGTCATCAGACCTCTGCAAGCTCCTAGCAGCCCTAGATCCTCCCCCCCCCCCCAAAAAAAAAAAAAAGAACA
This sequence comes from Platycodon grandiflorus, assembly GCA_016624345.1. Taxonomy (NCBI): domain Eukaryota; kingdom Viridiplantae; phylum Streptophyta; class Magnoliopsida; order Asterales; family Campanulaceae; genus Platycodon; species Platycodon grandiflorus. The sequence goes on from JACONP010000362.1 coordinate 638,315, forward strand.
TCTCATTGGACAACCAAATCACATCAAAATCAGCATCAATACACCACTAAGAACCACACAGACCTACTAAATCATGCTAGTCATCCTAAAAGAGGGGAACCATCTCAGGTTTATTCGCCCATAGACAGCAAACATCCACCACTCACCGAAGCCTCTAATGTCCACCCTAACAGTACGAGAAAAGGTTTAAAGAACAACCTCAAGAGAAGAAACCATCCTGGGTCCTAAATGACAATAATACCCCCAGAAATTCCCAGTCCCTACCTCTCCTCCCAAGATTGATATCAGGTTTCATGACCAGCCACTGAGGCCTTCTTTTCTCTTGTTTAATAATCCTAATACTAATTCCAGTGGAAGCTAAGCATTTACCAAGAAATCATGTTCTTCATCATAAGGCCTTAAATCTCAGAGGGTCCGCTTTCTTGGAACTTTTTTTTTTTTCAGAATTTGAATGATTGGGAGACCGATGAGCTCTTGGTTCTCCTTGGTGCTCCCTCACATTTTATTCTTTTGATATCCTAATCCCAAAGCCTGGCTTTTGGAGGATTTCGGGTTGTTTTTTCTCGTGCCTTTCAATCCCTCTAGATTCGCTCTTCGAGACTACCTCCCTTACCTCTTGCCAGCTTCATTTTGAAAGCTAAACTTCCTTTCAAGGTGAGAGCCTTTGTTTGGTACCGCTCTTTATAAGCTCAATACTAATGATGTCTTAGCACAGACCTAACAATAATATTTCCTTGGATTTTTGTCATGAGCATCAGTTCTCTGAATCTCATGATCACATTTTTCTTCACTGTGGGAGTGCTTTCTTCCTTCAGAACAGTTATTTGGGGTTGTATGTGAGGCTTGGGGCAATGTTGAATTTGCCTCTTCTCTTCCCCAAACACGCTTCAGGGGGTTTGGCAGGCTGATGGTTTGATATCCTTTGATGAGTGGACTTTGGGCAAAAAGGAACTGCAGAATCTTTAGGGGGATCAGTCGCTACTCTTGGCTCTTCTATGGGACAAGATTGTCTTCTTGCATCCTTATGGTCTTCGGCTAGTGGAGCCTTTCGAGACATGGATATTTCAGATATGTGGCGGGATAGGAGTGCTTTTCTTTTTTACTTATCTTATTCAGGCCTTTCTGCTGCTTTTTTCTTCTCTTTTTTCCCATGGATTTCCTTCCTATCCTCTTCTAAGTTCAATGTTTCAATACAATCTCTTTTTTAAGTTAAAAAAAAGAAAAGAAAAAACCCCTCAAATGGAAGTTCCATAATAATGAGATCACGCAAACAGAACCCTGAGCAGAACTGAAAGGTGACAGATTGAAGCAAGAGAAGCATCACTCCATAACAGCACCAAGCAGTAGATATTTAAAAGTCCAGATTTGCAAGGAAGGGAAGATCTGATTGAAATGAGAACTCCGATCAAAGAGTAAAAACTAATATCTGTATAGCGAAGGATGAAAATTGAAAATACGGTTTATCTGCACATTCATGGTTCCTGGAAACACCTTTTTTACCAATTGATTCCTTCAATTTCTCCTCCATTTTTCTATTAGAATTAACAATAAGTGTGTGATGATGGTCAAACCTCAGAATTGCCAACGGAGGCAATGGTAACCTGCATGTGTCAAAAGAGTTTGATTTGACATCTTTGCATTTATCAGATATTAGAGAGGCTGTAGCTTAGAATCTTCTTAGATTCACATAGAATTATTGAAATGGAAAATCTGTAGAAAAAAAAATATATAATAGAAGAATCAAAACCACAAGCATCATAATTCATAAATACCTGGCATGACATTCACGTTAACTGATTTCTGCCCTCTTACTACTCGCCGCCCATTGCAAGACTTGCATAAGTTCTGTAGGCAACCATAAAAGAGATTCCAATTAGTTTATCAGACTTGAAACATAAATAAATATATAAGATGAGCAGAGTGACAACTTTAGAATGTAAACCGACTTAAAACTCATCAAGGAAAGGAATATGTTTCTGTTTTAGACAGGAGGGTGCCCCATACTGCTACACAAATATATATATATATATATATATATGTGTGTGTGTGTGTGTGTGTGTGCGTGTGTGTTCGCACGCATGTGAATCTGTAGGGTGAGTGGCTGTCATCGGCCAAAAGTAAGAAGAATAGAGGCGTTAGAAGGCTGGTGTCCTCTGCTAATTAATTACAGTGAGCAGCAACATAGGGTGTTGGGTCTTTAGTTTCGTTAGTTGGAGCTAGAGTTAGTATGTACGAGGTTTTGGTAGTTTCAGTTGTGTCTTGTAATGGTGGATTTCTTATCCACTTGTGTTTATTCTTCTTATCAATGAAATCTTCTTTTCCTGTTAAAAAAAAGTATGTGTGTGTGTGTCTATGTGTGCCAATTGTCACTATAGTTCTGCCAACATAAAATATAGGCTTAATTCTCAATTTGGTCACCCTACTATTACAAAAGGTCCGTTAAGGTCACCTTACAAATTTTTTTCACACTTTAATAACTGTACTTAGACATAAGTATCACGTTTATCACTCCGTCCAATTTTCTGGATAAAACATTTAAAACTTTTCTGAAAACTCGAAAATACGCCTAGGCACTAGGTTGAAGCTTGAATCACCAGTAGTACTAGCCTGAATAAGACAGAGAAGAAAATAAGGGTTGTGGTTTAGTGCTGGATTACCATGAAAACTCAATTGGGTTGCCCAAAGATGAAGCCATTTGAACATCAACAAAGGTCAGTCACTTGAAAATTGAAATCCACCCAAAATCTTGATTTATTCATTGATATCTTCAAACACTATGAGGTTTAGACTAATTTCAGATTATAAATCTGATTTCTTTTGCACCTCAATCTGTATTACGCAAAGTAGATGAAACCCTCGAATCTAAATCGATGGCTTTTAAAGATCTTGTCAAGCTCATCAAGTATCATCCTGCTCTATTCGATAGTAGTCACCGCCATGACCTCACATCACCATTCCGTTTTCAACTGCCGGTAAGTTCTCTCTCTCTCTCTCTCTCTCTCCCTCCCTTTTCTTTCTCGCTATCTTATAGGAGGATTTACAGAGGTCTTGTTCTCAGTGACCTTTATTTGTAAACTTCCATCAGGACTTCAATTCCATTTCCACAACCTACCAATTAGTTTCCAGCCTTGCCGTTGTAGAAAAAAATTGTTTGTGCATTGTCGGAGTTCAGCCAAATCCAGTGCTTTGGAAGTAACAAAATTGTGATTGACGATAACCCCAATGGAAATTGCTGGGGGATTTAATTTAATGGGTGAATTAGGTTTGATGTTCTAATTTATTCGGAAATTTTATGAAAAATTCAAGGTTTTAAATTCCTACTTCGGACGAGATTGTCGGTGGTGAGGTGAGGTCGAGGTTCATAGAAGGTCAAGAATGGTGGTGATGAGTCAGGATTCGAGGTTGCGAGTAGAGAGCGAAAGAGGAAGAGGTGGGTACAAATTTTTATTTAATTTTGAATTGGAGATAGATGGAGTAGTAGAGTGATTTCTTGATTTGATTCAAAACGCTACCAAATCTTGTGCTTTCTTCAATTGGTTGGAAATGGTGATGAACAGATACAGTATCCATGGAGAAAAGATGAGAGAGATAATTAATTTGAGCTTAATTCTCAATTTAGGCTTAGATTGAGAATCGCAGAGTTTAAATTTGCTGTCCACGTGGACGGCATGTGCCATAGATAATGGGTATTTCAGTCTTTTCGAAGACTTCCATCCAACAAAACTAACAGCATTCACTTTGGGCAACCAAATTGACACTTTTGATAAAGTGCGGTTACTAAAGTGTGAAAAAAATTTGTAGAGTGAGCTTAATGGACTTTTTGTCATAGTAAGATGACTTAAGCCAAAAATATATAAAGACAAATAACCTAATGGTATGACAAAGTTTACAGTGAAAACTCACTTCAGAGTTCAGACTGTAACCCATTATATGAAGTCAGGGAGATGGACCAAACAATGTTTTGTATAAGAGATATAACCCTCAAATCTAGGTGATAATCCATTCTTAGGAAACCTAAGATAATTAGGTTAATAACAAAATCTAAGAATTTAATCGTGAATATTCCTTTTCTTTCCTAGGCTTTAAATCCAATGCCTAGTGGTGGTAACAGATCTTTTATCTCAAAATTCTGATAATATTACAATGAGGCATTGAAGGTCCTTTTTTTTTTTTTCTTTAGGTTACAGTTTTGGATCTCAAAATTCATAGACCACTCTGGTAATTTTTTAGGATAAGCAAATAACACAGGGACTAGGATCTAAGAAAAACTTTGCATGTGCTTAGAGTAAAGAAGCTTTCATGGTACTTTTAACTTCAATCAGTCAAGGTCGCCAGATTATGGAAGCAGTCTTGATTGCTAATGAAGTCGTGGATTCCAAAGAGTGTAGTGGAGTTCCAGGGCTACTTTGTAAGCTAGACATGGAGAAAGCTTACGATCATGTCAAGTGGGATTTTCTCATCTACCTTCTATCTAGAATGGGTTTCGTGGAAAAATGGAGGAGATGAATTTTATTTTGCATTTCTTCGGTCAAATTTTTGGTTATGATCAATGGGGAGCCCGAAGGTTTTTTTGCTAGCTTGAGGGGTCTCCGGCGATGGGATCCCCTCTCCCCCTTTCTATTCATTTGAGGCATTGAGACGGTTGCTTGACAAATCTATTGAAGGCGGGTTCATCCAAGGTTTCCAAGTGGGCAGCGCTAGTGAGGCAGAGTTGGTAATGCCACATCTTTTGTTTGCGGATGACACTCTTGTTTGTTGTGGGGTAAACAGGACCCAATTGGGGTATCTCAGGCTAGTTCTTCTATTTTTCCAAGCGGTGTCTCGACTCAAGATTAACATCCCGAAGAGCGAGATTATTCCTGTAGGAGTGGTGGAGAATATGGAAGAACTGACTTCTTTCTTTGGCTGTAAGGTCGCTTATCTTCTGACAACTTACCTAGGCCTTCCTATAGGTGCCCCTTTTAAGAGTATCTCTCCATGGAATCCGATGGTAGAAAGGTTTTGAACGACGGTTGGCGGATTGGAGGAGATAATTTCTTTCGAAAGGGTCAGTTGACTCTGATTAAAAGCACTCCTGCTAACCTTCCCACTTACTTTTTGTATGTCTTTCCAATTCCTGCTTCAGTGGCTAATAGGATTGAAAAGTTAGAAAGGAGTTTTTTGTGGGAGGGCCGCTTAGAGGAGCGGAAGTATCATTTGGTCGATCGGGCTTCAGTGTGCTCTAGCATTTGGGTTCGAGGATTAGGGATTAAAAAGGTCCGAGTCTTCAACCATGCTTTGCTGGGTAAATGGTTGTGGAGGTATGTGATTGATAAAAAAGCTTTGTGGAGGAAAGTGGTGGTGGGTGAATACAGGGAGGGGAGAAATGGTTGGTTCCCGAAGGAGGTTTCCACTACTTCTGAGATTTGTGTATGGAAGGGAATTTCGAAAGGGTGGAATTCTTTTAAAAAAATTCTCTTTAGAAGTAGGAAGAGGTTCTAATGTCAGCTTTTGAAAGGATAGGTGGTGTGGGGGAAATGAACTACGGAGAATGTTTCCCAACTTATTCAATATTGCGGTGGACAGATGCATTGATGTGTTCGAACTTTGTGACCTTGGGGTGCACTGTCTCTTGGAATCTCAGTTTTAAAAGAGCTTTGCAAGATTGGGAACTTGGGGAAGTTGGCCATCTTTTTGAGCTGTTGTATGCCCAGCAAATTCATTCATTCATTCAGGGATGACCGAGCGATTTGGGTGGGTTCGAAGAGCAAGATCTTTTCGGTGAAGTCTTATTATTTGGTTTTGACCAGACATCGCCGGAATTCTTTTCCTTGGAAGGAGTTTTGGAAATTGAAAGCCCCGAGCAGGGTGGCTTTTTTTGCTTGGGAGGCCTCTCGGGAGGCTATTCTAACAGGTGATGATTTGAGGGCAAGGAAGAGAATTTATGTAAACTGGTGTTACATGTGTAAAAGGGATGAAGAGAGTGTCAATCACCTGCTGCTTCTGCCCTGTTGCTAAGGAAATGTGGGATTTCGTTCTTCTTTAGTGTCTCTTGGGCAATGCCTCGGTCCATTATAGATCTCTTTAGAGGGTGGTCTCTATATAAACACAAAAGGAGATATGTCGTCTGGGATACTGCTCTCTAGCCATTTGTTGGAGCATCTGGAAAGAAAGAAATTGTAGAATCTTCGAGAACGTGGAGCTAGACATTGAGAGTTGAAGGAGAGATTGGTTAAGACTTTGTGTCTTTGGTGTTTGGAGGCTCCTTCCATGGACAATTTTTCTTTTTGTGAATCTTTTGCTGGAGTAATCAAAGGACGCATCACCTGTTTTGACACTTTTATTTATGTACTTCTTACTTATCAAAAAAAAAAAATTCAATCAAACGTTTAGATTGGGATGCCCCATTCAACCATGATTAATAGTTTGTTATTTGTGACTATAGTACAATTTATACTGTACAAAGTTCATGAATTTTGGAAGTGATTTGATCACAATTTATTCTTTTTAGTAGTTCTAGCTTCCTTCTGCTTAGCTTCTGGACTTTACACAATAATTCTTTTGCATACGACAAAGCTATTACTTGGCCCTTTTTGGTCCATACTGATCTTTTTACAAGTACGACAAAGAAAATGAAAATCCATTACTAGGTTAATAATCAGAGAGCTTGTTATTGTTGACATTGTATTTCCTAGGATCCGATAGAAGGGTGTGAAGCAAGAAAGTGTCTGTAACCTTTTCCATTAATGTTAAAACAGAGAGTCGGATCATTCACCAAACTGGACTACCATAGAGCTATGAGATACATATAAACTGAGGGACCAGATCAATTAGAAGGAAATATGCAGAAGGGGCTAAATTAACTTGTACAAACCAAACATTGAAGGATAGATAGCACTCTCACATCTCTAATATCCATACCTTCACAATTTTCCCACTTCCACCACAAAGAGAGCAATCAAACATCATTTTATAAATACCATCTCGATGGACAATCTGTAGATATCATAAAGATCGGATTATATAAAGAATATGACCTAAACGTCAATAGAAATAAGGATGAATAAAACTAACCACGCCTGAGCCTTTACATTGCTTGCAAGTTTCTGGTCGGGTTCCAGGAGGAGCACCACTTCCACCTAAAGTTACCAAGCAACAATTAAATGATACTCCCTCCGTCACGGATAAATGTTCCTACTTTCTATTTTGGGATGTCCCAACTAATGTTCCTAAAGACTTTTGATCTACCTATTCTCTACCATTCTTCCTAATATACCCTTAAAGTTTCATTTAATATAACACATCCCAAAGAAACCTAATTATTTAGAATAGTTGAATTCAATTAATGTTCATGGGTATTATTGCTAGAACACATTTTCCGGCACATCATTAATTATGTTCTTAATTCCTGTGCTTTATCAACTAGGAACATTTATCCGGGACAGAGGGAGTATGAAAAAGAACCTTCATCACCAAGCTAGAGTAAGTTACCAGTAAATATGAGGAGTAAAAAAAGAAAATATAAGGAAAATGCCATTAGCACTCCATTTTTCAACCAAGGCACTCCACATAGTGCTTCATTTCATTTCTACATCATGTTTCACGTACTGTAGAGTGGACTGTCTTGGTTGAAAATGACGTGCTAATAGCATTTCCCAAAGATAGTTACAGTAATTATGTTTATCCAAAGTCTAACAATATTTCCATACCACAAGCTTGGCAAGTCACCTCAGTTTGGAAGGTCAAAGTTTTGGAGCATCCCTGAATGGCTTCCATAAAGGATAGTTCAAGAGAAACCTATTCAAAATAATGAAAAAGGTTACAGCACTTTACATAACAAACTGTATGCACAAACATATGAAGGACAAACAGAAAGCATCGAACCTCAACATCTTTGCCGCCCAAGTTTAAAGCATCGGTGAAGAACTGATCCCCATTGTATAAAGCATGACAATGCAACACAAAATAATTGGTTGAAAAACCTTGTGAACTAATATTGAAAAAGAAAATGTATATAGTTTGTCACAAGATATCTACTGAAAGATACACTGATTAGGATGTCAACAAACACAGCAGAGGTTATACACTTTGAAATTGGAAATAATAGACAGAAAGACAGTTTCCTGGATGTCAAACAGTAGAATACAGTTTCCAAGAATTTATCATACCAAAAGCAAGTCGCACCCGACACAAGAAACTCTATCATGTTTTCTCCATCAATTTAGTGTATGAGCATAGAGAAATTCCCCAGATTGTTTAACCATTCAAAGAGCATGATAAAATTATATATAAAAACAATTTAGGTGTCAAACAAAATTAAACTTTGGAACCTTTTAGGACACATAGCCTTGGGTCTCAACGCAGTATACATGGATACTTTATAGTTGATTAACCAAATGGAGTTATTAAATAATGACCAGGCTAAGTTCCACTTTCTTTTTGATGTAGAATTGACTAGATACAAATGGCGTCAAACTTTCCAAACTTTACTTCTCAATTGGATCCAAGCTATACCAGTGGAGAATTAGGTGTTCCATTGATGGGGCATGAATTGAGTTGTTAGAGCTTATTCTGAGCTCCTCGAGGAATCAGAGATGATAGCTTAGGTTTAACACACAAAGTAGTGAATAGGCAGTTAGATGGGAAATAAAGAGATTTTCGGGGACTGAGAGATAAATAAAGCTGAATTGAGAAGCCGGAAACGAATGAAGTAAAAACAACACAGAGAAAACTAGATACACAGGAAGAAAGGAGGTGTGATATGTCTGATTTTTAAGAGGGGGAATCGAGTATGGGATAGAGGAAACCAATAATCACTGGGCTCATTTAGAAGAAATGGGATATTAACATTAGGAAAAAAAAGTATTGGAAAGTAACAAAACTCTGACTATAGGTAGCAAGTGGTGGATCATCTGTTACCTGGACGAGTGATGATTAATGTGAAATCGGGGAAAAGACAAGGGCTTGAGTGGAGGGACGGAGGTCAAAAAATAATCATGTAAACTTGGTGCATGAGTTTGCAACAAGAAGATCATAAGGATTCATGGAAAGGGTCAACTGCAGACATACAAAAGTCTTTACTCCTATGCTGAAAGAACTCGCCCACATAACAAGGTGATGAAGGTTATGGATAAAATTATGAGGAATATATAAATATACATGAACCAACTGGTAGGAGTTTGGGGGTTAAAATACTCATGACGCCAGAAGGGGAAGGGAAAAGCAGCTGTTTACCCAACGGAACAACTCCCAACTCAAGCCTCTACTTCGACATAGCACATAAATGAACTCAGCCTCCTCCGCATCCCTTAACCCCAGGAACAGAAGAAAAGAAAAAAGAAAAAAAAAGAAGAGATCTGCCAATTCCTATTCCCAACCATTTCATTCTTGTAATGATTCCATAAAGTTATGCAACTAACAGCGTCGTCTCCAAAGGCTAGCCAAGCAAATGGACGAAGATGTATATGCTTGTGCAATTACTCCAGCACAGAGCCAAACTGCCGCAAGCAAAAAAATCAACCATTACAGCTAAACAAAAGGAGCGAAATGGGGAAAAAATGAATTACCTAAGCCAAATTTTATCCTACAGTAAAAACAGATAAAGAAATCAAGCAAAACTAACTGCAAGCTAACAAGACAGTTTGCACTGCCCCCATAATGCAGCAGCCATAACTAACAGTTATTGCTTCAGCTGCGTTGAGAGAGGACTATTATGTCATTCAAAAATTATTTTCTCCTCCCTTGTCCTTTTGTAATCCAAAAAAGGAAGTAGGCCAAGTACGTTCCGCTGAATCTTGAGAGCAGCTTATGTATAAAAAGCATTTTAACTGATAAAAGCCTACATACTTACATCATCCATATTAAATGGGGACGAATAGTCAGTATCTGTGCCACCATTAGCAGCTCTTTCAAAAGCATCATGGCCAACCTTGAAAATGCATGTGCAAGACAAGTATCGTCAGAAACAAAAGCCACAATCAACAGATATCATACATTAAATAGAAAAAGAGTAACTATATGTGAAAGTGACAAAAGAGAATGTAACTTTGTAGCAATTAAGAGATAAACTGAACACATCAATGTGCAAACACAGCAAAACACAAGTTCATGAATACAGAAGTTATGGGTGCATACTAGACAAATTACTCGTGTATTAGGGAAAAATTCAAACTACTTGGCCCTTGGAACGATTTATGCAATAATAATTCAAACTATTATATTTGCTTATAAAAGGAAATATTAGCCAGGACTTCAAATTTTAATTTGATATACAAAGGAGATAGCAACATAAACATAAGGAAAAATAATATAGTCATGCCACATCTTTAAGCTTCTAGATGAAATTCACAGTAACTACCATAGAAGAACTACCCCAGAAAATGGGTGGGTTGCTTCAAATCAATTGTTCCCATAAAGTTAAATGGATCAGTACATAAAAAATACGCTAAACTAAAGTAAATGTTGGTTGTGCTATGTACATACAATACGCATACAGGGCTTCAAGATTATGAGACTAAACAAAGTTTGTACTTTTGAGCTCCTCTTACTCAAACTATTGTGAATGCATCCTGCCCCTTGTAAAGCTCAACAATATCATATGAAAACTTGGTCGAATGAATACCATTTACTATGCTCATGTGGTTTCCAAACATGAAGCATCATGTATTTATCTACTTAGAAGTTTTAGACACAAAATTCCAAACTACAGCCACATCTCCATCATGATTAATATGGATGGACTTGCAAGTGATTGAAGCCCTAGGAAGACTTGGTCAGAAAGACGCAGTTCTGACCATCGAGATGTAAAATGCTGTTTACTTTTCTAATCTTATACAGCTTTGCAATATGACCCCCTGAAATAGTTTTCAAGTTGACATTATAAACTTCTCTGCTATTTGATGCTATAAAATGAAGGGAAAGCAGGAAATGTATAACTAGCATGGTCATTGTACAATGAAGGCTTGATAAAGTGTGTACAAGTACTGGCTAATGTCTAATTCATGATTAATTCAGGCGGTAGTATGGTAGGAATGGTATTTTTTTATTTATTATTATTCTTATTATTATTTTATTTTATGTTCTTTTTGTTTGATAAGAGAAGAAGATTATATGGATAAGAATAAAAGATATAAGAGACGGACGAGAAGTTCATCGAGAAGAGTAGGAAGTGTGAGTCAAAACAAGGCATAGGTGCCAATCAGAAAAATGAAAAAAGAGAAACAACAACTAATGTAGACACCTGGTCATACACTTGCCGCTTCTGATCATCTTTCAGAACCTGGTACAGCACAGACAAAAAGTTCTTTTAGGGTAGTTTGATGACAAAAGCCAATAAATTATGAAGTACAAAAAAATTGGAAACATGAGTACCTCGTAAGCTTTCTGGACTTCTTGAAACTTCTTTTCTGCGTCTTGATCATCTTTATTTTTATCTGGATGTAACTTCTTGGCTAGCTGGAAAAGAAAAAGCAGAATATTGTAAAGAAAATTAGTTAAATGCGGAAACCACGGTACACAAAATTTTACAACTTCAAAAAGCAATGCCTATAAGGTTTCTTGTGTAAGTGATCTGAAGTTTGAAAGAAAGATAATCAATCAAAAAATATAAAGGAAGATACACACCTCATAATAGGCTTTCTTGATTTCCGATGTTGTGGCATCCTTACTAACTTCAAGTGTAGTGTAATAATCTTTTGCAGCGACTCGAGCTGATTAAAAAACAAATGTAACGGGAGAAAGCCTTGGTAAAGGCTCCCAAAAGATGGCTTAAAAGTCTCAAAGAACATAAACAAGCAAGTGAATGTGGAGAACTAATAGTAATAATTCCTTGTGCTACTTTGTAAAAAACAAAAGGCTTGGTTAAAACTCAATATATGCCACTCTAAGGTGTTATCAGGGATTAATCGTATCAACTTCAAGGTCTTAATTTTTCATGAATTTTATCATGATATAGCAAGAGTAGGCTCACGCACCAGCACAAGAAGGCGGCTTCGTACCATATAGCGTCGTATCCTGAGGCAATACCAAAGTATGCTTTCAATTTGTGGATTCTATGATGTAACATAAAGCATACCAGGGACAAGCGCCATGAATGTGGTGGTGTTCACTCAACAAGTTATGTCAGTATTTATGTGGAATCAACTGGTCACTCTGTTTTTCTTTTTTCTTTTTAAAGTTTCTGTAGTGCTTCTATCGAAAGAGGGTGTATGAATTAGTGCTTATTGAAAAGGTCAGCAGATATATGACAATCAGAGTTGCAGCATGCCATATATTGGCTTTGGCAGCAGCTGCATACCAGAATTGGAGGGAAAGAAATGTGAGGATATTCTAGCAGGTATCTAACCTGCAGACCAAGCAACAATGGGTATCTCAAAGGAAATTCGAGGAAGAACTGTATCCTGGAAGCCCACCAAGAGAACATATGAGAATTACCTTATTTGTAAGAACTGGGGTTAAAAAAGATAGTGATCTAGTATAGAACTATAGAAGCCAGAGTTGATTCTTTTTGCAAGGGGTGCCCTTTTGTAGGCTGTATATCCTTTTGTTTGAGGTTTTAACATGTCTCCACTAACCCCTCAAAGGTAAGGAAAAGAGAACTATATGTAGTATGATTGGTGGTGTAAAATTCCAAAGGAATCAAACTCTAACAAGATCAAAAGTATTTGCTTTTCTACAGCACATTTGATTTATAAAAACTGACTATTTATAACACTATTTTCTAATACGTCAAAACAACCTTAAATTGGGTGGGAGCAAAAGAAACAAAATCAGTAAAATATTAGAAAAACAAGGAAAATACCACTGTCATGAATGGATCTTGCAGGAATATAATTTGCCTTAAGTAGCCCCAGCTTCAACCAGTTTCTCCGATTAGCTGCTTCAAAACAATGAAAATTTTAAAATGATAGTGAAGAAAATTACAGGAAAAAAAAAAAACACACCTATCCAATCAAAATTTACTTTAAACAGGTACTCCAACCGTCCCAAAAAGAGCATCCCTTTTTGAAAAAATTGTCCCAAAATGAGTCCATTTTTTAGTGAAGTTATTCAAATTTGCCAACCATCATATTTTAATTTACACTTACAATGCTATTAGGTAGGCACTAAGGTAATTATGTATATGTGCTACTAAAATGACTTAAGAGTCAACTTCCTTAATTTCTTCAAAAATCAAAATGGGACACTCGTACTAGGACGGAGGGAGTAACATAATACAGACTGCACACAAACACATGTACACAACAAATGGAAACCTTAAAAGGGGTTAAGAGAAAACTATAAAGAAAAACATAGCCCCTTCTCCATAGTCCAATTTGGAATTACTTCAAACATGTAACATATCACACACACATACACTTCTCAGAATTACTTCAAATATCACAGACAAACACAGACATACAAGCACCATTTATTGAACTAAGACATGTGAAATTCCAATTTCGGTTCACACACACACACCTACACAAAGAACAAAAACCTTAAAAGGAGTTAAAAGAAAATTTCAAAAAAAAAAAAAAAAGGAGCAACTTTTCAGTAATCCATTTTAGTATTACTAAAACGAGTAACATATCACACACATACACGCACAAGAATTACTTCAAATAAGTAACATACCACACACACGAGCACCAGAATTACTTCAAACAAGCAGGGCGGAGGCGCATGGATAAGAAAAGGGCCTATAGCCCCCCTTTACTTTTGAGAAAGTTGCAATTTAGTGCCACCAAATTTTATTTTTTGAAAGAAAACAAAATATTTTACTAGTATTTTAAGAAGACTTTGCCCCCCTTTCCTTGAGAAGAATATGTACACTATTTTACCCCCCCCCCCTTTTTGGTTACTCCCTCTCTCCTTAATTGAGTGTCCTTTTTTTGAAAAATTTGACTCTAAATGAGTGTTTTTTTTTTTTTTTTTTGTATGAAGGTATTAAATTCATCTTGCTATCTATCATGTCCCAATGTGCACTTCTATAATGGGGACATTATAGAATTGCAAAAAACTAAAAAGGACACTACTAAAATGGCTTAAAAGTCAACTTTCTTAATTTTTGCAAAAAAACTAAAAGAAGACACTCAATTAAGGATGGAGGGAGTATTATGGGACAATAATTTGCTTGATACTCCCTCTGTTTCAAAATATTTGTCGTTTTAGCTCTAAAAATTTGTTTCAAAAAGATTGTCGTTTTAGGTTTCCAATGCATGTTTTGCCTAATTTACCCTTGTCTTCTCACAAGTTCCAATAATTGATCATCTCTTCATTAAATACTTTATCTTCTCCCAATGGCTATCTCCTTCTAATTTATCTTTTCAACTACTCTTAGCACAAAAATTAAAAATATTTAATGAGGGTATATTTGTCAACTTATAAAATTTCTTAATATGTGTACACAATTCTAAAACGTCAATTATTTTGAAACGGAGGGAGTATTAGTTTTGTCTCTAAATAAATATTCTTAATTTACATTGGCCTTAATGGAGCATCTCTTTAATTCTACCCTTAATAATACAAAAATTCATTTTTAAATACGTACTTTTGTATACATTTTAGAATGTAAATATACTCCCTCCATCTTAACAAAGAGTAGTACCATTTTACTTGATGTCCATTACTTTTTCAAATTTTTCTTTCTTTTAAAAAATTTGATACTTTCTCTTACGCTTCATACAAAAATGATACAATGTATTATTAGAAAATGTAACTTTTCAAATGAGACTCTTTATTTGGACGAAAGTAGTATAAGTTTGCCCCCCTTACCGTAAAATTCTGGCTTCACCCCTGCAAACAAGTAACATATCATGCACAAACACACACATAGAAGCACTGTTTATTGACTTGGAAATTTAAAATTCAATTTTGGTTCACACAAACAAAACCTCAGACATTAAAACCAACAAACACACACACACACACACACACAGAGTTTAGTGAAATTGGGGAAGCATAAAATTCCAGTTTTAATTTCAAACAAACACAAACACACACTATCAGTAATACCGTTTATGGAATCAGAAGAAGTAAAACTCGAATGTTGGTTAAAAATTGCTGAACCAAACTGTCTATAATCCCCTCTAATCAGTGCCTGTGATCAACAACAAAACACAAAATACGTAAGCAAATTCATGCTTTAGAATTATGAAAAATTACAGAGAGAAAATAGATGCGTACAGGGGAAGGAGCTCCATGTAGAAGCTTGGAAGAGATAGAACGGCGCGCTAGCCATGAGACCAGTCTCACGCCGTTGGGACGAACCATTGGCGGCTTTACTTCGGCAGCTATGGCGGAGAACTTTGTTTAAATATAACCTTTTAAAGAAATTATAGTTTGTCCCTTGACTTTTGATCTTTTATATTTTGGTACTTGAACTCTTTCCACCGTTAAACATAATTGGATGGATGGAGGAGCTACACTTGAGGGAGGGGTTTCTACATATATGGCCTACTCAAACCCCCAATTTTCTTATATGGCTACACTTAATCCAAAACATCTTATATGACCTATTTTTATTGAAAAAACCCCAAAATACCCTCTCTTTTTTGAACGACTAACTCATAGGATCGTTCGAACGCCTTACATGTTCGTTCGATAAACGACGCACGCACGACCCACGAACGACTCACCGAGTCGTTCAAACGATTCAAGGTCGTTCAAATGACTCAAGGGTTTGAGAGAGAGAGAGAGAGAGAGAGAGAGAGAGAGAGAGAGAGAGAGAAAGTAGGGTTAGCAAGAGATGTACCTCGAGCAAGGAAGGCGGCGGAGGGCGACGACAACATGTAGGAAGAGCTAGGGAGGCAGAGGAAGGAGCTGTGATGAACATGAGGATGACGAATGGAAGAAGCTGCTATGATGAATGTGAGGAAGAAGAGTCGCATGTTAGGTTTTGGGCATTAAGTATGCCTTTAAAATAGATATTTGAGAAGTTTGTATTAATTGTTGGTCAAAAGCCATAAAAGATAACTAGCCGTGTCAAAAAGCTATATTTGATATATACCACCTTAAGGGATAGCAATGATCCGCTCCTAATGGAGCAAGTTTGGTAAGGTTCTTTCTGAGTTTGAGTCGAGTTCAGGTTTAACCGAGCTAGCTTTGGAACCCACCATTGACACGTTTGCATGTGTATTTGCTATATTACCCCTACTTACAATGAACATTTCTTGGAAATATAATACACTACTCCATAAACATGCTTAAAGCACAGGAAACACTATTAAAATTGATTAAACTCTAAGAAAGATTATTAAAAGGATTTGCGAGGAATATGTGAGTTTACAGGACCAACCCTAAATAACGGAGACAAAAAATAATTCGAGGACAAAGTATACGTCGAGTTGAGTTGAGTCGTTAATAAGTTAGATCATTACTAATAATTGTGGAAACATACTTGGTACTTCTAAATGTAAGAAACCATGTAAATTTGCAGCCATGATGCATACCTATGATTTGTAGATGTAACTTAATAAACTTGCTTATGAAGACCTGCTCATGTAAAAGTAAGATTAAGATTGTGAAATCAAGAAGCCGAGAAAGAAGAACAAATTTAGAGGATTAAGATAGTCGTACCTCATTTATGGTATAAAAGAAATAATAGGAAAGGGGGAGAAGAGACTAAAACAAGCTTGGCTAGTTAAGGAGATTATGTTTGAGATAAGTTTGTTAGAAATGTATGTAATTTCAAATAAAGAAGAATTTTATGAGATTTTTATAAGAGTAATGCTATGGGTACTTAAAGAGTACCAAATTTTTTGCACCAAATGATGTGTCAGCAGCTAATGTGATGCATTAATTATAATTTTTTATTTAGTTTTTTGTACCACATCAGCTGACACATTATTTGGTGCAAAAAAATTTGGTACTCTTTAGGTACCCATAGCATTACTCTTTTTTTAATATAAAAATGAATTTGGTGTTCATTTATTTATTTTTTTGTACGAAAAATGAAAAAAAAGTAGAAGTGTCCACGTGGACAACTTTGAAGAAGAGGAGTTTGTCCATTGTAGGGTTTGAATTTTAATACACCCTCCGTCCCTAAATTATTGCCTTTTATTCGTTTTTTTGTCTGTTTCAGAATAATTGTCTTATTTAAAAAAAAAAATTTTAGGACATTACTTTTACTATTTTACTCATACTTTTTCCCCTACTTTAATTATGGACTATATACACATAGGCATTAAAGAAAATTATACATTATATCAATATTAATAATCAAGTCAATTATTTTTTCTTAATCCGTGTGCCGAATCAAACAAGACAATAATTAATTAAAGGACGGAGGGAGTATATAATAATAATTGGTGTTATGGAGTATATTTGAAGTTTGGCTACTTAATTTTTGTTTCCCTTTGAGACTAAAACTTGGCTTCTGATTGTACTCTTTTTAAGCATTTCTTTTTAGTAAAACTTAAGTGAATTGTGATGTATAATGTTTACTTTTTATTTATTGTTATATTGTGGGTTTCTTTTTCTCTTTGTTAAGTAAAAAAAGGGGGTAATTGCTGAATTAATCTAAGTTCATTTGGTTTGGGGGCTTAGCTAGAAAGGGATTGGGCAATGCAATAGTGAGATTATAAGATTCACGAGGTAGGGTAGGGCTCGCTGGCTGGGTGTTGTAGTAGAATTCTCTCTCTAACGTAACGAAGCAGGTTTAGGTTTAGAAATTAGAAAGGGTGGGTCTGGATTCTAGAACTTGGAAAATGAAAAATATGAAACTGTTAACCGCTATAATATAAAACATTAACTTATCAAGTGCTCGGTCCCTTCCTCTCAAATTGATTGTCTCGTTTCTTTTCTTTTTTTTTTTTTTGTCAAATTTTTCTTTGTTATCTTTTATGTCTCAGTACACTTACAATACAATAACGTGTAAACTAAGGCATATATATATATATATACTTATTAAAATGACTTAAAAGTCAACTAACTTTTAATAAAAGATTAAAATGGTACTCAATTTAGAACAACGGTACAGTGCTTACTTTTCAATAAAAAAATGACACTCACTTCTGTCTAAATTTATTGAGCGTCTCATAACCAATTTTGCAAGCATTTGCGTTTCATTTCACATTATCCTTTTTTCCTTGATCTATATTCGACTATTCACCTCTTGGTTTTTTATTTCAAGCAATGGACTATCAACTATGTATATGATCTCTAAGTTACCTATATGTAAGATGTATATGATCTCTAAGTTACCTAATCGAAAAGTTAGCTTACATCGGTCATCACATTATTCAGTTTTGTCATAAAAACGCTTCTCATTTATATGCTCATTGTTCATGATCATCGAAGCTTAGCTTGTCTACTTGCTACTAATAGTTGATTACATTCTTGTGCCGATAGAGTAGGTTTAGTTGTTGAGTTAGTTGATTATGAGAGTTGCTATTTACACCCAAGATTTTACTGAGTACACCCCTTGTAAATATTACAAAAATGCCATTATAAATTTTGACTTAAATGCCCTTTTTTTTTTTTTTTTAGGTTAATTTTTTTTTTAATTACTGTTCGGCAGCACTGCCAAACACAGCTAAAACTGTTCGGTAAGGGTGCCGAACAACAATAGAGCCGAACATCACTATGGGTGTTCGGTTACACATTGTCGAACGACTTTAAAAAATAAATAAACAAGCTCAAATTTGGATTCAGTTGATCGAACCTAATTGCGAAAAATGATTCATATAAGTTGAGTTGATTAACTTTTGTCATAGTTTGATTTGTTTTGTTTTGGAATTTTTGTTCAACCGAGATACTCGGGGATGGAGGCGGGCTTGACTTGGGTGGGTGGGTGGGTGGGTGGGTGGGGGGAAGGAGGAGGAGGAGGAGGAAGGAGGGAGGGGGAGGCGGGCTGCATTGGTGGTGGTGGTGGGGGGGAAGGAGGGAGGGGGCGGGAAAAGAGGGAGGAAGGGGGTGGGCTTGTCGATTTGGGGGAAGGCGGGAAAGGAGGGATGAAGGGGTGGGCTTAACGGGTGTCCGCGGGGGAGGGAAAGGTGGAGGAGGAGGGAGGAGGAAGGAGGGTGGAGTGTACTTAATAAAATGAAATAATTTTGAGAAAAATATTATAAGGATATAATAGAAAATTAAGAAAAGTATACTCATCTTTTCAAGTAGTAAAAAATATTTGGATAAAGTGTACTAACTACTAAGTAATAGAATATACTCAGTAAATTCTTGAGTATGAATAACAACTTTCGTTGATTATATTTGCCCAAACTTGATTTCGTTGAGACTATCCATAAAGCTACAGCCGTCAGCCAACACATGAAGTTGTACATTCAATTAAGTAAGGGATTATTATATTTTTGACCAACGTACTAATTGGGGATTCCTGATTTTACCAACGTGCTTTCATTAACCCAAATGTGACCAACGTACTATCAATTTTGTTGCAATGTTGACCCTGCCATTAAACCTCCATCCAAAAAATAAACGGCTAACGGTAAAAAAAATTACATTAACGGTAAAGGATCCAAAATGATACTTGTGAAAATCTTGGGGGGTCCACCACAATATGAGAGTCGTCAATCAAAAACTTTTCAAACTTCTCTCAGTCTCTCCCAAGTCAGCAGCTCCACCATATAGTAGTGCAGTCTCTCGAACCGTTAAAATGGCTACGGCGCCACCGAGGGTTTACGCCGCGAAGTCGTCAATCTCGTAGACGACGACGATGAAATATCGCTCATAAACCCCACGCCACCAATCGTATCACGCCGGAACAGAAGAAACACCGACAAAAATGGCACTAACATCAAAAACCCTATCTCAGTCGAGCATTACTCCAATCACATAGACGTCGACCACCGCCACCACCACGTCGCCGTGCTCAATTCTCCCTCTTCTGTCCGTAAGAGAACACGAACAAAAATAAATACATCACCGATCACCATCGATCTCTCCGGCGACGATCCCCTGTTCTCCCCAAAACTCCGCACCGTTATTCCCAATACACCGACGATGAAGACGTCCAATTCATACACTCTGTCGAAGAACGGAGGTGGTGGGTCCCACCCCGGTATTTCCATAACCGAGCCCGGCGAGACCTCCAATACGAATAGTTTCCCCCCACGATGTCCCGACGTTTGTGTGCGAAATCTGCGTGGAGCCGACGCCGTACACCGCCGCATTCTTCATAATGGGCGACTGCACCCACTCCTACTGCTCCGATTGCATGGTTCGATACGTGGCATCCAAGCTCCAAGACAGCATTGCTCAAATTCGCTGCCCTGCTCCGTCCTGCCCCGGCCTTCTCGAGCCTGATCATTGCCGATCACTCCTCCCCAAAGAAGTATTCGAAATTTTGGTGGACCCCCCAAGATTTTCACAAGTATCATTTTGGACTCTTTACCGTTAATGTAATTTTTTTTACCGTTAGCCGTTAATTTTTTGGATGGAGGTTTAACGGCAGGGTCAACATTGCAACAAAATTGATAATACGTTGGTCACATTTGGGTTAATGAAAGTACGTTGGTAAAATCAGGAATCCCCAATTAGTACTTTGGTCAAAAATATAATAATCCCATTAAGTAATCATTCCATTCCGCTCAAGGAGTTTCACGTTTTAAAAATTTTAACTTTCAATTTAATAATTAAGAAATACATAAATCTCTCAAAGTTATCATAATTACAAACATAATTGAACGCATCCAAGATGTTTGTATTCAAAATAAAGGACATGATTGAAAGATAATAAAGACTAACATGAAACTTTTAAAAGTAAACTTTTTGAATCAAATACTCAAAGATAGAGTAACTTTACATTTAAAAGCGACCTTTTTGAAAATAATATCCCAAAATAGAGTAGCGAACTCTTTACATGAAATTACAAGAAGTGCAAGGAGTGTTTCACACATAGTACACCTTGGGCATTTCTCTACAGCTTGATTAAGGTTCCATATACGTTTACCCAGAAAAAACGCAGAGAACACCTTGGGCTTTTCTCTACAACTTGATTTAGGTTTCACATACGTTTACATGGAAAAACGAAGACACGTGAAAGAAATAGAGGAGAGCCAAAATTTTGACGGGGCAGTACCAAAATTATAATCCACTGCTTTTGAACATTATATGACTAATATGTACAACACGTGTTCCAAGACTGAATCAACGGACATGCCTCAGCCACAATGATTAAATAATTTAATTAATCCGAGACAATTAACCCATTACATACCCTATATATCAGAAGGCAGAACAATCCAACTAAGACAGCTCCATCAAAAATCCTGAAACTCAGGAAGCGGATCGTTGCCTTAAAAAAAGGAAAAGGACAGGAAAAAAAAAAAGAAGAGAGATTTTCCCTTTTGCTTCCAAGGTAATTTGGCCGTAGAAACCACCACACTCCTAGAAATGACATGCTACCTAGAAGCTCCAGCAGCAGCACCCTTGTCATCCTCTCCTTGCTCTTCTTTGGCAAACTCCTCAATCAGTTCCCGCTGTCTACGGGTCAAGTCCCTGCACAAAAATTCCCCACAATCAAGCGTGAGAGAGAGAGAGAGAGAGAGAGAGAGAGAGAGAGAGATCCGGCTGAAATAGAAGTTATTAGAAAGATTATTCAGATTGACCCTAGTTTCACTTTCACAAAGAACTGCAATTCTCAGAACTCAGACTGGCCATTAACCACCTCCCAGAAATAATACATGAAAGTGATGAAATATTAACAAGACTATTTCAGTTTTGCTTTTTCCCTTCAGAGATCTTCTGAGAAGTTAAGATATATGCAGTTTCGGTTACAATAAGACAAGAACCTAAAAGAAAGGAATAGAACAGACACATGTTGACTACTGAGAAAGGACACTAATGGCACATAACTGGATAATGACACTTAGACCCCGTTGGATTCAAGAGTAGGAGTGTTAACATCTTTACCCAAAATGAAATTCCATGTTGTGAGAAACATAAAAAGAAAATCCCATCAAGCGTTTAGTTCTTATTGCCTAGGAATCATTTTATAAGGAAGTTCAAAACAGTAGGCTAAAAAAAGGTCCAACAATGCAAGAATCCCAGCCCAAGAGTTAGAAATGGCATGCCAACTGTGAGAATCTACTTTATGGAGGAATGCAATTCCCACCAACAATCATCCATCCCAAATATGAATTAGGCTCCCATTTCTACTTTTAAATAATGCATGTCATTGGTCAAAACACTGTCAAATGATGGGAGAACAACCAAAAGAACATGTAAGCTTAATGTAGCAAAATTACTAGCCAATAAAATAATATTGAAGTACCGAAACTCGGAGACATCATATCATACCTATGATTCAATAGAAAATGGAGGAGTTGCCTACCATTCGAAACCTCCTGTCTCTCTCTCTCTCTCTCTCTCTTGCACTAACACACAGGTGTACCACACATACTTCTCTTATGTACATAAAATCAAAGCTGAAAGGAGGTTAACACATCCAAAGTTTAGCCAAAGTCCCCTTTCTGCTTCACTTTTTGGTCATTCCAACAAGGTGATTGTTGCAAAAGAAACAAGGAGCTTATCAACAAATGGAAAGATGTTGCAAATTCTTGAAGGGTTAGTCAGAAGCCCAGTTCCCTACCGTTTCTAAAGCCTATTACATTTAAGAAAATGCTTGTCCTCTCATTATTCTTTCTTTGAGCTAAATTTTGACCTCCTTAAAATTTGTTTATGAAAAGAACAATGCCGCCACAATTACACACTCAGACACACATCGAGGAAAGCATACTTAAAAGAGGAGATGAAGAGTAAGAGAACATACGATGGGATGCTGACATTGAAGTGTACATACTGATCTCCAAATGAGAAAGAGGACCTCGTTTTAATCCCTGTGAATGAAAACCATTAGAAAACTATAACAACCTAGAGCACATAAACACAAATTATGTAGTCTTTCTTGGGGAAAATTAGATTGCAATTTGTATAAACAAGTATACAGAAATTCCATCTAGTAAACAATTATAAGGAGCATCAGTCCAAAAAAGGCTGATGACTTCAAAAAATCTGGTCAGTGATGGAGCTCATTCAAATTGGAAATTTTACTTCCAGAAAAGGCTGATGAGTTCAAAAAATCTGGTCAGTGATGCTTGTTCAAATTTCAAATATTATCACCAGATTCAGGAAGAAAAACATGCTGCCATGTTTACACTTACATATCCCACCTGAAAGTGTAGGATATAAATAGCCCATGGCATGTTTAGTATGCTGATCATCGGATATTCATAGAACCACTCAATGATGATTACTAACACACAACTTAAGTTTGTACTTCCACAAATTGAAATGATAATATTAGCTCAACTCCTGAGCATAACTCACCCTTCCCCTTCAAAACTACTTTTTGACCAGGCTGTGTTCCAGCACGGACCTGCAAAAAAGGAAGAATGTAATCATGCCACTCACTGTAATAACAATTCTCTTACATAACCTACTGATTTTAGATTTTTGCCAATTAGAAGATTAAAATTACAATAAGGAATTTGGAAATGGACCTTAAGAACAACATCTCCTGTTAGTGTTGGGACTTGAACAGTTCCTCCTAAAATTGCCTGCAAAAGGTTAAAACCGCTTATAACCAACAAAATTAAAAGTTCAATATATTAAAGAGAGAGAGAGAAGCTTGGGGCTTGGGGTCTGAAAGCCTATGAAAAGGAACAGGCGTTAAACTCTTAATAATGTTATTCACATGGTATAATAGATATTCCTGGAATTTAGACTTTAGATATCAATTCAAGATGCTCTACAGGTTCCTGCTTGCAGAAAAAAATTTCTTTTGGTCGTTATGATGCTCACAATCGCTCATCAGCCAGTGATCTATGTCCACTTTGTAGTTAGATTTTGAATTCCATTGTCAGAAAGTCCAAAAAATCAAGAACTATAGATCCACATGTCAGTTCCAACTCTTGAACCTAGGAGCATCTCCAACCCAATCTTCTGGTTTTTCCTATGTGGCATGTTTAAACAAGAAGACTTCTTTCATATGTGGCAAAAAATATAAAATATAGAGTCCTCTTTCTGAACTTGCTCCAATGCAAGACTCCTTTCAGACATTCTTTCAGACATGAATTTTTTTTTTAATTAAAAAAAATTAATTTTTTTTTATTTTATCAATGTCAGAATTGGTGGAAAAAATAAACAAAATTGGCAGTAAAAATTAAAATATAAAAACAAAATTGGCGGAAATAAGAGGAATCGCCTAGTCAATTACCACAGGCAATATTCTCGAAAGAAGTCAGCCGCACGACCAAAGGCCAAGTTTTTAATTTTGATTATACGATAATTGTAATTTAAAAAAAAATATAATTTTTAATTATTTTTTGATGACGTGGATGGAAAGATATCCTCTAGATGACCCTCTAAAAGTAGAGGATCACATAGAGGATATCTTCCCAATAGAATGCCCCATCACCTCCACCTCATATTTGCATTGGAGAAGGTTTTTTTTGTTATTGCTGTGAAAGTCTATCTTTCCTACGTGTTTTTATTTTTACTAGATAGATGATTGAATTGGAGAAGCTCTAATGCATCTAAGATGATTTAGCATTTCTGCAATCAAGAAGAACTCTTACAGTATATCTCCAGATAGGATCATAAATCAAAACAAAGCATTTACATGAATTCCATTCAGTAAAGGAAAACCTTTTTCAGTCGTGAACTAATACCTGAGTGATACCCAGGACAGCATCAACATGAATATCACGCCCATCTCGTCGAAATACAGGGTCTTCGCGAACCTGATAACATTATCACAGTACAGCGCATCCAAAAAGAGAAATAGTATTAGATTCAGGAGCAAAATATGAAACCTAAATGAATCAAAAATCTTGAAGAAGCAGTGATGCCGCAAGGATAAAGGTTAAGCATGTCACCTACCTTGATATGAACATAGAGATCACCACGGCGGTTACCCTCAGGATCAGCCCCACCACTTCCGGTCACCTTTATTACTTCATCAGTATCTATTCCTGCAAATTATGACTGAATGGAATCAAGAATCATCCCACAAGGTAAACATCTATGATGGCCATGAGAATACCAAAACAAAATACAAAATTAACTCCTCTCCGTTTACCCTGCCAGCTGCTCCTCCCCCAAATCACCTCCCCTTACTGAGAGGCTGACTGATTTGGTCCCTACTTGTTTTGCTATAATAATAAATAAATAATGAAACACATCAAACCAGTCCTCTACACTGACACAGTGAGCATGACTTCAGAATCCTACAGTAAATTAAACAATAATTAGAAGCCCCAATACCTTTAACTTAACAATATAGTGATTGACATGCTTATCCCTGTGAATAGAAACCCGCCCAAAGAAACTACTCAAAATTCTCTCTTATCACTGTCTGTTCCCCAACTCTCTCTCTCTCTCTCTCTCTCTCTCTCTCCATATCAACAAAAATAACAGCAATTTTATCCGAACCTCTATCCTCACCTCATAAAACATGCCATGCTGCTCAAGGAAGCTCCATCAAGGGGACCCTTCTTACACTTTCATTTGTTCAGGAAAACCTTAAGTCGATTGATGGATCGGGCAGTTGCATGTGCATTTACTACGTTTCCAATATTGGCAGTACATGGAACTTGGCTCACTTGAAAACCAAGCAGAACAGTGAAAAATATAAGACAATGTTCCCCAGGCCTCCTAAGACCCCACTCGGATGACATTTTAAAACACCCCGAGAAAAACAACGAATGTGGTTATAGCATAGACGCCCATCCAACCTATACAAGCTTTCTAAACAATGAATATGTAGCATCAGCTCCCTTTTAGCTGAAAGGGAAAATAAACCTGATTCAAATCAGAATTTATCACAGGGCAATCACAAACAAAAATGAGCTTATAATGCAGGTGCTACAAATAGAAGATGGATTAACTTATGGACGCATCCAACAAATCTAAGGTCACAAAAATCAATATTGAGTCAAACTACAGAGTCATGCAACCTTTGTGGTTATAAAAGAACTGGTGTAGCATCAAGATCTCAAAGTTGAGGGGAAAAACAAATGATTAGTCTACCTCACAGCATGCACACACAGAAATGAACTGGTGGAGATATACAAATATAAGAAGGATTCATTTCTCGATATGTCAATTAAGGTAGAGGGCCACAAGATTAATTACCACTGAAACAGGAACTTTAACACATCCCTCTTCTAGGTATGGATGGCAATTTATCCAAACCCGACTATACCGCTTCTTTAGAAGTAGGTTTGGTAAGCAAATTCAAAAACCTGGCTGGTTTAGGAGAGGGTTAGGGCTGATCTATTGGGCCGCTCCTAAACCCGACCCGACCCGGTTTGTATACAATATTACCCTTAGTAATATTATTTACACTTTACCTTCCATATATAAACTCTCTAGGGTTTTCAAATTTCAGTTTTGAAATATTTAGGGTGGGTGCTAGTGATGAAGTTTGACTGCTTAATTTTCATTTTTTGTTTGTTTTGAGACTAAGTTAGGTTATTTAGTGCACTCCTTTTAATTTTTAAGCATTTTCTTTTGACAAAACTTAAGTGAATTGTGATGAGATTTTATGTAATATTTTCTTTATAATTCTTTTATCATATTACTGAAGTCTTTTCCCCTTTCTTTGTTAAGGAAAAAAAAAGTGGGTTGAATGGTAATTTGATTTTAGTTAATTTGATTTGGGCTTAATTAGGAAGTGTTTAAAATGTGTTGAATGGTAATTTAATTTTAGTTTATTTGATTTGGGCTTTTATTTAGAAAGTGTTTGGGTTGCTTGGGCATGGGCAAAGCTAAGGGATTGGACTTGGGCTTAATAGTTTTCGCAGGTAGGAGTAGGAGTTTCAGTTTAGCCGGTAGGAGAGGGTTAGGAGTTTGGCAGATCCAACCCAAACCCAACCTATTGCCATCCCTACCTCTAGGATTACAGCAATCACAGGATCGAACTCTCAACTACTGACAGGCACGAAAACCACAATGCAAGTTCATCAAATAACAAAGAATGTTGATCGACTAATTACCAATCAAGTACAATAACATAAGAGGATTTCTCCAGATAGGTGTGTGACGTGTAAGCGTACTTCGGAGACCATCTTTTTCTCCTTTGTGAGGGAGCTCAGAGTTTATGGACTAATCTGTTTCGAATGGTTGGGGAAGCTTGGCTCCGTCCTGGTTCTGTTTCTTCCTTTGTTTCTCCTTTCTTCAGATGCATTTTAAGGGTTTTGGAAGGAACAAAGAAGAAATTTTGTTCAGAGAATGCCGAGTGTTAATCATCTTGTGGTGCATGGGATAGAGAGAAATCTGAGAATATTCAAGCATGGTAGACATCTAGGCAGATGCTCTGAGAGAGAGAATAGTGTATATGACTTCTTTATGAGCCACGGTCAGGGGCGCCTATGGAGGAGTTCCCATTACTATTATATAGCAGTACTGGAGAGCCCCAATTTCTTGAGTTATTCTGTT
The DNA here is from genome assembly GCA_016624345.1 of Platycodon grandiflorus. NCBI lineage: Eukaryota > Viridiplantae > Streptophyta > Magnoliopsida > Asterales > Campanulaceae > Platycodon > Platycodon grandiflorus. The sequence continues at coordinate 665,672 of JACONP010000362.1, forward strand.
TTTACCATTTTTCCTTTGTATCAAGGACTTCTTGTCTGTCTCTTGTATCTTTCTTTTCTTATCTATTTTTAAACTTCTTTTCTTATCAAAACTATAAATAGTAATAATAATGGAACACGAAGGATTCACGATGTATTAATTCAATAAACTAACACTACCATCACATATAGACCAACTGAGGTATATACAAGTTTCAACACTCCAGGTCTGCCAGTTCATTCAGCTCATAGAAGTGTTCTCACAATTTGAAATAGTAAGAAATTGCCTAAACCAACTCATAATGGTCATACTAACCTAAAGGAGGCAAAATAATATTCAAACATCTCAAGACAGAGGTCTAAGCGATGCAAGATACTCGCAGGCACAATAAATGGCCAAGTAGAAGAAGCATTCAATGATAAACCAATAATTATAACATCATAATCCACAAAATACCTGGCATGATATTCAGATTGACTGACTTTGGTCCTCTCTTAACTCTCTGGCCATCGCACGACTTGCAAAAACTCTGTAGGCCAACCACTAAATTTTAGTATGTTAATAAACATTGCTGTTACAAATGATTGTGCACTGTATATACAAACATATCAGAAGGTACTCAAATCACATAGGACTTTTACTGACTCTAGGTCTAAGAAGTTGCACATCCAAAGAGTTATCTAATTTATGGATAAGTGTTACACTAAAAGATTGTACAACAAAATCGATGAGGAGTATGTCATAAAATATTGAGGAATCCTTCAAGTTCAAAAACCTAAAGCAATTAACTTTGACACCTTTTTGTTTTTGTTTTTTTTTAAAAGAAGAAATATTATAAATTAAAAAGAATGTACAACAAAATCGACGAGGAGTCCGTCATAAAAGGAGAAAAAAATAGAGGAGAATATTACATAAGTAAAGCATTCCAGTCCCGCTTAATCTTCAAAAAGGGAACCCGACTGAGAGCCCCTCTAGCATACGCCCAGAGAAGCCAAGAAAACCACCCTTTCCCAAAACAAAGACAACAAAACCACTTTAACCCTAAAAATTCTAAGAGTTCCTTTCCGTCTAAATACACCACATTATAGCGAAAACCCCACACTGCCACAAGATAGATCTGTCAAAACCCTTCCCAAAGCCTCTAAACTTCACCTGCAGAAACGAAGCAATAGAAGCAGGACTAACCCAAACAACTGCAGCTACACCCCAAATAAATTGGGCCAAAGACAACGGGCACAACCAAAGTGAAGAAACAAGTGATCATCAGATTCAGCATGACTCCTAGACATCACACACCAATCCGGAGAAATAGACTTACCAGGCCTATGCTTCATGTTGTTAGTGTTGAGTTTATTAAGCAAAAGGGGCCAAAAAAAGCAGTTATCTTAAAAGGAACCATGGGATTCCAAATAAAGGAAGACAAGAAAAATGGAGGAGTACATGGCTGTATCAAATGAGAATGATAAGATCAACACGAAAAATGACCCGTACCCTCAAACACCCAAATCCGAGAATCAGGATATAAAGGCAACCATACTTGGGAGAGTGTATCAAGAAGCATAACCACCTATGCCGCCTCCCGATCATTGAGATGGAAATCCCAGGAAATATTATGAGACCCACCCCTCACAACGAAGTCCGAAATTGGAGCCAAATGAGCCGAAGAGAGACGATACAAACGAGGAAACGCTGAACGCAAAGACACCTGTCCTGCCCACACATCTTCCCAAAACGAACACACTCCCCTGCCCTACCCGGAATCGAGTGTGGGGGAGAAACAAAGATAGAGGTGGATAAACTTCCATGGGCTTTTATGAGTCACTGAGCTGCTGATCGTAGTATCCCATCAATTCTGATGCAATCCAAATTTGCTCCTAATCACTTTATGCCATATAGACTACAGTTCTCTGGGAAAACGCCAAAGCCACTTACCCACAAGAGAGAAATTTTGATAGACCAGGTTCTGAATTGACATGCCACCCTCCTCCTTATGCAAGGACACACTACCCCCAAGCCACTAAGTGATCACGCTCACCTTCCCTCACCCCTTCTCACAGAAAGTCTCGCATAATACGCTAAATTCTATCTGCCACACAAACTGGGATCTTAAACAAAGTGAGAATATAAATTGGAGTACTCGACAGGCACAACCTAATGAGCATAAGCCGCTCAGTCGCTAAGCAATCCTCTCCACAACGAGATCCCAAAGGGAAGCAGCCTTCAGATTACCACCCAAAGAAACACCTAAGTAAGATATCAGCCAAGACAACACCCGACACCCAATCAAGGAAGCATAGACGGTCACCTCCTGAGACCCCATGTTAATTCCCACAATACCACACTTGGCAAGATTAGTCTTAAGACCAGAAATGGACTCGGAAATCTGAAGAAGAGTCTCGTTCTTAAAATTCCCGGTACCCTCGGTCAAAAAGAGAATGGCATCATATGTAAACTGTAAATGCGACAGCCTACATCTGAAAACACAATTAAATATTCCAATTTCAATAGTGCTTCTTGTTCTTACCTTGACAAATTTCCCACTACCACCGCATTGAGTGCAAGTTATTTGGATCCTAAAGGGACCAGTTTGTTGTGTCGTCTGTAAATAATGAAAAACCATATGTTAAACCGGAACCAAGTTTTCCATCAGCATCATTCAGGAATAAAATTAAAGGATACTGACCATGCCTGCTCCTTTACAGCGCCTACAAGTTTCGGGCCTGGTCCCAGGAGGAACACCAGTTCCACCTGCAAAATCAAGAACAAATGAAATGATTGAGAAAGAGAGCAGGTTGCCCTTTTTTCCAGGAGAAAAGAGGGCAGTTAGGGATCCTCATATTAAATACAAACTACAAGTTAAATGAATAAAAAGGAACTTTTTTGGTAAAGGAAACAAAATTGATTATGTATAGCAAGCATTTGTCATACCACAAGCTTCGCAATCCAACTCAGTTTGAAAATGAACACTTTTGTTACATCCTTGAACAGCTTCCATAAAGGAAAGTTCAAGTGCAATCTATGCAAGACAAAAAAAAAAAGAGTCAGATACAATCTTTAACACAAAAACAACCCATAAATAGATAACTAAGAACAGAACCTTAACATCCTTGCCCCCGAGGTTCCGACGCAAAGGATTAAACAGCTGCTCTCCAAGTAGAGTGATCACATGCAACCACAAGGAAATAAGTTGAAATCGCAAGATGAATTAAAATTGGAAGATGAAACTGTAATCTAACACAAAGTGTGCACATAGTTAATAAATCTAATGTACACAAAAGGGTCCAAAAACTAGAAAACTGAAATTCTTGCAAGACTGACTGCCAATAATCTAGCAAGATTTATCTAGAAATCGCTAATATCTGTAATTAACGTGCTTCACCCGCAATCTGTTTGTCAAAAGTAAGGGATAAGACAGTTCACTAAAGCAACATCAACTGGCACTAAACAAGAAAGCAAAGGCTCAGTCATATCTCTGTGTACTGGATTCATTTGGTCACTGGTGCATTCCTACTAAGAAATTGTTGTTTGGATGTAAACTTTTTATTGTTGTCAGACACAAATTTGGATGAAGTCCCACTTAAGTATTAAGGATTTCAGTAATTTTGTCTAAAACATCCTCCCACGAATTCTGGTCACATCATCTTTTGGTCTTGTATTTAATGAATGAGTCATCCTCTAGGATTGTACTCGAAACAGAATTTGAACAAGGGAACTGAAGTTCATATCTCTTCTTATTTTCTCTGTACTTGCATTTGATAAATGGGAAAGAATTCAAACTAAGATCAAATCTTGAACAAAAACACGAGGAATTTATAGATCTAAACCAGGATTTTTCTAGCAAAAGCACTAACAGAACAGACTACAAACTCTTTGATTATACTCCCTCTGTTCCATCCAAAGAGTCCGTGTTTGAAAAGTCTACTAATTAAAGGATATATAAGTATCATTAGAGTTGGTCATAATTACAAAAATACTTGAATATAGTCAAGATGCTTATAGTACATGTTGAGGGTAAATGCGAAGGATTATGGAGATTATATGCATAATTTTTGAGGGTGGACTCTTTAAGTGAAACATCCCAAAATAAAATAGTGAACTCTTTGCATGGAATGGAGGGAGTATATAAAACAAAAGCACTGAGAAATCAACCATGAATCTAAAAGTTTTAGATATAACAGAAATTGTCAAATTACATAACACAGGCAAAAACTAATTACAGATCATAAAAGAGGACCAGCATCCACCAAGAACAGGCAATGTGAAAGCTAGAACAAAGTGGAAGAAAAAAGTAAATCAACAAGAAGTTGATAATGGGTCGATTGATTGCCAAAAAAACAACTATATCAAAAGACCCAACCTTATTTAATCCTGAATACATACATATATATACATACATACATACATACATATATATATATATATATATATATACATATATATATATATACATATATATATATATATATATATTAAATGCTTATAAAACGAAGCCCAACATAAAGCACACAGCTTAATTGGTCATGAAAAAAATTCACAGCAGGACATGAAAGTAGAGGGTCAAACAGGTATGCATGGCAGGGGAGGGGAAACAGACAAATATTCCTCACTCTTTTTGAAGAAGATGACTGAAACAACTGAACCCTGAGGCTTCCAAATGCATACCGTACTCATATTCTCTTAATGGATTAACCATAAAAGCATTTAAACGTTCTAAGATAGGAATTACGGTTTTCTCAGCAAGACATAGATAAGGGAACTCAAATTCATCTAAAAAGGTACAAAGGTCTTCGAAAAATAGAAGTAATAGCAAATTCAAATAGATTTAGTATTTTGCACTCACATCGCTGAGATCCTGAAATGGATTCCCCCAACTGAAAGGATCTGGACCAGCTCCACCATTAACACTTGCTTCATAATTTTCATGTCCAAACTATAAGATTGTCCATAAGCAATACATGCATTAATATAAACAAGAAAAGACCGAGGAGTATGATTTAAAAAATTAGTCTAACCAATTAAAGTTTATGTAACAAAAATCATATGACATCAACAGAAGAGTTACAGGAAAACAATGGTAGGCAACTAATATTCATAATTCAGAAAAGTAAATGAGACTCTTTTCATAATGGAAAGGTAAAAGTAATTGGTACACCTGGTAAAGTCACGTGAAAAATAAAACTTCCCGAATAAATTGGTCACCTCCACATACATTGGTGTTAAAGAATGTGTCAAAGATGCATACTTTTAAGCTATTCCTCTCTTACCCCAAGCTTTCAATTTATTACCCACGCATTCCCTAAGCCTTTCTGTCTCCAAAACCAGAAATGTTAGACCTCTTTGTCTTCTCAACTTGCTCCGTCGAAAATCCACATAGAAAATGACAGTATAAATGGGATCCTCTTGATTTCTATATCCACATGCTTTTATTATTAATTTATTCTTACGGCCTACTGCTAAACTTGAGGCGCGTTAATGAAGTTACATGCAGATGCCTGGGTCATGCTTAGTTGTTCACCAACTTTCTGAATAGATTCCTTTGTAACTAATAATGATATTATGTAGCTTGAAGAAGAATGTTGCCACTTAAAAAATCAAGAGTGCAAAAACAAGGTCCAACAAGCTATACATGCATATATTTAAGTCTAAATCCATACTTGTAAGGCCTTTTGAAATGTACCGATTAAAAAAAGACTGGGCCATATAAACACACACATCTATCTATATACTTGTGAAGCCTTGAAGTTTTCGCATTAAAGAAAGGTTGTTATACACACACAAAGAGATTAGCAATGCAACAGCTTCGAATGTTTTGAGTGGTCCTGCAGAGTGGATTGCAAAAGGTAAACTAATGAACCTAATCACATATGCTTTTCAGAAAAGTAAGGAAATATGTACATCCAATTGTGCTGATCACCACTTACAGGGACCAAATACATCATAAAAATAATCAACACGATACAAGAACTACACCGAAGGCATGTTTGATCCCTGATCATCTTCTTTTACCTAATAGTTTAAACCTTTTTCTTGTTCGTTCATGCTCGGTTTCTCCCCTAAAAGTGGTAACTTTCCGTGTCCTCTTCTTAAGACTCATAATATAGGGTTTGGTGGGAAGGGAGTCGGGGGTGTGGGTGAGTGCTACACTGGTTGATATAGATTGAAAATTAGAGTTGATAAATGTGCTCCAAATTCTGCAGCTGCACTCCACTACACTATCATTTGAGGATAGTGTTTTTAGAAAATTGGAGAGACAATACCAACAAAAAGGAATGAGAGCGAGAGAAAAAGAGAAAGACAGAGCACTGAAGGCCATACTAGTTCAATCTGTGAACAAAAACTCTTGCTTCTATACTAGGTCCAGCTACCAACCAACTAATCAACCATGCCACCATAAATAAGGATGCTCAATAGTCCCACCAACACCTAATTAGAAACTACAGATATGGAAACATAGTGATGCATCACATGGGCTTGCTCATTCATCTTGCAACAACTTTGACATCATATATGCACGTATTTTGGATTCTCTTATGCTCTATATGACCCTCAAATGTTCAATCGAGTAAATGTAGTTGGTAAAAAAAAGAAAGAAAAGATGACACTTAGAATGCACAAGCTTGCTAACCTCAGTTGCATCAAAAAATATATAAGGATGCAAAGACCTATCAAAGTTCTCTACTTCTTTTCCCTAGGGGCCACTATGTGTTCACAATAACAGAGCCCAGAAGTTCCAACCTAGTTCAATCTAACAGCATACTAGACTCACTAGCTGACTAGCTAATCCACTACTGCACATGGTTCAATCATATAAGCTACCAAAACCGGGCTACCCATTTTGGCAATAAAACTATCTACTAGATTGGTCTCAAGAGATACTACACAGGAGAACAGCAAAAGTGAAAATAAACTTTCCTTCCACCTCGTGGTTGACAATAATAAGGTTCAAACTCAAACAGCAGGCTAAAGAGAAAAACTGAGACGTCTATTGATCATCCAAAGCCACTCAACTCAACTCAGCCTTTGTCCCAATCACTTATGGGTCAGTTATATGAATCCTTTTCCGCCGAAGCCAATCTGGCGCTTTATTTGGCCGAGACATTCCTTCTCCCAGGATAAGATAGGCTTCTTTGCCTAAACATTGAGATCTGTCTTTATGGTCGTGACTCCACGCTAGCAATCCAACAGGTGGATTTCCTTACGCAGATTGTAGACTTACCTTCTAATACTTCTAAGTCCTCAATCCAGTACATGCCAGACCAAATCTTTCAACTGAATTCCAATCCGCTTCAAGAATGGTCAATTTTATTTTATTTTTATAAGTAAGATATTTATAGAGAGAGAATGGTCAATTAATGAAATAAAAAGCTGAATGAGAACAACCTAAGAGAAACACTATTTTCCATTGTTGAGCAAGATAGCCACAACTTCAAAGCAAGACAAATTGCATAAAGGAGGCACATGAACTTAAGCATGAACGTCGAGTCAGACCTCCACAGAAAATCATCAACCATCATGCATGAAAACTTTTTAGGGGCTTGGCACAAACACGAACTAAAGGTGTATGTACTTAATTTAGTTTTTTTTTCTTTCTAGGAATTACAAGAAAGCTATTTCTTCCTCTTCATTTTCTGATTCTCTTTTTTTCTCCTGATAAGACGCAAACTGTTCTCTTTTGAAGTCTGTTTATTCTGACCACCTCAGAATTTTGCTGTATAAATCTAATAAATTAAGAAAAATTATAAAGCAAATATAGAGCAGAAAAAGCTAGCAATCACATCACATGTCAACATCTACACAGGCTCCTACGAAAAACAAGAATATGACATCGAAATAATGCTTTATCTGAACCTGATCATATTGGGATCGTTTTTCCTCATCTTTCAAAACCTGCAAAGATAAAGGTAGGAGAACTCAGTATTGCATTTTGACCATGTTACCCCAAGAGGTAACCAGTTTACTTGTCCTAGAAGTCTAGCAACACATTTGGTACCTCATATGCCTTTTGGATTTCTTGGAAATTCTTTTCTGCTTCCGGGTCATCTTTATTTGCATCTGGATGCCACTTCTTTGCTAGCTAGAGAACATTGCCAAATGGCATATGACAATTAGAAAATAAAGGCTCAGCAAATAAAACAGAACTTTAACAACTTATTCTGAAAGCCACTACTCAAAAGTTTTGTTCACGTAGAATAACTTTAAGAAAAAAATAAAGGACAACTAAAATAGCAACATTGGGAGCAGAAACCAACCGCATAATAAGATTTCTTTATTTCAGATGCAGTTGCATTCTTACTCACACCAAGCGTGTCATAATAATCTTTAGCTCTGTTTCCTGGTAAGCAATAGCAAAAAAGAGGATGAGAAAACTCAGTAAATGCCTGATCTAATGTCACATGTGCCACAAAAGAACCACATAAGCAAACAACATCAAAAGCAAAAATGAAGACCCAGAGAGTACAGGATTCATTACGTATTAAACAAGTAAAATCTCAACTTTGATTCCCAATTTCAGTGTCTGTGTCATTGTTCATCCATTAAATCACTTCCATGTGGAGTTCAATAAGTAACCAATCATTTTCGGACGCATAAGTTGGGATGTTTATTTCGGGATCCATAGCATTACTTTATCAAGCAAATAACAGTTCCATTACTCCGGGCAGCACTTAACCCCTCCCCTTACCCCAAAGAAAATGCAGGAAAACCATAAAATTAGTATCTTTTAATAAATTTCCAGAGGACGAATTCCATCCTAGCTAACTGATTCATTTCATTATACATAAAACATTTACCTCATTCGAACAGGATGGAAGCAACAGAAAAATAAAATGTAGAATATATACATAATACATACTATACAAATATATATATATATATATATATATATATAACAGGAAATTACCAGTGGTATGAATTGTTCTGGCAGCGCCAAAATCGAACTTAATAATTCCGGGCCGCAACCAGTCTGGCTGATTGACTGTTACCAAACAAAGCAGGCAAAAAGAAAACATAATTAAAAATAATAAAGACTTTCTTGTCAGTAATACAATGTTAAAAACATTCCAAACGATAACAAAAAAAATAAATAAAATCCCTTCTAACCAATTTTATAATTAGGGCTTGCAAAAATCCGATTTTGGCTGAAAATTGCTGAACCAAACTTTCTATAACCCCCTCGAATTAGCGATTCGTATAACTGCAATCAAAATTTCAAAACATCAACACGTCGACACAAATGCATTTGCAGAGAGAGAGGGGTGGGGGAGAGAACTTACAGGGGATGGAGCATCGATAGAGCGGCGAGCGAGCCATGAGAGGAATTTGACGCCATTGGAGTTAACCATTTTGGGATTTTACAATTTATTTGAGGAATTTGGCTTTTCGTGTTCGAGTGGTTTTTGTTAAACCCTAGAGAAACCCTAATTGCAGGGGGCTCTGGTTTTGACGAGAAGAAGGGACCACTCTCAAGGTTCCCTGCTCTTAGAAGGTTCTAGTGGACTCGAGTTAACTGTTTTAAAGTTAAATTTTGAATAGACGACTTTTTTGTTACTCTCCTAATACTACGGAGTACTGCGTATGTACTATGGAGCACTGTTTGGCACCAAAACCAACTAACTGCAAGACATAAGTCGGTTATTTCCAAGGTTTTGGACTTTTGAAGCCTTTTTTTAAAAAAATAAATTACGAGTCGATATCTGTTGTAGAGCATTCAATCGTTCGATATATATATATTTTTTTGTTTAAGTTCTTTTTAAGTGATAAATTGATTATTTATTTTAAAACTATTTCTTATCAATATATTACGCTTTTAAATGTATTTTGTGCATCATGTAAAATGTGCATCATTAATATATTTTATGATTTTTGTATTAAAAAATACATCGTTTGCCATGTCAAGTATAAAATGTGCATCATAATATATTTTTGTGAATTTTAAGTAAGAAATGTGCATTGTCATGCATAATTTTGTGCATCGTTAAGTATAACAGTACTAATTCAGTTTTTTTGTTAAGAAATGTGCATCGTCAATGTATAACAGTACTATTTCATTATAATTTTTTTGCATCGTCAAGTAAAACTGTATTATTTTCAGTATATTCTTTTGTGCATCGTGAATTATAATTTTTGTGCATCGTCAACTGTAATTTAAAAAAATAGAAATTACACAATGTTTATTAGCACAGATTCATAAAAGTAATTTGTAATACTAACCTGATACTTCGTTTTTGTTGGTTCCGGTGGTTATTGCCTTCTTTACAGTGCTCTTTTGTAGTTGAGAAGACATTTTTTCTCTGTTTGATAGTAATTCACGATAATGTTTTTAAAAGTTTTTGCAAAATTTTCGAAGGGTTTTAAGATTTTTTGCTTTTATTTTTGAAGTGAAGATGTATTTTTTTACTATGTGTTTTGAAGTGAAGGGGGGTTAGTTTGTTTTCTAGTCGATGCACAATTCTTGGTGCATCGTCAAATGAAAAAAGGTAATTTGTGTATCGTTTTTATTTACGATGCACAGTGTGGGCTTTCATGACTTATGTGCATTGTCTTGTATTGCACAGCGTGCACTGTTCCCTGTTTTTAAATGGCATAGATGACATTTCGCAAAAAAAAATGTCATTTAGCGATTGAAAACAATTATAGTGGACTTTAACGAATGAAAATTATTTAAAAGGGACCAGCTCGAATTTTGCCCTTTTTTTTTTATGTAGTATCCAAAATATTCTTGAAAAAAAAAAGCTAATCACATACTAGTAAATAGGGCAAAATTTGGGCCGGTTCCCTTTAGAGAATTTTCAACCATTTAAGGACACAATAATTGTTTTCAACAAAAAAATGACATTTTTGTTGCGAAATGTCATCCATGCCCTTAAAAAATACGAAATAGTGCACGCTGTGCATCACAAAAGCAAAAAATGATGCATCACAACACAACACGATGCACATAAAACACGGAACGACAAACTGTGCATCGCAAAACAAAAAACCGATGCATCGCAACACAAGACGATGCACAAATTACCTTTTTCCATTTACGATGCACAACTTTCAAACACGTACGATGCATCACATCGCATCCTTCTAACACATACGCATTTCATCAGCTTTCAGACCACAAAAACAAACTAACCTTCTTCACTTCAAAAACACAACAATCTTTACTTCAAATGGAGCAAAAAATCTTAAAACTCTTCAAAAATTTTGCAAAAACATTATGAAATTTTATTGGTTATATTCCAAATGATTTTTGCATCGTCATTTAGAGACGTTCTCAACCTCTAATTGTAAGATGTTTTACGATGTCTGAATATCATGTTAGCATCCATCCGCTGCACAACATTTTTTCAACAAATCAATAGGTTGTGTAACATCTACTGCTACTTACGGTTGTTCAGTGGAGTCGGATTTGAGTTCCAAAAAGTACTCACACATATCTTTTAGCAAAATTTTCTCTGAAAAAGTTTGAATCCAGGATTTTATATGATCTTAGACATTTATCCTCAAAAGTTGAAGAAGTTTTCAGGTACGTAATACATTTTATAAATGTACTTTTTGTTTAACACTTCCTGAATAGAGTGCAATATGTATATATTTGCATAAAAATTATGTTTTTAATACATCGCGATGTTGATGGAAGCATTGCTAATGATTGAGTGTGCAAAGAACAGAGCAAAAAATGGGTAATGCAATGATTTTGTACGGAAAAAATGTGTAACAAACACTATTTTTTATTTACAAACTTTACATTTTGCATATTATTCCTCTCTTTTTATGAATCTTGCTGATAAACATTATGTAATTTCTATCTTTTTTAAAATTACGTTTGCGATGCACACGTTTTGTGCATCATGATGCACAAAGTTGTAGTATAAAAATACTATTTTTGTGCATCGCGATGTACAACCTTTTTTCTTGATGCACAACTTTTTAGACTTAAACAAGTTTCGTCAATCATTTAAAAACTCTTTCAGATTATACAAGAATAAATGTCTCTTAGAATTCTACAAGAAGGATAAAATGTCTTTTTAAATTCTAAAAAGAAGTTACTGTCCAATTATCAAATGCAAAAAACTTACAATTATTACAGTTGACGATGCATAAAAAAACACTTCACGATGCACATATTATACTGAAATAGTACTGTTATAATTGACAATGCACAAAATTATATTTGACAATGCAAATTTCTTAACACAAATTATTCTGAAATAGTCATGTTATAATTGACGATGCACAAAATTATACGATGCACATTTTTTAACACAAATTCACAAAATTACATTGACGATGCACATTTTATACTGACGATGCATATTTCTCAGCCGGTGGAAGGGCTGCAATGAGGGAGAGAAATGTGGTTGTTCATCCGCTTCCAAGGATCAGGGATAATGTGAAATAAGTCATCTTCTATTGCTAAGTAGAAAGCTTGACCCGACTTTGGTGTTGGTTGTATATTAAGATAGTTTTGCAAAATAGTTTAATCGTTAGCTCGGTGGCTAGTGAAAGTAGTGTTAAATCTTTTTGTCCCATGGCCCATGTTATAGGATAGGGCCACCCCATGTACATAGACAAGATTTTCCTATTCCATACCACCAAATTCATGCCATAGAATGTCAATTGTATGCTATGGATTGTATTCTTGATAACTTTTGTAATAACAATAGGAATTAATAAAAATTACAACTATTACAATTGACAATGCATAAAAATACTTCACGATGCACATATTATAATTGACGATGTACATATTATACTAAAATAATACTGTTATAATTGACGATGCACAAAATTATACTTGACGATGCACATTTCTTAACACAAATTATACTAAAAAGGTACTGTTATAATTGACGATGCACAAAATTATACTTGACGATGTACATTTCTTAACACAAATTCACAAAATTACATTGATGATGCACATTTTATAATGACGATTCACATTTCTTAACGATGCACAATTCGCACACATGACGATGCACAATTTACACTTAAAAACATCATTTCTTATTACGGGGACAGTTTTGGAACAAATTGTCAATTTATCATTTAAAGTGGATTTAAGCGGTTAAAAATAATTATAGTGGACTTAAGCGGTTGTAAATTGTCTAAAGGGGACCGACTCGCAATTTTTCCTAGTAAATAGCAACTACTCACATTTTAAAAAGCAACCATCCATAATTTTACTTTTGCTCATCCACACAAAAGAAAAAAATCTCAATAATTATAAAACTAAAAATATTTAAAAAATAATTAAAAAAAAAACTGAATTTGCACACGCACGTGCATAGAAAAGTAGTATTGCTACATCAATAACAAGTATTAATAAAAACATTCTTTAGAATGTTGTACACTCGTCAACACTACAATACATTAAAATATGATATTTACGAATTTTGTTGATTTAAATCAGTCACCTAACTCCACGCCAGGTCATTCTATTCACGCTCTATTCGATTTATATTGGCAACGAATCATCATTCTGGGCGGCGGTCAGAATTCTTCGTTGAGTGCTTGTGAAACTTCTTATGTTTCCTTTTCAATTAGACTATTCAACTTCTAATACATTTGTCATTTACAAGGGTATAATTGGGAAGTTATAACTAATTAATAGGTTTTGGATATATATATATATATATATATGACGGGTTAATTATGGCGCCCTCCCACGAGATTTTCCCAAATTGCAGCGCCCTCTCAAACGTTTGGATAATACACAGGAAGAACCCAAGAACAAATTATCGTTAACGTTGACCATCAAATCAAGGTAATGTTGTCATTCTACATAATATGTAAGGGAGGGAAATTATACAAACCCAAAAACCAGTCGCTCTATTCTTCTCGTTACTGAACTTCCTCAATAAATTTAATACCCACATCAAATTCATCAACATATAATACAAAACCATATCAATGGTAATACTGTGTCGGTAGGCCGATTCATCAAACTCCACCTTTCCCTTTTTGAACTAAAGCACTCACAGTAGAACTCTGTATACCTGAATGACTTAATCAATCTTTATTGAAGCAAACTCAGGCTTATTTAGCCTTTACAAAATAACAAGTTAAAAAGTAAAACAACCACGTTCTACAAATGTGATACATGTTACAAAATAAATCAAACACTACAGATTGTTCCTAAAATGTATGAACTCTTATTAACAACTATTTGACTAGGTCAAAGCTGACTAAGCAAGACTCCTAACAAATTGAATGACATAAACTTAACATATCCTCCCCTCAGTTTAAACCAGGTACTTCGCAAACCCCAAGCTCACTTTTCAACTTTAAGAAGATATCAAGTTTCAGAGGTTTGATCAGTATATAAGCAACTTGATCACTTTAACCACAATGAATCAACTTCACTACTCCATCATTTACAAGATCCCTCAAGAAATGAAATCGAACACATATGTGTTTACATCTTCCATATAAGACCAGATTCTTGGACAATTTTATAGTTGAACTGTTATCACACAGAATAGTATTGCACTGACCTTGTGTACAACCAATTCTTCAATACTGTCTGCATCTAAACACATTGACAAGCACAAGCAGCTGCAGCGACATACTCTGCTTCGGTGGTAGACAAGTCACCACTGGTTGTTTCTTTGAAGTTCATGGCACGACTCCATTACCCAGCATAAACACATTGCCAGATTTACTCCTGCTATCATCCGTGTCTCTGGTAATCACTATTAGTTTACCCTAATATTTCTTTTGTTCCTCCTCCTCTTTTATAAAACATATCCAAACTTACCATTCCTTTTAAGTAACGAAATACTCTTTTAGCTACATGTGAAGATTGGCCATGAATCTGCTCAAGAGACGTACCACTTACATCAAATTCGGCCTGGTTGCTGTGATGTATAGTAAACTTCCAATGAGTTGCTTGTAAGTTATGACACCATTTGTTACACCCTTTCCTTTAGTTGGCTTGCAACAAAAAACAATGGGATTTTTTACCGAATTTCCATTCTGCAAACCAAACCTCTCCGGTAGCTTACGAGCATATTTTCATTGACTCAAATAAATGCCCTCTTCCCTTTGTATAACTTCAACTCCAAGAAAGTATGCCATCCTTCCTAGATCAGTCATCTCAAACTCTTTCTTCATTGAAGCCTTAAAGCCCTTAATCATGTAAGCACTATTTTCAGTAAAGATTAAATCACCGACATATAAGCTTACTATTCAAATTTTCTGACCTCCTTCTTCTTTCTTCACAAAAAACGTGTGTTCATGATAGCACTTTTTAAAGCCCTCTTTGACAAAATATGCTTCGATTCTGCTGTACCAAGCATGTGGTGCTTGTTTCAAACCATAGTGCATCTTCTTGGGTTTATACACTTTTTCATATTCTCCTCTTTGAATGTACCCCAAAGGTTGATCCTCATAAACATCTTCAGACAACTCGCCATGAAGATATGAACTTCTTACGTCGAGTTGATGTACAACCCAACCTTTTTGTGTAGATAGAGCTAACATCATTCAAATGGTGTCCCATCTTGCCACCAGAGCAAAGACTTCATTATAGTTTACTCCCTACTGTTGTGCATAGCCCTTAGCCACTAATCTCACTTTATATTTATCAATTTTTTCTACTTCTTTTAGTTTGGTTTAAAAAACCCATTTCACACCAATCTTTTTCACTCCTTCTCGCAAGGTAGTAAGTTTCTATGCTCCATTTTTATGGATTCAATTTCTAAATCCATTGCACGTCTATACTTTGCATTCTTCTCAGCTTCCTCAAAAAAGCTAGGGTCTTTAACGAAAGTAAACATTGCTAGCTAGTTCACCTCTTTTTCTTCTGATAACCCTTCACCAGATTCATAATCTTGTACCCTGGTGGTCGTCGATTTCTAACTCTAAGTGGAGTTGGTGAACCCTCTCTTGATGTGTCACTAGAGGAAGGATTGGTAGTTGGTTCATTATCACCTTCTATCTCAATATCTTATTCAGTTTCTTCATCATCATCCTCCCAAGTTAGAACATCTTGCTTCATTTCTTCAATTGTCTTCCCCTAATTCTTACTCTCGTCTTTTTCAAATCTAATATATCTGTTTACAATAATTTCTTGCAACTGGATCAAATAATCTATATATTTTAGATTCCTCACTAACTCTAAGAAGTACACACTGAATTCTTTTATCATCTAGCTTTTTCATTTTTTGTTCTGGTTCATAAAAGTGAGCAAGACATCCAAAAGTTTTAAAGTAGTCCACCTTAGGCTTCACTTCATTCTACACTTTTTCTAGGGTCTTATCCTTTAACACCGAAGGGCTTTGATTAATGACCAGACCACCACAGCTTCTGGCCAAAATTTCTTGGGCATTTATTTGTCACAAAGCAAGCACCTTACCATATTCATAATGGATCACTTTTTGCGCGCCGCTATACCCCATTCTGTTGTGGGTAAAGGATGTCATTAACTGCCTACTAATACCATTAACTTTATAAAAATCATTGAATTCATTAGAGGTAAACTCTCCCCTTTTATCAGTTTGTAGGCAACATATTGATGCATTAGACTCCTTCTTAACTAGACTCTTATAAAAATTGAAAATTGTAAATGCTTCAGACTTGTCTAACATAAAATATATCCATACCTTTCGACTAAAGTCATCAATAATGTTAAAATATACTAGTTGTTATTGTTGGACGCTGGTGTAATTTCAGACCACAAAGACTGATGTGATCCAACGAGAACCTTGACGAGCTCAAGATTTTCATGAATTTTCTTTTTTATTTCCTTTTATTTAGTGCTATTTAAGAGTTAATTATGCTTGAAAATATTATTATTTGTGTATTTGTGCTTCAATGTAGGTTTTCAAGGAATTAACGTGCTTTCAAGGATTTTAGCATGAAGTTTAAGGCAATTTCGGACTGCAAAGTTGAGCCACAAATTATCCTGTCAAAGTCCGTCAAGTTAGCCAAGGCAAAATGTGCTAACGGTGGGCTAACAGAGCTAACGGAGGACTGAATTAGCCTGGAGGGGGAAGGACTTCGGGAGTCATCTACAGAAAGGCAGAGGCACCGGAGCAAAAAGCCAAAATATTCATTTATTTGGTGGCAGCTCCACAGCGCGCCACATGTCCGCTCCGCCCCATGGAGCCCTATTGACCCGTGAGATTCTCCCATGGAGCCCTATTGATCCGGCCCAGATCCAGCTTATCAGCCATCTTTCACACCCATTTCCCTTCACAACTTCACCCATTTACCCACCAGCTGATCCGTGGATTAGTCATCCATCATATCCAGCCATCCTCTACCCATTCGGATCAACCATCTTCATCAGCAGACCCCAGTAGTCTTCACTCCGTTCCAGCAGCCCCCTGAAACTTCTAATTAATTCCCATTTTGTCATTAGCTTCCTTGGTACGGTTTGAGATTTCCTATATCTCCAAGCAGCCCAGATCTGAAAAATTATCAAGTCCCTTAGGGGCTGAAAAGCCTTTTGGGGGCAATAGCTCCTTCACCCCAAATTTCTATCCTTCCTCCATTGATTGATCACCATTGAAGGTTTGTAACTTCAAATCAAGGGCCAACGAAGCATCTACAAGTGATTTTAACCCCGGATCTCGGCATTGCTTGCAGCTTTGTCTGTTAAATTCTTCCGATCTATATTTTGATATTTCTAGGGTTGAATGATTTTGTAATTTGTGAAATTGGCTTTGTGCTTAACGATTTATGGAAAACAATTAATTTTCTATGTTGTTGTACTGTTCTAATTTAATCTCTCTCTCTATTTAGTACATAGGCATGCTAGGTTATTAATTTGTGGGCTTAATGCTTTTAATTAATTTATCACTAATTAATCGATTTGAGAAATGTTTGGATCCGCAAGAGCGACCTTGCATTTTGGACCAAGAAAATTAGTAGTTGGTGTTTTGTGACACACACCGATAGTTATGGGAGTACTTGTTTTGTGAAGCGATCAATTCACCTTTCTATTCGCGAGGTAGAAAATTAGGGTTTTTACCCATTTTCGATGTCCCAGTTACTGGCATGCCTTGTAGAAAAATAGAGAGATTATTTCTCTACCCATTATTACCCATTATCTTAGTTATTATTGTGTGCTCTTAATGCTTTTAATTGAGTCATGAACCATTAGATGATTTCTAGAATTATAGGGTAAGATGCGAGAGCCCGTCCTATAATTCTAAAAATCACAATAATTGTCTTTATGACACCAGACCGAGAGGTAACGAAGGCTCTTAGATAGTCATTGGGTGCTTGAGCGATAATGCGGCTATTCTTTCCTTGCTATAAGATGCGAGAGCCCGTAGTGGGAATTGATAGCTAGACTCGCTATAAGATGCGAGAGCCCATAGTGAATACTATCAACGTGCGCCCGACTACCAAGACTTGAGTTAAAGAAAAGTATTTAAATTAATCACGAGCTAGACTAGAAATATTGCATTCCTATAATCTTATCTTTAAATCTTGATTTGTTGTTGCCAAAACATTTTGCGACCATGTAAATATTAATTACTTTATTTTATTTTTAGCTTTTAGTTTTTATTCTGAATTTTTTTTGGCTCAAATATAATTAGTTAGCCCAATTTCGGTACTTAGTCGGGGTGAAAATTACGTACATTCCCTGTGGATCGATAACTCGTACTTAGGTACACTTTATTACTTGATACGACAGGGTACTCTTGCCCTAGTTGCATTTATTTGAACACATCAAACCCACAAGTTATTGGAACTTAGAACCTACGTCGAGATGACAAACTCGCGGAAAACGTACGCCCAAGGACTTGGAAAACAATTTGATGAAGACCTCAACCCCTAACCCTCAATGGAATTAAGAACCTCGGATAAAGATTCAAGACCCTTAACTATGTTTAGTTAAGAACCAAGAATGTAAAATTTCCACAAACTAATTCAAGTTTGCAATGTTCTAACAGAATGTGTATAACACACAAGAGAAAACCTCATGGCTTGTATTGAAGAAAAAACGTCTAACTACAATCTGAAAAGAGGGCGCTTATTTATAGGCTTAGCTAAACAAATCCAATCAATCCTAGGAAAGTATTTAGAGTCCTAACAAAATTATGAGTTATTCTAGGAAAATAATTAAAACTATTTATAAAAAAGAATCCTAATTATCTAGGAAATATAAAAGTAAACTCCAAGTCTTGTAAAGAAACAAGATAGACACGGCTTGGACTTTACAAGGAGGCGCCAATGTGAAAGTAATGTTAGGACACGCTAGTGTGAATGCAATAGGATGGAACACGTCAGTGTGAATGCAATAGGTTGGCCGCCCCTTCTTCTTTTACTAACCCTTATTGGGCTCTTAATGGGTTTCAATAATATTCAGCACTTTGGCCTCTCCAAATGTCTCCCATGCTTGGACTTGATTCTAACTTTGGCAACAAGCCTTGATAAGGCTTGATTCATCTTTTTAGCCCTTGCCCTTATAATTGGTCCAATCTTGAGCTGCAAAGGATCTTGGTTGGCTTGGCTTAATGGATCCTTGTTGGTGTTGCTCGATGATCCTCCATCATTCCCTCCTCCTTTGGATGGATTTGTACACAAATCAGCCTCATCACCTACATCAAAAGGAGATAAATCAACAACATTAAAAGAGTCACCAATATTATCATACTCACCGGGTAAGTCAAGCTTGTAGGCATTGTTATTAATCCTTGCAATTACTTGAAATGGTCCATCTCCCCTTGGTTGAAGAGTTTGGACTTTCTTTAGGAAGGAAACCTTTATTTTCTAAGGTGCAACCATACCCAATCGCCAAGTTCAAACACAACTTGTTTCCTTCCTTTGTTTGCTTGTTTCACATATTGCTCAGTTATCTTCTCAATATTTTGCTTCACCTTTTTATGCAACTGTTGAACCAACTTTGCTTTTGCCTTTCTGTTAGGTCCATGTTTATATGCTCAGAGTATAGGCTAGGGGGGGTGAATAGCCTATATGACCTTTATTAAAAATTTCATTTGATTTATAGATTATGTTGAGGGTTAAGGATGAATTAGATAGGTCATCTTCCATATTTAAGCAACATAGCTAATATTGAGAGATCAGCTGATGTACAATTAGCAGTTTTCAAAGAATGCTGGTGGAAGATTTGTTATACTTTGCTAATGTTAAAAGAATAAAGCAGCAGAATAATTTGCAGCAAATGTATAACTTAAAAGATTAAAGTAGCTGGAAACAAATAGGTACAAGTATATCATAATAGCAAGCTTAAATCTTATATTAGATGCAGTGATTACTTTCCTTAATCAGATTGCACAACATATGAAAACATATATTATAGGAAAGATAAGAAAAGGCTGAATGTAAGTATATATATATTTTATATTATAATTCAGCAGATGTTTGCTCAAAGACAAACATGCTTAGTACATTAACCTAGACTCTCTAACCTAGCAATCTCCCCGGGGTAGAAAGAAAGTCAATTGGGATGCCGAGAAGACTTATAACCAATCCTCATCCTTTAACTCTCGCTAAGTACCTTGGGAAAAGTACATGGTAGATCAAAGGGGAGGCGGATGTGAGAAGAGGATATTATGGGTTGTTCAAATAACTAGTATTTGAACAACTGAGTGCAAAGCACTCGGCCAATTGTGATGACAATTCATTACACAATCAACAGCCCTTATGATGTAGTATAATTCTGCTGATATGAATGCAATATGGATTATTAGGCTCTGGTTCTTCATCGGACATCTTCAAGTTTGGTCAGTCTTCAACGATGAGCAGGATGCTTAGTCTCTAGCTATGGATTTCAAAGTATAGCTGCTGAAGAGACTGAGTCTTTCGAAGGAAGAAAGAACTCAAATCAAGAAAGGAGTTCTTGATTAAGCAGAGCTTCTTTACCTTAGGAATTTCAGATTTCTCTCCCACAAAGTGTTTGTTCTTACACTTTTGTTTTTTCCACTCTAAGTGTTCTATGCTTGAAGCTTCGCTCTTGTACACTTACAAGGATGAGGGAAGAGAGGTTTCTTTTATAGGCGGAGAAGAAAATAGAGACGTTGAAGCTTGGATGAATTTTTGCCCATTGAAAAGTACTGATTTATCAGAACATCAGAGTGTACTGAAGGAACTGTTGGGCAAAGACCTTTATGTGAGCTTTATCTTGAAGTTTGTCCTGGAATCAAGCTAAAAGGATGGGACCTGAAGAAGAAATGTCTTCTGGATAATAGTGAAGGCGCAGACATCGATGTGTATCTTGAGCTGTCAGGAAGATCTTGTAATGAATCTATTTTGAATTGTAGCTTCGAGCAACGACCGATGTTCCTCTTGAGAATTATCAGCATTCTTGCATTTGTCTGATGAAGGACATGGCTGATACTGGAGTAACTGCTACTATAGAACTGCTGATGTGAAGATTGCTGATGAGACATTGCTGGTAGAAATATTGCAGGTGAGACTTTGCTTGTGAGAATGTCTACTGGCGCTGGTAGAGCTAAACCATATAAAAAGTCATCAATATTCGGTAGGACACAGACTCGGACATGTGCAATGACTTCTGAGTCTAAAGACCTATGTAATGTTTCAGCAAGTTGCCACACTAACCGGTACGCAGCCCTTTTAGCCCTTTGTGAAACATGCGTTGTAATGAGAATAAACAAATCACTGTGTTGGAATATGCCATCATATATATCAGTTGTTTTACAGGCATATTCCTAACACTTTCCATCTAGGCTTGTCCTTTTATCCACGAGTATTGACAATAAATCAAGTAGACTAAAAGGATTAAAACCATAAACAATCTCAAAAGGTGAATAATGAGTAGCAGAATGAACATGACGATTATATGCAAACTTAACAAATGGTAAACACTCCTCCCAACTTTTCAAGTTCTTTTGGACAATGGTTCGCAAAAGTTGTGGCAAAGTCATATTAACTACTTTTGTTTGACCATTGGTTTGTGAATGATACGGTAGAAAATAGCAACTTTGTGCTCAATTTACTCCAAAGAACACGCCATAAGTGACTCAAAAAATTCACATTCCTATCACTTATAATGGTACGTGGAACACCATGCAAACGAACAATTTCTTTAAAGAACAAATCAACAACATGAGATGCGTTATCCATTTTATGACATGCAATGAAGTGTGCCATTTTTGAAAATCTGTCCACTACCATAAAAATAGAATCTTTACCACTCCTAGACCTAGGCAAACCAAGCACAAAATCCATGGATATATCTACCCAAGGCTCACTAGGAATGGGCAATGGTTTATACAAACCATGAGGTGCACTTTTTGACTTTGCTTGTTTACAAGTCACATAATTTCCGCACACCTTTTCAACATCATGCCGTATGTGGGGTCAAAAGAGGTGTTCTTTCAGCACATCTAAAGTCTTGGTAACACCAAAGTGTCCCATCAATTCTCCACCATGGGCCTCACGCACAAACATTTCACGAATAGAACATTGAAGAATCCAAAGTTTGTTTTCTTTAAATAAGAACCCCTTATGTCTATAGAACTTGTCAAAACCAACATGCTCACATGCAACAAAGATAGTAGCAAAATCATAATCATGAGCATACAATTCCTTAATATAATCAAATCCAAGAAATTTAGATTCCAACATGGTAATCAAAGTATATCGCCTAGACAAAGCATCGGCTACAATGTTATTATTATTTTTTTTATACTTGATCACATATGGTAATCCATAAATGAATTCGACCCACTTGGCATGTCTCTTACTCAACTTAGTTTGACCCTTCAAGTATTTCAAAGATTCATGATCGGTGTGCATTATAAACTCTTTAAGCCAAGGATAATGTTGCCAAGTTTCAAGTGCCCTAACTAATGCATACAACTCTTTGTCATACGTTGGATAATTCAATTGTGCATTTTTTTTCTTCAGTTTTTCACTAAAATAAGCTACAGGTTTTCCATTTTGTACCAAAACAACCCCTATACCTATTTTGGATGCATCATACTCAAGTTCAAAAACACAATCAAAATTAGGCAAAGCAAGAATTATTGCACTAGTCAGTTGTTCTTTGAGAAGATCAAAAGCTTTTTGTTGTTTCTCACCGCAATGAAATTTTATTTCTTTTTTGACCAATTCATTCAATGGTGCGGCTATGCTACTAAAGTTCTTTACAAAACGATAATAAAAGCTAGCAACACCATGAAAACTACGTACTTCAGTCACACTTTTTGGGGTTGTCCACTCTTGAATGATCTTGATCTTCTCATTATCAACTTCAATTCCATTAGCACTCACAATGAAACCAAGGAATGTAACCTTTTCCATGCAAAAGAAACACTTTTTCAGATTAGCATGCAAAGACTCCTTTTTCAAAATTTTCAATACATGACGCAAATGGATGAAGTGTTCTTCTATGCTACGACTATAAATCAAGATATCATCAAAATACACCACAACAAAGTTATTAATGAACTCACGTAGTACATGATTCATCAATCTCATGAAAGTACTAGGTGCATTGGTAAGCCTAAAAGACATGGCTAACCACTCATATAAACTAAACTTAGTTTAAAAGTGGTTTTTCATTCATCACCCTCTTTAATTCTGATTTGATCAGCTTAGGAAGGCTGAGAAACAAACAGAAAACTATATAAGATGGTTAAATTCTATTAAACATCAGTCAAATGTTCATATACCTACTGAAAAGCAGAGATCGCCAAGAAGCAAACTATTCAGCCGACTGATAACAATCAGTTAGTTGACACGAAACCGGCTGATCTCAAAGGTGTCAACAAAAGACTAATGGGTACTAAATTTAGACTTGTCAAGTTTGTTCCTCCTAAGTCTACCTAGTGGGTTCCAGCAGAACCAAAGCCTAAACCAAAAGTGGCTGAACCAAGTGGTCAACACAAGTGTCATACTTGATTTTGTTTAGGTCATTTGGCCCATGAATGTTTATTTAGGTTTTCCCCTTCTAAAAGGGTCAACTTTTCAAAGGTTAGGCAAGTATGGTTGCCCAAGGATGCTAACCCTTCGGACCCAAATAAATAAAGGGTACCATGATAAAATCTCCTATGTCAGGTATGCTTTGTAGCTGCTAATCAAGCTTCAGATGAATGAATCTTGAATAGTGGATGTTCAAGACACATAACTGGATCAGCTAACCTTTTGACTGACATAGTTGAAGCCAAAGAACCCTCAGTCATCTTTGGAGATAACTCAAAAGTAAAAAACATTGGGTATGGTTCAATCGTAAGAGGGTCAGTCAAGATTAAAAAGGTATCACTAGTTGATGGGCTAAAACACAACCTGCTCAGCATATCATAATTTTGTGATAAATGTATGGCATATATTTTTACTTTCACACACCGCTTTGTCAAAAATACCACAACCAATGAAGTTTTGCTTACAAGGTCAAGAAAAAGAAATGTTTTTGCTATTGACTTATTTTTCGTTAATAACATTTCTCAAGTATGCCTCATTGCTAAAAATTCTTTTGAAACCTTTTGGCTTTGGCACAAAAGGCTCTCACACTTAAATTTTAAATATTTTTCAAAGCTTTCAAAAGGATATTTAGTTAATGGTTTACCTCCAGTAAACTTCCCACATGACAAAAAATATAGAGCCTGTGCACTTGGTAAGCCTGTGCACTTGGTAAGCTTACAAAATCATCTTTCAAACCCAAACCATGTCTTTCAACCACACGTATACTTCAACTGTTGCACATGGATCTTTTTGGTCCTGTTACACCTTCTAGCTTAGGTAGAAACAGGTACACTCTGGTGGTTGTGGATGACTTTCGAAGATACACATGGGTGGAGATGATAACTACGAAGGATGAGACTTATGGTACACTGACAGCACTGTTCAGAAATCTCCAAACTCAAAATGAGTGTGAAATAGTCAGTGTACGCTTAGACAACAAAACTGAGTTCAAAAATCAAGGCATGGATGTCTACTGTGATGACCATAGGATCAGTCATAACTTCTCAGTACTCAAGACTCCTCAGTAAAATGGCGTTGCTGAAACGAAGAATAAGATACTGATAGAAGCTGGGAAGACAATGATAGCTGAAGCCAAGCTGCCAAAATATTTTTGGGCTGTAAACACAGCTTGCTTCACACAGAACCAGTCCTGTAGACACCCCGAATTCGTACACCTATATTGCATTGTCCGATAAATATTAATTTATTTATAAAATAGGCTAACACACTTTTTATGACAATTATAAGTATCTAGAATGCCTACACAAATGACAATAGACTAAAGACATAACAGAAGTATCCCCCGAGGACTAACGTCGAGTCAAAAGTCAAAGAAAAGACAAAAGTGTCAAAGCTTGAAGTCCAAGGGCCAAAGTGCAAAAATCCAGAAATAGGGGGAAACTTCAATGGTGCGTCGTGCACCAAAGGAGTAAACATTCAACAATACGGTTGCCAGCAATTGCCCAGGAAATTTCCAACCAAAATCTTCACCCATAAGCCTCATGGATTGCTTGGGCATAAGAGTAATCGATTTACTCCCTCCTATAAATACTCCCTCTCAGCCTTGCACAAAAAGAGGTTGACACAGAGAGAGAAAAAACATACACACACACACAGAGTATACTCCTTCTTCTGTTCTTAAAGAACAGCAGTGACAATCACACACACAACACACTTAAATACACACAATTCAAAAACGTAAGTCTTCCTTTCCTCGTATCGGGAGGAGGGGAAGCACAAACCAATGATCAGCAACCTAGAACTTGGCCCGAATTCTGTAAAACGACAGAAGATATTCGGTTCGTTCGATTTTCGTTCAATTTAGACATGTAAATAGCTTGAGTTTGATTGTAAATATGTAAATAAACATGCTATGAAGTGTTTAGTATGCAAATATGTACAATTCTAATGTCACAAACCATGTTTAAATTCATTTTGATCAATTCGAATTTTGTGATGTTCATATCTTTTTTTTTTCAATGTTCTTGAACAGTTACTCTCTTGGATTTAATCCACGTTTTAAGCTTTGAATTCATGTAAACTTAATCACATGTTATTAGGTTAGATCTCTAGTATACATAGTAATTGTTAGTCCCGAAGGGCTCACGTTAGGCTAGAAGGGGCGTTGAATAGCCTAGTAACAATTTTAAAATTATCATAAGTTTCTTATCTAAGTTGGGGCAGCGGAATAACTAAGGAAGGAAACAGCAGTGAAGGGCTGCTGAAGTTGTATGAATAATTCAGCAGTCTTCTATAAATTGTTAAGCTTTAGACAGATCAAGAGTAATAAAATAATAAGCAATTAAAGTAGTATATGAGCACATGTATTTAAAGTGGTTCACACTATAAAGAGTGCTACGTCCACTACCTAGATAGTCAACCTTGGATTTGAAATTTGCAATATTTTATCCACTAAGATGATTACAAAGATCACTAATGGATCGTGTACAAAATTAATTTTGACTAAGTGTTTACGGTTGAGAGAAATAATCAATAAGATATATTCACTCTCGTGTGTGCTTTGAATAGAATCAGAAAAGACAAACTCAGAAGAGCAATAAAGACTAGGAGTGTATGATTGTAGCTTCTTCTTCGAGTTTGTTAGAGTGTTAGCTCAGTCCACGATCTCTTAAATGTACTTGAAGGTTGGCAAGAGATGTGTCAAGAGAAGTTTCTTCCAGTCTTCAAGTGTTGATTATATACTCAGGGAGATCGATCGGACCGTTGGATTCAGATCATTGAGGAGAACCAACATTTGAATGCATTAAATGCATATAGCTATTGGTCTTCATTTTCATTGGAGCTTCAGTCTGATCCAGGTTTTCAAGCAGACAGACAGACATGCGTTACAGGCAGCTGTGCAGTCTTGCAGAGTGGAAAAAGTCTTCTTTGGTAGAAATGGCAAAGGTTCAGACTTGCAGAGCTAAAACACTTTTCTGCCAGATACACAAATAGAGAAATCTCATTAATTCACCTATGTGGTCCTTTGAGAATTGTACATGTTTGGGAAGTCAACTTTAAATTTGATTAATTAGATACATTTGAAATAATATCTAGTTGATAAATATCTTAGATTTGAGTTGGACTTTCAATTTCACGTCATCAGTCTTCTTTGACACGCTGGAGCTTTTAAGACCTCAAGGTCTGCTGGTCGAAGGCTGCTGATCTGCTGAAGAACCTCTAAATTAACACTAAGTCTATTCTATTATATACACTAGAATCATTGTGATGACTTCAACCAAATCTAAACAAATAGGAATAACAGTAATCATTTTATGACCAAAAACAACAATTTCAAGCTTAAAATCAAGCTCCCAACCCGCTGTCCAGAAAATAGAGTAAGAGAGAGACCTCCTTTGTGCGCTTCGCACCAAAGGAAGGGGACTTTCTTTGTGTTCTGCGTACAATAAGAGAAATCCTCTTTGGGCCTCTTCTACTACTTTGGGCCTGTTCACTGTTGACGGCCCATTTTCATTTTTCTTTTGTTTTATTCTTCTTTTATTTAATTTACAGATTATTTAAAATACTCACTCTGTCCCTAAATTATTGTCTTCCTTTTCTTTTTTGTCCGTTCCAGAATAATTGTCTTGTTTGAAAACTATCCTTTTAAGGACATCACTTTTACCATTTTACCCTTACTTTTTTCCCTACTTTAATTATGGACCACATACACATGGGCATTAAAGAAAATTACACATTATATCAATATTAATAATCAAGTCAATTGTTTTTTCTTAATTCGTGTGCCGGGTCAAGCAAGACAATAATTAAGGGACGGAGAGAGTATGTACAAATACAAAAATAAATATTTTTGTTTAAATTTATATTTTTGATGTTGTTTCTGCAATAAATAAATGTGTATATATTTGTAACGTAAACGGAGATACAAATTTTCGTGATCCGTTTTATTATTTTATTCGCGAAACATAATACACCGAAGCATTTAATTAACGAGCATGCAAATCATAGAGACCAAAAGGGTGAGTTGGGTGCCTAACACTTTCCCGACTCGTAACTTAGCCCCCGAACCCACAAATCTCAGTTTTTCTCTCGTTTTCTTTATAAACGAGGGTGATGACTCTGTATTTTATGTAAATGTGTTTTTGCACATTTATAACATTTTTTGGAGTCCATAATGAAGCCCAAGTGTATTTCACGCACTTAAGTATGAGACACGTCGTTTTTGGATGTAACAACGGGTGGTGTCGAAACGGGGTTTTCACAGTGACGACTTTGTTGAGGATGTGTTTTTTTTAAAAGAGCGCTAGACTCATATTTTTATGCTTTGCATACTCGTTTATTTTATTCTTGTAACATATTTATATGTTACGGATTTGTTTCATTTTTGAAACATATTTAAATATTACATATTTTATTTTGTTACGTAATTATTTTATTACATGTATATCTCGCTCGTACTAACCCTCCAGGTACAAAATTCATTTAAATTTTGATATGTACATTTATTTGGGTTTTGTTGCCAATTCATTCATTTATTCATCATTATTTATTCATTTATGTTTTTTTTTTCATTTTGGGAAATAAGATGAAAATGTAATATTTCAGAAATAGGATAGAATTCTCATTCTTTTCTTATTTCTTTGACACTCTCTTTTCTCGGGGCCTCAAACCCTCGAGTTGTGGTTGTGTTTCCTTTCCTGTGATTTTCAACAGCTAACAAATATCAACTCATATCACATGAATCAGAAAAATGAACATTAATTGTTTTCATTTCTATATATACTTGTTTCACTTTTTCATTACATATAAATTGCAAAAAGGATTCTTAGATACAATGCACACACGTACACTCATATAGTTATTCCGAATTGTTACCAAGCTTCAACCCCTGGTATAGCCACGTTGGAATGAAACTGGGTAGGTCATTGTTGGATACTGATTTATTGAGATTATGATTATTCAATTGTTTAGTTTAATTAGTTATTGGTTTTACCTTTCTTGATTTTTACTAATTGTTAATTATTTATTTATATGTTTTAAATCCTTTTAAAGAAATGATATTTTTAGTCGTACTCAAAGGCTATATATATTGAGGACTCAGACTTGAAGACCAACGAAATACAAAATAATAAGAGAGAATACACAGAGTTTTTACGAGAGAGTTTTAAAAGACTGCTACTGCTTTTATGAATGAGCCCTTCAATGTGCCTTCATCCAAGGACTCATTCATAGTGTTTCCAACGTTGCTTTTTTTGTTTTCACCCATCCTTTGTTTATTAGATCTGATAAGATATATCATTCGTATTTTTGGGTTAGCTATTTTACAACGATTATACCAGCTACATGTAGAGCTTTTCATATGATTTTCACTAGTTAGTAGGTGTTCATATTTGTATTAAACTGTAAGTTTTTACCTAGTGAAAGCTTTGCCATATTGGCAAATCAACAAGTTGTTACTTGTTGATTAAAATTGTTTACTCCTCTGTGTTCACCTCGTACTTCTTCCATTTACTTGTTTTATTATTCTGTTGCCGTTTATATCAATGCGTTCTCCAATGTGTTCACTTCATTGAGCTCATTGATCAGTTCATTGGTATTTACTATTTTTACAAGTATTTATTTTCGTTTCTGTTTCTGTTTGTTTTGGTTTACACTGTGGCTATAATCCTTTCATTAATATCCCTGTAATTTGCACAACACTAGAGTTGAAAAATATTTACTGAAGCCAAGCTCGAGCTGGGCATGCTCGGGTGGGCTTAATTACAACCCAGATTACAGCCATACCTAGTTGGCCACGTGGGCATTTTTATGGCATATTGTTGATTGTTGTGTAATCCAGAGAATCACTTAAAATGGTTTGCACATGTTTAACATAGACTAATAAGTAGGCCAAAACTAGCATTGATGGTGATATTAACGTAGGATATGAATGAGTAAGTTGAACGAACAGAAACAACAAAGTACGAAAAGAAAACAAAATAGAAAGAAAACAATGAACACAACAAGAACCAAAAAAATGCTCTGCCTCTCTTACTGTCATGGACGGCTAGAGTAGGGATTTTATATTCAATATTGCTTGGAAGCAAAGCTATTGCAATCCTCTTTCAAATGTACAAGCTAAAGTATAGGAGGAGTATATGGAAACCAAATATGTTTTGGAAAAGGAGAAATATAGCAACAGCGAAAATATGGTAGGCTGAATATTATGGTGCGCTGTCACCCCCCCTCAAGCCAAACGGTACGAAGTGCAGTTGCAGCTTGTCATAAAGAAGTCTCAGGCGTGGCTGAGCAAGTGCATTTGTGAAAATATCGGCAACTTGATCTGTAGTGGAAACATATGAAAGACGAAGAAACCCGCGAGTGTGAAGTTCAAGCGCAAAGTGATAATCAATCTCTATGTGGCGAGTGCGGGAATGGAAAACCAGGTTGTGAGACATGTGGAGAGCAAAGACATTATCGCAGAACATGAGCGGCAGTTGTAGGGGATGGCCAAGCTCACGATACAAATAAGAAAACCACCAAAGTTTAGCAGATGTAGATGCCAAGGCACGATACTCAGCTTCGCTACTAGAACGAGCAACGGTAGACTGTTTCTTCGTTGTCCAGGCTACAAGATTTGAGCCAATAAAGACACACGCTCCCGTGGTAGAACGACGATGATCCGGACAACCCGCCCAATCAGTGTCGGAAAAGGCACATAGCGTAGTGTCAGGCAAAGAGCGAAACGTGATGCGTATTCGTTACCGAATTTGATGCTTGCAGAAATATGAATGAAAGTTGTATGGATAACAATGGAATTGCAGCGGAAAAGAGGTTAGATGGCGGATTCACCGGCTAGGTTTCACTCACCTAGCGTAAAGATCTCGTTGATATTACCTTCCTAAACCTAAGGAATGCAATAATCAGGTTTCGAACAAAACTTTGTTCGTTTTCTATTACTTTTCTCCAAAATAACGTTTTACAAAATCTGAACTAAAACCCTTATATAGGTAATACAAAATAACTCCTAATCTTTAAAGGAAAATAAAACAACTAACAAATCCTATTCCTTAAAGGAAACTAATTACTTACCTAACTTGAACTAGGAGAAACAATCTTACCTAGACTAGGATACTATATTACATGACAACTTTAGGAAACTACAAACAAAACCAAAAACTCGGCTTGCTATTGACAGGGCGATCGCCCTAAGTCGAAACAAGGCGAACGCTTTTCCCCCAGCACCCAAAGCGTCCCTCTTTATCAAGGCGAACACCTTATAGCCAAAATGTAAGATTGTCTCTTTTCCATTCCTTGCAATGCATGTGATGCCCATGTGACTTCCCAACTCGTGTGTCCTCCCAATTCCCGTTATCAATGCTTCAAATGATATTGCCAAATTATTTTTATCCATTTGAATTGTTTCCCCAGTTTTATTTATGGAATCCCTTAATGCACCTGCATCATTCTCCCCTTCTTCGGAAAGAATTATCCTCAATTCTTCAAGCATTTTCGGCCAAAAAATATTCCTGAAATAACTCAAAAGTTTTGTTGCGACCAAAACTATCCCATGGCTTCCAAACTTGACGAATAACCCTTTCCACTTGTGGAATGCAAATCTTTTCTCTCTCAATTATTTCTCTCTCTCTTGTCTTTCGATCCCTTGGAGTATGATAAGAATTGCTTGACCGTTCCTGATGGCTTGTTCTGCTTCCCATTCACTAGCAAATAGGCTTGCCTTTTGTGATGACTTTTATATGGGTGTGATTTCAGGTGGTGGAAAAGGATTTAGCTTGAACTTCTTTCCATCTTTCTTGACGATATAGGTATTATCCTTTCCCTCATGTGTCACAAACCGGTCGAATTGCCATGGAAGTCCCAACAATATGTGGCATACATCCATTGGTACAACATCACACAATATTTCATCTTTATAATTACCCATGGAAAGAGAAATTAGAGCTTGGGGATTTACTTTAACTTCGGCGCCATCGTCGAGCCAATGTAATTTGTATGGACGTGAATGGTTTGTGGTTGGTACTTTTAATTTATCAATGAGTACGATGGAAATCGCGTTTGCACAACTTCCCTCGTCAACTACTAGTCGCACACCTTTCCTTGTACAAGACACTTTGCATGAAAAATCTGCTCTCTTTGCTCTTTTTCCATTGTTACCGATTTTGTATGTAACGATCTCCTAATTACTAAGGTTTCCCCTTTGATGTCCTCGGAGTCAAATTCTTCCACTTTTTCTGATTCGCTTTCTCGATCTTGAATCGAAAGGTTGGATTTTATCTCTCGAATTTCGTGTAATGTCAACACCCTTTTGGTGGGGCATTCGAATTGGTAGTGACCATACCCTTGGCATTTGAAACACTTGATAGTATCCTTGTTCCTTATTGATTTCTTACCTTCGGCTTTGTCATTGGTAGTAACTTTGTTGGTTTCCTCCACTTGTTCATTCAGGTTAGGATTGTTCGAACCCATTTTTTTGCTAGAGAACCCCTTCGAACTTGCCGCCTTGTTCACCACTCTTTTTCTCTTCAGTTGTCTTTCACACTTTGTTGATACTTTGCAGATTTCATAAAAAGTAAAACAAGGTTGTAAGTCCACCATATTAGCTATTTCGTAGTCAAGTCCTTCCATGAATCTAGCAATGTTTTACTCCACTTGTTCTTGCATATCACAGACAATTGATAACATTTCGAACTCTTCTATGTATTGAGCTACTGAAGAATCTCCTTGTTTCAATTGATTAAGTTTAGAAAAATTATCTTGTTGGTAGGTGCTCAGTAAAAACCTACGGTCAAGATACTTCTTAAATTTCTCCCAAAATTCGATTTTTGATTTTCCCTCGCGTCTCCGTTGGGATTTAAGATTTTCATACCAAATAGATGCATACCTTGTGAGTTTGAGAATTGCCACTTTGAATTTTTTTCGATCGCTATATTCCTTGTATTCGAATACTCGCTCTGTTCTACGAACCCAATCAAGATATCCATCCGGATCCATGGAACCATCGAATTCGGGAATATCAAGTTTCAAGCCTTGGTCATCATCATCTTTTGTTCGTCCATGTCGCGGCCTTGGCCTAGGGCATCTCTCATTCTCTTCATCTGAGTTTGATCCCTCCAGTTCTTCACGCTTTTGTGGTCGTTCCTCCAAAAGTTGCAATACTCGATCCACACGTCATTGAAGTTCTTGTATTTCACAATCTCGTCACAGATTTGTTACTTGATCTAATGTTAGTCCACGGGGACATGCTTCTTCATTCGCCATGATCGTTTCACGAAGTTAGAATTCGTGAGAAGCCTTTGCTCTGATACCAATTTGATGCGTATTCGTTACCGAATTTGATGCTTGCGGAAATATGAATGAAAGTTGTATGGATAACAATAGAGTTGCAGCGAAAAAGAGGTTAGATGGTGGGTTCACCAGCTAGGTTTCACTCGCCTAGCGTAAAGATCCCGTTGATATTACCTTCGTAAACCTAAGGAATGCAATAATCAGGTTTTGAATAAAACTTTGTTCATTTTCTATTACTTTTCTCCAAAATAACGTGTTTACAAAATTTGAACTAAAACCTTTATATAGGTAATACAAAATAACTCCTAATCTTTAAAGGAAAATAAAACAACCAACAAATCCTATTCCTTAAAGGAAACTAATTACTTACCTAACTTGAACGAGGAGAAACAATCCTACCTAGACTAGGATGCTATTACATGAAAACTTTAGGAAACTACAAACAAAACCAAAAACTCGGCTTGCTATTGACAGGGCGATTGCCCTAAGTCGAAACAAGGCGAACGCTTTTCCCCCAGCACCCAAAGCAATCGGTTCCCTCCTTATCAAGGCGAATGCCTTATAGCCAGAATGTAAGATTGTCTCTTTTCCATTCCTTGCAATGCATGTGACGCCCATGTGACTTCCTAACTCGTGTGTCCTCCCAATTCCCGTTATCAATGCTTCAAATGATATTGCCAAATTATTTTTATCCATTTGAATTGTTTCCCTAGTTTTATTTATAGAATCCCTTAATGCACCCGCATCATTCTCTCCTTCTTAGGAAAGAATTGTCCTCAATTTTTCAAGCATTTTTGGCCAAAAAATATTCCTGAAATAACTCAAAAGTTTTGATGCGACCAAAACTATCCCATGGCTTCCAAACTTGACGAATAACCCTCTCCACTTGTGGAATGGGAATCTTGGACCCTAGGATCACATCAAAATGTCAGCCCAAGAATGATACTAGCCTTTGATAAATTGGAAAATATGCTTAACACACTGAAGGTGAGATGTTCGAGGAGCGTGCATAAACTGACAAACCTGATTAATAGCAAATGCGATGTCCGGGGAGTGAGAGTGAGATACTGTAAACCACCGACCATGCTCCGATAAGAAGTAATATCAGACAAAGGATCACCCTCGGAGCTAGACAAATGCGAGCTGGCGATAAGAAGGGTAGAAATAGGCTTGCAAGTGTTCATATTAAACTTACGAAGAAGATCACCGCATATCGGGATTGACTAAGCGTGAGATTAGTCGAAGACTAGGTGACCTCGATGCTAAGAAAAAAACTCAAGGGTCCAAGTTGGCAGCTCTCAAACGTAGCACAAAGTGTAGAAATCACAGTGGAGACCTCAGACGAATGCGAACCAGTCACAATAATATCATCCACGTACACCAAAATGGCAACTGTAGAAGTAGACGAGTGACAGATGAACAATGATGAATCAGAACGGCTTTGGAAGAAACCAATGTGAAGCAACAAATCATGTATTTGGAACCATGCCCGAGGTGATTGTTTCAAACCATAAATAGCACGGTGAAGCATTGCGAACATCCAGTTGCTGCGTAAACTACCCACAGGAATGGGCCAAGGAAAGAAGAGTCCGGATAGTAGAAAGTTTCACAACTTCACTAAATGTCTCATCATAATCCACACCTTCTTGCTGGGTATATCCTTGTGCAACCAAACGAGCCATGTATCGCTCGATAGAACCGTCAGCCTTGCGTTTGATCTTGTAAACCCACTTGCTGCCAATAATATTCATGGAATTGGTGCGAGGCACTAGCGTCCATGTGTTGATCTTATATATAGCCTGTAGTTCTTCTACCATAGCCTGTTGCCACTAGGGAATTAGGGCAGGTTGTTTAATAGTACGTGGCTCAAAATCTGGAGAGTGACGGGCAGTGGCAGCAAGTGCATGAGGGAGATGATGACGTGATTCTGGATCAGCCATGATATCATCCAAAGATCGAAATCGAAGAAGAGGACTAGAGCTGCTCGAAGAGGACACTGGAGACTTCGAAGAGGTGGCTACTGGAGAAGTCAAATCAGGACTCAAATCATGAAGCCCACACAAGACAGGGTTGTTGTGGAAATGTGGCCTGCTAGGGGTGACTATAGCTGGAACACGAGCTGGAGATTCTGAAGTGGGAGCGGGCTGAACAGCAGGGGAGGGGGTTCTCGAATCTAGAGTTGTTGTAGTGTTAATGAAGCAGGAGACTCGCTGGACATGTGTACTGGAGAGAGTCCTGCAGTTGGCGGTGTGTCATTATGAACATTGCACGAATTGTCTTGACAAGCATTGGGTTGTATTCCAAAGGCTGCTTGAAGATTATTTTGAGTAACAAATCTATACTTGGGATCAAACAAAAAATGAGATTCGTCAAATAATACATGCCGAGATAAATATATGCGACTCGTTTTCGGATCCAAACATGTGTACCCTTTCCGAAGTAAATCATATCCCAAAAACACACATGGCACTGTTTTAGGCATCAACTTGTGTTTGTTGTACGAACCAAGATGAGGAAAGCATGTACAACCAAAGGTTTTAAGAAACCTATAATCCGGAATACGCCTAAGCAATTTTTGATATGGAGAAACATAATTAAGTTGGCGCATAGGTAAACGGTTAATTAAAAAAATTGTAGTAGAAAATGCCTCGAGCCAATACTTATGAGGAGCGAAAGATTGGGCCAGAAGACAAAGACCCATTTCGACAATATGTCGATGCTTACGCTCTACAATGCCATTCTGTTGGGGAGTGTGGGGGCATGTTAGCTGATGATGAATCCCATGTTTGGCTAAAAATCTTTCAAATTGCTTACTGATAAACTCACCACCTCTAGATGTCTGTATAGTACTTTTCACAGTATGCACAGCAGAGATTTTTCGAGACAACTGATTCTCGACTTGCACTTTAAAATTTTGAAAAATGGCACACACATCAGAATTTTTTAGTAATGGAAAAAGCCAAACAAATCTAGAAAAATCATCCACAATAGATAAATAATATCTGAATCCAGAAATCAATAAAACTGGGGAAGGACCCAAAACATCCAAGTAAAGCATGTCTAATGGATGACTAGAATTAAAGGAATGAGAAACAAAATGAAGGTTACATGATTTTCCCATGGGACAAATATGATACATACCAAGACTTTTCATGGATCCGCTAATCGGTATCCGGTATTTATTGACCAAGGACTTAATAACACGCTGAGAAGGATGACCGAGAAGAGCATGCCATTGTTAAGGAGAAGCACGTTCGCCAATGAGCACAAGTGGATTAATTTTAGCTGTGGGAGTGAAGGAGAGATGGTAGAGACCGCTTGCACTATTGCCTTCGTGATGTTGTCCTTAACACGAAAACCATGGGCATTAACACGAAAACCATGGGTATCAAGTTCATAAAAATAATTATTATCAGTGGAAAATCTACGAATAGAAAGGAGAGACTTATGCATGGTTGGAACACACAAAATTTTATTTAAGAGAAATTTACGATCACCATGTATAAAGGACGACTGACGAATAAAAGAAATAGGAATGGAAGATCCATTGGCAATAGTGACAGAGTCGGTACCTGTGTATGAATAATACTGATGCATGACTTTAGGAGAGGAAGTTATGTGATTTGTTGCTCCAGAGTCTAAGATAAAGGAAGTGGGAGCCATATGAGATGAGTCCAAAATTGAATTCAGATATGGTGAAACAACATGGGCAGTAGATGATTGTTGCATGACGGGTCCATGATGAGCAGAATAAGCCACGTTCATGCGTTGATAACACTCAGGGGCTAAGTGGCCAGATTTGTGACAAATTTGACAAGGAGTATTTGGGTCAGAAGAGACAAACAAGTTTGGGGGTGATACTGGCTTCTAGGAGTTTGAAATGGAGGCTGGTTGTGGGTAGTGGGCGAAGGCATGGTGAGTGAGTTGAAGGTTGGGTTGTTTGACTTGTTTTGGTACCGATTTTATACAGAAAAGGTGTATAAGGAAAAGGTGTACTGTTATGGCCACGTCCTCCTGAATAACCGTGGTTGCCTTTGTTCCCCCTACCACGGTTGTTTCTACCATTTCGACCACGGCCCCTGCCACGACCCCCTCGACTGTAACCACCTCCTCCATAATTAATATTAGAAAAAAACATGGGCTGAGATGTAGGTGTTGCGCTGTCAACTGGAATTTTTGAGGCAGTGAGTGCAGTGGTGGGATTAAGGGTGAGTATGGAAAAATTTTTTGGAGGCCCTCTTCTTGAAGGAAAAGGTCTTGAAGATCCTTGAAGGACTCGGCGGGTTTGGAATTTTGGACAGTAATAAACTCTTTATACGAGGGTCCTAGGCCTCCCAAAATTCTACGATGGCATCGTCCAACACAAGTTCACCGGCTTTAGCTAAGGAGTTAACTACTAAAGTTTTAGCTTGGAGGAGATACTTATCTATGAAAGAGAGCATCTTTTAATTTCTGTATGTGGATTCTGGAGGAAACACCAAACCTTTTTGCAAGTAATTCCCAAGCCTCGAAAGCGGTGTCATAAGGGTTAACATGAGGTTGTATATCGGCAGTGACCGTTGCCTTAATCCAAACCGCAACTAGTCCTGAAGCTTGGTGAAAAGAATCGTTGGGAAATAATAGGTAATCCGGGTTAGGGGTGGTTTCATCATCAAGAAGTTTGGACGGGGTTCTCTATGGGTAATGGTACGAGTCAGTTTATGTGTTTTAAGGACGGACAGAAATAAGGAACTCAAATTTTGATAGTTTTCGGTCGACAAATGACAGTGAGACATAAACGATTGAATATTAAAAAATAAAGGAAGAGAATTTGTTGATTGTACCATAGTTTCGTTTGCAACCATGGAGGTATTAGACGAAACTGTTGGGTGGGTCCAGCCCATGTGGTGGCCTCAATCCTATGAAGTTTCTAGAACTTGCAAATTAAAAAAAAAAAAAAAACAGAGAGAGAGCAGGCAGATTTTTTGGGTGACTCAAGAGCCATTCTAGGTGCTTCCATTCTTGGTATTTGCTGGAAGCTTCAAGATAACTTGAGTAGGTGTTCTTCCAGCCAATGAAGTCTATAAAAGGGGCAAGATTGTGAGGAGCAAAGAGTGAGAAAATTCAGCAAGTTAGAGAGAAAACACAGCAGCAAACAGAGTGAGGACAGCAGCAAAACAGAGAGAGAAGAGAGAGAGAAAACAGTGTAGCCTTTGGAGAACTACTGAGGAAGAATGCAGCTATTTGTTGCCTTGTTTTGGGTGTGATTCCTCTCTTCAAAGCCTCTTGTTTCAGCTGGTAGAGTGTCTCAAAAGCCCTAATTTTGTGCTGTAAGTTGGTATTCCCTAAACTCACTCTATCATATTGTTGTAGTGGTGTTATTGCTATCCACCAATTTATTTCTCTTGAGAACTTTGTTGGTGCTGTGGTTATCCAAGAAGTTTGTTGTTCTTGATATAATTTGTGATCCTCTAGTATAACTAGAGAAGAACCCATTTGTAAACCCATTGTGATAGTGGAAGTTTTGACTTGGACTACGGTCCCGTGGTTTTTCCCAATTCGAGTTTTCCACGTAAAAATCGTTGTCTTGTTTGTGGTGGTTTATCGTTTAATTTGCTGCTGCGATTATTAGTTATTATCTTGTTTGGATATCTCGTTGTTTTGGTTTTAATTTGCTGTCTTGGAAGACTCTCTTGGTGGTTGCTTGGTGCAATTTTTCTCAACAGTGGTATCAAAGCCGAAGGTTGTGTTAGGCAATCTTTGATGGAGGAATCTTCTGGATCGATGATTAAATTGAATTCATCAAACTATGCTATTTGGAAGCCTCGTATGGAGGATATACTTTATTGTAAGGATTTGTACGAGCCTGTTGAAGGTGACGAAGCGAAGCCAGACAACAAGACTGATAGAGAGTGGGAAGTGTTGCATAGAAAGGCTTGTGCAATTATCCGACAATGGATTGATGAAAGCATCTTTCATCATGTTTCAAAGGAGACAAGAGCTGATGTGCTTTGGAAGAAGTTGGAGTCCATGTACGAGCGACCATCAGCCCAAAACAAAGCCTCTTTAATTCGAAGAATTGTAAATCTGAAATACAAGGACGGGCACAATGTCTCAGCACATCTAAGCGATTTTCAAGGTCTTATTAATCAGCTAAACACGATGAAGTTGACGCTTGATGACGAGTTGCAGGCTTTGTTGCTTCTCAGTTCGTTGCCGGATAGCTGGGAGACTTTGGTGATTTCACTCAGCAATTCAGCACCAAATGGTCAGCTAACTATGGAGATAGTTAAAGACAGCTTATTGAATGAAGAGGCAAGGAGAAAGGAGCAAGGCTCAATGTCCGAGACTCGTGCTCTTGTCACTGAAAGACAAGAAAATCGAGGAAGAAGCATGGAGAGAAATTTCAAAAATTATAGAAATCGAAGTAGCAGCCGAGGGAAATCAAAAGGGAGGTCAAAGTCATCATTCAGAAAGGAAATAGTATGCTATCACCGCCAAAAGCCCGACACAAGAAGAGCGAATGCAGAATCTTAAGAAGGGAAAAATCTAAAGAAAGAAATGGAGAAAATCGAGAAACAAATGAGACCGCCGCAGCAGCCACAGATGGTGATGTGGTAATTGTTTGCGATGAAGGCAGTGTCAACCTCGCGTGTCAAGAAAGCACGTGGGTAGTTGATTCGGGTGCCTCATTTCACGTGACGTCACGAGCTGACTTCTTCTCATCTTACACTACCGGAGACTATGGTTTTGTGCGAATGGGAAATGATGGAGCATCCAAGATTATCGGCATTGGAGACATTCTCTTGAAAACAAATGCAGGATGCAAATTGGTCTTAAAGGAAGTAAGGCATGTTCCTGATATGAGGCTGAATTTGATCTCCGCCGGAAAGCTCGATGATGATGGCTACAACAATCACTTTGGTGAAGGAAAGTGGAAGCTTACAAGA
The DNA here is from genome assembly GCA_016624345.1 of Platycodon grandiflorus. NCBI lineage: Eukaryota > Viridiplantae > Streptophyta > Magnoliopsida > Asterales > Campanulaceae > Platycodon > Platycodon grandiflorus. The sequence continues at coordinate 705,727 of JACONP010000362.1, forward strand.
GGCTCTCTAGTGGTGGCGAAGGGCAAGAAGACGAGTACTCTTTACATGACACAAGCCAAGCTTAGCAAAGGAGAAATTAATGTTGCTGAGACGGCTCCTTCCATTGAGCTTTGGCATAAAAGGCTTGGACACTTGAGCGAGAAGGGGCTGCAAATCTTATCCAAAAGGCAACTCTTGCCGGGAGCTAAAGGTACACTTCTTAAAGCTTGTGTTGATTGCTTAGCTGGAAAAACACATAGAGTTGCATTTCATAAACGTCCTCCATCTAGAAAATCTAGTGTTCTTGATTTAGTTCACACCGATGTTTGTTTCATGCGAGATAAAACTCTTGGCGGTGCAAGTTACTTTGTGACATTCATAGATGATCATTCAAGAAAGGTGTGGATGTTTGCTTTGAAAACCAAAGATCAAGTGCTTGAGGTTTTCAAGAACTTCCATGTCAAGGTGGAACGGGAAACTGGAAAGCTGTTGAAATGTGTACGAGCTGATAATGGTGGAGAATATAAAGGACCTTTCGAAGAGTATTGCAGAAACCATGGAATCAAGCTCGAGAAAAGTGTGCCCAAAACACCGCAACACAATGGTGTGGCCGAGAGAATGAACCGAACAATTTGTGAAAGAATCAAATGTATGCTTTCACATGCAAAGCTGCCTAAATCCTTTTGGGGTGAAGCAATGAGGACTGCAGTTGATTTAATCAATCTCTCTCCTTCGGTTCCTTTGGATGGTGATGTACCTGAAAGAGTTTGGTCGGGAAAGGAAGTGTCATATGAACACTTGAAGGTGTTCGATTGCAGGGCTTTTATTCACGTTCCAAAAGATGAGAGGTCGAAGCTGGATGACAAGGCAAAGCAATGCATCTTTTTGGGCTACGGACATGAAGAATTCGGATATAGATTATGGGATCCAATTGCAAGGAAAATTGTCAGAAGCCGAGATGTGATTTTTCTTGAAGATCAAACAATTGAAGACATTGAAAGAGGCGAGAAAAAGAAAAACGCAGCAGCTGGTCCTGTCAATTTGGAGCCTATTTCCCCTCCTACGGTGCATGAAAATTATGGGGGAGAAGTGCAAGATGAGCAAAATGGTGATGCTGATCAAGATATACCCATAAATGAACCTGCGGAGCAAGATGAGCAAGATGAGCAAGAAGAAGAAGTACCCGTTCAACTCGAACCAAGAAGGTCAACCAGAGATCGCAGAGCTTCCACAAAATACTCCCCTAATGAGTATGTGATGTTAACTGACGGGGGAGAGCCGGAGAGCTACCAAGAAGCCAAGTCTCACGAGAAAAAGGGAGAATGGGAGAAAGCCATGCAGGAGGAGATGAAGTCATTGCATGACAACCACACCTATGATTTGGTAAAGCTTCCAAAAGGAAAAAGAGCGCTCAAGAATAAGTGGGTTTACAAAATAAAGTCCGAAGAAAATAGCTCTCAACCTCGGTACAAGGCAAGGTTGGTTGTGAAGGGATTTACTCAAAAGAAAGGTGTCGACTTTGAAGAAATATTCTCTCCTGTTGTGAAGATGACATCCATCCGAGTTGTGCTTGGGTTAGCAGCAAGCTTGAACCTAGAAGTTGAACAACTTGATGTGAAAACGGCATTCCTTCATGGTGATTTGGAGGAAGAAATTTACATGGAGCAACCAGAAGGGTTCGAAGTTAAAGGCAAGGGTCATCTTGTGTGTCGTTTAAGGAAGAGCTTGTATGGGCTTAAACAAGCACCACGACAGTGGTACAAGAAGTTCGACTCTTTCATGGTGAATCACGGGTACACTCGAACCACTTCTGATCATTGTGTGTTTGTAAAATATTTTGCTGAAAATGATTTTATAATTCTCTTGCTTTATGTGGATGATATGTTAATTGTGGGTCATGATGCTAGCAAGATTGACAAATTGAAGAAGGAGTTGAGTAAGTCCTTTGCAATGAAGGATTTGGGACCGGCAAAACAGATTCTTGGGATGAAAATCTCAAGGGATCGAAAAACTGGAAAACTTTGGCTGTCCCAAGAGAAATATGTTGAAAAAGTTCTTGAAAGGTTTAACATGAGCAAAGCAAAGAGTGTTTGTACTCCACTTGCAGGCCATTTCAAGTTAAGCTCCAAGCAATGTCCTTCAAGTGAGAAAGAGAAAGAAGAGATGAAGAGAGTGCCATATGCATCCGTGGTTGGTAGTTTGATGTACGCCATGGTATGCACAAGGCCCGATATTGCTCATGCCGTTGGAGTTGTTAGTAGGTTTCTTTCTAATCCAGGAAAGGAACATTGGGCAGCCGTGAAATGGATTCTTCGTTATCTTAGAGGTACTTCTAGAGTGTGCTTATGTTTCGGTAATGGCAAAGCCATACTAGATGGGTACACCGATGCTAATATGGCGGGTGATGTTGACTCTAGAAAGTCTACTGGATACTTAATGACTTTTGCCGGGCAGCAAGATCATGGCAATCTCGACTTCAAAAGTGTGTTGCATTATCCACCACCGAAGCCGAGTACATTGCAGTGACCGAAGCTTGCAAGGAGACTTTGTGGTTGAAGAAGTTTCTTCAAGAATTGGGCTTAAAACAAGAAAGGTATGCGCTTTATTGTGATAGTCAAAGTGCAATTCACCTTTGTAAGAATCCAACCTTTCATTCAAGATCAAAACATATAGATGTTAGATATCATTGGATTCGTGATGTTTTGGATTCAAAACTATTGGAGCTTGATAAAATTCATACCGATGAAAATGGGTCGGATATGATGACGAAACCACTGCCGGGTGAAAAGTTTAACTATTGTCGGAAGCAAGCAGGCTTGGTTGAGCCCCCCACATGAACTGGAGGGGGAGAATTGTTGGGTGGGTCCAGCCCATGTGGTGGCCTCAATCCCATGAAGTTTCTAGAACTTGCAAATTAAAAAAAAAAAAAAAAGAGAGAGAGCAGGCAGATTTTTTGGGTGACTCAAGAGCCATTCTAGGTGCTTCCATTCTTGGTATTTGCTGGAAGCTTCAAGATAACTTGAGTAGGTGTTCTTCCAGCCAATGAAGTCTATAAAAGGGGCAAGATTGTGAGGAGCAAAGAGTGAGAAAATTCAGCAAGTTAGAGAGAAAACACAGCAGCAAACAGAGTGAGGACAGCAGCAAAACAGAGAGAGAAGAGAGAGAGAAAACAGTGTAGCCTTTGGAGAACTACTGAGGAAGAATGCAGCTATTTGTTGCCTTGTTTTGGGTGTGATTCCTCTCTTCAAAGCCTCTTGTTTCAGCTGGTAGAGTGTCTCAAAAGCCCTAATTTTGTGCTGTAAGTTGGTATTCCCTAAACTCACTCTATCATATTGTTGTAGTGGTGTTATTGCTATCCACCAATTTATTTCTCTTGAGAACTTTGTTGGTGCTGTGGTTATCCAAGAAGTTTGTTGTTCTTGATGTAATTTGTGATCCTCTAGTATAACTAGAGAAGAACCCATTTGTAAACCCATTGTGATAGTGGAAGTTTTGACTTGGACTACGGTCCCGTGGTTTTTCCCAATTCGGGTTTTCCACGTAAAAATCGTTGTCTTGTTTGTGGTGGTTTATCGTTTAATTTGCTGCTGCGATTATTAGTTATTATCTTGTTTGGATATCTCGTTGTTTTGGTTTTAATTTGCTGTCTTGGAAGACTCTCTTGGTGGTTGCTTGGTGCAATTTTTCTCAACAGAAACCTCATCTCCCATGGCTTGTGGCTGTGATACCATGAACGAACGGAAACAACAAAGTACGAAAAGAAAACAATGAACACGACAAGAACCAAAAAAATACTCTGCCTCTCTTACTGTCATGGACGGCTAGAGTAGGGATTTTTTTATTCAATATTGCTTCGAAGCAAAGCTATTATAATCCTCTTCCAAATATACAAGCTAAAGTATATGGAAACCAAATATGTTTTGGAAAAGGAGAAATATAGCAACAGTGGAAATATGGTAGGCTGAATATTATGGTGCACTGTCATAAGTGTACGCTTTAACCACTAACCTTGTTTTTGAAGGCATTCCCAAATAAATGGTTTAGTAATTGGAAAGTTGAACTTGCTTGTGTTGTAGCTTCATTGAATGCTTATTTTTCTTGTGTATTATGTATTACGGCTGGAGTACTACTCCATTATTTTATTTTCTTTGACAAAGGCTCCCATTAACCTTTGCCATTTCGGTAAAATGATTAGGGCATTATCATCTGTGTTGGTTGCATCCTCTTAATCGCATAAAGGCTGGGCTTGAGAGGAAATGCCGTACTTTTCATATATACATATATGTTATCCTTTCCAACGCAGTATCATATACAAACAGTTCCTTCTTCCACCCCACCCCAATTAAACCAAATCTCTCAGAGCCTTGGGACACAAAGGAGAAGGTCCTCCATAATTCATTTCTGGATTTTCATTTAAGGAAACGGCATTGGCAAAATTAACCACCTTCTTCACAAAGTCCGTGCAAGCTTCCAAGGTGTACACTGTACACTTTGGGTGCCTTTTCCACTAACTTCAGCGACACCATCATCTGACGTTGATTGGGCGGAGGTCAGCTTCTATAATCTTTCAATTTTTCATGGTTATCTTTTATAGTTAGAATTTGTTAATCATATCCAACTTTCACTTCACTGATTCTTCTATTTGTTTACCTCTGTAGTCCAAAAGTTTCAATATTTTCTTATTATGTCTCCTAAGATAGAGCTGATCTAGATCTTTTGTAGTAATAATTTTGACTAGTTAAACACAACTTCTAATTTGGTAGCTGTTTAATTAGTTATCAAGTTTAAAACTAAATTTGTTAAGTTTGGTTGACTAAGTAAAGGTGTAGCTGTTGGCACCCTATGTGGTTCTCACAATATATAGCCTATAAATTAACATATTTAAAGTTATAGAAACTTACACAGATCTATCTATATTGAATATATAATCTTATATTAGCATATATCAACATGCAAGTATATATTTAGATGACTAGGCTACAGAAGTTATTATTGATTACAGGATTATTATTGCTGGAGCTGTAATTAATCACCAGTGCAGTGTACAATTCTTCTTTTCAATAGTACAACTTTTAGCTTTGATGCTGACATAAAAATGTTTGTTACCTACCCTAACCACCGATTAACTAGTAATCATTTGCCATAAATTTCACTTTCTATTTACGTATAATAATCACGATATTTGTCTTATATATAAACTTAATTTTTCTTCAATTCTTCACGATGCCCATGGCTTTCCAAAAGTTTCATCACAGTGACATACTGTATGGAGGTGTCCGATGTTGACGTGACTGCGTCTATGCTTCATAGCTTTTGCCTTTAGTAGCAAACAATATGGTCACTTGTTTAAAGGGGTTTCAACATTCCAGACTAGTAACTAGATCTGTACTATGCAATGCTGTAAATTGTTCACAGTGCAATGAATGAGCAGCGTGAATTCGCAAAATCTGCAGAATTGAAGAGAAATGATCAAGTGTAAATTACAAGAATACATATTATTATGGAGAAGCTATATGCAGCGAGTATCTTAGCATACAATTTGGTATGTCTGCTTGGATTTCTAAATATAAGACATTTCTTTTGAATGGGAATGTTCTTAAGTGTTTTATTTATTGTTGCATGTCCTTTATTGGTCAAATTGAAAACTAAGTTTTTGTGTGTTCTTTTTTTTTTTTTTTTCTGTTTGTTTGTATTGAGCAGATTATCTCAGATAACCCATGGAATTTCTTTATTGTTTTTAGATAGATATGATCTTTCTTTTTTTGGTAAGGATTGATAATCTTGTAAACATGCTGCTACAGGAAACTTAAAGCCAAAGAGGATGTGAATGATATTATCGAACACAAGTCTGCAAGTCTTGCTGCTTAGTATCCTGACTTTGCAAGAGATATGGGTTTGTACACTTGTATCTATTTCTCCTAGATGGAGGAGAGGAGTTTTCTATTTCTCACAGATGACTTAAGGGAGATATATGTGTTTGTACCTTTATTGAACTTCCATATTTTTTTACTTGATAGGTTGGCATAGATCGGATCCTCTATTCCAAAATTGTGTTTCATCTCCTATTCCAACCGTTGGATGTGCGCCACATGTGCATGTGAATAAACAACATTAATTACCCCGTGATTTTTTATGCACATGTGGCGCACATCCAACGATTGGAATAGGAGATGGAACATCATTTTGGAATAGAGGATCGATTTGAGGTTGGCAAGAGTCAAGTTAAGGTTGTTGTTCATGGTATTTCTTTCATGTTCCCCGACTCTAATTATGGGTTTAATCTTTAATGTATGAAACTGAATTATGTTTAGGGAATTTAAAATTCTTATTTTGATTTTCATCTATATATGGCATGTCTCTTCATTCTTTAATCCATTATCTGTTGAGTTTCTATCGTTTCCCACCTTCAACTTGACCCGAGTTTCTCATTTCAGAAACTCAAGCTTATGCTTGTGATCTAACTTGAATACCATATTACTTAGACATCCAAATCCCCATTTAATACAGAAAAAGGAAAACAAGAAAAAAAAAAAAAAAAAAAAAAAGGAAAACAAAACAAAGCCCGATTCGTATAGGCAGGAAATTTATTAGCTTACTCTTACTCTGGCCTAGTTCCTGCTTAACTAGATAAGGTCAAGGCTCGGTATAAACAGCCGTTCTGGTTTGAAACTTTTGTCTGCGACTAGTTATATCATCCGGAAAAGCTTGGCCCTTATTTTGTTGGACCAGACTAGTGAACTTCAGTTGGAGCACCCGATCCACACTTATTACTCATGGTGTTGTCTGCTTGTATTGCAACTTGCAAGAAGTACAGACCCATATCTTCGACCTTAAACTAGGCACATAAGTGTGATGCGCAACTGACAGTTAATGCAATAACCGATTGGCCATTAAATGAGGATCCGGCAGAGACCCGTTTCTTTGACAAGCCAATTTTCTTTAAGTACGTTAGTATGTTGCCTAAGACAGCCCATTGTAAACACCCCCAGTATGTACGTTGCCTAAGAAACTTTAATCAAACATTAATAATAAGAAACTTAATTTTATTAAGAAGGAGGACCAGCCCATAAGATCGATAGATTATCCCGATTCTTGAATTCTAGCAGATTAAGTTTGAGCAATTTTCAAACAACTTCCTGATGCTTACAGGCAATACGCTCAAATCTACTTCAATGCGTAGAGGAATCTCCCAGAAGGGCCATGAATCGCCTCATGAATACGCTTGCCCATGATGTGACAATGATCAAGTTAGGGATCAACTTTATCTCCCGTTTTGCCTTTCAGCACCGTGGTCAGAAAATCAGATTGGCACTTATCTTACTAAAATGATACTCCACAAAAATTATGCTTTACTACAAATTAGAAGCTAATCTGCGTTGATTTATTGGCTGTCAAGTTTAGCTCATTTAATCCCAATTAAGGACGACTTCGTTCAATCTGCCAAACATTTTGTCAGTGATTAGGTTGGGATCAAGCCATCCAAGAACCTGCATCAGACTTGGTCCGAGTCAAGTCAATTGTGAGCCTTATCACTATAATTCTCTCTCTCTCTCTCTCTCTCTCTCTCTCTGCCATAGCTAAGCCTCTTCAATCAGAATTAAAAGGTACGTACAATACATCATTTGTGCCGTCTTTCTTGTGGTGATACTAATACTACCTCTACTCTTGGGTTAAAAATATGGTTTTATGGCGGACACATCAGTTTGTTCCTTATCGAATGGTGCATATATAGATTTCCTACCAAACCAGTGAATTTGAAGAATCAGAAAACAGTAAGTAAAATCAACAATATACTCCCAACAACAAGTTGTAGAACTCCAAGTATATATCATGACAAATAAATTTAATTCAGGGAAATCCAGTTTTCAGCCCAGAGGTACGAGACGCCATAAGACAATTGGCATGGTTATATGTTGATGTTTATGAAACACATAAAAAGAAATATTTCCAGAAACCAATTGTAGTTTGGGGTCGTACCGTACTCTCTAAGTTAGCACTACAACTTTAAATAAGTACTCCAGAAAAGTACTAATCCTTCCGTTTTTTTTAAAAAGTGTTCTTTTTGACTTGACACGCCCGTTAAAGTGAAGTTAAAATGACTATACTATAAATATTAATGTTTATCGATAAAACTCATATTAGAGTGAGACCTATCACTTAAAGATAAAAAAAAATGGTGAAATGATAAAATTGATTTTTTTTTTAAAAAAAGGAATTTTAGAATGTAAATATTTTTTTTGGATATGTGTACTCTTTTTTAGAATGGGAGGGAGTAATTTGGTAGTTAAAATTATAGAGATGTTAAATGGGCTAGCCTTAACGGTTTCGGGCCAGCCCTAACAGGTTGTGGCTCTAACAGGTCTCGGGCTAAATGGTCCAATTTTTTCGGGCCACTAATATTGTAAACCTAACCCTAACCCTAGCAGGTTTCGGGCTAAACGGGCCACTATCGGGCCATGATTAAAGATATAATATAACAATATTTTAAAATAGTGAATCGATAAATCATTCATAACTTTGATAGTTTCTTATGTTTTTCAACAGAAATATAAACTAGACATTTTTTTACATCGATGTGTTATAATTTTTAGGGCAAACTACACAAATGGTCCCTGTAGTTTTAGTGTTTTTTATATTTGGTCCTTACACCTCGCAAATGGTCCCTGTACCGAGACATTTTACCCAAATGGTCCTTCCGTTAAACTCTGTTAATTTTTTGCCGTTAAATGCACACATGTGCCACACACGTGCATTTATTGATGGGTAAAATAGTCATTTCATCTTAAAAAGTACAGGGACCAATTCTAAAATAATTAAAGCCAAAAAAAATCAACCAACTACTGTTCATCTTCTTCTCAATTCATCCATTTTCATCTTCCTTGATTTATTCCTCAATCATTTCTCTCTCTCTCTAACCAGAAATCTATCTTCTTGATCCAGCGCCTAAAGCCAAAGAAAAATTGCACTCGGGTATCACACAATTTCTATTACCGGAGGCACTACAATTTCTATTGCACTTCAAAAATTGCAGAGGCACTACAATTTCTATTACCCATTTCAACAATTACAAACCCTATCTTTCCAAAGACAAAATCAGCCACCACCACCACCACCACCATTAATTCCCTGCGAGTTTCGCCTTCGAGAAGAACACCGGCGGTGTCCTTCATCGACACCAAATGCCCCGGCGAAAGCATGAACCTGATTGGCTGAGAGGAGGGTTCAGTCTAGGTGTAGATCTGGGTATGTCTCATACTGACCTTGCACTTGGTGATGGCTTCTCTGTTCGTCCCCACTGTTCTTCAACTGCGCTGTCAAAAGCTTGAGCTTCGAATCCTTGATAGGGTTTGACTGGATCGCCACCTTCTCCGTTCGATCCGTGCTCCAAAGCATCCATTGCTTCAAATATAATCACGATTGTTTGTTGCTAAGGTGTGTAGATAGATAGATAGATAACTCACGAGGTCGGAACGGCGCTTGGATCGAGAATTCTCGGAGCGAACGAAGGCGACGATCAGTGCTAAGCCAACAGTGAGACCGATGACTAGCCCCAATACGAACGACATTTTTCTTCCAAGATCTGTGCTAAGATAGAATCAATGCTCCCAGTAAGATTTTAGGGAATGGTACTTGCTCTATGATGATGCCGGCGGAGGAGGATTTAGCTAAATTGGGGCCAGAGAGAGGGTGTGTTTCGACTGTTGTGGGTGGTGATTTTAGTTAGAATTAGGTTGGAAAGTGGCGATTAGTGTTCTAAAATCTAGCGAGTAGTGGTTTTTTTATTTGGAGACTGTATGATTATTGAATGTTTTATTTGGATATATCCATTAATATAATTAAAGTGTTCATAGTGGAGATAATTATATGGAATTCAAATTTTACCATCTTCATCTTCGGCTCCGTTCAAATGGTTTGAAGAAAGAGAGAGAGTAAAAATGGTTTGAAGAAAGAGAGAGGAGGAGAGAGAGTAAAAATGGTCTGAAGAAAAAGAGCCAATTTTACAGTTTCACAATTGGTCCCTGTACTTTCAAAAGCAAAATGACTATTTTACCCCGTCCAAAATGCACGTGCAATGCACATGTCAAGACTTAACGGAATAAATTTAACGGAACTAGACGGAGGGACCAATTGCGTTCAATTGGTTGGTACAAGGACGATTGGCAAAAAAATTTTTGTACAGGGACGAATTGCAAAAAACACTAAAACTACAGGGACCATTTGTGTAGTTTGCCCTAATTTTTAACTTGTTTTTCTCAAAATAAATAATGTAATAGCTCTACCTAGCAGTTCTTTCCAAAAATTTTATTTATATTTCAATATTTATTTACAAGTACACAAAGAAGACATGTAGTGCAAATGATAAATATGTTTGATTTTGGATTAAAAGGTTGTTGGTTTTATTATCATGGTGGTTGTTTTACGTATCTCCTAAACTTTTTACGGCCTAATTAATATTATGCGGTGGCGGGCCAACCCTGAAACTCAGCGTCGCCCTAATGGGCCGCGGGTTAAATGGGCCAGCCATAAAAAGCCCTAATTTTAAACGGGCTAAAATTATTGAGCCCTAACCCTATTTTTTTCAGTTTAAACGAGTCTAACCCTACCGGGCCGTGACCATTTTATCATCTCATAGTTAAAAACTAAATGTTTAGAAATGAAACCTACACTATAAAAACCTAAAGTCATTGCCCTATTCTCTAAGACTCTTAACCCACCTGTGACATAGTTATCAGCGCTGCGGCTGTGGCGGTGGCGGTGGCGGTGAAGAATTCTTCAATTTCATAACCGTCGTACTCTCTAATGTTTAGACGGCCGCTTGATAGATTACCTATTCCCAAGTGAGTTGATATTCCTCTTGTGTTTAATTTTTCTGCAACCGAATTCTTTCCAATCATATTTCACGGGTGTTTTCTCGTTTTATTTGAGCCCATTTTGAAACTTCAGTCAATGTTATTCCTTTTAATTCTTAGATCGTTTTGACGTGTAATGTTTTATTCCTTTTAATCTATGGATCAAGTTGTGACTTTTGCGAATTTTAGTTCCGACTTTTTTTCGATCTTTGTCTTCCTGCTTTAGAATATATTGATCTGATTGACAGAGATGATTTGACTTTTGATTAATTCTTTTTTTTTTTCTTTTTTGACCTGTAGTTTTAAGGGCTTTGACAAGGATGGGTAATCCTCGTGTGGTTGAGAACCTGCATGGCCGTTGTTCATTGCATTTCAGGTTCGATTTGATTCAGTTATTTGTTCATTTATTAGTGGTTCCTTATATGTTCTCTTGATTTGTTTCTCCATATCTCATTGCCGTTTACTTTGTTAATGAAAACAATTATAAGTTGACAAATGGAGATTAACTGATACATTCTAAGGAATTCTTGCCTGAAAATTAAATGAACTTTTATGCTGGGCATGTCAATTCCAAACTTTCTGACGACTAGATCATATTTTGTGAACATATCATTCATTGTCTACCCACTTTTGCGCTGTTGTTTTATCTGTGTTCTTGTGCATTTGATATACGCCCACAAAATTGAATGTTGTGGTACTTGACTATTGAGCTATCAAACGATCTGAGACGGCTCAGCTCCGTTCAGGCTGACTTGCTTGTTTAAAAGAATTTGAGTTCTAGATATCTACCTCGGCACATAAGCTCTCGAAACAGGCTCTGGATCACTACCAGTTCATCTAGCTCGGCTTGTTTGGGCTTGAGTTGGCTCAAGGTTTTTTGGTATGTATAATGTATATATATAACTTGTAATGATTTATTTATGTTTTAGTAAAAATTAGTTAACTATTTTCAAAAAATGATTCGTTTGATATTGAAGTATTGAGTCTAATTCATCAAATTTATTCTTTTCGATAAAAAAACAATTCCTAGCATGCCGAAATTTGTAATCTTTGCAAGTATTATAACAACTGATAAGTGATTAAAAGGTCACGTTTAAATAAAAATTAATCCTATTTAGAGAAAAGAAAGGAAAAAAGGAGAGTGAGTAAAAGCCACAACACATCAATAAGTGAGCAATTAGGGTTAACTTATTATGATTTTTACTCTTTTGCCATTAGGTTTGAGCTCATGCCGTAACCAAGCTTTAGACCAAAGCCCGAACACCAGGATTTCCAACTAATAGACCTCAAACAACACATCCAAAGCTCAGAGCATGAGTTCAAAAAATTTGAATAAGCTCAGCTCGAGCAGGCCAAGCTCAGCTCGACTTGATTACAACCTTGATTATAGCTCTACATAGCTAGCTGGCTGCTTTTGCGTTTCTAAGTCATTTTTATAGCATAGTGTTCGTTGTTATGTAACCCAGAGAATCGCTTGAAATGGTTTGAATACGTAAAATGATTTGAATTTTAGACCATAAGTAGACCAAAACTAACATTGGTGGTGATAATTAATAAAGATATGAATGAATTAGCGTGCTTTAACCAATAAGCTAGTTTTTTTGAATTGGTCTAGCCATTCACATATAACTGGTTTAATAATTGTTAGAGTTGAACTGGCTTGTGTTTTAGCTTCATTGAATGCCCATTTTTCTTGTATACTTACATGCACTGACACACAATGCTTATCCTTGTAGGTATGAGGTAATAGACTTTCTACTCTTGGAAGTTAGTGCTGAAAAAATAATTGAAATTGAACTTAATTGCGAGACGTAGATGAAGAATGCATGATTGTCTTTCTATCATTTATTTTTTAATTTTACAATCAAGTTATTTCGGTGCATTAGCTGAAGTTTAAACTGGTACAAAACTTTCAAAATGAAAACAACAAGCACAACATTGAACAAAGGCGATCTTTTGTTTATATATTATTATTGCTCTTATTTTATTTTATTTATGTCTTTTTATTTTTATTATTTATTTTCTTTAACAAAGGCGTCCATAAAACCTTTGCTAATTTGGAAAAATGATTAGGGCGTTATCATCTGCATTTTAACACCCGAACTGTATCTTTCCAACTGTACTAGAGTTTTCATACGTATTATCCTTCCCAACGCAGTATCATAAGGAAACAATTTCCTCTCGCTCCAATTAAGCCAAATCTCACATCCTCGAACATTAAAGAGGAGAAGGTCTTCCTTCATGCATGGGTTTTCCTTAAGGATCGACAATGACAAAACTACCTTCTTCACAATGTCCCTCAGCGGCCAATGCGGATACTTGGAGCTAGCCCCTTTTTCACAACTTCAATAGCTGATTGGGTGAAGGTCAGTTTCTACAACCTTGCCCTTTTTATGCTTATTTTTTACATTTGAAGTTTGTTAATCATATCTATACTAGTTCTACTTCAGTTCCAAGGAACGAGCACTAAAACGGGCATTAATTCTCTCTCTAACGAATCAATGAAAAAATAAGAATAAATAGTAATTATAGTAAAGCAATGTTCTATTTTTTCATAGAACGTTTGAAAATACAGATTTGTGTATTATATAATCAATTAAGTTGCGGCTCAAAACATAAAACAAAGAAAAAGCTTAGCCACAAAGCTCTACAATGAAGCCACTTGCTTTATTGTGCACGAACAAGTCAATGTAAAAACTTGCTTAATTGCTTTGTATTTCCCTTTTGTGAGACTTAATTCACCTTATCATATGTGAATTTGCAAAATCAACATTGTAGAGTAATGGTTTATGCCTGTACGTAGTATACTGTTCACGTTGTTTGTTATCTAACAGTAAATTGTTAAACTTTTTGAATTATGATTACTTTCAGTCTTGTAGTGTAAACAAGAATATATGTTTTTATGGAGAAGCTATATGCAGAGAGCATCTTGGCATACAATTCACTAGATGATCTGCTTGGATTTCTAATACATAAGACATTACTTTTGAATCAAAATTTTCCCAGTGCTTTATTTATTGTTGCCCTTAATTGGTCAAATTGAAAACTAAGTTATTGTGTGTATTTTTCTTTAGCAGAGTAACTCAGATAATACATGGAACTTTTTTTATTGTTTTTAGATAGGTATGATCTTTTATATTTTGTGCAAGTACTAATATTCTTGTAAATATATTATATGCTGCTCCAGAAAACTCAAAGCCAAAGATATTGAACACAAGTCTGCAAGTCTTGCTGCTGAGTATCATGGCTTTGCCAAGAGAGAGATGTTTGTTTGTACACTTACTTAATTTTCAATGTATACAGGAGATGTTTGTTAATTTGTATTTTTACATTATTGTCATCATTTTTTCTCTTGTTAGTGAACAATTATTGATGGAATTTCTACTTGCTAGGTCAAGGTAAGAGTCAAGTTAATTAAGGTCGTTGTTTGTGGTATTTCATTCATCATATTTGCTGACTCTTATTATGGGTTTAATTAATGTATATATGAAATTGAATCATGTTAAGGGAATTTAAAATTGTTATTTTGATTTTCATCTATTTATGGAATCTCTCTTTCTTTCTTTAATCCATTGTCTTTGGAGTTTCTAATTATTTCCCAACCTTCAAGTACTCATGTCATGCTTATGTTTATCTAACTTGAATGCCATATCACTTATCATTAATTTAGAAATATGAAATATTAGTTAGGAACCTAATTCTCCATTAACAACAAAGAAGAAATTAAGAAGAAAAAAAGAAACCAAAACAATAATTCAATACATATACAACGCAATAAATCTATTGACTTGAACTAATCACTATGACAACTCCTATGAGACTTAATTTCTCAATAGGCTTGTTGACACGTGTAATTTAAAAGAGTACAAATAAACAAAACTACAATTTTAAATAGTTTAACTTGTTAATGTAATTTTTTATTTTTATAATTATTATTAGGGGAGGGAGGGAGTATATTACTTGCCTGTCAAGGTTAGCTCATTTCATACAAGGAAGGACTTGGTTGGTCATCTTTCAAACTTAGGTTGATTTTAATGTCCAATCAATCCATCCATTGAACTAACAATATATTTTTTATTAATTTTTAATAGGTCTTTGGGAGATTGTTTTACAGATTCTAATTTGTAAGACGGAACTCCACTTTTTCATAACTCAACTCACCAACATATGGTGAGTCGGATCAAATACATCCGTATTCCAGAAAATACTCGTAAAACGGTTTAATCATACATAAATTTCCACCAAACCAATAAAACCATTGAATTTGAAGAATAAGAAAGCGGTATGTAAAATAAACAATATACTTTGAACAACTCAGAGTACTATATATGAATTAAATCTAATCATAGCTAGAATATCTTACATTGAACTCCCCTTTTCATCTCTCTTACTCACTCCTTGTTTGTGCGAGACCTTCGTCAACAGTTCAACATGTCACCCAAATGACTGTTACTGAAACAATATTATTTATATTTTGTGAAATAATCTGGGACTCAGATACTTTATTCTTACATGTTTCCAGAAATTTGAACAAAAGAATAAAATATTTCTAGAAATAAATTAAATAGCACAACAACTTAAAATAATACTCCTTCCGTCTAAAAAAAAATAAAGTCTTGCTTTGACTTTTTTAGGTCAATTTAAATAAACTATGATAAAAAACTAAAAATAGTTAATTATCATAATGAAATTCTTTAAATTGTTGTTGATAGTATTATTAATATTTATCAATGATTTAAATTTCAATATCTAATAGACTAAGACATAGAATACATTAAACATAATATTTGATATTATCCTTGGTTGATTTTCCAATAAGGAAAGGAACTAATTCTTTTGGGGGAATATTTTCCATCTCAAAAACATAGATATCCAATCTACGTAAATATCAAATCTTTATTTTAACATACATTTATGTATTCTATCAGTTCCTAAATTATTGTCATATTTTACTTTTATGAGTCAAACAGATTATTTTTCAAATAAAAATTAGGCATATATATTTTTTATATTTTTAAAAATCTCAAAACATATAATTCAAAATATTTTTTAAATACTATAAATTACATGTTTTGTAATTTTAAAAAATATAAAAAGTATAAGTCAAATTTTCGTTTGAAAAAATACTTCGTTTAACTCAAAAAAGTTAGACATAACAATAATTTAGGAACGAAAGGAGTATTAGGTTATGAAAATTCAATGATTGATACAATATTAAGATTTTATAAAGATAAGCAATTCCTTATAAATATTTAATCAAAGTTTTATTAAGTTGACAAAAAAGTCTTGAGACTAATTTTTTGGGATAAGTGAGAATAATTTGGTAAAAAGTTAAATGCTTACACTATAAAAACCTAGCGTCTTTGCCTTGGTTTATACGACTCGGCGAGTATACTCCCGTTGTGATTAATTTCTGCCCTCGTCAGTGCGGCGGCGCTGAAGAATTCTCAGCTTCCAAACCCGGCGACTCTCGAATGTTTTTTCTGCCGCCGGATAGATTATCCCATTTGCAAGTGAGTTGATACTCCCATTGTGCTTAAATTTTTGTTGCCAAATACTGTATTTTTCATTCATTTTCGCTGTGTGTTTTCTCGTTTTATTTCAGCCCATTTTGAAACATTACTCAATGTTATCCCATTTCATTCTTAGATCGTTTCCTTAAACCCCTTATCCATAATTCATTGGACTGTTGGAGCATGCATCCAATCAATTGATCAAGTTGTGAATTTTGCTAAGTCTATGTTTGGCTACGCAATATCAAGTTTAAAATTGAAATTTGATGAATAAATTGAGCTCCACGGAATTCATATTATTCTTCCAATTTTAATTCTGAGCTTTGGAATTAAGTATCCAAATGTAGCCTAATTTTAATTCTGACTTCTTACTGCATTGGAAGTTATTGATCTGGTTGAGAGAGTGATGATCTGACGTTTGATTATTTATTATTCTTTATTTTTTCCAGTGTTGTCGAATTGGCTTACTGATAAGAAGGAATAATCCTCAAGTTGTTGAGGACTTGTATGATCGTTGTTCATGGCATTTCACGTGCGCAAGGTAACTTGTTAAGCATCTAGTTCTTATATATGATTCGATTGGGTTTGGTTTGATTCAATTTTTTTTTTCTCTTGCTTTGGTTAATGTTTCTTGATATCTTGTGACTGTTTGCTTTGTTGATGGAAAACTTATGAATAGAAACAATGGAAACTAATCATTATTTTTAAGGAATTACTGTCTGAAAATTAAATTAACTTATGTTTTGGTTTAGTGTGTTGATTAGGTGATTTAATGTAGTTTGGTGTAATGTGGAGAGATGTTATTTGGGTGTAATATCTACTCTTAATCAACACTCCTCAAAATTTATCATTGGCCGTTAAAAATAGAATTAAAAACAAATGCTCACAATCTCCCATACACACACTAGCTTGAATATTGTTACCTGGCTACTTCAAACCATTTTCATGGCGTATTATTGGTTGTGGTGCAATGAAAGAAAACGACCATTTGTTTGGTAAATCTTATGAAAATGTATTAAAGAATGTTTTCCAAGTGTTTGGTAAACCTTTTACATGTACTGGAAAAACAATTAGTCGACGTACTTTATAATCAGTATAGAGTTTATATAAAAAGAATATATACACATTATAATTTCAACTGGGAAGAAACTAAAAGGGAAAGCAATAATAAAGCTTGAATCTAGCCCTTGAGTTGCAAGCAGCAGAGGTGTCTGCAATTTCGGAAACTGACATACGGACCTCTTGTTCCGTAAATCATTTTACAGAGGAAACGGTGGGTTTTTCATTAACTTGTAAAACATTTTCCATTGACTCATTTTTCAAAGATCACCCAAACACCCAAAAATATGGAATATGTTTTCCGGAAAAGCTTTTTCCTGAAACAAGCGGAGCGTTAAGTTAGTTTGGACACGTATAACATAGACAACGAGGAGATTGAAACTAAACATGGTGGTGATAACTAAGAAGCATTTGAGTGACACTGCTTTAACCAATAAACTTGTTTTAGATGGATGACAATGGCATACAAGAACACATCCAGCTGATCCCAAACAAATGGTTTTAAAGTTGATAAAGTAGAGTTGACTCAAGTTGTGGCTTCATTGAATGCTTATTTTTCTTATTTACTAGCAACAGCGACACACAGAATGCTTTTTTCTTGCAAGTATGTGGTAAAAGATTTTTCTGATCTTGTAAGTTAGTGATGTATTTAATTGCTAGAAGGTGATGAAGAATGCATGATTGCCTATCCATGTTCTTTTTCATTTTACAATCAAGTAATTTTGGTGCATTAGGTGCATGTAGGCCTGGCAATGGGTTGGATCACGATGCATTGCATCATTGATCCTACTCGTTTAACATGATCCAATCATTAAAACTATGATCCATTTTTCATGGATCAGTGATCCACTCAAATTTATATGGATGGATCAGTGATCCTAATCGAGTGGATCTAATTCATTTATGACCCATTTAACCTAAACATTTTGGGATAAAGTCAAAATCATTGTGCCATAGATATTCCCGACATTTAAATTATACTCCCTCCGTCCCTTATGAGTGTTCATTTTTATTTTCTTACTAAAATTTAAAAAGTTGACTTTTAGGTTATTTTAGTAGCATGTGTACATTAATATCATTAATGTCCACATAGAACATTAGAAGTCCACACTAGAACATAATGTATCAAATGTGAAATTAGTAAACGAATACAAAATTGACACTCATTTAGGGACAAAAATAAAATAAAATAAAAAACGATCACTCTTTTAGGGACGGATTGAGTAACTAAATTTCAAACATTCGACCATTCTTCTAGCGGCATCAAACTTACTACTGATCAATCGCTAACCTTCATCCCTCGAAACGTACCAGCTAATCTACTTCCATCTGGGAACCCAAAGTTTGTAATACCACCGATATCAATGCCCAATTTTTTTCCAATCCTACTAGGAAAGTTGTAGCCTGAAGCAGCCCGTGTTGAAAACTATCTTGCTCTATGATTCACTGTAATCTGTTCTCTCTCCCCCCCTCCCCACCCCGGCGCGCGTAAAGAAATAGTGAAAGTTCGACTGTGGTGAAGGGAATTTGTGTACAAACTCTAATCAAATTACTATGTAAATGATTTGTGATGAATATATCGTGTAGAATTATATGACATTTTTTCATATGATCATTTTGAACTTTTTTTTTTTTTTAATTTTGAGTTTTAAATTTATTTAGCTAAACTTCTTTCTTTGATTTGGATTTGGACCATGATCTATTAGTTCATGGATTTGATCAAATCCATTTATTTTAGTAATGGATCAAACTAGATTAGATCACGATCTACCCCAATCCGCCCCATTGCCATGTTTAAGTTCATGGCCAGTAAGCTTACGCTGAGTACATGTTTATTGATGCCTCATTGGAAACGGGGGTACAATCAAGATAGAGTTAACTCTCCATGCACTTTTTTCGGTTTTGATTTTTCTCAATTGTGATTCCCGTCTTCTTTTAACTTAATTTTTCCCATTCCGTCTTGTTATAATATCCTCCTTTGTATTCTTCTAACTTTCCTTTTCCCTTTTCGACTTGTCTTTGTCCTTCTTCTAACTTTCTTTTCCCATTTTCGTTCGTGTCCATTTTACTTGTTTCAATTCATCCTCCACTAGCCATGTGCTACTCCTACTTAATTTCTTCTTCCTCACTTTCTTGTGCTCTTCTGTCTTAGCAGCTGGATATTGGTCTTGCCTTCTAACTACTTCCCAAGCTTGCTTTGGAAATCTCTTGCTCCCTGTACCCTATGAATTGATGAAGATTCTCCGTTTTGAAGAAATTAGGAGCACATTTCTCTAGTTCGGCATCTGCAATTGGTATTACTCGACAGAATCTGGATTTTCTGGTCCTTCTTCTAGTTCTTCTGGTTGCACTTGCACAGAATTGTCGATCAAGGAATGAAAGAAGGGTTGCCTCATCTCAGCAATTATTGAGGAAATGGATTACTATTTCATTGTACTCTTTCTCATAGATGGAGGAGAGGGATATATGTCTTTCTACCTTTACACCTTTTTGTTTGGCCAACAACGAAAGAGTTAATGTCGTTTTTCATGGTATTTCTCTCATGTTCATCGACTCTTATCTATGATTCTATCACGTGCAAAATATGTATGAAAATGTACTATGTGTAAAGAATAGTAATGACATCTTCTCGACTATGATCGATTTCACTCCTTTTTTTTCAAATTTTAGGACTATGAAAATTAGACTTGTTGGTCTTTGGATGCCGTTAGTATTTTTCCGTTAAGTCCATCATGTACCCATCTGTATTTATGAAATTTCACGTGCAAAGATATTTTTAATATTTAAAATAATATATTCTTTTCTCGTTCTTGAGATCCAACAAAGCTAATCCATGGAAAGCCCCAAATGACTCAAGATGAATCGCACAATCCAAAGCAAATTCGGGGTCTCTCTTATTCTCCATGCAAGTAAGAGACTTTAGGTGCATGTTTGTCAATTTTTGCTCTATACACCGATTCGGCAAGATCGGAGCACCGAGCTGGTTATGGCCGCTGGGCATCGCCTAGGAGTTCTCTTCGGTTGTTGATTGCCTTCTGGTATTTCCTTTTTTTTCTTTCGACATACTTCCTCTATTAATCTAATCTTTTATTCTTCTATTTATTCCTTTCTCATGTAATGCTTCTCTAGTCTTTTCTTTTGGTATCAACATTCTAGCACACTAATATGATTCTTATTTATTAGTTGAAAAGTGTTGACATTTGCTTGGATCGAGGAAGTGAAAAAATTCAGAACGGTTTGTAGCTCGTCGTCGTTTGGGATGTGTTATCCATCCCACTTTTTCATCGTTTTGGAACACTTATTGCACTTTATTCCGATTCATTCTTTTGTGTACACATGAAAGAGATGTTGGTTTTGAGCCTACCAGAGATCTTTCGGGAGATAAGGATTGATGTCTTTGGATTGAACTGGAAAAATCTTCACCTAAAGTCATTCGACCGTCTTTGTATACACATATGAAAGTAGGTTGAGATGTTGGTTTGGGGATGTAATGCCTAAGAGATCAATTTTCGGAGATAAGGATCGATGTCTGGATTGAACGTCGAAGGATCAATGTCTTTACATATAGAAGCTTCGACCGTCTTTGATTATGAGATGTCGTTTTAATATATTGTTTTGAATATTAGAAAATATTTTTGCACGTAAAATTTCATAAATACTTAACCAAAGGCACACGATGGGCACATGACTTAACGGAAAAATACTAACAGCATCCAACAAAAGAACCAATCGTGTCTAATTTTCATAGTCAAGGGACTAAAATTTGAAAAAAATTGTTAAGGAACTACTGATGAAATCGGCCATAGTCGAGGGACTTGTAATGTCATTAACCCTAAAGAATATTAATCCATTATCTTTTGAGTTTTCTAATTATTTCTCACCTTCAGCTTTACCTTCATTTCTCATTTCATTTACTCGACCGTATATTTAGTTAACTCGAATGCTTTTCACTTATGCCGTCATTAATGCCTTTGTTGGCCCAACCGACGATGCCAAGATCTTCATCTCGTTTCCGTTTGGTAAAAAATTAGGCTCTTGGTGAAATCCTCCCGGCCCCCAGTCTCCTTCATTATACTATCACCAATGTACCAATCTTTCGTTTATTATACTTCCTCGGTTCCAAAAAGAACTCCGTTTTTTTTTATAACTTTTTACCAAATTAAGAAAGATTACTAATTAGAGTTTACTTGAACCGTTTTGTGTTGAACATCACTCCAAACCAAACAACAAAAACGGATTGAGTACATTCATTCATTCATTTCCATTTTCATAAAGGAAAACAAAGTATTACTGTGTCCACTGCCATTAACACTTTCCACCATGGCAAATCATGGTTTACATTTATCAAGTGGCGGCCCACACAGACAACGGTTATGAATATAGGAGGTGTTATCAAAGGCCTCTCTTCGATACCGCAGCTTCCATCCCGTGGGGATCTCTCCACACAATCTATTATAGCTAACGTTAAATACTTGCAAGTAGAAAGCTTCCGTTATCTGTGACGGTATACTCCCATATATCCTATTATGCGATATATCCAATACATACATTCCATCATTAAAAATCACTCTTGATAAATTGAACTCAAAGTCATTTCGCGATATGTCGAGCGTTTCAGCGCCATAAGATTTACCGAACAACATTGATGCATCTCCCGATAAATTATTTCGCGAGATATCAACGAGGGAGAACTTCTTGTTACCCAGAGATTTTGGTATCTCACCCGAAAGCATGTTATGAGATAAAGAGATTTGTAGATTGGAGGTTATTGGGAAATGACCAAAAGATTCGGGTATTGACCCGGTGAGCTTGTTTCGACTAAGGTCTAGCCCGAATAAATTTGGAAGTGTCGCGATAGAGGGAGGGATCGAACCGGATAGCTTATTAAACGAGAGATTGAGTATCATGAGACTTTTGAGCTCCGCGAGAAAATGGGGCACGGGTCCCGAGACATTGGTCCAGCTTATGTCAAGGAACGTCAAGTGTTTCAGTTTTGTGATGGAACGAGGGATCTCTCCGACGAGGAACGGCATCTTGTGAAGCCGGAGGGTTTGGAGGTACTTGAAATCGCCCACGGCGTCGGGGATGTTACCGGCGAGATCGCTGCCGCCAGAGATGTCAAGTTCAATGATACGGTTGGTAGTCTCGTTACATTGGAAAATGTAACAACAATCGGTCATGTCAGGGGTTATAGAAGGGAAGGGGTTAGGATTAGAGAAGGAATGTTTGAGTTTCAAGAGGGCAGCTTTGTCATCTGGGTGACAAGTATTGGGATTGTCAGACAAAGAGAGCCCAGGGAACACTAGGAACAAGAGAAGCAACAACATCACTCGTAACTAGAGAGAGAGAGAGAGCGAGAGAGAGAGGCAACATAAGATTGGAGTGAGCCAGCCATATATTTATATGGATATGTGGGTATTTTAAAATTTTTTATTTTATTTTATTTTATTAGATCCATTTATAAAACTAAAACCATTGTAATTGACTCGCCAATTGCCAATGGGTCTTGACAAAGCCGCAAACATAGCATGACCCTAAAAGGCTGAAACATGTAAGTAATACTTTATCCGTTTCTAAGTTGTGTTTAATTCTTTTTGGTCAAACATGATATTTTTAATGTAAATTTAACTTATATTTTTTTTTCAGAATCATATAAAATACATAATTTTTAATATTTTAAAAATATTATAAATTACGTATTTTATAATTTTAATTTTTTTAAATAATATACATTAAATTTGTATTTAAAAAATATTGTACTTAACCAAAAAAGGTCATTAGAAATAGTGGGAGTATATTTTATCACATCCTCTTACTCTATTGGATCCCTAATTAGTGTTCACTTATTTATGCAAGAGATGACACGGATTTTAAGATATTTTTAAAACACATCTATATAATATATTATAAATATATTTTCAAAATATCATCATTCAACTTTCAATGATTAATCTTTTGTAAAATTATTTTCATAATATTACATCCGTCTCAAAATAATTATCGTTTTAACAAAATATTGCTTCAAAATAATTATCGTTATAGGATTTCAAGAAACATTTACTCATATTCTACCAAAATGCCCTTATTTACTACCCTCATTAAAGAGTGTTGTTAAGAGGAAAGAAAAAAAAAACTCATGCAACTTATCTACAATAAATGAACTTAAATAATCAATCTTTATGTAAACTTCTTTAATCTGTGTACAATTTACTAAAACGATAATTATTTAAGGACGGATGTAGTAGTATAAGAACCCGTTTGGTGTAGTGTTTACAAAACGCAGTGTTTTAAAAACACAGCATTTTAAAAATACAGATTTTTTCTTAAAAATGTGTTTGGGATATCACTTCAATACGTAATTTTTTTTCCTAGCAGCGTTTTAAAACCTGCGTTTTGGAAAAATAAAAAATAAAAATTCTAGCGTTTTAAAACGTAGTTGTGTTTTGAAAATGCTTACTTTTTCTGCCGCAACATTGAAACACAATTTTCAGCAACATTAAAACACAATTTTTGCAAATAAGTTGTTTTATCCCTACATTTTGGCCAAAATGTATGATCAAACAGGCTATAACATAGATAGTTCATCCAGGTTTTTTAAAATTCGTGCTCCACTTGTTACAAATAAGTGAAACACTTGATTAGAAATGGGGAGAGTATTTTATTTGGAGTAGGATATGGTAATGTAGGTAATGTCATCCAAGTCAAACATACGATATCTAGTTTGATTCTTGAAGTGGGATTGTTTTAGTTGGATTAAGACTTTTTGTTTGTCTACTTTGGGTTTGGGACCATTGAATTTCAATGTAATGAGAGGCGGCTACATGCATTTGTACTGCTATACTGCTGGCAATTATGTCTCTACTCGGATTTGCATTATTGTTCAGCCATGTGAGAATATATTCTTTTCACATACAAGTTAGTTCTCCAACTAAATACACTTATTTTCCTCACAAGGTAACATTCTCATCTACATGTTTGGCTGAGATATAAATTAGGAAGGTTGCTATTATCACTTCCAAAATTTTCAACGACACCATTTTACTAAGAACATCCTCTTCCAATATTTTCATCCCCCAAAAATCTAAGTACCCATCCCCCTATTTTTCAATTCTATCCTTCCTAATATTTTCTCTAAAATCAATCTTTTTAAACACACATAACACACCCACTCACACACACTGCAGCTCTCTCTCTCTCTCTCTCTCTCTCACACACACACACACACAACAATGGTCATTTATACTTTTTTTTTTCTTTTTGCATTTTAGGTTTAAATAACACTTGTTTTGCAATTAGTATGTTAAATTATTGTTAAAGTTTAGTTACATATCAATTTCTCTATAATTTGGTGTTCAAATTTCGTGATTTATAGCAAATTTAATTTAAAAAATCAAATTTTTTGGGTCATAACTGTTCAGCCCTGTGTTACCGAACACCTTTAGTGGTGTTCGGCAACCCCCTACCAAACACCATATATTTATTTTTTTAACCTAAAAAATGAATAATACATAAGGGTATTTAAGCCAAAATTTATAATGATATTTTTGTAATATATGAAGGGGTGTACTTAGAAGTATTAGGGGTGTTAATAGCAACACTCGTAAATTAGTGTTTGTAAGTATTAAAGGTGGCAAACGGGTTGGTTGAGTGGGTATGGGCAGTGCCTGTATGAGTGACGGGCTCAAATGAGCAGGTGAGTAAGTGCCCAATTGATAAATGGGCGGACCATAAATGGGCTTGGGAGCCCATTTACCCATTAACATAAAATTATCAATTAAAAACAAACATTACAAAAAAAATCATTTCAACTAAATCTTGGATACAATTTTTACAAAAAACATCTATTAATAAGTGGCATAAACAGTTTTTTTTTTTCAATTATTCGTGAGCATGTATATTATATGTGTACTTACGCGTATTTACTAATGCGTGCGTATTATATGAAAACATATATTGTACGTATATATGTTTCTAAAAATCATACTTTACAAATAGATCATCTAAAACGAAATTCATAGCTCTTTGAATCATATCGGTTGGGTGAACGAGCGAGAAAATACTCGCTACCCTGACAGTTTTTTGAGCATAATTTTTCATTCGTTCACCCGATTGAACTGATTCAAAGTGCTATGAATTTCTTTTTAAATGATCTATGAACTGAGTATGATTTTAAGATTATATTTCTTCAACAAAAAAAAAAAAAGACATTTCAAAGCTTTTTATGTTAATGGGCACCCATGGGCGCCTATTTATGCCTATGAAAGAAACTGGGTTTTTATGGGCACTGCACATTTGTCTTCATTATAAATTTATTGATGCCCATACCCATTAAACAAAGATGATTTGGCGGGCAAATGGGCGTGGCCCAAATTGCCACCACTAATAAGTATACACCAAATCTTATGTTAGTCTATTTTTTTATTTATCTTAACGAAAACTCATTTTTTTTTATTTTTGACTTAAAGAAGTACTTAACCCTAAAGTCCATCTAAAAACTTGACATGTGTGGTGCACGTGCCCAAAAATCAGGACCAAAACAGTCTTCTCTCGCCTTTTGAATTTGATGGAAGGTTGAAGAACTAGATTTCAGTATTAGTGAGACTCATTTTGTGGTCAAAATAACTAGAAAAGATTGAGAATAGACCGGCACATGTCCAAAAATGTTAAGTTATTGCTACTGCCATTTCACCCACACGTTCTCTCCTTCGATGGCTCGACCCCCCTTTTGGTCAAAAGGTAAGCTCTAGTTGTTAACCACTTTTAATGCTGGCTGAACTTTTGGGCTTGAACTTTTGGGGTTGATGAATGGTGCAAAATGGGCTAGAGAAACTATCAACCGACTGAACCCTATATGGAATGGGCCTTAAGATAGTGGAATTGGCCTGACCTAACCTCACCCAATGATTTAAGACTCATTCATTTATTACTACTCCCTCCGTTTAAAGAAGACAATTTCAAACCGAACCGTGAATACCTGAATTAAACTGAACTGAACAAAACAAAATTCACTGGATATGGGATAGGTAATGAGGAATAACAGAATAAAAATTGGGGAACGATTTAATTTTGGTAATAGCAGTACCCGCCCAATTTTTTGAACCGCTTATTTAGTACTAATATAATTTTTCCCTATTTATACAAGTATTTACCATATAACTTATGTAAATCTATGTTAAATTTAAAACACTAAAATTTAAACATCTTTCTCAATTATGTAAATCCGCCGCTCAGTACCCTTAATCGTTCACTCTTTTTCATCACTTAATTATTTAATATTTGATAAATTTGTGACGTGCACAACTACTTAACTATACTTTTTAGCTTTTACGATTATGATGAGTTTTAAATATAATTATTTTTTTTTATCAAGTCTTATTAACTTGATTAAATAGTACTCCCTCCGTCCATAAATTATTGTCTGGGTTGACCCGGCACACGAATTAAGAAAACTCAATTGACTTGATTATTAATATTGGAATAGTATTGAAAAAGTGTGTTGTTTCCTTTAATGCCCATGTGTATGTGGCCCATAATTAAAGTAGGAAGAAAAAGTAAGGGTAAAATAGTAAAAGTGATGTTCTAAAAAGGAAAGTTTCAAACAAGACAATTATTTTAGGACGGACGAAAAAGGAAAGGAAGACAATAATTTAGGGACGGAGGGAGTATCTTATTTGAAAATTTATTTTTGAGTATTTTTTCAAATTATAAAATTGTTTTAAGCTAAATTGTTAGTTTGAGCAAACCCGTAAATATTTCCCGATTAACCGTTATTCGTGGAAAATGGGGCTAATTGGAAAATAGGAGTGGTTTTATGTATAACCACCCCCTAACCGCTCTATCGTCATTCCTACCTCTTTCCAGGTAAATAATTCATTATTCTATTTTGGAACGTATTACATAAAGAATCTATTTTTAAAAATTATGTTTACAATCTTCATAGTTTTATAACTTTACTCTCCACATGTGGTATAAATTATTAGTTATGCTCAAGTATTTTTGTAATTATGATTAATTTTAATGATAGTTATATATTCTTTAATAATTAGACTTTTCAAACGTGGACTTTTTAGGTGGAACGAATGGAGTATTACAAAACACTAGTTGAAATAAAGCACTTTCACATTTTTAAAAATAATCTCTAAAACTAAATTATAATTTTTCTTTTCGAGTAACGTAAATTAATTTGGAATAACCACCCAACTATGTTATCACACACACCCCCTTCCCATATTTTTTTTCTTTCCAAAAGGGCTAGAACTATCTATTCTTAAAAGTTCAAAAAATAATAATCCTAAACCATGAATCATAAATAATTATAAGGAGAAAAGAAAAAAAAAAGGCACTGCATAACTTTTAATAGAGAGAAATTTCGTCAAGCTGTCCCATAAATTCGGCATAGATGGACTGTCATTGACCGATGTGAGAAAATAGAATAGTCAAGGTAAATATAAGATGGTTTCGTCAAGCAGCACCATAAATTCAGCATACATGGACTGTGTTTGAACGATCTGAGAAAATAGAATAGTCTTGGTAAATGTAAGTCGGTCCAAACCACTATCTTAACGTAAACAAAATAAATAAATAAATAATTCCATCAAGCTGGGCTCGAGCATTGGGTCTTGGAAATGGTGCTGCCAACATAGGATGTTATGTGGGATTCTATTGTTAAAAGTCTTGCAAGAATGGCACTTTCTTCTCATTTTTAATGAAAAGGAAATGTGCACTTCACTTCCAAAAGGAAAGGAATATGATATACACCACTGTTTTATTTCAACTTTATTGAGCTCCTCAACATTTAAATTTCACATAATAATCACCAGTGCACTTACAAGAACAAGAAACATCATTAGATTAACTCCACGCATAGCCAACTTAATTTGATGATTTCACATTATTAAACTTCCCAAAAGCTTCTTTTTGTTTTGACCCACTCATTTAAACTAAAAAAGTGCTTATTTGATCCCTTTGTTCTGGTCAAAGCAATCCTTTTACCTTCTTTCTAACCATGAAATATATAACCATCTTTCCACTTAATCGACTCCACGTAGCGTAAAGAAAAGTCAAAGGCACGACTTTGACAATCAGTCAGCTCAATTCTATTCGACTAAACCGAGTTCAATCGTGTCCGTGAAGAACCTGATACGTGTTTACTCGTGTCACAATCTTCCTCATTTTGGTAAGTATCGTCTGTAAGTATTAAGGAATATAACTAAACTAAAATTAAACATCTTATTCTAGCACATCGATGCTGCATTTAGTCATGAGCAATCAAGGAATTCTAAGTATTTTCGAAAAAAGGATAAACAAAAGAAAGGGAAATACAATAATAACAGCAGAATAAACAAAGAGGAAGCATCTTTTAGCAAAATCGATCACACACAAGTTTCTAATCTTTATAGGTTGATCTGCTAGCTTTTGCTTTTCTTTCACATTCATACTTTTTCCACATTGGCATTGCTCTCCTATGAAGAATAGAATGATCTTAAAAAGCACAGATGGATTGATCCAAGCAATGCATTTCTACCTTTCCTTGGATCCCAACTACACTAAGAAAAAGTAAAGCATCATAATTATGAAGCACAACATGCATGGGCTCTGTTGAGTCTTTCAATGTTTTACCCTCACTGGCTAAAATCACGAAGCCTAGTGGCTATACAGTTTCGTCTGTAAATGAGTGACGCTCGTAGTAAAATGCAGATTTTTAAGAAAGTCAATATTTATAATAAGCATCGCTTCTAGTAAAACTGCGGATTTTGAGAAAGTCGATATTTATTTGTAAATCAGGTTGTATGAATTGAATCAATCTTGACTAGAAGTGAGGGCATGTAGTACTTTTCTGTATACACTAATCACGGATAGCACAATGTAATGTGTTTGAGAACTTCCCTTTGCTTTCCATTCACTTCACCACTTTTTGACAAAGTTTGTGCCTTCCCTCTATTTCCCTCTTCCTCTACTTCAGTCTTTTCTAGAACTCACTGGCTGCTTCTTCAGCAAAGCATTCTTTTCTTTCCCCATCAAAATGATACAATACACCTGAAGAGGAACACATACACACACACACGCACGCATGCACAGAGACAGAGACAGAGAGGGAGAGAGAGAGAGAGAGAAGGCTTTCTTTTTATAATGGCTACTTTCGGAATCAGAACCTCGTTGCTTCTAGATTGAGTTTCCGAGGTTTCTTGCGAGGACTCACAACCTGGTAGCTTCTCTCACCAGCAAACCAAGAAGAAAAAGGGAGTATGAAGCTAGTAGTGGAAGTGGTAGATGCTCATGACCTTAAGCCTAAAGATGGCGAAGGATCAGCTAGTCCCTTTGTAGAAGTTGATTTCGAAAACCAGCTCAGTAAAACCAAAACTGTCCCCAAAAACCTCAATCCCATTTGGAACCAAAAACTTTTCTTCAACTTCAACACAACAAAAAATTACAGTCACCAATCCATTGTAATCTCAGTTTACCACGAAGGGAAACAACCTCTTGGCCGATACTTTCTTGGCAGAGTGAGAATTTCTTGCTCGAATATTGTCAAGAAAGGTGAAGAAGCCTATCAGAATTTCCAACTTGAAAGCAAGTGGTTCTTTTCATCTGTCAAGGGTGAGATTGGCCTCAAAATTTACACTTCCCCAGAATCCGAGACAACGCCTCTACCAGCACAACCTTCTAATCTTCCTCCCAAACCTCCTGCCTCAGACACTAAAACCCGTGTAACTTATACAGTAGTTGCTCTTCCCACACCCAAACCTTCTTCTAACAATGCTCCTCAAGCTATAGCCACAGAACCCGAAAAAGAAATTTCCACCTTCTCTGTGATCCAGAAATCTGATTCTTCAGTTATTGCACCAACTGAAGAGTTTAAGCAAGAGGGAAAAGAGGCTGTAGAATTATACAGACACCAAGTACTACAGCAGCCAGGTTTATCAGTGGGAAAGAGACCGGAAGGGCTTTTTTCGACAATGCACTATCAAGTCAATCATCCCCAAGCTGATCCTACCCACCAAGAAGACTACGAGTTGAAGGATACGAACCCCCAACTTGGTGAAAGGTGGCCAAGTGGGGGAATGTATGGTGGGAAGGGGTGGATGAGTGGTGAGAGATTCACAAGCACTTATGATCTTGTGGAGCAAACGTTTCATCTTTATGTTCGAGTTGTGAAGGCGAAAGATCTTCCACCAAGCTTAATAACCGGTGGCTGCGATCCATACGTGGAAGTGAAGCTCGGGAACTATAAAGGAAGAACGAAGCACTTCGAGAAGAAGATGAACCCTGAATGGAACCAGGTATTTGCTTTCTCCAAAGATCGCATTCAGTCATCGACTTTGGAGGTTTTTGTGAAGGATAAGGAGATGGTGGGAAGAGATGATTATCTCGGGAAGGTGGTTTTTGACTTAAACGAAATTCCCACCAGAGTTCCACCAGATAGTCCCCTGGCTCCTCAGTGGTACAGATTGGAGGACAGGCGTGGACAAGGAAAGGTGAGAGGAGAAATCATGCTTGCAGTTTGGATGGGAACACAAGCTGATGAAGCCTTTCCCGAGGCTTGGCATTCTGATGCTTCTTTTGTTCATGGAGAGGGTGTTTTCAATGTTCGATCCAAGGTTTATGTCTCACCAAAACTTTGGTATCTTCGGGTAAATGTCATTGAAGCTCAAGATATTATCCCGAATGATAAGACTCGTCCCCCAAATTGTTCAGTCAAAGTCCAGGTGGGAAATCAAGTGCTCAAAACCAAGATAAGTGAAGTTCACACGATGAATCCACTGTGGAACGAAGATTTAGTCTTTGTTGCTGCCGAACCATTCGAGGAACAGCTGATCCTTACTGTAGAAGATCATGTTCACTCTTCAAAAGACGAGGTTTTGGGGACGTTAAGTCTACCCTTAAGTGTTTTTGAAAAGCGGCTTGATCACCGTCCAGTTCATTCACGTTGGTTCAACCTCGAGAAGTTTGGTTTCGGGGTTCTAGAAGTTGACAGGAGGAAAGAGCTCAAATTCTCAAGCAGAGTACACTTGAGAGTTTGTCTTGAAGGTGGATACCATGTACTCGACGAATCGACATTGTACATCAGCGATCAAAGGCCCACAGCAAGACAGCTCTGGAAGCAGCCGTGTGGAATACTAGAAGTGGGAATATTGAGTGCGCAAGGACTCCTGCCAATGAAGATGAAGGATGGCCGAGGAAGTACAGATGCTTACTGTGTTGCTAAATACGGTCAAAAATGGGTTCGCACCAGAACAATTCTCGACACTCTCAATCCCAAATGGAACGAGCAGTACACTTGGGAAGTTTACGATCCCTGCACAGTGATCACAATGGGAGTTTTCGACAATCTCCACTTGGGAAATGACAAACAAGGAGTTGGTCCAGCACGAGATTCAAGAATTGGTAAGGTAAGAATTCGATTATCAACCCTAGAAGCTCATCGAATTTACACACATTCATACCCACTTCTAGTTTTACATCCATCTGGGGTGAAGAAAATGGGTGAGCTCCAACTAGCTGTTCGGTTCACTAGCTTATCTGTAGCTAACATGGTATACATTTACGGGCACCCGTTACTCCCCAAAATGCATTACTTGCATCCTTTCACAGTTAACCAAGTCGACAACTTAAGGTACCAAGCCATGAACATAGTGGCGGTCAGGCTCGGTCGAGCTGAGCCTCCTCTAAGGAAAGAGGTGGTGGAGTACATGTTAGATGTGGATTCTCACATGTGGAGTATGAGAAGAAGCAAGGCTAACTTTTTCCGAATTATGTCGTTGCTTTCGGGAATGTTTTCCCTGAGCAGATGGTTTGGGGATGTTTGCAATTGGAAAAACCCAATCACGTCAGTTCTAGTTCATGTTCTGTTTCTGATACTCATTTGGTACCCTGAGTTAATACTTCCTACACTCTTCCTTTACATGTTCCTCATTGGGTTATGGAACTATAGGCTTCGACCGAGGCACCCGCCTCATATGGATACTAAACTTTCTTGGGCTGAAGCCGTGCATCCAGATGAGCTTGACGAAGAGTTTGATACGTTTCCTACATCTAGGCCGCCAGATGTTGTTCGAATGAGGTACGATAGAATCAGAAGTGTAGCTGGAAGAATTCAAACTGTGGTGGGAGATTTAGCAACGCAGGGGGAGAGATTTCAGTCGCTACTTAGCTGGAGAGACCCCAGAGCTACGAGCCTATTCATTATGTTCAGTCTATGTGTAGCGGTGGTGCTCTACGTGACTCCTTTTAGAGTGGTGGCTTTGGTTGGAGGATTGTATATGCTTAGACATCCAAGGTTTCGGAGTAAATTACCCTCAGCTCCCAGCAATTTCTTCAAGAGATTGCCCGCAAGAACAGACAGCTTGCTGTAGTAGATGGCATGCATCAAAAACTGAAACTAACTGTTCTAATATTTTCATGTTTTCGGTTCTTGTGTTTTTTCTTTTCCTTTATTTCTCTATTAACTAATCCTTTATACGCTCTCCACATGTGTGACCTAAAATAAATGTTATGCTTGAATCTTTTTATAAAAGCAGTATCTTCGTAGATGGAAGTTTGTACAATTAATAAGCCAGTTAATTTCAGTTTCAAGGTTGTTCAATTTGTGACTGTCAAATTAATTTGTTAAGTTTTCTTGAAGAATTTCTGCGAGGATGGCAAATGCAAGGTTAAGAATGTTTCATAAGGTAATTTTAGGTCGCAGTCTGATGGGAGATGGCTGTTTTCACCTTATTACCCATTCCCGAGGAAACTATTACTCCTCCATCACAAAATGAGTGTCCATTTTCCGAAGAAACTTAAGCAATATTGCATGGTAGCAAATATCATAAGATTCATACATTATCCCCAGCCAAAACTGCCGATATATGTAGGCACTAAAACCAAATGTTCAATTAAAAAAGATTCAAGCAAACAAAATGATTCTATTCATTTCTGAAGAGGGAAAGAGAAAGTAAGAGACGTCTATACAGAAGAGACACACACCTCGTTCACTGCTTCAAAGAACTCGAATTCTTCTTTTGGTAACTCTGTATCTCTCTACTCTCTTTCTCCTTCTAAATTTCTACCCTGTTCTTCAATTCTGCAGCAAAAATCCCTAACTTGTGTGTGGTAGTTGTGTATTCTATCGAATTGAATAACAGACTGCTGACTCCGATCATTGTAACCGACGGAGGAGCATGAGGAAGACCAGAAGGCCAGGGAACAAGCCGGCCCGGAGAAACTAGCTGACCGAGAGCTCGAATAAGGAACTGGCCTGAAGCCTTCAAAGAGCAGAGTTCCAAAAACCTAAAATTAGGTATCAATTCTTAAAATATCAAATCGAATCGAACTGTTCAAGGTCACAAACCTGACCAACCAAACCACGGTAGTTCGGCTCGATTCAGCTTGGCTTGTTAGTTCGGTTTTGTAGTTTGGCTTGATGGTTTGGTTTTGCAGTTCAGCTTGGTGATTCAGTTTCACCGTTCGGCTTAGTGGTCAGTTCTGTAAAAATCGTATGTGTATCCATGAGGAAGACTAGAGAGGAGTCGACCTAAGAAATTGACAGTGAGGAGTTGACCAGTTAAGGAGTTGACCGTGAGAAGTCAAGCAAAAAGAGTCGATGGCTTAGAGTGAAGTGAAGATTAAAGAAGTTAACGACACCGATCGAGGTTTCGAGTTTCACTTTTCTATCGCTTGAGAATTGAGAGAATTTGAGACACAATAGTACGGAGTAAAGGTCGTAAAAGCTTTACAAATTTATTAGATTTTATATACTCTAATCCAACAGATGATATAATTTTATTAATGATCAACGGTAGATCTAAATACGGTTTCATGGTTCGGCTTGGTGGTTCGATATTGCGGTTCGGTTCAATATGGTTTGGTTCGATTCGATTCGGTTCGGCTCAACTAGGTAAAACCGCGAACCGAACCGAACCGCTCGATTGTTCAAAATCTCAAACTGAACTGAACCATATAAGCCACGAAAACGAACCAACCCACTGGTTCAGTTCGGCTCGATTCGACTAGGCTTGGCGGCCCCTACCTAAAATGCTTAACCAGCAAGCAGCTCCGCTTCTCATTTGATTGGGAGAACCTGGAGGGCACCTCTCAAGACATGAATTTGCTCTATCAGAACCCTCACGAGGCCAGAATCCTGTTCGAAAAGGTATCATCTGCTAAATTTGGAACCTTTAGAGTTGATGGCAATGGTGAGTTGGTGGAATTCATGGCCAAGATTTGGCCAAAATGCAAAGTTTGCTCATCCAATTGCTAGGATCAACATATACTTTGTTTTGTAAGAAATCACAAGAGTATGAAACTTAGACGGTTATGTGTATATATGTGCTATTTTTGTTAGATTATACTCCTAGGTTAGAGTTGATGTTTCATTTACAAGTGGTCCTTATACTTTTTTAAAAAATAACTATTTTACCCTTAGACAAAATCATGTGAGAGGCACGTGTGAGAACTTAACGGCAAAAACTTAACAGAATTAGAAGGACCAATTGTGTTTCATTTAAAAGTATAGGGATTTGAATCTTTTTCTAATTTCAGTACAGGACCCTAAAAGGCTAAAACCCAAAAAGTTCAAGGTCGAGTTTGCCCTATTATTACTCCAATAAATATGTTTCCAAAGCAAAACAAATCCCTTCCTTCATTGCAGAGGCTCTTCTTCTAGGTTTTATTCTAATTGTACATCCTCAAACCCCAAATCATTTCCCCAAAATTTCAGATCACTATCTGGGTTTATTAAAACTAGTGTCAATAACCTCGATGATGCTCTTGTTTTGTTTAATCGAATGGTCAGAATGCGACCTCTGCCTTCGGTTATACAATTTAATCAACTACTTGGTGTTACCGTCAAGATGAAACACTATTCTTCTACAATTACTTTGTTCAAGCAAATGGGTTTGATGGGTATCAAGGCTAATGCATATACCTTAAACATAGCTATTAACTGTTGTTGTCGGTTAAAACGAATTGATTTGGGTTACGCTATTTTGGGAAGTCTCTTCAAAAGCGGTTATCAACCAAATGTGACTACATTCAGCACCCTGTTGAATGGACTCATTCTAGGAGATAGGTTCTCTGAGGCTGAGATGTTATTCCATAAGATGATCCGAGAAAATATCTGTGAACCTAATGAAGTCACCTATGGGACCATGATTAATGGGCTCTGCAAAATTGGGAATACTAGCACTGCCCTTGCGTTGCTCAAACTAATGGATGAACAAGGATGTTGTAAACCAGACGTGGCTATGTATAACACAATCATAGATAGTTTTTGCAAAGACAAGAGGATAGATGATGCTCTATACTTACTGCCTGAACTGATTGATAAAAGCATTTTGCCAGATGTCATAACCTATAACTGTTTGATTCAAGGCCTTTGTAATTTTGGTCGTTGGGAAGAGGCCACTGGAATGATAAAAGAAATGGTTAACAGAAAAATATGCCCAAATGTGGTTACCTTTAGTATATTAGTGGATGCGTTCTGCAAGGAAGGGAGGGTAGAAGATGCAGAGGATATTCTGCATGTAATGATACGAAGAGGTGAGGATCCAAACGTGGTCACATATAGTTCATTGATCGATGGATATTGTTTGCGAGGGCAAACCGATGAAGCAAGAAAAGTTCTTGGTCGTATGATTGATAAGGGCCTTACACCCAACATAGTAAGCTATAATAGTTTAATCAATGGGTACATCAAAAAGATGAAGATGGATGAAGCCATGCATCTCTTTCGAGACTTCACTCGTCAGGGGTTAACACCCAATGTCATCACCTACAACACTCTGTTAGAAGGGCTGTTTTGTTCGGGCAAATGTGCAGCTGCTCGAGATCTGCTTCTTGAGATGCAAGCTCTAGGCGTTACTCCTGATCTTTTCACTTGGTGTATCTTGTTGGATGGGCTTTGCAAAAATAGACAGATTTCTGAGGCACTGTCTTTGTTTCGAGTTATGGAAACCAGTGGATCAAATTCTGACGTTGTAGCTTATAACATCCTCATCGATGCAACCATCAAGAGTGGGAAGCTTGACACTGCCAGCGAGCTTTTCTGTAATCTTCTTTCCAAAGATTTGCTACCTAATATTAGGACATATAATGCAATGATAAATGGCCTTTGTCAGCAGGGCCTATTGGAGAAAGCAAAAGAATTGTTTGTGAAAATGGAAGAGCATGGTTGCTTGCCGGATAACGTCACTTGTAATGTTCTTCTTCAAGGATTTCTTAAGACGAAAGACTGTAATGAGGCAGGGCTACTTCTCGAAGAAATGGATAGGAGGGGTTTCTCTCCTGATTCTTCTTCTTTTTCCATGCTACTAGATGTCCTCCCAGATGATGGAGAAGATTCTACTTTGCTTAAGATTATTCAAAAATTTCAACTAAAGGACAAATTTGATCCGCGTTCCAACTACCAATATGTGAAAGTATCTGTAATCAATACCTAGTAGTTTGCTTGTTAATTCTAATATGCAGTGTTGTAATGCCTAGAGAACTAAGTCACCTCTATTATATGTAATTTTTCGTTTTCCCCAAATCATAAAATGCAGCATTGCCCTACATTACAAACATTCCAAATAAGGCAGTTACTCCGGTCTCAAGGTTTAGAAATTTGGACAAATTTCCTCTTTTATGTCATGCAGTAACCTTATAAGAACTTCAAACTTTATGGCGCAGCTAAACATCATATCTTCCCATATAATTGGGAAATGTAGAACTCAAAATGTAGCAGCTTGCTTGTTTTCCCTTTTGCATCCCTCAGCTTGTTCTGCTTTTGATGTTCCCATGTAATTGAGTTAGACCTATATATGAAACAATAAAGAAAGAAAAGACAGAACATAATTAAGGAGAAAAGAGGAAGAAGAAGATAAGAAGAGAGTAAGATCACTACCTTTGATGAAACCCAACCTATTGAGGGCTATAACATTTAGCAACTATATATACTACATGAAGATAAATAGGGTACAAAGTATCTAGCTAGATACATCTCCTAAGTAATCTAAACAATCTAATGAATATACATTATCTAGTCAAACAATATACAAATACATTTTACCATGCGAGCGAAACTAAACAAATATATTTTACATTATAATATTTCATTGTCTAATATGTTTTTGGCTCAAATCTACTTTTGAAGTCCGCTAATCCCAACAATTGATTGGCCTATTTTGATGCGTTGGGTAAATCTGATCGATTGACGGATCTGTACCTGCATGGATGGCAAGGAGCAGAAGAAGCTGGCCGCCAAGAATTAGAAAGAGCCTAGGGACGAGATCAGGAAGAAGGATGGCATTGAGGAGAGGCCCGATTGAGGAGGCCGCTGCCCAGCGACTCAAGGAAGAGGCTGCCAATATGTATAACTCGTTAGAGACAAGGGTTGATCGACACTGGCCAAAGAAGAAGCATGCTGGTTGATCGACACTGGTCAGAGAAATGAAGAAGCTCGAGGAGATGACTGAGAGGGACTGGACTGGAGGATCTTCAAGGAATAAGATTCCCCGGCCTATGGGGAGTTCAGCTGAGAGTAAATTAAGTTCCAAGTTGTTGAAGGCTGTCGAGAGCATTCCTCTCAGTCTCCAACAGTGTGATGTCAATATTGGTGTCAACACTGCAAGTTCTTCACTTGAGCCCCAAATTCGGTTTCTATGAATCTTTTGATCCCTTTTATCATTTCATGAGGTTGCAAGTCTACCTCTCAGCACAACTGAATACACAACCTTATGACTGATCGATTACGTTTACAACTTGCCTAATACTAATTCATTTTGCACGTCCCATTTCGAGAGAAAGTCCCTTTTATGAACTTTTAAGCCTAAAAATTCAAAATGGAATGTTAATATTTGATGTTATCTATCAACCTTAATAGTTACAAATACTCTCTCTCAGACTTCCAAAATACAGAGAATTCAAAACAGAATAATCACAAATCAGCACACAGGAGAACACAGATTTTCCATCTTGTACAATCTATTGTACGAGTATATCTGGTAGCAAGGAAGCGGCCACTTATTCGTTTACTTTCAATATTTCTAGGTGGCAGAAACTGCTGGCGTTTAATCAGACATTTATGTGCACTAGTTATATTTCGTATGTCATACCGACCCTCAGAAGCCTTGTCCGGGGAATTTCTAGTACTTTCTCTCCTTGCCTAGAGTTCTTCCTCAGGAAGCTGTATGCATAATTGATGACAGCCTTCTTCAATAGGGATGAATTCTGTTTTGCCACTACTTCGGCTTCTCCCAGGAGATAAACCACACCATGATCCAAGGCCGTCTGCACAAACTGCATCTCTTCCGCAGCTCCCTGGATGGGTCCACTGATGATTCGGCTCGATGAATTTGCCGCACGGAATGATTGAATGGAACTCGATGAGACACGGGATGGGCTTTTCTGCTGAGCGGGTGCTTCCTCTTCGACGTGAACCGTGGATGAATTGAATCTCCTACTTCTTCCCTCGTTCACTAGCAGAGTGGATATGTTGACAGGCCCAGCCTGAGGCGGAGCCTCAACATGTTGTTCATCAGTGGCGCCACCTTCGCCTTCAAGAATATAGCTTTCGATGTTGATGAAACCTTTCAAATGCTCCACGAGCTGGCGTTCAAACTCTTTGGGCTCCTCGATTTTATCCTTGTAACCATATCTCACCACACACCGATAAATTCGATACTCTCTAGGCTCAACCTTCCTGAATAAGAAGCGCTCCTCTGGCTCGACTTTGCTGATCGGGATATTCTTTATCGATACAAAAACAAGAACAGAGTGAATGGACGGTACATTGGCAATAAAATGAGGAAATATAGGCGGGATACCCTGTACAAGTTCGGAGTATAGAAGTCCAATTCCAGGTATTCTGTTAATGTGCGGATTTGTGGCCAGGTCTCTAATGTAACTGCTGGAGACCTTGTTATTGAGCTCAAACAAGTACCTCTCTTTCGTAGTGTAATGCCACACCCCCATTATTATCATTAGGACGAGCGAAAATGCCAGTGGAAGGTAGCCACCCTGCGTGAATTTATACAATACAGATGACAGATACACCCCCTCCACCGACATAAACACGATAAAGAAGAGTGCGATCCACCATATGCTCATCTTCCATATCACAAGCATAATGAGAGTCACCATACATGTCGTGATTACCATCACAGCAACCACGGCAATTCCTGCACGACAATAACAACAACAGCAACAACAAAACATATATTTAGTAACTTGGCTTAAAGATTAGCAATATTCGGTTTTAAATTTAAATTACCGTAAGCATGGCCGATCTTCTCAGTGGTCCTGAAGGCTAAAGTGACTATGACACAAGCAATCATGAGCAAGTAGTTGACCTCAGGAATGTAAACCTGACCCTCGTACTTTGCGGAGGTATGAACCACCTTAACCCTAGGGAAACAGCCTAGACTTAAGGATTGTGAGATTATTGCAAAGGCTCCAGATATCATAGCTTGGCTGGCTATTACAGCAGCACCTACTGCAATCACAAATGTTGGCCAGTAAAGAGGACCTGCGGTCATGTAACAACACATATATGAGCATATCATTAGCCACGGTCCATGTAACTTTACGCCATCTTGAAAAAATTTACTCGAACTATATCGTAACTGACTTGCCTGGAATGGATTCATAGAAAGTATTGGCCACGTGATGAGGAAATTTCATGAGATATGCTGCTTGCCCACTATATGCCGTTAGTAGTGCAGGCATTACTACTCCTGAGAAGCTAATCTGTCGTATATTATAACACATCATCTTGTTAATCGGATAGAAACTGATTAATATCGTACTGAGTTTATTAGAGAAATTTTGTTTATATATCGCTCTTGGCAGTAATTTTGAAAATATAACTGTCAACATTTTTACCTAACTAGATCTGGTTCACGTTTATCAATCCTGACTAGTTAGCTACTTTACTGTTTTTCATTTGTCTCCTTGAATTTTATTTGGTTGTCGTTCACTTTTTTTTTTTACTTACTTGCACGGCTCGTATATTGAAGTGGCCTAGATCAGCAAACATGGCTTCTGTCCCTGTTCCACGAGAAATTTAATGAAACAAAGAGCAAAAATGATTAAAGTAGGAGGATAAGTAATTGAACTGTACATGGTAAGTAAGCAGGTTGCTTGAGGCCGCTTACCTGTGATGGCCAAAACAACTCCCCCAAGGGATATCCAGGCTTGTTTGCCATTTCTCTTGAAGTAATCGATCATGTATACCGGATTAAATGCACGTAACACACCAATATCATACTTGAATAAGTTGTAGAGA
Organism: Platycodon grandiflorus; assembly: GCA_016624345.1. Lineage (NCBI taxonomy): Eukaryota > Viridiplantae > Streptophyta > Magnoliopsida > Asterales > Campanulaceae > Platycodon > Platycodon grandiflorus. The sequence goes on from JACONP010000362.1 coordinate 746,370, forward strand.
CCTATGCCACTTATGACTGTGAACCACAGGCAGATGATCGGGGCAAACGAGTACCCCACCTTATCTGTCCCAAACCGTTGAGCACAAAAGAGTGCCACCAATATTGCGATTGAAAGCCACACCGTTGCATCTGGTGATCACCACCAATATCATAACTAACATAATTTAGAAACTATATACATATATATATATATATATATAGAGAGAGAGAGAGAGAGAGAGAGAGAGAGAGAGAGAGATTTTGGTGGCCTTGGAAAGTAAAAAAGTTCAATTAATTCCATAGAGGGTTACGTACTTTCGCTAAGAGAACTGATCCCACCCACTGCAGACAGGACTGCAATGAAATTTATATAAGAAACAATGGACTTTCAGTTGATTGTCGATCATTTAATTTGATTTTGTTTAACTAACAGATGTAGAAGTTAAACATGGCAGAAGGGTTGATCAGTAATTTAATTACCGGAGATGCATGGAGTAAGAACCCCGTCACCAATGACCATGGAAGTACCAAGGATGGTGACGAAGAGAAGGACAACTTTGGAGGTAAAGCCACTCTCGAGCTTGTCTTTAATCTTTTGAGCCCTCCTCAGTTGTGTGGATGGCATGTCCAATCTATAGTTTGATAACTTCCTGTCCTCGGGTTCTTGATTCGGAATTAGGCTCACTTTTGCATAACGACATATCAACGAGTAGAGTGCAAACGTTCCCCCTGAAAAATTAACAAATATTATGGAAATATCACTACTCTTCTAATTAATCAATTTAAGCCACAAATCAATCTGGTAAACCAAACAAAAGTTAGGGGAAAAGCAAGGTACTCACCATCACCATTGTCGTTGGCCTGCAACACGATGAGGACATACTTGATCAGGGGGACGAGGATGATGGTATAGATAATGAGGGAGAGGACCCCAAGAATGTCGTCGTTGTGGTGAATCCCTTCAGTGAAAGTGCTCGAAAACACATACAGTGGTGATGTGCCTATGTCCCCGTATATCACCCCTATGCTCTGAAATGCCAAAATCAAAGTCGTCCTCCAATCTGTCTGTCCTTCGTTTTTAGACACAGCACAAGATATATATATAAATGATCATGAGTTAACTTGTAAGTTAATTCCATGGAGTAGTTACATTTGAGATTGTGTGGACTGACTATAATATAGTCCGTATAGATGAGTAAAAGAAAGTAGAGAGAGATCCGAGACCTTGGAATTGTGGGATGTCGTAAAGGATAGTCTTCCAGCCTCGAGATGGAGGGAGTCGGCACGGTGCAGTTTAGCCCACGACACTTTTCTCCCTTCCAAGTTTTTGGTGGTGGTTGTGCCGGTGCCGGCAATGTTTTCACCGTCAGCTACTTGTTCAAAATCACCACTCTCCATCTCGTGTTTGCTGAACCATCATCTACAACAGGTACTTGTATTTATAGGATCAAAAAAAGTCAGACCTTTTTTTTTTCTTTTAGTTATTAATCAAACATAAATATTACTCGATCTTTTTGACCAAAAGTACTACGAGTTACGTATTTTATAATTTTTAAAAAAATAAAAAATATATATCAAATTTGTATTTAAAAAATATTTTATTTGACCAAAAAAATTAAATAAGACAATAATTTAGGAACTAAGGAATACTCTAATGTGATTTGCAGTACGGTTATCATGTACTTGTAATCATAGGACTAGTTTTGTCTTAAAAAAAATACAACTAAAGAAAAATTTTAAAAAAATAATAATAATAAACAATCCTAAGGACTAGTTTATGGAGTAGCCAGTTTCGACCCTCCGTTAATCATTTCCATTATTCTATTAGTCCCAAAACCAGAGATTCGATCCCCCGCCCGCCCCTCCAAGTCTTCCGGCTGTTAGAGACGTGTTAATATAGTTATTCCTCTTATTTAAAACCTCGTTTCTATCAAATCTCCTATTCATCCTTAACCCTAAGAATTTGATATAAACTCTTCGTCCTTGTACTTGGCGATATCTGTTAATTTTGTCCCCGCGACATTTTTCCAATGCAAATGGTCCATCAACCTCGCTTTTGCTACCGATTTGACCCTTCGTAGTAGGAGTGAGCAGATTTTTTCTAAAATTGGACGGACTGAACCAATACTTTTGGTTTGGTTCCGGTTTTGATTTTTAGTAGAATCGATCATTTGGTTCGGTCCTGATTTTAAAATTTATAGATTGGTTCTGAACTGGACCGGACCAATGTATATTACATATATAATATAATTATAATATATATTTATATATATATATTAATAAATTGATGTTTAGAAAATATAATTTCTATTTTCTAACCCTAACCAAAACCCTAGATATAAAATAATACTTACTCTCTGCCATTTACACACAAATACAGACTTAATGTTGCCGAACCTACTTTTTTCTTATTTTAGTTTAGAGTAATGCTATGGGTACCTAAACAATACTAAATTTTTTACACCAAATGATATGTCACCTGATGTGGCAGTTGATGTAGTACAAAAATCAAAATTAAAAATCAAAATTAATTCATCACATCAGGTGACACATCATTTAGTGCAAAAAATTTGGTATTCTTTAGGTATCTATAGCATTATTCTTTAGTTTATATTGCATGAACCATGGATTGTAATATATGTCTCAAACTTTTTTAATTGTTGAATGGTCAATGTACTATCTTTATTTTTTTCTTTTATAACCTTGTTTGTACTTTCAATGTTTTCTCATTATTGAATATTTTTTAATTGTCGTATAAAATATTAGATTTTATTAATTATTTGTTTGCTAACTCAAAAAATTAAAAGGATTTATTCCCTTAAAACCGAAAAATATGCAGGACCGAACCAATTAGAACCCAACCATAGTATTGGTTCTCATACATTTTTGTTTGGTTCTGATTCTAGTTCTGGTTCCGAATTTTTTAAGAACTGAATTATTGGTCTAATTTTGATTATCTATTTTCTTTTGGCAAAAAATGGACCAAACCAGCCAGATGGTGATCACCCCTACTTCGTAGCAATTGGTGTCGCCATCTTGGCCACATAATTATCTCTCCGTCACTGCAAATTGCTCATTCATCGTCCCGTTGCCACATGTAGCCATCGCCATCTACACCTCATCCTCCTTCACCCCTTGCCCGCGACGGCTCATTAATCAACTGCGATCATCACTATCCGTTATTCACCAAAGAAAGGTGTTGTAGGCTTGACTGCAACCCCTGATCCAATTTCACTGAAAATATAAGATCTACTCTAAGGTTTCAAGCATCGTAGCAAAGGGACTACGAATGACGCGAAGTGTTGACGAAAGTGGAGAGGACGGTGGTGCAGCCTTGCCAAATTACATGGCAAGTATTGTATTGATTCTTGATCTTAATTTCATTGATAAATATACTTCTTTTCCATTTTGAAAGAAGGTTTCGTAATTTTTCGTCTTGAAAATAAGTTAGTTCAGGTAGTTACAAAGGTGAAGACAAGGTGGAGAGGTCGAAGATGATGTAAGGGCATTTCGGTCAATGTATAATACTGAGGGTCAAATTTGAAGTGAAACCGAGTGTAAGGGCCATTTGCATAAAAAAATGTACCACAGTGACAAAACTAATAAAAATTTTCAAATATAGGGACTAAAGTATTATTATATTAAACAAGTTATACTAAATTAATTTTCAAACATTGTTTTTTGTACGTGGCTGGTGATCCTAAAATTAAGTGTATTTGGCTACAACCGTCTCTGTTTCAAACTTTGAAGGTAACAAAAAGTCTTAACAATCATACACTTAAACTAGTGGAAATAATGACTAGTGAATTGATTTTGGAAGTATTCATTATTTAATTATTTCCCTCTTTTTTTTTTTTTTTTTACTCTTTCAGTTTCTATGAAGTGACCACATTTCTTTCTCTCTTTTTCTTTAAGTTTTAAAATAAATAAGTGTTTTACTATACAAAACTAAATATATACTAAAAAGGAAAAAATGAATATCATAAACGTTACTTTTTTTAATTCGCCTTTTGACTTACTCCCTCCGTTTCAGGCAAAGAGGTCATTATACTATTTTGAAATATGTCACACTTTCTAAAAATTATGCTTACAATTTTCATAATCTTTTCATCTTTACCTTCCACTTGTGTTGTAATCATTTTGGTTGCATATAAGTATTTTTTGTAATTATAACCACTCCAATGACACTAATATATTCCTTAATAATTAGACTTTTCAAACGTGGACTCTTTTGGTGGAACGGAGGGAGTATTAAGGCCTATTTTTCAAGCTTAAATATAAAAGTAAAAGGTGAAATGTAAACTATAAAAAAGTAATTTATAATGTTGTTAATTTATTCTTATTCAGGGATCGAACTCGTATAAGTTTAAAAAACAATTCTATAAATTTGACTTTGTGTTTTTGTTAATAATAAAATCATAATTATTGCAATTATTGAGGATATTAAAAGTAATATATTAGCTACAGCTAACATATTAGTGGTCAACGCACACGCATGGTTAAAATAGGAGCAATAAGTTAGTTAGTTAGTTGATTATATGGTTTACCATTTTAGAGTTAGACAAAGACAACAAAGTTGAGAAGAAATTATTCACACAAAACATATAAAATATGTCAATTATAATACACATTATTAGTGGTACTAGAAAGTCAACGCACTACTCCGCGTATAAACTGTGTTTCCACTTCTCTTAATTTCTAAGAATATTTTTACAATATTATTCAATATATCAAATACTAATTTGAATAAAAAAAGACTACGATTTTGAGTCTAGTTAAAGGCGAGAAAATTTATGTAATTTATCGAGTAGAGAAGGGGAAGTCTATCATCGCTTCCATACAAACAAGTAGAATACATTGGCGTAAGGTTTACTTCTTCCGTGTTTCGGGCAAAGAGTTCACTTTCTATTTTTAGAAATTAACATGTGACTAAATCAAATTAAAATTTTACATATTTTACTCATGTTTTAGAAAATAAAATTTCATTAATTACAAACTACATTAACAATACTATGGATTACAATTTTCGTAACTTTAGAAAAATAAATAAATTTGTGTAAATTATCGGTCAAACTCTAATTAAGTTGACCAAAAAAGTCAAAAATAGACTCTTTACCTGAAACGAAATAAGTAATATTTTTTGTGATGTGCGTCTTTTCATGTGTTTTAGTTTTTCAATTTGAGTCCACTTAAGATCAGAGTTAAGATGGGTGGCGCTATTAACATCTTCAAAACTTATTAATATATCCCCTTATATTTTATTATAAAAATGCTATTGATTAGAAAAACTAAATTGTTCTTCGTCCCAACGTGATGATTGTTGTCTAGACGCCATTGTGGGGGAGCTACGAATTGGGACCAAATTGTAAATTATTTGAAATTGGGGGGGGGGATGTGCTGTTGTTTGAAATTATTAGATTTTCTGAGTTTGGGAGTAAAAAGATCTGTAGACGAAGTATAACATGATGATAATCATCAATGTGATGGATTGAGAAGAATGAGAGAGAAAGTAAAGTAAAGTAGAGTAGAGTGTACAGAGAAAGAAGAACTAAACTAAACATTGATTTTAAATAAAGAAAAAAAAAATAGGACAGTACTGTGTGCATTAATACAAGGTTTTTATGTTCGTGAATATTAAAAATTGTATATATTTATTATGAGTAATTAAAATAAATTGGTAGATATTATAAAAGAGAGAGAAAAAAGAGGGATACCACTTCAAAAGGAATAAGTGGGGAGAGAAAAAAGAGGGATAATTACTTCAAACATGTGAATGTGAGATTAAATTATAACCGTAAAAATTTAGAAGATAATGAAATCTGAGTTAATAGTTAGCTTTAGTCAATTGCGCGTGGGCAAATTGAGTTGTATTGTAATATAAATGTATTGTTATGGAGAGAGAGAGAGAGAGAGAGAGATGGTGTGTGTTGTGTGTAAAAGAGTTTCCGAACACACATAGAGGGAATGGGAAAAAATAGGTATAGAGGGCAAAATAGGAAATATTTGAGGGTTGTTTTAAGCATTTGGATGCGTTAAAAATATGGATGAGATGTGTATGTCAAAAGTGGGTGCATTAATAGATTTTGGTGGGTGCTAATAGCGTCACTTGCTAATTCCCCCGCCCCTAAATACAGAGATCTTGTTTGAGTACATGGTTTGTGGTGGTTTTTTTTTTTTTTTTTTTGGTGCTTTCAACTATATCTCTCCTTAGTCTTATTTTTCTTACTTTTTATTCAATTACTATCATTCTCTTACATTTTATTCAATTATTACAAAAGTATTATTAAAATGGATTAAAAAATATATTGGTCTATTTACTTGGCAAAAATCAATTAGAGCCAGTTTGTTCGTGCGTTTTGGCCAAAATGCAGAGTTAAAACGCAGCTTATTCCTTAACTTAGTGTTTCAATGCTGCGGTAGAAAACGATGCGTTTTCAAAGCAGCGTTTAAAACGGAATTCCTAGCTTTTTCCAAAACTCGATTTTAAAACGCAGGGAATTAAAAGCTGCGTTTTGACATAATATCCCAAACGCATTTATAAAGAAAAAAGTCGCGTTTTAAATAATCTGCGTTTTAGAAACGCTGCGTTTTTAAAACACTGCGTTTTAAAAACGCTACACCAAACGGGCTCTTAGATTGATCCCTGTAATATTTTTATGCATCTGGTCATCATATTTGGGTTTTACCATTAAAATTTTCGTCAAATTATGTTCAAAATTACCCAAATACCCTTATAAGATTGGGAAGTCGCCAAATATTGGCAAAATAAAAATGATAAAAAATGGCAGTACGTAGGAGAGTGGCTGGTGCGGTGCCATCATACAAGGGTTACGTTGCGGGACAGCATCACCATTGTTGGTGTTGTCTCTTATTTTGTTGGTTTCTCATTCGTCCCGACTTCCCACTCCTGGCCTCGCACATGTCCCTAGCTAGGTGCAGTGCTCTTATTTGATCTAGAAGTTAGTTTGCAGTACTCTTTTTGAGCTTTTAAGAAACCTTATTGGCCATTTGCATTTCACAACAACTCCCTAATTCCATATCTTGTTTGTTCTAGCTACCCATTTCTTTTCCTTCCCATTTTAGTCATGGAAGCTCTCGTACAGACCCTTGAAAGTGCCAATTAAGCTCTATATATAAATCTTCCTTACATTTTGGGATTCTCTCTTTAAGCAAGGAGGAAAAGGCTCATTTATCTGAAACCTATGGTTTCAAGTTTGTTTTCAGGTAGAGGTGTTTGAGAATCAATTGGGACATGCTGCAGGCGGCATCCGTTTTTTGTCATCTAAGTCTCACTTATTAATTTTTTTTTTTTGAACGAAATGTCCAACGTAACACATAAAAAATCTTGTGCCATGACTGGGATAGGGGAGGGGCAGGAGGGGGGTCGGTCAGCAGTTCTGTCTATGTGGAGGACTCCTTCCATGGCTTTTCAAGAGCTGTTTGGTTTCGGGATCCTGGAGGCGAGGCGGATGGTGAGAGGGCGGTATTTTGACTTCACTTTCCTCCTGAGCCTCTTTTTTAATACTTGGATGATAATGCGTACTTGGAGCGTCGAGAGGCGGCCTTATTATTGTGTCTTCTAGGGAATTTTTTCTTTGTGAGTCAAGAAGGCTCATCAATGGGCTAGTGGTTGATGCAGTGTTATAGTCTCGGGGTCACCGAATGCTGCGAAAGGCCAGCCCATATTCAACACGAGCTATTGAACATGGCCCCAAATTTAAGAGGGGTCCAGTTATATGTGTAGCCCAGCTTTATATATCATTTTTACTAGGCTTAAATCGCAATTTGGTCATCCTACTTTGACAGAAAATTCATTAAGCTCACTCTATAATTTTTTTTCTCAATTTCATCACTATACTTGACATGTTGAGTCAATAAGCTCACCGCGCTTGACTTCCGTTAGTTTTGTTGGATGGAGGGCTGCAAAAAGACCAAAATGCCCTTTACCTTATAATATTTTGATGTCTTAAATCGCTATTTAGTCACCCTACTTTGACAGAAAATGCATTAAGATTAATAGTATAAAATTTTGTGTATAAAATATTTAAAATAATCAAATCAGTTAAATAAGTTATTTCAAATATAATAAAATAACATAATTTCATACTAATTCTTAAAAATATTAAACAAAAATTAGGTTAACTTATCAGAATTCTTAATCAAAATTAATAAAAGATTATGTTTGTCTTTTCTAAAGCAATAAATTCTTTGCTTAATTTTTTTTAATATAAAACTAATTATATTAAACAAATGCATTAAATTATTATGAGATAGTTATTATTGTAGAATAAAGTAAGCTTAAAATATTATTATAAATTATTCATAAGTAATTATCGATATTTAAATAAGGGTTAATGACACCACTAGAAAAAATTCGTTAAGTCAATCATGTGGTACATGCCATTTTTCAAGGGTATTATGAAAAATTCCTAAAAAATTTAATTATAACAATTTTTATCTTAATCTAATTAAAAGTATTAGTCATTTATCTCAATGTAGTTATAATATTAAATATTAATGTTAATTTAATTAGGATTAGTAATAGATTAAATATTAATGCTTTAGTAATGACATTTTCGGGTTTTTAGGATAATTAAATATTAATCTTTTTCCCTAGTTGCTCAATTTTTGGTTTTGTTTGTTCTTGGTTGCAATGAATTTTAATATTTTAGTAATGATATTTTCGAGTTTTTAGGATAATTTTAAACTTTTTATTCAAAAATCAGGATGGAGTGATGAACTTGATATTTATGTCTAAGTACTGAAGTGATTAAATTGATAATTATTAGTAAGGGTATTTTTGGGATTTAAAAAAAATAGTAAGTTTTTCATCAAAAAATCTGGATGGAGTGATTAACGTGGGATTTATGCCAAGTATAGTGATGAAATTGAGAAAAAAAAAATTGTAGGGTGAGCGTAATGAATTTTCTGTCAAAGTAGAGTGACCGAATTGCGATTTAAGCCTTTTTACTATTGAGAAACTTAATGGAATAGTTTTGATAGTAATTGAGAATAATTTTTTGGAGAAAATTGATTATGATGACCTCATTGAAGCTTTTGCTTCAAGGAATGTTAGAAGGATAATACTTTTCAAGTAAACATTCGATAATAGTTTGGAGTTTTAGGAATTTTAGTATTTTATTTATAAGAAATATGATAATATTATAAAATGTGTAATATATTTTTGGTTATAGTCTTTTATCACTTGTAGGGCCTATTATTAAATTTAACACAGGGTCCTTAAAATGTTAGGATTGACCCTAGCCGAATGAATATCATTCCCATTAACTTGGCAGAGACTTTGCATGGTCTAGATGCGTTTTCTGTTCGGGATGAGCATTTTCCTCAGGAAATCCCTTTACTCCTTCACATGTGGTTAGAGGAGAATTTTTTTTGCGTTTTACTCCCCATTCATGGGGTAGAGTATGACGTCCCTTCGCGTTACGGCCACCGGGCCGTTTCTGAGATAAATTTCATAGTGAGAGGGATTAGGTTGAGCACTTTGTTTATGGCTTTTCCAATGATATTTTGTGGGTTTTGCCTCACTGGAAGATCCACCGGTTCATGTTGATAAGTGATGACTGTGCTCAAGTCATTCTTCCAAGCTGCATTATTCCTCATTTTATTTTCCGATGCGTATTCTCCACCAGTTTGGGAGTGAGCAAAAACATTCCTGACCAAGAGTCACCTATCATGGAAATGGAGGAACGTGGGGCTAACTTGACCCAACTTATCCAAGGTTGCAGGGTCAGACATCTGCCTCCGTAGTATGACCATTTCTTACCCACCGGAGAATATCTTTCTCACTCACTCTTATCTCAAATGGCTGTTTCCCCAGATAAAGGAACATGCATGGAACGTAATGATCACCCTTTAGGGTATCCTTGGGTGAAGGGTTACCAACAGTGTGGATTCCCGCTTGCATGAAGTCGGGGAGGATGTAGAGGCTTCGGGTTTCCCTCTTTATCTAGATAACTCGCGAAAAGCACGACGTAGGCATGAGAACATACTTCGAGGTGATCGAAACCCTAATGATGTCGGAGCGAGTAAACGAAAGGGGAAGAAGATAGATGATGTCAGTAATGAAGGGAGCTCCAGAGGCTCTCGAGGAAGTTTCCTCCCATCTCGACCGTTATTGACTATTTTTATGTTTAACTGTGTACTTGATGGTTGCCTTATGGACCGTTTAAAAGCATGTTTCTGTTTGTTACGCAATATCAAGTAATAGTTTTTCTCATCATATGATAAAGCGATACAAGTAGCAACTCATGGGGGAACAAAATATTTCATGAAATATACTACTGTACCCCGAAGATTGACTACATTCCTCAGTTAGAGGCTCAGGTCACCGTAGTTCAAACCAGTCATGATTGTTTTTTTTTAGCACACCCGTTCTTTTGACTAGGCCGCCCTTTCCAGTTTTTAGCCTAGCAAGCTTACTTTTTTATTATTACTATTCATTTATTGGAAAAGGAAAACATACATAAATAAGTGGAAGAAACACAAAACAAAAGACTAAAGGGCATGTTGTGTTAGGATACCTTGGCTTACGCGTAAAACTTCTTGAGCTTGTCCATATTGCAAGGGCTGAACGAGGTCTTCACCATTTTCATCTGTAAGGAATACGGGGCCTCCCGAATATATAAGGAACCATCCATGGTGACTTCCACTTCCCACGGTTGTCAATGTAATTAACTTGGAGGTTTCTCTCGAAGCATGAGGTCGCCTACCTTGATATCCCGACCTTTCACCTTTTTTGCTGATTGCGCGAGCAATCCTCATTTGGTCTGTGTATGTTCTAAGGCTAATGACCTATGTTCGTCCAAAAGTGCCAACTCTTTATAGCGGTGCTTGAGCCAATCAACCTCGGCTATCTTATTTATCATCATCACTCTTGGTGAGGGAACCTCAAGCTCGACGGGCAAGACGACTTACATGTCGTAGGCTAAAGAGTATGGTGTTGTCCCCGTGGGTGTGCGAACTGACGTGCGACGGTATCCCCATAGTGTTAACAAAAAAATTTCAGGCCAATCTTCTGAATGATATTTTCTAATGTTTTATTTGCTGCTTCTACCGCCCTGTTGGTTTGTAGTCGATATGGGGAGGAATTATGTCGTTGGACCTTGAATTCATCCATCACTCGATTAACCTCTCCCTCAAAATGTGTTCCATTTTCGGGAGATCATCTCGAATGAGACCCCAAAGCGGCATATAATGTTTGTGTTAATGAACTCTGCCACTTTCTTAGCGTTAACACCTTATATGAGGCAGTTTCACCCACTTTGTGAAGTAATCTACCGCCATCGATTGGTGACCATACCCCTTTGGATGAATTTGTCATATTTTCATCTTTTTATCCATTTGTAAGGTTCCTAGATTGAGGGTTAATAACGCTCACAATGAAGCATTTATTGGTATGATTTTCCCATTGTGAAAAGAAAAAAAAAAGTATTGCAATTTATTAAACTACTACTCCTCCCAGGCAAAGAGTGTACTATTCTATTTTTGGATCTTTCACATTATAAATAGTCGACTTTTAAAAAATATGTCTACAATTTTCTTAGTTTTATAATTTTACCCTTCACATATGCTATAAACATATTAACTATGCTCGGTCTTTTTTGTAATTATGATCAATTCTAATGATTATTATTGTAACACCCCGACCCTACTTCCTTCCTGGTTAACTCATAATCATTTCTTATCAACCTTAAAACCCTCGGAGAGTGAGGTGTCATGCTTGTTAAGCGTGACGTGTTGAGTCGAGGACCGTATTTGACTCGCGTTTAACTCGTGGTGAGTTGCGCTTTGTTCCTTTCTCCATTTGAGACTATTCTCGACCTTGATTAACATTCGTGTACGATGTTCATTTTTTCCCCGTCCCATTGACCTAATATTGGTTTAGACTCCTTCACGATGGATGATCACGTTGATCTTGTCGTTAACTCGCACACCGAGTCATTTTGAGTGTTTCGTATGGCCCGATTGGTACTCAAACCTTTATATGGTTATTGCGTGAATGTTACGTTGAACTTCTAGCGTTGTTTTCGGACCTTTCGGGAACCTTTCTCGAGTATTTCGACCTTCCCAAAGACTTAGAATCACTTCGGGATCATTTAGGACCATTTCGGGGTGTTTCGGAGCATTTTCGGAGAGTTCGAAGAATCGGACACAAAGCGATCGCCCAGGGAAGACAAAGCGATCGCCCGTGACCGAGTACAAAGCGATCGCCTTGATTAGGCGGGCGATCGCCCCCGTCTCTCGTCGGTTTCGTCTTTCTCGGTTTTAACATTTTTAAGTGGTTTAAAATGCTCAAACAAACCCGGGATTGGACCAAACACTTACCCATGGTATTAATAACATAACCCAATCTTATTTTCCCTCATTATCCTCCTTCAAACTCAGATTTTAGAGAGAGAGAGCAAGAAGAGAGAGAGGAGAGAGAGAAGAGAAAGATCTCGCGATATCTTGAGCTCCGCTTGTCGGATCGACGAGCCGTCTTCGCGGAGCGTAGCTAGCGGCGAGGGAACGTTTCTACCCAAAGGGATCGTCCGATCTGTTAGTATATCATAAACCCATCTCTTCTCCCACGTTTTAGAGAGAGAAAGTGGTGTTTTGAGAGAGAAATTGATTTGAGCTTGGTTCAAGTTTGGGATCGTTGATTGGACTCCGTAGCGGCGTAGAGTTCGCGGAGGAGTACATTTCTACCCGAAGCCCTTTGATTTCGTGGAGAATTTGCGTTGTGTAGTAAGTTACTAATCTCTTTCTTAGATTTTGAGCATCGTAGAGTAGTATCGCGATGTTTACGTATTATTTATGTGCATATGAACTCTACACATGCTATACGTGATCAATGTGATACTCTAGCATGCTAAATGACGTGTATAGATGAATTGTGGATGATTTTGTGGTCTCCGAATATTAGAGACTCGTGGAGTTCATTGTGTACTTGTTGTTGTCGTTATTGTGATAATTGTTGTCTCCGAGTAGTTGGGACTCATTGGGGTAATGTTGTTATCGTCACCGTTAGTGTTGACGTCTTCGAGAGTATAAATGCCTCGGGGGTTATTGTAATTGTTATAATCATTATTCTTAGACCGCGATGATACGGGATCATTGGGACTCTTATTGTTTTAAACCCACGTTGAACTCACGGGGGTGTTATGAGTATAGACTTGTGGTACATTGAGTACCGTGATTGAGATGGGTATGTAGGGATGATGCTACGGCTTGTCCCGATGTTTTGAGTATTAGTAAGGCCCGAGGGTGGTCGTTGGGATGTTGTGAATCGAATATTACACCGAATGGGCTAGACTCTAGTCATGACTGACTTTAACGGAGTCGAATAGGACGTTAAGAAATACGTCGTGTAATGAGTTGCCGAGTAGTATTTTAGTCTCCTACAAGGTGGGATGACGCATTAATGAGACTTGATCGAGTAACTTAAGTTAGGTTGACTTAGTCAACGTTGTTGAACACGACTACTTGATTTGGGTTGGAGGATTATAAATATATATATATACACCTTACGCCCAAACTTTGAATAATTATTAAAGGTAAATGTGACTTCATATAGGTTACTAATGAGTTGTGTACGGCCACGTGTGACGTACGTTGGGAACGACTTAGTCGCTACACACTGAGCGACGTGTTTATGATGAGTTGGTCATATCCTAGGTATTAATGATACACCTTGATTATCGTTCCATTTCGGGCAATGGGACTTGTAGGGAGTCGCAATATATTTAACATACGACGGGAATGGGGTGGATTATATATACATGAGATGGAGTGTATTGTGATCGTAGGATACCGTAGAAATCCTAAGTTGAACGTGTTAGTGATGCATTGAATTATGTTTGTAAGTACGATTAGGCTTACATATGTTATGATGGTTAAGTCTAGCAATTGCGGACTTAAATGATGTGATGTACGTGTGGTTGTTCTAGTAAGCAATAGGACAATCATCCTACTTTGATGATTGATTGTGTGTTTAGTATTTACAAGCACATTGTGTTGATCTAGTTTGTGATTCAATAGAACACATTATGGTTTGATTTCTTTGGGTTGTGATTCAATAGAACACATCATGATTTGGTTTATTAAGTTGTGATTCAATAGAACACACTTAGATTAGTTTGGCATAAGTAAACATCTACTTGTGCATTGCATCGAGTCCAGTGGCATATGTGCATTGGAGGTGTATTGGCTCGGTTATTGCGGGAGCAGGGGCTTCGTAATAGCCGAAGGCCAATACGGCCTCGCCCTACCGTTGGCCACGGTAGGGGTTTTCTCTAGTCCCACGGTTGAACGGAATAAACGGCGTGCATTGTCGACATTGTTTTGTATGCATTGGGATACGGACACCGGTCCCTTGTGATACCTATAAGTGGCTAGAGCCGTATTGTCTCGGGTCGTAGGGGATCGAGCGATACGTCGACGTGGATACGAAAATGGTCCACCACGGGTACTTGTAGATCGTGCTTGACGCGATCGGGTACATTTATCGTTGGGTACTTGTAGATCGTGCTTGACGCGATCGGGTACATATATTTTCTTGGGATACGAGCACGGTCCTCGTGAGTTGTGTACGGCAGCAGACAATCATCTATATCTTTTATGTTCGGTATTGAGAGATGTGTCCAAATCGACGGCACGATTATTTATTATGGCTTTACGGAGCAGTGGCGCAGAATCTATTGTTATTATTATCTTGTGGGATAGCAGCAGAGGCATCCTTTACGGTTCGTGGAGCGGCGACGATCGTTTACTACGGCTTCATGGAGCGATAAGGTCGGAAGTGTTTCAAGGGATTTCGGAGGTGTACCTCGAATCCACCGTATCCACCTTTATGTGTTTATTTACATTTTATGTGCTTCCTATATGAACGAATGTTGGTCGTGGTCTCCAACCGGTGCATGACGGTTGGCGGCTCGAGCCTCTCGTGAGTATAGGGTTGGTTGTCTTATGTGCTACAACCTGTTTATTTTCCTGTTATTCTTATGTGCATAATGCCATGCCATATTGTTTCATTAGTAGCTTCTTGGGTCATTCGACTCATCCCTTCCATATTTGTTTTCCTTAGTTGCGGGATACGTTTGGCGCAGTGAGGCTCTAGTTCGAAGACCTCTAGTTGTATCTAGTTAGTATTTTATATTTATTTCATGTATGTGTGAGATCGTGGGTTAAACCGAGTTATGCAAACTTAGTATGTCGGGTAGAGATTCTTGTATTTTCTATTCTTGTATTTGGTGCCGACTGTGGAGTCGTGGTGTACTATTGTTAAAATTCCAGTTTTCTTAGTTGTTGTGGCCGTGTGCCCGTTGGTATTTTACTATTGGTGTTTCCGAGCGTTGGCTCGCGGTGTTGTAGTTGTTGTTGTTCTCCGCGCTTGTTTAGCCGTGGAGGTTATATTTATGTTGTTGGGATTTTGTAAATCGAGCTTTGAGGCTCAAGTTCATGTTATTCCGCTGGTTTTGGTTTCGAGCTTTGAAGTTTAAGCTCCGTTGTTATTCCGCTGCCTTGTTTTGAGTTTCCCGCATTGGTTTAGTTTCGAGCTTTTGTGGCTCGCTTTATTTTGTTCTTCTTGGGTTTGGCGCTCCGAGTTGGGGTTCAACATCGAATCTCGTACTCGGGTCGTCACTTGGTATCGAGCTTAAGTTAGCGTCCGCCGAGATAGGATCCTCGGCTTAGGTGATTTGGGTATTGGGTTTAGCGTTTAACGTCGAGTTTTGTGTTAGGTTTACCTTGGATATTGGTAAATTATAGTGATGGTCCATGTAGGACTGAATTAGTTAGGTTCTTACGCTCATGAGAGCGGAGACTAACGGTTATAGTCGGTTGTTTTTCTTGGAGAATCGGTGAGTGCGCTGTAAGTTCTCGCTAGAATGTTGACGACTAAGTGTGAGTCGCTTGATAAGTTTAGTAGCGAGATTTGACCATTGTAGGTTGTCTCGTTGATTCGAGAAGTATAGTCGAGAGGTTTTAGGGAACGTCTTAGGCTTGATATTAGTGATCATTTGAGGAAATGGAGGTGGAAGACCCGAGATTACGGGTCACGAATCCACTAGTGTTTATCGTGGAGTGTCGGGTTACGATAGTGCGAGTGTATAAGTCCGTACGTACTAGACACTTTATTTTTCTCATATCACATCATGGAATGCGACATTTGTGCATACTAGAGACATTGTGTCACACAGTGCATTTGCTTGTATTTGATACTTATGTGCATGAGACCGACTCTAAGGGCATATTTGTAATCACTTATCCCTAACGCCCGGTGACGGTAGCTTTTGAAGCCACTTGAAAGGGCCCCGATTTGGTTGTCAAGAGATATTCGTCAAGACTAAGTTGATAGCATGATAGATAGAAATTGTCGACCCTATTACCAACCGGAATGGACAAGTAAATGGAATAGTATGCTTGAACAAGTTGTGTACCTTGTGTTTGGATTGTGTATCGTTTCTCGTGTATTGGTTTGATTTGATTTGATATTGTGAGCCGTTGTGCTTAGTTGAACATGAGTATTTCGGGTATGCTATTAGCCCTTGTGACTTGTATATTGTCACGTGTGTTATATGTTTGTTTCGCCTTAGAGGTATCGAATTGATTTGTCACCTCGGCGGTGAGCGTGTGATTTCTATATTGTATGCGACGTGATGTAGGCCGGATACGTTGTATTAATTCGGTCTTGCCTTATAGACTTTTGCGATACGAATAGATCGTGTCACCTTGCGCATGTGCCCTTTGGCATAGTGAGATGGTTATCATTAGGACCCTACATGCATGTTATATGTGTTGGGTTGAGAGTTTAGAACGTTATATTGATAAGTATGCCTCCGTTGATTCACTTAATGTGTTTCACTTCCCATTAGAGATTTAACGTCTCTATTGTATGCTGTAGCAGGATGGCGCGAACTAGAAAGGCAAGGATGTCGGTTATGCATCCGACCGTATTTCAACTCGCACACGCACCGCGAGAACCGAGAGAACTTGAGGACCAACCGAATGTGGCCCTAGGTGAGACACCCGAGTGGAGCAAGTGTCCCCACCGAACCCTCCCCACCCCAAGACTCTAATAGAGCGAGTCAAGGTTAGAGGTGAGACCTTGTAATTGAATCCGTAAGAGTCATGTTCATCGTGACTTATTCTATTATTTATTTGTCTCCTTGTTATCGGACTACCTTTTGTACTCTGATTAGGTACTCGTTCGTTAGAATATTATATCTTGTAGTTGATCTGTGGATGTAATCATTGAGAGTGTGTTACACTCTATGTTTCGGCTAGCATGTGTAGTATATGGTATTGGTGTCCCATGATACCGATCCGTTCCATCGAATGTATTTAGAGTTTGAAACTCTTATTATCATTTATGTCGACTTTGTGACTTATTGACATGAGTAGTCGCATTGCGAGCATGTTAACTTACAATTCCGTTACCCTTTTTTTTTGTCGGCTTGTTATATGGCCGGTAGTGTCGTTGTTACGTCAGAGTTTTATAACTCATGTGACCTTTAGCGTCGTGCCATTTATTGAACTCGTTCTTTGATTATATAAATGTATCTGTGTAACTCTGTGAACCTATGGACTGTATTAAACCAGACCTATTTGATCGCGGGATTTTCTGTGAGTAATTGTTGAGAGTTGTACCACGGGAAGTGGAGATTTGTTTAGCGCGCGGAAGCGTGGTGGTGGTATGTGTTCGAAAGGAGTCAGTATGACACTTTGAAGTATACTCTGAACTTGGACTTGACTAGAGACGGTAGTTGGTCTCGTAATGAAACCCCAAGATTTCTCATGTCTCGAAATTATATCTATTCGTTAGATATTTCGCATGCGTACACTACTTGAGGTTGATGACCTCTAACTTGGACCAATTCCCTTTATTCGTTGGACTTTCACTCTCTATCGGAAGAATTATGATTGCATAGGCTATGGTATAGCCTTGTTGTGATATATGTTTTCCCCGTGAACGTTTGATCCTTGAATTCGCGGTCGAATTCTTTTAAGGGGGAGAGGATGTAACACCCCGACCCTACTTCCTTCCTGGTTAACTCATAATCATTTCTTATCAACCTTAAAACCCTCGGAGAGTGAGGTGTCATGCTTGTTAAGCGTGACGTGTTGAGTCGAGGACCGTATTTGACTCGCGTTTAACTCGTGGTGAGTTGCGCTTTGTTCCTTTCTCCATTTAAGACTATTCTCGACCTTGATTAACATTCGTGTACGATGTTCATTTTTTCCCCGTCCCATTGACCTAATATTGGTTTAGACTCCTTCACGATGGATGATCACGTTGATCTTGTCGTTAACTCGCACACCGAGTCATTTTGAGTGTTTCGTATGGCCCGATTGGTACTCAAACCTTTATATGGTTATTGCGTGAATGTTACGTTGAACTTCTAGCGTTGTTTTCGGACCTTTCGAACCTTTCTCGAGTATTTCGACCTTCCCAAAGACTTAGAATCACTTCGGGATCATTTAGGACCATTTCGGGGTGTTTCGAGCATTTTCGGAGAGTTCGAAGAATCGGACACAAAGCGATCGCCCGGGAAGACAAAGCGATCGCCCGTGACCGAGTACAAAGCGATCGCCTTGATTAGGGCGGGCGATCGCCCGGCCCGTCTGCTCGTCCGGTTTTCGTCTTTCTCGGTTTTAACATTTTTAAGTGGTTTAAAATGCTCAAACAAACCCGGGATTGGACCAAACACTTACCCATGGTATTAATAACATAACCCAATCTTATTTTCCCTCATTATCCTCCTTCAAACTCAGATTTTAGAGAGAGAGAGCAAGAAGAGAGAGAGGAGAGAGAGAAGAGAAAGATCTCGCGATATCTTGAGCTCCGCTTGTCGGATCGACGAGCCGTCTTCGCTGGAGCGTAGCTAGCGACGAGGGGAACGTTTCTACCCAAAGGGATCGTCCGATCTGTTAGTATATCATAAACCCATCTCTTCTCCCACGTTTTAGAGAGAAAGTGGTGTTTTGAGAGAGAGAAATTGATTTGAGCTTGGTTCAAGTTTGGGATCGTTGATTGGACTCCGTAGCGGCGTAGAGTTCGCGGAGGAGTACATTTCTACCCGAAGCCCTTTGATTTCGTGGAGAATTTGCGTTGTGTAGTAAGTTACTAATCTCTTTCTTAGATTTTGAGCATCGTAGAGTAGTATCGCGATGTTTACGTATTATTTATGTGCATATGAACTCTCTACATGCTATACGTGATCAATGTGATACTCTAGCATGCTAAATGACGTGTATAGATGAATTGTGGATGATTTTGTGGTCTCCGAATATTAGAGACTCGTGGAGTTCATTGTGTACTTGTTGTTGTCGTTATTGTGATAATTGTTGTCTCCGAGTAGTTGGGACTCATTGGGGTAATGTTGTTATCGTCACCGTTAGTGTTGACGTCTTCGAGAGTATAAATGCCTCGGGGGTTATTGTAATTGTTATAATCATTATTCTTAGACCGCGATGATACGGGATCATTGGGACTCTTATTGTTTTAAACCCACGTTGAACTCACGGGGGTGTTATGAGTATAGACTTGTGGTACATTGAGTACCGTGATTGAGATGGGTATGTAGGGATGATGCTACGGCTTGTCCCGATGTTTTGAGTATTAGTAAGGCCCGAGGGTGGTCGTTGGGATGTTGTGAATCGAATATTACACCGAATGGGCTAGACTCTAGTCATGACCGACTTTAACGAGTCGAATAGGACGTTAAGAAATACGTCGTGTAATGAGTTGCCGAGTAGTATTTTAGTCTCCTACAAGGTGGGATGACGCATTAATGAGACTTGATCGAGTAACTTAAGTTAGGTTGACTTAGTCAACGTTGTTGAACACGCGACTACTTGATTTGGGTTGGAGGATTATAAATATATATATATACACCTTACGCCCAAACTTTGAATAATTATTAAAGGTAAATGTGACTTCATATAGGTTACTAATGAGTTGTGTACGGCCACGTGTGACGTACGTTGGGAACGACTTAGTCGCTACACACTGAGCGACGTGTTTATGATGAGTTGGTCATATCCTAGGTATTAATGATACACCTTGATTATCGTTCCATTTCGGGCAATGGGACTTGTAGGGAGTCGCAATATATTTAACATACGACGGGAATGGGGTGGATTATATATACATGAGATGGAGTGTATTGTGATCGTAGGATACCGTAGAAATCCTAAGTTGAACGTGTTAGTGATGCATTGAATTATGTTTGTAAGTACGATTAGGCTTACATATGTTATGATGGTTAAGTCTAGCAATTGCGGACTTAAATGATGTGATGTACGTGTGGTTGTTCTAGTAAGCAATAGGACAATCATCCTACTTTGATGATTGATTGTGTGTTTAGTATTTACAAGCACATTGTGTTGATCTAGTTTGTGATTCAATAGAACACATTATGGTTTGATTTCTTTGGGTTGTGATTCAATAGAACACATCATGATTTGGTTTATTAAGTTGTGATTCAATAGAACACACTTAGATTAGTTTGGCATAAGTAAACATCTACTTGTGCATTGCATCGAGTCCAGCTGGCATATGTGCATTGGAGGTGTATTGACGCTCGGTTATTGCGGGAGCAGGGGCTTCGTAATAGCCGAAGGCCAATACACTGGGCCTCGCCCTACCGTTGGCCACGGTAGGGGTTTTCTCTAGTCCCACAGTTGAACGGAATAAACGGCGTGCATTGTCGACATTGTTTTGTATGCATTGGGATACGGACACCGGTCCCTTGTGATACCTATAAGTGGCTAGAGCCGTATTGTCTCGGGTCGTAGGGATCGAGCGATACGTCGACGTGGATACGTAAAATGGTCCACCACGGGTACTTGTAGATCGTGCTTGACGCGATCGGGTACATTTATCGTTGGGTACTTGTAGATCGTGCTTGACGCGATCGGGTACATATATTTTCTTGGGATACGAGCACCGGTCCTCGTGAGTTGTGTACGGCAGCACAATCATCTATATCTTTTTATGTTCGGTATTGAGAGATGTGTCCAAATCGACGGCACGCTTATTTATTATGGCTTTCGGAGCAGTGGCGCAGAATCTATTGTTATTATTATCTTGTGGGATAGCGGTATCCTTACGTTCGTGGAGCGGCACGATCGTTTACTACGGCTTCATGGAGCGATAAGGTCGGAAGTGTTTCAAGGGATTTCGGAGGTGTACCTCGAATCCACCGTATCCACCTTTATGTGTTTATTTACATTTTATGTGCTTCCTATATGAACGAATGTTGGTCGTGGTCTCCAACCGGTGCATGACGGTTGGCGGCTCGAGCCTCTCGTGAGTATAGGGTTGGTTGTCTTATGTGCTACAACCTGTTTATTTTCCTGTTATTCTTATGTGCATAATGCCATGCCATATTGTTTCATTAGTAGCTTCTTGGGTCATTCGACTCATCCCTTCCATATTTGTTTTCCTTAGTTGCGGGATACGTTTCGGCGCTGAGGCTCTAGTTCGAAGACCCTCTAGTTGTATCTAGTTAGTATTTTATATTTATTTCATGTATGTGTGAGATCGTGGGTTAAACGAGTTATGCAAACTTAGTATGTCGGGTAGAGATTCTTGTATTTTCTATTCTTGTATTTGGTGCCGACTCGTGGAGTCGTGCGGTGGTACTATTGTTAAAATTCCAGTTTTCTTAGTTGTTGTGGCCGTGTGCGTTGGTATTTTACTATTGGTGTTTCCGGCGTTGGCTCGCGGTGTTGTAGTTGTTGTTCTCCGGCGCTTGTTTAGCCGTGGAGGTTATATTTATGTTGTTGGGATTTTGTAAATCGAGCTTTGAGGCTCAAGTTCATCTGTTATTCCGCTGCTCTGGTTTTGGTTTCGAGCTTTGAAGTTTAAGCTCCGTTGTTATTCCGCTGCCTTGTTTTGAGTTTCCCGCTGCATTGGTTTAGTTTCGAGCTTTTGTGGCTCGCTTTCTTTTGTTCTTCTTGGGTTTGGCGCTCCGAGTTGGGGTTCAACATCGAATCTCGTACTCGGGTCGTCACAATTATATATTCTTTAATTATTAAAATTTTCAAACATGAGCTCTTTGGGCGGAATGAAAGGAGTATTTGTTAACTTGAAAAATTCGTTAGGAAAATAATAAAGATGAAAAAACTTGAAAAATATCCATTAGTTTGATGGGGGTGTATATTCCCTAGGTGGTATATATCAAGTATAGCATTATGACCCGACAAAACAACTTATATAACCTTTGACTAAAATTTGATACAAACTTCCTAAAATACCCCAGATGCCCTCAAAATCTAACTCAGTCTCACTATCTCCCAAACCACCGTCTCCCCCTCTCTCTCAAATTACACGCCACCCTCTCATCTCCGACCACAGTGCCTCCCCTCCGATCTCCGACCATATCGTCGCCCTCTTCCTCCGTCTCCGACCACATCGTCTCCCTCGTCTTTCTCCCTTGCTACTGCTATGGATCTGGTATGTCCTCTCTCTCTCTCTCTATCTCTCTACAGCCATAGAAACCCTATCTTTGTCTTTTATCTCTCTATTGCCATGAAAAACCCGTGAATGGTTTAAATGACCCTGTGAATGGTTTAAACGACTTTGTGAATAGTTTAAACGACTCCGTGAATTATTTAAACGACCCCGTGAATCGTTTAAACGACCCTGTGAATCGTTTAAACGATTTTGTGAATGGTTTAAACGACTCCGTGAATTGTTTAAACGACCCCGTGAATTGTTTAGACTACCCCGTAAATTGTTTAAACGACTCCGTAAATTATTTAAACAACTCCGTGAATTGTTTAAACTATGCCATGAATTGTTTAAACTACGCCGTGAATTATTTAAACGACTTCGTAAATGATTTAAGCGACTCCGTAAATAGTTTAAACTATGCATTGAGTCATTCAAAAGATAAGGGTATTTTTGGATTTATAAGTAAAAAGAAGCTATATAAGTTGTTTTGGAATAAGCTAAGTCATATAAAATATTTGGGGGTTTGATTAGGCCATTTGTGAAACCCTTATTGCTAGTGAGTAGTGACCCAGCGAAAAAAGATGAAGCCACAAGGTGACTAGCAGGTTACTATAGCATAACCTTATTGGATAAAGCGATAAACCCACTCCCACTCCCACGCATCTGCAAGCCATATTTACTCTCAACTTCAAAACCCCTCTCACCCAAATCAATTTCTTCCCAAAAGCAAGTAAAAATGGCAACAATTTCATCAATACTGTCATCACCCAATTTCACCCAACAACTCCAGCCTACAAAATCCTTCACAACCCACCAACTGCCATACCCCTCAAAACTCTCTCTCTTCAATTCCAACTCATATCAAATCTCCCTCAAATTCTCTCTTGTTTCCAACATTCGAGAACCCAGAAGAGCGTCCGCCGTTGCCGAAGAAACGGCGGTGACGACGAAAGACCCTTCTTCGGAGGCGGCCAGGCGACTGTATGTTGGCAACATTCCCCGGAACGTCGGCAATGATGAGCTCAAGGGGATTGTTGAAGAACACGGCGCTGTCGACAGAGTTGAGGTATTGGTGGTTCCTTTAATTTTTTCTCTATATTAATCTATGTATTTGATTTGGGTTTTTATGTTTTGGTTAGTTTGTGGTACGCTTCCTTTTGGAAGAATACTTTCAGTTCACTTCTTTGTTTGATAAGGGGCAAAACTGGTATAAAACTCGTATGATTAAGACTTGAACTTGAAATGGAATTCAAATTGAGCTTATATTTAGGGATAAGGAGAACAAGCTAATATGGAAACCATGTTTGTAACATATAGTGTCATTTTCCCAACTTATACGTAATATTTCAATAATGTATACAGTATGTACAAGGAGTGAACTAGGATTTACAAGTAGGTAATCAGTTAAAGATAACCGAATCAGCTAAGAAACTTACTCCAAATGCTTAAAGGTGTTGATGGTTCGTCAAACTACAGGTATTTTTCTTGGGAAACTAAAACGGTTTAACTTTTGAGAGATATGGCTGCAGGACAATGTTGGAGGCCTGCCTTCTTATCTGTGCCTAGGGTGGGAGTTGAAGGCTGCTACATTTCGATTCTTTTTGAAAAGTTCAACTTTTTCGGCAACTGGATAACTTTTAGTTTTTATTACTCCATTGATAGGTTATGTATGATAAATATTCTGGAAAAAGCCGACGGTTTGCATTTGTCACGATGAAGACAGTTGAAGATGCAAATGCTGCTATTGAAAAGCTAAATGGCACAGTAAGGCTTCTTTTTCTATATTACTAATAAGTGTTCATGATTCCTAGAGTTCCTTTCTCAGGGAGGATTGATGAATGCTACCTTATTCTTGTAACAGCAAATTGGGGGACGTGAAATTAAAGTAAACATAACAGAGAAACCTTTGGCTCAATTGGACATTTCGGCTCTCCAAGCAGAATTACTTGAATTCGTTGACAGCCCTCACAAACTTTATGTGGGTAATCTTGCAAAGACAGTAACCTCAGACTCGCTCAAACAATTCTTTGCTAAGCAGGGAAAGGTTCTTGGTGCTAAAATTTCGCGAATTCCCGGGACCTCAAAATCCAGTGGATTTGGGTTTGTTACATTCTCCTCAGAAGAGGACGTCAAAGCTGCCATCTCATCTTGTAATAATGTGGTAAGATCTGTAGTCCTACAAGTTTAGTTGGAGCTGTTATTATTTGACAACGACAATCCTTTTACTTGCACTGGTTTATTATTATTTCTTAACTGCAGTTCAGTCCATTTCTCTACATGTATGTGCGTGCAATTCTTAATTCCAACATTCCCACTCAATTTGTATTTGATTATCTAATGTGGACGCAGGCACAAGAAAAATTGAGTTGGCATTGGAATATGATGTGGTTATTTTGTACTCTCTCCGTCCCAATAAAAGAGACACATTTGAAAAGTTAAACTCTTCAAATTGCACAAAAAAATTATATCTTTTTTTGTGCGATGGATTAGGTGTATATCATGGTTTTGAAAAGAAAGAAAGAATTTGAAAGAATAATGAAATTTTGTAGCTTTAATTTGAAAATGCAACTCTTATTTTGGACAAGCTAAAAGGAAAGTAGGGCTGTTTTTTGGGACAGAGGGAGTATTACTATTATAAGTTGATTGTTATGTGTCCATACGATTAATTAGGGATTATTGGTGATTAAGACATAAGATATTTGAGTCCAAGTAGTTTCTATGATCAAGTTTCCTGTCTTAGCTATATTATTAGAGTTCTTCTAAATTTAATTAATTACCATAGTCCTAATGGTATTAGGTTTTCTTTCAAATTATTAAATGGAAGTAATACCCCATTGTTATTCAGAGAGAATTGGACATCACGAGTGATTGAGTTTGAGCCTTTTTGGCCCCTTCAGGCATTTTTCTTTATCCATTTCTTCTTCTCCTCTCCCTAACATTTTTGCCTTGCACTCATAGGGGACATCTTTACTCTGCCATAAATCACTCTCCTACTCATGGAATTGGCTTTAAAGTGTCCTGTATATGTACATTCCTTGATGATACCATTTTCTGTTCCTGTAATGCAGCATACATTAAGCCCACTAAAAGAAAGTAGAGCAACAATTACTTTAGTGAATTTTGAACCCATGAAAACTTTATTCATTGTTTGGCCAAGATAAACATTTGCTTATATTTAGGTCCCTCTTACATATTCATGACATGATACTCTTTACTGGAAACCGCACTGATGTGTGAATGTTCATGTTCTTTGGTACCATATCCTGTTCTTTTGCCTTAATGACCAATGAACTAAAATCTCCTGAAGGCATTAGTCTCTCTCTCTCTCTCTCTCTCTCTCTCTCTCTCTCTCTCTCTCTCTCTCACACACACACACACACACACAACACACAAAAATAACATTAATCAGTTTTCATGATATATTATTACTCAACTAAGCTAGGTACATGGAGATACAAGCAGTATAGTCCAAAAGCGTGATCACTGGCCGCTTGTTACTCTACTAATTATGTCTTTACTTCCTTTTTTTTGCTACAGTTGTTTGAAGGGCAGAAGATTCGTGTAAATAAAGCATAGTGTAGCTGGGAAGAACTGGGGAAGAGTTTTTGTTGTTGTAACTAGTGCATTGGGAATGCGGGATGTTCGTGAATGAGTAGAAAAATGTTTACAAGAAATCCTAATATTGGTAGATACATCTTTTGTGAGTTTCTTGTTCTTGGCCTAGCATACTGAGGTAATACTTCGAATTGAACTTGTCGATCGATCGTGCTGTATGTTACGAAGACGGATCGAAATCTTTGTATTTTATGTAAAGGGGGTCATGAGCCTGTCTAGGTCAAATTGCTTCCCCTGGGTTGTAATTTTGTAACTGTGAGAAGTTGTTACCATATCAATACTCAAAGTTTGCTTAAACATGGATCTACGCATTTTCAAGTGCTTTTAAATAGCTAGCAAAAGTAATGTTCTGATTTATGATAGAAAATATTATTTTAGCGGTGATTTTGATCTTTACAATATTAGCATTTGAAGTTCTTAGGTGACATCCGATCACGCTTTATTTTAAAATTTATTTTAATATTTTGAAAGGCAAAACTTAAATTTTTAATTATAAAAATATAATCACAAATAGTTAGAAATGTTAAATGAACAAGTTCTAAAACCGTATAGATCCACATAAGGGCACAAGTGATAGCACGTGCCCATGTGGTACGCCCACGCGGTATAGCAGTTTTAGTTCTGTAAGGATTTATGATTTATTATTCCTTAAACTTTTTGTATTTCCTTAATTTTTTTTGTAAATGTCTCCTACATATTCTAGGTTTAAGATTTCCTTAGTATATATAGAGGGTTGTATTGTAACCCCCTTTTACCATGAAATAAAAAAATTTCACACAATTCTACATGGTATCTGAGCCATTCTTTTGCAATTTCTAAACCATGGCAGTCGAACTAACCAAGCAAACAACAGATGATCCGTCTTCTTCCAATACTGTGATTGATAACAAATCCCTAAATTATCTTCATCCTTCGGATCACCCAAGTTTGTTATTTGTTACACAAACTCTGAACGAAGGAGATAATTATTTTACTTGGCGAAGTAGTTTTCTTAATGCTCTTCAATCCAATAACAAGGCGTTGGTTTTGTTGATGGTACTCTTTCTAAGCCCGATGTAAATTCCGGGAATATCCAGAATTGGATACAATGTAACGCCATAGTTAAGCCATGGCTGATAAACGCGATTTCCAAGGAGTTGCAAACTGCTGCAATCCACGCAGATACGGCTAATGAAATCTGGGGTGATTTTGAAGAATGATTTACTCAAGGCATAGCACCTAGAGTCTATGAATTAAAGCATACGATTACACTGCTCCAACAGAAGAAGGCTGCGATTTCTACATATTATGGAAAGCTCAAGAGCGTTTGGAGCGAACTTAAAAACCTAAGGCCGATTCCAACATGTATTTGTGGAGTCGGACGCAAGATGGAGGAGATGTGTGAGGAGGAGAAGGTGTTTGATTTCTTAATGGGACTAGATGACGTATATACTACTGTACGGTCTCAAATTCTTAGTATTTAACCCTTACCAGGAATTGGAAAAGCATATGCATACAAGATGAAAAGCAACGAAGCATTGTAGTAGCACGCACTCCTACCATTGAAGCAACAACTCTATTGGCCAAGGCACAGGCTTTCCGTGAGCAAGGATTGCAAAGACAAGGCAGTAACAATCGTGAAACCCGCTTGCATAGTACCCATTGCAACAGAACCAATCACACAAAGAAAAATTACTTCGAGCTCAACGGATACCCACCCGGATGGAGGAAGCCGAAAGCTAGAGGAGGAGAGCAACAAAGAAATAAAAATAATCTAGGAGCAGGAACTTCGGGATTTGCAGCAACATTGGATGTCAAAACAACAAGTACCTCAGCTTCCACATTCACTGCAGAACAAGTTCAACAACTCTTCGAGCATTTGGGAAATCAATTAGGAGCACCAACTGCAGCTGCCAACATGGCTACCCAAAATAATTGTGGTAAGAGTAATTCGTGGAAAATTGATACGGGTGCTACGAACCATATATTAAGAACCACGAATTCCATGATTAACATTTGTAGGAACTCCATCATTCCTCCAGTTCAAATCCCGAATGCCCACCACGAATTCCGATCCATGATTAACATTTGTAGGAACTCCATCATTCCTCCAGTTCAAATCCCGAATGCCCATACAGTACCTATTGAAGGCATGGGTCAAGTTAACCTTGGGAAAGATTTAATCCTCAAACAAGTGTTGAACGTTCCAAAGTTTTGTTTTAATTTACTCTCTGTTAGTAAATTAACTAGAGATATGAATTGTGCTTTAATCTTTGGACCCCCTTTTTTTTTTTTAAAGGTTGGAGGGGACATCGACCTTACCCCAACCCTTATTATTATTATTTAATGTCTTGAAAGACTACAATTAAGACTATATGATGCCTTTGGTGTGGCTAGAACAAATTGTTTGAACACCCGACCTCTCCGCTGAGAGTAGTGACGTACCAAGGTGGCTCTGGTGTAGGGCTTGAACACTCAACCTCTCCGTTAAGAGAAGTGAACAATATTAAATGGGCCTTTGGTGAGGCTTGAACAACAACGGTGCCTCTAGTGAGGCTTGAACACCCGACCTAGGGTGTTGTCTTTGGTGAGACTTAAATACTCGACCTCTCCGTTATGAGAAATAAGCAGTACCAGTTGAGCTAGAGCTTGTTGGTACCTAATTTTTGTATGATATAGGACTTACGCTTGAGAAAGCCGATTGGAGTGGGTAGAGTGCACAATGGCTTATACTACTTGGAACGGACGAAGGCGGGGAAAGTGCTCTTGGCCAAGGGACATCATTCAGCAAATTTATGGCATCGTTGTTTGGGACATCTTCCGCTAGATCGTGTTCCATTAGTTCCAAATATTTCTATTATTTCTGAATCTTCAAGTAATTTTCCTTGTGATGCGTGTTGTAGGGCAAAACAGACTAGACTTTTGTTCCCGGTTCATATTAATAAATCTTCCAACGTTTTTGAATTAATTCATTGTGATATTTGGGGCTCTTATCGTACTCAATCTCATTTGGGTGCACATTATTTTCTCACCATA
This sequence comes from Platycodon grandiflorus, assembly GCA_016624345.1. NCBI lineage: Eukaryota > Viridiplantae > Streptophyta > Magnoliopsida > Asterales > Campanulaceae > Platycodon > Platycodon grandiflorus. The sequence continues at coordinate 775,442 of JACONP010000362.1, forward strand.
GTTGATAATTACAGTAGAACGACATGGGTTTTTCTTATGAAAAATAAGTTAGAGACCTGTCACTATCTCTTACTGTTTTTCAATTGGGTGGAAAACTCAATTCAATGCTAAGATCAAGTCGTTCCGGATCGATAATGGATTGGAATTCAATCACTTGGACTTGTTGAGCTATTACCTTGAACATGGGATGGATAGGCATACCAGTTGCACTGATACGCCACAACAAAACGGTGTGGTCGAGCGAAAACATAGACATTTACTCGAAGTAGCTAGAGCCCTACGCTTTCAAGCTAATCTCCCTATTAGCTTTTAGGGTGAGTGTGTTTTGACTGCAACCTATCTGATTAATCGCATGCCTTTATCTGTGATCAAGAATAAAACGCCTTTATGTGATGTTATTTGAAAAATTGCCCTTATATGATCATATGCATACTTTTGGTTGCTTGTGTTATGGCCATGTCAATGCCAAAGCGCGGGATAAATTTGCCTCTAGAAGTAAGCAATGTATATTTATAGGATTCCCATATGGACAAAAGGGATACAAAATCTATGACTTGTAGAGTAAACAAATATATATCTCACGAGATGTATAATTTTTTGAGAATATTTTCCCTTTCGTTGCTCCCACTGCCTTTCCTCATCAGCATCAAACCCAATTGATCACTCTCGTATTTGACGAAGAAATCATGTTGATACCGGTAGCCCACGTGCTGAACAGGACGACACACATGATTCGGAAACCCCCACCCACAGTGAGCCTTCTTTGCCCGAAGAGGATGCACCTCAAGTTGATTATCATGTCGCTCGATCTACACGTGACATGCATGTTTCGAGAAAATTATCTGGCTTTGATTATACACTTCCCCTGTCTTTACAGCCATCTTCTGCAACATTTATGCACTCTTCCACTACTTCGACAAACTCGACATTACATCCTTTGTCAGAAAACTCTTTCCTATTCCAAATTTTCTAACACTCATAATGCTTTCTTGCCGGCCATCTCCTATGTTGATGAGCCCAAGTCCTTTTCTCAAGCAGTTAAGCATGCATATTGACGAGAAACAATGTCTAAAGAAATATCAGCACTGAAATCTAATAATACTTGGTCTCTTGTGGAGCTACCACAAGGAAAACTAGCTATTGATTCTAAATGGGTGTACAAGACAAAGTTCCACCTAGATGGTAGTATCGAGCGCTACTAAGACTCATCTTGTAGCCAAAGGTTATACTCAGGTGGAGGGTGTTGATTTTAATGAGACATTTGCTCCGGTTGCAAAGCTTGTAACTGTCAGTTGTCTTCTCGCCGTTGCATCTGTTCGACATTAGGAATTACACCAAATGGATGTTAACAATGCTTTCTTACATGGGGATCTCTCTAAAGAAGTCTACATGAAGATTCCACAAGGCTTTTTCAGAAAGGGGGAGCAACGAGTATGTCGACTTCATAAATCTTTATATGGTCTCAAGCAAGCTTCTCGCAACTGGTATGAAAAATTTACCAAATCCCTCTCAGATGTGAATTTTGTTCAGTCTGAATCAGATCATTCTCTTTTCACATATTCGCACCACAAATCATTCGTTGCCGTCCTTATTTATTGATGATATAATAGTCACTGGGAATGATCCTGTTAAGATATCTTAGTTGAAGCAATACTTAGATGATAAATTCAACATTAAAGACCTTGGGAAGTTGACATATTTTTTGGTCATTGAAGTAGCGCAATCGTTCGACGGGATCGTCTTGAGCCAGCGCAAATACATGCTCGACATTCTCGCCGAGCTAGGCCTTGCTGGGAGCAAGCCGACCATATCACCCATGGAACAACAACATCATCTTGGAATTGGTTCAGGGGAACTTTGTGATGATCCCAGTCAATATAGATGGTTGGTTGGGCGTCTCTTGTACCTCACAATTACACACCCAGACATTAGTTAAGCAATTCATATACTTAGCCAATTCATGTACCAACCACGACAACCCATTTCGATGTTGCTACACAGATATTACGCTATTTAAAGGGGGATCTAGGTCAAGGTATTTTTTTCCATCTAATAATTCTCACCCTTTAAGGATTTTGTCGTTGATTGGGCAAGATGCCCAGATTCACGTCGCTCTACAACATGTTTTATTATCTTCCTTGGCTCTTCCCCTATTTCTTGGCGATCCAAGAAGCAAACTGTTAGCTCTCGTTCTATTGTTTAGGCTGAATATCGTTCTATGGCTTCGACTGCTAGTGAGATAGTTTGGCTGCTTCGATTACTTGGTGATTTAGGTATTTCACATGATCGTCTTGTTGATTTATTTTGTGATAATCAAGCTGCGCTGCATATAGCTGCTAATCCTGTGTTTCATGAACGTACCAAACACATTGAAATCGACTGTCACTTTGTTCATCAACACATCCAGTCCGGAATGTTATCACCACGGGCCATTTCTTCTAACGCACAGTTGACAGATATCTTTACTAAAACACTTGGTCGTGATCGGTTCCTTACGTTACTGGGCAAGTTGGGCATTTCCAATTTGCACACTCCAACTTGAGGGGGAGTAAAACCGTATAGATCCACATAAGGGCACAAGTGATAGCACGTGCCCATGTGGTACGTCTACGCGGTATAGCAGTCCCAGTTCTGTAAGGATTTATAATTTATTATTCTCTAAACCTTTTGTATTTCTTAAACCTTTTTGTAAGTGTCTCCTACATATTCTAGGTTTAGGATTTTCTTAGTATATATAGAGGGTTGTATTATAACCTCCTTTTACTGTGAAATAGAAAATTTCACACAATTCTACAAGTTCTATCTGCTCGAATATCGGAAAGGGAAATGATATTAAACTTGTGGTATTTTTACAAGCTTTAGATTTCATTTGGTCGTGCGTTTTGGTCAAAACGCATTGATAAAAAGTAGCTTATTTGTAAAAGTTGTGTTTCAATGCTGCGGCAGAAAAAACTGCGTTGAAAACGCAGCTGCGTTTTAAAACGCTGGAATTTCTGATTTTTTTTTTCCAAAACGCAGGTTTTAAAACGTTGTGGTTTGAAAACGTTTCACCAAACGGCGGGCTGTTAGTGTTAGTGCAATTAGATTAAGTTTACTTTGATCTCTACGCCGTTAGATCAAATTTTCTCTTTCTAAGCAATAACATGGACAAGCTTCTAAATTTGATATAATAGTATATAAATTTAAGTAAGTTTGATCGAACGACACTAACACTAAAATTTATATAAATACCACAAACTCTCGAGCCCGTAGTATCAGGCCACCTTACATAAAAATGAGTTTAAAATTTTTTAAATATAAAATTAAATTTATATATAACTAATATTTAACCACAAGAGTTAGTATGATTGATATTTGAATTTTCTACCCAAGCCATCCATTCTAGTTTGATTTTAGGAGGTAATTTATAAATAGATAACATTTGTTATCCAAGTCATCCATTCAAGTTTGATTTTTAGAGGTAATTTATAAATAGATAGCTCGAGCATGTAACATGCACTATTAAACTCATTTGCAAAGGTAAATCAAATTGAGATCAACGTTCAAAATAACAAAAAATACGATACATGACAACTATGATTTTATGTGTACACCGATTGATATAGCAAATCTCGATGGATATATTACAAATATCGCAAAATCAAATTCCTTTTTTTGGTAATATGTACTGTACTGTAGTATTTAAAATTATACTCCCTCCGTTCCTAAATTATTGTCTTCCTTTCCTTTTTCGTCCGTCCCAAAATAATTGTCTTGTTTGAAATTTTTCTTTTTAAAACATCACTTTTACTATTTTACCCTTACTTTTTCTTCCTACTTTAATTATGGGCCACATACACATGGGCATTAAAGAAAACAACACACTTTTTCAATACTATTCCAATATTAATAATCAAGTCAATTGAGTTTTTTTAATCCGTGTGCCGAGTCAACCCAGACAATAATTTAGGGACGGAGGGAGTAATTAAGATGCACGATAAACTAACTGCACGAAAGAGATTTTAGTCTGAAGCTAAGGAAAGTTAGTGGTACGGTTAATAAAATTTGAAAAGAAAGTGTAGTAGAGATACGGTTTCGCTTGATTGCCGCCATTTCTCTTTCCCGCGCCTCGGTCATTCAAAGGCCAAAATCAATTTCATAACCCTAGCCCCTCTCCACCCCCCTTCTCCTTTGCCTTCCAGAACTCTCCCAATCGAACAATTCTCCCCCCCCCTCCCTTCTGTCAATCTCACACACTCACTCAAATCACACACATTGTCTCTGTCTGTAACACACACACACACACACAAAATACTCACAGTTGAATCCGTGGAGGATGTTTTACTCGCACACGTTTTTAGCTCGAAAGGGCCCACTGGGTACAGTGTGGTGCGCCGCCCATGTCCAACACCGTCTCAAGAAGTCTCACTACAACGCCACTCATATCCCCACCACCGTCGGTACGCAAATTTTCGATTTTTATTAATTTTTCTTGAAATTCGTTCAATTCAATTGAACAACATGCCCATTTTTGCATCTGGGTGTCAATCTTTATGCCTTGTGTTTGTCATTTTTTAGAGAATTTGTTGTCTTTTCTATATCGATCGAGTGAAAGAGCATGCATTTTAGCTTCAGATCAATTTTCCTGTTTTCCTTATTTACTTTTTGTTTTTTATGAACAGCCAGTATTATATTACACTCCTACTAATTTAGTTATAGTCAAGAACATACCCGTTTGTGCTTCTGTGTCAATCTTTATACTCCCTCCGTTCCAACCAAAGAGTCCACGTTTGAAAGTCTAATAACTAAGGAATATGTAAATTGTATTGGAGTTGGTTATAATTACAAAAATGCTTGAGCATAGTCAAGATGTTTATAGCATATGTGGTGGGTAAAGTTGAAAGGTTTATGAAGATTATATGCATAATTTTTGGAAGTTGACTCTTTATGTGGAACATCTCAAAATAGAATAATGTACTCTTTGCCGAATTTGTTGCCTTTTTCTTTTTAAATTTAGTAAAAGATAATTTTTTTTGCTTCAAATGGGTTTTCCCTTGTCTTTTCTCTTCCCCAATTTGTTTCACATTTCACATTTTATCTCCAAGTACCAAAGTTTATGTCTTTATATATAAGGTCCTAAATTTGTTTCTTTTATTTTTTTGGCTCAGTAGTAAAATGTTGAGTTCATTTGTCGGTTCATGAATAACGACTCTCGGTATTACTCTCCCCCGTCTCAAAAGCAAGCTGAATTTTTTAACTTTTCCATTGTCTGTTGAATGAAGACTTGATATGAATTTACTTGTCTCAAAACATTTGAAAAATCAAACTTTTAATAGTGTACTTGAATACTTTTAAATTGCACTAAATTTCATATTTTTTGTGTGACACGTCAGATAAATATCATGCTTTTAAAAGTAATGGCAATTGGAACTTAAATTTCAGTATAGTGACTCTTTTTTGGGGCAAACCAAAATTGGAAGTACGACAAATTTTTTTTTTGGGGACAGACTCTTCTAGGCGTCATTCTCTGCACCTTGTTTATTGTACATTGTTACTGAGGGGATATTTATGGAAGTCAAATGGAGTATTCGTGATTAAGTATGACAAGATAAAATTGACTTTCAATAGTGCTTTTTCCGGTCTATATGTGGCCGTAGCCAGTAATCTCTTCAATGCTGTTTATTATTTCAAAGAGCAACTAGCATAATTTTGGTAACCCTATTTTGTGCACTTACTCTTTTTTCATGGTTATCATTGTGCATTAATATACTCGATTGCTTAAAGTCTAGTGGTGAATGATTTACCAACACTTCCTTCATACATATCAGTTGATAAATATTTGAGGAACCGAAAGAGCTCTATAGCGCTCATAATCTTCCACTATATTCTTGTGCTGATAAAATATTTTGTTGATCACAATTCAATTTGCTTAATCCATGAGAGTGTTTCTGTCACGGTTGTTGGTTAAGGTTCTGATGCTGTTTTTTTTCACATTGATGTCGTAGAGCGCATCATGTATCCAGAAGTCCCTATTGCATTGAGAATGTCAGGCCATCTTCTGCTTGGTGTTGTCCGAATTTACTCGAAGAAAGTTGACTACCTATACCAAGATTATAATGTCCTGTTGATTGGGATTAGCAAGGCCTTTGATGCTTCTACAGATGTTAATCTACCCAAAGAGGCCACTCATGCAAAATCTGATGATATCACATTACCTTCGCCAAACAAGTTTGCACTTGATGAGTTGGATTTGGATGAGTACAGCCAGGAAGGGTAATGTCTGGAACACAAACGTTCTCCCTTTTACTTTTAATCATCCGTAGTTTGACTGATTTTAATGTTTAGGTTTCATGATAATCATCTTAAGAGCCTCGAGGATATAACGCTCCCAGGTGACAGAATTAAATGTTATATAGCTCTATAGTCTTTTGCCTTCTTGTAGTTGGTGCAATATTCAAGTACATACATTTGATATTAGAAAAATCATTTTATTACAGATCAAATTCCAGTTGGAAGAGATCCTTATATTGCCATCAGTGTTAATGAGGTAATATGATTACTTCTTTATGTATTTGGCTACTGATCTTTTATTATAAATAAGTGCATTTCACTCAACATATATTTCTCGTTTTGTGTAGGATGTTCCGACGGACTCCACACACTTGGGAGATGCTTCTGGATCAGCGCCAGTGCCAATGGAGGAAGAGTATGCCTGCATAAATTAGAAAGTCCATCCGTTAGGTCTTATTCTTTTGGAGAAATAATAAATTCAATTCTTTTGTCCATGACAGTTCTCCTCCTTCCATTCCAGTGGATGCAACTGCTGGTTTTCATGATCCTGGTCCCAGTAATCAGATAGGTGTTGATGAAAGGACTAATGAAGATAGTATTCCTGAATTTGAAAGGATGCGAGATGCTGTTCATAGTGACTACTTGGTTGATGCTCCTATTTTTCCTGATAGAGAGAATGATGTCCTTGAACCTGATACAGTTTTAGAGGAGTTAATGAGAGAAAAGGATAAAGGTACACCAGTTGTGGAAGAAATGTTGGTTTCTGGAGGGAAATCCATCCCACGGCAGGAGCACCAAGAACAACAGTCTGCTCCTTCAGAGCAGGTCCCTGATATTTTTGATTCACACGTCTCATTTGGTGGGTGCAAATCTATTATTGGTTTATTTAGTACGCCAAAATGTTATTTTGACTCTGAATGTATCTGATATCTTGTATTATAGGGCTAGGATCACCTGACCTAGCAATTCGATCAAGTCCACCTGTTGAGCAGCCAAAGCCAAGACGAAGAAAGAGACACTTTGATGAGAAGACAGTATTGACTAATAAGTACGGTTAATTAGATACTTTGTACTTGACAATTATTTTGATTCTTCTGCCACTATCTTGATATAAGGATACGTGCCATTTCAGGTTTATGAAAAAGTCTATAGAAGATTCTAGAGATTTGATGCGGAGAAGGAAGGATTGGTGCTCCTCTTTGGGCCTTTGGAGGCTGAACAACAAACTAAAACAAGAAAAAATATTCCTTGAGCCCTTAACAACTGGTGTGTAGGTTTCTCCTATTGATTAACATTGTACTCTTGTCTTGGTCTTTCCAACTTATATAATTGGAATTTCAACTTGGGTCCTAATTTGCAGGATTGTGCGATGATCTGCGTAGCATCTTTAATGAAGACTATATATCAGCCAAACATCCCCTAGTTTCTGTAGAAGAAGCTCATCCAGAGCCTAATGTTGCACGGTCTCCTTCTCCTGTGAATGACCTTGATATGGAAATTGAACATCCTCGAAATTTTGAAGGCCCTGCTGGAAGCAACAATATTATGTCAGAACTCATAAATTCTCCAAATAGAGTGCTGTCTTCTCCTGCCAGAAGAGATGATTTCACTCCTGCCACTGAGAATCATTTAGGGCCACAATCAGATCAGGTGGAAACAACTCTTGGGACTGGAGTACTACCGACACCAGACTTTGGAGCATCTACCGGATCTCATATGTCTGAGATGGAAACTCCCGTGACATTCTTAGAAGAACGGATAGGGTTTGAGAACACTGGCCTATCTGATATTCCCGAGTTGGACAATTCCGGAGTAAGTTTGTTTTGCCTCAGTTCTTTCCTGAATTATCCATCAGTTATATCACCATGTTTGTTTCTCGTTATTGATTTTATATTTCTGTTTGTTTTTGTATTTGTTTTTGTTTTTCAGTTCTCTTTGTTGCATGATTGTCTATTTGTTAATGTTGCTAGTTTGCACATAGTTCATTGGTTTACGATGATGGTTTGCTTCTTGATGACCAATTGTGATAAATATGACATGCATGCAGCCCATTCTGCAGATTGAAGTTCCTTGACTGAGATTTAGGTTTTACACATAATACTCTTTCACTTTCACACTCTATCTTTAACGTTTTGCTAGTGCTCCTTTTGTGCTGTTTCAAAATAACTTTTTGGTTTGTCACTTCTTTTGTGCCGTCTCAGAATAACTTTTTGATACGCCTTTCATTTGATGGTATATGTTATGGATGTGCTAACCATCTGATATCATTTCAAAAGTCGTCCACATATTAATCATGGCAATAAAAACAACAATAAAGAAGAAAACAGAAAGTCACATGGCATAGAATAGATACATCAGCCTTGTTTTTCCTGCTGCATGCATTAGTAGGTTGAGTGCATTACCTCCAGTTTAGCTGAGACTGTTAATCAAATTGTGAAGCCTTCTCACTCTCCAACCCCTGTCATTGCAGGAACTGACTTTCCTTGAAGAAGATGATTATACACCTGCTGGTAAGCTGAAACTTTCCCATTTACATAAAATCCTTCTATCCATTTTCTTGTTTTATTCTAGTCTCCAATTTCATTTTTGGTTCTTGAGCTTTTCCTTTTTCCTACTACAATAATGTCTTCAATTACCAATGTAGAAAAAGTGTGGGAAAATCTTCTAAACATAGACATGGTACACACTTTTTATTTAAGGAAACAAAAACAGAACGTAGCCCTAAAAGATGAGAGGGCATGCAGATTGTTGATTGTTGTATTTTTTTCTTTCCTTTTTACTTGTTAGATTGTAACTCGATTTTCATAGTTAATCACATCTGTAACATGACTTGGTATTAAGCAGGGTTGAGAGGAACCCCAGAAGCTGACCACTCATCTGCAAAACAAAGAGGCACTCCAGAAGTTGATTCATTGTCCGTAAGAACAAGGTAATCCTTTGTGATATTTCGTTGTTACTAGAAGTGATGGCACACTTGACTTGTGTACACTCATGTAAAAATTAAAATAATAGGAAGAAGAATCATAAGGAGTTGTTAACTTCCATTTTTACTATGTGTGTGTATTTTCCTAATACTGGGTATCTTTATGTCATAACCACCTGAAAAATGGAGGATATTCTCCCTTTCCATATAGTACCCTTAATAGATGAATGCATTATTGCTTTAGGAAGTGCCTAGTATGTCTTATGCTTGGTGGATCTGGCTTGCAGGGCTGTGGCACAATATTTAAAGAAGAAATCATCGGCTACTCCTATCTCAGGAGAAGATCTTCATGGTGATCTCAGTTTGAACATGATCCTAGAAGGGAAAACAAGAAAAATATGTGCACGAATGTTCTTTGAGACGCTGGTAAGTCCTCACACCTTTTCATCCAACTCTCCAGTTGATTGTATAGTGTTTTGGTGTGAGAATTGGTTGTTTGTACCTGTGATTGCAAGTATAACTTGAATATATGCATAAATGTTCTATAGTTAGATGTCAATTTCCTGGAAACTACACCTACAAGTATGCACATAGCCAATAAGAACGAATGTCATAACCTGATTTCAGATGCAATCTGGTGCATTGTGTCCCCAAATAGAATTTGATTACTCCTTCCAATTCCATTCCAGCCAAGGTCTTCCTGTTGAGAAGTCAAATATTGAAGACATATCTTACTACCCTTGGAAGCAATGATTTTATCAAACTTTTCCTATTGTAACAAACTTGTCTATATCACATACGAGGATTAAAGTTTGAACATCATGGGAATTATATGCTCAAGTTTTGAAATGAGAATGGAACTCTTAACTAAGGAAAGTTGCACCTTTTGTGTGAAATGGAAAGAGTATCTCGTTGCAGGCTTGTTAGGTATTGCTTTCAAACTTAACTTTTCTGTCATGATTGTTATATGCTTCATCTTTGCTAATCTACCTTTTTAGAAGTTCTGAAATTTGAACTAACAAGCTGTATTCCGCTCTTGGATAGCTATTGAACCTGAGACGTTTAAGTGGAGGTGTTGATGGGATTTTTTGCTAGTTTCAGGCTAATGTTTCATATGCTCCACCATTTTTGAGTCATTTTTTGCCCTCAGAACTGTTGGTTTGTATTAAATGTTCTTACTTTGGGCTTAAATATAAGAAAACTTGTAACATATCTAGCTTTCTTTTGTCCACTTCAGGTTCTGAAGAACTGTGGACTTATAGATGTAAAGCAAGATGAATCATACGGTGACATCAAATTAAAGGTGACACCTAAGCTTTCAAAGGAACAGTTTTCAAGTTAAAAGGGCTCTCGAGATTCGATGTGTATAGGTAAGAAACTACATGCTCATTTGAATTTGTCATCTGTAAAAAAAATGTAATTGCATTTTGTTATCATCACCCCAACTAAAGGTCTAGCTCTTACTATTATCATCTTAACATATCTCTGGGTTTTGAAATGCAGTTGGGCTTGTACAAAGGCTGCAATTTATTTAACTTAGGAAGATGCATATCTTCGCTCCTTGGAGGAGCTGCTATGATGATGCTAATTTACTGTAATAATAAGTGCTTCTGGTCCTTTCTTTTTGTTTTAACTTATTTATTCTTTTGCTCGAGTAATTGCCAAAGAGTCAAATTTGTTGTAATCAAGAACTTCTTCAACCTGGCCTCATTGTGATTATACAGATCTTCAACTCAAAAGCACCATGGTTGGTTGTAATGTAATACCCTTTTTCTGTTGATGTAAAGAAGTGATTTGACAAAGTTTCTCTAGGAAAATCAATGCCTTTTTAGACCGAAGTAATTCCATTTTTTCAGTGTAATCTTGGTCCAAGATGCGAGGATTGTAGTTATCTTGCGGTGAAGGTTACTCGTGCTCCTATTTGCACTTCTAGTGAGTCGTGTCTGTGAAGCGAATCCTCGACACTGCTTTAGGGCTGTTTCTAGTATTAACTGGAAGAGGGCACAAAACTGCGCTGTATAACATCCTTTTGACTATATGGTTTTTGATCCGAAAATGTTTACAGATGTATTGTCACCAAAATAATTACAACATGGTTACTTGCAGAGTTCAATTGTTCTCAACCATGGTAAATTGGGATACAGTGTATTGTAATTTCCTTTTTATGATATGTATTAAGATTCATTCTTTGAATTGTAGAATATGCTTTGCATATAGAAAATACACAATCTTTATATATATATATATATATATATATATATATGAAGTAGGAACTATAAGTTGATGCAAGTGTATTTGTTAAATCTTTGAGAAAGCTACAATGATTAGAATCATAATATTTGTAAGTTCATACTCAAAGATTGTGTTTTACTAATTTACTCACTCACACCTTTACACTAAAGTATTTTCAATATAATAATAACTTAAAAGAGTTTTAATAAATAATTAGTTTTACTAGCTCTGACTCTTTATATGTTTGTATGAAAAAGCGATTTAAAAAAATTATAATGTGGTTTTATTCGGTACAAGTCTATGCTATAAGACAACAATGTGTTATAAGATGCGGCAATGTATGATAAGATATGAATAATGCATAGTAAGATATGTTATCAAATGAAATACACGCATACAATATGTATTATTTTTACGTGTCGTGCATCATAAGATCGTGATAACTATGTTCTCAACTTTAACAACTACCTAGTTGAGTATAGTTGACTAGAGAGGATACATCGGCCTGTTTCTTTCATAGACATGGGGTTGCAGAGAACCCACCAAAATGCTTCTGTTAACTGTTGTCCATTCGTTGCCAATTTATCCACTGCTTTCGTTACTCTTTATTTACAATAGGGTGCTAGATGCAGATATCTGAGTGTTAATAATAAATCACATGCTCTATCTTCTCTTACTTTCTCAACTATCGAGATCGACTCATGCTCTCGGAAGCTCCCCCTGTACTGGCAAGTAAACATTTTCGCTTGGTTTGCTCGTTCCATTATCCAAGTTACCCTCTCCTTGGTAGCCATTCCGTGCTTGAACTTATGGCGTGGTAGTTATAGGAAATGGCAACTACTAATCACATGACTGTAGGAACACTAAAACTCAAGTCCAATACCTCAAGTGGACAGGCTCCTAGCCACTAGACAACAAGCACATAATAAGAGAAAATAATCCAACAACAAATTAAGCCTACAAAATCTTTCATTCTCAAATGTGATAATGCCATTGATCTTATTATAAAGGTTGATGCTAAGGCTTTCACAGGCTAAGAATCCAGTACTTTCAACAGGTTCAACAGACTCTAAGTCGCGAACTAGACTCTTATTGCATGTTACATTAATGTGTCTGCCAACCATTTTAGCGACTGAAACAACAAAATTACTTGCCAGCAATGAGGGCATCAATCTTGCGTTCGACATGGGCTTCATGGTCTTCAAGGCGACCTTTGATTTCATCATCCTCCCCCAGGAGTACCAACGTTGGAACTCCTTTGAGCTTGAACTTTGAGTCCACCCTCCATGGGTGCTGGGGTTGCCTCCATGTAGGTCTATCCCCAACGTAAGCTCTCAGAAGTTGCACGTCAATGGGTGATGCTTCCAGTTTTTTGTAGATAACAGGTTCAGCTCTTACACAATCTGCAAGTAAAGCCCAACTATATATTTTTCAGCCCCAAAACATGATTTGCATGCAACTGAGTCAACAAATGAAAAACAAGAAAGCCCAACTATATATTTTTCATATAACCATATGAAAATAAACAAAAGCAGTAAGCTGAAAAACGTGTTTCATTTGTTCAATGTATCAAAATAGTACTCTGACAAGAAAAGTAGAAGAGATACAGTTATCTTGTTTCAACGCTTCTGCCGAAACAAGATAATTGAGTGAGCAAAGAAGAATGTACATGAGATGGTAGGTTGTGGTACTTCAATGAGGGCATGGAACTATGGAAGTGCTAGAAAAAAGTTGCATCATAAGTTCACGTCGATATAAACCCTTACCAATTCAAGTCACTCGTCCAAAATCATACCAAATGACCTAGAAGAGTTTACCTAGCATCGTAATCAACTATTGTCAGAACCTCTAGACAATAATCAAAGTTATCGTGTCGCTGCCTCTCCACCATTTAGAGGCTTGCTCATAAGACATCACGGTGTCAATTTAACCAGATTTTAACGTTTTAGCTGGCGAGTCTGGTAGTCAGTCAGTTGTCGAGACATCAATTACATGCATTTTTATGCTTTTTGAAGCATCTATATAATCTTGAAGTGGGTTAAAGCGTGCCACTTAATTCCTTTCCAAGTGCGTTATATCTAGCTCTAAGCAGAACATTTGATAAGTTGTGATGTTGCACTAGGGGAGGGTCGTTGAGAGGAAGGGTGATGATGGCAGTGGGCAATAGAGCTGTCAGTATGAATCATGGATATTCAAAAGGAATGGAGCATTCCTACTGGATGGATATCAAGTATTGATACATCTTGGACACTTCTGGAAGCGTAACCTAAGGTATTAAATAATAGAGAAAAGTAGAACTATAATGCATACTTGTAGGAAGGGCAGCATAGGTTATCCACATAGTTTTTCAAAAAATCAAAACCTGAATTTACAAAATAAAAGCCTAAATTTATAGATCTGAACATTATTTTCTAACAATATCAAATCTGAACATTAACTCAGATTTAGAAACACTATCCCAATTTCTCTAAAAGTCTAACATAACCTAGCCCTAATATTCTAAAACCCAAAATGGAGTTTGACGATACATATGTCTGATAAAAACACTCTAGAGCTTAAACATCCCAGGGACCAAATTCTTCTCCCGATTCAATCAATTAGGAGGGATTCGGGTGCCGAGCAGAAGCAAAGATAATTAGATACCTCAGGAAAGACAAGGCAAGCCAAAAACCAGATAAATACATGCGAGCTTGATTCCATACTCCTTTTAAGCTTAGTTACTATATTCATCATATGAGTAGTTGCTAAAGTCAACTCAGCTCGGCCTTTGTCCCAATTAGTTGTGGTTGTATGAATCTGTTTTCAGTCATTTCATACTGTCCAATCCAACATCATCATCCTAACTGATACCAAGTGTTCAATCTATCCCACATCACATTCTCGAGTCACATCCAGGGCGAACTTACAAGAGCAAGGGCCATTCCACCTGCATATCAACATCCTAGAACTATACCTCATCTCAACTCAAACTTAAAATCCGACTACGTCTTCAATTAACACAGATTGATTACATGAAAACTATTTAGCCGCGCTGTTTACATGACAAATTAGATGCTCTATTTGGTCAGTTCATAAGAAAAAAAATTAGACCAAAAGAAAAATACCCACTCTCCTACATCTAGACTGCATTTTTCGAAACATTGAACAATAAATTAGACCAAAAGAAAAATACCCAGAAAAATTAAACAATTGAATACGCCCGAAAATTTCAAGTAAGAAATTAAAAACCCCATTAATGAAAAAAATCAGAGGGAAAAAAATGCAAAAAAGATAGAAATTGCATACCAGGGCACCAACTCAAATTGGTAGAAGGATCAATGTCAGCCAAGAAAAGGATAAGATTGGCTCTGTATTTGGGTGCTTCAGATTTGAACTTATCGAAAACTGCACCGAAGTTTGAAACGGTTGCATCCACCATCTTCAGCGGCATCTTTCTTTTCTGCTCTGTGATATTTTCCTTGTACTTTTCTTGTATTTTTTTAGGGATTCTTGTGTAGAAGGCGACGTTGATAAAGAGGAACAGAGATAGTATTATTCCTAGTAGAGATACATTACGCCCCAACATTTATTATTCGTAGATATTACCCATGTCGTTCTTGATTTTGTCTTTTTGGGTAGAAAAATATCCATGTTGTTCTTGATTTAGTATATTTTGGTTTAAGCCCAGCAGCTCTCACATTTACAATCTCCCATAAGCCCATCTTTTGATTCTTATACTTAGCCCAGTGTATGAAACGCAAAAGTGAAAAAACTTACTATCCTTTATATGGTCAGAGATTACAAACTTAATACTCCGACCGTTCTTAAATTATTGTTTTTTTTAATTTGACACACTGATTAAAAAATAATAATTAATTTAATTATTAATATTTATATGATGTGTAGTTTTTTTTAATGTCTAAATGTATGTGACTCATAATTAAAGTAAGAAGAAAAAGTAATGATAAAATATGAAAAATGTTGTTCTAAAAAGAAACTTTTAAACGAGATAATTATTTTAAGACGGACAAAAAATAAAAGGAAAACAATAATTTAAAAACGGAGAGAGTATATCCTTTTAGACTATTCTTTTTTCTCAATTACTATTGAACGGTTGTCAGGTGACGTAACAACTATCTAATGCTGCATTGTGAAAACTTGCATGGAAAATAATAATGAAAAGGATCCTAGTCTCGAGATCACTACTTATAAGGAAGCATTGCGTAGTTACTTAATTTTGCCAAATGTACTTTGGTGATACTTGTATATTTGTCAGTTATCATAAAAAGAAAAATTACTAAGTTTACAACTATTAACAAATTAATTCTATAATTATTTTAATTCCAAGATGGCCCTTACAATTTTTTAGGGTAAATTTTCAAAAACACACACACATATATATATATATATATATAATACAATACAGCTCACTTCATACGTGCACAATTGACAGGAGATAATTATTGGCCCAAATTTACCGAGTTACTAAAATCCAACGGCCAAGATCAAACCTTAGTTTCACATGTGCGAGTTGCAGTTATTCTTCTCTTTCCTATCCAGTGACTCCTTCCTCCTCTTTTGGGGATCCACCCACGGCTTTCGTTCTCCCCAACCTCCGCCCTTCATCTTCATTTTCTAAATCCAATCCAAGAAAACCCATATCTTCCTTCCCTTCCAAATCCCTAATTCCTTAATTCCTCTCTCTCTCTTTCCCTCTCTCTGATTTCATGCAAGTATCAATTGACAACTTAGCCTCTTGGGTTGTTACGCGTTCTCTCCATCAACAGAATGATCAATTGATTTGATTCTCTTCCTTCGGCAGGTTTGTTCTCTCTGTCTCCCTCTCTGATTTCGAAATTTTTGTAATTGTACTGTAGCACTATTCTGCAATTCAAGAAAACCCCAACTTCAAAAAAACCCCAATCTGTGAGTGCACATGTGTGTCTCCTTCTCTGATTTCGAATTTTTCGCAATTGTACTGTAGCACCATTCTGCAATTCAAAAAAACCCTAACTTCAAAAAAACCCCAATCTGTGAGTGCACATGTGTAAAGGGTACTGTCAATCTGTGAGTGCACAAGTTTGTAATTAGTATTATATTCTGACCACGGTATTACCGTATAAGTATCACGTATATTGTCCAACCATTTTGTAAGTATTTGTTATAAGCCAATATATGCTTTGTGAAATTGAAGGTTTATTTCTTTTTGAATGTGGAATTAAAATTTTGAGTTGGGTTTGTTTATGGGTAGGCAAGGGATCCTCTGTATATTCTGATGTGTTGTTGGTTAGCAGCACTTGGTGCTGGCCTGCTCAAATCGGAGGAAATCTTGGAAGGGATGGCGAGGCTGAGTATTTCTAATGATATTGAGTTCAAAGAGGAAACTTTTATTGAAATGATGAATGAAGCTAGAGAGGTTGGTTTGTTCAACATACTTCTTTTAAAGCTTTGGTAGTGATATATCAATGCTCCTAAACCATTATTTGGTTCCACAATTTTCTAACAAATGGGAGTTTTGTTCTCTGGTGATAATCTTAATGAGCCTAAAAGCTCTTAAATCCTAATTGCATTAGAAAGTTAAAATACATTGATTCAAGGTATATATATGACTAACTTCAATCATCTTCTTTTATTTGATTTTAGATTTCTTCAGACCCATGATATGGTTTAACATTTAGATTCCATCGTAGTACCATCTTACGCTCGTATTAATAGAAAGTAGTAGTCATCTGGCAATGCCAGGGGCATAATCAAGTTTTGAACTTACTATTTCATGTCTAGTATACTGTTAATGATCATCTTTCCTCCAATTATCTTCATATTACGTCATGTATGGTAAATATTTTGTTGACATATTGTACTTGCAATGATAAAGAGTTAATTGGATCACTGCTTGGGGGTAGCTATTCATAAGATAATTCAAAATAAAAGAAATATTGAGATTTCAAACCTGGGTCTGTTCCCTCTTTGCCAGCCAACCCAGCATTGCATCACATCTCCATCGTTCAACTTAATTTATGCTCACGTTTGTTGAAAACATAGCTTGATGAAGATGAGAATAGTTAATAGTCATTAGCCAATCTTCTCGGCGGTTAACTTGGGATTCTTTTTTAGTATATAAGTCCCAACAATCTAGCAGAAGTTTGTAATTCGATGCAGTTCAGTTTTGCTTCTTCATTTTCTTTGTAATGATTTATTTATTGTTAAAAATGGTTGATATTTAATTTCCTCGATTACTTTGAAATGGGTGCTTAGAAGTTCCCTGCTTTATTGCTGAGATAATACACAATTATGGGTATTTTGTTCTATGTAGTTTTTCTTTTATTTAACTGTTAGAAACAATTGAAATTTCTTGGATGGTTGGTGAGATATAAACGTTGTTGGGTAATATATTCTACCTTCTATATAATTCGGTCTTTTTCACTGTTGGAAGATGTTAGAAACAATTGAAATTTCCTGGATTACTATGAAATTTGTGAATAGAAGTGCCCTGCTTGGTTGCTGAGATATAAACGTTGTTGGGTAATATATTCTACCTTCTATATAATTCGGTCTTTTTCACTATTGGAAGTTATTAGAAACAATTAAAATTTCCTGGATTACTATGAAATTTGTGTGTAGAAGTGCCCGACTTGGTTCTTTGAGATATAAAAGTTGTTGCGAGATAGATGCAGAAGATACCTTACTAACAACTTGCTTAGCTATAGTTCTTTTAGGCTAAATTGCTCACAAGTCTGGAAATTCACCTCTTTATTTCAGAGAAGCAAAATGTTGAAGATGCATCAACATTGTGTTGGTTGGGGGAATTACTCCAATGTTGTAGTTGTAGGCTATCGTTTTGTTTTTAGTAATTAATCAAGCCTATAATTGTTGTGGTGTATTAGACTGTGTTTTTGCTAAATTTTCACCACCTTTTCTTTATAGTTTATTGGTTGGATTATGCCTTCCTTTCTTACTCATCATATTTGGAAATTCAGTTTTGGGGCTTATAAGGGACTTTACTTGCCCCTTTATATCTTATTTCCCATGTATATTGGTTTTAGGTTCATCCTTTTTCCTTATGCTAAACAAATTGGTAAGTTTATCTGAAGTGTAAATTTGATGGCATGCATCCATTTTTTATGCATTAATTTTATCCATGACATTTGTAGCGTCTTTGTCCACATAACTAATTATTGCTTCAATGGCTAACATTGGATAGGTTGCTATTTTTCAGATTATATTAGAGAGCAAGAGTGGCAAAGCATTGTTTCTTTTACATTTCGAAACACAATTATTAATATACTACACAAGGGTAAGATAAAAAATTATTACGATTCAAATTATATATGTCTAATTATATTTTTCCTTTTCGTTTTGTGTTGGATAGTAGCAATATCAGGTTTTTAAGTAGCCTGCACTACTATTTATCTTATAGGTGTTTCGATTCTTTGGCATCCAAGAAAGTCACCGGGTGGATATGGACAAGTTTTGTTCTTTGGGGTTGAGTCAAAGGACAGGATGATGGAGAGTGAAGAGCTTAGCTAACATTAACATGGATTATGATCCTTCACCTCGTTCAAGTGCGTTATTTGTTATAGTTGATATATCCAATTATACCAAGAACTCTAAGCCCGTTTTTGAGAGAGACCATTAACTAGGGATCTCAAAGCACATAGAGAGGGTTCAAAGTTTGCTCGAAGTTGCAGTTTAGCTACGAATTAACCATTTTCATATACAAATGTAAGTTTATCAACGTTAGATTTTGAAACAAGGGTCAATGTTGTAGGCACGTGTAGATAGATATATGAAGAGTGTCCATCGAATTTGATTGAAGCCAAATTCAATTTTAAAAAATTAGAAAGTGTACCATCAAAATTGGAATATCTTTTAATTTTAGAATATAATGAATTTAACTTTACTGTTTCAAGATAGCGCATTTTTATTAACTACACACATGTTTCGTTTGGTTATTCTAGATTTTGTATCTCTCTGGCTCTCTCCTTAACAAGGTTTTAGTATCTCATATTTTAGAAAAGGGTAAAGATTGATTGAAAGATTGTCAGAAGTGACTCAATCATTGGTTGAGAGTCATCACCTCAATCATTGGTAATAGCAATACCATAACCAGTATTATATTTTTCTATCACCAAAGCACAGCCCGTTCAATACAATTTAATATATAATATATCTTTAACTAAAAATACATTTTTATAGATATAGAAACAAAATGATTTTTTTTAGTTTTATAGACGAAGCGTCATGTTTTTCTGATATTTTGAACAGTCACCCTCTACAAAATCTCTAGCATACATTGATCTGGTTCCATACCGACACCGTGCCATAGGCACGGGCACAAAGACCTAGTATATATATATATATAAGGACCCACTTAAAGTGAAAATTTAACATCGTTAAGGTGTGTATTATACAATCGCCCAGAAACACGATAATAGTATTTACTAGATGTTTTATTTTTTTGTGTAGGGTAATACTTTGGGCACAAAGAAGTCATAAAAATTTGCTCACAAAAGCCTTATTGTCAGTTTTTGATTGATTGTTTTCATTAGTTATAGGCGAACATGTAAACTATGCAACCAATTAATAACTGCCAACGGAAATTTTGTAAAAAAACTTTTTGTGACTTTTTTGTACCCATAGTATTGCTCTTTTGTGCATTTTGGTGCCCAAGCACATTTTTTGTTTGATAATGTGTTTGGAGCTCCTTTTGCTTGTTTCTTTCTAGCCAAATAATGTTGATAACATCATTTTAGCAATGAACAGTGAAATTAAAAGGGTGAATTACATGCCGGTCCCTTTTTCAACATTTGGGGCGAAAAGACGATTATGCCATTAATGAAAGAAAAACATGCGCGCATTAGTAACCCAAGGCATCGCGATGAGTAATCCAAGGCATCGCGATGTGCAACCAAGGCATCGCGATGAGCAAACAAGGCATCGCGATGAGCAACAAAGGCATCGCGATGAGTAACTGTTACTTTGAAGAATCGAGAATGGAGGGAAAAGTTCTTCATTCCTTGAAAGGATTTTTGTAAAAACTTATATTCTGGAAAAGAGGGAAAGATACATCTATATTTACAAAACTACAGAGAGAGAGAGAGAAAGAGAGAAAGAGAATAAAACCTAACTAACTATCTTCTAATCTCTACATTTGACACCCCTGAGGTTTAAGATAAATGCATTTACAGACCCTCATAACTAACTTCCTCACTTGCACTACTTTATTTGCACTGATACTTCTTTAATACTTCGAGCTTGTTTCTTTGTATCCAAAGTATCTGTAGTGACACAATCCTTGACATCCCCCTTCAAGCTGCAGGGTGAGAACAAATTGAAGACCTGTAGCTTGAACAGAAGAGAGGCCAACTGAGAAGAGGATATAGCCTTGGTAAACATATCAGCTGGTTGAAGAGATGAGGGAGTATGAGTTGGCTTAATGATCCCCGAACTAAGCTTCTCCCTGACCAAATGACAGTCGATGTTTATATGCTTAGTTCTTTCATGGAAAACAGGATTGGAAGCAATATGTATAGCAGCTTTGTTGTCACAAAACAAAGGTACAAGAGTTATTCCAGAGATACCAAAGTCTTTGAGCAGAGAAAGAAGCCAGGTAAGTTCACAGCAAACAGCAGCCATAGACCTGTACTCAGCCTCAGCACTAGATTTGGAGACAATGGACTGCTTTTTTGCTTTCCATGAGATAAGAGGTCCACCAAGAAGAACACAATAACCAGTCAAGGACCTTCTAGTTGTGGAACAGGTAGCCCAGTCAGCATCACAAAAGGCAGTGAGAGATGGAGAAGAATTAGGTGATGAAGGTGCTGGGAAGAGAAGACCTTGACTAGGAGTGCCTTTGACATATTTCAGAAGTTGAAGAACAGCTGTATAGTAAGGAACCCTTGGAGAACTTAAGAATTGACTCAAGATATGAACAACATAGGAGAGATCAGGCCTTGTAATTGTCAAGTATATGAGCCTACTAACCAACCTCCTATACAAGGCTGGATCTGAGAAAACATCCCCACTATCAGCAGCTAAGCCATGATTTTGAGCAATTGGAATTTTAGTGGGCTTGGCAGCAAAAAGGCCAACATCAATAAGGATATTTAAAGCATACTTCCTCTGGTGAAGACAAATTTCAGTAGAAGACTTAGCAAACTCTAAGCCAAGAAAGTACTTCAAAGCACCTAAATCCTTGAGCTTAAAATGAGACTGAAGATGAGCTTTAACAAGGGCAATGACTGAGGAAGATGAACCTGTAATCAAGATGTCATCAACATAGACCAGAACAGCAGTGAATGAGGATGAAGTGTTGAAAAGAAAAAGGGAATGATCATTGGAGGATTGTTTAAATCCAAAAGCTAGCAAGGCAGAAGAGAACTTAATGAACCACTGCCTTGGAGCTTGTTTCAAGCCATAAAGAGACTTAGCCAACTTGCACACAATAGGCTGAGAAGAAGAAACAGACCACTCAGAAGGAAGAGTGTAGCCAGGAGGGACATCCATAAATACCTCTTCATCCAAGTCACCATGTAAGAAGGCATTAGTGACATCCATTTGATCCAATTGCCAATGAAAATGAGAAGCAATAGCCAAAAACAACCTCACAGTTGTCATTTTAGCAACAGGAAAAAAAGTCTCAAAATAATCTAGCCCCTCTGTCTGTGTGAACCCCTTTGCCACAAGCCTTGCCTTAAACCTATCAATGGTACCATCTGGATTATACTAGATCCTATACACCCACTTACAACCCACAGATTTCTTGCCTGGAGGTAAGACCTGTATAGTCCAGGTTTTATTTTGTTCTAAGGCTAAAAGTTCAGCCTGCATAGCATCACACCATCTTGGATCTTTGATTGCTTGAGAATAAGTCTTGGGTTCAGTTACAGAGGAAAGATTACATATGAAGGAATGATATGAAGAAGAAATATTAGAGTAAGAACGAAATTGATTTAGAGGATATAAAGGAACAGACCTGTTAGCTGCATTAGTCACCCGCACGAACCGAAGTGTTTAGGAAGGCCAGTATAATCCTGAAACTTAGCTGGAAGAATCCTTGTTCTTGCAGGCCTTGAAATAGGAACAGGTTGAGAAGAGGAAGGAGTAGGGGAATGATGAGAGGAAGAAGATTCAGTAGTAGAAGAAGCAGAAGATTCTGCAGAAGGACAAGGTTCTGCAGAAGAACAAGGTTCATTATCAAGATCAAGAGGATCAGAATTTGAGGGATTCAGAAAAAGAAGAATATGAGAAGAAAGACCAGGAGAAGTTGAGAAGGGAAATTGATCCTCATAAAATTTAACATCCCTGATATGAAATATTTTGTGAGAATTGAGATCATAAAGCTTGTAAGCCTTCTTTCCATAGGGATAACCAACAAAAATACACTTGATGGCTCTTGAGTCAAATTTGTCCCTCTTAGTTGATAAAGTGGAAGTAAAACAAAGGCAGCCAAAAACTCTCAAGTGGGAGTATGAAGGAGAATGTCCAAAAAGTAGTTCATAGGGAAACTTATTTTGAAGAATAACTGAAGGAGTTCTATTGATGAGGTAAGTAGCAGTAAGAAGGCATTCTCCCTAAAAACTTTAGGTAAATGAGCCCGAAATCTCGAGCTCGTGCAACATTGAGAAGATGCCTATGCTTTCTTTCTACCCTACCATTTTGTTGAGGGGTTTCCATACAAGAACTATTTTGTTCTATGCCAAGAGAACCAAGAAAAGAAGACACTTCATGATTAAAAAACTCAAAACCATTGTCTGATCTGACTTGAGTTACAATGCTATTAAATTGAGTTTTTACCATATTCAGAAAGAGTTGAAGAAATGTAATGACTTGAGACTTAGAATGACACAAATAAGTCCAAGTAGTTCTAGTGCATCATCCACTATAGTAAGAAAAGAGGTACAACTATTTAGAGTACATTGTCTGTAAGGACCCCACACATCACAGTGTATCAAGGAGAAAAGAGTTACATTGTGAGAAGAACTCAATGGAAAAGGAATTCTAGTCTGTTTGGCATAGTGACATATATCACATACATGGTGATCCTGATTATGAGTACAAGAAAGATCTTTAATATGACAAAGAGAATTGTATGGTAAATGACCTAGTCTGGAATGCCAAACAGATATAGAAACATTAGAAGTACAGACTACTGAAGAAGCAAAAGAGGATCTTGAACTTGGACCTCTTCCAGGTGGAATCACAAGTTTGTACAGCCCCTTGTCCAACTTACCAATCCCTTTCAGGTGTCTTTGCACTAGGTCCTAGAATATACAATAAGAAGGAAAGAAAACCATACAATAATGATTGTCATGAGCAAGCTTACTACCAGAAATAAGATTGAATTTGAATGAAGGAACAAAAGTACATTATGCAGAACAATATCTGGTGTAAGAATGACAAGACTTGTGAGTAATATGAGAGCACCGACCATTAGGTAATGAAATGAAAGAATGAACAGGTACTGGATCAACAAGATTACTAAAATGAGAAGTAATATGGTCAGTGGCTCCTGAATCAATGATCCAATCCTGTGTGGCTATTGCATTTTGTACTAAGCACAAAGAACTAGTAAAACTTGAAAGAGACAGATGCTTACTTGCAGCTTGATTGTCTGCAAGATTTGATGTGAAATTTGCAGTAATAAGACTGAGAAGATGTTGATACGACTCTCAAAAATATTAGCTCCTGAACTTCCAGTAGGACCAACAGAATTTGCTTGTGCCATGCTGGTGTGAAGACCACTTACAGAATTTGAAGTGTCTGGCACATGCTGAGTATATGCAGGCTGAGTATAAGCAGCATTGATGACTATTGGCTTGAGATTCTTGGGCATTCGTGAAGGATCTGGTTTGGTACCATAAAACTTGTGCCAATCTGGATACCCATGTATGTAAAAACAAGTGTCCTTCATATGGCTGTTACCACCACAGTGATCACAGTAAAGATTTCCTTTAGTATTGGTTTTTCTGGAGTTATTGTAGGTATTATTTTTTGTGTAAGAAGAATTTGTGTTTCCAATCCTTTTGGCCAACAAAGCAAGAGTTGAATCGACGTAAGAGTGTTGTATGTAGAGACATTTACAGCAGAAAGAGTTCTGGTTTTCTCATCTTGTATCAATAAGGATAAGGCTTGACTTATGTTTGGAAGAGGAGACATTGCTAATATACTGCTTCTGGTGTTTGCAAAACTCTCATTCAAGTCCATAAGAAATTGCGTTAAGGTTTCAACATGCTCATATTCATCAAGTTGTTTAGATGCCCCACAAACACAAGCACACACACTTTGGAAGATTACACAAGTTTGTTAACTCATCCCAAAGTGACCTGAATCTAGTGTGATAAGCAGTAACTGAGAGAGAACCCTGATTACAAGACATTATTTCCTTCTTTATCGAAATTTTTTTTGGTGCATTTCCTTAACTCATCCCAAAGTGACCTGAATCTAGTGTGATAAGCAGTAACTGAGAGAGAACCCTGATTACAAGACATTATTTCCTTCTTTATCGAAATTTTTTTGGTGCATTTCCTTGTGTGTAGCGAAAAGCTAAATCATCCCAAATAGCTTTCGCAGAGTAAGATAGACAATACTTGGCACAATATCCTTCGAAATTACATTCAATAGCCAAGAAATAATCATGTCATTACACCTCTCCCATTGATGCAAGTACTTTGAATTAGAACCAGGTTTTCTGTTTGTACCAGTGACTAATGCAAGTTTAGACTTAGTAGATAGGGCAATAGTCATAGCTCTCTTCCATTGTAGATAATTCGAGTCATCCAAGACAATTGAAACCAATATCATACCTGGATTGTCATTGGCATGGAGGAACAGAGGATGTGAGGAATGAAGCTTGAGATCAGTTTCACTTAGATCATATTCATCAATGATCAATTCTGTGTCCTGTTCATATCTTCTGTGAATTTCGTTTTGTATTGGTTCTGACGAAGCTTGATTGAGAACATTGGGGTTTAGATTTCCGATGTAGACATCATGAAAAGACCGAGAAAAAGGAAATTGGGCAATTGAGTTAATCAGGTTTTTCAATTGGTAAAATTTGATTGAAAAATCAGAGATTTAGTCAGAAGCTTTGAAAGCTCTGATACCATGTTACTTTGAAGAATCGAGAATGGAGGGAAAAGTTCTTCATTCCTTGAAAGGATTTTTGTAAAAACTTATATTCTGGAAAAGAGGAAAAAATACATCTATATTTACAAAACTACAGAGATAGAGAGAGAGAGAGAAAGAGAATAAAGCCTAACTAACTATCTTCTAATCTCTACACTCGACACCCCTGAGGTTTAAGATAAATACATTTACAGACCTTATAACTAACTTCCTCACTTGCACTACTTCATTTGCACTGATACTTCTTCAATACTTCGAGCTTGTTCCTTTGTAGCCAAAGTATCTGTAGTGACACAATCCTTAACAGTAACCAAGTGCGATTGGTGAATTAAAGGCATCCCGATGCCTAATTTAAGGCATCCCGATGCCCAATTTAATATAATATTAAAATCGATCAAAATTGTTATTTTTGGTTGGAAAATTTACATATAAACATGGTATTGACTTCCTATAACAGTATGGTATTGATATTATACAAAATTCAAACTCAAATCATTGATTAAAGTCCCAAAATCGCCTAAGAACATCTCCTCTCGCTGACAGCACACGCCAAGCTCGATTTGGATCTCGAAAATAGTATTTTTTTAGTAGAAAAATTGTGCACAAATGTAGTACTAAGTTAGGATAACAATATGGAATTGATTTTAAACAAATTCGAAGCTTAAAACATAGATTAAAGTGGCCAAAACAGCCCAAGAACAAAGAAAAACGGGATGAACTCAAAAAATTTGAATTTGATCAAATTGTGATCAAATTCGTGTTCTATGCATGGAAATTGATACCCAAACATGAGGGAAGATTATATTAACAACATGAAATCATTTATACATCAATTCGAACCTCAAATCTGAAGCAATGATATTGTTGATGGCATTTTAGGAAGAAAATTTTCAAAGTGCCTTTTAGCGGTTTAAAAAAAGGGTGGACTGGAGAGAGAAAAAGTTTCAAAAAGTAGACCGGCCAGCAATTTCCTGAAATTAAAATGTAACGTGGGCTCAACTTTCTCACTTAATGTCTGAGGGAAGAGACACTGATGTCTAGAGAGCCCAAAACTTTACACCAAAAAAAAAAAGAGCAAACTACACAAATAGTCCTTGTGCTTTATCCATTTTTTGGGATTGGTCTTTATTCAACGTCAGTGATCCCTGTAGTGGGGTGATTTACACCATTGGTCCTTCCGTTAATTTTTATCCGTTATCTTGAACACGTGCAACCACGTGACTTTTTTTCGAAGGACATTTTTGTCGATTACATTTTATTGAATCTTCACAACTTCTTCCCCAATCCATTTTCCTTTGTTCCATGCCATGGCCGAACAATTACCCCTTCCTCACCTTTGTCTCCTTTCCAAAACCAAAAACCCACCTCTCTCTCTCCTACAAACTCACTCCCCCTCACACACACACGACACATAGTGTACACCAACAAACACACTAAATTCCATCACCATTCACCGCCATTGTTATGGCCAAAACAATTACCCCTTCCCCACCTTTGTCTCCTTTTCAAAACTAAAAACCCACCTCTCTCTCTCTCTCTCTCCTACAAACTCACTCCCCCCCCCTCACACACACACGACACATAGTGTACACCAACAAACACACACCAAATTCCATCACCATTCACCGCCATTGTTAAGGTTTGAGCTTGACCAAAGGGTTTTAATAGATCTCTAACAGAATTGAATCGTCCTGGTAAGACTTCAAGGTGGGAGCGGCGAGTACTGGGATTATGTGTATAGTATGCATGGATGGAGTGGGTTTCTAGAAGAGAGAACAAAGATTTGATTTTAGGATTATGAGATTTGAGGGAGAGAGAGAAATTGGTGAATCTCAATTTGAAATTTGAGATTTGATTTCAATTTCAAGCTCTCTTGCAAAGATCTAATTTTTTAATGGTTCAATACATTGATGTTGGTGTGGTTGAGATAGTGGTGGTGGCCGTCACGCTTGGTTTTCAAAGCAAAGAATGAAGTGGCGACGGCCATGGCGAAACTAGAAGAGGGAAATGACAATCACCTTCAATTTTTAATTTTGATTTTTGAACAAGAGAAATCTCCTTCCGTTTTGAACATTTTTGAATTTCTTGTTTTGGATTTTGTGTTCGCCGGCAACAATAGTGGTGGTGGCAGCCATGGTGCAACCGAAAGGGAAGGGGTTGGAATGAGGAACAAAGGGGTTTAAAAATTAGTTTAGCTAATTACAAAAATACCCTTGTTTAAGTTTTAAAAAATAAAAATATTACGGTTATATTTGTCCATTCAAAATAAAAGAATGCACAGACAATTTTACCCCTGGGCAAAGGCATGAGAGTTGCTTGTGTGGAGACTTAACGAAAAAAAATTAACGAAATTGGACGGAAGGACCAATTGCGTAAAAAGTTTCAATACAAGGACTTAATTTTTTCGAATTTCAGTTCAAGGACCAATCCCAAAAAAGAGGTAGAGCACAGGGATTATTTGTGTAGTTTGCTCAAAAAAAAAAACATTCATCTACAATAAAATTAAATTAACACACTTAAATGAAAAATATAAAGTACAAATATGAATATATATTCATACACCCGCATAGTTGACGAGTCATTTGAAATGGTAACGCCACATTACCAAGGTGATACACTGTGATGCATTATTACTGATTAATACGTTGGATAATGGTGTGAGTTGGCTCATAACCCCCTAAATCTAGGGAGCCATATTTATTGTAAGGGCGTCCACAGTGGATGACTGGATCCACCCTCTAAAAACCAATTTTAGAGATTTTTACCCTCTCTTGATCCTACAGTGGTTCCTCTAGTTCACCCTCTATCTCTAAAATCAACTAAATCACCCTCTAAATATAGGGGGAGTTTTAACATAAATAGTGACTCAAATCCTCTACATTTTCCTCACTTTATTTAAGCACAATATACTTTTGTTTAATATTTTGAAATAAAAATTATTAAAATATACTCTGTCATTAAAATATTGTCTTATTTTTTTTTATCCGTTCCAAAATAATTATCTTATTTTTTTTATCCGTCCTTAAATAATTGTCTTGTTTGAAATTTTTATAGGTTAGGAGATCATTTTTACCATTTTACCCTTATTTTTTTCTTTATTTTAATTATGTGTCATATACACATGGACATTAAAAAAAATTACACATTATACCAATATTAATAATTAAGTCAGTTATTTTTTGTTAATCAGTGTGCCTAGTCAAATAAAACAATAATTTAGGGATGGAGAGAGTACAATATATTTTTCATAGTATATAAAATTTAAAATATTTTATTTTAATTGTGGTGGAAAATATAAATAAAAAAGAAAAATATAATGGTTTGTTAGTTGAGATGAGAGATATTTAATTTTTAGAGGGTTTTATAGAGAGTGCTTGTTGGAGTGAGTTTTTTTTTAGAGTGTTAAAAAAGTAAAACTTGAACGGAAAACGAGGTGTTTAGAGTGTAATATAGAGATGTATTGGGAGGGCTTATTGTGGACGCTCTAATTGACTGATTATTCCAAGTATTAAAAAAGTGAATAAAACGTCAGATTACATCAACGTAATAACGTAACGAGAGAAATAGTCGTTGAAATTGTGAGTTAGACAACATACAAAAAAGGTTTTTATAGGGAACATCATGGGATTCTTGCTTCCAACGAGATTCTTTGAGTAGTATCCAGGGTTCCAAATTGGCAAAAGGTAAATGGAGTAGCTTATTTTGCTACGGTAGCCAAACAAAAAACACGGAACAAAACGATAGTGTTTTAGCTTAGAAACAATCAAAACGACGTCATTTTGAAGAGAGAAGTAAAAAAAATAAAAGTTGAATGCAATGCGCCGATAGTCTGACATGCTGCTGCCTGGTGCTTTCCATGTGGCCCAAAGCTGGTGGACCGAAATTTATTTTTTCCCCTTTTACTATTTTCGACCAATATTCAGGCAATTTTTTTTTTTGAATTAAAGTACATATTTTTCTCTATAAATAGAGATTTGTGTTGTTTCATTTGGAAATCAGATCAATTTTTTATAATTTTTTCAAGTTTCTCTCCATTTCCTCTCTTCTCTCTCTTCAAATCTAATTTTTTAATCAATATTAAGTTATTTAATAACTTAATTTATTACTAAAGAAAATATTTATTAATGACTACTAAAGAAAAACTGAAAATATTTATATGAAATTTTGATTTCATAATTAATATTATTTCAAAAATATTAATTTAACAAATATCATATTAAAATTGCATAAACAAAATTATAAAATTTATAAAAATAAAATATAAAGATATTAAATTAATGAAGATAAAGATGGTGGGGTATGTATAGTTATAGGAGTTTGTGCGATCATCGAAAAGAGATTTTTTGTTTGGGTAGATTAACGATATTTTTATAATAAATTTGAGTTGGAAAGATGGGTAAGAGCATCTCCAATGCTATCATCTAATTTTTTCTACGTGACATGCTAAAATAAGAAGACCTCTCCCTTATGTGACATAAATTTAAAAGATAGAGAGCCCTCTTTCTAAACGTGCTCCAATGCAAAACTCTTTTTAGAACATTCTTTTAGACGTAATAGTAAATGATGGTAAATGAAATAGAGAGCCCTCTTTTTAGAACATTCTTTTAAACTGATGGTAAATGAAATAGACAAAATTTTTAGGACTATATAATTTTCGTTAAAAGTTTCTTACGATTGATTCTTTTGTTAATATTAATTTGCTAAACCTATAAACTCAAAAGTTTCAAGGTCCCAGAATTTACAATCTTATCATTTGAATATGTGATTACAATTTCACCTCAATGGGAAGAAATCATCCGCAAAAGAACATTCATTGAATTGGGAATTGAAATCATCATAATATTGTAGACTAACTTTTGATCTTTTAATATTGATCTTTCATTGAATTGGGAATTGAAATCATCATACGACAAGAATTTTGATTTGCTTTTCTCGCTGCACTTATTTGATTTCGAAGCAGATTTTACCTTGTTCTTGTATTTGCCATCATCCTAACCATTAACCCGTGACGACGATGATGGTATAATGAAGCAACTCAACATGGAACCCAAACTAACCATCTTCTCACTCTGTGTGTGTGTAAAAGTGTTTGTAAGCTATCTAGCTAGCTAGCTAGGTGAGTGGTGGTTAAGGGTTGGAAAGGAATAATTAGTTGTTTGTTGATATTTTTCTGGGTTTGGGATGATCTATTTATAAAAGGTGGGAATATATATCGTCTTTATTGTTGAAAATGAGCGTGCTGAGCTAGTTGGAAGAATTGTACGTATTAGACCTACTTTATATATAAGCTAAGCTGATCTTGATTGCCTATAGAATTAACAATATGTTGTTTATTAAATGGTTAATGAGCACATTAATTCAAGCAATATTTATATATAATTAATCACTAATTACTCCACTTAGCACAGTAAAATAACATATATACTCAATAAAATATTCAATGGTTTCGAAGCGCAAAAAAAATTAATGAAGCTCAAAAAAAAAATATTCAGATCAATTTTTTCCCCTTTTACTATTTTCGGCCAATATTCAGCCAAAAAAAATAATTTTTTTGAATTAAAGTACATATTTTTCTCTATAAATAGAGACTTGCGTCGTTTCATTTGGACATCAGATCAATTTTCTACAATTTTTTCAAGTTTCTCTCCATTTCCTCTCTTCTCTCTCTTCAAATCTAATTTTTAAATCAATATTAAGTTATTTAATAACTTAATTTATTACTAAAGAAAAATATTTATTAATGACTACTAAAGAAAAAACTGAAAATAATTATATGAAATTTTGATTTCATAATTAATATTATTTCAAAAATATTAATTTAACAAATATCATATTAAAATTGCATAAACAAAATTATAAAATTTATAGAAATAAGATATAAAGATATTAAATTAATGAAGATCAAGATGGTGGAGTATGTATATTTATAGGAGTTTGTGCGATCATCGGAAAAGATT
Source organism: Platycodon grandiflorus (assembly GCA_016624345.1). Classification (NCBI taxonomy): domain Eukaryota; kingdom Viridiplantae; phylum Streptophyta; class Magnoliopsida; order Asterales; family Campanulaceae; genus Platycodon; species Platycodon grandiflorus. The sequence goes on from JACONP010000362.1 coordinate 806,930, forward strand.
TTTTGTTTGGGTAGATTAAGGATATTTTTGTAATAAATTTGAGTTGGAAAGGTGGGTAAGAGCATCTCTAAAATGCCATCATTTAATTTTTTCTACGTGACATGCTAAAATAAGAAGAACTCTTTCTTATGTGACAAAAATTTAAAAGATAGAGAGCCCTCTTTCTAAACGTGCTCCAATGCAAAACTCTTTTTAGAACATTCTTTTAGACGTAATAGTTTTTTATAATTAATTACAAAAAATAAAAATTACTTCATACCCTAACTGATTGACATTAAAAAATAAAAGAAAACTGAAGGTAAATAACTTGGATGTAATTAAAGGCATTCTCTAGGTAACCCTCTAGAAGTAGAGGATCACTACGGGTCTGTTTGTTAACCTAATTAAGAGCTTAATTAGGAAAAGTTAAGTGATATTAAAAAATAATTATTTAATTATAATTGTACTATGGATCTTTATGGTTTATTATTAGAATTCTAATGCCGTTATCACCGGTTCCCTTCATTCTTTATTTTATTTTGTTATCTGCAAAAGTAATTTTATTATTTGAGCCTATTTGATCGTGTATTTTGACCAAAACGCAGGTATAAAACGCAGCTTATTTGCAAAAATTGTGTTTCAATGGTGCGGCGAAAAAAACTGTGTTTTAAAAATGCATATGCGTTTTTTTTTCCCAAAACACAGGTTTTAAAACGCTACTAAGATTAAAAAAAACAATGTTTTGAAGTAATATTTTAAACACATTTATAAGAAAAAAACTGCGTTTTAAAAACGCATCGTTTTTAAAAGACTGTGCTTTGAAAACGCTCTGTTTTTAAATCGTTGCACCAAACGGACTCTTAATAATTAAATTTACACCCAGAAAACTCTGAATTTCCCCAACTTCCCTGATCACACCAAAAAGTGTTCAGGTGATCGCGTCGACTTATCTCTTAAAACATCTTGTGCATTTATAGTTAAGAGTTTACTTGAGGACTGACCGGAGACCATATTTCCCTTCCTCTATACTCACACTCACACCGGAGGGCATTAGTTCGGCTCCCTAACGGTGATTTTATTTGCTATCTCAGGTATCGACCCGCGACAAGTTCCAGAACACTTGCTTATTGAGAGCCGGGTCATCCTACCAATCAACTAACTCCACACGTGGAGTTGAAGCGGTCATCTGAACATTCTTTGGCGTGATCAATTGATCATTCCTAGAAAGATGTTTTTTTTAACACTTTTTATATAAGGAAATTATCTGTATTTAGAATCAACAGAAAACAATTACAAATTGCGGATGGAAATTGTTAATTCCATTCTATACATAGGCATGCAGTATATAGCCACCGTGACATTTTCATGAACCTCAATCAATCTCTGCTGCAGGGACGACCTTCCATATATAGAGCTTGAAATTTTCAAGCTTAATTAGATATGAGAACCAAAGAAGAAAAAGATCCTTTCCCACGTTCAAGTAGGGGTGGCAATGGCTGGCACGACACGAATGCACGAACCAACACGACACGATTAAAAACACGAATTATAGAGACAAATGACACGATAAGACACGGCACGACACGACACGAAAGCACGAAATTAAAAATTTAGTTAAAATAACATTTATTATTATATTTATGATCAAATAAGATAAATAATATGAAAACACGATAGTACGGCACGAACATGATACGATAGCACGAATTGCCACCCTTACGTTCAAGTTAGGATTTCACAAAGTGTGGTTTCAGGACGCGCACGTAGGACACTAAGAACAAAAAATGAAAAAAGATTGTCACAAGCGAGAGATGTTGGAGCCAAGGGGAAGTAAGAAACTGGAATGGGCGCCGATGACGACGACGATTTTGATTTGCTTTTCTCGCTGCACTTATTCGATTTCGAAGCAGATTTTGCCTTGTTCTTGTATTTGCCATCATCATGATCATTAACCCGTGACGACGGTGATGGTATGATGAAGCAAGTCAACATGGAACCCAAACTAACCATCTTCTCACTGTGTGTGTGTGTGTAAAGTGTGTGTAAGCTAGCTAGCTAGCTAGGTGAGTGGGGGTAAAGGCTTGGAAAGGAATAATTAGTTGTTTGTTGATATTTTTCTGGGTTTGGGATGATATATTTATAAAAGGTGGGAGTATATATTGTCTTTATTGTTGAAAATGAGGGTGCTGAGCAAGTTGGAAGAATTGTAAGTATTGGACCTACTTTATATATAAGCTAAGCTGATCTTGATTGCGTATATAATTAACAATATGTTGTTTATTAAATGGTTAATGAGCACATTAATTCAAGCAATATATATTTATATATATAATTAATAACTAATTACTCCACTTAGCACAGTAAAATAACATATATTCTCAATAAAATATTCAATTGTTTCGAAGCACAATAAAAATTAATGAAGCTCAATTTAAATTATCTCACAATTAAGAATAGAAATTAGTTTAAAAAAACTTCTTAAAAAGGAAAAAAAATAATGCCTATTTTGTGATGTCTCAAAATGAAATAAGAACACTAATTATTTAAGAATGGTAGAGAGTACATATGCGTGTGTATGATAAAATCTTAGTAGATTATTTATTTGTTGTTTTTTTGAATAATAATTGTTTAATTTTGTTCAGCTGACCATTTTTGAATTTTGTTAACGACTTATATAAGATGTTACTTGATTGACAAGTTCAAACATTGGCCAAGGTGATGTTAGAGCATCACCAATGGTTTGCCATTCTTCCCCAAAATTCTTAGTCGGTCCGTGTCACCAAAGGGATAAGTGGAAAATCACTATTGATCCCAATTAAAAAAAAAAAAGTGTAAAAGTGTTTGTAAGCTAGCTACAACCGATAGGTCGTGGGTTCGAGTCACCAAAGGGGTAAGTGGGGAACCACTATTGATCCCAATTAAAAAAAAAGTGTGTAAAAGTGTTTGTAAGCTAGCTAGCTAGCTAGGTGAGTGGTGGTTAAGGCTTGGAAAGGAATAATTAGTTGTTTGTTGATATTTTTCTGGGTTTGGGATGATCTATTTATAAAAGGTGGGAATATATATTGTCTTTATTGTTGAAAATGAGGATGCTGAGCAAGTTGGAAGAATTGTATGTATTGGACCTACTTTATATATAAGCTAAGCTGATCTTGATTGCCTATAGAATTAACAATATCTTGTTTATTAAATGGTTAATGAGCACATTAATTCAAGCAATATATATTTATATATATAATTAATAACTAATTACTCCACTTAGCACAGTAAAATAACATATATTCTCAATAAAATATTCAATGGTTTCGAAGCACAATAAAAATTAATGAAGCTCAATTTAAATTATCTCACAATTAAGAATAGAAATTAGTTTAAAAAACTTCTTAAAAAGGAAAAAATAATGCTTATTTTGTTATGTCTCAAAATGAAAGAAGAAACACTAATTATTTAAGAATGGTAAAGAGTACATATGCGTGTGTATGATAAAATCTTAGTAGATTATTTATTTGTTGTTTTTCTTGAATAATAATTGTTTAATTTTGTTCGGCTGACCATTTTTGAATTTTGTTAACGACATATATAAGATGTTACTTGATTGACAAGTTCAAACATTGGCCAAGGTGATGTTAGAGCATCACCAATGGTTTGCCATTCTTCCCCAAAATTCTTAGTCGGTCCGTGTCACCTCCTCATTTTAATAAATCAACACTTTAAGAGCATCTTCAATGCTATCATCAAATTTTGAAAATGAATTCCCGTGTTTAAATGTCCCAAATGAACCTATCCCTGCCCGCTCTGTTATGGTGGAGCACCCTTTCATATCGAGTCCTATTGAACCTAGAGTGCAGCCCGAAACTGAAATTGTACATGAAAATCAGAATGAAAATCAAGAAAATGAGCAAGCTGAAACTCAAACTGTGAATGAAGAAATTCTAAATGCTGAAACTGAAAATGAGGAGGATGATAGGATTGAATTTCCTAAAAATCAAAATCTAGATGACTATCAACTTGCTAGGGACAGACCTAGACGTACGATTAGAAAGCCTTCTAGATTTGATGACATGGTCTCCTTTGTGTTCGTGTTTTGAATCTATTGACAACTGTTGTGAACCCAAAACTTATCAAGAAGCTTTGAAATCTGCTAATTCTGTGGAGTGATTGAATGCTATGATGGATGAAATGAACTCTTTGCATGTTAATCAGACTTGGACACTTGTGCCCAAACCTAAAAACTGCTCCCTTGTTGACTGTAAGTGGCTGTTTAAAGTCAAGAATGAATCTGAATCTGTGCGATACAAAGCTAGGTTAGTTGCTAAGGGGTTTACTCAAAAAGAGGGGATAGATTATACGAAAATCTTTGCCCCGGTTGTCAAATTCACCACAGTTAGGGTAATGCTTGCTTTAGTTGCTCAATTTGATTGGGAGTTAAAACAAATGAATGTTAAAACTGCGTTTTTACATGGTGAATTGGACGAAAATTTTTTTATGCGACAACCTGTTGGTTTTATTAACAAGAAAAATCTTGAACATGTTTGTTTGTTGAAAAAATCTTTGTATGGGCTGAAACAGTCTCCTAAAATGTGGAACAAAAAATTTGACATGTGCATGCAATCTTTGGATTTTAAACGTAGCTCGTATGATCATTGCTTGTATTTTAAAGTCAATTGTGATGCACACTTGTTCCTCTTGATTTATGTTGATGATATGCTTTTGATCAGTGCTTGTATCAAGGCAATAGAGCATGTTCAAAAATGTCTTTGCAAAAATTTTGACATGAAAAATCTAGGAGACGCCAAAAAGATTTTAGGAATGAACATTGTGAGGGATAGAAAGACTAACACGATTTCTCTTAATCAGATTTCCTACGCTGAAAAGATTTTGAGTAAATTTAATATGGAAAATTGTAAATCTGTCAATGTGCCTCTTGCTAGTCATTTCACCTTAAGTAAAAACCAGTCTCCCCAATCTAAATCTGAAATTGAAGAAATGAAAAATGTGCCATATTCAAATGCCATAGGATCAGTCATGTATTTGATGGTTAGCACACGGCCTGACTTAGCTTATCCCCTAAGCTGTTTGAGTAGATACATGGCTAATCCTGGAACACCTCACTGGCAGGCTGTTAAATGGTTGTTGAGATATTTGAAATACTCTCTGAATTATGGCTTGAAGTTTTCAAAATGTTCTTTTGGTGTGAAATTGAAAGGTTATGTAGATTCTAATTATGCAAATGATAGAGATAGTAGGAAATCCACTACTTCTTATGTGTTTACTTTGTGTGGAGCATGTGTTAGCTGGAAATCCCAACTTCAATCTATTGTTGCATTGTCTACAACTGAGTCTGAATATGTTGCTATAACTGAAGCATTCAAAGAAGCAACATGGTTAAAAGGATTAATTTCTGAAATAGGTTTTTTGAAAGACAAAACTGTAATTTTTTCAGACAGTCAATCTGGAATACAACTTTGTAAAAATCCTGTTTTTCACGATAGGACGAAACACATAGATGTTAGGTTTCATTACCTAAGAGATGTGATTGATAAAGGTCTTGTCCTTCTTGAAAAAATTCCTACCCAGCTTAATCCTGCAGACATGGGAACGAAATGCTTGCCTGTCACTAAATTCAAAAACTGTTTAAACATTTTGAAAATTGATACTGGTGATTGATGCATGAGTGCTGATTATCCCCTGAAAAATCCTTGGCATTCTCTGTGGTTGCTGAGGTATCTTTCTGGTTCCTACTTAGTGTGGTGGAGCTAGTTAGATTTTTTCCTGCTTGGTCCAGCTGTGTGTTGGATCAAGTGGGGGATAGGCGATGATGAACCCTAATTTTTTGGAAAAGGTCTTTTTTGAGTCCCTTTAGTCTTTACTCCCCACTTGCTCCAAGGTGGAGATTGTTACCGTTTATTAATTGTTGGCTTGGCCCAAGTCTTGTGGCAGCCCATTTATGTCTCGGCCCAAACCCCCAGCCCTTTACCTTGGTGGCCCGCCCAATATGAAGCGCAAATCCGGAGGCTCTCTTCTAGACGCTTCCTGATTCATCCCCCCTTTCCCCCTCACGTGCTCACGATTTCCCACCTCGTCTGTGCGCTGGCCTCGTTTTTGGCGATACCATTAAAACCTTTTATTCTCCCCATACGTCACAGTATAGAGAGTGTAGTGAAATCACAATATCTAGGGTATAGATTTTGTAGTTAGTTTCTCTCTCTCTCTCGTCACCGGTGTGGGTCTCTCTCTTCATCCTCTTCTCTCTTTGTGAGTGTGTGAGTGGAGAGTGAGAGTGTATACACTGGTTGGGCTCTTGAAGGGTTTCCTTTGGTGAGCTGGGGCTTCACTGTGAGGTTGAGAGGCATAGTGAGGGGTTACCGTTGTTGGTGTTCTCAGTGGCCGCCGGTTTTTTGGGTTGGGGTGGTCTTCGCCGGAGTTATGAGTGGTGGGCTTGGGGACTGTTAGGGACTCGCATGGTGGACTGGAAATAGAAGGGTTACTGAGCCTAACGAGAAGCGATAGCCGAGGTGTTTAACACCCGTGACGGCGAGTCAGTGACTTGACACCGACGGGATAAGCTTATCTTTGACTCAGCTTGTTTCCTTACCATTTTTGTGTTCTTCTGTTCTTTGGACTAACTTTCTGATTTCTTGCAGTTCATTGTTCCTATGGTGGAGATCTGCAGAGATCTGTGTTATTCCCTTTAACTTTAGCTGTTTGTTACCCCACTCCCCTTTATTTCTGTAATAGATGAGCGTCTTGGTGAGGATCCCCTAGACTGAATGTATTAGGTCTCCTATTTCTGTAATAACTTTTGTTTTTTGTTTTGTGCAACGATCTGGTTCGCATTAAGGCCATATTCACCCTCAACATGTTATTTATTTTATTTGATCATAAATATAATAATAAATGTTATTTTAACTAAATTTTTAATTTCGTGCTTTCGTGTCGTGTCGTGTCTTATCGTGTCATTTGTCTCTGTAATTCGTGTTTTTAATCGTGTCGTGTTGGTTCGTGCATTCGTGTCGTGCCAGCCATTGCCACCCCTACTTGAACGTGGGAAAGGATCTTTTTTCTTCTTTGGTTCTCATATGTAATTAAGCTTGAAAATTTCAAGCTCTATATATGGAAGGTCGTCCCTACAGCAGAGATTGATTGAGGTTCATGAAAATGTCACGGTGGCTATATACTGCATGCCTATGTATAGAATGGAATTAACAATTTCCATCCGCAATTTGTAATTGTTTTCTGTTTATTCTAAATACAGATAATTTCCTAATATAAATATTAACAAGTGTTAAAAAAACATCTTTCTGGGAAGTTGGGGAGGTTCGGAGATTTCTGGGTGTAAATTTAATTATTAATAATAAAATTAATTTTGCAGATAACAAAATAAAATAAAGAATGAAGGGAACTGCTGATAACGACATTAGAAATTTAGAATTCTAATAATAAACCATAAAGATCCATAGTTTAGTAATTAAGTAGCATTAAAAATAATAAAAAAAAGAGTTTGTATTAACTATTAACACCCCAAATCTCTAAGTACACTCCCTCTTAAATTTCAACCTCCCTAAATACTAAATATACTTCCAAAATTTTCTATTTTACCTCTCTCTCTCCCCTTCCCCTCTCCTTTTTCCTCCTCACTCCCTCCCTTCTTCCTCCTCCTCCTCCATCTCCCCTGTTATGCCCGCCTCCCCCTATCTCCTTCCTTCTTCCTCCTTCCTCCTTTCTTCCTCATTCCTCATCATATTCATGTCTCAATTATTTCCTGATCATTCCTCATCATATTCACGTCTCCAATATTACCTCATTCAATCTAAATTAATTACACGAAAATTAAATTATAGATTTTATTAAAGAAACAAACATGTTATTAACAGAATTCAATTTTAAAAATGTATAAATACATATCTTCATCGTTGCTATGATAAATAACCTTGCTTTTTTTTTCTTTTTAAATTACCACGTGGCTCTATAAGGAGATAAAGAAAAGATCTATTACAAGGAGAGAAAAAAAAAAGAAAAAAAAAAGGGCTTCTAGAATGAGGGAGATGAGATATAACACATGTGAGTAAAATAGAATTAAAGATAAAATAAAATAAAATAAAAATACGAATGTTAACTGCACATTAATGCATCACATGTACTGCAATGAAGGCTTGTTACATGCTCCCTCGTTCGGTAAAGAGTCCACTATCCTATTTAGAGATGTTCTATTTAAAGAGTCTACTTTAAAAAATTATGCTTATAATTTTTATAATCTTCAATGTTTACCCTCTACTAGTGTTATAATCATCTTGATTGTGTTTAATTATTTTTGTAATTATAAATACACTAATATATCTCTTAATATTTACACTTTTCAAATGTGGACTCTTTGGGTGAAACGAAAAAAGCAGTAGTATAAAGCAAAACATATTTGCTGCTAGATCATTTTAATCACATCTATTAAAACAAATTATAAACTAATTGTGCTAAGGTAACGGCGTACGTCATCTTGATTTTGGCCATCATATAGTAATACCTCCGATCTCTTAACACCTTATTCTTGGATCTGTGTACAAAGTTTACAATTCTCCAATTATAGTATTACATGCGTACTAGTTTCTTCAATTAAATTTTAAATATAATAAATGTTGTCATGTAAATTGCACACATGTACTATTATGATTAGCTCTATGTACACTTTGTATACTAGTTCAAGTCTCAGAAACATTTATTGTTATATTTTATATCTTTTTTTTAATTTCTCTTTGTGTATCATCAAATTAGAAAGAGTAATGCTATGAGTACCTAAAGAGTACCAATTTTTTTTGTACCAAATAATGTGTCAGCAATGTGGTACAAAAAATAAAATTAAAAATCATAATTAATGCATCACATCTGCTGCCACATCAGTTGACACATCATTTGGTACAAAAAATTTAGTACTTTTAGGTACCCATAGCATTACTCAATTAGAAAATATAATTTCTATCTTAATTGTTCATCCTAAATATAAATACAAACAACAGATAGAAAGAAACTGTAAGAAAAGCAACTAAAAAAAAAAAGAAAAAAAAAGGGCAAAATACAGCAGCCTTCTTGAAACGATTTTTGGTAATCAGAAACGCACTCTTAATTATTGATATTATTATTATTTTTCCTTGGCAAAGCCCCCATGAAGTGAAAGGATTTGACACCTTACCTCGACCCCTGTGAGTTCTGTCGAAACTCAAAATTAAACAGACTTAAATAAAAATATAAAATTCAAGTATAAATATATATTTATATTCCCGCACAGTCGAGAAAGCCAGTTAATGGCAAAGTTACGCCACATCACCAAAGGCAACGTGGTGTGACACACCATCCGGAGATTAAAACGTGGGAGTGATGGTGTGAGTTGGCCCGTAAATCCTTAAATCTAGGAGTTATATTTATTTTAATTGACTAATTAAATTTTTTTTTTTTAATTTTAAAGAGGATCAATAGTGGTTCCTCACTTACCCTCTGGTGACTCAAATCTACGACCTATCAGTTATAGGTGAAGCATCTTACCAACTAAGCTGTACTTACTTGTCTATTGACTAATTAATTCAAACATCAAAAAGTGAGTGAGATGTTAAACCACAACAACGTAGTAACGTGTTGAGGCAGTCTAACTGAATAATTTTTCACATAATTTTGGTTGTAATTGTTGGTTAGGTGACTTTCAATCAATGTAAGATGGCTGGGTTGGTTTGTGTGGAATGTCACATCATCCAATGTTTGAACTTGTCAAAAGACCACATCCTATGTTCCTAACTGAAGCAATCAACAAACATCTTAATCCTCACTCCTCACAGCATACTCGGGTGATATATATATATATATATATATATATATATATATATATATATATTCTTGCTCACCACACTTAGTATATCTTTATCAAACACAGTCAACTTAAATTATTAAACAATGACCTAAAGCATTTGTACCAACAAAATTTCACCAGCTCAATACTAGTCCACAATTAATTATTATTTCCACCTCATCTGTGTTTATCTTTTTGTACCCTCAAACAAATTAAAATATGCGGATTTAGCTTGATGCATGGATCCTTGTTCTGATTTAGCTTGATGCATGGTATAGGAGGAAACATAATTTGAACTTCTTTCGAGAGAATGTTGATTATGCTTTAAAAAATTTGACTTTTTGAAATAAAAGAAGTATGTGTTGAAAAAATATTTTATGGTCTTAAAGTACTTCGTTGTATGTTTATGTGGAGTATCACGGTCAATAGCAGCAGATTATAAGTTAAAGTGGTATAAAGTGAAACTTAGTTTTTAGAGCAAACTCCACATTTCGTTCCTGTACTTTTTACATTTTTTTGTATTCGTCCCTCATTAGCGCATCTAGTCTTTGAACTCAATTTCTTTATGCATTTGGTCCTTCCCGTCTATTTTTATTTATTTTTTTCTGTTAAGCAGAATCATGTGCATGTCACGTGATTTGGCCCAGGAATAAAGTAGTCATTTTCTACCTGGACCAATTGTGTAAACCCAAGAAACTCAAACCAATCTCAGTTGTCGGAGGTTTCTCTCTCATTTATGTTGATTTATGATTTTTGAAAATTCATTTTAATTTATTTGGTTAAACAGTGAGCCCAATTCCCACTTCCACCATCCAATCCTCAAACTCGCCATCACCACCTGCACCACCACAGCATCCTCCCCACCCGCCACCAATACAAGACCACTGATCACCACCAATCCCCAGTCAAGATCTGCGCAAACAACGAAAACCACCCAGTCAAGGTCGCCGCCAGGATGGGTTTTCACCCAATTGGAGACGTCGTAGACTTTGCCTTGGATTGAGATCTAGAGATCCCTAGTTTATTGTGGGTTTTGCAGTCATCTGAAGTGATGTAGCTCTTGGGTTCAGCCATTGTAAGGTTCAGCCATTGTAAGTTGACAGAGGGTATAAAAAGATCTTGAAATTGAAATCCAATTTCTGTATGCTTACTTTGGGGAAAGGAAGGGGATTAATTCAAGGAAATGACTAGTAGATCACTGGGGGAAGAGGGGGGAAATTTGACTAGATCAGTGGGTTGGATTGCTAATCCATTTCACCGTTAACATGCAAACGGCCACCGCCATCTTCGCCGTCAGTAATGGTAATGATTGTGATTTGAAATTGTCACTTTTGGAGAGAGTGAGAGAGACACAAAAGTGTTGCTTGCTGGGGTATAGCTCGTGGATTGAAATTGCCACTTTTGAAAATGATGAATTTGGGGCATTGAATCAAGGCAGTGATAAGCTTTTGTCTGGCAATGGTGGAAAGATGTGCTAAAAGAATTCAAAGCAAAAGCCCCACCTTCACCATTATCATCAATTGCAACCCAGCCTGTACTTTCCTAAATAAAATGACTATTTTATCCTTTTTAAAATGTATGTAAGTGGCACGTGGGATGACTTAACAGTAAAAAGTTAACGAGATTTGATGGAAGGACCGATTATCCTCAATGTGCGTGGTACAAGGATGGTCTCAAAAAAAATTTTGGTACAAGGACGAATACAAAAAAATGCAAAAAGTACAGGGATGAATTGTGGAGTTTGCCCTAGTTTTCAAGCACTTTAACACATATTATTGGTCGTAGTACACTACGTAAGCATGCCACGTGCATAATATTTCAAAATCATTAAATAATTTCACGAGTATGTTATATTTTACTGTGCTAAGTGGAGTAAGTTACTCCCCCCGTCCCTAAATTATTGTCTTCATTTTCTTTATTATTCGTCCCAAAATAATTATCTTGTTTGAAAACTTTTCTTTTTAAGATATCACTTTTACCATTTTATCCTTATTTTTTCCTACTTTAATTATGGGCCACATACACATAGACATTAAGAAAAATTACACATTATATTAATATTAATAATTAAGTCAATTATTTTTTCTTAATCTGTGTGCCGGATCAAACAAGACAATAATTAAAGAACGGAGAGGGAGTATTAATTATAAATTGCTTGAATTAATGTGCTCATTAATCATTTAATTTTTAACATAATGTTAATTCTATACGCAATGCTTGCTCAGCACGCTTGTTTTCATAGGGCCGGCCTGACAATGAACTTGGTCAACAACACTTCATTTATTTATACTACAAAATATATTTAAAGTAGGTCCAATACAAGTCCTCCTACTTGCTCAGCACGCTTATTTTCAACACAGACAATATCCCCACCCTTTATATATACATCATTCCAAACCCAGAAATATCAACAAATAGCTAATTATTCCTTTCCAAGCCTTTACCACTACTCACCTAGCTTAAGCTTTCAAACACTTTTACACACACACACAGAGTGAGAAGATGGTTAGTTTGAGTGCCATGTTGAGTTGCTTCATGATACCATCGTCGTCGTCACGGGTTAATGATGAGAATGATGGCAATTACAAGAACAAGGCAAAATCTGCTTCGAAATCGAACAAGAGCATCGAGAAAAGCAAATCAAAATCGTACTCGTCATCAGCGCCCATTCCGGTTTCATACTTCCCCATTGGCTCCAACCTCTCTCGCTTGTGACAATCTTTTTTCTTCGTTGGTTCTCGTATATAAGCTTGAAAATTTCAAGCTCTACATATGGAAGGTTAATTTTGATGGGACTAGTATTTCATTTTTGGCTAAAATGAGGAAGCTCGTCCCTGTAGCAGATTGATTGATAGTTCATGGAGATGTCGCGGTGGCTATATACTGCCTATGTATAGAATGGAAATTTAACAATTTCCATCCACGATTTGTAATTGTCTTCTGTTGATTCTAAATACAAATAATTTCCTAATATGGAATATTAACAAGTGTCTGAAGACATCTTTCTGAAAAGTTGAGGAGGTTTGAAGTTTTTAGGTGTAAATATAATTATTAATAATAAAATTAATTTTGCAGATAAAAAATAAAATAAAGAATGAAGGGAACTGGTGATAACGGCATTAGAATTCTAATAATAATAAACCATAAAGATCCATAGTACAATCAATAAGTAGCATTCTAAAAATAAAAAAACATAGACAATTTACAAAGCATCATGTATAGGTTACTTTAATATTAGCTCAGAATATTGACTAACCAATAATCTAACTATTTAGGCTATCTCCAACCATTCGGTGCAAAAATTACACCATCTCATTAAAATGGTGCGATTTCTGTACTAAATATCTTCCACCAATACCAGCCATCATGTTTCAAATTTTATTAAAAAAAAAAAAATTCCTTATTATTCTATTTAAAAACATTACAAAAGAAGTATTTCAACAACAAAAAAAAAGGGGGATAGTAGATAGAGCAGGGAGTAATTTGCGCCATATTTGGTGCATGAAAACCTGTTACTCTAAAATAGAGCAAGTTTGAAGCATCCCCTTGGAGTGCCAATTTGCTTCATTTTGGTGGGATAAAGCACTTGTTGGAGTTGCTCTTATTAAAGGAAAAAGTACTAAGGTTGTGTTTGGATGCTTAATTTTAGAGCTTAATATTTGAATTGAAAGAACAATTTAAATTTTGTGGAGCTCAAATTGTTTATCCAATTCAAATTCTAAAGTTTGATTTTTAGTAGTCATACATAGCCTAAACTTTTTATTTGAAATTACCACGTGGCTCTACAAGGAGATAAAGATTAGATCTAAAGGAGAGAAGAATGAGGGCTAAGAGTAAGAAGGAGATAAAGAAAAGATGTACTATTACAGATAAAGGAGAGAAATGAGGACTAAGAGAATGAGACATATGAAATATAACACATGAAATAGAAAATAAAGATAAAATAAAATACAAATGCAAATGTTATGAAGACTTGTTACATATAAAACAGAAACATATTTATTTGCTTTGCAAAACCCCATGAAGTGAAAGTACTTGACACCTTACCTCAACCTCTGTAAGCTCTAACAGGAACTCAAATAAGATCTTTTGGGTGTGTTTGGCATGAAAATTTAGAGGTTGAATTCTTGATTTTAAAATTTCGTTTTGTAACGATCGAGCTACGAAAAATTTAAAAGAGAGACAATGAGAAGCTGATGGCGCCAAATAGAGAAAATAAAAAACCAAAAACTGAAATCTCTAAATTTTACAAAGAAAACAGACTGTTTAAGACTTTGTTTTAAAGTTTTACCGTGTAAATGAGAGTACCATTCACAAAGAGTGTCTTGAGGGCATTTAATTAATAGCAACCAACATCCTTACAATACTCTACTAAAACAATTTTGTAACATTAATCACGGTTATATGCAACATTGGGATTCTTGATTTCCTTATCATCACTTTTGCGTTTCTGAGATCTTGATGATATGCAATCCATTTGGAAACATTAAACCAGAGCTCCCTCCTATTATAATTTCCCACCTGAAAATCAAACCCATATGGTTTTAAATATCTATAGATTTGTTTGTTTATATTGTGTCGGAAGGAACGAATGGAAGATGCTCAATTTTCTTTTCTGAATACTTCAGACTGATTAATTAACTCTCTTTTGAATACGAATGGAGAAATGCACGTATCAGATTTGGATATAACAATAGTATTGGTGTTCTTGAGGGGTGACCTAGTGTTAGAGTTGGGCAAATTGTAAAATTTCAGACTCGATCCGTCCACGGCACCCAGTGTTAGAGTTGGGCAAATTGTGTGAAGTTTCAGACTAGATCCCTTCCCACACCCTTTAAGAAACACACACACACACACACAAAAAAAAGGTATTGTGCTCGTGTATCTATATTTTGTACATATTGTTAACCAACTCATCTACAAATTTAAGTTGTTAGAAATGGAAATCAACAAGGATCACATGAGAAGATTTGAACCAAAAACTTTGCTAGGTGCTCCGATACCATGTTAAGTAACTAACTCGTTTAAAAATTTAAATTGTTAGAGAGAGACTCAACAATGTATATCAAGAAAAGAAAATACAAGAAAAGAAACAGTAAAACCATTGCCCTAATCCAATGAAGCTGGCCATTGTCTTAGAAATACACCTGGTGCACGTAAGTCTTTTTCTTTCTCAGCAATAACAGCAGGATACAAGAAATTTCCTCACTGTCGTTAACCCTCTCTATAGTTAACAAAATACGGATGGTCAAAGCCGAGGAAGCTCAGGTGGAAAGACCATTTTAAAGTACTATTGGAAACGTGTAATAAATAATTATTACTCTTTTCATCCTAAATTAAAATGTTTCATTTTCATTATTTTGAGAAAATTAATTAAGAGTTAATTTTTAAGATATATTAATACTACGTAAAGGTGGTAATTATTGCTTATACATATTTATCCGTTCAAACTGTCCATACATAAGTAGATATGAGCACATATTTCTTTAGAAAAAGACAATAATGGGTGCATGTTTACCCACAAATTTTTATCGGCGAAAATGTGCTTACATGAGCGCTCACCGTACTTAAATTATAACGAAATTCGGTGCATGTTATGAAGAGTTATAGGTTCATTTCTTTTTATGTTTAATGGTTCAAGTAATTAGAGTGCTTTTATTTGCAAACTAATTCATTCACGAGGTTTATAATTTTATGTTAATTGGTAAATTAATGAACCCATGGGCGCCCAAACCAATTTATGGCTTGCCCATTTATGTCCGTACTATAAATTATGCATTCACTTACCCGCTCATTTAAACCCGCAACCCATATGAGCACCACTCATACACACCCAATCTACTCATTTGCCACCTCTAGTGTCAAACATCGTTTACATACCAAGATTTGGAACGTTGAAAAGGTCGTTTTCCTTCGCAATTCACTATATACATAACTATTTTTAGTGCCTACCTTATCGCATTGCAAGTATATATTAAAACATAACAATTAAAAAAATTAACTTAAGACACTCATTTTTGAGATAATTTTTTTTTAAAAGGACGCTTAATTTAGGACAAGGGTCACCGGTCGAGCAACCACAATGGCACCCCAAACACACTCTCTAAAACTACTTTTAGAGATTTTTAACCTCCCTCAAGCCACAATGGTGCCCCTTTACCATTCTCTATCTCCAAAACTTGGTAAATGACTCTCCATATATGGAGGGTGATTTAAAGGGAATAGTGTCTTTCACATTGGGTTATTTTTCATTTTTGTTACTTCAAAAAAACATAAGCTTTAAAAATTAGTAATATTACCTTTTTTTTTTTTAAGTTCTCATTTTGTTACAAACAATTGATATACATATTTATTTTTGTTACATCATCATCATAAATTTTATCAATTAGTCAAATAAAAAGATATTTATTTTAATATATAAAATTTGTGAATTAACTGCAAATTATTTTCAACCAAAAAATTTTAAACATAAATTGTCTTTTAGATTGACATATATTTTTAAATAAAAGTAATTGAAATTATTAAAAAATATAATATATTTTTTCATAGAATATAAATTTAAGATATAAAATATTTCATTCCGATTGTAGTAGAAAAATAGAAATAAAAAAGGGAAAAATAGAATAATAGTTAGATTTGTTAGTTGATATGAAAAAATTAATTTTTAGAAGGTTATCTAAAGAGTGTTTGTTGGAGTGGATTTATTTTTAGATGATTAAAAAGTAAAATTTAAACGAAAAATGATGTACTTAAAATGTAATATACGAAGGTATTCTTTTGGTTGCTACGAGGTGCAATGTATTTAGTTGATCATAGTAACCTCAACCAAGGAAGCTTCCTTGGAAAATCAGTTGTCATGCGTATTCACGCGGACTATTATTTTATCACTGACAAGAAATTTGACTAGAAGAAGATTTCCTGCTCACCAAGAAAACCAATGAAAAATAAAGTAAAATTTGACTAGTTTATTTGTTAATAAATATATAAGTATTATTAGATTTGGTTATAATTATAAAAATATTTTACAAAATTAATAATTAAAATAGCTAATTATAACACATATAGAGGGTAAAGTTAAATTTTTTTAGAGATTATAGATATAATTTTTAAAAGTGAATTCTTTAAATAAATTATCCCAAAATAAAATAACAAACTCTTTGGTTTGAACTCTGTCTTGTGCTATAAATATTTAAAGGTGCTCTCTGATTTGAATTCCACACTTGCCAATTCAGTATTCGTACTCCTACATATTTAGTTTTCAGCCAAGAGAGTAAACCATTAGTAGTACAGTTTAAGGGAATGGCACTCTTGCCCTCCAACTACATTTGTTTTTGATAAAATTGTTGTCCCCATTTTTAACTGTTTTTCACCTTCATCTCGGGTCCAGGATGACGATGGCGCCGGCCACCGCGTTAAAATGCCTCCTCCTTGGAGATATATAAAAGTTCATCGGGAGCTCCACTCGTAGTTTCACACTTTCCTATTAATTCACAGTTGTCTCGCTTGTAGTAATTCGTGGAATTCAATATCGTTGGTTGATTTTCAATTTCACCATGTTTGATTCTCGTATATGAGATTAGTATTCGTATGGTGAGAGTCATAGCTAGCAGCTAGCTAGGCCCGTGGCTGTTGAAGTAGTACGTACATATTCTGGAATCCATAGACTTCCACACCATAAGTTGCTTCATTTCTAGAAATAAAATCTTGCGTTTCATTATATTTGTTGTGAATGGAATTATTATTTTCAGCACTTACTGTGTTAATTAAACTCTATTTGTTGGCATAAGTTTAATCTTAGAAGTGAGGATTGAAGCAAGGTTCTTAAAAGAAAAAGAAAAAGAAAAAATACTGTAAATAAATACTCCCTTTCCTCATTTCCTAGAAAGAGTTTATGTTTGAAAGTCAAACTTTCTAAGAAAAAATTAAAATAAAAACTCAAAAGTTCTTTTCCTCCTCCTTTCTCTGTTACTTCAAAGACGTAAACAGAATTCATTCGAATTTAGAATACAACACAACGCCCCAACTCTCTCCCTCTTTAACTGCCGCTTTACTCTCTCTCTCTCTCTCTCTCTGCTGCTTTACTATATATATATATATCTCTCTCTCTCTGCCGCTTTACTCTCTCTCTACAATCGCTTCTTCGGCAATGAAGAAAGCTAACAAGATCAGTCAAATTGTCCGCCTCAAACATGTCAAGCAACGTACGCTGGAAAACCATAAGTCTCGAGTCCCGTTCCGTCCTCTCCTACTCCGATTCCAACTCCACTTCTTCCGACGCCCGCGGCGGCCTTGCTTCCAAACCAGCGGCAGCTTGGTCCTTCTTTGCGAAGTCGGCTTTTTTAAACGACTTTTGAGGTTTATGTACAGAGACTAGCGTAGATTTGGTGGGTTAGGGTTAGATGATTTCGTGAAGATGTTTGATTTGTAAATGGCTTCAACAACTTGTAAGGTTGTGACCAAGTCTTGTCACAGCTTTTACTCCTTTTCCTTGTACTCCATAACTTTATACAGTAAGGGTATTTTTGGAAATTCAAAATTTTATATGACTTAATTTCTCAAAGTAAACTTTTTACATGAAACGTGACAAAATTGAATAATAAACTTTTTATCTGAAATGGAGAGAGTAAACAACTACAACAATAAAAAAGAGAAAGAGAAGGATGCTGTATTTTTATCTGAGTACTATATTCTAAACAAAAAACCCAAAATTCCAGTACTTAAGTCTTTCATTATGAGAGAGGCTAGAACAGAAAGCATTTTTACTGTTCTACTGGGTTCTATGCAGAGGGAGGGAGGGAGGGAGGGAGGGGGATGGGGAAGATCCCTGTGTTAAGAGGGGGCAAGATCATGTTGGAGGTAAAAAGCTAGACGTTAATTAGTTTTCTACTAGGTTAATACCCGTGCGATAAATGATTGAAACGACTTAAAATCAACGACAAAGAATTGTTCGTTATTAAAAGTATATATTTGTCATAACATCATGTTCCTAAAAACTGATTAAAAACCTAAAATAACACTTATTTTTAATTTTTTGTTGCTGCTAAAACTACAAAAACTAAAGTTTGTTAGGTTGATTATTATCAATATGAAAGAGGATACGTTAGCTTATGTGTAATTCTTTGTACATAGGCTCTGTCTATCAACTTATCCTTTTAATGCTAATATGTTGGGCCGGGGCCCTAGAGCAGGAGGGATTCTAAGGGCATGT
Organism: Platycodon grandiflorus; assembly: GCA_016624345.1. NCBI lineage: Eukaryota > Viridiplantae > Streptophyta > Magnoliopsida > Asterales > Campanulaceae > Platycodon > Platycodon grandiflorus. The sequence continues at coordinate 825,943 of JACONP010000362.1, forward strand.
TTGGTAACTCAATTAAGAGTTTAATTAGGAAAGTTTTAAGTGATATTAAAAATAAGATTGTTTGATAATGCAATATTATATCATTTAATAAATTAAGTATCTCTTAAAAATAGCCAAAATTTTAAGTCAAAAGATGATGTCTTAATATTTTAAGCTCTATTTTTTCAGACACCAATTTTCAGAGGTTAATTTTCAGTTTTAACAAACAGGCCCTAACTTGGCCTCCCTTTATTCTAGGGAAGGAAAAGAAGATAGCCCTTAAAGACGAGATAATCGGGGGGATGCAAGTTTAAAGATCTTGGGACAAGTCTAACAAGAGGGGTTAAATTTAAATTTTGATACCTTGAAGATTTTAGTATTTTTAATAGTATTAAATTTTGTACTAATTCTAAAAGAGATAGTAAAATTGCTACCACGTAAAGAATTTCATCAAATTTTAAATTTGATTCCTATGAATAATGATTACTATAGATAGCTCACAAACCAACTGAAAGGTCTTCTTTATTACAATGTCGTGCCAGTCATGCTAACGAGTGTCCTAAAAAATTACTTATAGAAATCATTACTATTAGAAATGTCTGATAATATCTACGAGGAATTGTTTACAATTCTCGATGCAGAGTATTTCGACTCAAAGATGTTTAACAACAGTGATACTTGACCCATAAGTATCAAAACTAAATTTTGATATCTATTGGTCACTATTTACATGGTATCAAATTATCATCTCCAACAATAGATATTAAAATCAACATTTCCAACAATAGGTACCAAATTTGTAATCTCAAAATTTATTTTTAAAATCCACTATAAATATGTGGTCAAATCTAGGGGCGTAAGTGGTTGGTTTGGTTCGGTTCGAGCCAAAATCGCAAACCGAATCACCCCTAACGGTTCCAAAATTTTCAAACCGAACCGAACCGTTGCAAACTTCAACTGAACCGAACCGAACCGATCGGATTGGTTCGGTTCGGTTCCAGCTTAATTATTTAAATATTTTTAAAAACATTTTTAATTTTTTAAATTTTTTTACCTTTCAAATATATATATATATATATATTATATATAGATATAAATATATATATTTATATAATATATATATATATAAATTATATAAATTATATATAGAATATAAATATATATATAAATTAAATTAAATTGTGGTGATTCGGTCGGTTCGGTTTTGTACCAAAACGCAAACCGAACCGAACCGCTTTACAAAATTTTCAAACCTAAACCGAACCGTCCTAACCCTAAACCGAACCAAACTGGCCGATTCGATTCGATTCGGTGATTCGGCGATTCAAACTTACACCCCTAGTCAAATCAATGTAGCTCCAGATTTTTTATTTTTGCCGTTGCCTTCCATATTTAAAAATATATAGTCGTTCCTCACTTTTTTAATTGCTGGGGATAATTCCTGCCCCACTCGGCAAAGGCGACAACGCCATGTGGGAGGGATGGGCCCGCCTTCTTTCACAATGAATCTATGTGATATGTTAGAGCGGGAACAACAAGGGAGCTTATGGGTTTTAAGCTCCCCAAAGCTGCTCCATTAAGATATCAATTCGTATTAAAATGTTTAGTTTGAGGTGAGAGAAGGTTTTTGGGGAACAAATATTGCTCCTGTATGATCCGAGAGCTTCACTTGGAATCCAAGGAGGACACGGCGCCGTTTCATAGCACGAGCAAGAGAACCGACACCGTTTCACAGCAAAAGGAGGACAATCCATTGAGAAAGAGCTCCTGCCATGTTTTACACATGATAGGCTATGAGTGGACCACAAAAAAAAACCCCTTGTCCGGTTTTAATCAAATTTTGACCACAAAAAAGCTTCTTTTTTTTTTCACTGAATTAAAGTTCACATTTTTACCTATAAAATATAAATAGAGACTTGGTTTTTCATTTTGGACACCAGATCAATTTTCTACAAATTTTTGAAGATTTTCTCCATTTTCTTCTCTTCTCTCTCTTCAAATTTATTTTTTCTCAATTTTCCTCTCTTTTCTCTCTTTACATTTTTAAAATTAAGTCATTTAATACCTTAATTTGTTGCTAATATTATTATTATGTAGTTTAAATAATAATTATTAATATTTCTATTATATAAATTAGATATTAATATTATTATTTCTATTATTACTGTTATTATTGTACCTATATTTGTCATTTTAAATTAATTAAGCCACTTAGTGTTGTTATTATTATTAATTCTCTAATTACTTTTGAGTTAATTTACCACAACAATGTCTTCCCGTTTTTTGATTGAAAATGTTTGGAGACTTTTTGGTAATTAGTATGTTGGTGCTTGTATCTTTCATAATTTTCTCATTTATACTTGTTGTATTGTTCTTAATGTTTCCTTTTAATCATTGTATTTGAATTTCGTATTCTAATTATTGTAGTTGTTTTAAAAATTATTGTTTAATATAAATTAAGCCACCTAGTATTATTGCTATTATTAATTGTCTAATAATTACTGAGATAAAAATTATTTTAATATTAATATTTTCATCAATGATTTTTAAAATTAATGTTAATTTAAATATTAATATTTTAAGAATGACAGTTAAAAAAGTTGAAAAGTTATTACATTAAATTTAATTTCGAAAATATTATTAATTATTATTAATATGATTTCAAAAATATTTATTTAGCAAATATCTAATTAAAATGGCATTTACAAACTTATTGTTTAATATAAATAACTGTAAAGATGTTAATTTAATAGAAATAAAGATGGTAGGGTAAAGATGGTGGGGTATGTAAGAGAATTGGAGTTTGTGCATTGTTGGAAGGGTTGATTTATTTGGGGAGTATAGTGGGGAGCATAAGGGTATTTTGGGTATAAAAATACTAAAAGTGAGCATAAGCTCCTAAGCTCCCAAAGGTTGTTGTTCTGCTCTTAGGGAGTGTATTTGGTTTGGTACGAATTTGGTACACCCTAGCACCAAACTTAATTGGGTAAATTACAAGTAACCCAAATTAATTATTTGGGTTCGAATTGCCCCTTTCAACTATCAATTGAAGCAATGTGCCCTCCTGAACTATAGCTGATAGAGGACCATCAAGCAAGTCCAATGACCCATTGAAGATCAAGGATGGGCCAATGACAAGATCAACGGTTAAAAAGATGAATCAAGCTTTGGCAAGCCTTATTTTGCAAGTCCAAGTTCAAGCCCAAGAAGGGAAGCCCACTAAAAGATTCTAGAAGGAGTGTTGCTATCCTAGCCGTGTGAAAGCTCAAACAAAACTGTGTGTGTATGAAAGTTTCAAGGGAAAAACGTGTGAAAGTGTGAACACTCTAGGGAAAAACGTGTGAAGTGTGAATGCTCTCAAAGAAACGGTATGAAGTGTGAATGCTCTTAGAAACCGTGTTTTGCTTCAAGGAAGACTTGGGTCGTGTGAAAACAAGTGGAAAACCGTGTTTTACCTCAAGGAAGACCTTGGCCGTGTTCTTTTTACTATTTTTCCTTGATTCCATCTTTGACTAGGAAAGTAACTTACTTTAGTTTCCTTTGTTAATTAGGAGTTTTATTATTGGTCGATTTTATTCCTTTTTGAGTATGGATTTGGTAGTTAATTATTCTCCTAGAATAATTAGAATTCATTGTTTCAAGGCCTATATAAAGGGGCGTCTTTTATCACTGTAAAATAGATTATTATGAATTAAATATTGTGAGTTTTCAACTCTTTTGTAACAAACCTAGTTTGTTAGAATTGCATCAAACTTTGGATTAAGTTTGTGGTTTCTTTATATTCGTGGTTCTTAATTCTACGTAATTAAGGGTTTCAAATTATACCAAGATTCTTAGCTTCATTTCTACGTAAGCTAGGGGTTGAGGTCCCTATTGATTGCTTATCAAGTCCTTGGATTGCTTTTCGCGAGTTTTGTCTTCTTAAACGTGGGTTCCAAGTTCGTATAACTTGTGGGTCTCGTTTGGAATCACATTAGTTGGTATCAGAGCAAGGCTATTGGTAACAATCATTCTATCCCTATTTATTATTCTTGTTCTTAATTTCTTGTTCTTTCAATCCATAAACCACCTTATCATCTAACCATCTTTTTGTGCCGTAGAGTTTTTCTTATTCTTTCTTATTCAAAACCGTCCAAGTTGGTTAAAAAAAGAATGGCAGAATTAGCCTCTTTTAAATTCAGCCAAGCCTTAGTCAAAAAAAAAAAAAAAAAAAGGGAAAGAAAACGTCCTCAAAAGAGGCAAAGACAAAAAAAGAAAAGAAAAGGAACTTGGGCCGTGAGTTGTTATTGTTATTCTTCTCAATCCGTGATCTATTAGATATTATTGTTATTCTTCTCAATTGATTAGAGAATAAAAATCGAATCTTTCTTTCTTAAATTCTTCTTTCATAAACCTTGTCTTAATTCTTTTCATAAACCCTTTTCCTTGTTTTGTTAAGTTCTACGAATATTTGAGTTCTCAAAACTTTATCTCCAAAATTGTTGTGTTCTAACTATACTTGTTTTCTTCAAGAGTTGTAAGTGAAAAAAGACATAGAGTGGTGAACACATAAGAGGGGAAGTAAAAATCAGATTTTGAGTGATACACGAGTGTCATAATTTTGAGAGATACACGTAAGAGTGTGTGAGGATTTCTGAATTCATGTCTCAGGATAAAGAAAAAAATATATTATAGAGGATGAGGGGATACCTAATAACATGCATGTCAATGGTATATTTGTTAGCGAGATGAGGAGGATGATGAGGGAAGAGATTGGGCAAGTGAATGAGAGGATATATAGGATGAAGCGCGTTCATCAAGAACCACCACCTAATGAGAATGTGAGAGAGAGTGTGTGAGTAGAAATAAACAACCCATGAGGGATGATGAGTGGGTGGAGGAGGATGAACCACCATGAGATTACTTAAGAGAGAACTTAGAGAGGAGAATAGGGGGTGGGAACTATAAAACTGAAAATCCCTTCTTTTCAAGGAAAAAGTGATCCCGAGGGTTATCTTGAGTGGGAAATGAGAGTAGAGATGATTTTTAATTGCCATAACTACACAGAAAGAAATAAGTTGAGAATGGCAACAGTTGAATTCACCGACTATGCTCTTGTTTGGTGGGATCAATGGGTGAGTTCTAGGAGGAGGAATGGTGAGAGAGAGGTTGACACATGGGGAGAGATGAAGGCTATCACGAGAAACGATTTGTTCCAAGTTACTTCTATAAGGAGACTTATCAAAAGCTCCAAGCTTTGACCCAAGGGACTGTAGACACCCATAATTCGTACACCTATATTATACGAATTGTCCTATAAATAATTGTTTATTTATAAATGGACTAACACTTGTTTCTATGATTATTTCAGGAAACAAAATATCCAACATGACTAACGACGTCCAACAAACATAACAACTTCAGTTAAATCAATATAAATGGTCAAAACTAAAGATATAAAGCTTAAAGGGTGCAAAGTGCAAAGGAAATAATTCCAAGGTCAAAGCACAAAAAGAACAACTTTAAGGCACAAAGATTAAATAAAATTGATGGGGGACCTGAAGCATAAAAAATGAAAGATAAAGATTCTAAGTGTAAATTCAGGCTTTTGGTGTGTCGTGTCCTTGCCTAGTGCGCAGCTATACCAAAAACATGGTTTGGTGTGCGGATGCCCAGCCTGGTGCGCAGCGCACCAAATCATGTAAAAGCCCACAAAGTCAAGTCGCATGGCTACTCTGGAAACATCCGATGGCTGTGGACTTCGGTGGCCAAACGAAGCTTCGTGCTTTCCTTAGGGATGAGAGTAGCCAACAAATATATCTTTCAATCCCTCCTATAAATACAAGCTTACTCCCTCTCTCTCAACACATTGAATAGAAGGGAAAGAATCCAACAACAACAACACACTCTCAGCTCTCTCTCAACTCTCAGACCAAAGAAAAAGAAAAGAAAAGAAAGAAAAGAGAAAGAGAAGAAAACTCTCTGTTCTCTCTCTCACGTCCACACACGCATGCACAAATACATAACAAAAACACATACACACACAAACACAGTGTTTTTGGAACACACCTAAAATTAAAACGTAAGTCTTCCTTTCCTCGTATTGGTAACAGTGGGAGATCAATGGCCTAGAACTTGGTCTGAATTCTGTAGAAGGACATAAGGTAAAATCCTTCGGCTCGTTATTTCCCTTTATTTTGATATGTAAATATGTCGGATAAATTGTGTATATAAATTTATTTTGGTATATTTGATATGTAAATACATGTAATAGATCCATTAAATTTGAGTTTCGAAGATTCGTTCTTCGTTTTTGTTTATTTAAACTGTGTATATAATTTTATGTTTGATTATTTGTTTAACTTCGTTTCGGAGTTAAAATTGTATATTATAAATTTGTAATATGTATATATAGTAACTAGTTAGTTTTTTGTAAATAAAAACTTTGGTTATTTCTATAATAATAACAAATAAATATTATATTTATTTTGTCTATTTTTGATATAAATAAAGCATGTATACATTTTATAACGTAAACGAAAATATAAATCTCCATGATTCGTTTTCTTCAATCACATAGTATAATGAACTCGTAGCATATAAACTCGAGCATGTAATCATAAGAGACCGAAAGGACGAGTTGGGTGCGTAAAACCTTCCTAACTCGTAACTTAGCCTCCGAACTCACAATCCTCTGAACTCAAAAGTTTGTGGTTTCTTTTATATTCGCGGTTCTTAATTCTATGTAATTAAGGGTTTCGAATTATACCAAGGTTCTTAGCTTCGTTTCTATGTAAGCTAGGGGTTAAGATCCCTATTGATAGCTTATCAAGTCCTTGGATTGCTTCCGCGAGTTTTGTCTTCTTACACGTGGGTTCTAAGTTCGTGTAACTTATGGGTCTCATTTGGAATCACATCAATAGCATTTTCTTTAATCGCAGCTTCTGTTTAGACAATGTTATTTGAGTTGACGTAAAATGCCCAACTGAGACTCATGTGACCATCTTTAAATATACCTTTTAATAATAAAGACCTGGTAGTGTTTTAATTGACTATTTTACCCTTATTGCTCTAAGACCCTTTTTGTATCAAAAGATGGTCAAAAAAGCAATTGTTTATCTTTATTTTGAATATTATTGTAAAAATAATACGTACAAAAGGTCATGTGAGTCTTAGGTCGCAAATTTTGTCAATTCAAACGGTGCAATTTAAGAAAATGTTATAGTTGAGGGGGCACATTCTTCAAATAGTAGTTGAGGAAGGTAACTTAAACTTGACCAATAGTTGAGGGTGGTTCTTTGTAATTTATCCAACTTAATTTTGATACCCTATCTATATTACAACAATATCGCTTAGTTTATACATATGCAATTGACTTGTGCTAACTACTGGCCAGATTTACTTAGTAATTAAAATTTTAGGGCTGTAATTTACTCAAAGTTTAACATGTGTGAAGGCCGGTTTCCGGGGTTTGAGTTTCTCTCTTGCGCCCAACTCGCTCGCTCTCTCTCTCTCTCTCTCTCTCTCTCTCTCTCTACATTTTCTTCCACCATGGAAAAATATTCCAATTATTAGTTTGTAAAAGATTGTGGTTTACCTACAAATCCCATAAAAACCTAATGGCATAGCTCTATTTACTCAATCTCTCCCTTCAAGTCCTTCCTAGTCCGGCCTCCTTCTCTGACAATTCTCTCTCTAACGCCCTCTGTCTAAGCTCCACCACTATGGTCATCTCCAAGGTTTGATTTTGATTTTGTGTTCCATGGCATAACTCTCTCTTTTCACTTAGTCTCACCCTCCAAGCGTTGTCCTTCTGCAATCTGACCTTCTTCTCCGACATCAAGGTTGATTACAATATTAGTCAGTCTATATACAATCATATTATAAAAGCAGTTAAGGGATAGGTTCCTAAGGGGAATAAATTGGTCAAGAACTTTTACGAGACAAAGAAATTAGTGGGGCATATTGGGCTAGGGTACGAGAAAATAGATTCATGTAAGAATGACTGCATACTTTTTTACAAGAAAAATTTGAACTTGACAGCGTGTTCAGTGTGTTGGGAAATCAGATATAGACCAAAGCGTAGGGGTAGTTTGAAACACAAAAAAATTGTACCATATAAACAGTTGTGTTACTTGCCTTTGATTTCGAGATTGCAATGACTCTAAAGTTAATTTAGAAGATATGTGTTGGCATAAGGAAAGTTCGCGTGAACAGGACGTGTTGACTTATCTGTCTGACGGGGAAGCATGTAAACACTTTGATACAACTTATCCTGACTTTGTTGTCGAAGTTAAGAAGATAAGGTTGTGCATATGCATCGATGGTTTGACTCCTTATGGGCTTGGGGCAAAGTCTTACTCTTGTTGGCCCGTTATAGCTACCGTGTATAATCTTCCTCTGTGGTTGGGTATGAGTGATCCTTTTATGTTCTTATCGCTTTTTATCACCAGATCGAATAGCCCTGGCAAGAACATTGACGTCAATCTCCGACCTTTGATGGACGAGTTAAAAAATCTTTGGTTTGATTGCCACAGACAGTTTCTGCCAATGGATCATCCGCTCAGGAGTCAAAAAATATAGTTCACTAATAAGAGGGTCGAACGTGATGAGCCGTCTATTCGATTGAGCGGTGAAGCTATTTTTCGTGAGGTATCTAAATTTCCCGAAACCAGGTGGGGAAAGAAATTTAGGAAGGATAAAGTTCAAGGATACGGTACTTCCCATAACTGGATTAAGAATCTACTATAACCTTGACGTTATGCACATCGAGAAGAATGTGTTTGACAATATCTTTAATACTGTGGTGGATTTCAAGACCATTACCAAGGATACAGTCAAAGCTCGAATGGACCTTAAGAACATCTATAAGCGATCTACCTTGGAGTTGACTGAGGTTAATGGTAAAGTAGTTAAACCGGCGACTGCATACGTTCTTACCAAGGAGAACAAACATGTTATCTTGAAGTGGCTACAGGGTTTGAGGCTTCCAGATGGTTACACATCTAACATTAGTAATTGTGTGAATCTCGAAGAGGGGAAGGTTCATGGATTGAAGAGTCATGATTGCCATGTGTTATTTGATAGGCTACTCCCTATTGCGCTCAAAGACCTTCTGCGATAGCATATCTGGGTTGCCTTAACAGAGTTGAGCGAGTCTTTCAGAGCGTTATCATCTTACACTCTACGTGTTGATGACATGAAAAATCTCGAGGATAGCACTTTAGTGACATTGTGCAAGCTTGAGAAGATTTTTTCTCCTTCGTTCTTTGATTCTATGGAGCATTTACCGGTGCATTTAGCCTACGAAGCCGAGGTTGGGAGTCCAGTTCAATAGAGATAGATATATCCATTTGAGAGGTAATTGGTTTAACAATTATTTAGACTATTCTATTAAAGGCTTTCGTATGATCAGCCATAACGTTATTATCTGTAAATATGTATCTTGGTGCATTGAAAATGAAGATAAGAAACAGAGTCAAGGTTGAGGCCTCAATCGCAGAGGCTGTTATTATAGATGAAATTGTTGCCTTTGCCGCCACATATTTCTATCCTGATATTGAGACAAGATTGACTAGGGTTCACCGCAATTATGATGGTGGAAACCCCGACTCTTATGGAGGCATCTCTGTTTTTGCTTCCCCTGAGCAATTCCTGGGCAAACGGGTTGGTCAGCAAATGCTTACCCCCAAGGAGTTTGATGCTGCCAAACTATATGTTCTCCTTAATTGTCCCAAGGTTGAAGATTATCTTATGTAAGTCAGAAATTCCTTTAAGTCATCAGTATTATAAATAGTAAAATAGGTATTAAGTTGTGTTAAAATGCGTAATTCGTCCTTGTCTGCTACTAATGCAGAATGTTCGAAGCTGAAGTTGGAGATATGTTTGAAGATCCGATCATGATCAGGACAAACAAAGAGTTTCCTTCCTAGCTAAATAAATATGTAAAAATTCATCTCACTCTTATGTTAAGTTTGTATAATTTCTTTTAAAACTTCATTCTTAAAATGTTTATGAATAAATCTATGAATGTTTTATAGGTCTCGGAACATCCTAATGATGCCAAAGCTACAAGTTTATTAGTACAATGAATATTATTAGTACAATGAATATTATTTGAATGGCCATGTCTTCCATACTAATACTTACGGGGAGACAAAACTATCGTGGAATAGTGATGTTAACGTTAAAGGAAATCTTGAGTATTATGGTGTCCTCAAAGAAGTCATCGAGTTGAGGTAATTAGGGGGAAACAATGTTGTCCTATTTAATTATGACTAGCAAAATGCTGAACGAGGTATTAAAAAGCATGAAGTATTTGACCTCTTTGATATAAAAGAGACGTCTAGACATTCAGGTGATGACATTTTTATCTTAGCATCACAAGCTCAGCAGTTATACATGACACCTTACCCTCGTCGACGTGCCGAGTCTAGTGAATGGTGGGTTGTTTGGAAGACCAAGACTAGAAACACGATTGACACACCGTACCTAGTGGATACCATTACTGAGTCGTCACTAGAGGGATGTCACCAAAATAATGAAATGTATGTCCCTCCGAATGTTTCATTAGTTGATCATGCCTTGGATGATGCTACATATTCGACTAGAAATGGAGAGAAAGGGGATAAAATTTTACCTGTTGATTTGCCACCTCCCCCCCCTCGACCAGGTCAACTCCTATTATTTTAAGTTGATTCATCACATGAAGATGATATTCCTTGGAGTCTGAGGATGAGAATGAAGAAGAGCTTGAGTTTTGTAGTAGTGATGCAGAGTCTGATGATGAAGGGGACGACAAAGAGGAAACTAGTGGTTTAATTCAATGTTTATTCAATTTATTATTCAATATATGTTAAAAGTAGTTGGAAAGCCAGGTTGATGCTATAAAATTCATGGTAGTAGTTTAATTCAATTAAATGATTTGTAGTTTAATTAGACTTGGGTTAACCGGGATAAGGGAGTTAAGTGTAAACACTTAAAATCTATAGGAGGTGTTAGTGTATATTTTTAATGTTTATTCAATTTATTGTTCAATATATGTTAAAAGTAGTTGTGAAGCCATGTTGATGCTATGAAATTCATGGTAGTAGTAAAATTCAATGGTTTGTAGTTTAATTAGACTTGGGTTACCCAAGATGAGGGGGGTTAAGTGTAAATACTTAGAATTTATAGGGGGTGTTAGTGTATATTTTCAATATTTATTCAATTTATTGTTCTATATATGTTGAAAGTAGTTGGGAAGCCAAGTTGATGCTATAAATCCATGGTAGTAGTTTAATTCAATTCAATGGTTTGTAGTTAAATTAGACTTGGGTTAACCGGATGAAGGGGGTTAAGTGTAAATAATTAGAATTTATAGAGGGTGTATATTTTTAATGTTTATTTGATTTATTGTTCTATATATGTTAAAAGTAGTTGGAAAGTCATGTTGATGCTATGAAATCCATGGTAGTAGTTTAATTCAATTAAATGATGTGTAGTTTAATTAGATTTGGGTTAACCGGAATGAGGGGGGTTAAGTGTAAACACTTAGAATCTATAGGGGTGTTAGTGTATATTTTTAATGTTTATTTAATTCATTGTTCTATATATGTTAAAAGTAGTTGAGAAGCCATGTTAATGCTATAAAATTCATGGTAGTAGTTCAATTCAATGGTTTGTTGTTTAATTAGACTTGGGTTAACCGAGATGAGGGGGTTAAGTGTAAATACTTAGAATCTATAGGGGTGGTAGTGTATATTTTTAATATTTATTCAATTTATCTATCTAACAATAGAGCTTGACTCTCACGTGTGTATTTGTAAAAGACAACTACCGGCTGAGATTTTCCTAAATTACTAAAATCTAATGGCCCTAATTTACTTAGACTTTCACACGGGTGAGGACGGTTTCAGGCGTCCCGGACTCTCTCCTTTACCCGCGACTTCTTCACTTCCACTTCTCCCTCAACTGAAATTCCTCTCTCCTTCTCCTTTCCCAACTGAAATTCCTTCCCCAAATTGGAAAAGGATTGTGATGTATAAAATTCCTCTCTACAGGTTTGTCTCTCTCTCTCTCTCTCTCTCTCTTCCTCTGTGGTTCCTCTGTGTTACTGATTTTTTTTTTCATCTCTCCGTCTCCGGCAGCCTCTTTCCGTCTCCGGCAGCCTATCTCCGTCTCCGGCAGCCTCTTTCCAAGGAGGGTGCCTTAGTCTCAATTGTCAGCCGTTCAATCTCCTTTCGGTGATTTGGGGCAAACCGGGTTCATCTACTCCCCCAACTGTAAGTCCTCCACATTTGTGGGTTCATCTACTCCCCCAACTGTAAGTCCTCCACATTTGTATTTGAACTGTTGTGATGTTTTGTTAATCTCTTTCTCAACTGTTGTGATGTTTTGTTAATTGGTTCTCAGTGCCCCTAACCCATTTGAGATAATGCCTAAAAGACCTAAGGAGATGAACTAAAAATAATAAAATGCCACAAGCAATCACACATGTGTGCAACCTGAGACATTCTGTGGTAAAGAGAAATACTACTTTAATAAAAACTTGAATTACTTATTGAATTTTTTTTTTACATAAAAACGTGAATTATAGAAAGTGAGATGAATGAAAAAATTAGCTGTTTTCGTAACTTTGGGGTTCCAACGTCCATTAGAGAAAAAAACACAAAAAAAAAAAAAAAAAAGCGCAGATGCGGAGGAGCAATCTCACACGCCAAGTTTGTTTTGTTTTTTTTTTTTCAACCGATTTTCTCGTTGAAGTAACAACATGGGAACACTTTGCTGAGACACCAATTAGAGGAACACCCTCCAATGGTTGTAACATCCTTTAACACATTGAGGAACCATTGGGGTTGCCCTAAGGAAGCAAAGAGACTCACCTTTAAAGAAATGAACTAAATTCGACAGAAATGGCAGATCTAGCAACAGGCAAAGATGATCGTGTAACGAGAGATAGAGAAACGAAGCAGGCGTTGCCCTTGGCCGCCGTCTCTAGCTGCTTGGTCTGCTGCTGCCGTCATCGCCACCAGTCCCTACTCTCCCCTCTCTCTATAGTGATGTGTGAAATGACCCTAAAACTGAACCAACAATAATACACGCCTGTTAGGGGTAATTTGAGAAATAAAATTCGTTCATTAATCAACAGTCCCTAGAGTGTTTTTATGCAATCTTCAGAATATTTTTCATAGGCCATATTGACAGTGCATGGAGTGGTGACAAGTTTGTAGTTTGAAGTGAATCTAATGTCACATGATGAAGCTCAAAAAAGTTCAGGGCATGTTCAGTTCTTACAATTCTGTTTGTATCCATTTATGCTACTGCCTTTAGCCATTTTTAATTTTGTTGGATGTTTTGGGTTGGTCTGCTGCTTACCTGGATTCTGTTTGTACTCTTATGTTAATGTATATTCTATGTTGACTGAGTGGTTATTTGTTAGAATGAAATGTTACGTCAATTGTGTAATCTAGGTGAATCCTATTTGCTTTCTTCCCCTATTCCATTGTAAAAAAGAAAGAAAGAAAGAAAGAAAGAAAGGAAGTTGCAGGGGGTTAATTAGAAAATATAAAAACTAAAACAGGCAATGATTTGTTTGATGCATTGATTTTGTGCGGAAAGCCGGTTCATTATTTGGTTTGAATTAAAAATGGGATTAAAAATAAGCATTGAAAGAGAGTTTTGTTTAATTACATGGAGTTTTCTTTTCTTTTAGTAGTAACCAAGAACCACATATGAAGAAGTTTTTGTCCTGAATTTTCCTTATTCTTAACGAAATTTCATGAAGCATGACCATTAGGTCGTTTGCTAATAGTGTTGAAATTACAAACATCCGACTGTACAATACATTAATAGTCTGATGCACACAATTAACTTTATGTTCTTTAGGGGACATTGTGGATTGTGAGAACTGTAGTATGGTGATATTGAAGTTTGTTTATTTTATTTATTGTTTTTATTGATGCATATTTTAACTCTAATATGCTGGGTCCATCGATTTAATGCTTCCCATGCTTCATGTAGGTCCATAATATGTGGTTCCATATGGTTTTGTTTCCTCTCCACCATGTAAATCTACCCTATGTTATGTATGTCGCTTTTACAACAATGCCTCATTTTACTTGGATCACTAAATAATACTCCAACCGATAGATAAAAGAGCTTATGGAGTAAATGATAGTGGGAAAATATGATTACATCATGCAATCTTACATCTTCAACTGAAAAGCAACATAAAAGTTTTGCTGGTGTTTTGATATGAGTTTGATTTATCTAACATGTCATATAAAAGTTTATTGCTGGGTTTATTGCTCATTTGCATATGTTCGGTTGACTCCAGACTATGATGCCTTGGATGTGGCAAACAAGATTGGAATCATCTAATCTAAAGACTGAGTTTCATTGTATGGGGATTATGACAGTTTTTGTTAGTTTTATTGGATTGAATAGTGTTCCAGTTTTGGAAATGTTGCGAATTCGAATTGTATGAAACACACCTCAAATTCAGTCTTTTAGATTCCCTGCAGTTATCCTGCAGCTTTTCTTTTTTCAAAAAATAAAAAAAATAGGATATTTATTTTTTTGATAAGTAAATAGGATATTTATTTATATTAATATTTACGTATATATGGTGAGAGACAACTACTGGCCAAGTGTGTGTGTGCTGTTGTGTGTGTGTATGTGTGTATGCGTGTGCGCGCGCTGTTGAGTTAATCATCTTATGACAAAAGTCCTTATACCAGAAGGTATGCTTTTAAATAGTTTTCTAAAAAAACCTCAATTAGAATTATTTTATAAACCTACTATGTTTTTTTTTTCTTAATGACCAAGTGAATTTTATTTATAGATTATCACCTTGGGACTTACGTATCTTTTGATTACCTATAGAATGGAGGATGCAGAGTACGGTCATGTTGAAGACCCTATCGTTGCGGACCCTGTAGAGGACATGGAGGAGAATCCTGAGGAGGATCCCGAAGAGAATCCTCACGAACATTCTGATGACGAAGAGAATAACGAAATAGAAAATGATGATGATATGCATATTGCTAACAATCAGGACATTCTCCTACAAGCTGATGAAAGGGTGAACCAGTTAGAATGGGAATTAGAATTGACTCGGGATGAGCTTCAGAAAAGAACCATTGGCTTCACCGAATTCATTAGAGAAAATATGTGGGATGGGAATGCGAGGACATGGACAGAGAACTCCATGCAAATAAGTCCGATAAGATCAAGCTGCGCAAGGCTATGAACAAGCTGATTGGAAAAATGCGTGACTTGCTTGGAAAGATTTACGATGATGTCTTGATTAATAACTAGAGATTGACACATTTAAAATTATTTTTTTTTTAATTTTAATATTTCATTATTGGTTTTCGTACAAAATAAATGAATTAATATTTCACTATTGATTTTGTTACGAAATAAATGAATTATAATTCATTATTATTTTTGTGTCATTAAGTCTTACTCACCCCTTAGAAAACTTTGAGTATACATTAACCTCGAATATATAATAATCGGATCCCTACTATCACCGTGCCTATGTCACGGGCACAAAATCTAGTTGTTCTATATATGTTGAAAGTAGTTGGGAAGCCATGTTGATGCTATGAAATTCATGGTAGTAGTTTAATTCAATTCAATGGTTTGTAGTTAAATTAGACTTGGTTTAACCGGGATGAGGGGGGTTAAGTGTAAATAGTTAGAATCTATAGGGGTGTTAGTGTATATTTTCAATGTTTATTCAATTTATTGTTCTATATATGTTAAAAGTAGTTGGGAAGCCATGTTGATGCTATGAAATACATGGTAGTAGTTTAATTCAATTCAATGATATGTAGTTTAATTAGATTTGGGTTAAACGGGATGAGGGGGGTTAAGTGTAAACACTTAGAATCTATAGGAGTGTTAGTGTATATTTTTAATGTTTATTCAATTATTGTTCTATATATGTTAAAAGTAGTTGGGAAGCCATGTTGATGCTATAAAATCCATGGTAGTAGTTCAATTCAATGGTTTGTTGTTTAATTAGACTTAGACTTAGGTTAACCAAGATGAGGGGGTTAAGAGTAAACACTTAAAATCTATAGGGGGTGTTAGTGTATATTTTTAATGTTTATTCAATTTATTGTTCTATATATGTTGAAAGTAGTTGTGAAGCCATGTTGATGCTATGAAATCCATAGTAGTAGTTTAATATAATTCAATGGTTTGTAGTTAAATTAGACTGATTGGGTTAACTGGGATGAGGGGGATTAAGTATAAACACTTAGAATCTATAGGAGGTGTTAGTATATATTTTCAATGTTTATTCAATTAATTGTTCTATATATGTTAAAAGTAGTTGGGAAGCCCTATTGTGCTATGAAATCTATAGTAGTAGTTTAATTCAATTCAATGGTTTGTAGTTTAATTAGATTTGGGTTAACCGGGATGGGGGAGGTTAATGTAAACACTTAGATTCTATATATGCTTAAACACTTAGATTCTATATATATGTTTAAACACTTAGATTCTATACATCTATTTCATTTCTTATTTTTTAGAAATATAAAAAACTAATAGTAATACGTAATGATTGTAGGTGCGTACACACGGTGCTCATGTGCGATTCCCTAATATGTTTGTGTGTACGCACACCACGCAGAATGGATCCACTCAGTGGGTTGATTCCAAGGTAGAGGTTACGTATGTAAGTATTAAAATTATTGTTATACTATTAAATTGATTAAATGTGCTTTAATATTTGTCTTTTTTTATGATAGTTTGAGTACGAGAGGACTGTCAAGGAGCAGTTGATTGAAAGTTGGTTGGAAAGGACTGACCCTAACAGGAATGAGTGGAGCCAACCATTATGGGAGCAGATCACCTGGATAGGATGGACGAAGAGGGGAGATAGGGTCTACTGGATGGGCGTGCATGGGGATCCTCGCACGTGCCAACCATCTCTTCGCATGCTTTTGGATCGACAACACGATCATAGGCCCAGCCGAACGTTGACTAGGAGCACGTCATTTTGAGGTTGGAGACCGATCTCGCTTAAACCCGAAATGTGCTCACTAACACCCAACAATCCTTGTCCCAGATGTAGGCCACCCTAGATCGATTTATGCATAATCAAGCCATGTGTCTGATCACCCATCTCCCGATCATTCTCGTTCCCGAAATTTATTTGGTGACGATTAATTTGAACAATTTATTTGTTGACACTTAGTTTTAATAATGTTAATTTATGTGATTAATTTGTATTGATTTGTGGTATGTTTTAATTTTTGTAGTGTTTTTATTAATATTATGTTATTTGTTGATAAATCAGGTACAAAAAAAAATCAAAAAATAATATTTTAATTGTTTTTTATTTTAGCAACGGAAATGTCCATCACTAATATTTCCATCGCTAATACCCGGACCTAGTTCCATCGTTATTTTCTGTCACTAATTAGAGACAAAAATTTCTATGTCTATTTTCCGTTGAAAATTAGAGACGAAAAATATTTAGCGACGATAATTTTCCATTGATAACTACCGTCGCTAATTTGCGACGAAAACCATTTATGTCGCTGATTTTTGACAGAAATGCCCCTTCCCAAATCAGTGTCTCTTTTTTTTCTACAGAATTTTGTCGCTATTATGGAATTAGCGACGGAATCATGCCATCGCGAAATACCATTTTTCCAACAGTGTAAAAAATTAAGAAAGAACGACTTTCTGAAACTGGGAGCATTATGTTTTTGTGTTGCTATTGGCTTTGAATTAGCGAAGGAAGTTTCCGTGTCTAATTTCCGTTAAAAATTAGAGACGGAAAATATTTAGCGATAGTAATTTTCTGTTGGTAATTACCGTCGCTAATTTAGCAACGAAAATCATTTCCATCACTAATTTTCGACAAAAATGCCCCCATCCCAAATCAACGTCTCTTTTTTTTCTACGGAATTTCGTCAGTAACATGGAATTAGCAACGGAATCATGTCGTTGCTAAATACCATTTTTCCAGTAGTGTAAAAAATTAAGAAATAACAACTTTCTAAAACTCGGAGGCATTATGTTTTTGTGCTGCTATTGGCTTCAATGTTTTAATTGAGCTTTTAGTGTTGATTATTAAAGAATGAATTTTGTTTCAACTATGTATTTGAGCAACATGTTTTTTGCAAAATTTTCAATTGGGTTGTTTTTCAATTAGTCTTTGGAATTCAATTAGTTTTTATTTTGTTTATTGGTCTTGGTTTGAGAAATACTTAAGAATATAGGTTATTGCCTGTTAAGAATACCATTAAAAAATTAAAAACGAATGACTTTTTAAAACTAGGAGGCATTAGGTTTTTGTGATGCTATTGGCTTTGATGTTTCAATTGAGGTTTTATTGTTGATTATTCATACTCTATTGTCTTCTATTAATGGTGCATAACTCATAAGCCTTAAAGAATGAATTTTGTTTCAACTAATGAAAATAGTAATTTTCAATTATGGTTTTTGCAAATTTTTCAATTGGGTTGCTTTTCAATTAGTCTTTGGAACTCAATTAGTTTTGATTTTGTTTATTGGTTTTGGTTATTATGTGTGCATCAAATTGATGACATCTTTAAATGGTTTTTGGAGTTAATATTTACTGACTTCTTTCTATAAAATCACATGAGTTAACAGTGTCTCCATGAGTTGAATGTGTCTCCATCAGATTGGTTTTTGTTTCAAACCTGATTTGTTTGAAATTGTTGTTGCTTACACAGCTCCTAGTCAATTCTATCCGTCAATTTATTTTGAAACCCACGACACCGATTTCGTTAGGTAGGTTCAGGTTCGTCCTCTGTCTCTGTCTCTCTCCCTATCTCTGTTAAGATTCAGTTTGATTTCATGTGTGCGCTTAGATTTTTGGTTGAAAGAGAAAGACATATCACCAATATCACCAATTTGTTATGTACAAACTACCAAGACGCTAATTTCTAAAGTGCAAATATTAATATCTTTCCCCTGTTGAAATATGAGAAACACGTAAGGGGTTTTTAGGTGGAATATGAGAGCGCAAGAAATGGGTAAAAGAAAATTTGATTGGTAATGAGCTGATGCAAATGAGATTTTGCATCCAAAGGAAGGCATGCCTTAGCGTAGTTAAGAATGTCAAATTAAAAAAATCAGCTTATGTGACAAGATGTCATATACTTTAGCATCTTTGATTTTATATGATATAGTATTTTTCATTCCGTTGTTTATGGATTCTCATTATGCCGATCTTTTCCATGATTTAAGATTTCAATGGGATGTGAAGTACATAATCTTTATGAGTAGTATATTTTAGGAAAATGAGTTTTATCAGTTTTATCTTCACTATCTTTAACCAAAGGGTATCTTCACTATCTTTAACCAAAGGGTCTGAAAATTTTCTTTTGTGTGGTTAAACTTTGAATATGAATTCATGTTGTCTCAAACTGCCCCTTATGTGAGCCTTATGTGAGTATCAACTGTTGGCTCTAAAGGAAACCTGTTTTTTCCGTACACTGCCTGAATGCCAAATGAGAAACTTGAACTTTTGTTACTCTCCATTACTTGAACCAATTCTGCAGGAATAAAAAATAACAGTTTAGCCAAGTCGATTATATTTTTCAACACAAAAATAACAGTTTAGTCATTACTTACTAGCCTATGTCCTCATTATTTTGGCCAAGTTTTAACACAAAAAGTCTATCATTACTCCCACATTTTGACTTTAAAAGACAGTTCCCCCCACCTTTGATTATCTACCACATTGAAAATCATGAAAACTTTAGCTGAGCTTTTACAAATGACTTTTTAGTGCATATTTTAAAAGTGTAAAAGGGGCCTCTTAAAAAAAATTCATGTTTGAAATTAAACCTTTGCTAAACCTGAATTAAAAAGGGGCTCCTTTTATTTTTTATTTTTTTGGTTGTGTTGTTAAACTTTGAATATGAATTCATGTTGTCTCATATTACCTCTTATGTGAGCATTACGCGAGCATCAACTATTGACTCTAAATAGAAGAACCCGCTTTTTACGTGCACTAACCTAAAATGCCAACTAGAAACTTGAACTTCTTGTTGCTCTCCATTACATGAACCAATTCTGAATGTCAGGAATAAAAAATAACAGTTTAGCCAAGTCGATTATTTTGTTTCATCACAAATAATAACAGTTTAGTCATTACTTACCGGCCTGTGTCCTCATTATTTTAGCACACAACATTCGATTATTTTGTTGCAACTCCACCCCCTACACTTGCATCTCAATTTCCACCTCTACATATGCCTATAATATTGGATGATATTTGGGAGGATTTGAATTTTGTAGACGAAGCGGTACATTTTTTTTGATATTTTAATTAATCGGCTCCTTTGCATAAAATAGTGTTCATTTTTTATATTTTAATTCATCGATTCCTTTGCATAAAATAGTGTTCAATGAATGTGTCCGATATCTTCTTTGTCTCACGTGTAGGTGGAAGTAATGGAAAAAGTTATTGCAGCTCGCATATCTAAATCGGACATTGTTGAAAAGTAAGAGCCTCCAGAAGAAGATTAAGTTTTTGTTATTGAGAAAATAAAATACTGAGTATAAAATAAAATTGTTGCTACATTTCAAATCACTTTTAGTACAATTTTAGTATTTATTATTTGTTTTATTTCATTATTTTTGTGTTATTAGTTTTATTCGCCCTCTACAAAACCTTGAGCATATATTAACCTTGATAATAAATTGATTCGGTATAATATTGACACCGTGTCATAGGCATAAGTATAAAAATATAATATTTTTTACATTTAAGAGGAGTACATTCACATAGGTATTAAAACTTGCCCTTATAGAGCACTTTTTAGTATATCTCACATAATATATATATATATATATATATATATATATATATATAGAGAATCTTTTACAAAATGAAGTTAGGAGTCGCTATTAACACTTCAAATTTCAACTACACCTCCATGGATACTTATTTTATTTATACAAAATACTTTATACACTGTACCATGGAGTGCAACAATTGAAAAATAAAATTATAATAGCTATTCGGATAAAGTTATTATTATTAGCAAAAAATTAAAAAAACAAAATAAATGAATAATTGCGGGCCGGTATCATTCCTCAGATTTTCACTTGCTTTAAACTCCAATACTTGTTTCAAACCGAAAAAGTTTAGTTTGGTGGATAAATGACGCAATTGCTCCAAAAATGCCCTTCCACTATGCAATTTGTTGTTGTAGCTGAGAATTCATCTTCTAACAATTGTTTACTTTTGCTATGGCTTTCACCTCTCTCTCTCTCTCTCTCTCTCTCTATTTTTTTTTTTAAAAAAATCTCACTGTCATCTCCGTTGTCCCCCATCCTACTTTGTTGTCTTCATCCCTATCCCAGCCAATTACTTTGTTGCCTTTTCCTTGTAATCTCTCTCTCTCTCTCTCTCTCTCTCTCTCTCTCTCTCTCTCTCTCTCTCTCTCTCTCTCTCTCTCTCTCTCTCTCTCTATTTATTTTTGTGAATCCCAATACACTCTCCAGCACCACTTCACCTTTTATCTATCCATCGTCTATCTCTGTGTGTGTATGTGTTTTTTTTATTAACCCTAAATTTTATTTCTCCAAATTCAGTTCATAGCTCTTCTCGATCTCGTATATAAGATGATATATATATATATATATATATATATATAACTGTATATTTGGTTATTCATTTCATGGAAGATAGGATTGAAAGCAACATAAAGAGATGATTTATTGCTACAAAGCAAAAAATCTGGAGTAAGATAAAAAACTGAATGTTAGATCCTTAAGGTGAACAATTAACCTCGAAAATAAAATGTGTGCATTGCTATGCAACAAAATAGTATTTTTTTAGTACAATTTTGTGCATCGCGATGCATCAATTTTGTAATGGCGTGAAGCCCAAAATTATGGGCGTTGGTGCCCATTTTGAACTCTTAAGAAAATAGTGAATGCATCATTTTTGCATAGCGATGCTGTTAGGTCCACGGTTGCTCAATATAGGCTAGAAGGGGGTTGAATAGCCTATGTCCAATTTTTTTTTTTAAAATTGATTCAAAAATCTTACTTCACTTAAGTTAGAAAAATTTTGCAGGCGGAAGTCTTGTGAAGTATAGGACAAGTTGGAAATGGCTGATCTTCACAGGATAAGATCAGCAGTTCTCAACAGTTTTGGAAATCTGGAAATTTAAGCAACACAAATAATTCACAATCACACACAAGTAGACAGAGTATTTAATATGGTTCACACTTATGAATAAGTGCTACGTCCACAACCAAAGTGGTCAACTTTGGATTTGAAAATCGTGTACTAAGTTTATCCACTAGATATTTTACAAACTAAATCTCTAATGGATTGTGTACAAAAATTTTGTTGACCAAGTGTTTGTGTGGGAGAATTGATATCAATAAGATACAATTCTCGTGAGCTATGAAAAGCTAAGTGTTGCAATCAATGAAGAGCTTTAATGGACTAGACGTCTAAGTGTGAAGCTCTTGATGAATGTATACAGATAGGACGTTTAAGCTTTTAAGAACTTGAAGACTATGGAGATTCAGTAGTTGGAGTGGTTGAAGAAGTGATGAATGCTGCCATGAAGTCTCCTTTTATATGCAGGGGGGACCTTGGAGCCGTTGGAGATCTTCATGAGTTGCTCAATTTGAATTCAAGAGCATTCAATGCTCTAATGGTGTTGTTGAGCTCTGATAGGCGGTTCTGCAAGTTACAGTCTGTCTCCTGACATTTTGCCAAAAATAGGTAGACGTGCTTGCAGGCGAATGTCCTTTCGAGTTGTATGCCAAGAATGGAAAGCTTCATTGAATGCGTTTTGCGGTTAACGTTGTATCGCAATTAATGAGATCTTTGAGTTAGGACATATCTTGGCAGATGACTATCGGACGTTCTTGGAGTTCTTCAACATTGCGAGATAAAGCTTGGCTTGTACGAGCTTGTCCGATAACCAAAGTAAGGCTAGCTGGATCAAATTTTGCCTATTTGTGCGAGGGACGTCCGATGTCCTATAGGCTATCTTCTTCAAGACTTATACAATTAGCAACTCTAAGCTATTCAAGCTATGCCTAAGTACAAGTTGCCACACTAACACGCAGCCCATTAGTCACCTTGTCTTAGACTTTTAGGTTATGGATTCAAGCAAATCTAAGCTAAAATACAACAATCTCCTCCTATTTGCTTGAGTCCATGACCCTACGAATACAATATCGTGACCAAGTTCAAGTCTAGTAATAACATGCTTGTAAGATTGATATATTAAATAAGCATGCCCTAGATGAACTTACATACAGGTCATTGTATTCAAGAATTACAAAGTGTTTACGAATAGGAAATTAAGCATCGAGACACTTGTAATTAGGCGAATTTAAAAACATGCGAGAATAGGCAATATAGGACATGTCTTTAAACCGGTGGTTTAATTTTCATGCATTCACATAATAAGCGGTTCATAAAAAGCATGAAAATTTAAAATATAGACATTGTGAATTAAACACGGAGTTTAATTACAAAGTTTTTGCAAAAGATTATACCAAAAATTTATCGGCCGGTTCGAGAGGATGATCGAGATGAAGTATGACCTTTGCACGATGATTGCATATAACCTCTTGATGTCCATCTAGAGTCGGCGACCTTTAGTTTTGCAATTTCTTCTTTGGCTTCGCTAATTCATCTTTGCGTCGGCCAATTCGTAGGAGAGATCGATGTTTTTCGTTTGACCTCGGCTAACTCTTCTTTTGTATCGGCCAATGCGGAGGACGGATCATTTGTTTTTGTTTGAGTAGTGCATTATGCTCAATGAGCCTAGTCCGTGATCATTGTTGAGTCTAGCTATCTCCTCCTTCATGGGCCAAGCGAGGTATCAATGAGAGCAAGACGGTTGGAAGTAGTGATGTGCTCTTTGCGATAGAAGGCCAAGTGCTTGGAGGTGAGATTGCGTGTCGCCCGAGTGAACGGAGCGATTTGCATGGCGTTGAGGCGAAGCACAAGCTTGTAGCCGGCTTCCATGTCGACGATCTGCATCATTTTTGTGGCGAGGTTGTCCCAATTTGTTTTGAAGATGGCAGAGGTCGTGGAGGAAGAGGCGGAGATCGCTAGCTAGAGCATTGGTGGCGAGAGATAGAGCGAGCGAGCATCAAAGGCGGCCTTGGCACCTCTTGAAATTTCCATTACTTGGGTCATGCGATCGGCTGGACATGGGTGATGTGAGACTGAAGGCGAGGTGCGGGGGGCCTTGGTCAGTCAAGAGATGACCTCAAAATCTTTCAAAATTTATGTGGCCTCGGCCAGATAGGTATCGACGAGTCGGGATGACTTTGGAGGAGATGATGGACCTGGAGGGGAAGGATGGGCGGCTTGGGTAGGAGAGGGTGGAGGATGGGTGGTGGAAGGCTGGGAGTGGTGGAGGATGTTGAAGAATGGCTGGAGGAGGATAGGGAAATATGGCGGTAGAGGGTCGGGATTGGCTAGGGTAGGTGTTGTGGTTGGTTTAACCTAACCGTCTTGTTTAATATCCGAAGTGCACGGGCTATTGCAATATAGCGAGTGCAAGTGAGTCGATCCCAGAGACGGGGTTTACTTTGTATTTTGCTTTTGTCTTTAGATTTAGAGAATAGATTGGGAGAGATTGAGATTGGTTTTAAAATGGGAAGAAACATATGCAACAAATATTTTAAACGAAACTTAATACGACAAAACATTCTCGGGATTGGAAATCATACACATAATTTGTTCATCAAATAGTCGTTGTCTTTGAAAATAAAGGTTTTCATAAAAATCAAGGATGGTATGTTAGGCCTACACTACTTCGGGTTAAGACAATAGCGTTTGTATTCTTCACTAATTATGCCCTAGCTGTTTGAGATTTCCGTTTATGGTACTCCCGCCTGTCACAAACGGGCATTCCGGCTTATCTCTAGTGACCATAATTAGTAAGAATCCATTAAGGACAAGAGTCAACATACTTTCCATTCAAGGAACATCCCTAGGCCGTTGAACTACTTTCGTGATCAATGGAACCTAGTTTCTTTATATGGTTCCGTCAATCGAGATTCACCGCTAGGTCCTTCTCTCAATTGTGAATCATACAAGTTGGACGTCTCCAAAATGTAAGTCATTTAGAGATCGATATAAAGAAATTGTTTTAGATGAAGTTAAAGGACAAGACTTTCATATTCCAAGATGAACATTCTATGTATTGAGTTTCCAACCCCAAGAACAAGGGGATTACTCACTAGCCATGTAAAATTTATAAACAATAATATAAAGGATAGAGTAAGAAAGACTTATTGTGAAAGATAGAAGATGAAATGGCTGGAATAATACTTCGCTTTTATTTCTTTCAAGTCGATCTTCAAGAATGAGAGTGAACTTCGATCCTCAAAGACTTTTGGAATTCAATACAATGGGTGTTTGTGTATAATTTCTAGTGATTTCGATGAAAATCTTGCATACATTTCGTGTCCTAAACCGAGTATAGGGAGTCTTATTTATAATGGGGAGGGATCTCTTCAAGAAGGTGCCTCCAAAGGGTGCCTTTAAATCTGCGGGTGCAATTTGCACGGCGAGTCAAGTAAGTTGCACGGCCGTGCTCTTCCGCCAAATTTGAATTTGATTTTTGACATCTTGCACGGCGCTCCACCATATCTTTGCACGGCCGCTCAGAGGACACGGCCACTCTTCCTTCAAGACACGGCCACTCTAAGCTTTGAGACCAAAATTGCCCAAAATGGCTTTGTGCACGGCCGCTCCCTTTTGGTACACGGCCGTGCTCATGATTTTTGGTTTTGTGAGTTTGATTTGTTTGTTGCTCTGCCATGCCTTTGCATCGAAATTTGTCTAGGCATTCTTTGATCATAAAAAAGGCTCCAAAACCTGTCTAAAATGTATGAAATATACCAAAGAGCGTAAAATCTAACAAATATGAAAAATGAACCAAAATGTATCTAAAATGAGACAAAAATGGTAATTAAACTGTGTAAAAGTATATGAAAACTTAGGATAAATGACTATATAATAGTCACTTATCAAACTCCCCCACACTTAAGCTCTTGCTTGTCCCCAAGCAAGTTTAGGATAAAAAGAGGGAGAAAAGAAAAGAAAAACAAGAATGATCCCTCAGAAATATAGTAGCAAGCCCTAATTGCCTTTTGGATTTTGCTTTTATCTTTCTAGTCATATTTTGTATACCTTTAGAATTTATTAGAAAGAAGCATTTAGGGGATATTTTAAAGAAATAACTTTTAAGACAATAACCTAATATAGCATAAATAGAATTTGATCAAGTAAAAGCATGCTTAGAAGGATAAATCTTAGGTCAAACATTTGGTTAAAGAGAAGCTTTCACTTTTTAGAGCGATTTTTAGAAAAAATGAATCTATCACTTTAAAATGTACAAAGGGAAGTATAAATACTTATTCACAAACTAGAAATTTCCATGGGATTGTATTGCATTTTTGAATCACAAGGGCGAAAAATGGAGGGTGATAGTGGAAAAATCTCATCAAGGTATTAGCAATTTTATCTTATTATTGTACGTGTTATAAAAGGCCTTTGTTATTTTCGATCCTTTCAAGTAGGAAGCATAGTGGCTGCGAACCCCATGTTCCTAATACTCGATCAAAATACTTATTGGATATTACTCCGTTTGGCAAGGAAGCATCGTCGCATGACGCCGTGCCCCGAGTTACTTAGGAAGTAATAAGTTTTTTTTTTTTGCCTTTTAAGATTTGGTGACTAAGTCACTCTTTTTAGCAATAAGATAAAATGCTTAACCTTGATTCGATTTAGTGGAAATGGAAGGATGGGATTTCGACGAAGGGGTGTGATTCAAGGGTGCATAACAAAATGGATGCTTCTAATAAGGGAATAAATATTTAATAAAATTTAACATGTACAATTTTAAAGAAATATTTTCAAGAATTTTACACAAGAATAACCAAGTGTATAGGAAGATTTAATAAGGATTTCTTCTAATCAAATGCTTTTTTCTTTGATAAAATCCTATATTTTGCTATATTAACTTATGAGGCCTTTTAATTTATTTCCTAAAAATATCCCTATATTTTTTTATTAATTTCTAAGTTTATAGAAAGTATGAGAGGAAAGATAAAGGCATTATTTTTGGGCAAATAGCAAGCATAGGAAATATGGATCATCATAGGGATTTTTTTTTTATTTTTTATATATATATGCATAAAATGAAAATGCAACTGAGTTAAAAAGAAAAAAAAATTATACTAGAAAGCAAGTAAATCTAGACTAGAAAGCAAGTAAAATAAAGATAGATATACCCCCCCCACACTTGAAATGAACATTGTCCTCAATGTTTCAAGAAACAACGTCATTCTTGGGGGAGGGTAAAGAAAAAAACTTACCCTATACCAAGTCTCTCACTTACCGATAATGGCATCAAACTTACGCTAGATCCTAAGTCAAGCATAGCGTTATCAATATTAACTTTGCCAACACAACAAGGAATTGCAAATGTACCCGGATCCTTTAATTTTGGAGGATTTTTATTTTGCAAGACAGCGCTCACTTCCTCCGCCAACATAACATTTTCATATTCTTCTAGCCTTTCTTTCTCAAAAATTAATTTCTTTAAAGGTTTAACAGATAAAGGCATATCTTCAAGTTTTTTGAAATATGGAATGTTGACATTAATGGCATCTAGGTTCTCAAGAAGTTCATCATAATCCTTGTCTTCTTTACTAGGGGGTTCCGTCCACGAATTAGTCTCAATCATTGGTGGGATTGGACTATAATCAATATCTCTAGGATATTCATTTAGCATTTCTTGCTCATCCCTAGTTTTACCACGTTCACATGCTCATTTGGCCTTTGAGGTTGACCGGAAGACTCCCTTGTGGCCTACTCGTTGGGATAGCTGTTGAGCTTGTTGAGTTTCTAGCATCTTATTATGCGCTAAGTTATCAAACCTAGCATTTAAAAGTTTAAAGCTTTCCCTAAATTCATTATTGACCTTTTCTTGATAATTTTTATTTTCTACCACGAAATCCATCAAAAGATCCAATTTTGATTTAGGGGGGGGAAAAGCACTAGGATTACCATGAAAGTTCCTTTGCACAAAACCCGGTGGCTGACTTTGTGTAGGAGGTTTGGGGTTGAAAACATTACTATTCCTATAGGAAAAATTGGGGTGGTTTCTCCATTCGGATTGTATGTATTTGAAAACATGCCACCCTTTTGCTCATAGGAATTATCATAATTTGCTTGCTTACTAGAAGTAGTAGCAAGTAGTTCACAACCTTCTATACTATGTGTGTTTGATCCACATAGTTCACAAATAATATTAACGTTTGCCACGTATTCATGTTTAATTGATCAAACTTTTTAAGGAGCATATCAACTTTAGAGGACAAGATATTTCTTGTATCAACTTCGTACTTACGGAGTCCTTTGCGGTTGATCCCTCTCGTTTGACCACGGTAATGGTTCAATGCAATATTCTCGATAAGGTCGTACGCCTCATCGACTCCCTTGTTCATCAATGCTCCTCCCGGCATCAATGGTCTCTCTTGTCTTGAATATGAGACCGTTGTAGAAGGTGTGAACAATCAACCACTTTTCGAGCCCGTGGTGGGGCACATCCCGAGAAGCTCCTTGAATCGCTCCCATGCATCATACAAAGTTTCACTATCCGTTTGACGAAGTTAATGATCTTTGTGCGGATTTGGGCTGTTTTGCTTGGTGGGAAAACGCCCAGGAATGCTTCTTGAATTTGGTCCCATGTTGTCAATGAATTTTGGGGACCGAATTTAACCATTGCTTCGCCTTATCCTTGAGAGAGGAAAAAGGGCATCCGTATTGCTTGGGGTAACATTCGAATACGTGTGGTATCACAATATTCCAAGAATGTTTGAATGTGGAGATGAGGATCTTGGCGAAGCGCCATATTGGTTATTCATAACCATATGCAAAAGTTGCGGCTTTATCTCAAAGTGTGTCGCTCGGCATTCGCACAACTATAGGTGATCTAGTTCGGGGTACTTGGATTCACAAAGTCCCGTAGGGTCCTAGTTTGCGCTTGTGGCTCTTCTTCCGCCATACGTTTGCTTAGTGTCTCTTTGAATCTTCTTAGTCTTTGGTGAAGGCTTCGTTCGGGTTCGGATCAAAGTTGTCAAAGAACGTCGAGCCCGTTTCATACACTATAAGAGAGAACACTCAAAAGAGATTAAACGCAACAAATTATCGGAAGTGAAAACAAAACAAAAATAAAAACAAAATAAAACAAAAAGAAATTTATGTAGTAAAGACAAAAACTAAAAAAGTAAACCGTTGTCCCGACAGCGGCAAAAACTTGTTCGTCGGTTGGTTTAACCTAACCGTCTTGTTTAATATCCGCAAGTGCACGGGCTATTGCAATATAGCGAGTGCAAGTGAGTCGATCCCACGAGAGGGGTTTACTTTGTATTTTGCTTTTGTCTTTAGATTTAGAGAATAGATTGGGAGAGATTGAGATTGGTTTTAAAAATGGGAAGAAACATATGCAACAAATATTTTAAACGAAACTTAATACGACAAAACATTCTCGGATTGGAAATCATACACATAATTTGTTCATCAAATAGTCGTTGTCTTTGAAAATAAAGGTTTTCATAAAAATCAAGGATGGTATGTTAGGCCTACACTACGGGTTAAGACAATAGCGTTTGTATTCTTCACTAATTATGCCCTAGCTGTTTGAGATTTCCGTTTATGGTACTCCCGCCTGTCACAAACGGGCATTCGGCTTATCTCTAGCTGACCATAATTAGTAAGAATCCATTAAGGACAAGAGTCAACATACTTTCCATTCAAGGAACATCCCTAGGCCGTTGAACTACTTTCGTGATCAATGGAACCTAGTTTCTTTATATGGTTCCGTCAATCGAGATTCACCGCTAGGTCCTTCTCTCAATTGACCGAATCATACAAGTTGGACGTCTCCAAAATGTAAGTCATTTAGAGATCGATATAAAGAAATTGTTTTAGATGAAGTTAAAGGACAAGACTTTCATATTCCAAGATGAACATTCTATGTATTGAGTTTCCAACCCCAAGAACAAGGGGATTACTCACTAGCCATGTAAAATTTATAAACAATAATATAAAGGATAGAGTAAGAAAGACTTATTGTGAAAGATAGAAGATGAAATGGCTGGAATAATACTTCGCTTTTATTTCTTTCAAGTCGATCTTCAAGAATGAGAGTGAACTTCGATCCTCAAAGACTTTTGGAATTCAATACAATGGGTGTTTGTGTATAATTTCTAGTGATTTCGATGAAAATCTTGCATACATTTCGTGTCCTAAAGCGAGTATAGGGAGTCTTATTTATAATGGGGAGGATCTCTTCAAGAAGGTGCCTCCAAGGGTGCCTTTAAATCTGCAGGTGCAATTTGCACGGCCGAGTCAAGTAAGTTGCAGGCCGTGCTCTTACGCCAAATTTGAATTTGATTTTTGACATCTTGCACGGCGGCTCCACCATATCTTTGCACGGCCGCTCAGAGGGACACGGCCACTCTTCCTTCAAGACACGGCCACTCTAAGCTTTGAGACCAAAATTGCCCAAAAATGGCTTTGTGCACGGCCGCTCCCTTTTGGTGCACGGCCGTGCTCCGATTTTTGGTTTTGTGAGTTTGATTTGTTTGTTGCTCTGCCATGCCTTTGCATCGAAATTTGTCTAGGCATTCTTTGATCATAAAAAGGCTCCAAAACCTCTAAAATGTATGAAATATACCAAAGAGCGTAAAATCTAACAAATATGAAAAATGAACCAAAATGTATCTAAAATGAGACAAAAATGGTAATTAAACTGTAAAAGTATATGAAAACTTAGGATAAATGACTATATAATAGTCACTTATCGAGGTCGACGAAGGGATGGATAATAGGGAAGGATGAGAGGGGATCGAGACCTTAGGCGACCAATGAGAAAAGGAGTAGGGATAGAGATAGGGTGAGGTGAACGGTATAGAATAGGGAGGAAAGGGTTGAAGCCAAGGTAAGTGGTGACTACATCAATGAAGTTGTAGACCACAGGGTGAAGAAGGATGGAAGGATAGCGAGATAAGGGTGAAGACAGTGGTTTAGGCGAGAGAGAAGGAAGAGACGGTTGATTACGTGGGAGAGGAAGGCCTAGGTCCTTGTGAATTGCAACCCATTGGTTGAAGATCATGAGATCTTGCACCGGAGTTGTGGGAGAAGAATTGCTGGGACAGTGGAGGAAGAGGTTCATAGAAAGCACCCCATTTAAAGATAATTTCACCCGGACATAGGGGCAGGGGAATTTTGGGTAGTCAAGGGTAGAAAGGTAGGGGTCGAATCGCAGGGTTGGGCTTAGGCTCTTGTCCCGAAAGACAGCAGATCCTGCACCTCGGGTGTAGATGGCTATATGGGTTGGTCTTGAGGCGTTTGGGGGTAGGCAGGGTCGAAGAGGTAGAGATAGAGCGTTTGGAGGATGGAGGCGGAGAGGTGGATTCGTGTGGTGGATGGTGTTTGAGTAGGAGTAGTGATAGGGTGTTGAGTTAAGAGGAGAAGATGGCGGTGTGGAAGTAGTGGTTGTAGGTAGAGGAGGTGAAGATGGTGGAGAGGTTATATCGGCGGGTTCTTCGAAGTGCACTCTTTTCTTTGCACTCTTTTAAAGCGCTTGCCATGAGTGGACTTTGTAGGTGAAGAAGAGGCGAAGTAGGAAGTGGAGAGGATTTGGTGGGAGCTGGGTGGGGGAAGCATTGGGAAGCAGTGGAGTGGAAACATGGGTGCACGGCGGTGTGGAAGAAGAGGTGGATGAGACTTTAGGAAGGCCAAAGGATTCGTCGTGGGTAGGAGGGTTTGTTTAGGTTTGGGTTTGGATAGATCTGCGGGTTTGAAATTAGAGGTATCCTTTTCAACCTCAGATCTAGTGCGAGATTTGCGGTTTTTCTTGAGACGGAGGGTGAGAGTGGAGGAATGTTTGGCCTTTTTGGAAGGAGGCTCAGAAGGTTCATAGGGATCATGATCAAGTTTGCCGAGATCAAAGTTCTCGGGAAGTTCAGCCCTATAGGTTTAGGCTCCTCCTCGGCGGCTCGGTCTCGAAACATGTGACTTTTCGCACCCTTGCTGGCTTGGGTAGAGGTGCCACTAGTAGAAGAAGCGGCAGCAGCAGCAACAATGATTGTTCGTTTGGCCATATCATCCCGGTAGCGGGTAACGTTGTTGATTGTGAAAACGTAGGTGTTAGACACCTTGATGAGGTTGTCGGTGATAACTTTATCATCGATCTCTTCAAATCTGCGAAGAATGATATTGATGACCCTTACGAAAGGTCGTCGCATGGAGGGTTGGATTGGACGTCGCAACACTTTGAGATAGCATAGAAAACGATTTTTGCCCGGTTAAGCCGCTTTCGAAGAATCACGGCTTTGGTCCACGAAGTTGTTGAGATGTAAAAATGTCTCTTGCCCCATTCTTGAAGAGAATGCTCTTATCGATCAGATGACTGATGTGATAAGCATTTTCAGGGAAGAGATTCCTTGACATCTCAGAAAACCTTTCAGGTTGAGCAGATCCTCGCATCATTTCCCAAGCAAGCGTCGATTCAAAGATCGGTTAAGTCCCTTCAATAGGCGGTTCAAGGATTGCCCCAATATCCTTATAGGTCAATTTGATGTAATGGCCTCGATGTAACCCTTGATGTAGCTTAGGTTGACCGGTTCATTGGTATTGGGCGGAGGAGGAGGCGGGATCATCCTTGTGTAAAATTCCTCGGCTAAAGCATTCTTTGTAGTGGGTATCATGAAGTTGGAACAAGGGAAGAAGCCCACATTCTTAAATCCTTAGCGGCATCACCAGATGTGCGATAATGGAATCTCGGTCGATTGTCATCCCGGATGATAACTTGACCTGGAAGGATTCTCGTGGAAGATTTTCAACTGTTTAGCCCTAGATGGCTTAGCGTGCGAGAGGATGACGTTGTGTCGGTAGCCTTGGAAGATTTAGTCCTTGCCTATACAGTTGGTGGATATGAGAACAGCACATAGATATAGGAAGGTATGATTAAATACAACCGATGTGAGTGATCAGCCGATATTAACACAAACAGGTACTGTTCAGATTAAAACCCAAAACATGTGCGTATGATGACAAATGACAAGAACAGTTCATGAACTGGGTTTTGAAATGTCTACTGAGTTTGTCAGTTTCAAGCAGACAAACTGATATAAACTGAAAACATAGTATCACAGGAATCTCTACAACACATTTTACACCAAAGAAGCATGATTCAAGCAACAATCGCAAGATAGCACAGTTTATCAATGGCGGACAGTTTTAAAAGCTCAAATTAGGTCAAAACAAGACCGTAAAACTGGATTTAAATGAAATGAAAGGTGTAGAAATTCTTACCATTGATGATTTTAAGCTTGAAAACAGAAGGAATTTGAGAATTTTTAGAGAATTTGAGAGGATTGCAGATTGGAAGTTGAGAGGTTTTTGAAACTTTGAAAATGGCGGTTGTTGAGAATTGTGAAGAGTCACTGTACACTTTGCCCTTTTATACCTCTGACAGGCCAATAAATGATATTTGATAAAATTTGAAATCCGCATTTATTACCTGATGAGTCACTGTACGTATGGCGCCCTTAAGTCTGCCTATTTTATCAAAGTCTTTATTTTATCAAAGTCCTATTTTATAGATGAGCCGATATGAATATAGATACTTACTCAAGGTTGTCTATATAATGACTTAAGAATGACTTAAGAATCTCGGCGAATAGCAATTGACGAATCTCATAGGCAATTCTATATAGGCGGTTTATAAAATGACTTAAGGAATTTGCAAGAAAGGTTAAGGATTGAGGTCAAGCATACCAAGCTCTCCTCTTAAATAAGCAAACCTGGTTGAATCAAGTGGTTTTGTGAAGATGTCTCTACCCGATTCTCTGTAGGCACATATTGCATGCTAATGTTACCTTTTTCAACATGGTCTTTAAGAAAGTGATATCTCACATCAATGTGCTTTGTTTTGGAGTGCATGACAGATTTTGAGAAGAGATTGCGATGTGTTGTCACACATTATAGGACATTCATCGCTTTGATCTCATAGTCAACTAGTTCTTTGTTTGATCCACAGCAATTGTGAGCAGCTACCGCGGCTATGTATTCGCAGTTGTTGAAGTTGAAACGAGGTTTGCTTCTTGGCCCATGAGACAAGTCTATTTCCTAAGAATTGACATGTCCCACTTGTGCTTTTCTGTCAACTTTACATGCAGCAAAATCGGCATCGAATAGCCTATAAGATTAAAAGATGAATCTCTAGGATACCGATTCCCAAATTTGGAGTATCTATCGATATCGATGATTCTTTTATTTGTAGGTGAGACTCCTTTGGATCGCTTGAAACCTAGCACAAACACAAACAAAAACATGATATCGGGCCTACTAGCAGTTAAGTATAAAAGTGAACCAATCATGCCTCTGTAAAGTCATGTCCACTTTCTTGCCCTTCTCATCTTTGTCAAGATGGCGTTAGTAGCCATAGGAGTCTTGAAGTTTTGCATTCTCAAGACCAAATTTCTTGATAACATCCTTTGCATATTTGGCTTGATTGATGAAGATACCATTTGAACTTTGTTGAATTTGAAGACCAAGGAAAAAATTGAGCTCTCCCATCATGCTCATCTCAAATTTACTCTGCATAAGCTTTTCAAACCTTTTGCAAAGATTTTCATTAGTAGAACCAAAGATAATATCATCAACATAAATTTGAACAAGTAAGGAATGACCTTTATGCTTCATAATGAAAAGAGTAGTGTCAATTTGACCTCTTACAAAGCCTTGAGATATCAAGAACTTTGAAAGGGTCTCATACCAGCTCTTGGAGCTTGTTTGAGTCCATAAAGGGCTTTCCTCGGCTTGTAGACATCTTCTCTTCTTGAGCAGTCTATGAACCCGGTGGTTGCTCAACATAGACTTCTTCTTGAAGTTCTCCATTCGAAATGCACTCTTTACATCCATTTGATAAACTTTGAAGTCTTTGTAAGAGGCATAGGCCAAGAATAATCGATAGCTTCTAATCTTGCAACAGGCAAATGTCTCATCATAGTCAATACCCTCCTCCTGTCTATATCCTTGGGCTACCAGCTTGCCTTGTTTCTTGTAATGTTGCCGTTTTCATCCATTTTGTTTCGAAAACCCACTTTGTGCCAATAACTTGCTTGTCCTTTGGGCCTAGGGACCGGTGACCGGACTTGGCATCCGTCAAATTGGTTTAGCTCTTCTTGCATAGCTTCCACCTTGGATCTTCCAGTGCTTCATCAATCTTTTGGGTTCAATGTTAGATACAAATGCGAGAATACATGCATTCATTTCTTGAAGCTTGTCTAGTTTGAACGCCGCATTAAGATCTCCAATGATTTGAGTGATAGGATGATCTTTTACTTCCCTAACTTCGGTTGAACTTGTCCTATTGCATCAGAGTTGGATTCTTGAGAAGTAGAAGTGATGAAGCTTGGTTTTCTAAAGGGTAGGTTAATTCCAAGGTAGGTTGTATGACTTCGGTGTGGAAGGCAAAGTGGATTCAGGGTTTTCGAGTGTTCATTGGTTGGTTCATTTGAGGATTCTAACAGTTGACTCTTGGAAGATCTTGTGAAGA
Source organism: Platycodon grandiflorus (assembly GCA_016624345.1). Lineage (NCBI taxonomy): Eukaryota > Viridiplantae > Streptophyta > Magnoliopsida > Asterales > Campanulaceae > Platycodon > Platycodon grandiflorus. Next base: position 861,519 of record JACONP010000362.1, read on the forward strand.
AGGAGGATCGAGATCGGGACTTGGCGTTCGTACTGTCTCATATTCATCGAATCATTAGTAACCTTAGGAGCCAAATGTGGCCCAATGAAATCAAATTCATCAAAAGAAACATGTACGATTCAACAACTTTAAGTGAAGTTTTATTGTAAACTCGTATGCTTTTGAAAACTTGGCATATCCCGAAAAATTCCTTCATCACTTTTGGATTCAAACTTACCTCTATGTTCTCTACCATTGTAAAGAACATAACATTTACAACCAAATATTTTAAAGAATCCAATGTTGGGAGCTCTGCCTCTCCATATTTCATATGGAGTTTTGTTATGAAATTTGTTTATGATGGACTGTTTTGTGTGAAGCAGCGGTGTTCACGCTTCGCCCGAAATACATAGCGGTTTGGCTTCAGCAATCATTGTCTTTCTGCTTCAATGAGAGTTCTTCTTCCTTTCAAGAACTCCATTTTGTTGAGGTGTGCCAAGCTAGAGAAATTGTGACCAATTCCATGGTCATCACAATATTTGGCTACACCATTGTTCTTGAACTCTCCATTGTCGATCGACATCGAGATATCATCCGGCTTCGAGTCGTAGTCTTCAAGAGTTCGGAATGATGTCATATGCTTCATCTTTGGAGGACATCATTTCTACCCAAGTAAATCTTGAGTAATCATCAACTACCACAAGAGTATACTTGCTGCCACCAAGACTTGTAGTAGTTACAGGTCCAAACAAATCCATGTGCAAGAGCTGTAGAGGTCTGGTTGTTGATAGGCAAGGCTTGCTTTTGAAAGAAGATTTGTGTAGTTTGCCCAGTTGACATGCTCTGCAGAGACTGTGTGATTCAGCTGATATCTTAGGCAAACCAACAACTAGATTGTCTTTTGATAGCTTCTCTAGGTATTTGAAATTGAGATGACTAAGCCTTTTGTGCCACAACCAGCTGTTGTCAGTTGATGACCTAGCAACCAAGCATAGATTTGATTTTCTTCCAACAAAGATTTAGGTCAACAAAGATAGACATTCCCTTTTCTGAATCCTGTCAGGATAGTTGAACATGTCTCATTGTCCTTTATGAGACATTGACTTGAAGAAAACTGACATGTTAGACCTTTATCACAGAATTGTGATATGCTCAGCAGATTGTGCTTTAAACCTTCAACTAGAGAGACTTTGTTGACAGAGAGATTGCCTCTGATTATACTTCCATAACCAATGGTCTTCCCTTTTGAGTTATCTCCAAATATGACTGAGGGACCCTTTGCTTCAACAATGCTTGAGAGAAGATTTGGATCACCAGTCATATGCTTTGAGCATCCACTGTCTAGATACCATAGATCTTTCTCTTCTTCATTGACGGCCATAAAGCATTCCTGAAATATAGACATTTAAGAATATGGTCCCCTTTTATTTTTGGGTCCTCAAGGTTAGCAACCTTTTGGGATCCACACCTGTTTAACCTTTGGAGGAGTAAATCCTCTAGATTTAGGTGTGAATCTCGAAGGCATTCATGAATCTCATGACCATGGCATTTGCGAAAGAGCATTTGTGAAATCCTTCAACATGAGTAATGATTTCTTTTGAGGCTTCTTTTCATCGCCAGCTTTGAGGTGACCTTTGTGCCGATAATCGGCCTATAGGACTTAGGTTGAAAATGCCTTTTCTTATTGATGTAAGGCTTATCATAGATAGACCTCTTATCAAAAGATTTTGCATTTTCAGCACATGTCCTTTAAGCCTTTTATTAGCAAAATTCACTCCTTTCACCCTTTTATAGGCAATGTTGGGGTCGCAGCCTTGCCCCGACAAATTTAATAGGCTTGAGCCGAGTATTCTTTGACTTGACACTAGTCATCCCTGTTTTCTTAGGGTGACTAATGGCAGGATTAAGTTGCTCGACTCCTATCGCAGAGTCATAGATGGCGATTGCTTTCCTTTGGACTTGTGTTTTGTATTCTTAGGATAAACAAAAGAAACTCGTTAAAGCCAAGTCCTTGCCTTTTGGGAGATCGCTGGTCATAAGAAACTTTACACCGATTCTTCAAAATTACTTCGATGTCTCATCTTTTGAGAACTAGAAGGACTACCTACATTGAACTCACTTTGGAAACCGATACCGCTTTGTCATCTAAAGTTTTTGGTTTGAGAGAATGGTATCAAAGTTTCCTTTAGAGTTATTCCAAGTATTGACAACCTTTTGAAGGTCATCTTTCTCGAATTTATCTTCTTGATGTGTTCAAGTAGGAAGTCCACTTTTTCCAAAGTTTTGTTCTCTTTTGCAATTTGATACTTTCACTTCTTGTCTATCAAGATCTTTGATCTTAGACATCAAGGTTGATTTCTCGAGACACTAGTTCATGCTTCTTGGCAAGTTTTACATAGGCGACTTTGAATTTTGAAAATTCTTCCAAAGATATCCTTGTTTGCTTTGATGAGCTCTCCCTTTGATGGGTCATTGAACTCATCATCATCATCACCGCATTTTGTTGAAATGGTAGTGACCTCACCGAATCATGTGGTGACTCCCGGCCATAAGGCATATGTTGGCTTCTTCAAAGAAATCACAGAGTCATCCTCATCGTGTCGTGTCACACCAAGTAGGTAGGTTGCTTTCATCAATGTCTTCACCACCATCCCTTTTTGTTTTTGAAATTTAGATTCGGACGTTTCTTATAAAATTCATACTTTGGCTTAGGACATTGAGACGCAAAGTGGCCTGGTTTCCTACAATTAAAACAAACTAGCTCATTGTCCTTTTGGTGGTCTCGATTTATAAGGAGCGAACTTTTCGGTTGAGCGCTTGTTTTATAAGGAACGGCTTTGTGAGAAGACCGCCTATGTGATGATGATTTATTAAACCTTTTGAAACGTTGATATTTCTTTACAAACATAGCAAAGGCTTCGTCGAAAGAATATCATCATCTTCACCGGATGTAGAAGGTGTTTCATCGGGTTTTGAACAGAAGGTTCGTAGATAGGGTAGGGACAAGTTTTTGAAACTCTTTTCCAATTCTTGAGCTTGTTGGATCTCAAGCTCATAAACCGAAAGACTAGCATAAAGGTTTCTAAGAGTCGGTTTGTTTAAATCTTTTGACTCTTTCATGGCGTAATTTTAACATGCCATAAACCGCCTAGTGCATTTAGAAATCTCATGTTTATTTCTTTCTTTTCATACTTCTTTCCTAAGGAATAGCAAGAGTTGACTACCTCATAGAATCGTCATAGGCGCTTCGTAGAGACTCTTTGGGATCCTTTTGAAGGAGTCAAACTTCGGATGCGGTATATAATTTGTTATTCTTTGTCTCACCATCACCTTCAAGATATTCAAGGATGGCTTCCCACATCTCCTTTGGTGTTCGGGTTGATAATCTGGTACGTGCTTATATCGACACGCCTAGTAATGATGTTGATGGCCTTTCCATCCGAGCATCATTCTTCGTCTTCATCATCCCACTCTTCTTCGGCTTTGGTACTTCAGTTCAGCATTGCATCTACCGCGGCCGTGTATTGGGCTTCATTGGAATTCGGGTCCATCGTGACACATTTCCACAAACGTTTATCAATTGAATTCATATGTCTTTTGACTTTATCTTTCCAGATGTCAAAGTGAACTTCATCCAAGACAGACAATGGTTCACGTTTGAAGTTTCCAACATTTGGTGAGCAGCCATGATCTTTAATCTCTCAAGAGGTTAATCTCGGAAAAACAAGTTTTCAAAGAGTTAAGCTCGATACCAATTGTTAGGTCCACGGTTGCTCAATATAGGCTAGAAGGGGGTTGAATAGCCTATGTCCAATTTTTTTTTTTTAAATTGATTCAAAAATCTTACTTCACTTAAGTTAGAAAAATTTTGCGGCGGAAGTCTTGTGAAGTATAGGACAAGTTGGAAATGGCCGATCTTCACAGATAAGTTCAGAGCTTCTCAACAGCTTTGGAAATCTGAAATTTAAGCAACACAAATAATTCACAATCACACACAAGTAGACAGAGTATTTAATATGGTTCACACTTATGAATAAGTGCTACGTCCACAACCAAAGTGGTCAACTTTGGATTTGAAAATCGTGTACTAAGTTTATCCACTAGATATTTTACAAACTAAATCTCTAATGGATTGTGTACAAAAATTTTGTTGACCAAGTGTTTGTGTGGGAGAATTGATATCAATAAGATACAATTCTCGTGAGCTATGAAAAGCTAAGTGTTGCAATCAATGAAGAGCTTTAATGGACTAGACGTCTAAGTGTGAAGCTCTTCAATGAATGTATACGATAGGACGTTTAAGCTTTTAAGAACTTGAAGACTATGGAGATTCGTAGTTGGAGTGGTTGAAGAAGTGATGAATGCTGCCATGAAGTCTCCTTTTATATGCAGGGGACCTTGGAGCCGTTGGAGATCTTCATGAGTTGCTCAATTTGAATTCAAGAGCATTCAATGCTCTAGTGGTGTTGAGCTCGATAGGCGGTTCGCAAGTTACGATCGTCTCGACATTTTGCCAAAAATAGGTAGACGTGCTTGGTAATGTCCTTTTCGAGTTGTATGCCAAGAATGGAAAGCTTCATTGAATGCGTTTTGCAGGTTAACGTTGTATTGCAATTAATGAGATCTTTGAGTTAGGACATATCTTCAGCAGATGACTATCGGACGTTCTTGGAGTTCTTCAACATTGCAGATAAAGCTTGGCTTGTACGAGCTTGTCCGATAACCAAAGTAAGACTGCTGGATCAAATTTTGCCTATTTGTGCAGAGGACGTCCGATGTCCTATAGGCTATCTTCTTCAAGACTTATACAATTAGCAACTCTAAGCTATTCAAGCTATGCCTAAGTACAAGTTGCCACACTAACAGACACGCAGGCCCATTAGTCACCTTGTCTTAGACTTTTAGGTTATGGATTCAAGCAAATCTAAGCTAAAATACAACAGATGCAAAATTGTTGCATCGTGATGCATCAATTTTGAATGGTAATGCATCACGATACATAAAATTTGAATTACGATGCATCAATTTTGTTTTGCGATGCATAGCGTGTCTGTTTCGTATTTTTTAAGGGTATAGACAACATTTCGCACGAAAAGTGTCTTTTCCGATGTGAAATAAGTATTGAGTTTTCAACTGGTTGAAAATCCATTAAATGGGACCGGCCCGCGCTTTGCCCTAAAATAAAAGGAAAAATTGATGGCCGGTCCCCTTTAAAAAATATTCAACCGCTAAAAGGCATGATACTTATTTTCAACCGCTTAAGTCCCTTTTAAGTGATAAATTGACTATTTGTTCCAAAACTACCCCCGTAACAACATATGACATTTTAAAGTTTATTTTATGCATCGTCAATCACAATTCATCTCTCCAACACTACAACCACCCCCTTCACTTCTCAAGAAACTCAATTCATATCATTATCCTTTCAACTTCCTTGGCTCCCTCTCTTTGTAAGCTCCTTCAAATTGGTTGAAGGCATGGATTTCGGTTTCATCCCTTCTCTCCTTCCTATTCGTACCATTTGAGGACCTCTTCAAAATCACACACACTTTATTTGAATCAAATCAAACTCAAATTATGGAAATTTTCAATTCAACCCAGGAAGAAGCCCAACTACCCAAACAAATCTTCATATTATCCGACCAAAGCAACATGGCCGACCGCGGCGACGTGGTTCGTACTGGGACCACGTCTCGCATCAAGTACATCGGTGTAGGGAAAATATTTGGTCTGGATAAGACGTGCACAGGGAGAGGTATTCGTAATTAACAAAGGCCATACCTGCTTTTAAAAGAGTGACTCGTTAAAGACGATCATATCTCTAACAATTCTTCTTCTTCTTCTTTTTCTTGGTGGTTGATTTGTGCATCGTCTTGTTTTGTTTGTGCATAGCAAAAATTTGTGCATCGTCTTATATTGCGATGCCCAAATAATTTGTTCATCGTCTTGTGTTGCGATGCATCGTTTTTTTATTTTACGATGCACAGTTTACCGTTCCGTGTTTTTATATGCATCATGTTGTGTTACGATGCATCGTTTTTTATTTTTGCGATGCATAGCGTGCACTGTTCCATGTTTTTAAAGGGCATAAATGATATTTCGCAACCAAAGTGTCTTTTTTCGGTTGAAAACAATTATAGTGAACTTTAGCGAATGAAAATTGTCTAAAAAGGACTAGCCTGAATTTTGCCCTTAATAAAAGGGTGAATTACATACCGGTTCCTTTTTCTACATTTCAATTTGCTCCAGTCCACCGTTTTTTTTAAATCGAAAAAAGTTACTTTTTTGTTGAAAAGACAACAATACCCTTAATGAAACCAAAACACACGTGCATCAGGCATCTCAAGACATCGGGATGCAACAATTGGGCATCAGAATTTAATTTAAGATGCAATAATTGGACATCCGGATGTAACAATTGGGCATCAGAATTTAATTTGAGATGCAACAATTGGGCATCAAGATGCAACAATTGAGCATCGGGATGCAGTGCCACTTTCTCAGATTAATTTAGGCATCGGGATTAAATTTGAGATATAACAATTGGGCATCGAGATGCAGTGCCACTTTCTCGGATTAATTTGGGCATCAGGATGTAAAAATTGGGCATTGGGATGCACCAATTGGGCATCGGGATGCAAGAATCGTCTATTCGCGAATTCTTTCATACTGCTATGGAAGAACACAACGCTTGCTTGAAGGCTCAATATCACAAGGTAATGAGTTTTCTTTTTCTATTATAACTTATAATTATAGTGTATATAGCTTCTTACATATTTATTACTTCACTTTTCGATCAATCTATGAATTAAAATACGTATAGTTTGAAGCGTGGCTATGAATTAGCCAAATGTTTTATATCGTGTTTTGGCTAATGATTTGGTTTTTGATTCAAAACAGTTGATTGCAAAATTCGTAAGAAGTGATGCCTCTAAAGAAGGCAAAAATTCTGCTCCCCTCCAAACGACAGTGAAGAACTGAGGAATTTAAATGCAAAAACAGTTATGAAAGAAATTGAGGTATTTTAGGAACAATTTTATGAAAGTGCCTTTTAGCGATTAAGAAAAAAAATAATAGACTGAAGAGAACAAAAACTTTATAAAATGAACTGGACAGCAATTTTCCATTAATAAAACTCAATTAGATTGGGCTATATTATCCAGAAACTACACCCGCAGATATACACGGCCCAAAGGCTGGGGCGGCCCCCTAATTGAATACCCACTCGGGAGCTTAACTCATCTTCATCGCCGCCAACCTGTAGGTTGATGAGCGACGACTCCTGGGCATTTTCAAAGGATAATCATCTTTCCTACAAGTGCCAATTACCGAAAAATCTTCCCAATCAGAAACTCCCATGTTCATCCCTTGAGGCTATCCAAGTAATTTCATAAGTGTAGAATTTTCAGAGTTGACCGCTTACCGTAGTCTCTGCTGCAGCATATACAACCTCCCTCCTATGACTCCCCCCAAAAGTAGCCGTCTCCCTCAATCCTCCAAAAGCTACTTATTTGCCTTCTCCCTTCCTCCAAAAGCTCAAAAAACGTCCCAATTCACATACACACACATGGTTATATAACTGTGTGCTTTTGTGTGTGTAATTTCCATCTCTCTCTCTAAACAGCCATGGCTGCTCTTGTTAACAAACTCCCTTCTCTCTCATCTCCATCTTCATTCCTAACTCAATCAAGAAAACCCGATTCAATTAAGATAAACCCATTTCACTCCATTCACTGCTCAACATCATCAATCTCCTCACCCTTCACAGAAAAACACTCAATTGAGCGCTACCAAAGAGACAACTGGCTATACAATAACACCCAGTTGGAACAAACCCCATCATCCTGCCCGCTCCCACCTGATTCCAGCTCAATCAGAGACTACGACATTGCCCTTCAATTGCCGGAGCTGAAGAAATTGCTTCAGGTGTTGAGGGAGAAGAGAGGGGAATTTGGTGGGTCCCATGATGGTGGTGGCGAGAGTGGGCCAGGGAATGTGTTCTTGGTGGGTACTGGGCCTGGTGATCCGGAGCTGTTGACTGTCAAGGCTATGAGAGTGATTCAGAGTGCTGATCTTTTGTTGTATGATAGATTGGTGTCTAATGAGGTGTTGGAATTGGTGGGGCCTCATGCTCGACTACTCTATGTTGGCAAGACTGCTGGGTACCATAGCAGAACCCAGGTTAGTTTTCTGGTGTGTGTTAATTATTCTGCATTTCTGGAGATGGGTTTGTATCATTGGTTTGATTTTGAATTGGGTTTCTGAGATGCATGGATCATGATTAATTTTTTGAATTCAAATTAGACATAAAATTTGAGTCTTTTGATGTTTTTCAGTACACTTTACTCTCCTCGATCCAAAATGAGTTATGTTGTTTTTGGTTTTTAAGAAATAAAAGAAGTTGACTCTAGAATGACTGTTCTTTTATAGTTTTTCACAGAAAGTAAGGAAATTGACTGTTAAGACAATTTTACTAACACATATACTGATATACATGAATTACATGGATGCGCTCATGGGATTGCATGTTAGGACATGATAGTTGGCAAGAGTGAGTTTAGTAAATTTATAGACAAAGAGTGACACTCATTGGATGGAGGGAGGGAGTATTACACTTGGCATTCATTGGCATTCAGATTGGTAAGTAAGTGAACAAAAGAAATAGGAGAAGAGTTTTTTTTTTTTTTTCCATCAATTTTGTATATGTTGAGAATGCATGTATTAGTATTGTGCTTAATAGAGAAGATATTTATGGTGCATGATTGAAAAGTACATTTGCTATTTTCTTAATGGAAGGGCAGGGAAACGCCTGCGTCTGTCTTTGGGTTGTTGGTTCTGATCTGTACTATTGAGTCCAGTTTACTTATTCGATATTTGAAGTAGCGACCCCTTTGGTTTTGCTACAATTTTGAGCAATCCAACAGCCTAATTGAATGTATATGTACTAATGATGGTGGGAATATGCAGGAGGAGATTCATGAGTTGCTTTTGAGTTTTGCTGAAGCTGGGGCTAAAGTTGTGAGGCTTAAAGGAGGGGATCCACTGGTAAGATATAACAAGATCTTGGAATTGATGAAATGAGAAAACATTTTTCATAGAATTCTAGACTATTAAGTAGTCTGTGAAATGTGTTTGGATCCTAGGTTTTTGGACGGGGTGGGGAGGAGATGGACTTTCTGCAGCAACAGGGGATTCAAGTCAAAGTTATTCCAGGTATGATGACCATGCAATGTACTCTACCATTTCACAATCCTCTCTGTTAATTGTGTGCTCAAAATTTTCTTTCCTCTAGGCATCTCAGTGTTTCTTTTAGAAGCTTCAGTCTTTTTCTTATATGCTCATTTAGCTGTCTTCGACTTAATTAATTTTAAGGCTTTTTCTGCAGCATGAGTTCCCTCTACCAAATGATTATGTAATTTTAGTAGCTATAGTGAGGGTACCTTTTGAATCTCAATGCGAAATAATGGTTAAGAAACCTTCTCCTGAAGTCTTGTGCTATGCTGAGACCACAATTGGTTTAGGGCCTTTTTGCATAGGGCTCAGGTATAATTGAAATGGTGTTTATGGCAGATATATCCAGTTCCTGTGGCTGAATGGTTAGCGAAAACATTTGGTTTTCGGGTATTTAAAGATGAAGGAAAGGGCTAAGCTTTGACCTTGAGTGTTTAAAAACACCTAACTGGTCGTAAAATACCTCTTTAAGGCTAAAACATTTGTTAAGGCTCCTATTGGCAAATGCCTTACTTGTCTGAGCAGCATCTTGGGTGCTTATGCACCTTCTTACCCTTGCGTTTTTGAGAATCCGCCTTAGAGCAACTTGTTTGGGTATACTTGTTGCTGTAGAAGCAACCCATTTGAATTTCTTTAATTCTAGAAATTTTTTGGCTCTGTTCTCATAGCGATTTAGTGACTTTGGTTTTGTGATTTTAGATTTTCTCTCTCTTTGGTTCCACCAGCTTTTTCTCTATCTCTCTCTTACTTTTTCTTTAATCATCACAAATTAAAATCCAAAATCTCAAAATCAATCCCCAAAATCACGATGCCAAACACACCATTTAGTTCTTGTTACAAACTAATGTACTAACATATACTCCCTCCGTTCTAGGCAAACAGTACACTATACTATTTTTGGATCTTTTACTTAAAGAGTCCACTTTCAAAAAATTAGGCTTACAATTTTTATAATTTTTTATCTTTACCTTCCACTTGTGTTGTAATCATCTTGGTTGTGCTTAAGTATTTTTGTAATTATGACCAACTCCAATAACACTAATATATCCATTAATAATTAGACTTTTTAAATGTGGACTCTTTGGGTGGAACGGAGGGAGTATCTTAAACCTATTCTTGTAATGGTTAATAGAGATTTGACCCTCTCCTTGTCTCTTTTCTAAGGTTGCTGCACTTGGTATTAGTGATTCAAAATAATATTCCTGACCTCTTGCAATTTGCTGACAATTCCCATTTTCTTTCCAATTTTGTTTTTCTATTTCATATATGTCTATGCTACCTCTTCCACTATCCTTCTTCTTTTTACTCCTTTTGGACTTCGCTCATCACTTTCGCAATCGAGATCTGGGCCATCATATCCTGGATAGATGCTATCCATCATACAGTTAAAACTCTATAAATTAATGTTCTTGGGACCCGCAAATATTATTAATTTAACGAGATATTAATTAATTGATAATTAATAATTATTAATTTATACATAAATTAATAATTATTAAGTTATACATTAATTAATACTTTATTAATTTATAGATTAATTAATACTTTATTAATTTATCAAGTAACTATTTCTTTAAAGAGTAATGCTATGGGTACCTAAAGAGTACCAAATTTTTTGCACCAAATGATATGTTAGCTGACGTGGCAGCTGATGTAATGCATTAATTATGATTTTTAATTTTGTTTTTTGTACCACATCAGCTGCTGCTGCTACATCTGATACATCATTTAGTACAAAAAATTTGGTACTCTTTAGGTACCTATAGTATTGCTCCTTTAAATGAAGTACACAATTTATTATGCGTCTTTCAATCTACCACTTAATTTATTATGCTTTATTGTTCAATGTACTACTTTATGAACATTAAATAATACTACCTCCGTCCCAAAATAATTGTTGTTTTAGCAAAGATTTTTTGTTCCAAAATAAATGTTGTTATAGGATTTCAAGAAACATTAGCCCATATTCTACCAAAATTGCCCTTATTTATTATTCTCATTAAAAAGGGTTGTTAAAGGAAATAAAAAAAAAAAAAACTCATGCAACTTATCTACAATAAATGAACTTAAAAAATGGTACACCAGTCTTTATGTAAGCTTCCTTAATCTGTGTATAAATTGCTAAAACAACATTTATTTTGGGACGGAGGTTGTAGTCCCTATTTAAATACAAGAACAATCATACTAACACAAACATATCATACAGACAACAATGACTTCTCATCTTAAAGGTGTGAAAAATTAACAATGACAGAGCATTATGCAAGCACCACAAGGATAAGAAAAATCAAAGATAAGATTCAATGTGACATCAATTTCAACAAAAAGCAAAAGACAATCGAGTCATTTTTTATGTAGTCTTCATAAATCACTAATGTATTAACAATCCTATTTAATAAGGGTAGTAAATAAGGGAAGTTTTGGTAGAATATGTGCAAATGTTTCTTGAAATCCTATAACTACAATTATTTTGGGACAAATGTATTTTGCTAAAATGACAATCATTTTGAAACGGAGGTAGTATTAATTTAGCAAGTTGTCCTCAAGTCAGGACCGACCAAAAGTATTATTTAAGAGAGATTATTAATTAATCGAGTTTTAACTGTAGTTGGGTGCGACTATTCATTTTTATTCTTCTTTTTTTAATTTAAACCAAAACAAATGATATATCAAAAGCTAGAAAAAGCTCTAAGCCGCGAAGCTGATGCTCCCTTTTTACCATCCCTATGTCTACCACTATCAAGGCTTAAGTTGGCAAACATAGAGATAGAGCAAGTTTGGTTCTCTTGGCTGTCCTGGCAAAAGCTTAGAGATAAAGAGAGTATCTGTTTGCTACTATTCATTTTATTATTTAAAGCGAATTTATTGTAGTTCAAAACTAGAATGAAACTCTAAGCCTGAAGCTGATGCCTCATGTTATGCCATCCCTTGCTAAACCACTTACAAGGCTACATAGATAAGCATGGATGGTTGTGGCTGTTCTGTGTTCTGTGATAAGTAAAAATGGCCACTGTTGATTCTTTTGGTGCACTATCTTTGCCAGATGAGCACTGCAGAAGGAACAGGGGATAACTAGGAGGAGTAGAGAGTTTGGAAGGGGAGGGGGAGGGATATGCTTCCCCTCATTTTGAATGGGCTCCACTCTTCAGCATTGGCTAAGCTCAGATGATCATAAGTTGCTTGAAAATTCCCTTGGTTGTTCTTTTGATTGATATAATCTGTGTATGTTTACGGTCTGTACTTGAAGAATAAACCAAGAAATTAAAGCACATGACAGCTGAAGTTTCTCGCGTGGGGAAAATTGAGAGAGTCCCCTTGGTTATACATAAACAACACTAAATATGACATTATAGCTTAAGGTCTTCCTTTGAAATCACAATGAAACGAGGGTCATGTAGCCTGTGGAAGTTGTTGAATCAGGGGTTGATTGGGACGGGGATGTCACTTCAGGCAATCTGCAATCGTAACATCCAACTAGAAAAGAACTTTGTACCCCTATCTAAAACCTAAACTCTGACTGGTAAAACTTCTCTAGTCAACTATAAGTGGCATCTAAAGATAGCTAACCAATAATAGAAGATTGAATGCCCCTCCTACATCCCATTGTTCAGATCTAAGATTCTCCACTTGTCCTTGAACCTAACATATGAAAGCATACTTTGAATTGAATAGACAGAAATCAATTTAAAGGTACTTTGAGCGATTCAACTATGCTCAAAATTAAATATACTCAGATCCAGATGAGGTCGTGTCCTGAACTAAAGAAATTATCCGAATTTTCTCCTACTCAAAAGTTTACTTTCCCCTTGGATTTTCTCATGAACTGACGTCTCTTATCAGTTTGATAACATGCATCAGTAATTTGCTCATGATGTTGCAGGTATAACCGCAGCCTCTGGAATAGCAGCAGAGCTGGGAATTCCATTAACCCACCGTGGTGTAGCAAATAGTGTTAGATTTCTCACAGGCCACTCAAGGAAAGGAGGAACCGACCCTCTGTTTGTAGCGGAGAATGCGGCTGATCCTGATTCAACATTGGTTGTTTATATGGGCTTGTCTACTCTTCCTTCTCTTGTCGTAAAGTTGATGCATCATGGCTTGCCACCTGATACACCAGCTGTTGCAGTTGAGCGTGGGACCACACCTCAGCAACGCATTGTAAGTGTGCTTTATGACACGGGTTATCCGTCACTTTTCTAAGATACTGTGTGATTGATTAATTGCAATTTTATTTTCATAGGTATTTGGGGAGATCAACGATTTACCCGAAAGAATCAAATCGGCCGAACTAATATCGCCAACTCTAATCATCATTGGGCAAGTTGTTACTCTTTCACCGTTGTGGCCACATTCCTCCAAGAAGACGTCACTTTTGGTGGAATCCATATAAACATAGAGAAGACCCAGTCTTCCCTGGATTATTGTTTGATTTACACCTTTTGATGCTGATTACGCCCATCAAAAGGCTGTAACATGTAGTGCATGGTTTTACGGCATCCTGGATTGACGCATGTGGAGGTCAGATGTTTGTTCTCTCTTAATTGGAATTAGAGCACAAAGAATCAGTTTTGTGGGAAGAATGAAATCATGTGCAAGAAGATGAATTGATGCTTCACTAAATCCATTTTATCCTGGATATGTGAATGAAAGATGTTCAAATTGGCCGCATCAGTAACAGCGTAAGCAATTGGCTTCATTCATTTCAGCTGCACAAAGGAAAGGCGCAGGGATAGGCAAGCTATCGATTCTTTTTCCTGCAATTGCTTTACATTTGAATGGGCAAACCAAGAATTTTGTTAAAAGAGCTTGGTCTTATGGTGTAAATTTGAGTTAGTCCAATTCTTTCAATAAAAGCTTGTGTTTACTGGCACTATTTGTGCAGTTACTACTATATGGTCTTGACTTTGAGAAACAAGTGATGATACAAAATAAACAAGCTAGATCGATAGACTTGGGTGCTATACAGCACTGCCATATTATTTTCTTCATAATTTTCTCTTCAAATACATCACGGGGTAAAACATCTAGCCCCATATTTAAATGTTGACCCAACTGCTCTCTTAAGCTCATCCCTTGCTCGTGTAAAGAAGAGACAACTTTGTGTTTGACTTTGATCAGGGCCCGATATCTAGAGGAATTGGACATGATTTATAGTATCTTTTTTTCTTTCTTTTTTGATTTGAGGGAGGAGGAGGAGGCGGTACCACCACCTGCAGCATGCAAACTAGTCTCCGACTCTCCTGAGCTGTGCCAGCCACCAAATTTCATCTGATAGCTGGAGTTCATCAGAAAGTTGCTGGAATTTCCAGGAAGTTGTTTAAGTTCGCTGGAAAGTAGCTGGAGTGTGTCGTAATAAGGGTGCCACTAAAAGCTGTTTGTTGGTTGTCGGAGTTTTCCTGGAAGTGGCCAAAGTTTGCTGCAATGTAGCTTGAGTGAGTGGCAGTAATAAAAGCGTGCCCCTAAAGGTGGTTGGAGTTTACTGGAGCTTAACCCGAGTTGATGTTAGCTGGTGAGAAACATCAGTTGTCTGAATCTTCAATAAAGCTAGTGTTTTATTTGATTTCGTTCTGCAGTTGCTACATGGACAGATGTTTCAACTCATGGCGACTTCATTTATGCTCTTGTTTCCCATAGAACGTTTTCGGAGTTTCTGGTAGCATTAGCGTACTTTCCTTTGTGAATTTGTTAAACAAGATTGTTTCGATCCACAAGTTCCAAAAGTTCGCTGATTGTTGGAGTTTACCTGAAAGTTGTCAAGAAGTTCACCAAAATTGATGGAAAGTAACTGGAGTGTGTCCCTAAATAGCTTGTCAGATGCTGGAGCTGATTGGAGGTTTACCAGAGTTGGTTGCCGTTGGCTCGCAAGTGTTGTGGCAAGTAACATAATACATCAGCAGATCCATATCTGCACCTGTTGGACTGATGAGACTGCTTAAAAATTAACAATTCAATATAAGGAAACTTAATAATAATGTTCTGCCCAATTTGTTGCCTTTAGGGCATCTCCAACCCAAAACCCCAAATTTGGTCAAAAATTACCCCAAATTTTGTCCATTTCAACACCAAACACTATTCCAACTCTAACCCACAATCACAAATCTTACCCCAAAATAGAATATTCTTTAGCATATTCTATTTTTATTTCTTTTTATTTATCTATCAACATGTATATTAATTTATTTGTATATAATATATACAAAATAATTGACAAAATGTTAATTAATTATAAATTACTGAATTTATATATAATGTTCAATAATTTAAAATAAGTAATATTATTAATATTTATTTTTTATTATTTATATTATCTAAAATTAGATATGTATTAATTTAAAATATATTTAAATTAATAATATCATATTATTAATAATTTTAAGCATTTAATAATTCATGAAAAATCATAAATATGCCATGGATCCCACCAATACCAAATTTGGGGGTAGTGAATAGTGCAACCCAAATTTGGTTTGGGTTTGGGTATTCGGTTGGAGTTGGATGAACCCCCAAATTGGAGATTTGGGGGTTAGGTTGGAGATGGTCTAAAAACAGCTGTTTCTGCCAGAACTCGATAACCAATTCTTATTGAGAAGCTTGATGAATCTGCGGGTCGAACTATTTGTGAACATCTCGTGTGATAACAGGAGATTAGTAAGTTAAGCAAACCTGCTGACCAAAAGAACATAGTAGCAAGAAGAGTATGCCAAAGATCTTAAGAGATAGTATAAATCACTCTTTCTATATATATAGATATATATACATTTACTGGGCTATGATACATATATGCACTACAAAGAATAAAATGAATGATACAAGTTATCAGTTCCGCCGGTCCCTCTCTCCTCCACCCCTCTGTTTATCTTTCTTCCAAAGCAATTGAAAAAAAATCTTGGACCAATCGTCGTCATTCCAAAACAAGAATTTTGTCATCCTCAAATGCATTTGATAATGAATAGGTAGGCATAGCTATTGACAGGCTCCAAGTAGTACTCCCAAAAAATTGTGTGCGTTGTTCAGAAGCCGTTTGCTCAAGATTAAGGGTGGCTCTGACTTGAGAGCACATCTTAAATGCTTCCTGTCAGGTGATTGTATATTAGGTGGCAAGTTTATTTAGAAGGATGAGGAATGCGGTATTGATATATTACGCATACACTCGGGGATGGGATACTTTGTAACATCTCTTCCAGCTTTGCTTGACCTGAGTTCTGGCTGCCCAAGAGAATCTCGGTGCAGATCCATTATAATCCTATTGAACTCTGCTTTGGGTATAGAAGGATTTAGAAAGTATGAGAGCATTTGTCTTTTATTTGGTGTAATAGTTTTCTTGTGCCCTGCATAAGCTCTTTGCCCCTGTATCAAAAATAAACATGAGATGTTAGAATCAGCAACATAAAACCCCACACGCACACACACATCGTAGTGAGTAGTGTGTGTGTTCTGAAGTAATGGAAAACATCAATACCTGAAGTGCGTGGCCCATATTTCCACCATGAGAAGGCATGAAAACATCACTGTTTTCAGAAACTATATAATCAATGGCAGCCATAAAGGAGGCTTTCTTTGCAAATGGCTCAAGTTCTCCAGGCAAGGCAAGGTCTTCTTTGTTATAGAAATGACTAAATTCTTTTATTAACGGTAGTAAGGCTTCCTTCCCACCCAATGGATTTCCTCCAGCCCAGTAGATTCTCGCATTCTTGGGGGCTCCAAGAGCTTTAAGCAGCCTGCAATACGGTAATAAATCACCCAATTACAAGATGTTCCATGAAAACGGAAAAACAAGTTACAAATTGAAATAACTGGGGAAAAAAAGCACCAGGTGAGCTTACCTTGCCACTTCCAAGGCATTTAAGGGGCAGAGTCCTGCAAGCTTGCGAGCATGGTAAGTCATGTTTGATCTTGAAGTTAAGAGCTCTGGCCGTAGCTTTCTCTCATTGTTGATAATCTCATCATACTCGTGGCTCAAACCAGGAAGACAGCCTGTCCTCACCCATACATCCTTCTCCATTCGTAGATGAAGAGCAAGATAATGTCCCTTGCTTCGCATCCTCTCTGTGAGCTTGTTACCAAGTTCTAGGATTGGTGGGGCGAACCTCAGTGCATGAAATGCCACCTGTAAATTCAAAAACAAACTCTGCTAAGTACAATGTTTGATTTATTACTTACTTTTAACTACAAAGATGTGCAATTGGGAAAACTCCATTACAAAGAGCATTAAGAAGTGAATACCACAATGACAGGATCCAAAAGTACCTTGCATCGAAGCTTTTGAAGATCAGAAGGGAGATCCTTAGAGAGCCTTGAGTCCAGACCACGTAATAGCAGGACACCTTCCCTCCTCATCTGCAGAAATCAACTGAAATTACATCAGTAAGATTCTTTTTCACCAAAGAAACCAAAAGGCCCACCAGCCCACAATTTCTTTTGGAAAAGAATTTTTGAAATGGACGGATCATAAAAGAAGTCAATAATATAAGTTAGGCAAATTTCAACAGTTCACATGGTGGAATTCAAATTCTCTTTCCTAATTCACATTTTGGAACAATCAAACATAACTTGTTTGACGAACTAAAAACAGCCGGCCAATCTTCCCAACTACCAAAGTAAGTTACTTGACCAAGTAAAACCGGCCGGCCAAATTCGTATAACCATTAACAGAATGTGGGCCTTCGAGTTATTGGTTCATCACTTATCAGACAAACATAGCTACCAAACTATTTGGTTTCCCTGTATGGTGCATATAAACAAAAATGGCAAGGTTTCCTTACTCGTCTAAGGTAACGTGCACGGATCCATTGAGGCGATACATGAAGTGGCGTGTGTTTCTCCTCCACTGGCCTTGACATCACATGAGTAGATGGTAATGATGAAAGTATTCTTACATCATCAGCAAGAACACTCTTGAAATGATCCACATCAAATATATCAGAAAATTCACTGCACCCACAAAACAGAATCAGAACATAAATTGTCATCCTCCACTCAAAAGGAAGTTAAGAAATCTTCAAAATTACCCAAATTTAAATTCACTATGCTCAATCGCTAAATGGGTAACCAACATATGTCATCCAAATGCTTGAATGACTATACTTGCGGAAAAAAAAAAAAAAAAAGAGAATCAAAATGGCATATACTTGTAAACTTTTCCAAGAAAGTTGTATCAGCTATAATGCAAAATGGTTGTTTTTCAAATTTCTAATCAACTCAACTCAGTCGTTGTCCAATTACTAGGGACTGGCATCATGAATCATTTTTTTCCATTTGGGTTCGGTCCAACTTTTCCAGTGATCCAATGGACTAGATTCACAAATAAGGATCCAGCAATCATCATGTTCTACACAACTGGGTATCTGACAACTCAATCTAACCTAAATAGCAATAATGAGCTAAGAAAAAAAGAGAAAAGGATTAAAGAACAGACCTTTCATCTCCCCAAATAACATTGACTTGCAAGATTGGAACAACCAGAGCAGCTCCAAGGATTCTTGCAATAACAACAGCATCCACAATCTGATTCCTCTGCTGATTCATCCCACCAGAAACTACCACAACCAAATACTTCGTTCTATCCTTCATAATCACCAAACTAGATTTCTTATACTCTTCACTGAACTCCAAACAAGGCCTAAATCCAAGCCCATCAGGCTGCCTCCAAAACTCACTCTTTTCTTCATCCTTCTCCACGATCAACCCAAGCGCATTAGGCCCAATGCTTAGCTGAGAACTTGACAGCTCATCTGAGATTGAAGCTTCCTGATGAGAAATGGAACATGGGTTGGGTGAAAATGGGATTAAAGGGTCAAAATTTAGCCACATCTTCACCATGAAGAAAAACCCAAATAGAAAAACGAACAAAGACAAGAACTTTGGGTTGTTCTTGAGGAGCTTTAACTTGGAAGAAGGCTTTGAAGCCTTTTTAGGAGAGAGAAGGAGAGATTGAAGTGAGGAAGAGGAGAGAGAATTGATTATTTGAGATGGGACTGATATGTAACATTGTTGTTTCTTGTTGGTGTTCTTTGAGATAGCCATTAACACACACAAGCACACACTCAACAGAAGAGCTGATCAGCTGAGCTTAGCTGATCCTTTGAGGGAATTCTTTCTCTTTCTCTTTCTCTTTGTATATAGGTATTTTTCTTGAGCTTTCCCGGAAAGCTTTGGAGGAGAGAGAAAGTAAAAGGGTGCGGGCGAAGAAGACCGATCAATCCGCGTTTTTGAGAATTGAGAGAGAATTATTAAAAAGAGGGTGTCAGGAGAGGTGGGTTTTGTGTCAGAAGCTTAAAGGAGGGGATTATATAGACGTGTGTTTTGTATCTAAGTTGGAGTTAATTTAGTCCACTTATCATTTTTAAGGTTTCAAATTGGTCACTACGTAATTTTGGAAGTTTGACAATTATGCCCTTGGCTTACCTCCAAACTCATCATTTTCCCCATTTTTTGCTTCTTTTTATTTTTTTCTCTTACACAATTTTTTTAAGAAAAAAATTTAATCATATTGTCAATACTTAAGTCTGGAATTGGGTCTCAAGTGTAGTCGAGTTGAGTTTCGGTGATTTGAGCTCGAGCTCATGACACACTGGTCAAGTTCAAGAATATCTTTAGAAACGTTGGTTGAAGTTCACTTGAGTTGGTTCTCAAGCTAGATGTGAGATGTTCGCATATGGTCCAATTCAAATCAAACATGCTTAAACTCAGGCTCAAGTTACATAGATAAATAATTAACCATAGAATATATAAATTTAATTTAATCACACAATTTGACTTTTTCTCAAATAAACAAACCTAGCACGAACGAGCTATTCGCGAATGGAGCTCCTTGAACAAATGAGTCCCGCCTGTTCGACTCGAAAAATTAGATTAACGAACTTCGAGTTTGAACTCGATTCGATCATCTCCTTGAGCTGGCTCACACTCTAGCTTAATCAAGTTGAGTTCAAGTCTGTTCAATTTCTTTAACATCACTAGTCTCAAGAATCGTCAATACAACATATTTATGCTCATTGAAATTAAGATGTAATTGAGTTTATCTTTGTGCTATGATCATCAATATGGAGGTGTTATAATGGCTTTAGCTATGTTTGGTTGCTCGCTTTTAAATTATGAAAATATAATCAGAAGAAAAACAATAATAAGTGTCCTTTAGCCTTATAAACTTTTTAAATATCACTATGATGAGTTTCAAGACAAAAAAATCTCTAAATTCCAAAGAAAAATGCTTAAATTAAAGGATGATTTAAAGACATTTGTTAGGATAGGAAGACCTAATTAAAAATAATAATTTAAGTTTTTGCAAAATTTGAGTTGATTTCTTAAAATCGATTTCAAGGCTAGGAATTGTCAATTATAATTTTAGTTAATAATTACTTCATCCGTTCTAGGCAAAGAGTCCACTATATTATTTTAGGATGTTTCATGTTAAGAGTTCGCTTTCTAAAATTATCTCTTCACTCTCCATAAATTTTTCAACTTTATCTTCCAAATGTGGTATAAACATGTTAAATATGCTTAAGTATTTTTGTAATTATGACCAACTCTAATGATACTTTTATATTCCTTAATAATTAGACTTTTCAAACGTGAACTCTTTAGGTGAAATTGATGGAGTATTTGCTTAACGTCTAGCTCATGTCTTCATCAAAATTGACAAGGTAACCTTGAGTATTATACTTACATCTTGAAACACATTATGTTTTTCTTTTTGTGATTTCCTATTAGGGCAAATAACATAAATCGTCCTTGTGCGTAGACTTTTTCCACGAATTGTCCTTAAATTTAAACTTCGCTACTTCGCTCATATTTGGTCCAAATTAAGTACTCATTATTTGTCCTTGATGTGGATGTCCTCAACAAAGCTCTTTTAATTGATCATGTGATAATCACATGATCATCTAATAAGGGTAAGATAGGAAAATAAGAAAGGAATAAGGAAAATAATTATTTCTGTAAAATTTTCCTCCTCCTTTCCTCATCATCCCCTATTAACGCCACCAAGTTTTCGCTACTAATGTTCAAAGCTCACAAAATTTTCCCAATCATCACTTAAGAGCTTTGCCTTAAGCATAATATTTGCACACTAATGTCTAAATGTTAATGGGTAAGTTCCAAGTTGATTAAAAATATATATTCCTTCTAAAAATTGGTAGTTACAAGGATGATTCATGAAAAAACTCAAAGTATAGGGACAATTTATGTAATTTGCCCTTCTTTTACACTTTCTTACGTATTAGTCTACAATTTTTCTCCGTATCTTCTTTACCTTTTACTTTAATTATTACAAAGTTATTGAGAAAAAAAAAATTACAAAATGGAAATAAAAGGCACTTGTCAAAAGCACCCGAATTTATTTGTATTTATGGAGAATAGTTTGATCAATTTGATTTGCCAATGATTTACTTTAAATATTGAGTTTAGATGAGCTTCTTAAATGGGCAAAAACGTAAAATATTATGCTTCACATCCCAAATTAGAAGTATGCAATAGAAAATCAAAAGAGAGAAAAATCCTCTCAAAACTAGTAAAATCATTCTGGAAGAATAATGTCATTGGTTTCCTATTGGAAATAGTATTGAATTTTGAAAAATGAAATGGATTGTCAATTTAATTTCAATTTTAAGCCTTCGATAATCAAAACAGAATCAGGGGCGAAGGCAAGATTGGGTGAAAAGGGGAACAAGATTACTTCGAATGTAAACATTTCTAGCTAGTATATGAATATTGCGTCAGTTGGGGGCAAAATTATAAATAAATACGATTTTTTTTCTTTCTAAAATAACGGGGGCTGAATGAGAAAATCTGTAATTTATAGTACTAAAAATATGTTTTCCTAAAATCCTATGGGAGTTGGATAAATACTTTCTAGAAACTAAGGCTAGCCCCCGACTAGAACCGAAATCGGTGAATATTACGTCAATTTATGTACTACTCTCTTCACTTCGATTCAACTAAATAGTTTATTTTAACTTTTTTGAATTAACTTAATAAAATTTTATCGACGATTTATATAAATTTATTTATTTTACAAAGTCATGAAAGTTATAATATTCTATAGTATTTTTAATGTAGTTTTTAATGAATGCGATTTTGTTTTTGAAAATATAATTAAAGTATATTAAATTTTAATTTGATCTAATTACATGTTGACTTTTAAAAATAAAAAATAGATTTTTGATCGAACAGAGCGAGTACAATTTATTTGTAGGAGTGATGCTATACGTATATTTTAATCTTTTGTATATTTCTTCACATAAACTTTTTGTAAGGTGTTGTACTACATAATAATTATCTACTCTTTCTGTTAAAAAAAAAAAAGTACTATCATTTAACAAGACAATCTTCTTAAGATCGTAGCTTTACATGCTTGTATCATCAAAAAGTTACACTATAATTTTATATTTTTATAATTAGACAAATTTTTTGGGACAAACTAAAAAAAATAGATGGACTAATTTTTTTTTTTTTTAGATTTAGAGGGAGTATACGAAGGTATTGTAGAGTACAATGGAATACAACACTTTTTTATACAAAATTTTTTTTTGCAAAATACTTCATTCTCCGTTAATCATAGGTTTCGAATCCGGATCATAGGAATGCAGCTGCGTTAAAGTTTTGTAGTGAAAGCTTTATCAAGCTTTGTGATCCTACCCAGCTCGAGAAGCTAGTAGTCTTCGATCTTCAGATTAGGAATACCTTATAAGAAACTAAAAATTTATATACATATATGTATACACATACATGAGTATGTACGTACATACGTACAAACCCTCGAGTCAGATTTTGGTTTTTTCTGACCAGTAAAGGAGGAGATAGTGGAGGTTCTAAACAAATAAACTTGCAATGAGTATAAAGGTATCAGAATTGTTTACTGAAACCTAGAAGAGAATGCTTAAAAAAGAAAACAATTTCCTTCTCCAATTAGTTACTTTAAGAAAAAGAATTTTAGGTGGGAGAAGCTAAAGGAAAAGAAAAAAGTAATTATTAAAAAATTTTCAAAATAGCATAATCCAATCTTACAATAATTCATTGAATTAATACAATTAACATAAGGTCCTACATTCAATTATTGTACCTTTTGGCTTGTGCTATCAAATTTATTTTTTCTCATCCAGAAGTTAAATTATGTTTAGACAAAATAATTGCCAAACTAATTTTGATATTTCTCAAAGGGAATTCTAAAGTAGTACTCCATCTGTCAGTAAGTTAGTTTTTTTTTTATTGCAAAAATTAAGCTAGCTGATTTTTTTTTGGGCTATTTTTGGTAGTACTCCATATATATATATGAATACTGTTAAATGTTAATGTTAATGTTCACACTATAATATTTCAAGTTCATTCATGTCAATGGATCAGATTTTTGTTCGAATTTATCTGAGTCCAAGACAAAATTTCGGATATAAATTCACTTAACTGATTTGATTATTGAAAGTTGATTTGAACCTGATAAACTATAGCGGAACAGATTTAGATTTAGTCATATCCAATTAAGAAAAAAATTTATAATTATATTTTCGTGAGTTAATTTTCCACAAGCTTCGTCCAAGGTTCAAGGTAGGTCCATTCCTTCTCATTATGCTTCTACACTCAAAAGTCAAATATATTAGTGTAAATTATCAAATTCATTCTTTAAAAGCTACTAAGATAAGCACCGCAAAATATACATTCATTTTTTTAATATTTATTGGAATTTTTGGATCAAATAATTAATCGGGTATTCAAACTAATAATGAATTCGGACATGGATTAATTAATATTGGATCTGTCAGGTTAATGGATCGGATCAGACCGACAATGTAAGTTTTCAGATCAGATTCTAAGATTATCATATATGATCGATTGACAGACCTACGTTGGGGGTCATGATAGATAGCTAAGGTGAATTTAGTTACCTCGTATTAAAAGAGGGACTCACTTTGAGGCAATCTTTTAAATAATAAATAAAAAGAATACTCAATTTGGAATGAAACCGATTTTTTTCTTTATATCATTGTGATTTTTTCTTTATATCATTGTGAATTAGGTTTAAGAATAAATAAAGTACATTGTGAAGAGTAGTACCACTATTTGCTTTTCATCTTTTTTTCTTAATAGTTTTGTTGGCGCATTTCAATTTAGTCTACTATCGTGATGTTACATTAAAAGGTCCCAATACCCATTTTTATTTTTGAAAAATGATAGTGCAACAATTTTTTTTGGTTTATAGTTAGCTTTACGATATTGTATAGTATAACTACCAATACATTAGGTAGATGTATTATATAATACTTTAACGCTAGCTGTAAATCAAAATTATAAACGAATTCTATTGCTGTAACATTATTCTTCATCTTTATTTTATGATCATTACATCATTAAATAAAGATGTAGTCATGTAGATAGTCGATAATGCTTATTTTCTTTTGCTGTTTTTTATATTGTTAATTAGTTTTACTTTATCTATTTTTAACTTTATTTTTCATCATTACTTATCTCACTATCTCTCTATCGTTTTCTTTTGTGTTGAAACCGGACCCTCCGTTATAAAACACCGATTTTTAAACTCAAATACACGTAATTTTTTAAAATAAAACGTTTTAATTCCGCATTTTAGCCATAACTCATGACGTGATAGGCGCTTAACTTTTATTATTATATTATATATATATTTTTTTTGTCACCAAACTTGTACTTTCTTATTGTAGTCATCAAGCTTTCCGACCTCTAACTGGCCCTGAAATTAACGCGGTTAATTTATCTTGAGAACTTTATTTTAATAATTATACTGCCTTTCATTACGTAGCTGGAAAAATTGCTCTCATAAGCAAAATAAATATGAGAAGGAAAAGGAAAATAAATTTGTACTGTAATAAGTAGTAGTAGTAGATAGAGAAGGCTCCGACCGTGTGACACAAAAACGAGTACAAGTGTGTGCTTGAATGCAAAAATAAAATAATAAACTAGTAGATTTATGTTAAATATAAAAATTAAAATCAAAATTTTAATAAAAATTATACGTAAATAGTTTTGATATTTATATCATATATATGTAATATATGATTGCAAAATTGAGATAACACAAGACAGTAATATTTAGACTCTTTTAATTTTACATTTTGAATGAATATATAAAACAGTATTAATAATAAATAAATATAATACTAATAGTAAGTGTGAGAACATTTTGCACCACACACGAGTAATGTAATCCCGACGGTTGTTTTAAGTGTGAAAATAAAAAGTTTTTAACTTGAGTAAGTAGAATTTACTTGGGCCTCGAAATTGAGTCTCAAAGCAAAGAGCTGCTATTTCCATTTATCAAGGAAAAAGAATAAAAATCTAGATTCAGGTTTAGAGGTTAAGTGTCGTATTGGAAGGGGTTGAAACCTAACTCACTCTTTCGTTCTAAAGTTGTTAACATATTGAATTCTAGTGAAAAAGTCCTTTAGAGCTACTCCAACCGAGCACCCAAAACCCCAATTTGGGACAAAACTCACCCCAAAGTTCTCCAACCGAGCCCCCAAACTTTCCCCCAATTTGATGTGATGAATAGTACCGACCCAAATTTGGGATAATACTATTCATCTAACCCCAAATTGGGGTTGATGGGACCCACTCCTTTTTAAAATAAAAAATTAAATTTTTAAATACAAAAAAGTATTAATAATATGATATTATTAATTTAAAAAAAATTTATTTGATTAATAACTAATAATATATATTATAGTTATGTAATAAATATTAATAATGTAATTTATTTTAAAGTATTAAACACTATAAATTCAATAAATTATAATAAATTGGTATATTATATACATTATTTTGTATTTATTATTAATATAGAAATAAATAAATAATTATAATAAATTATTTAGAAAACACAATCTCATATTTAAATTTAAAAATGACATACAACTTGAAAATAAAAAAGACATACAACTTAAAAATAATGTATGAGTTTGTATTTATCAAATGGTAAGTAATTTAAAATATATTAAATTACTTTTTTTTAAATATTATTAATTATATAAATAATATTATAAAATAAACTTATTAAATATAATGAAATTATTAATCATGTAATCTTAATAATTACAATTTAAAATGTTAGTAGAAAATCAAAATAAAATATGCTAATAAATATTCCTTTTGGTATAAGATTTGGT
Organism: Platycodon grandiflorus; assembly: GCA_016624345.1. Lineage (NCBI taxonomy): Eukaryota > Viridiplantae > Streptophyta > Magnoliopsida > Asterales > Campanulaceae > Platycodon > Platycodon grandiflorus. Next base: position 887,858 of record JACONP010000362.1, read on the forward strand.
GTGAAGGGTTGAAGTTAGAATAGTGAATAGTGCTGAAACTGCCCCAAATTGGAGTTTTTGGGTTAGAGTTGCTCTTAATGATTGGTTGGTTTGGTTGACAGGAAGATCATTTCAAGTCAAGGAATCATGAGATCATAAAATACATGTAACGAAACATTCAAAGTTTCCCAAACAATGTAGAATTATGAGACATGTGACTAGAAGTCTTCCATAATCAACTCTCCTAATCAAACATCAAGCATATAAGCATACTTAGCTTGTTAAGAGTGTTTAATTATTCAAACAACCTAATCATGGCAAAAGCAACCACTAGCATGACATGGTCTCGGACTCGGAGCAAGGTTTGGGGCATTGAGAACTCTACGCATCAAACATTGAGAAATTCATGGTAGCAAAGACTTTGAAATATACTTTTTCTGTTTCTGGTAAAGAGTTCATTATTCTATTTTAGAATATTTTATTTAAAGAGTCAACTTTTAAAAATTATGTCTACAATCATAAAAAAATATATATATAATAATAATTTTACCCTTCATTCGTGATATAAACATATTGACTTTGCTTAAGTATTTTTTATAATTATGTTCAATTCTAACAACATTTATATATTTCTTAAGTAGTAAACTTTTTGAATATGAACTATTTGAGTGGAATTAAGAGAGGAATTAAGAGAGTATATGTCACTTTGGAAAACTCCAAATACTCCCATGGTTTGGACAAAGGAAAAACAATCCCACAAAATAGCAATAGATAATGTGCTAGGCCATAGATTAAACGCACACAACGATGGCCTAATGATGAGTATTACTCATCGGGTCTGTTTGATTTGGCTAATGGGAAGGTATTTATTACTTATAATTTATCGTAAGTTATTTTTAAAACGTTTGATTTGATTTATGAAAAAATAAGTCATAAGTCATATGCAAGTCACTTAAAACACATGTGAGGTTATAAGTTATAAGCACAAAACCTTGTATATAATTCTACTTTTCAGAAACAAGTAAGCCGTATTCTTTAGTGAAACTTTTTATATTTCGAGATTACCCTTAATAATAATAATAATAATAATAATAATAATAATAATAATAATAATAATAATAATAATAATAATAATAATAATAATATTATTATTATTATTATTATTATTATTATTAATAAATAGTATTAATATCAAATAATAATAATAATAAATAATACTAATATATTGTAATAAATAATAATAATAATGAATACTATTAATAATAAATTACAATAATAGTAATAAATATAAAAAATAAAAAAATAATACATAAAAATATTAATAATAATAAATATAATATTAATAATAAATAATAATTTTAATACATAATAATATATAATAATTATAATAAATAATAATAAATAAATATTATAACAAACAAATAATAATAAATAATGATAATAATAATAAATATAAAATAAAAAATATATATATTAATAAAAAAAATATTATAAATATACTATAATAAATAATTATAATGATGCAAAGGGCATTCAATGACGAGGGTATTTTAGTTACATATTTTAATTCAGCACTTTTTCAGCAATCAAACAAACAATCACAATAGCTTAAGACAACTCATTAGCACTTCAAAAAATTAAATCAAACAGTATCAGTTCATGAGTCTTCAGTAATAAGTCATCAGTCATAAGTTATCAGCTATAAGTCATTGGTCATCAGTTATAAATTATTTCTTATTAGCTAAATCAAACATGCCCGATATCGTCCAGTAATTGACACAATATCAAAAAGCTAGTCGAAAATGGGGAAAATTATATTCTTGACCATTTGTACAAATTGAAGATTATCGATTTGACCAATGTATTTCTAATATTCAAAATCTGATCAACGTACTCACAATTTGAGTACGATGTGGTCCATGCAGTTAACACTTCATCCAATTTTTTAACGGTCGTTAATGTCTCATTCAATTTTTTAACAGGGCTGTTGACGTAGACTATGTGGGTCCCTATCTCACATAAATGACTGCTTGCGTGGACTATGTGTACTGAGTTGTACCAAAAAATAAAAAAAAATAATGAAATTAATATTTTTTGTTGGAAAGTAGTAATTGAGTATTAATAATTTTTTGGATAAATATATATTTTTTGAAAAATAACATATGATTTTTTTGAAACTAATAAAAAATAATAGAACTATTTTGAAATTAATATAAAAATAATCAAAATAATAGAATTATTATTCAGAATTAATATTCAGTTTTCTAAAATATTATAATTATTTTTAGTATTATTTTTAAAATTAATAATCACTTATCTACCATCGCATTGATCCGACCCCACTGTAAAAAACCAAAGCATTTCGAAACGAAAGTAAGCAGATCTCATGTAATTTGATAAAATATTATACTACAATTTTTATTTTTTTTCGTACAACTAAATACACATAGTTCACGCAAGCAGCCATTTATGCAATATATGGGCCCACATAGTCCACATCAGCAACCCTATTAAAAAATTGGATGAAACATTAACGACCGTTAAAGAATTGGATTAACCATTAACGGCAAAGACTATATCGCACTTAAATCATTACCACGTTGGTCACATTTTGAATATTAAAAGTACTATAGTCAAATCGATTATCCCCAATTTATACGATTATCAAAAATATAATTTTACCTCGAAAATGTGAGTACTTTGAATGCCAAAACGTCACCTTTTGTTCATAAAGGGTACAAGGGAAAAATAAAAATGGGGAAGGGTTCATTTTAACCTAAAGTGAGAAGGAACACTTTTTACCGAAAGTGAGAAGGATAATGTAACACTTCAATTCAGAGTAAGGACACTATTGAGGTTCAACTTTAACCCATTCTTGTGAGAAAGTGAATAAGATTTCAGCCCTATTTAGAGAGAATAATAAAAGGGGTTTGAGTAGTAGAGACGAGGCTTCACAAAGTGCGAGCGATTTTTTTCTACGTCCCTTTAGGATACCAAAATAATAAATAAATAAAAGGGTTGTTCTTAATTTTAAGAGAGAGAGAACCAAATATTATACTATCTCTGTCCTAAAATAATTATCATTTTAGCAATTTGCGCACAAATTAAGAAAACTTACATAAAAATTGATCTACCCTTATTTAATTTCATTTATTGTAGACAAATTGCATGAGTATTTTTTTTCTTATCTCTTAACATTCCTCTTTAATGAGGGTAGTAAATAAGGGCAGTTTTAGTATAATATAAGCAAATATTTTTAAAAATCATATAACGACAATTATGTTGGGACGAAAAAACTTTATTAAAATAACATTATTTTGGGACGGAGGTAGTAAATCATTAATAAAAAAGTCTTCAGGCTTCAAAATACTTTGGAACATAAAAAAAATTGTTATGATTGAAGAAAACAAAACGGAATAGAATTAACACTTCCAAACAAATATTTCCTTCTTATCCAACTGATTCAGGCTAACCAACAAATATACTATCTCATTAAAGAGTCAACTTTTTATTTTTAAAAGTCAGTTTGTGATTAAATCAAATTAAAATTTAATATATTTTAATTATATTTTCGAAAATAAAATTTCATTCGCTAAAAATTACATGAAGAATACTATGAATTACATCTTTTATAACTTTGTAAAAATAAATAAATTTATGTAATTTGTTGGTCAACTTTAATTAAGTTGACAAAAGAAAAAATGGACTCTTTAGTTGGAACGGAGGGAGTATAAAATATATGGAGTAATCGTTTGAGTAAGCTAAATAAAAAGAAAATTTTGAATTTTTGACCATCATATTATCTAAGAAAATTTTTTTTGACCATCGTATTTTTAATCTTGTAAATGTAAACATTGTGCTCTTAATTTTGAAAGTATTAAGATTTGTTTAATTTTTAACAAATTTATTGATGCGGGTCAATAAATCTCAAGAATTTTTTTTTTAATTTTAGGTATATGGTAACCATTGCAATTCATTTTATAGTTTAACTATTTATACAATTGGTCAGATATATAAACTTAAAAATATTAAAATTAAATTTATACTCCCCCTGTTCTTAACTATTCATTCTGTTTAATTGGGTACATGACTTAAGAAAAATTTACTCCAATTAACTCTATAATTTAAAAAATATGATAATTTTTAAAAACAGACAAAAAAAAAAAAGAAAGAGGATAATTACAGTATTTAGGAATGAAAGTAATCATTTTAAGAAAACACGAGATTATGGATGTTGCGGGAAAAAGAAAACGAAAGAATAATTGGATAAAAGTGATGTGGACAGTCTGACATCTCGAAGAAGAAAGGTGTCGTGTGTAGTGGAGGGTGCCAGCTATGTATTTTTTTTAAAAAGAAAAAAATATAGAATCATGTGACCTGCCGCCATTTCCCACATCTCCACTCCGACAGGCTGGTTCCTATTGTTTTTTCATTTTTTGTACTACTGGGCCCACATCTCTCTCTCTCTCTCTCCCCCCCAAACTACCAATAATTTTTTCTTATAAAGTACTCAAGCTAGTATGCCAGCTTGAAAAACCTACCGCCCACGCTGGAACTTTGTCCTAGGTGGAGATGGTGACTTCTCAACTGGTTACCATCGTGGCATTATTTAATTGGATGAAAGCTTAAAAATAAGTAGTTTAGGTTACTAAAATGTGAGTCTGATGGAGGCTGAATTGTTCAAATCCGGCATCCTTAAATTAGAAGGGGCTTTGACTTTAATAGAGAGAAGTTAATAGAGATTTTTTTGTACTACATAGTGTATTACTCCATCTCTTCCTAGGCTTTCTTTCTTCTTTTTTTTTTTTTTTTTTTTTTCCGGCCATTTTAAAAAAATTATCTTGTTTACAATTTTTTAAAAAATAAAATATTTTTATCATTTTATCCTTACAATTTATACCCTTTAATTTACTCCCTCTGTTCCAGCCAAAGAGTCCACTTTCCTTTTTTAAAAGTTAACATGTGACTGAATCAAATCAAAATTTTACACATTTTACTTATGCTTTAGGAAATAAAATTTTATTATTTAAAAACTATTTTAAGAATACTATGAATTGCAACTTTCAAAATTTTGTAAAAATCACTAAATTTATATTAATTATCGGTCAAACTTCAACTAAGTTGACCGAAAAAAATCAAAACTGAACTCTTTGCCTAGAACGGAGGGAGTATGAGACTCACAATGAAACCCACCCCTAAACTATTGCACCTATTTCAAATTTCAAAATTATTAAAAGAAAATCTAGTAATCATGATTTTAATTTCAAAAAGTAACTTTTTTTTAGAGGCAAAAATAGAAAATCACACAAATACCAATATTAATAATTGAGTTAAATATGTTTTTTTAATCAATGTGTCGGATCAACCTAGACAATAATTTAGGGATGGAGGGAGTATTTTTTATTTAAATAAAATATTTTAGATTTATTTATGTAAAAAACGTTTTTACCTTGAGATTCTTTTAGCACTCTATTGTACTTCAAAAATTAATTTTGGGCTTTCAAAATTTAAAATATCCTATAAGAAAAAGGTAGGTACACCCTTAATTAAGCTTCTTTATGTAATTGCCATGTGTAATATGTGTTTATCCCAAGTTAATCTTGTGCTTTCTTCCCCCTTCACCATTCTATAAAACAAAATAAAAAATTTATTTTCAAATTTTCACAAAGTTTTTTATTCATGCTTCCTAAAATAAGTGTTCTTTATTATTTTTATATGAGTTTAAAAAAAGAAAGGTTGAATCTATGTAATTTATATTTAATATCCTCAAAGTATTACTCGGTGATGTTAAATAATAAATCTCTCCTTTTTTTTATCGTACAATTAATAAATGTATTATAAGCAATTTACCTAAGAAAACCTTTTTAGAAATAGAAAAAGAACACTTATTTTGAAATGTCTCAAGAAGGGATATAGAACACTTATTTTATAAAGGAGGGAGTACCGAGTGTGTAGCGATTTTCGTGATTATAATTTCGTAATTTTGATTATTTTTTTGTAATACTAATTGAAATAAAGTAAGAAAAAGTTGGTATGACCAAAAAAAAAAAAACAAAAAAACAAAATCACAAAATCAAAATGACTAAATTTATCGCAATGAAGAAAAAACCCGTGGATTCCATACGAAGACTTTCAACAATGTTGGCAAAGGATGTCAGATATGTTACACTACTGACATGGAAACTATGTGTCCAAGTACATCATGTACTATTTCATCGAATAGGTTGAATTAACGTTTGTGTTCGGTTATAGTACGAGTTTGTGATCCTTATTACAACTTACAAGAAAACCGACAAATATTAACGACGGTGTTATCAAGAAGACAATATACTTAAATGTGACCGATAACATATTCAAATTGAACGGATTTTGTTCCAATAGACTAAAGAGAATGATTAGGATAGACTATATTTACTTTGTCCAGAAAAGAAATGGATGTTTCAAAGTTTTTGACCTCGAAGAAGATGGATGATTTGTTTGGACGTACAGAGTTGTTCTCGAAAACGTAGTATTGGTTTGTTTATGTTTAGTGCGCAGACTAATAAATGTAACTTGGTCGCTAATTAAGCTAACTTTAATGGATAATGCACAATTACTTTTAACGATTTGATAATCTCTTTTCTTTTTCTTTTTCTTTTTCTTTTCTAGTAGTGCCCTTGTCTTTAACAAGTGTACTAACCACAAGGGAGATTAGTGGAGTGGAATCCTTTTATCCTTCACAAGTTAACCAACGTGTGCATTTTTTTTTAACACCAATTACATGAAAAGTTATTCCGTCCAAATCTCTCTCCAAAGTGTCTTAGAAGTTCTCAAGCGGTGGCCCACTAGTAGAGTTGAAGCGCCACAAAATGTGATATAATAGGTTCAATCAATTCTCACAACCCTTAAGACACCAAAAAAAGAAAGTGTCATAGAAATTATTGTCACCCTTTCAAAATAAATGTTCTTGTTTTATTATGAGACATTCTAAATGAAGTAAATTTTTTTTTTTTTGCTCTTTTAAATTTTTTTATTAAATTAATTATTTATAATATCTTTTTTAGTTACTTGATATAAAAGAATTGGTTTTATTCGGAGAGATTTGTGAGTTCCTAAAGGATATGTATGATGGAGCTGTAATGTTAATTAGGATTATATCGAAAGAGATTTGTGAGTTTCCAATTATCATATGATTACAACATATAAGGATCAGTCTTAAGCCATTATTAATTTATTTTTTATTATTATTTTTTGGCTTTGATAATGGATGAATTAACTAAACATATACAAGATGAAATACTATGGTGCATATTATTTGCTGATAACATTGTTTTGATTGATGAGACGAAGAATGAGGTTAATGATATATAAGCTAGTAAAGTAGAGAGAAAATTTAGAAGTCAAATACTCTAAAATAAGTAAGAGCAAACAAAATATAAGGAATATGATAAAATGAGTAATATCAGAGATATTTAAGTTAGATGATCAAGTAATGCCACAGGAAAAAAAAATCTGATATTTAGAATCGATTATTAAACAAGATGACGAGGTAAAATGAGCTGGGTGAAATGGAGAAGTGCATCCGGAATATTATGTGATCGAATTATACCGATAAAGTTAAAGGAATGTTTTATAGGATAGTCGTTAGACTGCAATTTATGAACCGAATGCTAGGCATGTAAGAAAGAATGCATCTGAAATGCGAATGTTAAGATGAATATCTAGTAAAACTAAGAAATATATAATTAGAATTAAACAATGGTTAACTTGACCTGTAGTCCCTGAACTTTTGAGTTTTCTACTGGTAGTCTCTATTTTGAAACTTGTATATTACTAACCCCAACTCTTTCATTTTTACACGCTACTAGTCCCTACGGTGGATGTTGTCAAATACATGTCGTTAATTTATCATGTGCCCTCCACGTGAGCCTTTTTTTAAGGGCAATAACGTCATTTCACGTCATTTTCTTTTCTTCTTCTTTTCCTTGTCCAAATTAATGGGTCTCGGTTTCTCGCTCCTAACTCACTCTCCCCCTAGAAAAACTCACATTGGAATTGGAAATGGAGGAGGTAACCAATTTTCTTCTTCTCTTCATCGTTGTCGTCGTCGCTGCTTTGACTTGTTCTTTGGCCTTGATGTTAGGGCTAAATTTAACGTTGTCTTTTTCTTCGACAGAGGTGGAACTGATTTTACTAGTGGCTTCGAAGTAGTGGCAGAAGCCGACTCCAACATCTTGGCTTGGTGCTGCTCATCGTTTTTCCATTTTTTAGGCATCATTCGACACTACTAGAAAGAAGGGTATTAGAAATGGAATTATTAGCGACAAAAGAAAGAAATTAGAGACGATTTTCGTAGCTAAATTAGCAGGCTTTTAAATTAGCGATAGAAATCCTTTCGTCGCTAAATGAAGGAATATTTAAAAAAAATATTCCTTTTGTTCGTCGCAAAAAATCGCATAAAAAATGCGGGAGCATTAGAGACGGAGTTGGCATCGCTGATTAATGGCTTCGTCGCTAATTAGCGACAGAGCTTCCGTCGCTAATTACCATTTGAAATTAGTGACGGAAGTTCCGTCACTAATGACCCTCGATTTCAACCCCCATTTCCCCCCTTTCTCATACCCCTTCCCCAGACTCCCCCCCTTCCCAAAAAAATAAAAAAAATGACACACACTCTCTCTCTCTCTCTCTCACACTCTCATCTCACGTTGCTTTCTCTTTCCCTCTCTCTCTCTCTCTATTCTCTTCTCCAGCAACACCAACCACCGTCGTTTCCACACCGCAGCTTCCACCACCGGTAGGGGTGTTCAGTATTTGGTTTCATCCGAAAATCAAACCGAAAAATCGATCATCCGAACCCAACAACCCGAAACCGAATTTGAATTTGGTTTTTGGTTTGGTTTAGTTGGCAAAACCGAATTCGAATATGGTTTTTGGTTTGGTTTTTTATTTTGCCTTTCAAACTGAAAATCGAATTAGAAAAAATATAATAAAATTAAATATATTATTATTAGTTATATAAATAATTAATATCCATAATTATTGTAATGTGTAGCAGAAATAACACAAGTGACAACTCAAACAAATTTTGTAGTTGTTTAGTGACAAGAAAGGTCAAACTAATGTGTGGAATCTAAGACTTCTTTTAAGTTCGAGTGAATAAGTATATGTAATCTTACATTTTTAAGGATATTATGTAATTTTGTTAAAGTTTTAATCTTTGTTTTGAATTTTTTTAAATGATAAATATTTAAACTTTGAATTGGATTGTAGTTTTAACATTTGTTTGGTTAAAACCGAAAACCGAACCGAACCAAACCGAAAATCAAAATTGAATTTGGTGTGGTTTCTTGGTCTTTTATTTGGTTTGGTTTTAAGGTTGAAATAACAAAAACCGAACAAACCAAACCGAACAACCCAAAAATCGAACCGATGAACACCCCTAACCACCGGCCCTCTGCCACCGCCACCTACCATCTCCCTCTCACCCTCTCTATTCTCAGATCTCTCTCTCTCTCTCTCTCTCTCTCTCTCTCTCTCTCTCTCTCTCTCTCTCTCTCTCTCTCCGCCACCGCCGTCTCCCTCCCTCCGCATACTCCCCATTTCCAGTCATCCCTCTCTCTCTCTCTCTTTCTTTCGTCTTCTCTCTCTTCTCTCTATTCTCTCTATCTCCATTTCCTCTCTGCCGGAACCACCAGCGACCATCGTTGCCCCTGCGCGGACCACTTAGCACGGTAAATCTCTAAACTCTTTTTTATTTTAATTATTTTAATTATTTTTGTTTTTTATCGTATTTTTTTGCCCTAGTCAATCTACTGCCGCCACCACCGCCGCCACAGCCCTGTGCCTTTGCATTTGTAATTTGAACAATTTTTAGGTTTTTTTGTAGTTTTTGTAATTAATCTGTATTTTGCATATATAATTTAAATTGTGTGTAATGTATTTGTATTTGTAATTTTTTGTAATTAATCTGTATTTTGCATATATAATTTAAATTGTGTGTAATGTGTTTGTATTATGCATGGATGTATGTTAATGGTGAAATTATTATGCATATATATATTTTTGTAATTACTCTATATTATGCATATATATTTTAATTGTGTGTGTAATGTGTTTGTATTATGCATAGATGTATGTTAATGGTAAAATTTTTATCCCTAACTATTATTAAAATTGTTAAAGTTGAATAACTTAACGTTGTGTTATTGCAATCATGTTTATTTTACATTAATGTTATTTCTTATTTCTTAGAAATATAAAAAACTAATTGTAATACGTACTGATTATAGGTGCGTACACATGGTGCTCATGTGCGATTTCCTGATGTATTTGTGGGTACGCACATCGGGTAAGATGAATCCAGTCAGTGGGTACGCACATGGTGCTCATATGCGATTTCCTAATGTATTTGTAGGTACGCACATCAGGTAAGATGAATCCAGTCAGTGGGTTGATGCTCGAGCAGAGGCTGCGTATGTAAATATTAAAATTATTGTTTTCAATTGATATGACAGTGTTTTAATATTTGTCTTTTTTTTTTATGACAAGTTGAGTACGAGAGGATTATCAGGGCGCAGTTGACTGAGGGTCAATTGGAAAGGATTGATCCTAACAGGAATGAGTTGAGCCAACCATTATGGGAGCAGATCACTTCCATAGGACGGGAGAAGTGGGGTGATAGGGTCTACGGGATGAGCGCATATGGGGGATTCTTGCACGTGTCAACCATGACTTCACGTATTTCTGGATCGACAACACGAACTGAGGCCCAACTGAACGTTGACCAGAAGCACGTCATTTCGAGGTTGGAGATCGAACTCGCTCAAATTCGAATCCATCTCGCTGACACCCGACAGTCTGCGTCCCTGATGCAGGCCACCCTAGATCGATTTTTTCTAGCACATGACTGATCCGTCATGTGCCGATCACGTGCCTTTGGTTAAGGGTATTTTTGGAATTTCAAGTGCAAAGATATTTTTTAATACTTAAAACAATATATTATTTTCTCTTTCCCCCCACCCCCACCCCCATAACATCTCAGCTCCCATCCACATGCTACATCATCTCCCCAACCTCCTGCGTCTCCATCAACGTAGCCGTCTCTGTGACGACCCGAGTCCGAGATTCGATGTTGAACCCCAACTCGGAGCGCCAAACCGAAGAAAGACTAAATAAAGCGAGCCACAAAAGCTCGAAACCAAAACCAAAGCGGAATACTAAAAACAAGGCAGGAGTAACGAATGAACTTGAGCCTCAAAGCTCGATTTACAAAATCCCAACAACATAAATATAACCTCCACGGCTAAACAAGCGCCGGAGAACAACAATATCAAAATACCACGAGACAACAAGCTCGGGAAAAGTACTAGTAAAATACCAACGGGCACACGGCCACAACAACTAGGAAGCTGGAATTATAAAAGTTATACAACCGGCACGACTCCACAAGTCGGCACCAAATACAAGAATAGAAAATACAAGAATCTCTACCCGACATACTAAGTTTACATAACTCAGTTTAACCCACGACCTCACAAGTACATGAAATAAATATAAAATACTAACTAAATACAACTAGAGGATCTTCGAACTAGGGCCTCACTGCGCGAAACATATCCCGCAACTAAGGAAAACAAATATGGAAGGGATGAGTCGAATGACCCAAGAAGCTACTAATGAAACAATATGGCATGGCATTATGCACATAAGGATAACGGAAAATAAACGAGGTTGTAGCACATAAGACAACCAACCCTATACTCACGAGAGGCTCGAGCCGCCAACCGTCATGCACCGGTTGGAGACCACGACCAACATTCGTTCATATAGGAAGCACATAAAATGTAAATGAACACATAAAGGTGGATACGGTGGATTCGAGGTACACCTCCGAAATCCCTTGAAACACTTCCGACCTTATCGCTCCATGAAGCCGTAGTAAACGATCATGCCGCTCCACGGAACGTAAGGATGCCTCTGCTGCTATCCCACAAGATAATAATAACAATAGATTCTGCGCCACTGCTCCGAAAGCCATAATAAATAATCGTGCCGTCGATCTTTGGACACATCTCTCAATACCGAACATAAAATGTAGATAGATGATTGTCTTCGCTGCCGTACACAAATCACGAGAGGACCGGTGCTCGTATCCCAAGAAAATATATGTACCCGATCGCGTCAAGCACGATCTACAAGTACCCAACGATAAATGTACCCGATCGCGTCAAGCACGATCTACAAGTACCCAACGATAAATGTACCCGATCGCGTCAAGCACGATCTACAAGTACCCGTGGTGGACCATTTCCGTATCCACGTCGACGTATCGCTCGATCCCCTACGACCCGAGACAATACGGCTCTAGCCACTTATAGGTATCACAAGGGACCGGTGTCCGTATCCCAATGCATACAAAACAATGTCGACAATGCACGCGCCGTTTATTCCGTTCAACCGTGGGACTAGAGAAACCCCTACCGTGGCCAACGGTAGGGCGAGGCCTGTATTGGCCTTCGGCTATTACGAAGCCCCCGCTCCCATAACCGAGCGTCAATACACCTCCAATGCACATATGCCAGCTGGACTCTATGCAATGCACAAGTAGATGTTTACTCATGCCAAACTAGTCTAAGTGTGTTCTATTGAATCACAACTTAATAAACCAAAACGTGATGTGTTCTACTGAATCACAACCCAAAGAAATCAAACCATAATGTGTTCTATTGAATCACATACTAAATCAACATAATGTGCTTGTAAATACTAAACACACAATCAATCATCAAAGTAGGATGATTGTCCTATTGCTTACTAGAACAACCACAAATACACCAAATCACTTTAGTCTGCCATTGCTAGACTTAACAATCATCATATATGTAAGCCTACTCGTACTTACAATCATAATTCGATACGCTACTAACACGTACAACTTAAGACCTCTACGGTATTCCACGGTCACAATACACTCCATCTCATGTATGTATAATCTACCTCATTTCCGTCGTATATTAGATATATTACGACTCCCTACAAGTCACATCGCCCGAAATGGAACGATACCAAAGGCGTGTCATACTACCTAGAATATAACTAACTCGAGATCCGATGATTGAGACTGTTCGTCTCATATGAAATGTCGCGTACTATGGGCATCACTAGACGATAACACTTAAGGGAGACCAACGTGGATAATTAATCCCTTGCTAAGGCGTAAGGTTAAGTCAACGATTCACCGCACACCATAGTCGGTAATGTTTGACCAAGTCAACCCAAGTCGAGTTCCATCGGGTCATGATGTCAATAATTCGTCATCCTACATCGTAGGAGACTACAATACAACCAATATAGGTTTATACTACACATTACTACATTACACGACGTATAATCTTTACGTCTTATACAACGCCGCTAGAGTTGGTCATCAATAACTAAACCTCGGATGAACCATAACATTAACCTTAGTTAACGGTGTCAACCAAAATAATCAACATTCGGGGTATATGTTACCCATATAAATCTCACGAGTCATCGTGAGAGTTCTAACGATAAAAATCTCAAAGGACTACACATGCTCAATAGAACTAAATCAAGTCATCGGCGACTATAATGCCGGAACCCAACTATAACGTAAACCCACGAGTCTGTAACTCGGGAAACAACAACAATAATCACAACCCAATCTCGAGGAGTCTCTACTACTCGAAGACAACAATCGTCATAATAATAGCAACAACGGGTACACAATGAACTCCACAAGTCTCTAGTATTCGGAGACCACAAATCAACCACAATTCATCTATACACGTCATTTAACATGCTAGAGTATCACATTGCACAAGTATAGCATGTAGGAGTTCATATGCACATAGATAACACGTAAACATCGCGATACTACTCTACGATGCTCAAAATCTAAGAAAGAGATTAGTAACTTACAACACAACGCAAATCCTCCACGAATCCAAGGGCTTCGGGTGGAAATGTACTCTTCTACGACCTCTACGCCGCTACGGAGTCCAATCGACGTTCCCAACTCGAACCAAGCTTGAATCAAGCTTTCTCTCTCAAAACTTCACTTTCTCTCTAAAACGTGGGAAATGAGATGAGGTGGTGATTTCTCAACAGATCGGACGATCCATTCGGTTGGAAACGTTCCCCTCGTCGCTAGCTACGCTCCGGCGAAGACGGCTCGCAATTCCGACTCCGAACGAACGAGATATCGCGAATTCTTCCTCTTCTCTCTCTCCTTTCTCTCTCTAGACTCTCTCTCTCTATTTTCTGGTTTGGGGTGAGAATGAGGGAGAAAATAGAGTTGGGTTTTATTATTAATACCATGGGTAAGTGTTTGGTCCAATCCGGGTTTGTTTGAGCATTTTAAACCACTTAAAAACACGAAAACCGAGAAAATACGAAACCGACGAACAGGACGGGCGGGCGATCGCCCGCCTTAAACAGGCGATCGCTTTGTCTTCGGACTCGGGCGATCGCTTTGTCTTCTCCGGGCGATCGCTTTGTGTCCGGCTTCTCCGAACTCTCCGAAAATGCTCAAACACCCCGAAATGGTCCTAAATGATCCCGAAGTGATTCTAAGTCTTTGGGAAGGTCGAAATACTCGAGAAAGGTTCCCGAAAGGTCCGGAAGCAACGCTAGAAGTTCAACGTAACATTCACGCAATAACCATATAAAGGTTTGAGTACCAATTGGACCATACGAGACACCCGGAATGAGTCGGCGTGCGAGTTAACGACAAGATCAACGTGATCATTAGTCGTGAAGAAGTCTTAACCAAGGTTAGGTCAAAGGGATGGGGAAAATGAACACGTACACGGATGTTAATCAAGGTCGAGATAGTCTTAAATGAAAAAGGAACAAAGCGCAACTCACCACGAGTTAAACGCGGTCAAATACGGTTCTCGACTCAACATGTCACGCTTAACAAGCATGACACCTCACTCTCCGAGGGTTTTAAGGTTGATAAGAAATGATTATGAGTTAACCAGGAAGGAAGTAAGGTCGGGGTGTTACATCCTCTCCCCCTTAAAAGAATTCGACCGCGAATTCAAGGATCAAACGTTCACGGGGAAAACATATATCACAACAAGGCTATACCATAGCCTATGCAATCATAATTCTACCGATAGAGAGGGAAAGTCCAACGAATAAAGGGAGTTGGTCCAAGTTAGAGGTCATCAACCTCAAGTAGTGTACGCATGCGAAATATCTAACGAATTGATATAATTTCGAGACGTGAGAAATCTCGGGGTTTCATTACGAGACCAACTACTGTCTCCAGTCAAGTCCAAGTTCAGAGTATACTTCAAAGTGTCATACTGACTCCTTTCGAACACATACCACCACCACGCTTCCGCGCGCTAAACAAATCTCCACTTCCCGTGGTACAACTCTGAACGATTACTCACGGGAAATCCCGCGATCAATTAAGTTCGGGCTAACACAACCTTAAGGTTCCAAGGTTACACGTAGACGTCCTATCATCAAGGAAATAGGCTTGAATCAAAAGGGTGCAATAAATGCAACACCTCGGAGTCACGCGAGTCATAGGACTCTGTCGTGCATAACGATACTACCGGCTACACCCAAAGCCGACAAAATAAAGGGTCAACGAAATCGCAAGTCAACATGCTCGCGATGCAACTACTCACGTCAATGAGTCACAGGGTCAACATAAATAATAATAAGAGTTTTAAACTCTAAATACATTCAACGGAGCGGATCGGTATCATTGGACACCAACACCATATACTATACGTGCTACTCGAAACATAGAGTGTAACACACTCTCAATGATTACATCCACAGGTCAACTACGAGATATAGTATTCTAACGAACGAGTACCCAATCAGAGTACAAAAGGTAGTCCGATAACAAGGAGACAAATAAATAATAGAATAAGTCACGATGAACATGACTCTTACGGATTCAATTACAAGGTCTCACCTCTAACCTTGACTCGCTCTATTAGAGTCTTGGGTCGGTGCAGGAGGGTTCGGTGGGGACACTTGCTCCACTCGGGGTGTCTCACCTAGGGCCACATTCAGTTGGTCCTCAAGTTCTCTCAGTTCTCGCAGTGCGTGTCTGAGTTGAAATACGGTCGGATGCATAACTGACATCCTTGCAGTCTTTCTAGTTCGCGCCATCCTGCTACAGGCATACAATAGAGACGTTAAATCTCTAATGGGAAGTGAAACACATTAAGTGAATCAACGGAGGCATACTTATCAATATAACGTTCTAAACTCTCAACCCAACACATATAACATGCATGTAGGGTCCTAATGATAACCATCTCACTATGCCAAAGGGCACATGCGCAAGGTGGCACGATCTATTCGTATCGCAAAAGTCTATAAGGCAAGATGAATTAATACAATGTATCCAGTCTACATCACGTCGCATACAATATAGAAACCACACGCTCACCGCCGAGGTGACAAATCAATTCGATACCTCTAAGGCGAAATAAACATATAACACACGTGACAATATACAAGTCACAAGGGCTAATAGCATACCCGAAATACTCATGTTCAACTAAGCACAACGGCTCAGACAATATCAGATCAAATCAAACCAATACACGAGAAACGATACACAATCCAAACACAAGGTACACAACTTGTTCAAGCATACTATTCCATTTACTTGTCCATTCCGGTTGGTAATAGGGTCAGACAATTTCTATCTATCATGCTATCAACTTAGTCTTGACGAATATCTCTTGACAACCAAATCAGGGGCCCTTCTGAAGTGGCTTCAAAAGCTACCGTCACTAGGGCGTTAGGGATAAGTGATTACAAATATGCCCTTAGAGTCGGTCTCATGCACATAAGTATCAAATACAAGCAAATGCACCTGTGTGACACAATGTCTCTAGTATGCACAAATGTCGCATTCCATGATGTGATATGAGAAAATAAAGTGTCTAGTACGTACGGACTTATACACTCGCACTATCGTAACCCGACACTCCACGATAAACACTAGTGGATTCGTGACCCGAATCTCGGTCTTCCACCTCCATTTCCTCAAATGATCACTAATATCAAGCCTAAGACGTTCCCTAAAACCTCTCGACTATACTTCTCAGAATCAACAAGACAACCTACAATGGTCAAATCTCGCTACTAAACTTATCAAGCGACTCACACTTAGTCATCAACATTCTAGCGAGAACTTACAGCGCACTCACTGATTTTCCAAGAAAAACAACCGACTATAACCGTTAGTCTCCGCTCTCATGAGCGTAAGAACCTAACTAATTCAGTCCTACATGGACCATCACTATAATTTACCAATATCCAAGGTAAACCTAACACAAAACTCGACGTTAAACGCTAAACCCAATACCCAAATCACCTAAGCCGAGGATCCTATCTGGCGGACTAACTTAAGCTCGATACCAACGTGACGACCCGAGTCCGAGATTCGATGTTGAACCCCAACTCGGAGCGCCAAACCGAAGAAAGACTAAATAAAGCGAGCCACAAAAGCTCGAAACCAAAACCAAAGCAAGGAATACTAAAAACAAGGCAGCGGAGTAACGAATGAACTTGAGCCTCAAAGCTCGATTTACAAAATCCCAACAACATAAATATAACCTCCACGGCTAAACAAGCGCCGGAGAACAACAATATCAAAATACCACGAGACAACAAGCTCGGGAAAAGTACTAGTAAAATACCAACGGGCACACGGCCACAACAACTAGGAAACTGGAATTATAAAAGTTATACAACCGGCACGACTCCACAAGTCGGCACCAAATACAAGAATAGAAAATACAAGAATCTCTACCCGACATACTAAGTTTACATAACTCGTTTAACCCACGACCTCACAAGTACATGAAATAAATATAAAATACTAACTAAATACAACTAGAGGATCTTCGAACTAGGGCCTCACTGCGCCGAAACATATCCTGCAACTAAGGAAAACAAATATGGAAGGGATGAGTCGAATGACCCAGTAAGCTACTAATGAAACAATATGGCATGGCATTATGCACATAAGAATAACAGGAAAATAAACAGGTTGTAGCACATAAGACAACCAACCCTATACTCACGAGAGGCTCGGCCGCCAACCGTCATGCACCGGTTGGAGACCACGACCAACATTCGTTCATATAGGAAGCACATAAAATGTAAATGAACACATAAAGGTGGATACGGTGGATTCGAGGTACACCTCCGAAATCCCTTGAAACACTTCCGACCTTATCGCTCCATGAAGCCGTAGTAAACGATCATACCGCCGCTCCACGGACTATAAGGATGCCTCTGCCGCTATCCCACAAGATAATAATAATAGATTCTGCGCCACGCTCCGAAAGCCATAATAAATAATCGTGCCGTCGATGCCGGACACATCTCTCAATACCGAACATAAAATGTAGATAGATGATTGTCTGCCGCCGTACACAAATCACGAGGGACCGGTGCTCGTATCCCAAGAAAATATATGTACCCGATCGCGTCAAGCACGATCTACAAGTACCCAACGATAATGTACCCGATCGCGTCAAGCACGATCTACAAGTACCCAACGATAAATGTACCCGATCGCGTCAAGCACGATCTACAAGTACCGTGGTGGACCATTTCCGTATCCACGTCGACGTATCGCTCGATCCCCTACGACCCGAGACAATACGGCTCTAGCCACTTATAGGTATCACAAGGGACCGGTGTCCGTATCCCAATGCATACAAAACAATGTCGACAATGCACGATCGCCGTTTATTCCGTTCAACCGTGGGACTAGAGAAACCCCTACCGTGGCCAACGGTAGGGCGAGGCTGTATTGGCCTTCGGCTATTACGAAGCCCCTGCTCCCGCAATAACCGAGCGTCAATACACCTCCAATGCACATATGCCAGCTGGACTCTATGCAATGCACAAGTAGATGTTTACTCATGCCAAACTAGTCTAAGTGTGTTCTATTGAATCACAACTTAATAAACCAAAACGTGATGTGTTCTATTGAATCACAACCCAAAGAAATCAAACCATAATGTGTTCTATTGAATCACATACTAAATCAACATAATGTGCTTGTAAATACTAAACACACAATCAATCATCAAAGTAGGATGATTGTCCTATTGCTTACTAGAACAACCACAAATACACCAAATCACTTTAGTCCGCCATTGCTAGACTTAACAATCATCATATATGTAAGCCTACTCGTACTTACAATCATAATTCGATACGCTACTAACACGTACAACTTAAGACCTCTACGGTATTCCACGGTCACAATACACTCCATCTCATGTATGTATAATCTACCTCATTTCCGTCGTATATTAGATATATTACGACTCCTACAAGTCACATCGCCCGAAATGGAACGATACCAAAGGCGTGTCATACTACCTAGAATATAACTAACTCGAGATCCGATGATTGAGACTGTTCGTCTCATATGAAATGTCGCGTACTATGGGCATCACTAGACGATAACACTTAAGGGAGACCAACGTGGATAATTAATCCCTTGCTAAGGCGTAAGGTTAAGTCAACGATTCACCGCACACCATAGTCGGTAATGTTTGACCAAGTCAACCCAAGTCGAGTTCCATCGGGTCATGATGTCAATAATTCGTCATCCTACATCGTAGGAGACTACAATACAACCAATATAGGTTTATACTACACATTACTACATTACACGACGTATAATCTTTACGTCTTATACAACGCCGCTAGAGTTGGTCATCAATAACTAAACCTCGGATGAACCATAACATTAACCTTAGTTAACGGTGTCAACCAAAATAATCAACATTCGGGGTATATGTTACCCATATAAATCTCACGAGTCATCGTGAGAGTTCTAACGATAAAAATCTCAAAGGACTACACATGCTCAATAGAACTAAATCAAGTCATCGGCGACTATAATGCCGGAACCCAACTATAACGTAAACCCACGAGTCTAACTCGGGAAACAACAACAATAATCACAACCCAATCTCGAGGAGTCTCTACTACTCGAAGACAACAATCGTCATAATAATAGCAACAACGGGTACACAATGAACTCCACAAGTCTCTAGTATTCGGAGACCACAAATCAACCACAATTCATCTATACACGTCATTTAACATGCTAGAGTATCACATTGCACAAGTATAGCATGTAGGGAGTTCATATGCACATAGATAACACGTAAACATCGCGATACTACTCTACGATGCTCAAAATCTAAGAAAGAGATTAGTAACTTACAACACAACGCAAATCCTCCACGAATCCAAGGGCTTCGGGTGGAAATGTACTCTTCTACGACCTCTACGCCGCTACGGAGTCCAATCGACGTTCCCAAACTCGAACCAAGCTTGAATCAAGCTTTCTCTCTCAAAACTTCACTTTCTCTCTAAAACGTGGGAAATGAGATGAGGTGGTGATTTCTCAACAGATCGGACGATCCATTCGGTTGGAAACGTTCCCTCGTCGCTAGCTACGCTCCGGCGAAGATGGCTCGCAATTCGACTCCGAACGAACGAGATATCGCGAATTCTTCCTCTTCTCTCTCTCCTTTCTCTCTCTAGACTCTCTCTCTCTATTTTCTGGTTTGGGGTGAGAATGAGGGAGAAAATAGAGTTGGGTTTTATTATTAATACCATGGGTAAGTGTTTGGTCCAATCCCGGGTTTGTTTGAGCATTTTAAACCACTTAAAAACACGAAAAACCGAGAAAATACGAAACCGGACGAACAGGACGGGCGGGCGATCGCTCGCCTTAAACAGGCGATCGCTTTGTCTTCGGACTCGGGCGATCGCTTTGTCTTCTCCGGGCGATCGCTTTGTGTCCAGCTTCTCCGAACTCTCCGAAAATGCTCCGAAACACCCCCGAAATGGTCCTAAATGATCCCGAAGTGATTCTAAGTCTTTGGGAAGGTCGAAATACTCGAGAAAGGTTCCCGAAAGGTCCGGAAGCAACGCTAGAAGTTCAACGTAACATTCACGCAATAACCATATAAAGGTTTGAGTACCAATTGGACCATACGAGACACCCGGAATGAGTCGGCGTGCGAGTTAACGACAAGATCAACGTGATCATTAGTCGTGAAGAAGTCTTAACCAAGGTTAGGTCAAAGGGATGGGGAAAAATGAACACGTACACGGATGTTACAGCACGGTCGAGGATAGTCTTAAATGAAAAAAGGAACAAAGCGCAACTCACCACGAGTTAAACGCCAGTCAAATACGGTTCTCAACTCAACATGTCACGCTTAACAAGCATGACACCTCACTCTCCGAGGGTTTTTAAGGTTGATAAGAAATGATTATGAGTTAACCAGGAAGGAAGTAAGGTCGGGGTGTTACAGTCTCGGTCACCTTCTTCCTAGTAGACTCCACAGATTTCACCTTTTTATTGGCATGCTGAGCCTTCTTCTGCTTTCGGAAGTCGCCGCCGTCGTCCAACAACTGATGCTTTCTGGGGGGAGGGGGCTAAAATAGCCAATTGACGCAAGTCTTAGGACGAATTGAAGTTGTAAGGGTCAGAATCGAAAGACCAGTGGGCAGTTGAATCTTCGGAGGAGAAATAGAAGCCATAGATGTCTTCTTGGGGTTGGGAGAGGGAAAGGGAATTGTCGAAGCCAGGGTCAGAGACGACGTCGTTGAAGGTTGTTAATGGTGAGTCGGAGTCGGAGTAGCTGCGGGTGAGGTTCTGCTGCCCGGTGACCGTAGGTTCTAACGATGATGTTGAATTTCTCCAAGCTGTTGAGAAATTCAAAATTCTCATATGTAGAGAGCATAAATTCGGATAGTGGGGGAAACAAATTGGGGTACGGGGTAAAATGGAAAATTAGGTAAACGGGAAGGTTTCTTTCTTGATTTGAAGATTTTAAATTTGTAGATCCTCTCTCTCGTTGAAAACCTTCCCGTTCTTGGGGTGTTGGGGGGTGTGGGGAAGTCGAAACATAGAGAGAAAACGGAGGGATGTGGGCTGAGATGTTGTGGGGGGAGAAAAGTTTTTTTTCAAATTGAGTATTTTTTGAGTTTGGTGGTGGTGGTGGGTGGCGGTGGTGGTGGTGGTGGACTGGCAGTGGTGGTTTCTTGAATTATTGGCCGGAGAAGATGGGTTTGGTGGTGGTAGTGGACTGGCAGTTTGAGAAGATGGGTATTACGACCTTTTTTTTTTTTCTTAAAGTCTTGCACAAGAAATTATATAAATACCTTTTAACCAAAGGCACATGATGGGCACATGACGTACTTAACGGAAAAATATTAACGACATCTAACAAAAGGACCAACCGTGTTTAATTTTCATAGTTAAGGGACTAAAATTTGAAAAATATTTGTTAAAGGACTAATGGTAAAATAGTCCATAGTCAAGGGACTAATGGTGTCATTAACCTTTTTTTTTTTCTTCTTAAAGTCTTGCACATGAAATTATATAAATACCTTTAACCAAAGGCACGTGATAGGCACATGACGAACTTAACGGAAAAATACTAACGGTATTCAACAAAACGACCAACTGTGTCTAATTTTCATAGTCAAGGAACTAAAATTTTTTAAAAAAATTTATTAAAAAACTAATGATAGAATAGTTCATAATCAAGAGAGTAATGGTATCATTAACCCTTTTTAACTTTTAAGCCAATGAATGAAGGTGGGGAAGGAGTCAAAGTTGTGGTTGGTTAGCTTATTCAAAACGTAACCAACTCCGCTTCGCGTAGACCCTCCCTCATAGTTATTCCACCCACCCATCCAGTCACTCGCCTTCACAGTAACCTTTAATCATCGCTTATATGAAATCATCGCCAATCTTCCCCACGCACTATTTCAATTGGGTAATTGTGATTCGTACTTTTGGTTGTCCAATAAAAGGGGTTCCCGTTTGTTTAAGTCAACCATTATTCTTGTTTATTAATTACTCCACAGAAAAAAAAGGCCAAGAAAACCTAACATGAAAAAGAAAGAGAAGGAAATTAATGATATAAAACGATATCCGTTTACCAGAAAATAACGGCATTTTTCATGCTGGATCAAGGCACGTTTTTAAGGTCAAGTCCTTTTTTTTTTTTTTTTTTTCCCAAAGTAGATGAAATTATGTTAATTTAATTACTAATTTCAGAAAATAAAAAAAATAATTAATTTAAAATATTATATTATTTTTAAAATTTTTTTAATTAACATTTACTATACCTGCTACTTAAACCATACTGTAATTAGTAAACTAGATTAATTGTTGATTCTAAAATTATCAAGAAGATTTTTTATATTAACGTCCATATAAATAATTAAATATATAAAAATTTTATTAAGTCATATTACATTACGTAATGCTATGTATGGTTTATTACTATAATTATATGTTCAGTTAAATTAAATAAACTAGGTCAATATTTTATTAAATTATATTAAAAATGAGAGTATCAATTTATGGTTAAATTCAGTGTTTCCTTTTTAAATCAATTATTATCAATAGGACAATTACTTTGTTAGCCTCAAACTAACGGAAGCTCATGGAAGAGATAACACTAAGACATGGCCAAACATTTTTGAAGGTGGCGCTAGAATTTAGCCAAATTAGAGACGGTACAGTGTGTTACTACATTTTAGCCGTTAAATTTTTAGCGGAGTTTTGACGGTCAGATAGTTTTTTGGATCTTTTTCGAAACATTAGTATATAGTTAATCACACAAATTACAATGAACGGAGTTTTTGAACACAAAATATAAGTTGGGTAAGTAACCTTGCCATTATCCCTAATTAAATTTTTGTTTAATTTTTTTGTGATGAAAAGGCATCGACATTTAGCATGTGGTGGAGACATAGTGGTGGGCTACTTGAGCGCCACCCTCTTTTTAGTCATTCTCATGCCAGCTCCGTTGGAGAGTGTACGACTTTGTCTCATTTTTGTTTATATCTTTTACTCCTTTAATTCCACCCAAAGAGTTAGTTATAATTACAAAAATACTTAAATACAATTAAAATAATCTACAACACAAGTGTAGGGTAAAGATGAAAAATTATAAAAATTGTAAGTATATAATTTTATGAAAGTGGAGTCTTTAAGCGAAACATCCAAAAAATAGTATAGTGGACTCTTTGTATGGAACGGAGGGAGTATAATATAATAATTGATCCATTTAATCAACTGTAAGAATTTTGTTTTCCAGAATACTATGATAAGAATTTTGTTTTCCAGAATACTATGATAATTGATCCATTAAATTTTGAGGTTTTCTTATAACCAAATTATTTGTTAGTCCCATGTTCCTTGAATCTATCGTTGAATTATCAATATCTCTACAAACAATAATTTCCTCATAATACATTGAATTATTATCTTATAGTCATTCCACAATGATTAGGAATGCCACCATTAATTCAACATGAGTGATCAATTAGTGTCTCATTGAGTTGGGCATAGATGTGCCTTAAGATAAACCTTTATTCATAAATGGAGTAGTAAGGAGTTAGTCTAAGTAATAGCTGAATTTCGTAAATAAAGGAAAGAGATTAAGAGACATATCCCCAATAATAGCTAGAGTCGATACCATTAATTAATAGCATCCCTTCCCGTAAGTGGGGCAATCACCATGGCTATCCATGATATTTACTCGAGTTTGATTCTTGTAACTAATACTTTCATGAAATTTCTAAAGTCTTAACGGATACGTAGGCCAACGTTATTAATGAGATTCCATGAAACTGATTATATAGATTCCTAAAGCCTTCAACTCCTAGCATTTGGTATGCCAAAAGTTTATAACAAACTTACATTTGTATCTTCTTTAAGATAGATAAACAATCTAGAAATGAAGTGGCAAAATATAGGCCATTTGAGGTATGAGGGATGAAAATCAACAGATTAAATATATTGAGTAGATATCATATGATTGTTACAAGGTACTAATCGTACGACTATCAAAGTCTACTACTTCTAACATTATAAGATTCCAGAAAATCTAATCATGATATATAATAAGAAAAATAATTTTATTAATGTCTCATCTCATCCCTCAAAAGAAAAGTAAAAGAGGATGAAGAAGAATATATTTGCACATGCCAAGTAGCTAAAGTTTGGTGTACATGTCACCTTCATTGAGTTTACTTGTATTTTCCTATATATATTGAGAATACAAATTAACATTAGTCCATGCAGTTCATTCATCTCCCTATAAAAATTACTCAAAATAATAAAATAATAAAATATATATATATATATATATATAAATTACTCAAAATAAAAAAATAGTCGGCCGATGTCAAAAAACTAAAATAGTAGTAAAATGTTTTAATTTGGAGTGCCTTAAATTGAGAATATTTTTTATTTTCTGAAAACAAATGATCAATTACTGTAGTATTTTTATTTAGGTTTTCAGTAAGGTGCCATTCCTAAATCAACATCATAATTTAATTTTGCATCGATTAAGTATCTAATTGTTGTTAATTGGTAGTTAACTTTGGATTCAAATAAGCATGATTTATAGTGAGTTGTAGCATGCCAAGTCAAAAGTCATAGATTTTAGGTGGGATTCGATCAGCAAAGTTAATAGAAAATTAGACCCTCCCTCCAATGATCGAATTGGAATTATTAATTTCGTCAAAAATTATTATATATATATTTTTTACAAGTCCTAGAAATTTAGTATTACTCCTTAACAACTACACTTATCGATCAAGCTCGATAACTTAAGCGAAATAATTCGATGAATTTGTTGAGTAGTTGCAACCAACCCTAACTTATAATCGATTATATATAACTGCAATCTTTTTCTTAGGTGGAAATTAGGTGTACTTTACATACATGGATTATGTTGGAAGGTTGTTATCCGTCATTAATTCTGGCTTCGCTTCACCTAATTCATAATTAATTAGCAAGATGTTGATCTATCTTAATAAATTATTTATGATCGACTAATTCCTAAGGTAAATTGGTATCTAATGGAGTATTGTTTTAAGAAGTTGTTGTAAAATAGTTTTGCACCGTTCGTACCTTGTCAGATAATCTCGACCAAATCTTTTTGAAATATAATTTACAATTTCATTGACATGAGCAAAATCATTTACCAGCTATATATATTGACCGACACCACCATCTTTGCCACCGCCGGCCATCCTTGAGCCCCCACCATCTCAACCACCGGCCACCACTCTCCACCTTGTATGGGTTGCTAGAAAATTGTCAAAGTCGCGTGGTTAGTCAAGCCAATTGGTAGGGTAAATGTTAAGGATCGACTTTGCCGAAAGGGTGAGCAGGTCTCTACCGCTATCGTATTATTCCATCATGTTCAAATATTTTTTAATCTTATAAAAGATATACCCTCTGTTTCTAAATTATTGTCTTGTTTAACTTTTTTTTTTTAGCCAAACTGATTATTTTTCTAATGAAAATTTGACATGTATATATTTTTTTTCAAAATTATAAAACACATAATTTGTAGTATTTTGATACATGACAATGATTTAGGAACGAAGAGAGTAAATATTAGTATATCAAAAAAACATCCACTTTGATATCACCCTATCCCTAAAATCAGTACTATTACTTTTGTTTTATTTCTTCCTAGAAATATGGGAAACAATTGTTTAGTAAACCATGTATTTTCTAAAAAATAAAAAATAAAGCATATTATAGGTAATATTAAAATGGCATCGCACACCCGCATATATAGCTCTTAAAAGACATAAAAAAAAAAATGAAAGCGTACATAAATGACACATGACTAGTTTTCATATAAACATTAACAGAAATCATCACTAGGCACGGGTCCTCCTAGCTACTTAATCGCTGAGTCACCGTGATTTTTCCTCTCACATTCTCATGAGGCTGGGGTGTGGGGGCTCTGGGGGGAGAGTTTCCCCTTTTTGGAACATTAACAGAAATCATCGCCTTTTGAGCCTTAATGGCATCGAAAATGTAACTCTGAACATTAAAAGTGCAATAATTGTGACCACAGGCTCCCAAGTGCAAAAATGTGTGAAAATTTCCGTTCATTTTTTGGACAAAAAACCCTTTTTTATATTTGATTACACTGAAAATAGAATATCAAACCTAGATTGCAAAAATTAAAACCCTAAACCCAAAATTACAATTATGGTGAAACTAGGGGCTGCTAATAAGCCAAATAAGGCGCCATTGAACTTTTTCGTTTTCAAGAATACAATGAGAAATATAAGTTTAAAGGGATAATGACATTGGAAGTCCCTTGATTATGGCTGATTTCACCATTAGTCCCTTAACAAATTTTTTTCATATTTTTGTCCCTTGATTATGAAAATCAGACACGGTTGGTCCTTTTGGTGGATGCCGTTAGTATTTTCCCGTTAAATCTATCACGTGCCTCTCACATGACTTTGGTTAAGGGCATTGTTGGGATTTCAACTTCATCTTCAACCACACCCACAAACACTCTCTCTCTCTCTCTCTCACAGACACACAAACACACAAACCACCAACCACCAACCTACCTGTATCCCCCCCCTCTCTCTCTCTCTCCTCTCCACCCCTCCTGCCGCCTCCTTCCTTTGTAATTTCCAACTCACATACACTCTTCTCCTAGATACAGTACAATTCCATACCAAAACCGGTGAAGAAAACAAAATACCTATCTATCTTCTGTCCATGGATTCTTTCCCACTCTCAATCTTGAGGAATGCCCTTCCCTATTATTGAAGGATCTTTCTTTAACAATGGCCCTTCAACTCTCCTTTGTCTTAAGGCACTGCCCGAGTAAGCCCAATTACCAAATCAAGTCTGCTGTAAAAAAAAATGAAAGAAGAAAATGTTAATAGCAAAAATAAAACAAATCAGCCCATGTAAGCCATTTGGCCAAATAACAAGTCTACTTTAAAAAGGGAAAGAAAAAACAAAGTATATATTCCAAGTCTCTTACAAATGAACTGGGAAAGTGGGAACAGAAAAGAGCAGACAAAAATCTTAACAAACGAGCATGAACAGGCTCGAATTCAAAAGAGAGAGAGAAAGAGAAAGTCGAGAAGAGAATGAAGAGAAGATCATAACTAGGTTTTGATTAGTGAAGAAAGAAGAAGAAAATTGTAAAGAACTTGTTAAAATTGGAGCAAAGGTTGAGAATTGAAGCTCGAATCGGGTCTTTAAAGTCAAATAAATTGTTTTAGAACTCAATCTTAGGACAGGACCGAATGGTACGGAATTGCCTTCATCTTCAAGTCCAATTTTCTTTTGGAATCATAGATTCGTATTTTAGGGCTTCTTTCTGTGTGTTGGATCATGACTAATATACTGGGTTCTTCAATTATTTGATTGAGGCGTGCATCGGTGCATGATTCCTAGAAGAACATTGGTGTGTGTCTGTGAGAGAGAGAGAGTGTGTGTGGGTGTGGGTGTGGGTGTGGTTGAAGATGAAGTTGAAATTCTAACAATGCCCTTAACCAAAGTCATGTGAGAGGCACGTGATAGACTTAACGGGAAAATACTAACGGCATCCACCAAAAGGACCAACCGTGTCTGATTTTCATAGTCAAGGGACAAAAATATGAAAAAAATTTGTTAAAGGACTAATGGTGGAATCAACCATAGTCAAGGGACTTCCAATGTCATTATCCCAAGTTTAAATTATCTGTGTCAGTTAGTTTGTGTGTGTATCACTAAATTAAAATCATTGCATGAGCTTTAAATTTTATTAAGGCCAAGCGATAATTTAACTTAATAACACACAAAACAGCACAAATGGAGAGATAGACACAATTAGAATTAAATTTTGTACCAGCAAAGGCGACATAAAGTATGAGGTGACCAAAGTCAAAGTGCAGTGGAAGTTGCAGCCAGCCTAGCCTTATATAGCCCACCGGCTTTCTTAGGTTTACCCCTTCACCCGTCCAAGTTACGCCCACTCGGTCATGTTCATCCTACCCTTCCTTTCTTCCTACTTAGGAGGGTCATTAAAATGTCTCAATCTCCAAAAAGTCTCTTATCTGGACTACAAGACAAGTAGAGTAGAATTCGGAATATTTCAGGGAAAGAGAGTGGCAATGATAAAATTGAGGCACTTGTGATTTACTCCTTCGGTCTCTTAATTATTGTCTTATTTAATTCGATATATAATTAAAAAAAATTAACTTAATTATTAATATTAGTATAATATATAATTTTTTTTAATGTTCATGTGAATGTGGTCCATAATTAAAGTAAGGATAAAATTGTAAAATTGATGTTCTAATTTTTTTTAAACAAGATAATTATTTTGAGACGGATAAAAAAAATTAAAGACAATAATTTAAGGACGGAGGGAGTACCTCTTAAATGAAGGCAATTGTGTGTGTGTGTGAGAGAGAGAGAGAGAGAGAGAGAGAGAGAGAGAGAGAGAGAGAGAGATAAAGTTAATTTTTAGTATTTTTTTTAAGAGAGAGAGAGGGGGGGGGATAAGGTAATTTTAGCAATGTGTTACCTTGAAAATTATTTAAATATATATTTTCAAAACTTTTGCGTTGTGCCGTGTTAGGAAAGAAAGACAAAAATTAACATGTGTCCGAAAAACATATATTAAGCTCTTATTTATAATCTGTTTTGTTTGGAGAACAACTTTAATAACATTAAAACTTATAAATACGTAATTCGAAACAAAACTTACAATATTTAGGCTTTTAAAATATATCCTTTAAGTCTGTATCAGCCAAACCCAAGAGAATATCCGTATAGTTTTAAACTCAAGAGTGCAAAAAGTCGCAATGTGTTTCCTTGGCATGTTAACAATTGAAGACTGACTTCTCAGCACTTCCTCATAATCAATTCCAATTAGTAGATAAGGAAAGCGAAAATTTCAAACTCATTAGTTTTTTTTTCTGTTATAAAATAACTGCCACTTTTGTTTTCAAACCTTGAGTTATTCATAAAAGCCATCAATAGATCACCAACAACAAAAAATTATAATAATAAATACTCTTTCTGTTCCTAAATTATTGTCTTACTTTTTTTTTTGTTCGTCCCTAAATAATTGTCGTATTTGAAACTTTCTTATTTAGGACATCACTTTTATTATTTTATCCTTACTTTTTTTTTTATATTTTAATTATCGGCAACATACACATGGATATTAAAAAAAACTATACACTATACCAATATTAATAATCAAGTCAATTAATTTTTCTTAATTTGTGTGCGGGTTAAACGAGACAATAATTTAGGGACGGAGGGAGTAAAAAATTACAAAAACAGAGTTGGAAATAAACTTATAAAAGTTTTCTATTGTGAAACATATTATATGATGAGCATTAAATTGTTGGGCATAGTGTTGAGTATTTTGAAGTATAAAGTGTATGCTCTTTTCAATGCACTGCCCCCTATTGGCAAATAAAAAAGATGAAGACATATTATATGATGAACATTAAATTGTTGGGCATAGTGTTTAGTATTGAATAGATCATCAGATTACATCAGGATAAGGAAGCAATTAAACAAAAAACAGATCAGTCTTGGGGTGGGGGGATGAACCTTGCTCAAGTGCATCAATTAATATGATAGAAGGACTAAGGTGGTTGGTTTAACCCAAAAAAATACTCTATGGTTCTGGAACACCGCATTGTATATTTACATAGTATGTCACGACTAATAACCGTACACTATTACACTAAAATGATTTAAAAAAATAAGGTCTACTTTATGCCGCTTTAAAACTATATTGTGTAGCAATTTGTTCTAGTGCAACACGTAAACACACCAATCAAATGCTCCGAAACCATTGAATTTTTTTTCGACTTAACCCCATCTGTGCCCTCATTGTTGGACATGCTTGAAACTATTAATTTTTCTTTACTATTTATACATTTGCGATTGTCCCTTATTTAATGACAATCATGCCACTGACAATTTTTTGTTTTTATTTTTAATTATTGATGATGGGTAAGAACTAAGAAGACCAGCATGAAACAGTCCTCAAAGGGCAACCCTGGCTATTTACTATGGCCATTATACATACTCATTGCATGTTACTGTATAGTCTGTATTACGGTGCTAACAAACTCGAGTTATTTGTTAAGAATTTATTTATAAAATATTAATCAAAATTATTTTAATTTTAAATTCATAATTATAGATGTAGCAAAGACACTAGTTAACCGGATACTCTTTGTTATAATTGGGTGGCACACCTTGAGAGTCTCTTTTCATATTTGAAACATGCCATTGTGATAGACTTCGTTTTCGAAATCAAGTTTACGAGCGGTTAAATATTTACTTTATCCTCCATATAAATTAATAATAATAATTTTAGAGTTGCAGATATTTGGAATTTTATAATAATAATTACTCTCAGGGATAAGGACAGTAAAGCTCTTGCTACCAAATTTTGACATTGTAAGTAACCACTATATAAATTGAATTATTGTTCTAAGTAGAACCATCGAATATGATGATGGGTAATTGAAATAAAATAGAATCTTGTAAGTTATTACCATATTAGTAGAAATAGTTATAAATCTGACAATATTGATAATCTTATTATAAATAAAAAAGAAAAAGAAAAAGATATCATCAAAATGAGGAGATGAGGAAATTAGATGATGACTAGAGAAGGAAGAGCCAAACTAAAACTGTCTAAAATTGAGGAAACAAAGGGAAGAAATGGCCATGTTTCTTTCATGTGAGGATTGTCCCCCTCCCATGTGCATTAATGGCATTGATCTCCAATAACTGGGACTGGGAGGGAGACTAGCCAGAGGCTAGACCCCTCAGAGCATCAACAATAATACATTTAATGTAGCACACTCTAAAGACCTCGTTTTTCGTTCAAGTTTTACTTTTTTAACATTCTAAAAATAAATTCACTCAAACAAGTACTCTTTATACGACCCCCTCTAAAAATTAAATATCTCTCATCTCAGCTAACAAATCTAACTACTATTATATTTTTCCTCTTTTATTTATATTTTTCCACTACAATTAAAATAAAATATTTTAAATTTTAAATTTTATATACTATGAAAAATACTCCCTCCGTCTCTAAATTATTGTCTTCCTTTTCTTTTTCGTCCGTCCCAAAATAATTGTCTTATTTGAAACTTTCTTTTTTAGAACATCACTTTTACTATTTTACCCTTACTTTTTCTTTTTACTTTAATTATGGGCCACGTACACATGGGCATTAAAGGAAACAACACACTTTTTTAATACTATTCCAATATTAATAATCAAGTCAATTGAGTTTTCTTAATCCGTGTGTCGGGTCAACCCAGACAATAATTTAGGGACGGAGGGAGTATATTGTACTCTCTCCAATCCTAAATTATTGTTTTATTTGACCCGGCACACAGATTAAAATTTTTTTTGACTTGATTATTAATATTGGTACAATGTGTAATTTCCTTTAATACTTATGTGTATATGACTAATAATTAAAGTAGGGAGAAAAATAAGGGTAAAATAGTCAAAATGATCTCCTAAACTATGAAAATTTAAAACAAGACAATTATTTAAAGACGGATAAAAAAATAAGATAATTATTTAGGGACAGATAAAAAAATAAGACAATAATTTAAAGATGGAGAGAGTATATTTTAATAATTTTTATTTTAAAATATTAAACAAAAGTATATTGTGCTCAAATAAAGTGAGAAAAAATGTAAAGAATTTGAGTTACTATTTATGTTAAAACTCGCCCTATATTTAGAAGATAATTTAATTGATTTTAAAGATAGAGGGTGAATTAAAGAAACCACTGTAAAATCAATGAAGAGTTAAAATCTCTAAAACTTTCTAAAATGGGCAGTGGGACGGCACCCACTGTGGACGCCCTCATCTCTCGTTACAAATAAAGCCTCCCCAACTTGCTCTGCTTTTTCCATTATTTCAGATGACTTGTAGATTGGGCCCTTTTATCACTTTTGGTTATAGCTACTTGTCCTCAAAACCTGTAGCTTTTGTCTATTGCTTGGAACACAATTAGAGTGGCCCTATGTCTCATAAACCTTAAATTCTAGACCTGCTATAAATGTTTACTTTTAATACTCCATCCGTCCCTACATTATTATTACTCCCTATTGTCGTTCTTTTTTTTTTTATCCGTTTCAAAATAATTATTTTGTTTGAAATTTTTTTTAGAACATTATTTTTACTATTTTACTCTTATTTTTTCTTCCTACTTTAATTATGGACCACATACACATAAGCATTAAAGAAAACAACACACTTTTTCAATATTATTCTAATATTAATAATCAAGTCAATTGAGTTTTCTTAATCTGTGTGCCGGGTCAACCCAGACAATAATTTAGGGACGGAGGGAGTATTATTTTTTTATTTATTTTAAAATAATTATTTTGTTAAAATTTTTTTTAAGATATTACTTTTATCATTTTATTCTTACTTTTTTCTTTACTTTAATTATGGGCCACATACACTTGGGCATTAAAAGAAACAACACACTTTACCAATATTAATAATCAAGTCAATTATTTTTTCTTAATCTGTGTGCTGGGTCAAACAAGATAATAATTAAGGGATGGAGGGAGTACAAATCTTTGCAACACAATAGTATATAGGAGTATAAAATAAGAGTAATGCTATGGATACCTAAATAGTATTAAATTTTTTGTATCACATCAGCTACCATATCAGTTAACACATTATTTGATGTAAAAAGTATGATACTTTTTAGGTTACTCATAAAATAAAGCATTTACTAGAGTGAATTGGTTGATCATTGGAGTATTAATAGTGCTGAAGTTTTCGTGGATCGCCTAAACTGGAGCAAGTCTAAGAGATGTTGATTTCAAGTTCAATTTTATGGGGTCACCTTGAAAGGCCGTAATTTTCAAAGCGTAAGTCTGATTGACTAGTATGAGTACTTTTCATTTGCAGGTATGCGAAACCAAATTAATTTACCGAATATAGGAAATGAACAACAAAACGGAAGTCTTCGTGTCCACCCCCTCATCGTTAGTGTGTTTTGAGGTGTAGCAGACGTCTGTCTCTCAGGATACATCAAAGAAACGAAACATAGCAAAGGGGCTACTCAGTTACACATTGGCAGCGTTAAAAACAGGAGGGAGTTACATTCTGGTGTTAATTTATGGAAAAAAATAGCAAAACATAGGCTAGACTAAGTGGCTCGATTTAGTTCGACATTTGTGTCTGCAGGTTGCGAATGAGTCCAGTGGACCGTAGCCTGACAAATCAGAGATTTGCACCATCTGCGGGTGCGCGTGAGAGAGAGCCTCTATGCTATACAAATTTACTCTTTATAAATAAGGAGTTTGTATATAAACTAGCTTAGCTTTCGCTTTCTTTCCAATGTATGATAAATCCAGTTTATCCAACTCCAAACTACATACTTGAGGCATTAATATCTCCATCATTCTAACATTATTTTGGACAAATAAATATATGATTTTGATATTCTTACGGAATCAAAAACACATTTTCACAATTATCTTTATCATTTGACAAATAAACCACTAAGAAATTCGTGCCACAAGATGCACATCCCTCACTTTTGTACAATTTTTCCAACATTTATTTGTGAAGGAAATAATGAAATCAATTTTAGCCTTATATAACACTGATCTCTTTATTAACAATAATAACTGTGGACAGCGATTTTTGTAAGTTTCATCATTGATAATATGCTTGATATTTTAAAAAATGATTCTCATTTAAAATTCTAAAAATATGAGGTATTTTAAAACAGAGGGAGTATGTGCTTTTTCAGAATACAGCAGGGGACAGTTTAAGTATCATAAACTTGTGATAGGCATGTTTAGAGGAGCAAATTTTCCACCATTTCTTTTTCTTGGTAGGGTCTTTACTCTATTCAAGAATATAGCCAATCAATTTTCAAGAAGAGTCGCACGAATTTTGCCATCATAAAGTAGTGAGTGGATCGGCATGTTTGGTTGTGAAGAAAGCTTAATTCATATTTTGTGGATCATTTCCATTTTCAGATATGCTAATCTATTATTTTTAAATTGGTTGCTACGGAGAAAATATTCAATGCACCATATGACATGTTTAAGTAGTGCACCACAATTAATAGTGGCACACAATGTAGTGTCAAAGTGTTTTAAAAAATTGAGGTCCACTTCATATTACTTTGATAGGTCTTGGTGCACCATGTAAACATGTTATGTGGTGCTTGAGGACCCTGAAATAATTTCTCGACTGCTAACCATCCATAGTAACAACGTCAGGAGGTAGTATTCCCTCCCAAAATTCATAATGGTGTTTCTACCAGAATTCCTCGACTCAGTTTGAGTGTGTGTTTGATATTGTGATTTAGTGCCTTGATTTTAAAATTTTGAATTTTTGTTAGTAATGATTAATCTTCTAATTGGTCTAAGGAAATGATCCTATGTTTTGAGTAAAATCAAAAGAGTATCCTTCCATTCCATGTTGGAGCTTCGTCTAAAACAACTAGTGACTCGTGTGCGAAAATAGTTTCAAAAAGCTTAGTTATGGTTTTCATAATCTAAAAGTACGAAAATATTATCGTAGAGCTTATTTATGATTTTCGCAATTAGAAAACGACCAAGTGAGTTGGGTGAGAAAATATTTTCAGAAATCTAAAAATGAATAAATGACTTGACTTGGGTGCAAAAATATTCTTACTTCTTACTCAATTAACTATAGCCATCAACCGTCGAGTTTGGGCCTAAGTTTGTTGCAATATACTGTACTTGGTTTGTGGAAATAGCCTTTGGTATCTGTATAGTATATAGGCTTCTAAATGAGCCCAAGTAATCAGTTAGCCAACTGGTTGCTTGATTACAGTCTTTTGGGCTTGAATCAGTTAGCAATTAATGACTCTAAGCCTTTACAACCCCAAAATTTACATTTTGAATACAAATTTGGGGTACATTGGTCTCAATTTTTTCTTATTAAACAATTACACATAGGGAGTACAATGTCATTTTAAGGTTACATTTGACATGTTTACCTTTTTTATTTGTGGTATATATCAAGTACAGTCTTTTGACCCAACAAAACAAATTATATGGCCTTTGACTAAAATTAACACAAACTTTCTATAATACCCCCAAAGCCTTTAAAACCTAACTCAGTCTCACTTTCTCTCAAATCTCGGCTTCCTCTCTCAAAGCATAGTCGTCTTCCTCATATCGTTGTCGTCTCCCCCTCCCATCTCCGACCACATAGTCGTCGTATTCCTCCGTCTCCGATCACATCGTCTCCCTCTACTGCCATGGATCTGGTAAGTCTTCCTCCGTCTTCCTCCCACCACCATGAAGCCCTATCTTTGTCTTCCTCCGTTTTCCTCCCATCGTCTCCCTTTGAATCGGTTAAACGATCCCGTGAATCGTTTAAACGACTCCGTGAATCGTTTAAACGATTTGTTCGAACGACCCTTGAGTCGTTTCAAATACCCTTAAGTTTTATAAATTACTTGTTTAAACGACTCATGGGTCGTTTAAACTATGTTTGAGTCGTTAAAAAAAGAGAGGGTATTTTGAGGTTTTCAAATAAAAAGAGGTCATATAAGTTGTTTTGGAATAAGTTAGGCCAAATAAGATGTCGGGGGGTTTGACTAGGCCATTTGTGAAGAAACCCCTTTTTATTTGGGCATACCACAAATGGTCCCTGTACTTTTTGGTTTTTTGTGATTGGTCCTTGTACTAAAATTCAAAAAAATTAAATCCTTATACTTTTCAATTTTTTCGCAAATGGTCCTTCCATCCAATTCCATCCATTTTTTGCCGTTAAATTTGAACATGTGCCTCGCACGTGTATTTTTTCAAGGGTAATATAGTCATTTCTATTTAAAAAGTACATGGACCATTTGTAAAAAAAAAAAAGAAACTAATGCTTTTAAATTTTTTTTTTAAGAAAAAATATAAATATTTTATAAATAAATATATCAAGAATAAGAGCAATGCTATGTGAACCTAGCTAGAATATAAATATTTTATAAAATATTTTTATTTTTTCTTAAATTTAAAAAAAAAAATTGGTTTCATTTTTTTTGTACTTTTTAAATTTTTTTACAATGGTCCCTGTACTTTTAAAATAGAAATGACTATATTACCCTTGAAAAAATACACGTGCGAGGCATATGTTCAAACTTAACGAAAAAAAAAAAAGGATAGAAATGGATGGAAGGACCAATCCCAAAAAAAGGTTAGTACAAGGACCATTTAGGTCACGAAAGGACCAATCGCAAAAAACCCAAAAAGTACAGGGACCATTTGTGGTTTGGCCTTTTTATTTTTGGAAAAGACATGATTTAGTAAAAATATGAGAATTGCTATTAACACCCTTAAACCTCTAAGTATACCCCCTCATATATTGCAAAAATATCATTATAAATTTAAACTTAAATGCACTTATGTATTATTCATTTTTTAGTTAAAAAAAAAAGGAAAAAGATTAATTACTGTTCGGCAGCCCCCTACTGAACACAACTAAAGCTATTCAGTAAGGGGTACCGAACAACCATAGTGATGTTCGGTTAGGGGGTGCCTAACACCACTATAGGTGTTCGGTCATACAGTGCCGAACAACTACAAAAAAGAAAAAGAAAAAGCAAGCTCATCGATCAAGGCAACGATGGAGACATGAATTCATACATTTTTGGAAGTGCGTTTTGTTAATAACGTGTTTGTCTCTTTAATTAAAGTTATAATTTGATTTTTGTGTAATTAATTTATATTCAATGAGGAAATGATGAAGATATGAACATGATGAAGAATGAGGAAGGAAGAAGGAAGGAGAAAGGAGGGAAGAAGGAAGGAGGAAGAAGAAGGAAGGAGATGTGGGGGGAGGAGGAGAGAGAGAGAGAGAGAGAGAGAGAGAGAGAGAGAGAGAGAGAGAGAGAGAGAGAGAGAGAGAGAGAGAGAGTAAAATAAGAAAATTAGGGGGTTTATTTAGTATTTAGATAGGTTGAAAATTTAGGAAGGGGTGTACTTAGAAATTGGTGTACTTAGAGACTTGTGGGGGTATTAATAGCAACTCCCCTAAAAATATTAATGATAATAATCTCTATTTTCTTTTTCTTTTTAATTTCTACTTCAGGTAAGGTATAGCATAGACAAAATAAAAAAAAAAAGGAAATTATACATAAGTTACCCAATGACCTATATCATTCTAAAGTTAATTTAAAGATAGGGTGAATTAAGGGCCGGTCCCTTTTTAAACATTTGTAATCACTCCAGTCCAGTCATCTTTTTTTAAAACCGAAAAAAGACATTTTTGGGGCGAAAAGACGATTATGCCATTAATGAAAGAAAAACACACGCGCATCAATAATACAAGGCATCGCGATGAGTGATCCAAGGCATCGCGTGGGTTAATCATCGTGATGAGCAACTAAGGCATCGCGATGAGCAACAAAGGCATCGCGATAAGTAACCAAGGCATCGCGATGAGCAACAAAGGAATCGCGATGAGCAACCAAGGCACCGTTTGAATTTCAACCACTGGAGGAAACTTGATTTTCGTTTACCTTTCGGGGGCATTGCCCCCGAACCCCCACGAGGGACGCTGTCCCCTTGACTCTTGCGACCTGACCGGGCAGGTCGATCCCCGTTGCGTTGCCCAGTATACTGCGATTAGCGAATTAAATCAGTTCAATAACATTTCCCTTTGTTTTCGGACAACACACTGTCAAACTCGATTTGGAGCTCAAAAATAGTTTTTTTTTGTAGAAAAATTGTGCACAAATGTAGTACTAAGTTAGAATAACAATATGAGATTGATTTTAAATAAATTTGAAGCTTAAAACAGAGATTAAAGTGGCCAAAACAAACCAAGAACAAAGAAAAACAGGATGAACTCAAAAAATTCGAATTTAGTCAACTTGTGTTTTATACATGGAAATTGATACCCAAACATGTGGAAAGACTATATTAACAACATGAAATCATTTATACATCAATTCGAATCTCAAATTTGAAGCAACGATGTTGTTGAAGGCATTTTAGGAAGAAAATTTTTAAAGTGCCTTTTAGCGGTTAAAAAAAAAAAAGAGTGAACTGGAGAGAAAAAAAGTTTGAAAAAATGGACCGGCCAGCAATTTCTCCTTTAAGATAAGCTCGGCTTTATATCATTCTAAAGTTAAGCTCGGCCTTAGTTTTTGCGGGCTGAATGAACGCTGGCTTATTGCCAATCCAATGAGTAGCCCTAGGGAGTTGAACTTATTTTTAAGACTTCTAATTAAGGGTGATAATGACTGATACGACAAAAATAAACAAATCAGTACGACACGATTATAAATACGCATTACAGTGAAAAATGACACGATATGACACGACACGAAATTAAAAATTTAGTTAAAATAACATTTATTGTGTTGGATGTGATGACTCGATGTCCTGGCAAGAGGACGGCGCCCTCCGCATAGGGCCGCATAGGGCGTCCGCATGGCATACTGGAAACTATGCGGCCGCATAAGACGTGCGCATAAAGTTTCTGGAAACCATGCGGCCGCATAGGGCGTCCGCATGGAATCTTTGGCAATCGTATGCGGCCGCATAGTGCGACCGCATAGCGATGGGTTTTTTAGCCTTTTAAGGGTTTTAGGGTTTCTATTGTATCCATATAAATAGTTGTATACCTAGAACGTTTGAAGGCGGTGAGCCTTTAATAAAATTTCGACAGTCCGTTGACCCCAATCTCTCTCTCTTCTTTGTGATTGATCCTATTATACTCTGTTAATTTGTTTGCTAGTCTTCCACTGTGCGCAACATATTGTTATATTTATGATAAAATAAGATAGATAACATGAAAACACACGATAGTGCGATACGAACACGATACGACAACACGAATTGCCACCCCTAGTTCTAATGTTTGTTCTACAAAGACAAGGAGAAGAGAATATCTTGAGAAGAGTTCTCACACTATTATTTTTTTTTCTTTTCCACCTCTTCCTCCCCCCTCTGAAAGAAGATACCCTCAAATTCAGGATAACATTAGTTAGATAGAACAAGACCAATAATCAAACTGAGAATTGGGAGACCCATCAGGTAGGGTTTTAGGATAGGCAATAAGAGGAGGTGTACGTGAACTCGACTAAACCAATGAGTTTTGTCAATCTTGCCTATGTTTTGCTGTATCTCTTTGGAGTATAAAATGAAATTATTAACTAATAAACGTAATTAATATTAATGACTTGAGACTTGTTCTTTATTGATATAACTTAATAAAATACAAACATTTCCCGTAAAGTAATAGCCACTAATCTGTGGATGCCGGGAGATGAGCGTAACATACATAGTTATTTGGTTGTTTTTTCAAGGAACTTCTTATACCATATAGCAGAATGCTTCGGGTAACTTTTCAGGCCATCTTTATAATCAACATAATTGATGCCAAATCTAAGCGTGTACCCAGATCCCCACTCGAAATCATCAAAGAATGACCACGCGAAGTGTCCCTTTACATTTGCACCATCCCTGAATTCAAATTACAACAACTTCAGTGTTTTTTCTTTGAAAGTAGAGAAAATTGCGGACCGATACAGTTTGGTGGATTTTCAATCGCTTTAATACCCTAATATTTTTTTTTTCAAATTGACAAAAGACACTTTTGTGCATCGCGATGCATTAATTTGGAATCTCAAAGCACTAAAGTGTCTTTTGTGGGTTTAGAAAAAATATAAGGTACTAAAGTAGTTGAAAAATCCACAAAAATGTACCGACCCGAAATTTTCCTTTGAAAGTAATTTTTTCTTGAATGGTTAATGGAAAAAGAACTTGTGTGTACCATTTTTACTATCCTACGATTAATTTTTCATAGTGTACAATTAAGTTCGTTTTCTTAGTACTCACTTAATAGCTTCTTGAAGATACCGAAGATGATTATGGTAATAGCGTATCCTTTGATTATCCATTAACGCTTCTTGAATCGACATTGTACTATTATTTTGGTCGGCCATTCCTGCACAGAAATGAAAAAAACGACCGTTAGACATTAATATCCTCCTAAGGAACAGTTTAGTAGTTAGGATTAAGACTAGATAGGATTAATAAGCCAAATAATGTAAATTGAATTACCATTCTCAGTAATGTAAATTGCCGGATCATTGTACTTCTTCTTCACATAGAGCACGAGATCTTTGATTCCTTTTGGACAGTTGAAGAGCCAAAATAATGGTGTCTGAAAGAAAATATACATTAAAATGTTTCTTTACAAGGGAAAAGTAGGGCCAAATAGGAAAAAAAGAAGATATAATATATATATATATATATATATATATATATATATATATATATAGAGAGAGAGAGAGAGAGAGAGAGAGAGAGAGAGAGAAAACGTACGGGTTCACAAATAGGGATTCCATTTTTGTAAGCTGAGCCACATTGCAGGATAATTATGTTAGTT
This sequence comes from Platycodon grandiflorus, assembly GCA_016624345.1. NCBI lineage: Eukaryota > Viridiplantae > Streptophyta > Magnoliopsida > Asterales > Campanulaceae > Platycodon > Platycodon grandiflorus. Next base: position 929,127 of record JACONP010000362.1, read on the forward strand.
TCTCAATGTATGCTTAAACAAGAACAACTTTAATACTCCCTCCATTTTATATGGAAAATGTACATCAACCGTCCACATCCACTGATCCATAGAATGCATACAACCGCATTCTGTGAACCTAAGCGCGCGGTTGATGTAACCATGGGCAGCTCTAACCCTAAGGCAATTGAGGTAATTGCCATTGCGTGGCTTCAAATTAATCTTCTATCTAACTCCCTATCACACTCTTTGTTCCATTAAATCTCAGCCCTATATATTTTCTTGTAAAAATTGTAAAAGAAGACAAGTTAAAATAACAATGACACGTGTAAGGCTATGATTAAGTGAGACACGGAGTGCGATAGAGAGTGAGATAGAATATTTGAAGCCATTGCCTTGGACTCTCCCTAATATTAGGCCCCATCTTATAATTATATATAAAGAGAGATAATTAAGGGATCATATATATAATATAGTAACTATATATTTTTTAGTTAATCATATATTCACTCCACTTTATTAGGCAGTGAAAAAAGTAAACCGTATTCTTTCCTTTATTAAGCTATAACGACTAATAAAAAATGAAAAGTTTCCATCGTTTGGAAATCAGGAAAAAAAAAAACTTTCCAAATCAACTAAACGTTCCAACTTCCAAACAATATTGAATTTCATTTTTTGACAATATCTATAATGGTTGTTTCGGCTGAAAGAGTTTTTTGTTTTTTTAAAGTTAAAATTAATAAACTCGCATCTAAGATCATGCCGCAAGAAATATTAAATATTGGCAGTATTATCAATTAAAAAAGGAATAGTACAAAAATTAAAATAAAAAAAATTAACTAATAACTTTGCATCTCAAAAGCTAGAAGAGTGCATTTTAAATAAATAAAAGGTTGAACAGTTATAAAACTAATTGAATTAAGCCTTTATTTTATTTTCCATGCACTCATGCTTTAGGCCCCAATTTAGGTAGAGCTACCCATAGTTATGTAACATTACTTTTTTCATCTATATATATATATATATATATATATATATATATTATTTTTAGACAATAATACACATATTTAAAGGCCCTTTTAGATGCATTGTCTTATGTTTTACTATCCACTTTGTACTATTTTATGTAATTAACGGGTAGTAATTAATGCTCCACTTCTTTTAAATTAGTTTATCTTGTAAATACTTTATTTGTAGTTTGGATAATAGAACATTTGTTAATTAATGTTCATTGAAATCCTAGGTGACCAAAAACATTAAAATAGTCAAAAATAGAAGGCTCGACAATAAATATGAAATGGAGGCAGGGCCGACCCAAGGCAAGGTCGACTGGGCACCCGCCCTGGGCCCAAGTTGAGAGGGGCCCAAAATTGTTTGGACTATAATAGTATTAGTATATAAATAGGTGAAACAAAGATACTACATTACTACTCTGTTTACCCAAACCGGCAAAGTGCAAACCCAAAGGCCAAAAAGTATTCTGTGTAGTTTGTTTTTGTTTTTGTTTTTTTTTAAGGCAGAATTTCAAAAAGAAAAAAAAGACAGAACGCTGGAAGAAGTCTTGGACGACGCGCCACTTTGTTGACGCTAGGAACGGTCATCTTCAGTCTCTTGGCTTCCAAGTTCCAATTCTAAATTTGAGTCTCGAATCTCGATCCATCTTTACCTCTAAAATTCTTCGTAGACTTCATTCAATCAAACATTCTAACTGATTTCACCCAGATCGAAGAAAAAATCTTGACAAACCATTGTAGATCTATTGTTCATTAGTTCTAAGTTTGAATTTTTTGAAATTATTGGTAAGATTTTACTACTTGTAAAAGTTTTTATTTTATTTATTTTTTGGGAAAGTTACAATTTTTATTGTGTGGGTTTTGCCGTTTAGAATTTGATCTCTTGTAATTTTCAATTTTAGGTCTGAAAGTAGCTATAAATTTTAATGGTGAATGGTGAATAGTGATGCTATAGAGTTTAGACTTTAGAGAACGAGAGAGATTTCATCATATTAAAGTTGTAAAGGTGAGTTTGTGTGAGTTGTGACTGTTCGTGAGTTGTGACTTTGTGTGTTGTTCTTGTTTGAAAATTAAAAGTGATATTGACTTTGATTATTATATAAGGGTTTTCTTGAGTATGTTATGACTTAAGTCACTTTTGTATGGATAAAAAAATTGATAATTAAATAAGGGTTATTTTTTTAACTTTGTCCCGGGCCTGTAAAATGCTAGAAACGGCCCTGAATGGAGGGATCGAGTAATAAATGGAACAAAGTTAACAACATATTGTCAAATAACAAATAAATCGTTTGAAGGTGGTAATTTGAACTTACATGAAATATCAGCATGGGAGTCAGACGAGTAGCTGATATTAACGGTCTTGGCAAAATGCCTATGAGATGCATAACTAGTTGTATAATAATTTAATCCAACGAAGTCTGTCGACCCTTTTAGCAGATCCGATTGCACTTTAGTGAATCTAGGCAGTCGGGGCCCCACGTAAGATCGCATTACGGGTGGGTAATCTCCGTATGTAATTGGATGCATTAACCTAAACAAAGAGCGCTCAGCCATTTTCTCCTTGGTGACATTATCAAACACAAAGACGTACAATAAATCAATTGACATGTCAAATTGTTAAGTAACCAACTACTTTAAAAGCTAAGCTGTTAAAGAGGGTCTCAACAATATATATCAACACTCTCCCCACACGTATGACCAGTCCATACATGAAGACAACAAGGGTCACATGTGGACGTGTCACACGTATCACAGGTGTTGTCTTTATGTATGGATGAATCATACGTGTGGGGGGAGTGTTGATATATATTGTTGAGCCCCTTTTTAACAGCTTAAGTTTTTAGAGTAGTTAGTTACTTAACACAAACAATAGCTACACTTACCAACCCAATTGGAAATCATGGACTCTATACGAAGCATTGAGGTCCGCAGTTGATCGAGTCCTCGGCTTGTGCCAATCAGATGCAAGAGCAATTCCAATCTCTCCCTTTTGAGATACCTGCATTCATTTTGACGAAGTAATTACCTTTATAAATGCCTCTTAAGTGTATTTTCTAGTAAAACAAGACATAAAATTTGTCAATTCTGAAATAAGAACGAACCTGATACTTTTTCCTGTAAACTTTTACGGCAGCAGCATGACAAAGAAGTTGGTTGTGTACTACAATGTAGGGTTCTGTTGCGGAGTTACCCTTGGTACAGTTTCCAGCATAGTCAGAGCATCGTCCTGGTGCAAGGGTCCCTCGATCATATCCAAATCGAGTAAATGTTAATGGTTCGTTTAAGGTTATCCAGTGCTTCACTCGATCACCAAATTTTTTGAAACAAAGGTCTGCGTAGTCTCGATAATCGTTCCTATAATTCCCCGTTTCAAAATGTACACAAATTAACTAATAACATGATTATTTCTATTTAACAGAGCATATGCAATTAATCACATGTATATATAATTAGAACATACACAATGTTAACATTCAAGAATCCACCGTATTCATCTTCAAGTGTTTGTGGAAGATCCCAATGGAAAAGAGTGACAAATGGCTTGATGCCTGATAATACAATGACACAACTCAGTATTAACACGAGTGCTTTGACTGTACGTAATCTCCTTAATAAAATTAATATAATTACTGCTGGATCCCAATGGAAAAGAGTGTTTCGAATGTAATCTCCTTAATTTAATTAACTTTTGTCTATGAAACATAAATATAAAAAAAAATTAGTTCTTTGTTCTAATAGATTATGTTCGAAACGTTTAATAATTAATAAATATGTTATAATTAAAAAAAAAAAAACTTATAGGAGAGAGAGAGAGAGAGAGAGAGAGAGAGAGAGAGAGAGAGAGAGAGAGAGAGAGAGATTTACCTTTGGATATGAGCTCGTCAATTACGTTATTGTAGAATTTGATACCTTCATGATTTATTCCTCCATCAATCTTCCCTCCTACGAAAATAAAAAAAAAAGTAAAGGAAAATATAAAAAATACGTAACTACAAATAATCCCAAGGAAAAATGGGATAGATATATATATATATATGTATGTATATGTATATGTGTATATAGCTATATATGTATATCTGTATATAGATATATATATATATATATGGGGGAGTATTTAATGGTTACTTTTTTATTTATACCCATATATATATACGTGTATATATATATATATATATATATATAAATGTGTGTATATATATATATATATGTATATATGTATACGTGAATATATATATGTATATGTGTACGTGTATATATATATATATATATATATATATATATATATATATGTGTGTGTGTGTGTGTGTGTGTGTGTGTGTGTGTGTGTGTGTACATATACAATATATATGTGTGTACACATAAATTCATACTAGCAAGATATTTCATACTAACAGGAAAAATATTTGAAGTTTAGGTATTTCTGTTTTTTGAATTTTCAATACAGAATTTTAAAGCAAGTATCTTACTGGGTAATATTCTTGGCCATGAGATGGACAATCTGAAAGCATCCATTCCAACATCTTTAATCATACTTATGTCCTCCTGTTATATTATAGTATCCCTTCAGTTTCTTACTTGCAACGAATTTTTTCCAAATAGAAAGCTATAAAAAAAGAAAAACCAAAAGTAAATGGCTTTACCTTGTAACGATGATAAAAGTCTATAGCCACATCTCCCGTGGATCGATCAGCAATTTTCTCTGCCAAGGCTTGCAATATAGTTTTGTTACAACATTCCAACTCGAAAAATATAATGTTAAGTTTGTTGAGACATTAAACTCAAAGTTAAGTGGTCGGCTCTAACCACTAATTAAGTGGACTATAATTCTACAGACTTATTAGCAACTGGCTAGCACTTGGGAAATCATGAACTAGATTGCTTTTTATTATCAGCAAATCATGCGTTTCCAAAGTTTTTTCAGCCTTTTCTCAGATCAACACAATATTAACAGTTATAGTAACATTAGCTTTGGAAAATGGCAATAGTTACCCAATTATATATAGTATTAAAACACACACACACACACAGATTAAACCTGGATGTTGGTGAACGAAGGTATCCCATATACTTTGGCCTTTACCACCTTCGTTTGCCGCACCTTCATACTGTTTATAAGCAAAACCATACATCAGTATACGATATAGGAGATCCAAAATGATCGTATCTTTACCGAATCATGTAAAAGCATAATCTGTTAGAGATCGAGAGACCCGACAAAGTATACGAAACTTAACAAGAAGTAAGTTACCTGGTATGCACAAGAGGATGCTCCAAACACAAAGCCATCTGGGAAGCTGCTTCTGTTAAAAGAAGTTGGGATATGGATTGCCAAAATAAGCTGTGTCTCCCTAAACAAATTTGCCAAAATAGCAAGAGCCGTTAGAAGAAGAAAGGATCTATCGGGCATTGCCATGGCCAAATAACTTGTCGGGCTATGCATGTCTTCTTCCTTACTCATCTCCTTTTATAGAGTATTATTCCCTCCGTTCCAGTCAAAGAGTACACTATATTATTTTGGAATATTTTACTCAAATGGTCAACTTACAAAAATTATGCCTACAATCTCCATAAAACTTTCAACTTTACCATTCACATGTGGTACAAACATATTAACTATGCTAAAATATTTTTGTAATTATGACTAACTCCAATACTACTTATATATCGCTTAATTATTAGACTTTTCAAACGTAGACTCTTTGGGTGGAAGTGAAGGAGGATATGCTTAACCTCAATAATTATCTATGAGTCGTAGATTAACTTGTTCTTTTAAATTGATAGTTGTGAAAGTAGTTATCTATAAATTTTCCAAGTTGAATAAATAATACTCGTCCTGTCTTTAGTTGATCAGTGTCCCTTTTCAAATAAGAAAATTTACTTTTAGGTAATTTTAGTAAGTATATATACATGAATTGCCTTAATGTCCACACTATAAAATTGCAAGTACACATTCGGACATGCTAGATAGCAATGTAAATTTAATAACTTCATGTAAAGAACACTCATTTAGAGACAATTTTTCCAAAAAAAGGTACACACTCCATTAGGGACGGAGGGAGTAATATCAGGAATTGGCTGTTATGTCATGTCTTGATCAACCACGAGAGGCACGAGGCCATTTTTTGCCAACAGGTCATTCACAATTTGTGGATGAGAAGAAGCCTTAGATGCATAACCATTGTTCTTTTTAAAACTTTAAATTAAAATTAAAAGTCAAAATTTTCAAATGAAAATTTGACGTATGTTTTTTTTTTCTTTCAAAATTATAAAATACGTAATTCATAATACTTTTTGTGTTTTGTGATTATGTGCTTTATGATTTTGAAGAATAAATAAAAAAATTCACGTCAAATTTTCATTTAAAAAACATCCAATTTGACATTAAAAAGCCTAACATGGCCCTTATCTAGACTTGGAGGGAGTACATTGTTGTTAGAAAAATGTAAGCGTTTGTTTGAAATATATACATATGGTGAGAAATTCAGGGTTACATCCTTCTTCTATAAAAGAATAATATCTTCTCTATATATTTGTATTCAAGTGTGATTATATTTGGTATATTCTCCCTATTAGTTAGCTCTCGTAGTTACTATTGTATTGTAACTCTTCTCTTAGTTCTTATTGTATTAAGTTAACTTGTAACCCAAGTATTGTAACCCTATAAATATATACTCCAATCAATGGAAATGTTATGTCATTATTCATAAATATTATTTATTTCTACATGGTATCAGAGCTTTGATTCCACAAACCCTAAAACCACTAAACTTTTGCAACCCTACACCACCGCCCCCTCCCTTTTTCCTCCCCTTTACAGCGGCCATCACTGCTCGGCATCAATGACTTCTAGCACAATCACGTTCTAAGACCCCACTGACTCCATCAAAACCTATCAAATCATCAGCATCTCCAATCACAACATCACCAAACTCACCCCCACCACCTATCTCACCTGGAAACTCTAGGTTAAATCCACACTCATTGGTTATGATCCACACTCATTCTCAACCTCTCTTCACAACAGCCTCAGCTCAACAACCAAACAGCTCACCATCTCACTCTAATTCTATCCAAAAGCCATCTACTCTATCTTCTCTATCGAACCATGTCTGTCTCTCTTTTACGGTTCCACTTTTCAATACGACTCTTTCTAGTGGTCCAAACCACTTTCGTGTTTCCAATCCCGATGGACTCCCACACATCGTTGACCTTAATCCCGTGCCCAGCTCTGGCCCTACACAGCTTCCACCTTAAAAGCAACGTACTCATCCTATGCGTCTTCGGAATATGCCTAAACCCATTTTTTTTATCTCAGTCTGCTCTACTTACTAGTGTCGCACTAGTTGTTGAACCTTCTTGTTTCTTCGTCGCCAATAAAATACCCGAATGGCGTCAAGCGATGGCGGATGAGTTCAATGCCTTGATACACAATCGAACATGGTCTTTAGTTCCACCCTCTCCGTCTCAAAATGTTATCGATTCGAAATGGGTTTATCGCGTCAAATACAAAGCCGATGGTACTCTTGAGCGCTATAAAGCTCGGTTAGTAGCCAAGGGGTTTCATCAACAGTATGGCCTTGACTACGATGAAACGTTCAGCCCTGTTGTGAAACTCACTACCATTCGCACAATATTGTCTATTTCCATTTCGCATGGTTGGCAAGTTCGTCAACTTGATGTCCACAATGCATTCTTACATGGCATTCGCACCGACGAAGTGTACATGCAACAGCCTCAAGGGTTTGAAAATCCTCTTTATCCATACCATGTTTGTCATCTTCACAAATCCTTGTATGGTTTTAAATAGGCTCCTCGAGCCTGGTTCCATCGTCTCACTCAGTTTCTTATTATTCACAATTTTGTACCATCCAAATCTGACTCTTCTTTGTTTATTCTCTCTCGTAGTTCTACCATTGTTTATGTCCTTATTTATGTAGACGATATTTTAGTGACCAGCAACACAATTGAATCTGTCTCGACATTTATTTCCACACTTTGTCGAGAATTTTCTCTTAAGGACTTAGGTCCTCTACACTATTTTTTTGGCATTGAAGCCCTTTCCTTACCTAATGGGTTGCTCCTCTCTCAACGTCCATATATTACTGTTAGGTCCATGGTGATGTGCTCAGAGTATAGGCTAGAGGGGGAGAATAGCCTATACTACGTATTGTTAAAAATTTCATCCTAATTTAATTTTTACGTTGGAAAACATGGATGAAATAACTAACAAGAATAGGTCATCTTCCTAGTTCTAGCAACTCAGCCGATGTTGTTATATCGGATGATGTGGATTGGCAGTTTTGAAGAACAGGTAATAGGAAGATATTATTATACTTGGCTGGTAGTTAAGAGATTAAGCAGCGGAAGAATAAACAGCATAAGTATAACAAATAAGATTGAAGTAACTGTGAGAGAATGTGTACAAGTCTATCATAACAGTTAACTAAAATCTTATATTAGATGCATCAATTACTTTCCATAATCAGATTGCACGAGATATGTCGAATATTATGGAAGATAAGTAAAGGCTGAATGTAATAAAAATATGATTTATATTAAAATTCGGCAGAGGTTTGCTTAAGAGCAAACATGCTTAATACATCAACCTAGACTCTCTAACCTAGCAATCTCCTTAGGAAAAAAAAAGGAGAGATTAAGAAAGCAAAATCAAATCTATCGAAAATACATTGGAAGATGTACTCAAAATTAATTGAGGTATCTTCCTGTAGTTTCAACTCGATAGATTTGTTGTGAGAAGAGAATATTAGGCGTTGTTCAAATAGCTGGTATTTGAACAACTGAGTGCTGAGCACTCGGCCAAATGTGATGATAATTTATTGCACAATCGACAACACTTATAATGTAGTATAAGTCTACCGATATGAATGCAAGGTGGATTATTAAGTTCTGGCTCTTCATCGGACATCTTCAAGCTTGAACTGTCTTCAACGAATCTCTGAATGTTTGGTCTCTTGCTGAAGATTTTAATTGCAGCAACTGAAGAGACTGAGTCTTTTGAAGGAATAAAGATCTCAAATCAAAAACTAAGTTTTTGATCAAGCACGACTTCTCAGCCTTTGGAATTTTTGTTTATCTCTCTCACACAAAGTGTTTGTTCTTACACTTGTGTTTTTCTCACTCCTATGTGGTTTCAAGAATGAATACCACAACCTCTCACAGGTATTGCACAAGTTTAGGCTCTTTCTTCAGCACTCTGGAGATGAGAATGAGAGTCTTCTTATATAGGCTGGAGAAGATGATTTAGTTGTTGGAGCTTTGAAAATCTGCCCGTTGGAAATCTGAACAATTTAATGCATCAGAGTGCATTGTTGAATCTGTTGGACAAGGACCTTCTGTTAAGCTTTTGTCTTGAAGTTGACTGTGAGTCAGGCTAACAGATTTGGACATGTCATGCTTTTCCTGGTTAGTTGCGCACTGTGTTTGGCCTTTTATGGGATGAAACCTTGAAGACTGAGACCAGTACACAAAAGAGGAAATGTCTTCTGAGTAATAGTGAAGGCACAGACATCGATGCGTATCTTGAGCTTGTCAGAAAGATCTTGTAACGGATCTATTTTAACTTGTAGCGTTATGAGTAACGACCGATGTTCCTCTTGGATAATCAGCTTCTCTGCAGTTGTTCTGATGAAGATCTTGGCCGATACTGGGATCTGCCGATGTAAAACTGCTGATGTAGAGGTTGCTGATGAGACATGGCTGGAAGGAATGTCTGCTGAATAATCAGCTTCTCTGCAGTTTGTTTTGATGAAGATCTTGGCCGATACTGAGATCTGCCGATGTAAAACTGCTGATGAGACATTGCCGATGAACATGTCTGTTGGCGCATGAAAAGCTAATCCATATGAGAGTTGTCATCACTTTAGTAGGACAAAGACTCGGATATGTACAGAGACTTCCTAGTCTAATGACCTATGCATTGTTTCAACAAGCTGCCACACTAACCGGTACGCAGCCCTTTTAGCCACTTGTGAAACATGCGTTGTAATGGGAACAAGCAAATCACTGTGTTGAAATATGCATACATATATATCAGCTGATTTATAGGCATATTCCTAACAATTACCAACCTTCTCGAGAAGGCTGGTATGTCTGCGAGTAAACCCGTCCTCACACCCATGTCCACCTCTGACAAGTTAACCAAGTTAAGGGGTGTTCCTTTCTCCGACCCCACCAAGTATCGCCAGGTCGTTGGTTCCCTTCAGTACCTTACGTTAACTCGCCCTGATATCTCGTTTGTTGTTAACAAGGTGTGTCAGTATATGCATTCACCTACGGATGATCATTGGCTTGCTGTTAAGCGCATTTTGCACTATCTTCGCCGTACTCATGATCATGATCTCCTCATCTCCAAATCCTCTTTGTGTGACATCCAAGCCTTTTTCGATGCTGATTGGGCAGGTTGCTTGGATGATCGTAAGTCCATCGGGGGGTATGTTATTTTGTTAGGCATCAACCTAGTTTCTTGGTCTTCTCGAAAGCAACGTACCATTGCTTGTTCATCTACTGAATCTGAGTATAAGGCACTTGCTGACGCCACAGCTGAAATAACAAGGTTATAATCGTTACTCTTCAAACTTTAGATTCCGCTACCTCGCTCCGCGGTCCTTTGGTGTGATAACGTCGGTGCCACTTACCTTTCTGTCAAACCTGTCTTTCATGTTCGTACCAAGTATGTCGAAATCGATTTTCACTTTGTTCGTGATAAAGTGCTCGCAAAAATTGACAAGTTTAGTTCATCTCCACTAATGATCAAATCGCTGAGATCATGACAAAGGGCCTTTCGACAACTCGAATTTAGTTTTTCCGTGACAAGCTCAAGGTTCGCGAACTCTCACCTTCAGCTTGAGGGGGTGTAACCGGTGTCATCTTATCATATGAAGTAGTTTTTATATTGTATTTATTCAATCTCATGTAATCTATGTAGTTCTTATCCTATCATGTAAATCATTATATATATATATATATATATATATATATATATATATGTATATTGGAGTCTCACGGTACATGTGAGAAAGGAGAAAAGGTAATTGGAACTAAAGATTGTGTCTCAAGTACTTGTATTATTAATTTGAAGTTTGGCTAGTTAATTTTTATTATTTTTTGTTTATTTTGTTACTCTTCATAACACTCTTTTTCAAGTTTTGTTTTACTAAACTTTAGTGAATTATGATGAAGTATTATTGTAATGATTTCTTACAATTTTTGTGTAGTATTTTTTGTTTCCTTTTCGTATTCTTTTTCAAGGAAAAAAAAAAAAAGTGGAATGTATGCTATTTTAATTTTATTTGTTTAAGATTAATAATCACGTTAAAATAAATATGAGTGACCACGTCGATCCACGTGTGTTGCTAGTCTTCTGGTAGGATGTCCCGGCTCTCAAAAGACTTGTGTGGTGGGGACTCGAACGTCAGATGATGCCTGTAATATCAAAAGAAATACCGTTAGGGGCGCCAGACCGTGATTCGACTCAAGCCCTCCGATGTAATAATCAGTATCACATTATATATAGGAGAGAGAGTAAATTAGGGAGAGAGGGAAGAGTCTAGAGAGAGAAAAGAAGACTTAATCAATAAGCCATCCTTTTTCTAGTAAGTGAGCCCTCTATTTATAAGGGGGGTGTTGTTTTTTTTGGATACATTTCGTATGTGTAAGCTTATTCCATACATCTTTTAAAATATTTAAAAGTATACGTTTGATAGTATATATTTTTGGGCACATCAATTAACTAGAGAGGAATTGGCCACTTAGGCTTGGGCAACTACAACAGCAAGGGTAAGGGCTTATAGGTTCTGGGGCGAATTGGGTAGGAGTAAGAGTTTTTGTTTAGCAAGTAGAAACATGTTCTAGTTTAATGGAATCTAGAATTAGAGCAGGCATGCCTAATCCCCAACCCATACTCGACCGTTGCGTAACCCAACCTTTTCCGTTCACCCCTAAGGTCCTCTTAGAGTTGGATCTATTAATTACACTCGGCTTAATTCTTCTTCTTCTTCAATTAATATATATATGAGTAGGTCTACTATGAGATTTGGAGCCCACTCTCTTACAATTCAGCTCACTAACATACGGTGGATTGGATTAGGGAGACCCATCTTACAAAAAATACCCGTAAGACAAATTTTTTTATTTTATTTTTTACCTTTAGTTTAATGTGTGTAGCTTTTTAAGGTTTCAGAACTTGAACTCACATTTATGCTCGCATCAACGACAAATATTTTTATCTACTTTAATGTAATGTTGGATTATTCAATTTGTAAAAAAAAAAAAAAAAAAGGCTTATTCAATTTGTAACATTGCCCAAAATGCTTAACTATTGAGGTATTTATAAGGCTTGCTATTAGCACTCTAAATATTGTTTTACTTATACAGAATGCTTTATGTACAATATCATAGTGTTTTAATTAAAAATTGAAGTACTAAAAACATCTCCAATATTATCATCTAGTATTTTTAATGTGACATATTTAAACAAGAAGACCTCTTTCATATGTGGCAAAAAAGTTAAAAGATAGAGAGTCTTCTTTCTAAACCTGCTCCAATTTAAAATTTCTTTTAGAACATTCTTTAGACGTGACATTATTTTATAGTAATTAATTATAAAAAGTAAAAAATAAAAATTACTACTATGTAACTGATTAACGGTAAAAAATAAAAATAAAAATTGAAGGTAAATGACGTAGATGAAAAGATATCCCCTAGGTGATCCTCTAGAAGTAGAGGATGTCTTTCCAACTAAATGTCACCTCATCTTCACCTCAGTATAAAAGGTTTGCATTGGAGAAAGATTTTTTTTTTTGGAAAGTCTATCTTTCCTACGTGTTTAGTATTTTTTACTAGATAGATGATTGCATTGGACAAGCTCTAATAATACTCCCTCCGTCCCTAAATTATTGTTTTACTTTTCTTTTTTGTCCGTCCTTAAATAATTGTCTTGTTTGAAACTTTCATTTTTAGGACATCACTTTTATCATTATACCCTTATTTTTTCTTCCTACTTTAATTATGGGCTACATACACATGAACATTAAAAAAATACATATTATATTAATATTAATAATTAAGCTAATTATTTTTTTTAATTTATGTACCTTGTCAAACAAGATAATAATTTAAAAAAAAAGGGAAGGGGGGGGGGGTTGTTTTTTTTTTTGGTGGTACAACCCTTTCTATATGATTACGTATTTTAGTGATGTGAACATGATTCAAGGCATTAACCCTTTCTATAGTTTAATGTGTGTAGCTTTTTAAGGTTTCAGAACTTGATCGCACATTTATGCTCGCATCAGCGACAAATATTTTTATCTATTTTAAAAATTGAAGTACTAATAATACAATCCTTTCTGTATGATTACGTATTTTTGTGATGTGAGCATGACTCAAGGCATCAACCTTTGTATTGAATATGCACAAAATAATACTCTCTCCGTTTTCCCATTTTAACTTTCTAAAATTAAATAAATTATTTTTAAGTGAAAATTAACATGTATTTTTTTATTTATTTAAAATTATAAAACACGTAATTCGTTATATTTTTTGTGTACTTTTAAATGATTATAATCTTATATCAATATTAAGTAAAAATATGTTACATATCTATTTGTCAATTGATCAAATTAACTTTAAAATTAAAAAAATAAAAAAACTTTAAAAATTAATAAGAGATGCTTATAATCGAACAGATGGAGTATAATTATTTATAAAAGAAAAGGTTAACATGTGAAGCACAACACATAATAGAGAAGAAAGAGTCCTTAAGAAATGACCCAGTAATAGAACACCAAAAGGAAAAAAAAATATAGAGAAATAGGAAAAGGGGTACAAACATGAACACAGCTAGAGTGGTAGGTAAACATTACATCCCTAGAATGGGTCCATCCATAACAATAAATACAACTTGAAAAGGGATTATTATAAAAATGACCAGCGTACTATCAGTTAGGAATCGATTTAACCCCGTACTCCCAATATCCCAAAATTGACCATTGTACTACCATTTTGAGTCCAATGTGGTTCCTACCGTTAACTTTTCATCCAATTTTTTAACGGAGCAGTTAATTTGATTAACGGAGCTAATTTTTGAGGGGTATTTTTGTCCTTTCCTTCCAAATTCAACCATCCCAAAACAGAACCTTTCTTCCCCATTGATTCCGTCACTCCTCCTCCGTCAGCCATCCAACAACCTCCATTAATTCCTTGAAGACTCATCGTCATCGTCAGATGAAATGTCAATAACGTCTGCTCTACTCTCAGCAGTTACAGATCTTATTTGAGTAAAATCTTGAAGACTCATTCCACTTATACCATAGCCCGCTTCCCAAAATGGTTTGTTGAGATCCAATTCGCATTTAAAAACCGAATCATCCATCCAATCGCAATAACCACCAACAGAATCTGTCCCCAACTTCTCCAATTCCCCCAGATTGCCCTTTTTATTGTCTTCCTCCATTCTAAGCCCTAAATCCCAATGCTGCCATGGATCAAATTCATTATCAAGAACTTTGTAGCCCAAATTTTGTAAACCACCTAACTGCAAGTTACCATTTGCTCCAATTTCCTTTTCACCTGTTTCAAAACCCCTAGCTTTCTTCCCCCTCCCATCTCCCCCACTCCCTCCACTCACAGAACCCAAATTCCCTCCCAATTCCATCATAACCCCTCTTGCCCCCATTCCGATCACCTGAATTGGACACGTTTCCAAACACTCGCCCATCATCCCTCGACCCCTCATCATAAGACCGCCCCAACCCCCAATTAAACTCCATGAACAAAACCCAACTCAAACCCTAACCCTAAATAAAACAGGGTTTCTCACAAACCCAAGAAATTCCCATAAAAAAACATGAAATTTCACTCGACCCACATAATTACCAAAACAATTAGAGAGAAAACAATCAAAAATTTCATGTGAAATCGGGAATTTTGAGGGTTCGATGAATTTGATAGTTAGAAATCGGTGAGGAGTGAATTTTGAGGGTTTCTCTCTGTTTTGGGATGGCTGAATTTGGAAGGAAATGACAAAAATACCCCTAAAAAATTAGCTTCGTTAATCAAATTAACTGCTCCGTTAAAAAATTGGATGAAAAGTTAACGGTAGGGACCACATTGGACTCAAAATGGTAGTACAATGGTCAATTTTGGGATATTGGGAGTACGGGGTTAAATCGGTTCCTAACTGATAGTACGCTGGTCATTTTTATAATAATCCCACTTGAAAACAACAATGCTCTTGAAGTCAATTTTGAAGGTTTGTAACAATGATGGTATACTGTCAGGCACTTCTTGCAATTCTTCAACTTTTCATGCTGTTTTTGACTCCATAGTTACTACACTTATGAACCAATTTGCAGTTTGTGTTTCATAATGGTCCATATATATTATGGATAGCCTATATATGGCTATTCTCGCCCTTAATATGCTTCTCCACCCCTTTATTAGTGGAAATTATGTGACGCACATGTACCCTTTAACCTAACCACCATAACTCGGATAAGAAAAAAAAAAAAAAGAAAAGAAAAGTAATACTATGGTACCTAAAGAGTACCAAATTTTTTGCACCAAATGATATATCAGTTGATGTGATGCATTAATTATGATTTTTAATTTTATTTTTTGTACCACATCTGCCACATCAACTGACACATTATTTGGTACAAAAAATTTGATACTCTTTAAGTACCCATAACATTACTCAAAAAAATAATTCACATAATTTATGGAACATCTTCTCTTATCCAGCCAAACGGTTCTCTCTCTCTCTCTCTCTCTCTCTCTCTCTCATGAACACACACACATATACATAAACACAAGAATTCCCAACCAAAATGAACAATCCCTACATTTACTATTAAATAAAAACCCAAAAATTACAATAAAAATAAAAACAACAAAACTTATAATGAAGATTAATCCAATCTTTTTTTTTTCTTTATTAAAAGAGCTACACTTGTCAGATTAATCCAATCTTGTCTTACATCAGTCACCCACAAAGAACTCGTCCTCGAGTTCATGCTAAAAGCTTGAAATTAATTGTTCATGCCAAATAATGAGATACTTTTGAGTATAAAATTTTCCGGAACTTTGATTCTTCGAAATACTCATTAACTTTACAACACAATTCTTCAGTCTTCAATTTGTTTTCAAACAAATTAAAAGAATCCGTCGAACCCAATGGTAGTCAATAGTCTAATGAATTGTAAGTTTTCTAAAATCTTCATGATCTTGATTAACAATTCCTGAGTCAACTAAACTAGTTGTGTCAATCAAACTCTCCAACTTGAGACTAAAATAATCAAACTTCAACTCGCTTGGTTCAAATTCACCGATTTCATCAAATAAGTTTGCAATCCCAAAATCAACTTCATACTCCCTATATATGTTGCTTTCTATTATCAGTACTCTGCTTGAGAAATAACTCTCGGACATATCAAGCAATCGTTCAAAAACAATCTCAAGAAAAGTTATGTTTTCCTCCAACTCTTTAGCATCATCAACTTTATTAACAAGCTGATGATCAGATACCATGATTTTATTTTTCACCCATATCACAATAATTTGTGGAAGTAGTTACCTCCAAATTCTTTGATTCTTTCCTGGCAGGAGAGCACGTGGGTGGTTCACCATGTCTTCTACAAATCCTACAACTAAATCAACTTGAGGATCTGTCAGTTGCCTAGGTTTTTTTGCCAACTTGCAACTTCTGCCTGACTGCTACGATATGTTGCTTCAATTTGTTGTAGAGCTGCGAGAATAGCAGCGTAGACATTGTTACAGGTGTTAGCCGTACAGGTTTTTACCTTCTTTGGTACCAACTGATACAGTGAAATAATTTTGATTAAACTCAAAGAAATAATCAAGGGCTCTTACCATAAAAAAATTATTTCGATTAAACTCGAATTAATAATCAAAGGCTCTTACCACGAAAAATTCATTCAAAATAAGGTTAAACATGTCAAACCTTAACAATCCTAGAATGTACTAGGAAGAGAACTGAAATCCACCACATAAAAAGAGAAATCTCTAATTTTATTGAACATATATGAATTAATTTCGCATTACATTGAAATCTATTTTTATAGGACTTAAAATATGCTTGAAAAACAAATCAAAACTTCCTAAAAATTTGGCTGACTATATAGTAACTTTATTCCGGAAAGTAGGACCGTCTTTTTTGCTCTAAGCCTTTTTGACTAGAGCGGCAAAATCAGTCCAGTCCAATGGGCCGGCCTAGCCAATCTGATGTTTACATAGGCTAAGGTTCACTTTTTGGAGGCTCAAAAAAATACGGGCCTTTTTGGCCGGGTCCAGTAGGCCTGACAAGCCGATCGGGCTTGGCCCAAAAAAGCCCTGTTTTTTTGGACTAGCCCAGCCCAACACTATTTTATTATGTAAGAATATGAGAACATAGAAAGAGAGGATAAAGTTTAATTTTAGGATGCTTCTATGGGTTAAGTTTGGAGTAAAATTAGGTGAGGTTATTCAACGAGTATAATATGACAATAATTAATGAGGCAGAGAAATTAAATGGTTCACATGGGCAGCAAAAGTATCATGGGAGACATGTCATACCTAGTCTAAAACCTCATTTCCACTACACGTTCTTACAGAAAAACTAGACCATGAATAACCCCTGTAACCCCGAAATAGTTAGAATGAGGCCAAAAATAATACTTATACGCTCAGGGAATGGTTACTTCTTTTATTTCTTAAAGAAAACTAAAACAACCTACAAAAATTATTCAAACTGCAAAAAATTTAGGGTTCTTAGATATTAAAGAAATTTCACAATCAATATGTTTAAAAATAAAAGAAAAAGTCCCAAATTAGTAAAGTATAATTGGATCATTCTCGTATAATTTATGTAAAAAGTCAAATAGAAACAAATGATAATTTATGTTATGTAGGACTTTTTATTTTTAAAATAGTTTTTTTATTTTTCGAACTAGGGCTTTTTGGCCCAATGGCTAGATGTGCTGTGGTGGACTGGGCTGAGCTTGACTTTTTTTAGGCCCAAAAGATATTGAGGCTGGCCCAGCCCAACCCAATTTAAGCGATGACCCGGTGGGCTTGCACTGGACCCGTCTAGCCTATCCCATTACCAACTCCACTTTTGACACATCCCTCGCCCCTACTCTTGTAGAAGCTTAAACGAATGGATACCTTTAGGATTAACTAGGTTAATTTACACCAGTGCGCTAAACGCACGGTCATAAATATTTTTTAATTAAATTATATTTAAGCAAAATAAAGAGTCAAATTGTGTATTTTTACATTATTATTTATACAATTTCACATAGGAGTCAAGAATTTGAAAATTTCTAATGGATCGTTATTATTATTATTATTTTTATCTTAGCATGAAAGAATCTTATGCAACATTATTACTAAGAAAAGAATATAACGAAAAAATAATAGAACATGCCTAAAGAATACAATGCGGTAATACAAATATGAAACTATCATATTTTTTTATTATTTCACATTTAGTTTTAGACATATCTTTATCTAAATGTATTTTCTTGTTCTGTATAGCACTAATAGAAGGGTTAAGACAATCTGCAACATTTGATAAATAAACAATCGTTGAGTATATTTTTAAGTTGTACTCAAATTTATGATTTTTTAACCTGTAAAATTGACAAAAGAAATTCAGATGATTTCCATTAGTTGAATGTTATAATAACTTTCAGATTCGATGAAATGGAAAAAACAAAAAATATTGGATCTATATATTTTTTTCAGACTTGACATTTAATTATAATTAATTGTGGGTATTTGTTCTTCATAAAATTTGTTGTTTAAGTTTATCATTATTTTCTCTAAAAAAATTTCTCTCTTTTTTTTAAATGTTGTTTACAAACCAAACCGCAAACTCGTCACACAGCAATAAGCACCACCACTATCTGTTTTTCACATGAATACTATTCTGTTATTTATAGTGATCTTAGAAGACATTCAATTCATGTCCATGTAATGTTTCGACTGCTCAAGGAGGGTTCATTTCTCGTTAATACCAATACCAATGCAGCAAATACATTCATCCAAAAGTGCAAATTCATTCTTCGTTAATAACAATGCCGCATGTTATTGTTTATTTTTGGAAAGTTCAAATTGAATGAATTTTTTTTTATAAGCACGACTGTTATTATATATATATATATATATATATATATAGATATATCAATTAAATACCTAAATTTACTTCAACATATAGAAATACTACCCTATTAACTATTAATTCAAAAATTAAATAAAAAAACAAACAAACTTATAATGAAAATTAATCCCATCTTGTCCTGCATCACAATTGCCTGACATATTTACATAAGGCAAACAAAACATAAAAAAGGTACTTAATGCAAAATATTCCCATCTATCACGAAATTCATTTGCTAAGAGTTTAGCCAAATTGGGGCCAATCATTGTAGCTCTTTCAAGCTTGGTGGTGATTTTGGTTTCTACATATATCATGTTTTTTTTTTTTTGAACAACTTTTTATCACTTTTAGTTTGCCCTTTTCTTGTCAATGTTCACGTTATTTTTCTGCATCTCTTTGTAAGTTGTTAAGTTCCTCATTATTCATTTAAATTCAATTTGAAATGAAATTAACTAATAGATAGATGCAGCTAATATGAATGACTTGAGACTTGTTCTTTATTGAAATAGCTTATTTAAATATTCATACAAACATTTTCCGTGAAGTAGCCAGCCACTAATTTGTGGATGTAGGAGATGAGAATGTATACGAGAAAAGAAAAGAAAGAAACATGCAGCAAGAAAGTTTTGCAGATTTATTTAGTATCTATTAAGGCAACTAGAGAGTTATAGTTATTTGCTTGTTATTTCAAGGAACTTCTTGTACCATGCTGCAGAATGCTTTATATATCTTTTCAAGCCATCTTTATAATCCACATAATTGATACCGAATCTAGACGTGTACCCTGAGGCCCATTCGAAATCATCAAAGAATGACCATACGAAGTGTCCCTTTACATTTGCACCATCCCTGTTCGTATTACAAACAACGTTAGTTATTTTCTTTGAAAGTAACTTATTCTTGAATCGTAAATGGAGAAAGAACTTGGCTTTTACCATTTTTACTATCCTATAACTTTCCATATATAGTGCATAATTAAGAGTATTTAATATTCTCAATACTCACTTAATAGCTTCTTGAAGAGACCAAAGATGTCCTTGGTAATAGCGTATCCTTTGATCATCCATTAACGCTTCTTGAATTGACATTGTAGTATTATCTTGGTCGGCCATCCCTGCAAAGAAATGATAAACGATCGTTAGACCTTAATGACAATATCCTAACTGGTGTATATCAATGAAAATGATAAATTCAAATTACCATTCTCAGTAATGTACATGGCTGGATCATTGTACTTCTTCTTTACGTAGAGCATGAGATCTCTGATTCCCTTCGGACAGTTGAAGAGCCAGTATAATGGTGTCTGAAAGAGATGGTACATAAAATGTTTAATTGCAAGGGAAAAGTGAGACCATAAATATACGAATGAAGGAAAGAAGAACAAATAGAAGAAGAAGAAATACATTAAGATTTTGTCATTGTTTGTATAATTAATTAAGTCATAAACTCATTTAATTTAATACTTTAAAAGTATGTACTCTCTATTTAATGGGAAGAATTAACATTGATGTGAAGAATTAACATTTATATATGTATATGTGTGTGTATACATACTATCCAAATAATATATGTATATGTGTGTATACACAGAGAGAGAGAGAGAGAGAGAGAGAGAGAGAGAGAGAGAGAGAGAGAGAGAGAGAACATACAGGTTCACAAATAGGGATCCCATTTTTGTAAGCTGAAGGAAATGATAATTATATTATTTTCTTAATGTAAGCTTAAACAAGAACAACTCCAATAATAAATCTGACCGTTTAAAGATGGTAATTCGAACTTACTGGAAATATCAACACAAGAGTCAGATGTGTAGCTGAGATTAGTGGTATTGGCAGAATGACAAGGAGATGCATATCTGGTTGTATAATAATTGAATCCAAAAAAGTCCTTTGATCCTTTTAGCAGCTTCGATTGCTCTTTGGTGAATTTAGGCAGTCGGCTCCCCACGTAAGATCGCATTATAGGTGGGTAATCACCATATGTAATTGGATGCATGAACCTAAACAAAGAGCATTCAACCATTTTCACTAGATCTAGGCTCAAAAACCCTTTTACCAATAATTAGTTTTTCCAATCTAACTATCTAGAAAATAAAAATATAAATACAAAAATATAATTAGTAGTATTAGTTTCATTATTTGTTATGGATTTCATCAAATAATAAAAGACAAAAATAATTTCCTAAATTCCATTGAGGTCCTATACGAAGTATTAGTGACACTTACGTACCAACCCAACTGGAAATCGAGGACTCTATACGAAGCCTTGAGGTCCGCAGCTGATCGAGTCTTTGGCTCATACCATTGAGATGAAAGAGAGATTCCAATCTCTCCCTTCTGAGATATCTGCATTTATTTTAACAGAGTTACTTCATATACTAATTCATAAATGACAGTAAATGCATTTTCTAGTATAACAAGACATAAAAATAATTAACTTTTCGAAATATGAACAAACCTCGTACATTTCCCTGTAAACTTTTACGGCAGCAGCATGACAAAGAAGTTGGTTGTGTACTACAATGTAAGGTTCTGTTGCTGAGTTGCCCTTAGTACAATTTCCAGCATAGTTCGAGCATCGACCAGGTGCAAGGGTTCCTAGTTCATATCCAAACTGGGTAAATATTAATGGTTCGTTTATGGTTATCCAGTGCTTCACCCGATCACCAAATTTCTTGAAGCAAAGGTCTACGTAGTCTCGATAATCTTTCCTATAATTCCGAAATCAAAATGTACACATTAACTATCTACATTATAGTTTTTTTAATAGATCATAATTTATAGATAATTAATCGGATGTATAATTAGAACATACACAATGTTGGCATTCAAGAATCCACCATATTCATCTTCAAGGGATTGTGGAAGATCCCAATGGAAAAGAGTGACAAATGGCTTGATGCCTGGGATTATAGTGACACAACTCATTATCAATTAAAGTGTTTTAATTAATATAAATACCTTTTGCATATCAAAAATAAAAATAAACCGGTACTTTTTCCTTTTTTTTAATAAATAAATTGGTACTTCATCTATTACATGGAAGAGCTTAAGTTTGAAAAGTTTAATAACTAGAGTAATGCTAAAGCAATAGAATATGTTTATAGATTTGATTTATAGCTTGCTTTAAAGTATTGTACAATACAATTACCTAATGCATCGGTAGTTGTATTGTACAACACCTTAAATCTAGCTATAAACAGGATTTGTAAACATATTTTGCTGCTCAATCATTTTCCTAATAATTAAGGAATTTACGAGTTCGAACTTGTGGTATTATTACAAATTTTAGTATTAGAGTCATTATATCGAATTTAATTATATCTCTACACCGTTATCAAATTTGCTATTTTTTTTTTAAATTTTCCTTTTGTAGGATGGGTACTAACTAGTTTATTAATATAGTAGAAAACCTGTAACAGAGAGAGAGATAGAGAGAGTACAAATTCTTAGCGGGTAACCCAGTGGTAGAGTTGGAGCTTCACAAAGTGTGAGGTATCCGATTTGAACCTTTCTCACGTCCTCTTAGTAGACATGCCCAAACGGTTCAAACCGCCGGTTCCGGTTCCGAACCGTCGGTTCCAAAAATCGCCAGACAACAAACTGTAACTGAACCGAAAAATCACGGTTACGGTTACGGTTCCGAACCGGCTACGCCGGTTCCGGAGTTCCAAACCGTAATTTTTAATTGTTTTTTAAATATTTTTTATAATTTTTTTTTAAAAAAATTTCATCTTAAAACTTTGTACAAAGCATTTTTTGAATTTTTAAAACTTTGTAAACTTTTCATCTTTGAAATTATAGAGTAAACAAGGCAATTTCAAAATTTAAAATTTAAATTTTGGTGATTTTTCACGGTTTGGAACCGGCGGTTCTGGTTTTTGGTTCCAAACCGGCGGTTCACGATTTGAGAAATTGGAAATCGAAACCGAACCGTGTAACCGACAGTTCCAGTTTAGGGACGGTTCCGGTTCCTCACGGTTCCGGTTTATACGATTTTTTGGGTGGTTCGGTTCCGGTTCGAACCGCCGGTTCCAAACCGTTTGTGCATGTCTACCTCTTAGGACATTAAACAAAAAAAAAAAAAAAAAGAGAGAGAGTACAAAAGTTCACCTTTGGATATAAGCTCGTCAATTACGTTATTGTAAAATTTGATACCTTTATGGTTTATTCCTCCGTTAATCTTCCCTCCTAAGTAAAAGAAAAAGTGAAAAAAAATAAAAAATAAAATGCTATACAAAAAACTAAAAAAATTGTCACTTGCAAATAATTTACTTTTACAAGAAAACTTGGCAAATAATCGACAGGAAAAATGCCATAGATATTTTGTCAAACATTTATGTCCAATTTTCTACGATAGACTTCAAAAAGAGGAAAACATCAAAACAAAATAGTAATATATATAGAGAGATAGAGAGAGGAGATGTCAAAAGGCTTCAAATCTTCTATTTCACTCCCTATCACATCATTAAATCTCAGCCCTACACGTTTACTTGTAAAAATTGTAAGAAGAAGACAAGTTAAAATCTCAGTCATACACGTTTACTTGTAAAAATTGTAAGAAGAAGACTAATTAAACTACACGTTTACTTGTAAAAATGGTAAGAAGAAGACAAGTTAAAATCTCAGTCCTACACGTTTACTTGTAAAAATTGTAAGAAGAAGACTAATTAAAATAACAAGGATATGTGTAAGGTTAATATTAAGTGGGACACAGAGTGTGATAAGAATTGAAATAGAAGATTTGAAGCCATGTCAAAACTGAATTTTAAATCAATCTTACTCGATGTCACCTTCTTTCAACTAATCAATAGAAAATTCACATTAGCAAGAATTTTCCCTTGGAAAAATACTTGAAATTAGGTATTTCTGTTTTTCGAAATTTCAAAACAGAATTTTAAAGCAAGTATCTTACTGGGTAATATTCTTGGCCATGAGATGGATAGTCTGAAAGCATCCATTCCAATATCTTTAACCATACTTATGTCCTCCTGTTATATTAATTATACTATTCCATAAGTTTGATTCTTGCAAGGAATTAATTTGCGGAAGATCGAGAAAACTATAAAAAAGTAGAAAACTGAAAGTGATTTAATGTCTGGCTTAGTACGTAGCTTTACCTTGTAACGATGATAAAAGTCTATTGCCACATCTCCTGTGGATTGATCTGCGATTTTCTCTGCCATGCGCGTTATATAGTTTTGTTACAAGATTACGAACTGATCTAAAAATAAACGTTAAGTTCATATATACTAATACATACTCATACTCAAGGACAATATATATGGCATATTGACTTTAATATAAAAAAAAGTCCCAAATGCAGTCTTGGGGACATTAACGGTAATATTAACAACAGCTTTGGCTATGGAACTACGATACTCTTCGTTATACAGGCATCGTAAAAAGAAAAACACACACACACACACAGATCAAACCTGGATGTTGGTGAACGAAGGTATCCCAAATACTTTGGCCTCTACCGCCTTCTTTTGCCTCTCCTTCATACTGTAACCATACATCATTAATTATAGATTAATATTAATATAGGTCAAAATGATCATCTTTACCAACTCATCTAACTGGTTGCGCTATTAGAGAAGGACCCGATAAAACTAATCAAGGAGCTATGGAAATGAACTCAAAGAATTAAATTACCTGGTAAGCAGAAGAGGCTGCTCCAAATACAAAGTTATCTGGGAAGCTGCTTCTATTAAAAGAAATTGGAATATAATTTGCCAGAATAAGCCTCGTCCCACTAAACAAATTTGCCAAAATAGCAAGGCCCGTTAGAAGAAGAAATGACCGATCAAGTATTGCCATGGCTACTTAATTACTAGTAGAGCTATGGGAATTTTCTTTCTTAATCATCTCCTTTTATATAGAACATACAATGCTTAAAACTTAATACTCACTCCATTTCTAAATTATTATCGTGTTTAATTTTTATTAATCAAACAGACTATTTTTTAAATGAAAAATTAACATATATCTTTTTATTTTTTCAAAATCATAAAACACGTAATTCATAATATTTTTTTGGTACTACGAATTATGTGTTTTTTTATTTTGAAAATATATATATATATATATATATACGTCAAATTTTTATTTAAAAAATACGTAGTTTAACTAAAAAAATAAAATCAGGACAATAATTTCGGAAATGGACTACTCATCTATAAATTTCACAAAATTGAATAGATAAACTTGAAATTTGGTTTTAGGTAATGTCCTGACCAAGTTGTTTAGTACAAACGACACGAAAGTTGTTTTTTGATTCTTTTTAGGAAATTGCTTTAGCGACCTGCGACCGGATGCATTATCCAGAAGATGGATTAATAAAGTTACTTGCATGGATTAGCAAGCAACTGCTTTTTATGGAGTTTTAGTACTTGGTAAATGTACGTCACCCCTGATAATAATGTTTTACCCCCTCCGTTTCATCAAAGAGTTTACATTTGAAAATTTTAATAACTAAAAAATATATAAATATTATTAGAGTTGATAATAATTACCAAAATATTTAAACATATTCAAAATACTTACAAGTGAAGGGTAAAGATAAAAAGTTATGAGAATTATAAGTATAATTTTTTTAAAATAAAATTTTTAATTAAAACATTTCAAAATAATATAATAAACTCTTTATATGAAACGGAGCGAGTCCTTATTTGCTTGTTTGGTAGTGTTGAAGTTTGAACTATTGGGCTTACGCCCAATTATCTAGCACGTGTCAAAATGGGCTCTTAGAGTCCCGTTAGTATATTATTAGTTGAAATTGAAAATGTGATAGAATTTAGGAATAATTGTTGGCCCCTCCTTTTTATTTAAAATAAATGATAAATTATTTCATAATTGTTCTTGTAACAACCTAAACAATGTACTAAACATTGATTTTATTAAAATTTCTCCTATAAATTATCCCTTTTATTTCAATCATTGTGTAATTTGCTAAAGCATTCATCTCTATCTATCTATCTATCTATCTATCTATCTATCTCTCTCTCTCTCTCTCTCACTCTCTCTTTCTCTCTCTTAGTTACTTTCTATGTCCAGTTTATCATCAAAAAATAATATTGATGTAATTTTTAAAATTATTTTAATACATTGTGTCTTTGTTGTATTAATATTGTTCATTAATCGCTGAATGCTTCCACAACAAAACGAGGATCAACTTGTTTGGAGAGTTCATTTAATATTTAATTTCTTAATATTCACAATATATTGTGCATCAAAAATAAAAATCGTCAATCGCAATACATGAAACAATACTTTTTAGTACAATTTTGTGCATCGCGATGCACACTTTGATTCATCGCAAGTGTAATGTTATGCATCGCGATACACAAAAAAAGTACTTTTTAGTACAATTTTGTGCATCGCGATGCGTAGTTTGATGCATCGCAAGTGTATGTTGTGCATTAGTACTATTTTGTGTATCACAATGCACTTTTGATACATCGCAAGTGTAATGTTGTGCATCACGATTCACAAAATTAGTACTTTTTAGTACAATTTTGTGCATCGCGATGCATAGTTTGATGCATCGCAAGTGTAATGTTGTGCATTAGTATTGTTTTGTGTATCACAATGCACTTTTGATACATAGCAAGTGTAATGTTGTGCATCTCGATGCATAAAAATAGTACTTTTTGTGTATCGCAATGCAATAATTTGTACATCACAATGCATCAATAGGAGTTAAGGCCAAAATTATGGGTGTGACGCCCAAAATTATGGGCGTAGCGCCCATTTTGAACTGTTAAGGAAATTTCATGTATCGTGATGCACAAAAACATTACTTTTTAGTATAATTTTGTGCATCTCGATGCACACCTTTTATGCATCACAAGTGTAATGTTGTGTATCGTGATTTGTTGCGATGCATCCCGTTCCGTATTTTTTAAGGGCATAGATGATATTTCGCAATTGAAAATTGTGTAAAATGGAGTTGCCCGAATTTTGCGGAAGAATTTAGAATTGACCTAACTTTAACTTATATATATATATATATATATATATATAAAATATACATACTCCATCCGTCCTTTAATTATTGTCTTATTTGATCCGGCACACGGATTAAGAAAAAACAATTGATTTGATTATTAATAGGGTTAATGACACTACTAGTCCCTCGACTATGGCCGATTCTACCAATAGTCCCTTAACAAATTTTTTTAAAATTTTTGTCCCTTGACTATGAAAATTAGACATGGTTGGTCCTTTTGGTGGATGCCGTTAGTATTTTTCCATTAAGTCTGTCATGTGCCTCTCATATGCGTTTAACTAAGGGCAAAAAGGGAATTTCACCTACATCTTCTTCACCAATTCTTCAAACACCAATCTCAGATTCATACACACACACAAAAGTAGTGTCATTAACCCTATATTTAATATGATGCTATATATAAGTGTCACCGTCTTCCTAAACCTGCTAGTTCAACTAACCCGAAAGAAGACGGATACTTTAGAGAGAAGTCGGGAGAGCAATTTTGTGGAGAGATGGCTGGAAGTCTTCGTTGGCCGGAGGTGAATTTGTCGCTGCCGCGTTCAATTTTACGGTGGTCAAGCTCGCAGGGAGAATGTGGAGCGAGAGCTGGATCCCGCACAACCTATGGGGATGGTGGTTGGACCCTGACTTCTCCATCGTCGACTCAGTGTTGTGGTCTTTCATCACTGCTGTCGAGTCCGTGGCTCTCGTCTCAATGCTTGCATTCTTCTTCCTTTTCTACGATTGTACCATTTAATCTTTCTCTCTCTCTCTCTCTCTATATATATATATATATATATATATATATATATATATATGTGTGTGTGTGTGTGTGTGTATATATATATATATATATATATATATATACAATTTACGTGATTAATCTATGTAGTTCTAGAGGTTGTCTAGAAGGTTGATTTTACCGAATTTCGATGGAGAATATCCGGTGGATTTGTCAACGATACGCAAATTGGGGGTTGTTGTGGGCGTGATGGTTGAGCATGTGACAATCTGTCACGTCAGGAGGGGTCCAGAAGTTTTGAATTTGTTTCATTAAGGAGTAGTTAGTGGGCGAAGCAAGTTCCATCCATTATTCCATTAATTTTGTGTGTGTGTATGAATCTGAGATTGGTGTTTGAAGAATTGGTGAAGAAGATGTAGGTGAAATTCCCTTTTTGCCCTTGGTTAAACGCATGTGAGAGGCACATGACAGACTTAACGGAAAAATACTAACGGCATCCACCAAAAGGACCAACCGTGTCTAATTTTCATAGTCAAGGGACAAATTTGAAAAAAATTTGTTAAAGGACTATTGGTAGAATCGGCCATGGTCAAGGGACTAGTAGTGTCATTAACCCTTATTAATATTAGCATAATCTATAAGTTTTTTTAATATCTATGTATATGTGGTTCATAATTAAAGTAGAGAAAAAAATAAGGATAAAATGATAAAAGTAATGTTTAAAAATAAATTTTTTAAACAATACAATTATTTTTGGACTGATAAAAAAAAAATTAACAATAATTTAGGGATGGAAAGAGTAATATAATATAAGAGGAAAATTAACAGCCGTAACTTTTTGGCCTCTCTCTCTCTTCTCTTATTTATTAATCGAACATTTGTTAATTAATGTTTATTGACATCCTACGTGACCGAAAACTTTTTAATATTCAAAAATTGAAAGTTGAACAATATAAATATGAAATGAATGGATCGAGTAACAAATCGAACAAGGTTAACAACATATTATCAATAACAAATAAACCTTTTGAAATTCTTAACGGTATCGGTGAAATGCCTATGAGATGCAGTAGTTGTATACTAATTAATTAATCCAATGAAGTCCGTCGACCCCTTCAGCAGATCCGATTGCACTTTAGTGAATCTAGGTAGTCGGGACCCCACCTAAGATTGCATTACAGGTAAGGTGTGTTCACCGTTCAATTTTTATTATTTCAACCTTCAAATTAAAAATCAAATCAAACTAAATAAAAAATTAAGAAATTAAACCAAATTCGAATTCGATGTTTGGTTTGGTTTTCGGTAAAACCAAACAACTGCTAGAACTACAATCAAATTCAAAGTTTAAATAATTTAACATTAAAAAAACATTAACATTCAAAACAAAAATTTAAACTTTAACAAAATTACATAATGTCCTAAAATGTAAGGTTACGTATAGTTAGTCACTCGAACTTGAAGAAAGTTTTGGATTCCACACATTAGTATTAGTTTGACATTTCTTGTCACCAAACATCCACCAAACTTGTTTGAGTTGTCCCTTTACAAATTGCAGTAGTATTTAGGGTTAGATAAGACTTCTTTGACAACTGTCTTCCTTTTAAGGGCTAATAATTATTTTTATTATTATGATATATCTAATAATTATTTTATTTGGAGGGCCAATAATTATTTATATAACTAATAATAATATATTTAATTTTATTATATTTTTTCTAATTCGAATTTTGGTTTGAAAGGCAAAACCAAAAATCAAACAAAAAACCATATTAGAATTCGGTTTTGCCAATCAAACCAAACCAAAAACCAAAATCGAATTTAGTTTCGAGTTGTTTGGTTCGGATGATCGGTTTTTCGATTTGATTTTCGGATGAAACCAAATACTGAACACCCCTAATTACAGGTGGGTAATCACCAAATGTAATTGGATGCATTAACCTAAAAAAAAAAAAAAAGAGCATTCAGCCATTTTTACTTTGAGAGATTAATCAAAAACCTTTTAAATGTTTTTCCTTGGTGACATTATCATGCATCTTAGCTCTCAAGTAAAGTATCAACATCGTGAAGATGTCTAGTATATCATGAATCATTTGACATGTCAAATAGTAGCTACACTTACCAACCCAAATATTGAAAATATATCGAGGACACTATACGAAGCCATGAGGTCCGATGTTGATCGAGTCCTCGGCTTGTGTGCCAATCAAACGCAAGAGCGATTCCAATCTCTCCCTTTTCAGATATCTGCATCTATCTTGACCAAGTAATTACTTCTCGTAGTAATTCGTAAATGCCGGTAAATGCATTTTCTAGTAATTCAAGACAAAAATTTGTCAACATTTTGAAAAAAGAACGAACCTACTGATACTTTTTCCAATAACCTTTTACTGCAGCAGCATGGCAAAGAAGCTCGTTGTGTATTACAATGTAGGGTTCTGTTGCGAGGTTACCCTTAGTACAGTTTCCAGAATACTTAGAGCATTCTTTCGTTGATATACAAACCGATCGAGTAAATGTTAATGGTTCGTTTAAGGTTATCCAGTGCTTCACCTGATCACCAATTTTTTTGAAACAAAGGTCCACGTAGTCTCGATATAATCATTCCTATAATTCCCGGTTTCAAATTGTACACAGTAACTGTTATACTTATTTCTCTTTAACAGATCAAAGGTGATTAATCTGATGTATATAAACTTAGAACATAGACAATGTTAACATTCAAGAATCCACCATATTCGTTTTCAAGGGTTTGTGGAAGATCCCAATGGAAAAGAATGACAAATGGCTTGATTCCTGGATTACAATTAGACATGCTCATTCCGTTTTTAAAACCGGAACCGAATCGGCTAGAAACCGTTCAAACCGTGAACCGTAATGAACCGTGAACCGTCGGTTTTGGTTTCGGTTCCGGTTTGCGTCTTTTAGGAACCGTGAACCGCCGGTTCCGAACCTCCGGTTCCAACGGTTCCAAACCGTAAAAACCGCCGGTTCCAACTGTTCCAAACCGTAAAAATTTAGAATTTAGAAATTTATTGTATATTTGAATTTTGAGGTAAGACTCATTTGTCCTCCTTTATAATAAGATAATGCTAGTTGTCCCCATCTTTATAATTTTTTATTATTATTAATAAAATTGGTCAGGTTACCGCCCCTATTTTTTTATTTATTTTTTGTATTTTGAGTTCCTAAATTTTTATTGTAAGTTTTTTAAGTTTTTAAATTTTTTGTAATCATTACAAAACTATTGTTGAATTTAAGAAAAACTATTTTATTTTGCAAAAGTTTTTCTCAAATCTAAATTCAATATTACAAACTCTATTTTTTCAAGACTATTGCAAAGATTAACAATTTTAAGTCCTTAATTCTTAAATTGTAAAATGTTTAACACTTTTAAATATTTAATTCTTAAATTTTAAATTGTAAAAATTACAATTTGTAATTTTTCATAACTAAAGTTCTTATAATTTCTAATTTATAACTTTTGATAACTAAAGTTCTTAAAGTCTTTACAATTTATAACTCTTGCAAAATTTAAAAAAAAAATATATATATATATATATACACACACACACACATATAACACCTTTTTTTTTTACAATTTATAATAGTTTTTTTTAAATAAAAAATTAAACAATTTTTTTGTTTAAAAATAAAATTTTAAAAAATTTAAAAAACAAAACCGGAAAACCAGAAAACCAGAACCGGAACCGGCGAATCGGAACTGGAACCGGAACCGAAACTCCACAGTTCGGTTTCGGTTTGCCTTATCAAGGTTGTGGAACCGTCGGTTCCAAACTGGAACCGAAACCGTAACCGTTTTGGGCATGTCTAATTACAATGGCACAACTCAGCATTAATTGGAGCGTCTCGAATGTATTCTCCTTAATAAAATCAATATAATTAACTTTTTCTATGAAACATAAGTATATAAACTTTACTTCCTTGTTCCAGGTGTCATGTTTGAAAATTTTAATAATTACTCTCTCCGTTCTAGGTAAAGAGTTCAATATATTATTTTTGGATCTTCTACTCAAAGAGTCCACTTTAAAATTTTTTGCGTACAATCTTCACAGAACTTTCAACTTTACCCTCTACATGTAGTATAAATATATTAACTATTCTAAAATATTTTAATAATTATGACAAACTCAAATACTACTTATATATCTCTTAATTATTAGACTTTTTAAACGTGGACTCTTTAGGTGAAACGGAGAGAGTAATAAATATATTAGAATACGAAAAAATTTACAGCAGATAGAGAGTAAAAATGTTAACCTTTGGATATGAGCTCGTCCATTACGTTCTTGTAGAATTTTGTACTTTCATGATTTATTCCTCCACTAATTTTCCCTCCTATGAAAATGAAAAAGTAAAAGAAAATATTAAAGAAAATGATTGCAAATAATCCCCAGTAAAAATACCATATATATATATATATATATATATATATATATATATATATGTTGATGAATCAGGCGCACCACGGGTGCCAAGCCAATCGTTGATTCTACGGGGATTTTAGGATATCTGGTTGTTGTGACCTGAAATTGCAAAAGATTATATACTAGGCTGAATACAGAGCTTGACCTGCTAAAACACTCCGGTGTGAGAGTAAGTAATATGTTTGCTATTTGACTGAATTTTAGCTTGTGAATTCGTGAACATACCTTTTGGCCGTGGGTTGGTCGGGCACGATCAAGGACGATCGCGCATATCACGGATGGCAGCTGCAAGTGGCGTCTGCTCTTGCTCGCTTGATGCACAGTCTTGCTCGGTAAGAGGTACGCTCGCACAACGCTTGGTCGTGCTCGGGCTCTTTTGCTTTGCCCGTATGAGCTGACCCGGGAAGGGGTTCCGAAACTGTGTTATCAGTATGCTCTGGAGACCGGTCCAAAATGTGCACCTCACTTTGTAAGTTGTTAGGTGCCTCATTGTCCATTTCAGCATAATTCAAAATGAAATTAACTAATGGATAGAAGCAACTAATATGAATGACTTGAGACTTGTTCTTTATTGAATTAGCTTAATTGAATATTCATACAAACATTTGCCGTAAAGTAGCCACTAATTTGTGGATGTATAAGACAAAAGAAAAGGAAGAAACATGCAGAAAGAAAGTTTTGCAGATTTATTTAGTATCTATTCAAGAAACTTCAAGAAACTTCTTATACCAAACAGCAGAATGTTTTAGGTATCTTTTCAAGCCATCTTTGTAATCCACATAATTGATACCAAATCTAATTGTGTACCCTGAGCCCCATTCGAAATCATCAAAGAATGACCACACGAAGTGTCCCTTTACGTTTGCACCATCCCTGTTCGTATATTACAACAACGTTGGTTATTTTCTTTGAAAGTAAATTATTCTTGAATTGTAAATGGAGAACTATCCTATAACTTTGCATAATTAAGATTATTTAATTTTCTAAATACTCACTTAATAGCTTCTTTAAGAGACCAAAGATGTCCTTGGTAGTAGCGTATCCTTTGATCATCCTTTAACGCTTCTTGAATTGACATTGTAGTATTATCTTGGTCGGCCATCCCTGCAAAGAAATGAAAAACGGCCGTTAGACCTTAATGACATCCTAATTATCACTTACTCTGCCAAATTAAAAGTTTTATTTCATTTTAAATTGTAGTGGGTTGTTA
The DNA here is from genome assembly GCA_016624345.1 of Platycodon grandiflorus. Classification (NCBI taxonomy): domain Eukaryota; kingdom Viridiplantae; phylum Streptophyta; class Magnoliopsida; order Asterales; family Campanulaceae; genus Platycodon; species Platycodon grandiflorus. Next base: position 962,689 of record JACONP010000362.1, read on the forward strand.
GTCTAAGAGCCCGTTTGGTCGAGCGTTTTAGCCAAAACGCAGGGATAAAACGCAGCTTATTTGCAAAAAATGTGTTTCAATACCGCGGCAGAAAACGCAGCGTTTTCAAAACGCAAATGCGTTTTAAAACGCTGAAATTCCCAGCTTTTTCCCAAAACACAGGTTTTAAAACGCTCCTAGAAAAAAAAAGCTGCGTATTGAAGTGATATCCCAAACGTATTTATAAGGAAAGACATGCGTTTTTAAAACACTGCGTTTTGTAAACGCTGTACCAAACAGGCTCTAAATCCACATGCATACATGCAAATTTGTATCTTGATATTTAGAGCATTTGATGCAGTATTTTCAAAACACTGCGTATTTAAAACACAGATTTTTCAAAATGTGGTTTTTTTCTTATAAATGTGTTTGAGATATCGCTTCAAAACGAAACTTTTTATTCCTATTGACGTTTTAAAATATGCATTTTAGGAAAAAGCTGGGAATTCCAGCGTTTTAAAACGCAGCTGCGTTTTCAAAACACAGTTTTTTTTACCGTAGCATTGAACGTAATTTTTGCAAATAAACTGCGTTTTATCTCTGCGTTTTGATCAGAACGCATGACCAAATGGACTCTTGGATCAAAACACAACGCTGGAAAGATGTACAACCTAGACATCAATTAAAAACAATAGTTAGTTAAACTTTGTTAGCTGGTGTATAACAATAAAAATGATAAATTCAAATTACCATTCTCAGTAATGTACATGGCTGGATCATTGTACTTCTTTTTTACGTAAAGCATGAGATCTCTAATTCCCTTCGGACAGTTGAAGAGCCAGTATAATGGTGTCTGAAAGAGAATGTAAATTAAAATGTTTAATTGCAAGGGAGAAGTTAGGCCATTTAGGAATGAAGGAAAAGAAGAAGAAATAGAAGAGGAAGAAATACATTAAGATTTTGTCATTGTTTGAATAATTAAATTACAAACTCATTGATGTGAAGGCTGAACTTTTTTTTTAATGTATGTATATGTATATGTATGTATGTATGTTTATATGTATAAATATATCTGTGTGTGTGTGCTATTCCTAATAGTTTGAAAACCAAACTTAATTATATGTAAGGGAGAGAGAGAGAGAGAGAGAGAGAGAGAGAGAGTACCGGTTCACAAATAGGGATCCCATTTTTGTAAGCTGAACCAAATGATAATTATATTATTTTCTCAATGTAAGCTTAAACAAGAACAACTCCAATAACAAATCTGACTGTTTAAAGATGGTAACTTGAACTTACAGGAAATATCGACACGAGAGTCAGATGTGTAGCTCAGATTAATGGTATTGCCAGACTGGCTAGGAGATGCATAATTAGTTGTATAATAATTGAATCCAACAAAGTCCTGTGATCCTTTTAGCAGCTTCGATTGCTCTTTGGTGAATTTAGGCAGTCGGCTTCCCACGTAAGATCGCATGATAGGTGGGTAATCACCGTATGTAATTGGATGCATTAACCTAAACAATGAGCATTCAACCATTTTTACTTTGAGAGGTTCAAAAACCTTTTTACCAAAAATAACTTCTATATATCTACTTGATGACATTACCAGGCATCTCAAGTAAAATATCATCATCGCCATAGACGTCTAGTATATTATAAATCAATTGACATGTCAAATAGTAGTGACATTTACTTACCAACCCAACTGGAAATCGAGGACTCTATACGTAGCCTTGAGGTCTGCAGCTGATCGAGTCTTCGGCTCATACCACTGAGATGCAAGAGAGATTCCAATCTCTCCCTTCTGAGATAACTGATACTTTTCCCTGTAAACTTTTACGGCAGCACCATGACAAAGAAGTTGGTTGTGTACTACAATGTAAGGTTCTGTTGCTGAGTTACCCTGAGTACAATTTCCGGCATAGTTTGAGCATCGACCAGGTGCAAGGTTTCCTAATTCATATCCACACTGGGTAAATATTAATGGTTCGTTTAGGGTTATCCAGTGCTTTACCCGATCACCAAATTCTTTGAAGCAAAGGTCCACGTAGTCTCGATAATCTTTCCTATAATTTCGATATCAAAATGTACACATTAACTATCTACAGTATAGTTTTTGTAATTAATAGATAATAATTTATAGGTAATTAATCGGATGTATAATTAAAACATACACAATGCTGACATTCAAGAATCCACCATATTCATCTTCAAGTGTTTGTGGAAGATCCCAATGGAAAAGAGTGACAAATGGCTTGATGCCTGGGATTACAGTTATACAACTCAGTATTAATTCAAGTACTTTGACTGTAATCTCCTTAATAAAAGTAATATAATTACCTTTTGCCAATCAAAAATAAAAATAAACATGTACTTCCTCGGTTACAAACAAAAGAGTTCCAGTTTAAAAGTTTAATAATTAAGGAATTTATTATTATAGCAAGAAACTTGTGTGTGTGTGTGTGAGAGAGAGTGAGAGAGAGAGAGAGAGAGAGAGAGAGAGAGAGAGAGAGAGAGAGAGTTCACCTTTGGATATAAGTTCGTCAATTACATTATTGTAAAATTTGATACCTTTATGGTTTATTCCTCCTTTAATCTTCCCTCCTATGTAAAAGAAAAAGTGAAAGAAATATAAAATGCTATATAAAAAATCAAAGAAGTTATCACTTGCAAATAATTTAGTTTTACAGGCAGAGTATGCAAGAAATTTTGTCAAACATTTGGACTGATTGTTACTTTACATATGGCCATTTTTTCTTTCTTTACAATTGAAAAATAGCAATTCAAGAATGACATTAACTTAAGAATGGGAGGAGTAATAAAATATAGGAGTATACACACACACACACACACACACACACATATATATATATATACATATATATATATATATATTGATTGATGCACATATTTTTAAAAAAGATGAGTAGACTGGAGCGATTACAAATGTTTAAAAAGGGACCGGCCTGTAATTCACCAATTTTTCTTTCTTTACAATTGACTTCAAAAAGAGGAAAACAAAATAGTAATGTTATAACTAATTTTCGTACGTATGCATATAATATACCCTTGTACCTAAATTATTATTATACTTGACTTTTTTTTGAGTTAAATTGACTGTTTTTTAAATAAAAATTTGACGTATATATATTTTATTTTTTAAAAATCATAAAACATCTAATATATAGTTTTAAAATATTGCTACGAATTATGTGTGTTATGATTTTTTTAAAATATAATTCAAATTTTTATATGAAAAATAGCAAGTTTGACTTAAAAATTCAAGAATAACATTAACTTAAGAATGGGAGGAGCAATAAAATATAAGAGTATATACATACACACACACATACATACATACATACAAACATACACATATATATATATATATATATATATATATATATATATATATATACACACACACACACATTGATTGATGCACAAATTTTCGGTAGTCAAGTAAACTCGATGTCACCTAATTAATTGAAAATTCATACTAGCAAGAATTTTTCACAGGGAAAAATATTTGAAATTAGGTATTTCTGTTTTTTGAAATTTCATGACTGAATTTTAAAGCAAGTATCTTACTGGGTAATATTCTTGGCCATGAGATGGAGAGTCTGAAAGCATCCATTCCAACATCTTTAATCATACTTATGTCCTCCTGTTACATTAATTATGGTATTCCTTATGTTTGATTCATGCAAGGAATTTGCCGAAGACAAAACTATAAAAACGAAGAAAACTGAAAGTAATTTGATGTCTGGCGTAGTACGTAGCTTTAATTACCTTGTAACGATGATAAAAGTCTATAGCCACATCTCCTGTGGATTGATCTGCGATTTTCTCTGCCATGCGCGTAATATAGTTTTGTCACAATATTACTATCGAATTGATCTAAAAATAAATGTTAAGTTCATAATACATACTCAAGGACAATATATATGGCATATTGATTTTAATATCAAAAAAGTCCAAAATGCAGTCTTGGGGAGCCCAGTTAATCTCAGCCCTTGGATCAGAAAAACTGTTGGATTAACTAGTCCTTTTTTTTGGTTTTTTTAATTTTGTTTTGTGTGTGTGTGTGTGTGTGTGTGTGTGTGTGTGTGTAAGGGGGCATGAGGCGTGAGAATGGATCGAGAGCGCTTTTAACTGTCAACTAGTTATACGTTTCTAAAGTTTTTCCGCAATAGTGCCTTTTCTGAGATCAACTATCAAACAAAACATTGGCTACTTTTCTATGTCAGCGACATTAACGGTTATATTAACAACTGCTTTGGCTATGGAACTACGTACTCTTCGTTATACAGGCATTGTACTAAGCAAAACACACACAGACAGACAGATAGATCAAACCTGGATGTTGGTGAGCGAAGGTATCCCAAATACTTTGGCCTTTACCGCCTTCTTTTGCCGCTCCTTCATACTGTATCCATACGTCATTATATAGAATATAGGTCAAAATGGTTGCGCTATTAGAGAGGGACCCGATAAAACTTTATAAGGAGCTATGGAAATGAACTCAAAGAATTGAACTACCTGGTAAGCAGAAGAGGCTGCTCCAAATACAAAGTCATCTGGGAAGCTGCTTCTATTAAAAGAAGTTGTAATATGATTTGCCAAAATAAGCTGTGTCCCACTAAACAAATTTGACAAAATAGCAAGGCCCGTTAGAAGAAGAAATGACCTATAAAGTATTGCCATTGCTAATTAACTAGTAGAGCTATGGGAATTTTCTTCCTTCATCATCTCGTTTTATATAGAACTTATAATGCTTAAACTTAATACTTTTCTCTGTGAAATTCGATATTAGGTACTCCCTCCGTCCCTAAATTATTGTCTGGGTTGACCCGGTACACAGATTAAGAAAATTTAATTGACTTGATTATTAATATTGGAATAGTATTGAAAAAGTGTGTTGTTTCCTTTAATGTCCATGTGTATTTGGCCCATAATTAAAGTAGGAAGAAAAAGTAAGGGTAAAATAGTAAAAGTAATGTTCTAAAAAGGAAAGTTTCAAACAAGACAATTATTTTAAGACGGACAAAAAAAAAAAAAAACAATAATTTAGGGACGGAGGGAGGGAGTAGCTTTTAGGCTATGTCTTGACCAAGTTGTTTAGTACAAACAACACGAAAGTTGGTTTTTTATTCTTTTAGGAAAATGCTATAGCTACCAGATTCATTATCAAGAAGATAATAAAGTTATTTGCATGGATTAGCAAATGCTCTTTGTTACTCCCTCACCTCCTAAATTATTGTTCTTTTTGACTTTTTTTTTGAGTCAAATGAACAGTTTTTAATAAAAATTTGAATTTATTTTTTCAAAAATTACAAAACATGTAATTCGTAGTACTTAAAATATTACAAATTACGTGTTTTGTAATTTTTAAAAAAAAATATACGTCAAATTTGCATCAGAAAAATAGTTTGTTTGACTCAGAAAAGTCAAATGAAAAAATAATTTAGGAACGCTAAAAGTATTACAGTATTTATTGATGGATAGGCAGGATAGCAAATAAGATTAATAAACTATTTCTATTACCTTGTTAATGTTTATGCATTTATGGTCAATGTTGAATTACGAAAATCCAATTATGTGTGATTTGCAAAATTAAAGGAGATTGATTTATGTCTAATATTGTTTTTATCTTTCTTGATTGATTTAAAAAGTTTCAAATACTCGTACACTGCCAAGAAGTGAATGTGATCAAGAAAGCTGAATATTTTCTGTAACATTCAATTCATTGTGTATTGAAACTGAGATATAATTTTTTGTCCACTATTTTTTTGTCCTTAGACTATTAATATAATTTTATATCTTTGTGTGGTTATCTGTAATCATGAGTGTGATACTTTGTTAGGAACTTTTCATAATTTCACTAGATTTTTTTTATTTTGTGACGGGTAACAATATTTACTAGTGAAATTTTTTGTCATTTTGACATATCTACAAATATTATTACGTGTAAAAGATTACAACAAACTGTTCTTTATTTTAATTCTACTGCGTTTTATTATTGTTACAATAGTTGTTATCACATTTTTTTTATAACTTCTACACTTTGTTGAGTATTACACCTGAGTCACATAGCTACAAAATTTTCAATTGGTATCAGAGCCTATACTTGATGCTATTCATGGCCGGCCTTAGGGTGAAGCCAATGAAGCCCTTACTTTAGGCCTAAAAAAAAATTAGGCCTCAAATATATATATATATATATATATATATACTTATTTTTTTTAAATGTTAAGAGTACCTCTTAGTTTTCCTCACACGCTCATCAATAATTTAACAACTTATGAGTTGAAATTTTTTTGTTTTTATTATGTATGACTATTTGGTATGATATATTATTTGCGGTAAACTCAATTAGTAAAAACATGCAATTAAAAGATATGTGTATCAATGTAATTATACAACAATTGAAAATGTTATAATTTTTGCCAAGAAATTGCTATAGAAATAAACATAGAACCTAAGTTCCGTAAAAACGTACTATTCGTAAAAATGGATATTTTGATAAAATTATTGACAATAAAGTTGTAAGATCTTATGAAAAATCATTTTAAGTTGATTACTTCTTATACATAATAAATAAACAATCACTTCATTTCAATGCCCGATGCCCAATTGTTTGCATTCCAATGCCCAATTGTTTGCATCTCGATGCACAATTCCTGCATCGCGATGCCCAACTTAATTTGAGAAAGTGGCACTGCATCCCAATGACCAATTTGTTGCATCCCGACGCCAACACCTCTCGATTTATTATGTCTTATTTTTAGAGTAAAGGAATTTCAAATAAATTAAATTTGACATTGCCTCCTTAGTCATTAGTCTGGGATAGGCTCTCACTCGTAGAAATATCTCCCAAGAGGGCTTGATAGCACTTTCATTCTTCAACCACATGTACTGAGGATGTGGAAGTGGACGGACTTAGATAATCCTATTTCGCATTCTACTTTCATGGTTCTCATCAACCTCGTAAAAGTGAATTCATCAAGTACTTGCTGGGGCGAGGTACGGAAGGTACGCTGGGGCGAGGTGTGGTAGCCTCAAAATTTTATTTTGTCCCCCTACTCACTAAGGCGCGCATCGACTGGTTCGCTAAGGTGCGCTGCGATGGCTCTTCGCGATGCAGAAATTAATAATTTCGATACCCAATTATTGCATTCCGATGCCCAAATTAATCTGAAAAAGTGGCACTGCATCCCGATGTCTTATGCCTGACGCGCGCGTGTTTTGGTTTCATTAAGGATATTGTTGTATTTTTGCCCCAAAAATGTCTTTTTCTGGTTTTAAATAAAGATGAGTGGACTGGAGCGATTACAAATGTCAAAAAAGGGACCGGCCTGTAATTCACCTAAAAAAATTACTTTACAAAGGCCTTACTTTAGAGTTTGCTTTAGGCCTCCATAATTATTGGGCCGGCCCTGATGCTATTAAGTGAGGTTCCTGGTTGTAGCTATGCCTACATTTTGGTCCTCAAGTGGTGGCTCATCGATAGAGTTGGGGCTTCACAAATTAAGTGTGAAGTTTCAAGTTCGATTCCTTCAAATGCCCCCATAGAACAGACAAAAAAAAAAAAAAAAAAAAACCTATGCCTACACTCTATCGAGTATTCCTTAGTTATTACTTAAAACCAATTATGTGTGATTTGCACAATCGAAGGAGATTGATTTATAACTAATATTGTTTTTGCCTTTCTTGATTTTTTTTATTGTAGGTGATCGATATTATTTATGGTAAATAATAGTTGATTCTAGATTAGTTCAATTTAGGATCTTGATTGAGTAAATATGGTAAAATTTTATACTAACTTTAACATTCCTTGTTTAGTATTTTGTTTCTTTGTTTCCAAGGAATTCTCAAGCATATATAAACCAGAGCTCGTGCTTCATTTTGTGCATCAAGACTGAGTGAGAGATTCCTAATTTAAAAATGAATGTGATCAAGAACGGTAGAATATTTTCTGTTACATTCTATTCATTGTGTATCGAAACTGAGATATAGTTCCTTGTTCATTGTTTTTGTCCTTAGACAATCAATATAATTTTATATCCTTGTGCGGTTATCTGTAATCACGAGTGTGATACTTTTGTTAGGAACTTTTAGTAATTTCACTAGTTGTTTTTTTTTGTAACAAATTACAAAATTTACTGGTGATAATTTTTTATCATATTGACATATCTACAAATATTATTACTTTTAGATAAATGTTACAACAAATTATTTTTTATTTTAATTCCGCTGCTTGTTCCAGCTAAGTCTAAATACAAAACTTTCCATCATAATTAGACGTCACCCTGATAATAATAAATGTTTGTTTGGGCTTAACGCCCAATTTATCTAGTATGTGTCAAAATGGGCTCTTAGTATTTTATTCAGAAAATTATTGGCCGGTCCACTTTTTGAAATTTTTTTTCCTCTCCAGTTCACCTTTTTTTTTTAACCGCTAAAAGATTCTTTGAGAATTTTCTCCCTAAATTGCCCTCAACAACATCGTTACTTCAGATTTGAGGTTTGAATTGATGTATAAATGATTTCATGTTGTTAATATAGTCTTCCATCATATTTTGGTATCATTTTTCATGCATAGAACACGAATTTGATCACAATTTGATCGAATTCGAATTTTTTGAGTTCATCCCGTTTTTCTTTGTTCATGGGCTGTTTTGGCCACTTTAATCTATATTTAAGCTTCAAATTTGTTTAAAATCAATCCCATATTGTTATCCTAACTTAGTACTACATTTGTGCACAATTTTTCTACACAAAAAAAAAAAAAAACTATTTTTGAGATCCTAATCGAGCTTGGAAGTGTGCTGTCTGAAAACAGAGGGAGATGTTCTTGGACTAATTTTGGGACTTTAATCAATGATTTGAGTTTGAATTTTGTATAATATCAATACCATATTGTTATAGGAAATCAATACCATGTTTGTATGTAAATTTTCCAACCAAAAATAACCATTTTTATCGATTTTGATATTATATTAAATTGGGCATCGGGATGCCTTAAATTGGGCATCAAGATGCCTTTAATTCGCCAATTGCAGTATGATATGCCTTCAAACGGTGCCTTGGTTGCTCATCGCAATGCCTTGGTTGCTCATCGCGATGCCTTGGTTGCTCATGGCGATACCTTGATTACTCATCGCGATGCCTTGGTTACTCATCGTGATGCCTTGGTTGCTTATCGCGATACCTTGGTTATTTATCGCGATGCATTTATTGCTCATCGCGATGCCTTGGTTGCTCATCGCGATGATTAACCCACGTGGTGCCTTGGATTACTCATCGCGATTCCTTGGATTACTGATGCGCGCGTGTTTTTCTTTCATTAATGGCATAATCGTCTTTTCGCCCCAAAATGCCTTTTCCCTGTTTTAAAAAAAGATGAGTGGACTGGAGCAATTACAAATGTTAAAAAATGGACCGGCCTGTAATTCACCCTATTTTATTAGTTGATTAGAATTGACATAATTTTAATAGGAAAATTAACTGCAACAACCGGGTTAACTTCCCCACCCCTATTGTAATCCTCGAGTGTCTCGGTGAGATCCTCTAGTGGGTTTATATTAGGCTTTATTTATTTAATTTGTATTTGTACTTCCACTCCGCGTGCGCGAACGACGGGAATACTCAACAGTGGTATCAGAGCAACCGGGTTAACTTTGCGTACGGTATGGTGGTCCTTCAAATCCAATCAAAAATTAGAAATTCTAGTCAAGGATTTCTGGGTGAGCCATTCTCTTTAACTCCTTGATTTTATCTGTTTTAAAATCTAGTGTTGAGTTTAATTGCATGCTTGCCTGTTTTATTATCCGCTGTGCCTAGTATGTTTTTTTTGTTTAGATTTGTTGGTGGATATTTGGTGAAATTATTTGATTACTATTTTGTTCCGTGTTGTCTTAAAAAATGGTCAACTCATCGTCTTATAATTTGGAACATTTTAATGGAAAATCAGACTTTTCTATTTGGCAACAAAAAATTAAAGAGATTTTAATTAAAGAAAAGGTTTTCAAAGCTGTGACGTTAAATTTTGCCGAATCTGATACAGAAGATATTAGGACTGAAATGGATGAGTATGCTTACTCTTCGATTATTTTGAACCTTAGTGATTCCGTTATTAGAAAGGTTGGTAAACTTGAATCGGCTAAAGAAATGTGGGATAAATTAGAAGATTTTTTTATAAAAAATCTCTTCCTAACAGGTTATATCTCTTTGAAAAATTGTTTAGATTTAAGCTAGACCTTAATAGAGACATGGATGATAATATAGATATATTCACTAAGTTGGTTCAAGATATTAAACAAATCGGTGATAAACATATCGATAACTATACTCCGATAGTTCTTTTAAACTGAATTTCTGATTCTTATGCTGACGTTAAATCTGCGATTAAGTATGGTAGGGATGATATCACATTTGATACGATGATTAATGGGTTAAAAGCAAAAGAATTAGAGTTGAGAACCACTAGGGGAGGATCGAATACCGGAGTGAATTTGGTAAGAGGTAGACAACGTCAAAGGAACAATGGGCTACGTAATCAAAGTCAGAATTAAATTCAGAATTGTGGAAATAACAAACATAGAGGCCGGAGTAGGTCAAAAGGTAGGACTTGCTATAACTGTGGGGAAATGAGGCATTTTAAATGGGATTGCACAAACCCTAAAAAGAAAAGTCAAAATCAGAATCATGATGAGCGAAATGACTGTAATTTAGCCTCCGGTAATGAAGATAATGGTGATATTTTTATGGTGATGGAAGTACTTGTGAAACCGTAGTGAATTATGTGCACTCTATTTCTCTGTGTATGAATGAGTGGCTTATTGATTCTGCTTGTGTGTTTCACATGACACCATTTAAAAATCTTTTTTCTTCAAACAAAGAAGTGAAATCTGGAACCGTTTTCTTGGCTAATGGAAAAATTATCAAATTGTTGGAATTGGCAATGTTTGTTTGAAATTTAATATTGGGTATATTTTGACTTTGAAAAATGTTAGACATGTGCCTGAGTTGTGTAACAATCTGATCTCGTGTGCATCATTAGAAGAAAATGGGTTAGAGGGTAAATGTGGAAGGGGTGTGATGAAAATTTTAAAAGAAAACTTGGTAATTTTCAAAGCTGGAAAACAAAGAAATTTGTATGTTTGCAATGCTGTGCTTGTGTCTTTTATTGAAAATCGAACAAATGTTGTGAAGGATAAAATAACAAATTTGTGGCATAAAAGACTTGGTCATTTAAATGGTAAAAGCTTAAAAAATATTACACAAAAATGGAGTTTTTGGTAATGATGAGATTTCTTGTGTGTCTTTATGTGATACTTGTGTGAATTGCAAACATCATAGATTCTCTAGCAATAATTTTCATGAGTTGATTCATGCGGATGTGTGTGGTCCTTTGTGTAGGCCCACTCGAGGTGGTAATAGATATGTTTTATCTATTGTTAATGACTTTTCACGAAAAGTCTGGGTTTCTCTAATGAAAGAAACTGTGCATGCTAATCTTGAAATTGTTAATGAAGAAATTGATCAAAACGGGAAGGATAAAAATGTGGATGAAATTCCTAAAATTGAAGATTTAGGTGAGTATCAACTTACTAGGGGTAGGCCTATACCTTCCGTTAGGAGGCCGTCTAGTTTTGATAACAATTTTCACATTTTCTCTTATGTGTTTTGTGTGCTTGATTCCGTTAACAATTTTCGTGAACCCAAGAGATACAAAGGAGCTTTAAAATCTGGAAATCCTAGTGATTGGTTAAAGGTGTTAATGGATAAAATTAACTCTTTGCATGTGAACCATTCTTGGACTTTAGTACCTAAAAATGAGGCTGATTGTGTTAGATTTAAAGCTAGGTTACTTGTTAAGGGGTTTACTCGTAATGAGGGGATTAGGGTTAAATGTGTTTTGATTGTCCAATTTTATTGGGAGTTAAAATGTGTGGCGGTAACTAAATTTCAAACTTGTTTAAATATTTTAAAATTTGATTGATGTATGTGTGCTGTTGTTACCCCCTAAAATTCTTGTAAACTTAGTGTTTGCTGTGGTGTCTATCTCGTTCCTGCTTTGTACGGTGGAGCAAGATAGATTGTTAAAATCCTTGCATACTTAATGTTTGATGTGGTGTCTATCTCGTTCCTGCTTTGTGAGGTGGAGCAAGATAAATTGTTAAAATCCTTGCTTACTTAGTGTTTGTTGTGGTGTTTATGTCGTTCCTGCTTTGTGCGGTGGAGCAAGATAGATTGGTTATTTCCCATGCATACTTTATATATGCTGTCCTGTGATTTGTTCTTTACTTAGTGTTGGAACAAGTTCTATTTCGGTTTAAGGTGATGATGATTCCCATTTATTATAAAGTCCTGTGAGTCCATTTGGTGAGTAGCACTTGTTCAAAGGTACAGATTGTTGGGATGTTGTGAGGCCCACAGCGGGCAGCCCATTCCATGGCCCAACCCTCAGCCCCACTCCTTGGTGACCCGCCTTAATTTCTGCTGCCGCATAACCAGAAGCCCCCTCTCCCTTGTAGACTTCCTTACCTCTTCTTCTCCCTTTGACTGACCCCTTGGTTTTCCCCATACACCTGGTGCGATTCCCCTGTCTCCCCTCCCTTATATTCTGGCCGGTTCTCCTTCTCTTGTGAGCATAAAAAAGGACAAAGAACAATACGCACACTCTCTTCTTTACAAACGAAATCAATGTACTCTCTCTCCTTCTCACTGTGTGTTACTGTGTGAGATTGTTTGTGTGTGAGAGGGATTTTGGTTTGGTGGTTGTTTGGAGTCTTGAACTCCGGTGAGTTGGTGGCGTGGTTACAATAGACATTGTGGATTGTTTGGGTTGCCGGAGACGACACCTGCTTGCTCTTTCTCTCTCCCTTTGCAAACGAAAAAATCAGTATACTCGCATCCCTCATTGTGTGCTACTGCACGAGGTTATGTGTGTGAGAGGGATTTTTGTTTAATGGGTTTCTTGGAGTTGTGAACTACGGTGATTGGGAACGTGAGCTGGTGCTTGTGGCGTGGTGTAAGGAGACATTGTGGGTTGTCTAGGTTACCGGAATTGTAGTGGCTTGGGGCTGCCGGAATTGTGGCCGGAAACTGGGTTTGGGTTCTTCACCTTGTACTGTACTGTATTCTCTTCGTGGGTCACTCCAGTGGACTTGGTTGAGAAAGGGAACCTGAGCCTTGGCAACTTCAGTTGAGGCCGTGGCCAGTGACACCGAAAACAGAGAGCTCCTTTGTTTTACTATTTACTGTCTTCTTCATTTTATTATTACTATTCTGATTATTGTTTCTCTTTGTTGTAATACTAACTTGTTAGTATTTTACAGGTTATAAGAGTAGAATCAGATTAGTTGTTTGGGTAATTCCCATAGGGTAGATATTATGTTATCCCCACCCCTATTGTAATCCTCGAGTGTCTCGGTGAGATCCTCTAGCGGGTTTGTATTAGGATTTATTTATTTAATTTGTATTTGTACTTCCACTCCGCGTGTGCGAACGACGGGAACACTCAACACCACTTTCTTGAAGTTTCAATAAACCAATTAAGAGAATACTAGACAGAATAACCAACATCCCATTCAAAATTATCAAGGAAGGACCATGCGAAGTATCCCTTTACATTTGCACCCTTTCTGTTCAAAAAATCACTATACTGTTAGTCCTTCCCTTGAAACTAACTCATTTTTGTCTAGCAAATCGACATGGTTTTGTTTATGTCCTAAATAGACTTGAATTTATATTAGCTGTAGTAAATTTCAATTATTTCTTAAGCATTTCACCTGATAGCTTCCTTAAGATACCATAGATGCCCTCGGTGATATTTTATCCTTAAAGTGCATGTCTTTTAGGGCTTCTTTAAGTGGCAAAGTACTATTGTTTTCATCAGCCATCCCTGCAATGTAACATGGCTAGAGTGAAGAAAAACCAATACTTGAAGATCATAGTTTATGTAGCGGAAGCCCTAGCAAAGTAACGATAGTATCAACGCTGTTGAGATCGCACACGACAACCGGCGATTGATTTTTCAAATCCTGTTGAGGTGTAAAACCTACCACGATTTAGACATCAATTCTCGTTGATTCAAAGGAATACCAAAAATTGGAATAAAGGAGAGGTCTCCTATAATTATTGACACACCAATAATAATTTTATTAATTAATAAAAAAACCTGTTTTAAAACATTGACAAAACCCCTTTATAAAGGGTGAAAGACTCAACAATTAAGGTAACCCATAAACTTAAGGAAAAAGAAAACTAATCAAAAAGGAAAAAACTTATTCTTAATTCTAATAAAAGCAGTAATTAAATACTATAAGACTAATATTACAAGGAAAACTCTAATGTTACTTAAAATATGAAACCTAATTAAAATTGAACAAATTACTTGTACGAGCCTCTTTTTGATTCGCAACATTAATCAATCAAAAAATATCTCTCAAAATTGACAAGATCCCTTTTTATATAGGGGTGAAAACTCCTATAACTTATGGAATAAGGAAACTAGCTAGAATCCTAACCAAAAACTAATTTCTAATCCTAATAAAAGCAAGACTAATAATATTAGGAAAACGATAATACGACTTAAAATAGGAAACCTAATTAAAATAGAACTAAACTTCTGGACAGCAGATCGCTCAACACAAGGCGCCTTATCAATTGTTTGATTATGTTCCATCTTAATCCTCATCATTCTCCTCGGCTTTGAAAAAATTCGTCTGAACCAACTTAAGAGCTGCATTCCAATGATTACGAGGAGTAGACATGAATTGGCTCAGGATTTGTACAGAATAGGAGATGTCTTAATAAGTCTCCTATTTCTGTTAGGATCAGAATAAATGTCACCCACTTCAGAAGATATGCCATGATGTTGCTTAAGGGGAATTTTGGAAATCTTAGCATCAGTAAGACTAGTGTCTTTTAAAATGTCTAAAACATATTTTCTTTGATGGAGATATATTCCAGAGGAATTCCTAGCAATTCTCAAGCCGCATAATATTTTCTATATGGTATCAAAGCCATAAACAATTCTTTTCTTCTTTAATAATTTTTTTTCTTGTCCTGCTCATGGCGTCTTCTTCCACTTCCCTCCTCGTTGAAACTCCCGAAAACACCACTCGCTTCCCTTCCTTTGTCCAATTGTATTGAAGAAAGCCATGTGTCTTCCAATATCCCAGGCGGCAGCAGCGCACAACCTATGATTGTGCCTCTGATGTGGTCAAAACCGAATACTAGCAAGTGCACTAGATCAAGTAATAAGTGTAAGTAAATTACGGATTATCGAACCCAAGGGATTGGCAACAAATATCAAAATCAATTATTTTTCACTTTAATCTAGACGAACGATTATCTTGGGATGTGATTTGAAACTAAATTAACTAACGAAAGCAAGTAAAAGTGATCACCGAATTTAAAGATATCAATGAGAGAAAACGCTAAGTCTAGGTTCACCAATTCACTTCCAAGTAATTAATTAACGACTTCGGTATCAACGATTATCTATGTGCGACAACGAAATTGCCTAATCCAATCAATATTCTCTCTCGAGCAATATCAATTCTATTGTTAACCGACAACCTACGTATCTCTAGATAGATTTAAAAGAAAACAAAACATTTGGTTTTGTGAAATCTTCTTAGCTTTCGAGACGATCTATAGCTAGTTGTGTATCAACTCATCTATCTCTAGCATAAATTTAGATCTACGGCGTAAATTCCTACGGTCCATCACATGAAATCTCCTCTCGGTCTCATTCACACAATTGAAAACTATTAAAAGATGGTCAGTTTTCAAAGCATTAAGCACAAAAATACACTCACACAATTATAATTTAAATTTAAACCCTAGTCGAATCAATATCAAATATTCATGAATTGGCTAGCCTAAAACCTAGCTTTATGAATTTAGTTCATAATTAAACAAACAAAATCCATACCATTCAAAAGATATATAAAATTAAGCATATGAGAAAGAAGAAATCGATAAAAGTAATGAATATAATACTTGAATCTTGAAAGAATTGTCACGATCTTCTTTTCTTTGTTTTTCTCGAAGACGACTCTAAAAATTGGATCCTAAACCTAGACTAAAGGAGATATATTTATACCTACCAAAAATACAATAACTTGGAAAAAAGGAGACACAATACAAAAAGGAAACCAAAAAAATCAGGGTAACCAAGGCTGGTTGCCGTCTCTTGATGGCAGATATTTCAGCTTTTTCCTTCAGCTTTCAAGGGTTTGCACAAAGACCCTCTGAACTTTCAAATAAGCTTCAAAGTCCTCTAAATTTGCATGATTGACCCCTTAAACCCTAGAACTATAAAATAATACTAAAACAAAACATTAGATTACAAAACATTAGTAGAATTAAATCAAATACCCCCAAATTTAGACTTTTGCTCGTCCTCGAGTAAAACAAGAAAACGAATAAATACAGAAACTAAAATATTTACAAGATATATTTTTTTTCTTTTCACAAGTCAAGGCGCGATATGACACGACACAATGTCTCAGAGTAAGAATTACAACAATTTGCAAATAACAACACATAGCAACAAGTCTATACTTTCACTCAATAATCATCAATCTCACTATAGATCTCCATGTATGCGTGTAAAACCATGTCTCAACACCTTCAAAACTTGAAATTCCTTATAAGGCCAAGTACTCCATTCATTCCCCCAAATGTCACATGAACAAACCTTCACGAATAATATATATATATATATATATATATATATATATCAAAGTTTTTCATGAAACGTAAAAACACGTAATTATTCCCATCCATTACTACAAATATAAATAGTAATACCGAACTCTTTTTCTTCTTCTTTTTTATTTTTATTTTTTATAATTGCAACGATGGACTATGCAATGTCTAGCTCCCTTAAGCTTTCTAATTAACCCATGTAACGAGTGTTAGTCTAATAACTCTCAAGCCAAATGGCTTTAAGGCACTAAGTATAAAGACACCCCAACGAGCTTACTAACTCGAGTTAAAAAGGCTACGAAGCTAAACTAAGTCTTCACAAAGAAGCTTTTTTTTTTTTACTTTCGTTCGGATTACTTAAACTCTATTTAGGCCTAACTTCAAGGAGTAAAAACAGTTTAAAGATTTCATGAACACTCTAATTTTTCAAATAACCAAAGGCCAAGGGAATGAAATGTGTACTATAGAACCCGATAAAGTCATCCAAACTCTTCCAAGAATCAATTCATGGTGTAAAGTGCTCAAGGATCGGAGATTCAAAGTTCAATCAAGTATACCAAGCTAAGTATTTAGACAAGCACACATGCATTGCTACTTACAAGATATTATAAACCAAACAAATTATCATCATTGGCGGAAGTAACCATGCCAAACCTCGCAAAAATGATTTTTGAAATTTTTTTTTTCATAAGTAAAGACACAAAATACACGGACAAAACATGCTACTCTCAAGCATAGCATAGGCACAAATTCCCCAAATTCTCACCCCCAAACTTAAATTTCACATTGTCCTCAATGTGAATTCAATATAACGTAGAGGTAACATTTGTCACCTGGAAGGCATATGAACATCACCAGGGAGCATCAAATCTCCTCCCAACAATTACCTTCAAGACAATTATATCCAACTCCAACAAGTAATTCTAATCGGGAAATACTACGAAACTGACCCATTTTGTTAGCACAATAATTCAAAAACCCAAACAGGCACAAACAATTCCCAATGTATTTCAAGGGTTATACTGAATTTAGGAAAAATCTTACTTGAAAAGGAGCAATAGGGAGTTTCAATTCCAAGCCTTAGGCTCGGATTTGATGCTCGCAGAAGAGAGAGAATCTTGGCTGGGGAGAGATGGCCGGAGAAGACGGAGATGGAGGGCTCAGTGAAGACGTCAGCCATGATGAAAGGGCTGCGGGTGCTGCGGCGTTGCTACTTCACTGTGGATTGAGAGAAAAATGGGGGGTACGGCGGCTTGAGGGAGATGGCCGGAATCAATGGAGGCTTGGCTTGTGGAGGATTAAGTGCGACTGGGATGGAGAGAGAGAAAATCGGCATGGGGCGGGCTGGTCGAACGTGGAGATGGCCGGAGAAGACGGAGGGGCTGCTGTGGAGAATGGGTTGCCGGCCGGAAGAGAGAGACGGTGACGGCGGCTCGCTGCTGTGCTGTGGGAGGGAGTCGCCGGCTTGGAGTGTTGCTCGCCAGACTGGCTGCCGATTTGTGTGGGGCCAGTGAGTGAGAGAGAGGGAGGGAGTGCGGGGAGAGGAGAAGGGGGTAGACATGCCCAAACGGTTCGAACCGCCGGTTCCAAAAACCGCCGGACAACAAACCGTAACCGAACCAAAAAATCACGGTTACGGTTTCGGTTCCGGTTCTAAACCGTAATTTTTAATTATTTTTTAAATATTTTCTTATAATTTTTTTTAAAAAAGATTTCATCTTAAAACTTTGTACAAAGCATTTTTTGAAATTTTGAAACTTTGTAAACTTTTCATTTTTGAAATTATAGAGTAAACAAGGCAATTTCAAAATAAAAAATTTAAATTTTGGCGATTTTTCACGGTTTGGAACCGACGGTTCCGGTTCCCGGTTCCAAACCGGCGGTTCACGGTTTTGAGAAATTGGAAACCGAAACCGAACCGTGTAACCGGCGGTTCCGGTTCCTCATGGTTCCGGTTTATGCGATTTTTTGGGCGGTTCGGTTCCGGTTCGAACTGCCGGTTCCGAAACGTTTGGGCATGTCTAGAAGGGGGGTTGTTGACGGCGGCGGAGAAACCTGGATGTTGTGGATGTTTTGCTGTGCGGCAAAGAGCGCTTGAACGGAGGTGATGATGCTGCTGTGGATGTGTTATGAGGGAGAGAGTACGGGGAAGAGAAGTGTGGGGGGTTATTGAATAGGCCTTTTTTTTTTTGGAAAACCCAGGCACTAAGACTGGACTGGAGTCTCAGCGCAACACTTTCAGCCTACTCCGAATTTTTTCCAAATTTTGAAGTTTTGCAAGCAGTCCCCCTCTAATTTCTAATATCCGCCATTTCAGCCTGTTGTTTCCTTGATTCATGCTATACGTATTTTCTTTTGATTTCGAGTAACTTTGTTTTACCTGTGGAACAAAAATACAACAACTACAAAAGCCATTAAACATTAGCATTAATAACATCAAAATACACAAAATAAAAATTTTTTTTGTGTGCTTGACATTATTAACACTCTCCTATAAACCCACAAACTTAGGGAGACTCTTACGAGCGACTCAAAAACAAAACAAATGAATACAAAGAGATAAGGGTTAGAGGTAGTTCTAAGTTATAGTCGTTAGATTGACTTCTTTACCAATTTTTTTCTAAGGAGGTACCGGTTCATTGAGAAACATGCACGCACATCTTCAGTCCATAAAATCCACCATTCGAGTAGTGTCTCAGTTGTTGCCCATTAAACTTGTGCACTTCCTTGATTACGCTCTTTTTACTAGATGGCCATTTGATTGCTTTGAGGACAGGAAATAACACACCCAATTCTTGCAATGTGACCACATCAACAATCTCCACCACTTTTTCATCCGAACTCAATTTTTCTTCAAGAAAGAATAGGGAAGGCATACATGTTCCACAAAAGTAGCGTCGAGAACCGAATCAATTGCAGAGAAATTTTTGAGATCATTTTCTATGGCTTCTTTAGGCTTTTTTGAAAATAGTTGAGGTAAGTCAACTTGTTGGTACACATGGGATTCTATACTCAACTCCTCACTTTCTCTAATTGGCTCTTCATCCTCCATAGGACATGCGTCTTCTTCTTCATCCATTATTGTTGATAAATTCTCTTGAGAGTGAGCATTAGCACTAGCACTTTCCTTCATGTCTTCTTGCAGATTGGGATAAACACTAGAATTTTCCTGCTCGATTAGATCATTTATCAATTTCTGCATTCGCTGCATTCGCTCCATCATCTCACGCGTTCGCTCTAAACTCTCGCGCGAATTATTCTCAAATTTCTCAAGCAATTGAATTAATTTGTCACTACACTCATACGACTCCGCTAGAGGCTCGTTATAATAGGATGAATAAGAAGGAGGCACATTAGAAGAGGATGCAAAAAGAGGCTCACTCCAATTTTTATACGAAGAAAAAGAGGGTTGACTATACGATTTCGGTTTATAGGGATTAGAATAATACTGCCCTTGAAAATTATCCCTATTATAAACCGAATTCCACCTCACCATGCATGTTGTAGACATATGGTTTCCTCCACAGAATTCACATGATATACTCATTGGTGCACTATTCCATTGAAAATTATTGCAAGCCATCTATTTACAAAAAAATAAAAATTTAAAATCTAAATCAGAGTTAAAAATAACTAATTTTGAAACCGTTAAGCGCAATCCCCGGCAACGGCGCCAAAAACTTGATGTGGTCAAAACCGAATACTAGCAAGTGCACTAGATCAAGTAATAAGTGTAAGTAAATTACGGATTATCGAACCCAAGGGATTGACAACAAATATCAAAATCAATTATTTTTCACTTTAATCTAGACGAACGATTATCTTGAGATGTGATTTGAAACTAAATTAACTAACGAAAGCAAGTAAAAGTGATCACAGAATTTAGAGATATCAATGAGAGATCGAAAACACTAAGTCTAGGTTCACCAATTCACTTCCAAGTAATAAATCAACGACTTCGGGTATCAACTGATTATTTATGGGCGACAACGGAATTTCCAAATCCAATCAATATTCTCTCTCGAGCAATATCAATTCTATTGTTAACTGACAACCTACGTATCTCTAGGTAGATTTAGAAAGAAAACAAAGCATTAGGTTTTGTGAAATCCTCTTCGCTTTCGAGACAATCTATAGCTAATTGCGTGTATCAACCCATCTATCTCTAGCATGGATTTAGATCCACGGTGTAAATTCCTACGGTCCATCACATGAAATCTCCTCTCGGTCTCATTCACACAATTGAAAACTATTAAAAGATGGTCAGTCTTTCAAAGCATTAAGCACAAGAAAATGTACTCACACAATTATAATTTAAATTTAAACACTAGTCGAATCAATATTAAATATTCATGAATTGGCTACCCTAAAACCTAGCTTTATGAATTTAGTTCATAATTAAACAAACAAAATCCATACCATTCAAAAGATATATAAAATTAAGCATATGAGAAAGAAGAAATCGATAAAAATAATTAATACAATACTTGAATCTTGAAAGAATTGTCACGATCTTCTTCTCTTTGTTTTTCTCAAAAATGACTCTAAAAATTGGAACCTAAACCTAGCTTAAAAGGGATATATTTATACCTACCTAAAATACAATAACTTGGGAAAAATGAGATACAATACAAAAAGGAAACCAAAAAGATCAGGGTAACCAAGGCTGGCTGCCGTCTCTTGATGGCATATTTTTTAGTTTTTTCCTTCAGCTTTTAAGAATTTGCACAAAGACCCCCTGAACTTCTAAATAAGCTTCAAAATCCTCTAAATTTGCATGATTGACCCCTTAAATCCTAGAATTATAAAATAATACTAAAACAAAACATTAGATTACAAAAATCTCGAGAATTAGCAAAATCTAAACCTGAATAATACCCAATAAATGAGTAAAATACTCACTTATCAGCCTCCAATTCAAGCTGTGACTCCACCGGCAACGATTGCATAACGACCTCTGCGTAATAATTTCATTTCATGCGCACCTTGGCTCAGTATGGGCCAACAGTTTTTCCTGCCCTTTCTAAACCTATTCAAACCCAATATAAATACACTACCTTAGGCTACAAGAATTATACAAGATCTCAATAAAAACTTTCCTATTCTAAAAGATACAATAAATCATTCCTTAACAGAGAGATACAATCAAATATTACACAATATTTACTTACATAATATTTAGATTAATGAGTGTGAACACAAGAAAATACATAATTTAATTTGTACTCATCCATTTGCTCTTTAAACCATAACTAGAACTCATCAAGGAAACCTTAAAGTTGTGTTACTTTAGATGGTTTACCTGTCAACACGTGCAACTAAGTCCATAAAACAATAAAAGCACCTTCAACAGAAGTGTGAAAGAATAAAAGGGTGGCCAAAGAGAGTGTAAATCAAAGTAATCAGACCATAATTTTTTTTTGATCTGACGCAGAACATATTCCATGGCACTGAATGACCACCACACATGGTTTTCGTCAAATTTGATTAAGACTGCATCCGTCAACCCCCCCCCCCCCGACACACACACATGAGCACGAATATAAATTTAGGCCACATTAATTAACAACCTATAATCTTCGGTTGATCATAGAGTGATCCACATTGACTACATTCCTAATCATGTATAAGCAAAGCGAGGATAAGGATCTTAACAAGTAACAAATTCCCAGAGGTTATGTACTTCTCGGTAACAAACTTTGCCAAGAAGCACTTGTAGCCAACAAGAAAAGAAAAACAGAACCATGACATAGCAAGATAGGCTTGACAATTTCAAATACCAGGAACTCATCAATATTTCATAATTGTTTGCTGAAATTGTGTTTTAACTTGCAATAGTTTATGGCTGGAGCTGCTATAATTGTCTCCTTACAACAGCTCATAGCACTTCTTGGCATCACACATTTCACCAAACAAATGTGCCTAAAAAATCTAGTTACTAACAAACTCCAAAAAATCCAAATTTGGATAAAAGCCAAAAAAATCCTAGTTAATTCTTGAAAATTTCTCCAATTTATTCTTTTTGTCATTTCATCAAACACATTGAGTGCACTTCAGTTTTCTATTTTCTTGTTTAGTACGTTGAAGGCTGAAATTAACATACAAGTCCCATTATTCATTATTTACAAACACTAGGAACAAAAAACTAAGCAGAGTAGCAGAAAGAAAGAATAACAATCAATTTAAAAAGATTATGTACCTTTAGTGTAATCGGACTGGGGTAGGTTAAGAATACGTGTGCAGTTTACTTCTAATTGTTTCAGATAACCTATAAACAAACCTCCAGTTTAGTTCTTCAAAGAAAATTACAAACCCTAGATAAAATTTGAAAGGAGGAGGGAGGAACGTACGGTGGAGAATATTTGGAACTTTTTCGGCTAAGGGGCGACAGTGAGTAGTGGACCGATGTTGACTGAGTGTGATATAGAGAGAGGGGTGAGTTGCGTTGAGAGTTGAGAGGCAGAGAGAGTGGACGACAATGAGAGAAATTAGTATTGAATGCAACTATGCACGATGGAGAAGGAGGGAGGACTTTCCGTGTTATGTTTTGAGTAATCGCGTTGGTGAAATTAGAACTAGCGAGGGGACATTATGCCGCGCTTTTTTTTTTTTTTTGGTGCACGATATAACAAGGTTCATAAACGTTGTAAAATACTCAAAAACAACGTTTTCTTAAAAATGTTGTTTAAAATGATATAAAATACAATGTTTCCTACAAAACATTGTCAATATTATGATTCTAAGACAACATTTATATTTTGAAACGTTGTGTAAAATAATTCAAATACAACGTTTTCTAAAAAACATTGTTTAAACTGACCCAAATACAACATTTTCTTAAAAAACGTTGTGTAAAAGTGACTTAACTACAATGTTTTTTTAAAAAAACGTTGTGTAAATGACTCAACCACAACGTTTTCTTAAAAACGTTGTGCTATAAACGTTGTAAATGCCTAATTTAGTTGTAGTGTTATATATTACATGTTGCCTAGCTATGTGACTTTGTTTATCTCAGTTGACTCCAAGCTCATTAGTTTGTTGAGGTTGTTGTTTAGTTGTGTTTTGTGAGCTCGTGTAGCTCCGTACTATTGTGACTCCAAGCTAATTATGATGTATTTGAGCTCGTTTAGTTGTGTTTTGTGTTGAGGTTTAGCTCGCTTATACATGTGCATGTTAATTATGATGTATGCGTTTCACGCCTCTATTTGAGGTTCCTTGTAGGAGCTCAAATGGGGGTATGACAGTCCTCGTCGTTATTGCTTTCATCGGTGGCCTTCAAGATCCAGTCTTCGTCACTTTCAAGACCCCGTGCTTGATTTCCAAATCTCATGTCGCATGTCGAGTTTGGTTCTCCATTGATTAGGGAGAAAGGGGTAAGAGCGACAAGGCATGTAAGTGTGCTTGATTTTTGGGTTGATCTGGTCGTAAAGAAGAGAGATTAAGATGGAGAGTGAGAACAAGAGACTAGAATGGGGTCGGAAGTTTTAAGGGTTTTAATTACTTAATCTAGGTCAGGTTTTGCTACTGATTGCAAATCAGTAGCACGTTAATATAATACAACATCGTTTTAGACGAGGTTTTTCAACATTAAAAAATTAAAAGTTTACTAATGCTTGCAACTAAAATTGAAACGAACAGATTGAAACAGAAGTTTTTTCGTTTCAAAAACGGTTGCAAAACTAGGCGCCATCCTTCCTTCCACTAAATCGCTCGGGAAAGAATGCGACTGGAATGATTTTTCGTTGCAAGTTTAGTTACAAACTGATTATGCGCTTGATCCGTTGAAAATTCCGTTGCATACTTTTCAAGTTGAAACTGATTTTAATTCCGTTTCAATTGTTCTGCTTTTTTTGTAATGTTAAAATTCTTAATTCAAGAATATCCTCGTTTTTTATGACATGAATGACTTGAAACTTGTTCTTTATTGAAATAGCTTAATTAAATATTTATACAAACATTTGCCGTAAAGTAGCCACTAATTTGTGGATGAATAAGGAAAAAGAAAAGGAAGAAACATACAGAAAGAAAGTTTTGCAGATTTATTTAGTATCTAGTACGGCAACTACAGAGTTATAGTAATTTGGTTGTTTTTTCAAGGAACTTCTTATACCAGACAGCAGAATGTTTTAGGTATCGTTTCAAGCCATCTTTATAATCCACATAATTGATACCGAATCTAATTGTGTACCCTGAGCCCCATTCGAAATCATCAAAGAATGACCACGCAAAGTGTCCCTTTACGTTTGCACCATCCCTGTTCGTATTACAACAACGTTGGTTATTTTCTTTGAAAGTAAATTATTCTTGAATTGTAAATGGAGAACTATCCTATAACTTTGCATAATTAAGATTATTTAATTTTCTAAATACTCACTTAATAGCTTCTTTAAGAGACCAAAGATGTCCTTGGTAGTAGCGTATCCTTTGATCATCCTTTAACGCTTCTTGAATTGACATTGTTGTATTATTTTGGTCGGCCATCCCTGCAAAGAAATGAAAAACGGCTGTTAGACCTTAATGACATCCTTATTGCTTCTTCGATTCCAGGCAAAGAGTCCACTTTTGACTTTTTTGTGTCAACTTAGTTAAAGTTTGACCGATAATTTACATAAATTTTGTTATTTTTACAAGGCAAAAGGTACATCCGGGCCACCGAATATATCGCAAAATTGCAGTTCGGTAATTGAAACTTTGAAACTACACTTTGGGTCACTGTACTTAAGTTTTGATGCAACTGAGCCCATTTTTTGGACTAACGTTAGTTTAGCCGTTAAATTAAAGCAAAGTATCAATTTTACCCCTGTTTTCATCTTTATCTTCATCTTCAACTTCTTTAATCAAGAAATTTATCAACCCAATTCCCAAAATCAACTCTGTCTGAAAGAAATTCTCATCAATTCTCTCTCTCTCTCTGTTCTTCACCCAACGTGACCGGAGAAACAAAACCCATTGACCTATTCTTTTTCTGAGTGTTTACATTCATTCAAGGAATCAAAACATATTTCCTTCCTTAAAAACAGCAAAGAAATCAAGAATCATTTTGATTAATGTAAAATTTTAATTTGATTTAATCACATGTTGATTTCTAAAAAAAAAAAAAAAAGTGGACTCTTTGCCTGGAACGAAGGAAGTATCATTTACTCCGCCAAATTAAAAGTTTTATTTCATTTTAAATTGTAGTGGGTTGTTAGTCTAAATCCATATGCATACATGCGAATTTGTGTCTTGATCTTTAGATCAAAACACAACGCTGGAAAGATGAAAGATGTACATCGTGGACATTAATTAAAAACAATAGCTAGTTAAACTTTGTTAAATGGTGCATAACAGTAAAAATGATAAATTCAAATTACCATTCTCAGTAATGTACATGGCTGGATCATTGTACTTCTTCTTTACGTACAGCATGAGATCTCTGATTCCCTTCGGACAGTTGAAGAGCCAGAATAATGGTGTCTGAAAGAGAATGTACATTAAAATGCTTAATTGCACGGGAAAAGTTAGGCCATTTAGGGATGAAGGAAAAGAAGAAGAAATAGAAGAGGAAGAAATACATTTAAGATTTTGTCATTGTTTGAATAATTAAATCATAAACTCATTGATGTGAAGGCTGAACTTTTTTTTTTTTTTTTTAATGTATGTATATGTATGTATATGTATGTTTATATGTATAAATTTATCTGTGTGTGTGTGTGCTATTCCTAATAGTTTGAAAACCAAACTTAATTATATGGTAGTAATGTAATATGTTCAACTTTCATGTTATCACAAATAACCAGATTAGAATGGAAGGCACAGAGAGAGAGAGAGAGAGAGTACCGGTTCACAAATAGGGATCCCATTTTTGTAAGCTGAACCAAATGATAATTATATTATTTTCTCAATATAAGCTTAAACAAGAACAACTCCAATAACAAATCTGACCGTTTAATGGTAACTTGAACTTACAGGAAATATCGACACGAGAGTCAGATGTGTAGCTCAGATTAATGGTATTGCGAAACTGGCTAGGATATGCATAACTGGTTGTATAATAATTGAATCCAACGAAGTCCTTTGATCCTTTTAGAAGCTTCGATTGCTCTTTGGTGAATTTAGGCAGTCGGCTTCCCACGTAAGATCGCATGATAGGTGGGTAATCACCGTATGTAATTGGATGCATTAACCTAAACAATGAGCATTCAACCATTTTTACTTTGAGAGGTTCAAAAACCTTTTTACCAAAAATATATTCTATATATCTACTTGATGACATTACCAGGCATCTCAAGTAAAATATCATCATCGCCATAGACGTCTAGTATATTATAAATCAATTGACATGTCAAATAGTAGTGACATTTACTTACCAACCCAACTGGAAATCGAGGACTCTATACGTAGCCTTGAGGTCTGCAGCTGATCGAGTCCTCGGCTCAAACCACTGAGATGCAAGAGAGATTCCAATCTCCCCCTTCTGAGATAACTGATACTTTTCCCTGTAAACTTTTACGGCAGCACCATGGCAAAGAAGTTGGTTGTGTACTACAATGTAAGGTTCTGTTGCTGAGTTACCCTGAGTACAATTTCCGGCATAGTTCGAGCATCGACCAGGTGCAAGGGTTCCAAAATCATATCCAGACCGAGTAAATATTAATGGTTCATTTAGGGTTATCCAGTGCTTCACCCGATCACCAAATTCTTTGAAGCAAAGGTCCACGTAGTCTCGATAATCTTTCCTATAATTTCGATATCAAAATGTACACATTAACTATCTACATTAAAGTTTTTGTAAAACATAATAATTTATAGGTAATTAATCGGATGTATAATTAAAACATACACAATGCTGACATTCAAGAATCCACCATATTCATCTTCAAGTGTTTGTGGAAGATCCCAATGGAAAAGAGTGACAAATGGCTTGATGCCTGGGATTACAGTTATACAACTCAGTATTAATTCAAGTACTTTGACTGTAATCTCCTTAATAAAAGTAATATAATTACCTTTTGCCAATCAAAAATAAAAATAAACATGTACTTCCTCGGTTACAAACAAAAGAGTTCCAGTTTGAAAGTTTAATAATTAAGGAATTTATTATTATAGCAAGAAACTTGTGTGTGTGTGTGTGTGTGAGAGAGAGAGAGAGAGAGAGAGAGAGAGAGTTCACCTTTGGATATAAGTTCGTCAATTACATTATTGTAAAATTTGATACCTTTATGGTTTATTCCTCCTTTAATCTTCCCTCCTAAGTAAAAGAAAAAGTGAAAGAAACATAAAATGCTATATAAAAAATCAAAGAAGTTTTTACTCGCAAATAATTTAGTTTTACATTACAAATGGCCATTTTTTCTTTCTTTACAATTGAAAAATAATAATTCAAGAATGACATTAACTTAAGAATGGGAGGAGTAATAAAATATAGGAGTATACACACACACACACACACACACACACACACATATACACACATATATATATATATATATATATATATATATATATATATTGATTGATGCACATATTTTCGGTAGTCAATTAAACTCGATGTCACCTAATTAATAGAAAATTCACATTAACAAGAATTTTTCACTGGGAAAAATATTTGAAATTAGGTATTTCTGTTTTTTGAAATTTCATGACTGAATTTCAAAGCAAGTATCTTACTGGGTAATATTCTTGGCCATGAGATGGATAGTCTGAAAGCATCCATTCCAACATCTTTAATCATACTTACGTCCTCCTGTTATAATAATTATGGTATTCCTTAAGTTTGATTCTTGCAAGGAATTTGCGGAAGATCGAGAAAACTTTAAAAAAGAAGAAAACTGAAAGTGATTAAATGTCTGCATCAGTACGTAGCTTTAATTACCTTGTAACGATGATAAAAGTCTATAGCCACATCTCCTGTTGATCGATCTAAAATTTTCTCTGCCAAGTGCGTAATATAGTTTTCTTAGAAGATTACGAAACTGATCTAAAAATAAACGTTTAGTTCATAATACATACTCAAGGACAATATATATGGCATATTGATTTTAATATCAAAAAAGTCCCAATGTAGTCTTGGGGACATTAACGGTTATATTAACAACAGCTTTGGCTATGGAACAACGTACTCTTCGTTATACAGGCATTGGACTAAGCAAAACACACACACATGCTAAAAGCTCGTTTGGTCGTGCGTTTTGACTAAAACGCAGCTTATTTGTAAAATTGAGTTTCAAAGCTGCGGCAGAAAAAAATGCGTTTTCAAAACGCATCTGCGTTTTAAAATGTTAGAATTCCCAGCGTTTTCCCAAAACGCGGGTTTTAAAACGCTGCTAAGAATAAAAACAGCGTTTTGAAATAAGATCTCAAACGCATTTATACGAATAAAACTGCGTTTTAACAACGCTGCGTTTTTTAAAACGCTACATTTTGAAAATGCTGCATTTTGAAACGTTGCACCAAACGGGCTCTAACAAACCCAGAGAGATCAAACCTGGATGTTGGTGAGCGAAGGTATCCCAAATACTTTGGCCTTTACCGTCTTCTTTTGCCGCTCCTTCATACTGTATCCATGCGTCATTATAGAATATAGGTCAAAATGGTAGCGCTATTAGAGAGGGACCCGACAAAACTTAACAAGGAGCTATGGAAATTAACTCAAAGAATTGAACTACCTGGTAAGCAGAAGAAGCTGCTCCAAATACAAAGTCATCTGGGAAGCTGCTTCTATTAAAAGAAGTTGGAATATGATTTGCCAAAACAAGCCGTGTCTCACTAAACAAATTTGACAAAATAGCAAGGCCCGTTAGAACAAGAAATGACCTATCAAGTATTGCCATTGTTACTTAATTAACTAGTAGAGCTATGGGTATTTTCTTCCTTTTATATAGAACTTACAATCCTTATACTTAATACTTTTCTCTGTGAAGTTTGATATTAGGTAGGTTTTAGGCAATGTCTTGACCAAGTTGTTTAGTACAAACAACACGAAAGTTGTTTTTTTATTCTTTTTAGGAAAAATGCTATAGCTACCAGATCCATTATCAAGGAGATAATAAAGTTATTTGCATGGATTAACAACTGGTCTTTGTTACTCACTGCATTCCTAAATTATTATTGTGTTTGATTATTTTGAGTTAAATGAACAGGTTTAAATGAAAATTTTATTTTAATTTTTTTAAATTATAAAATACATAATTCGTAGATTTAAAAAAAAATATATATATATATATTAAATTTTCATCTTAAAAAAGTCAAACAAAACAATAACATAATAATGCTAAAAGTATTACAGTATTTATTTGATGGATAGCAAAATAAGATTAATAAACTATTTCTATTACTTGGTTAATGTTTATCAATTTATGGTCATAATCAGACGTCACCCTGATAATAATATATGTTTGTTGGTAGTGTTGGACTTGGACGAATGGGCTTAACGCTCAATTTATCTAGCACGTGTCAAAATGGACTCTTTGAGTCGTGTTAGTATCTTATTAGTTGAAAATATCTTAGTACTATTTTGAATTGACTTAATTTATAACTTACAAAAGCAGATCTCTCTCAAAGGCGGGAACAGATCTCTCTCAAAGGCGGGAAGAGAAGTCCTTATCAAATCAGGGGTACAAGCTATTCCATCATGCATTTATAGCGTAAAAATGGGTTGAATTCGTCGGGCAGCTCGTTCTTTTACCTAAAAAAAGGTGAGTTGGGCTGATAAATTTTGATCTTGCCTGGGCTGATAAATTTTGATCTCGCCTCAAAATTGCTGAACTATATAAATTTAGGAGTAATGCTATGGGTACCTAAAGAGTACTAAATTTTTTGTACCAAATGATGTGTTAGCTGATGTGGCAGCTGATGTGATACAACAAAATTAAAAATTATAATTAATGCATCACATCAGCTGACACATCATTTAGTGCAAAAAATTTGGTACATAACAATCTTAGAGATAAGGATAAGGATAAAATATTGTTTACAAGAGTGATAAGAATAAACTACAACACATAACAATCTTAGAGATTGGCAGATCTTGGAGGAGTTGGAGCCGGCTTGGAGTCATAGTCTGATATCCCCCCGCAAGCTGAATGGTTGTTGAAGGACCCGAAACTTGTATCGAAGAAACTGGAAACGATGATGAAGACACCGACTTAGTGAGTATATCAACAAGCTGGTTATGAGTGGAGATGAATTGAACTAACAAATCCTGACGAGCAACTTTCTCCCTCACAAAATGGAAGTCAATTTCAACGTGTTTTGTATGAGCATGAAAGATAGGATTCACCGATAGAAAAGTCGAACCAAGATTGTCACACCATAGCACTGGGGGAGAAGAGATAGGTACTTTGAGCTCACAAAGCATGGACTGTAGCGAAGTAAGTTCAGCAGCAGTGTCAATTAGTACTTTGTATTCGGACTTAGTGGAAGAATGGACAAAAGTTTGCTGCTTGCAAGAGGACCATGAAACAAGGTTTAAGCCGAGAAAAATAGCAAATCCACTAGTAGACTTACAATCATTAATACACCCAGCCCAATCTGAATCAGAAAATGCTTAAAGACGAAGTGGGGAACCTTTGGTAAGAAGATGGCCATGCATAATCAACACTATGATGAAGATTACGAATGATGCGTTTAACAGTGGCCCAATGTGCATCAATAGAGGCGTGCATGAATTGACAGACCTTGTTGATAGCAAAGGATATGACGGAACGGGTGAAAGTTAAGTACTGGAGAGCACCACCACCCGAAGAAATTTAGTGGGATCTGAAAAAGGACTTCCAATGTCACAGGATAATTTTTCAGTTGTGGACAGGGGCGTAGAACATGGTTTTGAGGAAGCCATATCGATGTTGTTTAGGAGATCCAGAATATACTGATTTTGGGAGAGAAGGAGACCTGAGGAATGTGGAAGAACTTGAATGCCTAGAAAATAATGAAGAGGACCGAGGTCCTTAATGGAGAATTCTGAAGCAAGAGCACGGATCAGAGAGGATATGTGAGAAGAGTAACAACTAGTGATAACGAGATCGTCGACATAAACAAAAACATAAGAAAGATTTGATCCGGAGGATAGAACAAATAAACTGGAATCGGTTCTTGAGGGTATAAAATGTAAGGACCGAAGAAAGGTCGTAAGGAGATTATACCAAGCCCTAGGGGCTTGCTTGAGATCATAGAGGGAGCAACAAAGTTGACAGATATCAGACTATGACTCCAAGCCGACTCCAACTCCTCCAAGATCTGCCAATCTCTAAGATATTTATGTGTTGTAGTTTATTCTTATCACTCTTATAAACAATATTTTATCATTATCCTTGGATTGTGTATACTTGTAAAGAACTATAAAATAATGCATTAGATCACAGCTTTGATGATCAAGGGTGTTAGGAATATGTCTTCGCAACAGTTGCTCTATTCATCAGCATATTTCAAGACAGTGATTTGCTTGTTACCATTACAATGCATGTTCCATGAGTGGCTAAAAGGGTTGCGTACCGGTTAGCGTGGCAATTTTTTGAAACAATGCATAGGTCTTTAGACTAGGAAGTATCTGTACATGTCTGATTTTTCGTCCTACCAACTGATGATGATCTCTCCAATGGATTAGCTCAATAAGTGCTAGCAGATATCTCACCAGCAGGCATCTCAACAGCAGTTGTCTCACTAGCAGATATCTCAACAGCAGTTGTCTCACCAGCATAATATCTCTCCAGCAGATATTCTCCCAACAGACAACACTCCAGCAGTTATACAATGGCTGATATCCCAGTATCAGCCATGCTCCCTACAAGTCTATTGCAAGAGTGTTGCGAAGTTTAAAGAGGAATATCAGTCGTTCTCCAACCAATAAAGTCTACAAATATTCGTAAAAGATACGTTGCAGATCTCCCTAACAGCTTAAAGATACGCATCGATGTTTGAGCCCTTTGTATAAACCTTTAGACATTTCCTCTTTTGTGCTTGGTCCCAGTCTTTAAGACATATCCTATAAAAGACCATTCACAGTGTGCTTCAACCCAGGCCTGTACGTCAAGTCACATCTTCTCTCAGCCTAATTCCCGGACAAAAATTAAGACACAATCTTCACAAAGATTTTTACCCAACAGTTCATATGATGTACTCTGATACATTGAAGAACAAACCTTCCAACGGGCAAAAATCATTCAAGTCACAATGGATCCTTCATTCCTTCTGCCTATAAAAAAAAAAAAAAACTCTCATCACCCTTCAAGTGTGCGAAAGTGAAATGAGAACACAAAGAGAGGGAAAAACACAAGTGTAAGAACAAACACTTTCTGGGAGAGTAATCTGAAATTCATAAGGCAAAAAGTTTTGCGTAATCAAGAATCTCTTTCTTGATTTGAGTTCTTTCTTCCTTCGAAAGACTCAATCTCTTCAGTGGCTATACTCCAAATACATAGCTAGAGACTAAGCACTCTGCCTACCATTGAAGACAGAACCTGCTTGAAGATGTTCGAGGAAGATCATCAGCTAATAATCCACATTGCATTCATACCAGCAGACTTGTATTCCATTGCAAGAGTTGTTGGTTGTGCAATAATATGAGTCATCACAGTTGGTTGAGTGCTTTGCACTCAGTTGTTTAATTACTTGTTAATTGAACAACCCATAATATTGTCTTCTCACATCTAATTTATCTAATTTATCGGAAGACACCATATAGGATTTGTTTGAATGGTTTTGACAATTTGTTTGATAAATTAGCTTTCCTATGTCTTCCCTTTATAAAACTTCCTTTCCATGTCTTTTTTCGTTAGAGAGTCCTTTTAAGCATGAAACCTTTGAGTAAATCTCGTTAGAGAGTTTAATATAAAACATATTTCGTTTGACATAAATCCTTTACTTAATTTCAATTTTACATAGCACTGTTTATAGAAATGATAGTTGCATATAGTGAATTTTATCTGTTTTATGATGTAATTGAACTAGTTAAGACTACTTTGTTATGATGTAATTAATTTAGTTAGCTGTTTAATATTCGCACTACAATTTTCCATTCTCCACTAAATTGTAACATAATAACATTCAATTCTCAACATCGAAATTACTTTTAAAAAATTGACCGGACACGATAAACATTTTATCCCTAATGTATTTTAAATGAAGGTAACATAGGCACACGGCCTTTTATCCATACATTCTAAAGAACTTAACAAAGGAAAACAAAATCTCTCTCTCTTTCTCATGTCTCGGCTTAATATATTCAAAGGAAAAGCAAGGACAATCTCAAATCATCCCGCTTGCAATTGAGGGGAATGTATAAAGTATAAAGCATGGGGTTTGGCCTCTCTCTAATAGCTTAATTAAGCAATAGAGTAGTAGTTAACATGTATACTTTGATCATTGTCACGAGCCAAATTAATCCTTAGAAATCTCGTCCGGCTTGAAGTGTCAAAATTATAAAAATTATGCTCGTAAAACGTAAAATAAAGTACATAAACAAAAGAAGCAAACCACATTATAGCAAACCAACTAGCCAAAGAAACCCACGACAAACCTTAGACAAACATACAATATAGTTCACAAGAGTTATACAAGGGCGACAACCATGTCGGCATCTACAAAAGAATAATAACCACAAATCAAGTACGGGACATCTACCCAACTTTACATTGTTTAGTTAACAATATACACCCTCGACCTCACCAAAATAAAATGCGGAGGCTCAAGGAGCAACTACCCAAAAGAATGCCGGACAAGCTCACCGACGACGATGTAGGGTCACTAAGGGTTTCTCGTCGGATCGAGATCTAAGGAAAACAAATAAACAATGGACGGGGTGAGTAATAAAACTCAATAAGCTACTAATGCAACAATATGACATGCGAGATGTGAACAGAAATAAGGATCATATATAACAAAATTGATATAACGAGATAATTCTCAAAGCATCATAGATGGCAAGTATCTCATAGCAACATATCACATAGCATGCATCTCACGTAGGAGCAATATGTAAATTAACACATATAAAAGGATACTGCCGAGGTACACCTCCGACATACAAACTTCCAACCAACCCACCAATAATACCAATGTAGAAACTGTTCATGTTGTACCCGATCATCGAACCAATAACCAAGAATCATGGTGAACCGTTTTTCGTATTCACGTCGACGTGAAGACTCGGTCCCCACGACCCGAGAAACAATCACGGTATAGCTTACCAAGGTCGCGTTTATTCCGTACAACACTTAGCGCTATAACCCCTACCGTGGCCAATGGTAGGGTGAGGCCCAGTGTATTGGCCTTCGGCTATTACGTAGCCCTGGCTCACGCAATAACCGAGCGTCAATACACCTTCAACAAATATGCCATGGACTTAACGAATGCTCAAGTAGATGTTTACTCGACACATTATCACCAAATAAACCAAATGCTCAAGTAGATGTTTACCCAACATTTATAATAAACATGTCATACTCCAAAGTAGGGAGTATAACGACCACAACAACATCATGATTATATATGCTAAGTGATTCTACTACACATAGCCATTCAAACACCAACATCAAAGATTACACAATACTAATAAATGTGTATCGCGTAACCAATCACCCAACGGGTCTCTCGAGTATCCAAAGAGCTCACAAAACACACACGTGGTCACATTCATTATCAAACCCTACCCAACTCCGTTAGAGTCATTTTAGGTTACTAGTGATGTCGAGTTACGAAAGTGGTCTTACACTTTAAACCTAACACATTAACGCCCAAATTCAAGTTCCCAACATCATAGAATAGGCAATAATATATTTCACAAGTCCATAATGGCATTTCATGGCAAGAATCATGTATTCACAAATCTAGCACGGTAACTTCACACATTAGAAGTCTAGGATGTCATATGAGACATAAACCAAGAAGAAAAGGGGGTAGTAGCTTACCTCTTGACGAAAACAACCAAGGAAAATGAAATCCAATCGGTGGGAAAGCTTCCTCTAGCCCAGACCTTCGCAACGGTGTGCTCGGATCGTCGAGATTCCTCCGAAATCTCAAGTAATCTCTCTTTCTCACTCTAAACCCTCTCTATTCTCTCTCTATGTTTACAAGGTGGAATGGGGAAGGAAATGAGAGTAACCAAGGCTCTCAAAGGTGTTTAAGTGGCCAAAATGGCTGGTTTCTCGGCTTGGTGACGTGGCACCATGAGGACCACTCAAAACCATAAGTTGGTCAAAATGAGATTTTTCTCGGGTGAACATTCTGGACGCTATGCGGACGCACTATGCGGCCGCATGGCTTCTATGCGGGCGCCCTGTGCGGACGCATAGAATCCAGAAACTCTATGCCAAGGTTGAGCTCGCACTATGCGTCTGCATAGTGACCTGCTTAGGTCAATGTCTACTAAAGTCTTCCAAAGTGTTTCCAAAACACTCCCAAGTCAACCTAAGGTGATTCTAAGTCCAAGGGAAGGTCAAAACACTCGAGAAAGGTTCCCGGAATAACCGATAATAAGGCAAGAAATCAACGTATCTCAAGAACGAACGGTTACAAGAATTAAACAACCAATCGAAGCATACGAGATACATGAAATGTAGCATGAACGTATTATGTTTTAAATGCAACATACTCAAGCAATATTAATAGTATAAATCAAGATGACATATGCAAGACATACAGATGATATGAGAGATATAAATGATGCAAATGAAGCGGGTGTTATATTATCACCCTCTTAGAATAAATTCATCCGCGAATTTACTTACCGACTCCATCGAACAAAGCGGGGTATTTCTCACGCATCTCCTACTCTGTCTCCCAAGTGGCTTCCTCGACATTATGATTCCTCCACAACACTTTCACAAGGGGTATAGTCTTCATCCTTAACACTTGTTCTTTGGTATCCAAAATCTTTACAGGTTGTTCGACATAGGAAAGATCAGGTGTCAAATCTACTGGTTCAAACTCCAAGACGTGTGAAGCATCCGTTAAATATTTTCTCAACATTGATACATGAAATACCTGACATCGACGGTGGCAAAGCAAGTCTATAAGCCAACTTTCTGACTCCTTCCAAAATCTCAAACGGTCCAATATACCTCGGAGCCAATTTACCTTTCTTACCGAATCTCTTAACTCCAATTCGTGGTGAAACTTTCAAAAATACATGGTCACCAACCTCGAACTCAAGATCTCGATGTCTATTATCTGCGTAACTCTTCTGTCTACTCTGAGCCATTTTTAATCTCTCTGTGATAAGTTTTACACTTTCTGCAGACTCATGAACCATGTCAGGGATCCACAACTTCGCTTCACCAACCTCATCCCAACAAATCGGAAAACGACACTTCCTTCCATAAAGTGCCTCATACGGAGCCATCTCAATACTCGACTGATAACTGTTATTGTAAGCAAACTCAATTAATGGTACGTGTGAATCCCAAGTGCCCTTAAAGTCCATCGAGCAAGCTTTCAACATATCCTCAAGTATTTGGATTGTTCTCTCGGATTGTCCATCGGTTTGCGGTTGAAATACCGTACTAAGATTCAACCTCATACCCATGGCATTCTGAAGTGACTACCAAAATCAAGAAGTAAACCGTGGATCCCTATCCGATACAATACTCACTAGCACCCCATGCAACCTCACAATTTCCTGAATATACAATGAAGCAAGTTTCTTCAATGAATCCGTCACCGCAATAGGAAGAAAATAAGCCGACTTAGTCAATCTATCAACAACAACCCAAACTGCATCATGACCTCGTCGAGTCCGTGGTAACCCAGTTACAAAATCCATTGCGATGTTCTCCCATTTCCATTTCGGAATCTCTAAAGGTTGTAACAATCCAGCTGGCCTCTGATGCTCCACTTTAACCCGTTGGCAAGTCAAACACTTCGACACAAACTCGGTAATTTCCTTTTTCATTCCACTCCACCAAAAATTCTTTTTCAAATCCCTATACATCTTAGTACTCCCCGGGTGGATTGTATATTTAGACTTATGGGCTTTATCTAACACTTATCGTTTCACTTCCTCAATTGCCGGTACACAAACTCTACCTCGAACGTCAAAATGCCATCACTGTTCTTAGTAAAATCTGGAGTCTTACCCTCATCTAACTCATCAATCAACTTTTTCAATTATGGGTCACTCTCTTGGGTTTCCTTAATCCTTTAGAACAATATCGGAGTAGCCCGAATATTAGCAAAAATCACCCCATGGCTAGATTCACTAAGACCCCAATCACGAATATCCTCAAGCATCTTCCACTCCCTAGTCATCAAACAAGAAATATACGCTTTCCTACTAAGCGCATCCGCTACAACATTGGCCTTTCCTGGATGATAAAGGATAGTGTAATCATGGTCCTTCAACCGTTCCATCCACCTACGTTATCGATTATTCAACTCTTTTTGCGAGAATAAATACTTAAGGCTTTTATGATCTGTGAACACCTCAAATTTAGCCCCATACAGATAGTGTTTCCATTTATGATCTGTGAACACCTCAAACTTAGCCCCAAACAACCGTTCTGCATCAAGACACAACTCAAACCCTCTTTCGAAGCATCACTGTAAATCACAAACCCATCGTGTCCATTCGGCAATGCTAAAATAGGAGCTGTAGTCAACTTCTCCTTCAACTCTTGAAAACTCGCCTCACACTTATCATTCCACACGAACGGCTTATTCTTCTGAGTCAAATTAGTCAATGGGGTGGCAATCTTAGAAAATTCCTCTATAAACCTTCGATAATAACCCGCTAAACCCAAGAAACTACGAATCTCCGTTACAGTCTCAGGTCTTTTCCAACTTACGACAACCTCTATCTTAGCTGAATCAACTAAAATTCCTTGTCCCAATACCATTTGGCCTAAAAATGATACTTACTCCAACCAAAAGGCACACTTACTAAACTTAGCAAATAATTTCCATTCCCTTAAAACTGTCAACACAATCCTCAAGTGTTTCTCGTGCTCCTCTCGGGACTTAGAGTACACCAAAATATCATCAATAAATACAACCACAAAACAATCAAGATACGGCAAGAATACCCTATTCATCAAGTCCATAAATGCTGCGGGTGCATTAGTCAACCCAAAGGGCATAACTACAAACTCAAAATGCCCATACCTAGTCCTAAACGCCGTCTTAGGAGTATCCTCCTTCCGAACCTTCAACTGATGGTAACCACTTCTAAGGTCAAGCTTAGAGTACACTACAGAACTCCAAAGTTGATCAAGCAAGTCATCAATATATGGGAAAGGGTATTTATTCTTAATTGTAACTTGATTCAACTCTCTATAATCGATACATAACCTTAATTTTTAAATATAATATAATATATATATAATATAATATAATACGGAATAAAATCTTTGGTTGAAGAGTACATGAAACTTTTAGTATAATGTTTGAGATCATAGAATTTCTAGTTTAAAGCTGAAATTAGAGCCCAATATTACCATTGCACTACTCAATTTTAATAAACACTTTCTCCATCCTAAATTAAAGATGGAGGAAGTGTCCATTATTTTCCGTAACATTTTCTTTCTATTTGTCAAACACCCGAAAAAAAATTTCATCATATTTTCAAAAGATTACCAAACACCTGAAAATAAAAACTTTTCATTTGCCAGAAGCTATTTTCCAGAATCATTTTTCAGAAGTTATTTTCCTTTAAACAAACGAAGCCTTAATATACATACATATACAGAGGAAAATTAACTGCAGCAAATTTTTGGCATCTCTCTCTCTCTCTCTCTAAATATTGTTTGCATCTTATTAAAATATCAAAGACTGTGCGTGAAATTGAGCACTGAATTAGATTAATTTGGGAGCTGAATTATTTCTTAACAATCAATGAATGGATTGACTATAAAGTTCTACAAACATTATAAATAGCTAGGCATATTATGAATCTCATAATATCAAAATATGTCACCCATCGTCTTCAAGAAAATCACCAATTGAGTACAGAAAAATTGAGCACAAAAAATATGCATCAATATATATCTTATGTCTTCTTCAATTAGCCGCCTCATTAAGTTTGGTTAGTCTCATTAATCCCACCAAGTTGCAATAGGTCCAGAAACTTGAATTAGTTCGTGTATACTATACATTCACAAGGTGGACAACTCAATAATATTTAGTTTAGAAGAGGTACAATCTAGATCTATATTTATGGTTTGCATTTTTAATAATTTTTTTTTTCTCTTTTTACACTTTGAAGGAGAAATGAAAATTAATTTAAAGCCCTTAGGCTCACTCTTTGACCTCCCTTAATATCACCCTTCTTCGTATTACCAATTAGCTTCAATTATCCAAAAATAACAAACAAGATGTTATCATTTCATAGAATGTTGGAAAACAAAATAATAATAATTAATAAAAAAAACAAAACAATTCATAGACCTTCAAGGCTACAACCAATATTAAGATCAATCACGATTTGCTTCATATATCAATGCCCAAATCTTTGATTTGAATGCAATGTCTTTGATGCTACACAGAAAGTTGTGGGTTGCACCGAGAACGGGTATGGATATCTGGACTTTGTTTGACCTACCAAAAAGTGAGAAACACTAGGTGAATGCAGGGACAAGCCCCGCAAGAACACTCCGGTGTGAGAGTAAGTATTTAGCTCAGATCACAAATTGGCAGAGTGTAATTGCTAGTAAGAATGTGCGTACCTTGGCTTGGATTTGGTCTAAGTTTTTATAGGGCCAGCATTAGATGATCATTTATCCCAGGGATTGCAACAGTCACAACTGCCAATTAATGGCTATGAATGCCAACGTAGTGGGTCGAAATGCTAGTGTAGTGGGCGTAACTGTCGGGCACGCCTGACTGTTGATATTCTGCCACGTGCCCACTTCCCCAAGTTACCCAGGAGAGAAGACGAGGAGGATTATCTTGCTCGCTGTGTCCTGACTCCTGCGATCATATTGTGCTCGTATGTCTCCTGGGTGACTGTCAAGGATGCTCACCGGTGTGCACCTGCTCGCACTGTGCTGGGCTTTGGCCCACACTGGGACTTGGGCCTAGATTTAGGGCCGATTCTTAGGGCCTGGCTCTTCAGTCTTAATGTGTGTGTGTGTGTGTGAGAGAGAGAGAGAGAGAGAGAGAGAAGCCAATCTTAATGTGACATTCTAGATACATCAAATCGACCAATTCGCTTCAACAAGTCAACAAAAAACAATAAATTTACTTATGAAAGCTGTAAAAGAATTAGTTAACGCTCCATCAACGTATAAAACTCAAACATTTTGTTGAAATAAAATAAATGAGTATATCTCCATTAGCTAAACAAATATAAAGTTACTTTATTTAATGGGGTATGCTAACAAAAATATGAAGAAGCAATATGATTTTCTACAATTTTTTCTATATCATAAAAGTAGATATAGTTCCCTTGAAATGCTTATTTCAGAATCGAAAAAGAGAATTGACATGGACCTAAAAGTAAAGACAACATCATATCTTGAAAACACTTATTTCCACATCTACAAATCTTTATTTTTTAAAACTAAAATTACATATCTAACAATCATAGATCTGTATTTTAGAATATGTGGATCTGTAATATTTTTTAAAGCTATATCTAAAAATTACACATCTGTATTTTAGAATTACACATCTCATAGATCCAGGTCAAAAAATTAGAGATCTATATTTTAAACACTATTATAAAAAAAAAAAAAAGGTAAAGAATCATGTAACAACAACAGATTTTTTTTAAAAGGTGAAGAAGAATGTAAAAATTTACATATCTAAACATTACGATTTCAAATATGAGGATCTGTAATATTTTTTTAAAACTAGATCTAAAAATACAGAAGTATTTTGAGAATTATAGATCTGATATATCCAGGTAAAAAAATTATAGATCAATATTTTAAACATTATTATTAAAAAGGGTAAAGAAGCATGTAACAATGACAAATTTGTACCTTTTTTAAGAAAAAAAAAAAGGTGAAGATGCATGTAAAAATTTATTGATTTGTAATTTTTTTTATAAAAAAAAAGTGAAGAAGCAGATCTGTACAAGTTAACACTGAAATTTATAAAATAAAATCGAAATATATAGTTAAATACTATAAATTACTACGAAAATATTATTTGATCTAAAAAAATAAAGGAACACTCACAGATTTGGATATGAAATTGTCATTCACCATTAGGTTTTTTTTTTTTGGGTAGTCGGCTGATGAATTTTCTTTGAAACAAAGAGTTAAAGGATGATGAAAGGATGATGAAGAGCCAGTTTCTCATGTTTAGACGAAGATTTGGTTGGGGAATGAAGGGTTTAATTTGAAATGATGCACCATAGGTTGTTTGGTTAGATCTGTATAGAAGTAAGAAAGGAAGACCTTGATTCACCTTTAGATCGACAAAGGCCAGCTGTTTATTTGACTTAGAGAGTTTGTCGGATTTGTATTTAGATTAAAGAGAGAAGCTAAGTTTGAGAGCGACCGTTTAGGTGTGTTATTGATGGAGCTAACTTATGTACATAAACGGTGAGTATTAGGTTTTTATTTTGGGTCGAAATTTATTTGGTGTATTTAGTGTGGGTTATATTTATTATTAGCCCGATATTAATTCGATTTGTATGGATTTGAGCATTTTTTCAAGTTTCAATGTATTTAATCTCTCTATATGTAGAAGTTTTTTGAATTATTATGGTTTGAAGGTACTAATATCTGATGAAGATGGAAAGCTTACAAATAAAACGACAAATGTTGTGTATAATAAAAGTTTTCAAAATTTATAATTTTACCAATACAATGATGTATTTCTATTAAGTATATGATGCCTCCAACATTACTTTTTCATAATTTATTCTTTTAATTTTGATTTGCCTCTTCGTTTTGCTTCAATATTATTTAATTAAAAAAATTTTGTGTCCGTTCATTTAACGCACGGGTGTAAAACTAGTTTTATTGATAATAATAATGTGTCCTCGTGGAAAGAAAACAAGGCTTTAAATAGATGACGGTAAAATAAATCCTTAGCCTAATAGGACTAAGACTAATTAATTGAAATTAAAATCCTAATTCATCTAGGAATAAACTAACTACAAGACTTATAAAATAATTAAACTAGGAGAATCCTTATACTATTAAAAACAAAAAACATAAATCCGAAATAAAACAGGAACTAAAAATCTGGACAAGGACTGTCTTAGCATAAGGCGTGGGCACGCCTTAACACTTCTGCGGTTCTATCTCATCTCGATCCATAAGGTGTGGCACGCTTTAGTAGATGTGCGTTCACTGTCATTACGATCCTCATCAATGTATATGTAATACAAGTCGAAAGTGTTCCGTTTCAATCGCAGGTACGAAATTTGGTATGTTTATCTAACCACATTCACCCTCACTCTCACTCCCTCTCATATTCGATCCATTCCAAGTATTATCCATTAAGATATGTTGATTTTCCCAAAAATTGAAATGGGTATTCTTTCGGCTGCTTGGATAATGAAAATACCTTTTTCTTTTCCTTTTAAATTTTTTAGTCAATGTTTGCTATCTATTTTGCCTAGTGCTTAAATGTTCAGATATTTTAAAAAGAATTAAAAAAGAAAATAAAACAGAAAGTATTGGAGTGTAAAAAAATTGCTAGAAATTAATGTAAAAATAGGTCATCTTTCAAATATTTTTTCTTGTTTAATTTTAAGGTTCTCTTTCAATTGGGTTTGAGGATTAATAAGAGAGAGAGAGAGAGAGAGAGAGAGAGAGAGAGAGAGAGAGAGAGAGAGAGAGAGAGAGAGAGAGAGAGTTGTGGCAGTATTACTCATAATTCATTCCAGCTTATGAAAAACTTGCTTAATAATCATAAGCTCAAAGTTGTGGCTTATGATAAGCTGCAACTTATCAATCAATTATGAATCGTATAATCACTCACAAATTCTGATAAGCTCCACTAAATAAGCCCTAAAACAATTATGAAATTATACATAGCCACTTTCTTGAAGTTTCAATAAACCAATTAAAAGAATACTAGACGTGCGGCCATTCTAATCAAATGACGATAAAAATAGTATTCTCTTTTTTTTTTTTTTTCGTACTCAAATAAACTTCTCGGATCCGATTAATTGGTTGCCTTCATGAGGAATTTCTTGTACCAAATAGCGGAATGCTTGAGGTATCTTTTCAAACCATCTTTAAAATCCACATAGTTAATGCCGAATCGGACAGAATAACCAACATCCCATTCAAAATCATCAAGGAATGACCATGCGAAGTATCCCTTTACATGTGCACCCTCTCTGTTCATAAAATCAAGATAATGTTAGTCCTTCCCTTTAAAACCAACTCATTTATGTCTAGTAAATCAATATGTTTTCGTTTCTATCCTAAATTAATAATAGACTAGAAGTTATAATAGCTCGTAGTATAAATTTCAAATTTTTTTAAGAAAAATTTCACCTGATAGCTTCTTTAAGATACCATAGATGCCCTCGGTGATATTTTATCCTTAACGTATCTTTTAGTGCTTCTTTAAGTGGCAACGTACTGTTGTTTGCATCAGCCATCCCTGCAATGTAACATGACAATAGTGAAGAAAAACCAATACTTGAAGATCATAAAATCTAGTTAT
The DNA here is from genome assembly GCA_016624345.1 of Platycodon grandiflorus. Classification (NCBI taxonomy): domain Eukaryota; kingdom Viridiplantae; phylum Streptophyta; class Magnoliopsida; order Asterales; family Campanulaceae; genus Platycodon; species Platycodon grandiflorus. The sequence continues at coordinate 1,006,945 of JACONP010000362.1, forward strand.
GTACGTTATACTAGACCAAGGTACGTATACGAAGAGTTGAAATTACCATTCTCTGTAATGTAAACGGTTGGATTGTTGTACTTGTTCTTGATGTAAAGCATGAGTTCTCGAATTCCACTTGGACAAACGAAAAGCCAATCTAGTGCGGTCTATAACACAAAAATACGTCAACTATTATCGTTGTGAGGAAAAAAGACGGGGAATTAAGGAAGTTAAACAAGTAAAGCTAATAATTTTACAAAAATTGACTTGTCATGTGAGACTTTTTTTTTTTTTTTGTTTAGTTGGCATGGGGAAAGTATAAGTAATTAGGGACACTCGATTATACCTGAACATTGTGCTACCTATTAAAATTTACACACACATTTTTACACACACACAAGCATATAAAGTTTGAAATGAGGACGTACCGCTTGACATATAGGGACCCCATTTTTATCAGCTGAACCACAAATAAACAAAATTATGTTGGTGTATATATACTTGTTTCAAAACGTAAAAGTGACAAATTCAACAAGCTTAATAAAAATGACAAAAAATAAACAAATATCGAAGAATATTTAACAAAAATAACTGCTTTTAGATGATGTTTTTGAACATACTTGTGAAGCTGACGTGAGAGTCAGTTATGTAGCTCAAATTGACCCTATTGACGGACAACTGAGGAGCAGCATAGTTAGTCGTATAGTAATTCATTCCTAGGAAGTCCATCGACCCTTTGACCATCTTCGCTTGCGCTTTGGTGAATTTGGGCAGTCGGTTGCCCACGTACGTTCTCATACTAGATGGGTAGTTCCCATATGTAAGTGGATGTAGATACCTAGACAACAGAAAAAATTTACATTTTGAGAAATTTACGCAACAAAAACCCTCGTTTGTCATAGAGAAGGTAGACTACTTACCAACCCAAGAAGAAATCGAGGGCTCTAAGAGAAGCTCCAAGGTCTGCTGCTGACCTAGTCTTTGGTTGAAACCAATGAGACACCAGTGTGATGCCAATCTTTCCTTTTTGAGATGCCTGCATGTCATTAACGTACAATTTTTCAAAACGTCTTAGAAAATAATTATTGATCAATTAACTAGCTAGCTAGATATATTGATTCAGCTACCAAAGGAATCTTTTGTTTTTCATTTTAATGAGCACGAAAAAGAAAGAAAAAAAATATAAACCTGATACTTCTTCTTGTAAACATTGACTGCAGCGGCGTGAGAAAGAAGAAGGTTGTGTGTCACAATGTAGGGTTCTGTTGCGGAGTTACCCTTGGTACAGTTTCCCATATAGCTCGAGCACCTGCCCGGTGCAAAGATCCCAATATCGTATCCCCTTTGAGCAAATGAAAACGGTTCATTTAAAGTTGTCCAATGCTTCACTCGGTCACCAAATTCTCTGAAGCAAAGGTCCGCATAGTCTCGAAAATCATTCCTGTCATTAATTAGATCATATCATAACAAATGTAATTAACAACTGTAATTAAGAACATCGTATACGTCTATTAAAATTAATTTCGTGGTGTTTATGTAAAAACAAGTAATCGATCTGTTACTAGTAACATACACAATATTTTCATGCAGGAATCCCTCGTATTCATCTTCAAGGGCTTGCGGAGCATCCCAGTGGAAAAGAGTCACAAACGGTTTTATACCTGGACATATATATAGTACGTACGTTGTTGTACAAACATGGTAATTAAGAATTTGTATGGAATAAACAATCATAAAATTGAAAGTATATATATTGTAAGAATATCACCTTTGGATATGAGCTCGTTGAGGACATTATTGTAGAACTTGATGCCTTCTCGATTTACGCCTCCACTAATTTTCCCGCCTAATTAAGATGCAAATAAATAAAAATTAATAATAATAATAATATATGTCAATATATATCAAATAGTAATACGAATATATATATGATCTTACGTGGTAATATTCTGGACCATGAGATAGAGAGCCTAAAAGCATCCATACCAATATCTTTCATTGTATTTATGTCCTCCTGCATGAGTAACAATTTTAATTAATACTCCCTCAGTCCCTAAATTATTGTCTGGGTTGACCCGGCACACGGATTAAGAAAACTCAATTGACTTGATTATTAATTTTGAAATAGTATTGAAATAGTGTGTTGTTTACTTTAAAGCCTATTGGTATGTGGTCCATAATTAAAGTAGGAAGAAAAAGTAAGGGTAAAATAGTAAAAATAATGTTTTAAAAAAAAAAGTTTCAAACAAAACAATTATTTAGGGACCGACAAAAAAAAAAAAAAAGACAATAATTTAAAGATGGGGGATTAGTTTTCATATAAGCAAATAAACTTTGTTAAGAAAGAAATGGATGACGATAGATACCTTGTAACGGTGATAAAAGTCAACTGCCACATCTCCAGTAGAATGATCCGCTATTTTTTCTGTCACGTAAATCTCTTTGTTAATTACAAACTTATTATACACGTGCAGTTGCAGAGTCAGACAGAGTCCATTTTCCACCCTTTTTGTTTTATTAGGAGGGTTTTGGAAACTCCGTAGAATCTTTTAATATTAGCAATTTTTTTTTTTTTTATGGCTCTTTTGTTACATTAACAAGTTGGCCTGTATCGTGTACTTTATTTAATCACTACTTTCATATTATCTCCTTTTATTCCTATGAAAAATCACGTGATAGATAGTAAGACTCATTAATTAAATAACTTTATTATAAATATTACTCTCTCCGTACTGAATAAATGTTTCTAGTTAATAAAGTACAGAAATTAAGAAATATAATTAATGATGTACTGTAAAATGTGTTCTGACGATAATACACATGAACATTAATTGATTTCAAATATTCTAAATAATTGAATTTCTTTGGGATATGTTATATTAAATAAAATTTTAAGGGTGTATTAGGAATAATGGTAGAAAATAGGTAGATAAAAAATCTTGACTGAGAGAGTAGTATATATTGTATTTGTCAATGATAGGTCTGTCAATGGATCGGATTTTGGCCCGAATCCGAACCGATTCCGGTGAAAAATTTCGGATATGGATTTTTATAATGGTCCAATAACCTGAATTCAATTTGAATCTGATAATCCATTTACTTAGTGGATCCGATATATATTTACCTATATTTGATCCGTTAAGAACCCGATCCGATCCGCAAATAACGTATTTATCATTATACACATACATAATATATACATTAATATGAATATATGTTGGTAGTGGTAAAATAATGTATTTATCATTTGATCCTACATGTTTCATTTCTTGGTTAGATTTCCCCTCCCGCAGTTACCGTTAGGAATTCCGTCCAATATTTTTTAAAATGCCCAAAGTACCCTTACAAAACTGTGAATTAGCAAGGACAATTTACCAAGGAAAAATAAATCCATGGTAATTCCCAAGGAATTTTATTTCCTAAAAATGCCAAGGCTATCACCGAGGAAACCCATTTCCATGCCAAATTCCGACGAAATTAGGGAGGAAAAATATTCCTTGGGAAATTTGTAAGGAATTTACCGAGGAAACTATTTTCCACAAATTCTAATGAATTTAGTGAGGAAAATTATTCCTACGAAAATTTACTAGGAATTTACCAAGGAAGATATTTCCTAAGAAAATTTCCTTTTTAAAATCCTTGGCAATCTATGTTGACCTCAAAAACTAGGGGTGTGCACGGGCCCAAAGCCCGGTATAAGCCCATTTAGTTGCGGGCTTCAATTTCAAAAACCCAACATAGCGGGCTTTGTGCGGGCTTAAATCAACGGGCTTTTGCGGGCTTTAAACGGGCATTGGACGGGCTCGGGCTTAGCAGGCTTACAAATTAAATGTTTTATTTTAAAAAATTTATACCTATTAAAGTTTGGGCTTTAAATTATTTTTAGCCCATCAATCCATCTCTGAAAAAAAAAAACAAAACAAAACACAAATAAATCATTTAAGACAAAAACAAAAAACAAGACAGTTTACTCAACAATTTATTACTCTCTTTTTCAACTCAAACATTTTATTATGTAATATGAACTATGAAGAATAAAAGAAAAATAAAATAACAGGTCAAATTTCAAGTGTTTCTTCATCCCAATCTAATTGATGGACACAAGTAAAGGTCAAACATACACAATTTATAAATATTTACTCCAAAAATCAAAATCAACTATTGCACCTAACTTATACTTTTTCAAAACTATGCCGATTTAACATTGAAGTGGATCAAAATAATTACAATAAATTAATAAACAGTACCAAAAAATCCAACTATTGAAACTTTTTTAGTATAACAACCAAAAAGAATTACACTTTATATATACTTACTATAAAACGACGTAGTTTTAGTAAGAGATGGGCCGGGCTGGGCTTAACGGGAAAGGATTGGAAAGCCCGTCCATGCCCGAGACCGCGGCTTTCACTTATCTAAGGCCCGGACTATGTACTAGCCCACGGGCACGGGCTTTGCGGGCTGGGCATTGGCGGGCTCTGCGGGCTTGACGGGCCGATGGGCCGGTCTGCTCACCCCTATCAAAAACTCTTGGGGCAAGTATCCCTCCAAATTTAGTTAGGAAAATGCCAAGGAAATAATTCCTCTAAAATTACCTAGGGATAGTTTTCGTTGGGAAATTTGGTGGATCCGATTCTTTGTTGGCGCTAAACTTCCCTCCATATTTACCTAGGAGTATATTCCTAGGCAATTGTGCAAAACCTCAAAAAAAATTGGTGGGAAAATCCCCGCCATAATTGCCAAGGAAATTTCAAAGGAATAAATGGTGAGGAATTGTGAAATCCTTGGTTTTTTGTTTTGATATATATATATATATATATATATATATATATATATATATCTTAATTACTTAGTTAATATTTAAATAATTAACCACCAACATAATTACAAAAAATCAAGAATATTCATCTATGTATTAATTTAATGGTAACGTAAATCTATTTTCATTAATCTATGATTTGCGTATAAAATTCTCAAATTCACTTATAGTTTTTTATATTTAAAAAATTAGCAAAAGTAATTAAGAAAAGTCGGTTTGGATCAAGAAATGAAATATGTAGGACAAAATGATATGTTTCAGGAGGTAGGACCAAACAAAAATATTGATCAAAGTCGAGGGACCAAAAAATATTTTAAATCTGGATTAAGAAAAACTAATTGATCAATCTATTATAAATATTGGTATAATATGTACTTTTCTTTAAAATCCTTGTGTATGTAGACATAATTAAAGTAGAAAGAAAAAGTAAATGTAAAGTGGTAAAAGTATTTTCTTAAAAAGTAAGGTTTAGAATCAGAACAGACGAAAAAAGAAAGGAAACAATTATTCAGGAACGCATGGAGTATTTAATTGTGGAAAAGTCTAATTCCGCTATAATAATAACTTATCCACTACATCCATCTCGATTTAACCTTACATAGACAAAAATACCCCTTTTTTAGTTCTTGTTATGAATTACATAAATTAAAACTAACATAAAATTTCATAATGTGATATCATAGAAATAATATCTAAGTAAATAGAAACCTTACTTGTGATGTTGACATTCATATTTAATAAATCTAACTTTTATTCTAATAATAAAATTCCATTCTTAGAAACGGTATGGCATAGAATACTCATATAGTGTGCAGATATGTAAGTGAACATATGGTTTTAGAGTAAGAAATTTTGCCAATCTGAACTCAAATCAGATCTTCTATTCCAAAATGGTGTTCCATCTCTTATTCCAACCGTTGGATGTGCGCCACATGTGCATAAAAAATCACGGGGTAATTAATGTTGTTTATTCACATGCACATGTGGTGCACATCTAACGATTGGAATAGGAGATGAAACAATATTTTGGAATAGAAGATCCGATCTGATCTGAACTAGCGGAAAATGCCAAGTATCCAATTTATCTTAACCGGGCATCATATATAGACACCACATGCAACATCTCACCATAGAAGTTACAGATCCTATATTTTCCAGCATCATTGACCTATCAACTAATGCTTCCCCCAATAAATGATCGAGGGTGCAATGTTGCTATGATTTCAGGTCATGTGTGAGGCAATACATCGTGTAAATACAAGTCTAGTCACATACATTCGGATCCTCGGGCCAAACCAATCACTGAACATAGATTTCAGGATATTAATACGATATATCAGGCTCTCTACCCGAACCTTTCAGCGGAAGAGAATGGAAGATTATTAGTTGAGTGAGAGAGAGAGAGAGAGAGAGATCTAGACCTGGATGTTTATGAGTGAAGGTATCCCAAATACTTGGACCTCTACCACCTTCTTTTGCAGCCCCTTCAATCTATTAAACCACAATCACCCAAAACTGTTACTCATTTCTATTTTTGTATTTTCTTTACAAACAATTAGTCCCTCCAATCCAAAATGAGTGTTTGTGATCACGAACAATAAACGACAGGTAACGGTGGTACTAATAGAGAAACGATGAGAACTCGAAATAACTGAGTACGTACCTGGTATGCAGCAGAGGCTGCTCCAAATACAAAATCATCTGGGAAGCTGCTTCTGTTAAAAGAAGCTGGGATATGAACTGCAGCACTAACATGGGTAACTCCCAACAATATTATGGCCACGACAAGAAAGCCCATGACAAGTAGATATCGAGAGTTTTGAAGGACTGTCATGGCCAGTTCTTGCTGTGGTGTAACAATTCAGTAGTTGATCAACCCCTTAAATAGACTGCAAATTCATAATGTAATCTTAGTCTTCTATGTTTAAAGTTTAAACTAATACTACTGGCGATCCAAAATAAGTGTACAATAATGTACACATGTTAAAAATTAAATGATGTAGGTTGACGAGGAAGAGGATACCCTTATTAAATACCATCATTTCTTGTGCTAAAATCTATATATATATATATATATATATATATATAATTAGTGAATATGTCTTTAAGTGTACCACCGCATCCAACTTTTGATTCTTTTTATTCTCATGCATTTAACCTTTTGGCTTCCTATTTGATGTCATTAACTAATAATTTTAGCTAAGTATAAGGTATAATATTTTGGTATATAACATTCTTCAAATATGTTAGAAGAACTTTAGCTATTGACAAAGAAAAGTTAGGAAAACAAAACAAAATGATGTTACAAATGGGACTTAAACATATAACATTTTAAATAAGAACATTAACCTTAGACCAACTCAACCATTTATATTTTATGTATTTATTTAGAATACTACGTATATTATAGTTAAGTCACGTGACCCATGTACTACATTATCCACTTATTTTGATTAATATTTTTATGAACTATCAAAATATGCAATATCAAATGTGTTACAATTCTTTTCAGTTATACATATGATTTTTTGGGTCATTTATAAATTGGACAAGATGTTAGTTCATGACTAAAGATATGTATTTTTTTTTTAGAGAAAATAATGCCTCTCTATTAAGGATTTTCAGTCTACTTCGGCATCAGCAGACTTCAGTGCTTCAGCATTGAAGTCTGCTTTAGCATCAGTAGTCTTTGTCTTGACCTCAATAGGCTTCCGTAATGGAGGGTTAAATTGTAATTTGAATTAGAGAGAAGCGATTGTATCTAAGAAGGGTTGTAAGTATAAAAGGACTACTATTTCAGTTAGATTAATTCAATTTGGCTTTACAGAATTCTTCTCTCTCTCTCTTTTTGTAAACAAAACAAAATACTCCAATATAATGAAAATTTGAATTCATCTTCGTCTTCATCTTCTTCTCAATTCTGTCATTAATATCAAGAATTGCTCACTTTATCATGGTATCAGAGCGTAGGATTACGCGATTCAGTATCCTTGCTTCTGCTTCATCAATTCCAATTACATCAAATTCATAAGTTTTTTTTTTGCCTCCACTATTCTTGATTATCTTTCATGGGTTTCTTCTATTCTTAATTAGGGGTTATTATCATTTCTAATCCTAATCAAAATTCAACTGAATCCACTAATACAAACACTTCAACAGAAAATTCAATTCTTGATGAACCCATTGTTGATCTTTATGACCTTCCCCAATCCACCCATCAACTCCATTCTGGTTACCCCTTGTACCTTCATCCCAATGACCACCCAGGCATGGTCCTTGTAACTGAAATCTTGACAGACCTAAATTTCTCCCAATGGAAAATTTTAATTAGCATTGCTCTGTCTGCCAAAACAAGATAGGCATGATAACTGGATCTAGCGCAAGACCCCCTCCCCAATCTAAATATGTGAGTGCGTGGGAAAGATGCAATAGCACGGTGGTTTCTTGGCTACTAAATGTCGTAAATTCTAAGATTAGATAGAGCGTTGTTTATTTTACTACAGCTTGTGAAATATGAGATGATCTTGCAGCAAGATTTACTCAAAATGACACCACTTAGGATTTATCAGGTTCGTAAGTCAATAATGTTGTGCACACAAGGGAATTTGAGTGTTAGTGCCTATTTTACAAAGTTTAGAGGCACTATTGGAAAAACGTGTAATTTTCGTCGCTAAATCCATATTACCGACGATATTCAGCGACGAAACTCTGTCGAAAAAAAGTGGTCGAAAATTTTAGACGAATGCTATTCCGTAGAAAATTAGCGATGGCGACCATTTCTGTCGCTAAAACAGGGACGAAATTTAATAATAGTTTACGTTCCGTCGTTAAATACCGGTTGTCGCTAATTAGCGACGGAACAATTCGTGTCTAAATCCCGTCGTAAATCAGCGACGGATTTTTTGCCACTGAATATTACATCACTAATCAGCGATAGAATTTGTGACACATAAATTAGCGACGGAAATTTTAGTGACGGAGTCTTCTGTCGCTAAAAATAAAAAAATAATAAAAATTATTTAAAAAATGATTTTTTTAATGCCTAATTTCAACATGTAATATTAATAAAAAATCTACAAAAATTAAAACATACCACAAATTAATTACAAAAATATTTACATAAATTAAAACGGTTTAAACTATAAAAATTAAATATGTTCAAACTAATTGTCTTGAAATAAATTTCTGGGTTGGATATGATCAGGAAATAGTTGACCAGACGGATGGGGTTGACTCTGAAAAAATCGTTCCATGGCAGCCTGTATCTGGGACATGGTCTGTCGGGTTTCAGCGAGTTCGGTCTCCAACCTTGCCATGTGGAACAGGTTAACGTTTGGCTGGGCTTAACTTTGTGCCATCAATCCAGAAGCACGTGAAGCCATCGTTGGCACGTGCGAGAATTCCCGTATGCGCCCATTCCGTAGACCCTATCGCCCCTCTTCCCCCGTCCTTTGGAGGTGATCTCCTCCCATAATGCTTGGTTCCACTCATTCATGTTAGGCTCGTTCCTCAAACGTCTCTCGTATTCAGTCTGTCATTAAAAAAAATATATTAAAACAACGTCATATCAATTTAATTGTAAAAAATAATTTTAATACTTACATACGCTGCCTCTACCGGAGGATCAACCCACTGACCGGATCCATCCTACCTGATGTGCGTGTTGACAAACACATCAGGGAATTCCATGTGTTGCCACCTACAATCAGTATGTATTACTATTAGTTTTTTATATTTATAAGAAATAAGAATTGAAATTGAAGTATAGATTCTAAGTGTTTACACTTAACCCCCCCATAGTTTTTTATACTTTGAATTAAAGTACTATCATGGATTTAATAACATCAACATAGCTACCCAACTACTTTTAACATATACAGAACAATAAACTGAATAAACATTAAAAATATACACTAACACCCCTATAGATTATAAGTTTTTACACTTAACACCCCCCCATTATCTTACTTAACCCAAATCTAATATTTTAAACTTTGAATTAAAGTACTACTATGGATTTCATAGCATCAACATGGTTACCCAACTACTTTTAACATATATAGAACAATAAATTGGATAAATATTGAAAATATACACTAACACTCCCTATAGATTATAAGTGTTTACAATTAACACCACCCCATTATCTTACTTAACCACAATCTAATATATTAAACTTTGAATTAAAGTACTACCATAGATTTCATAGCATCAACATGGCTACCCAACTACTTTTAACATATATAGAACAATAAATTGAATAAACAATAATTTTAAACTACTACTATGGATTTCATAGCATCAAGATGGCTTCCCAACAACTTTTAACATATATTGGATAATAAATTGAATAAAAAATAATTTTAAACTACTACTATAGATTTCATAGCATCAACATGGCTTCCCAACTACTTTTAATATATATTGGACAATAAATTGAATGAACAATAATTTTAAACTACTACAATGGATTTCATAGCATCAACACGGCTTCCCAACTACTTTTAACATATATAGAGCTATAAATTGAATAAACACTGAATTAAGTTAATCTTTATTTAAACTAATTAAGTTACTTACCATACGTGCCTGGTGCTCAGCGACGCTGATAGACCCCGTCGTGTGATTGGTTCCACTCCCCGACCCACTAGTCCTTTTCTTTTCTGCCCTCTCCGAGGCCTCCTTGGCGGCAGGCCCACCCCATTAGGCTTCGTACTAAGCCCAAACCTCTTTGGTCATGTTCGGGGGCCACCCCTTCATAAAGTACTTCGACTTCGTCTTGTAGACGAAGTCCTTGTACCGACGGGCACACAAATCCTTGAACACCGCCAAGGCCTCGTCATCCGAATGACCGGGCCAAGAATACCTCGCCTAGAAAAAATTGCATGATTAAATAACTATACAATAAATAAACATTTTAAATAAAGTAATTATATTACAACTTGTACCTTAAATTCACCCCCACCATTCATATTTTTTCGCCGTTGAGACACTTCTATATTGCGGCCAGAACTCTGTGTGCTGTGAGGAACAGAGAAGATCTCCAAACCAACGTGAGGGATGAGGGCTGGCTCCTATAAATCTGATAAAAATTTAATTTTCTGTTCTTAAATATGGTAAATACAACAAATTAACTATCAAATAAAACAACATAAGGAAACAATGTAAATAGGTAGAAACTTACTGTTTAAAGGATAGATCAATGGACAAAATAATCCTTCCCTCCGAGTCTAAAGGGGAAGCCTCGTCGGTAGTGGTCGCTACCGATGATAAGGGTGTGGCAGGGGAGCCCTGCATGAAATCCACATCTTGTATAGGTGTCGATGTGGATGGGGCTGGCTGTGTGCCAGTAATAAAAGTAGCTAGGGACCGTACCTTCCCTAGTTTACTCCTACTACCAGATCCTCAACCAGAAGACATGTCTAAATACAATAACATTAATAAATGAACTCAATCACCAAAATATCATACATGAACAATAATAAATTAATGAACTAATCATAAGAAAAGTATACAATCGTATTACATGAATTGACTGGAGTACAAAGATGTCTAAAATAAAGTACATTATTATTTTAAAGCAATTTAAATAACAATCAATCTTCCTCACCACTAGTTTCATCTTTGTCTTCCTCTTCATCATCAGACTCTGGGTCACTACTACAAAACTCAAGCTCTTCTTCATTCTCGTCCTTAGACACCGAGGAAATCTCATCTTCATCTGATGAATCAACTTCAAATATTGTGAGTTGACCTGGTCAAGGGGGAGGAGGTGGCAAATCAACCGGTAAAATTTCATCCTCTTCCTCTCTATCTCTAGCTAGATATATAGCATCATTTAAGGCATGATCAACTGATGAAACATTCGGAGGGACAAACATTTCATCCTCTTGGTAACATCATTTCCGTGCCGACTCAGTAATGGTATCCACCTGGTATGGTATGTCAATCGTACTTCTAGCCTTGTTCTTCCAAACAGCCTACCATCTGCTAGACTCGACACGCCGATGAGGGTAAGGTGTCATGTATACCCGCTGAGCTTGTGATGCTAAGATGAAAACGTCATCACTCGAATGTCTAGATGTCTCCTTTATATCAACGAGGTCAAATACCTCATGTTTTTTAATACCTCATTCAGCATATTTTTTCACCACTCATATATCGGGGTTGGGATGTAGCAAACCCAACAAAACTCTCCAAACCTCTTATGAACTCATCCGTAATACCCTCTCGATTCGACAACCTTCGATTATCCATCCAACTACAATCGTCCATAGACATCACTTCTGCATTTGTAACTACTCATTAAACACACATCTTTAATTTTTTATCCTCGCTGACTTCATCCGACCGATGCATCTGTAGGTGATACATCAAAGAGAGATTATATATACGTATGAACGATGTTTAAACGAAATTAAAAAGTGATCATTTGATTTCAGGTCAGGCTTCTATATCATTCAAAAACCCACGATTGTATGTCTTGTAATCCCATTATTGTCTACATGCTTTGTATTCAATACTCGAGAAAATTTCGGCAGCACCTCCCCATGGCTCTCCAAGTGCACGACCTAGACAGTTAGGTCATTACAACCCACATCTAGTATACACCCAGAGAACAATAGGAAATACAACCAAAATATCTCAAATATCAAATACATTGCCAAATATAGTAGACAACAATGTTTTACAAGTACACACACCGTGAGTTTCCAAACTGTCTAAACGGACAATTCAAGAACCAATAGTACATGTTGACCGCAACACGAACAAAAAGTTCATATTGACCACACCACTTACTAAAGGTTCTCGAACGGGTTTTTAAGTTTATTTCCTAAAACTACATATAAAGGAGAATGTAATATAGATGGAAATGCTTGATGTCAAGTATTTGAAAAGACTAATTAGATTCAAGATGATCCTTCATTTGAAGTACCTCTTCTATTCGGCGTCAAGCAATTGTTTGATAAAATATGTGTACGTCATTTATCTCCGCCGCCTAAGATTGGTGAAAAAGAATAATTCTTGAAAGCATCCAGGGACAGCGTAGTTTTCTAAAAGCGGAATTCTTGATGTCATTGATATTTGTCCATCCTTCATTGGTACCTGCAAATATTGCTGAAAAAGAAGAGTCTCACCACTTGGAAGTGAGCTCAAAAGGATTGCAAAGGATTCTTATACTGGAGTTAAGACTAAGCTCTGATAGAACTTAATAGCATCTCCAGCATAAGGATCATTTACAACCCTTTTGAGCTCACTTCCAAGTGCTGAGAACTCTTCTTTTTCAGCAATATTTGTAGGCAACAATAAAGGATGGACATATATCAATGACATCAAGAATTCATCTTTCAGAAAACTACATTGTCCCTGGATGCTTTTAAGAATTTATTCTTATTCACCAATCTTCGGCGCGCGGAGATAAATGGCGTACACAGATTTTATCAAGCAATTGTTCGACGTCGAATGGACCTCGATACTTCAATTGAAGAATCTCCCATCTTGAATCCAAAACTTTTTTCTAGTGGCGTTCACTTTTTCACTTGGATGATCGATCTAAGTGACACCCCAATATAAATATATATATATATATATATATATATATATATAAAGTTTGTGAGAATGCATTAGGTTGTGAATCCAAAACTTATAGGGTTTAGGGTTTAGGCTTTAAGATTAGGGTTTAAGTTTAGTGTTTAAGTTTAGGGTTTAAGGTATGAGTTTAGGATTTTAGGGTATGAGTTTAGGTTTAGGATTAATTAGGGTTTAGGGTATATGGGGTATAGTTAGTTAGGGTTTGTTTAAGGCTAATTAGGGTTAGGGTTTAGAGTTAATTAAGGTTATATGGTTTAGAGATAATTAGGGTTATGGTTTAGAGCTAATTAATTAGGGTAATAGTTTAGAGTTAGTTAGGGTTATGGTTTAGAGTTAATTAGGGATTAGATAGGATTACAGTTTGTTTAGGGTTTAGGATTTTCTAAAACAACCTAACAATCTTGATCACTATGCAACTAATGATTAATTTCATAAATAATTGAACTAACCTAGTAGTGTTAGTCTTGTTTATTCATAAGTCCAAGTGCTTAGAACTATTTTGTTCGCATACGCACTTATTCGATCATTTTATTTTCTTATGATATGCTAAGACACCAAACATCCCTACCTAATAAATTGCATTCAAATCCAATACACTAAGGCATTTATAACATAAAACTAGCATACAAATTACAAAAATAACATAAATAATCAAACTAAATCATAACTAACACAAAAATAGCATAAATATCGCAACTAAAGCATAAATAGCATGCAAATAACATAAAATAACATGCAAATTATACTTTCATCAAAATTGATCACAAATACTACAACCCGCACTAATTAGTCATAATAGAACCCTCTACACACAATACACACACTATATATAGATCATTTACAAAAATTTCAAAAAGATAAACAAAAACTCAAATTAATTACTAAAATACATATATATATATATATACTATAAAATTAATTACAGATTAATTACATCAAACAGAAATATATATATATATATATATATACACACACAAATTACAAATTTAATACAGATTATTTACAAATAATACAGATTATTTACAAATAATACAAATTATTTACAAATAATACAAATTATTTACAAATGATACAAATTATTTATAAATAATACAGATTATTTTGTATACAATAATATATACAATATTAATACAGATTATTTACAAATAAATCAAAAATAGAAAAAAAATTACAATAAAATATTCAAATTACATAGAAATTGGAAGAAGCGGTGGTGGCAGTGGTGGTGGCGCAGTGGTCGTTTCGGCGGACTATTAACAATAAAATAAAATAAATAAATAAATAAACTAAAAAGGGAAAACATTTTTTTTAAATGGTTAAAAACAAGTACCGTAAGTGGTGGAGGAAGGGGCGGCGCTGGCGGCGGTGGTGCTTCCAGCAGAGAAGAGATAGAGTGAAAGAGGGAGACGATAAAAGAGAGAGAGAGAGAGAGAGAGAGAGAGAGAGAGAGAGAGAGAGAGAGGAGGAAGGGCAGTGGCGGTGGAGCTGGAGATCAGCGGTGTTGGCAGCGGCGGTAGTGGTTGGCGCCTATTGCTATGGTGGCCAGAGGATAGAGAGAGAAAGAGGAGTAATCGAGGGTGAGAGGGAGCTAGAGAAAACTGAAAGTGTGAGAGAGAAAGAGAGGGGGAGTCTAAGGAAGGGGGATCGTTGACGGAGCTTAATTAGTGACGGTAATTAGACATGGAAGTTACGTTGCTAATTAACGACGAAGCCATTAATTAGCGACAGAAGCTCCGTCTCTAATGTTCCTGTATTTTTCCTGTAATTTTCAGTGACGGAGTAAAGGAATATTGACACTACATAGGAACCGAACTTACATACTTGACTATCCTATGTCTATACTGTTTTATCAAAGAGCATCTACAAAGCATTGTGTGACTAAATTCTTTTAATACTTTCTATCTCACTCTAGTCATTCAACTATCAGTCGACTTGATCTCATCAGCTGACTGATAGATCAAATGTAAATAGAACTTCTGCTGCCCATACTAATTTTTCAGTAAGCCTATCTGATTCAGTTGATTGCTTAAACATCTGGCAGCCGATTACATCAGCTAACTGACATATTAACTGATTCATTTTCTTCGTATGCTCATACCGATCGAGTATGATTTCTCAAATCGCTTAGTGATGTCACGGCTTGAAGTTTTGAAAGAAATTTTAAGTTTGGTAAATAGGCTATTCAACCCCCCCCCCCTTCCCCTCTAACCTATTTCTAAGCTCTCCTTTCAGAAAGCGGACCTACAGATTCCAAGGTAATCTCCCCTTGAAGTTTTGGGGTGATTGATTGCTAATTGTAACTTATCTTATAAATACACTACCTAGCTCTGTGTTAAAGTTTAAATCTCCCTTTGAAGTTCTTTATGGTGTGGTTCCTCAGTATAACCACCTTAGAACCCTAGGTTATTTGTGCTATGTATCTACCCTCTCCTATAACAGGGATAAATTTTCTGCTAGGTCTCAATAATGTGTGTTTCTTGGATACCCTTTCAATAAAAAGGCTTATAAAGTTTATAGCTTAGTCACTCATCAGATTTTTCACAGTAGAGATGTCGAATTTTGTGAATCTATATTCCCTTTTAAGTGTAATGAGGACAGGGTTACTAATTTCAATAATAATAATTCGCTATTTCTCAATGCCACTACTGATGTAGTGTGTGATGATGACTTGAATAATCCCCCTACCTCTACCCGTACTAATCAAGGTAGCAACACTGCTGAGGACCCTGATGTTACTCATACCAACCAGAATACTGGAGATCAAAGATCTTCACTAAACAAACAGGTTGCTCCCATTACAGGAAGACCCTCTAGAACCAGAGTCCTGCAAAAGTTAAAGATTACACAGGCCTACCGTCTTCATTCCATACAACTTCCACTTGTATTACCTCCAGACCTACACTTTATCCTTTAAGCAAATATTTCACCTTTGAGAATGCTTCTCCTTCATATAAATCTCTCTCCTACAATATATCTTCCATATATGAACCTACTTCTTACAGTCAAGTAGTGCAAAACCCTCTTTGGTGTCAAGCTATGGAGAGTGAACTTCAGGCTTTAGAATCAAACAAAACTTAGACCTTGGAATACTTACCAAAAGGCGAACATACTATAGGCTGTAAGTGGATTTTTAAAGTTAAACACAACGCTGATTCTGTAGAAAAATACAAAGCCAGATTAGTTGCAAAAGGTTTCACAAAAAGTGAGGGTGAAGACTATTTTGAAACCTTTGCTCTAGTTGCCAAAATGGCTTCTGTCAGGATCTACTTAGATATTGTTTCTATCAAACATTGGCCTGTTTTTTAGATGGATGTCTCCAATGCTTTTCTGCATGGAGATCTTATTGAAAAAGTCTACATGAAATCACTTGAAGGCTATTCTCATTAGTTGCCTCCCTCAGAGACTCCAGTGGTATGTAGGCTTCGTAAATCCTTGTATGGTTTGAAACAAGCCCCCAGGTAATAGTTTGAAACTTTTTCTTCATCTCTTACTCAATATGGATTTATTCAATCTCAAATTGATCACACTTTGTTCACTTTAACAAGCACAAAAAGATTTATAGTTGTTTTAGTTTATGTTGATGATCTGTTAATTTCTAGATTCAGCAGTGCTTTCATAAATGAAGTCAAAGATTTTCTTAAAATAAAATTCTCTGTGAAAGACCTTGGCAGTTTGAAATACTTTCTAGGGTTGGAGGTTGCAATGAATGTTACAGGAATTTTTCTTCACCAAAGAAAATATACTACAAATATTGTTACTGATACAAGGCTTCTAAATGCCAAGCTAACCATTACTCATATTGAGCAAAATCACAAACCGGCTCTCAGTTCCAGTCCTCTTATTTCTCATCTTGCTGCTTACAGAAGACTCATTGGAAGACTTATACATCTTACTATATCTAGATCATATATATCTTATGTGGTTCATGTGCTCAGCCAATTTATTTCCAGGCCCTGTGAAGATCATTGGAAAGCTGCCATGAGACTAGTAAAGTATCTTAAGGGAACAATTGGACAGGGTCTATTTTTCTCAAGCCATGGTGATTTCTCTCTACAAGCATACTGTGATTCAGATTGAGCATCTTGCCCGCTTACAAGAAAGTCTTTTTCAGGCTTCTACATCTTTTTGGGCAGCTCTTTGATATCTTGGAAGTGCAAGAAACAAGCCACTGTGAGCAGATCTTCTGCAGAGGCAGGGTATAGAAGCATGGCTAACTGCAGTCGTGAGATTAAATGGATAGTGGCTCTTCTAAAAGATTTCAATATTAATCCTGTGCTTCCAGTTCATCTTCATTGTGAGTATGCTATACATATCTCCGAAAATCTAGTATTTCATGAAAGAACAAAGCATATTGAGATAGACTGTCATCTAGTACAAGGGATGATTCGCGACAGCCTGATCTCAACTATGTTTGTCTCGTCAATGGAGCAACCTACTGACCTCTTTACTAAGGCTTTGTCTTCTGCTCAATTGAAATATTTGTTGTCCAAGCTGCGAGTTACAAATATGTTTGCTACTAAGAGCTTGAGGGGGGATATTAAGGATTATAGCATCAGTAGACTTCAGTCTGCTTCAGCATCAGCAGTCTTTGTTTTGACCTCAGCAAGCTTCCGTAATGGAGGGTTCAATTGTAATTTGTATTAGAGAGAAGCGGGTGTATCTAAGAAGGGTTGTAAGTATAAAAGGACTACTATGTCAATTAGATAAATTCAATTTGACTTTACAGAATTCTTCTCAATCTTTTTTTGTAAACAAAACAGAAGGCTACAATATAATGAGAATTTGAATTCATCTTCGTCTTCTTCTTCTCAATTTTGTCATCAATATCCGTTACTCACTTTATCACTCTCGACGAGTGTAGTGTTAATTAGCATATGAATATCATGTTTATGGCTAATCAATATTTGAAGTTTCCCACTCGACTTATTAATTCTTATATAAATACATATCGTTATATAAATCTTTTCTAAAATATACAGAATACAAACAAATTCACGTGCGATCTTATTATTCTATAAAAACATATCAGTTATATAAATATTTTTTAAGGCACAATTAGACAGTAAGTCAACAAACGTCTATATTTAATAATGATAATTTTTCTAAAAAATATTTCTAAAATGTATCAATTAATCTAAAAATCAAATGAAACCCGTGCAGAGCACGGGCTCAATAAGATGATTAATTATTGGGACCTAAAAAAAGAAAATTGTAAATTAGGAGATTATGCAAAGAAATCCTATAACGACACTTATTTTGGATCCAAATTATTTTGCTAATACAACACTTATTTTAAATCAAAGTTAGTACTCCCTCCGTCCCGGATAAATGTTCCTACTTTCTATTTTGGGATGTCCCAACTAATGTTCCTAAAGACTTTTGATTTACCTATTTTCTACCATTCTTCCTAATATACCCTTAAAGCTTCATTTAATATAACACATCCCAAATTTACCTATTTTCTACCATTCTTCCTAATATACCCTTAAAGCTTCATTTAATATAACACATTCCAAAGAAACTCAATTATTTAAAATAGTTGAACTCAATTAATATTTATGGGTATTATGGTCAGAACACATTTTACAACACATCATTAATTATGTTTCTTAATTCTTGTGTTTTATCCACTAGAAATATTTATCCGGAACGGAGGGAGTATAACTTAGGGATAGATTTCGACAAATAGATGTGAACATGTTTATTAATATAGTTGAATACTGTTATCTCGAAAGTTGGTCAATTGCGAAAATTGGTTAAGAGGGACATGTATTATTATGGCAAAGGTACATTCAGGCTATCGAACTTTTGGTAAAATTGTAGTTCGATCACCTAAACTTTAAAACTACACTTTGGACCACTGTACCTAAGTTATGATGCATCCGTGCCCAGAAAACTCATATTTGGGTCACTCAACTATCCATAAAGTTGCAATCCGACCACTACAAAGTTGCAATCCGGCCAACACGACTTCAAATTTTGGGCATGGATGCATCAGAACATAAGTACAGTGATCTAAAGTGTAATTTTAAAGTTTTAGTGGCTGGACTACAATTTTGCGAAAAGTTCGGTGGTCCGAATGTACTTTGTCCCTATTATTATCTAATGCATTTCTTTTGTTATTAGTAATTTTCCTGTCAATTTTCTAAAAGAAGACAACCCTGGGTCATATTACTTAAAAGCTGTGTAGTTCAACAACAACTTAAGACAAAAAATTTAAAAAGATCGTTTTACGTGTACTTTATGTTATATAGATCTTCTTAACCTAATTTACTGTGTGTCGGTAGACTGAACTGTAAAAGTGTAGGGATCCGTCTTATAAATTATAATCCGTAAAATGGTATCATTAAGAGATCTACCCACAAATTAATTATAGTAATATAATAGAAATAGAAATTAGTTCCATCTTTGACTCCAGCTAAATCACAGACGTGCAAGCATGTGAGTAGTAGTATGTTATACTCCTATAACTTGTTCAGTCAAACTAACTAATTGCATATTCACAAAGATTCATGCAATCAAATTTACATCCAAAAATCGAACGAGATGTCAAATCTCGTTTTTATTATCATGTCGGGCATGATTAAAATTTGGGACATACTCACCCTCCGAATATTCAATATATATTACCATCACTGTTATCAGTTACACCGGTCACAGGAGCATTTTAAATCAACTACTTATTAGCATCCTATTAGTTTTTTGGATGGAAACCTTAAGAATTAAAGGCTTTTTTATATATTTTCTTCAAATATCAATAAAATTAATTTATATATACAAAATTATATCAATAGGTTTTTTGAACCCTTCAAACAAAGTTTGATATGCAAAACGGTACTTAATCCATTATTAAAAGTCATACTTAAGACAATATTTCAGAATTCCGACACATTATCTTCTTTTTTTAACAGAAAATGTTTTATATATATATATATATATATATATATATATATATATATATATATATTACTAAGCAAAATGTACAGACACTAATTTAAAGAAAATATCGATACGCAAACCCTTGTTTACTTGCCCATTTCCCAAAAAAAATTTAAGTGCGGCTTTTCAAAATACTTTTTTTCTTTTTAAATGCATTTCAGATACTATCAAACTATAGTTTTTTTAACAGCGTTTTAAAACTTAAATTTTAAAATATTTAAAAATGTAACCGCATTTTGATAAGACAATTTATTCAAAAGTTGCATCGAAACGGATAAACAATAAAAAAGTTACGTTTTTGGCCTACATCTTGACCAAAACGTATGATTAAACGATTTCTTACATCAGATCTTTTGACAAAGGTAACTTCTTGATTTCCACTTTGGATTTTATCTATAATGATGCATTGATTTATTATAAGATATATGATAAAAGTCCAAGCACATGTTGGGTTGGTGAAATTGTATTCCATAGTTATATTTATTACTTCTTCTGTCCCTAAATTATTACTCCCTCCGTCCCTAAATTATTGTCTTCCTTTTCTTTTTTATCCGTCCCTAAATAATTGTCTTGTTTGAAACTTTCCTTTTTAGAATATCACTTTTACTATTTTACCCTTATTTTTTCTTCTACTTTAATTATGGGTCACATACACATGGGCATTAAATGAAACAACACACTATTTCAATACTATTCCAATATTAATAATCAAGTCAATTGAGTTTTCTTAATCCGTGTGCCGGGTCAACCCAGACAATAATTTAGGGACGGTGGGAGTATTATTTTTCCTTTTTTATCCGTCACAAAATAATTGTCTTCTTTAAAAATTTTCTTTTTTAGAACATTACTTTTACCATTTTATCATTAATTTTTCCCCTATTTTAATTATGAACCACATAGACATGGACATTAAAGAAAATTACACATTATAATATTAATAATCAAGTCAATTATTTTTTCTTAATCCGTGTGCCGAATTAAACAATACAATAATTAAGGATTTATTCTCTCCGTTCCAGACAAAGAGTCCACTTTTAACTTTTTAAGGTCAACTTAGTTAAAATTTGACCGATAATTTAAACAAATTTATTTGTTTTTACAAAGTTATAAAAGTTGTAATACATAGTATTCTTAAGGTTATTTTTAATTAATTAAATTTTATTTCCTAAAACATAAGTAAATTATGTAGAATTTTGGTTTGATTTAGTCCATGCTGACTTCTAAAAAAAGAAAGTGAATTATTTGCCTTAAATGGAGGGAGTATAACTTTATCTTTTTTTTTTTTTTAAGATAATGGTACAATAAAATTCAGTATCATCTTACAAAGATAGAATATGTAAGAGAATTTCGAATAACATAGTCTTCATCTTTTTTATTTGAGCAAGCTCTAAAGCCTGGCATTACCTCCTAGCATGCAACTCTATTTTCGTCGTGTCAGAAATTTAATATTTGTGAGCAATTGCACTATAGAAATTCGTTAGATGTTTCAGCCTCTGTGCATAAATATGAAGAAAATAGATATTGCTCCTAACAGTGCATTATGTACTTGTGTACACAATAGTACATTTAAATAGGCAAAAACCTAGAAAAAGATCGTTTTACGGGTATCTTCTGTAACACGGATCTTCTTAATCTAACCACCGTGGATTGGTGAGCTGAGTTGCAAGAGAGTGGGACTCCGACTTACGAATTAAAATCTGTAAAATGGTCTAACAGGAGACTTACACTTTAAATATGTGCCCAAACTTTGGTAAACCTTTGGTGGCTCAAAAGAATAAAAAATTAAGTATAATTTTGTAAACCCTCTGAGTCATGAATAGTTTATTGTAATTAAAATGAATTTATATAAAAAAAAATAAAAAGGAAATAAGAGTCAAAGAAAGCATATTGTTAAATGTAGCTAACAACCGGAGTAGTTTATTAAGATTTGGATCTGATCATTGATAAATGATAACAAAGCAATAAATACAGATCTGTACAGTTCAAAGCTCCAGTTTCCATGAGATCACGTTTATTGCGTGGATATAGAGTCAACTGTCAACCATAAACATTATCCTTTCCATTACCATCCAAACAAATCAACTCTATCCAAACCCATTTCTTGGGAAAGCATGGTCGTTATACTGAGTGCAACTATGATACCAATAGTAACTTTGCATGTATAGACATGATAAGCAAGGTATGATGATTTTTACATAACTAAAGTTGTTGATTTGGTGCACTCTTGTTGGATTGTAATAACAAATCAGCAAGGGTTACATGGTACTACCGTTGCACTCAACATTCACTCTTCTATTAGCTCTCGGTAGTCGACGGGCACATTTTAGAATTCTAAATGTAATAAGTCTTACCCCGACGATCACTTGCGAACAAGTTTTAATGTCACTAGAGTAGATCTCGTTATAAGGCATACAATAAATAAGTTCTTAAGATGTGGTTTTGCTATTTTATTTTGAGATGTCTCAATTAAAGAGTTAACTTTTGAATATTATGTGTACAATTTACATAACCTAGAATCTTTACCCTTCAAAATGTGCTATACTACCTCCGTCATAAAATAATTATCGTTTTATCAATTTGCACATAAATTAAAGAAACTTTCAATAAGAATGATTTACCCTTATTTAAGTTCAATTATTGTAAATAATTAGCTATAGGAGTTATTTTTTTCTCTTTATTCTTACAGGCCAACGGATAAGCAGAGATTCCGAGGAATACTTCTCTATCGGACAGGAAAGAGGAGAAGCTGCTAATATTGAAAAATAAGCAGAATAGTGAAAGAACCCTCTTTAATGAGAGTAGTAAATAAGAGTAATTTTAATAAAATATGGACAAATATTTCTTAGAATTTTATAATAATAATTATTTTGGGACAAAAAAACTTTACTAAAACAACAATTATTTTGGAACGGGGGGTAGTAAGTATCTTGACTTACTCATATATTATTGTAATTTTGACTAACTTTAATGATATTAATATATCTTTCAATTAGTACTCTATGTGTTCCAAAATAAATGTCGTTTTGGCTAAAAAAATTATTCCAAAATAAATGTTATTTTAGGTTTCTAATACATATTTTGTCTAATTTACTCTTGTCTTCTCCCAAGTCCCAACAATTAATCATCCATTCATTAAATATTTTATCTTCTCCCATCAGTTATTTCCTCCTAATTTATCTCTCCAACTACTCCTAACACAAAAACTAAGAATATTTAATAAGGGTATATTTGTCAATCTACAAAATTATTTAATATATGTGCACAACTCTAATTAAAACGACACTTATCTTGAAACGGAGGCGTAATAAATTTCTAATGTGAACTGTTTGTCTAAAACGAAGAGAGTGTATTACTCCCTCTGTTTCATAATATTTGACGTTTAAGGTTTTTCACACAAATTAAGGAGTGTAATTAAAACATGTAAAAAAGACTATATTACCCATAATTAAACTAACTGTATGTAATTAATGCCTCTCCACTCTTTTATTTTTTGGGCTCTCCTTTCCACGTGCAGGAGGACATTGTGAGGGCAGAATGAATCAATTTTTACACATTCCCAACCTAACACACACACACACTCTCTCACCTACCTCCTCCTACAAATCCCTCAAATCCACCATTGACAAAGCCTCCAAGAAACTCAATCCATTAAAACTGATCACCGGACTCCCGTCGAATCCAAGAAATCCAAGACCAAGAAATCGATCGGGTCGAATCTAGCTTAAAAGAACCTCGACCTCTCCATCTTCAAATTCAAATCCAGTTGCGGAGTCGCCATTGTCGTTGTCCTCGTCGTCGTCGTCGTCTTGAACAGCTTGATCGAGGGCAAGGTTGTCCCCAAATTGTCCTTCATCCTGTTCCGAATGGTGCAGAAGACGAGCCATAGAGGGCTGCCAAGGGACGATTGACGAATTGTTCGATGGCATTTTTGTATTTGTTGTGGAATGTTGAAGGTCATACATTGAATAATGTATTCAATGTATAGTTGTAAACAAGGGTAAATTTGGTAACAAATGGTAAAAATTCCTAGATAATGATGAAACGTCAAATATTTCGGAAAAAAAATTGGCTTCTCAAACGTCAAATATTATGAAACGGAGGAGTAGTATCGTAGTTATAAATCTTGTACCAATTAGCGATTAGTTTGCCTATGTATCAATCCGAGTGCAAACTATTAATCGGTGTTCGAAAAATCGTTCTAGGCGTTCGCCTAGGCCCGCCTAGGCGCTAGGCCCCCAAACGCCGCGACTAGGCTATAGGCGCCCGCCTAGGCACTAGGCTCCCCCAAACGCCACAACTAGGCTCTAGGCGCCCCAAACGCCGCGACTAGGGCCAAATCGGGCAAAAAATTGCCACCATGAAAAATTGCCGCTTAGTCGGCCTAGGCGCCGCCTAACGTCCGGTCGATTTGAGCGATGTCGTGCGCGTTTTATCGAGGAGGGACCCGATGAGGAACCTGGGAGGAAGGGGAGTCAATCAAGGGCGAGCGACGCACGACGATGTGATGAATGACGTCCTCAATCTTCTGGAGGAAGGGGAGTCAAAGAGGCGATATGTCGGTGAAGAGGTGAAAAAGAGAGTGGGAGAGAGAAATTAAGAGAGAGCGAGAGCGAGAGCGAGAGATTGTTGTTGGTGTCAAAATTCCGTCATCTATCTCATAGTGAGAGAGAGAAAGAGGCGTTTGTGAAAACTTTGTGAATTGTGAGAGAGACAGACGGTCATCTTTTAGTTTTAGGTTTTAATTCACTTTTCAAAATGACAACCTCCCCCTCAAGTTATTAAAGTATTTCCCTCCCCCTCAATTTATTAAAATATTTCTAAGTATTTTTCCTCCCCTCAAGTTATTAAAGTATTCCCTTCTTCCATCCACTTTGAAATGATAGAGAATTTTATTTTAATTTTTAATTTTAACTTTTAATCTTGTAATGTAATCATTATTTTTAGTTTATTTGGTCATATTTAGCTATTTACTATTGTTGCGTCGGGTTTGGTATGGACCTAATGTGTAATTATGTTTCAATTTCTAGGCCCGCCTAGACTCCGACTAGACCCGACTAGGCCCTAGGCGCTAGGCCTGCTCGCGCCTAGCACCCGCCTAACGATTTTAGAACATTGCTATTAATTGTATTGTGTCAGGTTTACCAAATATTTAAAAACGCAATTGAGTTTTGATAAGACAGTTTATTCAAAAGATACATTGAAATGGATAAATAATGAAAGCGTTACATTTTTTGCCTGCATCGTGACCAAAACGTACACGATCAAACGAGTTCTTACATCAGATCTTTTGACAAAGGTAACTTCGTGACTTCCACTTTGGATTTTATCTATAATGACGCATTGATTTATTATAAGATATATGATAAAAGTCCAAGCACATGTTGGGTTGGTGAAAATGTATTCCATTTCCGTATACTATGGTTATATCTATTACAGGCTTACGGACTATCTGTAGTTACTAATTAACGGTCATCCGTGTCCATGACCCGAGTCACAAAGAAAAGTGAAGTTTATTTTTTTATAAATTTTAATAACATGATCTTAGATTTTAAACAAAACCAATACTTAACAAACTATATATTAAAATGCATACGTTTAAATTTGTATTAAAAATATAAAGATTTATTCTCCGTTTCGCAAAAGAGTCAACTTTTGAAACGACACTTATTTTGAAACAATTAATTATTATTTTATTAAATATTTTATCTTCTCCCAACAATTAATCGTCCTTTCATTAAATATAAAATCTCAACAATTAATCATCCTTTCATTAAATATAAAGTCCCAACAATTAATCATCCTTTCATTAAATATTTTATCTTCTCTTATTAGTTATCTCATCCTAATTTATCTTTCCAACTACTCCTAACACAAAAATTAAGGATATTTAATAAGGATATATTTGTCAACCTACAAAATTATTTAATATATGTGCACAACTCTAATTAAAACGACACTTATTTTGAAACAAATGAAATAATAATTTTCAAACGTAAACTGTTTGTATTGAACAAAGGGAGTGTATTAGTATCGTAGTTATAAATCTTGTACTAGTTAGCGTATTAGTTTGCCCGCTATGTATCGATCCCCATGCAAACTATTAAATATTAGTTGTATCGTTTCAGGTTTACCACATATTTTAAGTTGTTTTCATAATAATTAGTTATAGAGCCCGTGCTCCATACGGGTTTAATTTAATTTTGAGATTAATTTATATATTTTAAAAATATTTTTAAAAAAAATTATCATTATTGAATATATGTGTTTGTTGACTTAATGTCAGATAAAATTTAAGTGTTGTCAATATATGCAAATTGGTGGTCGTTTATTATAGTATTTTTGTTTCAAAATAAAATTTTTTTATTGGTGGTCAATATATGTATTTTCTTTTCTATACATTTTTTATTATTCTTTAAGTATCCTTTAATGATATCAAATTGGTGTGTCTTCTTTTTTTCATCTTGCACTTAATAAAGATATTTTAGACATATATTTGAAGAATTTTTACAAAATTAAAAATAAATATTTACTTTGGACATATTGAAGAAATATTTTTTCTGAAAAAGGTGAATTGTTTAAGATTGAATATAATTATAGTTCTTAAAATAATTTTTAAAGATCATTCGATGATTAGAAAAGGTTTACTTGGATACTATATTTACATATTTTTTATACAACTAGCAGTGTGAAAAAAAAAAATTTACACATATATAAAAAAAAATAAAAAAGAGCATTAATTTTGAATGAAATGATCTAAAATTTTGTTGATATGTATAACATATTATAGACATTATTTTAGGACGTATTAAATAAGAATATGAGAATCATAATTTGATATGGAGAGAGTAACATTTATAAAAATAAAAATTGGTTTATATTATAAATTAATTTATAGAATAATATAACATTTTTTTAAAATTTTCACATATAATATAATTGGTTGAGTTGGTTTAAGGTGTATATTCATATTTTTAGTGTGGGTTCAAATCCTATTAATGTTTTGACCAAAATTTTTTCTCCTATTATAATTAGAAAAATTTATTACCTAATAGTAATACCTATTGTTAATTAGAAGAAGGTATTAGGTATTACTATTATACATATTATCAAACGTATTAGTATTAGGTATAGTTATTAGGTAATAACTTAAAAATAAAAAGTTACATCACTCCAAACGTCAAGCTTACTTGAAGGTTTGAGAATTGAGAGAAATGCAAAGGTTGGTGAGGTTTTACAACCTACGACATCCTCACCAACTTTAAATATAAATTAAATATATATATATATATATATTTATTTATTTATATTTAAAAATCCAACAAAATCCTCTGAGCCACGAGTTTGTGCCCCTCCCTGTGCCACAATTTTGGATTTAAAAATCCAATCGAAATTCAACATTGAATTTGCCTTGTGGCACATGGAGGAATACAAATTTGTGGCACAGAGGATTTGGAGTCGGTGAATATAGAGATAAGATGAACTCAGAAGGTTCTTCCCTTCTCGCTTATGTTTTAGATAATCAAAGCAATTGTTTTTCAAGACGTTTAACGTGTAACGATCCGAGAAGCCCATCCACCACGCATAGCTCACACGGCCCACTAAGCACTGGGTCAACCGGCCCACCACAAGCCACCCAAAAGTCCATGGATAGGTTGGTGCCCAGTGGTAGTGGGTGACCACTTATAAACACACAAGTCCCACATCTACCCGATGTGGATATCACAATCTCCCCCACTTGAATCCTGACGTCCTCGTCAAGAGCCAAAGGAGGTCCAAAGGATCGGCACCCGGCGATGTGTTCCTACACATTTCGGCCGGGACCCGCTCGATACCATTTGTAACGATCCGAGCCCGAAGCCCACCGCTACGCATAGCTCACACACGGCCCACTAAGCACTGGTCAACGGCCCACCACAAGCCACCCAAAAGTCCATGGATAGGTTGGTGCCCGGTGGTAGTGGGTGACCACTTATAAAGCACACACAAGTCCCACATCTACCCGATGTGGGATATCACATTTAACGTGTCGAATCAATCATCAATAAAGGTAGCATGCTAAAGTAGAAGACATTGATAAAACATATCTTAAATATAGTTCATAGTCACTTAAAGGCATATTTGTATACTCTTTGAACGACCTCAGCTTTCAGTTGGGCGCATAGTAGACATCGCGACTCCGTAGGCTTCAGCTGGACATGAGCCAAGGTAGCATACCCTTCTGCCAACATGACGACCTAGCAATCATGCCACGACAGGTCGCTTACCTCACTAGTATACTCTCCCAGCACGCTGATCACAGGGACTCGCAGTGCGACTCGGAGACATCCCGGGCCGACCACGACAGCATCGAGCGACCTGGCTACTTGCCAGGCCGACCTCGCCACATTAACATCGAGCGACCCAGGTACATATATACCAGGCCGACCTCGATGTAACTCTTCTCAGCTTGGCAAAACAGAAACCTTTACGGAATTATCTCTCGCTTGGGAAGAGTCCTGCTACAAATATACATCAGTCCTAAGCAGACAAGGAAACATAATCCGAAAGATATGGGAATTGATCATATCTCTCCCATTCCGAAACCTTCTAGGATTATGACTTATCTCCTTATAAATAAGCACCATCACAGGCCTCATAAGGTACATGCAAATCACTTGTTTACAGACTCTCTTAGCTTTACCTCTCCATCGAAGTATTGCTAATTCTCACGCCTGAGGGTTATCACTGGGACAATCCAGCCCCCCTTACGGTGTTCTTTGTTGATCACAGGTTTCAAGTAGTTCATACTTCAAGGGCAATCCCTGCAGCACAAGCCGGAATCCTACTAGACTACACACGTGGACCAGACGCGCGCGGTCACCTTCAACCTTTTTTGCGTGATCACTTTTATCAAAGAGAATACAAATATTTAGTAGTTAAACTCTTCTTAACATCTAACTACGTATATCTAGCTAGCTCGTCTTCCCAGACATAAGTCCTTTCTAACAAATCATTGGAAGATCCATATGAGATCAAAGATTGATGGCGGTACAAAAGTTGATGCAAATGCTGAAATTGTTTCATGGGAAAGATGAAAAGCACAAAGTTGATGAAAATGCTCACTTTATTTCAAAACGAGATTACATACAGTACAGAAAAGTAAACACTTAAACTAGGAGGAAGAGTAACTAAGTGGGCATATTGCACGTAACAAATTAAAGTGAGGCTGATCAGTTCCTTTTAGGAGGAAATTAAAGTGGGCA
Source organism: Platycodon grandiflorus (assembly GCA_016624345.1). Taxonomy (NCBI): domain Eukaryota; kingdom Viridiplantae; phylum Streptophyta; class Magnoliopsida; order Asterales; family Campanulaceae; genus Platycodon; species Platycodon grandiflorus. The sequence goes on from JACONP010000362.1 coordinate 1,036,519, forward strand.
TATTGCACGTAACAAATTACACTACAGAATTTCCTTTTAGGAGGAAATTCTGAAGCCAATATGCAGATTGTTTAAAGTGTCTTTTCAACCCGTTTTTGTAATCCACGTATCCAATGCCAAAGCGGACTGTAAAACCAGCGTCCCATTCAAAGTCGTCAAGGAATGACCACACAAAGTGTCCCTTTACATTAGCGCCCTCACTGCCAAAATCACAAGCATAATTTAAACTTAATGTCTTTGGAAACAAACCCAAAATTTGCCGTAACAAAGTCATGTTTAACCTAAGAAGACTCACGTGATTGCTTTCTGAAGAAACCAAAAGTGCCCCTCGTAGTATTTTATCCTATCCTCATCCTTCAAAGCTTCTTCAAGTGGCAAAGTACTATTGTTCATATCAGCCATCCCTGAAATTTTATCATCCCATTGCAAGTACTATCAAGTTACTAGTTTTCTTCAATTAAAAAGCAAGCTTAAAATATTCATAATTGATTAATATTGAGATGATGAGCTCATATATAATCTGATACCATTCTCAGTTATGTATACTGGTGGATTCTTGTACTTATCCTTGATGTATAGCATTAGATTCCGGATCCCTTTTGGACAAATAAAAAGCCAGTCCAACGCCGTCTATAGAACAAGACCAATCATGTTATTTAAGTACTTATGTAACTTCAATATATCCGTTCAGTGAAGTAGGCAGAGAATTATGCATTCGTGTATTACGTGAATGTGTGTGTGTGAGGAAGAGAGGGAGAGATTACCGGTTGGCCAATAGGGACACCATCTTTTTCCGCTGAAAAGAATAAGTAACATCATTTGTAAGCTCTCGAGGAAAAGTTTAATACATAAGCAGAAAAACTATCTTTTTAGTATACTCATGGTGGCTAATACAGAAACTATATAAATCTAAAATCTTATGGTGGAGGGTCTGTTAGGAACTTACTGGACAATTGACAAGAGTGGTCTGTTGTGAAGCTGAGGTTAAGCCTATTGATAGACAGCGCTTGAGATGCGTAGTTTGAAGTATAGTAATTCATGCCTAAGAAATCCATTGACCCTTTTACCAAATTGGATTGCGCTCTAGAGAATACAGGTAACCGGTGTCCAACATAAGCTCTCATGCTTGGCGGGTAGTCCCCGTACACTATTGGATGTAAGTACCTAAGAAAGTTATGCACATGAACTATGAGGAAATCGGTTTTTTTTTTTTTTTTTTTTTTTTTATCTTTTTTCATTCTGAAATGAACATCACTTCAATATGTTTGTTTTTCTTTTTGTACCAAAAAAGACCAACGAGATTCACTTACCAACCCATGAAGAAATCAAGCATTCTACGGGATGCCTTGAGTGATGAAATTGTATTATCTTTGGGCTGAAACCAGTGAGTTGCAAGCGTAATCCCAATCTCACCCTTTTGAGACTTCTGCATATATTAAGAATGTAGGAATTACTGCTTTGACGTGGAGATTTTCAATGTAAAAGAGGCAATAAGTTTTATCTATTTTCCATACAAAACTTTACGCCATGCTTGGTAATCTGAAATTTTCTGTGAATACAAACCTGATATTTATCCTTGTAAACTTTGACCGCAGCTGCATGAGAAAGAAGTAGGTTGTGCGCTACGATGTATGGTTCCGTTCCGGAGTTGCCCTTTTCGCACTTCCCAACAAAGTTTGAACATCTACCAGGTGCAAACGTCCCCGTTGCATATCCATTCTGACTGTATGAAATTGGTTCATTCAAAGTGATCCAATACTTTACCCTATCTCCAAATAGTTTGAAGCAAATGTCTGCATAGTCTTTATAATGATTCCTTAAAAAACCACAAAGCACATAATTAGTCATGTAGCTCAATTGTCATGGTCTCATTTCTCTTTGCCATCCCTATCTTTGAATGGAAAAAGCCTCATATACTGAGTTGTTGTTCTAAAAAGTCAAAAAAAAAAAAAAAAAAGATGCATTGTAACATATAACTTACACTATTTTAGGGGACAGGAATCCACCATATTCATCTTCTAAGGCTTGTGGAAGATCCCAATGGAAAATTGTAACAAATGGCTTCAAACCTAGATAATCATATACCCTTGCTATGAGATGATGCTCAATAAAAACAACAATGCTACGCTTAAATAAATTGCGTTAAGCAGTTTGTCCAGTACAAAGATCTATTCATCAAACAACGTTCATTTATGCTTTTACGCTTTGGTTGAAGGTAACGAAACTGAAATAAATAGCGTGAGAAAATTCTACTCACCTTTCAACAATAGTTCATTGATGACACTATTGTAGAAATTAACACCCTCTTGGTTCACTCCTCCGGCTATGGTGCCCTCTAAAAAGTATAATCAAGCGCAAATCAAAATAAGACACGAGCATGGAAGGGTATAAACGAAGCTAACGAAAAAAGAAAAAAAGTAGCGCATTCAATCTTCTCGACTTGAGTGTGTGCATAGAGAGAATAAAAAGCTGGAGGTGTTACTTGGTAAAATTCTTGACCACGATAAGGATAATCGAAAAGCATCCAAACCAATATTCTTTAGCATATGTATGTCCTCCTGCAAATTTGCTCAGAAAAATTCATACATTCATTCAAAGGAAATTTCTATAATTTTATTTGATTTTAAGCATTATTCAGGTGCACATATTCTCAGTTGTACCTTATACCGATGATAAAAATCAATAGCTACATCCCCTGTAGTATGATCCCAGATTTTTTCTGTCAAAACAGATAACATTTTCTTAGAACTAAAACATTGCAACTTGCACCTCAATAACATTACGGAGTCGATAAAGATGTTCCAAGAAGTGTTTCATCATTCGTCTAAGACTCGATATAATTCGCATATTTTTCTCTCCATAGATTGGGTGAAGGATTCTGAATCTTTGCTAGTATAGTAATAAAAGTATCACAAATGGGATCCCTGCATCTGCATATATTCATAGCTATCGAAAGCTTGTGGAGTATTTTGGTGAAGAATACAATTGTTTCCAATAAATTCTGATTATTCACAACAGTTTTACTTAAATTTCTTTGATATCCAAGAAAACAAAAACTGTGGAAATTTTCACAAAAATTATATGAATGAAGCAAACAGTTTAAATTGTGGATACTTTTAGGGACACAAACAAATGGCGAGTCTATTCACAAAAACTATTTATCCACTATATTTATAAATAAAATATAATATTTTAATAAATACTATTCCCTCCATTCCTAGTTTATTGTCCTGTTTAATTTTTTTTGAGTTAAACTAACTGATTTTCATTTGTAATTGGTCAAATTTTCATTTGAAAATCAATCAGTTTAACTAAAAAAAAAATAAACCGGACAATAATTTAGAAATGGAGAGAGTAATATAAGCAGTTTATATACCAATGAAAATAGTTTGTCCCGCAAGAAAAAAGGGTCCATTTCTTTTTCTCCCTTAAATCGTCATTAAATGCGGCTGATGGCTGGCATGAACCAAAATGTTAAACTATTGACTAGACCTAGATCGTCTTCAAATCTTCTATTTCATCTCTTGTCACATTTATTATTCCATTGAATCTTAACTCTACATGTGTCCTTGTAAAAAGAGGTCGGGTAAAATAGTAAGTGCACGTGTAGGGCTAAGATTCAATTGAATATGGAGTGTGACAGGGCTGATGAGATAGAAGATTTGGCATGTGTTCTAGAGGTACATTTTAATAATTTAGATAGTAAGTTTAATCTGAATAATCACACGCTCACAAGTTCTAATGTCACTCAAATACCTAGTTTTCAAAACAAAACATACCATGAATTGGTGTTTAAGACGTGCTTTTAGGGCGCATGCTCAACTTTAAAATGGTTTATTATAGTTTTGAGCCATTACATTGATAATTGTAAGAAATATTTGCTCCATCCATCCCAAATCGGATCCTCTATTCTAAAATGGTGTTCCATCTCATATTCCAACCGTTGGATGTGCGTCACGTGTGCATAAAAAATCACGGGGTAATTAATGTTGTTTATTCACATGCACATGTGGCGCACATTCAACAGTTGGAATAGGAAATGAAACACTATTTTGAAATAAAGGATCCGATCTGCATCCAAGAAGACTGTTTTATTAGTACTAAAATGTTTGTCCACTAATTTCTAAAAGTGGAGTAAATAATTATCATAGTTTCTTACTATATTTCTCATTAATTACCTAATTCTTACTCTCTCTTTGTTACTTCTTAATAGAGTAACAACTAAATTCTGCTACAATGAATTGGATTAGTTCAAAAATCTACTTAACCTTTGATCTTTTTTAACTTGAGCGTAAAGTCAAACAGGACGGTCTTTCTGACTAATAACGAGTGTGTGAAAAAGAGAGAGGACCTGGATGCTTGCGAACGAAAGTATCCCATATACTAGGGCCTCTTCCTCCAAATGCAGCTCCTTCGATCTAAGCAAAACATCATACACTTTGAATTATAACACAAGCATGCATGAAATATTTGAAAAAGTGAAACAAAAAATTGTAGACAAAAAAACTTCCATTTTTGTTTCAATAACTGTTTTTGTTGTTAAGTGACCACGTGTCAGTCACATGTGAAAATTAGCATATATATTACTCAACTCAGTCTTATTCTCACTTACTTAGAGCTAGTTACATGACTTCTTTAGGCCATTTAATTTGGTATATAATTAACATGATAATCACACAGGCCACACTCATTTAGACATTTCTTTATTACTGATGTAAACGTTAGTTTTAGTCTCCTCCTACTTTTAGCTTGTTTGATATTAATACCATACACTAGCCGAATCATCTTAAACAATTTTCTATCGTTTAATCCACTAGTCAATATATATATACTACTTCGTGTTCTAAATAAAGCAAAACATTTTAGAATTAAAATTGTTATCAAGTGTCATAGTTTCACTTGTAAGCAGTATTATTTATTGTATTAATATATACCTGAAAAGATGCCGATGCAGCGCCGAAAACGAAAGTGCTAGGAAAGCTAGTCCGGTTAAAAGGAGACCTGTACTGGGAAGCATTGGAACGAGCCAACGCTGCAAGGACTAGAAGAAGGGAGAACAACACTGACCTCCTTCTAACCATAGCCATTCTAGATACCTTGGTGACAGTCCCCCACCCCCCTCTAATGGCTATTTATATGCAATTAATATCAAGCATGCATGCATGCAGTTAGAAACACTGTCGTCTGTCGGTTGCTCAACGCTACATTCAAGATTACATGAGAGATGGGACCAAGAGATTTATCTACTGCAGGTTCACTTATTGATTTTTATATTATTTTATTTTTCTTGAATTGATGGGATGGGATGATATTAATTAGAAAGACTATGAATAACGATAAGGATATTTCATATATAGGCTCTGCTAGGATGAGAAATTCATTTCACGTTTTTCTTTTTTTAGTGGTTTTCATTTTCTTCCTCATTTTTTTAATCTTTTTTTTCTTCTATTTCTCTCTTATTTTTTAAATTCATCAATAAGTACAAACTTAAGGGACAAATCACAAAACAAAAACAAAACATGTAAACCAAATGTACCCGTATAAACGTAGTGAATCTAATCTTATATATATATATATATATATATATATATATATTCTATTACACCAATTAGAGTTACAATACATTAATACAAAATACCTTTATTTTTTTCAAAATTATAAAACACGTGATTTGTAGTACCAAAAAAGTATTACAAATAACATGTTTTAAGATTGTGAAAAAAACATATACTTCAAATTTTTATTTGAAAATGTTGGATATTAAACCAAACTCAATTCAATTAAAATTATCATTTGTTTAGTAGTTGTTTGTTATTTATTACTTAGTGATCAAGTTATATTATGGTTTTTTATTACTTCATAAATAAGTTTGTCGAATACGATTTCCAAATAGGATTAGAATTTATTAGGACCATTATAAATAAATGGATGGAAACCTTATCGTAAGAGAGGAGGTTTAATTATTTAGAGAGACTAATATTGGTGCTATGCACCCTGAAGCGAGAGTTGGCCGGCCGTACAAGTGATGTGAGTATATATATTGATAGTTAACCTCCTCCACTCCTCCATTATCCATATTATAATTGTTGTTTGGTTATTGATTTGGTATAATTGGTAATTCTGTTGTTGGGTGCTAGGAATTATATTATTTATATACGTTAGTAATAGTATCAGAGTTATTAATTAATTAGTAGTGCTGACCTTGAAATTTTGTGGCCCTAAATGAACTTAAAAAATGGGGCCGAAACCTAAATAAACAAAATATAAAAACTAAACTATTGATTGATTAAAAAAAATAATCATTCATTGCAAATATAATAAGGAAACCCTAAGTAATTAAACTTTAAAACCTAATTACTTAGATAAATATATTGCTACAGATTTTACATAACACAAAAAAAGTAAACAAAACTAAATAAAATTATTAGTTAAAAAGAAATAGGTTAGAGTTAGAAATGTATTTTTTTAGAAATCAGTAGCAATGAAAGATTCAATGGTGCAATATTTTACCCCATTTTTTTCTTCTAAATCATTTTGATTTTTTTTCAACTGCCGAATCCCGACTCTCAAATCACAATTCTCTGTCTTCACTTCACGCATATAATAAATTGACAAAAACTTGATTTTCTTTTAGTTTAGGCCTAAGTACTAATGTGGGTTTTAAAATAAGATATGAGCAGTCGGCTTTATTTATAATAGGGATAAAATTTTAGGGTGAAATTTGGGTTGGTACCTTTTAATGAATTTTCAGCCGCTTTAGTCTCCTATAATCGTTTCAAACCAGAAAATGACACTTTTGTTGCGAGATGTCATCTATACCCTTAAAAAGATGGAACAGACACGCTATGCATCGCAAACCAAATCGATGCATATATCGCAAAACATCGCGACGCATTTAACATTGCATTTTGTGATTTACAAAGGTTTGCATCGTGATGCACAAAATTGTACTAAAAAGTATTATTTGTACATCGCGATGCAAAACATTTTCTTTTCAACCAGAAAAAAGACACTTTCTTTGTTAAATATCGTCTATGCCCTTCCTTCTAACACAAACGCGGTGCATCGGCTTCCTTCTCCAAAATAACTACCAGATTGAATGTTTAACACAATCAAACATCCAAAAACCCTCTTAACTTCTAAAAATCTTAAAACCTCCAACGATTTTGTGTAAGATTTCAATCCATTATCGTGAGTTATTAAAAAGCAGAGTAAAATGTCTTCGCAACTACAAGAGACCACGGGGAAAAAAGCAACTAGCACTAGAACAAGAAAAACACAAAAACAAGGACTTGAAGAAGAATCAGGTATGTATTTTTGAATACATTTTATAGTTGTATTTTTTGTTTACAACTTCCTTAATAGAGTGAAATGTGAATAAATTTGCATAGAAATTTTGTTTTTTATGCATCGCGTTCACTGAAAATATAAAATAGTGTTTGTAGCGTTTCAAATTTTGTGCATCGCGACCTGTGCATCGTGTTTTACTTATTTATTGTAATTCTTTAATTGTGTAACTATAGCCACAATATACGAGTTATACAGCTATGATGACTAAATATATCACCAGGATATACAAATCCAGTATGCAGTTCCTAATAGACCAGATTAAAAATATTAATTTCAGGGATGACCATATAACAGCGCTGAAGAAAACACATTTTTGGTACATCATAGAAAGCATACTAGGTAATGATCTCATACGTGAGCATTGTAAGAAGGATGATTCAATCATAAGAAGTATTGTCAAATGCTACGTCAAGCGATAAAGGTGTTTTCAGATTGCAGAGAAAAAGTTGAAGCTTAGGGCAAGAGATGCCAAGCTAATCTTTGGCATCAAGGATAGAGAGAAGGAAATTAACATCTCTTTTTACAAATTGGATCGCACCGATTCCCTCTACAGGTGCTTCCCGAAAAAGATGTCGAAAAAAACAAAAGACATAAGATTGAAGCCAAATATGATTTATGATAGAATTAAGGAGAGGATAGAGAGTGCGGAGCAATTAGATGTCGACTGCATTGCTGGGTTGACAACGCTGCATGTTCTTGCGACCTTGCTGGTTGCAAGCAAGAAATCCTAGCCTATATATCGTGGGCATACACAAGTCTTGTGTCTAAGTTGAATAAAATATCAACCTACAATTGGTCCAAACATGTAGTTGATTTGCTGTTGAAAAGCTTGGAAAGTACAACCAATGACAACGTAGAGAGATGCGTGCTGCTGTTGCTGGGAACTTTAAGTTCATTTGATAATATATGCAATTTCTGTGTATTATGCATATGTTGATTTGATCATATTAACTGTGTTGAATTTTTTTATGCAGTATTGGTTGTGTGAGCAAAGTAACATTGTGCAACCAACTCGCAAAACTTATATCCCGAGGTTTGTCAAGTGAGATTTGTCGGTACTGTCCAGATATTGAATTAATCAAATTTCATTGGCGTCATGAACAATCATGTGAGTGGTTATAATGGCATATTAGTATGTCACATGAATTAACAACATTACACTTGCGATGCACAAAGATGTGCATCGTGATGCACAAAATTGTACTAACAAGTACTGTTTTCATGCATCGCAATACACAACTTTTATTTTGAATGCACAATATTGTATTAAAATATAACAATACACTTGCGATGCATAAAAGTGTGAATCGCGATGCACACAATTGTACTAAAAAGTACTATTTTATTGCATCGCGATGCACAAAATTTATTTTTGATGCATCTTCTCTAAATTTACTTTGTTATGGTTTCGTAGAGGTTTGAGAGTGTTTTAAAAAGAACACAAAATGAAAAGGTACTGCTTTGGGGAAAGGGAATAAATGAGATGGATATACTTTATGAGGTTGTTATGGATGCCCTCTAAACAAAATACATGAATGAAGGTGTGGATGGAAATCCACGAGATGACAACGCTATTTAATTTCAAAGGCTGCAAGAGAGGAAATTAATGATCAAGAAACGACAATGAATATGGACAGGGATGTTGTGGATAAACAATTATCCCTAATCGAAGCCAAGGACCACGAAATAGAGAGCCTAAGATTTGAATTGAATGGTAATAATAAGAAAATGGAAGTCATGGATAAGGAAATAGGCAATTGAGATTTGACATAGCCAAGGCACAGGAGCAACAAACTATGAGCATAAATGAAGCATTATTTATGAAACATCTCAAAATAAAAAAGTTAATAGAACAAAAGTTAATGAAATGTGAAGACATAATTTTAGATGTATAGTAAACTCTTACCATAAAACATCTCAAAATAATATAATGGATTCTTTATCTAGAACAGAAGAGTGAGTAAACAAGTAAACAAAAGCGAGGGATCACAGCCTATCAATAAATGGATCCACCATGTACACCATCAAGCATTTATTTCTCACATGGGATGGGTTCTTAGCTGATAGACACATTGTGCATGAAAATTGAAAAATATGGTTCTGCCTTGAGTTTCGAATTTGATTTCGATGAATGGAGCACATTAATTGTGCCCAAATATTTTCATATTCCCCCTTATTCTTTCCAGTTTAGTTTTAAGAGTTCATATTCGTAAAAGTCTTACAAAAGACCAATACATTCTAAATGTGTATGGAAATACTCTACTCTCTAAATAATATATTCCCTCCGTCTCTTAATTATTATTTTATTTGACCTGAAATATAGATTAAAAAAATAATTGACTTGATTATTAATATTGTTATAATTTGTAATTTTCTTTAATGCCCATGTGTATGTGACCGATAATTAAAGTAGAAAAAAAAGTAAGGATAAAATGGTAAAAGTAATGTCATAAAAAAGTTTTTAAACAAAATAATTATTTTGGGACGGAAAAAATAGGAAAGGAAGATAATAATTTAGAGGCGCAGGTAGAGATATTAAACGGACTGGCCTTAACGGGTCGCGAGCTAAACGGTCCAATTTTTTCGGGTCACTATTATTGCAAATCTAACCCTAACCCTAGTGGACTTCGAGCTAAACAGACCACTATCGGGCCACAACTAAAAAAAATAAAAAATGTGATGGTTGTTAATTTTATCTTTGTAAATATACAGAAAAGTTGAGAGTGATTGTTATTTACATAATTTAATTAGGCTCTTATATTTTTATAAGAAATATAAATTAGATATTTTTACATCATTTTATTTAAATTTTAACATATTTTACCTCAAAATAAATATTGAAATAACTCTACTTAGTAGTCACCTCCAAGAGTTTCGTTTATATTTCAGTATTTATTCACAAGAATTTAAAATATATATATATATATATATATATAGTGCAAATAATAAGTGTGTTTGATTTTAGATTAGAAGGTTGTGGTTTAATTCTCATAGTGGTTATAAACTTGTTTTATATATGTCCTAACTTTATATGGCCTAATTAATATTATACGGGCCGACGGGCTAACCCTGAAACCTAGCGGGCTAGCCTTAATAGGCGGCGGGTTAAACGGTTCGTATAAAAAAAACCCTAATTTAAACGGGCTAAAAAATTGAGCTCCAATCTTATTTTTTCTGTTTAAATTGACCAGTCCTATGAACCGCGACCCTTTTAACATTTCTAAACGAGGGAGTACATATATCAATAAGATTATTAATTTAATATTCCCTCTATCCCAAATTTAAAAAATAGTCTCTTTCTTCTTTCGTCTATTTCAAAAAAATAGTCCTATTTTTTTAAAAAAAATTAATTTATTAAATAAAACTATTTTTTAGATGGAAGAAAGGATATTTTGATTTAACGGTGATAAGAAACCACGTGTTTATGGTGCAGTCAATATATAGTCGCTCAATCACTGTGTCTGTCAACAAACCATTGGGAGAGGCAAAGGCGACCCCACTGCGCACGTCTAGTTATGGACTTATAGTCGCCACGTTTTTATCCCTTTCCTTCCATCACTTTCAGTATTTAAGAAGAGAGAGAGATTAAAGAAGCCCCTTAAACAAAGAAAAATACTAATCCCTCCGTACATAAATTATTGTTTTTCTTTTTTTTTATTTTAAATAATTATCTTATTTAAAAAAATTAGAACATTATTTTTATTATTTTATCCTTATTTTTTCTCCCTATTTTAATTATGGGTCACATACATATAAATATTAAAGAAAACTATACATTATACTAATATTAATGATCAAGTCAATTGAGTTTTTTTTTAATCCGTGTGTCGAATCAACTCAGACGATAATTTAGGGACAGAGAGAGTAATATTAAAATTCGTTCCGTTTTTATTTAGAGAATTATATAATTATTTGGTCCTTTCATTTTATAAAAATTATACGTTTAGTCCTTCTTTATTAAAAAAATTCATTTTAGTTACTTAATTTATACTCTCTCCGTCCCTAAATTATTGTCTGGGTTAACCCGGTACACGGATTAAGAAAACTCAATTGACTTGATTATTAATATTGGAATAGTATTAAGAAAGTGTGTTGTTTCCTTTAATGCCTATGTATATGTGGCCCATAATTAAAGTAGGAAGAAAAAGTAAGGGTAAAATAGTAAAAGTGATGTTCTAAAAAGGAAAGTTTCAAACAAGACAATTATTTTGGGACGGACAAAAAAGGAAAGGAAGACAATAATTTAGGAACGGAGGGAGTATGTGTTTTTATTTATCAAGTGGTATGATTTTCGTTACATTTTGTATTGATTGTAATAATTTTTTATTGTATTTTCAAGTACTTATATATTTATTAAATTATACAATAAATTTAATTATAAAATTACTAATTTTTAAATATTATTAATGACGTAAATAATATTATAAATATAAAATTATTAAATATACTATAATAAATAATTGTGCAATCCTAATAATTATTATTTAAAAGATTAATAGCAAATTAATATACATGTTGATAAATAAATAAAAAAAAATAAAAATAAAATATGCTAAGGAATATTCTATTTTGGGGTAAGATTTGTGGATGTGAGTTGGAGTTGGAATAGTGTTTGGTGTTGAAATAGACCAAATTTGGGGTAGTTTTTGACCAAATTTGGGGTTTTGGGTTGGAGATGCCTTTATGAGAGGAGACTAAACGCATAGTTTTCGTAAAGGCAATGAACCAAATAATTATATAATTCTTGTTTAAAATAGAGTATTTTATTTAACAAATTTTTTTTCAAAAACTATGTTTAAAATTTTTATATTCTCTTAAACTGTATTTTGTGCGTGTTATATAAATATTTTTAAAATATTCAAATATTTTTATAATTATTATTTATAATCAACTCTATATAGGAGTATTCATTAATTAATTATAAAAAATTTTAATTTTTATCTTTTAGAATAGAACAAAAAGAGTGACTAAAAAAAAAAGAGCTCTCAACGTTACATGGTAACGTCTAACTCCAACAAGATCCAATCATCTTATCGATTCAAATCACACATGTTTCTTTCTCTATTTTTGTAAGGTTGGGTGATAATCGAGACAAAGCTCTCTATTTTTAGGCAAACCTTTCCTCTTTCCATGCCTTTCTTTAGGGGTGACAATGGCAGGCACGACACGATTGCACGAACCAGCACGACACGATTATAAACACGAATTACAGAGACAAGAAACACGATAAGGCACGACACGACACGGCACGACACGAAACACGACACGAAAGCACAAAATTATAAATTTAGTTAAAATAACATTTATTATTATATTTATGATCAAATAAGATAGATAACACAAAAACACGATAGTGTGGCACGAACACGACACGAAGACACGAATTGCCACCCCTACCTTTCTTTACACTTCCACACTACTCTTTGAGTCATAACAACCAAAATCACAAAGTTCACAACAACACTCATAGAAGGACAAGATACTTTCAAAAAATCTTATTATTTTGAACATGTTTGGTTTTGCGTTTAGGACAAAACGCAGCTTATTTCCCAATATAGCGTTTCAATGTTATAGTAGTAAAAGCTACCTTTTTTAAATGCATATGCGTTTTTAAACGCTCTATTTCTAGTTTTTTTTTCAAAATGCAGATTTTAAAATATTGTTGGGAAAAAAAACTGAGTTTTAAAACGGTATCTCAAACACGTTTATAAAGAACAAAAAATTGTATTTTAAATAATCTGGATTTTAAAAAAGTTGCGTTTTGATCCTATCTGGCTGTGGGTAATTAACATCCTCAATATATGTGGAAATTTTTATCTCTTTATTCAAATTCACTTAAAAGAGACCTCTCCAATCCAAATGTAGATTTGATCCTCTGTGGCGTGAGTCTTATATGATATATAATTATTTCTTAATTAAAAGAGGTCTCTCTAATTCAATTTAGTTATTTTTTAATAAAAAGAATGTTGATTAGTATATATTTATATCCTCAACTAGAATGCCAAAAAATTAAGTCTCATTGAGAATGTGAAAAAGATAAAAAAAAATTGAGTGACACATCATATCTATAGCTGCATTGAAGAGTTTTCTTTTTTTTTTTTTCTTTTCAAAGAAGGTGTGAATCACATTTACATCTACATTTGGTGGTGATCTAATAATTTGTAGGTTTTAAGCATTCCACGATTAGTCCCTGAAGAAAATTTTTTCAAATTTTAGTCCCTAAAGTACCAAAATTAGACACGCATAGTCCTTTTGGTGGATGCCGTTAGTATTTTTCTGTTAAGTCTGTCATGTGCCTCCCATGTGCATTCGAGTAAAGGCTAAAATGAAATTTCATAAAATACTTTAAATAATTTATTTTTTCTCCCCCACCACCCACCCATATATTCATCCCCTCCTTATTAACCTCCCTCCCCCACACCACCACCGACCTCCCCCACCCCACCCCACACCATCACCTTCAATCTAAACTCTCTCTCTCTCTCTCTCTCTCTCTCTCTCTCTCTCTCTCTCTCTCCTCCTAGATCTCGTCTATCAAAGGTTCATAACTACTCACCTACACCCACTCAAAGATCAAATCTATTGCGAAATTACAGCATAGCAAAGCCAGCGACGTTCTCCATCCTCAACAGCGACGCAGCAGATTTCCAGTCGACGTCTCTATTCGCCCTCAGCAGCCTCTCCCCATGCACTTCTAGTCGACGTTCTCTCTATTTTTTAAATTAAAGTTAACCTTTAAAAAAGCCCTAATTCAGTCCCTCGTCGTCGTCTTCCATCTCTGGGAAGCCCACGGTAATCTCAGATTGAAGGCCAGTAACAAGCCCACAGCAATTACTTCCATCTCCGATTTGGTGATAGCGTTCGATTGAAGGCCATTGAAGTCCAAACCCAACAGAAGAAGGGATGAGTGAGAACTTGACGACGGTCAGTGGCGAGCGACCAAAAATTGCAGAGAAAGGCGTGTGTGTGTGAGTCAGTGCATGGGTTTTTGTGGGTCTTGGTTGTTTAGTTGATATCATCGTCGTTGGAGGTGCTCTCAGGCATTTCTTACTGGTGGTGGCGGAGGCGAGAACTTGATGACGGTCAGTGGCGAGAGACCAAGAATTGCAGAGAAAGAATGTGTGTGTATGTGTGTGTGAGTCTGTGTATGGGTTTTCGTGGGTCTTGGGTGTTTGGTTGATATCATCGCTGTTGGAGGTGTTTTCAGACATTTTTTAGTGGTGGTGGTGGAGGCAATTGCAGGGTTGGTGCCTTGGTGGTGGTTGGGTGAAACTGGAGGAAGGAAAACATGACCGAGGGTATCAATTTTGGTCATAATCCTTAGTCAAAATTGAACTGAGGAAGAGAGAGAGTGAGAGAGAGTTTAGATTGAAGGTAGTGGTGATGTGTGGTGGGGGGAGGTCAGGTGGTGGTGTAGGGGGGAGGGAGGTTAGTAAGGAAGGGGATGAAGATGTGGGTATGTAGGGGGAGAAAAAAATAAATTGTTTAAAGTATTTTGTAAAATTTCATTTTAGCCCTTACTCAAATGCACATGGAATGTACATGACAGACTTAACGGAAAAATACTAACGACATCCACCAAAAGGACTATGCGTGTCTAATTTTGGTACTTTAGGGACTAAAATTCGAAAAAAAATTCTTAAGGAACTAACTGTGGAATGCTTCATAGTCAAGGGCCTAGTGGTGTAATTAACCCTTTAACATTTAATAATATTCTATGAAAAATGATCTAAAGTTGCGTCGCCTCTGTTTTGATGTTTCAGTGGCCATCAATTAAGAATCTTCAATGTTTATGAATAATGATCGAAATATAAATATTTTTTGTTTAAATTTTTAATATAAATATAAGGTGACTTTAGTAATTTCATAACAAAATACACATCATTTAAAATATATATTTTTTAAAATAAACATTCATTTAAGAAAGAAAGAAATAACATCAGTCTTTTTCCTCCTATGTATAAGAAAATAAAAAAGGAAATATAATAATATTGTGTCAGTCATAAATTCCTTGATAAGTGTATGGCAACCAACTTGGGACCATCAAATTATATCTACAACATGGTATGAATCACGCTTGCAAAATGCTATTCCAGTCTTTAAAGAAAGATTAACTGAAAACTAATGGCATCACTACAGTTGCTTACTATACTAGTACAGTATAAGAATTAATAATTTGCATTAGTAATAAGTTTAAAAAAATATTACACAGGTATATACTTCCTCCCTCCTCCGTTTCAGCCAAAGAGTCGACTTTTAATTTTTTTCGATTAACTTAGTTAAAATTTGACCGATAATTAACATAAACTTTGTGGTTTTTACAAAATTATGAAAGTTGTAATCTATTGTATTTTTAAAATAGTTTTTAATTAATAAAATTTTATTCTTAATACATTAGTAAAATATGTAAACTTTTAATTTGATTTAATCACATATTAATTTTTTTTTTTTAAATAGACGTTTTGTCTAAAAGAGAGAGAGTACTAAAGTACGTAAGTATCACTCAATCTATGTTCCAATTACTTGCACTCGGCTACGCTAACCATTTTCTCGCCATTCAGTTTTTATCCAAACAAAGGTAGTCACACGAACTACTCTCTCCATATTTTTATTTATTATTGATGTACGTATCAGTTTTGAAATCTCCCGACCTGTAGCACGATTGCTTATATTGATACTATCGCACTTCCTCGTAAATGTACGAAGTTGCTTATATTGATTTTATCTCATTTTATTTTATTTGCTATTGGGATGAATTTATCGTCTCATAAATTTGTTCAATATAGGTTCTACTTTTTTAATTTTACCACATGTATATTTTAACATAGAGTAATGCTATGAGTGCTTAAAGAGTATTAATTTTTTTATATTAAATGATGTATTAGCTGATATAATGCATTAATTATAATTTTTAATTTTATTTTTTATATCACATCAGCTGACACATTATTTAGTACAAAAAATTTGGTACTCTTTAAGTACCCATAGCATTACTCTTTAACATAATTATTTCACCTAGACTCATTTTATTATTCCCTCCATTCCAGGTAAAGAGTCCACTATATTATTTTGAAATATTCCACTCAAAAATCTACTTTATAAAATTATAACTACTAAAACTTTCAACTTTACCCTACACATGTGGTACAAACATATTAATTATGCTAAAATATTTTTATAATTATGACTAACTTCAATGCTACTTATAAATCTCTTAATTATAAGATTTTTCAAATATAAATTTTTTTTGTGAAACGGAGTAATATATTTTTCATTAATTGTCTAACAGTTTGTTCCATGAAATAGCACAAATTCAATCAACTTAACGGTCGGTTGTGTTGCGTTATATTCCACTATAGTATAAAACTTGGTCCACGTTTACTGTGCCGGGCCATGGAAATGTGTCAATCTTGCCAACCATAATAAAGTGTTCTCTTTAATTGAAATGAAGGAAATATTGGTTATGAGATTTTATCACGCCAATACCCCAATTAGGGCTTCAATCTGCTATTCTTTCGGCTCACGCCAATACCCCAATCAGGATTTTAAATCTTCTATCACATACTTTGTAATATTTTCTATCTCAATGAATTTTAGACTTAAACGTATTCGGCCTTCTTTTTATAATTTTTATAAGTACACATATAGGACTAGAATTAGAGTAATGCTATGTGTATCCAAAGAGTACTAAATTTTTTGTAACAAATGATGTGTCAGCTGATATGACAGTTGATGTGGTACAAAAAATAAAATTAAAAACTATAATTAATACATCATATCAATTGCTACATCAACTAATACATTATTTAATACAAAAAATTTAATACTTTAAGCACCCATAGCATTACTCCTAAAATTAATTGGAATAACCTCAATTAGTGGTTACAATATCAATATCACTCTTGTTTTGTATAACACGTAAGAGGAGCAACACTATATTTTTGAACTAAAATCAAACAGTCGGAAAAGCAACTCATTTTTTACCAAGTTATTTGGTTGTTACTCTAACATTATTAATTCTTGTCTAAGTGAAAGCTATTGAGCCTATACCTAACCTAATGCGTCCAAATTACCAATAGTTTATGACAAGGCTAACAGCATCCACAATAATAACCCCTAATATATCTCTATATCACACTCTAAACACCTCGTTTTACATTCAAGTTTCACTTTTTTAACACTCTAAAAATAAATTCACTCCAACAAACACTCTCTATACAACCCTCTAAAAATTAAATATCTTTCATCTCAACTAACAAACCATTATATTTTTTCTCTTTTATTTATATTTTTCTACCACAATTAAAATAAAATATTTTAAATTTTAAATTTTATATACTATAAAAAATATATTGTACTCTCTCCGTCCCTAAATTATTGTCTTATTTGACTCGGCACACGGATTAACAAAAAATAACTGACTTAATTATTAATATTTGTATAATGTGTAGTTTCTTTTAATACCCATGTGTATATGGCGCATAATTAAAGTAGAGAGAAAAGTAAAGGTAAAATGGTAAAAATGATCTCCTAAATTATGAAAATTTCAAACAAGACAATTATTTAAGGACGGATAAAAAAAATAAGACAATTATTTTGGAACGGATAAAAAAAATAAGACAATGATTTAATGACAGACAGAGTATATGTTAATAATTTCCATTCCAAAATATTAAACAAAAGTATATTGTGCACAAATAAAGTGAGGAAAATATAGAGGATTTGAGTCACTATTTATGTTAAAACTCCCCCTATATTTAGAGGGTGATTTAGTTGATTTTAGAGATAGAGGGTGGACTAGAGGAACCACTGTAGGATCAAGGGAAGGTAAAATTTTCTAAAAATCTCTAAAAGTGGTTTTAGAGAGTGCTCTTCAGAGCACCACTGTGGACGCTCTAACAAAGAAATGCAGTCTTGATATCAAAATATCTATAAATAATACTCACACCGTTCCATTCAAAAAAATTACATTTAAAAAGTTTAATTATTTAAAAATATATTAGTGTTATTAGAGTTAGTCACAATTATAAAAATATTTAATCACAACCAAGATGATTATAACATAAGTAAAGGGTAAAACTGAAAGATTATAAAAATTGTAACCTTAATTTTCTGAAAGTTGACTCTTTAAGTGAAACATCTCAAAATAGTATAATGGACTCTTTGACTGGAACGGAGGGAGTAATTAAAAGTCTAAAACAGAAACCACTTTAAAAAATTTTCCCCACCCCTGTCCACGTGGCGTGTTAGTGTTTTAGAATTTTTCGGCTAACTAATCTGTTATTGGCAGCTTTACGTAAAAAAAAAAAACTACAACTTTTGTTAGGTTTACAATTATTTTTACAATTAAGCATGAAGGGCAAAGTTATCTTTTTTCAAAACACATTTGTTTTTCATCAAGGATTAGTTGTAGCAATAGTTGTAGAAAGAGTTGTAAATCTAGTATTTTTCAAAAAAACTATCCCTTAAATCTCACAGTAACTAAATCTATAAAACCTGTTGTTGGTTGCTTTAAATAAAAATTTTATCCATTAAATCTCACAGTAACTAAATTTGTAAAAAAAAAAATTATCTATTACTTTTTTTATCCATTAAATCACTAGGTAACTAAATGTATAAAACTCTATTTCATTTCTAACTTTTTTCTAATTATTATTGTAACTTTTTTCTAATTATTGTTGTGACTCTAACAGTATCTTAAACAAAAACTGTTATATTATTTTATCTATTAAATTTCACAGTAATTAATTATTTAAATTTAAATATAATAGTAAATCTTTAGAATCTGTTAATAATAACTAAAATAATAGTCACCGTTCCTCCCACCGTTCAAGTGACTACTTTACATAAAAACTTTTTTGCCCAACAACCGGATTTACCTATGTAATTTGTTCCCTCCCACTTGGCTCCTTTAGTTAAAAAAAAAACTCTCGCCCACCTAACAACTTAGAGCATGTTTGGTGTAGCGTTTTAAAAAAGCAGTGTTTCTAAAACGCAGATTATTTCAAACGTAATTTTTTTCTTTATAAATGCGTTTGGGATATTAGGTCAAAACGCTGCTTTTTATTCCCTACTGCGTTTTAAAATCTGCGTCTTGAGAAAAAGCTAGGAATTCTAACGTTTTAAAATGCAGCTGCGTTTTGAAAACGCAGTTTTTTTTACTGCAGCATTGAAACGCTAAATTAAGGAATAAGCTGCGTTTTAACCCTACATTTTAGCCAAAACGCGCAAACAAACGAGCTCTTAGTTTACCACTATAACTTTTATAATTAACTTAACCTTATTCTAAATCTGTAAAATCTTTGTTTACCTGTAATTTGTTCCCTCCCCGACCCCTCGGATGCTTTACTTTTGTAACTTTTTTTTTTCTAATTACAGTAGTCAGGCTTAGGTATATGTAACTTTTCTAAATAACTTTAACCTTATTCTAAATGTGTAAAAAAAAAAAAAAATTTACCTGTAATTTTTTTATAACTATTGTTTTGACATTAACTATATCCTAAATTTGTAACAAAAAATTATTTGTAACTTTTTTTTAATAATTAAGAGATACATAAATATTATTAGAATTTATCATAATTACAAAACTACTTGAGCATAGTTAATATGTTATACCACATGTGGAGCATAAACTTATAAAATTATGAAGATTATAAGCATGATTTTTTAAAGTGGACTCTTTATGTCAATCATCCCAAAATAAAATAGTGGACTCTTTGCCTGGAACGGAGGAAGTATTATTTTCTTTATTTAGTCATGAAAATGACTTATTCAGTGTCAATTTATGTTTTTCTTTACTTAATTCACCTCTCTAGACAAGTTCAAGGGCTCAACTTCCACACTTTGCATATATATATTTAGGACTGACGTATATGTTAATTAATTTAAATAAAAATCTATGTATTTGCTTAAATATATTGCGTGTATTTCTTTAAACAAACAACATGAACAATGGATTGACTATATCTCAAATTAAAACAAATATGCGTTAACCTAATTTTTTTTCAAATTTTTTGTTATAAATGAATTTATATGATTAAGCTAAAATATGAAATGCATAATTTTTGAATTTCTCCGTTCGTAGGACAGGTATTAACTAGTTAAATAAATAAATCTGGTCTTTCCGCTAGGTTACTTATCTTGTCAGACAAGTAGCAACTACGAAAATACTACCTCTATTTCAAGATAATTATCGTTTTAGTCATTTGTACAAGGTTTAAAAAAGACGGATTTATTTTTATTTAAGTTTTATTATTGTAGATAAATTGTAAGAGTTTTTTTTTTCTCTTTATTCCTACCAACCCTATTTAATGAGGGTAGTAAATAAAGCCAATTTTGACAATATATGAGCAAATATTTTTTAAAATCTATAATAACAATTATTTTAGAACAAAAAAATTTTGCTAAAATAATAATTATTTTGAGACGGATGTAGTATTTTATTTTGGGTAATGTAAGGAATTAAAAACGAGTCATAAAAATTCGGGTACAAAATCACTCTCACATTTATTGATTGGTTATCATTACTTTAGTGTTTAGAGCATCACCAATGCAAATGTGAATGTGAAAAAATTGGGTGTTACCTAAAATTTACACATTTTTCAAAGAAAAAAAACTCTTCAATGCAATTGTGGAGAAGGGATGTAAATATGATGTGTCAACTAAATTGTTTCCTATTGGTTATTAGATAATTAATTTTTTGACTCCCAATGCACATTGTGAAGGAAACAATTTGCATTGGTGATGCTCTAGTGACTCCAATGCAAATGTAAATTCTAGGTGACACCTAATCTTTTCACATTCACATTTGCATTGGTGATGCTCTAGTGGTCAATACCCATATGTCTAATCAACATTTGCCAAGTAATTTTGTAATCAATTTTTTTTGTGACACTATTATTACTCTTCTACTCCCTCCGTTTCATTCAAAGAATTTACATTTGAAAATTTTAATAATTAAGAGATATATTAATATTATTAGAGTTAATCTTAATTACAAAAAATACTTAAACTCAACAAAGATAATTACAACCTAAGTGGAGGATAAAGATAAAAGATTATAAAAATTATAAACATAATTTTTTAAAAATGAACTTTTTAAGTAAAACATCCCAAAATAATATAGTAGACTCTTTAGTATAATAGACTCGTGGAGGATAAAGATAAAATATTATAAAAATTATAAACATAATTTTTTTAAAAGTGAACTCTTTAAGTAAAATATCTCAAAATAATATAGTAGACTCTTTAGTATAATAAACTCTTTGCCTGAAATGAATAAAGTATTTTTTATCTTTATTTTTATTTTCCAAGGGTTCTAGGTTGGGTTGGAGGGAGCTTTTTCCGAAATTCTCAATATTGGCAATTATATTTTTAGTTAAATATTGTAGGTTTCGATCACTTAGCGGTGGAATCTACAAACTACGAGCCCGTTTGGTCGAGCGTTTTGACCAAAACGCAGGGATAAAACGCAGCTTATTTGCAAAAAATATGTTTCAATACTGCGGCAGAAAATGCAACGTTTTCAAAACGCATCTGCATTTTAAAACGCTGGAATTCCCAGCTTTTTTCCAAAACGCAGGTTTTAAAACGCTCATAGGAAAAAAAAGTTGCGTATTGAAGTGATATTCCAAACATATTTATAAGGAAAGACATCTATTTTTAAAACACTGCGTTTTTTAAAACGCTGCGTTTTTAAAAAGTTGCATTTTGTAAACGTTGTACCAAACGAGCTCTACATGATCAAAAGTCATACCGGGTTACCACTTTTGACCCAACCCGTTTTGTTCAGGTTATGCCGGGTTTTGACCTTACCCAACCGGCAACCGGTTTGACCCGATTGACAGGCCTAAATTTGTACCAATCTCTTCTTGTCATTGTTTCTCAAATTCTTCTGAAGGTCTGTTTAGAAACCCAATGCTATAATTTGAAATTAGAATTGAAAGCACAATTTAAATTCTGAAGGATTGTTTGAAAACCCAATGTCATAACTTAAAATTGAAATTGAAAGCACAATTTAAATTTCATAAAACTCAAATTGTTCATCAAATTTAATTCCAAAGCATAACATTAAGTAACCAAACATAGCTTTAATGTTGTAAAATCATCATCATTCTATCTTCATTATGCATCTTGAAAGTATATCGATACAAACATATGTTTTACTCCCTCCGTACCTAAATTATTGTCTTTCTTTTTTTGTCCATCCCAGAATAATTATTTTGTTTGAAAACTTTATTTTTTAAGATATTAATTTTATTATTTTACTCTTACTTTTTTTCCCTATTTTAATTATAAATAACATACACATGAATATTAAAGAAAATAACACATTATATCAATATTAATAATCAAGTCAATTATTTTTTCTTAATTCGTGTGCAGCATCAAACAAGGTAACAATTAAGGGACGGAGGGAGTATTTTATACTACTGGTATCACATCATCATCATCATGTTCTATACAATAAAAATTTTATGTATTCCATTAAGGTCCATGCTGACCCAAAAAGAACTTTACAAATACAACCCGCATTTTATCCTTTGACAAAACAACCAACCTCGTACTATATATATGTAGAGTTTCAAAATATATACTCCAAAATTTCAAGTAATAACCAAAAAATTCTTAATTGTGTCTTACCTCTTACAATGATTTTCAGACTGTTTGCTTTGAAATCTTTGTCAGAAAACCCCCCCAACACCAACAAAAATCATCGTCACAACTATCAACGTCATCTGCATGCAAAACCCAAGTTATAGATCCCGGTATCACGGCCCAATTCACCTGCAAATACTGCCGGCAACCATTTTATAACCAGGAAGCTAACAAACGTTTTGATATAACAAGCATTTCTGCTAGCCCCCTCTAACGGAATCTGAAGAAACTTGCATATAATTTCAAACCCATCAGAGCTCAATGTCCCGGAACAAAGTTTAACGTCAGAAAAAAGATAAATTTAAGTCAGCTCCCACTCTCAAGACACCTAATGCAATTTAGTACCCAAGAATCAAGTATTCAGAATCCAGGTATTTCTCCTTCCTCTAGTTCCTCCTCCGCAGGGCAGATTCCATTGAAATCATCGATCTGATCTATTCTTTCCTTTAGTATCACATCTTCAGGAAACACACCTTCCAAATCAAAAAACTCATCGGGATTAGTATCTGTAATGAGATCTGAAAAACCATCCATTAAACCATGATCAAAACCAAAATCAATGTCATCAAAATCTCCAAGTTCCTTGGTGTTGGAGATCCATTGAAAATCATCATCTTCAGCTTTATAAATGCCTTCTTGATCTTTCATCACTGGCATGCAACCTTCCACCTCAGCTGGTAACAGTGGCCCATTAAATGTGTTACTCAATTTTTGCTCGGTTAGTCTGGTTTGATGGGGATATGACAAGACTGCTTCTGGTTTGGCAAGCTTCATAAGATCCAAAACTTGAGGTTCGGACGAGTTATCATCTGCTATTTCCTCCTCCTTGACGAACACTCTTTCTGGACTCGATTGATCAATGCTAACAGGCTCCTTAAGCTCCCACTTATGAGGAATAGCCTCTTTGATGACTTCAAAATTATAGCTTTGTGAAGGCAGAAAAACATGAATAACAGGGTACTCTATAATTACCAAATTGGATAACTGCTGACGGATTGGGGACATAATGTCCAACTCACGGAAAGGAGATCGGGGGCCCTGCATTCAAACAAAACAATATGCTTATTCGTCAATAATTAGTACATAAGGAGAAATACACAAATTGGAATAACTGAAAGTTGAGATGCACATTTATTTGCAAGAGATTATTGAACATCTGTCTTGCAGTGCATGGAATATACGACAATGTTGCAGGCAAATGATGAGATAATCTTTGTGTAGAAATATTCTAGAATAAAATTCATTGTTTGATAAAAAGGGATTAGACCATGGTTTTTCCCCTTCCAATTTCATTGGATGATCAAGGTACCGAAAGTAAATAATCTGCTTAATGAAGTAGATCCTTAGGTTCTCCTTGGCATCTCAGAAAAACTTCATAACAGGCATCTTATATCAGAATAAATCGTCAAATTCCTTATTTTGATTACTGTATGGCTGTCTAAAGAAGTAAAAGCGTCTATTGTTAAAGGTAAAAGCATCTATTGTTGAGATGCATATTTATTTGCAAGAGATTAAATGTAGTAGCAGTCTAGCAGAGGTTGCTCCATTAAAGTCACCAGTGAGAGGAACACATGATATAGTCTGAAGTTGACTGGCTAACCTTTCTTGGAACCGTAATCTTTTAGAATCAAAATAAACACTATATACAGAAATGTAAATGCAAAGACCTTGGGAGATTTACGGATGAAAAATTTTAGTGATTCCAGAGGCTCCAGGCAGAATTGCTTCAAACGGTGACTCCAGGGGCCCGGTTTTAGATGTTTGTCAATCACTGAGCCGAAATTTGAGGTTTCAGGAACTCTGGAAAAAGTAAATGATTGTGAGATATTGAGTTGGTGTTAAAGAAAAACGGAACAATATGAAGATCAATAAAATAAAAAAAATGGATAAAGAAATTATTCGAGAAGCAAGAACAATGCCAGGGCATGAAAGTTCTAGCCAAGGTCTGAATAGAAATGAAGCTCACCCGTGGTCAATCAATGTTATATCTGTTGAATAAAAGCGCCATTCAATTGTCCAAGATATAGTTTTATTCCTGGAACCAATTCAAGAAAAGTGATAACTACACAAGAATTGCATTCAGCCTTGGTGCCAATAGATGATGAAAATAAAATCAAACAATAAAACTAATATGGCAATCTAGAATCCAGAGAGACCACGTAGAACCACAAGCCAGTTCCATTATCAGTGATCTAAATCTTGAAACTTAAAGAATTCAAATGTTTAAAGAAAAAAAACTAATATCTTAAGATAAACACAAAAAATAATAATAATAATAATAATAATATTTCATTATTTTGAGCCAAGTGCAAGGTTTTCCATTGAAAAGTTTTATCTGTCCCATGAGAGATGAAAATCAGGTGTCTAGCAGTAAGTATATATGAGCATATACTGAATGGACAGATTCCGAAGTCTTTGCGAAGGGTTAGACCGGAGGACAGCTACAAAAATCTTAAGCAGAAGCCAATGCTAATTAGGGCAAAACAGCTTTTACTAGTAATGGTAAACAGAACACCTAACTCAGAATACCAACAAAAAGCTAAAAGAGCTCATCTTCTAGGAGTCGGGAACAATACATGCAGCGGCTGTCAATACCTGGAAGACATGTTCCATAGAAAATCCACTTGAGCTTTCTACAAAGCTAGTTGTACAAAGATGACTCAATATGTTCATCCATGTGGCTTCCAACACAGTAACAAGTTATAGGCTTATGATTGTCAGTTACTATCTAAGTATGCTCCAAAGATAGAGCCACAATTACCACATATCCATTCAACTGTGGTGCAATGAATAAAATGAGATATAAACTTTAGTGATTCAACATTTATACAAGTTATGTGAGAGTGAGCTTGGGTATGATTATGAGAACCAATTCTTAGCATGCGTGTAGCACTGGCTTCTTTGACTCTTTCCTAAATCCAGTGATACAGAGCAATGCAAAAACAGGTCTGGCATTAAGATATGGGGACAAACCACACTAAAGATAATATACCTCCAACGTCATAAAGCATGTGTATGCAGATAATAATAACTCTGTCCTTTCTTTGATTGGGTCTTTACTTTAGTAGGTAAATTTACAGATTTATTGATTGTATCCATATTCCACAATATCTGGAAATATGATATATTAGATGCCACCATCCAAAAAATACAATCAAGTACACGTATCAAGTAAATTCGAAGATCTGATAAATAATATGAGGATTCATGAAATTAGAACTGACCGCCGGTCGTAAAATGTCATGTTTGTCTTCCTCTTTGACATTCCACGTGAAAGAAGCAAAAGTCTAGTTCTGCGGTTTGACGCTGCCTTCTGAAGACTTCTAAGATAGAAAGGAAGCCCAAAATGAGGATTCCCACAAAGCTTAACTCTCATTCTTTGAGCGGAATCAGCAACCCTCTTCACATCCTCAAGCATATTGTAATCTACAAGCAAAGGAAGATTTTAAAACATTACCGGTTGTAAAGTTTCAACATTAGACTCAACTACTCCAACCAAATTATACTACATTCCTATGGGTTCTTTATAACTTAGCAAACTGAGTTGTACAGTATCATCTTGAACGCCAAGATAAATGATATCGGAAAGCAAACATAAATCAATAATTAACCGAATCACACAACTCAAGAAATTACTTAAAACCTGAAGAGTTATCAAACCAGATAACGGACCTTGTCAAAAGGACCCAAGAAATAAGAGCTCAAGATATTTTCAACTTAGACAAAATAATGTATAAACTTGAGAAAATGGGGGAGGGGTTGGGTTGGTGGAAGATTGCAATAAAAATCAATCTTCAGAACAAATTTAAAGGACACAGTGTATACATCCTTAATAAATCTGGTTATGAAAACGTATCTGAGAAATGGCCAGCCATTCTGTATCAAACCTTTGCAGAATCAAAAGCATTCTAAAGATTTCAAAGTGGAGAACATCCTCTCCGTTAATGCAATCTACTAACAGCTCAACTCAACTCGAGCTTGTGAAATAAAGGAGCCAAATCAACCTAACTTGGATAAGCACAATCAAAGCAAAATCTTCATAAACTATATATATTTTCTCATCTCTGTCACTATTTATTACTTTTTATCCTGCACCTCACAAATTTGCTCGAGCTGAACTCGTGTCAGTTCATCTTGACTCGTAAATGGCTTTAAGCTTCAAATTTCAAAACTCAGGTCAGCTCTACTCCTGGAAAGCCCCGATGAACAAAACAACTGACTAAAAAGACGCAAGCTAAACCAAAGCAAATACCAATATATTCCCATTAAAAAGAACAGAGCACAACATCAATGATACTAACAAATTTTCGTTTGTACGATTAGTAATAATTCAACCCACAAACGGTGCAGAAAGTTTCTCGATTGATAATCCAAACTAGCTAAAAGGGTATCAAAAATTTGAAGAAAATTTAACGAATTTAGGGAGAGATTACCGGAAAGGAGGACATTGTCATCGAATTGGGAAAGAGGGAGGAACTGGGTTCGTGGCCTCTTGCCGGAACAGCCGGTGCGTTGCTTGTGAGCTTTGACACAAGGGAGGCTGCAAGAGCGTATGGAGCAACCTGGGCATTTGTATTTTGACTCGTTCGTTTTACACTCTTCGCATACTACTGATGTTGCTGCTCTTTTCGGGTTTGGGTTTGCTGGAGAGGTCTTCTTGTCCAGCTCCCCCATGATTGTGTGTTTGGGTGCGTGCTTGTGTTGTGTGTGGAGAAGAGCTGCAGAAGACTAGGGTTTATGAGGGGAGATCAAAAACAATTAATATGCGCTAAAACCGCCCGCAAAATTTCTGAAATACCCTTACTTATTATTTTCAAAAAATCCCACGAAAATTGTTATTTTACACCTAGCTTTTTGCTCGGTACATCTCCCAACAAAAATTATTAAAATATTACTATATTATAAACTAGTTATAGAGCCCGTGCAATGCACTGGTGTAATTTAACTTTTGTGTTTAATTGATACATTTTAAAAATATTTTTGAAAAAAATTATCATTATTGAATATAGAAGTTTGTTTACTTCATGTCTGACAAAAGTTAAGTGTTGTCAATATATGTAAATTGGTAGTTATTTATTATAATATTTTCGTTTCAAAATAAGTATATTTTTTATTGGTGGTCAATACATATATTTTTGTTTCTATACATTTTTTAAATTTTTTAGTACCCTTTAATGATATTATATTATTGGATTTTTTTTATCTCTTTTTTTCATCTTGCACTTAGTAAAGATATTTTAGACAAATATTTGAAAAAATTTACAAAATTAAAAATAAAATATTTACTTTGGGACATATTGAAGAAATATAACATTTTTCTGAACAAATGAGAATTGTTTAAGAATTGAATATAATTATATTATTGAAATAATTTTTGGAGATCATTCAATGATTAAAAAATGTTTAATTGGATACTATATATATTTACATATTTTTTATACACTATTAGTTTGAAAAAAAAATTTACACAAATATCAATAAAACATAAGCATCAATTTTGAATAAATAATTTAAAGTTTTGTTAATATGGATCACATATTATATACATTATTTTAGGACGTTTTAAATAAAAATATGAGACTCAATTTGACATGGAGAGATCATATATAAAAATAAAATCTAGTTGGTTTTTATTATAAAATAATTTATAGAATAATATAATATGTTTTTAAAATCTTTACGAATAATATAATTGGTTGAGTTGGTTTAAGGTGTATAATCATATTTAAAAGGGTGTTGGTTTAAATCTCAATGACAACATTATTTTATTTCTTAAAGTCCTTCTCCTATTAGTATTACCTAATAGTAATACATTTTGTAAAATCTATTATTATTAGGTATTGTTATTAGCTAATGACTTAGAAATGAAAAGTCATTTCACTCCAAAGGTCATGCTTACTTGGAGGCTTGAGAATCAAAAGAACCAAAAGTTGGATGAGGTGGCACACTTAGAGGCATCCTCACCAACTTTAAATATATATATATATATATATATATATATTTAGACCTAAATACTCTTATTGTTACTAAGTACACCCCCTCCTTTTTCATCTCATCTCAATAATACTTAGTACACCCACCTCCTAAGATTTTTTAGTACACCCCTCTTCATCACTCTCAACAAATTCATAATCTCAAAACTCATCTTCTTCCAAACCCATTTTATCCCAAGTTTCATCATACTTCAAACCCTAAATTCTAAAAATACATTCACATTGCTGTTAATGGAAAAACAAGTCAAAGGGACCAATTATTTAAATATTTCATCTCATTTCATGTCTTTAATTTTAATTTTCTTCAAATTTTTTAGAGTAAACTGGGTAATCGTGTTCGGTAATGGACTATCGAACATCAAAAAGGGTTGTTCAGTAGGAAACCATGGAACAATACAAGGATTGTTCAGCACCCCCACCGAACACTCGGTAGGGAACCATGGAACAACACAATGACTGTTCAGCACCCCCACCGAACACTTTGAAGATAATTTGACTGGTGCCCACCGAACAGTCTTCAGAATGCTCAGCAGGGGTAATCAACTGTCCATTTGTTGTTCCATGGTCCCCTACCGAACAGTATGTATGTTATTTGTTTATTAAGTTTTGTAATTGTAATTGTTAACAAGATTCAAATATGTTGTCTACGGAGGGCAGTGTGATTGGCCCTGAAGAAAACCATATCATTCCTTATGAACCTGGAGTTGAAAACAATGTTAAAGATATTGTGACAGATTTTACAAACTTGCTCACGACGCATGAATTGTTTTCATCTTGTGAGGTTATGTTTGATTGGGTGCGCGCTAAGGAACATGAGCATGGCATTATGATAATAATCAGCAGGTCGGACAGTGGTAACGCTAGTTCCAAAAGAGCTCGAATGTTGATGACTTGTGAACGTAGTGGCCATTACCATAAAAAAAAAAAAAAGGTTGGGGCATTACCATCAGCATCAAAAAATGTCGAAGAGGCTAATGCTAATATGAGTAAAAGGAAAAGGAAGAGAGAAACTGGTACGGAGAAGTGTGGATATCCTTTTCGTTTGAGGGGGAAGCAATTATCTGATAATCAATGGCAATTGGAGATTCAATGTGGTGTGCACAATCATCCAACTACGGAATACTTAGAAGGCCACTCATATGCTGATCGATTATCAGTAGAAGAGGAGGAATATGTAGTTGATTTGTCACACACCAATGGTAAACCGAAAGACATTTTGTTTGGTTTAAAACAAAAATTTGAACAGAATAAGTCCACAATAAAGACGATCTACAATGCTCGTACGAAGAGTAAAGTTACTGAGCGTGATGGCCGATCGAAAATGCAACAGCTTATGTTTAAATTGAAAAAGCATAGGTAATTATATCATGATCGGCGCTGCGAGAGACTAGTACTGTGAAGGATCTTTTCTTCACTCACCCGACGAGCGTTGATTTATTAAAGTGTTTTCCAAAGGTCATCTTTATGGATTGTACTTACAAGAAAAATAGGTACAAGTTACCTTTGTTGGAAATTGTTGGTGTGACGTCGACACATATGACTTTCTCTATTGCAGCCGTGTATTTGGAGTTTGTGAAGGAAGACAACTATATGTGGGCATGCACAATATTGAAATCCTTAATGCATCAATCCGAGCTACTCAGTGTAATTGTTACTGATAAAGAAAAGGCTTTGATAAATGCACTTGAGCAAACTTTTCCCTCTTCAAGACATTTCCTTTGTCGGTGGCATATTAATAAGAATGTTTTTGCGAATTGCAAGAAAATTTTTTGAAAAAAAGGAGATGTGGGATTCGTTTATTGCAGCTTGGAACGTTTTGGTGGTCGCAGATACTGAGTTAGAGTTTAATCAGTTACTTAGTAGCCTGCAATCAAATTTCAAAGAATATCCATCTGCTTTGAAGTATGTCATTGAGCAATGGGTAATGCCGTACAAGGAGAGATTTGTTGCTTATTGGACAAATAATGTCGTCCATTTTGACAACACCACAACAAACAGGTATTTCACTTCAATGTTTATTGATTTCTATATGTCTTAGATAAAGATGTGCTTTGAACCAATAGATTTCTTATATATTGATTTCAGGGTGGAGAGCCATCATGCATCGTTGAAAAGACAGCTCGAATCCAGCCAGGGTAACTTTGATACATGTTGGCAACAGATTCACACGCTCATTGAGATATCACACAATAAAATAAAGCAATCGTTTGAGAAGAGCAAGAATGTAGTTCAACATAAATACAAATCAATTGTATTTATGTCTCTGCGAGGTATAGTGTCAATACATGCATTGAACAAGATTTATGAAGAAATGAGTAGAATTGGTGAAGATCCTGTAGACCCTCTGTTGTGTGGGTGTACATTGAGAAAGACTTGCGGATTGCCGTGTCATCATGAGATTTCTAAGTATGTGAGATCGAACACACCAATTCCCCTTGCAAAGGTTGATTTATTTTGGAAAAAATTAGATATGATACCACCTAAGGGAGATGAGGTTGTTGGTGTGAGGGAGGAACTAGCTAGAAGTTAAAATGACTCATTGTGTTGATGAGTTTGTAAGAAACTTTAGAGACGCCCCTACGGAGGATAGACTGTTAATGTTGAAACGATTGATGGAAGCCTCGAATCCAGTAACAACACCACTCATGATACCCAGACCTCAGGTCCAAACTCGTGGTCGTGGTCGTCCCAAGCTTGCAAAGGCTAAGTTGTTCAAATCAATAAAACAGGATCCTAGCGTGTTTGAGTATGTGGAGTCCATTGATCAAGATAGTTGTTCGCCGGTTGAAGAACCACTCGTAACCTACGAGGTTGGTTCATCATCTAAACGTTCTACATTCACGACCAAAGATTTTGGTAAATATTTTTTATTTTTAATATTAAATTAATTAGTCATACTTAATATTAGTTTTCATAAAGTATATTGACGTCAATTTTTCTTTTTTCAATAGGTTGTCCATCGAACCACCCGAGCTGCAACTTCGAGTAGTTATATTCATCTATTACCACCAAAATTTATAAACTTTATTGAAGACACTAAGAATGTTCTTGGTGATAGGCATTGCAGTTTTCGTGCCGTAGCTGAATTAGTTGGATATAAATAAGAGGATTGGGGTAAGGTTCAAGAAGACCTCCACCAGTCCACCATGAGTTGTCAACCCACATAGAGTTCTACACACAGGTTTTCAACGAGCATGGTATGGTTGATAAGGTCTTGAAAAGCCTCGACTACTACGAGGTGACTGCACCTATGAAATATTGGTTTTGTAACTCATATATGGGTTACTTGGTTACATCATTCTATAATGTTGCCTATGTTAGTTTAGATAAGAGAATGTCAATCATGTACCTACCTTTAAGAACCGAACCCCCATCCAATCCAAAATTGATAAGTACCGGTTGTGTGAACAGAGATCATTATATTCAGGTACACACACATCTATTCATCTAATGTGTAATTTATGTTATAATAACACTTTATATTGTAAGTCATGACATATATGTATTTCAATTGAAGGTGTTCTTGCGCGAAGGCCCCCCATTACCTCTGGTGACAACATATTGGGAATCGTTTCGCGAAGAATGTGCAGCTGGGTGGAAGGATATTCATAGAGTTCAACTAGATATGTACGTTGATAGTATTGATAGAAACAATCGCACCAAAGATAGTAAAGAATCTATCAATGTAAACTAAACTTTATTCTGTAAGAAATATTGGTTTTATAAAATAGTTCTTTTTGTTGTCAATATTGCAGTATTTTTTAGTTTTGTTTGGAAAGACTTTGTTTTGTGATTGATGAAATTATATTTAAGAAAAAAAAACTCAACTTGAACACACTGTTCGGTATCCATCAACCGAACTGTTCATAACGTGTTCGGATAGGCTACCGAACAGTCTGTTCAAGTTGAATTTTTTTTCTTAAATATAATTACATCAATCACAAAACATAAGGTATTTCATATGTCTGAACATAAAATTAACATAATGTTATGAACATACGTTTGAACCAATCATACTTAACATTTATTCTTGGTTCTATAACATAACATAAAAAGCTGCAATTTAATCAATTTCCATAAAAAGTTACATAATAAGTTGTATATAAATAGTTACATAAAAAGTTAATCAATTTCCTCGTCTCTTACGACGAGTCCCGCCCTGAGATGGATCCACCTCGTCTCGCCCAGAAGTAGAAGGTGCCACATTATCTGGACCTCCTAAAATCACATATGTTTTGTCCAAGACATCAGCCAATTCATCCGCTGTCATCGCCCAATCACCTGACCTCAATCTCTACACATAACAGTCAACTAAAATCTTGTATTAGATGCATCAATTACTTTCTACAACCCGATTGCACAAAATATATATTAGATATTACAGGAAAGATAAGTAAAGGCTGAATGTAACAAAATATGATTTATATTAAAATTTAGCAGAGGTTTGCTCAAAGACAAACATGCTTAGTACATCAACCTAGACTCTCTAACCTAGCAATCTCCCCGGGGGTAGAAGGAAAGTCAATTGGGAAGCCGGGAAGACTCATAACTAGAACTCTAACCTTAGCAGTTCCTAATCCCCTAAGAAGGTGGACAAGAGAAGTACTAGAGTTAGAGGGATGTGAGAAGAGAATATTAGGCGTTGTTCAAATAGCTGGTATTTGAACAACTGAGTGTTAAGCACTCGGCCAAGAGTGATGAAAACTTTTTGCACAATCGACAACCCTTATAATGTAGTATAAGTCTGCCGATATGAATGCAGTATGGATTATAATGCTCTGTTTCTTCATCGGACATCTTCTAGCTTGATTAGTCTTCAACGTCTTGCAGAATGCTTGGTCTCTAGCTGTGGATTTGAAGTGCAGTAACTGGAGAGACTGAGTCTTTCAAAGGAAGAAAGAACTCAAATCAAAAACAAAGTTTTTGATCAAGCAGAACTTTTAGCCTTTTTTAATTTCTGTTTTACTCTCCCACAAAGTGTTTGTTTTTACACTTGTGTTTTCTCACTTTAGGGTGTGGTTTCAGATTGAAAAAACAAAGAACAATTTCAACCACTAACACCTTTCTTATGCACACATCTGTTTTTAATGTGAGAATGAGAGTCTTCTTATATAGGCTGGAGAAGATGAAAGATTCGTTGGAGCTTTGAATGAGTTTCTGCCCGTTGGAAATCTGAACCATTAATGCATCAGAGTGCGTCGTTCAAACTGTTGGGCAAAGACCTTCCGTTAAGCTTTTGTCTTGAAGTTGGTCCGTGAATCAGGCTGACAGATTTTGGACTTATCATGCATGCTTGGGATGTAGCGCACTGTGTTTGGCCTTTAATGGAATGCAGCCTTGGAGACTGGAACCAATACACAAAAGAGGAAATGTCTTTTGAATAATAGTCAAAGCACAGACATTGATGCGTATCTTGAACTGTCAGGGAGATCTTATAACGGATCTATTTTGACGTGTAGCATTAAGCAATGACCGATGTTCCTCTTATGAATAATCAGCTTTTCTGTAGTTGTCTGATGAAGAACATGGCTGATACTTGGGTCTGCCGATATAATACTGCAGGTGTAGCTAGAGATTGCTGATGAGACATGGCTGGTGAAAATGTCTGCTGGTGAGACATTGCTGATGGACATGTCTGCTGGCGCATGAAGAGCTAATCCATATAAAAGTTTGTCATCACTTTGGTAGGACAAAGACTCGGATATGTACAAAGACTTCCTAGTCTAATGACCTATGCATTGTTTCAACAAGCTGCCACACTAACCGGTACGCAGCCCTTTTAGCCACTTGTGAAACATGCGTTGTAATGGGAACAAGCAAATCACTGTGTTGGAATATGCATACATATATATCAGCTGTTTCACAGGCATATTCCTAACACAAATCCAAAGACACGAGCGCAACATTGAAAGCCGATGCTATCAAATGATCCATTTCTGGCAAAAAAATCAATGTTTCTTAAGTGCAGGCTACTTATAGTAGTCTAGAATCTCCAACACTTCTTCAAAGCGACCATGTTCAATGAAAACATTTTTGTATAACTCTTGGTTAACTGTTAACTCGTGTGGTAGGGAGGTTTGATCCATCAATGATTTTAAGACTGTCAACACCCACGTATAGTTCTCTTCCCGCTCGAACTCCAAATAGGCAGCTGCAATATGAAAAGTTATCTGTGTGGACGTCACACCAACAATTTTCCACAAAGGTAACTTATACCTGTTTGTCTTGTACGTACAATCCATAAAGAGAACGCTCAGAAAACATCGTAATAACTCTACGCTCGTTGGGTGAGCAAAAAAAATATTCTTGACAACTTCGGTCTTCTCGCATCGAAGGTGATGATATAAATATCTATGTTCATTCAACTTAAACATACGCTGCTGCATTTGAGATTGACCCTCATGCTTGACAACTCTATTTTGCAAACGAGCATTGTAGATAGTCCTTATTATGGACTTATTATCTACAATTTTTTGTTTTAAACCAAACAAAATGTCCTTGAGTTTACTATTTGTGTGGGACAAATCAATGACATAGTCTTTCTCCTTCGGTGATAATCGACCAACATATGAGTGGCCCTCCAAATACTCTGCAGTTGGATGATTGTGGACACGACATTGAACATTCAATGCCCAAGGTCCATCAACTGATACTTGTCTACCCCTTAAACGAAATGGATAACCACACTTCTTTGTTCCAGTTTCTTTTTTCCTCTTTGGTTTGCTCACAACATCCTTTTCAACAGATGCCTCTTCATTATTTACGCCATACAACTTTCCAACCTTCTTGAATTCACGGTATTTTTCACTACGTTCACACGCCAAAAGTAACCGAGCTCTTTTTTTACATGACCCACTATCTGACCTGCTAATTACTATCACCATTTCATACTCCTTTCCTGTATCACGCACCCAATCAAACAAGGTATCACGAGATATAAACAACTCATACCTCGTGAACATATTTATTTAATCCATAACAATATATTGAATGGGTTCTTCAATCTCATTTTGAATGAGAGTGGGAGCAACAATACCCTCCGTATATAACGTGTTTGACTCCTGTTAACAGCAAACAAATAAAATTTAACAACAAAGAAGTTGAAAAGTTTTTGCTCCTAAGCCACTGATAGAACACCACAGTTGTGTTCAGAAACCACTTTTGGAACACCACAGTGGTGTTCGGAAACGACTGATGGAACACCACAGTAATGTTCGGTAACCACTTATGGAACACTACAGTGATGTTCCAACAGTGGTTTCTGAACACCACTGTGGTGTTCCATAGATCAGTTCCGAACATATTCCGACCCAAGCATGTACGCAATAACATGAAAAAATTGAATTTTAAGCAAAAAAAAACGATAGAGATACTTACATTCGTATTTTACTTCACTTCTTTAGACTTCATGTCGATTTTTGTTACGATATCGATGTTGAAACTTAAAGGTTTGATTTTGAGAGTTTGGTATGAATTGGTAGAAGTTGGAGAAGTTTTGAAATGAGAAATAAAGTGTTTGAAAGATCAAAATTTGTGAGTATAATAAAGTGAATAGAGAGAAGAAGTGAAGTATCAAGAACAATGTTGTAGTTATACAACCAGAAAAATGACAGAAAAATGTCTCATGAATTTATAACGTATTATGGGGAGGGTGTATTAAACAATTAATTGGTGGTATATTTAGAGATTTTACAGATGTAATAATATAGTTGTGGGTGTATGTAGTAAAAAAATATATTTATGTCTTTTAAAACAATGATATTTTTGTTATTTAATTTTAAAAGTGTATTAATAGCATTTGAGTGTTATAATAGCGCCGCTCATAGTATATTCTGAGACTAATTCTGAACACAGCGTATACGCACTGGTACCGTAAACGCAATCAACGCTCCCCTTCATTTACCTCCCCACCACCACCACCACCACCACCTCTCTCTCTCTCTCACACACACACACACACACACACAGCGTCACATTCTTTCTTCGCTTCAAAGCGACGAATCAGAAGCTGAAAACGACATCACACTTTCGTAGATCTCGTCATACATAAAAAAGCTCTGTCTCAGATCTTGCGCCCACATCCTTGAGATCACTCAATACAAACCCAGCTTTAAAAGTGCCTCCTTAGCCGACCCTCTGTCTCTCTCGCTCTTGTTCCAGGATCCAATCGATTTCTCTACTACCAGGTTCGAATTTTTCCTTAAATTACGAATCAGTGTCATTCTTGCTAGTAATCGATTATGTGGATTTATTAGCTACAAGGATCTTGTGGATTCAATTTTATATATACTAGACTACTTTACATGTTTGTTATTCTTTCAAAATTTTCACTTAAATTTGGTATATTGCTCCGATCCAGATCTTGGTTCTGTTTTCTTAGATTCACTATATGAATTCTACACTGGTTCTGCATGTGCGTGTTTACGATAAACTAGAACCATCTTTTCTTTTGGGACGGCAAGTTAGTTGATCAGGATAATACTATACTTTCAGTAAATGTCTGCGAAATCAGTTATAAGCTGCATTTGATTGGTTGCATCCTTTGTAAGTCCCGCCACTGAGTTGAAATCTTTTAGTTTCTAATGTTGATAGACTGACTTGGTATTGATAATCAAGATTTAGTTGATTTGGGCCTACAACTGGTGTTTTAGTTATGTCATCTATATCTTTGATATATTTGGTTTCATATAGTGTTTTCTTTTTCTTGTGGATAATAATGTTTGACTGAATCTTACAATTCATATGAATCTGGACCGATCCACTGATTCACTTCTGATTTTGTGCCCCAGACAGTTCCCATGTACAGATTGAATCAGCATAGTTGTGAATGGAATCTAATTGTAGGATTCAAAATCATGCATGCCAAGGTGTTAGAGCATCTCCAATGCTATTATCTAGTTTTTCCTATGTGTCATGTTTAAACAAAAATTCCTCTTTCATATGTGGCAAAAAAATTAAAAGATAGAGAGTCCTCTTTCTAAATGTGCTTCAATGCAAGATTTCTTTTAGAACATTCTTTTAGACGTGACATTGTTTTATAATTAATTATAAAAAGTAAAAACTAAAAATTACTCGTATTATACATGATTGATAGTAAAAAATAAAAAAAAAAATTGGCGGTAAATGACATGGATAAAAAAACATTCTCTAGGTGATCCTCTAGAAGTAAAGGATCACGTTGAGGATGTCTTCCCAACTAAATGCCACATCATCTCCACCTCAGCGTTAGATGTTTGCATTGGAGAAGATTTTTTTTTGGAAAAATCTATCTTTCCTACGTGTGTAGCATTTTTTACTAGATAGATGATTGCATTGGAGAAGCTCTTAACGACCATGATTAGAATACGAGGGGTGTTTTTTTTCTTCTTTTAGATTTTTATGTTGGCCTTAAGCAAAAAGTAGCTAGTTGAGGTTTTTAATTTAAATATTAAGTATTTCTCATAAGAAGCTCGATAATAAGTTCCTCAAATTGGGTTTTTTCCTTCATTCTTTCTTTCTTTCTTTTTAAGGGCAGGTTGTTATAGAGTCAAGATGTAATTGTTTTGTGAAACATGGATATGAAGAAAATTGCAAATGGAATTGGGGGTGATCATGATCATATCAAAATTAAAGGATACTTAGGAAGGGAACACTCCATGGATTTTTAATACGCCTTCAGATCATAATGTGTTGGGGCTGGGGGCATATTCTCTGGTCCCTAAATTTGGTCTGCCCTTTTCCTAGGTAATAATGCAGTTTTAAGAGATATGGACTTCTACTTGTGTGCTAGATACCATAACTGGTCAGAGAGCTTAGGATTTGTGACTTGTAAATGTGGATGTTTTCTGTATTTTTTTTTATCTAAGCTAGTCTGATGGTCTATAATATCTTACCATACATGGCTTGAAATCAAATTTACCCCAAAAAGGAGGCAAAAATCATGTAGTATATAAATGAAGAGAAGAAGAGTGCCACACCACCCATCCTTCTGCCTAAAACAAACCCCCCAAAAAAAAAAAAAAAAAAGAAGAAGAAGAAGAAGAAGAAGAAGAAGAAGCAAGGGCCATGACACTAGATCATAGGAATCTCTTTTAATCGAAAGAAAACAAATCATGAAATGAAAAATGATTTTTCTGCAAAGTGAATGCCAGCACTCCAAAAGATTCTCATGTTCGTCTCTTAAAAACAATCCACTTGACTGGCTCGAGTTTTGGCCATTGCATATAATATGATAAAAGAAATTTTACCTATATAGATTGGCCTCTCAAGTGGAGTAAAGTTGAGAATGTGCTTTGCTCAACGCAGTATGTAGGCAACTTCATGTAGCTTTTGTTGGAGATTTGGTTGTAGCTGCATGGTGTCCTCTCTTCTTTACCTTGGTATAGTTCATCTACACTTTAGCTTAATATGGGTTTTGCAACTATTTGATGCCAAGATCAAGTGACAAAAATGTCAACAGATTGGAATCCTGCGTCAAGGGTTCAATAGGTGGTATTTATCTCTTAAGAAATTTCACCTTTACAAGAACGCCCTAAGACCCTAGGCAGTTCAGTTATTTGAAAATGTATCTTTGTACTTCAAAAGCTTGGTAGGCCCTTTCCAAAACATTGGACAAAGTAAGGCAGCATATAAAAAGATAACAGATAAGGATTTTTATCTGGTTTTTAAGCTGCTTTTGTGTTAACAATGGGAATGATCATACATACTTACATATTTCCTGTCTTTCCTCTATATGACAATGATCACATGTACACAAGTATCAGTGTCTTTGTGCAAGACAAGAAAATGATAGGAGCCATTGCTGGGTCCACTAATAAATCCTGTCTTTGGAGCGTGAGACCACGAGCTTGAGTTCAAAAGCAGCTTAAAAACCAGATAAAAATCCTTATCTGTTATCTTTTTATATGCTGCCTTACTTTGTCCAATGTTTTGGAAAGGGCCTCCCAAGCTTTTGAAGTACAAAGATACATTTTCAAATAACTGAACTGCCTAGGGTCTTAGGGCGTGCTTGTAAAGGTGAAATTTCTTAAGAGATAAATACCACCTATTGAACCCTTAACGCAGGATTCCAATCTGTTGACATTTTTGTTGCTTGATCTTGGCATCAAATAGTTGCAAATTATAGCTGAATATCTGTTTGTTAGACTTTCCCACAGTTGTAAAATGCGTAACTTATGTATATCTGTATTTATAATGAAATCCTATGACTCATAGCATCGTTAGAGTTTGACCAACGAAATGTGACTTCACAATAGGTTTACTTTGTAGCTAGTCTTTCTCCCAAGATCGCTCATTGATGGGATGACAATTACAGTGACCTTTTTTTCTTTTTGGATTTAATAGAGATGTGATTGTAATCATGATCAATCTTACTTGCATTCTTCTCTGATCAAAAGAAGTATCATTATCTCTTCGATTTTTATTTTATTTTATATTATTGGCTATTTGGAAATCTGTAACTCAAGTATGTTTTTGAATGTGACCTGCAACTTGATGGAAATGCTGCAACTTTTAAATACACTTTTTTGTTTTGTTTGTAGCTAGGCCTTCTTCATTTCTACTTTGAAGCTGAAAAAAGATATTGATGCTTTCTACTTGTGTGGTTGCTATTAGAGCTATCTCAAGTATTAGTGCTTAATGTTAACGATGATTCTATGAAGTTTTATTTTAATGGATATATGTGCTTATACTTTAATCCCATTTTACAGAATTCTATATTGGTGACATCAAAGATGTGGAGATTCAAACCATTCATGCCCAAAGAACAATCTGGACTTGACGGCCGCACTATTGACATTGGCAATCTGAAAATTCATATTCGAAATGCTATTGCAGAGGGTGGATTTTCTTGTGTTTACTTGGCTCGAGATGCTATAAATGGTTCAAAGCAGTATGCTCTAAAGCACATCATTTGTAATGACGATGAATCTTTGGAACTGGTGATGAAAGAAGTCACTGTGATGAAATCACTTCGAGGACATCCAAATATTGTCACACTATATGCCCATACCATCTTAGATATGGGAAGGACGAAGGAAGCTTTACTTGTTATGGAGTATTGTGACAAGTCTCTTGTTAATGTGCTGGAAAGCAGAGGAGCTGGGTACTTTGAGGAGAAGCAGATCTTATTGATGTTCAGGGATATCTGTAATGCAGTCTTTGCAATGCACTGCCAGTCCCCACCCATTGCACACCGGTAAAGTAACAGATGAGAATTTGTATGATTTGCCACCATGCCTTCTCTTTTAGATTCTTGATTGCATGATTTGTGATTCATATTACTTCTGAATTTCTTGAGATTTCAGTAAATAATATGGAAGATACCCTTTCCCTAATAAATCTTTCATTCGACTCTTCTTTCATTTCTTGTGCTCTGCTTGTAGCTCACTGATTATGCGTTAACATAATTTGTAGAGACTTGAAGGCCGAGAATCTTTTGCTAGGTTCTGATGGAGTATGGAAGTTGTGTGATTTTGGTAGTACCTCTACCAATCACAAGCGCTTTGAGAAGCCTGAAGAAATGGGCATCGAAGAAGATAATATCAGGAAGCACACTACACCGGCATACCGAGCCCCTGAGGTAGAATGACGGGCGTTGCTGTTTTCCAATCTATCCTTATATGAGTTTTGTCTCATATATCTTGTCTTTGCTTTTAATGTAG
Organism: Platycodon grandiflorus; assembly: GCA_016624345.1. NCBI lineage: Eukaryota > Viridiplantae > Streptophyta > Magnoliopsida > Asterales > Campanulaceae > Platycodon > Platycodon grandiflorus. Next base: position 1,078,160 of record JACONP010000362.1, read on the forward strand.
ATGTGGGACATGTTCTTGAGAGAAGTTATAAGTGAGAAGGTTGATATTTGGGTAAGTTGAATGAACCTCACATATCTGTAGGAAAGATTCAGGAAGAGTTTTGACTTTGCAGAAATACCAGTGTGTCAGGCTATTAGACTAAGACTTTTTTCTTCTTCAGGCCCTAGGATGTCTCCTTTTCCGCATATGCTATTTCAAGTCTGCATTTGATGGTGAATCAAAGCTACAAATTTTGAATGGGAATTACCGCATTCCAGAGTTGCCCAAATACAGCTCATCCATTACAGACTTAATCAGAGACATGCTTCATGCTTCACCGGATGCCCGACCAGACATCACGCAGGCAAGCGCTTTGCTTGATTGGCCATGCATCTCCATGAATTTAGGTTAGTTGTAGATCATTTATGTACATGGAAATCATAGGTGGTGAACCTATGTCCGTGCTTACTGATGACCTTTGTATTATTTGTTGGTGACAGGTGTGGTTTCGAGTTAATGGTCTTCTACCGGATGGGCTACAGAAGTCGTTACCTGACAGGCCACCTGAAATGCACCAAACTGACGTGCATGAAGGTGAGAACATATTCTACTTTCTCAGGGCTTTAGGTCATTAGGTGCTAGAATCTGAACAAAGCAGCATATGAGGCTGCCCCATCTCTAAATTATGATCCTTGAATATCTCATGATCGGTCGAATCCGTAACAACTACAAATAGAAATATTGCAAAATTAATGTAATTGACAGTTTATTTTGACTTTCTCATTATCTCATTATAGTATGTGAGCCCTGTTTGGGTATTTGGTTAGTATCCTCATTTTTCTTTTTTGTTGCTATTAAATCTTGATACAGCTTGTTGTTTGTATATTTCTCCCTCCGTTCCAAAATAAGTGTTCCCTTTCCATTTTTGGAAAGATTCTTGGCTTAAATCGCAATTTGGTGACCCTACTTTGAGAGAAAATGCATTAAGCTCACCCTACCATTTTTTTTCTTAATTTCATCTCTATACTTGGCAAGTTGTTGCCGGTTCATCACTCCATCCATTTTTTTGGTTAGAAACCTTAATAAAATTTGTGAAACCCAAAAATACCATTACTTAAATCACGTGATAGTCACGCGATTCTCCCACCCACAGTCCATGTCCCTCTTCAAAACCCTAACCCTAGCCTCGCCGCCGGAAATTCTTCAATTCCCCAACAATGTCCACTACATCCAAGCTAAGCGATGTATACTACGAAAGTCCAGTAGGACAACAATGTCCACCACATCCAAGCGAAGTGATGTATTCTCATAACTTCAAACCCAACGGAAAATGCTAATTCGACTTCACCTCCTTCTCCACGCCCCAATTTTTCTCTCCCCCCAAAACCCTATCCCCTCCGCCTCCAAATTCCCCAAATCTAAACTCCTAAATGCCGCCACCACCACTCCCCCGCCACCTACCACCACTGACGCTGGCCTCATATTCCGCCAAAAAATCCTCTACCTCAAAAAACTAAATATTAACCCTACAAAAGCCCTTGAAAAAAGTCCCAATTTCCGCTCCACTCCAATCGAATCTCTCAAATCCGTTGAAACCTGTCTCTCCTCCATGGGAATCGAACGCTCCGCCTTCGGCCGCATCTTCGACATGTACCCTCAGCTCCTCGCCGCTGAGCCTTACCTTGACCTTTACCCCATCTTCGGTTTTCGCCTAAACGACGTTGGTATCCTTTATCCTGATATCCGTAAATCCATACTTCGCTGCCCTCGACTCCTCGTTTGTTGTGTGGACCACTAATTAAGACCAACGTTCTGTTTCCTTAGAGACCTAGGATTTGTCAATTTGAATACATTTACTTGCCAGACAACAGATTTGTTAGACAACAGTTTTGTTAGTTTCGAGCGTTGAGAACGTGCTAAAACCTAAATTGGATTACTTGATGGGGTTAGGATTTGTCTAACTTTGTTGAATTGAGGACAGTGCTTTGGCTATGATTGCTGAGGCTGAGAATTTGGAGAGGTCTCTGTTACTGATATTGGGATTGGGTGTAGGAAGTTGAGATTGATTAGCTTGAAACGGTGTTTGGGTGTTGGTGATTTAGGTCTTATCTTTTCTCCTCACCAAGCCTGACTCAAAGTATGGTGTGAGTTTATTGACTCAAAATTACAGGGCATTATTGTCTTTTCGCAGACCTCTATCTAACTAAACTAACGGAAGTTAAGCTTGACTCAACATGCCAAGTATAATGATGAAGTTAAGAAAAAAAATAGTAGGGTGAGCTTAATGCATTTTCTATCAAAGTAGGGTGATCAAATTGCGATTTAAGCCAAGATTCTTTAATCAAATTAGCTTAATACCCTTATTAATTGTTAGATGAAAAAACATGAGGGACCCATTGATTTGGCACTATTAAAGGATACTTTGAGGGCATTAAAGGAAAATTACAGTCAACTCCATTGTAAAAACACTTATAAAGTCAATAGGGGAAACTTGGTTTGGAACGGAGGGAGTATTTGAAATAAGTAAATATTAGATTATGCATTTGAAATTAGTTTTAGGAATTGCAGTGAAATATGCAAGAGAAACTAAAACAGTGATATCATTGCACTCCATAATTATCAAGTTGAAGCAAGAATAAGGTGTTCATGATGATGGAGTGCAAAATATCATCACCCATTTCTTCAAGTTGTTTGTTAGAGCATATCTCATACTTCAATCGAGACTGTTACTACCCTTTTAGATATATTTACCTGAAGATTGCTCTTTGGGACTATAATATATTCCCAAGAAGTGAATGCTTTGGAATATGACCTTGCAATTTCTAGAAGCTGGAAACTAGAAAGGACTTTTAGTAAGCTTTCAAAAAACTTGTGACAGTATGAACAGCCGATCATACTTTAATTTAATATTGATTTACTAGGTGTTCCGAAGCCCTTAAATAAGACTGGTCCGGCGCCTCGAAGAAGTCCGCCACCTCCTCCAACAACTGCAGAATCTGCTTCAAGGACCATTGGAGGGGGTGGGCAGCTAGGTGCTTTCTGGACAACTCAGCATGGGAAGGATTCAATTGGTGTCGAGGACGCCGCCAGACCCAAGTTTGATGAAGAACCTACCAACCAAAGCTCCTCCAAACAAGAAAGAAATCGTTCTGAGGGGGTTACTCTACATAAAGAGGAACCCCGGATGTCTCAAAAAACTGTGCATGGAAAATCAGTTAACAGATCTGATGATGGCCATTCTAAGGACTTTGAAATAAACTTTTTCCATGATGGTTCAGATCGTGTCACTGAGAGGCCAAGAGCATTGAGATCTGATAATGCACCTGCCTTTCAAAGTGATGCTTTCAATGCTTTTGCTGCTGAATTCGGGACCAACAAGCTCAGCCCCGGAAGGAGCAGTATTAGATCAGGGAAGGAAGAGCTGTTGGAGGCCGAGGTAGAGAGACTGAAAGAACAGTTGAAGCAAACTAATGTGGAGAAAACTGAAATAACTTCCAAATATGAAAAGTTGTCTGCCATTTGCCGATCACAGAGACAGGAGATACAGGAGCTTAAGCAAGCTCTTGCTTCTAGAACTCCATCTCCAAATAGAGATGCCTCTAAAACCTCTAAAACCCAACCATCTCCTGGAGTTCAACAGTCGTTTCCGAACCCACAGGTATTTTCTCACTGCTATTATATTCTTAAGTTAGTATTCTGATCTTGCTGTACTTGAGTATGACTGGAACTTTCATCTTAGCAATAATATTCTTCTCAAAGAGGAATGGTTCTTAATTTTTTTTTTTTTTTTTATTGTGTCTCATTGCAGCAAAAGAAGGTAGAAGGAACAGTTTGGGAACTCCAACAAGGGTTATTTGATAAGAGTTCTCAGAGCCCAGATTCGAACTCGTGGCAGGCTTTCCCTGAGGATCCCATGGCTGCAACGACAACGATGAACAACACTCGTAGATCCGTCAGAACAAGAAATGGCCACCAGAACAACCAAGCTGCTGATCAAGTAACTCCATCATGGGGTTTCGAGACTGAGAGCTTTACAGCAGTTCCTACTTCCAGTCCCCAGCTAGGAACTGTACCTAGTGAACTGAATTACTCTCAGCGTTTTGGTGAGCCAAAGAACATAGAAAGTAAGTCGGCTTCTCAACCTGCCGGATGGGCTGGTTTCTAGGTTTTGCTGTCTTAAGAAACTGAATATATCCTGCTTGAATATTTACTCCGATAAAGATTTTCTTCTCTCGTCTATGGTTCAATGGGATCTCGATTCAGGAGAGAGAAGGTAAAAGAACAGATATTTTTGGGCCTGTTATCTCTTCTGCTATGTGTTATATAGGATAGATGTTCACTCCTTTGGCAATCTATTTATTTTCTACTTGTCGTAAGTGTATACTTGTGCATACCCCTTCTGGTGGGTATATAATAATTACGTATTTTGTACTGTGATTTTACGATATATAATTTCGATGTTCTTCAAGTTCAATATGAAATTATATTACTTGCAAGTGTGCTTGGTGTTGGTTTTTTGGTGGCCTGAAGAAATGACTTTGGGTTGTTGATATACCTTAATTTATTCTTTCTTCTGTTGACGTTTCAAAGTCACAGTAAATGTAGAATGTTCAAGTGAAAGAAACTTATACCTAACTAGTCGTGGGTCAATTCAGACAGCTGCTTTTTGCTGCAACTGCTTGTCAAACTTCAGCATGATATTTCTCGGATGGTTGTCAGACGGCTAATTGATGGAATACGTGTAGTACGATGATTGAATTGCACATACAGAATTTTCAAGCTGATAGAGATGGAGTTCTTTCACCTGTATAATTTTCAACTCTTAGATTTTCAGTTGTTTGACTGTATGGGACATCACCAGGTGAAAGAATCCCCACTCTTGCTTGATTTACTATATATCTGTTCTTCAAGCATCTTCGGCAAATCAAATCAATGGCGATATCCTCGCTTAACCTTCACTATCTCTCGTTCATGCTTCTTTCTGTATTTACATCCCAAGCAAACTCTCAACCTGATGCTAGAATTAGCTCGGGATCATCCCTGCTCGCTGTGGATGACTCTTCTCCGTGGCAATCACCATCTGGTGAGTTTGCTGTTGGATTTCGCCGCCTTGACAATCAAAATCTTTACTTGCTGGCCATCTGGTTCGACAAGATACCTGATAAAACCATAGTTTGGTATGCCAATGGTGACAATCCAGCACCAGAAAAGTCGAAGATCGAACTCACCCCTGATGGGGAGTTCACGCTCAACAGCCCAGATGGCAAAGTCATCTGGAAAGCTGAGCCTGTTGCAAGTAAAGCTTCGTATGCGGCCTTGCTGGATACTGGTAATTTCGTCCTTTCTAACAATAATTCTAGTTATCTGTGGGAGAGCTTTAATCATCCTACAGATACAATTTTGCCAACTCAAGTACTGGAAATTAATGGGATTCTATCTTCCCGGCAAGCAAAGACCAATTTTTCGAAAGGAAGATTCCAGCTACGCTTGCTACCTGAGGGCGATCTGGTTCTTAATACCATTGCCCTGCCAAGTGATTTTTCTTATGGTCCTTACTATCGTAGTGAAACTAAAGATGATGGTAATAGTATGAATTCTGGCTACAGAGTCGTTTTTAATGAGACGGGATATCTTTATGTTGTTAGAAGGAATGGAAATGTAGTTAACCTCACCTTGGGAAATATAGATTCCTCGAGAGATTACTACCACAGGGCGACCCTCGACTTTGATGGGATCTTCACACAATATGCTCACCCAAAGGCTCCGAGAGATGGCTCTAACTGGGATGAGGCATGGTTTAGTGTTTGGTATGAACCCAAGGACATATGCTTTGGTATAACAGGCGATCAGGGAAGTGGAGCTTGTGGCTTCAACAGTGTTTGCTCACTAGACTCTTATGGAAGGCCAACTTGTGAGTGTCTTCCAGGTTTTTCACTTATCCATCCAAGTAACAAGTACAGTGGCTGCAAGCAAGACAAAGTGCAAAGCTGTCAGCCTGGAAATTCAAAGTCGGAGGAAGTCTATGAGATGCGTCAATTAGCTAATGCATTTTGGCCTACGTCTTCTAACTACGAGAGATTTCCCTTATCTAGCGAAGATGAGTGTACTAGATCTTGCTTTAATGACTGCAACTGTGTTGTCGCTGTTATTAAAGATGGCACTTGTTGGAAGAAGAAGTTGCCGCTCTCAAATGGGAGGGTGGAGAGGGACACTTATGGGAAAGCTGTAATCAAGATACCAAAAGTTGATGGGTCTCCCAGAGACCAAATGCCTCGAAATTCATCAGATGGGGAAAAACAGGATCAAGCAACTCTGGTTTTAGTGGTGTCGATTCTCTTAGGTGGTTCGCTGCTACTAAACTTCATACTGGTCGCAGCGACTTCTCTAGTCGCTTTCTGTTCTTACAAGAAAGCACAGAGACTTAATAGAGGTTCTAGTCTTCTAGAAACAAATCTCCGCGTCTTCACTTATGAAGAGCTCAAAGAAGCCACGGATGGGTTTAGGGAAGAACTCGGGAGGGGTGCTTTTGGTACTGTGTATAAGGGGATCTTAACTTCGTCAGGGTCCAAAATGATTGTGGCCGTTAAGAAGTTAGAGAAGTTGGCGGAAGAAGGTGAAAGGGAATTCAAGACAGAGGCAAGCACTATCGCCAAAACCCATCACAAGAACTTGGTCAGATTGCTTGGATTTTGTGAGGAGAAGTCAAACAGGCTTTTGGTTTACGAGTTCATGAGCAATGGCACGTTGGCCAGCTTTCTGTTCGGGATCTCAAAGCCAGATTGGAACAAACGATTACAAATGGCGTTTGGGATTGCAAGAGGGATTATGTACTTGCACGAAGAGTGCAGCACACAGATTATCCATTGTGATATCAAGCCCCAAAACATCCTTCTCGATGATTCCTTCACAGCACGAATATCAGATTTTGGGTTGGCGAAACTTCTAATGAGTGATCAAACTCAAACTAATACAGCTATAAGAGGGACCAAAGGATATGTTGCACCAGAATGGTTTAGAAGCATACCAGTTACTTCAAAAGTTGATGTCTACAGTTATGGGGTGATGTTATTAGAGATCCTTTGTTGCAGGAAGTGCGTTGAACTGGAAAGAGAGAATGAAGAGGAAGTAATACTGATTGATTGGGTGTATGACTGTTACAAAGGCCGGAAGCTAGAAAAGCTAGTTGAGAATGACGAGGAGGCAAGAAATGACATGAAGCGAGTGGAGAAGCTTGTTATGGTGGGCATTTGGTGCATTCAAGAAGATCCGTCTCTGAGGCCATTCATGAAGAAGGTTATACAGATGCTTGAAGGAGTTGTCGAAGTATCTCTGCCCCCATGTCCTTCCCCCTTCACTTCAATCTGCTAGAAGTACTCTGCTTTGCTTTGGCATTTAAGCATTGGGGAGATGTTATTTGGTGGATAATTGAATTTCTCAGCATAGTTTTCTGCCTGGTTGGTCTCTGTGTCTACTGCCAACAGTTGTTAGTCCCTATTCATTGTCACAAATTATGTATTTATATTCAAATTCTTGGTAAAAGCTTCGATCAATATGTAAACGCATTCCTCTGAATCAAGCAAAATTCATATGATCTGCAATCTAGTTTGTAACTTTAGAGAGGATAACTAACTTATCAACTGTTGGCTGAAGGAACGGGGAAAAAAGAAAAGAAAAGATAACAGCACATAATGTGTAATGCGAGTGAATGTTTGCTGCCCCCGACGCAACTTCCGTCTCATAATCATTGGGTGACAGACTCCAAAATTTTCGCTCTAGAAAGAGGTTCGACTAAAAAACTGAACCGTTAGCCCTCTGTCATCCCCTCAAGGCTCAATAGTCATATGAATCTAAAACTGTCTAGTTATTGCAGAAAACCATTCTCGAATTAGTGTAAAACTGTACTTTCAGTAGTGATGGTGCAAAAGGAGTGCTCCAGGTTTGGTGTTCGTTGGTCTGATACAACCTTTTTATGCTGGTTATCTGGCTTTGTCCGTAAAACAAGAATTATTAAGGATTGCAGGGTCTGACCCTACTATAATCCTCTGATGCTTAAGTTAGCAAATGTTCTGGGAATGAATCAGACTAGAATTGAACATCATACAGTTATAATGACTTTCTCAAAATACCTTGTGTTACAGAATGGAGTTGGGTATATGTAGAGGTTCATCATGGAAGAGTGCTCAACAAGGCTAGTAAGGTGCACCATGTGTGGTCTGCGACTTTGCTCGCTGGTCCCTTCACCTAGGATGAGCAGGTGTATCCCCTTTGCCATGTCAGTGGGGCAGAGTTGTTGACTGCAGCGCAGTGACCATTGTTGCAGAGTAACGTACTAACGTTGTCTGCTAACAACTATTCCCACGATCTATATACGTCAACCTGTGATGACTTGCCACTTGTACCTTGATCATAACTCGGATAGATCATTCCCTTAGATCTGAATGTCCCGGGCTAGGATTACTCAGGTATGGTTGGCTGTCTGTCTCTCATTACTCCCAAGATAGGATTATCAGGTTACGGGCATGGCCGGTTGGTAGTATAACTTTTACTCAGGTCAATATATATATATTAATGAAACTTCTTCATACATTAACTATATTGTACAGAGGTAGAAAAGCAGCATAGGCTTCATGCTCAAGGGATTCTATCTGTTACTCGTAATAAATTTACTTAATTTACGTGGCTCATCAAGAATAACAATCTCTAGTAGTACAATCTGAGTAGACTAGACACAGGATCATCGCGAGTGTTTCTCTGAATTTGCGAATCTGTAAATTACATGTTCGAATATGTACAATATGTTTCAAAAGTTGATATAGAGTTGTGATTCAAATTAAAAATGGAGCATTGCTAGCCTTTAGCTTTTATTGCAGTTATATTTTCATCCTGCTGCATAAATCCGTAGTAGTTTGAGAGTTAACATTTGGCGTCTAGGTTTTACGACAAAATTCTCTAGGCACCTCGATTACTTTGTTGTCATTATCACAAAGTTTCATCTCGTACTATCCAACTGTCAACGAGTTCTTATTGGTGACTCAATGCATGACCTAGAAGCATGCTACATAATTAGACCTTCCAAGATTACTGATACACCAGGAGCCTCGTGCATTGAGCCATCCGTCTATTATCTGCTATTACCATAGCAACTTTTGATCTCAGATTACACACCAGGTCTCATCAGATTACGCACCTCGTGTTGTTCTTTTGAGGCAATATCCCGCTATTGGTAGTAAAAAGCTTTACACAAATTTGCATAGGTATTAACATTCAATGCTTTAAGTGTTGATTAATTATTCAAAAAAAAAGAAGAGATTCTTTTGAAAAGCAAGGTATAAGAATCAGTCGGCAATACAGTTAAGCAAAGCAAAGCAAAGCAGTCTTCCAACTTCAAAGGAGTCTCTGGGATATTTAAGCCAGCCCATGCAGAAAACAAACACTCCTATACATGACAGTCTTCATGCGTACAACATTCTAAGGAATCTGATCTCTTGCCTTGAGACTTATTTGATAACTACAAATCCACATTCGGCAAATCGTGTCTTTTAGCAGTGTGGGTAATTAAACAACTGACAAACATGACATAAAATGATCTCGCCCTGAGATAGATGTAAGAAGGATACGTAAGCTTTCCCGGATCTCTATTGAATGAATTACAGGGGTCAGGTTTACGGAGAAAGTTACACCATGTCCATTCTGAAACATACCCTTACACTCAAACGAAACTGCTAAAGGGCTACAGAAAGTATGCATTAAATAGAAACAATTTTGTTTGCCGAATGCATTGATTTTCGTATCTCATTCGTAAAAAGAATGTCTCTCTCTGACTTTGCCGATATACCAGTAATTAAGTATCGGATGGAAGTAAGTGTTGGAATACATGCACTTTGCATATTAGTGTTCATGTATAGTAGATGAATCCTTATCATGTATTTTAATCTAGGGTTAATTCCACCATTGGTCCCAGAAGTTTGGGCCTTTTCACCAATAGTCCCCAATCTTAGACTTGTATCATCACTAATCAAAGTAGGTCATTTTTCACACACCACTAGTCCCTGAGATGGACGGCGGCATCAACTCTGGGTCCGTTAAGTGAGCACATGCTCACTCATGTCCATTTTTGTCTGGGCAAAATGGTCATTTTCATTTTCCTATGTTGTTTACCCTTCAAATGAGATACTTTATTAAAATAGGGAGCCATCTAAAACTTTTACTAAAAACAAGGCGGCCATGTGAAACTTTAATTACCTTCTTCATCTTCTCCGGCACTGACAACGGCCAAACCTCACAGAAGGGCTGGTTTCGCGACCTCGAATCGTGTGTTAAAGCCATGCAAATGAGTTATTTGGTCATGTGGAAAAAGAGTGCAGGTTCAAGAAATCAAATCAAGCAAATTTTGTAGAGAAGGATGAAGCGAAAGAAGAGATTCTATTTTATGCCAATCAATCAAAATATGGCGAAAGAAATAATATTTGGTACATTGACAGTGGTTGCAGTAACCATATGACATCAAATGAAAAATTGTTCGTTGATTTGGATACTTCCGTTACTCCCCTGATAACAATGGGGGATGACTACTCTCACAAAGCATTGGGAAAAGGAAGTATTCCCATCCAAATAAAGGAGGGAGTTAAATAAATTCGTGATGTTTTGCTTGTTCCAAATATCGCTCCTAATCTTTTGAGTGTTGGGCAGCTTATGAGAAATGGTTACAAAGTCATTTTCAAAGATGCAGATTGTGCTATTTATGACAAATTGCAGCAGCTTGTCGTGTCAGTTCGCATGTCGCCAAATAAAACTTTTCCTCTTTCAATGTGTTATGGAGAAGAAGTTGCCTTGAAGGTAAATGTAGTTCAAGACTCTTGGTTGTGGCACAAGAGGTTCTGTCATCTAAATTTTCAAGGGCTAAAGTTGTTGAAGCAGAAAAGTACGGTGAATGGGTTGCCAAGCATTGAAACAACAACTGAGATTTGTGAAGGGTATGTAATGGGCAAGCAGAACCGAAATTAATTTCCCAGCAAAAGCACGTGGAGAGCAAAGGCACCGTTGGAAATTGTCCACACAGACATTTGTGGCAAAATGACAACTCCTTCTTTGAGTCAACAAAGGTACTTTTTCACTTTTATAGACGATTATTCGAGAATGACGTGGGTTTATTTTAGAAATAAAAATCAGAAACTTTCACTCTCTTTAAACAATTTAAAGCTTTGGTGGAGAATCAAAGTGGTTGCAGCATTAAAATCATTCGAAGTGATAGAGGGGGTGAATACCTCTCATGAATTCGAAAATTATTGTAAGGATGAAGGCATATGGAAGCAATTAACAACAGGCTATAGTCCCCAGCAAAATGGGATTGCCGAAAGAAAGAACCGGGTAATCGTGGAGATGGCTAGATCTATGATGAATGAAAAAGGGCTACCAAAGAGTTTTTGGGCAGAAGCTGTGAATACAGCCGTCTACATTCTCAATAGGTGTCCAACGAAAGCTGTGAAGAACAAGACTCCAGTTGAAGCATGTAGTAGACTAAAACTACCGGTGAGTCATTTAAAAAAATTTGGCTGCATTTGTTATGCTCACATCCCTTCTGAAAAGAGGACTAAATTTGATGAGAAAAGCCAAAAATGTATTTTTGTTGGGTATAGTTCCAGCACTAAAGGCTATAGGCTTTCTAATGTTGAGACTAAGAAATTGATTGTGAGTAGAGATGTGATTTTTAATGAAAAAACTAGCTGGGACTGGGAACAAAAAAAAAATGCAGGAGACATTGCATGTTCTTATGCTGGAAGAAGGTGAAATTCAAAGTGAGCAGTTATAAGAAGAAGTTACACCTCCAACTCTAGTAGCTGCGAGAAGAAGTGAAAATGATGTTGGAAGCAATTCAAGTGCACAACCTATTTCTCCTAGTATACGAAACTTGCAACTTTGTTGGTGTGGAGTCAGAAAGTTTTGAGGGAGCACAAAGGCATGATGTATGGGTAAAAGCCATGAAGATGGAGATGAGAATGATTGAGAAAAATCAAACATGGGACCGGAGTTGGTTGATTGCTCACAAAGTGTAGATATCATTGATGTGAAGTGGATCTACAAGCCAAATTCAATCAAGATGAGAGCATTCAAAAGCACAAGGCAGGTCTTGTGGCAAGGGGCTTTACTCAAAAGCCAGGTATTAATTTTTCTAAAACTTTTGCTCCAGTTGCTCGACTTAAAACTATTAGAACTTTGTTTGCTCTTCCTGCCTAAAAGAATTGGTTGATTTATCAACTTGATGTGAAGTTGGCTTTTCTGAATGGTGTGTTGGAAAAAGAGGTTTATGTCAAACAACCACCGGGTTTCTTGCTTAAAGGGGAGAAGAAAAAGTTTACAAGCTAAATAAGGCTCTTTACGGGTTAAAGCAAGCTCCCCGAATGTGGTATGCCGAAATTGATAAGTACTTTGTAAGGCGTGGTTTTGAAAAGAGTCAAAGTGAGCCTACTCTTTATGTTTTAAAAAAGGGTGCTTCCATTCTCATTGTTTCCTTATATGTGGATGATATATTCTTCACTAAAAATGATGAAAATTTGTTGTAGCAGTTCAAAAAAGACATGATGAGCACTTATGAGATGAGTGATTTGGGTTTGCTTCATTAGTTCTTGGGAATTGAAGTTTCTCAAACCAAAAATGGGATCTTCATTTCTCAAAAGAAATATACAGAAAATTTGCTCAAGAAGTTCAATTTGATGGGCTGCAAAACAGTAGCTACTCCTTTGATGCCAAATTAGAAGATGAAGAAATGTGATGGTGCAAAGAAAGCAGATACCAAAAAGTACCGAAGTTTGATCGGTAGTCTTTCATATCTCACTACTACTAGGCTGGAGATCATGTTTGCTACAAGTATGCTTTCAAGATATATGTACAGGGCACACTTGATTATGGCATTATGCCCAAGGCTGGAGTAGCAAAAGCAAAACTTATTGGGTACACTAATAGTGATTGGGCTGGATGTCTTGATGATAAGAAGAGTACGTCTGTCTATGTGTTTTCTCTTGGCTCAGGGATATGTTCATGGAGCTCGAAGAAGCAGAGTACAGTGGCTCAATCATCTGCTGAAGTTGAGTACGTGGCAGCAGCAAAAGCAACAGCTCAAGCCGTATGGCTTCAAAGGATTCTTGAAGATATTGGAGAAAAACAAGACAAAGGCAGTCAGGCACAATGTTGTATTGTGATAACAAATCAGCCATTGCAATTAGCGAAAATCCAGTCAATCATGATCGAACCAAGCACATTTCCATCAAGTACCATTTCGTCAGAGGAGTGGTTGAGAAGAAAGAAATTCAACTTCAATTTTTTCGAACGGATGACCAGCTTGTTGACTTGCTCACCAAAGCGCGCACTTCCTAAAGAAAAGTTTTACTACCTCATAGAGCTAATTGAAGTTGTGAAGAAAGTGCATTAAGGGGGAGTGTTGGAATACATGCACTTTGCATATTAGTGTTCATATACTTGCAAATACATGAATTCTTATCATGTATTTTAATCTAAGTAGTACACTCAAAAGTCACATGTGTTATCTATATAAAGGCTTATGCCTCTGCAATTAATTAATCACAGGGAGAATAATACAGAGCTCTGTTGTAGCAACTCATTTACCCGAATCTTTCTCTTTCTTCTACCTAATGTACTTTACACATAAATTTATTTTCTTCTTTTTCTTAGAGGAAGTACATCATGTGTAGCAGAACAACTGAAAGTTTTGAACTTGATATCTTAATTGTAATGCGGCCATCTGGTAATGCAGTTAAAACAAAAGAAATTAAGGGTTCTTCCAAGATCATAAAACCCGTCTCTTCGAACATGCAAGGGTCATTTATGTTATTGTGTGTGTGTGTGTATATATATATATATATATATATATATATATATATATGAGGACAACGTTTGTATATGATCATTCTTTTACTAAGTTTAAGTTTCTTTCTTTTTGGCGAGTGTCGAGATCATTGTTGAAATACCAGCTATATGCATCGTCGTTTAGTCAAACAAGGAATGTTTAATTGAGAATCACTGCTATCGATAAGGTTAAAAGTTATCTTTTTTGCTTCTACCATTGTTTTGTAATGGAACCATAAGTCAGACACTGCTAAAAGGCATATGCCGTAAAAGAAACCACTGTGCCTTTTGCCCTACTCCAAATTTTGGAGCAACAAACAAGATAGGTTTGGGAGTTACTATTTTGGCATCTAGGGTTGAAGACTAATACACTGCCTTGTTTTTTCTTTCCAGTTTTGTTTTCTTCGACGTTTTTGGATTTTAAGGACCGTTTAGCTGTTAGAAACCAAAATTAATCGTGAAAATGACGAGAGTTCTTCATTTTATTATCTGCCGGCAGCATCACAAACTAAACCACTGCTTTAAGAACAAATCCCAGAATGAAGTAGTTTTTTTAATTTATCTTTGGGTTATTCAACTACCTACAACAGCCCTGCTAGTTGATAAACAAAGAAAACAAAAAATCACGTATTTGCCGATTTCTTGTTGTATTCTACTTAACTGTTGTTTTCCGAAAGTTTTTCCTCATTTTCTCTCTCGGCAACTCTTAAACTTGTAGCCATGAAACAGGACTTCATTATGCATCCAAACCTTAGGCTGGGCATTTGTCAATCAGGTTCCAAATTCAGCCAATATTACTCGCCAAGCTCGACCTACTATGCAGCCAAGCATTGCAAGAATTTCTCAGAAACTAAGGATATTACTGACACAGTGTCTTTATCCCCTTCAGACTCAGAATTTTCCAGTTCAATCATCGCATCAAGCAACCCATGTAATGGCGATTCAGAAGAACTCGAATCAAAGGATACCTTTCGACCAGTTCTGCAATCTTCCACTGTTAGTTATTCAGAGATCAATAAGCCTTTCTCAAATTCATGCAGAAGTGTGCCAGTAGGAAAGCTCTTCATGCGCATGCATATTAAATCAGCAGCTAGTGCTTCCACCTCAAGCGAAAAGCATCCTTACACAACTTCAGGGGGATTCCAAGATCACATAGTGAGTTTCGCACTTCCTCTCGATCCTGTTTCTACAACTTCCCTATCATCTGATGTAATTCAGCTACCTTTACGCTAGTTTGCTTCATGTATGTTACGAGGAAACGGAGAGAAAAATACGTAAATTTTCTCTTGTTTTACTATCTTTCCTGTTTTTACCCCATTTTCCTTGGTGATCTAAGCCTTCGTTTAGATGTCGGGAAGTGCAAGGGAAGGGAAACTAAAAATGTAGCAATCGCCAAAGCTTATATATTTCGCATTAAAATTTTCAGTTTCTTGTCATTTTAACATTTTCCATTTCATTTTCTTTTCCCACGCATTTTCTGAGATCCAAACAGACCCTAAACTTCAATTGTGAAATTCTATCAAGCACCTTAATGTATGTCTCTCAATACATTTTCTAAAATCTGCAGGTAGAAAAGAAAGCTGCATTTCATTCTAGTGGGATTATCTCTGTTACTCCTAATTATCTACTAAATGCACATCAATTACCACGAGTTGCAAACTCGAGTGCAAGCCGAGTCAGGTGGACTCGAGATCTTCATGAGCTGTTCGTCAAATGTGTGAACTGTCTCGGGGGCGCCAAAAGTAAGTAAATCTAAAACTTTTTCTTGGATAACTTTTTCCAAATTAGAGTGCACAATTAATGATAAAAATCTTTGATTGATGGTTACAGTGGCCACTCCAAAAGGGATCCTTAAGCTTATGAAATGTGATGGATTAACCATCTTTCATATCAAAAGTCACTTGCAGGTTCTCTTGCAGCCTAACCCGTGATTTAAACTTTTCTTGCTATCTTTCAAGAACTTTCACCGAAAATTGATACTTACTGTGTTACTGTTTCAGAAATATCGCACGACCACGTGTATTCCAAAATCAATACAAGGTGATTTCATAACTCTGTCACAGAATCTTGAAATTCTTTTCTTTTGGATCCATGTGTACTACTAGTTCTTGATACTTCAAGCAATCTCCTCAAGTACCACCTACTTTATCCATGGCCTCTTAGTTGATTTAGTTTTATCTGATCTTATAATGCAGAGGGGAAAGCTTGTACAAGTTCAACAGTAAAACTTGACACAAAAACGTATGTGTGTGTGTGTGTGTGTGTGTGCACGTGAGCGAGAGATTATTTCTGGTGAAAATGCATGATGTCTGAAAAATTGCATTGCTTTAACGACAGAGAAATGGAACTAGCAGAGGCACTAAGAGCGCAAATAGAGGTCCAGAAGCATCTACTCAATCAACTAGAGGTTTGTGATTTATTAGGAGTAGGATTTCTTTCATCAAGGCAGCTTATATGGACACGTTTACATACTTCTCACCTCGTGTTCTTGTCTGTCTATGGCTTTAGGAGCAAAAGAATCTACAGTTGCAAATTGAAGAACAAGGGAAGCAGCTAAAGGAGATGTTAGACCAACTGAAATCAAATTAGGTGATCCTTAATGGAAAACGAAGAGCAACAGACGTTCCTCCCAAAGTGAAGTTATGTACAAGCATATTTTGTGAAGACATCTTGAAGAATCAGTTCAAGTCAGTGCCCCCAAGACTTGAATCGTAGAATATCAATCTCCAACTTGAGGATCTATGCAATTTCTACTTGATCATAACCTTCAGACGTAGCGAGTGTATAACGTATTTCCTCAAACAAGTTTGGAAATGGATTTTATCAAGTGTTCTAAAAATCGCTAGGCGGGCATTAGGCACCAGACTAGCGCCTAGGCAGGGACTAGACGGGGCCTAAGAGGGGACTAGAAAAACATAATTTCCCAGATTTTTGAATTATTTTCTTAATATAACCTAATTAACAAGCATTAAACAATCAAATATACTAATAATAAATACTCCCTCCGTCCCTAAATTATTGTCTGGGTTGACCCGGCACACGGATTAAGAAAACTCAATTGACTTGATTATTAATATTGAAATAGTATTGAAAAAGTGTGTTGTTTCCTTTAATGCCCATGTGTATGTGGCCCATAATTAAAGTAGAAAGAAAAAGTAAGGGTAAAATAGTAAAAGTGATATTCTAAAAAGGAAAGTTTCAAACAAGACAATTATTTTGGGACGGACAAAAAAGGAAAGGAAGACAATAATTTAGGGACGGAGGGAGTATCACTAAATAAGCAAATAATCTAAATATCATTCCAAAGTTCAAAACAACACAACAATAATCAATAACTCAATATATCATAGGTCCATAACACCTGCTATTGCATCAATATAAATATGACCAAATAATTTAAATTAATTTTTTATATATTAAAAAGACCTAAAACGATGTTATTTCGGGTCAAAACATTTTTTAAATAAAAAATAAAAAAAATTATTAGGTTTTCTAGGCGCTTGGGTGGCGCCTAGCGCCTAAGCGGGGCCTAGGCAGGCGCCTAGACCTTCTTTTAAAACACTAAATTTTATCATAAATGACGAGCCTGAGGCCTTTTGCTCCAAGAATGATAGACGCTTTAAAGCAGTAAAAGCTCAGAGTTGTTATTGTTTTTCAAGAACAAACTTTCAAATAATGAGAATAGAGAAAGAAATTGCTCTACTACATATATTATCATCAATATCTATCACTAACCAAGTAACCATTAATACAATAGAGCATGTTGCAACATAAGGGAAAATATAACTCGCAATAATAACAAATGACCAGGATTTTCAAAGCAAGATCAGGTCATATATTTTCAACAGCTAGATTTTTAAGGTATCGATGAATGGCATGCCACTGCCTTTCCATTTGAAGCATCTCTGAAAGTATTCTTCTCTGAGACTAAGGTCTGATATAGAGCCTGCAGTCCTCTCTGGGTAAGTTCTTTGGCTGGTCCTATATCGATACTTAAGCTTGGGTAGCAGAAGGTCACTATCGACAACCTTGCCCTCCATTTTCTCACAGTAGCTCTATGATATGGTGCCTTATAAATCCCATTACTCATAATCTACATGGTGGGAAAATCAAAAAAAATGAAGAAAAAGAAAAAGAAAACATCAAAACAATAATGTACATTCTCAGTAATTTATGTGTAAGAGAGTATATTATTGCTATGTGAAATGTGGATAACTAGTCCGGCTTCGCTCTACTTCTCACCCCTATCTAATTCTCTTTCATGGTATATTGGTATTAGAATGAGTCGATCTAGACCTTGCTTGAACTGCTTCCGTAATCTCTTTGCTCAAGTTTTATTTGATTATCTATGGCCTAGTCCTTCTCCTTCAAATTTATCACTTCATTTCTTCTCAACTAGGTGGACTGCTCCAGGATGCATTTGTTAATGTTTTCTTCAGGGTAATACGCAAGGAAGTTTAGGTTCCTATAAAAGAAATGGCTTTGTAATGGCTTTTAACACTTGGTTATTTTAGTGGTCTCGTTAGACACCTTTTTTTATATTAGTACGAGGCTATGGCAGCATACAATTAAAATTAACTATACTTTTCGTAATTATTTGGATCAAGTATTATCACTGGGAAAAAGGAAAAATAAATCAAAATGAATTCCATTAGAAACAATTTAAGGCACATTTTTCTTAAATATATAGATATTAAAACTTTAATTTAAAAAAATGCACAGAATAATTTCAATTTCTAGCAACAGAATTCTATATAATTTAAGAAATTTAAAACTGCAATTACCTACTGATAGTCCATTACGGACTAACTATGGTAAAGAGCAGAATATATCCACTAAAGAATAATCAATTCAATAAATAATTGCAATTGCAGACACACATCACTAACTCTATCCTCTGACGAGGTCCTCAACTCCCAACTCTCCCTATGTTATTGATACTTTAAAGAGACAAGATTCCTACTCGCAATTTTTACGGGCATATAAAACTTTCTATATTTGCTTTTGGCGTGTATTTGAGATCTTATTATACAATCTAACAGCATTAATAAGTAGTTCAGATTTCAATATGAAATCCCACTCACCAGAACCAATAACATACTCACTTTGCGGCATTAGCTTTTCAAGGTATCAATGAAAGGAACGCCACTGAAATCCTTCCTACTGTAGAAGCTCTGGAGATAGTCTTCAGTCAACAGGGTCTTATATAAAACTGGGGATCCTCTCTTGGTCAGTTCTCTGGCTGGGCCTAAAACAAATTTTTTGTTTGGGTAGCAGAATGTCACCACTGAAAATCTCTCCTTCCATCTATTTACTACTGCTCGGTGGTATGGTGCTTTATAAATCCCATTGCTCATCATCTACAAGGTTCAAAACCCGGAAAACAAATAAGAAACCAGGAAAAACATGTACATCTATTAGTTAGCAGATTGATACATTAAAATTTGCTCTGCCGACTGCAGAGATTAGCTCTATTATACGTATCAGGAGTGTACAAATACAATAAGTCTATGATTTCAA
Source organism: Platycodon grandiflorus (assembly GCA_016624345.1). Taxonomy (NCBI): domain Eukaryota; kingdom Viridiplantae; phylum Streptophyta; class Magnoliopsida; order Asterales; family Campanulaceae; genus Platycodon; species Platycodon grandiflorus. The sequence continues at coordinate 1,097,519 of JACONP010000362.1, forward strand.
CTACAGTTTTAGAGGGTAACATAAATCTGACAAAACTAGTCTCGATAAAAAGTGTATCCTTGTGATCTTGTCTACACTCGAGCAGTAAGATTTTCAATTCCAACATTTCCCATTGAACGCTTGAGGAGAGAAGCCAAAAAAGGAGGGTTCTAGAAAGCTTTTTGCTTCATCGGTTCCTTATTGGTGACTGAAAGCCTCTCTAACCATCTTCCTTATCAGGCATGTGGGTCTCCAGCTACTGAAGCATAGACTAAATCAGGTATCATTGGTGGGCAATATGTTGCCAGTGATTCCTTGACTCCGCTAAAGTTAAAAAATAATAATAATAAATAATTAAAAAAAAGGGCAAACTGCCATATATATTGAAATTTTGGAGGATGTCGTTTGGCTGAACCAAATACTGTTATGGAGAGAAACGGAGACAAAGACAGAATATGTACTAATGAATTTGGATTATTATATTGGTAACAGAATGGACTTGGATTATTGCATTTCTTTGCTTGCTTGCACTCTATTAATCTATGCATTCAAGTCCTCAAGGAATCATAAGGGTCAGAAATCTGAAGAGGAAATTTCTTAAAGTACCAAAATCAGCAGTGAGCATTTAACCTCAGGATCTGGTCAGTGTTCATGTATGGAACAGATGGAACAGATCCAGGGCATAACATTGCTCCTTGTGCAGCACATGTGTATGCTTGTGGGTCAAAGTGTTACGTGATATTGTACATACCTCTATGATGTTGCCAATATTTACAACGATGGCACCAGCTATAGGTTCAATAAACACCCAATGGCCATCCTTCATGACTTGTAATCCTGGTGTGTCACCACAATCAGTCAAAAGTGTGATTCCAGAATTGTCAGCATGTGAAGTTATGCCAATGACTCTCTCAGGTTCAGGACATGAGGGGTAGCAATTCATCCTCACATCATACATTCCATCTTCAAAAGCTTCAGAGAATTCTTTTGCCTCAAGTCCAAGGGCCATGGCTATGAAACCTAGAGTGGATACTGCAGTCTTTTTCATGTCTACAGAATAACTATGCAATGTTTCCCTGATACACATAAAGTAGCTTCCTTGACAAAATGGATGGAAATAATTGAAGACTCCTCTATATTTTTGAAACGTTGCAGCCCATGCAGGGATGGTCATGAGTAGAGTGTGAGTGAGTGTTAGAGTGTGTGTGTGTGTGTGTGAGAGAGAGAGAGAGAGAGAGAGAGCTTTGTTTTACATGTCAAGTCAAAACCCAAGAGCATGCACAATCATAACGTATTGAAATTCCATGTAAGTAGATATTGTCACAACAAATACGATAGGAAAAAAATAGTGCAGCGCCAAGTGCTTGTGATTTTAAAAATGGAGTTCAAAGAAAATAATGTACTACTCAAACTAATAATAATTAATAACTAACATTGTCACCATTTCTGCACTGTGTTCGTAATTTGTTACCTGAAGTTATAAGGATGCTCAGGCCAAAATTCTAATCTTCTTGCATGAGTGGGAAGAGCTTTGAGGAAAATCATGTCACACCACTCCAGCTTTTGTTCTTCTGAGATCACGAACGCTTGACCATAACCTTCCAGACTTCCTGGCTGTTGGGCATACCGCTTTTTATCCTCTAGGGATAGGTCGAAAAACTCTTGAATTTTTATACTCATGCTTTTCAGTGATTCTTCAGAAACTTCATGGTTTATCAACTGCAAGATTAAGGATTATTATATTATACTCCCTCCATTCCACCCAAAGAGTCCAAGTTTGAAAATTCTAATAATTAAGAGGTATATAAATACAATTGAAGTTTGTCATAATTACAAAAATGCATAAGCAACGTCAAGATGCTCATATTACATATGGAGAGTAAAGTTGAAAAGTTTTTAGAGATTGTATGCATAATTTTTAAAAGTGGACTCTCTATGTGAAACATCCCAAAATAGAATAAAGGACTCTTTGCCTAGAACAAAGGGAGTATTATTTTAGAGATAGATATTTGCATAAAAACTGAAATTTTCAATCCATTGCTGCACGCCTGTCACAGGATGTATATCTGCCAATTATTTGATTAATAAACAATAGTGGCATTGTTTCAGTATTATAAGCCACTGCTTGAGATAGGAGAACAAATTTCAAGCACTAGAAAATGCATAAGGCACAGAAAAGCCTATCATTACTTATGTTCTTATAGTATTTAAATATTTAACTTTTTTGCCATGAAGAAGATGTCAGGACTTAGACTTGTGCTGCTGCTGTTCATCCTGTTTCAATGGCATATCTCAAGAAAAAAGTATGACATCTCATGGCAAAGAGATAACTACTCCCTCCACCCCCATAAAAGTAGTCCTACACTTTCCTGGTTAGTTTTCCCCAAAAAGATAGCCCCATTAAAAAATTTAAGCAACAGATCTCCATCATTTTTCAATTTTTTTCTTTCATTTCAAAGACATGATGTTTATCTTACGTGTCATACAAAAGAATATATAACTTTAGTGTAATTTAAAGGAAATATGTGGGAGTAAAAATGGGATAATATAAAAATCATGACTTCAAATGAGACTATTTTCTTGGGATGGAGGGAGTGTATTACTATACCATTAATAGAATATCATTTTTTTTATTGCACGTCACATTTTAGCTTAGTAAATTTAGGTTTTATATGCACCCAAATAGTGTAGAGACGATACTCATTAAGGAAAAAAATAGAACTTCAAAAGTGACACTTCTCTAGGATGGAATACATATGTAATTAATTTATCATTAGCCAAAACACGGGAGAAGCCATGGAAGGGTGAGCAAGAATTTTTCACCAAAAACTATAAAAAGTGAAAATTTTCAAGTAAATGTGAATAAAACTACTCCAAACACCCCCTACATTGTAAGAGTTTTCCACATTTCTACTAATTATTACTCCCTCCGCTTCGCTCTAAGAGTCTTGTTTTGGGGATTTTTCCCATGAGTCTTGTTTCAAAAATTAAGCTTGCACTTCACACAATGTTCTACTCTCACCCATCATATAGGAAGAGGTTATTATGATTACCAAGTGGAACTAAGGAGTGTATAAATATAATAATACTTGCCCCACCTCGAGAGTATGTGTAAATACATACATAAATAAACTCCCCCTCGGTTCCACTTAAATATGCTTTAATAAGCTTCATCAGTTCCTTTTTGAAAGATCAAGCTAATAAATGTGATAAGTTCTGAAAGTTAATGACTATAACACCCCAAAAAACCAAATCGGATAGAAGTGGGAATGATAATAGTCTTATAAGTGATAACGTACTATCAACAAACACCAACAATTATCCATGGACTTTTGGGTGGCTTGTGGTGGGCCTAGTTGTCCAAGTGCTCGTTGGGCTAATGGATGGGCATGCATTGCCGTCAGGTTCTCAAGCTCGGATCGTGACAGAATTGTATTAGAGCAGAACCTTGGCCAGTAGATGGGTAAATTGCAGTCAGGTTCTCAGGCTCGGATCGTGACAGAATGGTTATTAGAGCAGAACCTTAGCTAGTCGATGGGCATGCATTGCGGTCAGGTTCTCATGCTGGGAACACGACAGAATCGTATTAGAAATGTGGGAACAAAGTGTTATGAGGCGCATTGAGGACCACCTCTTGAAAGTTGGGTTAATGGGCCGGCATCAAAAGTTTAAAATTAGGAGATCTCAGTTTCAGTACGAGTATTTCTCGAATACTATTTTATCAAAAGTTTGACTTTTAGAGAACAGAGAAAGCAATTTACATTTACTATCAAGACCTGTTATAAAAACGAGGATATTCTTGGATTAAGAATTCCAAGTTTCTATCTTCAATGCGGAAGCGAATCGGTCGAAAATAAAAGTACCAAGTATTTGGAAAAATAATGGCATCAAAATAGAAAATATAACGGAATCAAACAAAAGAGAACACAGGATTTACGTGGTTTAATCCACTCCAAGACAAGCAACAAATCTACTATAAACGATCAGGAATTACAATAGAGAGTTTTCAATGTATTCACCCTATCTAGGACAAGGGTTACAAGGATTGACACGATCCCACAGTACCACACCTCTCACAGCCCAAAATAGCTACGCACTATTTTGTCTAATACCACCAAGACCTCGAGACCCTCGACCACCAAGTGTCCGTCGTCCGTCTCTCTAATATCTTTATCTCTCTCGGCTTGTGTGTACAACAAAAGGGATTGATCCCTTTATATAATACAAAACCACCGCCTCCTTATGTCTTTTGGATTCCAATTCCTAATTAGATATACAACTAAATCTATTCCTTATTATATAAGGAATAAAAATAAAGTCTACCATATAAACTAAAATAAAGAAACAATGATTCCAAGTAGAACTAGGATTCAAGCCATAAAATAACAAATCTCCACCTTGGCTTGAATTTCATCAAACGTCTATTCCCATTGTTACTTGCCCGTCATGCACCCCACCATGGGTGCCTAGAATTGATCTCGAACACACAAGTCCAAGCGGCCCTTGAACTCGCTCTATGAAATACTACCAAACCGAATACTTTCAAAGTCTTCACATTGAAACATAGCATGAGCTCCACCTTGAATGACACTCTCTTTTAGTAAATACAAGTTGCCCTTTTTGTTTTCACTCATGAGAAAACGGCCACCACGAAAGATTTTCATCTTTCCATCACGAACTGTGTAATTGCAACCTTTCGAATCCAAGGAACCCAATGAAATTAAATTCCTCCTTAAGTTAGGAACATGACGAACTTCGGTTAGCGTTTTCACTCCACCTTGAGTCTTGATTTTAATTGTCCCAACGCCTTCAATCTTGCAAGAAGAATCATCCGCTAAAAATACATCACCACTTGCACTCTTATAAGTAAAAATCATATCTCTATTGGAACACATGTCAAAAGAACAATCGGAATCAAGAACCCATTCAGTACGTAGATTATCACCACCCACTGCCACATTAAGTACATCACCGCTATTCTCGTCATTGCTAATACCACCCTCATCGAAAGTGACAATAATAGCATTAGAATTCAATTATTTCTTCATTTCATCCTTGAGTTTTTGACAATTACGAACAACGTGACCTATCTCATTGCAATACCAAAACTTTATCTTGGAAGTCTTCTTTTTCTTCTCACCACCACTTGAACATTCACCGGACAAATTTCTGACATGATTAACTTTGATTCCCACATACAAAGCATCGCTATTATCATTATTCTTAGAACCCTTGTTCATAGAATTATTTGTACCTCATCCAAAGTAAACTTGTCTTTCCCATGCATAACAGTAGTAACTAAATGCTTGAAAGATGGTGGCAAAGACTTTAGCAAAATTAAACCTTGATCTTCATCCTTAATTTTAACATCGATATTAGCCAACTTTCAAAGTATTTTGTTAAAAGCGTTCAAGTGATCATGAATATTCATACCTTGAAACATCGTGAAGTTAAACAACTCCTTCTTGCTTTAGGTACAACCGGTTTGACATAGATTTTCTCATGCAGAGACTCTCCAACTTCTTCCATAATGCCTTCGCAGATCTTTCGGAGATAACGTTGTAGGGAACATTATTCGCACAACATTTCCGGATAGTGCTAGTCGCCTTTTGATCAATTCTCTTCCATACCTCATCCTTCACATCGTCGGGTTTTGCTTCCATTCCTTCCAAAGCAATCTCTTGATCTGCTTAGTTCAACACATTCCCTAACTTTAACTTGCCACAACCTAAAGTTATTACTTCCGTTACATTTCTCCAATTGGAATTGCGTAAAATTTCCAACGTCTCATCTTCAAAACTCCAATCTCTTGATTCATAATTTTGACTATCTCAAAGCTCTAATATCAGTTTGTTATAAAAACAAGGATATTCTTGGATTAAGAATTCCAAGTTTCTATCTTCAATGCGGAAGCCAATCGGTCGAAAATAAAAGTACCAAGTATTTGGAGAAATAATGGCAAGAAAATAAAAAATATAACAGAATCAAATAAAAGGGAACAAAGAATTTACGTGATTTAATCCACTCCAAGACAAGCAACAAATCCACTATAAACGATGAGGAATTACAATAGAGAGTTTTCAATGTACTCACCCTACCTAGGACAAGGGTTACAAGGATTGACACGATCCCACAGTACCACATCTCTCACAGCCCAAAATAGTCACGCACTATTTTGTCTAGACCACCAAGTGTCCGCCATCCGTCTCTCTAATATCTCTATCTCTCTCGGCTTGTGTGTACAACAAAAGGGATTGATCCCTTTATATAATACTAAACCACCGCCTCCTTGTGTCTTTTGAATTTCAATTCCTAATTAGACATGTACAATTAAATCTATTCCTTATTATATAATGAATAAAATAAAGCCTATCATATAAACTAAAATAAAGAAACAATGATTTCAAGTAGGACTAGGATTCAAGCCATAAAATAAGAAGAATGATATTAAAAAGTTTGACTTAACAAATATGACTCTTTTGGACACTGAGGGAGTAATTAGTAAGTGTACAATGATTTAATGTTTTCTGTATACATGAATCGGTGGCATTACTCATTAAACACATGAATTTCAAAACAAAAAGGTGCCATTGACTTAATGTTGTTCGGTCAAAATTCAATGTATCTAACTTTATAAAAAGATCCAGATAAGGATTGACCTGAAATATGCCCCAATCTCGGCAGGCAGAATGAAGCAATTGAAGCTCCGTCGCTTGATACTGCGGATTGAGGAGCTTGGCCATGTCAATTGAAGGTACGCGAAGACAAGGATCGGAAAGGGCGGCGGTCGGATGGTGGTCATTTTCGCCGTCCCTAATATAACGAGGCGGCACCGCCTCCAGAGGTTTGGTCGTCGTGAGCTCTCTTACGCTAGGGACCGGCAGCGACGATCCGAAATTCTCCACCGTCGCGGCCATTTTTAGGAAAAATAAAGCCTGTGAGTGGAACCAAGTTTCGATACTGATGCGGCGGTACGCTGTGTTTGTAGTCAACGTCTTTTGCCGCCGCCGGCTCTTGTATGGAGGTCACGTGCACTTGTTTTAAAAATTGTGACTCATTTCATGTCGTCTTCTTTTTTGCCCAAATTTAAATGAAAAAGAAAATGAACCAAGCCTTTTATCTTTTCAATAAATGCTTCATCTCTTCTAGAAAGAGTCTAACTACCGTCCTAAGATAATTGTCGTTTTAACAAAAAAAATTGATCTAAAATAATTATCGTTATAAAATTTTAAAAAATATTTATTCATATTTTGCAAAAATTGCTCTTATTAATTACTCTTATTAAAGAGAGTTGGTAGGAAAAATACTCCTACAACTTATCTATAATAATTAAACTTAAATAAGGATAGATTGGTCTTTTTGAAAGCTTCTTTAATCTGTGTGTAAATTGTTAAAATGACAATTATTTTAGAACGGATGTAGTATTTAACTAAACACTATTTGACTTCATTACTTTCAATTTTATCCTCAAAAAGTTTGAAAAGATGATTTATAATGATACGAGAAAGAGCATTCATAAGGATACAATTATTTTGTCCAACATTTTAATCACAATTTAAATACTAAGCATGTAATTGATCAAAGAGTAAAGATGGTGTCATCCTTTTACCAACACATACTTAATGTCTAGAGTAAGATGTAAAATTTGAAATGAGTCTCATCTATTTAAGTAACCGATTAAAACAAGAGTAATATAGTATTGTCACTGTCCCTAAATGAGTGTCCAGTTCAGTATTAGTTTTTCAATAAATTTATGAAAATTGACTTTTCAAGCATTTTTGTAGTACATGTATATTAATACCCTCAATGTCCACGTATAAGTTATAACATTAGAAGTTCACACTAATACATAATATGTGTTGAAAGTAAAATTAGTAAACATATAAAAAAAAATAAACACTCATATAGTGACAAGAAAATTTCATAAAATGAACATTTATTTAGGAACGGAGAGGAGCATTGTTATTAAAATGATTGGACGGTAGTAGGCGGTGGAGGTTTCTAGTCGTCGATGCGGATGCCCAGGTACCTAATTGCTCGCCTAGAAATTGAAGTAGAAAGAAATAGTTTATCTGTCATAACTAGACTATATATAATATATTGACAAATTTAAAGTCTTAATAATTTCTTAGCGCATTTTTCATAATAGATTTATTCGATTTTAATCTCAATTGTAAGATTTGTTTTCTTTCATCGTATGAGGCTCAATTAAATTCATATACTTTGCCTTTATTTATCTTTTTCATCAATAATACCATACAAAATTTTTCCTTGCGTGAAATAATTTGGTTGTGATGTAGGACTTTCTCTCTCTTTGATTTCACCAACTTTTCTATATATTTTGTTGTGCGACAGCGGAAACAAGCAAACAATGAATTAAACAAATAACAATTATCAAGCAATTGACAATTGAAAGAGAAGAGAGAATTTGGGGTTTTAAGACTATATTGATATTATGACATTCTGTTACAACTTATATATAAGATAACCCTAATTATGTAGAAACAAGGGAAGTAAAAAACGGCTCTTGCGGTGTGGCATGCTCGCGCCATCTCAACCGACGCGACTGCGCCAACTACTAAATGCTATGCTCGAAGTCCTGCGATTGCAGCACATGACCGCTCCAACAATTGAGACTTTATTGTATTCTACGCGATTGCGCCACCTGCGCTCCTGTGCCAAGCAACCCTGTGCAACCGCGCCAACAGCTGAGCCTTCCTTGCACGATACCCACACTCATTATCTAGAATCAAGCCATCCATTCTAACATCTTTGATTCCTCCTACACTCTTTTTTATATCTCTCTTACATTTTTTTCAATCATTAAATTAAATTTTTAAAATTTAAAATCAAGCCTCTAAATTACAAAATCAAACACATCAACAATTCTCTTGCATATTGTTTTTTACCCAAAGAAAGAAAAATTAAAAAGACAATAGCAATCATAAATCGTAATCACCCAATTCACTTCATGATTAAGAGTAAATATTGATGAGTCATTTGGTAGCCAGAATAAATGATCGGATAAGATTTATAATATCAAACAAGAATGTTTTGTAAGCTTTTACGCTTGAAAGACTTAATCCCCTCGCTATTAATACTAAGAAAAAGTGGTATTATTAATCCGTATAATAATAATATTTATCTTTATTTGGTTACCAAACGATCCCTAAATGTAACACATCATTGCTAATGGCGTGATATTATTATTCAATCAAAATATAACAAATAAATAACCTTTCTGATGTGTCTCAACAATGTGAAGAGTAAAGTTACTAATGTGTATAAACAAAATCGCTAATTTGCAAGTAATATTTTAATAAATAAATACCAATGACATAATATTAGGGAAAATTATAAAAATGGCCAACGTACTATCAATTTGTATCCGATTTTACCCCGTACTCCCAATATCTTAAAATTGACCAGTGTACTAACAATTTTGAGTCCAATGTGGTCCATCCCGTTAACTTTCCATCCAATTTTTTAACGGGGCAGTTAACGTAGTTAACGGAGCTATTTTATGAGGAGTATTTTTGTCCTTTCTTTCCAAATCTCACCACCCCCACCCACATACATACTCTCTCTCTCTCTCTTGCCAAAGAATTCATCCCAATGACCTCCCTCACCGCATCACAAGTCGACCTACATTGGCCGAATTAACAGCCTATATCCTTGTAGGAAACCCAAACAACCAACACAACAAACCCCACCATAACCACCACACAAAGACATGACCAACACCGGCCCTGCTGATCCAAAACCATGCCAAGACAACGGGAAGGAGCACGCCAGCAGCAACTAAACACAACTTGGCCTTACTGAAGGTTAGAGGGGGAAAACCAATGAATCCAACACGATCGCCTTCCGACAAAATCCAACATGCAACGTGTGAGATAGAGCTCTGGTAAAGAAAAAGCAGTACCAGAGTCGCGCTTAGGTAGTAGAAACTCCCTAGGGCACTCAGGGACATGTGACTGGAACAGATGACTGAAGGATGGGGCTTTGGAACTAGGTGCAACTGAACATTGTTTGATTCGAGAGAAGAGAGAGATCACACCAGATCTCGTGTTTTTCTCCTGTCAATTCATCAATCACATCCATTAGCGAATTTTGGCGACGGAGAGAAGATGGAAATGCAGACCTCGTCACCTTTGATGCTGTTAATCTCGATGCAGCAGACCACTGTGAATGAAGCTCGGAAAAGATGATGGCGATGGTAAAATTGAGGTTGAAGAGAGGGGTGGAGGGGGAGTGGTAGGTGTTGGTGGTGGTAATGGGGAAAGGGTGGGAACAGTGGCTGGTGGAAGAGACTCTGTGGCGGCGGAGATGTGTGATGGTGAATAGTGTCGTGAGGAGGAGCAGATTGACCATGAAATTGGATAGACAGAGAAAGAAATATTGATTTTCTTGATTTGCGTTTGTTGCAATCTCTTAAACTAAGTTGAACAAGTAAATTAGATACAGAGAGAGAGAAAGAGATGAATTCTCCGGCAAGAGAGAGTGTGTGTGGGTGGGGGCAGTGAGATTTGGAGGAAATGGACAAAAATATCCCTCATAAAATAGCTCCGTTAACCACGTTAACTGCCTGTTAGAAAATTGGATAAAATGTTAACTGGAGGGACTATATTGGACTCAATTTGTTAGTACACTGGTTAATTTTAAAATATTGAGAGTATGTAGTGAAATCGGTTACTACTGATAGTACGTTGGTCATTTTATAATTTTCTCCATAAGATTACTATTAGAGTAATGCTATGGGTACCTAAAAAGTATCAAATTTTTTACACCAAATGATGTGTCAGCTGATGTAGCAGCTGATGTGATGCATTAATTATAATTTTTAATTTTATTTTTTTGTACCATATAAACTAACACATCATTTAATAAAAAAAAATTAATATTCTTTAGTTACACATAACTTACTCTTAGTGTTAACTTGTTCGCAATTGGCACGGGCCTATTCCCGAGTTCGTAAATCCCAATGATGTAATGAACCAAGCGAGCCACACGCACCCGAACCACAACACAGCCAAAGAAAAGGGTGGCGGAACTCAAACCAACAATTAACCAGAAACGCAAAAGTGGTCAATAAACTTATTTCAAGTCCGCGCCACTCCCCGAACCCTTCCCCAGCTGCTACTACTCCCCCTTCTGAACTGTAATCAACCTCAAATCACCGTTGATTCGTCTCTTTCTCCATCCGCCGCCGCTCCAGCCACCGTTTTTTGTCTCGTACGGACAGGCAATTCTTACTTTTCCGACGAATTGAAGTTAATTGGGAAAATTTCGATCAATCTATCCGTTGTTGAAGCTCTATGCGAAGAAGGCTAGGGTTTTTCCTCTGTTAAATACAATTGGTTGAGGTTTTGGGGTTTTTGACAAGCTGGCTATGGACTACGAACCGTTCGACAGTAGTGGTAAGTACGGACTTAAGAAGAAAGATTCGATCTTTAGTTCAATTTATTTGTAATCTAGGGTTTCTTGGTGATTCTTGATTGGTGTCGCTTACCTTACTTGGTTTTGGCTGAAAGTTTTTGTTTGGAAATTTTTTGAGTGAGGAGGTTGAATGTGACAAGTTTTGCATTATAATCAGGAAGGAATGCTGAGAATTTTGTGGTGTCATGGGTCACAATTGGGGCCAGTTGGGGTTTTAGAGCTCGTTATCGCTAATTTTACTAGATATGAATTTGTTTAAATTATTCATGTGAAGTTTGTGATAATTGATATTTTGCTGGAAGAGAGGGGTGGGGGGAGAAAGAATCTGGAATTAACATCAGTGCTAGGGGTAGGGGAAGAACAAAATTTGGCTGGAAATAGTTAGGTAGGAAATCCGTAATTATTGTTTGATTGATGATCCTGCATTGGACCTAGCAGGTGCGCAAAGAGAATCATGTAGCTGATCCCAAGTTATTGAATCAAGGCTCAGTTGAGTACTAGAAGATGGAATAACAACTCATTTTTCTGCTCCTGATGTGTGTTAAATTATGCCTTTTCTATGATAGTAGTTGGTGTTCTTTGAAATGAGTTGAACTTTAAACTTTAGCTAAAGTCGGTAGTTGTATAGAAAGTACATTACATTAATATTTATGAAATCTATTGGTTTATAATTGGCGGTTTTGGTTCTTGGTTCACACGTCTACAAAGTTTGAGTCACATACGAGTGTTATATGAAAGGTTTAGTGGCTATCAATATTGCCCCATAAATAGGAATTCACTTGCGCTAGAAAGACAGCTATAACTTTGGATCTATGATGACATATATAGAAGCCGTAACTACATCTCTACATAGAATATGTTGAAGTCGAATTTGGTTTCTTGTTTTTTGATCAAAGTTGGTTCCTTGGACCTTGAGCTGCGATGATTTCCTTATTGGTGAAAAATATTTTTTGGTAAAATTGCTCTTTGCATGACATGATGTTTAAAGAATGATGCCTTCCCCCTTTTCCCTTTTTTATTTTATTTTATTTATTTGCACGGAATGCGTTATGCAGTCTTCTTCCTCGTTTCTTTTTGGTTGTTAACATATAAGCTTCCAACTAACTAGTTCAGGTTCTTTTGATTTTATAATCATTCATATTGCTGGGTAATATGATAATCTTTTGAAAATATTTTATGATTGTTTGAGTTCTCTTTGTTTTTTTCACTTTCTTTTTCTTGTTTTTTCCTTCTTAAACTTGCTAGGATTCAATTGGACCCTAGCTAGTTGCATCTTACCGTTGCTCCAGAGGCACTTATTGAGGTTTTTATTTACTCCCTCCATTCCTAAATTATTGTCTGGGTTGACCCGGCACACGGATTAAGAAAACTCAATTGACTTGATTATTAATATTGGAATAGTATTGAAATAGTGTGTTGTTTTCTTTAATGCCCATGTGTATGTGGCCCATAATTAAAGTAGGAAGAAAAAGTAAGGGTAAAATAAGAAGGGTATGGGAGACCTTATGACTTCTTTTATCCCCTCTCAATAAGTGATGTTCTAAAAAGGAAAGTTTCAAACAAGACAATTATTTAGGGACGGACGAAAAAGGAAAGGAAGACAATAATTTAGGCACGGAGGGAGTATTTTTTATTTTTTAAAAATTCTAATCACCCTAAGTTGCAAAATCTGTTTGATGGACTGTCCTATTTACCCTTCTTTGTTTCCTCAGTCCTCAAACACGCTACAGACAGCACGTGTTCACTCATAGTGTCAGCTGAAAACTTGTTAGCTTTCCTGATATAATAAGCCACACAATAATTAAGAATCCTGATTCCTGTTATCTACTATAAGTTCCTAATTGCATATCTGTACAATATTTGTACTTGGTGGCCACATCTGGTTCTGGTAAATTGTAATTAAAGCTTTGGGCGAGGTGAGGATGACTTCATGTTGTGGCAGTTTTGGGTTCCTACTATTCTTTGGTGCATTTGGACGGAGAACCCCAGAAATTTTAGAGATTAGGCTTTCTCGTTGATGCTCGTGTCGGGTAGAGTTGTATTTCTGGCTTTGCTCCCGGCATCAGCGACTGGAGCATTCTGTCGGGTTCCCTTTCCAGAGATTCGGCGTGATGAGAATGCTCTGGTTTACTAGTTTTCTTGTGCTTTTTCCCCCTTTGGATGGACTTCTCTTCCATCTTCATGTTTAATAATAAATGGTGGAAAGGAGTCATGTAGCCAAGCCTAAATAGTTGAGACAAATACTAAGTTGAGTTGAATTGGGGAGAATATGTTTAGAGGCACGCAGAGTTTTTTTTTTTTACTTATACGATAGTTTAGGTAACATGAATTGTCATTATATAGGCCATTTTGTACATTCTTCTTATTTTCTCCTTACAAAAGTTGGTTGGCAGCCTTCTCTTTTCCTATGGGTATTTCATCCTCTTTTTCTTTTTAATGAGCTTGAGAAGATCACTACATTGAAAAAATGAGGTTATGCTGCGTTTGCTTGGGAAAGGGTTGGGGGGGGGGGAGAACTTGTTTCCGCATTTTGTAAGAGAAAAGTTGGATTCCATGCTTTCCAGCGATCCAACCACATGAGGAATGTGTAAGTTGATCAAGGGTGAAGCTGAGGGTTCTAGTCTGAGGGTTAACATTTCATTGGGGTTATGCCATAATTACCTCTTACAGCACCCCTTATGAGCCGGATCAAAATCTGAAATGTGGGCAGATGCAAAACCTGGATTATTTTTCCTGAATTACAAGAAGTATAAGTTTTCTTGGTTTCCTCGCCCAGCCGGTGGGGAGAGTATTATATTATTATAGCATAATACCTTAACTATCAAAATAAAGTCATGTTTACAACTGCAGAAAATGGTTCCTCCCCAAAGGGACATTAGCTGCTTTCATAAAATGTGTTGCTTGACCAGTGATAGTGGCGCACTCCTGTCCCTACCACATCATGTTCTTTTTTTCCTGTATGAAAGTTAGTATGGAATCTATTATAACCCTCAATTTTTATTATATGCTTTAGAATAGTTAAATAGAGGCATATTTTGAGGAGAAAAATGTCGGCTTCATGAAGCCCGTTTGGAAAATACGGTGGAGCCTGATGCAGGAGGAAGCAATCGGGAAGGGCAAGGGGTGTGCACACGCGTCTTCTAAGACACGGGTGTTCGACACTCCTACTTTTACATAATTTTCTGTGTCATTCAAATCATAGCTCATACGTCACATTGATTTATTAGGCACTTTTTGTTATTGAATTAACAATTCTAAGCTGTCACCCTTCAGGCTTTGTTGTAGAGTTTGTCTGGCTGTATCCAAATCTCAGGGTTTGTCAATCATGTTTCCTTTGAAATGATTGCAGGAACTGATGATGATCTTCCGCCATCACATCAAAATAGAATTCCTAGAGGTGGGCGTGTTGCAGGGAATGGAAGATCTGCTGTTATTGGTTCAGTCCCATACCCTAGGATGTATGGTGAAACTGATATGGAGGCCCAAATTCATCACCTTGAGCAAGAAGCATACAGCTCAGTCCTAAGAGCCTTTAAAGCTCAAGCTGATGCAATTACTTGGGTAATTTCTTTTTTGTTGCTTTTGCGTGAATCTAATGTCTGTATATTTTCTTGATCCGGTTTATTTGACTACTCAGTGAAATGTCTTTTCTTCAGGAGAAGGAAAGCTTAATAACTGAACTCAGGAAAGAATTGAGATTATCGAATGAAGAGCATCGCGAGCTTTTGGGCAAAGTTAATGCAGATGATGTTATCCGGAGGATAAGGTCCAATAATGTTACAAAAACAAGCTGTCGTTTTCTGACACTGACCCCTATTTGTGTGATTTTCAGCGAGCTTTGATCTCTTCTATTTTTTAATGGATAATATTTGGGTAATGCCAATAGGGAGTGGAGACAGTCTGGTGGGATTCAACCTGGCATACTCAACGCTGGGCAAGCTGTTCATGACCCATTACCCAGCCCCATGTCAGCATCTCGTAAGAAACAGAAGATAAACCCATCAGGACCTTCTCAGTCATTTGCTGGGCCATCTCCTTCTTTCCACCCGCAGCCGGTGGCCGGACCAAACCAGTCAGCTCCATCAGCTGGAAGACGAGCACCTGTGATGGGACCCAAAGGCAAAAAGCACAAATCTGTAAGTTGAAGTCGTCTTTTGACTTACCGTATAAAGAAATCATAATTCGGCTAGTACAGTGCTATTAAGGTGTTTTTAACATTCTAGTTTACTTCTGTGTTCTTGTTATATTCTTAACAGGCCCAGATGTTGCCTGGAGTATCCTCTATGAAAATGCAGTACCCTCCCTCAGGTCCTACTGGAAGGGGCCAACTTGGTAATCGGGTTGCTTCCGGTGCCCTTGCAAATGATTCGGCTGAAGGGGCATCATTTTCTCCATTAATTGGGAGGAAAGTGAGGACCAGGTGGCCTGATGACAACAACTTCTATGAAGCTGTTATAACGGACTACAACCCAACCGAGGTAATTTGACTTTCAAGGATTTAAGGATTGAGTTCTTGCTGGATATACGCTGAAATCAAAATTTCATACCATTGTCAGGGACGACATGCTCTTGTTTACGATATAGGCACTACAGATGAGACATGGGAGTGGGTAAATCTTGAGGAGGTAAATATGATGTTCGTTTTTCTTATGACAGAAATTATAGTTCAAACATAATGGTATGTATGTGAGTACTTGACTGGCTCCTTCATACTTAACATTAGAGAAATATGTAAAATAAAATAGATGTATGGTGTTGCTATTTGGGTCTCCTTAACTCGCAGCAGCCTGGGGGAAGTGGTTTCCCGGAGTTTTGGCGGGTCTAATGATACATTAGACACAATCTCAATTCTTTTATTATTTTGTATTTTTAAGTTTTTTTTTGGAAAAATTCTCTTTGGGGGGTTACATGAGTATCATTAAACATGTGGGAGACAAACTATATCAAATGCTCATGGGCATACACCCGAAAGATCAATAATACACCGCCGTACCCTAGTGTCCTAGGCTCCTAGCAAATTCTCTCCTATCCATACTCCATTTATCATGAACCAGCCAAATCTCATGAGTCATCTTTGCATTTGTCTATGTACTAGCCTGAAGTTGGACAGAATGTGCCTATTGTTGAGAATGCTAAAAAGCCTTCTACTTTGTGTCATCCAAACCGCAGCACCAAAAGATAACATCGTTTGCTTGTTAAAGACAAACCTTGGGTGCAGCAATAGTCCTTATCAACTTTTCTGTTCCTGTGTGAGCAATTCTCTGCGCTGTAAATTCTTCAGTTAGTTTGGTTTGTCATCTGCAGGTTGATGTTAGAGTATATTTGTGAGGTCTTTACGGTGATATGGTATCTATTATTCTACTGGCAAAAGTTGTTGAAAACTCGTAGGCCTTCATACAGAGCGGTCGGAGTATTTAAAGCCATGTGGTTGTGTTTTGTAGTTCAGTCTCAAGTGCGTCCTTAGGCTTCTGAGTGACCACTTGTCCCTTTATGCGGAGCAGCCAAAGGTAGATTGGAGTGTGGACTTGGTCGACCTTACTACTTGTTTCCTTGGGGTTGATTCATTTGCCAATTTATGCGCATCTTGACACTAGCACCCTTACATTGGCATATTGATTGCTGGACCTCAAGTCATTATTTGTTCTTATTTGTATGAAAAGCACCTAATTGATATACTCTTTCACGTTGAGCTTGAGAATTTCTTTTGACTTTCTCCTAATATAAGTTTCAAGTGGTGTACTTGTTATTCAGGTCATTTAGTGGGTTTATTATCTGTATCTATCTTCTAAAGGTTTTTGCTGACAAGTAGTCTTCTTGTTTTAGCTAACTTATTAAATGTTTAAAGTGAGTCATTTTAACCTTTGCCACCAACCCTAATGTTTGCGTGCTTAGATCTCTCTGATATTGTACATTGCGGGTCAGGGGCTTCTCCAAAGTCAAGGAGACTGATGATGTTTTACTTCTATACATTCTTCTTCTCTGCATGACCTGATCTTTAATTGTTTCATTGGTGAATTCCTTCAAAGAGTCCTTCCTGTAAGCTTGAGAAAGTGCTCTATATAAATTTTGTTCTCCTCCACCTCCCTGATCCGTTTTCCCCTTCAATTTGGGCTTAAGAAAATAGATTTCTTATTTCAGTAGAAATTTGTAGTTAAAATTTTAATTTATCGGCTGTTTTTCTTTTTTCTTTTTTGGGTTTGACAGTTCTGGATTTGTGATTAGTTTTCTTATAGTTATTGTTATTTATTTTCTGTCTACTTTTTGTTCGTCATTTCATTTGCATTGTTGTCAGTTAATTATTGCTAATTAATTATAAAGCAACTTGGAGATGAATAAAGTAATTTATAATTGATATTACAAGTAGCCACTAGCAAGTAGGTGCGAGTGAATCATAAAAAAAAACATATATGCCATCTATAAGTACTACAGGAAATCAACCTGAAATGTAGGAGAATAACATTTGAGTACATG
The DNA here is from genome assembly GCA_016624345.1 of Platycodon grandiflorus. Lineage (NCBI taxonomy): Eukaryota > Viridiplantae > Streptophyta > Magnoliopsida > Asterales > Campanulaceae > Platycodon > Platycodon grandiflorus. The sequence goes on from JACONP010000362.1 coordinate 1,115,408, forward strand.
AAATTATTTCAAAACTTGTAGCTCTTAGAATGTGTGGATTATGCCATTTTCACGTATTTTTTAAAATGTAGTAGTAAGAATAGAAACAAATTTGTAATGATTGGATATTTAAATCTATAGCCACTTGATAGACATGAAGTATGTGGGAGGTTGATAGACTCGAAACTCTATAGGTAATGTTTGGACAACTTAAAAGTATAGTATTTTATGGAAATTTTTAAGCGAGTTGGATTGAATAAATGCGAGGGAAGAGACTAACAAGTGCATCAGGTGGACTTAATAAAGAATTGAGTTTTAGGCTGCAACATCATGGGGAGGAAAGTGAGTGATCCTTAATAGTTGGTGGGCACAACTTATGAGGGTAGCAGTTATAGTTAGAGGCATACTAAATCTCCTTTTAGTTGGGAGTTCAACACCATAAGTAATCTTCAATAGCTTGTCTAGTGGCTGTGGTTTCATATTGGTAAAGTTCACAATGTAACTATCTTAATTGATAACATCAATTTTGATACTTAATGGCCAACCAACATCCTTATCTGATATTTAATGAACTTCCAAACCATTTCTAGCTTTACCCGTGCCTAATAAGAAATTTATAACTGTTTTTCAGCATCCAAGGATTTATCCCGTCGTGGCATATTTGTTTTCTTGTTAGTTTATTATCTGAAAGATGTCATCTGATTTTCATCTATGATATTCCTTGATCAGGCGTGTTAAAATTTATAATTTAAGATAATCTACTATAATCGTGGGAGTATTCTTTCTTGTACTGACATTTTGTATTCACTGATAGATTTCTCCGGAGGATATACAATGGGAAGGTGAGAACCCTGGAATTCCTCATAAAGGGGGCTATGGTGGATCAGGTCATGGGATGAATAGACCTGTTGGGCGTGATGGTGTTCCAGGTGCAGGAAGAGGAAGGGGAATGACGAAAGGTCAATCTAGAAAGGATTTTCCACCATTACAGAATGGTGTTGGAAAGAAAGGCGCGGATGATATTCAATTACTTCACACTGATACTCTAATTAAGGAGGTAAGAAAGAGCAACTTGAGGGACCAAAGTGTTGTGTTGAAATCTCTTTGTTTTATTTAGTTCATTCGCTGATGATGAATATCTTCAGGTGGAGAGGGTATTTGGTTCTAGTCATCCGGATCCTCTTGAAATTGAGAAAGCTAAGAAAGTGCTAAAGGTATGAAGACGAGATTATGATTTGTTTGTGTGTATATGTGTGTGTGCTCTTCCCATTGGCTGACACACAAAGGCTTGATTTTTGTGATGCAGGAGCATGAACAAGCACTCGCTGATGCGATTGCAAGGCTGGCTGATATTTCTGATGGCGATAGCGGTACAATTTCATCTACAATTGCCACTTTTTCTTCTTAAATATATCAAATGATATATGCGTTTCAGTTGAAAATTTGAGACATATTTGTTGATCTCAATAAAAGTCGTATTGCTGAATTTGTTTTTGTTTTGTGGGGAAGTCTTGTTATTCTTTCTCAAAATGGTCAATTTTTTGATGGATTATCATGTCAAACGTTTGTTCATTTGAAGTGCATATAGAAGACAATATCTATGCACACTCCTATACTGAAGGTGCTGATCACAGCACTAGAATAGTATGATTCGCTAGTTGAATGTACGTTTGGTTTCAGTACCATCCTGTTGTGATAGTGAATTTCAGTGAGCATGATGTGCATGACATGTTTCAGATTTATCCAGTTCACTTTCAAGCATTTTTTTAAAACCTGGGACCCGGTTCTGTCAGTCTGATCGAAGTTCAGGAAACCTTGTTAGTTCATTTTGTACTCGAAATTACAGCTGCTATATGTTTAGTGGTCTTGGGGTTTAAACATGGAGTGCCCTCTCTCTAGCTATCTAGACAATTATTTTTCCCATTTCGACATGTGCTTTTGATTTGGTTTTCAATGTTATAGACTAGGTTCATGAAATCATGGTTAATTTGAGTACACTGTTTTATAGAGAGAAGATTAAACTCTTTGCATTCTTGGTTCTTGCATTTGACAGAACTAAATGCCGAAAATAGATTCATGTAGCCAACCCCAAGTAATCGGGCAAAGGCTGAGTTGAGCTGAATACAATATGGAGCTCTCTCACCTTTTGTTTCTTTTTTGGCTTAGTTATTAGATGAGGAAGAAAAGGTTCTTGTTTGAGTTGATGAGCTATTTTGTCTTCTATTTTTGTTACAACTGGCTGGCTGATTAGATCATCCAAGAAAATAATTCCAATTGTTCTGGAGAAAAGGAAGGAAAGGAAGGCTAGTGATTCCATATGTTTTTTTTTTTGCTTGAAGTTGAATAATGATAATGTACTTTTGCAATGTTGATATTGTGGTATCAAGGGATGGGCCGGTGTATTTGATTCCTGTTGTCATTGTGTGGTTGCCCTGCCTACCAATGTATTGAAGAGGTCAAAGATATGTCTTTGAAATTCGGAAGAAAAACCAAATGCTTGAGCTGATAATTGAGACGTAATGTTATTAAAGAAAAAATGGTTGACTGCGGGTTAGTTCTACAAGTTTAGTCTGTGTGTGGTTTATTTTGTTGACTATGTTTGGGACACTGATACCATCTATCAGCTCTTATGCAAGAAATTACATAATTTATAGTACAATTCATGATATGACAACTATGGTACCAGCAGCTAAATTGCTAAGGCTGCTGTTTGGTCGTTTGTTAGATAAGGGTTCCTTCATTGAATCCTGGCTTCAATAGGTATGAGGGTTTTATGGGTAAAGAAGGGCTATGTATGGCCTTCTTGTTGCACCTCTATTATGGAAAGTTAAACTGAAAGTTGCTACTCATTTATTACATTTATAAAGTAAGAGGAATGCTGTGTTACGTTTCTGTTCTCAGGTCTACCATATAGTGATAGGGGTACTTGGAGTACTCGTACTCTTAACAACAAATCAACATAAACCTGCCATTTTCGATTTACTGATTATTGTAGTTTTCACTCTTTTCTCTCCCCACCCCCCTGGGCCCTGGTGCGCACATTTCCCCAAATCTTAGAAAATGACAGTTGAAGTACAATGGGTACTCTTATAGATAGTGACCGTAGGAGGTTGGAAACTAATTAATTATTAAAATAATTGAGTTACTAAATTTCCTTATTATATCATCAACCAAAAGATCCTTCTTAGAACAGCGTCCTTTAAATATTTTATATGGATAAAGTACAGCTATACTCGTGATATTATCTCATAAAGTATTATTAGTCAACTTACTTTCTGTATTTTGTAAAATATGCAAAATATATTAAAGAACTTTTGATCAAAGGGGAGCATATTTCCATTTCAAGGAGCACTTCTTCTGTTGCCTAGTAAATCATATCTCTTATATTATGCTTTTAAACGTTACAAACAATTATCTAGCAAATCATGATCGTATGGTCAAATATATTACTATGTATATCTAGAATTATTATATATTTCTAACTATAGTTTATAATACTCCCTCCGTCCCAAAATAGAAGTCACACTTTCCAGTTTGGTTTGTCCCAGAAAAGGAGTCGCATTTTCTAAATATAAGTATCAAATCTTTATATTTTTTGAACTTTTTCTTTTTTCCCGAAAACATGATATCCACCTTACGTGTCATGCAAAAATATTAATCAACTTTAGTAATATAGAGAAGCAAAAGTACGATTTTAAAAAGTTTGACTTGTCAAATGCAACACATATTTTTTTTTTGGAATTAATAGCTTGATACTACCACATGATTTTCTCAAACAACTGCTTAAATATGAAGTAATAGAACCATTATTATCCTACATGGCATGAAGTTGGTTTCTCAAAATTTTATTACTCCCTCCAATATCAAGTAGAAAATAGCAAGAAAAAAGGGAAATGGCAAGGATAGCATCATTAGGAAAATTGACACTCATTTTTGTGCACGATCATTAAGAACAACAAACACTCATTTCGGGACGGAGTAATTTCTGTAGGGTATTACCTTATTACGTATTAATTACTTGTGTGTTGACTACACGTCTGATTGATCACTTTAGGGACTGTGATATGCTCATTTCAACAATTTTTAAAGAAGCCCTTAACGATCTACCCAAATGTCAGTTATTAGAGCACAAGCTATGTTGGGCGTATTGGGTTCGTTCAATATTTTTGTCCCGCTCGATTATATGTTCAGAACTTGTTAATATTTTTTTCTGTTTGAATAACCACTGATATGTCTTGGATTCGTGATAGGTGCGCAAAGCACGCTAAGGGCTTTTTTCATTCTTAAAAGTGCGGGTTTCGTAGAAAATACTATCGTAATCGTTTTTTTGATGAGATGCAGTGGACAAAAGCAAAAGCCCCTAATTGGCATTAATGTAAAGGTCGGGGATAGAAAGATATTTTCCGCTGAATCTACTAAGTCAAAGAGATAGACCTTCACCCCCTCCGCGTTTCTGGGAAGATCCTTCTATTTTGTTCTTTGTGGTGGAGAGTGAACCTTCTTTATGGGTTTATCCCCAAATTGCTTAAGGGAATCGTGTGAAGATATAATTATGTAGTATATATATGTTACATGTGTCTGTGTTCATATGCTTAAATTATCCAGATGCAGCTTACACATATCTGTAACGGATCCTATATTTTATGATTTTGAATTATCCTTGCACTAGCACTGATTTGTACTCGTATCCGGTATCTGTACGTTACTTTCATCATATTAGTCTTTACTTTATTGGTCAGATTTGGTAATCCCCTTTTTCCTTTTATCATAATCTTAAGACGCTAACCTACTTCTGCCAATACGTGGCTAAGAGTTGGCACTTATTTGCAATTGATGCTTTAGATGAATCTTGATGAGACTTGAATGATGATGTCATACGCTCCAGGTTATTGATGACTTTTCTATTTTTGGATATTTCTCAATCTGCATCACATTTCTCATGCTTAATACAACTCAAAGTCTCACTGTTTTTGCCCCTACTACTTGGGTCAATCATTTGTGCAAATTTTTTTTTCCGTGACTTGATTACCTAGGACATAAGACCTTCGAAGCCACTTAGAAAGTTCTAATATACTTGAGTGTTTTAATACAGACTGTTAAGCAGAGCAGAACTGGTTTTGTCGGAATTCAGTTTTGTGCATGCAGTGTGTGCAATGCGTCAATTATACTGTTAGTTAAGATGTTGCTGCCTTTTCCTTTTGGTTCTTGTTTCCTTGTTTCTCTATATGGCTTTATGTGGGCATCATATATATATATATATATATATATATATATATTTAGGGCTACTTGTTGTTTGTCATATGCAAGTCCAAATTTCGACAAGTACAATAAGCTTAATTGAACTGGCTCATCTATTCTTGCTGGAAATCCCCTTGGAAGGGAAGGTTTCTCAGAGTAGAACTGTGGACTAATTCATGTGTAATGGTTTTCTGTTTTGTAACAGATGAAGGTGGTCGTTTCATGCATGGGCAACCAATGGATCGAGAATAATGAGTGTTTTTATGGTGGGACAACATTAGAGTAACAAATTCTAACGATAAAATGGGTGCAGATGGAGGACACTCGAATAAAAGAGAGTCAAATCTCTGTGCCGGTCAGATGTGTATCTTTAGGAGATAGTCTACAAGTTTAAAAAAAAAAAATGACAAAATTGGATTTGTAGGGTGTTGTTGTATAATGTCATCTTCAGGTCAGAAGCTACCCCTACATTTAGTTTTATTGTAGATTTTTCAGGTTATTTATTGTTGGGCAAGTCGTTAGAGATGGGGTGATAATTTCTTTAAAGGATAGAGGTTGGATGCTTGTGTAAAATTTGTGTAGCCATTAGAATGTGACATTCAAAAGACTTGGTTCATACAGTTGCATTTCAACCAACTTTTGTTTTGTTTTGACTAGTTATTTTGGAGGGACTCTGATGAGGTTTGTTGGTTGATAACCCAAAATAGCTAGCATTAAACATTAAAAATTATCCTCAACGAGATTCATGCAGCACGATGAGACGTGCTGTTATTCCATGTGTCTTGACGATATTGAGACGAACTGTTTTCTGCCAATAGGAATCTGTCTATGAGCATACTATCTCGATCGTCGTGGTGTTTTTCTAACTTTTGTTGAAATGCAAGCGTCTCGCTATAATTAAATAATGTGCTATAAAATATGTTTTAACCATAATACCTATGAACATTAATTGAGTTAAATTATTTTAAATAATTGAATTTCTTTGGGATGTGTTATATTAAATGAAGCTTTAAGGGTATAGTAGGAAGAATATTAGAGAATAGGTAGATTAAAAGTCTCTAGGAATATTAGTTGGGACATTTCAAAATAAAAAGTAGAAACATTTATCCGGGACATTTCAAAATAGAAAGTATGAATATTTATTCGGAACGGAGGGAGTAATTATTAATACAAGTAATATAATTTAATAGTAACAATAACTATATTATCAACAATATTTATATTATAATTGTATGGATTTGTTTTGAACAATTGCAAAAAAAATTAACAATATTTATATTATTGTTGTTATTATTACCATTACTATTATTTCTCTTTATTATTCTTATTAAGGTCTTGTTGATAAAAATTAGGAATCAATATTATGTAAAATTATTATGCATTAATCCATCGGGGATGTTTTTTTTTCAAGGATTACTTACTATTACTAATATTATTGATGAAGAAAATGAATCATCTGAATGAGTGGCGTTGCATTACCAAATGGGGTTGGGACTTAGGAGAGAGATTAACTTTTAAATATTTGGTAAAAAGCTTTAACTTTCGGATCTTATGACAATATTTTGGATCTGACCTTCGAATTTCGATTCCCACCCCCCACAGACCACATACAGTAGAACCCCCCCTAAAGTGATATTGTTGGAATCGGAGAAAAATATCACTTTAGAGAGGTTATCACATAAAAGGGGTTTATGTTTTTTTAGCTTTGAAATGATTAAAATTGGGTTTTTGGCCACTAAATACATATACACCAAAAAATTAATTAATTTATATTCAAGGAACCAAACAATACAATAAATTGTAGTTATTTCTTTGTTTGTCTATATTCAAGTCACTAAATGCCACACTCGATTGATATATTTTTGTTACACTCGATTGAAATATTTTTATTACAACAATATGACAATCACAAAGACCACCGAATACGATTCAGAAGATGAAGGATAATGTAAAAATTATCAAACAAGCAAGTCTAGCACAAACTAGTATTTTAAAATATTTTTCAAATTCATAAAGAATGTAAAAATACACTATGTATTTATTCAAAAATATCACTTTATGCTCAAGTTGGGACCAAAATATAGCACTAAGATTTTTTGAAAAAATATTAGTTATTACAATAGATGGGTTATTAAATTTTAATACAGGTCCCGACTTGGGACCGTGATTTTTTATCAGTTTAGAGAGGATCACTTTAAAAGGGTTCTACTGTACAATATAAGTTGCAACGTATTTGGGACAATGCAATAGTCTTGAAGCAGAGATGCATGCTATATTTGTAGGACTCAAAGTGCTAAATCTAGGAATGAAAGAGTTGTAATCGTCGAAACGGACTCCAAGCAGGGGTGTAATCTTCTTCAAAACCCAATAGAGAACAACCATCCTTTGAAGACTTTGATTGCAAATGTGAACATTTTGATTAATAACATCAAGGCAAAACACACAATCGGGCCACTGTACTTTGGAGAATATTGCAATTTGGCCACTGATTGTTTGAAAAAGTTATTTGGGCCACTGTACTTCAGTTCTCTTGCAAACGAGCCCATTTTTTGGATGGACGTTAGTTCAGCCATTAACTTTATTTGAAATCCCTATTTTGCCCCAGGACGTTAGACCAAACCCATCCCTCTGGTCTCCTTTGACAGCTCCGACGAAGAACCTGACCAAGCTTCGGCGTGTTCTCCAATAAATCAAGCCAACCCTCCAATAAATCTGGCCATCTTCTTCATTCTCCGAAATCATGCACAATCGTAAAGCAACAAAAACCAACCCAAATATGAAAACTCATTTCAATTACAACTACAACCAAACCGTAAATAACAAAAGTTTTTTGAAATAGTTTCTTCATCTCTCTCTTTACACATAATGACACACTTGTCATTTCAATTTCAATTACAACTCTAGCTTTAGCGGAATTGGGAACCTCAATCTAAGCTTCCCCTGCCATTGGACATCTCTCACTCAGAAGAGATCTTTATCCCAATTTGGACCCTTTTGCCACCAATCAAAAGGCCCTCCTAAAAAAAACCCCAAGATTTCACAAATATTTTCTATACCCAAACCTCAAATCTATAACCCCGATTCCAGAAACAAAAGTGGCGGAGGGAGGAGAGGTCGTGGTCGTCGAGGTCGTTGGTACCCAATTTTGAGGGAGCTATTTTTCGAGGTTGCGATACAGACAAGTTTGGAGAAGATCTTAATTTGGTGGCGGTGGCGGTGGCGGTGGCGGATGTAGATGGATTTGTTGATGAAGGCGACAACCACGGTGGTTGCCGCGACAGCATTCTTGATCAGAGAATTCTCGCGGTGGCGAAGCCGTTTGTTGTTGCGGATTGAAGGGGTTCTTCGTGTGCATTTTGACACCATTGTCTCTATCTCTCTCTTCTTTTCTAGAGAGAGAAAATGATGGAGTTAATTTCAATTTCATTTTTCAAATTCTGAGATCTATCAAGCTACTACTGCTACCGAGAGGATAGAGAACATGATTTTTCCTTTTTTTCGTAAATAACTTAGTTTCAAAGTTTTCTACAGTCCTAATTTTGGAGAGCGAAAATAATTTTCAGATGAGATGAAGATATGGGTAAAATTGGTATTTTATGTTATTTTAACGGCTAAACTAATGTTCGTAAAAAAATGGGCTCGTTTGCAAGATAACTGAAGTACAGTGGCCCAAATAACATTTTTAAACAATCAGTGACCGAATTGCAATCTTTCCCAAAGTACAGTGGCCCGATTGTGTGTTTTGCCTAACATCAATGGAAAGATTCGACGTACTTTTAGAGAGAGAAACAAATGCGCTGACGTTCTTGCCAAACTAGGAGCTCTCCAGGATTTTCCTTTTGTATATTTAGTTGAACTTACCCATAACCTCACCATCCTCTTAAAGCGGATGAGGGAGGTGTAAGTTGTTTTAGGATTTAGTTCTTGCTATTTGTCTTCCCTTCTTACAAAAAAAAAAAAAAAGAATATTAAAAAAAAAGAATATTATTTAGAGTGGGGCTATTAACATCCCACTTTCTAAGTAAACCACCCCTCTTCATTTTTAATCCATCTAAACACTAAATACACTCGCCTCAATTCCCGATAAATATTTTATCCCAACAAAGCTAATCTAAGAGAAATAGATGAAAACGGAAAACCTCTTACTCACACACCTCTTACTTTGTGCAATAATGGAAGCAGAGCTCTTTGAACTCAACTATGGCACCATGCATCTCAAAGTCTCCAATTTTGGCTGCACTATCACCTTCTTGTTCGTTCCCGATAAAGATGGTATGGTATCCCTAGATCTTTCTTTTTCCTTTTATTTTTTGAGAGCTCTAAATCTTTCATCATCAATCTCCCTCCTGCATCCACTCACACACAAGATTGTCACTCTCCCTCCAAAATCCTCAATCCCAAGCTTAATCAACAAGAACAATCAATCCCAAGATTGTCTCTCTCCCTCCAAAAACCTCAATCTCAAGCTCGATCAACAAGAACAATCAATCCCGAACCAACAATTAGCTCTTAACCCATTGGATCCGACAACAAAGTGAACGAAATATTGTTTAGCACTGATTGACCGATCATCATAAGATTATTTGGCTAGCCCTAACCGAAAATGCTACTATGCCAGTGATGTTCGGCCAATCATAGCTAAACAATACCAATCAAGAAACTTTTCTATCTCAATCTAAGGGCGAAAATGTCTTTTTAAAATAATGGCTTTTATATAATAAAAGAAAGGTTGTGTATTTAAAGGAAAACAAGTGTTAATAAAATAATAACCCCACTCTATTCTTTAATTCCCTCCGCGCCACAAAATTCAAACTTTGCCGCCTCTCTATGCTTACCTCACAAACCCGCGCCTAACGGTTATATAAGGAACGAGGGAAGAAACTTAAAGTAACTTCATTCATTACTCTCTCTCTCTCTCTCTTTCTAGAATCCTAAATTCGTCTTTCCTTTGCCGCCTTGAGAAACCCTTTTCCCCCAATTCCATAATTCGATTGATTCAATTATCAAGATGACGATTCCTGCCTCAAAGAGGAGGCGACTAGTAAAAGGGTTTCAACAACTGCCTGATCCCGCTCTAATTGATTCCGAAAACAGAGTGAAGATGGTCGCCGGAGCTTTCTACATACCCAAGAAAAACGAATCGAAGCCTCTCGGTGAAGACGCCCACTTCATCTGCCAAGAAAATCATACAATCGGTGTCGCCGATGGCGTCGGCAGTTGGGCCAACAAAGGAATCGACGCTGGCGAATACGCCCGTGAATTAATGTCCAACGCTGTCTTCTCCATAGGTAATAACTATCGAGAGGGCGAAAATGTCGACCCGAAGCTTGTGCTTAATGAAGCCTTTCTGAATTCCGAAGCCGAAGGTTCGTCCACTGCTTGCATTGTAGCCCTGAGAAACGGTTATTATGGCAATTACTTGCACGCTGCCAATGTTGGGGACAGCGGATTTCTCTTGATTCGAGGTGAAAAGATTGTGTATTTGTCACCCACACAGCAAGTCAGATTTAATTGTCCGTACCAATTGGGGAATAGTTGTACTCGATTCCCCGAGTTGGAGATTATGGTTCCAGTGGTGCCTGGAGATATTGTGGTGGCTGCAACGGATGGATTGTTTGATAATGTTTATGGGTATGAGATTGAGAATTTGGTGAAACTGGCGGTGGAAAAGCCCGACATGCCACAGCTTTTAGCAGAGATTATTGCTCGGTATGCCTTGAAAAGAGCAGAGGATAAAACTTATTTTAGTCCGTTCGAGAGAGCCGCACAAGAGGCCGGGTTTCGTCATGTGGGTGGAAAGTACGACGATATCACTGTGGTTGTTTCCTATATTGAGCCTGCACACTGAGCCTGATACCAAGTTAGTTAATTAGAAGTTTTTTTTTTGCTGAAATTTAGATGTATATATTTTTTGTTGGGAAATTGATGTATAGGATCATTGACCAATTTTTGTGTAAATTTCAATATGTAACTAAAGAATCCTGGTTTGCTGAAATTTTTGTGTAAATTTCAGCTTCAGCTGCATCTTTGGTTAAAATTCAGATTTCAAGTCTTTTGTAATCTGAGATTGCATTTGGGTATTAGTTAAAACAATGTGTATTTGTTAAATTTTGTTTGGAAATATATATGCAGCAATACTTATGGTATTCTTCTGTTTAACATTATTGTAATTTATAGTATTATGAAATTCTTTTTGTTGTCGTGGTATTCTTGGGGCATCTCCTCTTGTTTGCTGCCGTTTACCCTGTCTTTGAATTAAAAACAAATCTGCTTTCTGAGCTATGAGATTCAAACATGAAATTAAAGTGTCTATAGCATTTCTAGCCAATTGATCTACATATAGAAACATTTCCTTTAGTAGACTGTGTTGTTGTTAACTGTCTGTGCTGGAGGAAGAGTACAACTTGGAAATGAATGAAAGAAAAGAATGATGAGAAATTGAATCCTTTGGTTGGTAATTTGAGCTCTTCGAGCCTATCCTTCAACCATGGATGGCTAATCATATCATCAAGGGCAGATTCAGGATTTTGGTATCACGTGGGCTTGATATTTAGAAAATACTAGTTGAATATCCGTCCTATGGATGGAAAAAATTAAAAATTATGCATTTCATATTTTAGCATAGTCACATAAATTCATATATACCTAAAATGTGAAGAAAAAAATAAGATTAACGCGTATTTATATTACTTTATTTTATTACAAAATTACTATTTTTTTGTAGAAATCTATGCCGTCACTTTAAATACAATGACCTTAACTAATCAAAATAGTAATTACAAAAAAAGTATAAATAAGAGCCCGTTTGTTCGTGCGTTTTGGCCAAAACGCAGGGTTAAAACGAAGCTTATTCCTTAACTTAGCGTTTCAATACTGCGGTAGAAAAAACAGCGTTTTGGAAACGCAGCTGCGTTTTAAAACGCTGAAATTCCTAGCTTTTTCTCAAAACGCAGATTTTAAAACACAATAGGGAATAAAAAACTGCGTTTTAACATAATATCCCAAACGCATTTATAAAAAAAAAAGCTGCGTTTTAAAAACGCTGCGTTTTAAAAACACTGCGTTTTAAAAACGCTACACCAAACGGCTCTAAGAAAAGATTTTATAGATTTAGGATATGGTTAAAGTCGAAACAGTAATTAGAAAAAATATTATAAATAAAATAAGGTTTTATAGATTTAGGATACTGTTAATAACTGTGCATAATAACTTATCGAAAAAAGAATTACATATAGTGGGTGACTTAATGAACTTTACTCATTACATACATAATTATAAAAAGAGCTTAAGCTAACTAAATCTAACTCTGTGAGAGATCAGAGATGTAAATGGTTGTTGTTTCTTTTGGTAATTTGGTGGGAGATCAGAGACAACACCGAGTGAATGAGGGAGAGAGGGATTTCGGATGAGTACTGTAGGGTTTTTTGGAGACCTGGTGATTGATGGAGAGAGAGTGGGTGGAGAGTGGAGTGAGTGAGGGGTTAGCGTGTGAGTTTGGGTTACATAAATTGTTTTTTTTTTTTTTATTGGCAAATTTTGAGGTGGGCTTGAGCCCCACTCACAATGCATTTAGATCCGCCCTTGCATATCATCCTATCCAGGACTACATTATCTAAAAGTATCTTTTCAAAGAAAACACTAATTTCAGAAAGCCGATCTTTCTTAGCTTGTCTACTGTACTTATTCCTCTCCTTACTCCCATATGTAATAAGAAGATAGGAATATACAAATCCCTATCGAAAGTCCGTGAAAGTAGTCAGTATTTGCAAATGATTCTTCTTTTTGAATTTGTCTACAAAGAAAGTGAAGAACATATTACTTTGATTACCGTACTGCCAACGCATTGCGACTAGACTCTTGATCGTGTTCAAAAAGTCAAACGAATGATTTTAATACCACCACTTGTGAGCAATGTTCAACCAGTTTGTCTGGGATCTATGGTTTTTCTCAAGTTTTAGTCTATGGACTTGCCAACTTAGCAGCAACACTTTTTGATATTATATGTAGCAGCAAAGTTGTTAATTTTTTAGCTCTGCCACCATAAACGAAGGTATACTCATTTGAGTATCGCATGAAATGAATACTAACTCGCCAATGTAATTTATCTTATATTTCACTCCTTTTTGCTCATACTTCTCGAAACTTTGTCTCATTGTGCGTGACAATGTTTCATGTTTGCTGGACTTAATGCTGAGATGAAATTTGTTGCACGCGTGAGGAAATCAATGCTTTGGACCCCCAGGGGTAGGTTTCTCCTCTTGCTGGTATTAAGGCTCTTGTTTCCTTTCTCTTCAAGCTATGTTGATCTATTTAAAATTTCCTTTTTTATTTTCATCAAAACCATCAATATCCATAACTCCTGAACAATAAATTCATAGTTAGTTTAGTTTGGCATTTCTATAATCACCTGTCTGTATCCTTCCAGAAGAAATCCAATTATATTTGAAATTTATCACTTATTGTGCTTTTTTGAATTTCTTTCTATGTTAATTTTTAATGGTAGGCGTTCTTAGTTGGAATGTGAGGGGCATAGCTAATGCTGCCTCTGTTAGAAGAGTTAAGAGACTTGGTCAGATGCATGATATTTTCCTTTTTTGCTTTGACGGTCTGAGACTATGATCGAGAAGGATCAGAGACATAAATATATAATAAATCTTAGTTGCTCGGGATGTTTCTTGAATGACTCGAGCACTATCTGGCTATTCTGGAAGCATGGTTTAAGGTGTGTTACGTTAAACAGTTCAAAGCATGGTTGTAGGTGTATTATGTTAAATGGCTATTCTCATAATCTTTGGTGCATGGCTTCAGCAAAAATGATGTATTCATAGAGTAAAGGATGTGGATTGGCAATGGATTGAAGACAAAGACAGTATTCAGGAAGAGGCAGTCAGAGATTCTCAATTTCAAAGTCATACAACTTCTCACTGTGATTTTTATCTGGACTTCAATCCCTAGATTCTGACAACAGAAGATAACGAAAATGTTAGGTGTTTTTTTCCTGGGATGGAAGTAATCAAAACTATGGTTTTTAATATGAGTAATACACAGGAAAATTTAGACATTGCTGGGACATTATTGCCAAGGATCTGTGTGATCCTATTCAGAAAGTTTTTGCTGGTTTTTTGAGATGCCAAAGAGTTGGACAAGTACTCTTCTTGTCATAAACCCTAAAGTGGAACTTTTTATGAGTTGAGGCCTATTAACCTCTGCAACTTGTTAATGAAGTGTTGACGCAGCTAGACTGTCTATGGTTTTGCCCAAGAACCGAATTGGGTTCTGGAAGGGGAGGCTTATGCATGAAGACATTCTGTTGGCTAGGAATTTATGTGTTCCATTAAGAAGAAGATCAGGGGCTTTAACGTAGCATTAAAGTTAGACATGTCTAAGGCCTAGGACAATTTATCTTGGCACGATCCCATCAAAGTTATGAGGAATTATGGTTTCTCTGAGCTTTGGTTGGAATTAACATTGAGATGTATGTCAATTAGCTGGTTTTTAGTGTCGCTGAATGGTGAGCCAAACGGCTTTTTTTTAGTCTTACAGGGATCTCAGACAAGGGGAGCCTATCTATCCGCAGCAATAGGTGTTAAGTTGGAGGCTTAAAAAGATTTTATTTCCTGCCATATTTTCTTGGATCTGCTGAGACCAGAGATAGCTGCTATTTTCTCTTTTAAATGCATCTGTATCCTAATGTTGCTATTATATTTAAGTGGAAATTGTTCAAAAAGGCCATTCCTGTTGATGGGGCTGCACAATCCAATGGAACTAAGCTTGATTCATGCCTTAGCTGCTGCATTCGTCCTCACGAAGAATCTGTCGAGTATCCCTTTGTCCATATTCATATTAGTCAACATGTTTGGGGGCACTTTGCTGGCGTCTGTGGGGTTAAATTGCTTCAAGGTAATTTTCATCAGCTACTTTGCGGGTGGTGGATTCAGGTTAAGAAGACATCTGTTCGTAGTTGGTATTTCTGCAGATTTGTTGTCTTTTACAAGATATAATTAAGGCACTAGATAAAGATAAATGTTTGATGGGGAGGACTGGGTGCTTAGCTAGGCAACTCGACATTTCTATTGCAACAGTAGTCAGATTGCTCGTGTGATGGTTGAATAGTTTCATCACTTGACCGTTGTAGAGAAAGTTTCAGAATATTTGCCGCCTCCTTGCCTCTCACCTCCCTCCTTTTTTCCCTCTCTCTAACAACCCTAAGTTCTAAATTCGTAGAGAAACCCTTAAGTCGCTAATTTGATTTGATTATCAAGAACAAAACGATTACAGTGAAATCCAATTCGTATTCCTTTTTCCGGCTTGAGTCCAATTCCATATTTTGATTCAAATAATCAAGAAGATGACTACTGAAAAAAGAAGGTGATTGGTGAAAGAGTCTCAACGAAAGCATGACCCTAATCCATTTGATTCCAAAAATAGATTGAAGATGGTTGCTGGAAGCTTCCTACATGCCCAAGAACAATGAATCGAAGCCTCTAGGAGAAGACGCCCACTTCATCTGCCAAGAAAATCAAGCAATCGGTGTTGCCGGAAGAGTCGGAGGTTGGGCTAACAAATGCATTGAGGCCGGTGAATTTGCCCGTGAATAGATGTCCAACCCAGCTTTCTTCATTGACAATAATTATCAAGAGGATGATAATATCAACCCGAAGCTTGTTCTGTAGGAAGCCTTAATGATTTCTGAAGTCGAGGGTTCTACGGCTTGCATTGTAGCCCTGAGAACGGTTAGTATGACAATTGTTTGCACGCTGCAAATGTCGGTGACAGTAGGTTTATTGTGATTCAAGGTGGAAAAATTGTGATCGAGTATGTTTCAATTGGGGAATAATAGTAAGCGTAGCCCGAGGTCCGCCATGGAGCTACTGGTTCCGGTAAAGGTGGGAGATATTTTGGTGGCTGGAACAGATGGATTCTTTGATAATGTATATGGCTATGAGATCGAGGATTTGTTGAGCTTGGCAGTGGAAGAGGATGACATGCTGGAGCTTTTAGCTTGGATTATTGCGCGGCATGCCTTGCAGAGAGCAGAGGATGATACTTTAGCCCTTTTGAGAAAGCTGCACAAGAGGTTGGGATTCACCATGAGGGCGGAAAGTACGACGATATCACTGTCATTGTAGGTTACATTCAGCCTGCAGAATGAGTTGTGATCTGAAGTTAATTAATTTGAGGTCTTTGCTGATTTTTTTTTTTTTTTCTGGGGAATTAATGTATAGGTGACTGATCAATTTTTATGTAAATTTCATGAAGTATACTAAGAAGAAGAAGCTTTTTAATTCACAACTGCAGCAAAATTGAACATCTTTGCCACTTGCTATACAGCACACATGAATTCTCATTGCTAAGAAGTAAGACCCTTAAGAATTAAATGACCTTTGGATTTGTCTAAGAAACGGTATCAAAACCCTAATTTTGGTTGAACCTGTTTAAACTGCCCAGAATGGAAGAAACAGCAGCTTCAATGGTTTACAAATGAAGATGTTCCAGGCTGAAACATCTGTTCAAATTCAACGTAGGAGTGTTCCCAACTTGGATATGAAATTTTCACAAAGAAAATGCTAGTGATCCCAACTTTCCATCCCAATATACATGTCAAAGGCATGTGATTGGTTGGTTTGTGGATCCATAGGACTTGATTGATGCCTTGGGGGCAAGGCTTTGAATAAGGCACTGACCAAGCAAGGACTTGATCGATGCCTTTATTGATTCAGCAGGGCTTCAACTATTTCTCTCGGTATTTGGAAAGCTCCGCGATCATCTTCACTTTGGCTTGCGATTCAATTGCAACATATGACCTCCCTCTTGGAGCTTCTCAAGCGAGTTTTCAGCAGCCACCATACTATTCCTAAGGGTGCTAACGAATAGAATTTACAAAAAATCGTGGAGATAAGCGTCGGCATCCACTACTCAAGCCAAAATAGGAACTTTCTTTTGTTTTACTTATAACATTAAGCCATGACATTGACAATCAAAATAAAACTAAGAATAAACAAACTTACATACTTTGCACTAGCATGAAAAAGGCCACAAACACAAGCTAGCCTTGTAAAAAAATGACATTCATCTCATTATTGTTGTCATCAAAATTAGGAGAAATGTAACAAATATAATGGAAATCACGCAAGTCCTTGCAGATTCTGTAAAAACAGCCACCAAGGGGCCTTAGAGCCATAGTCATTCGAACTCTCATTCTTGCCCTCTGCCTCATTCCCCTCCTATCCTTCTAAATTTCCTGATTCGAATCTTCGGTGTTGTCAAACCTGCAAAGTAAATCGTGGAAGATGAAAATCTATGTATCACTAAGTGTATCCTTCTAAACATACCATCATAGGGGAACTTAAACTAAATTACCATCGTAAAATACCAGCAAGAGAAAATGTTAGGACTTGCCCATTACTCACCTGTTTCCTATACAAGTTCCCCTCTTGAAAAATACGTGAAACTTGAGGAGTGATGTAACCACGTAATTAATATTACCTCGTATCTCTAGTTTCTTTTATTTTTTCTTATCACACGATGTAATATTTATGAGGATATATAGAAAAACTTGCAGGACCTTTTACACCTAAATCATTGAATTGATAAGCTCATCCTTGTTCTTTTATACCTACTAGTTTGAAGGAGAAAGAGCACTTTCCTATGAGACCAAGCAAAACTTTAAGGAATTTGAAGGTTATCTTTTTCTTGACAATTATTTTCTCTCTAGGACATCTAATTGCTACATTTTCTTTTAAGTTCTTCGTCTGTTCTTCAGCTCGTTTGCAGCTTTGCACCTATATACATTTTTGGTTCCAGTATTTTCCAAGGAATATATAGTTTTATATCTGATGATGCCTTATGGTACCTAGCTGGATTTTGCGAGGAAAGTGAAAACAGTTCCTAGTTGACATGTTTGGACAACAAGGAAAATGGAACTGTAGAAGGGATGCAAAGCAAGAGTCATATAGGTAAAGCATTTTAAAGTTACACTGAGGATATCATTCAGAATTGACGTGCAGAATTATATGAGAGAGGATCAGTCCAAAATGAAACTAAATCTAGTAAGATTGATCAACGCAGCCTCGATTGCTGAATAGAATAAGGAAGTAGGAACTGAAGGTAAGGAACATACCTTTTTCCTCTTTTGTAGATGCCGTTGTTTAGATTTCCCTCCCATATCCATTCGTTTATATCCGGATCATCAACTGGACCCTCAAGTATTGGTGCATTCACCAATCCAGAACAGAAAATTGTCATGTTTGGGCAATTTGTGATTTCAACCTTTTGCAATAACGGGAACTCAAAATTATTGTCGCTAGAACTGAAGGAAATGAAGGTATATAAAGAAAGAAGCTTCAGAACTTGCAGCTGAGGGAAAACAATGACACAACTGTCTTCTTCCTCCCCATCAATTACTTGTTCCATCTCACCGCACAATCCAAGTGTTAGATCATGCAGATTCACAAGTTGTTTTGCTATAGGAAGGGGAAGTATGTATCTCAAACTGTGACAGGCCCAGATGTCCAAAGTTCTAAGGTTTTGGAAGCCTTTTATTCCTTTCGGGACCATCTTCCATATATGCGTCAGCCTCCGTAGATCATTGAGCTCAATTGTTTCCAAATTGTCAAGTATAACAGGTGCATTTTGTTCCATAGCTTCGAGCCCCTCCAAGTCAAAAACTGATTCGATTTCTTCACAACCTTCAACAACAACATCTTCCAGATTTTGTAACAACAATGTTGAATCTGTAATATTCAAAAGCTGATGACAGTTCTTCACTTTGATGACTCTAAGTTTGTGGACGGGTCCATCTTGCATTTCGCCACCCACTATCTGTTTCAGGCTATCCAAATTCCTGAACTGTAACATGTCCAAGTTTGGTAGCAAAACCTGTAAAAACATAACCTTAGATGTATTAATGACCTCAATGGCAGTCTAAACAAACAAATCAAGATTATATTTTCATTTTTAAAAGGGGAAATTCAAAAGTTACAAATAGCAAACTTTGAGTTTTCTCACAGTAGTTATGACATTTTTCTTTGGGGCAGTTGTGAATGTAGCTTATGTTAATCATCCTCGTTTCACTATGAAAATATAACAGAAATGGTTCGAATTGAATTGTAATTCGTCATCCCAAGAGAAGAAAGGAGGACGAATCAAGAGCATCATTCCCCATTTGTGTAAGAATCATATTCAAAGCCTTAACTATAAACGAATTAATTAAACAAAGAGAAAGATAGAAAGCATACCAGTTGGTTGAACAGAGATTGTATGGTGGCACGATTGTTGTCTCCTGATGCCGGATATAAGCTCTTAAATTTTGGTAAGTAGTCAAACCAGAGGTGATTCAGTTTGGGGAATTCAATCTTTTCAATGTCATTGTTGTCTCCTCTTCCTTCATCAGAAATAGCTCCTTCCATTTCATCACAATAGAAAATGAATAGGTCTTGGAGTTGCACCAAGCATTTTGCCACACTGTGGGTAAAGAGACTTCTCAGTGCCCCACAATGAGATATCTGAACAAATACAAGGTTGCCGAAGGATGGAGGATAAACGGGACCACGCCACAAATTTTTAAAGGCTGGCAGCACAGATAACTCGAGCTCCCGCAGGCTGACAAAAGATCCGGCCGAATTGTCGCCAACAGATATTTCTTTTAAATTAATCAATTCCTCAATATGTAAAAGTTCCAAGAAAGGAAAAGAATTCATTGCATCACCGTAAAATGTCTCATATGACCTTCTCAAACTGAGTCTCTTCACATTTAAATGTTTCCTTGTAAGAATATATGCCATTTCCATATTCATTAAAAAGAGGTTCTTGCTTCTACTCATTAATGAGTGGTATTTGAATTCATCATGCCAAAAAAAATCTACATCTTCGAGATATAGACTATTTATGATACCATACCGTTCAGGTAATCTCATTCTCCTCTCGGTTGAGATGTCGAATCGTTGTAGCTTATTAAAGCAAAACTCCAACTCTGGCAGAAGCCTTGGGTTTCGTACTTGAATTTGTAAGGTGGTCAGGCAACGCAAAAAGCGTAGCTCGGTGATGCTTGTACAATCCCCTTCTCCCTGTCCTTCGGTGCTCCCTTCCCAAGAATCATAACGTCCCATGTACAACTCTTCTAGATTATGCAAGCATGATAAGATGGAAGTTCTGATTACTGGAGCCTCATTTTCACACCTCAAATCTAGAACCTTCAGATTTCTCAGCTGCCCAACTTCCCTTGGCAAGTTGTCAAGGCTAGACATGAAAAAGCTGAGAACTTCCAATTTCTGCAAGCTTCCAATAAAAGATATGTCCTCACCCACAGTGCAATGCTCAAGAGATAGTGTTCGCAGGTTTGTCAAGAATGGAAGTGTTTTCAGTAGACAATCAGAGATACCTCTAAATGACCATTCATGGAAATCGAGAACTCTTAGTGCTTTCATCCCAAGGAAAAATTTACTTGATAAGTGTACAGAATTATGTTTGAGTTGCAGCTGCAAAAGCTTAAGATTTGGATAAACAAGGCCACCGGGAAGCTTGTCCATTACATCAGACCTGAGTGAAATGGCTGTGTGAGGATTTGGTGTATCATTATGTGGCCACTGTTTTAGCTGCCTATCATGTCTTACCAAATATGCAAGTGGTTCTCTTGATGCAATTGATAGGCATACATCCCGTACGACGTCATGCAATTTTACGAACATCTCCTCTTGGAATAATGGCTCTGGGTCATCATCAAGCAGTAAAGAGGAACTCTTTAAGTGGTCAACTAAAGAGTATACCCTGTTTCTTGTTCTTTCCATTGTCTCAACATCGTCAAATAACTGAAGTCCAAAACACTTTCGAACCAACTGTTCAATTGGAATATTGGCATCTTCTTGGAACAAGCAACAAAGCAGAAGTAATGACTGAGCTTGTGGTAGCTGGCTGCTTCCTAGGAATTCATAGCTCAACTCTATACTTGAGTGCACCTTCCCATGCATTCCAGGAATGCTTCTTACAGCAGACATCTTTAGCTGATGAAGAGCATCCTCCCAGACATGCGGTGCCCTCCCCGCTAGTGCCTTACCAAGTGTTACGATTGCAAGGGGTAGACCTCCGCATTCCTCGGCAATTTCTCTTGCGATGCCCTCAATATCTTCATTTTCCACACAATCCCCTGTCATCTCTTTGAAAAGGTTCCATGATTCTAGATCAGACAAGACAGAGACTCTGATGTTTGATTGAGCTCCCATCTCAATGCAAGCACGTTCTATTCGTGTTGTGAATATAACGTTGCAAGCCTTGCAGACAGGAATTCCCACTCTATCAAGCTTAATTTCATCCCAAATGTCATCCAATATTACAAGGACCCTTCCACCATTTGTTAGTCTTTCACGAAGCCGTTCTGCTCTTGCAACAACACTTGTCGATTCCTGATACTTTAATCCCAACATATCAGCTAATTCACCTTGAATCCTGAGGAAATCAGGATTCTGGGACACTACGGCCATTGCAACTTCACTGAATAATTTACGAGCTTTTACTTTCTCACGAACTTCATTCACCAAGGTCGTCTTTCCAACACCGCCCATGCCAGATAATCCGATCATGTTGACACGATCATCCATGAGAGCATCCATGACTTGATGCATAGTTAACATCCTGGTTCTAAAGTTCATAGAAATACGGCGGGTTAATGACGTGGACACAATCTCTTTGGAAAATGCAGCTTTTCCTTTCTTTTCGGAAAATGCAGCTTCTTCTTTCTTTTTGGAAAATGCAGCTTCCCATTTCTTTTCGGAAAATGCAGCTTTTCCTTGGTTTCTATCTCTGTCTTTGAGCTCAATCATACTGACCTGTGGCTCGTCAGTAGTTGATGACGGACCCACGATCCCTACAGGAGGTGCAAGGTGTGAAAACCTTGCATGGTTAACACATTTTTGTTTGAGGACACCAATCTCTTCGACCAACACTGCAGCTTTCCTGCTCAGTACGTATCGTTTCTTGAGATTGATCAGACACTTGTTTTCAACTTCGAGAGCTCTTTGCTGAACTATCAATGCTTGAATCTTGTAATTTTCAGCTTGGACGAGGCACCACCTCACAGTTGGAGCAATTTTTTCCAAATTCCAACTGGCTTCATTAACTCTTTGCTCCAACTCAACCCTCTGTAATTCCAGCTCAGTAAGCTGAACACTCAGATTCCGAGTGTTTTTCTTGTAACAGAAGAGATAACTAAATTGACGGCTAATTGCATTCACAGCTCGACCCACCAATATTTCTGCAATTTTTCCCGCGATAGAAACTGCAATTTCTCCTCCCGCCATTTCTAACTGGTAATCTTTTTTTTTTTTTTTTGTGCTTCCACCTTCCTGTTTACAGTTTCAGAATTATCAGCTTAGTGTACATAAAAAATTACAAAATCTAAGAAACAGTAATTAAAATGCACACCAGCTATTTCTCTTGGAATGAAATTAAAACAAAATTAAAAATTTCATGCACAACTCCCTTCCACGATATTGTGAGACATCCATGGAGAACTCGCTAACCACTTGAATCAAGTGCACTGCACAAGCCAACTCTCACGGGCATTTATGGAATTTCAATGTTTTCTTTGGAAAAAAAAAAGCATAAGGGAAAATAAAAAAAATACCATCTATATCAACTTGAGCCCGTTTGGTGTATTGTTTTGAAAATGCAGCGTTTCTAAACGCAGATTATTTAAAACGCGACTTTTTTACAAAATGGAGTGTTTTAAAAACGCAGCGTTTTAAAAACGCAAGTCTTTCCTTATAAATACGTTTGGGATATCACTTCAATACGCAGCTTTTTTTCCATTAGAGCGTTTTAAAACCTGCGTCTTGGGAAAAAGCTGGGAATTACAGCGTTTTAAAACGCAGCTGCGTTTTCAAAACGCTGCGTTTTCTGCCGCAGTATTGAAACACATTTTTTGCAAATAAGCTGCGTTTTATCCCTGCATTTTGGCCAAAACGCTCGACCAAACGGGCTCTAAATGCGTTTGAGATATTATGTCAAAATGCAGCTTTTTATTCCCTACTACGTTTTAAAATCTGCGTTTTGAGAAAAAGTTAGGAATTCTTGCGTTTTAAAATGCAGCTGCGTTTTGAAAATACAGTTTTTTCTACCGCATCATTGAAACGTTAAGTTAAGAAATAAGCTGTATTTTAACTCTGCGTTTTGGCTAAAACGCACGAACAAACGGGCTCTAAATGTGGAGGTTTTTCAAAATAAGTAATACTAAAACAACATAATTTATCAACAACATTATTTTACAGTGTGCTTTAGGGGTATTATATATACAACCTATCAATGCATCAGTATTTGGACCATACAATACTACAATGCATGAAAACCAAATTCTACAAATGCATTCTGTTGATCTATCATTTTCCTTTCCAAAATACCGGTAGCAACTAGCAACACATTCACACTAGAGAGGTGTGGAAATTGAGGAAATGTTGATATATTTTAACGGACTATTTAGTTGGAAATGTTGTGCACTTTCGTAAACAAACCATTTGAAAAGGCATAGATAGGCCCGTTTGCCTTGTGATTTAAGGCTTAATTTACATTTTGACTTTTGTTTTTGTAATTGTTGAAAAAAAAAAAAGTAAAAAAAAAGATGTGGAACCAAATAAAGAAAAAATCTAAAACCACTAAAATCATACCTTAAATCACAAGGCAAATAGGATTATGATGTCTTATCATAGAAGACTATTATGGAAAAGGCACGACCTAAGGAAAAATGGTTTGTTCTCCATCGCAATTTAATGGTCTTCATCTCTCTCCCACTTTATCTTCAATTATTAAAAAAAAAAAACACACACACACACACACACACACAAACTCAAAATTACGAAATCAAAGTGTTAGGACCTTGTATTGATTAGGTTTTGATGTTGCAATCTTATTTAGTTTATTTCCCCTAAATCAAACTATTAGGACAGTTTGTAAAAAGAGGTTTGTCAATAGGTTGTCAAAAAACATGGAAATAGTTATCTCACAACGTACGGTTTAAATCAAGCTTCAAGGATATTAAACTTGCTACAAATAGTTAACTAGTGTTATCTGTTTCATCTCAAAGATACAGCTTAAACACTCACAAACAGCTAAGGCAAAGAAAACAATTGTTTTCAAACAGCTATGACAAAAGTATTGCAAGACACAAACAACTATCTTAAACAGCTAAGGCGAAGAAACAACTATGAATCTCAAACAACTAAGAGCCACGTCAGCACAAATCATTCCAGAAGAATCATTAATAATTAGGGACTCAATCATTGGAAAGAATATAGACGTACGTTATAGAACCTAAGAACAAAGACAGCCAGTGGACTAACAAGACAAGTGGACTACAAGTTGCAAAGCAAGTGGGCGGACATTCTGCAAGACATTTAGACAAGTTGGACATACAAGTTGCATCTAGTAGCCATTACTTAACAGCTAGATTCTAACGGAAAGTTTATCAAATTGCCTATAAAAGAAACAAAGACATTCTTCAACACACACATGTATGCAAGAGAAAGAGCAGTAATGGGTGATGCATAGATACCTTAGAAATATATAGTAGCAATACAAATAAACTAGAAAAACAAAAGCTACTATATTAAAGAGAAACAGTTTTAATTGTTTGTGAAAAAGAAGAAGCAGATATCAAGTTCTAAATTTACAACTATCGCAACTACAACATACAACTGCAGAGATCATCCAGCAAATATTAAAGAAACAATTTCATCATCATCACTACTTCACTAGTCAAAATGGGCTGGGATAGTCGGGCTAACCCGCCCCGCCACCTAAAATGGACGGGTTGGGCTGATGAAATATGAGCCCGTTAGGAAGCGGACCTAATGGGCTAGGACTGCGCGTGCTGCGGGCTGTGCAGGTTGGGTTGCGGGCTGGCCCGCCATTTTTTGATGCAATTTGAATACATCATGTGCACTTTATGGATTTGTTTATATTTGTAATAGGCTTAAATACCAATTTGGTCACTCTACTTTTATTCAAAATTCAATAAGCTCACTGTACTTTTTTTTTTTTCACACTTTGATCACTCTACTTGGTCAGTAGAATCAATAAACTCACTCAATCAATGAGCTTATTGATTGAAAAGTCCAAGTAGAGTGATTAAAGTGTGAAAAAATGAAGTAAAGTTAGCTTGTTGAATTTTTGCAAAAAGTAGAGTGACGAAATTGATATTTAAACCTTTGTAATACTTTCTCAAATGTTGAGGCTTGAGATGCACTTGATGTCTAACAGCTTAAGTCTTGGTGGTTTGATTTATGGTATTAAGTATAATATTATATGGTAAAATATGATATTAATTATATTATATGGTTAAAAAAAAAAGTCAATTTTGACGGGTCAGCCCACTTGACCGGTGGTCCAAGGGTGGGTTGGGCTGGACCAAGGTTTTCACGGCCCGTCAAACGCCCCTGGACCGCCTAATAGGCAATAGCGGGCTTTTTTGGCCTACAGACTAGTTCGTCCAACTGGCTGTTTTGACAGCTCTAATCATCATAGAAAAAAGTCTTGCAATTACAGTCAAGAATAGATAACTCTTTGAGAAACAGTTATCACTCACAAGAGCAAGGATAGAGAAGAGATCCACAACAAGGCTTCTATCAAACTATCTTGAGTCATTCCAAGGAAGGACAAACAACCTTTGTGTACTTTATAAACCATCCAAGTTGACCCCTTTAATTTACAAAAGATGTCATTTCACCACCTATTAAAAACAACTTTTGTGTACTTTATAAACCATCCAAGTTGACCCCTTTATTTACAAAAGATGTCATTTCACCACCTATTATTAAAAAAAATACATGACTTTTACACTAAAAACAACATTTTCATCAACAAAAAATTTGTACTATATTATAATTATGACCCCTCCCCCCACATTTAAACTAAATTTATTAGATACCAATATACTTCAATTGTTAACCCCCAAAAAAATCATGACCCCCTTTCAAGAACATGTTTCGCCACTTATTCTATCCTAGAGGCGATTCACTATTAACCTGTTTGCGCAGAATAACGGGGGCGAATCACGTCTCAAAAAAAACCATATAGAATCATTTATTTGATAGGATAAACAGAAGATTCAACAATAAACAACAAATGGACACATAAAAAATAAAAATAAAAACGGCCAAGAATCGATAAAAGGGGAAGCATTTTATATATAGCGCAACCTGTGTACTCGACACAACAACTTTAAACGGTACATCACACAATATTTCAACAACGGACTATTTTAACATCTTAAGTTCAAGAAAGATAAGGAAAAATTAATGGTGTCAACCAAAAAAACTAGTGTAGTCAAACGTGTGAATAAAGAGTCAATATAATTACATTTTCGAGAAAAACTTTTCTCACTCTATTCCAAAGAAGTAGTCTCTCTTTTCTCTATAATTTGTCCAAGAAAGTCTTATTTCAAAAATTTGACTTGTTAAATAAGACTACTTTTTTGGGAACGGAGAGAGAGTAACAAATAGTGAGTTTCTAGACAGTTCGTCTATAAAAAGAAATTACATGGACAATGCACAAAAGTTTTTACTGGAAAAGAAAATGATATAGAATCGTACTTTTCTAAACTTTGGATAAAATAATAAAGAATACTTATTTAGGTGAGCTCAAACTTACCAAGCAAATTAAGCAAACGAAACTATATATCGATCGTTGTTGACAAACTCCTTGAGAATTTAGGTGAGCTGAAAATCTCAAAGAGCTAGCTAGCTGAATCCGTATGTATATGCCTTAACTTTGCATCTGCAAAAGTTATGAACTCATTTTATGAATACTTAAGATCTAATTAGGCTGGTAGATCTTAGTCTTAATTTGGTCAATCATATAAAAAATAATATGTGGGCAAACAGCTAATCCAACTATTCTTGAAATTACTTAATCAAATTAATCACCCGGCCACTTGCTATATATTTGAAAGAGAATCTTGAACCTCTTCACTAAAAACAAACATTAAACCTCCCAATAAGCATATAATTAATATTAATACAACAATTAATTACTCCTCCAGTATTATATATGTTTAATTAATTTCTTCTCAAATTACTTAATCAATCAATCAACCACTTCGATTTATTAAACGAGTTAGTCAACTTAGTGATCCTCTCCATTACAGCTTCAGAACTGTTAGGAACCCCATTCGAAAAATTAACCCAGATATATGGACCGTCGTTAAATGAAAAACGATAGTTTCTTACTAACTTGAGTACGTACGTCGAATATACTTAAATTTGGACCAAGTGTAATCAACCATGTTGGATATTAAACCAACCCTAATCTAATTAGAATTATTATTTATTTAGGAGTTATTATTATTTATAACTTTGTGATCAAGTTCTATTGTGTCTAATGAGTTTGTCAAATAGAACTTTCCTATTAGGAATATGATTATTTATTTAGAACTATTGTTGAGTATTCCCATCGTTCGCGCACGCGGAGTGGAAGTACAAATACAACTTTTAATAACGAAAGCCCATACAACCAATCTATGAGACCTCACCAAGACGCTCAAATAGATTACAATAGGGGTGGGGATAACAATTTATCTGCCTTATGGGAATATTTCTAATACTATACTTTATAATCTCCAAATATCCGAAATCACCGCAAGGCTCAGATTTCCTTTCTTGACCAAGTCCACCGGAGTGACCCACGAAGAGAACACTACACAGTCCAAGGTAAAGAACCCAAACCCAGTTTCCGGCCACTATTCCGGCAGCCCACGACCCAACAATTCCGGCAACACCAAGTCACCACCGCGTCTCCCTCGACCATGCCACAAGCACCAGCTCACCTCACGTCCACAACCACCGGAGTTCACAACTTCAAGAAACCCACCAAATTGAAATCCCTCTCTCACACACAATCTCACACAGTACACACACAGTACACACAGTAAGGAGGAGAGAGTACACTGATTTTTCAATTTGCAAGGGAAGAGTGATAGAGCAAGCTTGTGTCGAACAATTAATCGGGCGTCGGAGCTTATTTGAAAGAAGAAAGAGCTGACCATTTAAAGAGGGGAGAGCTGCTGGGAGAATGCACCAGCCATGGGGGAATCACACCAGGTTGAGTGGGGGGAAAACAATGAGTTTGGTCAAAAGGGAAAAGGGAATGGCCAAAGGGGAAGACCAAGGGAGACTTCCGGTTTGTACAAGGGGCTGCTGGGCGGGCTACCAAGGAAATGGGCAATTGGGCTTGGCCGTGGAATGGGCTGCCCCATATGGGCCTCACAACATCCCAACAATCTCCACCTTGGAACAAGTGCTAGTTCTCACCACATGGACTCACAGGACTTTATAATAAATTGGGAAACATCATCGCCTTAAACCGAAATAGAACTTGTTCCAACACTAAGTAAAGAACAAATCACGGGACAGCATACACAAAGTATGCATGGAAATAACCAACTATCTTGCTCCACCGCACTGAGCAGGAACAAGATAGACACCACAGCAAACACTAAATAAGCAAGGATTTTAGCAATCTATCTTGCTCCACCGCACAAAGCAGGAACGAGATAGACACCACAACAAACACAAAGTATGCAAAGATTTTAGCAATCTATCTTGCTCCACCGCACAAAGCAGGAACGAGATAGACACCACAGCAAACACAAAGTATGCAAGGATTTTAGGGGGTAACAACAGCACACATACATCAATCAAATTTTAAAATATTTAAACAAGTTTGAAATTTTGTTACCGCCAAACATTTTAACTCTCAATAAAACTGAGCAATCAAAGCACATTTAACCCTAATCCTCTCATCACAAATAAACCCCTTTACAAGCAACCTAGCTTTAAATCTAACACAATCAGCCTCATTTTTAGGCACTAAATTTCAAGAATGGTTCATATGCAAAGAGTTAATATTATCCATTAACGCCTTTAACCAATCACTAGGATTTCTAGATTTTAAAGCTCCTTTGTAAATCTTAGGTTTATGAAAATTGTTAAGCACATAAAACACATATGAGGAAATGTGAAAATTGTTATCAAAACTAGACGGCCTCCTAACGGAAGGTATATGCCTACCCCTAGTAAGTTGATACTCACCCAAATCTTCAAATTTACGAATTTCATTCACATTTTTATCTTCCCCGTTTTGATCAATTTCTTTATTAACAATTTCAGAATTAGCATGCACAATTTCTTTCATTTGAGAAACCCAGACTTTTCGTGAAAAGTCATTAGCAATAGATAAAACATATCTATTACCACCTTGAGTGGGCCCACACAAAGAACCCCACATATCCGCATGTATCAATTCAAGAAATTTTTTGCTAGAGAATCTTTTTTGGGGGGAGGTGGAAAACTAACCCTATGATATTTGCAATTCGCACAAGTGTCACATAAAGGCACACAAGAAATCTCATCCTTACCAAAAATTCCATTTTTGTGTAATATTTCTAAGCCTTTACCACTTAAATGACCAAGTCTTTTATGACACAAATTTGTTATTTCATCCTTAACAACATTTGTTCGATTTTCAATAAAAGACACAGGCACAGCATTACAAACATACAAACTTTTTTGTTTTTCAGCTTTGAAAATTACCAAGTTTCCTTTTAAAATTTTCATCACATCCCTTCCCCATTTTTCCTCTAGCCCATTTTCTTCCAATGAAGCACACGAGATCAGATTGCTACACAAGTCAGGCACATGTCTAACATTTTCCAAAGTCAAAATATACCCAGAATCAAATTTCAAGCAAACATTGTCAATTCCAGCAATTTGACAATTTTTTCCATTAGCCAAGAAAACACTTCCAGTTTTCACTTCTTTATATGAAGAAAAAAGATTTTTAAATGGTGTCATGTGAAACGCACACGCAGAATCAATAAGCCACTCATTCATACACAAAGAAATAGAGTGCACAGAATTCACAAGTTTCCGTCACCATTATCTTCACTACAAAAGGCTAAATTATAATCATTTTGCTTATCATGATTCTGATTTTGACTTTTCTTTTTAGGGTTTGTGCAATCCCTTTTAAAATGCCCTGTTTCACCACAGTTATAGCAAATCCTACCTTGTTATTTCCACAATTCTTATTTTGGTTCTGACTTTGATTACCTTGCCCATTGTTCCTTTGAAGTTGTCTACCTTTTACCAAATTCACTTCCCCAGTATTCGATCCTCCCCTAGTGGTTCTTAACTCTAATTCTTTTGCTTTTAACCCATTAATCACCGTATCAAGTGTGATATCATCCCTACCATACTTAATCGCAGATTTAACGTCAGCATAAGAATCAAAAATTCTGTTTAAAAGCACTATCAGAGTATAGTCATCGATATGTTTATCACCGCTTTGTTTAATATCTGGAACCAACTAAGTGAATATATCAATATTATCATCCATGTCTTTATTAAGGTCTAGCTTAAATCTAAAGAATTTTTCCAAGAGATATAACCTGTTAGGAAGAGATTTTTCATAAAAAAGTTCTTCTAACTTATCCCACATTTCTTTAGCCGATTCAAGTTTACCAACCTTTCTAAGCACAGAATCACTAAGGTTCAAATAATCGAAGAGTAAGTAAACTCATCCATTTCAACCCTAATCTCTTCTATATCAGATTCCGCGAAATTTAACGTCACAGCTTTGAAAATCTTTTCTTTAATTAAAATCCCTTTCGTTTTTTTGTTGCCAAATAGAAAAGTCCGATTTTTCATTAAAAGGTTCCAAATTATAAGACGATGAGCTAACCATTTTTTAAGACAACACGAAACAAAATAGTAATCAAAAAATAATTCCACCAAAATATTCACCAACAAATCCAAACCAAAAATAAAGCATGCACAACGGAATAGCAATATCAAGCAAGAAATTAAAACTCAACACCAAATTTCAGCGAAAGAAATTAAGGAGTTTTAGAAAATGCTCACCCAGAAATCCTTGACTAGGATTTCTAATTTTTGATTGGATTTGAAAGAACCACCGTACCGTACGCGAAGTCAACCCGAAGCTCTGATACCATTGTTGAGTATTCCCGTCGTTCGCGCACGCAGAGTGGAAGTACAAATACAACTTTTAATAACAAAAGCCTGTACAACCAATCTATGAGACCTCACTAAGATGCTCAAATAGATTACAATAGGGGTGGGGATAACAATTTATCTAACCTATGGAAATATTTCTAATACTATACATTATAATCTCCAAGTATCCGAAATCACCGCAAGGCTCAGATTTCCTTTCTCGACCAAGTCCATCGGAGTGACCCACGAAGAGAACACTACACAGTCCAAGGTGAAGAACCCAAACCCAGTTTCCGGTCACTATTCCGGCAGTCCATGACCCAACAATTTCGGCAACACCAAGTCACCACCGCGTCTCCCTCGACCACGCCACAAGCACCAGCTCACCTCACGTCCACAACCACCGGAGTTCACAACTCCAAGAAACCCACTAAACTGAAATCCCTCTCTCACACACAATCTCACACAGTACACACAGTGAGGAGCAGAGAGTACACTGATTTTTCTGTTTGCAAGGGAAGAGTGATAGAGCAAGCTTGCGTCGAACAATTAATCGAGCGTCGGAGCTTATTTAAGAGAAGAGAGAGCTGGCCATTTAAAGGGGGGAGAGCTGCTGGGAGAACGCACCAGCCATGGGGGAATCGCACCAGGTTGAGTAGGGGGAAAACAAGGAGTTTGGTCAAAGGGGAAAAGGGAATGGCCAAAGGGGAAGAACAAGGGAGACTTCCGGTTTGTGCAAGGGGCTGCTGGGCGGGCTACCAAGGGAATAGGCAATTGGGCTTGGCCGTGGAATGGGCTACCCCCTGTGGGCCTCACAACATCCCAACAACTATTATAGATAGATGAATTGAGAAACCTTATTGTAAGAAGAAGATAAATAGAGAGATATTTATTGTTTGAGAGAGAGTTGGCCGGCCTTACAAGTGCTCTAAGGATGTTGTAAGCCTACATGGTGATTGTGTGACTATATGAGTTTTTAATACATATTGATAGTTAAAAATATTATCCTCCTCCTTCACCAATTATAATTATTGTTGGGTTATTGATTTGGTTATTGGCTATTGTTATTTCGCTGTGTAATTATTGGGTGTTAGGAATTATCTATTCTTACACGTTGGTATTGATATCGAAGCTTATTAATTAATCAGAGCAATTAAATTTTTAGTTGCTAACATTTGATATCAGAGCTAATAATGAATTAGGCAATTTCATATTGCTTACATTTGGTACAGAACTTGAGACTCGATCCTGGTTGGTTGTGTTGAAAATATTGTTATTCAAAATTATGATTTTAAAGTATTTGGTGAACACCCATTGAACAAGGAGTCAACAAAGTGTTGGCGCAAATTTGTTTGATAAGGAGTCTACGAAGAATTTGTCAAGGATAGTTGGAGTGTGATTTTTGCAAGGAGAAGAGGTTACAATCAAAGATGAGTTAATTAATTATTTGTTTGATTAAAAAGATGCGGTTTCACAAGTTAGTTATTTCTAATTATGATTCTTGGATCATCAATATTAGTAATTATCTTAAGAATTGCTACTTGTAGTATGATGTATTTGAGCAATTTGATAATCCGGAGTCAAAGACACTTTTAATAGCAAAAGACCTTCGTATTTAGTGAATTTTATAAAATTCAGTACATGAAGAAATTTGGGGGTTGTTGCGTTTGAGAAGTGCGGAATCTTTAAAAGTAGTTTGGGGAAAACTTGAACATACTTTCAAAAATTATGAGGAGTGGAAACTTGAACGTGATTTTAAATATCGTGGATATTCGGTTGTTCCTACTGGATATTTGGTAACAAATTATTCCGATGATAGATTTATGTTTGAGGAACAGAGAAAACATGTGAAGAAAATAAATGAATTGATAGGAATTTTGAGGAAGATGGATGAGGAAAAAAAAAGTAAAGAAAGAGAAAAAGAAGTGTTACATGAAAAGAAGTGGCCCAAAGGAGGAAAGATCTACCGAGGATTTAAGTATGAATCTTAATTCAGTTGAAATTGATAGTTTATGTCTTTGAGGAGCATTTGAAAAAGAAAATAGTCATGAAAAAGAAGTTAAGTATGTTGAGACAAAATTGGTATTGAAGAAAATTTAAATTTATTGGACTTTGTATTTGGTGATATGGGAGATGCTAAAGAATTATTTCCTCAAGCAATTGGTGTTGAGAAAGTTTTAGTTGAAGATGATAAATTGGGTGAGAAAATTTGCATCAATATGTTAGATGATAGAATGAATGAGGAGAATATGAAATTTGAGAATGTGTTTGATATTTGCTCAAGATTTTGAGTTTATTAATTCGAATGTTGTTGATAAATATGTTGAGAAGATTGAAAACTCTACTCCCATGCATTGATTTTTTCGGTATTGAAAAATTTCTTATTCCTAATTCAAGTGCTATCAAAGTTGA
The DNA here is from genome assembly GCA_016624345.1 of Platycodon grandiflorus. Classification (NCBI taxonomy): domain Eukaryota; kingdom Viridiplantae; phylum Streptophyta; class Magnoliopsida; order Asterales; family Campanulaceae; genus Platycodon; species Platycodon grandiflorus. The sequence continues at coordinate 1,149,031 of JACONP010000362.1, forward strand.
GTTGTTGTAGTATTGTTTTGATTATTCAATTAATGAGTTTCAAAATTCAATGGGCAAAAAAGAGCTGTATTTTATTCAAGAGGATAACGAAGATTACATGAAATTCAATGAATTCTCAAGATCATGCTATAGTGGAAAATATGGATTGGACAATTGTTTTATTGAGTTTGAAGATGAATGGATGAATATGGAAGATTATTTTGACAATGAAGAACAAGCCAAAACGTTATATGCCAAGTATAAAGTTCGTCCTCAATCACGAGTGAAGATGAAGATTGTAGATCAAATAATAGTGTACAAGTTGTTGAGAGCTGCAGAGATCGCGTTGGAGATTGTTGCTCGAGATGACGATGAACCAGATACTCCTACGAGCTTGGTTTAAGGGAGGCAATGTTTGATATTAAACCAAGCCTAATCCAATTAGGATTATTATTTATTTAGGAGTTATTATTATTTATTACTTTGTGATCAAGTTCTATTGTGTCTTCTAATTAATTTATAAATGAGTTTGTCAAATAGGATTTTCCTATTAGGATTATGATCTATTTAGAGCTATTATCTCCTATCTCCTATACTATAAAAGTGTGAGATGTTTCTTACAAATTAATAGATGGACAAAATTAGCCCTATGCCTAATAAACCACCCACCATTTAATTAAGGACAAAATAAGTAAATTTATCATGATAAAAAATAATGTTTGGACAAAAATAACCATAAATTTAATAAATCACTCACCATTAATTAAGGTCAAACAAGTAAATTTGTAATGTGCTAATCAATATCATGAAGTGTTAAATAATAATTTGGTCCCTCCTCTTATACCTAACTTTAAGTTAGGTCCTACATTTTGAATTTTATTCATTTTGTCTCATATGTCAAATTTTTTTTTTTTTTTTTTTTGTGAAATTCTCCCCTCCTGTCATTACCGTTTACAAATGTTATCCAATATTTTTAAATGTGACAAAAATACTCTTACTAAGTTATCCAATACCGTTTACTAAGTTTTATTAGAATCTAAAAAATAATATGATTTTACATTTTTAAATATGTTTGGGCACACATTATTAGAAGTATATGAAAATAAGAATAATAATAAATTTATTGATGAGTGTCGAGATATTTATCAAATCGGCAACATGTTTTGTAATTACCAGTGAATAAGCTAAGATAAATGTGTTAAGAAAATGTGTTATAATTTCAACAAGATGAAGAAAAATGGAGAACTCAGTTAATGAATTTGTACGTTTTGTTAGAGAAGAAAGTCAAAATATTCGTTTACTCCTTTGAATTTTCGGACTACTACAAACGACCTTAAAGACTATCATATTGGTCCCTAAGTTATAGATCGTATTAACAAATCCCTATTTAGTTAACTAAGTAACTTTTTTTAGGATTTTCACTATCCGTTAAGTTGTAGAAATTTCGAATAGGCTCTCCTACGTTCAGAAATGTATAGACAATCTTATGTTACATAATAACGTTAAAGTAAATATATATGCTATATTTGGCAATTTTATTTTGTAATATAGAAATAAAACCTTTTAAAAATAAATAGAAAAATGTGTTATTAATATTTTATTCAAATTAACCATTACTATGAATATCTACATACTTTTCTAAATTGTAAAATAAATTATCCCAAAAGAAATAGAGTTAAAATTTAATGAGCAATGTCTTTTTATTTTGAATGTGTTCACTCTTATCAGTATGTCAATTGAAAACAAGCATTCAAAAATCTCTCAATCAAACCATTATTTTCACTTCCTAATACTGAGTCACAAATTCTAAAAACGACATGAGCAAAGTCTCCAACAACAATGAGAGTACACATTTTTCACTGCAAGTTAGTTTATCGACTTGTAGACACCGTACAAGTTAACTCAAAATCTTTTAATGCACGAGAACAGTCTTAAGTAATCATATAAAACTGGCATTTGAGAAGAACATATCAACGACTTTCTTCCCAATCTTCCTTGAAAAATGAAATAACTCCATAGTTCTCCCTCCGTCCCTAAATTATTGTCTTGTTTGACATGACACACGGATTAAGAAAAAATAATTGACTTGATTATTAATATTGGTATAGTGTGTAGTTTTCTTTAATGCACATGTGCATGTGGCCCATAGTTAAAGTAGGAAGAAAAAGTAAGGGTAAAATAGTAAAAGTATTATCCTAAAAAGGAAACTTTCAAACAAGACAATTATTTGGGGATAGACAAAAAAGGAAAGCACAAAAATTACGTAGGGACGGAGGGAGTATTAATTATTTATCAAGTTAGAAGATATCGTTCAACCATAAAAATGTCAAAATATGATTTTACCCTGATGTATCCACCAAATCTCACTATGCACCCCAACCTATAAAGTGTCCAACTTTAATACACGTTGTTGCCATCTGTCCCAATTAGCCCCTTGACCTTATGGGCGTTAGAAATAGTAACAAAATTTGACATGTGCATGTCGCATGAGGGCTATGTTAGTCATTTGGATCAAGGTGCAAAGTGAAATCTAAGGCTAATTCAATTTGATCTATTTTAGTATTTATATTATTATAAAACTATATTTTTATTTTTATTTCATTACAAAAATTCTTCTTCTCTCTTCATTTCTAGCTAAGTCATATTCTACCACCACTATCAAAATCACCGCCACCAACCACAAATAAATGGGCGCCACACCCTAAATCCATCTGAATATTTTACTCCTTTTCATAACAGGGTTCCAAACCCCTAGCCTCTTTTGGTCTTCACTTGCTTACACCTTTTCATAGGACTCGATTTCGTTAGATGAGAAAATCATTTTATTCCCCTCCCAAAGCTATCAACTTTCTTTTCTTCTACCGCAACTCTCCTTTGATTGAAAGAGATTGTCACTTACTGAAATCCTTTCAAGTATTCTCATCCCAAAATTAAATTCTCTCATTGCTTAGCGATCTGACACCGAAGGAGGAAAGCGACTAAGAAGAGAGAAACGTTCGAAGAAAGAAGTGTGACCGAACAAAAGTTAAAGAGATTATATTTCTCCATTGAGCAAGGCAAGGTAAGCGCATTTCTTGGTGGTAGTGATGGCTGTGGCGACGATGGCTGTGATGGTGGTGGTGGTTAGGGGTGGTGGTCATGGTGATTGTAAGGATGATAGTGATGGTTTAAGTCAAATACGGTATTGTTAGATCTCCAAATTTTCAAATCTTCATATGAGTTTGGGTTTAAACCTTCAAATTTTAAGATTCAAATAATTGAATTTGGCTTTATAATAATGAAATTTAATGTTGTGGTGGTGGTGTGTCTATAAATGATGAATTTTTTGTATGTGTTAATTCGAAGGAAGGAGTAAGGAATAAGAAAAAAATTAATAAAATCAAATCAAAAATTAATTTTTTTGTTAATGTTGAAATTTGAGGTGGTAGAGGTGGTGATGCTGATGGTAGTGGTGGTAATGGTAGTGTGTCTACGAATGATGAGGTTGATGAAAGAAAGTGAAGGATAATAAAGAAATTAAATAAAATGTATATTTTATTTTAGGGAGTATTGCATTCTTTTAACTTTAAAAATATATATGAGACAAATTTTAATTATTTTTGAATTACTGAAACAGTTATTTATTATTTTTAATTAAAAACTTATCTTAAATATCAAATGGTTAACTAAATGATAAAATTATAACCAAATCTCAATTTACACCCCAAACAAAATGAACAAACTAATCCTCATGTGACATTCACATGTCATTCCCTCCTACTATTTTTAACACACATGGACGGGAGGGGGCAAAATGAGAATCAAAATTGGGTGTAAAAGTGAGACACTTTGTAGGTTGGGATGCAAAGTGAGATTTAGTGGATATTTTCGAGAGCTAATCGTATTTTGATCCCATAAAAATTAGGCCATAATACCAATTTTCTCCCAAGTTATTCACCAAATCTCACCTTAATTTCTTATAATTAAAACTAAGCCAATAAAAAAATTAGCGCCCCCCAATGTAATCACCAAATCCCACTTTCCACCCTAGATTAAAAAATGTGTCAATGTCATACATCATGTTACATTTTGTCCCATTCTGCCCCCAGTGCAACGGACGTTACACATTTGACGTTAAGTTGACATGTGATGATCATTTTGGTCATTTTTATAGCCAATCTTACTGTACACTAGCGGGGTCTGTCTTCTCCGGCGATGATAGTGCTCCTCCTCTCGGCTGTCCTCGAACTCGGAAACAATCGGTGAGTTTTTCCCAATGTCAACCTAGCCAATTAAAATCATTAGATTCATTACCATCTCTCCAGCAAGATTGATTAGATATGGCGAGAAGACTCCAAGAAAGATTTAAGAAAAATTGCCAATGGTCTCAAGGGCTTCGTTGACCATTTTGGACTCCGACATTAGGACTTGTACAATTTTCTTCCTTTCAATTTGATTTCGTTCGAAACCCATCAAGATCTAATATCCATTTCGCTTAATTTGAATTCAAGGTTTTCCAAGGTTTGGTGTTTGGATTGGGTTCCAAAAACTTATTAGAATCATTTTTTTGATCTCTAAAGCACTCTAATGTCATAAATTTTGACAAAGCTATTTTAGAGTTTGAAATCAACCCAGATGAGGTAACGACGGTAGTGGTGGTGACGTTGGTGGTGAGATCGAGGTATACTTGGGGGTTCCTCATCCAACTTAGATTTGCATTACTGGTTGAAAGGAAGATAGACGATTTCAAAGATGGCATCGAGATGTGTACGTGTGTACATGTGTGTGTGTGTGAGAGAGAGAGAGAGAGAGAGAGAGAGAGAGAGAGAGAGAGAGAGTAAGTATGATTTCGTTGATCTTGACGCCGACGTTGGGTTTCTAGGTGACTTTGTTTCGGTGCACTCAGGTGACTTTGTTTTGGTGCCCAGGAAGAAGAAGACAATTAAAACCAGACATGAGGAAAGATTAAAAAGAAAAAAATTGGCCAAAATACAAAAAACCCCCAAAGTATACACCCAATCCCAAAGTCCCCCCAACCTAAGGTTTGCTCCATAACCCCATTTGATGTTACCAATTTTCCCAGTTAACCCCCTGGCATCCACAACGTTAGAAAATTAACGTTTTTGCATCACGTTCCTTGCACGAGGGGGGCGATTGGGTCTTTTACCATATATGTAAAACAAACACTAATTAAAGGGTGCAAAGTGTCAAAGTACCAAAAATAAAAACGATTAAAGCTTTCACCATTTGTAAATTAGGTTTCTCTTTTTTCCTCAATCTGTAAATTAGGGTTATTAAATTAGGGGTTTCTTTCTTCCTCATCTGTAAATTAGGGTTTTGTTCTAAAAAATTCCCAAATTTTCAAAGCTTTCACCGTTTTTCTGCCCTAAATCGTAATCCTAATGGGAAGACACTACCACCACTACGACAACATTGGACAACAACGGTTGCACTGGTTATGATCATAAAATGACAATTCGGAGCTAGACCAATGACACTGTTGTTTTCTTTCCAATCCACAATTCTATCTCTCTAGCCGACCCATTACCTAGATTTGGATTCTTGAAAGCCTGGCGAATAGATCGGAGGAGAGAGAGAAAGGCCATGAGAGTGAAGAGAGAAAAAATTGGACAATTCAGGGATAAGAATAGAGAGAGAGGTAGACTTTGGTGGCGAGAAGAGATAGATGGGTGTGACCGGAGTCCATTGCGGCGGCAATCAGAAAAACGAGAGAGGATATAGAGAGATTCTTCGCCGATAACTCATCGGAGAGGTTTTCGATTTTGATTTGATCGTTCTTGTTGAGAGTGTAGTCAAGGAGGGATTGGAGGGCTAATAGAGATTGTTTTGAAATGGGGGGTTGGGATTGGTTGTTGAAAAGGGTTTGGTTGGTTTCGAGCTCGGAGACTATTTGGTTTATGGCTTCCTCCATCGCCATTGATGGAGCTTGGAGGTCAATTGTGCAAATCGGGTAGAAGAGAGAGAAAAGTACGGGTGGAAATGAGAAAATAAGTATTTTTATTTTTTAAAATTACACTTTGACCCCCTTTATTTAGTGTTGTTCTGTTTATTAAGTGGAAATGACCTAATTGCCTCCACACATGCAAGACATAGATGAAAAACGTTAACTTTCTAACGGTCATCACGGCCAGGGGGACTAACTGAGAAAATTGGCAACATCAGATGGGGTTAAGGAGCAAACCTTAGGTTGGGGGGACTTTGGGATTTGGTGTATACTTTGGGGGGTTTTCGTATTTTTGCCAAAAAAATATGACATAACTTTGATTAAAGGAGAAAGAAAGGGAAAAAAAAATGAAAAAGTGAAATAGAAAATTATAGGCACAAATTCTAATTTGTTTTTCCATTATTTAAAACTTTTTTTTTTCATTTGAAATGAAAGAAAAAGAGTTTTATTTAAAAAATAATGCACCAAATCACTTTGTACCCTGATCCAAATGTTCAAAATGCCCCTCACATGACTCTCAGGTGTCAAACTTAACGTCAAATTTGTAATATCCGTCACACATAGGGGCAAATTTGGGCAAAGTATGACAAAATGTTAAATGCTATATGACTTTGACATAAATTTCGATATGGGGTGCAAAGTGGGATTTGGTGGTTACATTGGGGGCTAATTTTCATTTGGCCTTAAAACTAAAAAGAGCCACAAATTAAAGTGTGTAATGTGGTACAAATTGAAAAGGTATCCAAGTGGGAAAAAAAAAAAAAGGGCACCTGGTGCAAATGAAATTTCATTAATTTAATATCAGTGGGAAATTTAAACACACACACACACACACACACACACACATATATATATATATATATAATTTCATTATTTCTCGTGTGTTATATGCTTTAAAGTCTCGTAAAAGACAATTTTAGAAATATATGTAGTTTTTTTTTTCTCGTATATAAGAACTTTATTGTATTGATTTTTCATTTTTTTAGGATGGTTATTAACTAATTTTGATTACATAAAAAATAAGTATCATAGTTTTAATAAAAATAAATTAAATACTCATAGGATACAAATATTTTTTTGGGAACAAAAAATAAGCGAGCCAACGTATGATTTCTTAAAAAAAAAAACTAACTAAAAAAAAGAGATACAAAAATAATCAATGAAAAAGACAAAGGTGTAGGATAAGTTGTTATACAATGAGAAAATATATATTCAAAATGAAAGAAAAACAAAGTATTAAAAAATAGCTAAACACACAACAACATAGTTTAGACCAAAATACGAAAACCCCCCCAAAGTATACACCAAATCCCAAAGTCCCCCCTAACCTACAATTTGCCCCATAGTCATACTTGACGTTGCCATATTTCTCAGTTTGCCCCATGGCCGTGACGGGCGTTAGAAAAGTAACAGGAATCAATCACGTGCCTTGCACGAGGGAGGGCAGTTAGGTCTTTTTGTTATATATACAGAACACTAACTAAAGGGGGTCAAAGTGTCGAAAGAATTACTTATTTGCTTAAATTAAACCCTAATTTCCCTTCTTCCATCTGCACTCTGACAACCATGACTTCTCAATCATCCTCTTCAGCGGCAAACACTCTATGATCTTCTCCACCCAAAGTTGTTCAAAATGAAACGACATCCGAAGCCAGTCCACCTAGCCAAGTGACCCCTGTTGTTCCTTCGTCATTAATGCGGTGGCCCCAAGCAATGAAGACCCTGTTCCAATGTCTCAAATCCTTCTAAGAGAAGCGGGCAATGCAATCGATGTTGAAGAAGGCCCCAGTGCGAAAGAGATTGGCAAAAAATTCGGCCAATCGGAGACCCCCTTGCAAAACGTTCCAAACAACTTCGAGGGTTTTGCCCAGTGCAAAAGGATTTAGTAATCTTACTGGTTATTTGAGTGGATTTCTTGGTTTGATTTCATGAATTAGAATTACATTTGTTTTCTAAATTATTGATTACTTGGTCTATGGGCTGTGATCTGTTTCTGAATTGTCTTATGTCTTGTAGATTGCATATCTATAAATGGGTGTAGACATGGAGCTGGAATTTGATAAGTATTGTGTAATCGATAGAAGTCCTAAAACCATTCTTCTATCTCCTCGGCATTCAAAAGAAGAAAAAGGAAAGGTAAAAGGGAAATTCAGATGTAGAAATGAGGAATTGAGTGTTAACAAGGATTTCACTGAGTTTAGTTTTCATCGGTATCGTATAGTGCTTCCTGTCGAACTGTTCTATCAAGGTTGGAAAGTAATGAAGTGCAAAGGAGGGGTTCAATATACCAGAGCTCGAATGAAATAAGAAAGTCGACAAAGAAGATTGAAGGTACTGAAGGGAGGAAAAAAATTGAACACCCGCGAAGCAGTGCTACTGTTTTTTCGTTTGAAATTATCGATTCATTGTGCAGTTTAGATGAGGATAGCTTAGAATCGAGTTCATCTGTTAGCAAACCACCCTGACAAGATTTGTTAGATCTCTCCTTCAGTCCTTTTAAAGAAAGATTTGACACTTTGAGTCTTTGAACCCCTTTATTTAGTGTTGTTCTGTATATATGAGGAAATGACCTAATTGCCCCTGCCACGTGCAAGACACATGATGATAATCGTTAACTTTCTAACGGTCATTATGGCTAGGGGCTAACTGGGAAAATTGGCAACATCAGATTGGGTTATGGGTCAAATCGTAGGCTGGGGAGACTTTCGGATTTAGTGTATACTTTGGGGGATTTTTCGTATTTTGGCCCAAAATTTATAAGTTTAATAACACTGTAAAAGATAAAAACACAAAAAGAACTCAGCAATTAAAAGTAAACAAAAATATGAAGCAACTAACAAAACACTTTAAGAAAATTATTAACAACACGTGCAACGCACGTGCACTTAACTAGTAATTTATAAATAGATGAATTGAGAAGCCTTGTTGTAAGAAGAAGATAAATAGTAAAGAGAGAGAGAGAGAGAGAGATTTATTGTTTGAAAGAGAGTTGGCCCGGCCTTACAAGTGCTCTAAGGGTGCTGTGAGCCTACATAGTGATTGTGCGAGTATATGAGTCTTTAATACAAAAAAAAAATAAAAAAATATTGATAGTTAAAAGTATTATCCTTCTCCTCCTCCATATTATAATTATTGTTGGGTAATTGATTTGGTTTTGGTTATTATTATTCCGCTATTTGATTGTTGGGTGTTAGGAATTATCTATTCATACACGTTGGTATTGGTATCAGAACTTGTTAATTAATCGGAGCAATTAAATTTTTAGTTGTTAACATTCGATATCAGAGCTAATAATTAATTAGGTAATTTCATATTGCTTACAAACCACAAGTAGTTTTTGAATAATATGTGTGTTTTTGTAAGTGGGTAAGTATTAAGGCACTAGTCTCTGAAAGGGGTTATTTTTTAACGTGCAAACGAGTTCTATGTGTCTAAGCTGAGGAGAAATCATGTGGGGTTATACCTTGAGGCGTTCCTTTGATTGTGACGTAAGTGGTGTTTCCATGTTCTATTTGGGTTTTTTTTTTAGTTTCCTATGGTATCCCAGGCGCTCAAAACTAATTCCCGAGCAGGGGTAGGATTAAAGTATCCATTTTTTAATTTCTTTAAGGTTATGTTTGGCTACTCAATGCCAAGTTTTAGAATTGAAATTGGAAGAACAATTCCAATTTCAATACCATGATTTGGAATTAAACATCCAAACCTAGCCTAAAGGGAAAATTGGGATGAGATGTCATTTCTGTAAAGCTGTTTTGGTTGAGAGTTATATTTGATACCAGCAGCGGTACCAAGTAATGTTCAACCAATTTGGTCAGGAATCTATGGTTTTTCTCAAGTTTTAGTCTATGGACTTGCCGACTTAGCAGCAATTATTATTTTTAGCGTACAATAGATTTTTCCTTGTTCTTTTTTGTAGTTATGCCACCCCTATCAAAGTAAAGTTATACCCATTCGCTAATGCTTGAGCAAACACAAGGGCTGCATTCTGCAACGTGCTTTCAGTGATCCAAGAAATGAAGAAATTAATGATGTTGCTTGCGTTAACAAAGTGCTGTGCTGAACAGATGAATTTGATTAGTGCTTTAATTGAGAATTGTGCTGGTTGACGACGTCATCTAGAACCCCTTGTTGGAAAGACAAGCTATAAGCTTGATTCATACAGACTTAGCCACAAGAAAGTTGCTTACACGATCCGTCTCTTCATGACATCTGACACAACAAAGAAAGAGAAGTATCCATCAAAGACACCGTCTTTCTGGGCTGCTATTAGCTATTACTTCCAAGGTCGAAAACAGATAAGCAGAACATTGTAGCTGCAATGTTCAACGAGAGACTCTTGAAGGAGACGTTTGGGGAAACAAAGCTGAAGGATATGTTTGAGAAATCATTTACCAGCCCAAAGAAGCAAATATAACAGAAGTTTCAATTTAAGTTCCCACTGATAGTCAATCACACCGTAGGAAAGTGATTCAAATGATTACAGCGCAAGACTTCAAAAGATTCTGTAAACTATTTAGCTGGTATTTTTATCTAATTTACAACTTTGCTAATTTTAATTCCTTTACATTTTGTTACATCATCTTCTTTTCAGTTAAAACCAAGATTATCTAATGGCAGAAATTTGATATCTTTGTTAACTGTAGGTGGGGTGCTCATGTTATATGTTGCCTCAGAAATGATTCAAAATAGGGTGCGTTATCTATTAAGCATTTTCATCTTCCAGCAGTTGACGCACAGGTCTTCTGTCATTCACAATGCTAACCCTTACTATCTCCTATCTCCTATCTCCTATATCTCCTATCTCCTATACTATAAAAGTGTGAGATGTTTCTTACAAATTAATAGATGGACAAAATTAGCCCTATGCCTAATAAACCATCCACCATTTAATCTCCTATACTATAAAAGTGTGAGATGTTTCTTACAAATTAATAGATGGACAAAATTAGCCCTATGCCTAATAAACCATCCACCATTTAATTAAGGGCAAAACAAGTAAATTTATCATGATAAAAAATAATGTTTGGACAAAAATAACCATACATTTAATAAATCACTCACCATTAATTAAGGTCAAACAAGTAAATTTGTAATGGGCTATTTAATATCATGAAGTTTTAAATAATAATTTGGTCCCTCCTCTTATACCTAACTTTAAGTTAGGTCCTACATTTTGAATTTTATTCATTTTGTCTCATATGTCAATTTTTTTTTGTGAAATTCTCCCCTCCTGTCATTACCGTTTACAAATGTTATCCAATATTTTTAAATGTGACAAAAATACCCTTATTAAGTTATCCAATACCGTTTACTAAGTTTTATTAGAATCTAAAAAATAATATGATTTTACATTTTTAAATATGTTTGGGCACACATTATTAGAAGTATATGAAAATAAGTATAATAATAGATTTATTGATGAGTGTCGAGATATTTATCAAATCGGCAACATGTTTTGTAATTACCAGTGAATAAGCTAATTAGAGAAATGTGTTAAGAAAATGTGTTATAATTTCAAGAAGATGAAAAATGGAGAACTCAGTTAATGAATTTGTACGTTTTGTTAGAGAAGAAAGTCAAAATATTCAGTTTACTCCTTTGAATTTTCGGACTACTACAAACAGCCTTAAAGACTATCATATTGGTCCCTAAGTTATAGATTGTATTAACAAATCCCTATTTAGTTAACTAAGTAACTTTTTTTAGGATTTTCACTATCCGTTAAGTTGTAGAAATTTCGAATAGGCTCTCCTACGTTCAGAAATGTATAGACAATCTTATGTTACATAATAACGTTAAAGTAAATATATATGCTATATTTGGCAATTTTATTTTGTAATATAGAAATAAAACCTTTTAAAAATAAATAGAAAAATGTGTTATTAATATTTTATTCAAATTAACCATTACTATGAATATCTACATACTTTTCTAAATTGTAAAATAAATTATCCCAAAAGAAATAGAGTTAAAATTTAATGAGCAATGTCTTTTTATTTTGAATGTGTTCACTCTTATCAGTATGTCAATTGAAAACAAGCATTCAAAAATCTCTCAATCAAACTATTATTTTCACTTCCTAACACTGAGTCACAAATTCTAAAAACGACATGAGCAAAGTCTCCAACAACAATGAGAGTACGCATTTTTCACTGCAAGTTAGTTTATCGACTTGTAGACACCGTACAAGTTAACTCAAAATCTTTTAATGCACGAGAACTGTCTTAAGTAATCATATAAAACTGGCATTTGAGAAGAACATATCAACGACTTTCTTCCCAATCTTCTTTGAAAAATGAAATAACTCCATAGTTCTCCCTCCATCCCTAAATTATTGTCTTGTTTGACATGACACATGGATTAAGAAAAAATAATTGACTTGATTATTAATATTGGTATAGTGTGTGGTTTTCTTTAATGCACATGTGCATGTGGCCCATAGTTAAAGTAGGAAGAAAAAGTAAGGGTAAAATAGTAAAAGTATTATCCTAAAAAGGAAACTTTCAAACAAGACAATTATTTGGGGACAGACAAAAAAGGAAAGCACAAAAATTATGTAGGGACGGAGGGAGTATTAATTATTTGTCAAGTTAGAAGATATTGTTCAACCATAAAAATGTCAAAATATGATTTTCATCCTGATGTATCCACCAAATTCTACTATGCACCCCAACCTATGAAGTGTCCAACTTTAATACACGTTGTTGCCATCTGTCCCAATTAGCCCCTTGACCTTATGGGGGTTAGAAATAGTAACGAAATTTGACATGTGCATGTCGCATGAGGGCTATGTTAGTCATTTGGATCAAGGTGCAAAGTGAAATCTAAGGCTAATTCAATTTGATCTATTTTAGTATTTATATTATCATAAAACTATATTTTTATTTTTATTTCATTACAAAAATTCTTCTTCTCTCTTCATTTCTAGCTAAGTCATATTCTACCACCACTATCAAAATCACCGCCACCAACCACAAATAAATGGGCGTCACACCCTAAATCCATCTGAATATTTTACTCCTTTCCATAACAGGGTTCCAAACCCCTAGCCTCTTTTGGTCTTTACTTGCTTACACCTTTTCATAGGACCCGATTTTGTTAGATGAGAAAATCATTTTATTCCCCTCCCAAAGCTATCAACTTTCTTTTCTTCTACCGCAACTCTCCTTTGATTGAAAGAGATTGTCACTTACTGAAATCCTTTCAAGTATTCTCATCCCAAAATTAAATTCTCTCATTGCTTAGCGATCTGACACCGAAGGAGGAAAGCGACTAAGAAGAGAGAGACGTTCGAAGAAAGAAGTGTGACCGAACAAAAGCTAAAGAGATTATATTTCTCCATTTGAGCAAGGCAAGATAAGCGCATTTCTTGGTGGTGGTGATGGCTGTGGCGGCGATGGCTGGGATGGTGGTGGTGGTTAGGGGTGGTGGTCGTGGTGATTGTAAGGATGATAGTGGTGGTTTAAGTCAAATACGGTATTGTTAGATCTCCAAATTTTCAAATCTTCATATGGGTTTGGGTTTAAACCTTCAAATTTTAAGATTCAAATAATTGAATTTGGCTTTATAATAATGAAATTTAATGTTGTGTTAGTGGTGTGTCTATAAATGATGGATTTTTTGTATGGGTTAATTCGAAGGAAGGAGTAAGGAATAAGAAAAAAATTAATAAAATCAAATCAAAAATTAATTTTTTTGTTAATGTTAAAATTTGAGGTGGTAGAGGTGGTGATGCTGATGGTAGTGGTGGTAATGGTGGTGGGTCTACGAATAATGAGGTTGATGAAAGAAAGTGAAGGATAAGAAAAGAAATTAAATAAAATGTATATTTTATTTTAGGGAGTATTGCATTCTTTTAACTTTAAAAATAAATATGAGAAAAATTTTAATTATTTTTGAATTACTGAAATAGTTATTTATTATTTTTAATTAAAAACTTATCTTAAATATCAAATGGTTAACTAAATGATAAAATTATAACCAAATCTCACTTTACACCCCAAACAAAATGAACAAACTAATCCTCATGTGACATTCACGGGTCATTCCCTCCTACTATTTTTAACACACATGGACGGGAGGGGGCAAAATGAGAATCAAAATTGGATGTAAAAGTGAGACACTTTGTAGGTTGGGATGCAAGGTGAGATTTAGTGGATATTTTCGAGAGCTAATCGTATTTTGACCCCATAAAAATTAGGCCATAATACAAATTTCCTCTCAAGTTATTCACCAAATCTCACCTTAGTTTCTTATAATTAAAACTAAGCCAATAAAAAAATTAGCGCCCCCCCAATGTAATCACCAAATCTCACTTTCCACCCTAGATTAAAAAATGTGTCAATGTCATACATCATGTTACATTTTGTCCCATTCTGCCCCCGGTGCAACGGACGTTACACATTTAACGTTAAGTTGACATGTGAGGATCATTTTGGTCATTTTTATAGCCAATCTTACTGTACACTAGCAGGGTCTGTCTTCTCCGGCGATGATAGTGCTCCTCCTCTCGGCTGTCCTCGAACTCGGAAACAATCGATGAGTTTTTCCCAATGTCAACCCAGCCAATTAAAATCATTAGATTCATTACCATCTCTCCAGCAAGATTGATTAGATATGGCGAGAAGACTCCAAGAAAGATTTAAGAAAAATTGTCAATGGTCTCAAGTGCTTTGTTGACCATTTTGGACTCCGACATTAGGACTTGTACAATTTTCTTCCTTTCAATTTAATTTCGTTCGAAACCCATCAAGATCTAATATCCATTTCGCTTAATTTGAATTCAAGGTTTTCCAAGGTTTGGTGTTTGGATTGGGTTCCAAAAACTTATTAGAATCATTTTTTTGATCTCTAAAGCACTCTAATGTCATAAATTTTGACAAAGTTATTTTAGAGTTTGAAATCAACCCAGATGAGGCAACGACGGTAATGGTGGTGACGTTGGTGGTGAGATCGAGGTATATATACTTGGGGGTTCCTCGTCCAACTTAGATTTGCATTACTGGTTGAAAGGAGGATAGACGATTTCAAAGATGGCATCGAGATGTGTACGTGTGCGTGAGAGAGAGAAAGATAGTAAGTACGATTTCGTTGATCTTGACGCCAACGTTGGGTTTCTAGGTGACTTTGTTTCAGTGCACCCAGGTGACTTTGTTTTGGTGCCCAGGAAGAAGAAGACAATTAAAATCAAACATGAGGAAAGATTAAAAAGAAAAAAATTGGCCAAAATAAAGTATACATCCAATCTCAAAGTCCCCCCAACCTAAGGTTTGCTCCATAACCCCATTTGATGTTACCAATTTTCCCAGTTAGCCCCCTGGCATCCACAACGTTAGAAAATTAACGTTTTTGTATCACGTTCCTTGCACGAGGGGGGTGATTGTGTCTTTTACCATATATGTAAAACAAACACTAATTAAAGGGTGCAAAGTGTCAAAGTACCAAAAATAAAAACGATTAAAGCTTTCACCATTTGTAAATTAGGTTTCTCTTTCTTCCTCAATCTGTAAATTAGGGTTTGTAAATTAGGGGTTTTTTTCTTCCTCATCTGTAAATTAGGGTTTTGTTCTGAAAAATTCCCAAATTTTCAAAGCTTTCACCGTTGTTCTGCCCTAAATCGTATTCCTAATGGGAAGACACTACCACCACTGCGACAACATTGGACAACAACGGTTACACTGGTTTTGATCATAAAATGACAATTCGGAGCTAGACCAATGACACTGTTGTTTTCTTTTCAATCCACAATTCTATCTCTCTAGCCGACCCATTACCTAAATTTGGATTCTTGAAAGTCCGACGAATAGATCGGAGGAGAGAGAGAAAGGCCATGGGAGTGAAGAGAGAGAAAATCAGAAAATTCAGGGATAAGAATAGAGAGAGGAAGACTTTGGTGGCGAGAAGAGATAGATGGGTGTGACCGGAGTCCATTGCGGCGGCAATCAGAGAAACGAGAGAGGATATAGAGAGATTCTTCGCTGATAACTCATTGGAGAGGTTTTCGATTTTGATTTGATCGTTCTTGTTGAGAGTGTAGTCAAGGAGGGAAAGAAATATATGACTTTGTTTAAAGGAGAAAGAAGGGAAAAAAAATGAAAAAGTGAAATAGAAAATTATAGGCATAAATTCTAATTTGTTTTTCATTATTTAAATTTTTTTTTTTTCATTTGAAATGAAAGAAAGAGAGTTTTATTTAAAAAATAATGCACCAAATCACTTTGTACCCTGATCTAAATGTTCAAAATGCCCCTCACATGACTCTCAAGTGTCAACTTAACGTCAAATTTGTAACATCCGTCACACATAGGGGCAAAGTTGGGCAAAGTATGACAAAATGTTAAATGATATATGACTTTGACATAAATTTCGATATGGGGTGCAAAGTGGGATTTGGTGGTTACATTGGGGGCTAATTTTCATTTGGCCTTAAACTAAAAAGAGCCACAAATTAAAGTCTGTAACGTGGTACAAATTGAAAAGGTATCCAAGTGGGGGGAAAAAAAAAAAGGCACCTGGTGCAAATGAAATTTCATTAATTTAATACCAGTGGGAAATTTAAATACACACACACACACACATATATATATATATATATATATAATTTCATTATTTCTCGTGTGTTATATGCTTTAAAGTCTCATAAAAGACAATTTTAGAAATATATGTAGTTTTTTTTTTCGTATATAAGAACTTTATTGTATTGATTTTTCATTTTTTTTAGGATGGTTATTAACTAATTTTGATTACATAAAAAATAAGTATCATAGTTTTAATAAAAATAAATTAAATATTCATATGATACAAATATTTTTTGGGAACAAAAAATAAGCGAGCCAATGTATGATTTCTTAAAAAAAAAAAAAAAACTAACTAAAAAAAAGAGATACAAAAATAATCAATGAAAAAGACAAAGGTGTAGGATAAGTTGTTATACAATAAAAAAATATATATTCAAAATGAAAGAAAAACAAATTATTAAAAAATAGCTAAACACACAACAACATAATTTAGATCAAAAAACGAAAACCCCCCCAAAGTATACGCCAAATCCCAAAGTCCCCCCTAACCTACAATTTGCCCCATAGTCATACTTGACGTTGCCATATTTCTCAGTTTGCCCCATGGCCGTGACGGGCGTTAGAAAAGTAACAGGAATCAATCACGTGCCTTGCACGAGGGAGGGCAGTTAGGTCTTTTTGTTATATATACAGAACACTAACTAAAGGGGGTCAAAGTGTCGAAAGAATTACTTATTTGCTTAAATTAAACCCTAATTTCCCTTCTTCCATCTGCACTCTAACAACCATGGCTTCTCAATCATCCTCTTCAGCGGCAAACACTCTATCTTCTCCACCCAATGTTGTTCAAAATGAAACGACATCCGAAGCCAGTCCACCTAGCCAAGTTGTTCCTTCGTCATTAATGCGGTGGTCCCAAGCAATGAAGACCCTGTTCCAATGTCTCAAATCCTTCTAAAAGAAGCGGGCAATGCAATCGATGTTGAAGAAGGCCCCAGTGCGAAAGAGATTGGCAAAAAAATTCGGCCAATCGGAGACCCCGTTGCAAAACGTTCCAAACGACTTCGAGGGTTTTGCCCAGTGCAAAAGGATTTAGTAATCTTAATTACTGGTTATTTGAGTGGATTTCTTGGTTTGATTTCATGAATTAGAATTACATTTGTTTTCTAAATTATTGATTACTTGGTCTATGGGCTGTGATCTGTTTCTGAATTGTCTTATGTCTTGTAGATTGTATATCTATAAATGGGTGTAGACATGGAGCTGGAATTTGATAAGTATTGTGTAGTCGATAGAAGTCCTAAAACCATTCTTCTATCTCCTCGGCATTCAAAAGCAGAAAAAGGAAAGGTAAAAGGGAAATTCAGATGTGGAAATGAGGAATTGAGTGTCAACAAGGATTTCACTGAGTTTAGTTTTCATCGGTATCATAGTGCTTCCTGTCGAGCTGTACCATCAAGGTTGGAAAGTAATGAAGTGCAAAGGAGGGGTTCAATATACCAGAGCTCGAATGAAATAAGAAAATCGACAAAGAACTCAACAATTAAAAGTAAACAAAAATATGAAGCAACTAACAAAATACTTTAAGAAAATTATTAACAACACGTGCAACGCACGTGCACTTAACTAGTGTTATTAAAAGAGCAGCACGAGAGAGAGAGAGAGAGATTTGAATGAATGTTTTTGTGAGTATTATTGCTACTGTTATGTCTATATATACAGTACAAGAGATCTTGTAAATAAGGTAAAGACTACAAGGAATCGTGGATTACCTAAACTAAATCAATTACAAAATAATTACAGCTCATTACATATTCACACAAGCTTGATTTACTGAATTTGGTTCCATGATTGCAACATTATCCTTATCATGCCCCCGCAAGATAGACGGCCGAGAAGAGAGTCCAATCTTGGATCTGAGAAGTTGAAACTGATGACGCGGAAGTGGCTTAGTGAGAGCATCGGCGAGTTGATCTTTGGAGGAGACATGGGCAACTCTAAGCAAACCATTCTGAACTTGTTCCCAGATGAAGTGGTAGTCTAAGGCAACATGTTTCATGCAGGAGTGGAAGACGGGATTAGAACATAGGTTGGTGGCACCCACATTGTCACAATACACCACAGGTTGCTGAGGAAGTGCGACACTAAGTTCAGTGAGTAGCGAGCACATCCAGCGAAGTTCAGCCGCAATGGTGGCAACAGATTGATACTCAGCTTCGGTAGAAGAGCGGGCTACTGTTCGTTGCTTTTTGGAGCTCCAGGAAACAGGATTTTGACCAAGGTAAACAATATACGCACTGGTGGAAGTGAAGTCATCTTTGTTACCCACCTAATCAGCATCGGAGAATGCATGAAGGGTTGGGAGAGTGACGATGAATAATGATTCCATGGGTAATAGTGCCATAAAGGTAGCGCAGTTGTCGTTTAACGGCATTCCAGTGGTCACTCGTGGGCTGGTGCATAAATTGAGACAATTTATTCACCGCATAAGCAATGTCTGGTAGAGTCAGGGAGAGATATTGAAGGCTGCCGACAATGGTCCGAAACTCAGATGGATCTGGTAACGCGTTGCCAGAGCGAAGCGTGAGTGGTGGGTTGGTGGCGAGAGGTGTGGTAGCAGGCTTTGCGTCAACCATGCGAGCGCGGGTGAGAAGATCAACGATGTAGCGACGTTGACAGAGAAAGAGACCATCATTGTGCCGAGAGACTTCAACTCCAAGAAAGTATGTTAAGGGACCAAGATCCTTGAGTGAGAACCTTTGAGATAAGAGCTGGATGAATTTATGAACTGCTCCACTGTTGTTCCCTGTGAGGATTATGTCATCTACATAGACGAGAAGATAGATTATTGTTCCTTGGTTGTTGAGGACAAACAAGGAGGTGTCTGCATGTGAGTTCGTGAAACCAGAAGAGACAAGGAAATGTCGGAGCTCATAGTACCAAGCACGAGGTGCCTGTTTAAGGCCATAAATAGCTTTGCGAAGCTTGCAGACATGTTGAGGATGATCTTGATCGATGAAACCTTGTGGTTGTGTCATAAATACATCCTCCGTGAGAATGCTTTGGAGGAAGGCATTATTGACATCAAGTTGTCTAAGCAGCCAGCCGCGACTCACAGCAAGACTTAAAACAAGACGGATAGTGGTAGGTTTGACAACAGGATTGAATGTATCATAAAAATCAATTCCAGGGCGTTGATGAAAGCCTTTTGTGACCAGGCGAGCTTTGTACCTGTCAACAGTGCCATTGGGTAAATACTTAGTACGAAAAATCCATTTGCAACCAACAAGATTAAGCTTGGGATCAAACGAAACCAACTCCCATGTGCCATTTCGAACTAGGGCACCATTCGTGAACATGAGATTTTCGTTTTAGAGGATAAAGCCATATGTATTTGGTGAAGTGATCGACAAATATAACATAATACTTAAAGTTGTCAATCGAATGGATGGGTGAGGTCCATACATCTGAGAAAATAATTTCAAGGGGAGATGAAGTGCTTAGAGTGGACATTGAGAAGGGTAATTTGTGACTTTTATTACATTGACATGAGTTATAATTGAACTTCGCATCAAAAGGTTGAAAGTGATCTAGCTTGAAAGACGAAATGATATGTTTAAAAATGGATGATGACGGATGTCCGAGGCGATGGTGCCACGCGACTGGTGTTGTTTTGATACTAGAAAAGGCAATTAACGGAGGAGACTTGGACGAAGTAGTTATTGGCCATTCGTACACACCATCCTTCGTCCGACCCTGTAGAAGAATTGCCCCCATACGTAGGTCCTTCACAAAGAAAGAATTAGGTGTGAATTCAATGGAAGTATTATTAGTGCAGCAAAATTGTGAAATAGAAACTAGATTTTTCTTCATTGTGGGTACACACAGAACATTAGTTAAAAAAAAAAAGGACTTAGAGGGAGTAGATAGAGATGTAGAACCAGTATGAGAAATAGGGAGGCCCGTTCCGTTGCCAATCACAATGTCGTCGGTGCCATTATACGGTGTGTAGAAAGAGAGATTGTTTAAATCAGAGGTGACATGATGGGATGCTCCAATATCGAGGAGCCAATTGGGGGTGGTAGGGTTTTCTGCCATTGCAACATGGGCTCGAGGTTGCCAAGGATTCGAAGCTCGGGGCTGCCATGGAGTATTAGTGCGTGGGGGTGGTTGTAGATTGGGTTGGTGTTGGCGAAAAATTGGGCACTTGGAGTTGGAGACCACATGTCCCTGAATATTACACCACTGACAACGACCGAGAAAAGGCTTGGGAGTGCGACCATCCTGGTTGGTTGTTGACAGGTCAGTTGGTGGTCTGCGAGGGAACGAAGGTGGGGTGTGGCGATTGGTATTTTGGTGTAGGGCAGACCTGGTGTGGGTTGGATTGGCCGAGGCTGGGAGTGGTGAAGAGTGAACATTTTGACGAAGCAAGAGTTCCTTATTGATAAGTTTTTCATGCAACTCATCAAAAGAGATTGGGGTTTCACGACCATTCACTGCATCAGCAACAGACTGGTACTCCTCATCGAGACCATCCAGAATTTTCTCAATGAGATCTTCATGATCTAGTGGTTTTCCAAGAGCAGCAAGTTCGTCGGCTCGAGTTTTTATGGCCTGCATATAATCAGAGACATCTTTTGAGCCCTTAGTGATCTGTTTGAGTTGGTCCTTAATCTGCTTAATATGACCACGAGAGGGACGAGCATAGGTATTGGCTAGAACTTGCCATATGTCGCGGGAAGTTTTGGCTTGGTTTATAAGGGGAATAATGGATGGAGAAAGAGTGCCAACCAATGCCCCAAACAAGAGTTTGTCTTGGCGAACCCATGTGCTATGTTCTGGGTTTACCACTCGTTCACCATCTTTGGTGATTTCAGCTGGTGGTGTCGGAAGGGTTCCGTCAATGAATTTGTGCAAATCATATCCAATTAGAATTGCTTCTATTTGGAGTTTCCAAGAGAGATAGTTGGTGGAGGTAAGTTTGATAGAGTTGTGAATGGTGATCATGATGAGAGGTTTTGTGGGTTCTTGAGCATTGGGTATGGTGATTTGGTTGTTGATGTTTGCCATTAGGGGTGGGAAAAAAATTTGCAGGGAGAAGATCTTATTGGCTTTAATACCATAAAAGAGCAGCACGAGAGAGAGAGAGATTTGAATGAATGTTTTTGTGAGTATTATTGCTACTGTTATGTCTATATATACAGTACAAGAGATCTTGTAAATAAGGTAAAGACTACAAGCTAGGAATCGTGGATTACCTAAACTAAATCAATTACAAAATAATTACAGCTCATTACATATTCACACAAGCTACATATTCACACAAGCTTGATTTACTGAATTTGGTTCCATGAGTGCATCATTATCCTTATCAGTTACTATGTAGAAATACACCTTTCCAGGCTCTTCCAGTAGCACAGTTTATGTTGATTGTGAGAGGTTTCGCATACTGACCTCTTAAAATTCAATAGACCCTACCTCTTTGTCACCAAAAAATGGCCTCTACAACATTAACTTAGGAAAGTGGCTTCCAAATTAGTTTCATTTTTAAATCCTTTTACTGGGAAAGTTTGGTTTTATCCTAAGAATTCTGTACAGTCTTGATCAACTTGGTTTTATCCTAAGAATTCTGTAGAGTCTGTTAGTTTTGTTTTATCCTAAGAATTCTGTACAGTCTTGATCAACTTGATTGTCAAAGTGGCTTTGACATTTGTTAAGGTTTACCTTAAAAATTTGGAATCAATATTATGTAAAATTATTATGCATTAATCCATCGGGGATGTTTTTTTTTCAAGGATTACGTACTATTACTAATATTATTGATGAAGAAAATGAATCATCCGAATGAGTGGCGTTGCATTACCAAATGGGGTTGGGACTTAGGAGAGAGATTAACTTTTAAATATTTGGTAAAAAGCTTTAACTTTTGGATCTGACCATCGAATTTCAATTCACCCCCTCCCACAAACCATATACAGTAGAACCCCTCTAAAGTGATATCGTTGGGATCGGGGAAAAATATCACTTTAGAGAGGTTATCACATAAAAGGAGTTTATGTTTTTTTAGCTTTGAAATGTTTAAAATTGGGTTTTTGGCCACTAAATACATATACACCAAAAAATTACTTTGTTTATATTCAAGTCACCAAACAATACAATAAATTGTAGTTATTTCTTTGTTTGTCTATATTCAAGTCACTAAATGCCACACTCGATTGATATATTTTTGTTACACTTGATTGAAATATTTTTATTACAACAAGATGACAATCACAAGGACCATTGAATACGATTCAGAAGATGAAGGATAATGTAAACATTATCAAACAAGCAAGCCTAGCAGAAACTAGTATCTTAAAATATTTTTCAAATTCATAAAGAATGTAAAAATATACTATGTATTTATTCAAAAATATCACTTTATGCTCAAGTTGGGACCAAAATATAGCACTAAGATTTTCTGAAAAAAATATTAATTATTACAATAGAGGGGTTATTAAATTTTAATACTGGTCCCGAGTTGGGACCGTGATTTTTTATCAGTTTAGAGGGGGTGTCAATTTAGAGAGGATCACTTTAGAAGGGTTCCACTGTACAATATAACGTATTTGGGACAATGCAATAGTCTTGAAGCAGAGATGTATGCTATATTTGTAGGACTCAAAGTGCTAAATCTAGGAATGAAAGAGTTTTAATCGTTGAAACGGACTCCAAGCAGGGGTGCAATCTTCTTCAAAACCCAATAGAGAACAACCATCCTTTGAAGACTTTGATTGCAAATGTGAACAATTTGATTAATAACATCAATGGAAAGATTCAACGTACTTTTAGAGAGAGAAACAAATGCGCTGACGTTCTTGCCAAATTAGGAGCTCTCCAGGATTTTCCTTTTGTGTATTTAGTTGAACTTACCCATGACCTCATCCATCCTCTTAAAGCAGATGAAGCAGGTGTAAGTTGTTATAGGTTTTAGTTCTTGCTGTTTGTCTTCCCTTCTTACATTTTTTTTAAAAAAAATAAAGAATATTATTTAAACTGGGGCTATTAACATTTCACTTTTTTCTAAATACACTCACTTTTTAAGTACACCACCCCTCTTCATTTTTAATCCATCTAAACACTAAATACACTCGCCTCAATTTCCGATAAATATTTTATCCCAACAAAGCTAATCTAAGAGAAATAGATGAGAACCTCCTACTCACACACCTCTTACTCTGTGCAACAATGAAGCAGAGCTCTTTGAACTCAATTATGGCACCATGCATCTCAAAGTCTCCAATTTTGGCTGCACTATCACCTCCTTGTTCGTTCCCGATAAAGATGGTATGGTATCCCTAGATCTTTCTTTTTCCTTTTATTTTTTGAGAGCTCCAAATCTTTCATCATCAATCTCCCTCCAGCATCCACACACACAAGATTGTCTCTCTCCCTCCAAAAACCTCAATCTCAAGCTCAATCAACAAGAACAATCAATCCCGAACCCACAATCAGCTCTTAACCCATTGGATCCGACAACAAAGTGAACGAAATATTGTTCAGCACTGATTGACTGAACATCATAAGATTATTTCGCTAGCCCTAACCAAAAATGCTACTATGCCAGTGATGTTCGGCCAATCATAGCTGAACAATACCAATCAAGAAACTTTTCTATCTCAATCTAAGGGTGAAAATGTCTTTTTAAATAATGGCTTTTATATAATAAAAGAAAGGTTGTGTATTTAAAGGAAAACAAGTGTTAATAAAATAAGGGTAAATTACACATAAGCCCCCTAAACTATGGGTCAGGTTTGATTTGCCCCCCTCAACTACCAATTGAAGTAAAGTGCCCCCTCAACTATAACATTTTTTAAATTGCACCTTCTATTTAGACACCACGGTTTGAATTCCCGAAATTTGTCCACCAAAGACTCATGTCACCATCTGTACTATGATTTTTACCATAATATTCAAAATAAAAATAAGAAATTATTTTAATAACCTTCTTTATGTAGAGGTTCTTAGAACAATAAGGGTAATATAGTCAATTAAACACCGAAAAGTGCTATGGTTAAAAAGAATGCCTAAAGATGGTCACATGAGTCTTACGTGAACATTTTAAGTCAATTCAAATGGCAGTGCCTAAACAGAAGCTATGATTAAGAAAATGCTATAGTTGAAAGGGGCATATTGATTCAATTGGTAGTTAAGGGGGCAATTCAAACCCAACCCATAGTTGAGGGGGTTATTTGTAATTTATCCATAAAATTAGAGGTGGCAATTTTTGCCCGTGTACATATGCCCGCCCAGTCCGCCCACTAATTAATGAGTATGAGTACATATAAAATTGTTAATGGGTATAAATGGGCATGCCCATTTAAGACAACTAATTTTAGTAGGCATATATGGGCTTCAAGTGGGCGCCCATCTAACCCATATGTCATTCACAAACTAATACCCAATTATTCCATCCCAATCTCTCTCTTTCTGAAATGAGTTTATTCCATCATTTTCCTTGTCCCTTCTTCCTAAAATGAAAGGCGAATCATGAACAAGCACATTTTTATTAAATTGAAAAAAATAAACAAAACACACACAGTAGCTTTATACATATAACTTCTCTCAAATCATAATCAATAGTGACACACAGTAACTTCGTTGTATATTTAGTTTTACTAAAAAAATAAATTTAGTTATACATATAAATAGTGGCACACATCCATACGTCTCTTATTTTTTTTATAAAACAAACTTTATTTATATCCACATTTTTATTAAAATGGTCAAAACTTGAGTACTATCTTCTAATTTTTTTTATTATTCCGTTTAGGAAGTTAGGATCAGATTTTGTTTTTTTCCTTGTTTGATTTTTAATCAAAAAGGCATGCAGTAGATCTAAGATATGATACAGGTTATTATGTAGGATTTTTTTTTTTGTAATTAAAATAAACTGTCACGTTTAAAAAATTATTTTAAAAGGAATCTTGCATTGGAGCACGTTTGGAAATATTATATTTTATATTTTTTATCACATAAAAAAATTTCTTTTTTAAACATGCCATATAAAGAAAAAAACTAGTAAAAGATTGCATTGTAGATAGTAGCTTTATATGTATATTTTTTTAAAAGTAGTCTTATTTAGTAAAATAAATTTAGTGTTATTTAGTTTTAGTAACATCTTAATAAAAATAGCTTTATATGTATATATATATAAACACACACACACACTGTGTAAGGGTCTAAATTGACATATATTTGTCAAAGAGAAGTTAGAATTATAACGAAATAGTGATATATTGGAAAATTGTAAGGGTATATTAATATTATATAGTTTAACTTTTAGTTTTAATTGGTAAATTTTTGTAATGTTTATTTTTATTTTAATGGGTAAATGGGTGCCCATGGGCCAAGTCCATTTGAGGCCCGCCCATTTATGCCATATAATTAGTTGAAGACTCACTTGCCATTTGGTTACCCATAATGCGCCATACCCGCCCAGTCCGCCCATTTGCCACCTGGACATAAAATAATAACCCCACTCTATTCTTTAATTCCCTCCGCGCCACAAAATTCAAACTTTGCCGCCTCTCTATGCTTACCTTACAAACCCGCGCCTAACGGTTGTATAAGGAACGAGGGAAGAAACTTAAAGTAACTTCATTCATTACTCTCTCTCTCTCTCTCTCTCTCTCTAGAATCCTAAATTCGTCTTTCCTTTGCCGCCTTGAGAAACCCTTTTCCCCCAATTCCATAATTCGATTGATTCAATTATCAAGATGACGATTCCTGCCGCAAAGAGGAGGCGACTAGTAAAAGAGTTTCAACAACTTCCTGATCCCGCTCTAATTGATTCCGAAAGCAGAGTGAAGATGGTTGCCGGAGCTTTCTACATACCCAAGAAAAACGAATCGAAGCCTCTCGGTGAAGACGCCCACTTCATCTGCCAAGAAAATCATACAATCGGTGTCGCCGATGGCGTCGGCAGTTGGGCCAACAAAGGAATCGATGCTGGCGAATACGCCCGTGAATTAATGTCCAACGCTGTCTTCTCCATAGGTAATAACTATCGAGAGGGCGAAAATGTCGACCCGAAGCTTGTGCTTAATGAAGCCTTTCTGAATTCCGAGGCCGAAGGTTCGTCTACTGCTTGCATTGTAGCCCTGAGAAACGGTTATTATGGCAATTACTTGCACGCTGCCAATGTTGGGGACAGCGGATTTCTCTTGATTCGAGGTGAAA
Organism: Platycodon grandiflorus; assembly: GCA_016624345.1. Lineage (NCBI taxonomy): Eukaryota > Viridiplantae > Streptophyta > Magnoliopsida > Asterales > Campanulaceae > Platycodon > Platycodon grandiflorus. Next base: position 1,175,692 of record JACONP010000362.1, read on the forward strand.
AGATTGTGTATTTGTCACCCACACAGCAAGTCAGATTTAATTGTCCGTACCAATTGGGGAATAGTTGTACTCGATTCCCCGAGTTGGAGATTATGGTTCCAGTGGTGCCTGGAGATATTGTGGTGGCTGCAACGGATGGATTGTTTGATAATGTTTATGGGTATGAGATTGAGAATTTGGTGAAACTGGAGGTGGAAAAGCCCGACATGCCACAGCTTTTAGCAGAGATTATTGCTCGGTATGCCTTGAAAAGAGCAGAGGATAAAACTTATTTTAGTCCGTTCGAGAGAGCCGCACAAGAGGCCGGGTTTCGTCATGTGGGTGGAAAGTACGACGATATCACTGTGGTTGTTGCCTATATTGAGCCTGCACACTGAGCCTGATACCAAGTTAGTTAATTAGAAGTTTTTTTTTTGCTGAAATTTAGATGTATATATTTTTTGTTGGGAAATTGATGTATAGGATCATTGACCAATTTTTGTGTAAATTTCAATATGTAACTAAAGAATCCTAGTTTGGGGTACATAGGAAACCTTGTAAAGGCGAGGTTCTAGCTTCAGCTGCATCTTTGGTTAAAATTCAGATTTCAAGTCTTTTGTAATCTGAGATTGCATTTGGGTATTAGTTAAAACAATGTGTATTTGTTAAATTTTGTTTGGAAATATATATGCAGCAATTCTTATGGTATTCTTCTGCTTAACATTATTGTAATTTATAGTATTATGAAATTCTTTTTGTTGTCGTGGTATTCTTGGGGCATCTCCTCTTGTTTGCTGCCGTTTACCCTGTCTTTGAATTAAAAACAAATCTGCTTTCTGAGCTATGAGATTCAAACATGAAATTAAAGTGTCTATAGCATTTCTAGCCAATTGATCTACATATAGAAACATTTCCTTTAGTAGACTGTGTTGTTGTTAACTGTCTGTGCTGGAGGAAGAGTACAACTTGGAAATGAATGAAAGAAAAGAATGATGAGAAATTGAATCCTTTGGTTGGTAATTTGAGCTCTTCGAGCCTATCCTTCAACCATGGATGGCTAATCATATCATCAGGGGCAGATTCAGGATTTTGGTATCACGTGGGCTTGATATTTAGAAAATACTAGTTGAATATCCGTCCTATGGATGGAAAAAATTAAAAATTATGCATTTCATATTTTAGCATAGTCACATAAATTCATATATACCTAAAATGTGAAGAAAAAAATAAGATTAATGCGTATTTATATTACTTTATTTTATTACAAAATTACTATTTTTTTTGTAGAAATCTATGCCGATCACTTTAAATACAATGACCTTAACTAATCAAAATAGTAATTACAAAAAAATTATAAATAAGAGCCCGTTTGCTCGTGCGTTTTGGCCAAAACGCAGGGTTAAAACGAAGCTTATTCTTTAACTTAGCGTTTCAATACTGCGGTAGAAAAAACAGCGTTTTGAAAACGCAGCTGCGTTTTAAAACGCTGAAATTCCTAGCTTTTTCTCAAAACGCAGATTTTAAAACACAATAGGGAATAAAAAGCTGCGTTTTAACATAATATCCCAAACGCATTTATAAAAAAAAAACCCGCGTTTTAAATAATCTGCGTTTTAAAAACACCGCGTTTTAAAAACGCTACACCAAACGGGCTCTAAGAAAAGATTTTATAGATTTAGGATATGGTTAAAGTCGAAACAGTAATTAGAAAAAATATTATAAATAAAATAAGGTTTTATAGATTTAGGATACTGTTAATAACTGTGCATAATAATTTATCGAAAAAAGAATTACATATAGTGGGTGACTTAATGAACGTTACTCATTACATACATAATTATAAAAAGAGCTTAAGCTAACTAAATCTAACTCTGTGAGAGATCAGAGATGTAAATGGTTGTTGTTTCTTTTGGTAATTTGGTGGGAGATCAAAGACAACACCGAGTGAATGAGGGAGAGAGGGATTTCGGATGAGTACTGTAGGGTTTTTTGGAGACCTGGTGATTGATGGAGAGAGAGTGGGTGGAGAGTGGAGTGAGTGAGGGGTTAGCGTGTGAGTTTGGGTTACATAAATTGTTTTGTTTTTTTTTTTATTGGCAAATTTTGAGGTGGGCTTGAGCCCCACTCACAATGCATTTAGATCCGCCCTTGCATATCATCCTATCCAGGACTACATTATCTAAAAGTATCTTTTCAAAGAAAACACTAATTTCAGAAAGCCGATCTTTCTTAGCTTGTCTAGTGTACTTATTCCTCTCCTTACTCCCATATGTAATAAGAAGATAGGAATATACAAATCCCTATCGAAAGTCCGTGAAAGTAGTCAGTATTTGCAAATGATTCTTCTTTTTGAATTTGTCTGCAAAGAAAGTGAAGAACATATTACTTTGATTACCGTACTGCCAACGCATTGCGACTAGACTTTTGATCGTGTTCAAAAAGTCAAACAAATGATTTTAATACCACCACTTGTGAGCAATGTTCAACCAGTTTGTCTGGGATCTATGGTTTTTCTCAAGTTTTAGTCTATGGACTTGCCAACTTAGCAGCAACACTTTTTGATATTATATGTAGCAGCAAAGTTGTTAATTTTTTAGCTCTGCCACCATAAACGAAGGTATACTCATTTGAGTATCGCATGAAATGAATACTAACTCGCCAATGTAATTTATCTTATATTTCACTCCTTTTTGCTCATACTTCTCGAAACTTTGTCTCATTGTGCGTGACAATGTTTCATGTTTGCTGGACTTAATGCTGAGATGAAATTTGTTGCACGCGTGAGGAAATCAATGCTTTGGATCCCCAGGGGTAGGTTTCTCCTCTTGCTGGTATTAAGGCTCTTGTTTCCTTTCTCTTCAAGCTATGTTGATCTATTTAAAATTTCCTTTTTTATTTTCATCAAAACCATCAATATCCATAACTCCTGAACAATAAATTCATATTTAGTTTAGTTTGGCATTTCTATAATCACCTGTCTGTATCCTTCCAGAAGAAATCCAATTATATTTGAAATTTATCACTTATTGTGCTTTTTTGCATTTCTTTCTATGTCAATTTTTAATGGTAGGCGTTCTTAGTTGGAATGTGAGGGGCATAGCTAATGCTGCCTCTGTTAGAAGAGTTAAGAGACTTGGTCAGATGCATGATATTTTCCTTTTTTGCTTTGACGGTCTGAGACTATGATCGAGAAGGATCAGAGACATAAATATATAATAAATCTTAGTTGCTCGGGATGTTTCTTGAATGACTCGAGCACTATCTGGCTATTCTGGAAGCATGGTTTAAGGTGTGTTACGTTAAACAGTTCAAAGCATGGTTGTAGGTGTATTATGTTATATGGCTATTCTCATAATCTTTGGTGCATGGCTTCAGCAAAAATGATGTATTCATAGAGTAAAGGGTGTGGATTGGCAATGGATTGAAGACAAAGACAGTATTCAGGAAGAGGCAGTCAGAGATTCTCAATTTCAAAGTCATACAACTTCTCACTGTGATTTTTATCTGGACTTCAATCCCTAGATTCTGACAACAGAAGATAACGAAAATATTAGGTGTTTTTTTCCTGGGATGGAAGTAATCAAAACTATGGTTTTTAATATGAGTAATACACAGGAAAATTTAGACATTGCCGGGACATTATTGCCAGGGATCTGTGTGATCCTATTCAGAAAGTTTTTGCTGCTTTTTTGAGATGCCAAAGAGTTGGACAAGTACTCTTCTTGTCATAAACCCTAAAGTGGGACTTTTTATGAGTTGAGGCCTATTAACCTCTGCAACTTGTTAATAAAGTGTTGACGCAGCTAGACTGTCTATGGTTTTGCCCAAGAACCGAATTGGGTTCTGGAAGGGGAGGCTTATGCATGAAGACATTCTGTTGGCTAGGAATTTATGTGTTCCATTAAGAAGAAGATCAGGGGCTTTAACGTGGCATTAAAGTTAGACATGTCTAAGGTCTAGGACAATTTATCTTGGCACGATCCCATCAAAGTTATGAGGAATTATGGTTTCTCTGAGCTTTGGTTGGAATTAACATTGAGATGTATGCCAATTAGCTGGTTTTTAGTGTTGCTGAATGGTGAGCCAAACGGCTTTTTTTTAGTCTTACAGGGATCTCAGGCAAGGGGAGCCTATCTATCCGCAGCAATAGGTGTTAAGTTGGAGGCTTAAAAAGATTTTATTTCCTGCCATATTTTCTTGGATCTGCTGAGACCAGAGATAGCTGCTAATGTTGCTATTATATTTAAGTGGAAATTGTTCAAAAAGGCCATTCCTGTTGATGGGGCTGCACAATCCAATGGAACTAAGCTTGATTCATGCCTTAGCTGCTGCATTCGTCTTCACGAAGAATCTGTCGAGTATCCCTTTGTCCATATTCATATTAGTCAACATGTTTGGGGGCACTTTGCTGGCGTCTGTGGGGTTAAATTGCTTCAAGGTAATTTTCATCAGCTACTTTGCTGGTGGTGGATTCAGGTTAAGAAGACATCTGTTCGTAGTTGGTATTTCTGCAGATTTGTTGTCTTTTACAAGATATAATTAAGGCACTAGATAAAGATAAATGTTTGATGGGGAGGACTGGGTGCTTAGCTAGGCAACTCGACATTTCTATTGCAACAGTAGTCAGATTGCTCGTGTGATGGTTGAATAGTTTCATCACTTGACCGTTGTAGAGAGAGTTTCAGAATATTTGCCGCCTCCTTGCCTCTCACCTCCCTCCTTTTTTCCCTCTCTCTCTAACAACCCTAAGTTCTAAATTCGTAGAGAAACCCTTAAGTCGTTAATTTGATTTGATTATCAAGAACAAAACGATTACAGTGAAATCCAATTCGTATTCCTTTTTCCGGCTTGAGTCCAATTCCATATTTTGATTCAAATAATCAAGAAGATGACTACTGAAAAAAGAAGGTGATTGGTGAAAGAGTCTCAACGAAAGCATGACCCTAATCCATTTGATTCCAAAAATAGATTGAAGATGGTTGCCGGAAGCTTCCTACATGCCCAAGAACAATGAATCGAAGCCTCTAGGAGAAGACGCCCACTTCATCTGCCAAGAAAATCAAGCAATCGGTGTTGCCGGAAGAGTCGGAGGTTGGGCTAACAAATGCATTGAGGCCGGTGAATTTGCCCGTGAATAGATGTCCAACCCAGCTTTCTTCATTGACAATAATTATCAAGAGGATGATAATATCAACCCGAAGCTTGTTCTGTAGGAAGCCTTAATGATTTCTGAAGTCGAGGGTTCTACGGCTTGCATTGTAGCCCTGAGAACAGTTAGTATGACAATTATTTGCAGGCTGCAAATGTCGGTGACAGTAGGTTTATTGTGATTCAAGGTGGAAAAATTGTGATCGAGTATGTATCAATTGGGGAATAATAGTAAGCGTAGCCCGAGGTCAGCCATGGAGCTACTGGTTCCGGTAAAGGTGGGAGATATTTTGGTGGCTGGAACAGATGGATTCTTTGATAATGTATATGGCTATGAGATCGAGGATTTGTTGAGCTTGGCAGTGGAAGAGGATGACATGCTGGAGCTTTTAGCTTGGATTATTGCGCGGCATGCCTTGCAGAGAGCAGAGGATGATACTTTAGCCCTTTTGAGAAAGCTGCACAAGAGGTTGGGATTCACCATGAGGGCGGAAAGTACGACGATATCACTGTCATTGTAGGTTACATTCAGCCTGCAGAATGAGTTGTGATCTGAAGTTAATTAATTTGAGGTCTTTGCTGATTTTTTTTTTTTTTCTGGGGAATTAATGTATAGGTGACTGATCAATTTTTATGTAAATTTCATGAAGTATACTAAGAAGAAGAAGCTTTTTAATTCACAACTGCAGCAAAATTGAACATCTTTGCCACTTGCTATACAGCACACATGAATTCTCATTGCTAAGAAGTAAGACCCTTAAGAATTAAATGACCTTTAGATGTGTCTAAGAAACGGTATCAAAACCCTAATTTTGGTTGAATCTGTTTAAACTGCCCAGAATGGAAGAAACAGCAGCTTCAATGGTTTACAAATGAAGATGTTCCAGGCTGAAACATCTGTTCAAATTCATCGTAGGAGTGTTCCCAACTTGGATATGAAATTTTCACAAAGAAAATGCTAGTGATCCCAACTTTCCATCCCAATATACATGTCAAAGTCATGTGATTGGTTGGTTTTTGGATCCATAGGACTTGATTGATGCCTTGGGGGCAAGGCTTTGAATAAGGCACTGACCAAGCAAGGACTTGATCGATGCCTTTATTGATTCAGCAGGGCTTCAACTATTTCTCTCGGTATTTGGAAAGCTCCGGCGATCATCTTCACTTTGGCTTGCGATTCAATTGCAACATATGACCTCCCTCTTGGAGCTTCTCAAGCGAGTTTTCAGCAGCCACCATACTATTCCTAAGGGTGCTAACGAATAGAATTTACAAAAAATCGTGGAGATAAGCGTCGGCATCCACTACTCAAGCCAAAATAGGAACTTTCTTTTGTTTTACTTATAACATTAAGCCATGACATTGACAAACATGAAAAATTAGGAGAAATGTAAAAGGCCACAAACACAAGCTAGCCTTGTAAAAAAGGCCACAAACACAAGCTAGCCTTGTAAAAAAATGACATTCATCTCATTATTGTTGTCATCAAAATTAGGAGAAATGTAACAAATATAATGGAAATCACGCAAGTCCTTGCAGATTCTGTAAAAACAGCCACCAAGAGGCCTTAGAGCCATAGTCATTCGAACTCTCATTCTTGCCCTCTGCCTCATTCCCCTCCTATCCTTCTAAATTTCCTGATTCGAATCTTCGGTGTTGTCAAACCTGCAAAGTAAATCGTGGAAGATGAAAATCTTTGTATCACTAAGTGTATCCTTCTAAACATACCATCATAGGGGAACTTAAACTAAATTACCATCGTAAAATACCAGCAAGAGAAAATGTTAGGACTTGCCCATTACTCACCTGTTTCCTATACAAGTTCCCCTCTTGAAAAATACATGAAACTTGAGGAGTGATGTAACCACGTAATTAATATTACCTCGTATCTCTAGTTTCTTTTATTTTTTCTTATCACACGATGTAATATTTATGAGGATATATAGAAAAACTTGCAGGACCTTTTACACCTAAATCATTGAATTGATAAGCTCATCCTTGTTCTTTTATACCTACTAGTTTGAAGGAGAAAGAGCACTTTCCCATGAGACCAAGCAAAACTTTAAGGAATTTGAAGGTTATCTTTTTCTTGACAATTATTTTCTCTCTAGGACATCTAATTGCTACATTTTCTTTTAAGTTCTTCGTCTGTTCTTCAGCTCGTTTGCAGCTTTGCACCTATATACGTTTTTGGTTCCAGTATTTTCAAAGGAATAGTTTTATATCTGATGATGCCCTATGGTACCTTGCTGGATTTTGCGAGGAAAGTGAAAACAGTTCCTAGTTGACATGTTTGGACAACAAGGAAAATGGAACTGTAGAAGGGATGCAAAGCAAGAGTCATATAGGTAAAGCATTTTAAAGTTACACTGAGGATATCATTCAGAATTGACGTGCAGAATTATATGAGAGAGGATCAGTCCAAAATGAAACTAAATCTAGTAAGATTGATCAACGTAGCCTCGATTGCTGAATAGAATAAGGAAGTAGGAACTGAAGGTAAGGAACATACCTTTTTCCTCTTTTGTAGATGCCGTTGTTTAGATTTCCCTCCCATATCCATTCGTTTATATCCGGATCATCAACTGGACCCTCAAGTATTGGTGCATTCACCAATCCAGAACAGAAAATTGTCATGTTTGGGCAATTTGTGATTTCAACCTTTTGCAATAACGGGAACTCAAAATTATTGTCGCTAGAACTGAAGGAAATGAAGGTATATAAAGAAAGAAGCTTCAGAACTTGCAGCTGAGGGAAAACAATGACACAACTGTCTTCTTCCTCCCCATCAATTACTTGTTCCATCTCACCGCACAATCCAAGTGTTAGATCATGCAGATTCACAAGTTGTTTTGCTATAGGAAGGGGAAGTATGTATCTCAAACTGTGACAGGCCCAGACGTCCAAAGTTCTAAGGTTTTGGAAGCCTTTTATTCCTTTTGGGACCATCTTCCATATATGCGTCAGCCTCCGTAGATCATTGAGCTCAATTGTTTCGAAATTGTCAAGTATAACAGGTGCATTTTGTTCCATAGCTTCGAGCCCCTCCAAGTCAAAAACTGATTCGATTTCTTCACAACCTTCAACAACAACATCTTCCAGATTTTATATTCAAAAGCTGATGACAGTTCTTCACTTTGATGACTCTAAGTTTGTGGACGGGTCCATCTTGCATTTCGCCACCCACTATCTGTTTCAGGCTATCCAAATTCCTGAGCTGTAACATGTCCAAGTTTGGTAGCGAAACCTGTAAAAACATAACCTTAGATGTATTAATGACCTCAATGGCAGTCTAAACAAACAAATCAAGATTATATTTTCATTTTTAAAAGGGGAAATTCAGAAGTTACAAATAGCAAACTTTGAGTTTTCTCACAGTAGTTATGACATTTTTCTTTGGGGCAGTTGTGAATGTAGCTTATGTTAATCATCCTCGTTTCACTATGAAAACATAACAGAAATGGTTTGAATTGAATTGTAATTTGTCATCCCAAGAGAAGAAGAAAGGAGGAATCAAGAGCATCATCCCTCATTTGTGTAAGAATCATATTCAAAGCTAGCCTTAACTATAAACGAATTAATTAAACAAAGAGAGAGATAGAAAGCATACCAGTTGGTTGAACAGAGATTGTATGGTGGCACGATTGTTGTCTCCTGATGCCGGATATAAGCTCTTAAATTTTGGTAAGTGGTCAAACCAGAGGTAATTCAGTTTGGGGAATTCAATCTTTTCAATGTCATTGTTGTCTCCTCCTCCTTCATCAGAAATAGCTCCTTCCATCTCATCACAATAGAATATGAATAGGTCTTGGAGTTGCACCAAGCATTTTGCCACATTGTGCGTAAAGAGACTTCTCAGTGCATCACAATGAGATATCTGAACAAATGTAAGGTTGCCGAAGGATGGTGGATGAACGGGACCACTCCAAAAATTCCTCAAGGCTGGCAGCACAGATAACTCAAGCTCCCGCAGTTTGACAAAAGATCCGGCCGGATTGTCGCCAACATAAGATATTTCTATTAAATGAATCATTTCCTCAATATGTAAAAGTTCCAAGTTAGGAAAATCATTCATTGCAATACAGTAAAATATGTGCTCATCTGACCTTCTCAAACTGAGTCTCTTCACACTTAAACGGTTGCTAAGAATATATCCCATTTTCATTTTCATTAAGAAAAGGTTCTCGCTTGTACGCACTAATGAATATAATTTGGTTAGTAAAAGCCAACCAGTACCAACGTCTTCGAGATATAGACTATTTATGATACCATACCGTTCAGGTAATCTCATTCTCCCCTGGGTTGAGATGTTGAATCTCTGTAGCTTCTCAAAGCAAAACTTCTTCAACTCTATTAGAAGCCTTGGGTTTCGTACTTGAATCTGTAGGGTGGTCAGGCAAGGCAACGAGTCTAGCTCGGTAATGCTTGTACAATACCCTTCTTCCTGTTCTTCGGTGCTCCTTTCCCAAGAATCATAACGTCCCATGTACAGTTCTTCTAGATTATGCAAGCGTGATAAGATGGAAGTTCCGATTACTGGAGCCTCATTTTCACACCTCAAATCTAGAACCTTCAGATTTCTCAACTGCCCAACTTCACTAGGCAAGTTGTCAAGGTTAGACATGAAAAGGCTGAGAACTTCCAATTTCTGCAAGCCTCCAATAAAAGATATGTCCTCGCTCACAGTGCAATACTCAAGAGATAGTGTCCGCAGGTTTGTCAAGAATTGAAGTGTTTTTGGTAGACAATCAGAGATACCTCCAAATGACAATTCCTGGAAATCGAGAACTCTTAGTGCTTCCATCCCATGGAAAAATTCCCTTGATACGTATACAGAATTACGCTTGAGTTGCAACTGCAAAAGCTTAAGATTTGGATAAACAAGGCCACCCGGAAGCTTGTCCATTACATCAGACATGAGTGAGATGGCTGTGTGAGGATTTGGTGTATCATTATGTGGCCACCGTTTTAGCTGCCTATCATGTCTTACCAAATATGCATGTGGTTCTCTTGATGCAATTGATAGGCATACATCCCGTACGACGTCATGCAATTTTACAAACTTCTCCTCTTGGAATAATGGCTCTGTGCCATCATCAAGCAGTAAAGAGGAACTCTTTAAGTGGTCAACTAAAGAGTATACCCTGTTTCTTGTTCTTTCCATGGTCTCAACATCGTCAAATAACTGAAGTCCAAAACACTTTCGAACCAACTGTTCAATTGGAATATTGGCATCTTCTTGGAACAAGCAACAAAGCAGAAGTAATGACTGAGCTTGTGGTAGTTGGCTGCTTCCTAGGAATTCATAGCTCAACTCTATACTTGAGTGCACCTTCCCATGCATTCCAGGAATGCTTCTTACAGCAGACATCTTTAGCTGATGAAGAGCATCCTCCCAGACGTGCTGTTGTGTCCTCCCCGCTAGTGCCTTACCAAGTGTTACGATTGCAAGGGGTAGACCTCCGCATTCCTCGGCAACTTCTCTTGCGATGCCCTCAATATCTTCATTTTCCACACAATCCCCTGTCATCTCTTTGAAAAGGTTCCATGATTCTAGATCAGACAAGACAGAGACTCTGATGTTTGATTGAGCTCCCATCTCAATGCAAGCACGTTCTATTCGTGTCGTGAATATAACTTTGCAAGCCTTGCAGACAGGAATTCCCACTCTATCAAGCTTAATTTCATCCCAAATGTCATCCAATATTACAAGGACCCTTCCACCATTTGTTAGTCGTTCACGAAGCCGTTCCGCTCTTGCAACAACACTTGTCGATTCCTGATACTTTAATCCCAACATGTCAGCTAATTCACCTTGAATCCTGAGGAAATCAGGATTCTGGGACACTACGGCCATTGCAACTTCACTGAATAATTTACGAGCTTTTACTTTCTCACGAACTTCATTCACCAAGGTCGTCTTTCCGACACCGCCCATGCCTGATAATCCAATCATGTTGACATGATCATCCATGAGAGCATCCATGACTTGTTGCATAGTTAACATCCGAGTTCTAAAGTTCATAGAAATACGACGGCGGGTTAATGACGTAGACACAATCTCTTTGGAAAATGCAGCTTTTCCTTTCTTTTCGGAAAATTCAGCTTCTCCTTTCTTTTCGGAAAATGCAGCTTTTCCTTGGTTTCTATCTCTGTCTATGAGCTCAATCGTACTGACCGGTGGCTCGTCAGTAGTTGATGACGGACCCACAATCCCTACAGGAGGTGCAGGGTGTGAAAACCTTGCATGGTTAACACATTTTTGTTTGAGGACACCAATCTCTTTGACCAACACTGCAGCTTTCCTGCTCAGTACGTATCGTTTCTTGAGATTGATCAGACACTTGTTTTCAACTTCGAGAGCTCTTTGCTGAACTATCAATGCTTTAATCTTGTAATCTTCAGCTTGGTCGAGGCACAACCTCACAGTTGGAGCAATGGTTTCCAAATTCCACCCGGCTTCAATAACTCTTTGCTCCAACTCAACCCTCTGTAATTCCAGCTCAGTAACCTGAATACTCAGATTCCGAGTGTTCCTCTTGTAACAGAAGAGATAACTACATTGACGGCTAATCGCATTCACAGCTCGACCCACCAATATTTCTGCAATTTTCCCCGTAACCACAGAAACTGCAGTTTCTACTCCAGCCATTTTAAACTTGTAATCAAGATCTTCTTTTTTTTTTTTTCCCTACCTTCCTGTTTACAGTTTCAGAAATATCAGCCAAGTGTAAATAAAAACTAACAAAATATAAGAAACAGTAATTAATATGCACACCACCTATTTCTCCTAGGCAAGAACTTAGAAAAGAACTGCTCTAAGACGGATCTCAATTATTCGACCTACCGTGTATTGGTAGGATGCTTTGAGAGAGTGAAACTCCGTTTTCGTAAGACCCCTAAGACGATCCCACATGAGACTTACTCTTTTTTCTAGAATGTTAATTAAAAAAAATAAAGCACAACTCCCTCCCATGATATATTGTGAGACTTCTATGGAAAACTCACTCGGACAGGATCCTCTATTTTAAAAGATGTTTCATCTCCTATTTCAACCGTCGAATCTTTGCTACATGTGGATCAAAAATCACGGAGTAATTAATGTTGTTTATTCTCGTCATGGGGTAATTAATGTTGTTTATTTTCATGCACATGTGGCCTAGATCTGACGGTTGAAATAGGAGATGAAACACTTTATTGGAATAGAGGATCATGTCTGCCACTCGACATGCTAACTCTCACGAAAATTTATGGAATTTCAATGTTTTCTTTGTTAAAAAAAAAAAAATCAGGAAAAAGAGTATAACGTAAAAGGGAAAATCAAAAGATCACCATTTATATCGGAGGTATTTCAAAAGAGTAATGCTAGAGGAACAAAATCTTTCAACAACAATAATTAATTTACAGTAAACTTCAAGGTGTTGTATATTAGTATAATTTATCAACGCATCGATATTTGCACTGTACAATATAATTACTAGGATGCATGCTAGCTAAAAACCAAATCTAGAAATACATTTTGTGGATCTATATATATTTTCCTTTTCATAATATCGATCGGTAGCAACTAGAGATTGAGACTAGAAAGAAGGGTTTTGGAAATTGAGGTAATGTTGATATTATATTTTATCGGACTGGAAATGTCGTGCACTTTGATAAAAGGATCATTTGAAAAAGTATGAGCCCTGCTTGTGATTTAAGCCCTTTTTAAGGCTTAATAATTTTGTACTCCGTACTTGACAAATGTGAATATTCATTTTGGTTTGGGATGGAAGGATATTAGTATTTGAAAAAAGTTTAGATTTTTGAAAAAAATGACTTACTGGAAATATAATAATGTAATGTAATTACACAAGAAAACATCTTTCTTGTGCTTATAATTAAATAGTTTAAGCCTTTCTGATTCAAATAAAACTTCACAAATTAATTTCTTGTTGTTTGCCATAGGCCATACAAAGGGTACTATTGGTAATGCTTTCCATCAGAAGTGCAATTTACAAGTATTCATTCTATTGTTGTATACCACGGTTCCATTAATATATATATATATGGTCGCAAAGCAAGCAAGCCAACTTATTTGGCCCCTTAATTTTATTTACAAAAGATGTCACTTCGCCACCTATAAAAAAAAATTACATGACTAATTTTACCACTGAAAAACGACTTATTCATCAATTTCAACCCCCCACAAAAAAAAATCCCCATTCAAGAACATCCTGACTTGGGCAGTTATATCGTATTCTAGAGGTAATTCGGTATGTATTAATTTGTTTGTGCAGAATAATAGGGGCGAATCACGTCTTAAAGAAATCGTATAAAATCATTTAGTATTTGATAGAACAAACAAAAGATTCAACAGTAAACAATTACGTACAATGAACACACACACACAAAAAAGGGGGAAGCATTTATAACACAACCTGTGTACTCGGCATAACAACAACTTAAAATCAAATAGATTTTGAATTTGATGTTTTTCTAAACAGTACAACACACAATATATATTTCAACAAGAAGCTATTTTAGCATCTTAAGTTCAACAAAGATAAAAAAAAAAAAATGTTGTCAACCAAAAGCAAACATGCTATTCAAATGAAATAAAAAATTACCTTCAACATTAGAAGAGGAAACGAAACTATGTATGTATAGATGGTTGACAAACCTTGAGAATTTAGCTTAGCTGAGCAACATCCCAACAGCTCTAAAGCCAAAGAGCTTGCTTAATTACTCCCTCCATATATATATATGCCTTAAATGCATCGGCAAAACTTATGAACTCATTTTAATTATGAATATACTTAAAGATCTAATTGGGTTAGGCCGGCCTTAGTCTTTATAAGTCCTAGCTAGGCTCCATCATATAAATTAATAAAATATACTTACTATGTGGACAGGACAGCTAATCCATGCACCTATCCTGAAATTACTTAATCAATCACCCCGGCCACTCCCTAATTGAAAGAGAAAATTGAACCTTTTCTCTAAAAACAAACATATAATAATATACAACAATTGTGTAAAATTTAGTATTTTGTTGGCAGTTCAAAAAATTCTTCTTTAATTACCGTGGAGTGAGTAGTTTCTCTACCTCACTTCCAAAACAAGGGAATTTGTACCTTGTGATCAGACAGAATATGAGCTAGGATTAATTGCACATACACAAACTTAGCGGTGGTCGATCAGGCCACTAAGCCAACCCATTGGGTTGTTGTACAAGGACTTTGGGTTTACTACTTGTGAACTTCTCGATGTGATATTCAGCTGGATATATAGTCTCCTATTACTGCTGTTATATACTATATGGATTACAATGTGGCTGTCCATATTTGGTTTTGGAGTCATGCTATGGCATCTGCAGTACAATATTAATTTCAGATGTAATTATGCGCTGGATTGGAGTGCTTGTTGGCTAGCGCGAGGCAGTTTGTGCCATTGATTGTATTTTGTGAAATCTGTGGTAGCATTCACAATCTGGAGCTGAGCTTCATGGGAGAGCTTAGATGTATGTTTTGTCCATGTTCTCTTTGCTATACTTGAGATACAATAGGCAGATCCAGCTTCTTTGTTTCGTTAAATCCTGAAGTGAACTCTGCTTCTTCGATTTGGTTTTGTATTGGTTTGTTAAGTAGAGTTGGCTTGTTCACCTGCAGATTGTGATCAAACCATATGGGGTAGGGTGACTAGGGTCTACTGGTATATTGTTTATTTGATACCTTGTGGCGTTCATTTGATTGTGATGTAAATGGTGTTTCCTTCTTGTATTTGGATTTTTTTTCTTGGTTTTCTAAGGCATCCCAGCCTCAAGGCCCAGGACTAATTCCCATTCCGGGTAGGGTCTACTGGTATAGGTATAGTTTTTTGGGATTTTTATTTATTATTATTTTTTTTTGAGCAAAAATACAAAGGCTGCAACAAGCTTTCAATGATCCAAGAAATGAAGAAACTAATGTTGTTTCTTGGATTAACAAAGTGCTGTGCTGAAGGGATAAATTTGATTAGTGCTTTGAGAATTGTGGTGGTTGATGTCATCTAGAACCCCGTAGTTGGAAAGACAAGCTATAAGCTTGATTTATAGTTTCATAAAGACTTAGCCAGAAGAAAGTTGCTTACATGATCCGTCTCATCAAGGCATCTGACACAACTAAGAAAGAGAAGTATTGATGTGTCTTCATTAGTCAACATTTTATGTTAATATTCACCTTATTTTTGGTTGATTATTACACTTAATTGATCTATTTTTATATCTTTTGGTGTAGGGGATGAAATATTTGGACTTGAAGCAAATGTGGGCTAAAAGATGAATTTTTGGGCTAATATGTGAAGAATTGGCGAAAATGGACCGAAGAGTGATGTGCTTGGATAACAAAAGGGGTCCAACTTGGAGAAGAGCCCATGAAGACACATCTCTCACTTTTAGAAGAAAATAATTATTTTTATTTTGTATTATTTTCTATTTTTCTTTCTTTTAGTGTGGAAATTTGAAGAGTTAGTGGAGGGATGAGTTTTATTTTTTAGAGTAGTAACTCACATTCATTCACTCTCTCTCTCTAACTCCAAGAAAAAAAAAACGTTCTCTCCTCTTTTCCCAACCCCAAGAACACGCCACTTTCTTCCTCATCTCTCCACACTCTCTTTTGCAAATTTTTATTTCTCTATTTCATCAACAACTATTGCAAGAACAAGTTTTATGAAGATGATTTATTCAAGCATGCGTGGCTAAGGTTCTTTTTCTGATTCAAGGGTCATTTTAATTCAATTATATTATTGTGAGGCTATGTGTTGAATTGTTTCTTGTTTTATTCAAGTCCTTGTAGATTCAATATGATTTTCATGGAAATTGTTATTTTGTTGAATTGACGACTCAATTAAATTAATAATTTCTTACCGCTATCCATGAGTTTGTGCTATCATGAATGAATGGAAATTAGTAGCAATATGTGGAATTAGTTGTGCTATCATAGTTAATTTTGCCTAATTGAATCTACGAGACTAGTTTTGATAATTGCAGCTATCTCGATTATCAAAATTAGGTTCAACCATTTTCATAGAGCGTAGTGCTATCATCAATTGGTATGGAACGCTATCGTGCCCAATCGATTGATGATAAGTTTTGACAGGATGCTAGGTTCGGTCAATTAAATTAGGAAAACACAAGACTTGTTACGGCTATCCTAATGAGTCTTTGGTTGAATACTTGAATCGCAAGAATTAATACTTATTTTGGCATATGATCGATAACGTAATTGAATGTCACGACCCTTGAATCAGAATTTTTGTCGTCTTGTTATTTTCTCAAATTTATTTACTCGTTTTAAAATTGTTACTATTTTATCTTTTATAATTTTTCTTGTTAATTTAGTTGATAGTAGTTGTTTAGCTATTAGATAAATTAATAAAAATCCCCCCTTTTATTTCTTTGTTATTCACTCGAAAGAAATTATACCCGTTCCCTGAAGATTCGACCCTGCTTGCCAATACTCGTATTTGAAAGTAGGAAAATATTTTGGTGGTTTGACGCCCACCAAGTATCCAACACAGACAGGATCAAAGACACTGACTCGCTGGGCTGATATTAGCTATTATTTCCAAGGTCGAAAACGATAAGCAGAACATTGCAGCTGCAATGTTCAGCGAGAGACTCTTGAAGCAGATGGTTAGGGGAAACAAAGCTGAAGGATATGTTTGAGAAATCATTTAGCAGTACAAAGAAGCAAATATAACAGAAGTTTCAATTTAAGATCCCACTGATAGTCAATCACACCGTAAGAAAGTGATTCAAATGATTACAGCAAGACTTCAAAAGATACTGTAAACTATTTAGCTGGTATATTTATCTAATTTACAACTTTGCTAATTTTAATTCCTTTACATTTGTTACATCATCTTCTTTTCAGTTAAAACCAAGATTTTCTAATGGCAGAAATTTGATATATTTGTTAACTGTATGTGGGGTGCTCATGTTATATGTTGCCTCAGAAATGATTCAAAATGGGGTGTGCTATCTATTAAGCATTTTCATCTTCCAGTAGTTGACGCCTGGGTCTTCTGTCATTCACAATGCTAACCCTTACTATGTTACTATGTAGGAATACGCCTTTCCAAGCTCTTGTGGTAGCACAGTTTATGTTGATTGTGAGAGGTTTCGCATACGGACCTCTTAAAATTCAATAGACCCTACCTCTTTGTCACAAAAAAAATGGCCTCTACAACATTAACTTAGGAAAGTGGATTCCAAATTAGTTTCATTTTTAAATCCTTTTACTGGGAAAGTTTGGTTTTATCCTAAGAATTCTGTACAGTCTTGATCAACTTGATTGTCAAACATCGGTTAGTTGCGTTCAATTGTAAAACAGTGTTTAAACGGGGAGGGTAAAACAGAATTTTACTGCATTTAGTTCCGTTACATGATGCATCATCCCTAGCCGCCAAGTGTAAACTTCGATCACCTTGCTAAGAGAAATTCGATAGGTAGTGATTAATTTTGAGAATTTTACTGCTAAAGTAACGTACCCCTAAACCAGGAATCAAGCTGCAATGTAGTTCTTTAGTTACATATTGAAGTTTATACAAGAAATTTCAGCAAAAGCCTTTCAAACAGACTCATTCTGGCAGGATCGATGTATGCTGCAAAGACTGTAATGTCATCGTAGTTTCCCCCCACATGCTGAAAACTGGGCTTTTGTGCAGCTCTCTCAAAAGGTGTATCATAAGTCGCTTCCTCAGCTCTCGGCAAGGCATAACTGCAGTATAATCCACACTAAAAGCTCCAGCACGGCATACAACAATATCTCCAGAGCCTCCAGTCTACTGGAACTACAAGTTTCATTACAGAGCTAGCTTTGCAACAACTCGAGTAATTATCCCTTACTTAGGCAGGAGAAAAATATTTGCCGCTGCTGCTTCAGTTGCGAGTTGAAATACCTCTCGTAATGCACTCTCCCGTAAACTATAAACAGTTAGCTCCTAGAAATCACAATGCTCGCAACACAAGAAGGCCTTTAACAAATTTTCATACACTCCCTCCAAGTGTCCCCCTTTGACTTTTTTAAGTTAAATAGATTGTTTTTAGATGAAAATTTAACCATTTTTTTAAAAACTTTTTTTCGAAACTGTAGAACATGAAATTTGTAGTACTTTTCAGTGGTTATAATTTTATTATCAATAAGTCAATAACTGAATAAAAATGTGTTAAATATCTATATGTAAACTAGTCAAATTGATCTTGAAAAATTTATAGAAAACACTTATTTTGGAACGGAAGGAGTATCATTTACAGTACTGTAGCTGCATTACTGCATATACATTTCCAATCAGAAATTTACAAGTACACATTCATTCAAATTGACACTTCATTAACAGATTCTCTTCGCTACCGATAACTAATAAGGCAGCCGAACCTCTCCTTAACGAGGTACCCTATGTATCACAAACCAGGGATCAAGTTGCAACGCAGTTCTATTCTATATACTGAAATATTCCCTCGTTTCAAGCAAAGAGTTTACTATTTTATGGAGTATAAATTTACACAAAAAGTGATCAGTCACCTATACATCAATTTTCCCCACAAATAATCATTAAAGAAACTTCAAGGGTGAAATACGGACCGATCCCTTTTTAAACATTTGTAATCACTCCAGTTCAGTAATCTTCTTTTAAAACCGGAAAAAGACATTTTTGGGGCGAAAAGACGATTATGCCATTAATGAAAGAAAAGCACGCACGCATCAGTAACCCAAGGCATCATGATGCCCCAACACAATTCATCGCGATGTACATCATCATCGATCATCGCGATGCCCAAGTTGCACTCAATATTTAGCATCGCGATGACACAATTGCACTAAACTACGAGGAACGCGATGCCAACGTTGCACTCAACATCGAGCATCGCGATGCCCCAGTTGCATTCATCGCGATGCTTGATGACCCAATTGCACTAAACTACGAGGAACGCGATGCCAAAGTTGCACTCAACAACGAGCATCGCGATGCCCCATTACATCGAGCATCGCGATACCCCAGTTTCATTCAACATTGAGCATCGCGATGCCTAATTATAAATGCATCTTGTTGCCTAAATCAAATTTTACACTGTTTTAAAATTTGATACATCCTATCAATCAGATCAGGTCTGTACATCGAACATCGCAAAGCTTAATTCAATGCATCACGATGCCTAAATCACACTTTACACTGTTTAAAAAGTTGATACATCCTGTCAAACAGGTCTGCCATGCTTAAACCACTTTGCATTTTTTCAAATAGCAGATTCATGAACATCAAAATGTAGGACATCTTTGTCCTATATATCAATAGTCCAATCTCTCGAAATCTTTTATTTAAGGAACTTATTTCTTATTCAAATCCTTACAATACAATCCTCTGATAAACCTCCTAAAGATAAACATAGTCCTATACATCTGATCTTTTCACGGTCCAAAACTTTCAAAATCCTTCTACTCTTCTTGACCTTCTTCTCGTCTTTCTTTCAAGATGACAAGGCTCGTCCTGCGCAAATTATATTGGATTTCATGGCATTATGTCAAATGGACATATGTCAGCTCCAAGATCTGCCCATTTCAGAACGCAAGAAGTATTTTGTGGTGATGTCAGGAGCGCAAGAAATATCTTGCGAACCATAATGGCTTCTGTCATCACCATTCTCCTCCATTTTCACCTCCTATAACATTTGCGCCTCCCGGGAAATGGTCTCACCACAGACGTGAGATCATCATAGTGCAAATGGGTCACCCCCATTATAAGAGAGAAGATCCAAGTGAGGTAGAAAATGAAGAAGAAAATATATTTATCCAATTTTCACCTCCTATAACATTCGCTTGGATCTTCCAGAATCAGCCTGATGGTGGTAATGGAAGAAGAAAAGGAGGATAAGTCTATATTTACCATCTTGTTGCCAGAACTAAGTTGGCCTATAGGCTGGTCAGGAGAAAAGTTGTCTATATTTACTATCTTGTTGCCAGAACTAAGAGTAGATGTAGAAGTAGGACTAGATCAGTTGTTGCAATTTGCCCAGTTTATCTTAGAAGATTAATTCATGTTTTGTTTGTATTCTGTAATGTAATGTAATGTAATATTTGAAGGGATGCAAACATGAATAAAATATATTTATGCTGAATCCCTTTTGACCAATTAATAAAAACCACATTTAAGGCAACAGTACATAGCCAAATGCATCGCGATGCTAAAATGTTCGAGCAATTGGACATCGCGATGCACAATTGGACATCGAGCATCGCGAAGCCCAAATCAAGGCATCTCGATGTTCTAGTTACTCTAAAAAAAAAAAACCTGCGTAAACTCAATAAAAAAAAACTCTTGAAATTCTCAGAATTTCAAGAGACTCTTTTACTTTCCTATAAAATGAGTTATTCTTACTTTTCTAAAATCTTTAAAATTTACCAATCCCCTTCTATAAAAATTCTCTACTTGTCTTCTCTCACTTTCAGTTCTTTGAAAAATGACTAAGGACACAAATTCAGCCAGCTCCTCTTCTGTATCAATTCTCTACTTGTATCAGATTGTGAGGAGAGTGCGGGATCCCAGAAATCATGTTTTTAATTTCATTGACCGGGTACCAACAAGAAATGGAGAAATGGTTGCTCAAACTACTCCTCTAGTAGCTCATCTATCCTCTTCCAACTCTTCTATTGATTCAAACGTGCTTGTTCCCATTAAAGAGAATAATACTATGAAGAAGAAGGAAATTTATAAGGAAGACGACATTACTACAGAGGAGAGTAGTAACCAAGGAGGAGGACGAAGATAAAGCAGGGCCGGCCCAAGGGGCGGGCAAGCTGGGCACCTGCCCAGGGCCCAAATTAATAAGGGGCCCAAAAAAAATTTTTTTAACTATTGTAGTATTAATATACATGTAATTTAAAAATAGTATCCAAATTTCTTGAATTGAGACCCAAACTCAAAGCTTTTGTTGTTATTTTGAATTATGTTTGTTCAATTGTTTGTTGAGACTTTGTTTATTTGTTAAATTTTGTTACGTTGTTAACTATTATTTTTCTTTTTATAATGTTTTGGGTGAATTACAGGCCGGTCCCTTTTTAAACATTTGTAATCGCTCCAGTCCACTTATCTTTTCTAAAAATCAGAAAAAGGCATTTTTGGGGCGAAAAGACGATTATGTCATTAATGAAAGAAAAACACGCGCGCTTCAGTAACTCAAGGCATCGCGATGCACTACTTTAGCATCGCGATGCACCACTTTTGCATCGCGATGCACCAAATTGGGGCATCGCGATGCAACAATTGGTGCATCGCGATCATCGCAGTGCGCTTTAGGGAACCAAAGCATCGTGATGAGCAACCAAGGCATCGCGATACACTACTTTTGCATCGCGATGTACCAAATTGGGGCATCGCGATGCAACAATTGGTGCATCGCGATCATCGCAGCGCGCTTTAGGGAACCAAAGCATCATGATGAGCAACCAAGGCATCGCGTTGCACTACTTTGGCATCGTGATGAACTACTTTTGCATCGCGATGCACCACTTTTGCATCGCGATGCACCACTTTTGCAAATTGGGGAATCGCGATGCAACAATTGGCGTTGCCCCCGAACCCCCACGAGGTACGCTGTCCCCTCGACCCTTGCGACCTGACCGGGCAGGTCAAACCCCGTTGCGTTGCCCAGTATACTGCGATTGGCGAATTAAATCAGTCCAAGAACATCTTCCTCTGTTTTCGGACAGCACACTGTCAAGTTTGATTTGAAGCTCAAAAATAGTGTTTTTTGGTAGAAAAATTGTGCACAAATATAGTCCTAAGTTAGGATAATAATATGAGATTGATTTTAAACAAATTCGAAGCTTAAAACAAAGATTTAAGTGGCCAAAACAGCTCAAGCACAAAGAAAAACGGGATGAACTCAAAATTTTTGAATTTGATCAAATTCGTGTTTTATGCATGAAAATTGATACTCAAACATGAAGAAAGACTATATTAACAACATGAAATCATTTATACATCAATTTGAATCTCAAATCTGAAGCAACGATGTTGTTGAGGGTATTTTAGGAAGAAAATTTTCAAAATGCCTTTTAGCGGTTAAAAAAAAAAGGGTGTACTGGAGAAAAAAAATGTTTGGGAAAGTGGACCGGCCAGCAATTTCTCCTAATGTTTTTGTGTGTTTAAAAATTGAAAGTAACATTAACTTTGTTTATTTGTTAAATTTTGAATTATGTTTGTTCAATTGTTCGTTGTGACTTTTGAGTTTGATAGTTTATTCACATCTTACATAGTTACATTGAATTTTCAATTTAGTTAATTACTAATTTGATGTCATAGCTTTAAGTGATTGATAAGAGAACCATTAAATGGAAGTGCGAAGCAACAAGAATCCCAAATTATTCTTACGATGATTGTTGATTTGAGTAATTGAGTTTTTTTTTTACTTTACGAGACAGAAATTCGATAATAATTTGTTCAGTTTTCTAGATAATAATGTTTCCCTAAACTTAATTTCAGCTCAGTAGGAACCCGTTATTGAAACAGTACTGATAGCAAAAAAAAAATTTGTCTCTCAGAAATTAAATTTAAAAAAAAATGAGATTAATATTTAATAATTAAATTAGGGTCCTTCTTTTAACTTTGCCCCGGACCTATAAAATGCTAGGAACGGCCCTGAGATAAAGGCTATATCAGTTAATGAAATTTGCCAAGTTTATCTTAGAATATTCATTCATGTTTTGTTTGTATTCTGTAATGTAATATTTGAAGGAATGCAAAAATGAATGAAATCTACTTATGCTGAATCCCTTGTCTGTAAATTTGTCTTTTTGTCAAAATACTAATATGTCCTTAATACAAACATAAATACTAATATATCAGTTAATGAAATGATGTTTCCAATTCAAAAATCCCGATGCCTTCATTAAGGCATCGCGATGCCCAAAAATTGGCATCGCGTACAATATAATGGGATCGCGATGCACATGTAAAATTATCTTCTTCTCAAAATACTAATATGTCCTAAATACAAACAAAAATACTAATATATCAGTTAATGAAATGATCTTTCCAATTCAAAAACTCCCGATGCCTTCCTTAAGGCATCGCGATGCCAAATTTTTAGTAATCACAATGCCCAAAAATTGTTATCACGTACAATCTTATGGGCATCATCAAACTCGCATTTCAATTCTTTGGGCATTGCATACAATCTAATGGGCATTGCGATGCAGATGTAAATTTGTCTTTTTGTCAAAATACTATTATGTCTTTAATACAATCATAAATACTAATATATCAGTTAATGAAATGATGTTTCCAATTCAAAAATCCTGATGCCTTCAGTAAGGCATCGCGATGCCTGATTTCAGGAATCGCGATGCCCGAAAATTGGCATCGCGTACATATAATGAGCATCGCGGTGCACATGTAATATTATCTTCTTCTCAAAATACTAATATGTCCTTAATACAAATAAAAATACTATCAGTTAATGAAATGATGTTTCCAATTCAAAAATCCCGATGCCTTCATTAAGGAATCGCGATGCCTAATTTCAGGAATCGCGATGCTCTAATATTTGCATCGCGTACAATATAGTTAGAGCTGTCAAAATGGGCCAAACCCGCCGGGCCGGCCCGTCCCGCCACCTAAAAGTGGCGGGTTGGGTTGAGGAAAGTCGGTCCCGTTTAGGGGGCGGGTCAAACGGGCTGAGCCCGCACGGGTCACGGGTTGAGGCGGGTTGGGCCGGGCTGGCCCGTTTCCTTTTTTTTTTTTTTTTTGCCGCTACCCATTGATTAAATCTGGACCATTGATGCTTAAAATTTCAAATAAACCTAGGGCCTAGGCTAAGAAAAAGGAAACGAAAGTTGCAGCAACAATAAAGGAACTAAAAGGAAGTAAGGAACTTACATCTGATGAGAACCCACCAATCTACAGGAAAGTCTTGAGAAATGAGAGCATTCATAAAGAAAATTATGGTGGCATGAGGTGTTAAACCACTTCATAATCAATTAGTTACCAACTAAAAGACGATTAATTAAGTTGGTGAAATCCCACTTAAACTAATATTAATATTATAATATTTTTTATTTTTAATTATTTTCTCTAATTATTATAATATTTTCTATTTTTAATCATTTAAGTTTTAAATCAGAAAATCAATAAATCATCATTTTGGCGGGTTGGCCCGTTCCAGCCCGCAACCCGTGGTGGGTTGGGTTGGGTTGGGTTGGGCAGTTCCAGGACCGCCTATTTGGCGGGTCAGCCCGTTTTGGCCCGTTCGTTGGCGGGTTATGGTGGGTTGCGGGCCAACCCGGCCCGCCAGCCCGTTTTGACAGCTATAAATATAGTGGGCATCGCGATGCACATGTAAAATTATCTTTTTGTATTTTGACAAAAATACTAATATGCCCTTAATACTCAGTCATCGCGATGCTTAATAAGAGCATTACGATGCACATGTCAATCATCGCAATGCAGAGATTTTAAAATTGCGATGAACCAAAGCATTTTATGCCAGAAATAAAACAAGCGCAAAAATAAAAACAAACCATTTCACCCCCATTTCAAATAAAAACACAAAAAAAAAATCTCATTTCACTTCCATTTCACTACCATTGTCTACACAAGTAAACTAATAGTAAGAATTACGAGAGGAAATCAACTACTGACGAGCATAATTTCTTCTCAACAAGCTGAATACAACACCAAAATGGCCAAAACGACGAAGGAAACTCAAACAACAGGTGTGTATTTCTTCTACATTATTTGAAAATTATGTAATGTTTTATTCAATTTATACGTCCGGATTGAGATACTTGGGAATCGCGATTCTAGGGTTCTTAAGACTTGGGAATCCCGATTCTAGGGGTTAAGACTTGGAAATTGCAATTCTAGGGTTCTTAAAACATGACTTTTAGGGTTCTAGCGTATAATCAATGAATAATAATTCATAATATGTGCATTTTAGTACATCAAATTGGACATAGAAAATTTCATTTGGATTTGCTGTATTCAATAAGATTTCTATGCATCTTGGTTTACTTTCTTTTTTTTCAATAAATTTACTCTTTGGTAATAAAATGGAATATCACTGTTGTTATGCAGCTTCAAAAAACATGAAAATCGCAATTCTAGGTTTACTAAAACATGACTTTTAGGGTTCTACCGTATAATCAATGAATAATAATTCATAGTATGTGCATTTTAATACATCAAATTGGTCATAGAAAATTTCATTTGGATTTGCTGTATTCAATAAGATTTCTATGCATCTTGGTTTACTTTCTTTTTTTTCAATAAATTTACTCTTTGGTAATAAAATGAAATATCCCTGTTGTTATGCAGCATCAAAAAAGAAACAAATTGTATCATCTAAACGCAGATGCAGTCTCATACTCCTAAATAAACAGGTGAAGACATTGCAATTCAGTGAAAATCACCTTGAAGCCCTGAAGAAAACACCATTTTCGAAACTGATTGAAGCCATAATCCAAGACAAAATTATAGAAAAATATTGTACGATCGATAGTTCTGTACTGACAATGATTATAAACTGTTATGTAAAGGGAGACAAGTCTTTCTTGTTTGGAAAGAAAGACCTAGAGCTTAAAGCAAGGCATGCAAAGCTTCTGCTTGGAATCAATGACGGGGAGGAGGAAATCAAAATTAACTTTTACAACATCGAACGATCCGATTTCCTTCTAAGGCACTTCCCCGAAAAGGAATCAAAGAAATCAAAAGACTATAAGCTTAACCCAACCCTTATATGTAGTCGAATTCAGGCCATTATGCCCAGTAAAGATATCAAAGGGAAGTCAACGACGTTGCAAGTTTGACGACACTGCTTGTTCTTGCAACCTTCCTCGTCCCAACAACTAGCAGTTACATACCATGGGCATATATAAACATAATATCAGACTTCGACAAGATTTCAACATACAATTGGTTAGACCATATTGTCGACAGGTTGATAAATGCCTTGGAAACTAGAAAGGATGACAACGTGGAGAAATGCGTGCTGCTACTACCGGTAACTTTTTTACACTCACTTGTAAATAATTTCAAATTTCCATAGGCCAAATTACAATTTCCCCCCAAAAGTATCCACCAAATCTCAGTTTGCCACCCATATTCCATTTTGTCCCATTACCATATCCAATGTTGCAATTTGTCCCAGTTTCACCCCTGGGACGGACGGACGTTAAAAAAATTAACGGAAGTTGGTCACGTGCATGTCACATGATAAGTAAAATTGGAAAGTTACTATATTGCCCCCAATAGTTGTATTTGGTTAAAAAAAATTATTATTTCTTAATTAAAGATTTATTTCTTTCTTTTCAAATTAAAAAAAAACAAATTTTAAATTTGAAAAATTTAAATGCCCACCACCGCCGTCCCTCACCTTTCTCTCCCACCACCGCCGCCATCTCCGTCGCATCCACACTCTCTTCCCCCAACCATCACCTCCTCCAACCTTAAAACCCTAACCTCCTTACTCACACTCGATCCTTCGCCTACTTCTCCGCCGCGGAACACCTCCGTCCAAAACGCGACCAGCGCACCAAACCCCCCATTCACCGCGACCACAACGCCCCCGACACCACCTCCGCCCTAGTCGTCCCCCGTCTCAGCCTCCACAACCGCGTCCGTGTCCGCCCTAGGCCGAAACGCATTGGCGTAATCGGTGTTGTAATAAGCGACATATTGCTGTGGTTGTTGATCTTGTTGCGAATGCTGCGCGTATTGGGCGTGTTGTGCGTGTTGGGGATCTTGGTACTGGTAATACGAGTAATTCGATTGATCGTATGATTGAGCCTGGGATGGATCGTAGGATTGAACCTGGGATGGGTCGTAGGGTTGTTGTTGTGAAACGTAATCTTGATACTGTTGGGCTTGTTTGGCGGCGGCAATGCAGCCTTCGTCTTGCTATTTCGGTGTTGCCGAGCTTGGTGTTCTTGGTACCGGGTTTGGAGTTGTTGGAGTTGCTGTTGTCGGGCTTCGGTAGAGATGAGAAATCCATTGAAACAATGAAGGTCCTTTTGGTAGTATGTGTAGGTCTAATTTGGGGAAATTTTAGGGTTCCGTGAGTTGATTGTGAAAATTGGGATTAGGTCAAGACCGTACCACTGCTTGCAGTGTAGTATCAATGGTTGAATCCAGGTGTAGTATCAATGGTTGCAGGTGTAGTATCAATGGTTGTGTGTTTTACAATATGATTAATCTGTGTCTATTTTTAGAACAAAAGAAAATAAAAGTGAATTTCAAATAGCAAGTGCTAATGTTAATTTCTGTTATTTAGACTGCATTTTGTTTTATGAATAGTGGTATTATTCGTGTGATAAATTAAATGGGGATCTGATTACCGAATCATGTGAAAAAGATCTTTTAAATTATGGTTATTGATCTTCGTTGATCAGTCCACGATCAAATCGAAGACTTTGATTCTAAAGGAATGCAAAATTGCGAAGTTTGCTTGAAATCAATTGTTTGTGTATTTGCTTAAAATCAATTGTTGGGTTGCTTGAATAAAAAAAATGTATATTGAAAGTGGGTTTAAAAAAGATGCACCACAAGTGTTTGACAAAATGCATGAATGAATTTTTTTAATTTGTTTTAAATTTTTTAAAACAATTTTTATTTTAATTTCTTTAAGAAAATTTATAATTTAAAAATGTCTTAAATATTAGTGGTTACCAAATCCCAGTTTCCCGCCGATTAAAATGACCAAAGTAACCCTCACATGACATGCACATGTTAACTTCCGTTAATTTTTTTAACGTCCGTCCGTCCCGGGGGTGAAACTGGGACAAATGGTAACATTGGGTACCGTAATGGGACAAAACGGAATATGGGTGGCAAACTGAGATTTGGTGTATACTTTGGGGGGAAAATTGTAATTTGGCCAATTTCCATATACAGTGCATATTGATTTGTTTGTACTAACAAGGGGACTGAATTTGGACATGTAGTATTGGTTATACGAGCGAACCAACATCATGAACCCAATTATAGAAGATGATATCCCAAGGTTACTCAAATGAGATCTGTCAGCATTGTCAACTATTTTTAATAAATCAGATTTTAATTCAGTCATGAAGAAAAAAGTAAGTGTATAAAATGTCCTTTAGTATCTAATTACGACTATTTAATCAAAATACAACAAAAAAAAATCACGCATCAACTTTTTTTTAAAAAAAATATTTTACTTTACAGGTAAACCACGTTGAAGGAAAAATGCATGAAATCATCAAAGATTTGCCACTAGATGTGACCTTCAAACGATTCAAAGGATTAAGCCAGAAAAACTTCAGATGTGAAACAAAAACATGTGCAGAATCACCCCAACAAGCTCCAAACACTGAGGACTGTGGCATCATCGTCTGCATGATAATTGAATGTCTATTAAAAGGGTTATTAGTACCCAAGAAATATGACATTCATCAAATGTAACAAATACAGGGCAAAAATGGTGGAGATGATGATGATAGCAGGGGGTCACATGAAGAAATAACCTGGCGGACATCCAATTTTGTAATTATTGTAATTTTTGTAATTTTGTAATTGTTGTATGTATATATGATGAGTACACAAGTCTTGTAATTTTGTAATTTTTGAATGAAATTTGAATTCTGAAGGTGGTTGTGAGGTAATGACCGGTAAAGTTACTAAATTGTCATAATTTTAAGTCAAGTGTGACCCACAAGTCAACTTGTGTCGGTATTTCAACACTGGTAAAAAGCAATTGCAATGCCCTGATATATACATTTGGCTGCCCAACTTAAGCCATCGCGATGCCTGATATCTTATATCGCGAAGCCTGATATTTATATCGTGATGCCTAATTTCAGGCATCGCGATATAAATATCAAGCATCGCGATGGAAGATATAACTAAAATAATAATGCACCATTGATAAAATGACAAAAATATGACTAAAAAACTAAAAAATAAAAAAAATTATAAAATATGAAAACACAATGTCATTGACACTAATAGTTCAGTAAACATTAAAAAAAAATAAAAATCAAGGTTGTATTGCCTCTCTACATGACCTAGAGTTGTGATTACAAAGCTTTTTACATCTGCTACATTTTATTTTCCTTTTGCTTGTTGATTCACCACTTGATGCAATCCACTTCTTCTTTGGACGTCCGGCTAATCTGTTCATTATTGGTGGTAAAATGGTATTGCTTTCAAAAAAATTGTTTAGCTCGTACCTCTCCGTAGTTGGAATTGGCATTAATATTCCCTCATAACACATGATGTAATAATTTGTCAGGAAGTAATTATCAACAATATCATCAAACTTTTTTGAGCATCTCATAACCATAACCGCAGCATGGCAACATGGGAATCCTTGAATCTGCCACTGATAGCACGAACATGTTCGATTCTCCAAATCAACCGTAACACTTGGATTGGACAGAACCTCGTATATTACGTTACATACCATCTGGACATGCCATGTGACCCCAATGGTTACATACTCCCTCCACTTTTTATCCATCTTCCAACATAATAATCAGTCTCATTTTCTTCCGTTGCTAAGTCTCTCTGTAAACAATTTCATGATTTTTGAGCTTGTACAATCAACCATGTGAGTAATGGGAAGAGCTCGAGCATCTAAAATCCAATTATTAAACGATTTCGCAGCA
Organism: Platycodon grandiflorus; assembly: GCA_016624345.1. Taxonomy (NCBI): domain Eukaryota; kingdom Viridiplantae; phylum Streptophyta; class Magnoliopsida; order Asterales; family Campanulaceae; genus Platycodon; species Platycodon grandiflorus. The sequence goes on from JACONP010000362.1 coordinate 1,205,463, forward strand.
TTTGATGTCATCTCAGCATACCTGTTCTCGCGACAATATGCAATAGACCACTTATCATATGGAATATTGAACAAAAAATCACAAGGAACCTGTCCTCCTTCTTTTTTGAATACTTTAAGTTTCTCATTGAATAGTCTGACGGTCGGGGCATACGCACAATCCTTCAATATTGAACACATCTTGTTGCGAAACACGCGAATAACATTTACCACCAAACATTTCTTTCAAATTACGATACAAATGCACCAAGCAGAAGAAATGTTTTGATCTATCAAAAACATCACCTATGGCTTCCATTAAACCAACGTTTCTATCAGATACAAACAACACATCCCGATCTTCTGTTGCTTCTTTTATTTTTGAAAGAAACCAAGACCAATTTTCCCGATTTTCAGCACTTACAACCGCAAATGCAAATGGAAAAAGCCCTGCATATAAACAATATGATCCTTAAAATAATGTTCAAACCAAATTTTTATTAAAAAGTAACTGATTTTTTTTAAGTACCTTGATTTCTATCCTTAGCCGTTGTAGAAAAAGCGTGCCTTTAAATCGAGATTTCATAAAGGTGCCATCTATAAACAATATGGGACGGCAATACTTAAAACCATCTACGCATGCCCGAAACGAAATGAACAAATGACTGAAACGATTCGTAATAGGGTCTGATTCAACAAATGCAAAACTGCCCGGATTACTCTTATGCAATGCTTTGATGTACCATTGCAGCTCCTGAAAAGAATCATCATAACCACCAAAAATCCTACTGTGATCCTTTTCAACGCTTCTCCAAACCTTACTGTAACTTACCTCAATGCCATACTGGGTCTTCATGTGATCAATTACATCGGCTGGGGAATAGCTTGGTTGACTACGAACATTTTCAACGATCAAGTCTGCAATTATACCATAACCCATCCTTTTCGAGTAATCAATTGAATCAAACATGGTGACTTGACATCTGTGTGTAAGGTTGCACTTTTATATGGATGCTGAATTGCCAAGACTTGAAACAGATGCCCTTATAAACCAACTGCAATCATCATCAAAATTTCTTCCACATACAACACTAACCCTCTCATTGTTGTTCTTCAAAAAAACATAATCAAAACCAATCTTGAAGGAATATTTTATCAGTTGCCTCCGAAATTCATCCAACCCACCTTTAAAAATTTGCCCAACGCCAGTAATAGCAGATGCCCAACCAGCAGTTAAAAGATTCTTTTGTAATTGATTAAGACATATGTCATAACATGGGACACTTTCATCATCAGTTTCCAAAATTACAGAATTGATATTGCTTTGATGCGATGATGATGCATCACGATTGGAATAACTTGAACTGCTATTACAGACTGATGCATCGCGATTAGAAACCCCGGCATCGCGATTAGAAACCCAGACATCGCGATGAGAAACCCTGGCATCGCGATGAGGCATTAAGGCATCGCGATTAAGAAATTCGGCATCCCGATGAGGCATCTCGGCATCGCGATGAGGCATCTTGGCATCGCAATGAGGAATCCCTAAATCGTGACGGCCGATAAAGGAAACAGAATCACCAACTAACCCCACTTTATTCAATCCGTAGCTTAAAACATTTTGATTTTCAAAAACGTCTACTGATATAATGCTAACTGATAAAATTTTGGCCAACAATACCATGTTTACGCAATCATCATTATTCGACAGAAAATAATTCATATGAGATCCCAAGGAATATTTCAAAGATAAATTTTGAGCTTCAACATTGGAATACTTACCTGTTATTAATCGAATCAAATCAGCTATTTCAAAATTTTTAGAAACTTTATGAACGATAGTACCACTTTTGAATTTCACCATTAACATGATCGCGTTTTCCATCACAAATTTTTTTTTTAGGGTTTTCACTCGAGTTTACAAAATCAAGAGACGAAATAATAGAGAACTTTTGGCGAGGCCTAATATGTGCATGATATGTGTTTGCAATCGAGTTTCACGTTGCATTAGGGACATTTTAGGAACAATATTTTGAAACTGCCTTTTAGCGGTTTAAAAAAAAAAGGTGGACTGGAGAGAAAAAAAAGTTTCAGAAAGTGGACCGGCTAGCAATTTCTCTAAACTTCAAATTAACTAACATCAGGTCAAAAGCATTCTGCAGGTTCAATGTGGCCCAGCCCAAACCTCGGTGAGCCCAATCCAAAAAAAGCCCTGCCCTAGCCCGTTTCACAGAACTATCCTACTCCTAACCTGGTCATTAGGGAAATGATCGGTCTTGTGCCTAGGTGTTTAATGTTCAGTTCTGCCTGAAGCAGCCCGACACTGAATCCAAGTCCTAAAGCCCGCCTCCCAAGTCCGGATGTTGGCCCCATCTAGTCCGTCTTTTAGAATCAATGAATAATTGATTTTTAATGAGTTGGAGCTAAAATAATTCATTCAAAAAAATAACTAAAATTAAGGCAATTATAATTAGTTGTTTCTCACATTCTTTAGTTATGAACTATGATTGATCATACATTTACTTAAATCTTTTATGTGTATATCATTTTTTTAAAATAAAAACTTTATTATCATGGGTGCGATAAGGAATCTATATATATATATAAAAACAAGATAGTCTTCAAAAAAGAAAATATCCCGCCAAAATGCTCTTTCCAAATCAGGAAAGACATTTTTTTATATTATAATTAATCTGTTTATATTATTAATAGATTTTCTAAAAACTAAAAATTCTGGAAGTATATCCAACTTAACAACCAGGATATCTCATCTGATCTCAGATTTTTAAACAAATATATCTCTTGAAATCTATCTCGAATCTGAATAGAGCTATTTGAAAACATCACAAACTCTTTGAAGTATTAAAAGAGTACTACAAGTCTGGAAGTTGATAATCATCACCATATTATATAAAGATTTAGAAATAAATTTACCATCTCAGATTTAGAAACAAATAGATCTCTTAAAATCTATTTCGAATCTGAATAGAGCTATTTGAAAACAACATAAACTCTTTTTTAAGTATAAAAAGAATACTAACAGTCGCATCAGGATTACAATTTACATTACAACATCACGATATTAGCAACTGTAATCACGAGATTAGCAATTGTAACTTGAGTTACTACTTCAAAATATAAGAGTTTGAATAAATAACTTCTTCCATTGATTTTATAAGATGATTACAACCTATATTTATAGTATAAATTACAAGAAGGCAATGCCTTAACTCTAGCCTAAGAATACTCTAAATCCCTTAATTCTAGCCTAAGAATAATCTAAAATAACAAACTAAATCTTTGACTTGTAGGCTAGAAATATTCTAGAATTAAACTATATACAAAAGGATGGAAATAAATAAATACAATATTATTTATTCTTATCACAAAATGCCTCCTCTCCTCAGCTTAGTTCGTGATATCAATCAATCGAAACTGCAATGGACACTAAAACTATGATTAGCTCGTGTTTACACTATTCCATCATATGCAGATAATACATCTCCTTTTCAGTTTGGAGTGTATTTTCCACGACAAAGAGGTATAATGCATAAATGTTCTATACAATTTTAAAGATAGTTGTTTTAGCAATTTATTCTTTGTTTATGTGATTATTTAATTTTTTGTTTTTAGGGATCGAGGGTACATGCGACGATCAAGCAAAATTAAATTGAAAAATACAAATCCCTTTTCAAAGAGACCAAACTGTACACCATAAAAAACTTCATTAATTATGGCTGACAATAGGATGAAATTCAAGACTACGTCTGCAAAATTTAAAATCATTTTTGTTGGTACTACACGTGTGACCGAAATTTCTGATGAATCATTCCCAAGGTTTATTTACAACTTCAAGCCTTTTGAAGAATTGTCAAGTATGGATTCAGTCGATGAATCGCATCTTATAGGTAATTTTATATTGTCAAATTTATTTATAAACTTTTAATAATTAATTTTTTTTTACTTATCTTCTAATTTTTATTTTCATATTTTTTATATTATGTAGATGTTATTAGAAAGTTGCATGCAAAAGCTTTTCCCTAACACAGGGAAATTGGAAGCCAAGATACAAACATGCTAGATTTAGTTTTGGAGAACATGCAGTATGACCAACTAATTTAAAATTGTTATTAATTTTATTTATATTTATCTATATTTTGTAATGATTGATATTTTTATTTTATTTATTCAGGGGTACTACTCTATCGTGTACAGTTTGAGGACAATCTGTTAATGATCTGTGTGATTACATGGCTACTGTTACTTGCGATCATGAACCTGTTATTATTATTTTGCAATTGTGTCGAGTTAAAGTTTTTAGGGGTGAAATGCGGGTTTCCAACGCATATTTTGTTAGCAAGTGATCATAAATGGAGATATAGGCGAAATAAACCATTTTCGTAACAAGTAACATTTTAAAAAAATAAATATTATTATATATTAATTAATTAACTATTTTTAAAATTTTTTTGAATCTATTTTTATTTTCATGATTTAGCTTGATTTCAGATGGGAAGACAATGACTCTAGTTGGTAAAATAGCAATGACTACATCAAGTAATGTTGTTGGCGATTTTGAGAATTCAAATGACCTTTTGAGGACTATAGAACATATTTTGAATATTGTAGATGTAACTTCTATTTTCTTTACTACAAGTTTTTTTAAATACTACTTTTCAAGTTTTATTCTAAAAAAATATTGACTTGGAAATTTTTTTAGGTTGGAAGTTATTGGGTGATCGGTAAGATTGTTGCTATAGAGACCGAAAATGATTGGTGGTATATATCATGCAAAAAGTGTCCAAAGAAAATGACACCTGCTGCTGATAAATTCTATTGCGAAAGGTGTGATTGTTTCGATATGAATGACAACATGAGGTAAAGTATTAGGTATATGATAAGATGCACAATAATTTATTTTTTATGTTTTTTTTTTTTTTTGATTCATAAGACTACTTTAATTTTTGCACAGGTATAAGGTTCAAGTACGAGTTGTAGATTTCACAGGAAATGCTTCTTTTTTGCTTTGGGACAAGGAGTGTACTGAACTAATTGAAAAAATAGCCTTTGAATTAAGGAACAACTCAAAAAATGAATTTCCTATGGAGATTCATAATCTGATAGATAGAAATGTTCTGTTCAAAATTCAAGTTAAGAACAATCAACGAAAAGCTTATGCTGATATTTTTTCGGTTATGAAGTTAATTGCTGACAATTTGGTGGTTGATAAATATCTCTCAAGAGGGGCAAGATTCAGATATTTTTTCCAAACTTAAGGATGTAGATGTTGAAGATGAATTGACGTACGTTTTCATTTAAGTTTTTTTTATTAATATTTATTTTGAATACAAAATTATATAATTTGTTTTATTTTTATTTTCTGTAGTTTCGTTCATTGGAAGATGAAGTTTTAACTCCAAATAATTTGAAGAATAATTCTAAATCATTGGATGTTCGTGAAGAGGCAGCTGTGAAAGGGTCCCTTATTGATGAATTTTCATCTACAACGAAAGAAAAGAAGTTGGCGGCAATTGTGAAGATTGAGGGATTTTGCTTAATTATTGTTTGGTATTTATTTTATTTTGCGATGGTTTTAGATTGAATACATTTTTTTGTTGATGTTTTTGTGGCAATGGATTCTATGATTATGATAAAAACGTTTGTTTGAATAATTTTATTACATTAGTAAATTTTATTGTTAACACTAAACATTTTAATTATTCTAAGAGAGGATCGAACTTCATGTCAAATAAAAAGATAGTGTTAGAAACATACAAAACAACGTCTGACAACTCTTTCTCACATATCTATTTTGCGAAAGCTTGATTCTCAAAAGATCCAAACCCATTAATTTACTTTTCTTTTAGTCTTTAGGTTTTAATTATTTTTTATATATTGTCATAACCTTGACGATTATTATTAGTTGATTAATCTGTTAACATTTAACATTGAACTCGTGATTTACAAACAACACAAGATTTAGTTTAGAGTAACTAATCTCAACTGTATGAACGTAATCTGAACTAACCTTAGCGACTAGGGTAGACATCTATAAATTACAGGATTTAGAAGCAACTAAATCTCCTAAAATTTCTACCTCGTCTGAATACTACAATTTAAAAAGTATATGAACTCTTTTACAATTAAAAGAGTAGTACAAGAAACAAATAAATCTCCTAGAATTTCTCCATATGAATACTACAATTTAAAAAGAACATGAACTCTTTTACAATTAAAACAGTAGTACAAGAAACAAATAAATCTCCTAGATTTTCTCCCTAATATGAATATTACAATTTAAAAAGAACATGAACTCTTTTATAATTAAAAGAGTACTGCATGGAGTACAAGATATATCTATTGCTGCAATTGTGGAAAGTACATACTCAGCTTTTGGAAGGAATGTTATTGAGTCATCGTATTTTCAAGATAGAGCTATTTTGGCTCCGATTCTTTGATGTCGTTGATTCGATAAATGAATATATGGTTTCAATAAACAATTCAGATGGAAGGATGTATTTGAGCTCAGACTCTCTGTGTCATTTTGATCGAAATGTTGATCTGTTGAATGATGTTCATACTCCTGAATTTTTAAATGAAATTAAATGTTTAGGAATCCCTAATTATGAGTTAAATTTAAAAGTTGGAACTCCTGTAATGTTGCTCCGTAACATAGATCATTCCCTTGGATTATGCAATGGCACAAGATTAATAATCACAAGGCTTGGTAATCATGTTTTAGAAAGACAAGTTCTTTTAAAGGACAATTCCGGTCGCAAGGTTCTTATTCCAAGAATGTCTCTGACACCGTCAGACACAAGAATTCCACTCAAGTTTCAACGAAGACAATTTTCGCTGATGGTGTCTTATGCAATGTCTATAAATAAAAATCAGGGTCAATCGTTGTCTAATGTTGGAATCTTTTTGAAAAAGCCTGTTTTTAGTCATGGTTAGTTGTATGTTGCTTTATCTAGAGTTATCAATCTGAAGGGACTTCGAATATTGATATGTGATAGTGATAGTGATAGTGATAGTAATCCTAAATGTTCGACGAATAATGTTGTATTTAAAGAAGTATTCCAAAATTTGTAATAATTTTTTCTATTTTTAGATGCCAATTTATATGATTTATATTTTTACGTTTTAACTATTTATTAATATAATATGTTCTTAATCTTTACGTTTTAATTATTTGTTTAAAATAATAAATCTAACTCATAATATTTACATTAGAATTATTTTTTTAATTAGTTAACATCAAAATTTATCTAAGAAGATATTCAAATTTTTAAAAATAATTTTTTTTCATTCCATCCCTTGCATAGCACGGGTTAATGGCTAGTTAAATAGTAAAAATAAGAGTATAATGGGCTTCTTATTAGAAACTTGACCAAATAAACTTAAATTATAAATATTAGGTTGACTGATTCTCAATAATTTTAGTAAAAATTAATTAAAAAATAATAATTTTTAATTAATCATTTTACTACTAATAATAACAATTTAACATGTACTGTATATATTTTTTAGATCGTTGTTGTAATTTGTAATATGTTTTGTGTACTTTTAATAATTATAAGTTTATTATTAATAATTATAAATAAAAATAGGGAGAGTTTGTTTCCACTACAAAATTTACTCATCCACTACATTTATTTAAATTAAAACTTGTACAGACGAAAATACCCTTTATTCTATCCTAATACAAAAGTTAACTAATATTAAAGTCTTAATTATGATATGATCATATTAATCTTAAGTTTTATTTTAGGAATAAAAATTCGTACTTTGAAATATCTCCTATCTTGTAAATAATGTCAAGTCTTTTACATTTTTAATGTGTGTTAATAATTAATTATGATTATTCTATGTAGTAGCTAGGAAAGAAATAAAAATGATTTGTTCATTTATATGCAAAATAAAAAATAAAAATTGTGTTGAGTTGTAACTTGATAAATATTAATAAAATTGAAGTACATAAAAATAAAAAAGAATTTTTTAAGTATATCTTAATACGTTATCAAAAATAAATAAATAAATTAGATTTAGTGATGTTAATTTTACATAAAAATAAAAAAAATAATATAATTTTTGTAGTGAAAATAGTCTTTCTAATAAATATATGACAAATATTGCTGATATGATTTGAGGTGAATAGATGGCTCGGTGCAATACAGTATTGATTATTTCATAAAATAAGTAATGGGAAACCAAAAATAAATAAAAATGAGCACAGTATAAATTGGAGTACACGTGGTTTATGTTCTCAAATATATTATTATTAGTTATATAAATAATTATTATTAGTTATATAAATAATTACTCCCTCCGTCTCTAAATTATTATCTTCCTTTCCTTTTTCGTCTGTCCAAAATAATTATCTTATTTGAAACTTTCCTTTTTAGAACATCACTTTTACTATTTTACCCTTACTTTTTCTTCCTACTTTAATTATGGGCCACATACACATGGGCATTAAAGAAAACAACACAATTTTTCTATATTATTCCAATATTAATAATTAAGTCAATTAAGTTTTCTTAATCCATGTGTCAGGTCAACTCAAACAATAATTTAGGGACGGAGGGAGTATTAGTTATATAAAGTTTGAACAATGCAATTCATTGTTTCTTTTTCAATATGTTTTTTTGACATTTGCTGTTTTATTTAAATGTTCTTGTAATGAGTCGCAGAAATAACACAAGTGACAACTCAAACAAATTTTGTGGATGTTTAGTGACAAGAGAAGCCAACTAATGTGTGAAATTTAAGACTTCCTTCAAGTTTGAGTGACTAAGTATATGTAATCTTATATTTTTAGGGATATTATGTAATTTTGTTAAAATTTTAGTCTTTATTTTGAATTTTTTTAAATGATAAATATTTAAACTTTAAATTGGATTATAATTTTAACATTTGTTTGATTAAAATCAAAAATTAAACTGAACTAAATTAAAAATCCAATTCGAATTTGGTTTAATTTCTTAATTTTTTATTTCATTTTGTTTAGTTTTTGATTTTAAAATTAAAATAACAAAAATTAAACAAACCGAACCAACCAACCAACAACCGAAAATCAAACCGATGACCACCCCTAACTAAGACTTTAAAGAGTAGGAGTAATTAATAAGAACTCAAGAAAAGAAACGTTGTTCGATCAACTTATGGCAGATCAAGAGAAGAAACACACCGGCAGCGACAAGGGGCCGACGGTATTTAACGGGGTAGGACAGGGTGAATTGTATTCACCAGACTACGCAACCAAAGTTGTTGAAAATCATCATCAGGAAAAGGTCGAGGTAGGAGTAGGACAGGGCGAGTTGTATTCACCGGACTTGGCACTCAAAATTGGCGAAAATGGTCGAGAAAAGGTCGAGGAGGGAGTTAATGGAGGAGGCGGTGACCACGACGACGACAAGGAACGATCGGCGGCGAAAGAGATCTGGAGAACTGAAGAAAAGCAGCAGGTCAAGCAATCGTCCAGGCTTTAAATTAAAATAATTTTAGTTACAGAATCACTCCTCCAACTATTACTCCATTTATGTTTTTCTCCTCTTTTTTTCTTTTGCAAGTTTTCCCTCGAGTCAAATACCCATTCTTGCTTGCGTGATTGGTATGGTTCGTTGACCTCCTATTTACGATTTTCACACTGCTACGTTGACCACCTATTTGTTTCTCTATTTGTTTCTTTTTTTTACAAACATTACTAAATTATAAAAAATAAATAAATAATTATAAACTACAAAATGAATTATCAATCCGAAACAGGGCTAGTATTTTTGGACAATGCGGTATAACGTTTTTGAAATATTTTCTGTAATAAAATTCTATGCATATATATTTCGTTTCAAAATAGGTATCGTTATGTTTAAAGTTACTTAGATCTCGTTTGGTCGAGCGTTTTGGCCAAAACGTAAGGATAAAACGCAGCTTATTTGCAAAAAATGTGTTTTAATACTGCGGCAGAAAACGCAGCGTTTTCAAAACGCAGCTGCGTTTTAAAATGCTGGAATTTTTAGCTTTTTCCCAAAACGCAGGTTTTAAAACGCTCCTAGGAAAAAAAAAGCTGCGTATTGAAGTGATATCCCAAACGTATTTATAAGGAAAGACCTCCGTTTTTAAAACACTGCATTTTTTAAAACGCTGCATTTTAAAACGCAGCATTTTGTAAACGTTGTACCAAACGGGCTCTTATTTATACTTTCTAATTTAATAATAAAGCTCCCCTTGAATGACACGTGTTTTCTATTATTAGATTAGTTAACTTAACTCTTGGTTAAATATAAATCTAGGAGAAAAAAAAGGTTTGACGTTCAATTTTGCATAATCCACTGACCCAGCATCTCCCTGGTGCACCAGCAGCCAACATGGCCACACTATCCTCTTACATGGCTGAACCATCGCCACCGATCACCTCAACAATGTTTTCAACCGGTCATTAATACCACAATAACAGGAACTAATCAGTTGGGGGAGAGAAACTGCAGCCTTCATCGATATTCATGACGATGGTTGGTCATTCCGTGGGGGTAGATTATCGAGCAACAATGTTTCCATACCAATTCAAACTAGGCCTGGCAATGGATCGTATTTTGGCCCGAATTCGATTCGATTCCAATGAAAATTTTTGGATATGAATTTGTTTAAGGGTCCAATAACCTAAATTAAATCCGAATTCGATAATTTGTTTATTTAGTGGATCAGATATGAATTTACCTATATTCGATCCGTTAAGAACACGATTTGATCAGAAAATAACGTATTTATCATTATACACATACATAATATTTACACTAATATGAATATATGTTAGTAGTGGTATAATTTTTATTTTATTTTATTTTATTCATAAAATTTCATTAACGAGAATTTCGAATCGGATCAGATATTTTTTTGAATATATCAGCTAAAGGATTCGATATGGATTGACATACATATAATTCGTCCGATTATCGGATCCGGTTAACAAAATAAGATTTTGGGCCGGATTCGGATTCGGATATACCTATATTCGATGCATATCCGATCCATTAACAGAACTAATTCAAACCCAAATCAAATTGTATCAAAAGAATTGCCTATTTTGATTTCGATCCACATCTGGATTTGAAATTTCGACATATGAAATCTTGAAATTTGGGTTTAACATCTGTGTTTTATAATCTCATCTATAGATGTGAAGATGGAATAGATGGGTTGGAGTCTTGAAATTGGAGGGAGGAGAGAGAATTCAGGGTCGGAATCAAAGGCATGGAAGCCATTTGGGTTTTTCCTTCTCGATTGATCCATCCTTATTAGGGGTGTAAGTCCGAACTACTGAATCGAATCGGATCGAACTGAATCGGCCAGTTCAATTCGATTTTGGGTTAGAACGGTTCAGTTTAGGTTTGAAAATTTTATAAATCGAGCGGTTCGGTTCGGTTTGTGATTTTTGGTGCCAAACTGAATCGAATCGAACCACCACCATTTAATTTTTATTTTTTATTTATATATATATATTATTTAGTAATTAGTAATTATTATTTGAATTTAATAAGAAAATTATTGTTGTTTGCCTACATTTTGATTGAATTATTGTAATTTTAAAGTTAATTTTTTGACTTTTAATTATTTAGTTTATGTTAAAAGTATTTTTTTGATATTTAAAAGTTTTTTCTTTTTTGAAATATTTAAATAATTAAACCGCGGAACCGAACCAAACCGATCGGTTCGGTTCAGTTCGGCTTGAAGTTTGTGGAGGTTCGGTTCGGTTTGAAATATGTGGAACCGTTAGGGGGTGGTTCGATTTGCATTTTTGGCTTAAACCGAACCAAACCGAACATCCTTCACCCCTAATCCTTATAGCAGAAAACAATGCTAATTCCTGGGCAAACAATATTTTTCTTTTTTATTTTCCCTCTCCTTAACGAATAGTTAACTTTGAGATTCAAATCTTCTATTATACTCCCTATCACACTTCGTGTTCCACTTAATCCTAGCCTTACACGTGTGTTTATTATTTTAGTTTGTCTTCTTTTTATAATTTTTACAAAAACATGTACGTTTGAGATTTAATAGGACAAAGAGTGTGATAGGGGGTGAGATTGAAGATTTGAACCCGTTAATTTTGATGTTAACTCATTTTATAATAGAGCACACGTGGCACAACTACAGTTTTGGGACAGCAATAGGTACACAAAAATGGGACAGAAAATTTGGACCTGTATAATTGTATGTGATTTTTCTGTTCTCTTATGAATGGCGTTTATATCGGGTACTCTTTCCCTCTTAAAATGAGTATACTTTTTAAAAAAATTATGTTCTAAAATGGGTACTCTTTCCTGCTTAAAAGGAGTGTACTTTTTAAAAAAGTTGTGTTCTAAAATGAGTGTTTATCTATGTATAAATTTATTAAATTCGCCTTTGTTGTTGTAGTGCTCACTTGCAATGTTATGGTATAAAGACTAAGAAAATTGAGAATTTATGTTTAAAAGTCAAATGCTTAAATATAAGTATTTATTGATATATACTTTTAACTGGAAAGCCTTAATAAAATACTGTACAATATAATATTGTTACCAAAGAAAAGAAAGGATTCTTGTATTTTACTCCCCCCGTCCTTAAATTTTTTTTTTTTTTTCAGAATAATTATATTGTTTGAAAATTTTCATTTTTAGGACATCACTTTTACCATTTTACCCTTACTTTTTCTCTTACTTTAATTATGGACAACATACACATGGGCATTAAAAAAAATTACACATTATATCAATATTAATAATAAAGTCAATTATTTTTTCTTAATCCATGCGCCGAGTCAAACAAGACAATAATTAAAGGATAGAGGGAGTATCGTTATATATATAGATGGGTTGACCTTTGTCTTTGTTCAAGCCACACTTACAATTTCACATTATTATTGTGTCTACAATTCAAATTGTTTTAATTTAAAAAACAATTATGTAAAATAATAATTCTCTAAAAAGGAAATTAACATTGTAAGTGGGAACAAGGGTAAAACATGGAGTCATGTGCATCTTACTTACCCATTTAATTTTCTTTCTATTCAAGTTAAAAGTACTCTCATTATATTTGAATTAAGGTTTGGCTCAATTGATTAGATTCAATTTATGCGTAGGCAGTTGCAAATTCGAGTCTCGTGAAAAGGGAAGGAGAATCCGTACAACTTACTATCTATGCAAATCGAGAAAAAGAAAAGAAAAAAAGAAGAATATATATATATATATATATATATATATAATAAAAGTTAGAGATTTTAAATATATATAGTATTAATTTGTTTTCTCTAACATACTGAACTTAAATATCTTATCATGGTTTTGGACCTTTTGGTCTAGCTTGTACCCGTCAGTGAGTATAACATGTGAACCCACCCATTTTGTGTTCTAGATAATTTGGATCTTTGAAAAGCAAAAGAGAATAAATATGCTTCTTTAGGTAGGAAAAATCAAAGACAGACAGACCTTGGAATTCATTGCCATGTTGTTGGAGTTTTTCTAGGCAGTTTCTAATTCTGGATCTGATATTCGTACCGACTGTTCGTTCGAATCCCTCTCTTTCCATTTTTCCGTCGAGAACTTGATATTTTCTTCTCTTTTTTTTTTTTTTTCTAAATTTCATGTGTGTAAAGTCTTGAGCTAAAGTTTAAGAGATGATGAACATTGTCAGAAACAGATAATTAAGGGTTAATGACATTACAAGTCCCTAAACTATGACCAATTCTACCAGTAGTCTCTTAAGAAATTTTTTTCAAACTTCAATCCCTTGAGTACCAAAGTCACGCGGCTAGTCCATTTGATGGATGCCGTTAGTAAAATTCCGTTAAGTGACTCATGTGCGTTGCACATGCCCATTTTTAAGGGTTACTATGAAAAATTTATAATAAATAGTTAAACAATAAAAAAATTACAAACACACCCTCTCTCTATCTCTCTCTCTCTCTCACAGACACACACATCCAAAGACACCACACACACCCACACACACTCTCTCTATCTCTCTCTCTCTCACAGACACACACATCCAAAGACACACCACACACACACACACATCCACAGACAGTAACAGCAGCAACAACGCACAACATCAACGCCACCGCTCACCCCGAAACCCATTTCCAGATCTGAATCAAATCCCTACCTGACAATCTTCCCACCCAACATCTTCATCCCCTCTGTTACTACCTCCACCCTCTCCCACCAATCCAACCTCGTCACCACCCAATTCTTCAAATAAAACTAGGCATCAACAGGCTTTGAATTTCAACGTAAATGGATCCTAAAGATTCTGTTCCTCCGGCCGCCTCTGCAAAAGTTTTTGGGTCAGTCCAAAATTCTGGTCAAGCTGCGAACGAGATCTATTGAGTTTTGTGTTGGGTTTGAAATCAAGAGGTCAATTGATTAGTTTTTATTTCTGTAATGTGAATTGTTGGGAGGGAGTGGGGAGAGAGAGGGCAGAGAGAGAATCGATGGCAGTGGTTCGGCACCGGCAGCGATGCTTGGCCATGAACTGTGACGAGAGTGAAGAGGATCACTTCGTGGGACAGGACTCAAAGCGAGGACGGGCTAAGCGAGCTTAGCTCGGTCTGCTGCAATTGCTTAATTCACTCCCTGCTCCTTGCTCCTTTCTAGTTGTGGACTTAGAATGCTTCCGTGGAGTGCTTTGAAGAAAGGCAAGAAGTAAGTTGAGTGTAAGGAGATGGAAGACTAAAAGAAGGTTCGACTAGTCTTCTTTCCTTACTCCCCTCTTTCTGGTGTAGATGTTCATTTTTGTTTTAATAATGGATTAATGAGGTTGGTGATGAGGTTGGATTGGTGGGAGAGGGCGGAGGTAGTAACAGAGGGGATGAAGATGTTGGGTGGGAGAGAAAAGAATAAATTATTTTTGTAATTTTTAAAATATCTTTAAAACTTTTTAAAAAATGGATATTCAGTATTTGAATAATACACAAAGCAAGGGCACGTGAAATTTCATAAATGCCCTTAACCTAAGTCACATGTTGAGCACATGACGGACTTAACGAAAAACTACTAACGGCATCCATAAAAGAACTAGTCGCGTGACTTTTTGGTACTCAAGGGACTGAAGTTTGAAAAAAATCTTAAGGAACTACTGGTGGAATCGGTCACAGTCGAGGGACTTGTAGTTTCATTAACCCGATAATTAATTTTGTTTTCTACGGTGTTTAAGTGATTCCTTTTTTAATCTTGGAAAAAGAAAGGAAATATATAGAAAATACTTATTTCCTTCTCCGGCTTGACTTTTTTTTTTAGTTGAAATGACTGTTTTTGAATGAAAATTTGGTACGATGAATCACGTGTTTTATGATTTTAAAAATAATAAGAAAAATATACGTCAAATTTTCATTCAAATCATAGTTCATTTGACTATAAAAAGTCAAACGCAACAATAATTTGAAGAATGGAGAGACTATATATACTTTTAGGATTATTTTAGCCACGAAAAAGGAAATTCCTAGGAAGGAATAATTACTCTCTATCTTAAAAAAAAAGTACTATATCCATTTCAGGCAAAGAGTCTACTATACTATTTTGGAATATTTTACTTAAATAATCCATTTTTAAAAAAAAATATTCTATAATTTTCATAATTTTTCATCTTTACCCTCTACTTGTGTTGTAATCATCATGATTATACTTAAGTATTTTTGTTATTATGACCAATTCTAATGACACTAATATATCATTTAATAATTACACTTTTCAAACGTGAACTCTTTGGGTGAAATGGAATGAGTATTTTCTAAATATATGATCTATACATTTTTCCTTCATAACCATAAAATATCATGTCAAATTAATAAATACTTTTTTTTTTAACAATCAAATAGGCTGACAACCGATATTTAAAAATTACAATTTGTTAAGTATTTTAAGACTTTTAAGACGTTTTAAAATAAAGTAGTGACTCTCCCTTTGAGATAGTATTCCCTACCTCATGGATCTTCTACAATAAAGAAAAATTATATATCCACAAAATTTATTTACAATTTAATTTATTTAGCTTTAAAGTGTTGTACTTAGATTAAAAACAAAACCTAACTAAATGTAAATAATATATGTAGATGAATTATATAGATGTAACATTACTCTACAATAGAAGTCTTAACTTCTAATTTGGACCAATCAATTGATAATTAAAAAATTTTTAATTTAAAAAAGAGTGAAATAGCCAATTCAATAAAAAAAGAGTGAAATAGCCAATTCAATAAAAAATCATTAGAGAGTAAAGCTCAAAGATGGTTTCCTTGTCTCAGCCACTCAATAATAGTAAAGACATTCTAGATCATAGGCGCTAAATAAAATACTTAATTTATGCTAAATACAACACTCTTAAAAATTACTATTATGCCCTCATGGAAAGTTTACAGCCACCCCCCTCTCTTTGGGTTAATCTTACAGCTGCCCCTTCTCTTTATATGAATCTTACAACCAGCCCCATCTATTTTTCTATAAAAATACAACACCCTTTCAATCAATGAGAAACCATAATTTATTTTCTCTCTCTCACAAATTTGTCACTCTCTCTCAAAAATGGATCCAAATAATCAGGTTAGTTATGTTTTAGTTTAATTTATGTTTTATTAATTTTTTAATTTCAAATTTATATGCTAATTAGTTATAATTGTATGCTAATTAGTTATAATTTTTAGCTAAATATTGTTTAATTAGTCATTAATTGCAAAAATTTTAAAATTAAAATTCTGGAAAAATTAACTAGGCCGCTTCCCCTTGGCAGCATTATCCTAAAACACCACCTAGACTAGGCGAGCTTAATCAACGGATCCGTTAACTTTTTTACGAAATTTTTTAAGGGTGGGAAATTGTAAAAATAAAATAAAAAATTAATGGTTCCGTTGATTAAGCCTGCCTACTCTTGGTGGTGTTTTGGGATAAGGCTGCCAAGGGGAGGCGGCCTTGTTAATTTTTCCAAAATTTAAAATTATTTTTTTTGCATTTATAACAGAATAATATCAAAATATAATGCTAATTAATATAATAACAAGCGCAAAAAAAAAAAGATACATATAGAGAAAAGTTGTTGAAAATATACTGTATTTAAAAAAATGGCCGAAACTCGAAACTACCGGAGAGTTTAGAGAGAGAGTGTGTGTTAGAGAGAATTTAGAGAGAGAATTGCCAAACGAAAGTGAGGGAAAAAAAAAGTGAGGATTTTATTTATAAAAAAAAGTAAGGGGTGGTTTATGATAATTAATGAAATATAAGGGTTATAATTATAAATTGAAAATTTTCAAAAAAACAAGGGCATAATAGTAATTTTACGGGGTGTTGTATTTAGCGCATCCCTTCGGATACACATGAATCCGGTGTCAGTTTGCTAGCAAATACTATTTTTTTCATTTAATTTTTTTAAGGTAAAGCTAGCAAGAAAGTGTTCATATTCTTTTTATATTTTCAGAAAATATATTAGAGTAATATTAGAGTTATATAACGAGTACTTGTAACATTTTATGTATCATCTAGTTGTCTTCACTTTTTAACATACAGTAGAGCTCATAAAGACACATAAGACGCTACATCATTTTGTGCATAAAATTAAATACTTATTGAATGCATGTTGCACTATTCAAAATAGGAAAATGATAACGCTACCGACAAAATCAAAACCGAATGTGCATCATGATGTTGTACTGTACAACCCCATGATACACATTCCTGTTCTTTGATTTTGTCGGTGCATGTATCATAACTCTTCAAAATATTATACTCCCTCCATTCCAAGCAAAGAGTTCACTTTTTTTTTAAGTCAATAAGTGACTAAATCAAATCCAAATTTTACATAATTTACTTATTTTTTAGAAGATAAAATTTTATTAATTAAAAACTACATTAAGAATACTATAGATTACAACTTTTATAATTTTTTAAAAACAAATAAATCTATTGAAATTATCAGTTAAATTTTAATTAAGTTGATCAAAAAAATTAAAAGTTGACTCTTTGCCTGAAACGGAAAGAAGTATTTATTATTAGAACTATGGTATTAGCAGTTTAATTTTTAAACAAAAATATTTTTAAAACTATTTTACTTTATTTGTATATATATAATATTTCTTGTCCTAATTATAAAACTGTCCTCAAAATAAAATAAAAAACTTCTTAAACAAAAATGGGGAGTAGTAATCAAGATTATCCCATCTCATAATACATTCGATCTTCATGAATACAAAGACTGGTAATAACTAGTCTTTCATGTCAAGTATCACCAATGTCTACACTATAAAACCTACCAAAAAAGAGGCAGCAGGTGACCTGATACAAGGACTAATATGTCCAATAATTAATTTACACAAGTAAAAAAAAAAAAAAACCTATAAAATTGAGGTGACATCATGTAGTTAGCAAGCCTTGAAATGATACAACCAAAATACATTTGAAACTTTTCATGTATCATCTTCACTTTCACAGACAGAAACTATTATGTCATCACCTCCTTGACCGTTTTGTAGGCCTTTTTGAGGCTGACTCCGGTTCAACTGTTTCCCTCCCGCGCTTCACCGGAACCACTTCCTTACCCTTCTTTGGCGGCCTTCCGACGCCCCTTTTCGATGGACTAATGTCCTCCTTCACCTGCTTTCCACCTCCACCGTTGCTGCTACTTTTTTGTCGTGCCGTCATACCATCTCTCCGTTCCTCGACTTTTTTCTTTACATGATCCTTTCTACTTCCACCACTATCTTCCGCAGAGCCGGTGCTCTTCAATGTCTCCGCCACTGTTCCCTTCCCGGGCGAGTTCTTCTTTATCCTCTTCAAGAAGTCAGCTGCCCCGCGCTTCTTCACTGCCGGAATAACATCAACTTTCCGCTTCTCTACTTTAGCCGGAGCAGCATGACCGTGACCGTGACCGTGACCATGACCGTGACCATCCGATCCTTTACTTGTAGAATTACCAGGGTTTGAGCTCGAGCTCGTCAATTGATTTTTACTCGGACCAACATTAGTAGTACTGTTTGAACGGCTACTATTGCCGCTCCTCCTCATGCTTCTCACACCCGTTACAGGTTTCTCTTTCATCTTCATCTTCATCGAACCCTCTTCTTCATTTGATGAAGTTTTAACGGGAGGCTTAGGTATGATAAGCGGTTTTGCTACTGCTTCTTTCTCCCCCGCCTTACTTGAAGATGAAGGCTTGCCTGAGATGGAACTTCTTTTCCGGCATACAACTATAGGAACGGCAGACTTCTGTTTTGCCAGCAACGAGTCGGATTTTTCCGGTTCGGGTTTGGGGCGGAGTGGAGCGGTTTCTGATTTTAATGATGAGTCGGATTTTTTCCGGTCAACCCGCTTCTTCCTCATCTCTTTCAAAACGAGGATCCGGAGTTCATGAGCAGCCATCGATTCAGCCGATGATTTTGGGAAATATACGATCGCATTGTTGAAGATGAGTAACAAATCTAGGTAAAATTTGTTAATATAAGATGAATAGTATCCATCGTCAATCCGGGTTTGAACTATTCTGAGGTCTACGTGTTGTCGGACTATTTTGTTGTACTTCTCGGTTTTCTGCAAAAGTCAAACGGTTTGCTGAGTCACAAATAAATATTCTTCAAATAGTACTCCGTATTACCAAAAATTTGTACGTTATAACCTCGGCTCTTAACAACATTGGACAATCGTAATTCTAACAGCTTTCCGAAAGCACTAACTTGTAGTTGTATTCCACATCACTTGCATATTTTATTTGACCAAATATCAAAAATGCCCATCACCGACAGAATAGTTTAATATTTATATATTTATATTTTAGTAAATACTCCTAAATTCTTAATGAGGTTTTCAACTTGTCCATTGAGTTGGATTACGATGCACTCGTTAACACCTAAAGTATTGATAACAGATTTACTGTACATTCTTTAACACTTTGCATCCACAAAATCACCCCAACTATATTAAAGAAAAAATAAATACAAAATACTTAAATCTATCGTAGTTAACTCAAACAACAAAAACAAAAAATAGCCCAAATAGTTTTATAAAATTTTCAAAAAGCCAAAAATGATGCTACGTTAAAATTTGGTAGGGTTAGCTTTTCCTCATTCTCGGAGATTAAGTTTTCTTCGCCTAACATTTTTATACCAAAAAAAAATAAAAAAATTTACTATTATTAACATATAGAAAATTTCATAAAGAATTTTATTTAATCTTAAACACCCCCAACCCACCCACGCATCCAAATAAAAATACATAAAAGAGAACCAAAACTTCTATTATGATTAAACGATTAAATATTAAAAAGTCATTTAAAGCATAAACTCACATTCATATGGTTCTTTGTGCTATTTGATGATACTTAACATATTTAATTGATAACATTAGTGAATGGTGGGCCATGTATTCTATTTATATTTATTTGATTACATTGATGAATGACGGTGGCGCATTCTGTTATAAATATTGATATAATATGTAATTTCTTTTAAAACTCGTGTTATGTGAACTATAGTTAAAATATGATAAAAAAGTATGAATAATAAATGATAAAAATAAATTTATAAAATGAAGAATTTAAAAACAAAGATGATTATTTTAAAAATAGACAAAAAAAATATAACATAACAATTAATCCCTCTATTACAAGCAAAGAGTCTATTTTTCTTTTTTAAAAGTCAACATGTGACTAAATCAAATTAAAATTTTACATACATTTACATATGTTTTAGGAAATAAAATTTTATTAATTAAAAATTATTTCAAGAATATTATAGATTACAACTTTTATAATTTTGTAAAATTTACTAAATTTATGTTAATTATTGATCAAATTTTAATTAAATTGACCAAAAATAAGTTAAAAGTAGACTCTTTGCATGAATGGAGGGAGTACTTAAGAACGAAGAAATAACTGAATAGGGCCCCAACTAAGACGAGTTTGATCTTACGCCTTGTGTTCCGGATTGACTACCAACGCTCCTGATTATTTCCAAAGTTCCGAAAGTACCTAATAATTTCACGTAATCGACGTTCCACTTTCATTTGGTAAAGGCCTCACATCTCCAATTTTTTCTTCTTGTTAACACTGGTCCTCGAGATCAATAAAGACGAGGGAGTAGGCCCAAAACAAACAACCGCTAGTCTCTCATAAAGCCAAGGTGACCTCATTTTTCCTCTCCTTTTTCCGTTTTCTTTAAATTCACAAAAGACTAGTCAATGGGGATAGTCATATATAGAAATGGAACCTCTAGAGTTGGGCACAAGTAGAGCCAGTGAATTTCATTGTTAATATTTGGCTACAATATGAAGGTTGCTACTTGCTCATCCATTAGTTGAAATGACCAAACTTTGCTTTGGCTCAAAATTACGTAGCTTTAAATTCTGTTTATTTTAAGCGTTCGATGAGCAATCTTTGTTGTACTGGCTAAATCTCAACCATGTAGAAATTCAGGAACTCAAATCTAAAAGTTTTTGGATCGGTCATATATTTCCTAAACCCTCATCGCTCCAACCTAGGAGTATTTAACCTCCAATATTCGTTCAATCATTTACACAGAAATTGCACTATCCTATAAGTGATCAAGATTTTCTTGATCTAAAGGAATTCCATGGCTCTTAGTCATTTGATAATTGGTCGAGTGAATCAACGGGCCAAGCTCAGTGACTTGATCATTGCTGAATTTTTGAGTGGAGCAATCTATTTAGCGAGATGTTTCGTGTCCAATTCTCAACAAGTACAAATTTTCTTAGGCTAGCGACAGGCTCATAAGCTCATGGGGCGAGTAGGTGTAGTCTCTAACCCAATGTAGCATAGGAACACTTCTTAGATGACCCAAAAAAAAAAAAAAAAGATTCGCACGAGTGGGTGTGGAAATATTTATTACTTAGAAGCTGATTAATGTGGAAATATTTATTACTTAAAAGCTAAATTAACTTGGAGGTGATTTAATCGAAGTATAATATAGAGTGAATTGAAATGTAGAGCTTTTAGCTAGTTGACATATATATATATATATATATATATATATATATATATATATGCATTTAACAAGTCAAGTTCTTTTAAAACCGTTAATAAAACTCTATTTTTCAAATGCGTCAATCAATCAATATATTATTTGTATGTACCAAATGTTTTACATGGTGTACTATGGAGTATTGTATTTAAAATTAGGAGTGCTAGTAGCGATTTTCAACTCTTTTGTATCAGACTTTTAATTCTCTATACATTCCTATAAAATGCATTAAAGTTACGTTTTTATTTTTATTTTCATATGACACATTAAATAAAATCGTATCTTTGAAGGAAGAAAACGTTTGAAAAAATAACGCAACAAACGGACCAAAATTAAGAGTATAACGTTTATTTTTCTTCTTTTTATAAGAAAGAGAGAGTATATATGGGTGCACGTTTTCGACATAAAAAGAATAGGGGGGAGGGGAGAGTAGAGGAGAGGATGAAAAAGAAAAACAAAGAGAGAGAGAGAGGGGATAATGCCGTTGCTCCTTAATTTGGGCCAAGCCAGGAAATTTTATTCGACTGTGTATCTTCTTAGCGGAAACATATAATTAAACTGACCAGGTACAGATATACTCCAATATCTGACAGGGAAGAAAGAAATTGAAAAATGCTAATTCTTAAAACTAAAACTGAAACATTTTCTTTTTCATGCATGCAACTTTCAAGTACAGATCAGTTTGTACGTAAATGGTTCACTGGCATTACCCCACAATGAAACTTTCCCAACTTTCCTAGAATCAATATTACCAACCCATAACTCATTTTTGTTATAACAGGAAAATAATACTACGTGGCTTAGACAAGGGAAGGAGATCACAAATCCTTTCCTTCTCTTTACTTTATTGGGTAAAGGACCTATTCGCATGGCTTAGGTTACTTATCCATTTTCTCAAAATAAGTAAAATAAATATAAAAATGGATTTCTACAAAAAAAAAACAATATGTTCCCTAATTAACAAATAAGGGAACAATATAATTTCAATTCAAAACCTTTTTGTCTATAGCTTAAAAAAGACTTAAACATCCTCGTTTAGTACAAGTACTCCCTCAGTTCCAAGAATCTGTTTAAGCCGACACATAAAATAAGAAAAGATAATTAACTTTATTATAAATATTAGGATAATGTGTATTTGTCAAGAATATTTATGTGAAAGTGTAGCCCATAATTAAATTAAATTAAATTGACAATCAATATAAGAATAAAATGATAAAAGTATTTTTTTTTTTTAATTTAAAAACGAAACTTTATTTTTTAAACGGAAAAAAAAAGACTTTTTTTAAGAACCGAGGGAGTACTACTATAGGAATAGGATATGATTATTATTCTTTTGTGTTCTTATACAAGATGGTAGACACTCAACAAATGTAGCTCTCGTCCTCCCTAAATCTCTCTACTTTTCTCGAGATTCAAAATGACAACCAACACACGTTGATAGAACTATTCACTGAACTTATTCTTAATCTTAATTACTACTTAATATTCCATTAATATGGTTATGTTTAAAAAAAAAATACTCCATTTGTTTCACCCAAAAAATTTACGTTTAAAAAATCTAATAATTAAGAGATATATAAGTAGTATTAGAGTTGATAATAATTACAAAAATATTTAAGCATAGTCAAAATGTTTATAACATATGTAGATGGTAAAGTTAAAAAGTTTATGGAGATTGTAAACATAATCCCTTTAAAATAGACTTTTTAAGAGAAAGATCTCAAAATAAAATAGTGTAGTGAACTCTTTGTCTTGATTGAAAGGAGTAACTCGATAAACATGCATGAGCCGAAGTAACAAAAAGAAGTGAAATAAATAAATAAATAAACAAAATATGCATTTCCTTGTGTATAATTGCCCGTAACATACAATAAAAAAGGAGATGGGCAATAGAGCGCTTTGGCACCTATGTTTTCAACTTATAAAGTAGAAAAAGAACCCAAATAACCAATTGACCATGACACGTGAACAAACATGTACACGTCAGTCGTCCATCTAAATTCTAAACCCATCGGATTCTCCACCAGAATTTCACACGCACTATGCAAATTACCTCTCTTTTCTTTTTTATTTCTTTTTTTCCCTCCCTACATTTCCGTACTCGTACGCGATAGCGTAAGCGTGAAATGCATGCAACTGTTCAAAACTTCAATAGGAAACTCTACAAATTTCAACCTACTATATATTTTACTAAAATGTTAGGTCTGTCTATCTTCTCTTTTTTATTTGTCTCACACCTTAAAAATTTAATCCATTTATCAGAGAGTTATTTTTTTTCAGGGGTATATGTTGCAAGAAGAGTTATAATTTGACCTTTCGAAAGTGAAAGTTGGATATCGATTTTCATGACGTAAAAATTTGAATGAAACCGCTATTAACACTTTAAAATTTAATTACAGCACACTAAAACACATTATTTAAAATATTAGATACAAACAAAATAAAATTCAGAGTACAAGTAGTGATTCCCAAATTTGAACCCTACGATACCTACGTGTAATATACAGCTTTCAATGCATATACTTTCATTCGTATGCTTAAACAAATGATTATTTAAATCTTAATTTTCAAATAATAAGTGCAGTACAATTAAAGTTAATTTAAAATTCTTTTTATAAAATGAAAATATTAATACTATAAACATTTTACTTGTAAAATATTCCAAATGACAACACAAATACACACGTTTTTTGTTTTTTTCCATTTTTTACTTTGAGAACCTATCAATTATCACAGAGCTAACTTAATTAATAAATAGATCGAGAGAGAAGAAAGAAAAACTTTGAAATACTCGAATTTTTTAAAAGTCAACCCGTCGAACCTAAATTACTCAAGTGTCAATTAAGAATATAGATTATGAAGATATCTTAAAGTGGACCCAACCCTACCGTGATCATGACCATAGAAAGTAAATCCAACGGCGGATTATAGGGCAAATTGTGTTAAGATGCAAATAAATCAATTTGAAAAGGGAAAGTAGCGGAAAATAACGCACCTGGCTCTCGAGCCGGCGCTCAAATAACGAGCCGTGTTTATGCGACCTGATAATATCCATAACCGCAACCAACGGCTCTGATTTCACCACCACCTCCCGCTTGATAGTAGTCGTAGTAGTCGTGGTGGCGGGAGACACCACAACCGGTTCCATCTTACCGCTGCCACCACCTCCGCCACTTCCACCGCCGCGGGACACCTCACCTGGTTTACGCCTCTTCTTCTTCGTCAAGCTAGCCGAGCTCTGCACGTCGCTGCTATCCTTCGTCCCATCCTTCGACTCGGTCGCCTCCGAGTCGCGCAGCTCGTCCGATTCCTTCTTCTCCTTGTGACTAGTTTTAGTCGCCAAATTTTTAGCCACCGTATCTGAACTGTCGTTGCACGAGTCTTCCCTCACTGTTTTTGAGCCCGGATCGGGCTTCACGTCGCCACCGGTTTGAACCGGCTCCGACTCCGACTCCCTCCCGCCGACGGCCTTCTCCCGATTCTCCGACGAATTCGACTCGTTGAACGACCTGTTCGAATGCTCACCGGAAACCTCCTTCCCGGCGGTATTTGCCGGCGAAACGGTGGCCGGCTTTCCGTCGGCGTCAATTTTGTTGTTTTCTGATCTATCCGTCTTGGAATCCATATCCAGATCTGGTTTCTCGTCGTCCTTTTCTTCATTCTCCTTCAAGCTATGTTCGCGCTCTTCTTCCAATCTCTTTACTTTCAATTGCAACGACCTGTTACCAATACAATAGATCAAAATCTATCCAGATCCATACTCAATTTACGTGATTTTTTCCACGTAAAATTAATTCAAAAAAATAAAATTAAAAAGAGAATTACTGGATCGAAAGATCGTAACGTTGAACCTCTTGTGTCAGCTCAGCCACACGGAGTTTACGCAACTCTTCAATCCAGGGGATGCTATCCTCATCGTCATGGTTGTCGGCCGCCGGTGGTTCATCGTGGTGGTCCCTGAACCGGCGTCTGAGTTCATGGTATTTACTCCGACAGATTTGAGGAGTGAATAGATTAGACGAAGAAGTCCGAGTCTTGATTTCCATGGTGACGGAATCCCAGTCCTTGAGACCGTGCCGTTTAACGGCGCATGCTAGCAACAGCTCTTCCCAAGTGGTCCACGTTGTCTTCTTCTCCCCGCCTTTAGCCTCCGCCCCAGCCGTCATGATTGGTTAATTCTCTCTCTCTCTCTCGCTCCTCTGTTAATTTTTGTTTCTCTCTCTAACTTGGCGTCAAAGTCTGTTAAGTCCCTCCATCCGGGGATTTCAAAAGCTAGGGTTTCGTCTTCGTCTTCTTCGCGTCTTTCACTTTTAAAAAAAATTTGTTTTTAGCTTTTGGGGGGTTAATTGCAAAATTTTTGAACGGCAAGAACAGAGAATTGTCTCTATATTTCGTGCACTTTATATACAGACGCCTTAAGACGGGAGGGAGCTGATCCTTGGCACGTAACTCGTTTCATGATCTCTATTTGTTAAGTGAATGACGGGTTTACCCCTTGTAAGTGTTGAGAATTCTTGGATTTGTCCCTTCTTTGAAATCTTTTTGAAGCGCCGCTAGGGGGAATTGACGAGGCAAACCTCGAAGTTTTGTCGTTTTGATTTGGTTAGGTGAAGGTGGGATTTGATGCAGTTCCCAGTTGGGTTGGGCTGCTTTTTTTGAGAAGAATATGGACCGTTTTTTATGTTTCTTGTTATGAAGTGAGATTAATCGAATAGTCGAGTCGATTATTATGGGCCTTAAACGACCCAATATGGATTCTTAGTTGGTTTCCATATAAGACTCGCCCAATATTCAATTCCAGACAGACAATAATAAAAAAACGGATGGAAAAATAAGTAAAAGTAAGAAAGGTCGTAGGAATAGTAATGCTAATACTCCCTCCATCTCCAAAAAAATAATAATAATAAACACTTTCGTTTTCCTTTTTGATACTATTACCTAAAAAAAAAAATAGTCTTATTTCAAAAAGTGAGATATCTTTATATAGCAATTCAAAGAAAATATAAAAAATTACAGTTATAATTTTAAAAAAAGAAAGAGTAGTAAACATATAAAATAGAAAGAATAGTAAAAATAGAAAGAGTAGTAAACATATAAAATAGTGTTATAAAATATTATGATAGCAACAGAAACCTAATAATAATAGTGATTGTAATAGCTGTTTTATAATAACAATAGCAATAATAATAATAACTACTTCATTCATTCCTAAACGAGTGTTTATTTTGAATTTTTCACTAAAATTTAAAAAGTTGACTTGTGATTCATTTTAGTAACACATATACATTAATGCTCTTAATATCTACATATAATATGATATTAAAAGTACACACTCTGACATTATATGTGACAAAGATAAAATTAGTAAATTTATACAAAAATGAACATTTATTTAAGACCAAATAAAATTAAAAAAATAAACACTCATTTAGAGACGGAGAGAGTATTATTATTACTAATTTTTCTTTATGTTGGCGAGATATAAATATATTAACTTTTTTGGTCAAATAACTATAGGATTTTTACTTCAAGTGTTAGTTGGGTTTACTGAGCAAGTTATATTACTCTGATTAGTTCTTGTGACACATGTACCGAGCGAGGGATATGTCCTTCGATTCGTCTGAGAAGATGATTAATTTAAGATGCGTTATTGAATGCGCCTAAATACGGTAAACAATTAAGCTTGCGGGGGACAAACCACAATACCAAACAAACAAAACAAATATAATGGTTTTTTGTCCAAAATATGAGATAATAAGTGATGTGCATATTCTGATCTGATTCGGGTTAAAGTGTATGAGCTTTCATTTAATAAGTGGACCCAAAAGAAATAAAGGTTCGGTCCATACGGGTATATATATATACTCCTCCTATGCCAACTTAAGATACATCATTCTTTACGCAGAAAAAATATAGTACTAGTCTTTAATGACCGATATACTCATAAACACGAGAGTTTTGGCGTAGAACCCTCCCCGCCCCTCTCACTGTTGTTTCTTTAACAGATACACACGTCAGATATTCAAAAATCCTATCTACGGCAATGATCGGAGCAGCACCCCCGATAGGCCCGATATTTTGTGTAACATCAATCGGTGAAAATGAATGATTCGGTTTTTGAACATTCTTTCGACTCTGCTATAAAGTTGAAGAAAGATGCATGTGTGTACCATAGTTAGTAAATTCGTGTATCGTACGTATATAATACACGTACATACGAATAATTGAAAAATACTAACGTTTATCGTACTCAAACCAAAATTAATTAAAGGGTAAATTATAAATAACCCCCTTCAACTATGGGTTGGGTTCGAATTGCCCCCCTTAACTATCAATTGATGCAATGTGCCCCCTCAACTATATCATTTTTCTTAATCACAACTTCTGTTTAGGCATTGCCATTTGAGTTGACGTAAAATGCTTATCCGAGACTCATGCGACCATCTTTAAGTATTTTTTTTAATAATAAAGCCATATTACTGTTTCAATTAATTATTTTACACTTATTACTCTAAAACTCTCTTTGTACAAAAGATGGTCAAAAAAAGTAATTGCTTATCTTTCTTTTGAATATTATCGTTAAAATAATCCGTACAGATGGTCATGTGAGTATTAGGTGGGCAAATTTCGTCAATTCAAATGGTATTGCCTAAATAGAAGGTGCGATTTAAGAAAATGTTATAGTTGAGGGGGACATATTGCTTCAATTAGTAGTTGAGGGGGCAAATCAAACCTGACCCATAATTGAGGGGGTATGTGTAATTTACCCTTAATTAAAAATACTCGTACTTTTGGGTTGAATTATATATTACACGTATAGAACTTTAAATGTATTGTACTTCACGTATAAAACTCGATATATATCAAATTTTAATATAATTTTATTATTAAAATTATTCAATTTATATTATTAATCTTATTCGAATTGATCAAATTAGATATTTAACATGAAAATAATAATTATGAAGTTTAAGAAATATTATTTGTTACTACGCATACTGTTTGAAGTACACACATAAGAGTATATATGTTTAATCATGCTTTCATTTAGCTATTAATACATAGTTATTTTGTCAAAAATATGTAATAATATGAAAATAATAGCTTTAAGAGTGTATAAATGCAAAAATATTAAGATATTTAAACCTAAAAATGATAAAAATATTAAGAATTTCATACAGAATATAACATATTTTTAGTCTCATACACTTCAATCATATTCGTATTATATCCATACAAATATATAAAAATATTTTTACCGTTTACATATTATTATATGACGAAATTTTTTCTCCGTAACTTTGAAAAAAAATTGTATAAAAATTGACCAAAATAAAGTTAAGATAAGAGTGTCCAAAAGAATTGCTGTAATCTTAATGTGTGGTAATATAAATACATGACATGTAATCCCGGAATATGATTTAAAAAATGGGTAAATTACAAATAACCTCCCTCAACTATGGGTTAGGTTTGAATTGTCCATCTCAACTACCAATTAAAGCAATATCCCCCCCCCCAGATATAGCATTTTCTTTAATTGTAGCTTCTGTTAGACACTGTCATTTGAGTTGATGTAAAATACCCACGTAAAACTTATGTGACCATCTTTAGGCATTCTTTTTTTACTATAGTGCTCCTTTGGTATTTTAATTGACTATATTACCCTTATTATTTTAAGATACTCTTTGTGCATAAAGATGGTTATTAAAATAATTTCTTATCTTTATTTTGAATATTATAGTAAATATCATATGTACAGATGGTGACGTGAGTCTTTGGTAGACAAATTTCATGAATTCAAACTGCGGTGTCTAAATAGAAGGTGTAATTTATGAATATATTATAGTTGAGGGGGTAATGCCTCAATTGATAGTTAAGGGGGCAAATCAAACTCGACCTATAGTTGAGGGGTAAATCAAATTTGACCTATAGTTGAGGGAGGTTATGTATAATTTACCCTAAAAAAATTATATCCAAGGCCAAAAGTAGAAAATAGGACATTTAATAGGGAGGGAGCAAAATGAATTATTTTCCACCTTAAGTTTCCACTTTATAGGCAACGTATTAAGTTAGTTTTGGTCGAAATATCTTTTACTAGGTTGGTTTTCTCCTAGAAAGAAAAATAAAGTATATAACTCCGTTCTTATATTATTGTTTTGTTTGATTTTTTTTTAGTTAAATTGACTAATTTTTAAGGGTAAATTATACATAATCTCCCTCAACTATGGATTGAGTTTGATTTGCCCCACTTAACTACCAATTGAAGCAGTGTGCTCCCCTCAATTATAATATTTTTTTAAAATTGCACCTTCTATTTAGAAATCGGGGTTTGAATTCACGAAATTTGTCCACCAAAGATTCACGTCACCATCTATATGTATGATATTTACCATAAGATTCAAAATAAAGATAAAAAATTATTTTAATGACCATCTTTATGTACAATAATTTAGAAACAAAGGAGTCTTGTTTTGAGATTTTGAAGGGGGATAAGAGTTTCGTAGTCAAATAAAAATTAGGAATCATCGAAATTTTACTAGATAGAAAATGTGTATTTGCTCTAAACTGACTAGAACTAGGAGATCAAGCGGTAGATCTAGAACCAGGTAGACGCTAGGGATCAATTCAAACACAAACCATGATTGATGGCTTTCACCGTCCACGAAAACAAACCCCAAGGTTAAAGCGCATTTCGAATGAGAGAGGTTTAGTGACAATAGAATAAGCTGAGTAAGAATAGAAGTCAAGATCGATAGAGAGAATTCTAAATCTAGGTATAGAAACTAGGACCGATGAGATTCAGTTGTAGGCCGGCCCTGGGGGGTGGCAAGGTGGGGCGATGGCCATGTGCTTCCAATTTTGAGGGGCCCCAAATTTATATATATATATATATTTATTTATTTATATTTATAATTTTTGGTAACAAAAAATATTAATTGGCACTCCCTCCGTTTCTAAATAGTTGTCATGTTTTCCTTTTTATCCGTTTAAAAAAAATTATCCTGTTTCTAAACTTTTCTTTTTATAAAAATACTTTTATCACTTTACCCATACTTTTTCTTAGTACTTTAACTATGACCACATATGAAATGGCTTTTAAAAAAATATGTGTTATACCAATATTTATAATAAAGTCAATTAGTATTTTTTTTAATCTGTGTGTCCAGTCAAAGAGGACGATTATTTAGGAACGGGTGGAGTTTAAAATTTTTTTTGTGTTAATCTTCAAGTTGCCCTAAAAATAATATTGACAAATTTGACATCGATGCTGATAATTTACTTTCTAAATTGCAAGTGCTGCAAATGTTTTTACCAAAACAAACAAAATCAGCCATTGATGTAAATGTTTTTACCAAAACAAACAAAACCAGCTATTGATGTTCTTATATGTTTGTAGGTGATACACTTTTTTCAATACATTGGATCATACAAAAGAAAAATCATTTGTGTAAACGTTTTATTTTTATATTTTGAGAAGAGCCCTTTTTATTCTTTTTGTCATGGACCCCAAAAGTTCAGGGCGCCCAGTTCAGTTGTTGTCAAAAGTGGTCGAAAGATTAAAGAGGGGGAGAAGAACACACAAAGGAAACCAACATAGGAAGAAATAAAAAAGCTAGGGAAAGAAAAAACCTAGCCGATGGCAAAGCTGTCGGTAGGTTGAATGGTGGTCGAAAATGGCCAGTTTAGGAAGTCCCCTTTACCTCTTACTTCCTTCGTTTCTAAATTATTGTCCTATTTAACTAGGCACATATATAGATTAAGTTAATTTACTCTATTACAAAATATTGGTATAATGACTAATTTTCTTTAAAAACTAATGTGCATATGAGACCATCATTAAAGCATGAAGAAAAAGTAAGGATAAAATGGTTAGATTAAGTCTCTTGTAAGACCATTCTACGGATTCTATAATTTGTAAGACGGAACCCCACTCTCTCACAACTTAGCCTACCATTACACGGTGAGTCGAGTCAGGGAGATCCGTTTTACAGAAAATTTCAGTCTTTTCTGAGTTTTTGCCAAATGGTAATAGTGTTTTCCTTAAAGAAATATTTAGAAACAAGACAATTTTTTTATAATGAACAAAAAAAAAAGCTGAACAATTATGTAGGAACAAAAAAAATATTGTATATAGATTTACAATTAAGAACACTGGCTACTTTAGTAATTACAATTTGAGCAACGTAAAGAAGTAAATGAGTTCTTAGCAATATGTAGAAAGGTTCTATAAGAATTTAAAAACCTATCGGAAATCAATAACCCAACCTAAACAACTACAAACAACAAAATAATCAGTAAAAAAAGTGGACGCCTTACCTTACAAGGATCCCACAAACACTTTGCATATAATTGCATCGTCCTCTATCAACAAGGTTGTCGCTATCTCCACATGGGACAAGTGGTCTGGCATTAGTCTTGCCTTCATACTTTGTAAAAGTGGGATACATTGAGCTTAATTTTGGCGGTGAATTTCTGATCCATTCTACAAATGATTTGAAGCGACCACCTGTAATCATCTCCTTTGATTATTCAGCTTCTATAGCCTCTAACCTTGTTCTTAAGTCTTAGACTTCATCATTAGTAAGCTTGGTGGCTGCCTAGCCCTTTAACTGTAGAGTAATTGTGGGTTTCCTTTCCACTAACCTACCCCTCTTCGGACTGTCCCGCACGACATTTTTGCTCGGCCTCAAGGATATTTTGATCTCCTCGTTAGTGTTGCTAGTTAGCGAGTGTTCTCGCTGTGTACTTACAAGGTCATGGGTCAAATTTGTCTTCATAACCTTTTTCCCGTATATGTCTACCAGTGGTGCATATGCGCGGGCTCTTGGATCACCAAGTTTGTATAAAACACTTACTCTACTTTGTGTGGGGTCTTTTGCGGCCTGTTGATTTTCCATGTGTTCGTCTTCTCTCATTTGCCTTGTCCTGCTTCCCTCTATGGTCCTTTTAGGTCCACTTGGCAACTGATAAGGCTAGATGGGGGTGAATAACCTTATAAAAATCTTTTGAGTGTTTTAAAACCTTCTAAAATTTGGCAGCGAAAAATAGGTTTATGATTCAGTTAACTGATCAATTGAAGTAATCAGTTGTTAAAGTGAATCAGCTGGTAGATGAACAAAGGTGAACTGACTGAAGTTTGTCTTGATTGATTAAAGCTTTAAGTAGGTTGAAAATACTTAAAGTTTTAGTGAGTTGGTCAAAGAATACAAAGAAAGCAATAAGTAAATGAACACAGTATGTAAAGTGGTTCACAGTATGAAAACTGCTATGTCCACTACCAAGTTGGTCAGACTTAATTTTGAAGTGCACTAATATTATTAATAATCCTAAATGATCACTAATGGATCAGTGTACAACAAGACCTATGTTTAGGGAGAATGAATGTTCAACAAGAACAAGTCAATCTTGTGTGTTACAATCAATGAATCCTCAAAAACTAAGTAGTTAGGAGGGATAACTTTACAATGATTAACAATAAAAGTAAAGACTAAGAGAAGAGAATTAAAACAGAAAAGACTCTAAGTGTTTTGCTCTTAAATGCTGAGGTACAAGAATTCTTGAAGTGATATGAGTTTGCTTTGAATGCTTAAATGCTTTAGTTGAGTTCTTCCTGGAGCTTCTACGACTTTATACAGGAAGAGATTGAAGCTTTTTGTTTGACTTTCAATTAATGTCTGCAGGTTTCTGAGTCAAACAACGAAAAACTCTTTTCAAAGTATGTGTTGTCTTTGTCTTTCTGAAATAAGCATTGAAGCTCAAAACAGAAAATGCCAGTAAACACAAAACAAAAAGCATGTATGTTTTGTTAAGGAAATAGTCAACGTAAAGTACTAACATAAATTCAAAAAGATAGCCGGGGAAGCTTATCAAGGAAACTTCTACTAAGATCAGTAGATTGACTTAGGTTATAAGTCATGAACATTATAATTCTACTGACTTATACTCAAGGCAAGGAATTAGCCGGCTGACTTAAGGAGATAAGTCGGCTAACTTAGGTTTGTGATTCCAAACAAGCTAGAATGGGTTTAAGTAAATCATTGCAAGCACCAACAGTCCTCTGGTCAACACGGTTAGAGAGAGCAGCTGACACCCGACTAGTTTCTTTGCCATGTGTTCGTCTTCCGTCATTTGTCTTATCCTGCCTCCCTTTATAGTCATCCACTCAGCGCGACCACCAATGGCACCCGAGTGACCACCTTCAGTCTGTCTACTTGGACCACGAGACGCACTTATGGTAACTGGTACCACCGTAGTGGTTGGTGGCAGAGGTGGGACTTGGGAGTTCAGTGGGTCGGATGGGTACTTTAGATTGTTCAACTGCCCTCAATTGCTGATTGTTGAGTATGATTTTGGACTAAGGCCTTTGTTTGGGCCTTCAATGTTTGAGCGAGTGGCTAGTTGGCCTCCTTTGGCTGTGGGGTGGCCACAGTGGCGACCACGTGTCTTGCCTCTAAGATTTCACAGAGACCACTGGTACCTTTTTATAGCTGATCAACATCCTTCTTGCACAT
Source organism: Platycodon grandiflorus (assembly GCA_016624345.1). Taxonomy (NCBI): domain Eukaryota; kingdom Viridiplantae; phylum Streptophyta; class Magnoliopsida; order Asterales; family Campanulaceae; genus Platycodon; species Platycodon grandiflorus. Next base: position 1,239,944 of record JACONP010000362.1, read on the forward strand.
CCGAGCCCCCTTGCCTTTGGTCATTTTTCTAGTGATTGCAAGCTCCTTGTGGCTCCTTATCGAGCGTAAGGTTTCTGCTTAGTTGTCCATAGCTTATAGTGTAACATTGGTAGCAAGAACAAACACTCTAGTGGTCGTTCCCATTGGCTCACTAGCTGGTAGAACGGGATCATTGCCAGTGCTGGTGGTTGTTGCGTCAATCACCAAGTAATACCGGAGGGTGTTGAGAACGTGATTGATTTTTGGTTAGGATATATGGTATTTCATATCGACTTCCCACCAATGTAAGCACTGATGATACCAAAATTTGCACCGTGGATCTTTTTGAAAAATTGTATAGTAAGTTATCTAGCTAGCTTTAATCTGTGAACACGAACAAATAATCACTAAGCAGGGGATCCCTGCAAAGCCCTTTCGGTGTGAAAATTAGTACAATATTAAGAAGGAATAATTTCAAAAAGAGAGTATTAAGTAGGGTATCATATTGTACCGTATGACGTCAAGGAGCCGCCTATTTACATTGGTAGAATACTAGTTACAAGCGAATTAGGATATAATGATAAGATCTCTCTTCCGAACTTTTTGAGTGGAGATACCGTGTCCATCAAGGATTGTAATAGAGAGCCCATATTATTGTAAGATTATACTAGAATTGCGTGTTTAATAAGAAGTATAAAAGATAATTGTTAGCGAGCTAGAAGTGATATGCGACCACATGGAGTGGCCGCCCACTTTAAGCTCTGGCCTTGCGAGTTTAATAAGAAGTATAAAAGATAATTGTTAGCGAGCTAGAAGTGATATGTGACCACATGGAGTGGCCGTCCACTTTAAGCTCTGGCCTCCCTCTTTGATATATGGAGGCCAATGGCCAAAAAGCTCTGGATCCCCTTTTGTCCAATGGCTAAATTTATGAGGTATTTCAATTGTAAAAGACATTTTTATCTTTTTTTAGGAATTTGGGTAATTCATTTATGATGGAGGAAGTAATTTATTGATAAGATTATCAGTGAAAAAAATTGAACTCGGTGTTGATCGTCTTCTAGCTCCGATCAGTGACCCCGAACCTCCGTCACGGGTCTAAAGTCTTAACCGCTAGAATCGACAACTCGGATTTAGATTATGCCAAGTGACGACGTTCTAGAGGGCAATTCTAAATTGCAATGGTGTAGGGAGTACGTGGTGTTAGATATTTAGATGACGGCGTCATTCTGGAAGCTGGACCCGTTGATCGACTTGGAAAGGCCCAGAGGGTACTGGGCCTTGTCTGAAAATGATGACGCGGGGGCGGATTAATTTGACGTAAGGCCCAAATGAGGGGCACGCACGTGACTTGAATAAAATGAGGAAAGCCAGGGGAGCGGGGCCTCGAATCCGAAAACTTAATCATCTCAAAATTTGAGTTCCGAATTGCGCAAAACCGCCACTCTCACTTTCGCCCGCTCTGCAAACCCTAGGGTTTTGCTCTTTCCCCATCTCTGCAAAACACTAATTCTCTCTCTCTCTCTCTCTCTCTCTCTCTCTCGTTCGCCGTAATTTGTTGAAGGGAGTGAGAGGTGGTTCGGATCTGTAAATGGAGTTCGGGCGGAAAAGGGGGAGACAAGATGGGGTTTGGAACGGCGCTCCCAAGAGAGCTAGAGAAGGTTAGTTAGTTAGTGAGTTCTTTTATTTCCTTGATCAATTGTGTTTTTACGCTTTTTATTAGTCATTAATTTAGTGATTTAAGCCCTCTTGATTGTTTCTGTAGATTTAATTGTTCTGATTTGCAATTAATGCTGATATTCACTCTACAAGTGGCTATGTTTTCTATATTTTTCTGGATTTAATTCTTGATGTTCTTCTAGTGTGTATTATTTGTCACGTGGTGTGTGGAAAAGTATTTCTTGTTTATGTATCATGTTAACCAAACAGGGAAAAAATAATGAAAAGAAAAGAACAGAGGATGAAAGATTTTAATTAGCTCAAAGGTTAAGGGAATTTGATCCCCTTTTGCACGATAGGGAACAAAATTCTACCTTTTAGAACATAAAAGGGAAGAAACCCCGGGAAGTCATGAGATCAACGGTTAAGAGTCTACTTCTAATATTCTTCTAGATATTTTATCTTGTGGAAGTTGTGTATTTGAATAGTTGATAACAAAGAAAATTGATGGACTTATTCCCTTTGTCCCAAAAAAGTAGTCCTATTTCCTAAACAGATATAATTTTAGTGCAATTTAAAGGAGATACAAGCAATTAAAGTTACAATCTTAAAAAGTTTGACTTGTCAAATGGGACTACTTGTTTGGGATAGAGGGAGTATATTACATGATTTTTAACTTCTGTATTATACTTTTTATGGGTCTTAAGATGTACAACTGTTAGTCATACTTTGAGTGATTTACGATGTTCTGCAATTGGAGGATTAATGAGTATGGGAGGGTGGTTGCAGATTGTACTCCTATTTGTTTTAGTGAATTATTTGTTCTTGTTTAATGATATGGTTCTCGTCAGGAATAAATGATTAGGATTTTGGATGTTCTTGAAAGTTATGTAATTAAGAAGTCATTTAAATTTTTAACTGAGACAACGTAATTAATTTTCTGCAACAGAATCGGAGAACTTTACACCTGGTGTAGGAAGCAAATCAAAGCCATGCACGAAGTTTTTCAGGTTGTAATCTTAACCTATTCAAGATAAATATATTAAATATAATCTGTATATTGAAAGTTTAAAGTTATTGTAACATTCAACTAAGATTGTGCGCGGCAATCTTGAGAGCAAAATCGTAGTAATTAAGCCATGAAGGATATGCAGAAGAGTTGCAGTAGTGGTAAATTGTAATTGATCTCAGCTTAATTATGCTAATAGGGTACTGGACCGTCAGAGGTAAAGTTAACCACTTTATTCAAGGAAATCACTATACTTGTGTTGTGTAGATCTTTTAATGTTTCACATAATAGGGGTTACTTTCAAAACGTATATGTATATTCCAGCAGCATGTTCCTTTTTTTAACATGAGATACTTTTTAAGGGTGTCCAGGGTTTTTGTTTATGTGGACTTCGTATTTTGAGTAGTTGGACCAAAGGTTTTACCAGATCACTGTTTATATAGGCGTGTGAATTTCATATTATAGGTATTTTGCTGCTGTTTTCTTTCTAAAGTTGACTGGGGGTTTGCCAAGGAATACAACCTAGAGTAGATATGCCATCTAAGAAGAGCTGATACGGTTTGACATGACAATGACACCCTAACATTAACTTTATTATCTTTTGAAAAAAGAGCTCTTCACGACACACTGGGATGCCGGACATGTCGAGATTATATACCTTTATCCACACAATTATGTATATGTATTACCTTTCATCTATTCAAGATTTGAAACATGTCCTAGATTCATCAAGTCATCATTTATTCAACACATAATTCTTGTGATTTTTTCAAATTGTTATTTAAATCCATTAGGTTGGGTGTTGAAATTATAACTCGTGTTCTACCAAAGAAAATTGCATTTTTGGACTCTACATGTTGCTCATGAGTTCTATATACTGGACTCTGAAAGAAACTAGTACCATCATGCGTTTCAGCATGTCTGACAAATGTGAAACTAGTACTATGATGTTTTTGAGCGTCTTTGACAAGTGTCCCCAAGTGTTGGGAGATTATTGGTGTTGACATATGTATGGCATCAATATGCAGACCTTTGGAGAGTGTTAGGGCTTCGTAGTATGCCATTTGCTTTCTTTTTTCTCTCACTTCTGGCTTGCATGTATACTCTTTCGTCGAAGGTGTCAACATAATTCTATAACTAAAAATGAAAGAGTTGGGTGCATATTTTTTCGGGTACCTTTGGCATTACATGCTTCTTTACAGACTTCTAGAGCAAGTTCTTTCTATTCATACTTGTATGATAGGAAAATTGATGCTTAGCTCTTAATCTTTATTTTGAGCCAAGTCTTCAGCATAACTTGTTCACTGCTGACATGCTACAGTGTGATTTTAATTTAATCTAATTAATTGAACTCATGTAGTGGATGGCTCCTAAATTTGGTTCTGGCCTCATATTATAAGAACTTGCTTGCTTATTGGAAGCTGTAATAAATTGAATATTAGCTTTACTGTGTACCTTCAAATATATGGTACACTGGTAAGACGATATTCAATGTACACTAATGACGAGGAGCTCACAAGGGTAGCTTCCTCATTATTTTACGTTCTTCGAACAGCAAAGAACATGTCTTGGACTTGAAACACTAGTGACCTAGTTATTCGTGTTATGAACAGGGGCATCAGAGTAATGATTTCATTGCCTAGTCACTCAACTAATAACTGAAATGGATCTCCAAGAGGGAATATAAGGTGTTAGCTTTTCTGCCTGTAGGGCTTTTCATTACTCATAGTAGAAGTGCTCCTTGAGGCGGGTTTGATTTAGTGATGTCCACTTCTCGCTAGTGAATGAATTGTTTTAATGAAAAAAAATAGTGATAGGTTACTGTAGTAGTTAGGAACCATAACTTGTATATTTATTTGGGTATTCTCAATGTTGACCCGCTGTCTCATCTTATTAAGGTGAAAACATGGGCTAGCCCTTGTCTTCTGCTCTGAGTCTCTGTTTGGCAGAGAGCCATCTTAATTGTTCTTGATGCAAGATTGAGCTTTATTTTTAATATTTCATTGTTTGAAATGCAGCACATCTGGATGCCCATTTGGTGAAGGATGTCACTTCCTGCACTATGTACCCGGTGGCTACAGTGCAGCTAGTCAGTTGACAAATCTTGGTGGGCCTCATGCACGAAATGCCCCGATGCCATCCTTCTCTGATGGTCCTGCTCCGAGTGCTAAAACTAAGCTCTGCAACAAAATCAACACCCCAGAAGGATGCAAGTTTGGTGACAAATGCCGTTTTGCCCACAGCGAGATGGAGCTTGGCAAACCTTCATTTTCAGGTTATGAAGATCCCCGAGGCTCTGGGCCAATGAACTATGGCTACAGTGGACGGGTTGAGCCATCCCCACCTGGTCTGGCTGCTGCAGCCAACTTTGGTGCATCTGCCACTGCCAAGATAAGCATAGATGCATCCCTTGCTGGGGCTATTATTGGAAAGGGTGGAGTGAACTCAAAGCAGATATGCCGCGCTACTGGGGTCAAGCTTGCCATAAGAGAGCACGATTCGGACAAGAATCAAAGGAATATTGAGCTTGAAGGAACTTTTGATCAGATCAAACAGGCTAGTGCCATGGTGAGGGAGCTCATCATGAACATTGGTGCTTCTACACCAGGAGGACCAGCAAGGAACTCCAACTCTGGTGGGATGGGGCCTGGCCACCAGGGGGGACCTCCTGGGACCAATTTCAAGACAAAGATGTGCGAGAATTTTGCCAAGGGGATGTGCACATTTGGGGAGAGGTGCCATTTTGCACATGGACCAAATGAGCTGCGCAGGTCTGTCGCTTGAGGAAAAAATTTTCGTAGTGCCCTAAATGATTGCTAATTTACGGTGTTGTAGGATGCAATATTTGAGGGGAAGCAGTACTAGGGAGGTTTATTTTTATTTTTTTGAATTTTGGTAAACTGTTGTCTCTGGAAGTTGCTATATCATTCTGTTCGCACAGTCCTGTTAATGTTATCACTTTAATCTGCTGTGTTTGGTCTAAAATCTGCTCGTCTCGTCTCTTCTCTGGGGCTTCAAGTGTTGGGGACTTTTGAGTCTTGTGCATGTGCAACAATTCGGATATTTCAAAAATCATAATTGTAGGCAGCAGTGTTGTGCTCACAAATAGGGATGGCAATTCGTGTTATCGTGTCGTGTTCGTGTCATACTATCGTGTTTTCGTGTTATTTATTTTATTTAATCATAAATATAATAATAAATGTTATTTTAATTAAATTTATAATTTCGTGTCGTGTTTCATGTTGTGTCGCGTTGTGTCTTATCGTGTTTTTTGTCTCTGTCATTTGTGTTTTATAATTGTATTGTGCTGGTTCGTGCAATCGTGTCGTGTCTGCCATTGTTACCCCTATTCACAAATAGATGTCTAAATATGTTTCTTGTTACATTGCATAACTTGATTTTCTCAAGTCGTTATATTAAGAGTGTTTGATCGTGCGTTTTGTTTGTGTATTTTGGTTAAAATGTACGGATAAAATGTTAACTTGTTTGCAAAAATTGTGTTTTAATGTTGCAGCAGAAAAAATAGTGTTTTAGAAAAGAAAAAAAAATTTGCGTATTGAAGTGATATTTTAAACGCATTTATAAGAAAAAACTTGCGTTTTGTAAATGTTACACCAAACGGGTTCTAAGAGAGGATTCAAAGGAATGCACCAAACGGGTTTTAAAAGATGATTCAAAGGAATGAACAAATTTTCCTAAAAAGAGTTGAGGTTTTACAAAGTGTGAAGTCACAGGTTTGAGAGAGGATTCAAAGGAATGAACAAATGTCCCTAAAGAATGTTCCTAAAGAGAGTTGGGGTTTTACAAAAAAGAATGTCCCTAAAGAGAGCTGTGGTTTTTACAAAAGTGTGAGATCTCAAGTTCGAGGAAAAAAATAACTCCTTAGAACACCAAAATTTTTTTAAAAAAAAATTATAAATTAAAACTTGAAGGAATGCATTGAGCCAAGTATAATTGCGGCCACTCAATAAAAAATGGAAATAATCTGATTTTTTTAAAAAAGCAATGGAAATAATCTGATTTTTTTTTTTTTTAAAGCGACATCAGTGAAGCATGAAGTAAGATTTAAGTGCATCCACAATAGTGGGCACGAAGTAAAATTTAAGAGCATCCACAATAATAAATGTTATTACCATTGTTCTTAGCCGGATCCAGCTGCCACCTCCCCTTATTAATAACACACACTTTAAAAACATAACTTGTCAATGATTTAATTCTTCACTTGTTCTTACATAAATAAATAAAAAGGGAAAATTCAATGGAAGGGGCCAACAGCCTTCAGCCCTCTCCATTTTCGAGTTCACGCTCCGCATCCGCCGCACAATCCAATCAGCTCCCATGCGTCCCGCTCACTCTCTCCCTCCGTGAGTGGCCTTCCTCCTATTAGGCTTGTTCTTAAATGTTCTCAAAGAAGAACATTTTCCAAGAACAAAAAATGAAGAATACAAGAACATCTCCTCAAATGGTTGTGATTTGTTCTTCTAGTTAAGAACATCTATTGGGGATGCCCTCATAATTTATGTTATACTTCGATCCCATTTCTACAGCTGCCAATGGGATTGACATTAGCAACTTATGAGCTTGAAAATTTTGAATTTTTATTAGACTTAACTATTTGGTGTAAGATATTATTTACGATAAACTCAATTAATAAAAATTTGCAATCAAAAGATATGTGTATCGATGTTGCTATACAACAATTAAAATTTTATTTTTAACAAATATAGGGAAGATGGTTTTGAAACTGTTTCTATCAAAGAAATTGCTATATAAATAAATATAGAACCTAAGTTTCGTGAAAAACGTACTATTTCTGAAAATAAATGATTTGATGAAATTATTGACAATGAAGTTGTAACATCTCCTAAGAATCATTTAAAGTTGATTACTTATTGTACATTACAATCACTTCATTTCAAAGTAGATTTGAACAATTTAAAATGTATTAAGATATTTTTTGTTTTCTATTTAGCATTGAAAAATTAAAGTTGTTGGATAATGAAAATTTAAAAGGAAATTGTCTTAACCTTAAATTTGTGTTAAAACATAATAACAACTCTGATATTGATGAACTAGATTTACTTACAGAACTAAATTTTTTAAAAGAAACTATATAAGTGAAAAATGATACACCAATTGACATATTTAATTATAAAATAAGATTTAATTCTTTTTCAAATACGAATATCGCTTATAAAATAATGTTAACGACTCTTGTAACCGTTGTTTCGCCATAAAAAAGTATTCAAAACGAAAATTAATAAACTCTTATCTAATATGGACAATGTCTCAACAAAGAGTAAGTGGACTAGCTTTATAATCAAATTGAAAAGAAATTGTTAAATGAAATCGATTACAATTATTTAAAAAATGATTTTGCATCCCAAAAAGCACGAAAGATAAATTATAAATAAAACTATAATAATTTTAATAAAAAAAATTATTTGCTTTAAAAGGGTCTCACTTTAAAATTTGCTATGGGATTCTTTAAGTGTTGGATCGGCCCTAAATGCGGGGTAATTGCATTTTACTGCCTCAAAGTTTTATGGGATTTTTCCTTAGTTTTTGGATGAAATTTTCATGATACTTACACATATGATGCACATGTCATTTTAATGATAGTTTTGTAATGGGTTAATGACTAGGGGTGTTCATCGGTTCGGTTTTCGGGTTGTTCGGGTTGTTCGGTTCGGTTTGTTCGGTTTTTGTTATTTCAACCTTAAAACCAAAAACCAAACCAAACCAAATAAAAAACCAAGAAACCAAACCAAATTCGAATTCGGTTTTCGGTTTGGTTCGATTCGGTTTCGGTTTTAACCAAACAAATGTTAAAACTACAATTCAATTCAAAGTTTAAATATTTATCATTTAAAAAATCCAAAACAAAGATTAAAATTTTAACAAAATTATATAATATCTCTAAAAATGTAAGATTACATATACTTAGTCACTCGAACTTGAAGAAAGTCTTGGATTCCACACATTAGTTGGCCTCTTTGTCACTAAACATCTATAAAATTTGTTTGAGTTGTCACTTGTGTTATTTCGCGACTCATTACAAGAACATTTAAATAAACCAACAAATGTCAAAAAAACATATTGAAAAAGAAACAATGAATTACATTGTTCAAACTTTATATAACTAATAATTATTTATATAACTAATAATAATATATTTAATTTTATTATATTTTTTCTAATTCGGTTTTCGGTTTGGTTTTCGGTTTAAAAGGCAAAACCAAAACCAAACCAAAAACCATATTAGAATTCGGTTTTGCCAACCAAACCAAACCAAAAACCAAATTCAAATTCGGTTTCGGTTTGTTCGGTTCGGATGATCGGTTTTCGGTTTGGTTTCGGATGAAACCAAATACGAACACCCCTATTAATGACACCACTAGTCCCTTGACTATGGACAATTCCACCAATAGTCTCTTAACAATTTTTTTTTTAAATTTTAGTCTCATGAGTATCAAAAAGTCACGCAGCTAGTTTTTTTTATGGATGCCGTTAGTAATTTGCCGTTAAGTTGCCCATGTGTCTTTCACGTGCGTTTGACCAAGGGCAAAAATGAAATTTTACAAGTCATCTTCTTCCCCTTCTTCAACCCCAATTCCCAAAACATGAACTTAAGGAACCCTGTACAACCCAGTCAACCCAATCACAGCCCAGATTAAAAATAAACACAACCCAGATTACCACTTTCGATTTAAAAGCACTGAAAAGAATAAAGAAATTCAAATGTCAAAATAAACACAGCCCAGATTAATGAAAGCCAACCCAATCATCCATGAATAACCCCCCACTTCGATTTGAAATCAGGTACACCAAGAATCCATGAATAATGTTGGGTTTTAGCGGGAGAGAGTCGATGTAGAGAGAGTCATTTGGAGCAATCTGAAGATCAGTCGGTTGGACCTCCTTTCGGTCACACACCGACACATCACGTCGGGGGGACAATCTCGGAACTGGATTCTTTGAAGCTGAACTGAACTCCTACCTAATCAAGAGCTTCTTGTTGTAGCGAGCCAATCAAGACGATTCCTGAGCCAATTTTACAAAAATATCATTGATAAAGCTGTTCATAATCCCCATCGTCTTGCTCGAGATACCGATGTCAAGTTCTCAGGTGATACGGATCATGATTCGGGGACTGTTGCCAGGAGAGAGGGAAGAAAGAGAATCCTATTGGCTCAATCTAACCGCCATACAACCCAATTGGGATATTTTAGGGAGGATGAGGGCTCAGTTATTTGCCCAGTAGGTGCAAGGATGTTAGCTTGCGACAGTGGTTGGACAACCCAGAACGAGTGGTTGATGCTGTTGAATGCTTGCACATTTTTATTCAAATTGTAAAGATTGTAAACCTGGCACGTTCCCAAGGTTTAGTTGTTCACAATGTGCGACCCTCTTGCTTTGTCATGTCCTCATTCAATCGCGTCTCTTTTATTGAATTTGCATCTTGCTCAGATTCAGGTTTAGATTCAAATGAGGATGTCTCGAATAGCCAAACAGCTGAGTTCAAGGGTTCGTGTTCGCCTTTGCCCCCTGACTTGCATCAACAGGAAAGTGAGTTGGGAACAGCGAATTCCCCACTTGAGTTTAATCCAAAAATCTTTCTCATGTGTTATCAGGAAGCACTTGTTTGCAGTCATGTTCAGAGAATCTAATGCGTGTATCGCTTGAGACCAGCATTGTTGAACAAGCAGAAGAAAAGAAATCTTCCTTTCCAAAGGGCTAGCCAAAGAATCATAATCATGATCCGTATCCCGAGATTCTCCTCATAGAACCTGATAGGGCTGAGATGTTGTTTGGGGGGGGGGGAGAGAGAGAAAGAATATATTGTTTTTAGTATTAAAAAATACATTTGCACGTGAAATTCTGTAAATACCCTTAACCAAAGGCCCGTGATGGGCACATGACGAACTTAACGAAAAAATACTAACAACATCCAACAAAAGGACAAACCGTATCTAATTTTCATAGTCAAGGGACTAAAATTTGAAAAAAAAAATTATTAAGGAACTACTGGTAAAATCGTCCATAGTCAAGGGACTAATGGTGTCATTAACCCTTTTGTAATTTTACTAGTCATGTGATAGACATAAGTTATTAGAGTGCATAGTCTTATTTGCCCTTTCCATTTTAAGTGATAGACATAAGTTATTAGAGTGCATAGTCTTATTTGCCCTTTCCATTATTAATTGTACAAGGTAATTCTTCTTGAAATCTAATTTTTTTCTTGGGTGGGGCTATTAACACCCTCTTCTCTCTTAATACACACATCATAAAAATTTCACACCAATATAATATCTAAATACATCACCCCTATATTTTTTATTTTACCCCCACCAAAAAAATCCTTTTTTTTTTCTTCATACACCGCCACTCTCCCAATCTAACCCTAACCCCAACCCCCTCCCACGACGGCAACAGCAACAAAGAAAAAACGGCAACAAGAGCAAACCCCACCCTTCAGCCCTAACCCGCCACCCCACGCCCACCCCCAATCCCGCAACCCCGCCCTTCACCCTAACCCACAACCCCCAACACCCCAATCCACGGGCAAGGCAAGAGAAAGAAGAATAAAACATGAAGAAGAAAGAAGAAGGAAGAAGAAAGGTTGGAAAAAAAAAAAAAAAGGTTCTTCCCTCCCCCATTCCCCCTTTTTTTTTTTTTTTTACCTTTCTTTCCCTCTTCCCTCCCTCACTCGCTTCTCAAACCCGCCAAAAAAAAAATTTGGCGATTTCTCCGTTGCCATGGTTGACCGAACAACCAAGTGATGTTCAATTAGGGCTAACCGAACAACATAGAAATCGTCAAATTTTTTTAGACTTAAATACCAATTTGGTCACTCTACTTTCACCTAAAATTCATTGATCTTATTAATTTTCCAGTCAAAGTAGAGTGATTAAAGTGTGAAAAAAAAAAAAAACAGTGAGCTTAATGAATTTTAGGTGAAAGTAGAGTGACCAAATTGGTATTTAAGCTATTTTTTTAAGATGATGGTAAGTTTGGGAAAGGGAAGAAGGAAAGATTGGAAAAAAAAATTGGGAGGGAAAGAATCGACGAGATTTGTGAAGAAGGAAAGGAAAAAAATGGTTGGGGGGGCCCTCGGCTCCAGCACGTTCAAGGAGGGAGGGAGGGAGGGAGGGAGAGAGAGAGGAGGGAAGGGAAGAAGAAGGAAAGGGAAGAAAAAAAAGAAAGATAAATGAATATTTTTAAACGATGACATTTTTATAATTAATTTTTGGGGTGTTAATAGCACTCCACTTTTTTCTTTTTCATAAACTCTAACATACACAAGGGCACATGAAAAAACCAAGCATTGGCGATATAAAACCGCACATTATCAGACTTACTTGCGGTTCTCATGTTTTTTTGGCTAAAACGCAGGGATAAAACGTAGCTTATTTGAAAAAATTGTGTTTCAATGCTGCGATAGAAAAAACAGCTTTTTCAAAACGCAACTGCGTTTTAAAACGCTGGAATTCCCAGCTTTTTTCCAAAATGCAGGTTTTAAAACGCTGCTAGGAAAAAAAAAACTGCTTATTAAAGTGATATCTCAAACGCATTTATAAGAAAAGACCTGCGTTTTTAAAACACTGCATTTTGTAAATACTGCACCAAATGGGCTCCTAGACACAGAATTCCGTGAAATGATAATATCTTCCGTTGAAAGGAAGTAGTATAAGTTTTATCTTAATTTACCCAGAAAATTAAGATGAATTAAACGAAGATGAAAATAGTTCATTCAAACAAAAGTCATGCATCCTAAAGGAAAAGAAAAGGCAGAATATATAAAAAGGAATTCTGGACCTATTTACTAGGTGCAATCACAATTTATGTAGAACCCCTTCCTTTGGTCACCTTTTTTTAAATGATTTTTTTGAATATTTTCCTTTTGTTGCTTATATTAAATGTAAATTACCCAGTTTTTAATAACTATCAAAAACAAATTACATTGACCATATGTATTAGTGAAATGTTTTTAGGTTTTAATAGCTACACTATGAGCCTCAACAACTACATCTCTATCTACTTTACAAAATACTACTCCCTCCGTCCCTTAATTATTGTCTTGTTTAATCCGACACACAGATTAAAAAAAAATAATTAACTTGATTATTAATATTGATATAATATGTAATTTTCTTTAATGCTTATGTGTATGTGACCCATAATTAAAGTAGGGGAAAAAATAAAGAAAAAAAATAGTAAAAGTAATGTCGTAAAAAGAAAAGTTTTCAAATAAGACAATTATTTTAGGATGGACAAAAAAGGAAAGGAAACCAATAATTTAGAAACGGAGAGAGTATAATATTGTCGTAGGATTTCAATTTTTTTTTTTTTTATCTAAAAGGGCATTGAAGATATTATCGTCCCATGGAACTAGGAAATTATGAGTAGTTTTTGTTACATACAACAGAAATTATCATCCCACCGAAGTCTAGGCAATACAAACTTTGAGATAGATGGATGTTCGTGCGTGCTTATGTATGCAAGAGTTTATGAAAGAGAAAGAAATAGATTTCGAGAAGAGCCGCCTTTTATTGTTAGTTATATAAAAAGGCAAATACGTAATATACACTTGTAAAATAGATTTGTATCATAGATTTTGGGAGGAAAAGAAGGAAAAATGATGAGTTTGTGTAATAGATTTTTAAGAAAAAAAATATAATTATAAGCAATTCATGTTGCAAGGTTTATACGTTTGTAAAATAGATTTTGGTAAGACAAAAAAAAAATTTACTAGCAATTCATGTTGCGATATTTTTTGTTCGTGATCATGGACGTAGAACACACATTATCGTGATCGTTATTGTGGACTTATAAAAATGTTAGTATAAGAGAACATTGTAAGAGAGCAAAAGCAAAGAACTAAGAAACAAGGTCGTAAATTCGATAACAGATAGCAGGGTCTTATGAAATTTCTTGATGGGGGAAAGAATGAACAGTATCGACAATCTGTTGGTGGTACAGACTCATGGTTGCCCCCGGAATATCATTGAAAACCTCAATACGAATAGGGTACAAGTAGCTAAAGATAATGTTTTGCCATCCATGCAAGATTCAGTGTACATATGAACTAAAAAATGCACAGGGCTTCAAACTTATGGGAGATAAGAGCAACATACCTAGCACCAGTTAAATGCTCCAAAGCAAAGAAAAACTTCTTTAAAGCCTCCTCCAACGTCCATCTGCAATCCTCTCAAACACACGTGGCTTCTTTGAAGGAAAGGCTTCTCTCCAGTCTGGGTGTTGAATCAGATGCTCACACACCCTGGGATGAAAGCAGTTAATGACCCTTGGTAAATCTTTCTATTTCCTTCAATATGAACTGAAATACGAGCAAACATAGAGCTTCTAACAAAATGAATCAACAGAATTGTTCTCGACTGTTAATACTTACAATATGTTGCATTAGTATTAGGAGTTAGAAAATTTTACAACCCGTCAACCAAACCTACTCTGCAACTTGAATAAGTACTTTGGATAACCATTGTATATGTAAAGAAGTACTACATATTAACATGAGGTTTTGGCATTGACCCAAGCATTTCAATACCACTTTAGTCATAGAACTCAAATTCCAAATCCAGACGTCTTGTATTAACACAAAGTATTGAATTGTATGAGACTGTGTAATGCTATCTATGTCTTTGCTTGAAATGTTACAACAAATGTATTATACGAATTCAGAACAAGTTGGTAGGAATTGAAAATAACTTTCTTATATCCACTTAATAAATGGTTTCAGACTTACAGAGGTTTTGTTGTGATGAATATTTAGAAGGGAAAATGGTATTAGCATCAATGTATTTGAAATGTTAACGTCATACTCTTCGCACAGTATAGTAATAAGGAGTACTTATTTTTGGATAAGGGGTAACTATTTTTCTATCTCCCATGATTTATAATGACCAGAGGTTCAATCGCACTCTCTCAAATATGTGGGAAGGTGAGAACCATGTAATATAAGTAGCAATAAGTGCATCAACATAGCTAACTGAGAATACCTTCTTTGATTCTCCACAAAATCCGGTCCCTCAGCAGTAGGTGATGTTGAACATGTAAAGAGGATTTCTAAATCAGAAAGCTCTTGCACCGTCAAGGCATAATCTAATTGACTTATGGTCCTATCAGTAAGAATAAACGTCACACCATAACCGGATACTATCTCAATCAACAAAGAAAAAGAAGAATCTCTTTCAATTCATTGCTTCTTTTATTATTGACTGAAAACATACATAAAGCAAAAATAACAAATTTACCAGATGGTTGGGGCAATGACAAATCGGTCAGTCTGAGTCTCATAAGTTTCTAGTAATCTGCCAGTCCAACTAGGGTCTTCAAAAGAAGCACCCACTCGAATCCTCCTTACAATTTCATCTGGGCATCTAGTACTTCTATCGAAGCTAGCTGGGATAATTGCACCACTGGAGGTTTCAACCTTAGAATGGGATAACAGAAACAGTCATATACTTGTCTAGGAAATATAAAATAAGCTTCAGCACCATACAACAGTGGCAAAGTAAGGTAAAAAAATTATTACTCAGAAGAAAATTCCATGTAATACTTGTAAGAAACAAATTCGCAAAACTAAAGGAGAGCATTTGCCTCTCATCACTTGTAAGGGGCTTCCCGTCAGCCATACATGAATGCTTAAAAGTAGGAGTTGACACGGTCCACAAGGATCTCCATGGACTACCCCTTGCAAGGGCGAAGCTACCCACATAATAAGGGGAGAACTTACTCACCGCTTGTTTTAATAAATGTCATTAGAACACCCCCCACATTTTATTTTTTTTGAGAAATCAAGACACCAGCCCTGATTTCAAGGAAAAAAAACTTTTTTAGTACTAAGAAATGATTATGTTATCTCAATTGGCCACCATCGATGTAGAAAAGAATTGCACATCTTTATAATTTTGCTCCCATTGAAGCAATATTTGGATTAAAATCTAAATATATAATTTTCTACTCCCAAAATCATGAGCCCCTTCAAACAAAATTCTGGATTCGCTGCCTGTTGTACGAATAGTAATTGGGACCAAAGCTGGGCTCTACCATCATGAAGGAAAGTTAAATAATCAAACCACTAGAGCCACATCCTAAAAACTTTAGATCTAAGTAACCTCACTTTTGAGAGTTTAATTCTGCAAATAATTTACTTTGTTTGAGCAGTAAAACAGACTTTGCAGGTAGAGTAGAAGAAAGAAGTACTTGATATAGGCATAATTCCATGCAAGAATACTAAATAGCTCAAGTTCTAAAAGAAGCTACATATGACTGACGGTACTCTTCAAGAAATCTGACTGAAATAATTGTCAGGATTACTTATTGAAAAGGTACTTGGTATCAGCTCAATATATTGGGAACGTGACCGTATACCATCAGTCCTGATATTAGCTCCATTAAATCCTCAATGACGCATTGGTTCGACATTTGATTTGCTGCCTTTATACCATGGTGGACTTTTTTGATCCGGATGTTAAATTCTCTACTACAGGTCATTAACAGAAACTTTCACGGTGAAAAATTGGACTTGCATGCCTCTCTGTAATGATGTGAAAAGAAAATACAAACTACGAACAAGATTAACACGGGCCATGATAAATGACGAAAGAGATAAAAGAAGCAAACTGACCAGGAACCCATTGACAATCGGGTATGCGTTTCCTTCAGAATCCCATCTTGTATTGTGCTTAAGAACATGGAAGGTTTGAAGGTGAAACTTTTCCCTTCGTTTTCTCAAAGTTTCCACTATTTTGGTGCACAAAGGAATGGAATATCCTTCCAATTGTTGATGGCCTCCAGAACTAATACCATGATTTGCATGCTGCATAGAAGTCCAATTGATTCAAGTTTAATATTTCTGCCTCTGGGTGGAACAACATTTCTGGAAAATCAAAGACAAATTAGAGAATCCAGGAGCAGACTTGAGGTACGGCATCCTCGAATGCACCTACTATATGCACCTGCATTTACACGTGGCATAGTTCAGCCTTAAAATCATCAGCAAGACAACAAAAAGTTAACATGATCAATTGACAAGGGGAATACATCCAAAATTGCATCGTCCTTAGGAGCCACCACTAATGACAACATCTGGATGAGGCCAATATCAACTACATTTGGGGAATCCATATGGGCAATAGAGGTCCTACAGTCAAACACCCAAATTAAAAATAAAAAAAACATGAGAATAAAATAGAAAAACTCCTTTACAAACAGCTGAAAGAAAAGAAAAAGAAAAACATTTTCGTCTAGTATTGGAGTTCCTACATTCCATTCTTGCAGTTTCGAATGACAATACCAACACAAGTTGTTGCTTCATCAGTTCCAACCAGCTTTTCATGAGGAAACAAAAACAGAACAATATTAATAACATGGAGAGGGACAAAGATAAATTTAAAATGAGGAATATGAATATGCAAAAATTATGAAGAAAATTAAGACAATCCATTGCAAATAAAAGAGAATAAAATTACACATCTTTCAACTAGATACCAGTAAATTGGAAATGTTTTCGTGAAGCAATATTTTGAGTCTTTGAATTACTTCGGGATTATATCACATTTCGAGGATTTGTACTTGTGAGTTGGTGAATATTGCAGAACAACAATCCAGTTTGCTGACCAGTTAGATGAATTTGCGTGTAAGGAGAAAACTTTGGGTATCCTTCTAATTGCTAGTTGTTGGTGATGACTCAGAATATATAACAAAAAGGAAAAGTACATATTAGGATAAAAGGTAATTATAGGAAGGTTTGAAAAGGAGTAAAGACGATTAAGAAAAACGATCTAAGAAGTGACCCCAGGATCCTTAGAATCTACGCTTCTAAGGTAGCATGGAAACGAATACGGCAAATAAGTAAGTTATTTCCTTCTTTAGGTTAGGAAAAGCGATATCACTTGAACTAAAAGCTCAAGTTGTTAGTAGGGCTCAACTAAGTCCCTTTAAGTGGTAGTGCAAAGCACAGCACTAAGTGGTAAGTGGGCATAAAGGGCATAACCAACTAGGGTGCGAACGGGGTGGCTGGTCATGCTATTCGAGTCTAGGAGAGCTGCTGTTGCAGCCTCAAAAACTTCAACATCCTGAGAATGATGGTATTAATATTATAATACAAATGTAGAAGAATATCGCTTTTGGATCAAGAGACATGGTGTTGGCTCGTTTGGCATTTTCATAACTGTTTCTGTCTTCAATTTCAAAGTTCAAATTTTACATTTCAACTTTCAGAATTTTAAGAATAATTCATGCTTGGTTATCACATTAGGACATCATATGTTAAAATTGTAATGATCAAAATGACCATTAAAAGATTGCTTTCTATCTTAAATTAGCAAATTACTTTTTACAATTTTCAAAACAACAACAGAAACCAGTTCCGAAAGTGTCAAACAGTCCAATTTATTCTTCAGTCAAGAAAGCGTAAAACTTGAGGCTTTATTGAGGCTTATTATGTGCTTTCACAAACGATCAACTTATACAAGCAAACTCGAAAACAAAATTCCAGAACACCATGGACACAAATCACTAAATTTAAAATAACTATAACCACATGATCAGCATCCCAACTCCAAACTAAACATATCGCACGATTCAATTAACGACCATTGGTTCCTTGACACAAACACGTCTTGAATCATATTTGACTTGTAGACTAACACTTGAACTTAGTGGACATTTCTTCCAACCAAGAATAACTACCACTACAGAAAGCCACCACACACTTACCTAGAACTTGTTTCCCTAGTAATTGTAATTATTCCACCTGAACATCTTCCGCCAAACACGATTTACCCTACTTCAAGTACCAAAAAGGTAGGGAGTATAAATCCGCCTATTGGACTTTTCTTCCTGGTTCAGAGTGGTGCTGCAATTTGTGAAATTGGCGACATCAAGAAAAAGCACACCTCGATGCTGCTCCACTGAAAGTCTGTACTTTGGACAGCAAAATGCATATGCAGGGCTAAGGTCTACCTCGACAAAGAAGATGATGTGTACGAAGTGACATCTTGAAGGTATTACAATAAGACTAAGAGAAGTTTTTCCTAGCGAAGACTACCTATGTAAGAAGTGTTTGGATTACCTTCTCCTCGGAGTGATCATGATTCATGAGTCCGGTTTTATGAACTATATGTGGAGCTGGCTATACAATAGATAGTCAAATATATGCAACAAATCAAGATCAAAGAATTTTCTTTTTGTTATTGATGTTTTCATTTCATATAAGCAGGCCCAGTTCTGGGCAAGTGCAAAGTGATCCACTGATAGGGCCCCAAAATTTGAAGGGCCCAATTCTTATATATATAATATATGTATTATATATAGGCTATTTATGTACTTTTTTCTGAATAAAATGAACATTAGTTCACTTGGTAGAGTGGAGGCTTGTTGTGGGTAAGTAAACCATCCTCATGTTGTTGGTTCGAATCCTACAAACTGACCTTAGATATTAAATAATACAATAGTTTTTTTTTTTTTTCAAGATTTGTACTATAATTAAAAACCTCTTTTGTTTCGCATGAAGGTATAGAGATCAATTCGTGGCATTTCCATATAAATATTTATTTGTCATTTTCGCTCAAAACATCAACCATTACAAGATGAAATGAAGACTTACATATATACATACATACATATATATATATATATATATATATATATTTTTCTCTTAAATTTGTGTGTAACAAATTTAAGGGGGCCTAATTTCATGGAAATTTGTAGCCTACTTTATTTATTTTATTTTATTGGAAAAATCAATTATGAAGAACTAATTGAAGATTTTGCTTCAAGAAATTTAGAACGACGATAATACTCAAAGAAAAGTTCAATACTAATTTGGAATTTTAGGAATTTTAGTACTTCATTTCTAGAAAAATAATTTTAATATGATAATATTATAAAATATGTAACCTATCTTTAATTCCTGATAATTGTCGTTTATCAATTCTAGGAGTCTAAGTTTAAATCTAGCACAGGGCCCCCAAAATGTCAAGACCGGCCCTGCAAATAAGCCTTTCAGAACTGTCACGTAACACCTTACTTCAACCGATAATTATAAGGATTAGGAAGAAAAGGAATCATCCCAATGTTAGTAAATAAACATATAGCAGAAGGCAAGTGGACTAAAGAAAAAAAAGGATTGGATACTCCTCCTAAGACCATATCAGACCAGTCAAAAATCGATGCCTGAAGACGTATTGATTTGGACATACCTCCACATGTGCAGGATCAGCAGTTGCATATTCTCTTTGAAAAACATACACACATTTACATTTTGTTGAACTATCCAAACTAGCCTCTTCAGAAACCGAGAACTTCCTTTCTGGGATAGCACTAAACAAACTTGAAGCAGATACCAAAACAGGGTGCACCATCAAATCAATTAGCATGTCACTGTCCTGTTAACAACAAGTTCCAGCCCTACTCAATAAATAAGATCAAGGAGTTACAAGGGCAAGTGATCCATTAAGAGAAACACGAGTCACATTCACTAGAGAAATTTTTCTTCCTTGAATGACACATGTTTTAAAAAAGCCTAGCTTAATGCAACGGAATTGCAAATTCTCTCTGTTTCTTCAGATAAAGCCAGAGGGCCAAGAAAAAATTCAGGTAGTTGGCAGCACATAATTTGCCAAATACTTGAGGATAATGATATCCTAAGAGGAGTACGAATGAGTTGGAAATTTTCCAATGGATGTTGAGTTTTGAAAGAGACCAATGGGAATGAAAGGCCACCTTGAATGTCGACGAACATTCCACAATTTTCTGTTGAGCAAGTACCAGTTTAACGCAAGTTAAACTCCCAGAAAAGATAGATGGTTTCATTTGCTCCTGGGCGCTTATGAGTACCACCAGATTATAATTAACTAATAGTGACAAAAAGACAAGAGAATCTGAATCATCCCCCACCACTTTGGGAATGAAACAGATTTAAAATGATACGAAAAAAATAACGAAGTTCACTTTATTTACAATTTAGCCATTGAACTATTAATTTTATGACTTACTGCTGGGAAACAAGCAAAATTTGCAAATTCTTTGGATTTAGCCATTGTATGCAGCAGCATACATTAGAAGAAAGATATGTCAAAATTGAAAGAACTTACTAATTTGAAGCTTCAGTTTGTCTATAGAAATGCATTTATTTACTCTAGCTACGTAATATAATTTGTTGTATGGCAAATTAGGATTAATGAACTTTAACATAGTCCCTGTGGAACTTTTAACATCATAGGAGTCAGGTCACTCGATTCATTTGGTTATTGTACCAGAAAAACTGTAACTATGCTAATTGCCATCTGAAGCTACGAAACGAGCAAAAGCCAGTAAAGTCAAGTAAATTTGGTACTGTGCTTATTACAACTAATACAATCCACATTACACTTCATCAAAAGCTTTGAATGCAATCAAGTGCCATCTGGCCTTTTAATGGCATATTGTAATGGTCCATTAGAGTAATAGACCATGTTGTTGTTTTCTTTTATCCTAGTTTACTGTTTAAATCAATAGATATGCAAACATAACTAAAAGAACAAGCAGAACCGTTCATAGATTTCTCACCTCAAATACATGTACAGCCCTTGGTGTCGTGTTTGGGTATAACAGTCCAAAATTCCCGTAACAGTTTGACCTTCTCAGGAGTTTGCTACTCCAGCTCCCATCATTTATTTATTTAATTTGGTACATCTACTTAGATTTCATCAATGTTTAGACAATGGTTAAGCGAAAAAATTTTACAACGGTGACTCATCTTTCCCAAAAGAAGAGTGCAGTGCTATTTTGAACAATGTTAAATTCTATTTCTCTTTTTTAGTGCATCGAACACCTAGAATCCCACAAGTTAATTGCAGCAAATAAGTCATACAACCATTTTAGATCTCTCTTTAAGGTTTATGGATCAATTTCAACATCACCAAAAAAGTAATCAGTCTGATAGATCATTACATTATACATAATCAAACCACAATCGTACGAGTTCAATCAAATAGTATAAATGATCAGTTAAATTCTACTGGCAGTAGGGTTCGCTAAGATTTATGGGTCAATGCTAAATATAAAGAAAGAATTATGGAGGGAAAATAATTAAATACCTGAGATGAAGATGAAGAAGAAGAAGAAGAAGACGACGACGAGGAGTCTGTGGAAAAAGGAAGTCCCCCAACATATATCATTTTTTTTTCTTTTTTGATGATTAAACTCAAACAGAAGGAGAGATTGTTTTATGTTGTTTTCGTAAGAACGATATTTGTATTGCCAGTTTTTCCATTGTTTCGGGCCCGTAAGTCCATTTGTTATTAAATGATCGGATTAATTTCTGATTAGTTAAAGAAAGCAACCATGCTAAATAACATCCCTTAAACATGCTAAATCACACTCCCATAGAAGTTACATCCTTACCCTTGAAACCCCCCATCCTCCATCCTCCACACTAGGGCCCCCCTCGTCCTCCATCCTCCACACACCCCCTTTTCCTCCCTCCAGCGCACACACCAGCCCTTCCCCCTCCCTCCAGCGCACACACCAGGCCCCCCTCATCCTCCATCCTCCATCCTCCACACACCCCTTTTCCCTCCCTCCAGTGCACACAGGCCCCCCCCCTTCCCTCCAGACACCCCCCCTTTCCCTCCCCAACAAGGGCCCCCCTTCCCCTTCCCCAACCAGGTCCCCCTTCCCTCCCCAACAACCTAATGTGCTAAATCACACCCTCCTCCTAAATGACATCCCCCTTTTATTATTATAAATAAATAATCTTACTCTCTCTCTAAATTCTAAATCTAACTCTCTCTCTAAATTCTAAATAATCTAACTCTCTCTTTAAAGATATTGACTTTCGGGCTTTTTTTTAAAAAAAATGTATGTTTTCAACACAACTAATTATTTTTTGCGTTTGTTATTGAATTTATTAGCATTATAATTTGATATATTAGCATTCTAATTTGATAGGATTTTTTTTAAAAAAAGGTATGTTTTCAACACAACTAATTGTTTTTTGCGTTAGTTATTGTATTTATTAGCATTATAATTTGATATTTATTGTTATAAATGCAAAAATTAATTGTTATAAATGTAAAAAGTAATTAGTTGTGAAAAAAAATTATTAATATATATTAGCATTAAAATTAGGTGGTCTTTTTTGACGATTCCGTTAAAATTTTGTTTTTTTTTTAAATTTAGCCCCTTAAATTCACAATTTCGTTAAAAACTTAACGGATCCGTTAAGTTTTTAACGAAATATGGAGTACCGCCCCCCCCCTGGGGGTCTAATACATTAAGACCGCCCCCCCTAGGGGTCTAATACATTAACACCGCCCCCCCTGGGGGTCTAATACATTAAGACCGCCCCTCCTTAGGGGTTTAAATTTTTTTTTTCAGTTTATTTTATATAATTTTGTATAATTATTAAAATATAATTTTATATAATTATCAATATATAATTTTATATAATTATTAATATATAATTTTATATAATTATTAATATATATTTTATATAATTATTAATATTTAATTTTATATAATTAGTAATATATTTTTATATTTAACTTTATATCATTATTAATATATTTTTATATTTAATTTTATATAATTATTAATATATAATTTGGTAATAATTATTAATAGATAATTTTATATAATTAATAATAGGTAATTTTATATAATTATTAATAGTTAATTTTACATAATTATTAATAGTTTATTATATAAGTTTATAAATTTAATTTTAGTTTATAAATTATTAATATATGATTTCATATAATTTAATTGTAGTTTATAATTTTAGTTTAAAATTTAAAATCATTTAATAAATATATAATTTCAAATTATTTAATATAATTTTATAATTTAGTTTTGAAATTAATATTATTGTTGAT
Organism: Platycodon grandiflorus; assembly: GCA_016624345.1. NCBI lineage: Eukaryota > Viridiplantae > Streptophyta > Magnoliopsida > Asterales > Campanulaceae > Platycodon > Platycodon grandiflorus. The sequence continues at coordinate 1,263,476 of JACONP010000362.1, forward strand.
TTAATTAGTAATAGTAATATATTTATAAATAAAATTTGCACAAATTAATATTTAATTTTAGTTTAATATATAAATTTATATAATTTCATTTTAGTCTATAAATTATTAATATATAATTTCATATTATTTTATTTTATTTTATAATTTAATATATTTGTTTATTTAATAGTAATAAGATTTTAAACTAAAATTTTAACAAATTAAATTTATTTTGTGATATTTTAATATATAATTTCATGTAATTTAATTGTAATTTATAATTTAAAACCATTTAATAAATATATAATTTCAAATTATTAATTGAATTTTATAATTTTAGTTTTGAAATTAATATTATTGTTGATTTAATTAGAAATAGTAATATATTTATAAATAAAATTTGCACAAATTAATATTTAATTTTAGTTTAATATATAAATTTATATAATTTAATTTTAGTCTATAAATTATTAATATTTAATTTCATATTATTTAATTTTAGTTTAGAATTTAATATATTTGTTTATTTAATAGTAATAAGATTTTAAACTAAAATTTGCACAAATTAAATTTATTTTGTGATATTTTAATATATAATTTCATGTAATTTAATTGTAATTTATAATTTTATGAAATATTTTAAAATCGTGCAATAAATATATAATTTCATATTATTTAATTTTAGTTTTGAAATTAATATAATTGTTGATTTAATTTGTAATAAGATTATTAAATAGTATTTGCACAAATTAAATTTATTTTGTGATACTTTAAAGTGACTTATTATATATTAATTACACAATTTTAAATAATATTAGCATAAACAATTAAAATTACGTTAATATTTGTAATTTTAGGTTATAGTTTCATAAAATTAATTTAATTTATTGTTATGTTTTACATAATTTATTTTTTGTTTGTATAAAGTCTTCCTTTGTTTTTGCAATTATTTGTTGTTAAACACTTAATTTTATTAAATTTAATTTACGACTGATAAGTTAAATTCATATGTGTTATGTTATAATTAGGTGTATTACTTTAATTTATAATTTCATTTGTAGTACTTTAATATAAATTACGTTAATATCATATTTTCACGGTGATATGTAGATGTCAGGCGTAGGTGAGAGTGAACGTGGTGCTGATAGAAATCTCGAAAAGAGGCCTGTAAGTGATGGGGATGAAGACTTGTCACATTATTCAGGCCGACTTAAAAACCGTTGTATCGTTGTATCTGCGCGATTTAGACAGCAACAACGGTTTCAGATGCAGCTCGAGTTTGAAAGACAACTTGAACAGCGACAACAACACTCACAGCAACGACAACACGAACAACAGCAATAGCATTGGAGTCGGAGGGTTGAACACGATTTGCCAACTTCTGATTCACTCGGCTATTCACCACATTTCGATTAGGGTCCCACACCTACTAGCGTTCCTGTTCCCCCTTTTTTTTTAAATGTTGATGAGGTTCTTGAGGTCGAGGCTAGGATTCGGGCGGACAGGTCGCGGCACTTTGAGTTTACTCCTGACTCATCCCAAGTCAATAGTTGAGTCATGATTTCGGGATCTGGAAAGGGCAATGCGGCGACCGGAGATATTTTTAGGTCGTTTCATGGAGAAGGGGGTTCTGAGCAGAGAGGAGGAGGAGGAAGAGATTGTTCCACGTAGAGGTCCGACGCGACGGAGAGGAGGTCCAGCACCAGCACGAGTGGGTTCTCGAGGTAGAGGACAGGGCCAACGTGATGATTATTAGAAGTTGACATATACACTTGAAGGTGGGCCCACCATCGTAGATTTACTGGTTGGTTTTCGTGGTCACATTGCACATGCAATATGGAATGGCACGGCAATAGTTATTTATTTATTTATTTTCATTCTTAATAAAAATAATATTAATTGTTTATGCTAATATGAATTATGTTTTTTTCAAAAGGAACGTGAACCCTTAAAAGGAATGACCGTGCCGGGTGTGATTACGTGATATTCTTGATCAACACCCTAGAGCCGGGTGCGGACATCGGGTTTTATGCACTTGCGAGGTTGTATGTATTCTGAGTTGAACATGCCGTTGATCTCGGCTTTTTATTGAGAGATGGCACTCGGAAACTAATAGTTTCCATATGCCTTTTGGGAAATTGACGATCACTCTTCACGATGTCTGGTATCTATTAAGGGTACCTGTAGAAACCGGTCATCACCAGCACAATTCCATGTGTCAAGACCCGTTAGGGTGGTTATTGGGTATGACCGCTGCAGAGGTTGATCAAGAGTGGAGCAAGCAATCGATTCAACACGCTTCATACGTAGGTTCTCATGGGACAAGTCCCCAGTAAAGCGGCGGTTATATGATGTGGTTGTTGGGTGCCACTTTGTTTATGGAAAAACACAAGTCGCGACTTAGTGTTTATTTTCGGAGTTTTTAGAACCGTAGAGGAGGTGTCATCATACGCGTGGGGTACGGCACTTGCCTATCTATACCGACAGATGGGTGTGGCATCACGGTGGCGCCCGAGATTGGAGGATGTCTGACACTGCTACAGGTACGTTGAATTTTTTTTTATGTTATAAGTTTTTAAATTTTCATTCTAGTATTTCTGGTTATAATTATTTTATATCGTGGGCAATTGTTAGGCTTGGATATACGAGTACTTCCCAGCCTTTCGACCAACTAGAAAAACTAATTGGAGCAGTGAACAGCAGCCTTATGCAGCTCGTTGGGTCCACAAGGCCGGCCGAAGATTGGACCCTACTGCTGTGGAGCAGTACAGGCGACGGCTCGATAAGTACACCTCGCAAGAGGTAAGTTATATATTTGTAAACTATAATATTCTTGAATATTTGTAACTTAAATTTTTTTGAAGTTCAGTGTGGAATTGATATATGACTATTTAATATTATAACAGGTGCAATGGACTCCATTTGGGATTAAACCGAATGAAGATGTCCCGATTAGTCTGTGGAATGACATCATTTATTGTAGGACCATTACAGAGCCATACATGCCTGTACAGTGTTTGCGCCAGTTTGGTTACGTTCAATTAATTCTGCCCAAGCCATTCATCCCCAAAAAAGTGCACAGGGGTCCAAAGCCCCTCAAGTATGTATGTGATCACGACAAGATGAGGATACTTTGGGACCAGTGGCGTATGTACGTCTTGGCACCTATCGCGTATAATACAACAAGAGTCCGATACCCAGCTGACGCTGCACCGGGGTATTTAGAGTGGTTTGCACCACGATCTCATCTAAAGGTGGATTCGATTGATGATGATTTTAACGATGAAGCCCCTCATGAACTTGAACTTACTCAGATGTTTGACGCTGCTGTGAATACTATTTCATCTATATTTAATTCTTGATCTATTTCATCTAGGCTTAAAATTGTTGATTTAAGTTATTGTGTTTAAGAAATGTCGTATTTTCTCCTTTTCTTATTACAGCGACTACACTACGTAGGTGCTCGTGTAAAATACCTCGACCAATGGAGAAAAGGATAATACGACACAGAGGAGGTGGCATCAGCCGTTGACGAGATTTGCGAGAACTTTTAGGATTATCTTTAGTTATATTATGTTGTTTATTTAGTATATTTTTAGTTAATGTACTATCTGCAATTTGTTTAAGTTTATGTACTATTTTAGTTTAATTTTCCATTAATGTATTATTTTGGACTTATTTCATATTATTTTCTCGACTTGATGAACTTATTTAAGATATCATTTTTTTTAGTTTAAAAAAATGCGATATGTTTATAAACAACGTTAGCATAAAAAGGAAAAAATCATGATACACATAAGATAAGCTAATATTCAAACGAGAATATGTCTTTTTACATAGGGCGTGGTGGTTTCATCATATCTGCCCACTTTACAGCCAAAGTATGTTTACGATCCATCCAAATATTTTCCTAATGTCGAATGTTGGGATCACAAACTAACTCCCAACCTATATACACCCTAGGCATCGGACAATCGTTAGGCAACTGAAGCTTAATGAAGTGAGTAGCGCCGTATACTAACCCAAAGTTAATATACTCAGATGGGGGTTGGTACCCTGCGAGAGTAGACCGTAATGGCAAGAACGTGGAGCAAAAGTGACTTATTGAGTAACACTGTACAATCTTCTAATACCTTGTTGCTACAACGTATCCAAGGTCACCCAAACTTAACCAATGTTCCTCACCGCACGGTCCATCGAAATGTGTACAGATATGCAAGGCACCCACTCGAACATCAGGATTTAAAGTGTGATCATAAAACTCGTGGTGATCAGTCAGCTCCTTGATCAAATCATACCTCACACGTTGACAATATCGTTGGCTGCCATACTCAAACTCTGTAATAATTCGAAAGCCGCAGTTTCCATCACTCACCACGTCCTTATAATCTTCTATGCAATCCACAATGAATGCTGGGATCGCATTTGCAAATGGAAATGATGGTGACGTGGTACTCATCGATCGCCGACGACCTCAATTTTGACTTCGACTCTGACTTCGACCTCGACCTCGACCGGAATCTAGTTTCGACGTAGACATTGGATCAGTATCTGGAATTCTTGAGTATTTCCTTTCAGTATGCTCCCAGTCAGATAATTCCCTCTTGGTCGAGTTCCCCCTCGGTCGGCCTTTATGTGGCACAGCTTGTGGAGCCCCTTGTTGATAAGTCTGGCAATGCAGCAGTTGATAAAACCTGCTCGCATATACCAACTTACTCGTGTCATCCAACTGATCCGCCTCATCAAAAATACTATTCATTATATCTAAAGGAGTTTGTCTTGTCGTAGACGCCGTATATTCTCCCTCAATTTGTAGAGTCCTCCAAAAAGGATGAATATCAACAGGATCGATGACACCTTCACCTTGACGCATCTCGTGGAGACATGGTAGACCGCTTGAAATTCGGAGCACACAACCATAAGTATCTTCATCTAATATAATTTCTGGTTTCTCATACTCATCAGTGAACTGATGCCACTCTGTGTACAGCTTTTTAAGTGCAGCGTGAGATACATTGCATTTTAGTAGGCAAAGCACAGATAATTCCCTGGTGATTTGATGCCTGACTGTTATATCATGCTCAAGTGTGAACTTTATCTCATTAATCTGCAGCTCTACAGCACTGTGAATATGGGGGAATAGAGTATCGAAACCCATACTAGCCGTGCCTAACCACCTCTTGAGTTGCGAATGAGTGCTTTTCACCCTGTAAAACATGTATAATTCTTAGTAAACATAATTTATAAGTATTTTAAATTACACAACTGATGATTTGTAAAAGTAATACTTGTTTGACAAAAAAAAAAATACAAGTAATACCTGTTTGTTGTAGTATTGCCGAAATGTAAATAATTTTTGGTCCATGCCGTTACAAAATTCTCTTTGTATGGATCCAACCACTGCATCTTCAAATATCTAATTAAGGCCGATCGGGTTCCCCATGTTTCCTCCAACCACATCACATGTTGCATGTACTCCATCTCGGTTTTGGCATTTACTAAGTTTGACCATCTCCACATAAATGCGTTGGAATAGTTCTTATGCTTGACTAATTGAACTAAAAACTTTTCCACGTTCTTGGCGATATGTCTGCGACACAGTAAAAGTTTGACATTGGGAAAGAACATCTCCACGGCTTTCATTAAGGTCAATTCCCTGTCAGTGACAATAACTATTGGAGCAACGCCAAGACCTTCGCACATCACCGAAAGTGCTTGTAATGCCCACTTGAAGGTATCCGATTTCTCATCCTTAAGAAATCCAAACGCGACGTGAAAATTTTTGTTTGTTGGAGTCACTCCAATAATCTCCAACAAAGGCATATCATACTTGTTGGTTTTGTATGTTGCGTCCATTATTAGAACGTGTGGAAATCTGCGCAACAAATCAAGGGACTTTGGGTGTACAATTAAGAGATTCTCTATAACTTGATTCTGATCATCGTTTGAATGCCACTCAAAGTATCCATGTTTTCCAATTTTCCTGAAGAAAAATTGCATTAGAGTCGATTCGCCCATAAGTTTCCTACGCCACTTCTGTACCATATTCTGTATTTGGCGTATGTTGGTAACATTCTCGGGATCTTTGGATTTAAGGTGCTTTAGAATGTTCTTTGGCTTAATATGGTCCGCAGTTAATGAACCAATAAGAATATCCTCTTTGGAGCCCGATCTTGATCTATGCCACTGACCAGACTCAGTTAACGGGTGGTTGTGTCTACACTCATAGCCCACATTAACTTTTCAAAAACCTGATCGTTGTTGCACAAGTTTGATGGCGAACAGACAATTTATTTTCTTCGACCCTCGTAGGTTTCTATCATCCATGTCAAGAATGCCAGTATATTTGTACTTACCGCTCCTCTCACAACCATAATATACACCAATTTGATCACCCGATAATATTTTTGTTCGCCTAATGATTAAATAGTTGTTTGCAGCATGAGCAGCATCCATACGCCATTCATTACCCAATTCTCGAGTTGCAAATAATAGGTCTGTTATAAAAACCTTGCTTTGATCCGGATCTAAAAATATGTCTTCTGCTCCTTCATTTGATGTCTGACAAATAATTAAAAAATATTAGCTAAATTAACATAATTTAATTTCAATAAATATATATTTATAAAATGTCTATTTTAAAGAACATAGCATTAACTTAATAAATTTTATTTTAATTTACATAGTTAAACTTAATTATGTAAAACATCACATTAAATTAAATTAATTTATATAAAATTATACACTAAAATTAAAAATATTAATGTAATATTTAATTATTTATGCTAATAAATTTTTAAATTGTGTAATTAATATATAATAATTATATTAAAATATCCATAAATACATGTAATTTATGCAAACACTATTTAATAATCTTATTACTAATTAAATCAACAATTATATTAATTTCAAAACTAAAATTATACACTAAAATTAATTAATTAATAAATATGAAATTATATTTTTATTGCATATAAACTAAAATGATAAATTACAATTAAATTATGTAATCTTATTGCTATTAAATAAAAAATATATATTAAATAAAAACTTAAATTAAATAATATGAAATTATATATTAATAATTTATAAACTAAAATTAAACTATGTAAAATTATATATTACACTAAAATTAAATATTAATTTGTGAAAATTTAAGTTTATAAATATATTACTAATTAAATCAACAATATTATTAATTTCAAAATTAAAATTATAAGATAAAATTACATCATTTGAAATTATATATTTAATAAACGATTTTTAATTATGATGCTTTATAAATTAAAATTAAATTATATATTAATAATTTATAAACTTAAATTAAATTATGTAAAATTATATATTAATTTGTGCAAATTCAAGTTTATAAATATATTACTAATTAAATCAACAATAATATTAATTTCAAAATTAAAATTATAAGCTAAAATTACATCATTTGAAATTATATATTTATTAAACGGTTTTATATTATATAAATTATAAATTAAAATTAAATTATATGAAATTATATATTAATAATTTATAAAATTAAATTAAATTTTATAAAATAATATATTAAACTAAAATTATATATTAATTATTATATAAAAGTATATATATTAATAATTATAGAAAATTATATTTATATAAACAAAAATTATATATTAATAATTATTTTTTAATAATTATATAAATTATGTATATATTAATAATTATATAAAAACTGAAAATAAAAAATTCAAACCCCCATGGGGGTGCGGTTTAAACTATTTAAACCCTCAGGGGTGGGTGGTGTAATTCACTTAAACCCCTATGAAGGGGCGGTCCTCTTTTTTTTTTTTTTTTAAGTTTATTAAACAAAAATAATTATAATTTTAAACCAACTTTAAACTAAATTAGCATATATAAATTTGCGTAAATTAAACTAAGCACAAAACATAAATTTAGCATAATTTAAACTAAAACAAAACATAAATTTAACATAAACTAACTTGATTTAAATCTATTTTTAAAATTTGGTATGAATAACAGGTAGGAATGTTTTTTTAATACTAATTAAACAAAAATAATTATAAGTTTATTAAACAAAAATAATTATAAGTTTAAATTAACTTTAAACTAAATTAGCATATATAAATTTGCATAAATTAAACAAAGCACAAAACATAAATTTAACATAATTTAAACTAAAACAAAACATAAATTTAACATAAACTAACATGATTTGGATCCATTTTTTATATTTGGTATGAATAAAAGGTAGGAATTTTTTTTTAATACTAATTAAACAAAAATCATTATAAGTTTATTAAACAAATATAATTATAAGTTTAAACTAACTTTAAACTAAATTAGCATATATAAATTTGCATAAATTAAACTAAGCACAAAACATAAATTTAACATAAATTAAACTAAAACAAAACATAAATTTAACATAAACTAACCTGATTTGGATCCATTTTTTAAATTTGGTATGAATAAAAGGTAGGAATGTAGGAATATTCAGATTATTTTGGATTATTTTTGGTGTGTTTTTGAATGTATGAAATGGTTTTTTTTTTTTTCAAGTGAAAGGTGGGTGAAAGGGGGGTGCGGTGTGCTAGGGAAAGGGGGCCTAGGGGGGCTGGGGAGGGAAGGGGGCCGGGTGTCTGGAGGGAGGAAGGGAGGGCTGTGTGTCGGAAGGAGGGAAGGGGTGTGTGGAGGATGGAGGATGAGGGGAGCCGGTGTGTGCTGGAGGGAAGGGTGTGTGGAGGATGGAGGATGAGGGGGCCTGTGTGTGCTGGAGGGAGGGTTTAGTGTGTGCTTGGAAGGAGGGAAGGGGGCTGTATGGAGGATGGAGGATGAAGGGGGCCTTGGTGTGGAGGATGGAGGATGGGGGGTTTCAAGGGCAAAGGTGTAACTTTCATGGGGGGGTGTGATTTAGCATGTTTGGGGGGGTGTTATTTAGCATCACTCAAAGAAAGTTGCTATAAACACCCACGCATCCGCTAAATACACCTTCATATATTACAAAAATATCATTATAAATTTGAACTTAAACACCCTTATTTATTTTTTTTATATTTTTAGGTTAAAAAAATAATAATAATTACCATTTGATAGTCTCCTACCAAACACAGCTAAAGTTGTTCGGTAAAGGGTGCCAAACAATCATAGTGATATTCGGTTAATGGGTACTAACCGCCAAACACCACTATGTCACACCAATGCCGAACAACTTTAAAAAAAAAAAAAAAAAAAACAAGCTCATCAATGTAACGATGGAGACATAAATTCATAGAGAGGGTGGCCTTGAAAGAAGGAGGGAGGGGGAGGCGGGCTTGACATGGGAAGGTTGGAGGAATTAGAGTGTGGGTTTTGTTTGGAGTGAGGGTGTACTTAGTAGGATTAGATAATTTTTTGGAAAATATTGGTAAGGCTAAAATAAAAAATTATAGGGTGTACTTAGCTTTTTGAGAGATTAAAAATATTTGGGGTTATACTTAGTAAAGGGGTTTACTTAGAGGATGTGAGGTGTTAATAGTAACTCTATTAATTAAATAGTTCAATAAAAATACTAGATTTACAACTACTTCTATCACTATGATAACAACTTTGACAATCAGTGTCATAAATATTTTGCATTTTTAAAACGTTATACCAAACAAGCTCTTAGATGAATTCAACACATACGCATTAAATATATTCTTCGTGCATGTTTATTAAAATTAAAAATTAAGCTTTAAAACTAATGTCATACGTAAACTTTCAAAAGTAATTAATACTACGTTGGTTTGCTATAAGGGGTCCTGCCCTCGAAGCAAGGAGTATTCTCTTCTTGGTGGACGGTGGAATCAATGATGGGAATGAGCAACAAAACTTGAATTGAATTAACAAGGAGATGAAGATTAAATAGTACTCCCTCCGTTCCTTAATTATTGTCTTATTTGATTCGGTACATGAATTAAGAAAAAATAATTGACTTGATTATTAATATTGGTATAATGTGTAATTTCGTTTAATGCCCATGTGTATGTAGTTCATAATTAAAATAGAAGAAAAAATAAGGGTAAAATGGTAAACGTGATGTTTTAAAAAGAAAAGTTTTCAAACAAGACAATTATTCTAGGACGAACAAAAAAGAAAAGAAAGACAATAATTTAGGGATGGAGGGAGTATAATAATCAAGATGAACAAATCTTGCCGTGATGTTGCTCTGCCGTGATAATTGATGAGCTCAAGATTTTCACAAAATTTTCCCCTTATTTCCTTTTATTTTGTGCTATTTTAAAGTTAAATATGCTTGAAAATATTATTATTTGTGTATTTGTGTTTTAATGTAGGTTTCCAAGGTATTTACTAGCTTTCAAGGATTTTAGCATGAAGTTGAGGCAATTTTGGAATTCAAAGTTGAGCTACAAAATATCCTGTCAAAGTCCGTTAGTTTTCCAAGGCAAAATGGGCTAACGGTGAGCTAACGGAGGCTTACGGAGGATCAAAGTGAGAAGCCTAGAGGGGGAAGGACTTCGGAAGGCAAGAATAAAATAGTAGGGGCACCGGAGCAATTTGTGGAACATCTCATTAATGCGGTGGCAGCCTGCTGTGCTGCCACGCGTCTCCTCTGCCCAGCCATGACCTGCGATCCCTTCCCATGGATGCTCCAGATCCGGCTTGTTTCTCCCATTTCTCTCTCACACGCTGGCCCGTTCTCCCTTGGATGATCCGCGGTTTCTCCAGACCATTTCCAACCCATTCTCCATCCACCCGCTCCACCTTTCCTCACAATCCAGCCCGCGCCCATTCGCTTTTTCAGCCCATTCATCTAGCAGCCCACACCACACTTCCGATCTCCTTCCATTAAATCATCCAACCCACCAGCCATCTCTCCATTTTCTTCTCAGCCCACTTCGCACCAGCAGCCATTGCCCAGCCGCGATCCAGCTCCATCTCCTCCCATTTTTAGCCCTAAAGTATTTATGGAATGTCCATTTTGCCCCAGCTTGCCCAATCCTCTTTGCCCTTCATTTATATACTCCCAGTTAGCCCCAAAATCAAGAACAGACAGTCCCAGGCGGTTGTAAAGCCCCTTTGAGGCTGTAGCTATCCTCTCCCAAATTCTCGCTTCATCTTTTAAAATGTAATCATCATTGAAGGTTTGGAGCACCAAATCAAGTGCCAATGAAGCTTCTACAAGAGATTTCAACCTCGAATTTTAACATTGTTTGGTTTAATTCTTCCACCCTTTATCTTGAGATATTTGTTGTAATTTCTAGGGTTGAAAATATCTTGTAAATTATTGAATTGGTTTGTGCTTAATTGATTATTGAAAAGCAATTATTTTTTTATGTCGTTGTAGTGTTTTAATTTAATCTCTCTCTATTTAGTATACAAGCATGCTAGGTTATTATTATTGATGGGTTTAATGCTTTTAATTGATTTAGTCATTAATTAATTGATTTTAGAATTGTTTGTGTGAGCGAGAGCTACCTGACTTTTCGGACCGATCAATATAATAGTTAGTGTTTGACACACACCGATAGCCTCCAGCTACCGGCATGACTTGTAGAAAAATAGAGATATTATCTCTCTACCCATTATTACCCATTATCTTGGTTATTATTGTGTGTTCCTAATGCTTCTAATTAGCTACCCATTAGATGATCACTAGAATTATAGGATAGTTAGCGAGAGCCCTTCCTATTAATTCCGAAAACACAATAATTGTCTATGTGACGCCAGACCGAGAGGTAACGAGTGTTCATAGATAGCCAATTGAGGACTTGTTCTGACATGCGATCAATCTACCTTAGCCATTCGCGAGGTAGGGGAGATTCAGGTTGCTATAGGGGCGAGAGCTCGTAGTTAACCAATTTAGTGTTCTCAGCTACCAAGACTTGAGTTAAAGAAAATGAGAGAGAGGATTAAATTAATCATGAGCTAGACTAGAAATATTGCAATCCTATAATCTTATTTTTAAATCTTGATTTGTTGTTGCAAAACCATTTTGTGACATTGTAAATATTAATTGCTTTCTTTTATTTTTAGTTTAATAATTTTTATTCTCAATTTATTTTCACTCAAATATAATTAACTAGCTCAATTTCGGTACTTAGTTGGAGTGAAAATTACGTGCATTTTCTGTGGGATCGATACTTGTGCTTACGCACTATATTACTTGATACGGCATGGTACTCTTGCCCTAGTTGTTGCAATTTAATTTGCAGCACATCAATAATGTCGTGAGACATAGAGAATACAAGGATTTGGGGCTGAATATTATATCTCCCTCTTATTAATTAACTTCAATATCAACATATTTATAGTACCTCAGTCAGGTTAATCCATACCTACTAAGGATTGGCTAAACTAATATTATCATCTAAATGATTGATTGACTAATACTAATCATTTTATAATAAGGATTGACATCTTTATTCAACTATAATAAAACTAAAAGTAGCGTTATTTGCACCACCATTAATTATTAATACACTCCTTAAAAATTAATTACAAAAATGTCATTATTTAAAAAGACTCATTTATCCTCTCTCTCTCATTTTTTTTTTCCTTTCCTTCTTCTTCTTCCCCACCCCCCCCCCTTCTCTCTCTCTCCCTCCCTCCCGGCAACCCCCCTTGCGACAACCCAATAATCCCCCTCACTTTCCTTCTTTTCAAATCTAGTATGTTCTCCCCCCATTTTTCCCTTTCTTTCCTTCGTCCCCTCCCCTCTCCCTTCTCCCCTTCTTCCCCTCTCCCAAACCCACACCCTTGAAAAAAATCGCCGAATTTTTTTCAAAGGCTTCAAAGAGAAAAGAGGAGAAGAAAAAAAAAAGGGAGAATGAGGTAGATGAGGGGAGGCTGCCATGAGGGAAAGGGGGGATGTTTCCTGCCGTGTGTGTGTGGGAGGTTAGTTTTAGAGTGAAGAAAAAAAAAAGGAATGAGGGAGTAAGGGGAGGCTGTGTCCGTGTGTGCATGTGTGTGTGTGTGTTAGGGGGTGGGTTAGATTTAGAAAACTAAATTATTTAGGAAGGGGTAAAAAAGAAAACATGGGGTGGTATATTTAGATATTAAGTTGGTGTGAAATTTTAATGATGGGTGTACTAATAGAAAATGGTGGTGTAAATAGCGTCACTCTAAAACTAATAAAAATTTAACTAGTCTAAAGCTAATTAATTAATGGATAATTTGCGGACGATCCCCCTTTTTGAAATTTTCAACCGCTTTAGTCCACTATAATTGTTTTCAATCGCTTAAGTCCATTTTAAGTGATAAATTTATCAATTGTTTCCAAACTGCCCCCGTAACAACCTATCACATTTTTTAAGCTGCGTTTTCATATTGCATAAGTTGTGAAATCGAAATCAATTGATTCAATGAAAACTGGTGTCATGTTGTTGTTGAAATTCAGAGGAGATATCATTGTTTCGAAAGTTTAAGAGAATTTTGGTTTATCTGAGTCAATCAAATGCATTAGAGATAAATATTCTAATTTTTAATCGAATAATTGTACTTCAAAATACACTGTAGGATCAAATAACAATTGTTGTTTAACCAACAAAGAAGATTTCAAAAATATGGTGTCATTAGCCAAAATTTTATCAGTTTTCATTATCATTGTTGATGTGTTTCATTATCATTGTTGATGTGTTTGAAACTGATAATGCTTTGACTTCTGAAATTAATAAAGAAGGGAAATATGGGGATGAGATTGCAGAAAACGTAGACGATGCAAAAGTTTCTATAGACGATGCACAAAACTAGCATAGCGATTTTAAAAAATTTGCATCGCGATGCACAAGTCTTGGCCAAAGGTAAAAGAAAAGTTGTGCATCGCGATGCACCACATATATTTGGCGATGCACAGTAATGTAATGAGCAAAACAGTGAAAGTAAGTGTACCAATTCTTCAAGTTCTAAAAGCGATGATGAAAGTGTCTCATGTTACGACATATGTCATGTTCAAACAAGAAAGAAACTCTTGAATTTTGGTTGGTCATCTCTTATTACTGGTGTTGGTCAAACATTTAAAAGTGGAATGGACGATTTTCGTACGCAGCTTATAAAATATTCATTCAAGATTATATTTGAATTTATTTACATTAAGAACAACAATAAGAGGATTAGCGTTGCATGTGGAAAGAAATTTAGTGACGATTGCAATTGGTTCATCAAGGTATCTTCATCTGTTGATGAATCAGTATACATATACAAGTGCAACCTTTTACACAGTTGTCATTTGACCATGATTGACAATAATAACTCAAAAAGGATGCGCTGTGGTATAATTGTGCACTTGATTCTTAACCATGTTCGCAGTCGACCAAGCTATTCGTCGATTGATGTAATTGATCACATGAGGAGAAATTATGACATTGAGATATTATACACTAAGGCATGGAGGAGCGTCGAGAAGGCTCGAAAGAAGCTTTTTGATTTTTACGAATAATCTTTTCAGGAACTGCAGTGGTACGTTAAATTGTTGCATAATAAGAGTAATCCGGGTAGCTTTGCTTTCTTAGAATCGGACGATGTTACGAATTGGTTCAATAGGTTGTTTATTTTATTTCGGGCATGTGTAGATGGTTTCAATTACTGCCGTCCTATATTGTTCATAGATGACACATTTATGAAATCTCGATTTAATGGCACTTTTTTGTCTGCCACGACCAAGGAAGGAAATCAAGGTACGTTCATTTTTTCCTTTATTTCAACATTATTTTGATTAGTATCATAGTGTGCTCATGTTTTATGTCCCTATTTGTACTTGTACTTAATAAATAATACATTTAGTACATTTGTGTGCATCAAAAATAAAAATTGTGCATCGCGATACACAAAATCAGTACTTTGTAATACACTTTTGTGCATTGCGATGCAAACTGGTATGCATTACAAATGTTATGTCATTAATTCAGTAGAATAAATGTGCATCGAAATATAAAGTTGTGCATCACGATGCATAAAAATATTTTTTTTAATACAAGTATATGCATTGCGATGCATAAAAATATTATTTTTTCAGTACAAGTATATGCATCGCGATGCACACTTTGATACATCGCAAAGGTAATTTTGATTAAATATTTGTTCATATGCTGCAGGTCTGTTCCCGTTTGCATTTCCTTTCGTAAGTTCTGAAATATTTGTTTATTGTCGAATCGTCCTTTTTACAATGATCACAGACGACATCATCAGCAATTATGCTCATTATGAGGTACCAAAAAGGTATTTTCTTTAGTGCTAATCTGACATATGAGGGACTACATACTTGATATGTATACTATTCTGACAAGATTTTTAGTCATTACAGCTGTATAACACGTATATTGTGGTTACAGTTACATAATTAAAGAACTATAAGAAAGAAGTAAAACAGGTTGCATTAATTGTGTATCGCGATGCACAAAGTTATGCATTTTGATGCACACATTGATGCATCGCGATGTACAAAATTAATGCATCGTGCATCGCGATGCACAAAATTGATGTATCATGATGTATAAAATTGATGCATCACGATGCACAAAATTATTAACCTTACAAATGTTGTTCATATTTCAGTGAACACGATGCAACGCTTTTTACCAATAACACCATGTTTTTTTTCAAATAATGTATCAAAAACAGAATTTTTATGTATAACGTATACAGATTTCACTCTATTCGAGAAGTTGTAAACAAAAAGTACATCTATAAAATATATTACGTAACTAAAACTTCTTCAACTTCATATTTTTTGTGTTTTCCTTGTTCTGGTTGCGAAAAAATTTTTGTTAGCTTTGAAATCGCCCGATGTTGGTTGCTTTGACATCGCTGGATGTTTTAAGTTTTTCGGAAGTTTAGAGGTTTGGTGCGTGTGTTCTTTTGTTAAGCATTCAATAGCGTTCTTTTGTTGGAGTGGGAAACCGATGTATCGTATACGTATTAGAAGGAAGGGCATACACGATGCATCAATTTTTTGTTTAGCGATGCATAGCATGCTTGTTCTGTATTTTTTTAAGGGCATATATGACATTTTGCAACATAAATGTCATTTTTTGGTTTGAAACAATTATAATGGACTAAAGCGGTTGAAAATTGTGTAAAAGGTACCGGCTCGAATTTCTCCCATAAATATTTAACTAGGCCCAAACTAATTAATTAATTTGAATAATTGCGAGCCGATACATTTTGTAGAGTTTTTAACCGCTTTAGTCCACCATAATTGTTTTCAAACGCTTAAGTCTATTTTAAGTGATAAATTGGCCAATTATTTCAAAACTGCCCCAATAACCACTTAAAACATGTTTTAAGCTATTTATTCTTTGATTTACTGCTCTCAATCTCGACTTTTATTCCATTGTGATTTCTTACCCTTATTAAATATTCTTAATTTTTAATATCGTTAATTAAATCTCAAGCTGTGTCTTTTAATTATTTAGTTTGTTAATTTGACATTTTTCTCACACTAAGAAATATATTACTTGAATGTCAACCTTATATATAGTGAACAAATATCTTTAATTAAATATCCTTAATTAAATCTCAAGTTCATTGTATACAATTAGTCTATTTTGTATAGTTCAAGTTCATTATATACAATTAATCTATTATTTTCTTTCAAATCTGTGTCCCTTTTTCTTCTGTTAAATAAATTGCATGCATTGCGATGTAACAAAACAATACGTTTTAGTATAATTTTGTGCATCGCGATGCACACTTTTGATACATCGCAAATGTAATATCGATTAAAAATTGTGCATCGGAAGTAAGAGTTTTTCATCGCGATGCATAAAAATAATATTTTAGTAAAATTTTATGCATCGCGATGCACACTTTGATGCATCGTAAATATAATGTTATGCTTTAATACTGTTTTGTGCATCGTGATGCACTTTTGATGCATCGTAAATGTAATGTTGTTCATCGCGACTCACAAATTAATTTTGAAATGGGCGTGAATTAAAAAATTATGAGAGCTCTGAATAAATGGCTTCTCGTAGGACAATTTTTGTAGGCTTTAAGACCCCTTCATCTTTTATTAAGAGAGCTCTGAATAATCATATTAAAAAAAAATTCCATGCAAAGGATTCAGAAGTGAGGAGATAGGGGTCCACTACCAGTATACCATTCCAAAGGATGGACATTTTGGCCCCGTGACAGAGCTCACGAGAATTTTGATAGAAGACAAAGATAGGTTCAAATCAACTAAACTTTCTTTCAAAAAGTTCCAATCAATTTTCTCATAGACCTTTTTCCAGGTCTACTTTAACAATCATATCTCCTCACTTATCCTTACTCTGCTTCAGACTAATAAGAACTTCCTGACTAACTATGACATTGTCAATAGTCCTCCTTACTTAGAGGAAATTTAAAAAGGTCCTTTCATTTTATGCAAATTAAGGTCTCAATTTGTTGAGAAGAGTTTTCAAAAGAATTTTCTAACTAAGATTGTTGGGCGAAATTCCATCACAAATTTGGCATTCTCCATTGCTAGTCATACTCATTTTGAACTGTTAAGGAAATTTCATGCACCGCGATCCACAATAGTACTTTTTAGTATAATTTTGTGCATCGCGATGCACACCTTTTATGTATCGCAAGTGTAATGTTGTGCATCGCGATGTGTTACGATGAATAGTGTGTCGTTCCGTGTTTTTTAAGGATATAAATGCTATTTCGCAACAAAAATATCATTATTTCGATTTGAAACAATTATAGTGAATTAAAGTGGTTGAAAATTGTGTAAAAAAGAGGGATTTTCTTTTAGTTATTATTAATAAATACTACTCCAGTTAATGTCCATTTTCTTCCTCGTTGCAACCAATTAGAGTCTTGGTCAATTTTTTTTTTTATTTTTGTTTTTATTAAATAATCTATTTTGCTAAATGTTATTTGTATTTTCTATTTACAATTTCCATGCGTAATTTTGTCATGCTATGTTTTTAAATATTAAAATATTTTGATTTTGATTTTATCTTGGTTTCTATAATAAAAGGATTGGGGAAGACGTAATTCTGTTTCAATCAAAATTACATTATTTTCCGAACGGGGTCAATATTGATCAATTTTATATATTTGTTGTTGTAGTTAATACTTAGTTGATTAAATGTTAATTAATATAAAATACAATAGACGTAGCAACAGACTTATGATTACCAAACGAGACCGGTCACCATAGGATCGAATGAGACGGGTGTCTAACACCTTCCCGTCTTATGATACAAAATACAAATTTTTTTTTTTCTTTTTTTGTAAACAAGATATGATCAACTGTTGTTATTTTTAAGAACTTAGAGACAATTTAGTGGCCTTTATTTGTATTAATATTTTGATTTTGATTTGTGTGTGTGTGTGTGTGTTGCCGGGAGGGGGTTTCACGCTTTGAGAATTGGGCGCCCGAAATGGATAGACGAATTTCACACTAAATAGGCAAGCAATTTTTGCTGGGCGTTGCTGTTTAAATCTGGTAAGTCTATTGAGAAAAAGAAACTAAAAATTTTCTATGCAGATTGGAAGTTTTTTTTGCTGGGCGTTGCTGTTTAAATCTGGTAAGTCTATTGAGAAAAAGAAACTAAAAATTTTCACACTAAATAGACAAGTTTTTTTTGTAAGTGTAATTAGTAACAAAATTACCCAAATATTTTGATTATCTATTTGGAATCTAAGTGGTTGTTTGCTAACTGGATAACACTAATTTATTCGTATCCGATGTTCGGTAGCACTATCTTGTGAAAGATAAAATTATTGGATTTGGAGTTAAAGGATTTTTAAAATTAATCATTTATAACATTTGAACAATGCTTAGGTAATTATAGAGAGGACCCTGGTCTTGTTAAAGGAAAGATGATTGAGAGTTGAGAAGTATGAAGGAGTTTAGAATCAAGTTATCCAAGTGAAAGTAGTATTCTTGATGATATGTATGTAGGAATCCATATACCATGCGTTTGTGGAATTAAACCATTCTTCTTAAATACAGATTGCTCACCTTTCTCTCTTGAACCTATTTTTGGCTAGCTTTTGCCTATCTTTTAAGAACAATGTTATGGGCACAAATAAGTCACAAATTTTTTTCCATAAAATCTTCATTGGCAGTTATTAATTGGTTGCATAGTTTACGGGCCCGCCACTAACTAATGAAAAAAATCAATCAAAAATTGACAACAAGGCTTTTGTGATAAAATTTTTGTTACTTCTTTGTGACCAAAGTATTAACCATCTTTTAAATATCTTTGTGGTTGGAGTAAATGTGTTATCGGTTAGAAACTCCACCTTTTGCGGATCGATGGCAGTGTTTATACTCCCTTCATTCTTAAAAGTTAAAATTACTTTTTTGACCATCATACTATTAATTTCAATAATACTAATTTGACTATCGTAGAATTTAATTTGTCAAGGTGACTACTATACTAATAAACACGTTATGTTCAATGTGGTTCCTCCCGTTAAGTGCCCATCCAATTCTGTAATCGGAGTAATGACCAAACCTATTGAACATGTTTACAAAATTGGATGGACACTTAAGGGAGGGACTACATTGAACACAAATCATGAGTGCAATAGTCACATTCTAAATATTGAAAGTACATTTTTCAAATTGTCTACCCCAAATTGTACAATGGGCCAAAACGTTACTTTTCTTGCTATAAATTGAACCAATTCCATTAGTCTTTGTTAAAAATTTAACATCGGGTGACCACTCATGCTTATATGGACATAGTGAGACCCACTCATCGCTAAAAAAATAATAAGTTAGAATTTTTATCTGTCCACTTGAATTTTGAGGGGATATAATGTTCCCTTACTTGTTTTTTAGGGAGTTCAGACCACCAAAACTTGAAAAGAGGAGTGGGGGGGGGGTTAATTTTAGTTTTAATGTGTTCTTGCTCAGTAAAAAAAAAAATAATATAAAAATGCTCGCCATCTAAATTTTAATCTTTAGTCAAAAAAATTTTTTTTTAGCTTGACTACTTTTATTTGTTTGATGATGGTCTACCTTTAAAAGTGAAATAATTAATTGTTTTAGTTTTCGACTATACCCCTCATTAAATAACTAGTTTTTATTGCTTCGTTACTCAAAAATTGAGTAACAACAAAAGTAGTGCATATTTAATAGAGGCAATTCATGAAAATTGTTCAATATATATACTCCTTCCGTCCCGGATAAATGTTCCTACTTTTTATTTTGGGATGTCCCAACTAATGTTCCTAAAGACTTTTGATCAACCTATTCTCTAACATTCTTCCTAATATACCCTTAAAACTTCATTTAATATAACACATCTCAAACAAATTCAATTATTTAAAGTAGTTAAACTCAATTAATGTTGATGGATATTATGGTCAGAATATATTTTATAATATATCATTAATTATGTTTTTTAATTTCTGTATTTTATCCACTAGGAACATTTATCCAGGACGGAGGGAGTAATAATTATTGATCTTTAATATATGTGGAAAGTCAAACAATACAGTCTATTGAGAAAAGATAATTATTTTTTGGTTTGGTTCAAAGGGGAGGGGGGAATGAAGAGGTTTAGAGGAGGTTGTACATGTGTTCGGACCTGATTGGAGGTAGTTTTTAGATCGGGGCAATGACTTGATGTGGTTGTAGCATATGAACTTAATGAAGCACAAGGGAGATTAAGAGTGTGTTTGATAGGGTGGTTTTGAACAAATGTCTGTAATATTTTTATTAATTGTGAGATGGAAAAAAATGTGAGACCGTACTTTGACACTACTAAGAGCCCGTTTGTTCGCGCGTTTTGGCCAAAACGCAGCTTATTCCTTAACTTAGCATTTCAATGCTGCGGTAGAAAACGCTGCGTTTTCAAAACGCAACTGCGTTTTAAAATGCTAGAATTCCTAGCTTTTTCCCAAAACGCAGATTTTAAAACGCAGTAGGGAATAAAAAGCAGCGTTTTGACATAATATCCCAAACGCATTTATAAAGAAAAAAGCCGCGTTTTAAATAATCTGCGTTTTAGAAACGCTGCGTTTTTAAAACACTGCGTTTTCAAAACGCTACACCAAACGAGCTCTAAGAGATACTTTGAAGGTATTAAAGAAAATTTGCATAAAGCCACACTTTTTCAAAATACGTGTAAAGTTAATATGGGATGATTTTTAAAATGGAGGGAGTAAAAGAAGTAAAATGATGGCGCAAAAGATTTTGCTTAAAGATTTGGTTTACAACAAACAGCAATGTGTTGTTCGATATAACTACCGATGTATTGACATAGTGTACTGTACAACACCTTGCTCCTTGCTATAAACATAATTTGTAATTAAAATATGTTGTTCTAGCATTACTAATTTTTTTTTTCTTCCTTTCCCTTTCTTCTTAAGCTAAGTAGAGCTGATTTTCAAATCTCTCTCTCTTTCTCTCTCTCTCTCTCTCTCTCTATATATATATATATATATAAATATATATATATATATAAATATATATAAATTTAGTGAGGAGGTCCATGAGTTTGCCACCTCATCCACTTTTGATTAATTTTGATTAAGAGGAGTTTGACTCTTCTCAATCAAAAGACACAAACCGAAACCGACGGTTCACGGTTCCTAAAAGACACAAACCGAAATCGGCGGTTCACGATTCATTACGGTTCACGGTTTGGACGGTTTCTAGTCGGTTCGGTTCCGGTTTAAAAAACCGAATGAGCATGTCTAGGCCCAAAAAAAGAAAAAGAAAGATGGGCTGGGTTATTCTTCCTTTAAAAAAATGTTCGGAAAATTATTGGCCAGTTCACTTTCAAAACTTTTTAACCCCTCCAGTTCACCCTTATTTTTTGTAATCGGAAAAAGGCATTTAAAAAAATTTCTTCCTAAAATGCCTTCAACAACATCGTTGCTTCAGATTTGAGGTTCGAATTGATGTATAAATGATTTCATATTGTTAATATAGTCTTCCATCATGTTTGGGGATCAATTTCCATGCATAAAATACGAATTTGATCAAATTCGAATTTTTTGAGTTCATCATGTTTTTCTTTATTCTTGGGTTGTTTTGGCCACTTTAATCTATGTTTTAAGCTTCGAATTTGTTTAAAATCAATCTCATATTGTTATCATAACTTAATACTACATTTTTGCACAATTTTTCTACAAAAAAAATAATACTATTTTCGAGATCCAAATCGAGCTTGGCAGTGTGCTGTCCGAAAACAGATTGAGATGTTCTTGGACTGATTTTGGGACTTTAATCGATGATTTGAGTTTGAATTTTGTATAATATCAATATCATACTATTATAGGAAGTCAATACCATGTTTGTATGTAAATTTTTCAACCAAAAATAACTATTTTGATCGATTTTGATATTATATTAAATTGGGCATCGGAACGCCTTAAATTCGCCAATCGCGGTTGAAATTGAAACGGAGCATCGCGATGCACAAAGTGGAAAAGCGGTGCATCGCGATGAAAAAGCGGTGCATCGTGATGCAAAAGTGGTGCATCGTGATGCAAAAGTGTTGCATCGCGATGCCTTGGTTACTGATGCGTGCGTATTTTTCTTTCATTAATGACATAATCGTCTTTTTAGCTCAAAAATGCCTTTTTCTAATTTTAAAAAAAGATGAGTAAACTGAAGTAATTACAAATGTTGAAAAGGAACCAGCATGTAATTCACCCAAAAATGTTAGGCACAAAATCCATTGAAATTGTAGTATAAGTTTATCCTCTAAATATTATTGATTGGGTTAAGGATATGTCAGGACCATAATAGATTTTAGTTTTTTTATGTTGAAACAAGATAATCAATTTTGGTCAATTGGCCTATATAAATTTTGCTTTTTTTAATTAAATTGTTATATATAAATTATTTATCAAATTCGTTTTTTTTTCTTCATATTTCAATTATTTGTTTGATTTTTATAGACTGCAGTCGTTAAAATATAATTTCTCTTTGATGTTACTATTGATTAAAATAAACTAGTGCATCGCACTGGTGATATACTAGTACTAGGAATAAATCGACTCGAATTTTTTTTTAAAGAGAGTTGTTATTTACACCCAAAAGTTTACTTAGTACACCCCTTTCATATATTACAAAAATATTATTATAAATTTTAACTGAAATACCCTTATTTGGTTTTCATTTTTTTAGGTTAAAAAAACAAATTATAATTACTATTCGGCAGCTCCTACCGAATACAGCTAAAGCTGTTCGGTAAGGGTGCCGAACACCTATAGTGATTTTCGATTAGTGGGTGCCGAAAACTACTATGGGTGTTCGGTCAAACAGTGCCGAACGAACTCTTTCAAAAAAAAAAAATGAGGAAGGGGACGGGCTTTGACTGGGTGTTGGGAGGGGGGGGGGGGAGGAGGAAGGGGTGTTCGTTCCAAGAAAAAAAAAAAAGGAAGGGGGGGTTGTGTGGATGGGAGGGCGCGGGGGGAGAAAGGAGGTGGAAATTATTAAATCCTCTACATTTTCCTCACTTTATTTGAGCACAATATATTTTTGTTTAATATTTTGGAATGAAAATTATTAAAATATACTCTCTCTGTCATTAAATTATTGTCTTATTTTTTTTATCCGTTCCAAAATAATTGTCTTATTTTTTTGTTATCCGTCCTTAAATAATTGTCTTGTTTGAAATTTTCATAGTTTAGGAGATCATTTTTACTATTTTACCCTTATTTTTCTCCCTACTTTAATTATGAACCATATACACATGAGCATTAAAAGAAACTACATATTATACCAATATTAATAATCAAGTCAATTAGTTTTTTCTTAATCCATGTGTCGGATCAAACAAGACAATAATTTAGGGACGGAGAGAGTACAATATATTTTTCATAGTATATAAAATTTAAAATTTAAAATATTTTATTTTAATTGTGGTAGAAAAATATAAATAAAAGAGGAAAAATATAATGGTAGTTTATGTTTGTTAGTTGAGATGAGAGAGATTAAATTTTTAGAGAGTCGTATAAAGGGTGTTTGTTGGAGTAAATTTTTTTTAGAGTGTTGAAAAAGTGAAACTGGAACAATAAATAAGGTGTTTAGAGTGTAATTTAGAGAGCCACTGCTGTGGATACTCTTAGAGAGCATCACCAATGCAAATGTGAATGCAGAAAAATTAGGTATCACCTAGGATTTACATATTTTTTTAAAAAAAAAACTCTTCAATACAATTGTATAGAAGGAATGCTAATATTCACATTTTTCTTCATAATGTATATTAGAAGTCAAAAAATAAATTATCTAATAATTAATAAAAAATAATTTAGTTAACATATTATATTCTACAATTACATTAAAATTTTTTTTTTAAATATATAAATCCTAAGTAACACTTAATTTTTCCATATTTACATTTACATTTAATTTTTCCATATTTACATTTGCATTGGTTATGCTCTTACTAAGTAGTGCGGAGTTTACATATTACACCTAAATGGAAATGGTGGCACATTTAACCTCAATTGAGTCTCCCCAACTCACTTTTTTTCTTTTTTTCGAGATTTCAAATCAAAAACCTCTGTTCCCCTCCTCTACTTTTTCAAAAACCATTCGCCGCCACCACGAAGCTCCGCCATGTCCGCCCCTACTCCACCGGATCCTCTCTCCACAACTGCCGCCACTACCACTCGTCTCTTCTCAAACCCACTTCCTCCCAAACGAGACCCTTCCAGACCTCTACCCCAACCCCTCCTTCACTCCCATCACTCCAAGTCCGCCCAACGACTAAACCACCACCTCCACCAACCTCCTTACGGAAACCAAACTAACCCAAGACTCCACCCACATCAGCAAAAACCAAACAGACCCCAAACTCATCAAGACCAGGGTATTCTCTACCCTCTCGCCTCTTCCGGCCGCGGCTTCCTCCCTAGACCCATCCCTCATCATAATGACAACCACAATCATCATCATCATCATACTCCCGCCGATCAACCCGTCGCTATTCCTAAATCTTCCGCTCGCAGCAACCCCATGTTGGACAAATATTTCCAACACCGCCCCCCTTATCCTTACCAGGTTCGGCCTTACGGGTTTCCCCATTCGGATCCTTCGAATCAGGCAGTGCACTTGGTTCGGCCACCCACCACCCACTTACAGCAATCCCTTCTTGGTTCTACCAGCGGCGCAGTGCCTAATGTTGTTAGGGGCGTCCCTCTTTCCACTAACCCCAAGGTTTGAATTTTTCTGCTTTTCCCAATTCTGTTGTTTCCATTTGAATTATCTTTTTTTTTTTTCAAGTTCTTGATTAGTTGCTTATTGTGATTTGATTGCGGTCCACGTGTTTAACACGATTCAAAATTTTAATACATGGTAAGTTTTTTTCCGCCTACTTCTTAGTCGACAATTTATAGAAATGGAGAGATTGACCTAGATGTCTCACTAGGCGCATCACCATTCAAACAAAGTGTCAACTGGTGAACTAACAATACTGGAGAAAACAAATGCACGTGGGACAACTCAAACCCTAAGACCTTGCCAACCCTAGCTCTTACACACTTGTTAAGTTACCAAATCCTCTTAAAGAAAAAGCTGAAGCTCTTAGAGAGTGGGCCTAACTATGTCTATCAAGCTTTACCATGTTCATGTTCAGCCATAGATACGTGAAAAGTTATGTCTTTTGGATAAACAATTCTGATTACTGATGAGCTGTAAGCCAACACGTGATGACATAGCTAACGAGTCCCCTTTTGTAAGTCTCATAATCCCTGTGTAGAGTTGTCAACTATGGTGCTCGGTGAGTTTGTCCCTAATTCCTGGACTAATCTTTTGTTATTTGCTTGTCCAACTGTAAAATTTGCAAAACTGCCGATAGTTGCCGATTTCCCTGCTCAATCTGTATAATATGTCCTCAGTTTCAACAGAAAAAAGCTATATTTCGGTTACTCCTATGATAGATTATTCTTTATTCGTATTTGAAAGAATATGGAAGGAGGACGACTCAAAGGCAGAAGGTGAAGCAAGCTTTTAGCAGCAGCAGCGGAGGGGTATTGAGTTTTTGCTTAGGACAAAGATAATAAAAGGGTTAAACCATGTGCAGACTGCAGTCAGCAACTCACCACCGTTCAGCCTCTTGAAAGAGCCCCCTTTCTTTCCTTATCTAACCAATTGACCAACGCTACGTTAATTTAACTCTAAAACCTTCAAATTTCATTTAAAGTCGTGATGAACATATATTTAAATATTACTGCTCGACAAAGCTTGAAATAAGACAGTTTTGGCTCTTTGTGATCTAGCGCTGTTGTAGGATAAGGTAAGAATACTTATCTTATGGAAGCAGAAAGAGAACAAGAGTCTTCCACCTTGCGGATTGCAGAAAACCCGCACGCCAGATGGGCTTTTAAAATGACAATATTAGGCTGAATTATTCTTGACACCTGAACGCTACCAGATGCATATCAACGTTATTCATTAGGCGGAAGTGACTTTTGATCCCTGCTCCATCTCTTTCAATGCTGTAATCGACAATCAAGTCAAACTTGAATAAAGGGGCATCACAAAGTAGGAGTCTAAAATTTTGAAACAGTTCCTAAAATCCCACAATGGATGGTTGATCACTTGGAGTTGGGGCATTGCTCTCTTTCCACCATTTCCTCCTGATTGTATTGCTTCTGGAATGGATAGAATTCCTCATTTCGTCGAAGGTGGTGGAAGTGGTCGTTCTAAATTACCATTGCTGGACCTAAATCAACCGCCACCCGAGGCGCTAACATTCAAGGTCAGCCATTCATGCAGAAAAAGAGTCCGACTCCAAACAATCACCAGCCCCGTGGAATCTCCCATTTAGTAACACATTATTGGTAACGCCTGCGCATGGGTTTAAAATGAAAGCTCTTTCTTTTTTACCCAAGAACATGAATTTGGTGTTTGATTTGATTTTCCTATTAATGGACTGATCACTGCTGGTTAGGTTGCCTGCTTGTGTATGTTGGATTGAGGTTTTTAGTGCCAAATGCGTTTGTCTGCATTTCTTCGACATTCTTCTTTTGTTCGTTTGCAATTATGCTCCCATCTACTTACTGAAAGTTATTATAAAATTTAGTGAACTCTGACACTTTCTATCGCAAATATCATGCTCAAATAGAATACAAGAAGATTTCCTGCTTATAACAGATGTGCATATGCATGTAGATATGAAGCATTTGCTGATTATTTTGGAAGTTCTTGCCTATTGGTTATACATATATGCCCTTTCTGTAGAAAGAGTAGTTTCAAACTTCTTATTACTTCCTTTCATTTGACTTACATTCTTGCTTCATCCTCTTGGACCTGGTGTGCTGTATAGTAACAATGATAAAAATTACCCGAGGGCTTTTCGGTTTAATACTTAGATGCCCAGAATGATGTCAGTGTTTCCCTCCTTTTTTCTTCGATTCCGTCAGGAAATTAGAGAGCACTTGTGATGTACATTTGATAACTCTACTTGTTAGATGGATTTGTTATATGCCAGAAGGATTACCTATGTTTGCTTACCCTTCCCAATGCTACTTTCTCATTTCCAATATACACTGTTTGTTTACTCTATTCATTCCTATTTTTCGTACCCTTTCTTGAAGCAGTTCAGTAATTTTAGATGTTCACAATGCCAACAATTGAGACCAAATCTCACCTTGAGATTTGCTGCCTGAAACTCTCTTCTATCTGGTGAGAGAAAAGCAACTTACTTTTAAGCTGAAATAGAAACTAGTATGTTGTATTTAGGTGTGTTTCATTCTGAAAATAAACAAAAGATGATAGCAAAATGCCTATTCATTACTGAAAAGAGTTCAATATATTAGAGATCTCGCATGGAAACAAAGAAACAAGAACAAGATTTCAACCTAATGTAGCCTTACTTTTCTCCAATAATAAAAGAAGGTAATTTGGCCTCCCTTGACGGTCACTGGTTTATCATCTTCCTAACAGATATTTTCTATAAACTTCTTAGGAGAGCAACCCTTTACTTGTTTCAGTTACTCCAGCCAAGTGCTTAGATGCTCTTTTCTGCTATAGGGTCCCTAAAAGTTGCTGACCTAGGGTTACTCCCTTGAGGCACCATATTAGGTGAATGGTACTCCAGAAATTGAACAACTGCATTAAGAAAATTCTACCTTTAAACCCTAGATTTTTTTTTAGAGCAGCTAAAATTAATTATTATTATTAATATAACGAGTTGTGTATACCAGAGGTATATAAAAACACTAGAAATACGACACCATACTAGAACCACTTGTCCAAAATGAAGGCATAACATAAACAGGAACCCACCACACTACCTAAGCAAAACCCAGTTTTGGATTTCCTGCCAAACTGTTGGACCCCTTCCTCAAACTAGCCAAAATAAAACAACAAATTATAAATATCCTAACTTGTTTAGAGGCCCAACAACAACAGCGCAAAAAGCACCATGAGAGAATTTTTATTTGTAGAGTACTTTTACGTTAATTGTTGTTAATTTCTATTAATTGTTAAATTTAATTTATTTAAATATACTATTTTTACGTAGATTTTATTTACATTAGATTTATTGTTGCGTTGATTTTATTAATTGTTACGTAAATTTACTAACTCTTTATTGTGAATATTAGATGTTAGGTGTAGGTGGTTGTGGAGGTGGTGACCGAGATAGACATTTACGAAAGAGGCAAGTTGTTGACGATGATTTAGATGCGAATAGTGATAGACTGAAGGGTCGACGCATCCCAGCATCTGCACGACCGAGAGCTACTATCACGCAAGCTCGTTTTGCTAAGCAGTCCCAGGTCGGTATGTATCATAAGCAGACTCCAGCCTCATTTGTGCTCCCGACTGTTCGTGCATCTGGTCAGCTCGGTCCTTTGCCAATGCATGATGATATTTTTCGGTCGGGTGCCTCATCTATTAATCAGATGGCTGGTTCCAGCAGGAGGAATGGGCGGAGGAATGATTTTATGACTGTTGGGTTTCAGCCATTTCAGAAGAGTTATGAGAGGGGGGAGGATGAGGATGAGGATGAGGATGAGAGAGGGGAGGATGAGGATGAGGATGAGGATGAGGTGGATGAGGAGGAGGAGGAGGAGGAGGAGGAGGGGGAGGAGGAGGAGGAGTGGGAGGAGGAGGAAGAAGAGGAGGAAGAGGAAGAAGAGGAGGAGGAGGATGAGGAGGAGGGGAAGGAAGAGAGGGAGGAGGAGGAGGAGGTGGATGATGATGTCGATAGAGGTCGAGGATATCAAGGAGGTCCACCACGAAGTGGACGAGTAGGTCTTGCTTCTGGTCAAGGACAAGGAGAGGGTGGTGATCCGTATTGGAGGTTGACGGATTCACTTCCAGGAGGGCCCACTATTCCGGATCCACTTTGTGGTTTTCTTGGTCATATTGCACATGCGATATGGAATAAGGAGGTAAGAATTACTACCCATACTCAGTTTTCATAAATTCTATTCATTTTTATCTTGTTAATAGTGTTCCAAGATTTGATAATATTTTATTTCGTTTTGTTCAACAGGAAAGGGAAGTGTTGACTTGCCATAGTGGTGCCGATTGCCTAGCTTCATGGGTTATTTTGTCGCCCGAGACCACGAACTTGGTTGCTAGTAGTACGTTGGCACATTTGAGGGATTGCATGTTTCAGCACCTGAATATGCCCCTCATATCTGCGTTTGTAGAGAGATGGCATCCGGAAACTAACAGTTTCCATATGCCATTTGGAGAGATGACAATCACACTCCATGATGTGTGGTATATACTACGGATTCCTGTTACAGGGAATCCTCTTATGTCTCAGACAGATGTTTTGGGCATCAAGGGTCATCTAGCAGCCCTCTTAGGCATGTCTATGTGTGAGGTGAACTCTGAGTTGAAGTCCAACAATGTTAGGTTTAGGACGGTGCAGGACCGTCTATCTCCACCAGGAGTACGCGGGGCGACTGAAACAGCTACCGGGTATTTGTTCTTGTTGCTGGGGGCGACCCTATTTTTAGATAAGTCATCAACCAGTCTCAGTGTCCAATACTTGCCATTCTTGCTAACTTTAGATGACGTGCCCGGTTATGCATGGGGTGCTGCTACCCTAGCATGTTTATACCGTCAACTCGGTATAGCATCTAGGGCTGATACCCGTGAGATTGCAGGGTGCTTGACTTTGTTGCAGGTACGTATAATTAAGTTTTGATTTTTAATTATGTTCTTTATTTTTCACGTAATTTTTTAACTTAATATATGTTCTGACTATATTTTTGTAGGTTTGGATTTACGAGTACTTTCCTGCCTTCAGACCAAGTAGGAGAGAAAGATGGACCCCAGACTTACCGTGCTCGCTGAAATGGGCCCCTACTTCGACACCTAGGACTCCAACACCTGGGGCGTCACAGGCAACTCTGCTGAAGTACAGGCGTA
Source organism: Platycodon grandiflorus (assembly GCA_016624345.1). NCBI lineage: Eukaryota > Viridiplantae > Streptophyta > Magnoliopsida > Asterales > Campanulaceae > Platycodon > Platycodon grandiflorus. Next base: position 1,293,738 of record JACONP010000362.1, read on the forward strand.
CGCTTGATCGCATCTCCGTGGATTTGGTAAGTTTTTAATTTATATGAATTAAATTCACGTCATTTATTTTATGTTACTTAATTTTACGTAACTTGAACTAATATTTATACAAGCAGGTCAAGTGGACTCCGTTTGGGAAGAATCTGAAGAGGGATGTCCCAATTACTCTTTTCTCTGGTATCATCCACTGCGGAAGTATTACAGAGCCGTACATGCCCGATCGCTGCCTGCGACAATTTGGGTATGTGCAAGCTATTCCGACTCAGGTATACATCCCAAGAAAGGTGTACAGAGGTCGGAAGCCTTTCATGTACATCTGCGAGCACGATGTTATGCTTCGAACATGGCAGGAATGGCGGCATTGTCTGATGAACCCGAGCAGCATTGGGTCTTCTAAAGCCAGCTTCCCGAATGAGGATGTAGATGATTATTTGGCTTGGTTTAGGCAGCGTTCGCATCCCCGAGTGTCTCCCCCTAAAGGTGATTCTGATGATGACGACGGGGATATACCTCCCCAGCAAATGTCTGATGCTGCCGTGAGTGTTACTCAAAACTTATGCATAGACTTTTTTTAGTTTTTTAATTCGTATGACATAGAATTTAATCAAATCTTTTGACATAATAAATGTAATTGCAGCGATTACAGTACTTAGCTGCCCGAATCAGGTTCCTGCATCCTAGTAGAAGGCAGGAAATGGACGAGGAAGCATTTTGGGAGATGCTTGACGACGTTTGTAAATATATGGAGGATTTGTTGTGACTACTCGAGACTGATGTATTATTTTTAATATGTTGTATGTATTATTTTTAATATGTTGTATGTATTATTTCTAGTATGTTGTTTGTATTATTTCTAATATGTTGTTTGTATTATTTCTAATATGTTGTTTGTATATATATATTTTTAATATGTTGTATGTATTTTTTTAAATATGTTGTATTGTTTAAGTTACGCGACTATTTCTACTTTTAAGTGGGAAATTCATTTATGATGCTTTTCTTTTTTGCAATTCTAATGGTTGATATTTGCAAACTATTACTATTTTCGATCGTTTTAACAATTTACACACAGATTAAGGAGTCTTTCAAAAAGACTGATTAACCCTTATTTATGCTCAATTAATATAAGTAAGGTGTAGGAATATTTCTCTCTTTCTTCTTACCAGCTCTCTTTAGTGAGAGTAATAAATGAGGGCAATTTTGACAAAATATGGGTAAATGTTTTGAAATTCTATAACGACAATTATTTTGAAACAAAAAAATTTAATTAAAACGATAATTATTTTGGGACAGTAAAATGACAAATGACTAATATTTACAAAGCAATTAAATGTGTAATAAGGTTGAAGCTAATGGATTCGTGCACAAAGTTGTCTAGTGCTGCATAAAGATTTGTTTCTGCTTCACCCAAAAGAGTGACAAATGTGATATCATATCATCACAAATTGATTCCCAACCAGGATACACATGAGGCATTGGAGTGAAGAGAGGCATCTGAAGTTCTATGAAGTGCGAATCCCTAACAAACTCGAAGTTAATCTGTTGAGATTGGCGGTTCTTCCCCTTCAAGATGAAACTGTAGTGGCAAGTATGAGTTGCAATCTTGTTGTGACCAACATGTGATGATTTTCTGTCGAATTCATGAGTTTCAATTCTACCATACTCAACCAATGTTGTAGTGGAGCCGGAGAGCTATGCCAATCACAAATCCGTAAAGCATGATGGACTACATCCCCCTCCCTAAAGCTCGGAAATACAAGTCCCACTATCGAGTTACCTCTTTCATCGAATCTTGCCTCACATCATCGCAAAAAAGAACAAAAAAATGAAAAAGACACAAGGATAAAGTCAATAGCCCCACGTTTATTTCTATCCAAAAGTTTAAAACACAATTCCAAGGGAGATCACAACCATGTTTAGAGAAAATGAAGAAGTAAGAAGAAATGCAACTAGTAAGGGGGAATCTATTAAAAAGAGAAGAGTTCTATTTCAGAGGGAAGAAAAGTCATATAGAAATGTTTGATTTTGAAGCAAAGCAGCAAAACCATCCAAAAATGTTTAATTTTGAAGAAAACTTTTTACTAGAAATATGTTTGAAATATCCAAAACAAAGCTGTTGAAAAAGGAAAGCTGTTTGCAAACAGCTAAGGTGCGGACAACTTGTATTTCTTGCCCAAAAATCGATTTTCTTAAGAAAAAACCATCAAAAATGTTCATCCATGAAGAAACAAGTTGCTGAAAGTGTTTGAATCAGCTAAGGGTCAGCTGTTTGAAGAAAATATGGGTTAGCTCTTTGTTGTGTAAACAAAACTCTTTGCTGTTGAAAACAAAACTGTTTGTACCTCTTGCACGAAAAATTGATTTCCTCCCTCTATGGGTGTCGAAACGACACATTAATTTTTTCTGTGTAAATTAGGCTCATAGATATATCCAACAAGTATAACCACAAAATCTGGATCATTGTGAGTCAATACAGTTTAATCCCCAAATTTGACTGAAATTCTGATTCAGAATCTGTGTAGACGACTTACACACCTCCAACGAAAAATTGATTTTCTCTCTCTCTGGATATTGAAATGATGAACCGATTTTTTTTCACTTAAAGTAGACTCAAAGATTTTATACAAGTTAGGCCACAAAATCTGAAACATCATGAGTCCATACAGTTTAATCGAGAAAGTAGACTGAAATTCTGGATCTGCAGAATGTGCAAACAACTTGCACTAGTCCTACTAAAAACCTATTTTCTCACTCTTTGAAGCTCGAAACAAGAACCGATTTTTTCTACTAATAGTATACTCATAGAGCTTTCCAACGAATATGGCCTTGCACTCTAGAAGTTTTTGAATATATACAATTAATTCTATAAAGTTGACTAAAAACTGCTACTGCACTATCTTGAAGCAAAAATGCTAAATTTCATTCTTTGAATTTGAAGCAATGAAATGATTTTGTTATAATACTCAAATGTATATACTAAAGATAAATTGAAAATTCTTATATATTTTTCATTGTAAAAATATTTAATGTAATATTTCTTTTGAGCTTATGTATTAAAGATAGGCCAAAATATGAATTACCCCCCAAGGTTACCACCAAATCCCAAAGCGCCCCCCCACATAAGGTTTGCTCCAAAAACCCGTCTGACATTTCCAATTTTTCCACATAACCCCCTCTGCACGACGGCCGTCACTCAAATGACGTTAAATAGCACGTGTCGATGCACGTGCGGGGTATTTTTGACCTTTCCACCTTGGGAGTTAAATGGAAATGTGGATCCGGATCGATGGGAATTTGCGAACGAGTGGTTTCTGAGAGGTCAAATTCAATTACTGAGACATATATCAAGGAAGAAGCACAGTCCAAGGAGTAATAATTATCCAGTACATAAAAAGTACGAAGACGGTGATGAGGATGAGATGTTGATTGAGATAGCTAGGTTAAAGGAGGAGCAAAAGGTTTTAGAGCAAAAGCTACAAGGTATGAACAAACGGCTGGAGGCAACTGAGCGGCGGCTAGAGAAAATGATGGCATTTTTGTATAAAGTTGCAGAAGACCCCAAGATTCTGCCACAGATGATGTTGGAGAAAGATCAACGGTCGAAGAGATTCAAGGAGAAGAAGTAGCGGCTTTTGATTTCGTCTTCGACTTCGCCTTTTTCGTCGGTGTTGGAATTTCAAATTTGGTCAAGAGTGAGGAGGACGAGAGCAGGACGATTGGGGCGTATTCGTCACCGGAGGCGAATTTTAGCACTGATACGTTTTGCCGGTCTTTGCCGTCGCCGGAGACACAATCGATGGCGACGTAGATGAACCAGAGACCGGAGGATGCTAATTATGGTTCTTTTACGATGGAGTCGCAGCAAATGAACGTTGTTGGCGGGTATGATATTATTAATACAAGTGGTATTTAACTCCCAAGGTGGAAAGGTCAAAAATACCCTGCACGTGCATCGAAACGTGCTATTTAACGTCACTTGAGTGACGGCCGTCGTGTTGAGGGGGTTATGTGGGAAAATTGGAAATGTCAGACGGTGTTTCTAGGGCAAACCTTATGTGGGGGCTCTTTGAAATTTGGTAGAAACTTTGGGAGGTAATTCATATTTTGGCCTTAAAGATGCTATCTTGGTCAGTTCAAAAGCTATATTTTTATCATCATCAAAAAGAGGAAAATTGTTAGTATATTCTCCAAATTGTATAGATTAGTTTTGATGATGGTATTTAGGTTAGAATTATCCCCAAAATGTTAGGATTTTTATGTACAAGAATTTTTTATTTCTTTCATCATGAAGTGTTAGCTGTTTTGAAACATCTAAGTGCTGGAAATAAGCTATGTGCAAAAACAGCTAAGATCAGAAAATAATAAAACAACTAAGATCAGCAGCAGAAATAGCAAACAACTATGATTAAGAAACATAACTATTCTTCAACTACATAACAGTTATAATGGAGTAATCAACTTACCTCCAAGGGCAATACAAACTCTCAAAGATGCAACTACTCAGAAGGAACCCTAATTAGGGCAACACCTAGGCTGTGAGAGACAAAAGGCTTTATGAGACAAAGGGAGCAAAATAACCCTAACAGGATGTCACTGAACAAGATGATCAAGTGGCATTTTCAAGTTGCAAATTTGAGTTGTGCATAACAACTCTTTCTCTCATTCAGTGCCTTTAGAAATGATCTCTCTCAATGAAGAAAAATATGCTCTGAAGCTCTCAAAAAAAGGAAGTTCTCAAGCAGGTCTCACATAGAAAAAAACTACTCTTATAAGAGGGAAAACATAGTTGATAAATACAAAAGAGCAACAACAAAGAATAGAAAAGAGCTGACACTTTCAACATTGAACGATCACATCAAGAAGAGTTCATACAAAGAATCAAGAGCCATTCAACACTGAAAATTCGAGTATCAAAGATCTACAACAGAGCTTTCATTCGACTACTAAGAGTCATCCCAAGGAAGCAAAATTATCATCTTTATGAACTTTGTAAAGTGTCCTAGTTGGGCTACTAACTAGTAGAAAAAATAGAGATTTTTTATTCTAAGAGTCCTAGTTGGGTTGCCAATTAGTAGAGGAAAACATAGGTTTTCTTGTCAATAGTTTGTGTATTTGAGAGAAATATAGTGGATTGTTGTCTCATAAAGACAGAGGGTTGTGAGGGGTGAATGTAAGATTGGATATCCGAACTACCTTAAAATTCCTGCGTCAATTTTCTAACCCTCAAACTCTTTACTTACTGCCCCGCATATTTGGTGCCTACTACGCCCTTGCATATCTTAATTCGTTTAGAGCATCTTTACATTACTAATTAACTCTAATTCTGCTGTGCATAATTATTAATAATTTATATTACTAGTATTTTTTAAAGAATGAGACCAAACTGTGACCCAATTGGTTCCTAAACTACGTTGGTAATTAGCATCCATTGTTTGAATCAGGTAGTAGATCTGGTAGAGACAAAGACTTTGAGAAGTAGAGAGAGGGGGAGACTTTTCATAACAAGAAGCGAGAGAGACAGAGAGAGAGAAAACTGGTTTTTAAGATTTTTGAGAAAGAGACACATCTTTTAATTGAAAGATATTATAGGGAGAGAGAGCATTTTCAAAAGGAATAATTTTGATAATGTTTAGCTTACAATATAGTAATTTGTGTTATATAGTAATTTAGTAATTTGCTTAAGCTTTTTTTTTTTTTTTTAAAAATTGAGCAAAGGCACTTTAGTAATTTGTGTTTTAAAAAGGTGTGGTATTTAACATTTTTAGGTGCAATATGAGAGGTCCCTTACTAATCTAATCATTTAATCACTTGTTGAATACGTAGATAATCAAGTAGATTTTATAAAGATAGTTAATTATTTTATCAAACAGTTAAGCAATTTTAAGGATAAACAATTATCTTTGAAAAAATATTTTGAATATCAAAAATGTAGTTTAGTGATAAAAAGTATTGTAAAACAAGTTATGATCTTGTTTTATGTAAAGCTTAGTTAGAAGTTCAATATGAGAAAGGGCTAGATGTTTAATTGTAAGATAGAAATGCTTTAAGATATGTAAGTGGGTAAATAAAGAGTTTAATAGATAGAGAAATTGTCACGAGTATTCTAACAGATCTCTTATATTATATCCACCCCTCACAGTGTTCTGACTCTATAAAACAATACTTCATTATATTTCAATAAATACATAGATTATTGAAAAAAAATATCTATTTTCGTCTTCTAGCCGGCTCTCCAACTAGGATGTGTTATAAAGTCCACAAAGTTGGTTGTTCTTCCTTGGAATGACTCTGAACTCTTTTGTAGATTCTTGATGCTTGTATCTTCAATTGATGTTGACGTAGCTCTTTAATCTTTGTGAGATCAATATAGCTTGAATGCTTGTATTCTTGAGTTGTAATCTCTCTATATGCACTGAATATATTATATAGGAGTATTTCAATGATGATCAATATTCATTATATCTTGTTTGTTCTTTATAGAAATCAGTGTCAAGTATTCTCTATCTATTGGTTGTTTATTGATAAAAGAATGTCCTTTATATAGGCTTTAAATGAGAAACTAGCTGTTAAATAACAACTATTAAATGCAACTTGTAGAAGCAACTTATAGATTGTCAGTCCTCTCGGTTGCCAACTTGCAATTCACTTGGTTGTCAACTTGTCGTTAGAAGATTCTTATTCCTTATGTCTCAGCTTGAAGTCTTGCAACTTAATCCAATGATTTGCTTAGGAGTATTTTGATGACACATGCTTTTTTGAGTCTTCACTGTTATTTTGAGATATATCTGTTTATATTTTGTAAACAGTTAACTGTTTTTGATGAGGATAATTGTTCACTAAAATGAAAATAGTTAACAGCTATGATCAAATTTTGTTGCGACAAAAAGTTCTTTTACAATAAACCTAATGAGTTTGGGGACAAATCTAACCTAATTAGCATCATCAAAACCTTAATCTATACAAAGGTTCTAACACAATATTTAACACTTATGCAATAAATGCATCGGGAAAGACGTAATTTTGTCTCAATCAAAATTATGTTTCCCAACTATCCGACATTGGTCAATATTGACCACTTTTATATACTTGTTGTTGAAGGTAATACTTAATTGATTAATTATTAATCAATATAAAATAGAATAGATGTAGGAATACACTTATGATCACCAAACGAGACCAGTCACCACAGACCAATAACATCTTCCCGTCTCATAAAATACAAAATATAATTTTTATTTATTTATTTATTTTTTTTGTGAGGAAGATATGATCAAATGTTGTTTGATTTTTGGAAGCTTAGGGAAAATTTAGTATTTATGAGTAAAGTCTTCACATGAATTTATATATATATATCAAGCAATGGGTATTGACCGCCCGAGATAGATTTACGAACTTCATACTAAATACACAAGCAATTTTTGCCAAGCGTTGCACTTTAAATCTGGTAAGTCTATTGAGAAAAAGAAATAAAAAATTGTCTATTCAGATTGGAAATGCTTTTTTTTTTTTGGTGGAATACAAAGCAAAATTACGCAAAGATTTTGATTATCCCATAGGTATCAATTTGGTATCTAATGTTGAAAATTAATCTTATTTTTTGTTCATATACTATTTTTCCTTTTGTTCACCATTTCATTTACCTCATATTCTAATTGGAGTTAAAGGATTTTTAAAATTAATCATTTATAACATTTCAACAATGCTTAGGTAATTATAGAGAGGATTTTTTTTTTTTTTATGTCCTAAGGGGGCGTAGGAAGGGATCGAAACTGAGACCTCACACTTTGTGAAGCCCAGACCTCACATTTTGTGAAGCTCCAGCTCTACTACTGGCCAGCCTTAAGGACATTATAGAGAGGAACTTGCTCTTGTTAATGAAAGATGATTTAAGAGTTTAGAAGTATATATGAATGTGTTTAGAATCAAGTTATTCAGCTAAGCAAAAGTAGTCTTCTTGATGATATGTGTGAATTCTTGTAACACGTGCTTGTGGAATTAAACCATTCTTGGTAAATAAAAGATTGCTCAGGTTTCTCTCTTGAGGCTATTGTTTTCTAGCTTTTGCCTAACTTTTAAACTCTCTTTGTGGTTGTTATAAGTTAGAAACTCATCCTTTTGCCCAAGTCAATGTTTATACTCCCTTCGTTTTTAAAAGGAAAAACAACTTTTTTTACCATCGTATTATTTAAATAATTAGGTGTTTGTGCCCGTGCTTATGGCACGGTATCAGTATGACATGGTGTTAAGCAAGACTACATCAAAGGAGTGTGAACCCCAAACAGTGAGAAGGAGTCGTAAGAATTGGATAGAAAACACAAACAATGACATGTTAATCGAAGTTGTTAACATGGATGGGTAACACACTGGCGTAAGGTCAACTTCCGTTTTCTTTTTTTGGCATGTTAACCAAAGCTTAAACCAAATACAAAAATTCCTCAAACCATAAAGGAAGTAATGAAGGATATGTTGGCAAATAGGGAAAGAAGATTTTAGCAATAAAGTTTGATAAATGATAAGATTAAACATAGTTATACCAGACAATAGTTGCCTATGTACTACAAACCATACATAATTAAAGCTTCACAGGTTTTTAGCAAAACAAATTGGATCAACCAGTGAAGCTAAACAATAACTCAAAATAAAGAAAAAAAAAACTAAACAATAACAATTCTAATGAAAAAAATTGAACCTTTTCTGCTCAGTAGCCTGCATTAAACCAAATACAAAAATGCCTCAAACCATAAAGGAAGTAATGAAGGATATGTTGGCAAATAGGGAAAGAAGATTTTAGCAATAAAGTTTGATAAATGATAAGATTAAACATAGTTATACCAGACAATAGTTGCCCAGGTACTAAAACCATACATAATTAAAGCTTCACAGCTTTTTAGAAAAACAAATTGGATCAACCAGTGAAGCTAAACAATAACTCAAAATAAAGAAAAAAAAAACTAAACAATAACAATTCTAATGACAAAAAAATTGAACCTTTTCTGCTCAGTAGCCTGCAGCCTCCTCAAGACGATGACCAACGTCTTTCTCATAGGAAGCCTATTGTTGGCAACCTGGGCTTTGCTTACTTGAATAACTCTCATAAAATTTTTGCAATAAAACAAATAAGATAAAAAAAAGATAAAACATAAGATCGTGTCAAAGTCAAAAATCCTTAATTACAGAGTGAACATAGACGTAAAACAACCTATCCTCAGGAACACCAGAGAACCAATTGTCCTAGACATAACTATACAAAAATATAAAACTACGATTTTATAAAGATTCGTCCATATTGAAAGATGATTAACAAAACATACAAAAGCATTAGATGGTATGTAAGGACGAAACTTAGCTATGAATAAAGGAATTTAAACAAAGTACAAAATCAAGCTCAACAGAAGACCCAACCAACCTAATGGAGCTCAAACTCCATTGACTATACCCAGATGTTTGTAAAGATGATAACTATGAAGGGCAGGACACTCGTGTGGAGGTTAGGTATATGGAGGTTTGCTATAAAGAGCTTAATTCAACTACACCAATTAGATATAAAACCATAAAAACAACAATTCTAAGAATAATTAAGGTAAATTAATACATCCAATCATATGGAAAGGACCATAGTCAAGAAACATGGCTTCCACTTTCTGGACAGAAAAAAGGAATCTATAGGCCTGACTATTGCTAAGATGATAAGGATTCTAAATAACAACGACTTGTGCGTTTTTGGTATGGATTCCTAGCGCATTTATGAGAAACTTTTTCAATGAAGACAGCTTGACGACACTCTCTTTCCAAAGCAAAGGCAGGGAATGATCTATGGGCTTCAAATCTTCTATCACACCCCGTGTCCCACTTAATCATATCCCTACTTGTGTCCTTGTTATTTTAACTTGTCTTTTTTCTTACAATTTTTACAAGGAAATTTGTAGGGCTGAGATTTAATGGGATAGAGAGTGTGATAGGGGGTGAGATAGAAGATTTGAAGCCAGGATCTATGCTCTATTTCTTGAAAAGTGAGAATTGTCTCTCTTGTAGTTCACGCCATCAGATATTGCCAAAGCAGTGACACTATCAAATAGTATTCACAACAATTACCTAGTCAACAGTATACACTATTTTACAAAATAGCTGCCATGAAAGGTGTCACGAAAAAAAAGAGACAGAGTTGAAGAATTGCAGAGTGAATTGCTATAGTATAATTTTATGTCTCTACACACATACAAATTGAAGAACGCAGGTGAAAAAAAAAATCAAACTGAATCAATTCGTTCAATATATAACAGAGAGGGGGAGATATTGAGGATGAACCTGCCGAAGGAAAGAGAAATTGAATGGAGCTGTGCCATGGGTTTCGAAACAAATCGCAGGCGAAAAATATGATTGATTCAGCATAATCGACTCTAAAACAAAAAATAATATCAACACTGTAAGTGCGAGAGAGAGAGAGAGAGAGAAAGAGAGAGAGAGAGAGAGAGAACTAATGAATATGAATTGTAACTACAAATTTTAAATCGACCTAATGCACCTCAAACTCCATTAACAACTGTTCTAGATATTTGTAAAGATGATAAGTACGAAAGTTATGAGATAAAATTTTCAAAATTTCAGAGGCATAAATTTCAACCATTTGCTATCTTTCACTTAAATTTCAACCATTTCGGACGCAAGAGAGGTAAGGATACCTGCCACTCGCACATGTGAAACTTAGATTTGATTGTAGCCGTTGAATTTTAGTAACTTAGTAAATCTGAGCCAGTAGTTGTCTTGAGTCAATGGTGCACGTACGAAGTGAGCTGTATTGTATTATAGATATTAATTTGACCATTGTAGTATTTAATTTGCCAAGATGACCACTGTACAAACGAACATAGTATAAACTCAACCTATTTTGTTAGTCTTCGTTGAAAACTCAATGGAGGGTTACCAGTCATGCTTATATGCACATAGTGGGACGTAGTCATCGTTGTCCACTTGGACTAATCTTTTGTTGTTTGCTTGTCCAACCGTGAAATTTACATAAGTTATGTTTCATGCTCCGAACCTTAATCATTAAATGAATAGAAGTTCCTTTTGATTTTCCCTTGAATTGGGATGGGTTATGGATAAGATGGTTAAATTTAGTTCTAATATTTTCTTATTTAGTAAAAGATAAAAATAAAACATGTTAGGACCTTTGTTTAGATCATTAGTTTTGATGATGCTAATAGATTAGAATAACCCCCATTTATGATTAGGAATTATGCAAAAAGAGTTTTATACCAACAAAGTTAGTCCATAGCTGTTTTGATGTTTCAGAGAATGGAAACAACTAAGGTTGAAGAACATAGCTGTTATGTTTGACCCAATACAACTGTCATATTCAAAAGGGTAATAAAGACTTTCAAGGATGCTACCGCAGAAGGAACCCTAATTAGGGAGACACCAAGAAGCTGTGAGACAACGGATACTCCAAGCTGGCAAACTGCACATGTCCAAGCGAATGGATGACATAAGTTGTGAATCGAACCATTGAGCAACGACGAACCAGTTCAATCTACTGCCTATATAAGGAACATCTCAAATGAAAAAAATAAGCAGCTCAAAAAATACACAACATAGATTGAAATCATACTTCACAGTCTTTATACTTCGTCAAGCTCATACTAAGTACCACTCATATTCAATAGCGTCAGTATACAGAAAGAAGACAACCACTCAAAGTCTACTCAAGCATCTAAGCAATCGCTCAAACAAAACAAGTTGTCAAAGATCTACAAGCTCGCATCTATCAGACTAGCTAGAGTCACTTCAACAGAAGCTTTTATTTTATCTTTGTGTTTACCTTGTGTATTGTGTAGAGAACCTAGTTAGAGAGCCAATTAGTTGAGAAGGAATTTAGATCTTTCCTTTGACCCAAATAATTTGTATAATTATGAGTATTATAGTGGATTATTGCCTCATTGAGCCCACAGTGGATATAGGTTATTGAGATCCGAACCACTATAAATCATTATGTCAATTTCTTTATCCCTCATTTTTTACTTATTGCTTGTTACGATTCTCTATGATTGTATATTACTTAGTTGTTTACCTGAACACTTTATTAAATATCTTTAAAACAGATAACCTCTCTTAGAAACATCTAACCTATCTCATATCAAACTCCTAGTTGTTTTTCATAACAAAATAAGATCATAACTTATTTTGAACACTTAAATCACTTTTGCAATTACAAATTCTGTTGTGCAACTCAATATACTCAATCTAAACTGTTTTATTATCTTAACTGTTTTGGCTAAACAATTTTATTGTGATTTGTTGTTGATTATCTAGCCATTTTGTATTACTACAAACATAAGGAATATAGTTCCGACTTACTATAAAGAAGGGACCACCCCCCATCTCAACAATTGGTATGGATATAGGATAAGAGATCTGAAATACTTTAAAATTATTGTGTCAATTTCTCTATCCCTTACTTTTTACTTCTCACTTACTGTTACATTTTACTTTTTACTTCTCACTTACTGTTACATTTTAAATGTTTTCATATTCCCTTGTTCAAACAATTATCAAACTGTCTTGCTGCAATCAATCATCACAACACATCACACACACTATGCAAGATCATGACTTGTCTAGTGATCACTGATTAATCTTAATTCCGTTGTGCACAACTCTACTTTATTACCGTAATTGTTTTGGCCAATCTTAGCTGTTTTATCATTTTTTTGCCAACACTCATTCTTACATTAAAAGTTGATCAATCTCAGTGATCACATTGAAGTGTTTTGTTATTAGATACCTTTCAACATGTCTATCTACCTCAAGAAGGCCTTATTTATTCTTAAAGGGTTGAACATATTCAATTAGAAAATTTCCTTCTTTCAATTGCTAATTAAAACAATTGACTATTTATAAGAACTTGTATCTCTCAACTGTTACAATAGTCAAGAGATCATTTGTCAACATATTTTGAGTCACAATAGAAACATAATTGTTAAAAGAGGTGACATTTCAATTGGTATCAGAGCTTAGCAGTTCTATACCAAGGAATTTCATAATATAGTTTAGGATCAATCTTTCAATATGTATCTGAGCTTAGCTGTTCTATATTAAGGAACATTTTATAACATTAGTAAGACCCTGTTTATTTCAATTGGTATCAATGCTACGTAATAGCTAAGTGATATCATCCCAACCTGACCTCACAATTAGTATTATAACATAGTTGTTATAGAAAGTGTTGATTAGAACCTGTAAACATCTTAATTGGTATCCAATCTTAATTATTACAGTTAGGAATACTAATTTGAGAGGTTACATTTCAAAACAGAAATAAAAATAATGCTCACCAATCACCATCTAAGTTTTAATCTAGTTAGTCCAGGTAAGCCACTCTACTAAGTTGAAGAGGGCATAGCCTTTGCCTATCCCCAGTCAGCTCTTGGATCAAATGTCAGCTTTTTATTGCATAAATCCACACAACGTATGAGTAATCACCTCTTCCAAATCCCCATCTTTATATTCTATTTTCGAAACCTCTCCAGACAAGAAATAAAGAAAGAGAAATGAAGATGTGACATAAAGGAGTATATACATGTGTGGTATCATAGATATCGTGTTGACGATCATGGTGGAGATGTTCATGGTGTGTACTACGCTAATATGGGATCATCATCCATTCGATCTACTCACGCTTCCAAACCGAACTTTAAATTTGTAGTAGTGAAGTGCACACCAAACTAAAAATATACTTACTCTCCCAAAAGATTATGATTGATCATGTTAACGTTGGTGTGGCAATTTTCATGGATTCATTAGTGGTGTCTCTTGTGTGTTGTAGTGCAAAGTTGAGTTTGAAACTTTGATTTTAAGCGTTATGAAGTTGTATTTGACTCCATTAAGTGTTTAAGTAAAGTGAGTGTTTTTCATGCCGCGTTTTTTATTATTATTACTCATTTTATGTCAAAAAAAAGACTATCTTAATTATTTTTATTTGTTTGATTGTCCACCTTTAAAAGTGAAATAATTAATTATTCTAGTTTTCGACGATTCTCCTCATTAAATACATAGTTTTATTGCTTTGTTACTCAAAATTGAAGTAACAACAAAAGTAGTGAATACTCCCTTCGTTCCAGGCAAAGAGTCCACTTTCCTTTTATAGAAGTCAACATAAGACTAAATCAAATAAAAAATTTACATACTTTACTTATGTTTTAAGAAATAAAATTTCATTAATTAAAAACTATCTTAATTAAACTATGGATTACAACTTTAATAATTTTGTAAAAACCACTAGATTTATGTTAATTATTGGTCAAATTTTAGTTTAGTTGACAAAAAAAGTCAAAAGTTGACTCTTTGCCTAGAACGGAGGTAGTAATTAATAGGGGCAATTAAAGAAAGTTATTCAAAATAATTTTTATTCATGACCTTTTTTAATCTGCATGAAAAGTCAAACAAGACAACCTTCTTGGGAGAAAAGAGATTATTATTTTTTGGTTGGGGGAGGGGAAGGCGCATTGCGATAAAATGAGAAAACTGGGAAGAAGAGAGAATGAATAGGTTTAGAGGAGGATGGTGTGTGTTTGGATTTGTTTGGAGGTAGGTTTAGATTGAGGCAATGACTTCCTTGATGTGGTTGTGGCATATGAACTCAATAAAGAATAACGGAGATTAAAAGTGAGATTGATACGGTGATTTTAAAATTAATTTTTAAATTTTAGATTTTTATTTTGTAACAATCAAAGAAAAAAGGCAAAACACATAATCGGATCACTGTACTTTGGAAAATGTTGTAATTCGATCACTGATTGTTTGAAAATGTTATTTGGGCCACTGTACTTCAGTTATCTTACATGCGAGCCCACCAGCATGTTAATTTTAAATAAAATTCCTATTTTACTCCTATCTTCGTCCTCATCTCCCTTAATGAAAACAAGGGTAAAATAGAGATTTTATTTAAAATTAATGTGCTGGTGGGCTTGCTCACAAGATAACTGAAGTACAGTGTCCAAAATAACATTTTTAAATAATTAGTGACCGAATTGCAACCTTTCCTAAAATACAGTGACCCGATTATATATTTTGTCAATAAAAAAATAAAAAAAAGTATCCTATTTGTTTCAAAACAAATATCATATTTTTCATTTTTAGAATGTTTTAAAATAAGTCTCCCCAACTAAGTAAAAAATATCTGTTCAAATTTCCTTAATCTAGCTTTACTAAGTCCGGAATTTTCATTCTACACCCAGACGGTGACCTTAACAAGGGGTGGAGGTGGTTCGGTTTGGTTCGGTTTGAGCCAAAATCATAAACTGAACCACTTTCTAATGGTTTCACATATTTCAAATCGAATCGAACCGCCACAAATTTTAAACCGAACCGATCGGTTTGGTTCGGTTCCGCGATTTAATTATTTAAATATTTCAAAAAAAAACTTTTAAATATTAAAAAAATACTTTTAACATAAACTAAATAATTAAAAGTCAAAAAAATTAACTTTAAAATTACAATAATTCAATCAAAATGTAGGCAAACAACAATAATTTTCTTATTAAATTCAATTACTAATTATTAAATAATATACATATATATAAATATAAAAATAAAAAAATAAAAATTAAATAGTGGTAGTTCGATTTGATTCGGTTTAGTTCGGTTTAGCACCAAAAACCGCAAACTAAACCGAACCGAACGGTTTATAAAATTTTCAAACCTAAACCAAACTGTCCTAGCCCAAAATCAAACCAAACTTACCGATTCGGTTCGATTCAATTCGTTTCGGCAATTCGGCGGTTTGTACTTGCACCCTAAACTTAACGGCGTCTAACCTCAATTCAGTCTCCCCAACCCAATATTTTTTTTTTCGAAATTTCAAATCAAAAACCTCTTTCAAAATCCCCCTCCTCTACCACTTTCCCAAACCATTCCCCGCCACCACCAAGCTCCGCCATGTCCGCCCCTTCTCCACCGGATCCCCCCTCCACAACCGCCACCACAACCGCCACCACAACCACTGGTACCACCACTCGTCTCTTCTCAAACCCACTTCCACCCCAACGAGACCCCTCTAGACCTCTACCACAACCCCTCCACTCCCACCACCCCAATTCCTTCCAACGACAAAACCACCACCACCACCACCCCCTTCACGCAAACCAAACTAACCCAAGACTCCACCCACTACAGCAACAACCAAACAGACCTCAAATTCATCAAGACCAGGGCATTCTCTACCCTCTCGCCTCCTCCGGCCGCGGCTTCCTCCCTAGACCCATTTCTCATCATAATCACAATCACAGTAATAACCACAATCATCATCATCATCATACTCCTGCCGATCAATCCGTCGCAATTCCTAATTCTTCGGCTCGCAGCAACCCCACCCTTTACCCTTACCAGGTTCGGCCTTACGGGTTTCCCCATTTGGATCCTTCGAATCAGGCAATGCACTTGGTTCGGCCCCCCACCACCCACTTACAGCAATCCCTTCTTGGTACCGGTGGCACAGTGCCTAATATTGTTAGGGGGGCCCATCTTTCCACTAACCCCAAGGTTTGAATTTTTCCTGTGTTAACATGATTCGAATTTGTAATGCATGGTAAGGTTTTTTCGGTCTACTTAGTGGATTGCATTGCAGCATTAGTGGGGAAGTTATAGAAATGGAGTGATATTTGCTGAGATATTAATTAGATCGTTGTGACACTATTTATGTGGCTTGCAGATTATTATTATTTTTTTCAGTGATATTTCATCCAATGTCGGAAATTTTAGATATACTTGAATAAATAGATTTACAAGATCGTGGTTTGTTTTTTGTTTTTGGTTTAGTTACCAACTTGTCTAAAAGCTTAAGGTGTTAGGGAGACCGCCTAGCAATGTTTATCAAGCTTTAACACTCTCCTACACATTCACATGTGGAGAGATTAACCTAGATGTATCACTAGGTGCATCACCATTCAAACAAAGTGTCAACTAGTGCACACTAACCATTACTTGAGAAAACAAGTGCACCCTGGAGTCGGGACGACTCCTGGGTGCACTTGTAAGATTAGTCCCTGGGTAGAGTTGTCAACTGTGGTGCTCGGTGAGTTTGTCCCTAATTCATGGACTAATCTTTTGTTATTTGCTTGTCCAACTGTGAAATTTGCAAAACTGCCTATAGTTGCCGATTTCCCTTCTCAATCTGTATAATAAGTCCACAGTTTCAACAGAAAAGCAAGAGAGAACATGGAAGGAGGACGACGCAAAGGCAGAAGGTGAAGCAAGCTTCTAGTAGCAGCAGTGGAGGGGTATTGACATTTTGCTTAGGACAAAGATAAAAAGAAGGGTTAAACCATGTGCAGACTGTGGTCAGCAGTTCACCACCATTCAGCCTCTTGAAAGAGCCCCTTTTCTTTCCTTATCTAACCAATTGACCAACGCTATGTTAATTTAACTCTAAAACCTTCAAATTTCATTAAAAGTCATAATGAACATATATTTTAATATTGCTACTCGATAAAGCGTGAAATCAGACAGCTCTGGCTCTTTGTAGTTTAGCGCTGTTGTAGGATAAGGTAAGAATACTTATCTTATGGAGAACAAGAGTCTTCCTCCTTGCGGATTGCAGAAAATCCTCACGCCAGATGGGCTTTTAAAATGGCGACATTATTCATTAGGCTGAATTATTCTTGATACCAAAATGCTACCAGATTCATATCAACGTTATTCATTAGGCTGTTTTTTTTTTAGATATAAGAAGAAAATTATTAGATCGAGAGAAGAGTATACGATAACAGCAAACAAGGCATCGACCGAAACAAAACAAAAAGGAAAAATAAAAAGGAGGAAGCTGGAAACTAACGGTGAACCGCCCTCCAATCTCTCGAAAGATCAGCGATGGGCACTCCTCGAAAAGCGCCTAAACAAGTTCAGGACATCATAGATCGACAATTGAGCCACAAAGAGGGGAACTTCTGGTCAGATGTTCTCTGCAAGTTCTAGGATCAAGTTTATCCAACGATGCCCAAAAGTACAAAATTGGCATAAAGCATAGGTTTTGAATATCTGGAAAGTTATTGATGACGTGTGCCTATTCAATGTGCAATTTCCCGACTCACCAGTATTCATGTAATATGCTGATTCATAATCAGCACAAGATTTCACTGCACTTTATGAACGCGGAAGTGACTTTTGATCCCTGCTCCATCTCTTTCAATGCCGTAATTGACAATCAACTCAAACTTGAATAAAGGGGCAACACAAACTAGGAGTCTAAATTCTTGTAACAGTTCCTAAAATCCCATAATGGATGGTTGATCACTTGGGGCATTGCTCTCTTTCCTCCATTTCCCCCTGATTGTATTGCTTCTGCAATGGATAGAATTCCTCATTTCGTCGAAGTTGGTAGGAGTGGTCGTTCAAAATTACCATTGCTGGACCTAAATCAACCGCCACCTGAGGCGCTAACATTCAACTTCAGCCATTCACCGGCAGAAACAGAATCCGACTCCAAACAATCACCAGCCGCGTGGAATCTCCCTTTTAGTAACACATTAATGGTAACGCCTGCACATGGGTTTAAAATGAAAGCTCTTTCTTTTTTACCAAAAAACATGAATTTGGCTTTTGATTTGATTTTCCTATTAATGGACTGATCACTGCTGGTTAGGTTGCCTATTTGTGTATGTTGGATTGAGGTTTCTAGTGCCAAATGTGTTTGTCTGCATTTCTTCGACAAATTTTTTTTTGTTTGTTTGCAATTATGCTCCCATCTACTTACTGAAAATTATCATAAAATTTAGTGGACTCTGACACCTTTTATTGCAAATATCATACTCAAATAGGATAAAAGAAGATTTCCTGCTTATAATAGATGTTGCTATGCATGTAGATATGAAGCATTTGCTGATTATTTATTTAGTTCTTGCCTATTGGTTATACATATATGCCCTTTCTGTAAAAATAGTAGTTTCAAACTTCTTATTACCTCCTTTCATTTGACTTACATTCTTGCATCATCTTCTTCCTGGTGGGCTGTATAGTAACAATGATAAAAATTACCCGAGGGCTTTTCGGTCTAATACTTAGATGCCCAGAATGATGTCAGTGTTGCCCCCTTTTTTCTTTGGTTCCTTCAGGAAATTAGAGAGCACTTGTTATGTACATTTGATAACTTTACTTGTTGGATGGATTTGTTATATGCCAGAAGGATTACCTATGTTTGCTTACCCTTCCCCAATGCTACTTTCTCATTTCCAATACACTATTACTCTTCGTTCCTGTTTTTAATACCCTTTCTTGAAGCAGTTCACTGATTTTAGAAATTAGATGTACACAGTGACAACATTTGAGACCAAATCTCACCTTGAGATTTACTGCCTGAAACTCTCTGTATCTGGTGGGAGAAAAGCAACTTACTTTTAAGCCGAAAAAGAAACTAGTATATTGTATTTAGGCATGTTTCATTCTGACAATAAACAAAAAATGATAGCAAAATGCATATTCATTGCTGAAAAGAATTCAATATAGTAGAGATCTAGCATGAAAACTAGGAAACAAGAACAAGATTGTAACCGAACGTGGCCTAACTTTTCACCAATATAAGATGGTAAGTTGGCCTCCCTTTGGCAGTCATTGGTTTATCATCTTCCTAACAGAGATTTTCTATAAATATCTTATGAGAGCAAGGCTTTACTTGTTTCAGTTACTCCAGCCAAGTGCTTAGATGTTCTTTTCTGCTATAGGGTCCCTAAAAGTTGCTGACCTAGGGTTACTCCCTTGAGGCACCCCAAATCAGGTGAATGGTACTCCAGAAATTCTTGATGTTCTGTTTGTCTACTTAAATATCTGTACAGATGCATTAAGAAAATTCTATCTTTAGACCCTAGATTTTTTTGAGCAGCTAAATTAATTATTATTATCAATATAACGAGTTCTGTATACCAGAGGTATATAAAAACACCAAAAATACAACACCATACTAGAACCACTTGTCCAAACTGAAGGCATAACATAAACAGGAACCCACCACACTACCTAAGCAAAACCCAGTTATGGATTTCCTGCCAAACAGTTGGACCCCTTCCCAAACTAGCCAAAATAAAACAACAAATTATAAATATCCTAACATTTTCAAAGGCCCAAATACAACGGCGCAAAAAGCACCATGATGAGCAACCCAAAAGGAAAAAGCGAGGCATGTCAGCTGCACCATGAAACCACCATTCAGAACTGTTGTGACACCACCCAACCATGAGTTCACCTTGCATACCTGCTATCTCACCACCGCATATCAACTGCCAATTAATCCAAAATGCTGTTTAAATCTCCGTGGAGTGGAACTATATCCCAGATATATTCCACACCTCCTCATAGATACAACATAGAATCGTATTTTGTTAGATGACAACTATCTCAGCAAATATTTGAGACTGCAATCCGAACTGGACCCCAAGGCACATCGTCCATCACTCCTAAATGAATTCTAATTACACCACCAATGCCATCCAACTCCAAAGACTGTCGCCCTTTTCTCTGGTCATTACTAAAAACATGTTCCTTTTAATCCATATTGGCCACAGTAGCAGTTGTAGTCAGTCACACCCCACCACTTCTGTGTGGATTTAAAACAATACCACAGGCCTCCCCATTTAGTAAAGATATCTGTAGAGCTGCAATGTCGGGCAGGTTTCCTGATGCCCGACTCGCGTTCGACCTGCTAAAACACTACCTGGTTCGGTCCGTGTGTCACCAGCGGATCGAGTTCGGCAGAGATATAGAGTTTGTCCTATTAATTGAGTCAGGTTGGTGATGATCGAGGGTTAGAGACGGACGGTCGCATTCATACTTGAATTTGCTTCCTGTTCGGCCTGCTCCTACTAACCTGATTCTCTATACCCAGTTTTGAAATTTGCCTCAATTTCAAACTCTAATTCGATCTGGATTTCTCTCTCAATGTTATCCAACTCTTCCAGACCGCACTAGGTTAAGCTAAGTCGATGGATGCTAAAAGATCGTTGATTTGCTGGGGTTCTAGTCGATGGTGGCGAAATGCTGAGTCTACTCCGAAGTCGATGGTGGGCTAATGATTGTTTAATCGGCGGGGTTCTAGCCAACGGCGGAGTAATGAGTCTACTCGAAGCTGCTTCGCTTGACATTTTTGAATTTTTTCTGGGGTTGAAGCTTTGAGGAAGAGCTTTTAACTTTATGCCTTGTTGGTGGCTTCGTCAGTTTAAATCAGGGGGTGGTTTGGGTGCTTACCTGAACCTTGACACTATGGTGATAGGTCATGTTGCAAAACCGATCACCTCTCCATAAAATATATAATTTTTAATCATAAAAAATGGTTGCATAGGTTGGCATTTGTCAATACCAATGAATAATACCAGTGAATTAATGCAACATACAGATTCCAAGGACTCGCGGGCAGCTCGAGTGACTCGCACCACAAGGGTTGAGTCTAGTTTAGCGGTCCAGTTGTATCCCGACTCGGCTCGATGAAACTCGACTCGATTAAAATTTAGATAAAACCCGGGCCCAAACTCGACTTGACGCGTTTCGTTTACATCTCTAGATATCTGTTATCGCATCATTGAAGACCTTTGATTTCCTACTACCACAGCATCCGTGAAATCACTCCCTAAATCCAATCTCGCTTGACCACCACCTCAATCAACATCACTCTCCAACTTCCCACTTACTACCAATTAAAAACTTAGGGAAAGATATGATGAACTAACCTTCGAAAAGTTTTCCTTCTGAATTCGATTCTCTGCCAACAACTCTGATATTAACTCGAACCCCATTTTCTTTGATCTTCATCTTGAGATTTTATTCCAAACATTTCTCCCCAGTTTATAGTCTCCTCGGCTTCCTCTTCTATTTGACATTAAAATTATTAAAATTCCCATCCGAAAATTATTTTGGAGTTGGAGGGGAGGATTGGAGGGGAGGGGAGAAGAAGTAGATCTTTGTCTTAATTTTCTTGTCATGGTGCTGAAAATAATTTCGTGGAATGTGTGGGGTTCAAACAACTTAGACAAGAGAAAGATTATAAAGGCCGCGCTTAGGAGATGGCATCCTCATGTGGTGTGTTTGCAGGAGGCATTCTCGTCATGTGGGATAGAAAGGTGGTTGCTAGGATGAGCATCGAGACAGGAGTCTAGTTAGTTTCATGCGTGCTGAAGATGGTTGAGAATGACAAGATCTGGCTTGTTTCGGGAGTGTACGGCTGTGTGTTGATATTATTAGACAGAGATTGTGGGAAGAGTTGAAGCGGGTAAGATTGAGGTGGAATGTTCCCTGGTGTATAGAGATGATTTTAATGTTACTCGTTCTCTGTAGGAACGATCGGGTTCTCGAGTTTATTCTAAAACCATGCTGGAATTCATTGAGTTCATCAATGAGTCGGAGTTGGTGGACCTACATCTTTCGGGAGGTGATTTTACATGGTTTAGACATGGTGACAGAAATCAATATTCTAGAATTGATAGATTTCTTATTTCAGTGAATTGGGACTGTTGCATCAGTGCCTCTCATCAGTATTGTCTTCCTAGAGTTGTCTCGGATCATGTTCCTTTGCTTCTAGAGTGTGGAGGGATTAGGAAAGGCAAATCTTCTTTTAGCTTCGAGAATATGTGGCTTAAGGATCCGGGCTTAGTGGAGCGGGTTGGATCCAAGTGGTGTTCCTATGTTCTTGTTGGGAATCCCTGTTTCATTTTGGCGAGGAAATTGAAGCTGCTTAAGGAGGATTTAAAAATCTGGAATAGGGAGGTTTTTTTTGGAGAATTGACATTAAGGTTAAGAAAGTAATGGAAGAGGTCAGATTGTTGGATGAGAAAGAAGGGAGGGATGACTTGAGTGAGATGGAAGTAGAACATCGAAAAAAATCTTAGGAGAGAAGTAGGGCGTCTCTTGCTTAGTGAGGAGATTTGTTGGAGACAAATCCCGAGTGCAATGGATTAAGGACGGTGACAGAAACACTAAGTTCTTCCACAAAATGGCAAGTGTCCATAAGAATGCCAACTTCATTAGAGATATTTGATCGATGGCAGATTACCGGGGAGGAGGATGATATTAAGGGTGACATTGTAGATTTTTATAAGCGGTTGTATTCTAATGATGGGGCTTGGCATCCGAGACTTGACGGTGTCACGTTTAACTGTCTTGAGTTTGATGATAGAGCTATTTTGGAGTGCCCCTTTTTCGGAAGAGGAAGTGGTGGCAGCTTTGAGGAGTATGAGTGGGGACAAAGCCCCGGGACGAGATGGTTTTTCTATGGCGTAGATCTTCTAGGGTATTAAGGATGAGGTTTTGGAGATGTTTCATCATGGAACCCATGAGCATATGTGCTTCGAGAAAAGGCTTAATGCATCTTTTATCGCGCTTATCCTGAAAAAGGTTGGTGCCAGGAGCTGTGAGATTACAGATCCATTAGCTTAATTGGAGGTATTTATAAGCTGTTAGCTAAGGTTCTTTTTGTGAAATTGAGAAAGGTCATTGGTAATGTGGTTTCAGACTCTCAACATGCGTTTGTGGGGGAGCGCATGCATTGCTTATAGCTAACAAAGCCGTGGATGCTAGATTGAAGAGTGGAATTTCAGGTTTGCTATGCAAGCTCGACATTGAAAAGGCGTACAATCATGTCAATCGAGATTTCTTGATGTACATGATGGAGAGGTTGGGTTTCGGGGTGAAGTAGGGGAAGTGGATGTTCTTTTGCATATCGACGGTTCGCTTTTTCTGTGTTGATTAATTGGGAGCCGTAGGTTTTTTTGCTAGCTCAAGGGGCTTATGCCAAGGAAATCCTCTTTCCCCTTTTCTTTTTATCATCATTATTGAGGTGCTTAGTAGATTGATCGACAAAGCTGGTCTTGGGAGGTTTCATTCGTCGATATAGGTTAGGCAGGGTGACAGAGTTGGAGGTCATGGTCTCGCACCTACTGTTCACAGATGATACTCTGGCGTTCTGTGATGCTGAGGTCTTGCACTTGGGTTATCTTAGGCTCGTGCTCTTGTTCTTTCAGATGGTCTCGGGGTTATGGTTCAATATTGCGAAGAGTGAGATTATCCATATCAGTGGTGTGGATAATATTGATGCTCTAGCTTTTTTTTGGGTGCAAGATTGTGCATCTTCCTTCGTCCTATTTAGGCTTGCCTCTTGGTGCCTAGTTTAAGAGCAAAGCTATGTAGAATCCGGTGTTGGACAGATTTGAGCGTCGTCGATTGATGGGATGGAAGAAATAGTTACTGGATAAAGCAGGGAGACTTACCTTAGTAAATAACACTTTGTCCAGTCTGCTTACTTACTTTATGTCTTAGTTTGTGATCCCGTCCTGAGTCCGGAATAGGCTGGAAAAATTGGAAGAGATTTTCTGTGGGAAGGTCAGGGAGAGGATAGGAAGTACCACTTGGTGAAGTGGGATGTGGTGCGCTCCGATGTGAAGGGGGGAGGTCTGGGCATCAAAATTTTTAAACATTTCAATTTTGCTTTGTTGGGTAAATGGCTCTGAGGTCTATGGCTAACATAATTGGGGTGTGGAAAAAAGTGGTGGAGTGCAAATATGGGGTAGGAGAGCACAAGTGGTTCTCAAATGAGATCACATGTCCTTATGGGCCGGGGGTTTGGAAAGGCATCCTTAAAGGATGAGATTTTTTTGTGAGCACATTCACTTCGAAATAGAGGATGGATCATCTCTCAGGTTTTGGAAAGATAAATGGTGTGGGGGATATGAAGCTTTGGAAATCTTTTTCTAGTCTGTTTAACTTGATTATGGAGAAAGATTGTTTAATTTAGTCATGCAAGTGTCCGATTACAAGGTGGTGCGAAATCCCATATTTCGGAGGCACCTTCAAGACTGGGAAACGGAGGTGTGCGTGAATTTCTTTGAGCAAATTTATCCAAAAATTGAGATAAGCAGCGAGGATAAGGTGAAGTGGAAAGGTTTAAAATGCGACATTTTCTCTGAAAAATCGTATTATCACATTCTTTCGAATAAGGGTAGTGTTCCTTTTCCGTGGTGGTCAGTGTGGAGATCCAAAGCTCCCAGTAGTGTGGCCTTTTTTGCTTGGGAGGTTTGTCATGAAGCCATTCTTACGGGAGACAATTTACGCCTTCATTGTTAAGTTTATATTAGTTGGTGCTTTATGTGTAAAGGTGATGGTGAGAATGCAAATCATTTGCTGCTTCATTGCCTAGTGGCGAGGATTTTATGGAATGTGATTTTAGCTTGTTTAGAATAGCTTGGGTTATGCCTAGATCTGTCGAAGAGCTCTTTTTGAGCTGGTCTTTGTACAAATGGAGGAGGAGAAATTTCGTGTGGGAGATAGCTCCTTTGGGAGTATGCTGGACAATTTGGAAGGAGAGGAACAGAAGAGCCTTTATTAATGAAGAAAAGTCATGGAGCAGCTGAAGAACAGTCTCCTTCGTTCACTGTTTTCTTGGTGATGCGAGACAGTGGAGTCTCCCTTTTCTTTCAGTAATTCTTTTGTCGATTCTAATTTTTGTCAACAGTTTTGATATTGACTAGTGTCGATTTGTGTATACTCCTCATGTACATAGGACGTGTCACCTATTTTAATGCCTTTTGGTATATAATATCTTACTTACAAAAAAAAAATTAAAAAAATTTCCCATCCGATAACGACCAATTAACACTTTTCTCCTTCTTTCTCCGATTCGTCACCGTAGTCCATCCCTTGGATCTGCTCTGTCTCTTACCTTCTCTGTGTATGGTATTGGCCCTATTAGTTACATCCAACTCGTTCACACCTTTCCATCTTCTTTCACTAGCTCCGACCTCTCAAAGTTTTCTTCCTCAAAGTTGCCCTCGTTTCTGCATTTTGCTTTTTTCTGCTCCTCTTCTGTACAATGCTTTCCCATTCTTTACTTTCCTTGCTGCTACTATCAGAGCTGCTCTGTACTTCTTCCATCCCCTTCCTCTTGCTTGAATTCTGCTCACCATTATCATTGAATTCCCACAAATTTTCCGTTTGGTAAGATCCTTCGCTATTCTTGAAAAGCTTAGCACTTTTAATTACTCCCTCCGTCCCCAAAAGAGAGTCTCACTGTGACTTTATGTGGATATTAAGTAAATGTTTTGACTCCAGAATTACTTCCTATATTACCCTCAAGGTACTCTCAAGTGGTGTCAAACTTGTCGGGCCCATTCTATCCTCTTTTTCAGAGCCAAAAAGGATATTATAGACAATTGGTCAAAAAAACTTCCTAAAAAAGGAAATTTGGCTCACTCTTTTGGACATCCCAAAAAGGAATAAGGGACTCTTTTGGGACACATGGAGTAGACAAAATGAATAGTGTTAGCCAATGGACATCCTAATCTCCTCTCTACTGGGAACACAATTTTCAGCTAACTTCACCTCCTTGCTCCTACTAATAGTTCTCTTCAATATCTCAAATCCTTAAAAATGCACCTTTTAGATCTAGTTGTGAATACTAACAGATAGTAGAAGATCATTAGAAGAATAAAGGTCAGAAAGAATAGCACTATCTATCTTTGCCCTTAAAACATTTAATGCGTCCAAGATATATCAAGGAGGAAATAGCAAGAATGCAATATCAATACATGATATAGATTTTACTTTACTTTTCTATATATTCTATAGCCTCCTTTAGATTTGATGTTGAAGAAATTGTGAATTTTCTTTCTTGAATAAATAATAAAATTACATCCTAATATATACTGATAAGTAGCTGGTAGACCAGACCACCGAATAAGGAAACTGAATCAGTAATTCCTACAAATCAGTAATTCCCACAAATCAGGAATTACTACAAATCAGGAATTCTAATTACCTAGATTACCTTCTCCTAAATTAGGAAAGACTTCAATTAAATCTCATCTTTCTTAAAATTCTGACTTTATTTAAATCTCAATCAGTATTTCTACACTCCCCCTCAAGCTGGGTTGTATATGTTATACAGACCAAGCTTGGAGTTCAATTTATCAAAACTGACTCTTGGAAGTACCTTGGTGAGAACATCGGCAATATGCTGTGTTGTAGGAATATAGCTCAGCTCAACAATTCCAGTGTTGATTTTTTCTGAAATAAAGTGACGATCAATTTCAATATGCTTCGTCCTATCATGATGCACTGGATTTTTAGCTATACTGATGGCTGCTTGACTGTTACTAAACATCTTGATTGAGGCCTGAACTTCAACCTTGAGTTCTCTTAACAATATCTGTAACCACATTCCCTCACATATGCCAAGAGCAAGTGCTCGGTATTCTGACTCTGCACTACTCCGTGAAACCACAGCCTGTTTCTTGCTTTTCCAAGTGACAAGATTTCCCCAAACATAAGAGCAGTAGCTAGTACTTGATCTTCTTTCGGTTTGTTCTCCTGCCCAGCTAGCATCGGTGTAAATTTCTACTCCACGGTTCACACTTTTTGAAGAGTAAACCGTGACCGGGAGTCATCTTCAAATATCTTAAAATCCTGTTCACTGCATCTAAATGATCCTCAGTTGGGTTGTTCATGTGTTGACTGACTACACCGACTGAATAAACAATGTCAGGTCGAGTATGAGAAAGATAGATGAGTTTTCCAACCAACCTTTGATACCTTCCCTTGTCAACTGGAATGCTTTCTTCACTTCTACTTAATCTATTTGTTGAGTCTATGGGTGTGTCAGCACGCTTGCATCCAAGTAAGCCAGTTTCTTTTAGCAAATCCAAGATATACTTCTTTTGGGATATAACAATCCCTTCCTTTGATCGGGCCATCTCCATTCCTAGAAAGTATCTCAATGTCCCGAGATCTTTGATCTCAAATTCAGTTGCCAGTAGTCTTTTCAAGTTAAGAATCTCCTCTGAATCATCTCCTGTTAAGATGATATCATCCACATAGACTATTAGGATAGCCATCTTTCCTCCTGTTGTACTTTTGACGAAGAGTGTATGATGTGCTTGACACTATTGATATCCATTAGCTGTCAAAGTCCTAGCAAACCTGTCAAACCATGCACGAGGAGACTGCTTCAATCCATACAAAGACTTCTTCAATTTGCACACCAAATTGTGGTTTGACCTGTTTTCTAGTCCGGGTGGTATGATCATGTAGACTTCCTCTTCAAGGTCCCCATTCAGAAATGCATTTTTAACATCAAGTTGATACAAGGAATCTTGATTTACTGCCAATGAAAGTAGAACTCGAACCGTGTTCAATTTGGCCACAGGTGCAAAGGTCTCTTGGTAGTCAATTTCATAAGATTGGGTGAACCCCTTTACCACAAGTCTTTCTTTGAATCTGTCTACACTTCCATCAGCCTTGTACTTAACCGTGAAAATCCACTTACATCCAGCTGGATGTTTGCCTGGTGGTAGCTTTGTTAGGACCCATGTGTTGTTACTTTCCAAAGCCCAAACCTCTTCTTCTACAGCTTTCTTCCACTCTGGCCTCATAAGAGCCTCTTGAATTGAATCGGGCACTTTCACACTATCCGAATTCGTGACAAATGCCTTGTAGGATGGTAGATAGTTTTCCATATGCAACATATCTTTCAATAGGATGTTCAGTGCATCCACGAACCCCTTTTCTATGTGCAATAGGAACATCTGAGTCATCAATCATTGGAGCAAAAGTGTGAGGAGAGGAAGAATCCATACCATTGTGATTATCTGATGCAGTCAGATTTGGTTCTTGTGATTGAGAGTGCTGAATTTGTATAGGTTCTTTAGTTTGCTTGGTTGCTCTTCTCTTTCTGTAGACATGAAGTTCAGTATTGTGAGTATCAAGTTGCAATGAATTTTGGGCTTCTACTTCTGTAGTGAATGTTGGTTCTGTTTCAGGGGTTAGAACCTCGACAGTTTGGACTGGATCAATGGTAGGAACACTGGTTGGGATTGGGTTTGAAGGGTGATCGGGTAGAGTGAAACTAGCTTGACTGTCTTGAAGGAGATCCCAAATCTGATATTCCTTGGAACTCTCCCCCTGAATGTCGGATGTGGGAAAATAAGGTTGACTCTCGAAAAAGGTGGCATCCATGGAATTATAAACTTTCCTAATAATGAGAGAATAACACTTATAACCCTTTTGATGTGAGGAGTAACCAAGGAATATACACTTCAGTGATTTTGGATCGAGTTTGGTGCGATGACTATGATGAACATGAATAAATGAAGTGCAACCAAAGACTTTGAGAGGGAGATCAGAAGTGAAAGCTAGAATATGTGGATGAATAGCAGTGAGGACATCACGGGGTGTTTGGAATTTTAGAACTCGACTTGGCATCCTATTTATGAGATACGTGGTTGTGAGTATGGCCTCCCCCCAAAAATGTTTAGGGACATTATTGGTGAACATATTGGCACGAGCTACCTCAAGCAAGTGTCTGTTTTTCCTTTCAGCCACTCCGTTTTGTTGTGGAGTGTCTACACAAGAACTTATATGAACAATACCATGTTTTGACAAGTAAGAGCCGAGAATGGAATCGAAATAATCTTTTGCATTGTCGGTTTTTAGGACCTGGATTTGGCTTTTAAACTGGGTAGAAATCATGGTATGAAAGGATTGAAAAATTGTGGCTGTTTCGGATTTTTCTTTCATGAGAAAGGTCCACGTGGTTCTTGTATGATCATCTATGAATGTTACAAACCACCTAGCCCCACTGATATTTTTCACACGTGATGGCCCCCAAATATCACTATGGATCACAAAAAAAGGATGTGACGGTTTGGGTTGTATACTTGTGTATACGTGTCAGGTATGCTTTGCTAGTTGACAGATTTCACATTGATAAGAATTGAACTTTTTATTGATGAACAAATGAGGAAACAACTTTTCAAGATAAGCAAAGTTTGGATGACCAAGGCGAAAATGCCACAACATGACTTGACTATCAACTGAAACTGAATTAGAATTGGAAACAAACACAGAACTGGAAGCATACTTGACACACGTTGAACTAGACTGTGAAACACAACTTGATTTATGAACTTGTCCACTTGGGAGATTCTTTTGTTTGAGCAAATCAAGACCTCCATGCATATCAGCACTGCTAATCACCTTCCTCGAATCCACTGCCTGAAAAACACAAGAATTGGAATGGAATTTAGTAAGACAATTGAGGTCCCGTGTGATTTGACTGATGGAAAGTAAATTGCAATTTAATTTTGGAACATAAAGAACAGATGAAAGATGGAAATCTTCTGATAGATAAACAGATCCAGTTCCTGTAACTGGGGAAATTGATCCATCTGGAATTCTGACTCCTGAATGACTAAGATAAGGCTGAAAATTCGTGAGAATACTGAGGTCTCCAGTCATGTGATCTGAGGCTCCTGAGTCCACTATCCATGGTCTTGGCTCATTATTTCGAATGGTAAAAGCATGAGATTGATTACCTTGATGAGCTAGAAGACTAGTGTGGTGTTCGGCATGGACTGGAGATACTTGGCTAGACACAGAAGTTTGACTCAACATCTTTTGCAGTGCCTCAATTTGTTCTCTGGTGAACGGAGTAGTTTCTGTACTGTTTTCAGTTGCAGCAGCGTTAGCACGGGGTTCTCTCTCCTGACGATTGGACGGTTTCCAATCAATAGGTTTGCCGTGCAACTTCCAACAAGTTGCCTTCACATGTCCAAGTCTCTTACAATGATCACACCACGGACGTCCCTTGCCAGCCCTATTATTCTGTGAGGAAATATGAGTAAATAGGGCTGAACCTTCAACTGCAGGGGCGATGTTAGCATCTGGAAGCATTAATTTCTTTCTGCTCTCCTCCCTTCGGACTTCAGCAAATGTCTCCTGAATGGTGGGAAAGGGTTTAAACCACATAACTCTCCCCCTGACTTCATCCAGGTCTTTGTTAAGACCAAGAAGAAACCTTATAGTGTGTTTTTGTTCAACAATCTGCCTATACAGTGTCGAATCATCAGCACACTTCCAAGGATGAGCCTCATATAAATCTAACTGTAACCAATAGCGGGTAAGGGTGTTAAAATATTGAGTAATACCCATATCTCCTTGTTTCAGATTGTAGAGCCACGATTCAACCTCAAATAATTCAAAAGTATTCTCTGTGCTAGAATATGTTTCACGTGCAGCCTCCCATATCTCCTTCGCTGTCCTATGAAGCAGAAAATTCTCTCCAACTTCAGTGGTCATAGAGTTTATTAGCCATGACATGACTAGGTGATCATCAGTTTTCCAGGAGCGATATTTGGGATCCTTAGCCTCCGGAGCAGTCGTTTCACCAGTGAGATGTCCATCCTTGCCTCTGCCACAGACAAACATGAAGACTGACTGGGACCATTGCAGAAAATTCTGGCCATTAAGTTTGTGATTGGTGACAAGGTGTGGAGAAGAATCGGGAATGGTAGAAACTGAAGTATTGGGCTCGGATCTGGAAGTTAATTCCGAGGAAGTGGATTGTGAAGCCATGCCGTATTTGGTCATCGGAAAGAATTGACCAGATGAATAAAGGACAGGCAGAAGAAGAGGAAGAATGAATGAAGAAGAATTAGGGCTCAGAAAACCATCTCTGATACCATGAAGAAATTGTGAATTTTCTTTCTTGAATAGAGAATAAAATTACATCCTAATATATACTGATGAGTAGCTGCAGACCAGACCACCGAATAAGGAAACTGAATCGGTAATTCCTACAAATCAGTAATTCCCACAAATCAGGAATTACTATAAATCAGGAATTCTAATTACCTAGATTACCTTCTCCTAAATTAGGAAAGACTTCAATTAAATCTCATCTTTCCTAAAATTCTGACTTTATTTAAATCTCAATCAGTATTTCTACAGATGTTTTAACTATCTGAACATTAGGAGCATTTGAATCATTTCACTCATTTTACAGGTTACTTGTAGCATTAGAGTATGTGTTTGCAACATTAACTGTGCTCAGCGGCTTTTCTTGCTTTGATTCACTTGCAAAAAAACTGAAAATTATTGAAACTTTTGCTTAATCATGATTAAATTCACTAAATTTAGCATATAATTTTTTTCTGTACCTTTTCACTGATAAGTGGTATTTCAAGCGAATTTACCCATTTACCTATTAGTTTTTATTGGTCAGTCTTTGGCCCATCGCGTGTCTAACGAGAAATTCTCCCATGTTATCCTGATAAAGTATGTTAAAGCTCCATCTATTTGTACTGGTTGATCCGACTCTCAAATAACTGGTTCATAAAGAAAATTAATTGGTTTAGTATGGGTCAAGCGGTTCAATTGGGTTCAAATGCTGAAAGGATCTAATTATAGAACCATACTGGTCTACGGGTTCAAGTTTAACAATATGATTTGGTTCGATTATGATAACTATGTCTGTAGTTTCTTTGTTTTTACTTTTTTTTCTAAAATAATCTTGAAAGACAGTATTTCAGTTTTGTTGGACTTCTCACATGGCCTACTTGGTTTCACTATCTTCCATAATGCTTTTTCATTTTCTAGGTCGCTCCTCCATCTTCAGTTTCGGAATGTAATGGCATCAAAGATATAAGGTTAGGTTGCATTCTTTATATCATTCCCTTTTTTCATTGTCTCCATATTTGTGCTGGTAGTCAATTTTGCTCACAGCTGATAGTACTCCTTAAATGCTGTTATAGGGAAAGAAGTAGCGATGATAATTTTGCAATAATAAGAGATCGAAAGGTAAGGATGCTTTTTTTTTCTTATGTTTACTTGGTCATTCACATGCAGAAAAATGCGCCTTCGATTGAATTCTCAGCAGGATTCATATATCTTTGTAGAAATCATTTTTGAAAATTTGTGTTCAACAAATTGAGCTGTTACTTTTATTGGCCGAAGGCCATGCACGGGCTACCAATATCCAAATTCCAAACTGGGCCATCAAACCTGTTATAGGATATTAAAATTCCAAAAGGAAAAAATTAAAATAAAAGAAAGCCCATAACGCGAAGGACTGGATACGAGATGACCTTGGTGAACTGCTGGTGGCTGTCCTGTGGTGCACTTGGTTCAGTGAGGTGGACTGGCTGCTTTAGTGGAGGGTGGCGCTGCCGTGAACTAGTGGTCTGGGTGGCAGGTGGTTGTGGATATGTGGTCACTTGATTGTCATCATCAGTCATGGATGGCTATGTGTCATTGGGTGAGCTTGAGAGGTGAAACAAAATGAAAAGGACTGAGAGAGAAGAAAAGATGAAATGGGCTGGTAAATTACTTGATAGGGGAAAAAAAGAATAGTGACCACTTTCGAAATTTTGCAGAAGGTAAATTACCAATTATATGTTTTGCCTTAATAATATTTATTTTTCCTATGAAAGAAGATGGCCCATTTCTTCGAAATTGAGAGACCATGAGGAGGGGGAAGGAAAAAGTGGGTATGCTAAGGGTGAAATGATGGAATTGGTAGTAGCACAAAGTTAGAACCAGAATGGAAGAAATAGGAATAGAAAGTGTATAATACAACTCAACTCAACCTTTGTCCCAATCACTTGGGGTTAGCTTTTCTGCTATTAGATTCGGTCCAAAGCAAGGTCATCACACACACTATACTCATATCTTTCTTATTACGGGTATCCACATTAGTTTTGGTCTTCCCTAAACGGGTGCATTAACCGGTCTACATGTGTCCAAACCATGTTAGGCAATTTTCTCTCATTTTATCTGCTATTAGGGCGAATTTTACTCTCTCAAAAATTTGTTTACGACAAATTCTATCATTCCTACTTTACCACATATCCGTCTTAATATTCACATTTCAGCTACACTTATCTTGTTAACATGTTCTTCTTAGTTTCCCAACATTCGGTTTCATAAAGTAGTGCGGTTTAATGGCTGTCGTAGGAAACTTTTCTTTCAACTTAACTGGTATACGTCGATCACATAAAATTCCGGATGCACTTCTCCATTTCACCCATCCTGATTTTATTCTATGACTAATATCATCTCTTACCTCCCTATCTTGATTGATACTTGATCCTAAGTATCAAAATTGTTCTTTTTGTAGTATTATTTGATGTCCCTGCTATTACTCCTTTTTCCGCTAAAGTTGCATCCCATATATTCTGTTTCTCTTCTACTTATTTTAAAGCCTTTGGCTTTTCTTTTCTAGCTTATCATTTAAAAGTGCATAATGGGGTGAAGAAATAGGAAAACACAAGTCTTCTGAAATAATTTTTTGTTATCATTTATTTTATTATAAGTTTAACTGTTAAAGGAGAAGAATTAATTATTCCAATATGAGTTGTGTTGGGTAGGTCCAACTCATGTGGTGCCCAATCCCATAGATTCTAGAACTTACAAAGTCAAGAAAAAAAAAGGAAGATAAGGAATACAAAGAGACTTTTTGGGGAATACAAAGAGACTCTCTCTTGATTCTTCCAAGCTTATTCATTACATTGGAAGCTTCAAGAATTATGGAGTGGGTTCTTTGAAGAGGTTCTACTTAGTATAAAAGGAGCGAGAGGGCAGACTGGGAGAGAGAAAATTCAACAAAAGAAAAAAAGGAGTCTAGATTGTGGTTGTGTGCAAAACAGTCTAGACAGGGGGAGAGAGTAATAAAGTAGTGAGAGTAAATAATTTCACTAGGTTTTTTTAGAGTGGGTGTACAAAGGGATTATCCGGATGGGTAAGGGTATTTGTGTTGAGAATAAACACGAGTGAACTTAGTAGTGTGTAATCTCTCAAATAGTGAAATCGGTGGCTCTCCATGGATGTAGGCGGGTTTTGCCAAACCACGTAAATTTTTGTGTGTGCTCTCTTTTCTTGTTTTTATTAGCTTTATACATTTTTCCTTATTGCTATTGTTGCTGTGGTGTTATCTTGAATAAAGAAGTGCTCGTGCCTTGTTTCTTTTGTGCAACTTTTCTCAACAAGTGGTATCAGAGCCCAAGGTTTGTTTGGATATTTTGTTCGGGTTTTGTGGCAGGAAAGGATCGATGGTAAGGGAGCTTTACTCTTTTGAAGAAGGTTTAAGGACATCTTAATTCAACGAGGCTTGACAAGAGCATTGAGGGGAAGGGATGGGAAGTCGAAAAATTTGGGGGATGATGACTGGGAAGGTCCCAACTGTCAAGGGATTTGGTGGAAAGAGTGTACAATGCTACAAGTGCTAGGAATGGGATCACTGGATGATTCTTGGAATGAGAAAGAAGGTGGTGGCGCAAGAAGTTCCTTGGTAGGGATTGTAGCTGATGAAACAACTTATCTTGGGGACATTCTTGTGGTCTCTAAAGATGACACTTCTTCTCAAGCTGAATGGATATGGCGAAATGGTCCTACTAAAGGGAGAAGAGTGTGGCAGTTTGTATCTTCTAGTAGGGAGTACGGTGACTTAGTATTCAGGCTTCGATGAAGTGTTGGAAACGGAGTGCACAAGTAATGAAGGCCTTCAAGCGCGAATCAGTTGCTGCGAGTATAGCAGATTCATGAGTGACATGTTTCATGGTGAGAATCCTGCTAGTGAAGGGGTTGAATCGAAGTCTCTCTAGAGCTGACAATTTTGATGTCGACTCGGTTTCAGCTGCACGTACCATTGGCTGAAATATTGTGAATCAAGTGGAATAGGACCATATTTTTCTTGATTCAAAATTATGTGTAGCTGGTACAAGAAAGGAAAGGCCAATGGTTCGTTTGTGGTATTTACAAACAGATAAGTATTTTCCCCCACATGAACTGGAGGGGGAGATTTATTGGGTAGGTCCAGCTCATGTGTTGCCCAATCCATAGTTTCTAGAACTTACAAAGTTAAGGAAAAAATAAATAAAAAGGAAGATAAAGAATACAAAGAGACTCTTTGGGGAATGCGAAGAGACTCTCTCTTGATTCTTCCAAGCTTGTTCATTACATTGGAAGCTTCAAGAATTATGGAGTAGGTTTTTTGAAGGGCATACTGAGAGAGAAAAAATCAACAAAAGAAAAAATAGGAGTCTAGATTGTGGGTGAGTGCAAAACAGTCAAGTCAAGGGGAGAGAATAATAGAGGAGTGAGAGTATATAATTTCACTAGATTTCTTAGAGTGGGTGTACGAGGGCTTATCCTAGTGGGTAAGGGATTCTGTGTTGGGTATAAACACGAGTAAACTTTGTACTTTGTAATCTCTCAAACGGTGAAATTGGTTGCTCTCCATGGATGTAGGTGGGTTTCGCCAAACCACGTAAATATTTGTGTGTGCTCTCTTTTCTTGTCATTTTTGGATTTACACATTTTTCCTTATTCCCATCGTTGCTTCTTGTTATTTTGATAAAAGAAGTGTTTGTGCCTTGTTTCCATGTTTCCACTGCCCCACTTTTCTCAACAAGTTGCGAGTGGCAGAAGAAGTGCATCTTCCTTAGCAATCAAGAGCAACAAATAAACACACCCCCATAATCTGAACTTCAATCCCTGTTAACAAAAGAAACACTGCAAATCATTTTATTCCCAAAAGAACTTTCTTGTGTATTCATGTGCCATTTAGTTGGTGTTTATGGGGAAAATGGAAGAGCTTCACATTACAGAAAAATAAGGATTTAGAGGATGCTCTCTCAGAGAGTGCATTCTAACCTAGTGCTCTGCATCACCAGAGTAGAGTTACAATGATTACACATTCCATAATATCTGGATTCTGGAGAGATCTAGCGTAAGGAGTAGGCCTTTGAGAGCCATGAGTGCTCTATGTGGCTGGCCAGAGAAGCCTGAAATTAGGTTTGGAAAGGATGCAGCATTGGATTAATGGCTGAAGATAAGATTTGCCCCTAAGGAGCTTGAACATTCAGAGATGAAAGGAATGAGTTTGATCTACAAGAATGAAATCTTGTAGAACGGGTGGTGTTTGTAGTCACGTGAGCTTCCATTTTTCTTTGTTTTGATAAGTGTGAGCTTCCTATTAATTAGTTGGTGTCAGCTTGAAAGTGATAGATTGTTGGAAAGAAGATGCTCTTGGATCACGTGTCCAACCAATGAATGATATACATGTAAACTGTGTTTGCAGCACACACGCCTAACCCTCAAGTGTGAAAGGGAGGGCTGTGAACATCTTGCACCTTGCTTATATGCACAGAAATTAGATGGAAAGGTAAGAAAAGGGTTTGCTATTCACCATTTAAGTACATAATAGAGAGTAGACTTAGCTCAACACTCTAAAAGTCTGTCTTTGGGTGACTCATCTTTCGCCCAGACCATCTCCTTCTTTCCTGTTCCGTAATTGTAGTTTCTGTGCTAGATTCTATCCTATGTTATCCATCTTTCTTGTACTATCTCTCCCATTCAGAATACCACACCACAATTGATGATTAGGATGCACAGGTGTTTGGGGCTAGGTGTTGGCTTAAGGTTTAAACGTGACAAGACAGAGGCTCCATTATAAGCTGTAATTTACTTTAACTTTATTAATTTAGTTAACATTTGACTTTTCAGGTTAAACTTTCTGAAGATTCCTCCCTTTATAGCCTCTGCCGATCATGGGTGAAGAACAGTGTTTCTGAAGAAAATGAGGTTTGCATTATAGATGAACTTCTTATGCTTCTCCATACGTGCTATTCTATTTTTCCGCTCTTTATCCGAAAAGTGCGCTACAATAATTGGAAATCCCAACAAGAGTTAACTTTTAAAAGCTTACATCCAAACCTTTATGAATAGCCTTAGATATGATTTGTACTACTGCTAGTTGGCACTCTAGTATTTAGAATTTGACAAGTTCATATTCTCTAGTGTTGATGATTTTTTTTGAGAAACCGACTTCTCTTTGTGTCAGATAATTTTTGATTCTTTTATTGACAATTAATAAGTGAAAGTAGATCCTGTGGTAGTTCTTGATCAAAGAAAAGAAAAGAAAATCATGTGGCAGTACTTCATCGGTCCCAAAAAAATAGTCCACTTTGTATATTTGACAGTGATCCTAGGATAATATCAAATAAAATTTAACATGTTTACTTTTTTAGGCAGTATCATTGAAACATTATTAAGAATACTATTAGTAACAAATTTTATAATTTTGTAAGGACAAGTAATTTTTTATAAGTCTTTGTTCAAAGATTAATCAAGTTGACCAAAAAAGTCAAAGTTGGACCATTTCTTTGAGAGAAAGGTAGTATTTATTATTACAGTGCGAAATAATTCTTGTAGCTGACCCACGTGTCTAAAACAAAGTCGAAGTGGAGTTGTATTAATAATTAGAATGAACATGTGGTCATAAAATATGAGCTCTTTTGTTACAGCATTACATATGACATGTAAGTGCCTAAACAATTGGTATTCTGGGAATGTCTATGGTTCAAGGTGTTAGTCGGCAATTGTTTTATTCAATTAAAATTGTCTTTCTTGTAGGAGCATGACCTTCTTATGAGCATGGTTTGAATCCAAAGTTTCCAGTATTTTTCAAAATTTTAATTTTAAACAGTTCTTTGAAAGATGAGAGAGAAGTCCACCTATATTACTTCCTTTTTCGATTGAAGAAACTGACAAGGGCGGTAACAAGCATTTGAAACCAATCTGCAATTTTCCGGAAGGATATTAGGAACTTTTATGCGTTAATCAGACCTATTTTGTAGTTTTTGGGAAAATCTTAAGAATCAATTGAAATATACCCTTTCTGTAGTTATGCATGTACACTAATATACTCCTTTTCAGCTCGATAAAGTAGAGATCACACTAAGTAATCATACTTCTACTAATTAACAATTTTTCCTGTTATTATTATATTTTTTGAATATCGACTTTATTATAAAAGGAATCCAGTGAAGAAGTTTTCTGTGGATAAATATCTGATACGTGGTAACGATATTAGTACTTGTGCTTGATCTTATATCCAGCATACAATTTTATGTATACTTTTTCGTGAATGAAAGGTGGATCTTATTTTGTTGTTTATCTTATATGTCTTCTTAGATGTATGCATTTCCTTGCGTATGATTCAAAGACAATTATGTGACTGATCATAGTAGTTTCAAGTGGGATAATACGTACATGGACTGAAGGTGCTTGGTGGAATACTTGTTGCACTGCTTCATTGCCCTTTTTGTGACAGTAAATCTTGCTGACATAAAATGCAGACTGGGTGTTTAGAGGTTGGTTCGTTAGATAACGTGGTCCCTTGACTAGAAAGCACTGGGTGGCATTGGTTCTAATAACATAGACATAGGACTTTTGATGACTCCACGTGCCAGGATATTCGTTACAAATTTTTTGGAGAAGCACATACATGAATCTAATTTTCTGGAAGAGGTGGCACACTAATGGTAGATGGTCAAAATGGATTCTTTAATCAGTTGGGAGAAAACACTTCATCGAGTTATTGTAAAGGCAGATCCTTGCCATCATAATGAGAAGTGGAAAATATATTTGCAGTAATGCCAAGGCAGATACAGTGAAGAAATATACCTTAGGGTATTCGTTATCCCGGGAATAAGAAAGCATGTTATTCACCTAAGAAAAAGAGGTTGGATGTAGATGAGGCGGAGTTTCAAAAATGTTGTTGGAGATGGTTGATGTAGGTCAGCCTATGAGATGCACCACTCAAGATTACTCGCAAGGGTTCTTGAGATGCATTCTCAATAGATAGATTGTTACCTCTGGCAACCGAGTATTCCAATCAATGTAAACGAAAACTTTATTATTCTCAAAACCTCCTTACAATGAAAGAGATAACATCAATGTATGGGACAATTGTGGTTTCTTTAGCTGCCCGAATATTTTAAAATACAAAATATCTGAATATACATAAAATACAGAGACAATCAACTTGCCCTAAATACTACTATTCTCCTGGGGGTGAAAAGGTTTACTGTTAACTTTTCTTTTGTGTCATTGGTGTGCATTGAATCATTTACCCAACATTGGAAAATTCTCGGCTTCAAGTTTTGAAGAATGAAGTTAAGTCCCTCATTAGACCACATCCAGCAAAACCTGAGACAAAGTTGCATCAGGATTAACTTTGGCAAAGGATGAGCGTTGAGAAAAAGGCTCCAGTTGGTGAACAAACCCAAGAAGCTGCCATAAATTCGGAGTTATCATGAGTTACATAATGTATAGTTTCAAATTGTTGGGTACCTTGAACTTCACCTACTTGCCTGTATTTTGCCTTCCAAGTGCTTGTGAGCTTGATATGGTTTATTAACTGTAACTTCCACATCTCGTGCCTTGATCGGTCACCTAGAACCTTAAAATTTGAAGTATTATTGTCAAGAACGTAATGCATATCATCTAAATCTCAAATTCACGTCTTACCCGAGAAGAAGTTTGAAACATTCATTGGCAAGACATCACACCATGTAGTCCTGAGGTGTTACCTCTTTCATTTCAACGAAATGCCCTTTTGAAATTAATAGAGAAGTATAAACAAACTGTGGTTCCTCAAACGGAAATGGATGCAGTTCCAATGGCCCCATATGGTCCATCAAGTTTTGACTCAGCTACATGGATTGGGTAGGGTGCGGATCCGGGTATCTGGCTTGCCAAATTTTTAAGATTTTTCACTAAATTTAGGTGTCCATGATCCACACTGTTCTCTGGATCTCATGTTGTGTTCCCCAGGTACTTTGACAAAAATGAAGAGTCCAAATAACATAGTCAAATATACAAAAACTATATTAACACAATAAACTTGATCCTAATTGATCCTGCATCATAGTGGGATGCACATGTTGGAACTAACTGTGGATAGTATGTGATCAAACATGAAACCTATGCATTTTGTGTTGGACGGTCAGGTACACCATGCGGAATATGAGAAGCATCTAATGTATGCAGCCTTACCCATGGAAGCAGTTTCCTGCCTAAGCATTTTGTGTTACTGAGACTATTTTCTTTTTCAATCTATTTTCTCTCATAATTTTTCCCTGCACTTTTGTGATTTTTTGAGAATGAGATGGAAAGGTGTTTCAGGAATGCTAAACAAACATGGGCTTATGATCTTGTATTGGGCAAATAAAACGTTGAAATAGCAAGAAACAACATTTTTAGTGGTGAGAAAATGGAGTTAGCACTACTTAGGACTGGAAAGAGTTGAAGATTGACTAAATTGCCTGTGTGAAGAGCTCCACTGTTGTTCCTCCATATTGATTATTGAGGTGCCAAAGGAATATCTTGATGTACATGCGTAGAGCCGTAGAGGTGCTATATGCAGTCGTTTCAAAATGCACCACAAGCAACATTGGACATGATTTTTAAGGCGCACTCGAGTGATCATGCTTCAAAAATTTAATCCTTGGACTGGCTGATAGGAGTGAAGTCAACAGTGCAAAATTATGTCTAGTTTTAAGCCAAGTCACCCTAGGGGCAGGGTGCCTATTTGTGCATTGCTAGATGAATTGGCTTCCAAGACCGAAAGCACGAATTATTCATGGGGAAATTACGTCTAAGTTTTTGGTGCTTTGAATCATTTTCATAGCTTTGACTTGATCAGGTTTTCGCATTTCCATTGACTAGTTTATGATCTTATTACTTTTGAGAAATCATAGTCAAGTTCACAATAATCACCTTGTAATGGACTATGCTTGGATCTACTAGGCTACTAGCACAGTTATTAGCCAGGATATTTTGTGAGCGAACCCTTCTCTTCTACTTTTGAAGGATAGGGTTGTATTTCAGCTTCTTTGTGGGCTCCAACTATCGGTGCTTTAGGAGGAAGTTTTGGTCAGATTTAATTTTGTAATTGGACAACAGTGCTTTCTTAGTGATTTTCTGTTTTATGCCTTTTATTTGTTACTTTCTTGTTAGGCAGACACCTTGTACTTTTCATCTGTTTGTCAATAAAGGAGTTTGTGATAGATTTACTTCTATATTTATATTGTTCAAACATATATAGTATCATGTGTGAATTTTCATGAGTGATATTTTTTTCATTGACCCATCTATCCATTGCGATCTCCACAAGGAGAATCTGCAATACATATACCGATCAACATCTTTGATGATGTTTTGACCACAAAAATAGTAGTTTTTACTACTACTGCAGGGCTGCAGGCACTAGCCAGTATGCTCTGCTTTCTGTATAATCACTTAGGGTAATAAAGATATGACTATATGGTTGAAACTGCCAGGCATCCTCCTTTGGTTTATTTTCTATTAAGAGGTTTCTGTACTGTTATTGGAGTTGCACGGGTTCTTTCTTAGTATATGATGTGCTTGTTTAATGTTCTTTCTGATTTGTTTGTGTTACAATCATAACTTTTTCCCTTCCTTTGACAGCCACAATACACCGATTTTGTGAAGTCTCTTCCCAAGCCATTGCCTGCCCCTGTGCCTGATGTGAGAGTGAAAAAGGAAGATGATAAAGAGGAGGTTGGTTCTTCTATGTATCTTGTCGTTGGTCTTCAAATATTTGCCCTTTGAGCTGCAATGTTTTTGTTTACGAGAAGGTTATGATAATACTCCCTCCGTCCTAAAAAAATAAAATAAATAAATAAATAAAATCCTACTTTCCTTTTTATTTATCTTAAAAGATCGTCCCATTTAAAATTTTTATGCTATAAGACTCCATCTTTTCTCAATTTTGTTTTTTTCATTTGAAAAACATGATGTTTATCGATCATGTCATACAAAAACATTTATAACTTCAGTAAAACTTAAAGGACGTAGAGAGGAGTAAAAGTCCGATATGCATAATGCTGTCAGTAAATACTAATTATCATTACAGATTTGACTGCTTATTGACTATTTTCTCTCCAAATAACTACATGTTTTAACAATAGATTTCAATCTTAATTTTTTTTTTTAGTTTTACAACTCCCTTTATTTTTTTATCTCGGTTCTAAAATTAGTCTTCAGGAATTATATGGCAATTTTTATGCTGTTTGATCTTTTTGTGGTTGTTATTGAAGTAGTTGTATGATCTTCAGTGATGTGAATTATGCTATACTATCTTCATCCAAAAAGGAGACTTCATCTTTGTTGCAGTGTGTCCCATAAAGATGGTTGACCCAGGAGATAATAACAAGACTCGAATTTAACATGAGATCTATTTGAGATCTTATGTGATTAGACAATGAGACAAGGTTAGGTTAGATGGTGAAGAAATACCACAAAGGGAACATTTCACAATTTAGGATCAATCATCAATCAAGATGGGGAGGGAGGAGATAATGTTAGTGATAGAATGATTTCAGGTTGGGTCAGGTGTAGAGAAGTGCATCCAGGGTGTTATATGATGCACATATACCCGTAAATTGAAAGGAAAGTTCTATAGAACAACTATTAGACTTTCGCTACTTTAGGGAAAAGGTTGTTGCCTTGTCGGCGACCAAGGAAGAAAATGTTAACAAAATGAGTGTAGTTGGGATGAAATGTAAGATGGATATGCGGTAAAACTGGGAAAGATGAAATTTGATGGAACAAATTCGTGAGACTTTAGAAATGGCCCAATATAATTAGAGAGTATCGATTAAGATAGTTTGGATACATACAACGCAGACCATTATGTGCACCTGTTAGGAAGTGATAATATCAATATCAATAACCAGGCTAGAGGTATGGTACGACAAAAGCTAATGTGGACAAGTATAATAAAAGAGGATATGACCATGTGTGGGCTGTGTGGCTTATTTAACGATCTTGCATTGGAATGAACCAAATGGGGAAAACTAATTCATGTAGACCACATGTAATTGGGACAAATGCTGAATTGAGTTGAGTATGTGATTAGACAATAGATTGGATCTAGTTTATCGTGAAATGAAAGGAATAATTACTGGTTTTTAGTAATGTCTGGAGTAGTTGGTCAGTCATATTACTTGGATGTGCAAGGATTTTAGGTTTTCTTATCGATGACAAAAAATACAGCATTGATGTGATAAAATCTGTTGTTGGCTAGTCAGTTTGAGGAAGAGAATTCCTCTGTTCAGCGAGTGATTGCCAAAGATTGTATTAGAGCCAACTGTTGAAAACTTGGATCATGTCATCCGTTTTGATTGATGGTGGTTGGGGGAAATGAAGGCCTTCTTGATGCCTGATTGAGGGCTTTGGTTTAGAGAAACTCTGGAAGGGGAGTTTCTGAAGACCCCAGCCCGTAGGGGTCCTGGCCTTAAATGTGCTTGCCTAGGACCTTAAGAGCACCTACTTGGCTTGCCCATTTTAGCAATATGTTTTGAAAAGATGTGATTTGTTACAGATGGTATTGTAGCTTACACTCAAACGTTGGGGCTCAGTGATCCGAAGCTGAAAATGCTAGGGGGATATATGGCTGACACTCAAAAGTTGGGGCAGGGTGAAAAGGGGAAAGTTGGATCTAGTCTACATCACTTGTAGAAGCAGTTCTTGGGCT
This sequence comes from Platycodon grandiflorus, assembly GCA_016624345.1. Taxonomy (NCBI): domain Eukaryota; kingdom Viridiplantae; phylum Streptophyta; class Magnoliopsida; order Asterales; family Campanulaceae; genus Platycodon; species Platycodon grandiflorus. Next base: position 1,337,878 of record JACONP010000362.1, read on the forward strand.
GTTTTTGACGTGGTCAAAGAAGTTTGGAATTTAGCAAGGATGCTAGGATAGATAGAGGGCAAGTTTGTGATGTCCCAGGATCCCAATTTGGTCAAAATTTGTCCTTGGCCATGTAAGTGATTGCCTTCGACGTTAGAAACACCTACTGGGTTAGCCCTTTTAAGTGAGGCATGCTACTAGTGCAGAGATAAATCAAGATGCATCACTAGGTGCATGATAAACATACAAGATTACATACCATGGTGCACGCTATTTGCTGATAACATTGTTCTTATTGATGAGACAAAGACAAGGGTCAATGATAAACTAGAAAATTGGAGGGACTCAAGTTGATGAAGTGGAGAGTTGTGTGTGGAGTGCTAAGTGATAGGTGTATATGTGGTATGTTGAATGAAAATAGAACTGCTCTTTAGACCCGCCTTACTTTTATGGAACTGAAGGTTGGCAACTAAGAAACAACTTATCAATAAAACGAGCGTAGCTGAAAAGAAAAAGCCAAGTTGGATGTTTTGTAAAAGTATAAAACTAGAAAAGATTAAAATAAAATGAAGACATCCGTGAAATTATAAAAGTAGCCAATAGGAGATAAAATGGGAGAGCCGTTTGAGATGGTTTGGGCATATGCAACATGGACCACTAATTGCCCTTGTTAGGAAGGAATACCAAAAACGACAAGTTTTAAGGGTACGAGTGAGAGTGGGTAGACCGATGACCTTGCTTTGGATAGAACAAAATGGCGAAAAAGGATTCATGTTGCCAACCCCAACTAATTTAGGACATAGGCTGATCTGAGTTGATTATTTATCCTACAATTTTCTTGGTTCCAATCTTGAATTTGTATGTCAACCTCCTTCCTCCTATCAGCGCACACTGTAATTTCCTGCAGTGATTCACTCTAAATTATATGCTCAGGAAATGAAAACATTGAGGCACCTAGGTGACTGGAATTCGTGTTTTAGTTTGTTTGTCGACCATACTTGGCCTTGCCGAATTTTGTTTGTGAAAATTTTCTATATCAAGGGTGTTGCCGAGTTGCCGAAGGGTAGATGTAATGGGAGAACTTAAATATGACTTCTTTCGAGGACCTTCAAGCTAATATATGGTTGGATATGGGGTTTTTTTTAAGGGATTCCACTCTGATCTGGTTTTACCAGTGAGTTGTTGTGAAACTGAATGATATATATATATTGCATAAGCATAATGCAGTGAGTCCTTGAAGGTATGTTAGGAGGGAGGGCGGTAGATGTATGAACTTAAAGACTTGGTCATCAATTCAATCAGAGTGAATTTTCATCTAGTCTACAAGGAAGACTAAACACAGATGGTCTTCTAAAACCCATACTTATTCCAGATTTCCACAGATTTAATGTTTGAAACAAAGGATTAAGGGCTACATAATCTGAGACCAGAAGTTGTTTTCTTAACTAAAGAAAAACTGCTTATGTTTGTACTAGGAATTTACATTTAAGGAGTTACAGATGGGGGCAATACTATTAGCTGAAATGGAGTTTGTTATGTAATAAGCGCAACTATTTTATTTTTTCGAAGTTTGTCTATATTTCAGAGTTGCAGTAGTCTAGGAAAAGATATTAGCTAAAATACCCTGCAGTTCAGATTTGGAGCCGTAAGTTTTCCTCAAGAGCTGATTATGGGACTAAAGAATATCAGAGGTATAGTGGACTGGAGATATATTCTCAAAAAGAAAATGTCGCAGGAAATGAGAATATATTCAACTTCTACCTCTCTAGCTTTTTGACTTGAACTATCAAGCAGATGGTGAAGCATCAAATCAAGGGCCAAGTTACCTGCCATTTCGGTCCTTGAAGAAAACTAATTTGAATAGACCTGTACATTTGTGTTTCCCTAGTCGCTTGTTTGGGTCAAAATTGGGTGATTAAATGGTTTATACTGTCCGGTTATACTAAGGAATGCTCACTCATGGTTTCAGTTAGAATCAGGAAAACTCATTCTATTCTTTGTATTTGTCCACAGTTTTTTTGTTTTGTTTTTGTTTTTGTTTTTGTTTTTTTTTTGAAAATTACGAACATCATTGGAACTCTATAGCGATTGATCTGTTCCCCTGTTTCTAAATTCATGTTGATACATAACTTGGTTGATGTTTTATCTCTCTCTCTCTCTCTCTCACACACGCACACACCATCTCTCAATCTCTCTTAATGTCAATTTACTTTTCTTTGCCACCAAGATATTAGTTGACTTTGCCTTTTGTTCTCACTCAGAATGTGGAAGATGTTGAGAATTTATCTCCAAAAGAACTGTTGCAAGTACATATTAAGCGTGCTAAAAAGGTTCGATCGAGGTATATATTCTGAACTTGTGATACATTTAATCCATTTATTTATTAGTCAAAGATAGCTCTTGTTTCAAAACACTTATGTCGCACCTCCCAAGTCCATGTGTACTTTTATGTTTTCAAATAGGAAAAGCAGATTCTTATAAAAGTGTTTTTTTTTTGGTGGTGGTGGTCGGGGGTGGGGCGTGGGCTGTGCGATTGTTGTATAGCTGCTACTTGAAATTTTACAAATTACTATTGCATATGCAGACAGAAGTGCTTAATGTTTTAAGCAAATTTCTGGCCCTGTGGGATTGTTGTATGGCTGCTACTTGAAATTTTACAATATACTATTGCATATGCAGACAGAAGTGCTTAATGTTTTAAGCAAATTTCTGGCCCTGTGGGATTGTTGAATAGCTGCTACTTGAAATTTTACAATATACTATTGCATATGCAGACAGAAGTGCTTAATGTTTTAAGCAAATTTCTGGCCCTTTGATGAGAATGCACGTTTACCGCCAATTTAATAATTAGGCATAATGGTGGCTTTCTTCAAGTAAAGCCTCAAGGTCATATCAAGAATCAATCCTGATTCTATGGCCATCTGAATCTTTTTGCCAGGGGCTTTAATATGGGACTGCATAAAATATGCACCATACGTAAATGTAAGCTCTCCAGCACTGGAATATATTCCAAGTTGATTGGATGAGCTTTTAAGTAATCTAGTGGCCATTTAAATCCACAAGTCATGTTACGTAAAATGGTGCATTCATATGTAGTTTAGCCCTACTGAAGTTGTACTACCAGTTTATTAGTTCATTTACCAAGCAATCATATTTAGTTTAAAATTTGCCCCAATGGGGAGAAAGAGGAAAGTAAATGGTCTTTAAACTGATGGTATTGGTTGTATACGCGTTTCTCTTTCCGGTGATATAAGTTGTACGAGTTTTGCAACCTTTGTCTTTATTTCCAATTCAAAATCTTATTGGGTGAACAATGTTTACAAGCATTCTGTTACGTGCTGATAGTTTGGCGCAGTTTCATCATCTTATGTTTTCTGTATAATCCTTCTTCTTTCAGAGTCATCTTCCTTTTTTTATTTTTGGGGTGGGTACGGGTATGTGTGTATAAACTCTATGATTCTGGGACTCGTACATGTTATTACTGCTATCTGTTTTTCTTATCAAACAGCTTTTGTGACTCTTCTGAGTATTTGATGTTTCCTTGCCAGATTAAGAGAAGAAAGACTGCAACGAATTGCAAGGTACAAAGATAGGCTAGCTCTACTCTTGCCCCCAATTGTGGAGCAACAGTTCAAAAATGATTCCGCTTCAGCAAACTAATAACCCCGAAACGATCTTCCATACAAATGGAATAAAAGGAGAAATTCGTAACTATTTAAATTGAGTGAACTTGCTGGCTTGAGTTTCCCTAATCTTCATGACGTGTGTGATTGGTTTGGTGAAACTATGCCTCCATTCAAAGTACTCCTAGAACTATGTTGTAGAATCTGAGCTCAACTTCTTGTTTTATCTAAGTTGCCCGTATTGCCACCACAGTGAGTTTTTGGTATCATTTTTATTTTTATTTTTTGTACTTGATATTGACAGTCGTTTTCCTATGTAATTCAGCTAGTCTTCTTTTGGTTAACTCTTTGAGCAGGATGAACGAAGTATATTTTCATTCTTCAGGTATCAGCAGTTGTTAATGTTTCTGATCTGGGTTCGGAGTTAACCTTATGAATATTGTTCTTCATGTTGCCGATAATGAGTTGACATTTCATCTGCTTGACATGGTAGACCGATTCGGGAAGTTCCAGTCAACTCTCCTTTGGTCGAAAACGTGCACTCTCCTGCCCTTCCAGTAATTCATTTCGGTAAACATTGCTTACAACATGGAAATTTTTTTTATGAGTAATGCTATGGGTACTTAAAGAGTATCAAATTTTTTGTACCAAATGATGTGTCAACTGATGTGGTAGTTGATGTAATGCATTAATTATGAATTTTTATTTTGTTTTTTGTACTACATTAACTGACACATAATTTGGTGCAAAAAAATTGGTACTCTTTAGGTACTCATATCATTACTCATTTTCTATTTTGGGAAGGGCTTGAGAGGTAGACGAGGTCTATGGGCCACATTATCAAACAAAGATGGTTCTTTTTGACATGTTGGGTTGGAACAAAACATAATCTTTCTTTTTTCGTGGTGCTTTTGAAAAAACACATTTTAAGGTCTTGTTTGGTACACGTATTTCGTTAGTTGATTAGAGAGCAAGTCAATTAAGTAATCACTAGAGATTTCTTAGTCTTTTGAGAAAGTTATTTTTTCTTTTTCAAGGCAAGACCCGCTTAGAACTTTCTTGTTCATTCAAAGTGCAGCTTGAAATTCCTTTTCACAATCATTCAGACTTTACCCCATTATTTTTCGCTCATTACTGTTTCTTCCTGTTAGAACTAAGGTTGGATTGGCGTTATTTGGTCGCGACGTCGATGGTTTGGTGTGATGGTGCTAGTTAAGTGGGAGGTGCAGCTTCGAGTTATTTGATTGCGATGTCGATGGTTTGAGGGTGCGAGAGCGGAAGGTATATGGTCCATTTCGTATAAAGGCTAAGAGTGGGACTATTCACACCCTCATTTCTCTATTTTACTCTCTTAAAATGTTTAGAAAAAGTCTTCTTTTCTTAACACACTCCCCTCCCACTTGTGAGACACTCACACCCAAGCCCAAATCAACTTGTATGAAGAAAAGGAGGAGGAAAATGAAGAGAACAATTTGCATTTTAAGTTTAAATAAGTTACGTACATTTGCAATTTGAAGATAAATTTGGTGGTTTGAGTGATTTTAAGTTGAGATTTTAAAAACTCTGAGCTTGTTCCGTTTGGCTCTAGCCAGCCGAATACCATGGTATCCATCAGCTCATTTTTGCTTCAAAAAATATGGGAAAATATAAATTTTAAGCTTAAAATATGAAGAGATACATTATTTGTCCCCTTCACTTGTTTGTGCTCTATGTTTGTTTCTTGCAACAATGTGAATAATTAGAGGTAGGATTTAAAGAATGTTGGAAGAGATGAAAATGAAAATATTGGGAGGGTGTTGGGCTGAAATAAAACAAAACGGAGTTATTTAGAGCCTGTTTGGTCCTGTGTTTGGCTAATACGCATTGCTAAAACGTAGTTAATTCCTCAACCAAGTGTTTTAATACTGCGGCTGAAAAAACTACGTTTTCTAAATGCAACTGCGTATTTTACACGCTAAAATTTCTAGTTTTTTTTTTTTTTCCAAAACGCAAATTTTAAAACGTTGTTTGGAAAAAAAAGTTGCGTTTTAGAAAAGTATCTCAAACGCGTTTCTGAAGAAAAAAGTTGTGCTTTAAAAAATTAGTGTTTTAAATAATTTACGTTTTAAAAACGCTACATCAAACGAGCTGTTAATAACACTAAATGCAATCCTCCAATGACATTTTTATAATAAATAAATGAAGAATGTACTTCGAGAGAATGAGAATGTCAATAACCCCACTCAATGGCTACTTAGTTGTCTTGCCAAAGTGATAGAGTAGTTTTTATTCAACTTTTCACATTTTTATAGAGATTGGATCTCCTACTGTGAAATTATTGCATTGGTTCCTGAAAAATTTAAGCTATTTTTTCTCTTAAATCTTTTTTTATAACTCTTCTCTCTACTACAATGGATCTAATCTCGTTTGGATAATATGCTCATTTGTAATTTGTCTATTTTGGAGGCACTTACTTAATTGGTTATTTGCGATATGTTCACATTTTAGAGGAAATCATTATAGTGTTCTCGTTCTTAAGTAATTGTCCTGTTTGACTTGACACATAAATTAAGAAAAAATTATTAAATCTATTATAAATTTTACTCCATGTAAAACTATTATATTATTTAGGGTTAATGACGCTACAAGTCCCTCGACTATGATCGATTTCACCAGTAGTTCCTTAAGAATTTTTTTTTAAATTTTAGTCCCTTGACTATGAAAATTAGACACAGTTGGTCCTTTTGTTGGATGTCATTAGTATTTTTCTGTTAAGTCCGTCATGTGCTCATCACGTGCCTTTGGTTAAGGGTATTTATGGAATTTCATGTGCAAAGATATTTTCTAATACTTAAAACAATATATTATTTTCTCTCTCTCCCCCCCCCCACACACACACAACCTCTCAGCCCCCATGAAAACGACTACGACGATGACCCTCCGACGCTCAGTTCTCAAGCCCTCGAAGCTCTCAAGTAATTCCTCAGTGAACAGGACCGCTCGCTTCTCGCCGCCACAGACAAAGGTGGTACGACCGGGGAGGAGGAAGAGGTGGCGTTGGTGTCGGAGAACTGGAATCTAAGCCAATTTTGGTACGACCGCGAAACTGCCGAGATCGTTGCCAGTGAAGTTCACGCTCTGTACACCTCCATTGATGATTCCCCATCGGTTGCTTGCATCTCTTGCCCCACCCTTTATGCCTATCTTAAGGGTTTGAGCCCGACCCTCTTGCCATGAGCCTGGATTGATCTCATGAACTCACTTTGTACAAAGGCATAAAAGTTGTTGGTCTGTCTTTTGCACCTAATTTGTTTTGTTTCTGTCTCTTGGTTCCAGCCTCTTTAACAGATGAATATGGTCAAAGTTGTTGGTCTGTCACTTTGTTCCTGATTCTGTGCCTTTGGATTCGACCGTTTTTATATACACATATGAAAGTGGGTTGAGATGTTGGTTTTGGGGATGTAAAGCCTAACAGAGAGATTAATTTTCGGGGAGATAAGGATCGATGTCTTTGGATTAAATGCCGGTGGAAAGATCGATTCTGGCGGGGACTTCACCGGTGCTGCAAAGTCTTTGGATTCGACCGTCTTTGCATGTGAAATTCCATAAATACCCTTAAACCAAAGGCATGTAATGGCCACATGACGGACTTAACGAAAAAAATACTAACGACATCTAACAAAAGGACCAACCATATCTAATTTTTATAGTCAAGGGACTAAATGTGTAACAAAATTACACTTAATATTTTTTGATTGATTAAATGATTTGTAATTCTACTAATTAAAAATTAAATCTCTGATCAATTAAAAAATACAAAGCGTAAATTTTTGTGTTTAGACGCATATATTACTCTTTTGAATTTACGCGCCAGTTCCCATTTAATGCAACATTATTCCAGACAACTTTAAAAGCCACGTGTCAATCATATGAGACGACATGGCAGTTTACAAACCCGCTCCCAGTTGATTGCATGTCATCAGTCATAGATCTTAAATAGCCACGTGTGAGTTAAGTTAGGTCAGATGTCAAGAATTTAACAAATCCATTTAAATGTAAGGTTTAATGCTTCCTCCGTACATAAATTATTATTTTATTTGTTTCAAAATATTTATTTTGTTTGAAAAAAAATTTTTTAAATATTATTTTTATTATTTTATTCTTACTTTTTATTCTATTTTAATTATAAACTACATATATATAGTATTAAAAAAAATTATACATTATATTAATATTAATAATTAAATTAATTATTTTTTTTAATTCATATACTGAGTTAAACAAAACAATAATTAAAAGACGGAGAGAGTATATAATTTGTTTCATGAACTTAGCACTTGTTTTTTTATTTGGTTAGAGATGTTTGACATTTAATGTAATGGTTTATAAACTCAATTTTTGGCTTTACAGTTAGTCCCTCAATTAACAAGGTCATTGAAAACGTTAAAATTTTAAATTAATGATAAAAATGCCCTTATTTGATACAGACAAAATTTCACGTGGCCAATTTATTGCTGATATGGAAAAATAAGGCATAAAGTGAAATATATAAAGGAAAAAGAAATTTAAAAAAATAATTAACTTTTTATTCCAATGGCTCTCTCCCCTTCCGTCCTCCCACGTTATCTCTCCACTCCGTCACCTTCCTTCAACCCAAAATTAGAAATTTTCTAGTAATTTTGATCTTTTCGTCCATTGCTTGACACAAATTCTCTTCCCGGACTAACATTCTCAAATATGAAACAAAAATGGCGATAATTAGAGGGCTAGAAATTTATTATTTTTTTGGAAAATTGAAACACTGTTAGTTTAGAATTACTAAAAACCCTAACTATACTCAACCCATCATCTCCACCTTCTAAATCCTAAGCATTTAAAAGAGGTAACTGAGAGAGATTTGTGGCTAGTAGCAGAGGCAAATTGAGCATCGAAGTCTATCCTAGTAGACACTCCAGCGAGGATAGAGAAAGCTTGAACCGAAATCTGGATTAGACATGCATGGTTGATGATTTGTCTGTTTATGCGATGGAGGATGAAATCGTCAGAGAGAGAAAGTGGGAGGACAAATTGTGTTTTTGTGTGTGTGAGAGAGAGAGAGACGACGGCTAAGATTAGGGATTCTCAACGTAAATGAACGGTTCAGATTAAGGTGTTGGCTTTGGGGTATGTGCCGCTAGTGATTATTTGTCGTCCGATTCTAGAACTGCCGTTGATTTACATGGTGCGGTGGTCGGGTAATGGTGTGTTTGTGGTGATGGTGGTGGAGTGGAGGGTTTGAAAGAGGCGTTGGGCAGAATTAAGAAGTTGGAATGGAACAATGGGTTGTGAGAGAGACAATGAGTAATTTTGAATAAGTGTTAGAGAGAGTGAGAATGAATGATGGATTTTTTATTTTTCTTTTTTACATTTCATTTTAGGACTTACTCCGTATTTTTTATCGGCTACGTTGAACTTCATCAACATTAGGTTAGGGTGTTTTTGTCTTTTCATTGAAAATTTAATGTTTTTTTTGGATGATCATCCGAGGGACTAATCGTAAGCCCAAAAATTAAGTTTACTGGCCAAAATAGGAAATGTCAAACATCTCGCACTGAATCGAAAACAAGTGTTAAGTTCAGGAATCAAATTATATATTAAACTTAAATATAATGGTAGACTGCATAATAAATTTAGTTTACAATAAATTTAAAAAAAAAACATTGCTATTAACACCAAGGTACCTCTAAATACACCCACTCTTTTTCTATTTTATCTTTCCTACATTTTTCTCAAATCAACTCCACTCAAACCTAATTTGTTACCCTTCATCTCCGCCCCTCCCCTTCCCTCCTCCCTCCCTCCCTCCTATCTCCCCAGTCATTGCCAACCTCCCCCTTTCCTCCCTCTTTCCTCCTTCCTCATTGTGTTCATGTTTTCATCATTTACTCATTCAATCCAACCTCCTTCCTCATTGTGCTAATGTCTCCATCATTTTCTCATTCAATCTAAATTAGTTACACAAAAATCAAATCATAGCTTTTATTAGAGAAATAAATATGTAATTAACAAAACTCACTTCCGAAAATGTATGAATTCATGTCTACATCATTGTCCTAATTAATGAGCTTGCCTTTTCATTTCTTTTTTTTTTCTTTTTTTTTGTTTTTTAAGTCGTTTAGCATTGTGAAATCGAACACCCACCTAACTAAACATCATTATGGGTGTCGACACCTTTTACTAAACAGTCTTAGCTGTGTTTCGTGAGGGGCTGCCGAACAGTAATTAATATTTTTTTTAACCCAAAAAAAGAATACATAAAGGCATTTAAGTTAAAATTTATAATAATATTTTTTTAATATATGAAAGGGTGTACTTAGAGGTATTGGGAGTGTTAATAGCAATGATAATAAAAAAGTATTGTACGGTACAATAAGCTAATGCATTAGTATAGTTGTACTTTTCAATACTATATGCCTGATGTAATCAAATTTATTTCTTTCTCATAGAGATAGCAAACAAGTGAGTTGGAACTTGGATGGATATGAATGGGTAAATAAATGTTCAATTGATAACACAAGTATAAATGTGCAGGTTATAAATGGATATGTGCACCATGGGCGCCCATTTGCCCATTATCATAAAATTATCATATAAAAAAGATATTACAAAAATCCATTTCAACTCAAGCCTAGGATAAAGTTCTCACCAAATTAAAGCATGTAATATTTGAGTTTGGGCACTATATTTAGAGGGTTGCTATTAACACCCCCAAAACCTCAAAGTACATCCTTTTACTAAGAACAACCCCCTCCAATATTTTTAACCCCTAAAAAATCTAAGTACACCCCTATATTTTTCTATTCTACCATTCCTAACATTTTCTCTAAAATCAATTCTTTTAAACACACATACCCACCCACCCACACACTGCATCCCTCTCTCTCTCTCTCACTCACTCACACACACACTGGAACAATGGTTATTCATATATATATATATATATATATATATATTTAACCTAAAAAATAAAAAACATATAAGGGAATTAAAATCAAAATTTATAATGATATTTTTGTAATATATAAAATAAGTGTACTTAAAGGTATTGGGGAGGGGGGTGGTTAATAGCAATGCTCCAATATTTATGGTGGCCGCCCATGTTTACTCACAAAAATTAGTGAGTTAAAATAGTCTTGCTAATTTATAACGCATTACTAAATATATATGTGTTCATACCTTCTTATCTATGAACAATCTAAGCAAATAAATGGGTATGAACAATAATTGTTTGTCGGCTCTACTTTATCATTTTCCTTGGTCCAAAGGCATATAGCGACTGCATATTACATAAGGGTGACCAATTAAGTCGATACATTGAATTCTTATTTCTTTTCTTATACTGGGAGCACATTGTGAAGAAAATGTAGAAAGTTGAAATGAGTTAGTAGTACATTACCATTTTCTTTCGAAGCAGCTCAGTCAGGTCAGGACTTTCCTATTTCAAGATTTGTGTTGTTCAATGCTTTAAGCAGGAATATCTCGGCGACCTAAAGGAAGTGGAAGAATTGTGTCTGTCGGCCGCAATTTCTTCGTGGATTCACCCCCCTTTTTCATTACTTAAAACAAAAGAAATAACGTCAAATCCTTCAACGGACCAAAAGCTAGCTTGGTTTCTCATTCCCATGTCAGTCAGTCATACTTCTCCTCCATTCTTCTCAAGCAACTTTCCTTTTAGTTAGCACAACTGAAAAGACTGACTCTTACAAAACTGGTAAATTATTATTATTATTCATAGTATTTAGTAGGAGCACAGCACTTAAATTTGACTTGATTACATTGTCCGGTTTGATTAATTTTTTGGTCAGTTATAAATGAGTTAATCATCAGGTCACAAACTTGAGAAGCTTGATATTTTAAATAGAAAAACTTGTTTATAAGCTTAATAAGTCGATCTTGATAAATTAGCATGCTTAAAATTTTGTTGAAACTTTATTTGATTATTTCACAAACTCAATATCAAATGAGCTTTTATTAAGCGAAAAGTTAAACTTAAATAATTCGATGAATAATGATATTTATAGTGAAAAATTAATCATAATTTTTTAAAACTCACACATGCTACGGAAGAAGATTCAAGTGTTTTTGTCATATCGGAATACTTTGAACTTTGAAACTCATAATTGCTTTCGCTATCCTCATTTTTCTCTCTCTCACTGTCTAAGCATATATATACTCCTTCCAACAACTAATTTTGTCAAATAGTTGGACTTCTAATACTGATTTTAATATTCTTACTACATTATTTTCATAACAATTCAAAGGGTGTGTTTGAAAAAAAAAAAAAATTGACGTTGACTTTTGGGTTATTAAAATTTTATTTTGTAATGATTGGAAAAAGAAAACATCAAGAGATAAATATGGAGAAGTTGGTAAGACTAAGGAGAAGAAAATCAAAAATAAAAAATTAAAATTCCTGATTTCTGCAAGAAAAAAACAACCCTAAAATTGCTTTTTGAGACCAGAACTCTAAATTCCACCGCTTGGGATCAACTTTTTTGTAAGAGGTATGATATTACGAGTTTGAACTCGTGATAAATATATTGGTTTTAACATCTTTACTTTCGGATCATAACAAACTTGGATTCAAATCAAATTTAATATAAATCTTTTCAAATCAAACTAAAAAATTCAACTCAATCCACCATATTTCACTTCAATAACCTATTATTTGAGGGAGGGGTTAAGATATTGACATTTTAATTTTGTACTACGACTTTTCAAGTATTGTTTTACTTTATTTGTATACGATGTTTCATGTACTATATATACTTTGGAGTACCGTATAACAAAATTGAAACGTTAATAACCTTTTGCTGTATTAAAACCCACATTTGACTTTTGTTGCACAAAGTCAAAGCCACCAGTAGAAGGTAGAAGAAGAGGTGAGAGAGATATGGGGGGGCAAGTGAGATCACCAACCATGACAAAAAGGAGCCATGCTTCTATGAACATTTCCATCTTTTTGGTAATTATTAAGTATAAAAATCATTCGTCATCATATACTAATCATGCAAACATTTGACGCCACTCCACCCACCGAATTCATTCCTATTTTTTTTTCTTTGTCGTCTTTAAATTATTATTTTATTATTTTTTATTCATTTTAAAATAATTATTTTATTTAAAAAAATTTAAGACAATATTTTTATTTTAATTATAAGCGAAATATATATGTATATTAAAAAAATTATATATTATATTAATATTAATAATTAAATTAATTATTTTTTTAATTTATATAATTAATTAAATAAAATAATAATTTAGGGAGGGAGGCAGGGAGGAATTACATTTTCTCAATTTCAGACCTTAAAAATCAATTATTGTACCTTTGTTCTTTTGTTATCTATCCCGCAAGGAGAAATATTCAACGGATAAGAATGAGATTTGAAATTTTTGTCTACTAGTTTAAATGTCCAATTTTTCTTTTTTGTTCTATTTTCAAATCATTACCTTTTGCGTGTAGAAGATGGCACCTTATAGTATGGGACCCACTTGTACTCGTACTAGGGAGTATTAATTAGGGTGTTGAGCCTAGTGCTGGTAGCGTCGGTCTCTTTATATACACCCAAGTTTTCTCTCTCACCAACTAAATCTTCTTTCAGAGATTCGGCCTTTAAATTCTTCCGTACTATTTTGAACCCATACTATGTACAGTATGTAATCCCTCTCAGGAAGAAATTTTGGTTAAATGCACCACTGGTCCCTATACTTTACAACTTTTTAGCATTAGTCTTTGATTTTAAAAAGTAAAAAGTTAGGTCCAAAGTATGCGTTTTTTGTACGCCAGTGGTCCTCCCGCTAACGGCCATTAGAAAATCAACCATTAACCACCCATGAGCTTTGCACGTGAGATTTTAAGGAGGTAAATACGTAACTTTTCGGGTGGCTGTCTCCCCCCTTCCTTCTTAACACAGTAAAAACACCATGGATTTAAAAGAAGAGTACAATCCAACATACAATGATGAAGAAGAAGACGTAACTCAGGAAGATGCATGGGCTGTTATTAGTGCTTACTCGTCAACAGCTCAATTCATTCGATGAGTTTATTCAAAATACAATGTAGGAAATTGTTGATGAGTCTGTTTATATTGAGATCCGACCTGAGTCCCAGCACAATCCCGGCCACCAGCCCGACTTTGCTAAGGTTTTTGACTCTTACTTGGTTTTTTTTTTATTCTAGGACTTTTTGTGCATGCTTTAAGAAAAACCCAGTTTAAAAATAAAATGGATACTTTAATGGGTTTGTGTTCAAATTGGGAATTGGATTTGATAAATGAACCTACAATTGGAGCATTTAGTATGGTCACTATGTCCTAGGGTTTTTGAAGAGTTGGAGGGAATAATCTCTATGGATACTTTAATGGGTTTGTGTTTCTAGTAAGTTTTTATTACGAATTGGAATAGTCTCTATGCAGCTTTTGGCTTGGTTTTCAAACCAGTTGATTGTTTAGGAAGAACATATTGGTAGAAAGTAGGAAGGCTCACGAGCATTGGGAGATCGATGGATTTATTGTAGTTTATCACATTATTTTAAGTGAATTTTTTATTTTTGAAGTATTTTCATTTGGGTCTTTGCAAACTGTGTCTCATATCCAGGTCGCTGATGCTAGTCTTATTTGTTGAAGTTAAGCTCTTATTCACTGGGTTTCCCTTTAGGTATTTTGCAGTAGCTGGTTGAAATTGAAGTATTCACTAAAGCTTATAAGTTATAATCATGAAGCGTGGGTAAAAAATTAATTATGCAGCTTGTAATACTGAAACATGGCCTGAAGTTTGATATGAATGAATTAGTTTACGGGCTAAGAAAGAAGGGGGGCAGACAGCCACCTAGGAAGTTACGTATTTGCCCCTTTAAAATCTCACGTGCGAAGCACATGGGTGGTTAACGACTTATTTTCTAATGGCTGTTAACGGAAGGACCACTGATGTACAAAAAAGGCATATTTTGGACCAAAGTTTTCACTTTTTAAAATTAAGAACTAATGTTAGAAAGTTATAAAGTACAAGGATCAGTGATGCATTTAACCCAAAAAATACACTTAAAAGAGCATCTAGTATTTCCACTGGCTCTAAATTATTGTTTTATTTATTTTTTTTATTTATAGCTAAATAATTATTTTGTTTAAAATTTTATTTTTTAAGACATCACTTTTATTATATTAATCTTATATTTTCTTCTTATTTTAATTATGAATCACATACATACATGCATTAAAGAAAACTACATACTATAGCAATATTAATAATCAAGTTAATTGTTTTTTCTTAATCTGTGTGCTGGATCAAACAAGACAATAATTTAAGGATGGAGAGAGTATTAGGGTCAGATAGAATTAATAAATCGAATTGTTAGACGTTTAGTACGCAATAAATGGTTTGGTCTAATTGAACGAGTTATTCAGATAAAATCTTTATTCCCTCGCTAATAATACCAAGAAAAATGGTGATATTATTAGCGCACTCACTAAAATGTACGTAATTAGCATTTTTAATATCAAAACTACCCCTGATACATAAGTGATGATTAATAGCGAGATCTCCAATAATATCGGGATTAATACTAATATTTATCTCCACCTAATTACCAAACAAGCCTTTAGGGATCCATTGGTACACCGAATATAATTAATTTTGCGAAATTCATTACTAATGAGATTTTAAAGAAATAACTATAAGTCTGATTTCTAAATAGTTTGGTAACATAAAAATGACCTAAGCATTTGAAACAATTCGAGAAAAGTACATATTACTACTTGACTATATCATGCCAGTCCTAAGTTGCTCATTCGAAGTCAAACCTTAAAGCTTTCTAAGTTGATCATTAAACTTTTTCCAGCTTTCAAAGTGTTGTCATGAAATACTTCGCGGGGATTTTAAAGTTTAATTCATATCCCAAACTTTCAATTCAGATTTTATCGATGCTTATTAAAGTATTAAATAAAAATAATATTAATGAATCTTTTACTAATTAAAAGTTAAATAAATATGAAAAATCATATTCTTAGCTTACACAAATATTAATGACAATCTTAGTAAGATATTACAGAGAGTAGAAAATTTTATATTTAGTTGAAATAATAATTATTAATGACTAAAAACTTAACATAAATAACTTTTGTGTGTATAATATTACTACTCCATATTTTTTATATTAAATCTGATCAAATTGTTAACGAATCGGATAAACCTTAATTCAAATTCAATATGTTAAACTATCAAGCTATCAAATTCAGATCGCAATCAAATTAAAAAACTCAATTTATATCCTAAAAATATGAAACTCAAGTCGAAATTTCGGTTCAAAATCCAATACAGTGCTAGTCTTTATCTTATAGCTCAGACCAAAATTAGCGCCATCAATTAACATACTCCCTTCGTTCCTAAATTATTATCTTTATTTTTTTTATATGTTCTAAACTAATTATTTTGTTTAAAAATTTTCTTTTTTAGGATATTACTTTTATCATTTTATCCTTACTTTTTTTCTATTTAAATTATAATTCACATACACATAGGATTAAAGAAAATTATATATTATATTAATATTAATAATTAAATTAATTATTTTTTAATCTGTATACTGAATCAAACAAAATAATAATTAAGAAAGGGAAAGAGTACTGATTACTTTTACCCACTTACTCGAAACAGTATTTAAACTTTGAATAGAAAGCGGGTAGTACATTTTACAAAATACTACTTCCTCCGTCCTAATTATTGTCTTTTTTTTTTTTTTTTGTCAATTCTTAAATAATTATTTGTTTGAA
Source organism: Platycodon grandiflorus (assembly GCA_016624345.1). Classification (NCBI taxonomy): domain Eukaryota; kingdom Viridiplantae; phylum Streptophyta; class Magnoliopsida; order Asterales; family Campanulaceae; genus Platycodon; species Platycodon grandiflorus. Next base: position 1,354,268 of record JACONP010000362.1, read on the forward strand.
TTTTTTTAGGATATTATTTTTATTATTTTATTTTTATTTTTTCTTCTTACTTTAATTATAGGCCACATAAATATGAACATTAAAAAAATATTATATTAATATTAATAATTAAATTAATTATTATTTTTAATCCATATACCGAATTAAACAAAACAATAATTTAGACACGAAGGGAGTACTAGTTTGTTAAATGAACAAAAATATTTAGAAAGTCGGCACTGAAAACTACAGCTCCCTAAAGACTAGTAGAATACATGACTCGTATACTTTTGTTCTGTATACATGTCTAATGTTTTATTCCCTTCGTCCCTTATTTGTTGATTGTTTGATTTGGTACAAAGATTAAGAAAAAATAATTAATTTAGTTATTAATATTGGAATTGTATATAGTTTTTTTTTAATATTTATGTACATGTGGCCCATAATTAAAATTGAATGAAAAAGTAATGATAAAATAATAAAAATATTATCTTAAAAAGGAAAATTTCAAGTAAAACAATTATTTTAGAATGGATAAAAAAAGAAAACAAGACAATATTTTAGAGATGAAGGGAGTATTATAATACTAGGATTAAGTGAAAAATGAAATGTAATAGAGGGCGGAATAAAAAATTTGAAGCCTTATTAGGATTAAGTTGAATAAAAATACATGTAAGACTAAAATTAAATAAAATATAAAATATAATAGTAACCGAGATAAAAAATTTAAAGCGTTATTATAGCACTATCTATGAAGCAATATTCCTACAAGAAATAATAAAGTAATTGGCTAAAACTTTGACTTTCTTGCAAATGAAGATAAGCACCCACTCAAGCGACCATACAACGTACAAAAAATAAAGTGGGCACCCTATCATTTACCAATACCCACTTTGATAAGGTTAACGTTTATTAGTATTATTTTTACTTGGATGAGGTTAAGGCTTAATCGCTTTAGCATGGCAAGATTATAAGAGCGGTAAAACTCTTCTTACAGTTTTAACCCAAATTCTCGTAACTCAAACTCAAAACTTATAGTTAATCTAGAACAAGACTCGATCTACACTATAAGAGCGGTAAAGCTCTTCTTATAATTTTAATGTAAATTTTCATAACTCGAACTCAAAACATATAATTAAGCTAGAACATGAATGATCTACACGCTTGGTGTTAATATGCCGACTCTTTCTTTGCCTGTTTTAACACCTAGTAACTGATTGCATATCTAAATCTTTGAAATTCATTAAAAAAGTATAGCCCCTGAGTGGGTTTTACATTATAGAAATTCTTCTCATAATCAATTAATCAAGGTAAGACGATACAAAAAAGATATCGTTTAAAACATTATGATAACCATCCTTGAATATAGGTCATAGAAGGCCGTGGTGGACTATGTACGCAGTCTTTGTTGGTAGAATTCAGGCAACTCGGCAATGGGCATCGATGTAGTAATAATGTAATCCAACTTTTTAAGATCGTAGGTTTATTGTTTGTAACTTATTTAAATTATACTAAAATTATTATTGTCCTTAAAAACAAAACTAAAACTAATCTTTTTGGGACAAATCAAAGAGGAAACATTGACCTTTTTTGGGGACGGAGGGAGTATATCATGTCCATCCATTTGAAGAGAGCGTTGTTCAACATGCATTAGGTAATTGTATAGTGTGTTTCTCGATATTTTACTGGATGAATTTTATTTTTCATTCTTATTTTGATAACCATAATAATAATAGTAATAATAATAATCACACTAAGATGATGCTTAAGAGACTATATATCATGTGAAATTGTTACTAGTAACAAAATTATTACTCCTTTCATTCAAAAATATTACTTACTCATTTTACATGAGTTTTAACTACATAGAGGTTTTATTGAATACCCTCATGCAAGTTGTATGATAGTAATATTAAGAGTCCGTTTGGTGCAGCGTTTACAAAACGATGTATTTTAAAAACGCAGCGTTTTAAAAAATACAGTGTTTTAAAAACGCAGATCTTTCCTTATAAATACGTTTAAGATATCACTTCAATACGCAGTATTGAAACACAATTTTTGCAAATAAGTTGCGTTTTATTCCTGCATTTTAGCCAAAACGCTCGACCAAACGGGCTCTAAATCAATGTGAATCATTCCTAGTCTTTTTCACATTTTAGAAAGAATTATAGACAATTGAGCTAAGAAACCTTCTAAATTATAGAGAATTGAGTTTAAAATTCAAGGGAGTATTATAGCGCACATTGACAATTAATTTTTTCTCCCTTTGTCCAAAATAAATGTCACATCTAATTTTACACGAGCTTTAAGAAATTATTTAACTTCAAGTGCTTTTTTTTTTAAAAAAAATTGTCTTTGTGTCAAATAAGTAAGTATATTTTTTTCTATCACACAATTAAAAACCCCAAAGGAAACAAAATATGCTATCAGCACTCCAATATCAACTAACCCCAAAGGAGTACTATTTTCTTTTACTTATGTACGATGCTTCTTAAACTATCCAATGGATTAAACTACTCCGGTTGATAATTGGTGTATTAAGAGCATCATCACTGCAATTGTAAATTTGATCCGATCATGTGGCTGAGTATAATTAATATTCTCAATCACATGTGATAATTTTTATCTCTTTTATTTACATTGAATTAAAAGAGACATCTCCAATGCAACTGTAGATTTGATTATATGTAGCGTAGATCTCACCACTAATTAAAGTAAAAATCCATAAATATTAAAAAAATAAAAGAAAACGGAACGATAAATAAAATTGGACGACATGTAGATAATGATGACTAGTAATCCTCCTCCACAGCTGCATTGTAGAATTTTTATTTTCAAAAAATATTTAAATCCAGGTCGTCAATTAATTATTTCCACATTCACGTCTGCAATGGTACTAATGCTCTAATAGCATGACCAAGAGGGTATTATAGATAATTGATTTGATTATTTTTTTTTCTTTTTTACAAAATGAGAAAACAGACACATATGGAGTATTTTAAGACATTACAAAATAAAATAAAAAATAAAAATACTTATTTTTAATACCTCGTATACTTAATTACTCCAACGAAGTCATCATAGTAGTAGGAGATATCCTTTGACATATTTAATTAGACAATTATCCTTATAATCATGGTTGTCCCCTTGTGTATATTTGTAAATTATAGTATAGTATAGTATAGTATAGTATAGTATTATATTTGTTTGTATGTATTTAAATGAATTGTTAAAGAAGCTTATGTATAATATAACAAGTTAGTGAGACAGACAGACATGAGAAAGTAGAAGCAAAAATGATTGGATGACAAATATAATAATGTGTGGGTTGAACTTTCTATTTAGGAGATTAAGGGGCATGCATGTCCTTTTATAAACACTACTACTCATATAATAATGGGATTGTCGGTTACTTATTATAATGATGAACCTTCTCACATGTTTATATATATATATATATATATATATATATATATATATATACTGTTTTTGTAACTTCCGCGTGGTGAGACAACCAACCAATGCATGTGATGCATGAATGATGAGGTTGATGTTTTTTAGGTTTTGAGTTTAATCATATGAAATAAATAAATTCAAATTAAAGCATAATGATATTTGCATGGTGGAATATAAATTTGAACAATTATGAAATTGATGATCATAAGATTTAGGAGTAGATCATTTGGTTGTGTATCTTACTTTTTAATGAAAAGGTTGAGATATTGAGTTTGGGCGCATCAGGCCGGCCCGATATTTATAGAGGCTTAAAACGATTTTTAAAATGAGACCTTTTTAAAACAAATAAATTTTTTTATTTAATTTTATCTTTCTTGTTATTTAAAAGTTAATCCATTTAATCTTTGTTCATAAATTGTCGATTTTAGATAAGATTTTTTTAATTTTAGTTTCGAAAAACTTTTTTTTTGCCAAAGCAACAGTTACGAGAATCGTTAACATTATTCTATAAGCAATATATGCATTTAAAAAAGAAACAAATCTTGTTAATTAATTAAGTATGTCAATTGGTGTATCATTTTTTACTTGTATAATTTATCTTAAAGTTTTTAGTTCTGTAAATAAATCTAATCCATCAATATCTGAGTTGTTATTATGTTGTAATGAAAGTCCAAGGTTAAGACAATTTCTTTTAAATTTTCATTATCCAATGACCTTAATTTCTCAATGCTAAACAAAAAAACCAAAAATATCTCGATACTTTTTAAATTGTTCAAATCTATTTTGAAATGAAGTGATTGCTTTATCTATTATAAGTAATCAATTTTAATTGATTCTTCTGGAGATCTTACAACTTCATTGTCAATAATTTCATCAAATTATTTATTTTTACTAATAGTACGTTTTTCACGTAACTTAGGTTCTATATTCATTTCTATAACAATTTTTTTGACAGAAATTATAACATTTTCAAATCCATCTTCCCTATATTTATCAAAAAATGAAATAAGATATTTCAATTGTTGTGTAGCAACATCGATACACATATTATTTGATTGCATATCTTTATAACTAACTGAGTTTATCGCAAATAATATTTCATACCAAATATTCATACCTAATAAAAACTCAAAGTTTTCAATCTCATAAGTTACTAAACTATTAATGAGTGGGTGAGAAAAAAAAAAGTTACTCTTATTATTTTAAAAAATATTTATTTAAAAAGTAGTTTTTTTTTTTTGAGGCATAAAGCTAGGTCTTTAATTGCTTTACCCTTGGGCCGGCCTGGGGCGCATGAGATATACGTTTTGCACGTTGAAATGAAAATAGTACTGAAAAAGGTTCAGATATTATTTTTCGGCGAATGAAATATACGTTTTGCTTTTTGATATGAAAATAGTTGGAAGAATTGCGTTGGTATGATATGATTAATTCTGTTGCTGATTTTGTGTTTTTTATGGCAAAATAGTCTTTTCTTTAGGGGGATGAATTTAGTGTTTTTTTGTTTTTTTTGGTAGACGGCCTCCATGTTGTAATTTAAATTAAGAGAGACTCCTTCCGTCAGAATTCCGTTTAAAAAATGGATGGAACTTGGTCACATGACTATCGTGTCAGAATTCCGTTTAAAAAATGGATGGAACTTGGTCACATGACTATCGTGTGAGACTTTAATGCCCTATACACGAGGCCACCAATACCCATGCCACCATCTACCTCCACCACCAGACCACACAAAAAGCTACCTCTCGTTCATAACCCCTCTGTTCCTTCTTTTTTAATACCGATCTCATGATCTATAACTTGAAATTAAGTAGGTGTTGCTTTTGAAGGAATCTCATTAGAAAAAATGAATGCCATATATACACTCAACAGTGGATCCTAGGGATATCAGATAACAAATGAAAAAGAGGTTACAGACGGAGTTTAGGTGTGTGTGTGTTTGTGTGTGTGTGTGTGTGTGTGTGTGTGTGTGTGAGAGAGAGAGAGAGAGAGAGAGAGAGAGAGAGAGAGAGAGAGAGAGAGAGAGAGAGAGAGGATTTGGGTGAACGTCGGCGGCGACGCTAAGTATGGATAGTTGGGAATCTTTCTTAATGTTGAAGATGGTCAATGAACTACATTAATTAAACTTTACGCCATAGTTTTTTCTAAAACGACATATAACCCCCCTCAACAAAAAAAATAAAAATTGGGAATATATTTTCAAAGTATTCAAAAGGGCTTTTAGTCATTTCATTCGATTCTATCACGGATGTTAGAGCATCACCAATGCAAATGTGAATGTGAAAAAATTGGGTGTCACCTAGGATTTACACATTTTTCAAAGAAAAAAACGCTTCAATGCAATTGTCGAGAAAGAATTCGAATATGATGTGTCAACTAAATTGTTTCCTATTGGTTATTAGATAATTAATTTTTTGACTTCCAATGGACACATCCTCCTTCACAATGTGCATTGGAAGTCAAAAAACTAATTATCTACTAACTAATAGGAAACAATTTAGTTGACACATCATATTCTATAATTGTATTAGAGAGTTTTTTTTCCTTTAAAAAATGTGTAAATTTTAGGTGACACCCAATTTTTTTACATTCACATTTGCATTGGTGATGCTCTTAGTAACCCATAAAATTTAGTGTCGTCGGGAGGCTCTTCAACACCAAAAATATATAGGGAAGTGATCCTCGATTCGTTATACCATAGGAACGTTCGTCCTAATTACTCCCTCCGTTCCGGATAAATATTCCTACTTTTTAATTTAGAATGTTCCAACTAATATTTCTAAAGACTTTTGATATGCCTATTTTCTACCATTCTTCTTAATATACCCTTAAAACTTCATTTAATATAACACATCCCAAAGAAACTCAATTATTTAAAACAGTTGAACTCAATTAATGTTCATGAGTATTATTGTCAGAACACAATTTACAACACATCATTAATTATTTTTCTTAATTCCTGTGTTTTATCCACTAGAAATATTTATCCGGGACGAAGGGAGTATCTCTTTAAATAAACTGAATCCAATCTCAAATAGTGAGCGACGGAATAGTGACTAAGGCTCCGTTTGTTTTAAGGAAAATAACTTCCGGAAAATGATTTCTGGAAAATGGTTTCCGGAAAATGAAAATGTTTTATTTTCAGGCGTTTGGTAAATCTTTTGAAAATATGTTGGAAAACATTTTTCGGTGTTTGGCAAACTCATGAAATTTTTACGGAAAACATATGTGCAAAGGTGATATTATGAGAAAATTGGAATGAACAAGTTTTGGAAAATGACTTACGGAAAATGAATCCGTAAGTCATTTTCCGAAAAAGAAAGCTTCATTTTCCGTTGACTTGGAAAACATCTTACATTGACTACATTTTTCAAATGTTACCAAATACCGGAAAATAAGGAAAACGTTTTCCGGAAATCATTTTTCGTAAAACAAACGGAGCCTAACTTTATTTTAATTCACAGTCTCGATAGTTCTTTATTATCTCAAACCTACAAAAGCATTCTAACCTATCAGAAAACATTTTTTTTTGTTGGTATTTTACATGTCTTCGTATATACTTTAATCTTAACCATTGAATTAATTAATCTAAACTTTGCTGATTTTTTTTTTTAGAACAACTTGGCACAAAAACATGTGTCGAATTCCCTTAATTCAGAATGAATAGTTACTCCAATGGGTATCGCAAAGACATGTTTATACATCATATATATCAACAATGCATTCTTTTCACATTTCTTTTTTCTTTTCTTTTCTTTCCATGAGTGAGTTTGCGAAAAACATCATTTCTTGCTCATAAGAATTATGAGCTATATATCTCTTATAAACAAGGCAATTATGACTCTCCTTGAATCTAGAACGTTTAGGAAAAGGAAAGAAAAATGATAAGGAACTCATAATTGAACGTGTCAATTATATATCATGGAAATATAATATAATATAATATATATATATATATATATATACACACACACATACACACACACACACATATATATATATATATATATATATATATATATATATATAGAGAGAGAGAGAGAGAGAGAGAGAGAGAAGATAAAGGAATTAAGAGAAAAGGTAAATTATTTCATATTTATTAAAATTTCTATCTAACAATATTTAAATAATTATGGACTAATATGAAATGCAATAGAAAAGAAAAAGAAAAATGATAACGTCAAAATTTTCATCGTAGATATGTTTGGAAAGTTGTTCGGTAGAATATCTTACTTTGTGGATGAAAATAGACCTTTAAATAGGACAAAGAAGGTGGTCGCTAAGCAATGAGAAGGGGTTTCGTTGCAAAACCCTCCGGTGAGAAAATAGTGACGGTGATAGAGAGAAAATAATGTTATAAGAAGAGAGTAAAAAGTGTAGTAGTCTTTACCATTATGATTGTAAGGACATACTTTTTATAGTAGGTTATGGAAAATCAATTAGCATCTGTTAGAGAATCTTTCTAAAAGAGATAGCAAGCCCGTGGCGACTTGTCAAAGTAACCACCTAGCGTCCTATCAAGGTGGTTGCTTGGTCGTTCAGAAGATGTCCGGACCGAGCATCTTTTAGGAGCCCGTCGTGTAGAAGAGTTTTATTGTAGTGACTAAATCTTTCCTTGTCAGGATTTCAGATATTTCAAAACAAAAACAAAAATAAAAGAGGAAAATTATTATATAGAAATAAGAAAATTTCTCTCTTTTTAAGAAATTAATGGTTTTTTCTTCTTCTTTTTTGTGTTTGTTTTTATTTTCATTTATATATATATTTATTTTGTGACATAATAGAATGACATTTGCAAAATGAGTTATATTATAATTTCTTCAATTTTCTTTCCCAACAATCATGAGCAAACAATTTCTTAATAATAATAATGAAAGATTAAAACTTTCTGTTTCCGATGGTGATATGAAATTATGACGAGCGTATTCATAATAAAAATTTCTAATTCCATGTGTTGCTTTGTTTATCCTGAAATAAAGTTTTCGTTGAATTGAGAAGAAAAGAGAACAATAATTGTACTTATCGATGTTGTTATATATATATTGCTTTATTATTCTTATGAATCATTAAGAAAAATTTTGGGATAATGAATCTGTTTGGATATGTTATGTTACTTTCATTTTCATTTATCGATTTTTCATGATAAGTGTCACTTTTTTTTTTTTTTTCTTTTTCTTTCATGAAAAGGTCCAAGTGTCGCTTTCTTTTACTGTAGCAACTTGCATGAAATGAGAGAGGTATGTTTAAGTTTAAATACATTATATAACTTTTACATTGGAAACATTAAAACAAGGGTTAACTTCATTAGTAATCTCTGTATTTTTGTATTTTTTCTCCAATTTTCTTCAAATTTCTTGCAAGGCTATTTGAAAGGTTGTTGAATACTGCTCTCTCTATTTCAGGCAAAGAGTCTATTATATTATTTTGAGATGTTTCATTTAAAAAATTCACTTTCAAAAAATTATGTTTATAATTTTTATAATCTTTTATCTTTACCCTTCACTTATGTTATAATCATCTTGGTTATCATCGAGTATTTTTGTAATTATGACCAAATCAAATCAACTAATATATTTTTTAATAATTAAACTTTTCATACGTGGACTTTCTGGATAAAACAGAGGGAGTATTTGTTATATATATATATATATATATATATATATATATATATAGAGAGAGAGAGAGAGAGAGAGAGAGAGATAGAGAGATAGAGAGAGAGAAATTTGTGTGTGCGTTTCGGAGAGAAATATTTTTGGAGAATTGAGATTAAATGATTTTTATGAGAAAATTACAGCAGAGTAATAAAGGAAGGAGGTATAGGTTGTAAGGATGGTGACAAGGGGTAGAGAGGGAAATAGAAAAAGAGTTAAAAGAGAACAGGAGGTAGAGAGAGAAATAGAATGGGAGGGTTTGCTGGGCCATGGATTGGGGGTTGGTACTTTGACTTGGTAAAGAGAAAAGAGTTAGAAGGATATTTGGTACTTTGACTGTAAATATGTTTGGGGTTGAGGGGGAGGGTGATGCAGTATTAGATCTCATGGATTTTTCAATAATTTATCTTGTTCTCCCCCTCTGTCTCTCCGGCCCTGACTCGAGCTTGGTGGCTGCCATGGTTGATGGATGTGGCAACCATGGTTGAATGCAAAATTTGTGGGCGCCTTCATTAATGGTATCGGTACTATTTTTAAGTAAATGACTACTTTAATTTTGGGTAAAATTACATGAAATGCACGAGATTTTACTTAACAAAAAAATAACTGACAGTAATAGACGGAAGGATCAAATGCGTAAAAAAATTAAATTTAGGAACTACTGACGTGAGATTAGGATGAATCTCATAAAGGTCGAGAAGCAGTGGCGAAGCCACATGGTGGCCATGGCCCCCTTAAACTTTGAACAATATGTATTTTACCCTCTTTAAAATATCATTATTGCTATTTTTATTATATTTTGGCCCCTTGAGTATTGAATGTTATATTTTTAATTAAGTTAACTCAATTCCCCTAAGGATCAAATCCTAGCTTCGCCACTGTCGAGAAGTACAGGACTATTTGTGAATTTTGCCCAAAAGAATATATATATATATATATATATATATAAATTTACAGCATTTTGAATAATTTCGATCGAACAAACGAGCGAGAAGTTAATTCCAACAAATTGTTAGGGTAGCAAGTGAAATGAGACCTGAGAGACAGATTGTGTGTGAAAGAGAGAGATTACAATGTGTTGTTAGCCCTTTAAATATAAAAAAAAAATATTTGTTTCAATCATCTTTGGGCAATTAGAACCATCTTTTAAAATAAGAAGTTTGAGAATAGAAGTTAGTTTTTCTCCCTCCAAAAATTATTTAACGATTTAGCATGTAAGTCCAGGCTCGGCCCTGAGCCATGTCTTGGGGGGCAATCGCTATGGGCCCCAAATTTATGTATATCATTTTAATATGTAGTATAATATATTATGTAATTATAATATTTGTAATTGACTTTATGGTTCAATGGATAAGATACTAGCAAACCTTATTTATGTATAATATATAATGTATTAGTATAACTTTGTAATTGACTCCACGACTCAATGGATAAAGTGTTGTTTTATAAAATTAGAGATTTTGGGTTCGACCTTAGCGGAGTCATTCAACCTTTATTTTATTTTGAATCCGCTGAATATACTTATCAAAAAATAAAGTGTTAGTTGACCATCAATTTTTTTTTAACTGGGTTATTAAAAATATAAAATTTGCTTAGATTGAAATACAAGTCCAATGATAATAATCATTGGGTAGATTATAACAATATTTCAAGCAAAGATCATGTTCTATTTCTATTGTACTCAAAAGATGCAATTAAGTATATTGTTTTTGTTATAAATTGTGTAAATCGATGCAGAATAATAATTTTCAATAATTATTTGATATTTATGATTTCTTGTATGTTTGTAGATATTGCACTTTTGCAATAATTTGAATGATAAAAAGTAAAAAAATATTTGTACTTAGAGCATTCGGGCAAGGGCGTTTTTCAACAAGGGAGTTTTTTTTATATAAAATTATTATTTTTATATTTCAACAAGGACGTTTTTTCTTTCTTGCCCTGGGCCCCCAAAAATTTAAGACCGACCTGCATGTAACGATACTTATCTTAGAGAAGATCAGTGTACAAAAAGACTGTACTTAGAGCATTCGGGCAAAGTTTAGGTACAAGGATTACGGACAACAAAATACATGATATAGGAACTATTGGTGAATTAATCTTGAAAAGATAGAGAGAGGACAGAAATCATATACCTTCCACTATGAAAAGTCAATATTTAAACCCTAAATTAATATATTTGAAAGTAATCATAGTAACTACTACTACAAAACGCTTTCGTAAATGCTAAACAAACCTCAGTTTTAAACCATGACACATCTATAGAAGAATAAATAATTTAAAAGGTAGTTTACTTATCTGTTTTTATATTGTGAGTTGCTTATTTATTTAATTTAAAAGGTATATTGTAAGTTTTTATTTACATTTAATGGATTTCTTTGTAAAAACTAAATGGCTTTTAATTCTAAAAAGTAAAAATTATTTAGATTTAGGGTTAAGAGTTTATGGTTCTAGGGTTTTATGGTTTACTATATAGAGTTTTAGGATTTAGAGTTTAGGTTCACTTTGAGTTTGTTTTGTTAAGTGTTTTTGGAACAATGAAATACTTTGTTGTTAAGTTTGTAAATACGGCAAAAGGGGTGTCTTTTGACTTTTATACTTGGATAAATTCAACCCGAACCGATTTGAAACGTATATCCAATCACATCACGGGGTTTTTATAAATGACATAACTTTTCCGAAAGATGCAACCCATGTTGTGCACATAGCTCAAACGACAACATACGTGGGTGCGTGGGAATATGAAGGGGTGATTCAATCACCCGGGCAAAGACCAATAAATGCATGGAAACTGGCAAGGTAATAGGACGAGCAAGAATCGAGCAAAATATTCAAGCAAAAGACCGAGGAAAATAATCTTCCCCTCGAATGCACATTATTGGGCAAAAAGTAGGTGGGCACTGATGTGTGTAAATCTTCTGGCTTGATAGGGCATAATGAACAACTAGGCTAAGATGCTTATTTGCTCAGTAGCCGAATAAACATGCTCGGCTTTCATAACCAAGCATAAGTTTTGAAGTTATAATTGCAAAGTTACCGTCAAAAAGAGCGTGACACATGAGGGCGACTTAGGGCCTGTTTGTTAAAACTGAAAATTAAGCTCTGAAAACTAATGTCTGAAAAAGTAGAGCTTAAAATATTAAGACATCATCTTTTGACTTAAAATTTTGGCTATTTTTAAGATATACTTAATTTATTAAGTGATATAATATTGCATTATCAAACAATCTTATTTTTAATATCACTTAAAACTTTTCTAATTAAGCTCTTAATTAGGTTACCAAACATGCCCTTAGAGATCCCCTTAAACCCTGGCAATGGGTAATCTGATTGCCACATGTCCGATCAGGTAACCGTTTGCGACTGGCCGACTAATCATGTCACATATATGAAAACAACTAGACTAAGAGGTATGCACACTTTTGCTTACTGAAACTCTATGATTTTTCCCCAAAATTAAATTGAGCAGGCTAACAAGGCTACTTCACTTCGTTACTTTAAGTGTTTCTTTCATTACTTGCATTAAAAATCCACAGATCTACTCATTAATGACTTCTAGCGAGATCACCGAAGAATTAGGCGTGGTCAAACCCATATACAATTTTCTTTAGGCAAACGACACGCTTAGTACCATAAGCAAAAATTTATTTCAAACCCATTACAGTACTCCCTCCTTTCCTAAATTATTGTCTGGGTTGACCCGGCACACAGATTAAAAAAACTCAATTGACTTGATTATTAATATTGGAATAGTATTGAAAAAGTGTATTGTTTCCTTTAATGCCTATGTGTATGTGGCCCATAATTAAAGTAGGAAGAAAAAGTAAGGGTAAAATAGTAAAAGTGATGTTCTAAAAAGAAAAGTTTCAAACAAGACAATTATTTTGAGACGAACGAAAAAAGAAAGGAAGACAATAATTTAGGGACGGAGGGAGTATAAAAATACCTCCTAAAAGACCCAAAAAAAAAAAAATTTAATTTCATCCGTCTATGGCTCCATGCTCTTATCTATCAAGTTTGACAAGTTTTTATTGAATTATTGGGCAGACTTTTTCTCTTGAGTAAACTACACAAATTGTCCTGTACAATAGGCATTTTTTAGGATTTAACTGAAATTTTGAAAATATTAAATCCTTGTGCTGTAAATTTTTACGCAATCGATCCTTCTGTTCAAGTCCGTTAATTTTTTTCCATTAAATCGCTCACATGCCTTGAACGGCTTTTGACTAAGGATATAATTGTTCATACATTTTTTCTTTTGAATAGACAAAAATACCTTAAGTGTCTTTATTTTTTAAAATTTGATACGAGAGCATTCATGTAATTAGATAAATTATAAGTTTTACACCTCTTTTTTTTTTCCTTCCCAATTTCCTTCTCACCCTTTTCCACCATGGCGACCACCACCACCACCATTGCCGGCACACAAAATTCAACCGTGGCTGCAACCACCACCACCATTACCGAACAAACAAAAAATTTAAAATTGAAGACAGAATAACATCTTTTTCATTTGTAAAATCTTGAATACGCACACATGAAGACCCGCCAATTTGAAACAAAACCAAAACCAAAATTAAAACATGAAACGAAACCAAAATCAAAACCTAAGTCTAACTCTTATATTCCCCTTTTCCTACAAAAAAATCATACAAAATCACCAAATTTAAAACAAAAAAAAAAAAAATAGCTCTTATATAGTATAACCTACGGCAGGTTCAAGCCAATATAAATTGGACTTTCAGTTGAAATTTTACGAGCAGGATACGGTGGAGATTTCTCCCAACGCAATTTGCAAATTGAAGCATCATATCCATGATTAATGAGACTCTCAACGACAACGTTTCTGCCAGATTTATCTTTGGATACCTTACTATTTACAGTTTCATCCCCTCAAATCTTGCCAAATCTGATTGATTCTTGCCAGATCAGTTCAATTTCTTGCCAGATATGCTTGATTTCTTGATGTAATTGGATGAAACGAACTCTTTCGCCTATGTAGCCACCATTGTTGATGATAGTTTTCTCTCAGCTCAAGAATTCTCTCACTCTTCATAAAATGGTGGATTTGCTTTTACCTATATCTTTCTGTCGCTTAGTTTGATTGTTCTCAATCATGGCGGAACTTCACTCCGCGAAAACATCTAGGTATTCCACTTCTCTCTTTCCCTACCTTGAGAGGACTATCTCCTAATCTCACTTGGAAAAAATCTCAGTCGTCCATCGTGATTCCAAGTACCCAGATATATTCAGAATTGGTCCCTCTACTTTTATCTTAAAATGACTATTCTACCCCTAACTAAAATCTAAGTGAAACGGTTGTTTTCCAGACCCAGTACAGTACAGGGAAAGAAGGACCAATCCCAAAAAAGTGATAGTTCAGGGAAGATTTGTGTAGATTGCTCTTTTCTCTTAAAAAAAATAAATAAATAAGGAAAGGAAAACATTCAAGTCTCGTGAGAAGTCACGTGCCTAGGCATGGCCTACCAAAACGTTCAACATCGATTAATAATACTACGTAATAATGAAATGTTGTACTTTGCTCGTGTGTACTCATAATTGGTGGTCCTCAAAGGGTACCCCCCTTTTCCTGACAAATTCATCAATATGTCATCCTTGTCCCAATTAGTCAGCCCTCCCCCCTCCACCCCGCCCACCCCCACGCTCAAATCATTAGTATTACTATTATATTATATTAAAATCACAACACTATACCCAATAAAATGTTATCGACCCGGGTCGGGTCACCACTTTTCCTTAAAAGCCATGCCTCGATACACGACACGGTCAATTACAAATACTATCATACTTCCCATACCCATACATTCATCCATTTCAAAAGTAGACTTAAATTCTCTCTACAACAAAAAAAAACCAAGAAAAACTAAATATAATTTCGAAAAATAATAATAAAAAACAAATTAAACAATATATTTTTCTTTCCTGTACTGCCCTTTTCCAAAATTAAGCATTCCATATTCTCTCTCCTACTCATGACGGTGTTGGCGGGTGGGGTTGCGTTGTCGTTGCTGGTGGTGGGGGTGAGGGTGTATTGGAGAATGGGTAGAATCTCGGTTTTGAAGACGAGGGAGGAAATGGGTTGGTGGTGGAAGGTAGTTTCGAGGTGGGGTCAGTTGTGGTGGCGGTGAGAGGAGCCACGGCGGCGGAGGAGTTGGCTGTGGTGGTGGTGGCGGTGGCAACGCGCTCGCAAGAAGGACACATAGTGAGGGTGGTGGCCGGAAGTTGCATGTAGAATGGGTTGGAAGTGCTTTTTAAAGCTCTCAACTCTTGAAGCTCCTTGTGTAGCCTTCGGTTTTCTTCCGTTAGTGTCTCGCAACATCTCTTCAAGTACTCACAATCCACCTCCGTTTGCTTCAACTTCGTCCTATAAATGCCCAAAAAAAAATTGTAAAAACCAGGTAGTATTGTCCTAAATATTTAACTAGTGGCTACTGTTAGTGGAACATTTGTACAAATAAATATAAAATGTGGTTTAGTGTGGGAGGGAAAAAACATTTGGGGTTAGGTCGACTAGTAACTAGATTTTCCTAAAAATCATATGTTTCAGACAGGTTCGGTTCGATTTTTGTGAGCTAACACTATTACTTACGAGGAAAAGGAAACAAAACCAAAAAGAGTGTGTGAGAGAGAGAAGCATACCTAGCTCTTCTATTCTGAAACCAAACTTCAACTTGTCTAGGCCTGAGATTAAGCTGTTTTGCAAGTGCAAGCTTTTGCTTCTGCCTCATCCAAAAATACCCACAAAAAGAAAATAAAAACCATGTAAAACAAGAAAAATAAAACAAGTCACTTTTTCTCTCACACAGAAACGCACAAAATACGCACTGAAGAACAAAAACTTACGGGATTAAGAGTATTGTGTTCTTTGAAGCTTTCTTCAAGATAAGCTGACTGGTCTTTAGAAAGTCTCAGTTTTTTCCTCGACAGACCATTCTCATCTTCATCGCTGGCTCTAGATGATGCTCTCTCCGCCTCAACGACGTCGTTCCCGGCAGCCGCTTCAATGTTCCTTTTACTCCCGACCACATTTCCAGTTCTGTACATCCCGAAATCCATCCGAAACGACGACGTCGCCTCTTCCATGCCGGGTAACGCAGGCATCCTGTTCACGTCGAACCCCCTTGCCGCCAGCGCGTTTCCCGATGAACCCCCCTCAGAACTCCCTTCAAAATAAAAAACCCACAAATATTAGACCCCAAAATCACTCCTAAAAATACATATACCCATATATATATATATATATATATATGGGAGAGAGAGAAAGTACCGTTATCGGAGCGAACAGGGACAAGGGGGAGGAGATCAAGTTGAACGGGGGAGACCCTTTGTTGTTCATCATCTGAGGTGTCTTCATCATCATCAATATCATCATCTTGCGTTGATTTCTCAGGGTTTTGGGTAGTAGGATTTGAGTTGATTCCTAAAGCCATGCAAAACCCTAAATTATTACTGCTGCCGGCGCCGTCGCCGGCGGTGGTGTTGTTGTTGTTAACCTCCCTAGCTTTAGCCAAGAACCCACAGGTTTTAGGTGGGTCTCCTAAGCTCAAGCCAAGCTCCATATCTCATGTAAAGATTTTCCAAGATTTAGCCAAAGATTGGATAGAGAGAGAAAGAGGAGAGAGGAAGTTGGATTGAAAGCAGTAGAAAGAGGCTTTATAGAGATTCTATCCAACATTTGTTAATTGCAAAGTAAAAATAATGGGAAGACTACAGAGAGGAGGGGGGGGGGAGGAGGGGGAGTAGTAGGAGTGGACCTAAACACTTCTCTTTCTCTCTCTCCTTTTTCTATTTTCTTTTTCTTTTTCAAAAAACTTCTGTTTTGTTGGTGCAAATACCCTTTGACCCATAACCCCAAGGTTGACAAAATACACGTGACATCCTTCGTTTTTTCTTTATTTTGAGTCAAGGATGATCTTATTCCTTCATGGCATGTTTGTTTCTAGGCCAATTACAATAGACCCCTCCAAAGTATTTCTGTTTTTCAGTTGCATCCTCAAAGAATTAATACATATTTATCTCTTCTGAGTTAGTGTTACAGAATGGTTACTTGTCAGGGTGTAAATAGTTCAGTTTGATTTAGTTTAATCCAAAGCCACAAACTGACCTACCTCCATTGCTCCCGGGTTTTTTTTTCAAATTGAACCGAATCATCTGAGGCTCGGAACCGAACCATTTGATTTAGTTTGATTCAGTTCGGTTTTATTGCTACAAAAATTATTATTTGTTCAATCATTTTCCCACAACCACTGAATAGATATTGAAAAGGAAGAAGTCAAGATCAAGTTTTAGAAATATTGAAAAAGAGAAAAAATTTGAGACTGATATTCTTAAGATCGAGGAGATATCTTACCATGAAGTGTGAGAAAAGAATGCTAGTGAGGTGAAAAGGAGAGAGCGCCAGTGAGGTGATAGAGACAATGAGGCGCGACATTGCATTGAGATGAGAGAAAAAGTAAGAGTGGTGAGTGACCAATTGAGGGCGTGAGATTATTGTCTTTATTTTTAGGGTTTTCTAGATCTTAATCCACGGTTCAATATTTCAAGACAAATCAAACGACTATTAATAACAAGGGTAATATATACTCCCTCCGTCCTGAAATTATTGTCCTGTTTGACTTTTTTTGGTCAAACAGAACAGGACATTTTTCAAACGCAAATTTGACGTATATTTTTTTACTTTTTTCAAAATCATAAAACATGTAATTCGTAGTACTTTAAAAGTCAAACAGGACAATAATTTCAGGACGGAGGGAGTATATATATACACATAAGACGGTTTGGTTTGGTTCGGTTTAGTTCCGTTTGATCCCTTAATCTACCAATCGAGTTGAACCGACCAATTTTTAAGTTTTTTAAACCGTGACTGAACCGCCCTAGTTTAAAATCAAATCAAACTATTCAATTTGATTCGATTCGGTTCGATTTTGCGGTTCGACGGTTTGAGCTTACACCCTACTACTCGTAGGCACAAAAGGTTCACGATCAACTATACACAAACATGAGAGGCTCATGTTCTATATGTTGTTGTGCCCCGCCGTAAGGCAATGCAAGACGAATCAAGCTCACTATAAATAATAAAGCAAAAAAGTAGCAATAATCAATACTCAATATCATGAGGCTATTTTATCAGTCACAGTGTCGGCCAACACTTATGAAGGCCTAAAGCGATCTCTAAGTCTAAGGTGAGACCCCTTTAAAGTTAATTAATTTTATTTTATTAAAATTATTATATTTTTAATTAAAGTTTATCTTTGTGCTTTTTAGGATGTTTATTAAATTTTTATAAACAATTCATTGAACAAATTTTTTTCAATAGATAATAAAACTAGTTTACTTAATCTTTGTTGAGATATTGTCGATCTTAGATAAAGATTTTATTAATTTTAGTTTTAAAAATCTTCTTTCTGCCGAGGCAACACTTACTGTAATTGTTAACATTATTCTATAACTGATATACTTATTTGGGAAAAAATCAATGCCTTATTATATAATTAAGTATGTCAATTGGTGTATCATTTTTCACTTGTATAATTTTTTTTAAAAAAATCAATGCCTTATTATATATATATATATATATATATATATATAGCTTAAAACTAAAGTGACCGAAATAGACATGAAAATATGCCAATAATTAATCACACTGCCAAGAGGAACAAACTGATGCCAAACGACTTTATCTGACCTGCAGCAACACAACACCATTATACCAAACAAAAGCATAAATACTCTAATTACCGAGGAATGATTATGGGATTGTGACTTTAAATTAATTACAGAAGGATTTCAAAATGAATACGAGGAATGAAAATCAACCATAAGTGGGCTTCAAATCATCTATCCTATTTTTTATCACACTTTTTGTCTTATTAAATCTCAAATCTACATGTTTCCTTATAAAAATTGTAAAAAAAATAAAAACTAAAATAACAAGTACACGTGTAAGGCTTGGATTAAGTGAAAAACAGAGTGTGATAAAGAGTGGGTGCTTATTTTCACATTAACTAAGCTATTTTCACATTAACCACTCTAATTTTTAATACCAATTACCCTAATTAATGCCTACCTTCATAATATGATTAGGATACATATGCTTATTGAAGCATAGACTATTGGTTTACGGAAAATGACATAGCATTAGAATTATTTTTACAGATTTGGTTTATAGTAAACATTAAAGTGTTGTACGATATAATTATCAATGCATTGATAGGTTGTATTGTATAATACTTCTGTAACGCCCGCATCATTTGCATCATTTTATCATATATAATTTCGTGTATACTTTGCATATTTCATGTCATCATTTGCATCATTTTATCGAGAATGATTTCGTGTGTTTCATATGGTATATTGTTGTTTAAAATCTTGTAATATATCGTGTTTGAGTCGCGTTGCGAGCAAGTGTGATCGGACCTAGGAAAAGGAGGAGAAAACAAACTGTATTTGGCTTGCAAACCTTGGCACGTGCGCAGGGTTGCACGACCGTGCAAGGCCTTCCAAGAGGTTAAATTAGAATTTTTAGGTTGGCACGACCGTGCGGCCATGTTGGCACGGCCGTGCGAGACTCAAAGTCCGACTTGCTGTATAGGGTTGGCACGACCGTGCATGCATTATGGCACGGCCGTGCGAGGTTGGCACGACCGTGCGGCTTATTTGGCACGGCCGTGCGAGGCACACACATGCGCGAAAACCCTCTTTTTATTTAAATTGAGTGGCCCTCGTGAGGCCACGTCACCAAGCCGAGGCTCCATTTTCACCACTTAAGTGACCAAAGAGTGTTTAACACTCTCATTTTCCATCTTCTTGCCATAGAACTTAGAGAGAGAAAGGAGAGAGTTTAGAGAGAGGAAGTGGAGACATTGTGAGTTTGAGAGTGAGTCTCGACGATCCGAGCACGCCATTGCGAAGATCTCGACGAAAGGAAGCTTTCCTACCGATTAGATTTCCATTTTCTTCGCTTTTTCCGACGAGAGGTAAGCTACTACCCCCTTTTCTTCTTGTTTTATGTCTCATATGACATATTGGACTTCTAATATGCGAAGTTACCATGCTAGATACGTGTATATGTGATTCTTGCCGTAAATGCCATTTTTGGACTTGTGAAATGTGTTGTTAATCGTTCTATGAGGTTGGAAAACTCGATATTGGGCGATAATGTGTTAGGATTAAAGTGCAAGATCATTTTCGTAACTCGTCGTCATTAGTAACCTAAAATGACTCTAGCGGAGTCGGTTAGGGTTTGATAATTAATGAGACCACGTGTGTGTTTTGTGAGCTCTTTGGATGCTCGAGACCCGTCGGGGAATTGGTTACACGATATACGTATAATGGTATTGTGTTGAATTTGATGTTGGAATTATATGGCTATGTGTACTCGAATTATTTGGTGTACATTAGCATGTTATTGTTGGTGTCGTTGTACTCCCTACTTTGGAGTATAATGCTTTCATTTAATGTTGAGTAAACATCTACTTGAGCATTGTTTAAGTCCATGGCATATTTGTTGGAGGTGTATTGACGCTCGGTTATTGCGTGAGCCGGGGCTACGTAATAGCCGAAGGCCAATACACTGGGCCTCGCCCTACCGTTGGCCGCGGTAGGGGTTATAGCGCTAAGTGTTGTACGGAATAAACGCGACCTTGGTAAGCTATACCGTGATTGTTTCTCGGGTCGTTGGGGACCGAGTCTTCACGTCGACGTGGATACGGTAAACGGTTCACCTTTGGTTTTGGTTAATTGGTTCGATGATCGGGTACGACATCAACGGTTTCTTCATTTGGTATTATTGGTTGGTTGGTTGGAAGTTGGTTTGTCGGAGGTGTACCTCGACGGTATCCTTTTATATGTGTTACATATCGCACCTATGTGAGTTGCATGCTACGTGACTTATGTTATGAGTTACTTGATGTGATGATGATTGGAAATGATTATATAATACCAACCATGATATATATATATGATTCTTATTACTGTTTGCATCTCGCATGCCATCTTGTTGCATTAGTAGCTTATTGAGTTTTATAACTCACCCCGTCCATTGTTTATTGTTTTCCTTAGATCCCGAGCCTGCGAGAAACCCCCAGTGATCGGTCGCCGCCCGGTGTCATCGTCAGTCCTTCTTTTGGTAGTGCTCCTTGAGCCTGGTATTTTCTTTTGGTGAGGCCGAGGGTACATTTGTTATCTAAACAGTGTAATGTTGGGTAGAAGTCCCGTACATGTTATTAATTCATATTCTTTTGTTGATGCCGACGTGGATGTCAGGCTTTTGTAAACGTTACTTGCTATTATCATTCCGCGTACTCTGATGATATTATATGTTTGGTCCCGAGCCTCGTAGCTCGTGGGTTGTTGGTTATTTGCTGGTTATGTGATGTGTTCATTTCCGGCCTTTGCGTGCCGTGACGTATTGTTTTGTTTTTAAAATAAACATACACTTGCATTACAGGGTTTTATGCACGAAAAGTGATTTTGAAATTGTGCATTTTGTGTCCCGTCTCGCGAACCGAACGAGATACCATATAGGATCTCGGGTCGGGTCGTGACAGTTGGTATCAGAGCATAAGTTAGCTCGCTGGGATTCGGTATCCTTGGCTTAGGCGGGGGTTGGTTGAGTGTGTCTGAGTCGTTAACGACGAGTGTTTGTTGCAGGTGAACAATTATGGTTGAGACTCGGAATGGAGCGGGTTCTAGTAGGGCCACGGAGGCCGAAAGGGATACCCGTAGGACCGGACCGAACCCATCTCCCAACCAAGCTACCGGACAGTCGTCAGAGAGTCCTATGCATCAGAATGAGGCCTTCATGCACACCATGCAAGGTTTTATGCAAACGATGATGGAGATGAACCGACAGACAATGGACATGAACCGACAGGCTATGGATGGACAGGGTCAAGTGGGCGGTCAAAGAGTAGTGCAACCGACCGGGGGAGTCGGGGAGAATGATCGCAGACTGGAAAGGTTTTTGAAGATGAAACCGAGGAGCTTTAATGGTGAGCCGGATCCGGAGAAAGCCGAGAGGTGGATTGAGTCGACAGAGAAAGTTTTCGCAGCGTTGGGATGTACGGATGAGGAAAAGATCAAGTTCGCCACATTCAAGCTAGAGGATGCGGCCGAACATTGGTGGAAGGTTTTGGAAGCCAGTTGGGTACAAGATCAGACAGTAAGGACGTGGGAGCTCTTTTTGCAGCGGTTCCGGAATCAGTTTGTCCCGGATGTGATTCAGGCGAGGAAGGAAGTGGAATTTCTTGGTTTGGAGCAGGGGAGTCTATCGGTAGCTCAGTATTCCTCCAAATTTACTGAGTTATCCCGATCGCACACATTTGCTACCGACGGAAGAAAGTCTACCGTTTTGTGAAGGGTTGAGGACCGAGTACCAAAGCAACTCATACCACTCGAGTTGGCAAGCTACCAGGGGGCAGTGGACAAGGCATACCGAATTGAGCATGACATTGAGGAGCACCGTACGAAGCAAGGAAATACCAGTGGAAGTCAACGGGGAAATGTTAGTGGAGCTCAACAGTCGGGACAGTCGAGATGGAGAAATCAGGGTAACCGTGGACCGCAATGAGAGGCAAATAACAACCGCAGAGGAGGACAGAACCAACAGAGAACGGGAAATCAGGGGAACGCGGTGCAGGGGCAACGGGCCCAGGGGATGACGTGTAATTTTTGCTTGAGGACTGGTCATACGGAAGAGAGATGCTGGAAGAAGCAAGGGAAGTGTGTCCTTTGTGGTGATGGCACGCACTTTCAGAGGGATTGCCCAAGGAATAAAGGGGTCCCACAAGGAGGTGCGCAGCCGAACGCAGGTGTTAAGAGGGACAACGAGGGTCGCCCTAGAGTCCAGGGTCGTGTCTTTGCCCTAGACCAGAATAGGGTACCCGAAGCCACCAATGTCATAGGAGGTACCTTACTCGTTTCTAGTGTTAAAGCCCGAGTTCTCATAGACCCAGGGTCATCGCATTCATACATCGCATCTCATTTTGCCTGTCATTTGCATCATATGCCTGAATCTTTGCCGTATGTGCTTGAGGTGTCTACTCCGATGGGAGAGTGCCAAGTAGCTTCTGAAGTTTATCATGATTGTGATGTGGTTGTTGATGGCCACCATTTACCTGCTGATTTGGTTGTTTTGCCTATTCGGGACTTTGATGTAATTTTGGGAATGGATTGGTTGCATGCGCACCATGCCGTTGTGGTTGTCGTAAGTTTGTTACTTTTGATGTGCCGAATATGTCGTCTTTTGTGTTTGTTGGTGATAAGTGTATGGGTGGAGTTCGTCTTATTTCGGCTTTGAAAGCCCGTAAGTTGTTACATCGTGGTTGTTCGGGGTATTTGGCTTGTGTGGTGGACAAGTCAAAAAGGGTGGTTATGATGGATGATGTCGCAGTCGTGAGGGAATTTCCGGATGTCTTTTCGGATGACTATGAGATGCCTCCGGATAGAGAATTGGAATTTTGTATTGAGTTGTTACCGGGTACCGCGCCGATATCGAAAGCACCATATCGCATGGCGCCGGCCGAGTTGAAGGAATTGAAGATTCAATTGCAAGAGTTGCTTGATCGGGGTTTTATCAAACCGAGTGTATCGCCTGGGGTGCACCGTGTTGTTTGTGAGGAAGAAGGATGGTTCGTTGAGGCTATGTATTGACTACGGGAGTTGAATCGGTTACAATTAAGAATAAATACCCACTCCCACACATTGATGATTTGTTTGATCGGCGAGGTTCCGTAGTGTACTCTAAGCTCGACCTTAGAAGTGGTTATCACCAGTTGAAGGTTAGAAGGGAGGATGTTCCTAAGACGGCATTCAGGACTAGATACGGGCATTTTGAGTTTGTGGTTATGCCCTTTGGGTTGACTAATGCACCCGCGGTGTTTATGGACTTGATGAATAGGGTGTTCTTGCCGTATCTTGATTGTTTTGTGGTCGTTTTCATCGATGACATTTTGGTGTACTCGAAGTCTCGGGAGGAGCACGAGAAGCACTTGAGAATTGTGTTGGCAGTTTTGAGGAAAGGAAGTTGTATGCTAAGTTTAGCAAGTGTGCCTTCGGTTGGAGGAGGTAACATTTTTGGGTCATGTAGTTTCGGCAAGGGATTTCGGTTGATCCGACAAAGATCGAGGCTGTGGTGAGTTGGAAGAGACCCGAGTCGGTGACGGAGATTCGGAGTTTCTTGGGGTTAGCGGGTTATTATCGGAGGTTTATAGAGGGTTTCTCTAAGATCGCAACCCCCTTGACGACTTTGACTCAAAAGAATAAGCCGTTTGTGTGGAATGACAAGTGTGAGGCGAGTTTCCGGGAATTGAAAGAAAAGTTGACTACGGCTCCTATCTTAGCATTGCCGAATGGACATGATGGGTTTGTGATCTACAGTGATGCTTCGAAGGAAGGTTTGGGTTGTGTCTTGATGCAGAATGGAAGGGTCATTGCTTATGCTTCACGGAAGTTGACTCAGTATGAACAGAACTACCCGACACACGATCTCGAGTTGGCTGCGATTATTTTTGCTCTTCATAAATGGAAGCATTATTTGTATGGGGCTAAATTTGAGGTATTCACTGATCATAAGAGTCTTAAGTATTTATTTTCGCAGAAGGAGTTGAATAATCGGCAGCGAAGGTGGATGGAACGTTTGAAGGATCACGACTGTACTATTTTGTATCACCCGGGAAAGGCCAATGTTGTGGCGGATGCGTTGAGTAGGAAGGCGTATGTTTCTTGCTTGATGACTAGGGAATGGAAGATGCTAGAGGACATTCGTGATTGGGGTCCTAGTGAATCTAGCCATGGGGTGATCTTTGCTAACATTCGGGCTACCCCGGTGTTGTATCAGCGGATTAAGGAAACTCAAGAGAGTGATCCGGAATTGAGGAAATTGATTGATGGATTAGATGAGGGTAAGACCCCGGATTTTGCTAAGAATAGTGATGGTATTTTGACGTTTCGGGGAAGAGTTTGTGTACCGGTGATTGAGGATGTGAAACGACAAGTGTTAGATGAAGCTCATAAGTCTAAATACACAATTCACCCCGGGAGTACCAAAATGTATCGGGATTTGAAGAAGAATTTTTGGTGGAATGGAATGAAAAAGGAAATTGCCGAGTTTGTGTCAAAGTGTTTGACTTGTCAACGGATTAAAGCGGAACATCAGAGGCCAGCTGGATTGTTGCAACCTTTGGAAATTCCGGAATGGAAATGGGAAAATATTGCAATGGATTTTGTGACGGGGTTACCAAGGACTCGACGAGGTCATGATGCGGTTTGGGTTATTGTCGATAGATTGACTAAGTCGGCTCATTTCCTTCCTATTGCGATTTCGGATTCATTAGAGAAGCTTGCTTCATTATATATTCAGGAGATTGTGAGATTGCATGGGGTGCCGGTGAGCATCGTATCGGATAGAGATCCGCGGTTTACTTCTCGGTTTTGGCAATCACTTCAGAATGCTTTGGGGACGAAGTTGAACTTGAGTACATTTCACCCGAGCCGATGGACGGTCAGAGACGATTCAAACACTCGAGGATATGTTGAGAGCTTGCTCGATGGACTTTAAGGGGACTTGGGATTCGCATGTGCCATTGATCGAGTTCGCCTACAATAATAGTTATCAGTCGAGTATTGAGATGGCTCCGTATGAGGCACTTTATGGTAGGAAGTGTCGTTCTCCTATTTGTTGGGATGAAGTTGGTGAAGCGAAGTTGTGGGGCCCTGAGATGGTACATGAATCGGCGGAGAGTGTAAAGGTTATTCGGGAGAGATTGAAAACGGCCCAGAGTAGACAAAAGAGTTATGCCGATAATAGACGTAGGGATCTTGAGTTCGAGGTTGGCGATCACGTGTTTTTGAAGGTTTCACCTCGGATTGGGGTTAAGAGGTTTGGAAAGAAAGGAAAATTGGCCCCGAGGTTTGTTGGACCGTTTGAGATCTTGGAAAGGATTGGGAAGTTGGCGTATAGACTGGCATTGCCGCCTTCGATGTCAGGTATTCATGATGTGTTTCACGTGTCGATGTTGCGGAAGTATTTGACGGATGCTTCGCATGTGTTGGAATATGAGCCGGTGGATTTAACACCCGACCTTTCGTATGTTGAGCAACCGGTACAGATTTTGGATAGGAAGGAGCAAGTATTGAGGACAAAGACCATACCCCTCGTGAAAGTATTGTGGAGGAATCACAATGTCGAGGAGGCCACTTGGGAGACCGAGCAGGAAATGCGTGAGAAGTATCCCGCGTTGTTTGATGGAGTCGGTAAGTAAATTCGCGGACGAATTTATTCTAAGGGGGTGAGGATGTAACGCCCGCATCATTTGCATCATTTTATCATATATAATTTCGTGTATACTTTGCATATTTCATGTCATCATTTGCATCATTTTATCGAGAATGATTTCGTGTGTTTCATATGGTATATTGTTGTTTAAAATCTTGTAATATATCGTGTTTGAGTCGCGTTGCGAGCAAGTGTGATCGGACCTAGGAAAAGGAGGAGAAAACAAACTGTATTTGGCTTGCAAACCTTGGCACGGCCAGTGCGGCTTGGGTTGCACCGTGCAAGGCCTTCCAGTAGGTTAAATTAGAATTTTTAGGTTGGCACGACCGTGCGGCCATGTTGGCACGGCCGTGCGAGAGACTCGAAAGTCCGACTTGTATAGGGTTGGCACGACCGTGCATGCATTATGGCACGGCCGTGCGAGGTTGGCACCGTGCGGCTTATTTGGCACGGCGTGGCACATCAGTGAACACATGCGCGAAAACCCTCTTTTTATTTAAATTGAGTGGCCCTCGTGAGGCCACGTCACCAAGCCGAGGGAGAGCTCCATTTTCAGCCACTTAAGTGACCAAAAGAGTGTTTAACACTCTCATTTTCCATCTTCTTGCCATAGAACTTAGAGAGAGAAAGGAGAGAGTTTAGAGAGAGGAAGTGGAGACATTGTGAGTTTGAGAGTGAGTCTCGACGATCCGAGCACGCCATTGCGA
Organism: Platycodon grandiflorus; assembly: GCA_016624345.1. Classification (NCBI taxonomy): domain Eukaryota; kingdom Viridiplantae; phylum Streptophyta; class Magnoliopsida; order Asterales; family Campanulaceae; genus Platycodon; species Platycodon grandiflorus. Next base: position 1,381,357 of record JACONP010000362.1, read on the forward strand.
AGATCTCGACGAAAGGAAGCTTTCCTACCGATTAGATTTCCATTTTCTTCGCTTTTCGACGAGAGGTAAGCTACTACCCCTTTTCTTCTTGTTTTATGTCTCATATGACATATTGGACTTCTAATATGCGAAGTTACCATGCTAGATACGTGTATATGTGATTCTTGCCGTAAATGCCATTTTTGGACTTGTGAAATGTGTTGTTAATCGTTCTATGAGGTTGGAAAACTCGATATTGGGCGATAATGTGTTAGGATTAAAGTGCAAGATCATTTTCGTAACTCGTCGTCATTAGTAACCTAAAATGACTCTAGCGGAGTCGGTTAGGGTTTGATAATTAATGAGACCACGTGTGTGTTTTGTGAGCTCTTTGGATGCTCGAGAGACCCGTCGGGGAATTGGTTACACGATATACGTATAATGGTATTGTGTTGAATTTGATGTTGGAATTATATGGCTATGTGTACTCGAATTATTTGGTGTACATTAGCATGTTATTGTTGGTGTCGTTGTACTCCCTACTTTGGAGTATAATGCTTTCATTTAATGTTGAGTAAACATCTACTTGAGCATTGTTTAAGTCCATGGCATATTTGTTGGAGGTGTATTGGCTCGGTTATTGCGTGAGCCGGGGCTACGTAATAGCCGAAGGCCAATACACTGGCCTCGCCCTACCGTTGGCCGCGGTAGGGGTTATAGCGCTAAGTGTTGTACGGAATAAACGCGACCTTGGTAAGCTATACCGTGATTGTTTCTCGGGTCGTTGGGGACCGAGTCTTCACGTCGACGTGGATACGGTAAACGGTTCACCTTTGGTTTTTGGTTAATTGGTTCGATGATCGGGTACGACATCAACGGTTTCTTCATTTGGTATTATTGGTTGGTTGGTTGGAAGTTGGTTTGTCGGAGGTGTACCTCGACGGTATCCTTTTATATGTGTTACATATCGCACCTATGTGAGTTGCATGCTACGTGACTTATGTTATGAGTTACTTGATGTGATGATGATTGGAAATGATTATATAATACCAACCATGATATATATATATGATTCTTATTACTGTTTGCATCTCGCATGCCATCTTGTTGCATTAGTAGCTTATTGAGTTTTATAACTCACCCCGTCCATTGTTTATTGTTTTCCTTAGATCCCGAGCTGCGAAAACCCCGATGATCGGTCGCCGGTGTCATCGTCGATCCTTCTTTTGGTAGTGCTCCTTGAGCCGGTATTTTCTTTTGGTGAGGCCGAGGTACATTTGTTATCTAAACATGTAATGTTGGGTAGAAGTCCCGTACATGTTATTAATTCATATTCTTTTGTTGATGCCGACGTGGATGTCAGGCTTTTGTAAACGTTACTTGCTATTATCATTCCGCGTACTCTGATGATATTATATGTTTGGTCCCGAGCCTCGTAGCTCGTGGGTTGTTGGTTATTTGCTGGTTATGTGATGTGTTCATTTCCGGCCTTTGCGTGCCGTGACGTATTGTTTTGTTTTTAAAATAAACATACACTTGCATTACAGGGTTTTATGCACGAAAAGTGATTTTGAAATTGTGCATTTTGTGTCCCGTCTCGCGAACCGAACGAGATACCATATAGGATCTCGGGTCGGGTCGTGACAACTTCAATGCTTGCTGTAAATAAAAAAATATAAATTATTAATTCTGTTGATCTATCGTTACTCTTAGTTTATATAAGAGCTAGTCACCGGTGTACCTTCAAGACATGGTTTTGTAGTCCTTAGAGTTAGTGAATACTCATGCAATGACCTAGTTAGTCTCCTAGGGTTCTTAAGGTGAAATCTCTTATACAACTTTACTGGAGTCTTGAGTAAGTACATGTTAGTATATTTGTTTTAAGGGAGAGTCTTGAGTGACACCCCTAAGTAGGTGTATTTGGTGAGGCTTTGGTTGATATTTCTAGGATTTTTGAAATTGTTTAGCTAAATTGTCCTTAGACTTGAGAAATAGGATTAAATATCCCTATATTGCCCGACACTTGGGTAACACACCTATACGTAACGATGGCTCCATACGTGGATAAAGATAGTATAGTGCATTCTACAGAAAAAACAATTTAGTAGGCACTATACTATCCACGGAGGTGAATCAGCAACGACAGGGCAGCCCTCGGGGGGTCTTTCTCATGCCCGCGATATTAAAGTACAGGCGTACGCGTATGCGTGCGATAATAAGTACATGTACACACGCGTATGCATGCGATGCTAAATCTTTTTTTTTTTTTTTTTGCCGTTATCTCTATTTCTTGATGGTGTCACTTTTTGATATTCCGTATGCGTCAAGTTAACTGAATCAAGTTCTTGATGCAAGATGTTATAACATCTTATGTTTTTTTTTTTTTTTTGATTAAATAGTAATTTGATCCTTAAACTTCACTTTATTTCATGTTTCAGTGATTGTACTTTTATTTTCTATTGTGATCCTTGAACTCATTTTTAGGCTTATAGTTAGTCCTTCAACTAGATTTCGTCTATTTTTTCGTCCAGATTTTTTTAATTTGACGAATTTACCCTTTACTAGTTAGTTATAGTTACTTAATATGTATAGATATAAGGGTGGTTTTGTTAACTTGTGCTAAGAGCATATGTTAATGAACATTAATTAGGGTAGTTAGTACTTATTTTCACATTAATCACCCTAATTAATGCTTATTTTTACATATTTTCAGTATCAATTATCCTAATTAATGCCTACTTTCACAAATTATTACCACTAACTACCCTAATTAATACTGCTTAACATATGTCCTTAGGGTACAAATTAACAAAATCCTATAAAAAGGCATGTCATAGTCACATGATATTTACTTTTCCCTTTTCTTTTTCTTTTTTAGGAGTATTTTTTTGTTTTATCCCCCTTTACTCTCTTCCCAGATAACGACCATTTGTTCCCCTTCCCCTTTCTCACACATCACACTTACCAAACACAAATAGATTAAATACAAGTACAACTTTAGATTGAGTTTTGGTTGGTTACAGATTTTGGGTTGAATTTTAAATCGGGCAGCTAGGGAAATAGGTGATATCGGGACGGTGGCAACAACGATGGCATCTTCCTCTGTGTCAAGGCACCCACACTCAATATTTTGTAGGGTACTTTACTTGAGATGAAGCAGAATTAAATTACAATTTACTTTATTGAAGTCGAGGCTTGTGTTGGACACAATCTCCGCAAGACGAAATTTCCCCGTACAAGTGCTAACGGTTCTTGGCAACGACTTTTCAATCAGCGTAGGCAGCACTTCAATACGCAGATTCCGGCAAACTTGATCAGTGTTTCAGAATTTTCAAGACTCGAGAAGAAAATATATGCAACAATATGACAATTCTCACTAACGGATTAAATGTTCAGGATTTCGGTGTAAGGAACTGTCAATCCGGGGGGTCTATTTATATATACTGAAGAGTTGTGGTGTCTTTCCGCGAATAGGCACATTTTTTAATCTGGCAAATCTGAACCGTCGAATCACACAGAATTACACCTGATCGTGTGAGCGCGTGCAAGCTCGGGCTTGGGCTCGGATGGTGCAAACACCATCCTCGTAGCTGCTTGTGCTAGCCAAAGGCTAGCCTAAGAGACATCACCAGGTTGGACCTTGGAGGAGACCACTTGAATGCTTCCTTTTAGAGTGGGCCAATTAATAAAGTGCATTTAATCACCTTTTCTATTCAATGTGGGATATGACTTTTAATTTCCCATAACTCTTCAATTACCAATGTTAAGTTGCATACTTTAATCATTAATATCTCATTCACCCGAAATTGGTTTTGAGATAATAAATATACTAACTTAATCTACTCGAAACGTAGATTTCAATTTTGCAACTTATTTTCATTTTTAATAAACGGTACCAAACTAGAAACTTGGTCAAATATTGGTCAAACACCAATTACGAAACCAATTTTCAACAATCCCCCACATAAATGACAATTAATGCATGCTATGTATGTAGACTAATTTGAAGTTCTGGCGAACTGTTATTGCATCAGGATAGGTAGTTTTTTACTCTGAACCTTCCTTAGTAAAATACTATCGAATTTACTAGTCGCTTAGTACCGCGATGGTTTGAACTAATCATCTATATAATGTAAACCGAGACAATAATACTTACACAATAACAATTCTAACACTTTTTGTTTTCACGTTGTGTCCATTTCAGCCCTGGACCACATCTTAGTTTCATAGGTGTTCTAGTAGAAGCGGCCTTTTACTTCTCACTTATATAGGTGATCTCCTATAAAGAGTATCCTGTAATACTCCATCTTTTAGGTATATGAATCATTAAAGGTTCAACCTAACCTCACCAATGTTGCAGGTCTATTCACTTAGAGGTTCTGGGAATGAGTTGAAACAGGTTTCCAAGTGTTTCATCTGAACTTTCATAACTTTGTTGTCTCATTGAACCAAGGTTTTGGGATCTCCAATTCTTAAGGTTGAGTTACCGTTATGATTGTTCTTTTGTTGTGGATTTTAAACCCATTCCCCTTAATAATGTGTACATTTGATCTCGATTGATTCCTTTCGTAAAAGGATCAGCTAGGTTTTCTTTTGATTTTACATATTCAATAGAAATAACCCCATTTGAGATCAATTGTTTAATTGTATTATGTCTACGACGAATGTGTCTAGACTTACATTGTACATGCTGCTCTGTGCTCTACCTATTGCTGATTGACTATCACAGTGTATCAGTATAGTAAGCACATGTTTATTCCAACAAGGAATATCTTCCAGGAAATTTTTAAGCTACTCAGCTTCTTCACCAGCTTTATCTAAAGCAATGAATTCGGATTCCATGGTGGATCGAGCTATACACGTTTGCTTAGACGATTTCCATGACACCGCTCCTCCACTTATTGTAAACACATAACCACTTGTGGGTTTGGAGTCTTTCGTGTCTGATATCCAATTGGCATTGCAGTATCCTTCTAATACTGGTAGATATCTATTATAAAATATCTCATAATTCAATGTATACTTTAAATATCTAAGTACCCTTGTTAGGGATTTCCACTGATCCGTGCTGGGATTACTTGTGACATGCTTAGTTTGCTCACTGAATATGTAATATCAGGACGTGTACAATTGGTCAAGTACATCAGACTTCCAATTATCCTTGCATACTCTTGTTGGAAAACTGGTTCTCCCCTATTCTTGGCCAAGTGTAGACTTAAGTCTACTGGTGTCTTAGCCAGAGGGCTGTCAAAGACATTGAATTTCCGAGGAACATTCTCAACGTAATGGTATTGCGATAAGACTATTCCATTAGATGTTCTAGAGATCTTCATCGCTAATATAACATCAGCTAGTCCCATATCTTTCATGTCAAAATGAATCTTTTACATGTTTTTAGTATTCATGATTAAATCATGAGTACTTCCCATTATTAACATGTCGTCTACATAAAGACATACAATGACGTAAGCATTGGCTGTACTCTTAATGTAGACACATTTGTCACATTCATTAATCTTGAAACCATTAGACAATAATGTTCGGTCAAATTTTTCATGCCATTGCTTAGGTGCTTGTTTTAGTCCGTATAGTGACTTTACGAGTTTACACACCTTTTGCTCTTTTCCAGGGGCAACAAACCCCTCGGGTTGCTCCATATAAATCTCCTCGTCTAGCTCTCCATTTAAGAAGGCTGTCTTTACGTCCATTTGATGTATCTCAAGGTTATGAGAATACAAATTGATGTAATTCTCGTGACAGGAGAGTATGTATTGAAGAAGTCATAACCATCCTTCTGTTTAAATTCTTTAGCTACCAGCCGGGCTTTGAACTTGTCAATAGATCCATCTTCCTTATACTTTCTTTTAAGGATCCATTTGCATCCCAACGGTTTGCATCCTGGAGGGAGATCAATCAACTCCCAAGTATTATTGTGCATTATGGATTCTATTTCACTGTTTATAGCTTCTTTCCAGAACGGAGCATCTGGACTGGATAAAGCTTCTTGAACAGTTCTAGGTTCGTTTTCTATCATGTAAGATAAAAAATCAGGACCAAAAGATTTAGTAACTCTTGTCCTTTTACTGCGCCTCGGTTCCTCTTTTTCTTGAGATGAACCGTTTGCATTCTCATAAGTTCTTTTACTAGAACTTGCTTTTTCCTTTCACCGCAAGGAAATATATTTTCAAAGAATACTGCATTCCTTGATTCTATCATCATTCCTTCAATCATGTCACGAATTTCTGATTTGTGCACTATAAACTGATATGCACTACTATTGCTTGCATATCCAATGAAAATGCAGTCAATCATTTTAGGTCTGATTCTGACTTGTTTAGGCTTAGGTCTTTCAACCTCAGCCAGGCACCCCCACACTTTAAGGTATTTATAAGATGGCTGTCGACCGTTTCATAACTCATATGGAGTCTTATCTTTACCTTTGTGTGGTAACTTATTAAGAATATAGTTTGCTGAAAGAATGGCTTCCCCCCACAAGTTTTGGGGTAAGCTCGAACTTATCAACATCGCATTCATCATCTCTTTAAGAGTACGATTCTTGCGTTCAGCAACTCCATTTGATTGAGGTGAGTACGGGGCCGTCGTTTGATAAATTATGCCAGATTCCCAACATATGTCTTCAAACGGAGCAACATATTCTCCACCTCTATCACTTCGAATCTTTTTAATTTTTAAATTAAGTTAATTCTCAACTTCATTCTTATAAGTTTTAAAAGCTTCTAAAGCTTCATCTTTACTTTTCAAAAGATAAACATAACAATATCTTGTGCAATCATCAATAAATGTAATAAAATACTTTTTTCCACCTCGAGTTTGCACAAATTTTAGATCACAAATATCGGTGTGAATTAATTCAAGAGGTGTCGTGTTTCTTATTACTGAAGGAAATGGTGACTTAGTCATTTTCGCTTCAACGCAAATTTCACACTCGACAATGAATCGATTTTTGATATAGGTATTAAATTTTGATTCACCAACTTCTTAATTGTATTAAAATTTACGTGTCCTAATCTATCATGCCATAAATTAGAACTATCCAACAAGTAAACATAAGAAACATCTTTATTCTTCGCCTCAGGGCGGTAAACATTCATTACATTCATTTTGAAGAGTCCTTTATCAAGGTACCCTTTCCCAATAAACAGACCATTTTTGGTCAATACAAATTTATCAGACTCAAAAACTAGTCTAAATCCGACCTTACTCATTAGGGGGCCGAAAACCAGGTTCTTGCGGATGTCTGGGACATGCAGCACATCCACGAGCGTCAACTCTTTGCCTGAGGTCATCTTCAGCACAACCTTCCCAAGTCCTACGATGTTGGAAGTCAAGGAGTTTCCCATAAACAATTTTTTCCACTTATAGGAGTGTAGGACGAGAAAGCTTCCTTATCAGCACAAATGTGGCGGGTAGCTCGAGTATCTATCAACTATTCTCTTAGGTTATCTTCCAACTTTGCATTGTTGGCTTCAAACACCACTGCAGTGAGATCGAGCATATTATCGTTCTCTATCACATTGGCATGATTTTGTTTGCCTTTCTGTTTGTCCTTCTTCGGAAGTCGACAATCCTTGGCCATGTGATTAGGTTTACCACAGTTGTAGCAATCTCCCTTGAACTTCTTCGCAGTTCCTTGTTTGGCATTTTCAGAGTGCTTCCTCTTGTTACTGGTACTTGATTCAGCAATATGGACTTTAGCCTCCATTCCAGCCTTGTTAGACTTTCCTTCAGTTTTGCGGTTGCCTTCCTCGATCTGAAGTCGAACTATTAAATCTTCAAGCCCCATTTCTTTTTGTTTGTGCTTGAGGTAGTTCTTAAAGTCTTTCCACATCGGCAACAATTTCTCAATAATAGCAGCCACTTAGAAAGATTCATTTAGTATCATCCCTTCAGCAGCCAAACTGTGAAGTATGATATGAATCTCTTGCACTTGACATTCCACTGATTTGGAGTCAACTATCTTATAATCAAGAAATTTGCCAACGACAAATTTCTTTGACCCAACATCTTCTATTTTGTACTTCTTTTCCAAAGAGTTCCATAACTCTTTGAAAGTTTTGATTCCACAGTAAACACTGTAGTGTTCATCTTCCAATCCGTTCAGGATATAGTTCCTGCACAGAAAGTCGCTGTGATGCCAAGCATCGGCAACAATACGCTTTTGCGTATCCGTATCATTTTTTTGTAACTGTAGGGGGGTCCTCTTTCTTTAACCTTTGCAGACTGAGAGTTGTAAGGTAGAAGAGCATTTTGGATTGCCATTGTTTAAAATCAGTTCCTATAAACTTGGCCGATTTCTCACCGTGTGCAGGGTGAGTAGGAGCAGGAGCAGGAGCAGGAACAGGAACATGAGTAGCAAAAGTAGAAGTGGGAGTAGCCGTTGTTTCGATCGCCATTTCCAAGAAAACAGAAATTTCGTCTTGCGATTGTAGGGTACTTTACTTTGGTTTTCTCGGAAATTAAAATTACAATAGAAGAAAGGAGATGAAGCAGAATTAAATTACAATTTACATTATTGAAGTCAAGGCTTGTGTTGGACACAATCTCTGCAAGACGAAATTGCTACGTATAAGTGCTAACGGTTCTTGGCAATTATCCTTAAGATGCAACGACTTTTCGATCAGCGTAGGCAGTACTTCAATACGCAGATTTCAGTGAACTTGATCGGTGTTTCAGAACTTGTAAGACTCAAGAAGGAAATATATGCAACAATATGACAATTCTCACTAACGGATTAAATGCTCAGGATTTCGGTGTAAGGAACTGTCAATCTGGGGGGTCTATTTATATATACTGAAGAGTTGTGTTGCCTTTCCGTAAATAGGCACATTTTTTAATCTGACGAATCTGGACCATTGGATCACACCCAATCGTGTGAACGTGATCCAGTGGACCGGTTCACACTCTAACTGCTGCGCAACCGCCCTTAACTGCACCTATTCGATCAGTCACGATAACCGCCGAACTGTTTGGACCCTAACCACATTGAACTGCCCATAACTACCCGTGGATGTTCGGTTCGTCACTGGGTTGCACCTATTCGAAAGTGCACCGTACCTGGGTCATCCCTGAGCTGACTGAGCTGGATAAAGTGCGCCTCTAAAGCACCCATTGCGACTTGTGCGTGCGCGCTCGGGCTATGGCTCGGTTCGCACCATCCTCGTAGCTGCTTGTGCTAGCTAAAGGTAGCCCAAGAGACATCACGAGGTTGGACCTTGGAGGAGACCACTTGAATGCTTCCTCTTTGAGTGGGCCAATTAATAAGGTGCATTCAATCACTTTTTTTATTCAATGTGGGATATGACTTTTCATATTTCCATAACTCTTCAATTACCAATGTTAAGTTGCATACTTTAATCATTAATATCTCATTCACCCGAAATTGATTTTGAGATAATAAATATACTAACTTAATCTACTCGAAACGTAGATTTCAATTTTGCAACTTATTTTCATTTTTAATAAATGGTACCAAACTAGAAACTTGGTCAAATATTGGTCAAACACCAATTATGAAACCAATTTCCAACATATTTATCTCTTCCGGCCCATACTGATATGAATTGAAGTCTTAAATCATGAGCATCACGGGATATATATTGCAGTGAATCAAAGGATATTCAATCCTAGTGAATCAAATGATTATCATTGGAGGTTTCAATTTAGTGGAATATGAAACTGAATTCTTGAATAGATTTCAAAGACACCATTTCCTACATTGTGGTATATATCAAGTATAGCCTTTTGACCCGACAAATCAACTTATATGGCCTTTGACTAAAAATTAACACAAACTTCCTATAATACCCCCAAAGCCCTTAAACCTAACTCAGTCTTATTCTCTCTCAAATCTCGGCTTCCTCTCACAAACTACATCCGTCTTCTTCCCATCGTCGACCACATCGTCGCCGTCTTCCTCCGTCTCCGACCACATCGTCTCCCTCCACTGTCATGGATCTGGTAAGTCTTCCTCCCATCTACTACCATGAAGCCCTATCTTTCTCTTCCTCCGTCTTTCTCCCATCGTCTCCCTTTGAATCGGTAAAACGATCCCGTGAATCGTTTAAACGACTCTGTAAATCATTTAAACGACTCCATGAAATGTTTAAACGACTCTGTAAATCTTTTAAACGACTCCGTGAAACGTTCAAACGACTCCGTAAAATTTTTAAACGACTCCGTGAATTGTTTAAACGATTGTGTGAATTGTTTAAACGACTCCATGAATTGTTTAAACGACCCCGTGAATGGTTTAAACGACTCCGTGAATTGTTTAAACGACCCCGTGAATTGTTTAAACAACTCCGTGAATTATTTAAACGACCCCGTGAATTGTTTAAACGACCCCGTAAATTGTTTAAACTACTCCGTGAATTGTTTAAACTATGTCATGAATTGTTTAAACTACTCTGTGAATGGTTTAAACGACTCCGTGAATAGTTTAAACTACGCATTGAGTCGTTCAAAAAATAAGGATATTTTCGGGTTTATAAGTAATAAGAGGCTATATAAGTTGTTTTAGAATAAGTCAGACCATATAAGATGTTAGGGGGTTTGACTAGACTATTTATGAAGAAACCTCAGTCATTGCAACATTTTTAAAGGAAATTCATTCCATTTCACCCTGGGGGGGGGGGAGATAAAAAAACAGGTCTTGTCGAATCCTTAAATGTTTATGGTTCTTAAATGTTTATATGCATGTGATGCATTGAAGTGGAGATGGGGGTATGATTGTTATATTTTGAGAATATGATTGGGCGTTATAACAAAAATGACTTAGGGGACCTATTTGTTGTTAAAATTTGAGTTTAATGACTAAAATAGAAAGTGAAAAAGTTTGGCTGCTGAAACAGGAAATAAAGCGAAGTCTATGGACCAAATTGCTATGTAATCCTTTTTTTCATCAATATAATATACTCCATTGTTGTAAAAAAATTTAATTTGTAGTACATTTTTTAATTTATTTAATTCAAATTTTAGCTAACAATATCACACATGAACAATTTTCAATAATGAGGCTGAAATAATTTATTGTTATTCATTTAAAAGAATGAAAAGAATGAAAAAAATATTGGAAAACTCTCGACCAACTTTCAACTCGGTCTGAAATCCTTAGAGCCCTACGTACGATGAAAGTGGTCTTCATTACCTTTTGCAAAGAAAAACTGACATATGCTTGTCGATAAACATGTGATAGGTTAAAATTCGACATTATATATTAAGTGATAAGATATTTACCTAATTAAATTATATACTTGTCGTTTAAATTAGAATGAAAAAAAATTAATTAATAAAGGTCTATCATTACTCTTTTGCAAATGAGTATTAGGTGTAGTAAGTTTTTACTTTGATAAACAGAAATCTACCAAAAGGTGAAGACTTTTATACAGAGAATTGGTGAAGAAACATATCAGAAGAGTCAACCCTGAATTTCAAAGAAGTTAATTATGTAGGTTGAAATAAGTGATCATCAAATCATCACAAGGTTAATTTGAATATTAGCTGAATTTATTTTTTCAAATTATCTACTCAAGTTCAATTTTTTTTTTTGGGTCATAATTACAAATCTAAACAAAATACTTTACCGATCAAACTAAAAAGAAAAATTACGAGTCGTAATTACTAATTTAAACAAGCTACCCTTCCGATCAAACTAAAAAATACTACCAAAATCTCGAAATAATTATTTAGAGGGTATGAAATTCATTAACTTGAAAAGATGGAGTTCATTTTGACTATTAGCTAGCCTTAGGGGATCTAGAACCGAATAAACTTTTGTCTCGAAAAAAGCTCATTTTGAGTTTTAGTTCATTTGTTCTAAAAGATTGGTAATATTAATTAACTATTAATTAACAATAAAAAGATTGAACTGGCATACCAAAAGTTAAAATTGACATCATATAGGAAAATATACTGAGTGGAATAAATAACCAAAGATTCTTAAAGGGTTTTCATGATCACAAATCTCAAAAATAATCGTTATTCCAAAAAAGTTCCAAAATTAATATTTTATTAACAGAAAAAAATTAAAAGTTAATTTTTGTACTAGTTTGTGAGGTAAGAGTATACGTTTGGATGCAAATGTAGTTTTTTCTCTCTTCTATTACGATAATAACAAGAAGAAATATAATAGAGCAACATAATTCGTTAATTTACAGATTTGGTTTACAACTAACTTTCAGGTGTTCTACAGTACAACCCCCTAATTCATTGGTTATTATACTGTACAACACTAACTGTAAGCCAAATTTATAAACAAATTATGTTGATATAACATTACTTTAATAATAGTAATAACAATAATAATAATGATAACGTACGAGGCACGCACACACATATGTGTCATGATTATTGTTGTTATTACTATTGTTGTTGTTCTTCTTCTAATAATAAAAATTATTTCCTTATATATACTTCTATAAAAATGATGACAATTATTATTACTTGATTATTATTATTATTATTATTATTATTATTATTATTATTATTATTATTATTATTATTATTATTATTATTATTATTATCATCATCATCATCATTGAGGGAAATTAAAATTTCTAGCTATTACTTTGTCATCATTATGAATATTAGTTTTATTATTATTATTATTGTTATCATAGTTGTTATTATTATTCCTGGGAGGGAGGGGGTTTCAAGCACAGATGGTGTATTCACAACTGAATTACAAAGCATAACAAACAGCTAAGCTTTAATACCAATTGAGAGGTTCAATCGAGGTTTGTGATAACTTTTATCCTATATGTATCACTTAGCTGCTACTCAGCTTTGATACCATATTAAGAAATCAATTCATCACCTCTTATAAGCAGTTTGTTATTAACAATTGAAAGAAGACCGTTTCCTGATTAATAGAGTTCCATCTTTTAAGAACATTTAAAGCCTTCTTGACATAGACATATTTGTTTAAGAGATATCTGATAATAACACACTTTAATGTGATCACCGAAATTGATCAACTCTTAATTAAAGAATAACTGTTGGCGACGAAATAATAAAACAGCTAAGGTTTGCCAAAACAGTAATTAAATTGATAAAACAGAGTTGTACACAGCAGAATTAAGTTTAATAAGTGATCTCCAGACAAGTTATGATCTTAGCTTGTGTGTGTGATGTGTTGTGATGATTGATTGCAGCAAGTAGAAGGTTTGATGTTTGTTTGAACAACGAAATATAGAAACAATTAAGATGAAGGATAAACAAACATTCAGTGTAACAGTAAGCGATAAGTAAAGAGTAAGTGTTAGAGAAATTGACACAATGATTTTAAAGTGGTTCGGATCTAATTATCCTACATCCATCCCTCACAGGCCTCTGGCTCTCATGAGGCAATAATCTACTATAATTCTTCAAATTACACAGATTATTGAGGTCAAAGGAAATATCTCAATTCTTTTTCAACTAGTTGACCCTCCAACTAGGTTCTCTACACAGTTTACAAGGTACACAAAAAGGGGGGGGGGTAATTTACAAGGTACACTATGTGACTACTGCTTGTTGCGTAACTGTTTAATGAAATAGTTAAGCTGTTGTGTTGCTTGATCTGACAGTTTGCTTGATTTGTGATTTGGATCTTGGTGGGATGGGAAATGCTTTTAATTGAGATAACCAAAATATCTCAAGTTACTTTATATTGAACGATGATAGCTGTTGTGCAGAATTCTTGCAGATTTCTCTCTCTCTTGTTTCTGTATCCTGCTTTCGTTTGTTGATCACTCTATATGTGTGAGCTATCTTTCTAAAACCATCCACGCATCTCTCTCTTTTGATATGTGTGAGAACTTTCTTTTATATAGACGTTGTTTGAAAAATTTACGTTATAATCTAGTCATTGGGCAACGTCTAGATGATCATTTGTCCAGCAGTGAGTGCAGTCTATATGAAACACTCAACTTGTGGACAGCTTGCAAAAATATTCCTTTAGGGTTTGAAACATTCTTTTAGAGTTTGTCTCAGTAGTAAATCATCCAGTGAATGTCAATCCATGCTACGTTCCTGAGACAAAATTAGCTCTTCCATCTTGACTGTTTTTTTCAAAGTGTTAGTTGTTAGCCGTTTGTTCTTCGTGGTTGATTGTTTCTTCATCCTTAGCTTTTTCAGCTTCTTCTTAAATGTTTGCTGCTTCTTTGACAATAACTCTTGTACTTTAAGCCTATTAAAACCATTTTAGAGAAATTATCCTAATGTAGTTTGTCAACATCAAAAGTTACTAAAACTAAGATCCTAACAATTCCTTTTATAATCATTATTATTATCATCATAATCATTAAATTAATGTTATTATTATTATTATTATTAAAAACTGTTTTTTTAAAGAAGTGCCTCTATTATTATCACTATTATTATTTCTATTATAGTAATAATATATTATACGATATAATTATTAGTGTTTGCTATTTTTTTATTTTTTTTTATTGTTGTTATCGTTGTTGAAGAGAAGAAAAGTTTCTACGCATTTGTGTTAGTACTTTTGGACGAATACTAAAAAAATTATCTTTCCTTTTTGGATAGAATATAATTTTTGAATTTCTACATTAAATTCCTTAATTAGACTTTTTGATAGTTTTCGTAACTTTCCAATGTGGTGTTGTAGTCAAATAGAAGTAAAAAGGGATTTTCTCTTACCCCTTCAACTATTTGACTATTCAAATGCACTAAATAATCGAAAATAGCAAGTAAAGAAGAAAATTTTGTAGAAGAAAGAAATTTGACTCAAATCTTACTCCCTCCGGCTTGTTTATAATAGCCTAATTTTCTTTTTTAGAGGTTTCAAAATTTTTGCACTTAAAAATTCAATGTACATTTATTATCAAGTTTCTCATTAATTATACCTTAACTCAATTGAGTATTTACAAGATAAACAGTGTACAATAATTAATTAAATAAATAAATGGTGTAAATGAAAATTTCAATATTAAACATTTGTTGTTGAGGTATATATCAACAATTCAATTTTTTTTTGAGTTTTTGTCTGTCCAATAAAAATGAGACACGTGTCTCCAAACAATTAATTGTCACCCACTAATCAATCTTGTACTTTATCCGTTCCATAAAAATAGACTCATTTGGCAAATTAATTTTTTAAAATTATTGCTTTACGTATTTTTATGTATTTTAAATTACACTAAAATTATATCATCTGTTAGAAATGAGAATATTTTTTAAGACAAATCAAAAAAGAAAATAAAATTATTTTTTTGGGATGGAAAAAGTTTAAGTTTTATTTTCTTAAAATTCAATAATTAATATCATATATATTGAACCAAAAAAATGAAAAATAAACAATGCACATGCAGGGCGTGTGCAATGCTTATTTTCAGAATAATGAAACTCATCATTGGTAATTATAGCATTTTTCAAAGAAATAGTACAAGTGACGTCTATTGTTATTATTTAACCACTTTGGCATCAATAACATCTATTTCTAAAACTAATTAGCAAATTAACTTGTAAGGTTTGAAAACTTTAACTTTTCGCGACTCTTGCTAATAAGTGTTATAAGGTGACTTTTTAAATATTTAAAATTAGAAAGTTTTATTTTGACAATAACAATAATAACATTGAAAAAGTTTTCAAGACCATTAGGAAGACTAAAAAAAAAAATCCAAGTTTGGTTCTTTACAAGTGCTCTAAGCACTTGTTAGCATTTGCTACTACTACCTTCGTCTTGATTGAAAAGATACACTTTGATTTGTTTGGTCCATTTGACTTTTTTTGAATGGATGATTAACATATTTTTATGTAGTTCGAGAAAATTAAATTAAGTTTTTAAGGGGTGGCTCAGTGGTAAAGTTGGAGCTTTATAAGGTGTGATGTCTCTGATTCAATCTCTTTCCACGCCTCCTTAGGACACAAAAAATATATATATTTTATTATAATATTTGAAAACTACGCTAAAGTACTATTACTCGCGTGTTTTACAATTTTTGAGAATATATTATCTTTTGATCTAAAATTAGTTTAATTGATCTGAAAAGAAAAAGTGTACATTTGTAATTAGAACAAAGGTGTACCTAACATTGGTTGCAAGGATGTATGTATTTTGAAATTTAAAGAATGAGTAATACTAGAGCCACAAAATTAAAGATATAAAATTTTGAATAACAAATTGTAGTTGATAATTAATGATTACCAACAAGCTTTAGCTCAATTCATACTGTTCACTTCTTTTAACGAAAATGTCGGGTGTTCAAGTCTCACCAGAGACACCCTGATACTTAAAAGGTCGGGTGTTCAACCCTTACCAGAGGCAACGTTGTTGTTCAAGCATCACCAAAGACCTATTTAGTACTGCTCACTTCTCTTAACGGAGAGGTCGAATGCTCAAGCATTACACCAGAGCCACCCAGTCGGGTGTTCAAATATTTTGTTCTAGCGATACTAAAAGCATCATATAGTCTTAATTGTAGCCTTTCAAGACATTAAATAATAATAATAATATGGGTTGAGGTAAGATCTATGTCCCCTCCGACCTTTAAAAAAAATTGATAACTAAAGATTGCTTTTATATTTTGTAGGTTCCAACAATAAATAATGTGACTCATAGTTTCAGACCAACCAATAATTTTCCACTGAATTTTGTAACCATAGCTTTGTACTTTATATTAATATAACGTGACTCTAGTTTTACCAAATATTCATCTTAATATCGTAATTCAGCTACACTCAACTCGTTATATGTTCTTTTTTAGTTACTCAACATTTGATTCCATAAAGTACTCTGGGTCTAGTGGCTGTCCGATCATGTCATGCCCCGACCTGAAATCCTATACGGACTCCCAAGTCAGTGCGTGGTATGGATCATGTAACAATGATTAGCAGAGAAAGTTCTGCTAAAAATCAGAGCTAATCTATATAATCAAGACAAATCTTATAAATTACTATCTCGAGTCATTGATCTCAAAAACATCTTATAAGCACTTGATCAGAGTTACACAGCTGGGTCTAATGGGATGACAACTTGTGCCAACTATTAATCGTACATACGTAGCTGCGCTACGTAACTCTAACAATCTTATCAATATAATTACAACTACTACACAGCTCTGTAGAGCTATCGTCCTGAACAGCACCTCAACAGATCCCCGCTAGTAATCTCACAGCGTCTGCTTTATCCGCTTACCAAACCTCAAGAAAACAAACAAACACAGAGTGAGTCGAAGACTCAGCAAGTTACTAAATGCAATTACATGGCATGTTTTCATGCAACATATTAAAAATAGTATATCACAACAGCAGATAATTCCATATGCAGGATAGGCTCAACTGCCGCCAACCGTCCCATACCAGTTGGAGACCGCAACTACCTCATACAAAAGAAAGCACATTATTATAACATACAATACCAGAGGCTCAGCAGCCGCCAACCGTCCCATACCAGTTGGAGACCGCGACCAACCGGCACGCATAGCTAACATATGACAGGTAACTTACAGTCCATATAACAGTGTCGAGATATGCCTTCGACTTCCTTTTTATTTTCCACCTTACTCTTTATGTCTGTACATGTGCTACTAATACAGTGCAAGTTCCGATTTACAACCTTTACTGGTTTCATGGGCGGCTTCACCTCTATGGGCAACCCTTTTCTCATGACTGGTACCATGGGTGGCTCCACCTCAACGGACATCCCTTTCTCATGCCTCTGATTGTTGTTGGTACTGACGATAATTAGGTTCGTAGTATGCGAGTGCCGCCCTATTGGTTATAACAATGGTGACTACCCTCTACTATGGCCAGTGGCAGGATCATATCTGAGCCCACGGTTCTCACCGCGTATCATGATTTTCATCATGTATAACTGTGTCCACGGTTGTCACCGCGCATCCTGATTTTCATCATGTATAACTAACTATGTCCACGGTTGTCACCGTGCATCATGATTTTCATCATGTATTTTATGTATCAACACATTCCCCAATAATTACTGACTGGTTCTCTTTATCTCATACAAGTCAATGTTTACTTGCTATATCTTATCTTGCTTTAATTTCATGAACAAATAGATGTTTACTTGTAATAATTACATACTGCATATAATAATTAATTACATATCATTATTGTCAAGTTGATGTTTACTCGTCATTAATTACCCTTTCGTAGTGCTCATAACTACTGAGCACATTACTAGTCACAACATATTATATTACATGTCATAGCGCTAACATTTATCTGTAAGCAACTATCATTACTTTACTACTTTACTGAGCTATCTTTGTTCTTGGTTTACCATGGATCCCATTACTATCACATGTTAACATGTCATATGTTTATGACACTAACCATACTTTTCTTTTATCTGTGATGTGATACTTTGTATTCCGTACTCATTTTACATCCATTTTACTATATATGTCATAGCATTTATGACATTATAACTTTACTTATGTGTCTCCTTAATATTTTAGGATACTTCATATAACACCCAATAATCATATTTGACCCTAATAGAGTTATTAACCAATATCACTTGCTAATAACTAGTACATATTTGATCATGGCATGAGACTATCTTTAGTTTATTATGCATACATTTGCAAGGAACCTTTATAACTCTATTGAGTCACCAATTCAATACAGTGGATCCCGTTAATTTCCTATCCATGTCAACTCTATTGTACATATCATAGTATTTATGACATCGTAACTTTTCTTATACGGTTCCCTGATATTTTAGGGTTTATAGCAATTCTTACTTCATTCTATTTGACTCCAATTGGGTCATTATTACTAACTTTCGGGTTACCATAACAACCCTTAGTATCGCCCTATATTTTCATAAATAGTACATGAACTACGTGTCTTCTATAACATGAGAACTATTTTTAGTCTATCATGTAATATTTAAAGACGATGGTTTAGTAACTTACCTCTAGCGCTTTTCCTTACTTAAACTTTACCCGGAAATAATCTACTCGTCGAACACGTCGCTTCCACGAAAATCAGTTTATCCAAATTGTGAATATCTGAGCACCAAATGAGCTTCACACCCGCGAGAAGTAAAAGAAGTGTGTGAAAGTATATGAAAACATTAAGCTTTCACCCTTTTTATAGGTCTTTATTACTTAGCCTCCAAGATACCTCCCAAGATGAGTCAGCACTCAAAGGCTCAAGTTGCGACACGTGACGACGCAAGAGAAAGCCTTAAATGATGACGCATCATTCTTGTTGATGAGTCAATACCTAAGCATGAGGTGTCATCACAAGGAAGAAATTCAAAATGATACTTATCTATCCAAGCACGAGGTGTTAAGCTTATCCAATTTCATCCTTATCCACTTGTTTGATCTGATCCTTTTATTATTTCTTATCCTTTCGTGATACATATCCAACTTTTAATTTTATCCAAATTATCTGTCTTCTAGCGCCCAAGACATATCCAAATAAATTTTAAAAAGTCCCAAAGCACTCTGTAATGATTCTAATACCCAATATAAGATAAATAAAATTGGGGTCTTACACATCAAACTTTCCTTTCAACTTAACTGGTATACATGGATCACATAACACTCTGGATGCAGTTCTCTATTTCACCTAGCTTGATTTTATCCAATTACTAACATAATCTCTTACCTTCTTGTCTTGATTGATAATTGATCCTGAATTCAAAAAATAAAAATAAAAAACTATGGTATTTCTTAACCATCCAACCTAATTTTATCCTCGTTATTACTCCTCTTATCTCTAAAGTTGCATTCCATGAATTCTATTTTACTCCTACTTGTTTTAAAGCCTTTGACTTCTAAAGTTTCTCTTCAATTTTCTAGCTTATCATTTATCCCGTTCTTCGTCTCATCAATCAAAACAATGTCATCAGCAAACGATATGCACCAAGGTATATCTTCGGTTAATCTATCAATTACCAAGACAAAAAGA
Organism: Platycodon grandiflorus; assembly: GCA_016624345.1. Lineage (NCBI taxonomy): Eukaryota > Viridiplantae > Streptophyta > Magnoliopsida > Asterales > Campanulaceae > Platycodon > Platycodon grandiflorus. Next base: position 1,401,247 of record JACONP010000362.1, read on the forward strand.
TAATAACTTAAGGTCGATCCTACATGTAATCCTAAGGTAATTAGGAACTCACAAGTCTCTTGATGTAGTCTAAACTAACATCGTAGCTCTATCGTACATGTCCTTAATCGCTTCATATATTTCACTTTAACCGCTTTCTTCTCTAATACCCATTGAATTAACTCTTTAGGAACTATATCATATGGTTTTTTTAGGTGATCATTAAAAATCATGTGTAAATCCTTCTTTCACTTTCCATATTCTTCCATCAATCCTCTTAATAAGTAGATAGCTCCGTTGTTGACCGTCCTAGCATAAAATCAAACCGGTTCTTCGATATTGTTGTTTTTCGACTCAATCAATTTTCAATTACTTGATCCTAGAGTTTTGTTGTGTGGCTCAATAAGCTGATACCCCTGTATTTTGTGTTAATCTAAATATCACACATATATTTGTATAATGAAACTAAAACACTCTTCCTCCGCTTATCAAAAATTTTCGTTGACATTATGATTCTATTAAATGACTTTGCCATTCAAGACACTCCTAAGTCTCCTAGGCACTTTCATACCTTAATAGAGACTTCATCAGCTATTGAAGTCATTCTGGTCTTCATATTTTACAAACCAACATTCACTTCGTTCATACTAATTCTACGAAGAAAGGTAAAACCTTTTCTTCTACCTTATGGATTATGTTCCTCTACAGCTATGTTCTCTACTTGTTTATTATTTAATATTTTTTCAAAATATTTTCTCAATATATCTTTAATTTTCTCATTCTTCTAATTCATTGAATTGAATTGGTCATATATTTAATTTCTTTTACAAAATTAAAATTACTAGAAAAAAAAAAGAGATTGTGAGTTATATTGTAAAGAAAGGAAATTGGTAGTATAAATAATTTTTTTAAAGGATGAGATTATTTTGATGAATGATGGGATAAATCACAGAAAAATGAGAAAAAGATGAATTTTTTACGTATTTTTTTCCCCTTTTGTTTGGACGAGGGAGTAGAATCACCAATGCAAATGTGAATTTGAAAAAATTGGGTGCCACCTAGGATTTACACATTTTTCAAAGAAAAAAAACTCTTCAATGCAATTGTGGAGAAGGGATGTGAATATGATGTGTCAACTAAATTGTTTCCTATTGGTTATTAGATAATTAATTTTTTGACTCCCAATGTACATTGTGAAGGAGGATGTGAATAATTCACATCCTTCTTCACAATGTGTATTGGGGGTCAAAAAATTAATTATCTAATAACCAATAGGAAACAATTTAGTTGACACATCATATTTTATAATTGCATTAAAGAATTTTTTTTCTTTAAAAAATACGTAAATCCTAGGTGGCACCCAATTTTTTCACATTCACATTTGCATTGGTGATGCTCTAGTGGCCTGCAAACAGACGGTCCACTTAACGAGTTGGTTCTTAAAATGAGACACGTGTCTTAAGAGGGGGGAAGTGGGGACTGGGGCTAGGGCGGGAGGGGAGGGAGATAGAGGAGAGGAGTGGAGAGGAGAGGTTGGACTTTTTAGGGTAAACAATTTTCTTAGTTTAGAAGTCGAAGTTTTGTCCATTGGGGAATTAGGAAGTGGTAATGAATGAGTCATGATAAAGACGAGAAAGAGAGAGAGAAAGAGAGAGAGAGAGAGAGAGAGAGAGAGAGAGAGAGAGAGAGAGAGAGAGAGAGAGATTTGACCCATTATACGCCAAGCTACCTTTCGGCCAGGTAGCTTCTGTCAAATCGTATCGATTGGATATAATTTAGGAGGTGGTAAACGCAGTTTCCTATACAATAAATACAGCCTCTTTCCAAAGAAATTAATAATTTATCTTCATTTTTTATATATAGAAAATTTTTAATTTAAAACTTTTACTTTTATTTACTTTGAATATGTATATTTTAAACATATTTTGTGTTAAATTTAATTTTTTTACTATTATTATTATGTTATAATTTACATTTTTGCAAAAAAAATCGGAGGGACATGCACCTATGCCTTGCGCATTTCCTCTTGAACATGCACCGACTCATGTGCATGTTCAAGTGGACATGCGCTTGGCTCCCTTGTTCTTCATTTTTCAATTGTTATACTTTTACACCCTCATTAGTAAAATTTTAAAAAATTGCGCTATACCCCCCCTTAAATTTGTTAATTTCGTTAAATTGTTTAAATTAATAGAAATTTGCACTATACCGAAATAAAAAATTTAACGAAATTAACAAATTTAGGGTGGTAAAGTGCAATTTTTCAAAAATTTTCAAATTCAAGGGCTTAAAATGCAACAATTGAAAAATGAAGAACAAGGGTACATGCGCACGGACTAGGCGCATGTCCATCCGATTTTTATTTTTTAATTTTTTTTTGTAAAAATGTATATTATAACACAATAAGAAAATTAATTTAAACAATTTAAATGGTAAAGTGGTAATTGGCATAAAGCAAATTAAAGCAAAGTGGTAATTGGCTCTCTCTCTCTCTCTCTCTCTCTCTCTCTCTCTCTCTCTCCTTTCACAGTGAACTAAAAACACATCTTTGGGTAAAGTGGTAATTGTCATAATGTAACAACATCCATATGAGCACATACAATAAGTAGCTTAAGGGGAGCTTGGAGGGATTCTTCCTTCCAATGGAGATTCTTCAAGTAGCATCCAGGGTTCTTAATTGGCATAAAGCAAATTAGGGAGCCTATTTTGCTACCGTAGCTTAACCATAAAACACATAACAAAACGACGTCGTTTCAGCTTAAAAACAATGAAAGCAATGTCGTTTTGAAAAGAGAGAAATAAAAATAAAATAAAAATAAAATAAAAATTAAAGCCGCAGACACACGCGCTATCAGTCACTTTCCATGTGGCAAATTCCTAGTGGTAAGTAGTTTTTTTCCCCCTTCTACTATTTTTGGCCATTTTTCTGCAAAAAAAAAAATGATATTACATTTTTTTTTTGGAAATAAAATACACATTTTTCTCTATAAATAGACAATTGGTTAGTTTCATTTGGACATCGGATCAATTTTTTACAAATTTTTCGAGTTTCTCTCCATTTTCCTATCTTCTCCCTCTACAAATCTAATTTTTTTAAATTTATATTAAGTTATTTAATACCCAAATTATTACTAATATTATTATTTACTTGTTAAATACTTCAATTATTAATAGGGAGAGTTTATTTCCACTACAATATTTGCTTATTCACTACATTTATTAAAAGTCAATTAAGTTAATCAATGTCTTGACACAATCGCCCTTCAAACCCACCTTATTTAAAAAATTATTTACTTTATTAATTTTTTTACTTTTATTTATTTTTGCAAATAATATTACATTCAATCATGACACACAAATAAAAAATTTATAAACAAAAAATATAAAAATATAAATGAAATATCTAAAAATAATAATGCATAGGTCTAATTGACTTCACATACAAATAAGAAAAATATAAATAAATGACAAAATAGACTAAATAAATGAGTAGTACAAGTTATATAATTTTAAATTACGGAGTACAAATTATGACTTTCAAAAAAATAATTTAAATGAAAAATTAATTAATGAGTACATATTTGTGATTACGCAAAAAAAAATTTACAATAAGCTAGCAGTTGTAGTACAACATCTTTAATTTTTTTAGATATTAAATTCAATTTACTTCAAAAAATATTTGAAAATTTTAAATAAAAAAAATGGATAGATTTAATTTTTTAGTGTTGAAAAATAGGCATAATTTGTTTGAGAAGATAAGAAAAACAAAAAATTAATTATAAGTTATAAAGGAGAGTCAAAAATATTAATATCGATTTTAGGCAAGTACTTTATCATCAAATAAGGTAATTATTTAAAGGTCAATTGTGTCATAATTATGATTAATTTATTTAATTATTGATGAATATAGTGGATAAGTAAAATTTGTAGTGGAAATAGACTATCCCTTATTAATATTGCTATAGTATAATTAATTAATTAAAATTATAAAAAATGTAGTTAAAATTAAAAATTTGACATTACTAATATTGCTATTATTTAATAATTTAATATATATAAGATATAAAGATATTAAAATAATGAAGATAAAGATGATGAAGTATGTAAAGTTATTAGAGTTTGTGCCACCATTGAAAAGAATTTTTTGTTTGCGTAGCTTATGGGTAGTTTAAGGGCATTTTGTAATAAAATTGGATTGAAATGGTGGGTAAGCTCCCCACCATTGTCCATGCTCTATTATCAATTCCACCCATGATGGTTCTCCTCCTTGCCACATCTGAAAGTTGATTTCGACGTCTCACCAGTCATCATTACTGGTTCTATTTCCCTCTTCAGTAACAACGACCCACCTCCATTGAAAAAAATTAAAGATCCTGTTTCCCTACATGTCAAGCCTTGAAAGTCGAAACCTTCAAAATCCTTGTTTTCATGGTAGCAAGGGAGACCATGTTAGTTAGGGTTCTTTTGTTTCTGGTTTTGAATTTATTTGTCAAACCGGTTTGTTGCTAATAAGACCTATTCTTCTAGAAGGATAGGATTTGTTTATTTTAAATGTTAGTTGCTATGCTGTAGGCTTGTAAAGCATAGAGTTTATTATTTATTTCTCTTGTAAAGGCTATAAATAGCCATCAGTTAATTGAATTGATATACATTCCTTCATTTAGTTTTCTCAAGCAATTTGAGCCTCTGATTTCTAACATTTGGTATCAGAGCGAAATTGGGGGCTGATAGGAGTGTGAGAGTGAGGATAAACACGAGTGCTCGTGAGATTCAAACGCCGAGTGAGTGTAGCATGGCAACCTCAGATAAATTCATACATCCGTCTATTCCAAGGTTTGATGGCCATTACGACCATTGGTCGATGTTAATGGAGAATTTCTTGAGGAGTAAAGAGATGTGGAATCTAGTTAATAAAAGGATTCTAGCACCGACAATCAGAACAACATCAGCTAGTGAGGTGTAGAGGAAGTGCGTCCAAGAAGCTAGGCTCAAGGATTTGAAGGTCAAGAATTATTTGTTCCAAGCAATTGACAGAGAAATCTTAGAGACCATGCTTGATAAAAATATGTCAAAGAAAATCTGGTACTCGATGAAGCAGAAGTACCAGGGCTCCACCAAGGTGAAGAGAGCATAATTACAAGCATTAAGGAAGGAGTTCGAAATGCTGGTCATGAACGAAGGAGAGAAGATTGATAGCTTCCTAGCACAAACTCTAACAGTGGTGAACAAGATGAAAGTAAATGGTAAAGTTATAGAGCAAAGCACAGTGGTGGGTAAGATTTTGAGATCATTAACACCCAAATTCAACTATGTTGTTTGTTCAATTGAAGAATCAAATGATTTAGATACCATGACCATTGATGAGCTTCATGGAAGTTGTGAGCGCCCCGATCCGCAGATCGCTACCCTCGGGCCTTTTTCTCTCTTGGACTTCCCTCTGTGATTGTGTGTTCGATAAACGTGAAAATACACATTTATTTTAGAAAAACAGAGTTACCACTCTCATTTATGAAGTAAACGGGAGAAAAACTGAGATTGTAGGTTCGGGGGCCAAGTTACGATTTGGGAAGGTTTTACCCACCTATCTCGCCCTTTCAGTCTCTACATATTTGCATGCTCGTATTTAAGTATCGCAGGTTTGTTATTTTATGTGAATGGAAATGTATTACGGAGTATTCATATCTCCGTTTACAATGTACAAATATAATACATGTATTTACATAACAAATATATTGAAATAAATATGCACATACTTTAAATATATTTATTTACATGTGAAATGGATTAACGAACGGAAGGGGTTACCTTCTATCGTTTTACAAAATTTGGCCCAAGTTTTAGGCTGTTGTGTTATATTGGATCAAGCTAGCTCGTAGCTTGACCGTTGTGCTTCCATTGCTACCGATACGAGGAAAGGAAGACTTACGTTTTGTGTTTGTGTGTATTATGTGTGTGCTTAAAAGAGGGAGAGTTTGAGAACTCTTTTCTTTTCTTTTTCTTTCTTCCTTGAGTGAGAAAGAGTGAGAGCTGAGGATGTGTGTGTTGTTTTTTCTCTTGGATGAGGGAGTATTGGTTATGTTTTTAGGGAGTATTAGTTGTGTGTTGAGGGAGAGAGCTGATCATCTCTTTATATAAGTGAGGGAGTGAGAGATATTTGATGATACTCTCCGGCCCAAGTTTGCACGAAGCTTCCTTCAGCCTTCAAAGTCTTCAGCAGCTAGGCGACTTGACTTCTGAGGCTTTACATGGTTTGGTGCGCGGCGTACCAGGCATGGTGTCCGCGCACCAAACCCTGTTTTTGTTGTTTCAGTGCACCAAAACTGTTTTTTGGCTTTTTCCAAGCTTTGTGTCTTGCACTTTGGCCCTTCTAAGCTTTGTATCTTCAGTCTGGATCCTTGACATTGATCTAACTGAAGCTGTTTGCATTTGCGGATGTTGTTAGTCCTATTTGATAGGTTGTTTCCTGAAATGATCATAGAAACAAGTGTTAGTCCATTTATAAATAAATAATTGTTTATATGACAATTCGTATAATGTAGGTGTACGAATTTTGGGTGTCTACAGAAGTCTACTTTTCAAAGAATAGAAAATGCAGGGGTATTAGGAGGAGGAACAAGCTCTAGGAATTTATAATGATGATAAGAAATGGAGAGGAAGGGGCAAGAGCTCATTTCGAGGAAGTCGAGGTAGAGAAAGAGGTAGACAATCTCATAACAGGGCCACTGTAGAATGTTTTAAATACCATAAGTTGGGACATTATCAATATGAGTGTCCCGACTGGGAGAAGAAGTCTAATTATGCTGAACTTGAAGAAGAAGAAGAGGTTCTGTTGATATCCTATGTCGAAGTACAACATCAAACCTAAAGGGAAGAAGTCTGGTTCCTTGACTCGGGTGTTCAAATCATATGACAGGAAACAGAGAATGGTTCTCGGAGCTGGAGGAGGGATTTAAATAAACGGTGAAGCTTGGAAACGACATTAGAATGTCAGTGGTGGCCAAAGGAAGTGTATGACTTTAAGTGAATAGCACGACTCAGGTAATTTCAGATGTCTATTACATATCTGAGTTAAAGATCAATTTGTTAAGTATAGGACAACTCCAGGAGAATGATTTAGCTATCTTGATTCAGCATGGGACTTGTAAAGTTGATCATCCTAGAAGAGGGTTAATCATGCACATTGATATAAGTGGAAATAGAATGTTTTATCTGCTAGCATCTATGGCACCAAAAAACTCCATGTGTTTTCAAGTTGAAGCTGTATCAGAAAATACTTCATATTTATGGCACTGTTGTTTTGGTCACTTGAATCATAAGGGGTTGAGAACACTTGCATACAAAAATATGGTAGATGGTTTTCCTCTCCTCAAAGCCCTAAAGAAGTTATGTGCAACTTGTTTGATTGGCAAACAGCATAGAGAATCTATGTGGACCCATCAAACTAGTTTCAAATGGTGATAAGAGGTATATCATAAGCTTTATCGAAAATCTTTCACGTAAAACTTGGGTTTATTTTTTACATGAAAAGTTGGAAGCTTTTGTTACTTTTAAGAATTTCAAAGCAGGTGTTGGAAAGGAGATTGGTGTAGACATAACTTGTTTAAGAACAGATAAGGGAGGAGAATTTACCTCAAATAAATTTGGAGAGTTTTGTTAAACTCAAGGTATAAACAAGAAGTTGACATCAGCATATACTCCCCAGCAAAATGGGGTTACCGAAAGAAAGAATAGAACGATCATGAACACGGTGCGTCCAATGTTAGCTGAGAAGAAGGTTCCAAAAACATTCTGGCCAAACGCTGTGAGTGGTATGTGCATATTCAAAATAGGAGTCTTACTGTGGTAGTGGAAGGAAAGACTCCGGAGGAAGCGTGGAGTGGTGTGAAGCTAATAGTGGAATACTTTTGTATCTTCGGGTGTGTAGCACATGTTCATATACGAGACAAGAAGAGAAGTAAGTTGGATGACAAGAGTAAGACGTGTGTGTTCTTGGGTGTTAACGATGAATAAAAAGCCTATAAATTGTATGATCCAGTTACTAAGAAGATTATTATAAGTAAGGATATAATATTTGAAGAGGAAAAGAGCTGGGACTGGGAACTGTCACACCCCCATTTAAGCTCTTACATGGAACCCCAAATGGAGACGTGAAACACATACATTATAATTAACAAGCACCTATACAAGCAAGCTAAACCAGCTCGACACAAACACAAGATAACTAAACGGCCACAACTTGCCGTTATTACAATAGTACGGAGCTACACGAGCTCACAAAACACAACTATAAACAACAACCTCAACCAGCTAACGAGCTCGGAGTCAACTGAGATAAACAAAGTCACACAAGCAACATGTCATATATACAATGCCACGACACCACGTGTCAGCACAAAAGGAAGTAATGAGTAACAATATACACATCATGTTGCTACTGCCCAAAATAGAGTTTACATAACTCTATCATCCATTGTCCTCACCGAGTACATATGCACAACAAGCAAAAGTAACTACCCCAAAAGTTTACCATGTGCACCCGCGTACAGTACCGGCCTCACCGATCAGAACCTCCCAGGTTCCTGCGATCTAAGGAAAAAAAAAAAGGATGGGGTGAGTCAAAAGACACAGTAAGTTACTACCATGCAACTACATGACATGCTGACATGCTGATGAGATGTATAACAATAAATCATATTGCATAACAAACAATAATAGCATGCTTCTATATCACCGTAACATATATTCAACTGTATAAGAACAACTGGATAAACACCTTTAAAAGAATACGGTGTTGAGGTACACCTCGTAGTATGTCAATTTAATTATCTCATTAACCTACTTAAACAAGTAGAGCCATTATTTACATAATCCAACCTAATTAAAATTATACATGCATAAAACATATAATATTTTATCACAAGTAATTAGTTTACTAGCATGGATCATACTAAAATTAAAATGAGACAATCTTATATTACGAGCTAAAAATAGTAACTTACTAATATCGCAAAACCACCGATTAAAATGCAAAATCTTCCGAAGATATTGATCTACTAGCTAATCACATCGTTCCTACGGTTTTCGTTCGTCGAAATCTCGAAGAAACGAGAACCAAATTGACCGCGTACCGAGAAATGAGTCGTAGGCTTGAAACGGAAGAAAGAGTGGAGACGGACTGATTATGTGGGTTTGTGAATGTTTAGGAGGGTGAAAACCCACTTCCATAGTGATGTATAGAGCTAATTGCAAAATAAACCCTGTACTAGTTTTGAGATTTCAATTTAAATCATGTGTTTCTTTTTTTTTGCGAATTAAACCTTCACCTATTTTTTTTTAATCTGAACCTTCCGTCAAGTGGCTGTTAAGCCAACTAACGGAAGGCTGAGTTGGCGTATGACGTGGATCCTACGTGGTTTAGGCGGGGAAATAAGCTCTAAACAATCCTCTCCCGCCAAAAGTATTTCAAAATAAACCCTGTACAATTTTTAAATTTCATAAAAAACATTGTATGTTGACAAATTTTCAAATCAAACTATTTTAAAAAGAACCTTGTACAATTAAACTTTTTTAAAATAAACCCTGGCTGAGATTATTGGTATTTATATACCTTTCATCCACAAAAAAAAAAATTAAACTTCTCACAATCCATTCGATTCTAATTTTGTTGTCATTTGAATAATCATGAATAGAGCAGTTCGTTGCCATTGTGGAAGGATGACTGTGATGCGGACATCCTGGACCGATCAAAATCCAGGAAGGAGGTTCTTAGGTTGCGAAAGATATAGGGTAAGTTATATTATATTTAAAGTTTTTATTTGTGATTATTAATTTTCTAGAAAACTAATTAAGTTTTTGTTTGTTCAATTCTTGCGCAATCAGAACATGGTTGTGAATTTTTTCTCTGGTATGATCCTCCTTAGAGAACTGTGGAAGCAGTTGAAAGTAACAGTAACAATTGCCTTTGGATCAGTTTGGTGATATCATGCATGTTCAACCTACCCTTTATCTTAATCATACTTGGTCAGGACTAAGCTATTGTAGTTTTAAATATTAATGAAATGAGGTTAATTTTGTGGTGTTGTTAACATCTCCATGCTTGAATGAGATTCTTCTTATTTTGATGTGTGTAACAAACCCCTTATGTATGTTATTTTGTCTAGTGGAAATGAATGAAATGTTTCTTATGTTGATTATGTAATCATGTTTAACTTATCAACAAACACAAAGAGTATGTCTCTCTTTGATATATGCAATCCTCATATAATTATCATCAACAAACACAAACAGAGTGTTAATTACACACAAACAAACACAATGTAATAGGCCATTAATATGTCAAATTTACAGGGCTGTATTCCATAATGTAATGTACAATGAGTTTGGGCTCAAAAGGAATAACATAGACCACTAAGCCTATCAAATTTACAGGGCTGCCATAACATCTCTAACAACAGCATACACAAATATACATTTCCATGCTTGACAGACCAAAAACGCAAACTTAGACCAAAAAGGCAAACAACATCATCATCACTTGAAAATAATAGACCAAAAATCCATGTTTTCCATGCTTGATAGACCAAAAAGCCCTGTTTTCCATGCTTGAGTGACCAAAAAAACATACCCTGTCATCAACAAACACAAACACTTTAAAATGGAGGCAATAGTTAATCAAACAATGTAACAGTCTGATTTGTAAAAAAACATACCATGTCATTCATTATGCCACTTACAGCCTTGTATTCCATGATTCATCTAGACCAAAAAAGTATACCCTGTCATTCATGGAAAACACAATTTCAATTTAGTCCATAAAATAGGAATCAGTCCTTAATATATACTAAACACTAAAAGCAAGCATTAATTAAGAACAAGTTACTAACCTAAACAGAGTTTAGTCATCAAGGTCAATTTGTTCTCCAGGCTTGAATTCAGAAGTGGTTGACATCCTTACATTTAACAATCTGTAAGACCTCCTAGGTGTTTGTGTTGGAGTAAGTTCTGGTTGTGTTGGAGGTGGTGGTGGTGTTGAAATTTGATTCCATTCTTGGTCTTCTTGTACATGTTGCTCATTCATTTGTCAACCACAAATAATCACAAACAAAAACTTTAAATATAATAATCACAAATAATCACAAACAAAAACTTTAAATACAATATAACTTACCCAATATCTTTCGCAACCTAAGAATCTCCTTCCTGGATTTTGATCAGTCCAGGATGTCTGCATCACAGTCATCCTTCCACAATAGCAACGAACTGCTCTATTCATGATTATTCCAATGAAAACAAAATTAGAATTGAATGGATTGTGAGAAGATTAATTTTTTTGTGTGGATGAAAGGTACACATCATGTTACTACTACCCAAAATAGAGTTTACATAACTCTATCATCCATCGTCCTCATCGAGTACATATGCACAACAAGCAAAAGTAACTACCCCAAAAGTTCACCACGTGCACCCGCGTACTGTATCGGCCTCACCAATTAGAACCTCCCAGGTTCTTTAGATCTAAGGAAAAATAAAAGAAAAGGATGAGGTGAGTCAAAGACTCAGTAAGTTACTACCATGCAACTACATGACATGCTAGCATACTGAGCTGTATAACAATAAATCATATTGCATAACAAACAATAATAGCATGCTTCTATATCACCGTAACACATATTCAACTGTATAAGAACAACTGGACAAACACCTTTAATAGGATACGGTGTCGAGGTACACCTTCGACAATATCCAACCTTATCACTTCTTCTATATCAGGTGCTCGAGCAATAACTGAATAACTGTCTCATTTGTAGTGCGCGCGCAAATGACAATCGTTTCCCCCAGTCCCGTACGACCTGAGTTTATGACGTCGGGCAAACACTTCGGCTAGCAAGAAATGTGCCTCCCCTATTGGGGCCAACAGCGGAGAGTAGGCCGAGCATATGGACCAACCACAATTAATACTAGCCCCTGCTCTCGTGAGTCACCGGTGGTCCATAGACCCCCTGAACTGGTTTACCAGCTGGTTATGACTTATTGAACATTGACACTTGTAACAATATTGTTTTACAACTAACTGGTTCACAAGTATCAATTACTGATTTACACGTAATTGCCACTAAATTGAGTAAACCCATAACTGGCTCGCAATTACATATTAAACACGTTATCACATTTAGCGTATTTCGATAGAGGTACTTCTATCCAAAATAACATTTAATAATCGTAGGAATTAATCCCACTTTCCCAACATAATCAAACTGTATCAACAATAGACTCTGTGGAGTCAAATCACGACGATTCTAAACATCAGTACTTTAGCTCGTGTTCGTAGTACGTCAATTTAATTATCCCATTAAGCTACTTAAACAAGTAGAGCCATTATTTACATAATCCAAGCTAATTAAAATTATACATGCATGAAACATATAATATTTCATCACAAGTAACTAGTTTACTAGCATGGATCATATTAAAATTAAAATAGGACAATTTTATATTACAAGCTAAAAATAGTAACTTACTAATATCGCAAAACCACCGATTAAAACGCGAAATCTTCCGAAGATATTGATTTACTAGCTAATCACGTCGATCCTACAGTGACCGTTCATCGAAAGCTCGAAGAAACGAGAACTAAATTGATCGCGTACCGAGAAATGAGTTGTGGGCTTGAAATGGAAGAAAGAGTGGAGAGGGACTGATTATGTGGGTTTGTGAATGTTTAGGAGGGTGAAAACCCACTTTCATAGTGATATATATTACTCCAAAAGTCCTCCAAGGTCAAACAAGGTGGCTGTCATGTTTTAGTGGCCAAACAAACTCGGGTTCAAAATGTGATGTTAATAACATTTTAATATTAATTAACTTTATTTATTTTTAATTAATTAGTATTATTACTAGCTAAATTTAATTGGGTCTAATTATATTTATCAATACTAATCATAATTAATTAATAAATTTAAAAATATCAAAGTAAAGCATATAAACACATTAAATGTCATGAAATACAAATGACGTGCAAATAATATGAGTACGAAAATCTCAGGTGTTACAGGCAGAGTTGAAGAAGAATGTAGGTTGGATATGCTAGAGTGGGAAGATGAAGATGCCGACGAAGAGAGTGATGAAGAGCACAATGAAGAGGAACATTACGAAGTAGAAATTGAGAATGACCACATGAATGCACCAGGCAGTAGTTCTAGTAACTTAAATACAACAGGCAGTAGTTCTAGTAACTCAAATGATTCACCTCCAAATAAAGTGAACACTCAAGAAGATCTTGTCGAAGGGAAGGCTGAAAGAATTAGAAGAGAACCAGCATGGATGGTGGATTATGATACAGGTGAAGGGCTTTCGGAAGAAGAAGGCTTGAATACAATGGTGATGGTAATAGAGGATGATCCATTCTTATTTGAAGAAGCAGTCAAGAGCAAGAACTCGAGAGAGGCTATGACAGCATAGATTGAAGCTATAGAAAAGAATGAGACATGAGAGCTGATGGACTTGCCTAAGGGTGTTAAGCCTATTTGAGTTAAGTGGGTTTTCAGAACCAAACTTAACGAAAATGGGGATGTAGAAAAAAGGTTATGCGCAGCGCTATGGAGTGGATTACACTGAAGTATTTGCACCAGTGGCGAGACTTGACACCATTTGAGTAATATTTGCAGTGGCAGCATAGTGTGGATGGGAAATTTTCCAGCTTGATGTGAAGAGTGTTTTTCTTCACGGTGAGCTCAAGGAAGAGGTCTTTGTTCAGCAGCCTGAAGGATTAATTAATTAAGAAGGGAGAAGAATGTAGAGTTTACAAGTTGAAGAAAGCGTTATACGGCCTCAAGCAAGCACCGAGGGCTTGGTATAGCAGGATTGAGGCTTACTTTGTGCGTGAAGGCTTTGAGAGATGTTCCAGTTAGCACACTTTGTTCACCAAGTCGAAAGGAGGTAAAATTTTAATAGTAAGCCTTTACATAGATGATTTAATTTTTACTGGAAGTGATGTGAGCATATGTGATAAATTTAAAGGCTCAATGATGATGGAGTTTGATATGTCTGATTTAGGGAGAATGAGGCATTTTCTTAGGGTAGAAGTGTTATAGAATTCAAGAGGTGTTTTTATTTGTCAGAGAAGATATGCTCGTGAGGTGTTAGTGAGGTTCGGAATGGTAAATAGCAATACTGTAAAAAAACCCAATTGTTCCTGGTACAAAGTTGTCCAAAGATGAAGGATGGACCAAGGTTGATCAGACTTTGTTCAAGAAAGTAGTCGAGAGTTTCATGTATTTAACTGTGACTCGTCCTGACTTAATGTATGGTGTAAAAGTCTAATTAGCAGATTTATCTCTAGTCCAACTTGTAAACTTTAATTGAAATTCATGCTACTTTAATTTCATGAATTCATAATCTATAATGCCTTAGAATTTTGGAACACATAATAATTACTAAACATATAATTTTAGGAACATGAATTTAAGTACTAACCTTGATCCAAGTTTTGCTTGAAGTTGAAGACTTTGATATAGGAATTTTCTTCCTCCTTGCCTTTAGTTTAATCTCTTCTTGATGGTAAGAAGAAAACCCTAACCCTAGGCCTTTTCTCTTTTCTCTCTCTTGAGAACTTTTCTTAGAGACGTGAAAAGAAAACCTAAAAGTCTCTTTAGGGTTTGCAACTTTGAGTCTTTTTATAGGCAGAGAAAGAGGAAATTCTTTTCCTTATATAATTTCCAAAAGCTTTAATAATATTTTATTGGAGAAATTGCTGGCCGGTCCACTTTCTCAAACTTTTTTCTCTCCAGTACACCCCTTTTTTTTTAACCGCTAAAAGGCATTTTGAAAATTTTCTTCCTAAAATACCCTCAACAACATCGTTGCTTCAGATTTGAGATTCAAATTGATGTATAAATGATTTCATGTTGTTAATATAGTCTTTCCTCATGTTTGGGTATCAATTTTCATGCATAAAACACGAATTTGATCAAATTTAAATTTTTTGAGTTCATCTCGTTTTTCTTTGTTCTTGAGCTGTTTTGGCCACTTAAATCTCTGTTTTAAGCTTCGAATTTGTTTAAAATCAATCTCATATTATTATTCTAATTTAGTACTATATTTGTGCACAATTTTTCTACCAAAAAATACTATTTTTGAGCTTCAAATCAAGCTTGACAGTGTGCTGTCCAAAAACAGAGGAAAATGTTCTTGGACTGATTTAATTCGCCAATCGCAGTATGCTGGGCAACGCAACGGGGTTCGATGATCGCGATGCACCAATTGTTGCATCGCGATTGCAAAAGTGGTGCATCGCAATGCAAAAGTTGTGCATCGCGATTGCAAAAGTGGTGCATCGCGATTCCAAAAGTGGTGCATCGCGATTTGTAAAAGTGGTGCATCGCGATTGCAAAAGTGGTGCATCGCGATGCCAAAGTGGTGCATTGCGATGCTTTGGTTCCCTAAAGCGCGCTGCGATGATCGCGATGCACCAATTGTTGCATCGCGATGCCCCAATTTG
Source organism: Platycodon grandiflorus (assembly GCA_016624345.1). Classification (NCBI taxonomy): domain Eukaryota; kingdom Viridiplantae; phylum Streptophyta; class Magnoliopsida; order Asterales; family Campanulaceae; genus Platycodon; species Platycodon grandiflorus. The sequence goes on from JACONP010000362.1 coordinate 1,416,722, forward strand.
TTGCATCGCGATGCAAAAAGTGGTGCATCGCGATGCCAAAGTGGTGCATCGCGTTGCCAAAGTAGTGCATCGCGATGCCTTGGGTTACTGAAGCGCGCTGTTTTTCTTTCATTAATGGCATAATCGTCTTTTCGCCCGAAAAATGCCTTTTTCCGATTTTTTAAAATGATGAGTGGACTGGAGCGATTACAAATGTTTGAAAAGGGACCGGCCTGTAATTCACCCTATTTTATTCCCACTAAACCATCAAAATGGGCCCTTAATATTAAAGTCCAATTAGATATTAAGTCATGTGGGACACTTTTATTTGAAATAATCCAACATTCTCCCACTTGACCCATATGACGACTCGAGAATTTAATAACAATTTTAAGTGCGCAATATTATAATATCCTCCATAATGTCAATTTGGGCTTTTCTTTAATTAAGTTAAAACTGATTGGATCATGGCGGTCACACATCATTCAATCGACATGATCCCTTCCATGTATCACAAGATCAATTTTATTTAAACTTTAACCATAATGAGGAGAACTATAAGCCTCAACCATACAGTCTTCCTAAGAAGACTAAACCATAATACATTAAAACAATATAATGTAAATAAGCAGAAAACATATCCATAAATGATATCAAAGTGTCATAAGATAAGGAGCAAATAACTGTTATGCATACGTATACACATACAAACTATCATGTTAACAAGGACTTATCCATGATACCCATCCTTTCGACATGTCCATGAAATGTCTTAGGTGGTAACCCCTTTGTTAATGGATCCACTACTATAAGATCGGTGCTAATATGCTCATCAGACACTCTATGTTTCTACATTTCTTCTTTGACCGAAAAGTACTTCAATTCTATTTGCTTAACACCTTTAGAGTACTTGTCATTCTTTGAGAAGAAGATTGCTGCGGAATTATCGAAATAAATTCTCAGCGGCTTGGCTATACTGTTAACAATTCCAAGTCTTGAAATAAAGTTCCGCAACCACAATCCATGAACAGTGGCCTCAAAACATGCCACAAATTCAGCCTCCATAGTAGAAGCAGCAATGACAGACTGCTTTCCACTTCTCCATGATATCGCTCCTCCAGCTAGAAGAAACAAATAACCGAATGTTGACTTTCTCGAGTCAACACATCTAGCATAATCTGAATCTGAATATCCTATAACCTCGAAGTAGTTAGACCTCCTATATATGAGCATGTGTTCCTTGGTGCCTTGTAAATACTGAAGGACTTTCTTTGCAGCTTTCCAGTGGTCTATACCAGGATTACTTTGATATCGGCCTAGCATTCCAACAGCAAAGCTGATATCAGGTCGAGTACAAGTTTGTGCATACATTAAGCTCCCAACCACTGATGCATAGGGAATCAAATTCATTTCCTTTCGTTCCAAATCATTCTTTAGACATTGCATTTGACTGAACTTGACCCCTTTCTGTATTGGAACAATTCTTGCTGAACACTTTTCCATTTTGAATCTCTCTAAGACCTTATTGAGGTAAGCTTTCTGAGACAGTCCCAACATTCCATGTAACCTATCACAGAATATTTCTATTCCTATCACATAGGATGCCTCACCTAAATCTTTCATTTCAAAGTTCTTAGAGAGAAATTCTTTTACATTATGTAACATCTCAACATCATTAGCAACAAGTAAAATATCATCAACATACAAGACCAATATTACGAACTTGCTCCCACTTACCTTTATATAGATACACCAATCAACGGTGTTTTCTGTGAAACCATAAGAAGTAATGGTATCATTAAACTTAATATACCATTGGCGGGAGGCTTGTTTTAGTCCATATATTGACTTCTTCAATTTACACACTAAACTTTCCTTATCTGTGGTCACGAACCCTTCAGGTTGATCCATATAAACCTCCTCTTCCAATTCACCATTTAGAAAAGTAATTTTAACATCCATTTGGTAAAGCTCCAAAGCATAATGAGTCACCAAAGCCATAACAATTCTTAAGGAGTCATTCTTAGATACCGGGGAGAAGGTCTCTTTATAGTCAATGCCATCCTTTTGTGTATAACCCTTTGCAACGAGTCTGGCCTTATACCTTTCAATGTTTCCATTCGAGTCACGTTTAGTCTTAAAGACCCATTTACAACCGACTCTTTTGGAACCTTTAGGCAACTCTACCAAATCCCAAACTCGATTGTCATACATTGATTTTATTTCTTCTTTCATAGCATCTAACCACTTTTCTGAAGTGTTACCATTCACCGCTTGACTAAATGAGGTTGAAGACTTTGATGCAAGAATTTTCTTCCTCCTTACCTTTACTTTAATCTCTTCTTGATGGTGAGAAGAAAACTCTAACCCTAGGCTTTTTCTCTCTCTTGAGAACTTTTCTTAAAGACGTGAAGAGAAAACCTAAAAGTCTCTTTAGGGTTCGCAACTTTGAGTCTTTTTATAGGCAGAGAAAGAGGGAATCATTTTCCTTATATAATTCCCAAAAACTTTAATAACATTTTATTCCCACTAAACCATCAAAGTGGGCCCTTAATACTAAAACACAATTAGATATTAAGTCATGTGGGACACTTTTATTTGAAATAATCCAACGCAGCTATTTCACATTGGTTGGCAGCCAAGAGGATTTTGAGATATTTGAAGGGAACAACTGAGCTAGGAATTTTCTACAAGAAAGGAGAAGACAATTCAAAACTCTTGGCCTTTACGGATAGTGGATATGCTGGTGATCATAATGATCGGAGGAGTACTTCTGGGTTCGTGTTCTTAATAGGGTCTGGAGCTGTGTCATGGTCCTCTAAAAAACAACCAATGGTAACTCTCTCTACCACTGAAGCCGAGTATATAGCAGTAGCTCTCTCTGGTTGTCAGTACATATGGCTTAGGAGAATCCTGGAGAAGATTGGAGTGGAGGAGAAAAGAAGTACTGTAATTCAATGTGATAATAGCTTTGCTATTCAATTGTCCAAAAATCCTATTTTTCATGGGAAGAGTAAGCATATTCATGTAAGGTTTCATTTCCTGAGAGATTTGGTGAATGATGATGTTGTGGAATTGAGGTATTGCAATTCTTAAGATCAAGTTGCAGACTTAATGACAAAGACTCTAAAGCTGGAGCAGTTTGAGAAACTTCGGGACATGCTTGGGATGATTAATGCATCAAAAGTAAGCTAAATACAAATGTTTTAGCTTAAGGGAGGGAATGTTAGTTAGGGTTCTTTTATTTCTGGTGTTGAATTTATTTGTCAAACCAGTTTGTTGCTAATAAGACCTATTCTTCTTGAAGGATAGGATTTGTTTCTTTTAAATGTTAGTTGCTATGTTGTAGGCTTGTAAAGCATAGAGTTTGTTATTTCTTTCTCTTGTAAAGGCTATAAATAGCCATAAGTTAATTGAATTGATATACATTTTCTCAAGCAATTTGAGCCTCTGATTTCTAACAGACCATAGTTCAGTGTCATCTCAGGATTGATATACGTTTAGCCCTCAAACATCGTCAAAGAATCATGAGACCTTCAAGTCCATTCATGTCCATTAGAGATTTGACCTCTCTATATTCTTTTCAGCATTCAGCAATTACTGCTGCCCTCTCTATAGTGTTTGGGGAAAGATCAGATATCCAGATTATTCCTTCACCCCTTGAAAAGAAAAATATTTAGAGAAGAACGAAATCAAGTATTGTTTGAAAATATTCATATTGGTTTATCTGTTTGAAAAGTTTGATCTTTCTAATTCTTCGATCTAATCTTGGTGAATGAATGGAAAGGATGTTGCGAAGGACAAAGTGGGGTGTTTTTGTCTGCTTTTGGTGGGTTCCACGAGTGCCGAATCTAGCTATGAGCCATATAAGACAAGTAAAAGAGCAAATTACACAACTCGTTCTTGTATTATAAGATTTTTTTTTTGGATTGGTCCTTGGCGAGATTTGGTGTCCCAAAGGGAGCTTTGGATGATTTGTTGGGCCATTCTGGAAGATAGAGCCGCTGGTGACGCTTTTTATCGGTGACCTTGGGCAAGATTTAATGATTGTTGAACCATGCAGAATGGCGGAGCTGTTGGTGACGCTTTGATTGACGACCTTGGGAAAGATTTGATGTGCCGCTTCTGGCTGGATGTGGTGTCCTATGGGGCATGTTTTTGTCGGATGGTGGGGCCGCTAGTAGAGCTTCTACCAAGATGACTTTTTGTGCAGGAAAAGTGATGAACTGAGGGATCCAAGGCAGAGGGATGATGGCAGAGCCAGCGCTGGCATGAGCTTGTCAAAGTGGAGACACTGATTGCTTTCCTTTCTGGAGAGCAACTCGAACGAATAATTTGTATTTTGTTGAAGAATGTTTGTATTTATTTAAAACAAATTGTATTTCTTTAAACTTGAGCAACTGCAACACTTTTGGTGTATGAATTGTTGGTTGGAACAGAATGTGTGTTTATGGGTGGAAACAGCCTTGTGTAGGAATCATGTATTTTGTACAAAATGTCAGTGGTTTTTCTGAAGGTGCTAAACTAGATTGAAGAGACAAGTCCTGGGAATGACAGTGCAACACATTGTTGTAATTTTGGAATGCAGGAAATTAGGCACCGTGCAGCACCTTTCTTGGAAAGATGAACTCGGCTATTTGTATGTAGGGTCATGAGTGATGTGAAGGAGTTAGCCTCTAATTTGTGCCTCTCTCTTTGTGAGATGGCAGGAGAATTGTCTCCAAAAGTGATGTGAAACCTTTTTGTAATAGATTCATGAGATGGTAATTATAGATGGTAAAAGGGTTACGGTTCACAGGGCTTGTCCATTTAAACCAGAAAATATAGGGTTAAGGCTTAATTTTTTTTTGCCCCTTTAAAATCATGGTTTTTTTGGTCCGGACCGTTTAACTCGCGGCCCGTTAAGTTTCAGGGTTGGCCTGCCGGCCCGTATAATATTAATTAGATCATATAAAGTTAAGACATACATAAAATAAAAACCATGAGAATTAAACCACAACATTCTAATCCAAAGTCAAACACACTTATCATTTGCACTACATGTCTTTTTTTTGTTCTTGTGAATAAATACTGAAATATAAATGAAACTCTTGGAGGGGACTAACAAGTAGAGCTATTTCAATATTTATTTTATGGTAAAACATGTTTAAATTTAAATAAAGTGATATAAAAAATATCTAATTTATATTTCTTTAGAAAAACATAATAACCTATTCAAATTATGAGTTGTAAATAACAATCACTCTCTACTTTTCTGGATATTTACAATAATAAAATTAACATCCATCATATTTTTTATTTTTTTAGTTGTGGCCCGATAGTGGACAATTATTGTTATTTACAACTTATAATTTAGATAGGTTATTATGTTTTTTATAAGAAATATAAATTAGATATTTTTTATATCACCATATTTAAATTTCAACATGCTTTACCTCAAAATAAATATTGAAATAACTCTACTTAGTAGTCCCCTCTAAGAGTTTGGTTTATATTTTAGTATTTATTTACATGAATACAAAGAAGATATGTAGTGCAAATAATAAGTGTGTTTGACTTTAGATTAGAAAATTGTGGGTTTAATTCTCATGGTGGTTGTTTTATGTATGTCCTAAATTTTTAGGAGAAATTGCTGGCCGGTCCACTTTTCCAAACTATTTTTCTCTCCAGTACACCCTTTTTTTTTTTTAACCGCTAAAAGGCATTTTGAAAATTTTCTTCCTAAAATACCCTAAACAACATCGTTGCTTCAAATTTGAGATTCAAATTGATGTATAAATGATTTCATGTTGTTAATATAGTCTTTCCTCATGTTTGGGTATCAATTTTCATACAGAAAACACAAATTTGATCAAATTTAAATTTTTTGAGTTCATCCCGTTTTTCTTTGTTCTTAAGCTGTTTTGGCCACTTAAATCTCTGTTTTAAGCTTCGAATTTGTTTAAAATCAATCTCATATTATTATCCTAACTTAGTACTATATTTATGCACAATTTTTCTACCAAAAAACACTATTTTTGAGCTTCAAATCAAGTTTAACAGTGTGCTGTCCGAAAACAGAGGAAGATGTTCTTAGACTGATTTAATTCGCCAATCGCAGTATGCTGCGATGATCGTTGCATCGCGATGCCAAAAGCGGTGCATCGCGATGCGTTGGTTCCTTAAAGTGTGCTGCGATGATCGCGATGCACCAATTGTTGCATCGCGATGCCAAAAGTGGTGCATCACGATGCACCAATTGTTGCATTGCGATGCCAAAAGTGGTGCATCGCAATTCGTTGGTTCCCTAAAGCGCGCTGCGATGATCGCGATGCACCAATTGTTGCATCGCGATGCCAAAAGTGGTGCATCGCGATGCAACAATTGGTGCATCGCGATGCGTTGGTTCCCTAAAGCGCGCTGAGATGATCGCGATGCACCAATTGTTGCATCGTGATGCCAAAAGTGGTGCATTGCGATGCAACAATTGGTGCATCGCGATGCGTTGGTTCCCTAAAGTGCACTGCGATGATCGCGATGCACCAATTGTTGCATCGCGATGCCAAAAGTGGTGCATCGCGATGCAACAATTGGTGCATCGCGATGCCAAAGTAGTGCATCGCGATGCATTGGGTTACTGAAGCGTGCGTGTTTTTCTTTCATTAATGGCATAATCGTCTTTTTGCCCCAAAAATGTCTTTTTCCGATTTTTAAAAAAAATGAGTGGACTGGAGCGATTACAAATGTTTAAAAAGGGACCGGCCTGTAATTCACCCAAATTTTTATGGCCTAATTAATATTACACGGGCTAGCTGGCTAGCCCTGAAACCTAGCGAACCAGCCCTAACGGGTCCCGGGTTAAATGGTCCAAGCAAAAAAAAAGCCCTGATTTTATACGGGCTAAAAAAAATAAGCCCTAACCCTATTTTGTCCTGTTTAAACAGGTCAACCTACGGGCCGTGACGCTTTTAACATCTCTACTTATGCCCCAAGAATACAAAACAACGAATAAAAGAAAAAAAGGAAAAAAAATGGGGAAACTATCTAACCCTATTATTTACAATTTTTCCTAATCCACAAAAATTAAAAAATGAATGAACATAAATAAATAGGCAATGCGAAATGCCATTCGCGATATTTTTCTCACCCAATACTCAAATCCCTACAAATATTGGTAGCAAACAGAAACCATAAATCGAGAAAACGAAAATATATACAAAGCCAAAAACCAGCTAAAAAGAACTTCAAAACCTCGTAACAGTGCCTAAACGACATCTTTTACCCGAAAGGATGCGTGTCACGGGTTCCACCCATCTCAGGGCTTAAAATGTGAAGAGAAACGCATGAAGGACCTCAAGAGCAAAAGAAATGTACAAAGGGGCTAAAGTGCAATGAAAAGGACCAGAGCTCTAAGTGAAAAATGGCAAGGAAAATGAAAAAAATGCGCCACGCCCATAATAAAGGGCGCAATGCCCATTAAAAAGGGATCCACACCCATTACAAGCCTGTGAGTCTTGTAGGAATCGAAAAGATATTTGATTTGATATGTGGTGGGTCATGTGATTCATCCGGAGTCTAAAGTTACGTCCTTTCGGCGCGCACTGCATTCTCAACGCTCTAAAAAATGCCAATGTTTGGCTCAAACACGTATCTCAGCCTTTTAGCACCAAAAATCAAGCAAAGCAAATAAACATGAGTTTAGCCCACTAAAGAAAAAAGCTAGTCTCCAGCAGAGTCGCTATTGTGAGAACCCCGTTTAGAACCTCCCCCAAACGTAGATAGAAAACCGTTGGGAGGAAATTCATAAAAAACTTAAGCATATTGTGTTATGCTCGGAAATCTCAAAATGGACTCTTTGTAAAAATGATACAGAGTTGCCACCTCCATTTATGGAAAACAGAGGAAAAATAAAAATTCTAAGTCAGGGGGCTAAGTTACGAATCGTGAAGGGGTTAGGCACCCAACTCGCCCTTTCAGTCATATTAAATTGCTTAAATGCTTGAAAATGCTAAATAGCTAAATGTTACTCAAAAGTGGTCTTGGTTTGGAATACACACACACACACACACACACACACATATATATATATATATATGTATGTATGTATATATATATATATTGTCTAAGGCATCATTTGACAAGAAAAGAAGAGAAAAAAATGAAAATTGAATATGTATATCAAATGGTCCAAAAAAGTGATCACGCCCAACCATTTCTGTCAAAGACACAAAGATGAAGAACTAAATGGACGTGTAATTATTTGGGAAATGGAATAAATATTTTTAGCTCAATCTTGGAAAGGAAAATAAAAGAAAAATGGGGAGGGATGAGAACGATCAACCTTTGTAGGGAGAGCTCTACTATTGGATCTGAATCCTTTGTACCACCTCTTTAGAGGAGTTTAAAGAGATCGAATCCTATAAGGGATTATATAGGGGAAAGAGGGGAACCAAAATTGAGCCTTAAAAGACATTATTTCCACATTTCAAATAAATTTATTCAAATTTAGTCACCTTTTGGAAACTTGCATAGAAGTGATAATCAAGTCATGGAAAGAAAAACAAGACACCAAAATCAAAACATATTTCTCTATTTACAAAGAAAAAAAAATAAAAAGATGACTACATATTACAATACTCACAAATGGAAGGAAAACCATACAACGAAAACCCAAACCCTATATTTACATTTTTGTAAGTGAACTAAGGATTTACAAAACAAAGATTTTTACAAGAAAGATGAAAGAGTAAATAGAAATAACCACAAATCACGTTTTGTGATTATTTGAAAGATCGGCCTAACTTAGGCTGTTGCGGTGTGCTCTCCTTGTCTGCTCTCGAGAAAGAGAGGCTTCGTTTGTTTGTCGGTGTTTTGTTGTTGAATGTAGTGTTGGTGTGTGTGTTTACGTTGTTGTGATGAAAGGTATGTGGGTGGTTCTTGCTCTCGACAAAGGCTTGTAAGAGAAACGGTGATAAGAATTGTTGTGGTCTGAGTGAGAATGGGTGAGAGAGTTTTGTTGAGAGTTTATGATAGGTTCTTTGTTTTTTGAGAGAGGAGAGAGTTTTTTTTTTTTTTTTTTTTTTTTAGAGAGAGAGAGAGAAGTATGTGTGTGTGTGTGTTTTGTAAATCTTGAGTAAAAGATCGTCTGTTTGTGTGGTGGTATATATCAAATACAGCCTCGTAACCCGATAAAACAACTTATATGTCCTTTGACTAAAAATTAACACAAACTTCCTATAATACCCCAAAGCCCTTAAAACCTAACTCAGTCACACTCTCTCAAATCTCGGCTTCCTCTCTCAAACCACAGCCATCTTCCTCCCATCGTCGTCGTCTCCCCCTCCCATCTCTAACCACATCGTAGTTGTCTTCCTCCGTCTCCGACCACATCGTCTCCCTCTACTGCCATGAATCTTGTAAGTCTTCCTCCGTCTTCTTCCCATCTACTACCATGAAGCCCTATCTTTGTCTTCCTCCGTCTTCCTCTCATCGTCTCCCTTTGAATCGTTTAAACGAATCCGTGAATCGTTTAAACTAATCCGTAAACGAATCCGTGAATCGTTTAAACGAATTCGTAAATCGTTTAAACGACTCCATGAATCGTTTAAACGATTCGGTTAAACGACTCCGTGAATCCTTTAAACTATGTTTGAGTCATTCAAAAAAGAGGGTATTTTGGGATTTTCAAATAAAAAGAGGTCATATAAGTTGTTTTGGAATAAGTTAGGCCAAATAAGATGTTGGAGAGTGTGACTAGGCCATTTGTGAAGAAACCCCGTTTGTGTGAGAGGAGAGTGTTTATATAGGTGTATATTAGGTTTAATTGGGGGTCAAGTTTCTCTGAGAAGTAATGTGGCTCATTTTCTTCCACAAAAAGTTGAGCAGACAGAGGCAAAAAGGGCCGTGCACGCAGCAAATATGAGTGTAGTGCCCATTATTTAGGGTGTCGCACCCTTTCTTTTATCTTTCTGTCATTTTACACTTAGGCCCCCTAGTCTTTCGATGTTTAATCAAGCTCCTTTATGTATTCCTTCTGTTCTTTAAGCCCTCCATGTAATCTTTTCACACTTTAGACCCGTAAACATTTGAAATAGTTTGTGTTAGTCCATTTTATGTATGAAAATATATTTAACGGACATGATAGAATAGGGGTATAAGATTAAGGTGTCTACAAGAACGGCAGCAACAATGTCATCCCGTTCAACCAAATTTACATTTGGCCTAGGAGGATTTCCATTTCTCTTTCTAAATCTGTACTTAGGTGCGTGATGATCAGGCTTTCTACAAACATTGCATGTTCCCTTTTTCTTAAAATTGGTGGAGTTATTCACTTTAGGTTTATAATCAGATTGATTAGAATTTGTAACATGCTTGTTATTAAAATTATCTTGCACAATGTTTGTAGTCATCGCTATCTCCTACTCTTCTCTTTTCTTGTTTTGAGTTCTTTACGATTGGTGTCTTCGATGATGATGTAGCTGATTAGATCTTTAAACGATGGTGGCCTATGTTTGTGCTTCAATTGTTGTTTGTAGTCCTTTCACGAGTTGGGTAGCTTTTTAATTAGCAACCTAGCTACAAGTTCCTCTTGCATTGTGATGTTTTCACCTTTAAGTCATCCAGTAGCTTTTGATATTTATTAATCTGCGTTGTGATATCTTTTTGATCTGTCATCTCATACTTGTAGAAGTTTCCAATAACGAACTTATGCTTTCCAGCATTCTCAAAAGTGTATTTGAGATTGATGGATTCTCAAATTTCCCTAGCTTCCTTGTACGAGCACTAGACATCGAACATATCATTAGAAAGAGTGCTAATGATGGTATACCTATACACTTTGTTGGCATAAACCCACGTTTTTGTTTCGATAGGATTGGTTGAAGTATTTGGTTTCATTTGCGTGAGTGAAACAGCCACACCATGCATGTCAAGAATTGAAAAAAAAAAAAAAAATAAAATTTTCTCACTTGCCAACACGATTGAAAAATTCCCCATTAAACAATTCGATTTTTGAGATATCGGGAAAAGGCTTCGAATACGGGTAAGTTGAATTGGAGGTAGAAAGTAGGTGTTGGGGCAGTGGCATAGTTACAGTAACAACTGCAGTAACAACATTAGTAGAAACAACTGCATTGGTCACGGTATTGTTGGGGTTAACAGTGGGATTAGTGGATTTGTCAAATTCCATTATGAAATCCTTACGATTGCTGTAAAAATTTAAGGGAATTTGACAAAACAAAGAGTAAAATCAAATACTCCTGAGGCGTGCAATAAAGCATTGTCCTTAAGGATTTTATTTTGTAATCCCCCATGATTCAACAAGAATTAAAGAATGGCAATTGAAAAAATAAATTAGAACCCAGCTAAAGAAGATTTAAAAACCAAACTAGTTAAAGGGAGAGAGAGAGAAGAAACGTTGTTGTCTCTGAGAGAAAAGAGAAAGAGATTTAAGTTTTTGGCATCTCAAAAGTCATAAAGTTAGCACCCCTATTTATACTTAGTTGATCAACAGATCAAACCTAGAATGAAAGGACTCAAACCCGTCTTATCCCAATTATCAAGGAATCAACCGAGATAATCAAACTTTGAATTTAATGAATTTAAAAATCATTGTTACTCTTGAAAGGATAAAAGAAGACTTAGCCTAACTGCCTAAGAGCAGCCACAGTGGTTACTTTTAGCCACCTTCTAAAATCAAATTTAAATTTTTTTACCTTATTTAATTTTACAATGGACACTCTACGTCCCCCTCTTCCTCTAAAATTAAGCAAACTACCCTTTAAATATAGAGAGGCTTTTAGATGAATAGTATCACTTTGGTGATCAAAATTGGGCTATTTTTATTTTTGTTACTTCAAGAAAAAAAAAACCTTTGAAAATTAATCATATCACCTCTTTTATTTATTATTGTTCATGTCGTTGCAAGCAACTCATATACATATATATTTTTTTATTATGTTATCATCATAAACGTTATCAATCAAATAGAAAGATACCTTTTTTATTATATAAAATTTGTGAATTAACTGCAAATTATTTTTAACCAAAAAAATTATTTGTCCTTAATATATGAGAGAACAAAAAATAAATGTTTTTTAAACATAAATTACCCCTTAAATTGACATATATTTATAGATAATAACGTAATTGAACTTATTAAAACATAGAACATATTTTTAATAGAATATAATTAAAGTATAAAATATTTCATTCTGATTGTGGTGAGAAAATATAAATGAAAAAAGAGGGAAGATAGAATGGTAGTTAGGTTTATTATTAGTTGAGAAGAGAGAGATTAAATTTTTAGAGGGTCGTATAGAGAATGCTTGTTGGAGTGAATTCTTTTTTAGAATGTTGAAAAAGTGAAACTGAAACAGAAAATAAAGTGTTTAGAGTTTGGTATTGGGTGTAACTGCTGTGGATGCTCTAAAAATCTCCTTATCTGTTTGATGTGGGAAACAAGGCACAACCACTTTGTAAAGAGAAGACCAAGTCTTCAAACGACTTTTTCTATCAATGTGGGATTTGTTGAAGTTTAAATATGAAGACTAAGTCTTCAATCTTTCTTTCCCAACCGATGTAGGAGGTCCACTTCTTTTGCAAACACTATAAAATGAAGCATTTTATCCAACAGACTGTCTGTTGTATTTGTATAGGTGGAGTGGGTTTCTATGAAAGAATGAGCGAGAGAGAGAGAGAGAGAGAGAGAGAGAGAGAGATGATTTAAATCTCAAATTCGATTTTAGGATTTGTGATTTAAGGGAAGAGAGAGAAAATGGTGAATCTCTATTTGAGGTTTGAGATTGGAAGGAGGAGAGATGACTTTCTAACAAAAAAAATTATAATTTTATAATATGATTCAAAAAAAAGTCACGTGTTCATCACATGAAGGTACTTAACGACTGAAAATGGATAAAATTGGGTGGAGTGACCAATTATGTTGTTCAGAGTAATACAAGGACTAATTGCACACAATAAGGACCAATCCTAAACAAGTCGTATAGTACGGGGACGATTTGTGTTGTTGGCACACAAGTAAAATGGGCTAGAAATTAACGACAACTTAACGACGGTTTATTCTGTCGTTATTTAGCGACGGTCAGTAATTACCAAAAGAATTTTAATTCTGACGAAAATAATTTTCCTTCGATAATTATTGACCAAAATACTTCTGTCGTCAAATGTCGTCAAGATTTTAGCGATAATTTATAAATCAAAATTTTCATCTGTAATTTAACATTACCCACAGAAAGCTGTAATTACTGACGAAAAATTCCGTCGGTAATGATCTTTTTACAATTGTGTCTGTCTGTATATCAATACCCAAAAATTATATAAACAGCTAATCATAGTATAATATGCATGTAATTTATCTGCATCACTTATTAAGATTTAAATTTAATTAGAGAAAGTAATACACATGTTATACTGAGATTTGGCAGTTGTACACTTTGTACATAAGTACAAGCATATAAGTTTTTTCTTATCCGATCTCCTCTCCAACGAAATCTTGCTTCGTTATGTATCTTCGTGTACTACCTCCTATACAAAATAAGTGTTATTTTAAAATTATGTATATATATATTGAGAAATTATATAGGTTAACAAGTATACCCTTATTAATTATTTTTATTTTTTTATGTTAGAATAGTTGAAAACATTAATTAGGTGAAGATAACAATTGAAAGAAGATAAAATATTTGATGGCAAACATTTTTTTATCCTAAGGGGACGTGAGAAGGGATTGAACAATCGTTAAGAGGTGACGTAAGTGTAGCTTAGTTGGTAAGATCTTCAATGGTAGAGTTACGATTTTACAAAGTTTCATCCTTTCTCATGCCCCCTTTGGACACCAAAAAAAATAAATTAAAAAAATAAAAAATTAGAAAGGTCAAACTTGAGACCTCATACTTAGTAAAGTCCAAACTCTAACATATTATGTATTGAGACTCGCAAAAATAGAAGGATAAATTAGAAAAATCATGTATTGAAAATCTAAAACAACACATATTTTGGATGAAATGAATTTTCCTAAAACAATATTTATTTTGAATCAGAGGAAAATACTTATATCTCTTCAACTGTTAATCACGGATAAGTTGAAGCAATAATTACTCCTTTTTAGGAGTGATTAAATTAGAATATTTATAATGATTCAAATCAAAGTAAAGTTATGCATTAAGATTCTTCTTAATCCCACCATCTCTCAATAATTGTCCATTATTAAATTTATATTTTGAGTTCAAGTAATTCTTCTAAATATTCTCAAATATCTTTTAACCGTGTCAAATTAATTAAATTCATATCTACTCGCAATAAAATGGGTATCTTTTAGCCGTGTTTAATTAATTAAATATACTTTAACATTTATTTTAAGATGTCTCAAAATATAATAAGAGACGCTTATTATAAGAAAAGAGTAATATATTTGAAAATTTGTAAAAAAAAAGGGTCAGAACCCTCTCTGGTCGCATTTTGAAGATGACCAAATTTTTTACACCAAATAATGTATTAGTTGATATGACAATTGATGTGATACATTAATTTTAATTTTATTTTTTGTACCACATTAGCTACCACATCAACTGACATATTATTTGGTGCAAAAAATTTGGTATTTGGGTACCCATAACATTATTCTTGATTAAAACTAAGAAAAAAAAAAAAAGTTAATGACATTACAAGTTTCTTAACTATGGTCGAATGAACGATTAGTCCCTTAAAAAATATTTGTATCATCATAGTCCCAAAAGTTTCAAATTCACGTGATTAGTCATTTTAATAAATGCAGTTAAGTTTTTGTGTGCAAGGCACGTGACTTTTTTCTAGACATTAATGAAATTTCACCTATCATTTTAATGTCATTAGCCCTATTTTCATCTTCCCCAACCCTTCTCCCTCTCTTTCTCCAGCCGCATCTCACCATCATTCTCTCTCTGCTCTCACTCTCCTCCCGTCGAACCTTTCTTACCTTCGCCGTCTATATCTCAGATTTTATCATAAAAATTCAAAATTAAGATCTACTTATAGGATTCATTCTAATTATCTGGGACTATTCTTGAGGAAAGATTATTTTTTTTGTCCAAACTAAAAAAAAAGACAATTTTTTAAAGGGTTTGGTTGTGGGGTGTGAAATTATAGAGGTCAATGGTTGCGTCTTCTCCGTCGTATTGGTGCTACAGATTCAACAGATTCGTTACGGTTCGGAACCACCACGATTCTTATTCTTGCCTCGATTGTAATGGTGGGTTCATCGAGGAAGTTAAAAGCCCGGCCCAATCCGCTCTTCCTGATTCTCGTTACCGTCGATTTCCTGCGGCAACTATGTACATGGTCGAAAATGGGCAAACTCCAGGCGGAGGTGCTTCTGAAGCTATTAGTGGAAACCGCAATGGTGGTAGTAGGGGTGGGAGTGGAGAGGAAAGTGGTGGGTTTGAGTTGTATTACGATGATGGATCAGGGTCGGGGTTGAGATTGTTGCTGGCGAGTATGTCAGAGTTTTTGTTGGGATCCAGTTTCGATCAGTTGCCACAAACTGAAGTAAATAGGCTAGGTTGGATCGATAACCCACCGACATCAAAGGCAGCGATCGAGTCAATGCCAACGGTTGAAATTCTTGATGACCATATTGACATATAGGAGAAAAACCAAATTTATATTTCTCATATATGAATCTTCGGTGGAAACTGTATATTGACATATAGGAGAAAAACCAAATTTATATTTCTCAATTCTCATATATGAATCTTCTTTAAGAGACTAATGGTGGAAACTGTATAATCAATGGACTTATGTGTCATTAGCCCAAAAAAAAAAAGGGTTTATGGTTTCATGCACAAGAGAGAGGGAATCAAGACAAGAACGATCGAAAAAGGGTAGTTTAGTCCTTGTACTCTAATATGAGGTTACTATTTCAAACTTTCAAACTTGTTTGTTAACAACATTCAATCTCATGGTTCCAAATTAAACAAAGAGGGGGCTTCATTGTCAGGTTATTTTAACAAGGGGTGCCCCGTCACCCAAGTGAATTCTCTGAGGGCTACTAAAATGTACTATAGTAAAACAATTGAAGGAATTAAGGGAAGGCGTGGGGTGGGGTTAGACATGCCCATACGGTTCAAATTGGTGGTTCTGGTTTCGAACTGTCAGTTCACAAAAAAGTTCCTTGGTTGAACTGGAATTGCATCAGAACCGTACGGTTGAAGGTTACGAATTTGAACTGTTAGCCGGTTCACCGTACATGGTTCAAAATCGTAATTTTTAATATATTTTTTTTAAATACTACTCCCTCCGTCCCTAAATTATTGTCTTCCTTTCCTTTTTCGTCCGTCTCAAAATAATTGTCTTGTTTGAAACTTTCTTTTTTAGAACATCACTTTTACTATTTTACCCTTACTTTTTCTTTCTACTTTAATTATGGGCCACATACACATGGGCACTAAATGAAACAACACACTTTTTCAATACTATTCCAATATTAATAATCAAGTCAATTGAGTTTTCTTAATCCGTGTGCCGGGTCAACCCAGACAATAATTTAGGGACGGAGGGAGTATCCTTAAAGTTTAAACCTTTATACACTTTATAAAAACTATTTTTTTAATTTTTTTTAAGTTTGCAAAAGTATTTTTTTAAATATTTTAAGTTAAACTTTATAATTGTAAATAACCAAAAGTATTTTTTTTGTAAAAATAGGGACGGTACAGTGGTCAATTTATTAATCATAATAAAAAAATTACAAGGAAGGGACAACTAATGAACTTTGCCAAAGGAACCTTACCTCTAATTTACAATTTGTTCAATAAATAAAAAATTTAATCTATAAAAAATCTAATCTATAAATAAAAAATTCTAATCTAAAAATTACAATTAACTTATCTCATGGAGCAGCGTAGTTCAGTCGCTCCCGATCAATGAATCCTCATCAATGCAATCCTTCTTGGAACTACTTATCTTATCTTGTGTTCGTTCTTGTGCCTTAACCCAATCGCCGTTTAAAAGTTGATTTTCTAAATTAACAACGTTCAACCTTAACCTTCTTTCATCCAAAACATACCCTCCCACGCTAAATGCATGTTCTACAGCGATGGTTGAGGCGAGAGAAGTTAGGACGTCATTTGCAATCAACGATACAATAGAATAATTTTGTGTCATTCGTGCCCACCACTTTAAAATGTTAAAATTATCTATAGGCACAAAAGTAGTAGTTAAATATATATCAAGTTCAATAGTATTAGAATTGTTTCGGACACGTTTTTGAGTTTTTAAATTTACATAATTATCTACCCAATTAAATGACTCATCACTTTGACTAGTACCACTAGCACCTATATTATCATTATTTGTATCATAATTTGCATTATATTCTTTAAAAATATCATATAAACTATTTTTAACTTTATTTACAATGTCACTTGCTTTGGAATAGGTTCGGTTAAAAGGTAGTCAATGTAATCAGGGAATAAATTTTTATAATAATACGTAACTATGTCTTGTAAACCATCTTGTCTTATCTTATGATCTAATAGTTTAGCTACTAAAAATAATTGTGGAATGTGCAAAAAATATTTTAGCCATTTTTGTCTCATACGACCAATGCATTCACCTAAAACTGGACAATCTTCAAAATGCAATAATATATAACTAATTTCAGCAAAATTTTCTAAAATTAATACGGAAGTAGGATAATAAGAATCGAATAATTGAGAGGTAACACCGTTAAAAACTTTCAAAATTAACTTTAAATTTTCACAAGCATCCCATTGATAAGCAAATAAAGTGATATGATAATCTATTTGTTGAAAAAACGCACACAATAGTTCCCACCATTCATAAGATTCATTTAACATTTTTTAGGTGTACGTAATTCCATCGATTTGGAACATCCACGGAAAATCTTTTAGGTTTAACGTTATTAGTCCTACAAAATTTAGCCCATATTTTTGTTACATTTGGATGTCTCTGCAAATAAGAAATAATTTTCCTAATTGGACGTGCTTCATCACTTAAAATATTTAAACCATCTTGCCGTTGTTCGACCTCGACAACCACCACCTCGAGGTCCTCGACCTCTTCTACCTTCACCACCTGGACCTCTTCCACCTTCACTTTGAGTTTGACTCTCTTGAGTTCGAGGATTCGCTTCGGAGGGAATTTCCTCTTCCGTTGAATTGTTTACATCATATTCGTCATCACTCAACTCGTACTCGAACGGTGGTTGCATAGTTGTCTTGCCCTTACCCTTTGCGGCAGATTGAAAAAAAGTCAATATTTTTTTTTGTATAAATATAATTTATGGAATGTAAAAATAATTTTATAGTAAGTATAAAATAATTTTATACTAAGTATAGAAGTATAAAATAATTTATAGTAAGTAAAGAAGTATAAAATAATTTATAGAATTAGAGAATTAGTATAAAAAATAAACACGTAAATTATAATAGTAAAGTATACACGTAAATAAAAATAGTAAGTATAATTAATAATAGTAACACGTAATTAATAAAAATATAGTACTTAATAATATTATTGAAAAATGAAAACGTATTTAATAATAGTTAATAAATAAACTTACTAATAAATTAAAAATTGGAAGTTTTTGAGATTTGATCACTTGAGAGAATAGAGTTGAACTTGAGAGAATTATAGAGATGGAATTAAAAAAAAAAAAAAGAGATAAAGTGGGTATTTATAGGTTGAGAAAAGATGAAAATTAAAAAAAATATTTTTTATTTTTTTAAGTCCAAAATGATCACTTGACCGTTGTATTAACGGTTAAAATCAGTCACCGTCCCATCTTCATCAGCAACAGTTAAAATCATTATTCTATTTTTTTTATTCTAATAGTTTGAATTGCCGATTCACATAATTCACGATTCAAAACCTACAATTCAAAGATTCAAATTCACGTAAATTGAAATTGAATTGTTGAAACGTCGATTCAAATTTAAAGAAGGTTCAGAATTAATAGTTAGATGACGTAACAGTTTACGATTTTAACCAATTAAACCATTTAAATCGTATTTATTGGGACATGTCTACGCGGGTAGGGGTGGGGTGGGATACATTGGAAAACACGCCGGCCTCTCTCTATCTGGCGTGGGTCAATCATAGCTTTTGTCATGAGCTGAGCAATCAATCATGCAAATAGACTTCTTTCTTCCCTTCCCTTTACCTTTACCTTTATTTATATTTAGTCAGTCAGCTCTTCCTCTTCTCCCCTTCCCCACCTTCATCATTACCATTATATATTTTCTCAACAAAACCAACCATAAAATCCTCCCATGTATTGATAAGATATGCTCTCCTCCAAGTAGTTCATCTTTCTCTTTAGTTTATTCTTAAAAAATAGTCTAAATTTTAAATACATTAATAATTTTAGTATAATTTAAAGAAGCTACATACACAAAAATACTTATCAAATGAAATTATTTTTTTTTAGATAAAGTGCGTAATTTTTTAGCGCCTGAAATAATTTTGGAAAGAAAAACATTATTACAAAAAATAAGCTAAAATATATTATGGCTTTAAATTCAATAATGTTATATTTATTTAGTCATAATAGATAAAACTATTTTTTTGGGCAAGTAGAGACCTTTACTGCGTATTATCGCTTATTTATTTTAATAACAATGGTGCCCCTCTTCTTTTAAAATGGAAAGGATTAGTTTTAAATTAAGCATTTAGGCCATTTAAGAGTTAAGACTTTCTTGTCGCACATACTTGATACTTCTAATCAAGATAGGACAAATTTATCCCAAATCTGGTCTAATGGCGGTTTTGCCCAAAATCGAGTCCAATCGACTCGTGCACACCAGTACTAAACCATGCAAACCTTTTCAAGGAAAAAGGGTCAAAATTACGGGCCGGTATTTTTTGTGAAATTTTCAACCGCTTAATCTACAATATTTATTTTCAATTATATAATTCTCTTTTAAGTGATAAATTGACTATTTGTTTCAAAACTGCTACCCTTTGAGCATATTGTCTTATTCACTTCCCAAAAAACTCAATTCATCTAAAAATTATGCTACCCACACTCTTCCAATTCCAATTAATTATCATCATTAGAGATTAGGAGTCTTTTGAGTCCACCAAAGGTACTATTCAATGTCTTTCTTTGTCTTTTTGGCCGGCACTTCAATGCAAGTCAAGAAAAAGAAGTCAAACCATGGTTACATTCAAGCTTTCTCACAGTAATGCTATATCCCGCTTAAGAAGGCAAATCCATGGAATTACAGTATGAAAATGAGAATGCAAATGAGAAGAATTGAACTAAGGAGTTTGCCAATCTTTCATATTAGAATTAAGAAGATGAGATGGGTGGACCAATCCAAGGGCCAAGCCAATAAAGAGAGGTAGGAATTCCATACTTGGTTAGGTAGCAGTTCACGAGTTTCTTGATTAAAGAAAGTACATAAAAGAATCGCATGCACTTTGTGCATCGCATGCATCTTCTTCTTCTTTTTTGGGTGGTTGATTTTGTTAAATTTTGATGAATAAAATTTGTGCATCGCGATGCACAACGTGCTATTCTGTGTTTTTTAAGGGCATAAACAACATTTCGCAATAAAAATATCTTTTTTCGGTTGAAAACAATTATCGTATCATTAAGTGATTGAAAATTCTCTATAGAAGGGGGCGGCCCGAATTTCTCCCAAGAAAAAGACCCGCATAATTATGGGCAATAGAGTGAGAGATTAATCCAGTTGGTGATAATTGCAGCAGAAGAAGGGAAATAGTAGCAAGAACAATGTTGCTCGTCTAAGAAATACTCCCTCCCTCTATTCTGAGTTCCCGATCATATTATTTATGTACGAAAAATCTAATAATTAAGGAATGTATTAATATTCATAGAGTTGATGATAATTTCTAAAATGCTTGAACGCATCCCCAAGATGTTTACATCATGTGGAGGGTAACGATGAAAGATATGAACATAACCGTAATGTTTAAAAGTTGATTGTTTAATTGAAACATTCCAAAATAAAAAAGAGCGACTCTTTGATAAAATATGAATATGAGCAAATTGCCCGAGGAGAAAACCATCAGCTAGATATTGACGAAGTAGGCACTTGACCCAAATGCTAATTATCGCAGGTGCAGGTGCAGGTGCGGTCATGTGCTATGAAAATGACTACTGTACCCTTCTTGGGCAACCATATTCCCCAAATCAACAAATTTCTGTCTCCTTAAAAACTCTTGCCCAAGAGGCAAAACAGGTAATAACAGCACAAAGTACTTGACAAATCATCTCCAATAATCTCAGCATTCTGCAAAATCTACTTAAGCAGTTGCTAGCCGTCAGCATATAGAAGTTATCTATCCAATCTTGCCCATAAATCAATCGTTAGTGGACTTGTTCTAAATCAACAGATAGTTGTCTAGCAACACAGACATCGTTTTTCCTTATCAACTGTTAAAACCATAGAAATGATTTCCCCCCTGTTTCCAATAATGGCTCTGAAACAAAAATTCATACTGCTAACTGAGTCACACCTGCAGGTAGTATCTGATTGATCCATTGCCACAAAAACAGGACAGCCTGGGGGAGAGAGGTGTTGGTATAGGAAATGAGCGAAATGGAGCAAATGAGCTTGCACTCCCAAGACACTGTTTAAATAAGCTAAATAATGTCTCTAAGATAAGTTATGCAGAGTATGCAGAATCAGTAACATTCTCATAATTCTAACTTGGGGTGCTTACAAGTTTCCTATTGGGTCCTCCAATATTGCAACAGGTATCCCTAGATAATTTGAAAGTAAATTCCTCTTTTAAGACAACAAAACGCAAAAACACAAGACATTTAGCACTTATCATAGGATTTGGAGCTTCCATTCTTAATTAATTAAAAATAAGAAAAGGAACTCCATACTACCGATCTTTAAAGAGAAAACTGGGCTCACATCTACTTAATAAACAAGAGTGTTTCACCGATAATCCTTTTCCTAAAAATAGAACAAGTAGAGTCCTATCATGTCGATGGTAACACTAACTAACCTAGGAGTTCTTTCCAACTCTCCCTTACCTCATAGTTGCTAAAACAAGGACATCACTGCCAACTTTCTCAAGGCGATGTTCCTTATGATCTGTGGAACAGTATAACAGTTCCCCTCCCTCCCTCGCTCTCTTTAATACATCACATTCAAAAAGCATAGATCAAAATGTCTTTACGAGAAAACTTCCTTTTAGACAATCTAATGACTGTAGCTTGACTCGATTACCAGAATTCCCAGGTCACCGAGTGAGCAACACCATAAAGTTAATAACCACCTAAACCAATAAACCAGCTTGTTCACAATGAAACAAATAAAACCCTTCTCAAAATGACACCAATATTACCTCAAACTGTAGACAAGGTCATCCAATGAGCTACACAACAGCCAAATTTAATTACCATCTTAGCGGTCGTTAAACCAATCTGTTGGCCATTTATTTTGCTTTATTTTTTCTTGGTAACAAAGATAAATTTTATTGATGAAGGAAAGATAACATCTAGACAACTCAACAAACACCACCAAAGCAACACCCAATTACAAATTAAGCTAAGCACCCCCAGCTAACATGCAACAAAGCACAGAAGCAGAATCACACTTCCTACCAGTGATCACATTACCTTTATCCACAAAACAAATTAAGAACAATAATACACCAGGCAGCTTACCATATCTCGACACTGAACGCACTGAAGCAATGAGATGTAAGAGTTGGGAAGCTGATAAATAGAAGACTATATGCAATGAGTAAACTATATGCATGATAAATAGAAGACTTCTAATACCTACATAAAATATATCCAAATGCTGGACATGAAGTCTGGAGATAATGCCTGAATTTAAGTTAAGATTAACACTCATTTAAGGAAAACAAAAAAAAAAAAGTGATAAGAATAATTTATGAATATAAGAGACCTGTCATTAGTTTTCACTTTCCCGTGGCATGAGTCCTCAAGTGATTAGCGACAATAAGTCTCTCTCCCTCACCAGCCATTCTGCTCTATTGGCTGAAATTCCACATTGGGTGAAGATGGAAAAGATTGGTGGCTAAAAGCTGCCTCCCTTCCCGTGTCCTTCTAATCATTCATATAAGAAGTCTTTAGGGTTGACGTCAGTTGAAAGAACAAATCGAATAGAAGAAGGGGCATATGTAGAAAAAGAGGGGGCAGTGAAGGAAGAAGGCTTTGACTTTGATGAGTTGGTGGCTTTGGCTAGGTAACATAATGGAAATGTATCAGACAGCAAGTCCTGAAATGACAGTTCGAGCCCGTTCTTGGCCCTGAGTAGCGGTCATCAGGAACTGCTACTCTATTTAGGTAGAGAGAGCTACTGAGCAACTTACTTTTGCTATCACTAAATTCTTTGAAAGGAGAATAGCTAATATCTTTGGACCAATCCCTGTCTCCTAAGACCAGTCCTGGCTCCTTCCCATACCGGATTGCAAATCCTGGAATGATGGTTCAACCCTGCCCTTAGCCTCAAGTAGTGTAAGCAGGAACGGCCTCTCTATTTAGGTAGAGAAAGCTACTGACCAACTTTCTTTTGCTGTCACCGAATTCTTTGAAAGGAGAGAAAGAGCTACTAACCAACTTTATTTTTCTGTCACCATATTCTTTGAAAGGAGAATAGCTAATATCATTGGACCAATCCCCGTCTCCTAAGACCACTCCTGGCTCCTTCCCAGTGTAAGGAGGATCAACTAACAATTTGGTCCTTAAACTTACCTTACTTCCTCTCTGAGTAACCGTACTTTTTCATTTTCTATTAGGTCCTTCAACTGACGATTACTATAGTCCCTAAGCTCACTTCTGACATAACAGTTAGTTAACTTTTCTTTAAATGACAATTTTTACCCTAGTCACTTGAGAGCTCTATTAACCACACTGCTTTTAAGATAAAACCCTCTGTTCCATTCATCCATTAGAGCCTCCACCCCTACCCCTACCCCTACCCACACTCACCCACTCTCTCACATAATAATTGATTTTCACTTGAAACAGTGACACCACCACCAATTTAAGGCAACCTCCATTACCAGTTTCGACCACCATCTTAATAGTCGCGATCACCATCTTCATAGTCGCAGCGAACCTGATCCTAAAGTGTCTCTCCACCTGAAATCCCCACCCACCACACAAAACTCGCTAACTCAAAAAATTCAAATAGAAAAATCAAATCTTTGCTCAAAGCCACTCATTAATGGAGGAGGTTTCTTACCTTCACCTCCACGGAGAAGATTAAGAAGAAGACAACACATCTTTAATTTGGTGTTCGCAAATTTGGTCCTCCAAGCAATTTAGGTTTATGGTTAAGGTTTGCTGTGGATGTTGAACTCAATTTGGTCTTCACAGAGTTTAATGGTAATGGAGAAGATCTGAAGCTACTTAATTTAGAGCGATTAAACCTTTAAGTGGTAGTTTTATAAGCGCTTTCGAAGTTTTCTCTTCAATCGAATACCAAAGGGTCGATGGAGAAGAAGACACCGTTGTTGAATTGACATACCGGAGAAGACGTCTCCATCGTTGCCGTTAGAAAAGACACCTTCACCGGGATCAGACAGCTGTCACCATTTAAAGAGATGGAGAATTGACATTGTGGAGACAGAGGCATAGTGGTGTATTGAGAGAGAGAGAGAGAGAGAGAGAGAGAGAGAGAAAGAGAGCATTGATAAAGATTTTCTTTTATTTTGTGTAAGATAATTGACAACATTTAGGAGAGAAAAAAACCCTGTATTGATAAGATTTTTTTAATTTTTTGTAACATAATTGATAAGATTTGTTTTATTTGAAGGAGTATCGATAATATTTTTTAAATAAATTTTGATTCTTTATTTTCTGAGAAAATAAGTTGGATTGATAATGATATGTAAGAAAAAATAAAAGTTGTGTGATTATTACATGCCCTTTTATTTGTACATATTAAATAACTATCATCAATTAGCAAGGGTAAATTTGTCATATAAAATTCTTTTGGACAGAAAAACAGACGGAAGTGAGGCAAGGGACTTACTGTAAGCCTAAAACTAGGAAGTAAAGTAACATTTAGGGACCAAATTGTTATTTAGCCCTAACAAGGTAAGGGCTGAATTTGATCTCTCTCTCTCTCTCTCTCTCTCTCTCTCTCTCTCTCTCTCACACACACACACACATACACCCCCCAACATATATACTAGGGTCTTAGGCCTTTCTGTTATTATATCTCCCTTAATAAGTTTGAACTACCATCTACACCATGAACATCCATTTCCGTATGATATACTTCTTCAGCAGCATACACCAAGGCAAAACCAAAAAAACATAATAAAGGGGAAACACATGGTCTACAACTCAAAGACTGTAATGGCTTTAGTGCAGACAAAAATCATACATGAAGGCTGAGCCATAACAGCAATGCAACAACCCTAGAAACACAAGCTCATGCTCAAATCAAGAAGGAATTTAGAAAAAGAGAAGGAGAAAGTGCACAACCAATCAACATCATGAACCACTTCTAACTGTCGTGTAGCTAAATGATTAGTAACTTCAGGTAAACTGGGAAGAAAAATTAAATCTTTGAAAAGAAAATACTATGTACACCACAATTTCCCAAGCAACGTTCTTTTTAATCCGAGCCATCAATTATGATAGATATGTTAGCGTCCACACTAAGACTACCATGCTAGATTTTCATGGAAGCCACACAGACGCAGGCTAAAGAACCTGCAGAGCTAACCACAAGCTCAGTTACACTATTGTATAATTCGCTTTACCATAGAATTAGTGGATGAAGCTCCTAAGAGAAAGAAGCATCCTCTGTTATTCCACAAACAGCTATCCATGGGCAAAGCAGGCATTCAATTTGCTGCATATGACATTACAAGCAACATACTCGTCGACAACTAAAATCACTGATATCACGACTGAAGCTAAATTACTTGGCAGATGGTTATTCATAAGATATGCCAAAGAACATGTTCATCTAAAAAATAAGAGAAAGGAAAACTTAGAATTTCAAATTTCAACACAGCTAGTGTAACTTAGGCAATGGAAATCTCACCCTTTTCTTCAATTTTAAGAAACATAAAATCACCGCAATCTTCTCCTTCTTGGTTCGCGAGAAATTCCACCTTCTACATCTGAAGTCCTTGAAACACCACTTCTCCTCCTGGAAGATGGACGTGGCACAGTTAGATCAACATCAACAGCTGCTTCCGTGGTCAGGTTATCAAACACCAAGAGAGTACCGGCAACTGTTCTTCGAGAAGATGAAGATTGAGGCAGTGCGGAATTGACCTCGGTGCTAGAATCCATTGTGGGAGACTCTGCTTGGGTAACATCAGCATTGCTAATAAAAGTATTCACAACATCAACTGGTAGAAACTGAGCATCTGTTCTTCGCAAGAGACGGTCATGAATGTATGTCTCGAGATCCTCAACCAGCCTTTCTGCATTGTTCAATGCAGACGAAATGGATGAAAGTGAAGCAGCACTTTCTGATAAAACTCTCGAGAACTGACGAGAACGGAGGCGCCGACTACCCCCTGCCCCTGCATTCAGCAGTCCCTGGGGACCTGTTTCAGAACCGAGGCTTGCACCGTCCAAACCCTGCTGTCGAGGGTGCTCCCCAATTGCACCTATACCGATCCTAATACGGCGAAGCGCTTCAGCTACAGGAATATGAGAAATCCCTCGACTAGCACGCTGTTGTCTAACACTCTCTATCCGGCGGGCACGGGGCCTTGGAGGTACCTGCAAGCCAGATTCTACCTCTGACACACGGGTATCATTTCCATTCCCATATATTGGCGTAACACTTGAATCAGTGACCTCTCCCTTGCAAAC
Source organism: Platycodon grandiflorus (assembly GCA_016624345.1). Taxonomy (NCBI): domain Eukaryota; kingdom Viridiplantae; phylum Streptophyta; class Magnoliopsida; order Asterales; family Campanulaceae; genus Platycodon; species Platycodon grandiflorus. The sequence continues at coordinate 1,443,495 of JACONP010000362.1, forward strand.
AGGGCACTCCTTTGCACTCGAATCAACACGTGGCACCTGGTAAAAACACGCCCAGCAAAACAAGTGACCACAACAGGTCAATATAGGATCCTTCGCCATGTCCAGGCATATATTACAATCGTAAAAGCTCCCACCATTCCCATCATCTTTTTTAACACCTAAATCCATCTCCAATGCTTTGGCTACTAAATGGCTGCTATCTCTTTTACAACTCCTTCCTCTCTCAGCCGCCCTTTCTTGAGAACCATCACCCTCAACAATAATCTCCCTTCTCACATCAGGATCCGGCATGATCGAAAAATAACTAGTTTCAGGATTGTTTCTAGCTTGTCGCCACCGCTGTCGTTGTCTAGCTCTAGCAGTAACAGCCTCAAGCTGTCGAATCCGATCCTCGATCCTACCATGGGCAGTCTCTAATTCACTAAGTAAAGGTCCTAACCCCAACCCTGGAGGAGGAGCAGTCGCAGGTGGGTCCATGGGTTCTTGGTTCAAATCAAGATCCATGACCATATCATCACTCATATTATCACCCATCAAAATATCCTATCAATTCAAGTCAAAATCCCCAAACGCTTTTCACTATAGAACAAAATACTGCCAATAAATCTTGCATAAATTTGAGTCTTCAGTCAAAAATTAGGGTTTCTATAGACCAATAACTGAAGCATAGATTGAATTTCTGTCACCAGATTTGTAAAAAATTAACAAATTGAAACATGGGTGTTGCATAAAAATACACAGAGAGAGAGTAATTAGCCAACCTGATTGACTCAATATCTGAAAAGTCATCCATGGTTTCCTTTCTGCTTCTTGCGCAATTATCGATAGGGATTTTGAGAGCCAAGAGTAGGAAAAGTCAGTTTAGGGAGAGGAATTGGGGGTTATTAGGCATTGTTGTTGTAAGGAGTGAAGCGAGTCGATAGAGTTTCATGCTTTGGCGCACTTTTGGACCAGTGGATCAGCCACGAGAAACGATGACTATGCGACGTCGTCGTTCCGTGGCTTCTTTTTTGTTTTCTCAAAATTCCTTTAATTGAAACTTGAAAGAAACTCAGAAAGTTTTTAAGACAACTAAATTTATAAAACTTAAATCTTTGGAGTGCAACAATAGTTTGACAAATAATAGAGCAGAACAGGACTATGCTGAGGAAAGTTTCGACCGAGTAACGAGTAAAATGACTTTGTAGTTGGTCTGAAAAGAAAAAAAGAGTTACTGCGTCGGGGATCCCTGCAAAGCTCCTCCTGTTAGAATTAGCAATATGTATCTGAGAAAGAATAAAGCTAATTCAGGGAGCAAAAAATATATAATTGCGCGTACCTTGTACTACGTTTAATAGTATTATTTATAAGAGAGTAATGTTGCCCTAGATAATTTCGGACTGTGATTGATACGATCAAATCCCGTAATTTACGGGTAGAGGTGGTGTATCCATTCTGGACTTATCTGTACATTGGAGATAGTTCCTTGATACGCTCGGGAGATAGTTCCGTAAAGTATAATGAGATAATTCCCTAATTTACTCGAGATAACTCGGAATAGTTCCGTGTAATACTCCTCTAAGTAGCTTGCCCACTTGAGGCAGCTCGCCCACTTGAAGCAGCTCACCCATTTGAGGCAGCTAGCCACTTTTGCCCAATGTTACCGTCCTTTCAATATTTTGTTACTTGTCGTTTTTATCCTTGGTATAATTTCTTGGTAGTTCAGTAGTCCCTACTCTTTGTTGTGTGAGCTTGCTTGGACCAAAGAGTATATTTTCGACTTTTAATTAAATCTCAAATTTAATTTATCACGGCCCCCCTTTAACTTTTGCAAAACAACTCAGCATTAACTCTCTGAAACAGCTCGACATTTTAAGACTAGAGCAACTCGTCATTTTAATACTCAAGTACCAGCTCGGCATTTTAATACTAGAGCAGCTCGGCATGCAATACTGCTTGACATTATACACAACAACTTGCCCTTGCAGTATGGAAACTTGGAGTGTGAGCTTGCTCGACAATTCCTTACCTTTAATACCTTGAAAACATGAGGAAAATTGATTTGACTAATCAATTTTTGAAAAGCTTACGCTTGATGCATTGACAGTTTGCCCTCACCTAAATGCCATAGCCATGTGACTTTTTTAATACTCCCTCCGTTCTTTAATTATTGTCTTGTTTGATCCGGTACACAGATTAAGAAAAAGTAATTGACTTGATTATTAATATTGGTATAATGTGTAATTTCTTTTAATATCCATGTGTATGTGGTCCATAATTAAAGTAGGAGAAAAAGTAATGATAAAATGGTAAAAGTGATGTTCTAAAAAAAAAAAGTTTTCAAACAAGATAATTATTCTGGGACGGACAAAAAAGAAAAGGAAGACAATAATTTAGGGACGGAGGGAGTATTTATTTACCAATGCATCTTTTAATATTCACTTGACTTGGGAGGCTGTGATTGGTGTGCCGTGTTGTCACTTCGTGGCTCCAAAAAAAACTTCCCTTTTTCTTGACGTGCAATTAATACATTGGACCCCAAGTGAGGTTAAGCCATGCTCGTTACCCAAAATTGGCTTCAAATTTCAACGTAAATGTGGTCTTTGCTATTGATTTAGTATGTGAGCAGCTTTGTCCATCTTGCCTGTTTGGCTTAACTTTTTTGACATTATGGGTGCTCAATAAGAGTCTTATCCTAATGCGCGGCCTTGCTTCATTTTTAGCATGTGCGCGTCCTCGCTTCATTTTTAACGTAAAATTTGCCTGATATTGCCCAGCAAAATACTTCGTGTTTACTCACCATAGGTGGGTGCGAGCAATAATGTGGGAGCCCATACTTAATGGGTCTTACCCTTGTGCAAGCATATTGCTTGCTTTTATATAGGAGCCCATTGTTCGTGGGTCTTATCATTAACTTTTTGTCTTGCCTATATTGGCTTGACTTTTTTTGTGAGTGCTTGTCAAGGGTCTTAACTTTTTTCTTGCCTATTGATTTGAATTTTTTGGTGGGTGCCCGTCAAGGGTCTTATCCTTAACTTTTTTTCTTGCCTATATTGGCTTGACTTTTTTGTTATCGATTTCAACTTTTTTGCCCGCGTTAATCATCGATTCAGACATTTTTGCTCGCGTGATTCCTCGCGTTTTATCAACATTGCTTATTAAAATATTCAAAAGGTACACACATATGAAATAAAAGCACGTCTTATTGATAATAAAATTTTTCCAAATACATAATAAGTTGAGTGGGACTATTTTTGCTATCAAACTCAGCTGAATCATTCTCCGCGATCACTTTCTTTGTGTCCCGCGTTGTCCGTTTCTTCCTTATTTTTCTCATTTTCCACCGGTGCCTCGACGCTACCTATCATTTAGGCTAACTGAAATAGCTATGCCCTATTCGCAAGCGGGCGAACAAAGAATTCTATTTTTAGATTATTGGGCACTAAGCCTCCTTCAAAACATGTCAAAACTTCTTGATCAGAAATATTTCTTATTTGGTGCAGGACACCATTTAACCGCTTCACAAATGCTACGATGGATTCCTCGGGCTTCTGCTTCACATTGCTTAACTTGCCTCTTGCATTGTGTAATGCGCCCACTGTTTCGAATTCCCCCATAAATACTCTCTGCAAATCTGGCCAACTTTTAACTGAACCCTCAGATAAGTTAGCGAACCACGTAACAGCCTTACCTTGTAGAGTACCCACGAAAGCTTTGCAGATGACTGTGTCATCCGTGGTAAGCAGGGTTAGCTTCATCTCAACATCGTTGAGATGATCACGTGCACTGGTTTTCCTCTCATACCCGTTAAAAGTGGGATACGTTATAGTTGGGTCAGGCAGGGAATCACGGATCCATCGTGCAAACGGCTTGAAGCGGGTACCGATGGGTGTTATCTTGGCCTTCTTAGTTTCAATGGCCTTCAGCCTCCTTCTCAGATCATAGATTTCATCCTAGGCGGGTCTACTGGCTGCCTGAATTTTTGACCTCTTTCTTTCAAGGGATCTCCCCCATTTCGGACTTGTTGACCTGCCCCTCTTCAGGGAATACCCACGCAACATTGTAGCTCGGCTTCGAGGAGATTTTGATTACCTCGACTTTTGCTTGCTGTGTCTTTTGTGAGAGTTCGGATCAGATTCCCCCTTACAACTTCTTTCCCGTGCGGTCCTTCCCGCTGCTTTATTCACGTGAACTCTTGGGTCATGAAGTCTGTGCCGGACACTAACCCTGCTCTGAGAAGGTGTCTGCTCGCCCCTATGTCTGGCCAGGTTCTCATTATCCTGAATTTGTCTATTCTTGCTTCCTTCCACAGTTCTTCTCTCAGAACGACCAGCCCTCATACCTGAGCGTCCTCCCTCAGGTTCCCTGTTAGCGCCCCGCGACCCACTTATGGTAATTGGTACCACCTTAGTAGGTTGGGGTGCCGGTGTTTGGGAACCCAACAGTGCAGCCGAAATGGGTACCTCTACCTGACCCATTGACTGTTGGAGTTGGTTATTCAACATTATTTGTACCAATGCGATCGTCTGGGCTTTAAGGGCCTCTGCCTGGACGGTCAGATCGACCTCGGGTGGCATGGATGTACTAGTGGTCACCCGACGCATATCCAGTAGATCACGCAGGTCACTAGCCCCTACTTGTAGCTCTACCGCCTTTTTACTTGTGAGGGCACCCTTGGCCTTAGCAGGTTTTTTAGACTTCGCCTCCTTGTGATTCTTTAAGGCGTGCAAAGTTTCCTCCGCCAGTGAGCTACCTTGTGGTGGTACAGCGGCGACATGATTTGATACTTTGTTGGTCATTCCCGTTTGCTCAACTGTGGGCTGAGCGGGATCGTTGTCAGTGTCAATAGTTGCCGTGTTACCTGCCATAATCACCGGAGTTTTTTTTTAGAGGTTTGAACTGTGTTTAGGATATCTGGGCTTTTCAAATGTTTCCCGACAATGGAACCACTAATGATACCGAATTTTGTACCGTGGTCCTAATGGGAATTTGCTCCAGTGAAATGACTTGTAGCTGGTCTGAAAAGAAGAAAAGAGTTACTGCGCAGGGGATCCCTGCGAAGCTCCTCCGGTGTGAGAATTAACAATGTGTATCTGAGAAAGAATAAAGCTAATTCAGGGAGCAAAAAATGTATAATTGCGCGTACCTTGTTCTACGTCTAACTGCATTATTTATAAGAGAGTAATGTTGCCCTAGATAATTTCGGGCTGTGACTGATACGAACAAATCCCGTAGTTTACGGGTAGAGGTGGTGTATCCATTCTGGACTTATCTGTACATTGGAGATAGTTCCGTGATACGCTCGGGAGATAGTTACGTAAAGTATAATAAGATAATTCCCTAATTTACTCGAGATAACTTGGAATAGTTCCGTGTAATACTCCTCTAAGCAGCTCGCCCAAGTGAGGCAACTCGCCCACTTGAGGCAGCTCGCCCACTTGAGGCAGCTAGCACTTTTGCCCAATCTTACTGTCCTTCCAATATTTTGTTATTTGTCGTTTTTAATTGAAACTTGAAAGAAACTTAAAAAGTTTTTAAGACAACTAAATTTATAAAACTTAAATCTTTGGAGTGCAACAATAGTTTGACAAACAATAGAGCTGAACAGGACAGTGCTAAGGAAAGTTTCGACCGAGTAATGACAAATTTGTTACAATTTTTTCTATGAATTCAGTTATTTTGTTAATTTCATAAATCTTTGATGAATTAAGCATGATGTCATTGTCCTAGTATGTTCCGCATTGTTCTAAGATAACCGAATGAGTTTATACTTAAGTATGTTATTAAGATAAATTCCCAACAAGTGGTCTCACAACATTCATCACTATTAATCATCAAGGTTTATGGAAAAATATACTCCATCCGTCCCTAAATTATTGTCTTTCTTTCCTTTTTTGTCCGTCCCAGAATAATTGTCATGTTTGAAAACTTTCCTTTTTAGGACATCACTTTTACCATTTTACCCTTACTTTTTCCCTCACTTTAATTATGGACCACATACACATGGGTATTAAAGGAAATTACACATTATACCAATATTAATAATCAAGTCAATTGTTTTTTCTTAATCCATGTGTCGGGTCAAACAAGAAAATAATTAAGGGATGGAAGGAGTATGTTTTTTCGTTCATGATGTTTTTCCAAATTCGGTTTCTATTCATATACTATTGTACGCCTCCGTATGTTGTTTTTTATTCTGCGCCGCGCCCCGCCGCTGCGTTCCTTAGAGACGCAGTGCCTTAGCATTTAAGTAGGTGCCTTAGTTCTTAACACCGCCTTAACATGCGCCACAACGTTTCATTTTCTAGATGGCTTAATTAGCGCCTGCAACCCCTTAACCTGCGCCCTAGCGCAGTCATCTCTGGACAGCACGGCGCCTTAGTACCCGCATTATAGCCCTTAGCGTCGCTCTCTGAAATTTGACATTTTCACGCAATGTTGAGCGTAGGTGCCTCTTAGTCGGCGCTTGAGCACTCCAACGTGTTTTAATACAACTCAATTGGGGGAATAAATAAATTTGATTATTTGTAAGACCTCGACCCTATTTGTAATACCTTGGCCTTTCTTATATTTGATGTGTTGATTTTGTTACATTGTTATCAAGTTAGGCATGTGTGTTTGGGTTTCAAGTGTGTTTCAAACTTGATTGGAGGTTAGGATCATTTGAGAATACTTAGTAAACATTTTGTTTTGAACATAAGATGGAAAGATACACACAAAAGCATGGATACATGCTTAAACCCGAAATTCTGTCCATTCGAATAGTCTGTAGTAATTTGGCCATAACTTTGTATAGGAAACTCGGATTTGCAAACCGTTTGATTCTGTGTAAACTAGACTCAAAGAGCTTTCCAAATATATCTTATTTGTAATTTTTAGACTTGTTGATCGTCCTAGGCATGTCTTTAAAGTTGGCTGAAAATTAGAATAGTGACAGCTTTTGACCATTTTGGTTTTTTGTTGAACCTTTGACCCTTTTGACCATTTGACCCATTTTTGTTTCTTTGACTGAAGTAAAGAACGTCCATTGACTCTTTGGCCAGCTATATGACTCTCCTAAACACCATTAGAGAGCCTTAAACTCAGTCATTTGTTCATCTTCAACCTTAGAACATAGAGAGAGAGAGAGAGAGAGAGAGAGAGAGTTCTAGAGTAAGAAAGTGCCATAACTTGAGCATTTGGAGTCCAAATTACGATCCGTCTTCGCCATTGTGGAGCTATGGACTAGAGGAACACTTTCCATGGATTGCATGCTGACTTTCATGATTTAATTTTGGTGGAGGTAAGTAACTATAATATTTTGTTTGATTATGAGATGAATTGGAAGATTAGAGCATGTAGGTGGTGTTAGTTGATCATTATTGTATTAAATTCTTGGAAGAAACATGTGATTAGTTGCTCTAACTTATTGAAATAAGATTTGTCACAGTTTTAAGGCATGATGTTGAATTTTCTGGGAAAAATTCGTCCATTGGAATTGTCTAAATTTTGGATATATTTTACATTAATATGTTGTGTAAAATCCTGGAAATTTTCATAAATTTTAGAGGTCGGGAAGTACCTCGTTTAGGTTGCGTATTATCGATACGCAGAATGGACTGTTGCTGGATATTCTGGGTTGTAGTTCAATCTTTATGTGGTTGCATGTGGATGAATATAAGTCCAAATGGACTAATTTAAAATGGGAAATTGTAATTTGGAATGTCTAGTTTCTGGGTATGTAAGATTCATAATATTTGGACATGCGTAGAATATTTGGTGAGATATTAGTTACAAGTTAGAACAAAAAACACATGAATTTTAAGTTAGTTGCAGTCCTTGTTTTGGGCTATTTTCGTGAAAAGTTTGGTACTAATCTACTATTGAAAATTTGCTGAATTTTTGATATGTTATTCTTATGTATATTAGGCTGTTCTCTATAAATTTTCATAAATTTTAGAGATCAGGAAGTACTTCATTTAGGTTGTGTTTCATCGCTGCACCGAGTAAACTGTTGCTAAAAATTTTGGGTATTAGATCTTTCTTTAAGTGACTGATTCTTGATGATTATAAGTCCAAATGAGGTAATTCAAGGTGGTAAATTATAGTTCCAGATGTCTAGTTTCTAAATATGGAATAATTGTAATATTTGGATTTTTTTTGAAATATTTGGTGAATTTAACGGTACTGTTACGTAGTGCTGGAGAAATCATATTGTGTTAATAGACTTTGTATAATAGCAACTCGTTGAGATTTTTGTCGTTAGTTTACTCGCTATGAATTTGTGAGGTTGTTTTAGGTAATATATATTACCGAATAATTGTGTTGAGGATAGAATGATTAATTAGGGATGATACCACGGTTCATCCCGATGTTTCGAATATTGGTAACGACTCAAACAGAATCAATAAAATATAACGTTATAAACCGAACCTTTATACGAATTGAACACTAGTCATGACTGACTCTGGCGGAGTTGAATAGGATGTGACTTGTAATGAGTCGTGATATACATAGTACACGACGATAACGATATGTGATAGGTTATACTATACATGAGATATGACATACCGTGTTTATCGTTTCAATACGGACGATGTGGCTTGTAATGATTCGTGATATACATAGTACACGACGATAATGTTATGTGATGGTTTATGCTGTACATGAGACAGAGTGTCTCGAGTGATTATAGGATACTGTAAAAAGATCCTAAGTTTAGTATTATGGTTATGTATTGTTTAATGGTTGTAAGTACGTGTAGACTTACGCATGTTGTGATTGTTCTAGTATGAGATAGGATAATCATCCTACTTTGATGATTGATTGTGTGTTTAGTATTTACAAGCACATTGAGTTGATTTGATATGTGATTGTTCTAGTCACTCAATTTTAATCCAGCGAGTAACTATTAACACCCCCACAAACCTAAGTACTCTCCCTCTCATATATTACAAAAATATCATTATAAATTTTAATTTAAATGCTCTTATTTATTTTTTATTTTTTTAGGTTAAAAAAAATTGTAATTACTGTTCGGTAGCCCCAACTAAACACAGCTAAAAGTTGTTCGGTAAGGAGTGTCGAACCGGTCACACAGTATCGAACAGCCTTTAAAAAAAAACAAGCTCATCAATGCCAACGATGGAGACATGAATTCATGGGGGTGGGGGGGGGGGAAGGAGGAGGAATTAGAGTGTGAGTTTTGTTTGGGGTGGATGTGTACTTAGTAGGATTAGTTCATTTTGAAAAAAATATTGGTAAGGGTAGAATAGAAAATTAGGGGATGTGTACTTAGCTTTTTGTGAGGTTGAAAATATTGTGGGGTGTACTTAGAGGATGTAGGGGTGTTAATAGCAACTCTCTTTAATCTATTCCGAATACCCCTTAACATAATTTACTTTTATGTGCACTCTGACCTATTCATTTGAAAACTATCTCTTAATGAGAATAAAGAGTCATATTATTCATTTTCAAAAGATAATGGATATAATTTTGATAATGTTTAACTAAAAATAACACAATTTAAGGTATTTAGTAATTTGCTTCATAATATATTTTTTATAGCGGGCAAGGGTACTTAAATAATTGTTTATTAAAAATGTGCGATATTTAGCAAATAAGAGTGTGGTATTTAGCTAAGTGATATCTACATTTACGTAACACGGGTGATATCTACATTTACATAACCCAAGTGATATCTACATTTACGTAACAGGCTCTCCAAATTTGAGCTTCGACGATTTTGCACTACTGGTGTACCAAACTTCCTTTAGCCCTTGCTAACGTTTAAACCTATTTTGCACTACTGGTGTACCAAACTTCCTTTAGCCCTTGCTAACGTTTAAACCTTGGTTCAATCACCTAATCCAAATGATCTTGGATATTTGTTGATTCCATTTCAGTTGACGAAAATTGGTCGTATGGAGGGGCTGTGCATTTAGAGTATCCTGTCAGAAACGAAGAAGGTATGACTGCTGTTGATTGTTTTGGAATTGGAATTATAACTCCTTTAATACGCTGCTGATGTTAATCATTTCTGGGTAATTCGTTTAAAGCTATCATCTTTGTGGTTTCCTTGTTTCTCATAAAAGTGGTAGATATGGCTTTGTTTGGATCAAAGGATTCCTTTAGAGGAGACAATAGATCAAAAGAAAGTTGTTCAAATAATAATTCTAATAAGAATCAACCTGTATCTAAAATTATACGACATACAAAAGTAGTTTTTCAGAGTTTCCTGTTATTATCAAGGACATTGTATTAACAAAACTAATAATAATAATAATAGTCAACCAACCAAAATCCCAAAAATAAAAATACCTCTAATAAATTCGGTCCTCGAGGTAAATAATTTATACATGCTTAAAATAACCAGCAATGAAACTAGCACAGATGTTCCAAAACTTGGTATGATTGAAGCTTTGAAAACCGGAAGGGGAACGAAGCAGGTCCAGAAGCAAAAGCAATATCCATCCATGCGTAAATCACCTCTGGAATTTCAAGTCGCTACTTGCCCTGTTTGTTCAGAAGAGATCCGAGGCTAACTCACCATCCATGGATAAGTGCGGTTAGAATAGAAGCCAAGCCTCGCCCGAACCCATAATTTTCAGCATTGCTACTTTGGTAACTGGTCTTAGTCAGCTGCATTTCAGATAATCTGTGATTCAAAGTCCACAGTAAGCAACCGATAAAGGGTGAAATCCCAACATTCAATCTGCATATACAAACTTAAATAAATTGCGAGATATAGCAATCTGTAATTGCATATGCTCAACCCAAGAAACAACATAGCAAGCATACTTCATAGGTCAAAATCTACACATGAAACACTAGTTGGTCACTTCTGAGACTAACAAAAGTTGACCAGATACAGAAAGCCTACAATCACTTTCACCAGATGTAAGCCTGGTGAAGTCATCCCACGCATTCCAAATTTTAATCCGCCATAACAAAAATAGGCACTTTCAATTTTTTCCATACAGAAGTCCAAAAATCAACTACATTTACCATGTACAAGTTAGATACTATAACATATTAAACCTATTACACAATGGCAAATGACCTCAAAATGGACTACATTCAAGCAGAACCACATGAGTAAAAGCAACAATCAACAACATTTAAATACCACTCCACAAGACACAAGGATTAAGGAGGTTTAACTAACTGGGAATGGACTGCATCTACTGAAGAGTTGTAAGAACTTCGATATTTTTAAATACCAATCCGCTCCACTTTTTGACAATACTTAACCACTTTGAGAAGCCCATGCCAGACCACATCGCTATAGAACTTCAATATCTTAAAGCTTCCAATCTTGAAAGTGCCTCCCAAAAACTTTTAGGATTCAATCCACTATTCTCACTGTCCCAACCCCCCCCCCCCTGTTCTCACAAACCGTTGTCCCAGGTTCAACAATGTTTCAACAATGAAAATTTAAGCACTATTGATTTCAAGAGATTCTAGAAGGTATTCCAAGTTGGTCCCAAGCAAAACACAATAGATTGGAGAAAACTGCAGGTTTGTCCCCCTAAGGCCATGATATAGAAAAGACCACCTCACAGAAAGCCACAAGGCTCTAACTTTAAGTGTGCACACATTTTGGCCTCCTTTTCCATTTCCTTGGCAGAAGTGTCATACCTTTACTTCCTTCTAGCCCGCAATGCATTCAAAAGTTCAGGCCAAACTTATGGAGTTCCAACAGTGATACTTTATAAGGACAATTTACCCAGACAGGACTTTTATGAAACAAAACAGGGGCTTCAACATTGATAACGTCAGGACAAAGGAAGCAGTCGTACACATCTTCTCTTTACAGAAATGCCAATAGTTTTCTGGTCAATAGATTCTCGTCATAGATTGCAACAGTATTTGGACATACTGAACCACATATACCTCACATCCCCAGTAGGCAGTATCATCGAGGGGCCAATGGTTTTAACTCTTCAAGCAGTCATGACTTTGATCACGTAAAGGACATTTTCTCGGTATGCTTATGGCACAAGTTCTGAACCAGGTAATAGGAGAGAATCCTTTTTTCTTATTTTATTTGGCAATAGAGGCAGCTGCTTGATGGGCTTAACCCACCAAAAGCTTATCTTAATTCCAAATACCAAATTGGTACGAGAAAGGGGTGGACGATAAAGAAAGCAAGAAATAACAGATAGGGGAATACAGATTAATTCACCTGAGGAACCCGAAGGAAGCTTTATGTTGAGCAAAGCTCAATACATTACAAAACACAGAATACCAAACCCTGAAAACATTAGGTTACAACCCTATGGCATGACTTTCAAAAATTTCTTTTTAACTAATGCCCGCTAATCGTGAGACTCAACTGAGCTCAGCCTTCACCCCAACTACTCAGGGAACTGACTATTGGAAATAATAATAACTCAGGTAACAAACTAATCAAATGTATAAATTTTAAAGTGCAAGTCTAATTTATTCCTGGAGGTCCACATTTGATTAAGCTTTACTTCTTATTATTATTTTTTCTTTTTCAATTAAGCTTTGCTAAATGTCTTTACCAGATTGAGCAATTCAAAAAGAGTCCCTCATATATGAAAAATAACTTTTAGCTTCTTATAACAACACTCAGGCTAGATGCCCTAATAAGAAAATAAAATAAATATACTACACATATAGAGTGCTGTTCAGGGACATTCAGGTAGTCTGCATAGAAGACAAATACAAGTATGTTGAGGAGAAAGTTAGAAAGAAAAAGGATCGTAACAGGGAAAGAGGGAGGGAGACAGACAGAGATGCACAATAAAGTTAGGTCAGGTTTGGCTTGGCCAGAAATTCTGGAACAGTCCACGCTCAAAGAGTAAATCATAGTTTTGAATTCCACAAAATTCATAGAATGCAACAATTAATTGCTCCAACCGCAAGAACAGTTTAACAAATATGAAGCCCTTATGCAGCGTCAGTTGGCTGTAGTATGAAATAGGGAAGTCCCCTGAACTAGTCCAATTGCTTCAAAAAATAGCACTGAGGAAGTCATGAAAGAGGGTGGAAAAATGAAAAAGAAAGAACTGTACCTGGAAGGTAGTATGCCTTCCTCAGACGCAATTGTTGACAACCCTTGTCATTGTTTATGCTTGGGATTGGCCGAACACAACGTATACTCTGCCACGACGCTTTACTGTTCGACAAAATTCACACATTTTCTTCACTGACGACCTCACCTTCATTGCTGCAAAAGAATCTAGTCAATTCTTCCTCATCAACAAAATATCTCATATCAGCCAGAAACATCCATCAAAATAATGCCTAGGGAAGAAATCCTGAACATGATAGGAATTCCATTCACAGCATACAGCAATACTATTCAATAACTACCTACTTGCAAGCATTTGTATAGTTTTTGGATTTGATCAGTCGAATGTATGCTTTTCCAAACTAAGCTTCATCACAACTACAGATACAGGCATGCCCTTCTATGCAAACTGATTCAATTATTAGCATTTTGAGCTCTTTTTTGTTTTCAGCCTTAAACTGCCAAACCTAGTGTACCTGATTAAGATGGGAAACAAACTTTTGCATGATTTAGCTATAATTATATCCATAACAATGTCCCAAAATGATATTTAACCAGTTGCTTATTTCTTAAATTTCCAATGGCAAAATCCAAAAATGGAGTTGTGAGAATGCAAATGGACAGATTCCGAGTACCAAGTCACAAGTGTTCTCTTAATTTGCAGTTCCACTATCTTGGACATCCTTCGTACAGACTATTTGATATAGTAAAACATGCTAATTTTGGCCTCCCTCCCACACAGACATTGTGGCCAATTATCATTTCATCACTTTTAGAGCGGCAGTCTTTTCTTTATTACTCTCTCCATTTATCAAAAAGTCCCATTTGCCTTTACATACATAGGGAAATCTAGCAAGAAAACAAAGATGATAAGCCTCTCTTTCTACCTCCACATCCACCATCCATTCCTTTCAATGAGCCCTTTGGAAATTCAACTAAAGTTGATGGGGGAGCCAATAAGGAAAAGATATAGCAGCTAGTTCATGCATTTGGAGGTTATGGGAGGAGTTAATTTTCAGATGAAGCTGTTGAAGCTGGGAAACTTGTGTACACAGGTCTTCTCTTTAAGCTGATGGCGGACAGCTTGTTTTGATTTAATAGATCACTATATCTTCTTCAACTCTCTTTTTACTTCTTTTTAAGGGTCTTCTTTCAAGCTGATTGCTTAATGCTGTTTCTGAGTTGTTAGACTGTATTATCATAGCCAGCTCTCTTTCTGCTTTTTCCTTGAGTTGTCCGTTGTACTTGTCAAACTGTTGTCTTGCTTTGGAAGCCATGTTACTTTAAAGCAATTTTCACAGAGGACATTTCTCCACATATGTATTGAATAATCGATTTACATCTTACAGTTATGCGTATAACTATAAGCAAAATAGAACTAATATTGCACAATATTTTATTCAGTATTTCAGTGTGTACTAAACTTTGATGAACAAAATTTTTGAAAGATTAGCTATAACAATTGTTCAACATTTCAAAGTTGTCAGTAATTTTTGGACATCCTGAAATAGAAAGATTAGTCTTTTCCTAATAGGAAATAGAGATTCTTGTTCCTCTGTTCATAGTTGTTAGTATCGTACGATACGCGATACGTATCGTATGATACGATACGAAAATCACCATTTATATACGTATCGCATGACCGTATCGCAATGGGCTCTGTATCGCACGATAAGCTTAGCGTATCGCACGATACTCGATACGTATCGTAAAACACAATACAAAAATCACTAATTCTTATTACCTCCCTTTTTAAACCCAATCTAATTTGTCCATTATCCAATTCCCTAATCCTCCATTAAAAGAAAACCCTTGTTGATAGTAATAATTGAGTCCATATATGCTAAAGAGTGAAGACAAAATTGAAGGAAGAAAATACTACATCTTGGAATTTATTTATCTTTTCAAAAAAGTATGAATTTGATAGTTTTTTAAGCTTAAATGTTTACTTAATTGTGAAAATTTTCTGTTTTGAACTATTTTCTTTTTCTCCTAATTTTTTTGGGTTAATTTCAAGCTTTCAAAATATCTAGTCTTTACTTTTTTTCCTCTTTTTAGTCTTGTTAGAACTTGAAATTGAGTTTATTACCTATTGCTTGGCTTTTTTTTTTTTTAGATAGTTCAGTTGTTTAAAACTTATTTTTTTAGATTCATAATAACAAGTTATAATATGAAGTTTAAACTTAATCATTGGATAATATATTTTTATTAATTATTGCTTAATAGTCATTATATATATATATATATATATATTTACATATATATAGCGTATCTTACGATATTTAAAAAAAAAATACGCGATGCATATCCCGATACGTATCATAAAAATAAAATTTCGATACACGATACGTATCCCGTTTTGACAACTATGCCTCTGTTTATTGGTCTTTGGCTTTTCCTTATATGTCCTCTAATAAACTAAATTTGTTATTACAATGTGAGACATACTACATCTCAATCTATTAATAAGGGTAAATTTACAAGTCGATCAAAACATCCTTTCTTTTTCGGAGCGGTAGAATATACAAATCAAAAAACTTGACTGCCCCATCCACATGTTCAATTTTGGTCAGTAAATTAGTTGTTGTACACAAGTTAAACTCAAGTAAGCCAATGTCCAATTATATGGGATCAGCTACGGTATACCTAACTCACGTGTATGGTAACCAAAATTTCTGAAGCTAGAATTGAGTTATAGGTTTGAACCTCTAGAATAAACTATTGTGCAAAGTCTACCATTCTCCAAGTAAACCCTATATTAATAGAAGAAGCGAAACCTACGTATAACAAATGCAACCAGGGAAGTCCAAGATACCCAACTTCGATATTTCATTGGGCAGATAAAAACCTGCCGAATTTAAATGTTCTGCAACGGTACTCGAAACCTCCTATGAAGACAATCTTTACCATTTAGTGTCAAACACAATGTGGCAATTCAACCTAATTAACTCTCAACCTTAGATTAATATATGCCATCCCCAATTGAGGTTTTAAGTTACCTCAATTACAGTCGCTTACTTTCATCATCTGCACAACTGTATTACTCTCCTTTTCTGAGAAGTGATTGTCTTAAGTTAATCGGGTCGAGAGGAGCACCACCACTATAAAATATACACCAACAGATTCCCTGGCTAAAAAAAATTTAAGAAACCCTCACACCAGAAAAGAGAGTCCAGTAAAATACTACTCTGCCCGAAATACTTTCAACTCTTGATTTCAAAAAAAGTGGCCCGAAATACTTTCAACTCCTAATTTCAAAAAAAGTGTAAAAATAACAACCATGGCAACATCACCAACCAAAACATCATTCTGAATCGCTACAGGAATAGATATGGAAATCCACAGCAAAGAACCAGCCTTTAAAACTACTAATCAAGCCAAAATCTGATTAAGGACCCAAATTTCACGTCAAAATGAGTATGTTTTATATATTTAGAGCCTCTAAAACCATTTGCCCAGCAACAACAAATCATGTTTTAACAAATTCTTCACACCAACCAACCTCTCCCCCCCCCCTTCTCTCCCCAACCTTTCAAATATTTGCAAACAGCTTCCGAACTCATGAATAAACAAGTCAACGAGATAAAGATAATGAAAATAGACTTGAAATGGATGAAAGTAATCTTCCACCTTTAGATAAATATTACAACTCCCACACAACTTATCTTCTCTCAAACGTCTTTGGTACTGACCTCAACTTGCCTTATTTTGAAATCCGCTACCATTGAAACCTATATCCACTGTGGAAAGTGCGACTACTGTCAAAGTGCATCTAATATACATGGCACATGATCTGTTGCTTCAAACTTCACTAAAATCAACATAGTACTGATTGCATAGCAACTTGGGCAGCTGTAGCTCCAAATTAACAACTTGATCCAACTTAAAAGTACATCTCCTTATCTTTATTTGTAGTGTGCTTGTCCCTAAGTCGTAATATTTTAAGCATCTTCAACATATCGTTCTCATGAACCATAGCTACATAACAATTCTCCTAATGTGCTTACTTTTGCACCCTCTCCTTCTAGAATCAAATATTTTCCAATAAAGGACCATTTCCAGGATTTAACTCATTTGACGGTCACATCACGTAAAATTGTGGCTAAACACGTATCCTGTCGACTAACAGAAAGCTATAAGACTCCTTTTTTCGCTATAACTTTCTGTCTAGAGCACGTTTGTCAATTAAGTCACACTCTGTGTTACCTCGGTACTTCATTTCTGCCAAAGTACCCGTGTTGACACAACACAACATTGTTGTAGGTCTGGATGTTGGTGTGGATGTTGCACACTAAAAAACTCATGAATTGCAGATTAGACAGATGATTTCTGTTTGGGAACCCAACTGCTATGTCGGAGTACTTACTGATTATTATATTCTCCATTAGATTTCCACAATAAATACTTACTCACCTGCTCAGTTCATAAAATTTGTGAAAAAGAAAGGAATGTAAAAGGGGCAGGGACGAATGATCCGGCAGAACGTATAATTTAACAAAAAATCACACAACTCAAGTGAGACAATAATCACTGAGACATTGAATTTCAACATTAACTAAGAAAAATCTGCCAAATTCTATTGATCTTCATTCAAATCAAATCAAATCATCAAGAGATAGGTCTGGACATGTATAAATATACAGAGAGAGATCAGAAATGTTTAATTTGGAGGGATACGTACTTAAATCCTTGGTTGTAGATGACAATGAAGACGGAGACTAGTTCCGGCGCCGGTTGAGTCTGCCTTTGGCGAATGGGTGGGGAGAGAGTGCGAACTGAAAGTCGAAAGATGAACACAGATAACAGAACACCTATTACACTAGAACGGTGTCGTCTGTATACGCAGGCCAGGTAAGGTCGAATGGGCCAGACATATCTCAAGAGTAGTATAGGCCCGAGCCCATGGTCAACATTGCTCTTGAGGCCCGGTTGGGTCATATTGCTCATGGGCACGGGCTGATTGGCCGTGCTTTAGCGATGAAGGCTGAGCGGGCCGAGCGGCCAATGGGTCATTTAGGTCGCTTCATGTTTGTTGCTAGAACGAATACTTCGAAATATCCGTGCCTTTGCTACAAGTTTAATATGGAGTGGTGGAAAGCAAGGAGAGGTCACGTTGGGTCGGATGGGCCTCCTTTTACTGCCTTCTTGTGGGCTTCCTAGATTCTATTGGTCTAAGTAAACACTATATTGTTAACATGGAAACTATATACATAAAATCCTCAAACTTTTCTTGTATTTCTTTTTTCTTTGACCCCCTAAACTCAAAACAACCATAATCGTTCTTAATTACGACACCGTATTTTATTACTCCATTATGTTTGTATACTTTCGATATGCATTTCACAACCATTACCTTTGTGGTCACCATCCAATCCTCCGCCAGCGTCACCATCTTGTCCATTTTTTATTTACCTAACAACTCTAGCTTAACCAAAACCAAATTTCAAAATCTTAAGATAATAGTTTACCAAAAATCTATATCGAAGTGATTGACTTGAGACCTAGCAAAAAATTGAATATTTAGAAGTTTGGTGAATCTTGTAACATTACATAGTGGAATTGTTCATCCCCGTATTAGCTTAATCAAGTTGTACAACTAATATCAAATGCTTAGGCCATGTAGAAAAGTGACTGGTTGTCACTTGTGATAGATTTTGTGTTGACAATAAGTTGCCGTAGCGTTTAATGTAGATAAATGAGTTTGGCGCTTGAGTTGGAGTATGGATGTTTTGGGTTTCGGAGGTGGGTAAGATTCTTTCTCACAAGTACATAGAAATAATTTTGGTTAGTTTTATTTTACATAACATTTTTCTATTTTTCATTTATTAAATGATGCAAGTCTTGCAAAATGACCAAGTTGGCAAGTTAATAGATAGAATTACAGAAAGGGGTAACCGATACGAATCCGAACCTCAACAGGGCCATTGAAATTAGGCTAAATCACAAGCGTGGGAAGTGGAATAAACCCATTCTATTAAAGTAACAAACAACAAAATACAAATCATACACTGAGGCAGGTACAAAACGCAATCCAACAATGGGCGTGAACCCAACGCGAGGCCAAAAAGCAGGCAAACTGAACAAATAGGCGCCTAACACAAAGCGCACCCCCTTTACCAAAAGCATCTTACAGAATTTTTCTTTTTGAGAAAAGGAAAAGAAAATAAAATAATGGAGTAGTAAAAAGAAAAAGTTGTTTGCTTTAAATTCACAGCATACCAAGCTAAGCTTTAATGGCAAAATCACATTTTTGAGGAAACCCAGAGAGAATGTTGGTTCCTCTCACTCATCCCACTCACTCATGACATTTCAGGTACTCAAATTTTCCCTTCCTCCCATTTTCTCTCTCTACAACAACACTTCAATTGTCTCACTCTTAAACACACACACGCACAGAGTAGAAATTCTTGGTTTTAGTCCATCTTTCATCCATGGAGGAAAGATGGGTTTTAAATTTTAAGGCCTGTAAACTCCCTAATTTACAGTTTATGCCACTTTTACTGGTGATATTTCTGTATTTCACAAGCTTTCCTCTTTTGTGTGCTGTGTCCAGAGATAATGTTGGGGCTAATCTGGACATTCAAGACCTAGCTTCACTTTTGTTGTTCAAGTCACAGCTCCAAGACCCAACCCAGACCCTGTCAAGCTGGGTCGGGTCCATGTGCACCAACTGGGCCGGAGTCAGTTGCTCTAACTGGACCGGCCGGGTCATTTCACTCAACCTCTCTGGGTTGAAGTTGTCTGGCCAAGTTCATCCAAGTTTGTGCAAACTCTCACAGCTTGAAACCCTTATTTTGTCACACAACAATTTTGATGGTTCAGTCCCAGCTTGTTTTAGTTCATTTTGGAACTTGAAAACCTTAGATCTTAGTTATAACATGTTTAATGGCGTTGTTCCCAGCACATTCATGAAGTTGAATAGATTGGGTGTGCTTGATTTTAGTCACAACATGTTTGATGATATGATTCCATTATGGGTAGGGAATTTCTCGATGGAACTCGTGAAGCTTGATTTGGGTTTTAATTTCTTTCGAGGGGAGATACCAGAAAGCTTGTTATACCTGAATTCGCTGAAATATTTGGATTTGTCACATAACTATTTGTCTGGCAATCTTCCTGACTTTCATCAATCGTTGGTGTATGTTAATCTCGAGTCTAATTTGTTATTGGGTACTTTGCCTTGCTTGTTCTCGTCTGCTGAATCGCTTTCAGTTCTTAATTTAGCTAATAACTCCCTTGTTGGGGGAATACCGACTTGTATTTCTTTGCTTCGAGAACTGACACAGCTCAATTTGTCATCCAATCATTTGAAATATGAGATTTCGCCTAGGTTTGTGTTCTCTAATAAACTTGTCGTCTTGGACTTGAGTTTCAATGATTTGTCCGGACATCTTCCGAACAAGATTTCCGAGTCATCGGAAAAGTCGAGGCTTTTAGTTCTTGACCTTTCATACAACCGGTTCTCTGGTGACATCCCATTGGAGATAACAGAGTTGAAAAGCTTGCAGGCCTTGTTTCTTTCACACAATCTTTTAACAGGCCAAATCCCCTCAAGAATAGGGAATTTGATGTATCTCCAAGTGATTGATCTATCACACAACTTGTTATCAGGCTCTATCCCCTTGAACATTGTCAGTTGTTTTCAACTACTTGCTTTGATAGTGAACAACAACAATCTCTCCGGCCAAATCCAACCAGAGCTTGATGCGTTGGATAGTCTGAAGGTGCTTGATATTAGCAACAACAAGATTTCTGGGGAAATTCCACTGACCTTGGCAGGCTGCAAATCACTGGAGGTTGTCGATTTCAGCTCCAACAATCTTTCAGGACCACTGAACGATGCGATGACAAAATGGTCAAATCTGAAGTTCCTTTCTCTTGCACGGAACAAGTTCAATGGAGCTCTTCCCAACTGGATTTTCGTATTCGAAGCAATCCGAACAATTAACCTCTCTGGGAACAAGTTTTCTGGCTATATACCTGATGGCAACTTCAACATTAGTTTGCGCTTCCACAACGGTGACATTGGCAGAGCGACCCCAACAGAGCTATTGTTTGCTTCACAGAATCTCGAGATTAAGCTATCTGTCGTTGTTGCTGATGAATTGCACATAAACTACAACCTCCCTTCCACAGTTGGAATTGATATATCTGATAATTTGCTACATGGGGAAATTCCAGCAGGTCTGTTTGGGTTGCACGGTCTAGAATATCTGAATTTGTCTTATAATTTTCTTGCTGGTCAGATTCCAGCTGGTCTAGAGACAATGTGGAGCTTACGTGCTCTAGATTTATCACATAATTCTCTGTCAGGTCAGATCCCAGAAAATTTATCCACGCTAGGAAATTTGACGCTACTGAATCTCTCATACAATTGTTTCTCCGGGGTTGTACCCAAGAAAAAGGGATATTGGAGATTTTCAGGTGCATTTGCAGGAAACCCGGACTTGTGCGTGGAATCCTCTGGTGACGGGTGCCAGGCAAAAAGCCTTGCAGCGGTGCCGGAAAGAGGGTTTGAAGAGAAAATGGAGGACGGACCGATCTCCGTGTGGGTGTTTTGCGTAAGTGCTTCTGTGAGCTTTTATTTTGGTGTGGTTGCTTTGTTTTGTTCATCAAGAACTAGAAACTACATTATGCAGACAAAAGGTTAATGTGGTTTCTAAATAAAATCTAGTATTAGTTTGATTATCACTGTACAGGCATATTAATTTTTAAGGATTCTGTCATTAATTTTTTGTTCCTTTATTTGAGCACACACACTAGAATGTGTCTACCTCACCTCATATGTTAAGACTATTTTGTCTAAGCAATGTAGACTTCAGTTGATGCAATTAATAATCTTGCAATTGGGAGGCTATTGAGCTGCAAAGTTCATCCTCCCCTTCATCCCAAAGGCCAAAAAAAAAGAAAAAGAAAGAGTGTCTTACTGTCAATGTGTTTATTCTTTAAAAGAATTTTATTTTTCGAATTTAAGATATAAATTTAATTTATTTATTTTGTTATGCAAATGAAAGAAAATATATTGAAGTGAAAGTGGCAAATGATCGAAAACATTGGGGAAAATGATTTTTTTTGTTATTGTACTTTTCACTAATCTTTACATTTTGCCACTAAGCGAGCTTTTAGGTAAGATTCTTTTTATAGTTTTAGAAAGAGTTGCACTTTTATCATTATTCCTAAGGTCTCAATTGGTACACGAAAATATAATTAACTAGTTATAGAACCCGTGCTTTGCACGGGTATAATTTAACTTTTGTGTTTAATTAATACATTTTATGAATAATTTTATATAAAATTATCATTATTTGATATAGGCGTGAACGTTTAGTATAGTATTTTTGTTTCAAAATAAGTTTTTTTTATTAGTGGTCAATATATGTATTTTCATTTTTATACATTTTTGTTGGGTTGCTTTTCTTTTGCTTTGTTTTTTTCTTTTTGTTTTCATCTTGCACTTAATAAAGATATTTTAGACATATATTTGAAAAAAATTTTAAAAATTAAAAATAAAATATTTACTTTAGAATTTATTAAAGAAAGATATTTTTTTTCTGAACAAATGTGAATTGTTTAAGGATTGAATATAATTATATTTTATAAAATTATTTTTGAAGATCATTCAATGATTAGAAAAAGTTTTAGTTGTATACTATATTTACAAAATAGTTTATTTTTTATACACTGAAATAATAATCAAAATAAGTGAATATTATAGTACATGGGTCTCGTGACCCCACTTAACGATAATATATGTAGTATTATAAAAATATACATATAATATAATTGGTTTAGTTGGTTAAGGTGAGTATGCATATATAAAAGGTTGTGAGTTCAAATCTCCTTACAAATATTGTTTTGCTTTTCATTTGCTTTTGATTTCCTTGTCAATACCTAAAGTTCTTCACCTATTACTATTCACTATTATATATACTCTTTATAATAGGTAATATTATTAGGTAATATTATTACCTAATGACTTCCTTTCCTAATAAATAAGAATTTGAAGAGTCAAATTCACCAAAATGAAGATTTAACAAAAATGGTGTAGGTGGCAAACTTATAGGCCTCCTCACCAACTTTAATATATATATATATATATATATATATATATATATGGATTTCGTGAAATTGATTCCATGGAAATGATTGAGAAATCATTTTTATATATTTCTTTTTTGAGAAATCATTGTTCCCTTCATATTAAGTTATTTTTATTTGAGTATTTTCAAAATGAAAACTAGCCTTTCTTAATTTAATTCAGTTTTCTTACTTTATTTATAATTCATTTCACCAAAATTGAAATAGAATAATAATGTTATTTTTGTTAATGCCTAACTAACTCTTTAATTATCATGTTTCCCTTTTAGAGTTTGTTTGGTTGTGTGTTTTGACCAAAATGCAGGGATAAAACGCAGCTTATTTGCAAAAATTGTGTTTCAATGCTGCGGCAAAAAAAATAGCGTTTTCAAAAAGCAGTTGCGTTTTAAAACGTTGAAATTTTCAATTTTTTTTTAAAACGCTGCTAGGAAAAAAAAGTTGCGTTTTGAACTAATATCTCAAATACATTCATAAGAAAAAAGTTGTGTTTTTAAAACGCTGCGTTTTTTAAAACTAGCCTTTCTTAATTTAATTCAATTTTCTTACTTTATTTATAATTCATTAAAAGTAGCGTTTTGAACTAATATCCCAAATACATTTATAAGAAAAAAGTTGCGTTTTTTAAAACTAGCCTTTCTTAATTTAATTCAGTTTTCTTACTTTATTTATAATTCATTTCACCAAAATGGAAAAATAGAATGAATAATGTTATTTTTGTTAATGCCTAACTAACTCTTTAATTATCATGTTTCCCTTTTAGAGTCTGTTTAGTTGTGCGTTTTGACCAAAATACACGGATAAAATGCAGTTTATTTGCAAAAATTATGTTTCAATGCTGCGGTAAAAAAAATAGCGTTTTCAATAAGCAGTTGCGTTTTAAAACGCTGGAATTCTCAGTTTGTTTTTAAAACACTGCTAGGAAAAAAAAGTAGCATTTTGAACTAATATTTCAAATACATTTATAAGAAAAAAGTTGCGTTTTTTAAAAGCTGCGTTTTTTAAAACTAGCCTTTCTTAATTTAATTCAATTTTCTTACTTTATTTATAATTCATTTCAACAAAATTGAAATAGAATAAATAATGTTATTTTTGTTAATGCCTAACTAACTCTTTAATTATCATGTTTCCCTTTTAGAGTCTGTTTGGTTGTGCGTTTTGACCAAAATGCAGAGATAAAACACAGCTTATTTGCAAAAATTGTGTTTCAATGCTGTTGCAAAAAAAATAGCGTTTTCAAAAAGCAGCTGCATTTTAAAACGCTGAAATTTTCAGTTTTTTTCCAAAACGCTGCTAGGAAAAAAAAAAGTAGCGTTTTGAACTAATATCTCAAATACATTTATAAGAAAAAAGTTGTATTTTTTAAAATGCTGTACCAAATGGGCTCTTAAAAAGAATAATACTCTTGATCATGGAAAGTTATAGTAATAAATAGTTAAATACTTGATATGTGTAGTTGGGGTAATTTTGTCAATTTTTTATTTTTATCTTTGAATTTCAAATTATTTTGTTTCTTACTAAACAATATATTAGGAAGTTGTACTACATAGTAAGCATGTTCATGATGTTACCAAACACTATTTAGCAATCAAATATGCATTCAATTATGTGAAATTTCACTATTAGTAATTAATTTCTTGAATTTGATTTCAAGAAATTACACATTTTTTCTGTAAATTACTAACAATGTGCTAGCCAATGAAACTATCTGCTACAATTTAGTTGTATCACGTTTGAGAGTATATTACGGATTCACACCATAATACATTCACCGGAAAGATATGAAATAACAAGTTTTTCAATAAGCTCTTACGGTCAATAACCCATCAAAAATCCACCAAGGACATGATTTTTGAAATAGTATTAAGAGCATGCAATACATTTTTCAATAAACTCAATACATCAGATTTCTTGCATAGTACATGATTCTTTAACGCTTAAAACTTTGAGGACAAAGAATACATCAGACTTCATACTCTACACTTTTATAATAAATAAACTACTTGGCATAAAAAAATCAGATAATATCATCATTTTTGAAAATCAACGATTAACATAAAACCAGTTAGTGTGGAAGGGTCACTTACCTTGATTCATTATCTGAAGAGTAGTCACAGGTCACACACTTTCCACTCTTCATCTATTGAACCTAAAATAGAAATGGAAGAGCATGCATACCTTGGGCTTAAAAACAAGGCTTAAATCGCAATTTAGTCACCTTACTTTGACAGAAAATTCATTACGCTCACCCTACAATTTTTTTTCTCAATTTCATCACTATACTTGGCATAAATCCCACGTTAATCACTCCATCCAGATTTTTGGATGAAAAACTTACTATTGTTTTAAATTCCATAAATACCCTTACTAATAACTATCAATTTAATCACTGCACTTAGACATAATTATCAAGTTCATCACTCCATCCTGATTTTTGAATAAAAAGTTTAAAATTATACTAAAAATCCAAAAATGTCATTACTAAAATATTAAAATTCATTGCAACCAAGAACAAACAAAAACCCAAAAATTGAGCAACTAGGGAAGAAGATCAAACACCTAAATCAATATCTCTTCATTCCAAGCTCAATCTGCACGTACCCTCTAGCTCCTTCAAGAACCCCAAATCAATCCAATTTTTTGAAATCCAAATGGACCAAAATCATAAAAGACCCACAACCTTTCTTGAAACACTCAGCGAAGAAATCATCAGAATCATAACGCTAGGCTCAATTGCCATAACACACATATGCCAATCTGTCGAAATTTCACGGTAATGTCTGTCAGAGTTACCAGGGCCGCTGCATCGATTTTAGCCTAGTGTCGTACCCTCGACGAAAGAAAGTTTGATGAGCCCACTACTATGGTTGATGCGATCGACCACGATTTTCGGCAATGGCCCTTTAGCTCACTTCTAGCCGAATTTTCCTCCTAAAATTCATCCTCAACTCGATCTTCGTCATTCTCATTTCTATCAATCAAAGATCCATTCGGATATTCAATAATAGGCTATTTCATACTGGTTAGAGAGATGATTCAGATCTAATCTACCCACCCAGAGCTGACTAAAATGAGAAAGTGAGCTTGTGATTTGAGCATGCCGGGAGAAAAAGGTGATTCGGGATCAGAGGGGGTAGATAGAGTGATGGGAGGTGGATGGGATCGGAGGGGGAGATTGGAGAGAGGGTGGAGAGAGTCGTCGAGGTCGTCGTCACCGTCGAAGCCTTTGAAGTCGACAATGGCGGAATTGGGGATGTTGGAGCTGGGGGGGGGGGAGTCGGAGACGGGAAGGAAAGTGATGGGTGAATGGTTTTGATTGTTTAAGTTTTTTTTTATTTGACCAATTAATGTAATAATTACTAATCCTAATTTTGTTTGAACACTATTACTAATCCTAATTAAATTAACATTAATATTTAATCTATTACTAATCCTAATTAAATTAGCATTAATATTTAATATTATAACGACATTGAGATAAATGACTAATACTTTTAATTAGATTAAGATAAAAATTTGTTATAATTAAATTCCTTAGAAATTTTCCATAATACCCTTGAAAAATGGCATGTACCACATGATTAACTTAACGAATTTTTTCTAGTGGTGTCATTAACCCTTATTTAAATATCTATAATTACTTATAAATAATTTATAATAATATTTTAAACTTACTTTATTCTACAATAATAACTATCTCATAATAATTTAATGCATTTGTTTAATATAATTAGTTTTATATAAAAAAAAGTCAAGCTAAAGAATTTATTGCTTTAGAAAACACCAACATAATCTTTTATTAATTTTGATTAAGAATTCTGATAAGTTAACCTAATTTTTGTTTAATATTTTTAAGAATTAGTCTAAAATTATATTATTTTATTATATTTGAAATAACTTATTTAACTGATTTGATTATTTTAAATATTTTATACACAAAATTTTATAGTAGTAATCTTAATGCATTTTCTGTCAAAGTAAGGTGACTAAATAGAAATTTAAGGTAAAGGGTATTTTGGTCTTTTTGCAGCCCTCCATCCAACAAAACTAACGGAAGTTAAGCGCGGTGAGCTTATTGACTCAACATGTCAAGTATAGTGATGAAATTGAGAAAAAAAATTGTAGAGTGAGCTTAATGAATTTTCTGTCAAAGTAGGGTGACCAAATTGCAATTTAAGCCTAAAAACAATAATATAGAGGAAAGAACATAAAAACTAAAAGCATAATAAATTAAACTCGACCATGTCTATTTTGATTTATTTCAACCAATGCCAAGACTAATTCTATCCATTGGAGCTAAAGAACAAATACATCATGCAACATAATGTAATGAACAACTATGGGTCCTTAAACTCGACCACATCTATTTTGAAACTCAGCAAACATTGTTTTTGCTAGTGCATCCCTCTTTTCAGTCTACACGGGTTGTTTGAACTACTCTAATCCTATCCTCATTTATCGCATGAGCACTTACAACATAGTCTCCATCCATCCCATTTTCTTCCTCCTCCTCATCTACTTCATCTTGATCATGTTGTTCTGGTTGTTGTACTCGTAGATCAGCTTCAACCTCATCTAATAAAGGATCATTTGGTTGCTCATCTCGTATGAAATTGTGGAGGATGGCACAAACACTAATAACACTAACTTGTGTTTTCACTTTAAAAGATGATGCATCTCTTAGAATGGTCCACATTCTTTTTAGCAAACCAAAGGCCCTTTTAATTACATTTGTCGCACTTGAATGTCGAAGATTGAACAACTCCTTATATGTTTTCGAATTATTTCCACATGTTGCCCACTCATTCAAATGATATCGTGTTCTTCTATATGGGGCTAAAAAGCCCGAGCGATTTGTGTATCCCGCATCAACGAGGAAGTATTTTCCTACACAACAAGATGCATAAGATTTTTCATAAGAACACAAAAGAAAAAATAAATTATTATACCTTTCTTGTAAAAAGAATCATTACACACCATTAGGGACGATTAAAGGATACCGCCTTATCAATGCATCACGAAGAATTCTACCATCGGCCGCTGAACCTTCCCAACCCAATAAAAAATAAGTGAACTTCATATCATGAGCACAAACTCCTAACACATTAGTTGCCATGAAATTTTTCCTATTTCTATATCTTCCTTGCTTGTCAACTGAAACTGTTAAAGGCACTTAAGTCCCATCTAAAGCTCCAAGACAATTCTCAAACCATACACATTTCTCATCTTCAAAACCTTCAAGATTGGGTTGGACCAAGTACACTTTTTGCAATTTGATTACAGCCTTTAAAACTGCTTTGAAATGATGACTAACTGTCTCCCCGGAGCACATGAAATTAAACCCTACCACTCGAATCTTTAGTCTATGCCCAAGGATATATATAAACATTGACACTGCTTCTTCAATAGTAACATGTTTTGTTGGACGAAGCTCTCCCTCTTCACTCAATTTTTTACATAGAAGATTGAAAGTATCTTTGTTAAGTCGTAGTTGTTCTTTACAAACTGCATCTGTCCCATAGTAAAGTCTCCTCAAATAGAACTCCCTGGCACTTCTCAAATCTCTAGAAGGAGCCTTCACCATGTGCAACTCATGCCACCAAACAGAAATTGCAACTGAAGTAGCTATATAATATTCCGCAATCACTTTTTCTCGTTTTTCTTTTTCACTTTTTTCATTTGTAACTAAGGCATTAACATCCACCGAGCTACCAGCCATACTCTGAAATTTTATGAAATAAAACTTGAATAACTAATTTATCAAAATGAGAATTTGTAGAATGACTCGTAAGAATTTATACTTCAAATAAACAAAATTATACACGATGTATTATTAGAATCAACCTTTTGTCCAAAACATAAGATTCCAAGTGCCTATTTAGCCTACAAGATATACTGATATATACACAAGACTGAAAATCAAAACTAATCCCCCTTGTTTGGAGACTAAGGTAACAATAATTTTGAGGTAAACCTATACCATTTACCCCTCCCCCCCACCAACAAAGCCAAAAATAAAATTGTCTTCTGTGGTTAAGCGTGATCAAAGCAAGGGCGGGCAGGGGGACACCCTCCGAGCCAATTCATTCACCAAACTATCCCCACCCCACCTCGTTCTTTCTATAACTGGCTACCAAAGGACAAACCCGTGAAACAAAAGCACAGAAGCAAAATTGTATCAAACACATTTCACAGTTAGAAGTCATATCGAGAGAGATCATACCTTATTAGAAGTCAAATCGAGAGAGATCGAGAAATCGGGAGAGATTGAGATAGATCGAGAGATCGAAAGAGATCAAGAGATTGAGAAAGATGGAGAGTGATCAAGAGATCAGATGGGGCTCTAATGGCGAGCACCAATGAAGATGGAAACACGACCTAATCATGGCGACTCGTGTGGGAAGAACGACGTGAGGTGCGACTGGTTTTGGGACGAGGACGAAGACAGGCCAAATTTGTGTTAAAATTTTAGAATTTGATTTGTAATTATCATCTTCCGGTATTGAATTAATTTTACAGAATTGGGCCTTACTGAATTATAATTCAATACCAATTATGTTCCCCATTTTAGTATCCAAACTATAGAATTAGGATTTTATACTTCAATTCCATTTCTATGCCATTAAATTGGGGTAGTCAAACGCACCCTAACTGAAAAGTAAAAGACCGCTCAGCAATTATATATATTTAAGAAATAGACATCCATCAATAATTTTAGATTAAATCCCCTAATATTGAACACTAGCTACCATTAAGGATATTTTGACCAATTTACGAAACTTTAGGGGACGTGATTGAAATTATTTTAGTTAAGAATTGGATGACAGTTAGGATTAATGACAAAATTGCAACTCTTTTTTAAACTACAATGACACTTTTGCTGAAAAAATAACATAGTGCAAAATTTAAAAATTAATTAAAGTACTATGGTAAAATATACTATTTTTCCTATTTAGAGCTAAGCTGAATGTTGTTAGTGTTTGAAATAATTAGAAGATATTAATTGATTATGAATATTACAGTCTAACAACAATATTATGGTATTTTCATATTGTTGATGCATGATATAATTGTTGGGCCCTCTTTTTTATAGCTTAAGGTTTTAGATGAGTTAATAACTTGCTTGGTAACTAGTATCCGATGTGCCATCGTTAGTGAATAAGTAGACATTCTGTTTGGTTGGTTTATCTCCCCCCCTTGCCCGGGGGGCGGGGGTTTTGGGAGGGGGTGCCACCAAACATAAGGGGGAGATGTTAAAGCATGATATACATTTTTAGGCCCTTCGTAACAACTTATGTTTTTTTGGTTGGTTTATCTCGACACTTTCGAGTGGGGCGCCACTGCAAGCAAAATCTCACGAATTAAGTTCAAAATGCCAGTAATAGGTTGTAAATTCTTTTTGTACCAATTAAGTTCGTTTTGTACATTTTTTGTAAACCTTTTCTTCTGACCCTGGCGGTGTTCTTGTGGAGAGGTTAAATAGGTAGCACTTCAGAGCGCTCATAGGACAAGCCTTCATACTAGATCTTATCTTCATCAATCAATCTAATATACCGATGTGGTTGGGGGGTATTACAGCAATATTGTATGCTCCAGAATTACTAGAGGACCTGAATTAATTTTCTGATGTTTTTTGAGCAGCAAAGAGGACATTCAGAGGATATCCTCCTTTACTCTGTTGTTGAGTTGAGATTGAAAAAGTTTCTTGAAGTCTTTGTAGTTAGATATCGTGTTACTGCTACTACTCTACTTGAGCTGTGCTGGTATGAGATGAGAACTTGCCCCTCACCTATGTTTTTCAATGTTTATTCATTTCACTTCAAGTGGATGCCATGGCTTCATGGTCCTGAACTGGTAGGGTCTTGCGATAGATGAATAATGCCCGATATTGGAACCTAAGTGCTCAAATTGATTATACATTAGTCATGGAATTGGATCCCTTGTAAAACTAATTAAAATAGAGAAATTATATTCATTCATTTCTTTCTGATGGTACGGTATAATGATAAAATGTTCAGTTTGACATGGGTGATATCGTTTGAAATATGCAATGATGAACTTTTAGTTTTTTGTTTGTTGGAAGAAGTTCATAACAAGGTTCCCTAGAATTATCCATACAATATGTGAATAGCAAATGTGACCTATCATTGATTCATATGTGCGTGTTCGTGCATGCACACAATTTTGATGCCCCTCTTTTTCTAAATTCAATCCTCTCATCACTCAAGTATTCATGAAGTGATGGTAAATTTATGCTAAGCTAGCATCAACAAAACATTCAAAACCAAAAGAACAACGTTTGTGTTAAAGTTTGTGATGATCCAGGATGACAGCGAAGTCTCCTTCACAATCGTCCACAAGAAGGTGTGCCATATGTAGAAACCCAACAACGGAATCTCAGGTAGTTCGTGCATTAAGCTGCCTCTGAGAATAGATACAAATCAATTAAGTCAAACGATTTGTGAGGTACTTGTTGACCTTTAAGCATGGTTAACCTGAGTACAGCTTCTGTATGACTGAAAATGGTGTAGTTTTTATTGAAACTACATTTCTTAGTGGTCCCTTAAATACACTACCAAACACAATTGATTAACAATCCCTTCTTTCTCGACTCTTGGTTGACCATAACACAATATCTCAGTTTTAAGTACTTGGGTCATCAATACTCTTGGTTGACCATAACACAATATATATCTCAGTTTTATTTTTTTGGTTTTTTCTTGACATTGCAGGTTAGAGGGTACTGGTACTAGCTCTAAATTCAAGGGTTCCAAAGTTGATGAGGTCGCAGAAGCTGATTATGTGAAGGACCGCTATTGAGGCACGCAAGGGATATTTATTTGCCAGAGAACTTCTCTGTATGTTTCGGGAGGAATATATAAGCAATCTGATTATCTTGATCCTCACAGAATTCATGAGACTATAGGTGATAAGGGGATCATTGTTAAGTGTGATGTCAGAAAGCATGGATCCTCCTACTTTAAACGTGACACAGCATTCATGCGGAACCAGCTAATAGCACAGTGAACTGCAGCTGCAAGAAAATTGAGTATGATGGAATACTATGCAGCCATGCATTATATTTATATGTCCTTGATTTACTATACATTGTGAAGAGCACATCACATTACATCCTTGACAAGTTTAAGAAAGATGAAGCATGTTAAGGAAATTCACGGATAAGAGTACTCTGAATGGAAAACTTTTATTTACTGGAAAATTTCACAAAACAGCATTGATAAACTGGTGGAAGTGACTGGAAATTTTGAACTAGCTGAAAACCTACTTAAAGAACTAAACACTTCGTTGGCCAAACATGTAATGAAAAAAAACTCCTAATGACATTGAAGAGGCTTCGTTAACTGCATACAATAAGGAAGAAGGCACAAGTTCCACAGCTGTACGGGAGATGCAAAGAGAACGACTTGATTTGCATGCTGACAGAACTCCAGATGATGGCAATGAGGAGTTGGTGATGTCAAACACAGACAATTCTTCTAGTGTCGGCAGAATTTCTGTCGATTCATCTTCCCCGCGTGGTTGTCATGTAATTCGGGTAGTGCTTTCTCTTGGTAAATGATATCAAGCATTTCTTGTTAAAAATGACAGTGAATCAATCACTGATTTAGTTGGATTTGAAAAGCTATTAGGCTCTTCTTAATTCAGTTCAAGTAAACTCAAACTTTCCAATCAACTCTATATATAGTAGTAAAACATAATGGAAATTTAAACGGATTGTCCAATGCTATGTAGCCACATATGTTTCTTTTTATGATATTTTAACTCAAAATTCTCAGAAATTAGGATTGAGAAAGCTAATTAGGATCTTAATTCAATTTAAGTAAACTTAAACTTACAATAAACTCTATATATATTAACACAATGAAAATGTAAATAGATTGACCAATACATGTAGCCACATATGTTTTCTTTATGTTATTTCAATTCAAAATTCTGAAAAATTAGGATTGAGTTTTTGGAGCTCACCTAGGCTAGGTCACATTGTTGTAATATATATATATATATATACATATATATATATATATTTATATGTGTGTGTGTGTGTGTGTGTGTGTGTGTGTGTGTGTATGGTCCTTCCATTTTGAAATTCTTTTGGCTTGGTCACTAGAATTGCCACGATGTGAGGGGCACTCCAGGAACAACTAAGAAAAGTGAGAGGAATAAATGAAACAATCCCATTCTTATATTTGCAACATCTAAGAGATGGCTTTTCTTTTTCATCAAAACACAGATAGAATTGATTCATTCTTGAAATCTCTGTAGCTGTCAAAAAGATAATAATTTGTTCTGTTTCCTATATTACTTTCCCTCCATCTATTCTTTTTTGCTTTAACCATGGATGCTGTTAATTTTCTTCCTCTCATTTTGACTTTTTTTTGTCAACTTCATTAAACTTTGACCAAAAATGTATAAGGATTTCACTTATTCATACGAAAATTTTAAACTTGTTATTGTTATATTCTTAATATTGTATCAATAATTAAAATTTCATTGCCGATGAAATAATAAATTTATGTTAAATAGTGTTTTGATACTATCCTAGGTTGACTTTTCAAAATAGAAATGGGACTATATTTTTATTTTTATTTTTTGGGATGGAGGGAGTATATCGACGTAGGCCTGTGGTTGCTGGATTGTTATTGTTGCAGCCATTTCTTGGCTCCTTATAAATGCAAAGAAGCAGCACTATCAATGATGTGTTTATTGTCTCTTCAAAATGCACCATCTGATGGAAAGGAATGGATGTACATGTTGTCTGTCCGATTGACCAACGTGCTGTTTCCCTTCACTTTTAGGTTGTCAAGTGGTGGCCATTTCGTTAATATTTCAGTTTGTGGAAGCAACTGGACCAGTACAGGAAATATGTGCAGAAATTTATTCTATTTTTGGTTGGGTTTTGATTAGAAATTACCCTTGGAAAACTTTTGGCAATTATGGTGGAGGTTTTTTCAAGATTATGGATTTGGTTGGGCTTTGATTAGAAATTTACTCTCTCTCTCTCTCTCTCTCTGGCCTCGATCTCTCCCTCTTTGGTATCATCCACAGAACGCCAACAACTTGTGCAAGCATATTTATCACATCTCTAAGCTCTTAGGCAACATCCGCTGATTATATTTTGTCACTTATGTCATGAGCCTTCCCATACGTGATTCTGATCAGTTAGCACAATAATGTCATTTACAGGGCAGTTGATGATGCACAAAAAATCTGGCTTACCGGGGGTGCCGAATGGATCGTTGTTGCGTCGTAAATTTTGGATATCTGTTGTCGATTGATCTGTAAAAAAGCCACCGTGAGAGGGGCGGGGAGGGTTCCCCGCCAAAACCCTCTAGCGTGGTCGTCAGTACCTCAGCCGTAAGAGAAAGAGAAAGTGTATGTTCTCTGTAAAAGTGACTTACTTAGGGTTAACCTGAAGGGTAGTATATATAGTAGAATGGGCCCTTACTCATTGGGAGCCCACTTGCTTGAGTGAGGCTCGTACCATTTTGAGGGGTCTAAAATATGCACATCAGTAGCCCCCTACTCCTTATTCCTCGAGGTTCATCTCGAGGGTGAGGAGTACTACTTGCTTGTGTTCATCTCGAACTCGCCGAGGTTTCGAGGTATTGCTTTCGATGGCAGGGTTCATTTAGTTCTCGGGCTAACTGAGTCCTGAATTTTAACCTCGGACTGCGAGGTTCGTTTGTTTTGACCTCAATTGAGAGGTTGTTTGAATTGACCTCGACTAAGAGGTTCGTTTGATTTTGACCTCGACTTGGAAGTTCCTTTGATTTTGACCTCGACTTGGAGGTTCCTTTGATTCGACCTCGACTTAGAGGTGCCTTTAACTCAACCTCGACTTGGAGGTTCATTTGATTCGACCTCGACTTGGAGGTGCATTTTGATTCGACCTCCACTTGGAGGTGCATTTTACTCGACCTCCACTTGGAGGTGCATTTTACTCGACCTCAACTTGGAGGTTCATTTACGAATTCTGACCTCGTCTTGCGAGGTTCGTTTGGTTTTGACCTCGACTGAGATAACATTTGAATTCGACCTTGAAGTTTAACAAGGCTCATTTACGAATTCTGACCTCGTCCTGCGAGGTTTGTTTTTATTTTGACCTCGACTGAGAGGTGCCTTTAATTTGATCTCGACTTGGAGGTACATTTGATTTTGACCTCGACTGAGAGGTGTGTTTGACCTCTACTGAGAGGTGTATTTGAATTCGATCTTGACTTAGAGGTGCATTTAATTTGACCGTTAAATTCTATTTGAATCGACCTTGAAGTTTAACAAGACTCGTTTACAAATTCAAAAGGAACTTAACGGAGCTTGCCGGGTACTGGAGGGGTCAATTTGCAACTGATCAGCAATTGAGGGACCAACTTATAACTTCTTGACAGTTAAGGGTCTAGTTTGTAACCACCAATAGTGAAGGGACTAATTTGTAGTTGCCCAATAAAAGAGAGGCAAGTTTGTTATCACCCAATAATCACCCATTGTAACTAATTGCATAAATGAGGGAAAACGTGGGCATGTGATTTGCCTTCTCTCTCCATATCAATTACGTGATTTTCTCTCACGTTGCCGCCATCACAGCAACTCCTCTGAGGAAAACGCCGAAGAGCAAAAACAACCGCCGCGTAGTGGGTAGGCGAGTGTCGCGTTCCATTGTAACTGCCGTCGTCTTCTTGCCTTGCGTTTGGCCGGCGCTTTGCCAGGGGTGACAATTACGGCAGCCTTGGAGGCGCGTTTGACGGCAGTTGGCGGCGTTTTTATAGAGCTGACGCCATTTTGGCAGGATGAAGCCGCCGGTGGTGCCGTCCCGTGCTCTCCGAGCTTTTCTTCTTCGCCACTTTGCCCCGAGATTCTGCTATGGTCGCCGGTGCCGTCTGAAGAGGGCGAAACTTTCTGGGGCAGCCCACCAAACTTTCTCACTGTTTTGTCACTTTCTTTGTTAATGCCATTGAGTAAGCCAATGTTGTAATCAAGTGATTGCGAAATTTCCCAAAACTGGAAACGAGTTTTGCTAATGATATGAGACAAAATTGAAGTGAGATCGGCATTGAGACATGTCTTATAACAACTGGAGCACTAATCTGCTCTCCTTTGATCAGAACCTCCAGCACATAAAAACCATTAGCCTTTGGAGACATAAATTGGAAAGCACCAATGCATTTAAAATTCATGTATGGTGTCTTATCTTGGCATCACGAAGCAATAAGGACGTACTTCAGCCCGAGGAGTCCGAATACATTTGTCTCCCACTTTGGTTGAATAAAGTAGAATTGTTAATTTGATTGCTCAATTTCCTTAGCTTTGTCTTTTGCTACTTCTTTTTCATTTTCCGGCAACGGAACCAACTGATAATGCACAAAAAATCTGGCTTACTAGGGGTGCCGAATGGATCGTCGTTGCGTCGTAAATTTTGGATATCTATCGTCGATTAATCTGTAAAAAAGCTACTGTGAGAGGGGCGAGGAGGGTTCCCCGCCAAAACCCTCTGGTTCGTCGTTGCATCATAAATTTTGGATATCTGTCGTCGATTGATCTGCAAAAAAGCCAAAGGGGCGGGGAGGGTTCCCCGCCAAAACCCTCCGGCGTGGTCGTCAGTACCTCGGCCGTAAGAGAAAGTGTATGTTCTTGTAAAAGTGGCTTACTTAGGGTTAACCTGAAGGGTAGTATATATAATAGAATGGGCGAGAAAGAGAAAGTGTATCTTCTCTGTAAAAGTGGCTTACTTAAGGTTAACCTGAAGGGTAATATATTTATTAGAATGGGCCCTTACTCATTGGGAGCCCACTTGCTTGAGTGAGGCCCGTACCATTTTTAGGGGTCCAAAATATGCACATCAGCGGTGATAAAGAGAAGATCTTTAGTTGTTCCCGTATGAGCAGAGTAACTATCTGACTCATGTCATTCATTCTTCATGATATCTCAGAATCAAAATGCATTGGTATATGCCTTATCGTCTGACTCATGCCATTCATTCTTCATGATATCTCAGAATCAAAATGCATTGGTAAATGTCTTATCTCTAGCAACACTAGATGGCATGGTGATCGATTGTGTCCATTTCATCTTCTAAGTAGCGTCAAAATCTGTCTCATCGGGCAAAGGTTCGAAAGTGCATCAATAGGCTCGGGTCAACCCCCTCCAATCCAACTCTAGCAAAGCTTTTTCATAATGAGCTTGTACTGGTGAAGTATCTATCAAGTCAAACGTATGATGGAATGCCAAACTTTCTTCTACTGGAACTTCTTTCTCAAGATCCTCCATATCCGATGGGGTCTCATTTTCTGAACCTCTTCTACAAGGTCGACTATTGTACCATCTAGTTGTTGGTGTGACTTCTGTTGGTCGACAAAAATACTTGTTACTACTACTTCATAAGATTGACAATTACCTTCACGTATTGAGCATAAGTCGATCGTTCACTTCAAAACCTTCCCCATTCGCTTAATGGTAATCGTTTCCTGTCTAGAGAATTCTATCCTAGTTAGCAAAGGGGTTAGAAAGCGGAAACTATCACATAGTACAGGTTCTTCATCAAGCTTGATCCCTTACATGCGACACATAGCCTTTAGATTCATATACAAAATTCTAAGATGTTTAGAAACTCAAATATTCCTATGAATTACAATAGGGTCATATATATAGACCATTTGAAAGATTTTTCGTGAAGTGATTTTCTTCTATTCACACAGAGTTATGGTATTTGAGTTATCAACTGAAAGATGGAGTTCAAGAAGAGAAAAACTTACTTAATATAGAAAAAGAGCGATAAATAAAAGATGGCCGTACAGATCAAAATGGTGTATATTGCAGATCTAGTGATTATTTTTTCTTTCTTTGAATGAAATATAAAAATCCTTAACCCTATATCAAAAATGAACTTGTACGAGGAAGGCGACCTTAGAGGCGTTATTGTGAAGAAGTAAAGCGTACCATTGCCAAAAGCCTTCACCCTTTCAAATGTGGCAAATTACATGAACCCGATTTAGAAGTTATGGTCAAATGCTTAAACAATCATGTACTCAATTTTAGCATTTTTTTAATGTTCAATTACTGCTTTAATCCCCCCCCCCCACCAAAAACTACTCACTTAATTGATCATTTATTTACAATGTGATCACGTTTTAGACGAAATTGTTAAATTAATAGAAGTTGGTCTTTGTTACATAACCATTTTATTCTAACATATGACATTGACTGAGAATGGTCGGTATTATTTAACAATTAGCTTAAATGACTATGCACTGACCAACTGACCTCGACCTCGTGTGACAATTTTTTGCAAAGTAGTACTTTCATCCAAATTATTAACACATTATTTTCAAATCAATTAAGTGGACATATTCTAAGCAAATTTATATCAACAAAAAGGTGAAAAAAATTGGGTAGAACTTTATCATTTTGGCAAAAGCATTTACTTTTTCAAGTCATATCGACAATATTTTTAAATAAAAATGTAATATGAATTTATTTATGTTTTTCAACATGAAATTTCTAGCACTTTTAGTGTAGTTTATAAAAATTGTAATTGTATTCTTTTTATTAAGTAAAAGTACGTAAAAAATTAATCCTAGAAATTGCTGGGCGGTCCCCTTTTCAAAGTTTTTAACCTCTAAAGTCCACCATTTTTTTTAAACCGGAAAAAGACACTTTGATAATTTTATTCCTAAAATGCCCCCGTTTCTTTCATCCAAAACAACTATGGCTTCCTGTAAACCCTATGATATTCGTTGAAAAATCGATCTAACACACTTTGTCTTTGTAATGGAAAACACAAGCATGTTAATGGTGAAATTCAGAAGATGAAGATATATAAGCACTTCAAATTCAGAAGCTACTATCTATTCTGTATAAGGAAATAATATTTTCTGAGATACTTTATAACTTGACAACTACGTACGAAACTGTTTCTTTGATTGTAAGCAAACAGTATGCAGAGATTTGTTATAAGTGTTATAACTTTATGTATAGTACTGGGTGTATTATTAGTTATTACCACCAACAAAAAGAAGGAACAAACAGTATGCAGAGATTTGTTATACGTGTTATAACTTCATGTATAGTACTGAGTGTATTATTAGTTATTACCACCAACAAAAAGAAGTTCCTGTTTTAAAGCAGAAGACCACTGATTGTAAGCAAATAGTATGCAGAGATTTGTTAATCATGATGAAGTTCAACTGCATCTCGATGCCCAATTGTTGCATCTCGATGCCCAATTGTGTGCATCAATTAGTTCAACTACATCTTGATGCCCAATTGTGTGCATCTTAAATTGAATCCCGATGTCCAATTCTTGCATCTTGATGACCAAATTAATCTGAGAAAGTGGCACTGCATCCCGATGCCTGATGCCTGATGCGCGCGTGTTTTGAGTTCATTAAGGGTATTGTTGTCTTTTTGACTAAAAAGTGTCTTATTCTGGGTTAAAAAAACATAGAATCCGAAATAAATTGAAATGTTAAAAAAGGGCCGGCCTGAAATTACCCCAAGCAAATTCTTACTCCCCATGTTCAAATTGAAGTGTCCCTTATTTAATTTTAGAATGTTTCTGATTAAATATTTCATTTTTACTTAAAAAAATATTTTTTAAATAAAATATCTATAATATTAAATAAAAAATCTATTAATTTAAAACTAATAATTTGAGAATATTAAAAAAATTACTTAAAAGCGCACCCATGCACCCACTTCCATGGTGGGTTGGGCGGCTCCTAAAGATTTCAATTCAAACTAAATAAACTGTTTTCTCTCTCTTTCATTACAGAGAGAGAGAAGATAGGGTGGGTCTTTCCCTGTCCAGTCCAGTTGAGGTTGACTTTTGTTGACCATGGCGACAACAACTAATTCCAGCACTTCAACTTGCTTAGTTCAGTCTATCGCTCGTTTCCCTTTGAATAAAATTTTCTCCCCGACTCCTCATTTCTTCAATTCCAAGACCAGGAAATGCCTAATTAGGTACCCCAATTTTCTCTCTCCTCTGTCTAAATCTTGTAATTTCTTTTTAGTTCATTGCTCTCTTAATTAATGGTTTAGCTTACAGATTTTGTCTTAATATTACTGAAATCGAAATGGGTCTTTTAGAACAGTTGTGATTGTCATGCATGCTGTTGAAATATTTGGGTTTTGGGTTGTGATGTGATATAAATTTTGTGTTAATTAAAGGTTTAGCTTACAGCTTTATGGTAACTTCGCGGAAATGAAAATGGGTCAGTTAGAACAGTTGGGGAATGTTTGTAAGCTGATGATAAATTTTCGGTTTTGGGTGAGGATGTGGTAAATTTTGTAATTTCGTTTGGGTTTATTTCTATGTTAATTAATGGTTTCGCTTTCAGCTTTATCTTAATTTCATTGAAATTGAAATGGGTCAGTTAGAACAGTAGTGGAATGCATGTGGGCTGATGATAATTTTGGGTTTTGGCGGTGATGTGATGAATTATTGAAGTGATTGAATAGTTTTGAGATGAATTTAAGTGATTGAATAGTTTTGAGATGAATTTATTGGAGTGGTAATTGCAGATGTCAATCATCGAGTAAAGAAGAGAGAAAGAAAAGCAGGAATGTACTGGACAATGCAAGCAATCTGCTCACTAATTTGTTAAGTGGTGGGAATTTAGGATCTATGCCTATTGCGGAAGGCGCCGTTAGTGATTTGTTCGGCCGCCCTCTTTTCTTCTCTTTGTATGATTGGTTCATAGAGGTACTTTACTACTGCTTAATTCCCCTTCTTCACCAATACCCTTTTAACAATATTCTTTTCTTTTTACCATTTCAATCCGGAATGGGTTGTTACTTTTGGAAAAAAAAAGGAGGTTTGACTAGTGACTTTTTGGTGTGATAATTCAAGTAAAAGCGATAATCATCTTCGGAATAAATAGTAAAACTCAAAAGTGACATTGGGATGTGTGATATTCCTTAGTTTCACTCAAAGGGTCTAGGTTTGAAAATTCAAATATTTAAGAAGTACCATTGGATGACCATTAGAACAAAAACGGTTGTTGTATTGTATCCAACTTGTTTTATTTTGAGGGGTAATGTTAGAACACCGTGGAAGTTACAAGCTTAATTATTAAAGTGAGACATTGAGGGGAATATCTCGTTCCCCAGAAAGGGAAGTAGCACTTTCTGAATGGAACGGGAGTGACTAGAATTTCTACCATGTAGTTAAACATATTCCAAACATCTATCTCCAATCGATCAGATTTAATGGAACTCACTTGTTCTAATATGATTAGGATCTCTTTGTGCTTCAGTAATGTCTTTGGTTATATGCTGTTTGTGTCTACTATTTATTGTTGCTGTTACATTGTCTGCCTCAGCAGTCCATTCTTCTTATTTTTTGATATTTGGTAAAATCTAATTTGAACAGCATGGCTCAGTTTACAAACTTGCTTTTGGGCCGAAAGCTTTTGTAGTCGTATCAGATCCTATTGTTGCTAGACATATTCTTCGTGAAAATGCATTTTCTTATGACAAGGTATGATACTTGAATACTTTGATTTTTCCAAGTCTCTTGTAACATTTCTGTTATGTATTTCTAACCCCTTCTAGCTATATATATATATATATCTTTTCATTATTGTCTTCAAATTTATTGCTAATCTGTGCACTCATTCATTTATTGTTTTGGCAGTCAGTTGCCATGTGCCACGCTTTTTCATGTTTTTGATATAAGTAATAGGCTTGTTTCTGGATATTGTGACTGGACGATACATGTACAGTATGCTTGAGTTATAAACAGCTTGGTATTCAAGATACATGCAGCAATTTACATTTATCTCTTGTTTGTGGATACTGAATTACAAAAAGCTTGGCCTAATTGATGATATGGTCACTCGAATAAGACAAGTAATAAACTTTTGCTAGGAAATGTAGGATTCTCAATCAAGCCTGAACCTTGCTATAAGGTAATTGTCGTCTTGCTGCACCTAGACTCATCTTTCACGGCTATTCTTACTGCCTAGGTTAATCATGATAGTATGCATGTCACACAGAAGCCTA
Source organism: Platycodon grandiflorus (assembly GCA_016624345.1). Classification (NCBI taxonomy): domain Eukaryota; kingdom Viridiplantae; phylum Streptophyta; class Magnoliopsida; order Asterales; family Campanulaceae; genus Platycodon; species Platycodon grandiflorus. The sequence goes on from JACONP010000362.1 coordinate 1,485,610, forward strand.
TCTTAGTATCTATTTTGAAGCACTAGTGGTGGCCTTCATAAGCCTCATGAGCACCTTCTGGAAAGTACTCAACGTTTCATGGAACACCTAAACACGGTAATGATTATTTGTTGGGAGGAATTTCCTACCGCCCCTTCAATCCAACTTTCTTTAAGGGCAGAATCTCTCACATGAGAAACTTGTATATTGCTGATATAGGCTGAATCCTCATTGTTTGTTGGTTCTAAGGGCTTGATAGCTGCCCTCAGTAAACTGATTCTCATGCTTAAGGGTGTTAGTCAAGGGATACTCCTTCCTCTTATCCTTTTTGTTTTGCGTGCATGACCATTTGATTAATTAGTGGGTGCTTTCTAAGAAATGGGTGGCTCCAAAACTGGCTAGTGCCTGTCCTATTTCTCACATTTTCTCCACTGCTGATCTTATTCTTCTTGGCAAATCATCTCTTAATTAGGGTGATGTTCTAAAGGAAGTTATGACAGATTTTCACTTTGCTTCGAGTAAGAACGTTAGGCATGAAAAGTCTTAAGGTTCATGTATCTATCCACTCGTGTGAGTAACACTATGGCAATGTGAGTCAGCACTATGATATTTCCCTTACGGGCTATCTTGAGAATGATCTATAGTGCCTCGATTCATGTGCGTGTTACGAAGGACTTAATTACTAAAATGGGCAATTACGTTAGTCCTTACTTGCAAAAAAGGTAACAAGCTTTTTCTCCTAATCTAAGAGAGTAACGAACTTCTAAATTTCCCTCAGGCATGCGTTATATTGCGTTGAAAGCCTTAATGAATATGCAGATGTGGCATCCGAAAATAAGCAGTTGGCAAGTTTTGTTTCTGACATAGCAATTTTTCAATCACTAAGCTTGAACTTGACTTATTGTCCTCAATATATGTATAACCAAACATATGGATCAAAAAATGACGAACGAAACAATGTTTATAACGCCTTTTAACTTGGTTATATCATTATTTGGTATATATATCGAGGACAAGAAAGTTGCGTGATTGAGAAATTACTTTTTAAGCAATAAAAGGCAGTTCTCTATTTTTTTTTTTTGATAAGTAATAGACATATAGAAAGGCGTCAAAACAGGTGACGCGTCCTCTCTACACAGGGAGAAAACAAAAGACGACCCTACACTATCCTCAAATTATCCACAAAATTAACAAAAGAAGGATCCTAGGAAGGCATCGATTCCGAGCACCAAATCAGCCCTAATGATGCCCGACAAAATGCTGAAGAACGATTTTACTGAAAATTTCTTAGTCAGTCAACCCAGTCCACAAGACTCTGTCCTCATCCTCTCTAGGAATAGGCAAAGAATGGATCCTCTCCGAGAGCAAAAGAAAGGAGTCCACCTCCCAATCTTGCAAGTTTCTACGGAAAATGGGATTCCAAGAAATTACCCCCCGAACAACCGTCACTACTAAACTAACCAGCTCCTCCTTGTCGCTAGAGATGTTAAATAAATCCGGGAAGTCTCTCCACAGTTCCCTATCCCCACACACCTATCCTTCCAAAATTTGACCCGAGACCCGCTACCAATATCAAACGAGATGTTATATTTGAACCTCTCCCATCCTTTATAAATTCCTTTCCACAGCCTACCCCGTACGGACCCGAAACCTTGTTGGGGAACCAAGCGTGAGCCCCCTCCCCAAACTTGACACAACAACTCGCTTTCATAAAACATACCTCTCAATCAAATACCTCCACAACCATTTGCCCAATAGAGCCATGTTAAAGACTCTCATCTTTTTAATACCGAGACCACCCATCTTAATGTTGGAGCAAATCGAAGACCAATTCGCGAGATGGAATTTGCGCTCCACCGTAGAACCTTCCCATTGAAAGTCCCTTTCGAGCTTCTCTAATCTCTTAGCTACCGACATAAGAATCACGAATAAGGACATAAAGTATGTGGGAAGGCTAGAGAGAGTGCTTTTCACAAGGGTGAGCTGCCCCCTTTAGACAAAAGTTGCTTCCTCCACCCCGCAAGACGGCTCTCAAATCTTTCAAACATGGGTTCACATCACCGAGCTATTGGACGGAGCCCCTAATGGTAAACCGAGATACGAGGCAGGAAGCTGGACCACCTTGCACCCAAAAAAAGAAGCAAGGACCTCGATGTTACCGAAAGAACCTACAAGCATGATCTCACTTTTTGCAATATTGATCCTCAAGGGACTGATTGGAAAAAAGCAGAACAAGCCTTAAATAACCCAGTTGCTCTTCCTCTGCATTACAAAAAATCAAGGTATCATCAGCAAAGAGAAGGTGAGAGACCGACACCGAAGGATCACTATGGTTACCGACCTCGAAACCTCTACTATAGCCCCTCAAGACAGCCTTGTCTAACAAACTACTCAGCGCTTCTATGACAAAAAGGAAGAGAAAAGGAGACAAGGGATCACCTTGCCAAAGGCCCCTCGAGCTAGAGAAGAAACCCGCCGGTTCACTATTAATCATGACTGAAAATCGAACCGTAGATATGCAAAAAAATATCCAGCTCCTCCACCTCTCCCCGAACCCCATCCTGCCCATCATATACACCAAAAAATCCCAATTCACATGATCGTAGGCTTTTTCAATATCCAATTTGCATAGAAGGCTAGGGATACTGCTCTTCAGTCTAGCATCCACACATTCATTGGAAATAAAAGAGGCCTCTAAAATTTGCCGTTCCCCCACAAAGGCATGTTAAGATTCCAAAATTACCTTGCCGACAACTTTCTGAAGCCGGAGAGATAACACCTTAGCAATGAGCTTATACATACCACTAATAAGACTAATTGGCTTATAGTCCTTAATATCCACTGCTCCTTTTTTCTTCGGAATAAGCGCAATAAAGGAGGCATTTAAGCTTTTTTCGAATCTCTTATTCTCATAAAAGAAATGGAACACCTCCATCACGTCTCTCTTGATAATCTCCCAATAATGTTGACAAAAGCCATAGAAAAACCATCTGGACCCGGAGCTTTGTCTCCACACATACCACAGAGCGCTGCGACTACCTCTTCCTCTTCAAAAGGTGACTCAACGAAAGAAATATCTTCCTTTGGGAGAGACTTAAATATCACCCCGTCCAAATTTAGACGCCAATCACCTCTATCATGGTAAAGTCTCTGATAAAATCCAACAATCCCATCCCTTATCTCTTGATCCTCTTCAACTATCACATCCTCAATGCGCACTTTACGAATTTGGTTAACCAACCTATGGGCATTAGCTGTTCGATGAAAGAATTTGGTATTTTTATCACCCTCCCGGAGCCAAAGGGCCCTCAATTTCTGTCTCCAACAAATCTTATCATACACAAGCAATCTCTGAATCTCAATTTTCAACCCCAGGCGGCGAGCATACTCCTCGAATTAAGGGCCCGCTCTTCTTCCAAAGCGTCCAAAGCGCTAAGCTCAGCCAAAGCAACCTTTACATTTCTGGTAACATTACCAAAGCACTCCTTATTCCACCTTTTCAGGTCCTCTTTTAACAACTTCAACTTGTTTGCAAGCCTAAAGCACGGACCACTAGTAATCACATAAGAATTCCACTTAGATACAACCCACTCCAAAAAGCCAAGATGCTTGAGCCACATATTTTCAAATCTAAAGGGGGATTTTCTTTTGAGTAACCGGCCACTTTCTAGCAACAGTGGAGCATGATCAGAAATCATTCTCGGCAAACAAGACTGAATCGACCCACTGAAACAATCCTCCCAATTAGAAGACACCAAGAATCTGTTGATCCTAGAGCACTGATAATGGTTCCCACTCCTAGCCCACGTAAAACGACCTCCAGAGAGAGGAAGATCCATTAAGCTTCTCGCATTAATAAAATCATTGAAGTCCATCATTGCTTGGGAAAAAGAAAGGCACCCCGTCCATTCGTGCGGGAAGCGAATGCAATTAAAATCACCCCCTATACAACACGGGTGTTTCCATCTTCGATTAATAGCCGCTAATTCCTCCCATAAATTCCTACGAAGAGAATCCGAGAAGGGACCATAGACACCTGAGAAGACCCAGAGTTTATCATTGTCCACCCTTTTCAACAGGCAAGAGACAGAGAAAATGCCCACCTCCCTAGCTACACCACTAAAAATTCTGTTGTCCCACATAATAATCCTGCTGTCCCTGTTGCACCTAAAAAAGCCCAATCTGCCCATCTACCACCACCCACACTGGTAATCGTCCTCCTATCCACCAAGTTCAATTTTGTTTTCTGAAGGCATACAACATGAGGCTTCCATCTCTTAAGGGCAGCTTTCACAACTTGTCTCTTCCTTAGATTATTCAAACCCCTCACATTCCAAGAGATAATACGTAAATCCATGGATTAAGACAGGTTCCTTTTACCCCTCCCCCCTCTGTTACCAGCCTCCAACAGATCAAAAGTGAGATTGCAACTCAATTGTTTCAACTCCCTCTTCCACCTAGCACGTGACCTGTTGCTATTATTGTTGTTGACTTTACCGAAAGAGCGCTTTTTTTGTTCTATTTTCACCAACAGATCGAGAATCCTGTCTTCAAAACCTGAGCAAGAGACCCCTAAAAACCTTCCAAAATTTTTTACTTTTCTTTTAGCCCACACTGAAATGTCCTCTTTATCTCCCATCCACATTTTTGATACATTCAGCTCGCTGCCATTTGGATGAACCACAGCTAAAGGCGTGCAATCCAGAACTTCCATAGAATCTAGTGGACTTTCAATGATAGCCAATGGAACCTCATCCCTCGCACTCACCTGGTGGTAATTCGGCACAACTGAGGGAGGAGAATCCCATAAAATACTACCTTCCTCCTCTCCATTAGGCCCTTCATATGATTCCCTCTCTTCTGCTGCATATACATCACGATCGTCTCCCTCTTTGCCCCTTTTGCCCTAGATATCTCTGCATCTGTGCCAACTGTCGAACCCCCAACATCAGCTTCTGGCCTATCGAGATCGATTCCCTCCGTCATCTCTTCTGCCCTAGTTGTTGCATCCACTAGCGAGGTCTGTTCGCTGGGCTTCGAACCAGTGGCATACATCACTTGTATTTTCTCTATAGACTCATCAAAGACAGGCCTTCTGTCCCCCTTTGGGCTCGAATTATTCCTTGCGTTAGTCTGATCCTCCCAAGCTGAAGAGAACGGCCCGCTGATTCGCCCTCCAGTATATCCTTGGACTTCTTTAGAAAGACCTTCGCAATTTTTACTAAAATGAACCGGGCCCCCCCTTCTAGAGGAAGTTGAGGCTGCAGAGAAAGGCCTACGGGAGGACCTTGACCCCAAGTCCACCTTAGGCCCGTACCGCAAGCCCAAATCTGTAGCCCTACTGGTGCCTCCAACTCCTCTAGCGATTTCAAAATTTGCATTTCTCGCCACCCACGTGCTCTGACTCACAGGTCAAGTGTTGTTAACTCCACGTGATCTACGCGCCTCAGCCAGAGGCACCTCCCTCTCCTGCGCGTGGTAACCACGAGTCTTCTTCGTACTATCCCCAACCTTCGAAATTCCTTCCATATTACTGTTCGTTCCAGATTTCACCCATGGTTGACAGAACGAGGCCGTCTATTTTTAGATGCCGCATCAGCATTTCCATATGGTATTTGGACCGAATACTAATTAATGCCCGATTATAAAACAAAAAATTTAGTTAGATACTCTCATGCTTTAGAGAAAAGCTTGTTACCCTTTTTGCAGTTAAGGTCCAAGTTTGTTACCCTTTTTGCAACTAAACGCACCTAGAAAGTATACTACTCCTTCCGTTTCAAAAAGATTGACGTTTTAGAGTTGTGCACACATATTAAGAAATTTTATAAGTTGACAAATATACCCTTATTAAATATCTTTAATTTTTGTGTTAGGAGTAGTTGAAAAGATAAATTAGAAGGAGATAGTCATTGGGAGAAGATAAAGTATTTAATGAAGAGATGATCAATTATTGGAACTTGTGAGAAGACAAGGGTAAATTAGGCAAAATATGCAGTGGAAACCTAAAACGACAATCTTTTTGAAACAAATTTTTAGAGCTAAAACGACAAATATTTTGAAACAGAGGGAGTAATGTTTTTGGAGAAGAGTGCTGGACTGAATTGGAACGCTTTTCCATTCTCTCCCCTCTTGTGGTTAGGGTATTTTCTGAATTGGAAAACTCTTCCCTTCTCTTCTCTGCTGTGGTCAGGGTATTTCCAATTAAATCTGCTACATCGTCTAAACTGTCATTTCTATCAAATCTAGGAGAAAGTTCTTTTATGTTGCTCCAGAGAACTGATAGACTTTCAAAAGACAGGTTCCAATGCTGTACTTTACTAAATGCTATGAATCAACCCACAAAAATACCAAGAGGGCAACCTTGTAGATTGCTTCATGAAGGGTTGAATTGTCATGTTATCAGAGGAGAGAAATACTATCCTGGATGTTGCTAAGTTGCTGTGGTTCTTACATTTGTTTTCTTTCCGAGTGTTGTGATTACATGTTATACATACAAATTATAAATAAGGGAAAGTTCTGTTAGTTCTAGTCGCATTGATTTTTCTGTTATGAGATTTTGAATATTATTATCTTATTTTGTGATATAGTTTGGTCATTATTGTTGCATATCATTACATCTCTCTTAGTCGAAATTGTCATAGTTCAATAGGGAGTTCTTGCTGATATCCTGGAACCAATAATGGGGAAAGGACTAATACCTGCTGACATTGACACCTGGAAGCAGAGGAGAAGAGGTGAGTAAGGAGAAATCTTCACTGAGGCTTTATGTTGACTTTGTTTCATTAGATGCATCATTAAATTAACATTTTAAAATTCTTACCTTATTCTTCACAGTTATTGCCCCTGGGTTCCACACCTTATATTTGGAGGCTATGGTCAAACTATTTACTGATTGCTCTGAAAGAACTATAATGAAATTTGAGAAGCTTTTAGAAGGAGAGAGCTCGCAAGGAGGGCAGATAATTGAGTTGGATCTTGAAGCAGAATTCTCAAATTTGGCACTTGACATTATTGGTCTTGGTGTTTTCAACTACGACTTTGGTTCTGTCACGAAAGAATCTCCTGTAATCAAGGTTTGGTTCAAAGATATTCATTCTTTAGTACTTTTGATTGGCTGTGGAACTCATGTTAATGTGTTACTTTTATTGCAAATGAATTGTTTGCATACGTCAGAGCAGGTTTCCTGATTCAGTCTTTTCCCACATTTTGGACGCTTGTCATACGCAAAATGAATGATAATGTCAAATTCAATTGCTTAATACTTGAAAATGATCCTTTAAAAATGTTTATGAGCAGAAAGTAAGGAGTGGATCCATCACTAGGACACTTTCCTCGTCAATAACTTCCTCTTGTTTTAAGTTCCTACCTGCGTTCCTAGTTTGCTCCCCTGGTCTTGTGTCTTCTATTCCTTCATGTACCTTCTAAAGTTTACCAGCTCACACGCGTACACACAACACACCTGTATATTTTAAGTATGAAGCAATGGTCAATTCTTCTAAACTTCTTTGCAGGCAGTGTATGGTACGCTTTTTGAAGCTGAGCATCGATCTACTTTCTACATTCCTTATTGGAAGGTTCCACTTGCAAGGTGGCTAGTTCCTAGACAGCGAAAGTTTGCGAATGATCTGACGGTTATCAACGACTGTCTTGATGGTCTCATCAGAAATGCAAAAGAGACGAGAGAGGTGAGTGGATGTAAAGTGTACTATCAGTTAGTATTAAAGAACTCTTTAGCCAAAATCTAAACCTTGTAATCGTAAGTTCTTATTTGTTTTATAGTTTCATATCTTCTTTTTGATTCTAGTATTGTACTGCTTATATGATTATAGAAGTATGTAATCAATTCGGGGTGTGATAATTTAATTATTAGTCAGAAGGCACTTAAGCAATAATCTTTGTTAGAGGAATGGGCACTTAAACTGTAATGCTTATCAGGAAAATAGTTTTATGAAAGGTCCTTGTGAAATAAGGGACACGATATTATAAATCCTCAGTTTGCCAAGTGCATGCTCAACCAGTTTTTCTATCTGGAGCTGGGGTTTAAAGCCTGGACGCATGAGAAATGAGTTTTGAATCTTTTGATGTTGGAGTTTGACTAAGTTTAATCATTCAGCAGATGTCCTTTTGTCTTAGTGCAATGAGAACTTTGAAGCTTATTACAAATTTTGAGAACCTGTTTTTCTTTCTCCAGAGTCAACCTCTTGGATTGTTCCCTAAATTCCTCAGGTGTTTACGATCTCTCATCCTATTGGGACGTGGATCTAAGAAAGTGGGCTAGATGCATTGGATTGAAGTTAAAGTTATTTAACATTGCTCTCGTAAAAGCTTTTGAATTTCTAGGCTCTGAGTCGTCTAAGCCTCGGGAGAGGCTCTCTGAGTGATGGCATAGTTTCTATTCGTTCTTGTGAGTGAGGTTTGAATTCAATGAGTGGTTTATTTGTTACTGGCCTTGGAACTCTCTACTAATGCTTGGGTGAATATATAGTAAAGCATTCTCTATGAGAGAGACTGAATATGCATCGGAAAGGATTTAGGAGTATACTAGAACCATGGTTGTTGGTGAGTATTATGTTTTGGGTGTCGTATAAGTGAGTGAATAGGTATTTCTGAATTTCTTGTTGAAAATCATGTTCTTGTAACAGATGATATTCTGGTGAAGTCGTTGATCATAGTATGTGGACATAGCCCCTTTTGATTGGTGGAGTGAACTGAATCAAATCTTTTGTTTCTGTGGTTGCATATGTATTAGTTGTTATATTTGTCCAGGTTGATATGTGGTGCATAACAGTTTATATTAGCTATTATAGTTCTGGCCTCATTGTTAAGATACTAGTGGCAAACCTTCATGAAAGGAGATTTTGTGTTCGCTTTTAAAGACTAGTTTGCGCATTTGTGAAGGACGGTGAAAATTTCACTGCATGTCCAATGTTTATTGAAGACAAACATCAAAATGAAGCTCATGGAAGTTCAAGTCTTGAGGCGATTCGATAACTTGATGGAATTTGGGTCCAAGGTGGCGGCTTGACAGGGCTGCATCTCAAATTCCTTGGCTATGTTTAGCAACTAAATTCTAAGCCGTTGAATTGGAATTGGAAAAGCAATTTAAATTCCACAGAATTTATTTTGTTCTTCCAGTTCCAAACCCAAGGCTTGGAATTGAGTTGCCAAACATATCCATAGTACATTGGAGTACTGATACTGTCGCAATTTGGAATAATGTAAGATTCCTAGATGCATTCGGATTGGAGTAGTATTTGTCCAATGTCGGTCTTCTAGAGAGTTTGGATTCCAAGCTCCTATAATAAGGTATCTACTCTCTTGCATTCTGTATACCTTGTGGTAAAAGGTGGGGGTTCTATTGTGGGGAAGGTCACCATTTCTCTCAATTCAATTGGTGAGAGAGGTATGCATTCATTGAGATAGTGGTTGTGTGTGTGTGGTCTTGTAACTCTCTACCTAGTGTTCAAGATAGATACATGGTGAGGCCTACTTTATGAAAGTAATTGTGAATATTCATTGGATAGAACTTGAGGGAATCCTTGAGCCATCATTGTTTTTGTCTTTTGTGTGGTTGCTTGGAAAGGTCTTTGTTAATCTTCCTGATCGCAATGTGTTCTTGTAGCATGATGATATTCCAGTGAAGTCATTATCATAGGTTGTGGATGTAACCGCTATGGATTGGTAGAGTGAGCCATGTTAAATGTTGTATGCAGTATTGTAGTGCATAGCAGTTGGTATCAAAGTGTAGGTCTTGCACTAACACAACCAAATATAACATTTATTACGATTACTCAACTTCGTATGCTTTACCAGGGTAGAATATGAGAGCAAGGGGGGAGGCCAAAATTAAGAGCACCCAATACTGAGAAGATGATTGACAACAGAATTCCTACACACTAATTCTAATATGTGTTTTAAATAAAATACAAGTCTAGTGTTGGAATGCTGAGCACGTAAGAGCAAGGTGTAGGTGGAGTTGTCTCTGACCAGGGGAGGAAGGACAACTTTTAAGAGCACCCAATACTGAAAAGATGGATGGGGAAACCTTGCACAATAACATTATTGTGTATCTAACAAAAATGGCAAGTCCCCTATTTCTAGTTAGGTGAAAGAGAAGAAGAATGCTTAGCACAGGAGCTATCTGTAGGTTGAGTTCACTGACCTTCTGTAACGTGCCATGTGATGGCCCCGGATGTGGTGCCAACCCTGGTGACTGATGGAGAATCGTAATACCAATTTACAATCTTTTATAATCATTAGTGAGATACAAGGAGATTTGAATCTTTTGTTGACTTGAGGACAGCCTGATTTGAAATGGGGAAGATTGATCTGTAGTCTCCCACTATACAAAGTAGATAAGAAAACATTTCAGCATATATTTTCTTCGTGAGGGGAAGGGGTGTTAAGATGGAAACTGATATGAATTGGAGATCACGCGTGGTTCAACAAAAGTTAGGTTAATGTAAGATGCACAAACTTTACATTTTCTACATGATTATCTTAAGATTTAACAAACTTCTAGAAGTAATCGTTTTACTTTTTGTCAGGAAGAGCACTTGTAGATTTAGAATATGAAGACATATCTTAGTTGTAGTATCTACGAAGTTACCCCTAGCGCTCCATGTTTTAGACCATATAGCATATCGCATTCCCATACCGGGTCCGTGAGCCAAAACAAAATGCGTTCCATGTACATAGCTTCTGACATCCTATACCATGGCTAACTGGGCTAGGGTACATGAGACTCCAGTAAGTTGCTTCAGGGCCATCTGTCTCTTTGATGTGGGCTGGACCTTTAGTTGATTCTGCCTAGAACTATGTCAGTTGAGCCGGAGCTAGTGAGGTTTAAACAAGAGTCCGTTCTCTGTGTTGGAATGTTCACGGCTAGGTGGGACTGGACAACCCCCGGAGGCTGAATGATGTGACACCTATCTTTTGTGATTGGTGATTCTGTTTACTTGTATTAGTCATGCACACTTGGGCTGATGAGTTTAAGTCCGTCTTAAGCCCTCTACCAAATGCTGAATATGAAAGGGTCACTGCATGAGCTGGTGATGATACGTAAACAAATGATTAATGTCTCAATAAATACAACTCATTCTATCCTCCAAAACTGGAAACCTAAACAATAGTCACACCATATGACTGTTATTTCCTTGTCTTGGGAGTGTTTGAGAGTTTTGATTATTCTCTTAAATATAGTGAAGATGTATTGTTATTGCTATCTTGTATATGATGCTTTGCAACTTGCTTTTATCTTGTCGCTTGACTTACGAAAATTTTTGCATCTGAATTCGGCATCATTACTATTTTTATGTGGTTAATGGCAGGAAACGGATGTTGAGAAGCTGCAGCAAAGGGACTACTTGAATCTAAAAGTTGGTAGACTCTTTTCTCTCAAAACAGTTAATTTGAAGATATTGTTTGTTTGCTACTTTTATATATGAAATTTGCAGGATGCAAGTCTTTTGCGTTTTTTAGTTGATATGAGGGGAGTTGACGTTGATGATCGACAAGTAAGTGTCTCCGGCCTTTCTTTCAGGATTTCTTATAAAGGTTTTGTGGCATAAACTTACATCATTAGAGTTTTAGTTTGTTTGTTGTATCTGTCATTGAAAGACCAGAAATTGGTTCTTGCATGCTCAAGCATATGGACAAAGTATTTTCTGTCATGAACCTGTTTATTTTTATTTGTTATTGGGAGAGAGAGAGAGAGAGAGAGAGAGAGAGAGAGAGAGAGAGAGAGAGAGAATAGGAGAATATAACTCATCGAAATGTATGTATTTGAGTGCACTGGTTAACAGAGAGATAAAAGAGTAGAAGAGGCAGGGATAGAGGAGTATGGAATAGAATAGGCCGTGTACTGTCTGAGAAGAAAGTACTTCCAACACTACTTAACAAGCGGCAGAGAGGGATTGGTGTACTCCACATTCCTACAATCCATATTCGGCTTACCTTGGGCCTAATAGTGGGCTAGGGGCCAAGAATACTGGAGCTAGTATTTTTATCATTAATTATCTTCAGAAGAAAAGACAGAAAGCAAAATGGAACAACGTTCATTCTATGACTTGAATTAACTGTTTCACTTTAGTCCCCAGCAACCTCTTTCTTAATCTTTTTCTTGTGTTCATTGAACAGCTAAGAGATGACTTGATGACAATGCTTATTGCTGGCCATGAAACCACAGCCGCTGTTCTTACTTGGTCTGTTTTCCTTCTAGCGCAAGTATGGTACATTAACATTTAAATTCACGTGCTAAGTCAGAACATTCAAAATACTTTCTTTACATCCTGCTTGTGTTAGTATAAATTATTATTTTGCCTATGTTCACTGATGGATCTCTTTACGAATTTGTGGCCAAAGCTAATGTATGATGAACTTTCTTATGCAGCATCCCGATAAAATGAAGAAAGCCCAGGCAGAGGTTGATTCAGTGCTTGCTCAGGGGAGAACAACCTTGGAGTCACTTAAGAATCTTGAGTATGCTAGTTCATTCAGTTAAATTATTATTTAATCGAAGACAACAAGCTATATTTGAATTTTGCTTCCGTATTTTGCCTTGTAGATGCATGTATTTCATGATCAAAGAGTGCTGCACTCCTACTCGTACTGATTTTAATATTCTCATTTAGAGATCTGACATCAGTAAAAAACTGTTATTAAGTTGACGTCAGTTTAGATGTCAATCGTGCCATAAAGTTTCATGACAAGATTTAGATAATCTGTTATGTTACCAACCAATCTAAAAACTTAAGCTGTTATAGAGGCCCAAGAATGTATATCAAGATTTAACACTCCACCTCTTGTGAGACCTCCGTTTGCACTTTGAGACAGAAGCCTAGCGGCATCACTAGGTGCATCTGGCACCAAATTTTAACCTGTGCACTAACAATACTGGGGGAAGCAAATGCAAGACTGGATAGCCAAACCCAAAACCTTACATAACCGTAGCTGTGATACCACACTAAGTTAGCAACTCATATAAAAGCTTGTGCTGTTAGAGAGAGTGCCGAACAACATATATTAAGCCTTACAAAATCTAACAGAAGAAGAAAAGCCATAATTCACTTGATAAGAATGTTACAGAGAGTGATAAGAGTTTAGGAGAGAATTGCATCAGTTATATACAGGAAGGATATATTTATCTCCTTGAGGTTTTTGTCTCTCCAGTTCTCAAGTCACCAAGACCATTAGCAAGCCAATAAGGTCTAAGTGAGAGACTCAAGATGTGAAAAGACCAGCACTTTTTCATCACCATTCCATTCTTCTATTCTTAATTCTCTCATGTCTCTTCACTCTGCTTTTCTTCTGTTGGTGCTGCATGCAACAGTTATAGCATGGAGGTGCTTGGTATCAGCACCTATAAGCAAGACATGGGTGTTGCACACTATTGTTTCAAGATGTTATAGTTTAGGATTCCGTTGTCTAGGCTTTAAGTTTATATTCGAAATTGAGAATGTTCACTACTTGAGTCTACATAATGTTGATCTGGGTACCCCACAACTATTCGATATTATTTTATTACCAGACTATTTCAACATGGTGTTGCAATTGTTGCTGAGAATTATTTGCTATATTCCAGCTGGTGAAATGTAATTTCCATTTCCCCTTCTTTTCTTTGATCTTCCTAATAAAACTGTTGTATGATTTTTGAGTCTAACCTGATGACATAGACTTTGGAACATGTTAATTTGTATGAGTACTTGCGAGTGATTTTGCAATGCTCCTTGCTTGCAGGTACATAAGACTTATCATTGTGGAATCCCTGCGCTTGTATCCTCAGCCTCCATTGCTCATAAGGCGTGCTCTTAAATCGGACTTGTTACCAGGTAATAGTGGGTTTTAGTTTGTGTGGTTACCTTAATCTGGCAAACTAGTCTTATAAGTTTGAAGTTTATACAGCTCAGTTGGTTTCAGTAGTTTTTTTTGCCAGTTTTGTTAGAAGCATGCTCTTTCTATTGCTTGTGAGAGAAGATGGAAAGAGAAAAGCCGTATCATGGTTCATACTAGATTTGCCATGTTGCTTGAATCCTGGAACTTTATTTAACTTTCAGGAGGTTACAAGGGTGACAAAGAGGGATATGCCATTCCCGCTGGTACAGATATCTTTATCTCAGTGAGTAGCAACTATTCTGAACCTCGTCCTTTCAGCTTGCAGATCGTTTAATATCTGATGAATTCAAGTAATTTTTCCCCTTTATTCTATTACTGTGTAAACTCAAATAATTATGGCGTGATTATGTGAGATACCTATTTTGTTCTTGGATGACTCCTCGTTCACTTTCTTTCCTCTTTCTAATCAACATCTCCTATTGTAAGAAAAAAAAAAGTGTGGTACCTGAGTTTATAACTGACACAACTTTGTGTTGTCGAAGCAGATATATAACCTCCATAGATCTCCATACTTTTGGGACAAACCTCATGAATTTGAACCTGAGAGGTTTTTGGTGCCCAGAAAGAATGAAAGTGTCTAAGGGTGGAGTGGTTTTGATCCATCAAGAAGCCCAGGGGCATTGTACCCAAATGAGGTCACTGTTTATTACTACCACCAATTTTTTCACTGGAGTGAATTATTCCCTTATAATTATTATCTTTTTATTTATCAAATAATGGGTTTGTGGTTTGCTGCGATGATCAGGTCATATCAGATTTTGCCTTCTTGCCATTTGGGGGAGGGCCAAGAAGATGTGTTGGAGATCAGTTTGCACTCATGGAGTCAACAGTAGCATTGGCAATGTTGTTACAAAAGTTTGATGTGGAGCTGAAAGGCTCTCCGGAATCTGTGGAACTAGTTACAGGGGCAACGATTCACACCAAAAATGGATTGTTGTGCAAATTGAAGAAGAGATCTGGTGTTCATTGAAAGAGAGAAGTATATCTGCCAAAGGTATTAAAATTGTTGGAATATTATGCTATCTGAGTAGCCTTCTCAGCAGATGCTCTATGGACAGGAATTCTTTCACGATATGCAACAAACAATATGTAATGAACAACATTTTTCTTAACTGCTGGAAGTGGCTCAGTTTCTATAAAAACAGTGGTCAAATGGTCTAAAACAGAATTATAGTGCAGGTTTTGGGATAGTTTCCTCTAATTACTTATAGATAAATTCATAAATTTTCAAAAGCTTCTAGTCGGCAAAATCTGGGTTCTTGGGCTGTACAGTGTCGTAATAAATATGATTCTTTTAAACAATCTTTCTTTGATTTCCTTGTTTAGGGATGAAGGCTAGGTGGATTACACCTTCCTACCCATCTCTGCTCTGTTGTACCATGCTACTCCATATGGAAACTTTAGCTGGTGCTTGATATTTTCTCTAGTACACTTACACTATCATTCTTGTAATGAGGGGCACACACACACACACACACACACACCCATTCACATTTGGATACAGGGCTTTTCATGTGTAAGAATTTCATGCTCTCCGCACCTCCGCTAGTAAGGTTGTTGACTTTTGAGCATTTTTTTGGCGCAGAAGGTAGTACTTCTGGACATCTTTTATCTGCAGTTTCCTTTTATAGAAGAGTAGCCGATCTTTTTTAAAAAAAAAAAGTAAAGAGAGAGAGAGAGAGAGAGTTGCCACTGGCTACATATTGCTTAGTTTCCTGTTTGATGCATGCATATTTAACTTATTTCTAATATTGAGTTGGATTCACATTGCTTAGTTTCCTGTTTGATACATACATGTCATGTATATTGAACTTAAAACTTAATATTCCCTTTATTCCCAAAAAATTCACATTTTGACTTTTGATGCTACAAAAAGTGTAGATGTCGTCGTCGACTGCACAGCAAAGCTTCGATATCTGGACTTTAGATCCTGCAAACACAAACAGTAGAATAGTACAACCAATATTTCTACAAACACGAACAGTAGAATGGTACAACCAATATTTCTATGATTTATTAATATTTTTACGTACTTATGAAATTAATAATTAATTTAATATTATGTTTCTTTGTTTTAGCATGACTTTGATAATTCTATAGTTCTCCCCATCTTGCCTTTTTCTTTTCATAAATCTATAACTATTAGTTGTACTATTCTACTGTTCTCGCTGATTATTAAAATATACAAATATTTTGAGCCGAACTAAGCTTGGACTCGAGCTCAACCTTGATATTTTTACACTCAAGAACAACCGAGTCAAATCTAAGATAGGTAGAAAACATATGATGCAAGCCTGAGCTTGAGTTTTTAATATCCAATCGAGCCCGAACCGATCTTAATTCCTTGCAAAACTTAACCTAACCGAATTTGGTAATCCATTATTTGACTCAACTCGACTTATTTACAAAGCTTCAATACCAAGTGATCACGCCAAAAAAGGATTGGGTGTCGTGTCTGGTTCACGTGTGTAGTCTAGGTAGGATTCGGCGGACGTTGCGGGATTGACTTTGAAGATTGTCTGAAAACCTGTAATCAAGCAAAGAACACCGTTAGGGGCGCTGGGTTGTCCCAGCGATAACCCTCCGGCGTGGGAATTAGCAATGCTGTGTGATAAAACTGGGACAGTATGGAAGTAAGTCTGTGTGCACGTACCTTATGAGGTCTGTTGAGGGTGCTATTTATAGGGATGTGACCTCAATCCTTATCAGATTCAGTAATTTCCGTTTCTTGAGGGTCACGTTACCTTATACGTATAGGAGTGAGATGTTGAGAAGGATTATATCAGGACTCTTCTTCAAGCAATGTGTTTCCCTATAGGACTCTGTTTTTATCGAGGTAGCAGGGCATGAGAGAGGTCGACCTGGCTAGCTCCAGGTCGCTCTCCTTTGTCGAGGTGGTTTTGACATTTCGTCAGGTCGCCTGTTTCATCTGTGAGGTCGTCCTAGAGTGGTTCTAGGTTGCTTACTTGTGCATGCAGCACACCGAGGTGGCATGAGTCGTCGTGGAATGGGTACCAGGTCGCCCATCATTCCAGGTCGATCATTTGACCTTGCCGTCTTCGCCGGGTGCTACGATGGATGCGGTTTCCATCTCCCGAGCTGACTGGTTTTGGAGTGCTCTTAGGCACCCATGTTGTCGACCTGGCACTCCCAGGCCGTAAGATTGCCATGTGGTGATGCCCACGTGTAAGGTGAGTAACCGAGGGTGTTCACCAAGGGCGAGAATTTAGTGTCAAACCCATGTGGTATGGGAATACCTCGTAGGAGGAAAAAAAATAAATATGACAAATGATTTTACGAGCCCGAGCTTGTAATATTTTTATGAGTTTTAGTGTGTTCCATATTTTTCAAACCTAACCGAACCGAACTAATCGGTTTGGTTCGGTTCTGTGGTTTAATTATTTAAATATTCCAAGAAAAAAAACTTTTAAATAAAAAAATTACTTTTAAATAGCAAAAAAAATACTTTTAACACAAACTAAATAACTAAAAGTCAAAAAATTAATTACTAAATACTAATTACTAAAAATATTTTTCACTTTTCAATTACTAATTACTAAATAATATATATATAAAAATATATATATTAAATGGTCGTGGTTCGGTTCGGTTTGGTACCAAAAACCGCAAATTGAACCAAACCGCTCGGTTTATAGAATTTTCAAACATAAACCGAACTGTCCTAACCCAAAACCGAACAGAACTGGTCGATTCGGTTCAATTTGATTCGATTCGGCGGTTCGGGCTTACACCTCTAGTACATATACATAAATGCTCTTAATATTCACACTAGTATTGCGATTGTACATTGAGACATAATAGATAGCATAAGTGAATTTAGTAAATTCATATAAAAAGGGACACTCATATTGTTTTATATTGTGAGTGCCCTTAATTTGGTGATTCTGTGTCTTATAGTTTAGTTTTTGTTTCAAATCTACTAAGGGGATGGGTCTAGGATGATGTTTTGGAAGGATAATTGGTGTGGTGAGGTGGAACTTTCAAGGCTTTCCCTAGTCTTTTTGGCTTGGCTCGGGAGGAAGACTGTTTTGTTAACTCAAATTTTCAAGTGCACGAAGAAAAGATATCATGGAACCCTACTTTTCGGCGATACTTCACGATTGGGAAAGAGGGTTAACACCTGAGCATTTGGTGAGTACACCCAGAATCGTGTTCGATCGGCACCTTTGTGATGTTCGGCAGGGGTGCCGAACACGATTCTGGGTGTACTCAGCATTTTTACGGGTGTGTATAACAACCCTCATTGGGAAATGGAGATGTGTATGATTTTTTTTGAGAAGATTTACAGAGAGCATGTTGATAATACAGGTGGGAAGGCTTCAAAAGCAATTGTTTCTCTGTCAAATCATACTATTGCAAGCTTTCTAACATTGATAGCGTACCCTTTTTGAAAGAGATTTTAATCTCTTCATTTTATTTAATAATTATTTATTAAATCTATATATATATATATATATATATATATATATATATAAAACCAACTGAGATTTTGCTACATCTATATTAGGAAAATTCCCGCCAAAAATGCATTTTTAAATTCAGAAACCTCTAATAAATGAGTTCAAACATATATTTTTACAAATTTATGAACATGAACAGTACATTGTATCATTTACGAAGTTGTATATTGAAGCTACTCAACTAATTATGATTCAGTTCCAAATGAATGAACCCAGTCGGTATAGTCTTGGTATTTACGAAATTATAAATTACAGCTATACTTCCAACTGATTGGGTTCCAATTCCATATGACCATCCGAATATTCTTCTGTATATATTCGTGTTGTGCTATATATCACCATTTTCTACAATCTAAATACACGTGCACAAAATTATTAAAATAATTGCCAAAGTTCTGTTATTAAATTTTAAACCTCCCTTATCAAATATGTTTCCATATCTTATATCATCAAAAATAAAAAGCTTAGAAGTTCTTCGCAATTTGAAAGGCATGATACAATTCCCAACACAAAAAAACAAATCACAATTTAAACAAACAAACAACCAAAACACTCACATTATTAAGCATGCCATATTCTACATATTTCATGATCGGCTAGAACACAGTTTAAGATGTCAGGGAACCTAATCAAATTTATATGCACAACTCTAAAAACATATAAGTTGGAAGATGAGACTTCTGAACCCTGTAGTTATGTTAAACGAATGATCTATAAAATATAAGTTTTTAGACAATAATCTCCTACAAAGCCAATAAGAAAATGAAAAAAAGTTATACAATGCATTAGATAACTTAAGCAGACATTATAACCCTAACCACAAAATACAAGTGTGGAGTGGAAACACAAAAAGTACACCTAAAGCCTAGAAAATTTTGCATCATACTAATATAAGTAACATCAACATAAGCACGTAAATCTGGTAGATCTATCAGATCTTTAACAGATTCGAAAAAATCACTTCAAAAAACATAGAGTAAACCAAAATCTCTTCTATTAGATTGGTTTGGGGAAAAGCTAGAAACCAGTCATCTCCTAAGGAGATGAATCTAGCGTCTAACCCAACCCATCCAACCATGAGAGCTACAGAAAATAACTTTGTTCAGATGAAAAATCACAAAAAATTGGTTTTGGGAAAAAGCTAGAAACAAATCATCTCACTTGGAGGAGATGATATCGCTGCTAGGTTATCCCCTTCAACAATGGATGAGTAAAACAAACCGATCTGGTCCGAAGATATTGATATGTGATGAAAAAGGAAAGCCAACGAATAAAACAACAAACGTTTCGTATAAGGAAAATTTTCAAAATCTATAATATTACACATTTTCATGTATTTCTATTTAAGTAGTTGCCTCCAACAGTATGTTTCTTAAAAAAAAAATAGTTTTTTTTTTCTTTTTATTTTGATTAAATTAAATTTAATTGAAAAAGTTATATGTCCGTGCGTTTAACGAACGGGTGTAAAACTAGTTATTTTTAATATCTTTTGTCTTTCTTGGATAACATTCAAAGATTTATTTACTTGTTATCTTTATTGATTTATCAAATCATGATTTATTAATATCTTTTTGTATATATGGCAAATATTAATATAGATTTGATTTACTAACCTATTAACAATTTTCTAAAAGTTTCTTTGTTTCCTTATTGTGTTAGGTCTCTACAAGGCAAATCTTCAAGGTCACTTAACTTCCTAGAAGTTTCCTGTTTCCTTATTGTGTTAGATCTCTACAAGGCAAGTCTTCAAGGTTGTCTATAAAAGAGAGGATTCCTCATTATTTTCAATGACTTTTACATAATACACGGCTTCATCCTACACGCCTTAGGAGCATTAGACTTTGAGAGAGCTGATACAAATTAGAGATTATACACCTCAAAGTCTTGGTTTATTGTTTAGTATTTGGTTCTCTTTTTGTTAAAGAGTGTTTTTTGTTTTAGTATTTGTTTTCATCTTTCACTAAGTTCTTTTTCATTGTAACCATGTTACACCTTTTGATTAGTGAAGCTTTTTGCCATAAGGCACATCTACTGTGACGACCCGAGTCCGAGATTTGATGTTGAATCCCAACTCGGTGCGCCAAACTAGCATAACTAACTGAGATGACCGATAAGAGCGAGCCACACAAGCTCTACAAACCAAAAGTAGCAGCGAAATACGAAATAAAACCTGAGTTTCAAAAACTCGAATAACAAAACTATAACTAGAAAACCTCCACGGCCAAACACAAGCCGGAGAACAATACTAACAGAAATCCCAACAATAAACCTCTACGGCTAAATACAAAGTCGGAGAAACAACAACACTAAATACTCGCGAGCTAACATGCTCGGGAAAATTACAATAATAACCGGCTCGACATCGAGTGAAAGCTCCAAAAGAATACAATAATAAAAAGAGTTACAAAACAATGCTACACATAAGTAAAGTTTATATAACTTTACATCAACCATCGTTCTCGCTGTACTAAGAAACATAAGGATAAACAGGCTTCGAAAAGCAACTACCCAAAGATCAATCTGCCAGCACCCGCAAGTCTCACCGACCTCACTATGTCATTCTTCGATTGCAATCTAAAAGAGTCAACACAATAAGGGTGCGTCTACAAGACCCCGTAAGCCACTATAATGTATTGTCTGCTATGAGTATGAATGCAACAGTAAACCAAGACTCGCGACTATATGACATGACATAATGCTCAACAATAGAAATAACATGGTAATAACATTTATATACCATACTGATCATGTATAATATCAAAAGTATACAAATCACATAAATCACCTAGCACTTTGATGTTCACATAAGTGCAACTTAAATAAACTACATAAGAAAGGATATAATTCTGCATCCACAATCTCCGCGTTGCTCCTGCAATACACGAGAAAACATATGTGCCTCGATCAGTGTTCTAAAAATCGCTAGGCGGACGGTAGGCGTCAGAGCAGGGCCTAGGCGGGGCCTAGAAATTGAGGCATAATTACACTATAAGTCCATACCAAACATGTTTCAACAATAATAAATAACTAAATATAGCCAAATAAACTAAAATTAATGATCAGATTACAAAATTAAAAATTAAAAAATTAAAATTAAATTCAATATAATTTTAAAGTAAAAGAGAGAAAAAAATTATTTTAATAACTTAAATAAAAAAAATATTTTAATAACTTATGAAAAACACTTAATAACTTAAACTAGCTGTCACTTTCTCCTTCTCCCTCCAAACAAAACTCCTAATCTTTTCCCTTCTCTTTATTTTTCTCTGCTTCTTTATTTCCCTTTCTCTTTTCTCTCACTATTAATTTAAGTCAACAACCACACACACACACAAAAACAAACCAAACGCACTGACCAATATTTCTACCCAACCGGTCCCACCGAAGCCGCCTAACCTTCTCAATCCCTCTCCTGCCCCCTCTCTCTCTCTCTCTCTCTCTCTCTCTCTCGCATCCCTCTTCTCTCCCTTTCTTCCTCTCTTTCATTAAAGATTTACATCGACTCCAAAGGCCTCCGTCTCTCTCTCACACGACGGTAGCAAGGCCTCTCTCTCTCTCACACACGACGGCGTAAGGGCCTCCTCTCTCTCATACACGACGGCAAGAAGGGCCTCCCTCTCTCTCACACACGACGGCAATGGCCACGGCAACGGCAACGATAAGATTTCTCTCACTATCGCTCTCTTTCTCTCTCACAGTCACTCTCGTTCTCTCTTTCTCTCTCATAGTCTCACTCTCGCTCTCTCTTTCTGGCTCACTCTCGCTCTCTCCTTCGCTCACTAGAGTTCTCAGTCTCTTTCACCGACGGGACGTTAGGCGGCGCTGACGGCGCCTAGGCCGAAACAGGGGCGATTTATCATGATGGCAATTTTTCTAGCCGATTTGACCATTTTCTCGGCGTTTGGGAAACGTCTAACGCCTAGGCGGCGCCTAGGCGGGTGCCTAGGCCGAGTTTTTGAACACTGGCCTCGATACCCGTGTTCGTAGTATCGACGTCCCCAATTAATCCCATCGGGTTCAATAGCTAACCAAAGTCATGCGTATTGCTACAACAGTGGAGCTACATCGCACCTGCGGCTAACAAGTGAAGGGCATGTGCAAACTAGTACGGCGACCCATAGCGATTACGAAACACATTCGTAAGGACTATACGTCGTCCCACCATAACTTTACAAAGAATGCCAGCTGGACTCAATGCAATACACAAGTAGATATTTACTCGTCATTCTCAACAAGTCATCATGTGTTCTATTGAATCACATACCAAATCAACTCAATGTGGTTATAAATACTAAACACACAATCAATCATCAAAGTAGGATAACTATCATACAATCAATCATCAAAGTAGGATGATTGTTCTATCTCATACTAGAACAATCACAACATGTCCGTAATCATTGAACATGTAAACAAAACAAGATAATAGACAAAGTAGGCCTATTATACAACTCAACCACCAAACAATGTCTGTGATAGCTAGACACATACATAACCCCAACGTAAGGTAAGTCTACTTGTACTTACAACCCTTAATTAATACATATCCATTACACTCAACTTAGGATCCTTATAGTATCCTATAATCACTCAATATACTATATTGAAGAGGCAACTATATACCATTAACACTTGTTTATACAAGAGCATAGCTCAACTATTCAACGTAACTTGTAGTCAACTAATGTTTGACTAAGTTAACCAAGGTCAAAGTTCTACTAAGTTATGAACCCATCAATTCGTCATCCCACATGGTAGGGAACTAATATATGTTATGTAGGGATTAATACTACCCATTACTTAACTCCGTAGAGTCGATTATACTTATTAATAAAATCACCACATTAATCGACGTTTATTTATTACGTCCTATTCAACTCCACCAGAGTCAGTCATGATTGTATTTAGTTCGTATAGTTTTTAAATATAAATCTACTATTTCATGTTGACTCTGCTAGAGTCATTACCCATATTTAAAATGTCAGGACAAGCCGCAGTATTGTCCCTACAAACCCATATCAATCACAATGCCCAATACACAAAGTGTCTACTACTTGTTACAATCTCGCAAGTTTATTGCTAATGCATAAACGAAAAAACCTCAATGATTCGATATACTCAAACTTAAGAATAACATAGTGAAGTATGATTAAATTAAAACAAGTCATCGGCGATATTACAGCCGGAACCCAACTAAATAATGCACAAGTACACTTCAACCTCAATGAATTCCTATTACTCGGAAACAACGATTACCAAACAACAACAACAATAACAACCACAACAATAATATCAACAACATCAATCTCTACAAGTCTCTATTATTCGGAGTCTACGAAATCAACAATAAATCATCAATTCTTTCCCAATTCATAATCCCTACTCAAGTAGGCAACGAAGTATAACCTAACATCATTTGTAGGAGCTAATTATATGTTTCTCCCAAGAAAATGTCACAAAAATCATCGCTAACACATCCTACATGCTTTACTTTTCCAATTTAACTCGTAAACACACAAAACATTATAGTTACTTACCTTTACCGCAAATCCTTCATGAAATCAAGGGGTTTCAGTTGGAAATGCACTTCTCGACGACCTCTACACTTCTACGGAGTTCAATCATCGAACCCACACTCGATCCAAGCTTGAATCAAGGTTTTCCCATTCCAAAACTCACTTTCTCTCTCTAAAACGTGGGAGATGGTGAGAGGTCCATTATTTCTCAACAGATCGTGGGATCTCTTTGGCTAGAAATTTTCTCCTCTTTTCCCTCTATGCTACGGTGAAGACGGATCGTCGATTCGACTTCAAACGCTCAAGATATTGCAATTTTATCTCTCTACTATCTCTCCTCTCTCTCTATACTCAGCTGTGTTAATTTGGATGAAAATAATGAGGGGAAATGGGTTGGGTTATCTTATTTAATACATGGGTAAGTGTTTGGTCCAATTCCGGGCTTGTTTGAGCATTTTAAACCACTTAAAAATGTTAAAAACGAAAAAGAAAATCGGCGAAGCAGAACTCGTGGCTATGCGAGGGCATAATGCGGCCGCATAGGAACTATGCCAAGGCATAGTGTGGCCGCATAGAAGACAGAATGTTCACCAATTCTATGCGAGCTAGCCTAGGGCGGCCGCATAGGGCTAAGGCACTGAGCAGTTTTTTCGAAAATGTATCCGTTTGATCTCGAAATGTCCTGAAGTGATCCTAGGTTGATTTTAACATCAAACAAAGGTCAAAAAACATCCAAAACTCAACCAAATCATCCCCCATGAGACTTGAAGGATGAATAACATAAGTCTCACTCGTATGCGAAGATAAACACACAAAACGACACACGAATCAACTCGACTTACAGTTTAACGACAAGATTGACATGCTTGCCAATCATAAGGGAGTCTCAACCAAGACAAGGTCAAACAAACATGAGGGTTATACAATGTATATAAATGCTAATCGATGTCGAGAATGGTCTCGAACGAATACGAAAACAATGCACTACTCATCATGGGTTAATCACGTGCCGAACATGGGTTATAATAACTTAACACTTCACGAATAACTAGCATGACATCTCACACTCCAAGGGTTTCAAGGTCGATACAAAGTGATTATGAGTTAACTAGGAATGAAGTAGGGTCGGGGCCTTACATCTACAAGTATTGTTTACTTGTAAAAAATTATCAAACAAATTATGTTATTTAAATTCCGCTGCTGCTTATTTTCGGATGTCCTAACGGATGTTGCAACATCCTTTGCAACATCTTTAGTCTGTCCAGAAATCAGTTTACGTTTCCTAGCTACCAAACCTTTCATTTGGTATCAGAGCTATCACTTGACTCTACTAAGTGTTGATCCTCAAAGATAGCCATCATGGAAAGTACTACTGCTTTGGTTTATAAGCCTCCCACTTTAGATGGGACGAATTATTTTGTTTGGAAGGTCAAAATGCGCAACTACATAAAATCAATTGATGAAAGGGCGTGGAGAGCTGTTCTTCTTAGATGGAAAACACCAAGTATAATTGATGATGGTGGTGAATACTTTCCTAAAGATGAACTAATTGAATGGACTAATGATGAACTCATTGTGGCTAATTATAACTCTAAAGCTTTGCATGCAATTACATCAGCAGTTGATATTACTATGTTTAAATTAATTCAAAATTTTACTGCTGCAAAAGATGCATGGGACGCTTTACAAAGTCACTGTGAGGGTAATTTAAGTGTTAGACAAACTAAGCTTAGATTGTTAACAACACGTTTTGAGAACCTAAGGATGGGAGAAGATGAGACCATTAAGTCTTATAATTCTAAACTAGTAGAAATAGCAAACGAAGCGCAAGCTTTAGGTGAAGCTATTCCTAATACTAGGCTTGTTAGCAAAATGATGCGAACTCTCCCTGATAGGTTCAATATAAAGATATCAGCTGTGGAAGAAGTACGTGACACGACTAAACTTAGTCTTGAAGATCTCACGGGTATTCTTGAAACATTTGAGTTAAAAATTGCACAACAAAATATCGATAAAGGTAAAAATATTACTCTTCATGTTATGCCTGAAATTTCTAAAGATCTTCTTGAATTATCTCAAGAAATTGAGAATTCTGATTTTGGTGATGAATCCCTAGCCCTATTGACCAAGAAATTTACCAAGTTTGTGAAATCTAAGAGTCAAAATTGTTTTTCTTCAAATAGCAAAACACCTTTTAAAATTGACTCTTCTAGGTTTGGTCAAAGGGATAATTCTGAAACAACTTAAGAGAAGTACAATTCTAAGTCCTCTCCTCAATTTTATACAAAGAATCTTGATTCTGTTAAATGTAGGGCTTGTTCTAGATATGGACATTATGCTTCTCAATGTGCTAATACTTTTCAGAAAAAAGGGATGAACCTTAGTGCTACTTTAAGTGACAGTGAGGATGATGAATCTGAAAATCAGACTATTTTTTTATCATCTGTATACAGCTTGAATGCTTTGAAAGAAAATCCTCATGATGTGTCATTAGATGTTGCAACATCTGAGACAATAGACCCGAGGGACAATGATAATGTTTCCTTATGTTTTAATTCTGTCATTGATGAAGCTGAGAGTCTGTCTGAAAGTGAAATTGATGAGCAGGAATTACTCGAGACTTACAAAGAGTTGTACAATGATTGGATCAAAAGGATTGATCATATCAAAGTTCTTGTTAAAACAAATGAACGTCTCACTAATGAGAATGAATCCCAAAAGGAATCTATTTCTCGCTTAGAAGTTTTGCTCACAAAGAAGGATATTGAACATTATAAAATAAAAGAAAAATTTGAGCTAGCTAGTGAGATTTTTCAAAATCTAAACTCGGGTAAGGCCAAACTTGATGAAATTTTAACCTTAGGTCAGGAAGATACAAAAGTTCGGGTTTCAAACCTATGAAGTTTGTGAAAGAAGGTGAGGGAACTTCAACAAACCTTCACCAAAAGAAAATTTTTAGTAAAAAGCCTACGTCTAGGAGACGAAGATATGTCTGTCACTACTGTTTCGCTCCTGGACACATTAGGCCTTTTTGTTTTAAAATGAAAAATGATTTGAAAAAGAACTATTCTGAAAACTGTTCAGAATCTCAGATGTCGTCACACCAGATGTTGCAACATCCTCTGCAATATCTTGACAAAAACCAGAACAGGGCAGAACAGTTTGGGTTCGAAAAGATAATATAAAGTGTTGTGTTACATATACCTCTTTGAAATCACAGGTTGCTGGATCTTAGTACTTTGATAGTGGCTGTTCTCGCCACATGACAGGAACTTTGTCATTCTTGACAGAGTATTCTTCGTTTGAAGGAGGTAATGTAACATATGGAGGAGGTGCTAAGGGTAAGATAATTGGTAAGGGAACCCTTGATGTTGAAGGGTTACCTAAACTTCGAAATGTTTTTCTTGTTGATGACTTAAAAGCCAATTTGATTAGCATAAGTTAATTATGTGATGATGACTTGTATGTTAAGTTTAACAAGAATGCATGCGAAGTTTATGATGAGTCAAATGTTTGTATTCTAGCAGGTTCCCGATCCTCCGATAATTGTTATATGTATGGGAACAATGTTTCTTGTCATAATAGTTCCATTAATGAAAATACATTGTGGCACCAAAAGCTAGGACATGCTAGATTTAAAAAAATAGAGGAACTATTAAGGCATGATGCTGTGAAAGGCATGCCCAAGATTAATACAAAATTTGTCGACATCTGTGGGGCATGTCAAAAGGAAAAACAGACTCGTACGCCTCACCCAAAAACTCAGCAATGTGCTTCAACACGTTATCTATAATTTATCCACACTGACCTTATGGGTCCGATTGAGGTGGAGAGTCTAGGTAGGAAAAAGTATTCCTTTGTGTATGTCGATGACTTTTCTAGATATACTTGGGTCATTTTTTTAAGAGAAAAGTTTGATACTTTTGAAGCCTTTAAGATTTGGTATAAAAAGGTTCAAAATTTGTATGGTTTATTCGATCGGACCATAGCACTGAATATGAAAATTCTCAT
The DNA here is from genome assembly GCA_016624345.1 of Platycodon grandiflorus. NCBI lineage: Eukaryota > Viridiplantae > Streptophyta > Magnoliopsida > Asterales > Campanulaceae > Platycodon > Platycodon grandiflorus. The sequence continues at coordinate 1,513,490 of JACONP010000362.1, forward strand.
TTTTCCATGTTTTGTGATTCGAAGGGGATTACTCACGAGTACTCTGCTCCCAAAACTCCACAACAAAATGGAGTGGCAGAGAGAAAGAATCACACATTGCAAGAAATGGCTCGTGTAATGCTTAGCTCAAAAAATTTATCTAAACAGTTTTGGGCTGAAGCATTGAATACTGCTGTCACATTGGAAATCGTGTGTTTTTTAGATCGTGTTATTGCATGACTCCTTATGAAATCCTTTTAGGAAAGAAACCCAATCTCAAATATTTTCATGTTTTTGGATGTGTGTGCTATATCTTGAATGATAGGGATCACCTATCTAAATTTGATTCTAAAATTGATAAGTGTGTGTTTATGGGGTATTCCACTAATAGTCGAGCATATCGTGTGTTTAACCTTAGAACCAAGACTATTATGGAATCCATTACTATTGTTTTTGATGATTTTTCTGATCTTAAACAGAAAACTGAAGAAGATGATGTTTCGGAGATGATAGAATTGATTACTTCTCATGGAACTAAACTGGGGGTCGCTCCAGCAGCAAACTCTGAAACCCCTGCAGTTTCTATTGATCCTGAATCGTCCACAACTCCTGCAATTTCTACAACCCCTGTTGTGTCCGAACCAAATGTTGCAAAAGATGTTGCAACATCTTCTGCAGCATCTGAAAATTCTGGGGCAGTCCCCAATTCTGACCAAACTGCTTCAACAGAACAGGAAGCAGGTCTGGACCAAAGCAAAGATATCCCCAGCAAGGTTCAGAAAAACCATCCCATAACCCAGGTAATTGGAGAGGTGCACGATGGTGTGAAAACTAGGAGAAAAGAAAGGGTTGACTATAAGAAAATGGTAAGCCATGCATATTTTTCCTTCGATTCTCAAAATATTCGTGCATGCTGTTTTGTGTCTAATATAGAACCAAAGAATGTGAAAGAGGCTTTAAAAGATGAATTTTGGATTAAGGCCATGCAAGAAGAGCTTGACCAATTTACAAAAAATAATGTTTAGTACTTAGTTCCTAGACCTAGCAATGTTAATGTCATTGGGACTAAGTGGATTTTTAAAAATAAAACCAATGAGTTAGAAAAAATTGTGAGGAATAAAGCTAGGTTGGTTGCTCAAGGGTATATATACTCAAGTAGAGGGAGTAGATTTTGATGAAACTTTTGCTCCTGTTGCCCGTATTGAGTCTATCCGTCTTATGCTAGCCATTGCCTGTGATCTTGGCATCACTCTTCAACAAATGGATGTTAAGAGTGCTTTTTTAAATGTTGTTTTAAATGAAGAAGCTTATGTTGAACAGCCTAAAGGTTTTAAAAATCCTTATAATCCAGATCATGTTTATAAACTCAAAAAGGCTCTATATGGTCTAAAACAAGCCCCTCGTGTTTGGTATGATAGACTTACAGATCACCTTCTTGAGATTGGTTTTAAAAGAGGAGAGGTTGATAAAACTTTGTTTATTCAAAAAACTGTCAAAGATATTCTAATTGCTCAAATCTATGTCAATGACATAATTTTTGGTTCCTCTTCTGAAAGGCTGTTGCAACATTTTGTATCTTGTATGACTTCAACTTTTGAAATGAGCATGGTTAGAGAATTGAACTATTTTTGGGGTCTCCAAATTAAACAAAACAAAGATGGTATGTTCATTTCTCAAACCAAATATGCTCAAAATTTGGTTTAGAAAAATCTTCCCATATGAGAACTCCTATGGGATCATCCCAAAAATTATGTAGGGATGATGATAGGGAAAGTGTGGACCCTACTTTGTTTAGAAGTATGATTGGTATCCTATTGTACCTTACTACGAGTCTTCCTGATATCATGTACACTGTATGTGTATGTGCAAGATATCAAGTTAATCCTAAGGTCTCGCATTTACAAGCGCTTAAGGGTATTACTCACTATGTTAGCGATACTGCAAATCTTAGTTTGTGGTATACCCGAGACACTAATACCAATTTGGTTGGTTTTAGTGATTCGAATTGGGCTGGTAATGTTGATGATAGAAAAAGTACAACAGGAGGTTGTTTCTACCTTGGAAACAACTTGGTCTCATGGTATAGTAAGAAACAAAACTGTGTGACTTTGTCAACCGCGGAATCTGAATATGTAGCCGCGGTGGGCAGTTGTTGTTCTCAACTTTTATGGATGAATCAAATGATAGAAGACTATGGTCTTCAAAGTGATGTCTTAAACGTCTATTGTGATAATTCTAGTGCAATTGATATATCAAAAAATCCAGTCCAACACTCTCGCACAAAGCACATAGACATTAGACATCATTTCATTAGGGATTTAGTTGAGCAAAACATTATCCGCATTGAGTATATTGGAACCGAGAATCAACTTGTGGATATTTTTACTAAGGCACTTGATTTGGAGAGATTTTCCACTTTTCGAAAATCTCTTGGTTTGTGTCATATGATTGAGTCACACCTGTATGTATTGTATAAAAAAAATGTCAAAAAAATCATGCATTTTATTTTAAGCACGATGAGTTCAGTACATATTATAATTGTGAATGTTGCATCTTTTGTTAGAACACTCTTTGAGGCATTTGATGTTAGCTCCTCTTATACTCAAAATTGAGATTTCTACCAGTGGAATTGTGCTTAAACAAGGAGCCTTTGAGGGAAAAAGCTACCTTGCCCTTGTATACAAAAGCCACCCTTCTTATGACCATGTTTTTTTCACTCAAGCAAGAAAATATATGGAGTGAAAAATAAAAAAAATTCGAGAAAAAATGGAAATATCTCATGGTATGATCAAGTTGGGAAAGGGCTGTTCTTTGACCTGAATGAATGCTACCCTCTAGTTAATCTATTAGTTATCTCACATATTTATTCTAGAAAATGAAGTTGGGCTCATTGAATCGGTGTTCTCGAAATGTTCTAAAGGATGTTGCAACATTCTTTTCAACACGTACTGAATTGCATCCTCCCACCTGTGTGTGCATAAAAGTTTTTTTTTTATCATGGTCTTAGACATAATTTTAGGACATGCATGCCTGGTATATCTATCCTCTTGTTGATCTTCTATTCTGGGTACAATTTGTAAATTTTTTTTTTAGGAAACAGGGACGGTACCCTGCAGGATTTTATTAACAATAAAAAAATAATACAAGAGGGGGACAACCAGCCTTGCCCTTATAGAACCGGGAGGACAAAGGAGCCTAACCTCATAAAACATACAAAGGAGACAGCTACTTCCTAAAACTATATAAGCCAATGAAATCATGATCAAGCATCTGACGGACATCACGATGAAGATGCTCCCGTTTCTCATAGAAAACTTTCTGTTGATGCGTATAAGCTTCTAAAGCTAGCCTCTCAGTCACCTTGTTTAATTCTCTGAAAACATGAACCAAACCAAAAGTACCCAAATTCTTCTTGCAATCACGAAGCTCATATTCGTAACGCCATGGAGCTCTATGAAAACCTTTTAGAACCGAAACCGCAACAGAAGAATCAGATTCAACAATCACATGAGATAAACCTAAGTCCCGGCAAAGAGCCAAACCATCACGAAGAGCATAAATCTCCGCAGCCATGTTAGTACCTTGACCATAGAAATTTGAAAAAGCACGAACCAAAGACCCATCAGAATCTCTAATAAAAAAGATGTGCTCTTTTGATCCTAAATTGAAATGGTATTCTAAGAGATGTGGAGCTGAAAATTGAGGTATGGTTGGTAAGGATTTGTGTGCTAAAATCTTGTAAAAGATTTATCACTGTGGCAGGTTGTGTTTAATTCACTTTGTTTTTCCATAGTTTTTTTTATTAATTATTGGAATCCTTGACAAGTTTGGAATTTAAAGGATCTAGAATCCTTTACAGTTTTGGATACTTACCTTTCTTCTCATCCGAAGACTTTTAGTCTTTTTTGTTAAGTTTATTTTTTTAGTATAAATCAGGTTGGAGTCCTATTTCAAAATGGAAAAGATTTTTCATTTGGTGTCTTAATTGGTCTCAACAACCTTTCAAAATTTGGCCAAAATCTTTTCACATTCCTATTTCTATTTGGACACTAACACTTGCAGGCGTGCATCCTTGGAAGATTGAAAGCTATTTATTTGAGGCTTGATCATTGCTTGAAAAGTCCTTTTTTCTTCTCTTTCTCTCTTCACGGCTGAATCTTGCCTCCTGAAAATTCCTCTTCAAAACCCTGAAACTTCTTGCTGTTCATCCATGGAACCCTACAGAGGGTTCATCTCCATCTCATCCTCGAGTTCCTGAAACTGCTCCAGTTTTTGATAATGTTGCTCCAAATGTTGCAACATCTGTTGCAACATCCCTGTTTTTAGTTGCACCAGTTTTGTCACCTGCTGAACAACAAGTGTTGTATCTCAAAAATTGTGGGCAACTATTCTGGCCAAAAAGGGGGAGAGCCCCCTTCGTGCAAGTGCTATAGCTACTGCATTCGACTTCAAATGCAGGGGGAGCTGATGATGTTTGATCCTTGTTGTTTTAGATATTTTGAACTGCATTTGTTTTGATTAATGGTTATGATATTCTCTTTAGCTCTGATTTTTTCATTTACCATTAATCATATGGTTGTTGCAGTTAGGGGGAGTTTGTGTTTACCAGAAAGACAAAAAAGGGGGAGATTGAAAGAGATTTTAATCTCTTCATTTTATTTAATAATTATTTTTTAAATTATTTTTAATATCTTTTATCTTTCTTAGATAACACTCAAAGATTTATTTACTTGCTATTTTTATTGATTTATCAAATCATGATTTATTAATATCTTTTTGTATATATGGTAACTATTAATATAGATTTGATTTACCAACCTATTAACAATTTTTCAGAAGTTTCTTTGTTTTCTTATTGTGTTAGGTCTCTACAAGGCAAGTCTTCAAGGTCAACTTCCTAGAAGTTTCTTTGTTTCCTTATTGCACAGACATTCATTCATGCACAACTTGAAGAGTATGTTGACGAGGTATGCACATTTTAACTCCCTTATCACATTTGTTCATTTTTGTGCTTAATTTGCAATATTGTCCTGGATTTAATTAGCATGTAACTTTGGACTTAATTTGCAACGTAGTTAAGGAAGTTATATTATTTGTGTGCTGAGAACACTTCGGAGAATATATATATTCAATGATTTGAGTTTAGGTTTTTTTTTTTTTGGGATGTAATGACTATAAAACAGAAAACATAGAAGTTTATACTCCAACTGAGCTTGGTCTTTTGAATGGTTACAGTTAAATATATTTATTTTTTGATAAGTAAAAATATATATAATTAACAACAAGCGTCAAATCAAGTGACGCGTCCTACGTACACAGGAGGAGGCATACTCTACAAAAAGCTAATGTTAAATTTTTATTAATAATTAAGAAAATTACACCCCATAATAACACCAAACAAACACCATAAAAACCCCTAACCAACACTAGTAAACCCCCAAACACCATTAACACTCATAACTAACACCATTAAACCCCATGCATACCATTAAATTCCCAACATACTCATTAGGGCCATTACAGCCAAACCACAACAAACATTACACTTCTAATACACCCTTTACTCTCCCAACACACCCATTACCACTCCCAACAAACAAAGCCCCTCAAAAATAAGAATAATAAGACTTGAATGATTGAAAATTGATGTATGGAATTTTTAAACTTGAATGATTGAGAATTGAATTGTGTTTAGTTATTTCTTTGAGGTATGAGTTTGTGCTTGTAATACATAAAAAAATGGCAGCACTGAGAACATTCTTCTGTTTTCATATGTTTTCCATAATTTCATTGCTTTACTGGAGATCATATTGTTTTGCTTCTCATCCCTAATTGCTTTTCTTTTCAGGTGATAATTTGCCGAACCTATTATCATTACTGCTTGCGAGATCCTCGAACAGAATTCTTTATCATCCTCGCCAGCAGTAACACTTGTAGGGTATGTGCGTTTATGGTTTTGGCTTAGTTTTTACGATGTTTTCAGGAATGCATGTACAGCCTATGGGCTGCTATTATGCACTACTTACTCCTAGATTAAGGCAGTATATGTATTGGTAGATGATATATTCTACTGCAATATATATTCATAGATGATAATTACCTTAAGTAATAGTGTATCATGATCTTGCTAATGCTCCACAGATAATCTAGATAAGATTAGCTACAAATATTAGAAATCATTGATCCATTTTTTTTCCTGTAGCAAACTCACTTTTGACCCAATGTACACACCACAGCAGCTGCAGGAAGTAAAAGCTCTCAAAAGGACTAACACTTTCTCCTGAGGAGAATAGAATTCTAATCAAGTCGACAAGTCCGATAAGAACGTACGAGTAGTGATTTAGAGCTAAACCTCCAATGAAATTAACAAAAAGGTCCATAAATCAAGGCCTAGAATCGAAAGAATATTCGACTCAACACAATGAATGGTACTTGCATCCGGTCCTCTGTTCCTTCTTCATTAAGGCCAGATCAGTTGCAACGGCGAAACATAGCATCTGTTTGTCACCTTTTCCTGTTTGTAGATCCTTTCTAGCAATTTGGGAAAGCTTTCTTCTAACTTGGCACAAATTGAGCTACAAGAAAGGTTAGTATAGTGCTGAGATCCTAAAAACTGATATCAGAGGTCTCGAGTTTGATCCCTGTGGCCCAGAGATGTTAAACGGGCTCGCCCTAGCAGTTTTGGGCTAGTTTTAGCGGGCTATGACCCTAACGGGCCGCGGGCTAGACAGTTCAATTTTTTTGGGCCACAATTATTACGGACTTAACCCTAACCCTAGCAAACTTCAGGCTAAACGGGCCACTATCGAGCCACAACTAAAAAAATAAATAATGTGATGGATGTTAATTTTATCTTTGTAAATATCTAAAAAAAATTGGTAATGATTATAATTTACAACTCAAAGTGCATTTTTTCGGTTTAAAAAAAAGGGTGGACTAGAGAGAATAAAAACTTTTCAAAGTGTACCGGCCAGCAATTTTCTATTTTATAAATGTCCTAACTTTTTATGATTTAATAAATATTACACGGGCTAGCGGGCAAGCTCTGAAACCTAACGGACCACGGGTTAAACGGTTCAGGTAAAAAAAAAACCTGATTTTAAATGGGATAAAAAATTAAGTCATAACCCTATTCTTTTCGATTTAAACGAGTTTATTTTACGGACCGTGACCTTTTTAACACCTCCACGGCCAGCAGAATGTACTGTGTGTGTGTTGGGGAGGACCTTTCGCAGAAGAGTCCAACTCTGCCGTATTTATTTGGGACCAAAGGAATACTAATTTAAGTAATAAAAAGTAGTACTAAAAGTTTGTGACTAAAGCAATACTAATTTAAGTAGGGCTGAAAGAAGACCGAGTCGACTTCCTTGTCGTCGCCCATCTCTGTACAAAAAAGTATTTGTTTAATATATATGACGTAGGCAGTCCTTTATAAATCAAACATGCGAAACACAAGTCTTCTTCTCATGGTATAAAAATAGTTTTTAAATTCATATCATCCTTTACCTAAACGTTTTTATTAAGATATATAACGATCGAGTGTTCTAACCAACAATTCGGTCCAAATAGGTGGACGGACCCTCGTTAATAAATTACCGACATTATATGCAGCACTTTCCTTGCCATAAATATAATAATATATAGGGTGAACTTCAATAAGCCCCCCTCAACTATTTATGAACAGAAAACATATCCCCACACTATTAACTGAGCTAATGATCCTAACAGAAAATGCTAAATTATGATAATGCCCTCGACGTTAGGTACACTCTTCTAGAATTACCAATACCTAGTCTCTCTCTCTCTCTCTCTCAAACGAATCCCACACCGACACTCCTCAACCTAGAAACCCATGGGGCTTAGCTTTTCCCATTATGCTCGTGGATTCACTGTCTCACTTACAATCTCTGCCGGAGCTATAACAGTCAAGTGCGCTTTGATGCTCCGCCTTCTAAGTCAAGTCGATTCTTTCTTTCTCTCCCCGGCATTCAGCTCTCCCCATCTAGCTGTCACACACAGAATTCCGAAACAATTATGAGATTTAGGTGAGATGAAGACAAGCTCAATTGCTATGATTTTTTTTACTATTAATCATCAAGATCACGATTTTGTTGTTTTAAAATTTTTTTAATTACAAAAGTGACATATAGATCTAGAGATTCAAGAGAGATGTTGTAGTGAAGGTGAATACAAAAGTGACAAAGACCCATCCATCGACCACTGACCTGTCAAAAGCCTTAAATAGTTTCTTATCGTTTGTCTTTTCCATATCAAAATTGCAATTTAGTAAAGTAATGTAGAGGTCTAGAGATGGTGTAGTGAAGGTGAATTGCTTTGTCTGCAATAGTGGTGGCAAATTTGGTTGAGGGAGGCTTGTATCATTAAGGGTATATTTGTCTTGAAAAGTGGCATTTTGTTGGTTATAGATTCTAAAGAGACAGAAATGGAGTCTGAATTTTTTTCTTAGGAAAGTTGTTGACTTTTTTTACATCAAGGGTATATTTGTCTTGAAAAGTGGCATTTTGTTGCACATGACATTTTTGGTTAACTATACGATGATAAGTTAACTGATGGGTTGAATTTTCCAGGTTTGGCTCGTTGAAGGGGTCAACCCGCCCAGGTCAATACATTAGGGTATTGGGTTGAAAATGAGTTATAGTTGAGGTTTTGTTTTTGAAGTTTACTTTATAGCAAAAGGATTATCCTCTGTAATGATTTAAATCTTAAAGCTCAACTTAAAAAACAGGATTTAACTAGTCGAAAAGAATTAGGTGAATTCTGTCATCAATTTGCGTATCATATCCCTTAATCCAAGGTTCCTAAGCCTGCAAAGAAAGTAAAAAACAATTTCAATCTAAAAGAAATTATAAAAAGTATTATAAGTATAGAAAGCCGAGGCTAAAGAAACACCAGTTCAGCCCACTTCTAGCAAGAATACAAAGAAATCAATCAAAAGAAAAGCTAAAAGTGATATTACGTGTCATAAATGTGGCAAAGTTGGCCACTACGCTAATAGGTGTTGGGTAAAACAAAAAATACAAGAATTAAATATAAGTGAAGATCTTAAAGAAGGATTATGTCAAATTCTCTATTAATATTTTCACAAAAGAATTGAAGTATAATAGACAAGATATAAATGCAGAATTCATGCACCCGAGGTATGAAGAATTCAGACTTTGGTATTGGAATAATCATAATAGGGAAGAATTACGAAACATTAAAGATGAATTTTATAAATTTATTGATATCAATAAGATGGTACTTCCTTTTGTATACTGGTACAAAAATATATATTTAATAAATCCCAATAATGAGCTTAATATTATGGAACAACATTTTAAAACGTGGGAAATAGTTGAAGGAGAAAAGATCCGATCAATCCATCCTCCTCCTAAAAATCTAAAAGTAGGAGAAATAGAAGCCACTATTTTTTCAAAAGCAAAGCATAATAACGAAGACTTAAATAAAATAATTAAACAAAAAAATTGTACTAATCTGAACAGATTAGAGGATAAGATCAATAATGTGCCACCCGCACAAAGCGACAAAAGTCCAAATCAATTACAACCGATGAAAATTCAAATACCATTGGTAAAACTTCCAATAAATATGGGACCAAAAGAGTTCTCGTTTATCCCTAAAACAGATGACAAATTTATTACTATTTTGACACAAAAATTAAAAGAACTTAATTTAAGTGATAAACGTGTCCAAGTCATTAATCAGGATGAGATCCATGATGAAGAAAATAATAAATTAGATCTCAGAGAATTAGAAGATCAAGAAAATAGGGAATTAGATCTCAGAGAATTAGAAAGCCAATTTACAACCAATATAGAAATTAATAAGTTAGGAACTCAAAGTTCTCATATTCCCAGGCTACAAGTAGATATTATTATCCTTGACCTAGTCCAGTAGACTTAGTCTTTGAGGAAGATAGCCTAACAGGTCAAACGTATTATAATCCCAAAGCCATATATGAATGAAATATCGACGGGATGACTGAATATCAAATATTAATTTATATGCACAAGATGTTAATGTATTCAACAGCCTGTAGGATAAATGGTAATACTGACCATGGTATAGTTAAACCTATAACCACAGTGTTATAGCTTTAGGTGGTATAATGAATCTTAAATGTCCTTCCTTAACCCATTTGAGGTGGTAAAAAGATGTTTTCCCTACTAAGGTATCCCAAAGAAATGATGCTAATACAACATTATGGAAAGAAAAATTTATCTCAGGATTACCCCCTTTATTTGCTGAAAAAGTAAAAACTAGAATTAAGAATAAACATGGTGGGAATTATATTCCTTATGATAATTATACATATGGAGAATTATTTACTGAATGTACAGCAGAAGAATTATCCCTTTGTAATGATTTAAACCTCAAAGCTCAACTTAAAAAACAGGGTTTAACTAGTCGAAAAGAATTAGGTGAATTCTGTCACCAATTTGCGTATCATATCCCTCAAACCAAAGTTCCTAAACTTGCAAAGAAAGTTAAAAAACAATTTCAATCTAAAAGAAGTTATAAAAAGTATTATAAGTATAAATAGCCGAGGCTAAAAGAAACACCGGTTCAGCCCACTTCTAGCAAGAATACAAAGAAACCGATCAAAAGAAAAGCTAAAAGTGATATTACGTGTCATAAATGTGGCAAAGTTGGCCACTACGCTAATAGGTATTGGGTAAAATAAAAAATATAAGAATTAAATATAAGTGAAGATCTTAAAGAAGGATTATGTCAAATTCTCCTTAATTCGGACAGAAGTGAAACTAATAGTGACAATGAATTTAGTAATAGTGATAATGAAATAATGCATATTAATTCTAATATAGAATCTGACTCGACAGAATTCGAGAATGACGAAGGTTGCACTGGCAATTGTATTAGTAAAATCAATTATTATAAATCTATTCTAAAAATGAATGGTTTAAGTATATAAATACCCTTACTAAAAGTCAAACATTTATTTCAGATCTAATAGAAAAAATTGAAGATCCAGAAGAAAGGAAAAACATATTAAGAAAATTCTTAGATAATTTTGAGAGACAGCCAGAGACTGATCCCTTAAAAAAGTCTCAGCTTAATTACTCATTAAAAGAAGTAATATATAGATTTGAAAACCCAATTTACAAAGAACCAACATTACAAAATCTTAAACAAGAAATAAATCTACTCAAAATAGAAATAAAAGAGTTAAAGAATAAAGTTGAACAAATTGAAAAAGATTAAATCTTATCCAATTTAGAAGAAGTTATTCAATCTGCTAATGACATAGCCTAATCTTCTAAAACTAAAATTAGTAATGAAATTGAACAACCATATCATCTTCTTTCATCAGAATGGAACAATACTATCAAATCCACTAAAAATTTGGGAAAAAATACTAACCAACATAATAATAGTTTAATCCACGATAAGTTAGCCCACTCAACTAGTGCTCATCACAATGACGATTTAACTTATAATGCTCAAAGTAGTAAAACAAAATACTTATGCTTGGCTGATGAAATCACGTATCAAAAATGGTATGTTAATATAACTTTAGTCATTAATGAAGAGTTCAATATACAAACTATAGCTTTAATTGATAGTGGTGCAGATATGAACTGCGTAAAGGAAGGTTTAATCCCAACCAAATATTTTCAAAAAATAAAATCACCTGATAGTTTAACTACTGCCAATGGTTCTAAAATGAACATAAATTATAAACTATCTAATGCTTATATTTGCAATGAAAGAATATGTATTAAAAGTATTTTTTTCATGATAAAAGGATTAACCCAATTTTTAATACTAGGAATACATTTTTTATCTTTATTACAACCTATTGACAGAATAGACTCTTCAAGTATATCTTCTACCTTAAATGGAAAGAAAATTCTTTTTAAATTTATTACATATCCTCAAACGAAAACAATAAATGAACTTAAAGAAAATCTTATTTTTAAAGAATAATAATTAAATTTCTTACAAAAAGAAATAAAAATCAATAATTTAAATAATCATTTAAAAAATCCCAAAATTAAGGAAAAAATAAAAGTTTTAGAAGATAAAATGAAAAAAGAAATTTGTAATGATTTGCCAATAGCTTTTTGGCAAAGAAAGAAACATGAAGTTCATTTACCTTATGAAAAGAATTTTGATGAAAAGAAAATTCCCACAAAGGCTAGACCTATTCAAATGAATAAGGAATTATTAGAATATTGTAAAAAAGAAATTCAAGAATTAATAGATAAAAAATTAATTCGGAAAAGCAGCTCTCCCTGAAGTTGTGCGGCCTTTTATGTTAATAAAAATTCTGAAAAAGAAAGAGGAATTTCAAGACTAGTTATTAATTATAAACCATTAAACAAAGCCTTAAAATGGATAAGGTATCCTATTCCTAATAAAAAAGATTTATTAAACAGATTAAATGAAGCATATATTTATTCAAAATTTGACCTTAAGTCAGGTTATTGACAAATTCAAATTGCTGAGGAAGATAAGTGTAAAACAACATTTACTGTTCCTTTTGGGCATTATGAATGGAATGTTATGTCCTTTGGTCTTAAAAATGCTCTGTCTGAATTTCAAAATATCATGAATGATATATTCTATCCTTGTTCGAATTTTATAATTATTTATATTGATGATATTCTTTTATTTTCAAACAATATAGATCAACATTTTAAGCATCTATTAACATCTTTCTATAATCTATATTACTAAACAAAATGGTTTAGTCATTTTTGAAAGAAAAAAAGGCAATTATTGGATTCCTTGAAAAAGGAACATTTTTATATGGCCCGAAGAGATGGCTTAGTGATTTCTAAAAGAAGATTAGACATTTAGTAATCATGTCTGGTCTAACAAAAGAATTTGATTTAAATCTTTTATTTCAAAAAGAATAATTACTTCTTCAAGAAATTACTGTTCTTAGACAAGAACCTTTCTCCATGACTCGCTTGAAAAGATTTCAAAATCTTTTTAATAAATTACTTCAAGTACAACAAAGAATTCAATATATTCTTAGCATCATGTAAACATAAAATGATTTGTTTTCAAAACATGTATATATTGAATATCTTATTCCGTATGAGACTTTCAAAACACAAAAAATTCTTACAAAATATTCTTTATTTTAAAAGAGAATCAAAACAATTTTTAAATAAAGAAACCAAAATTTTTATCAGGTTTCTTAACTCAAAATTTCTTGCAGGGATTTCCCCCTTCATGTCAACTAGAGGTAGAGCTCAAAGCTCTCGGGGCAGAGGCCGATCTGGCTCGGGCAGAGGAAATTTTTCCTAAAATTATAAAAATTATTATGAGAGACAATATCCTCAATTAGGATCCTCATCATCTCAAAAGACAGTCAAAGAAGCCTTAATAGAGGGCGAAGAATTCAATCAAAAAATGATTGACAATCCTCTTAAAGAACCGATTATTTGCTTAGAGTAATCTAACCTTAAATGGTTTTCGATCCTTACTATTTTGTCTCAAAGTATTTTGAACAAAGATCCCACTTTCCTATTCAAGGAAGGAAAAGTAGATGGATTTATGAAATAATTCTTAAAGAAACAGGTTCAGTATATTTTGATCATAAACTGAGAAATGCTGAAGTTGTTCAAAGCGCATATGTTTTTTCAAAAGTAAAAATACTTAAAGTACTCACTGTATCGGATTGGGGAACCAACCACCCGAATCAGTTACGACAATATTTTGCTAATTCTGAGCAACAATTCTATTATAATTACTAGGATTATATCGATGCTTGGCTTAAAGCCTTTATTTATCAAAATTCTCAAAGAAAACATACTTGATTTTTTCAGTTTGACCAAGAATTCTTAAATGAAGAAATACCCAATTAATTTTTCCTCAATTGGGAAAAAATTAACCCTAAAAAGGAATATTTGTCAAACGATTTACAAAAATTATTCGATGAATATTGTCATAATCACCCTAAATACAGGGATGAATTTCTATACAACTCAAACCCTTTGGAAAAATTAGTATGCCAAAGCTTAATTAGCAGAGCGTTACTTTTATTCTTATCTCAATTTAAACTTCCTTGGTTACTTCTATTCTTATCTCAATTTAAACTCCCTTGGATTTAGGCATGGTCTTATGACGATGACTATGATGACTTTCATCTTCCCTGCCTAGTCAGAACCTATTCAATTCCTTTAAATGGTGGAATAAATTTGACACCACCGAAGTTTTTAAAGAAATTGTTAAGACTTGTTCTTATCTTAAAGAAGAGCTTAAAGCTTCCCAAAAAGGAAAGGAAAAGATGGATCAAGAAGATCCTATGGAAATGATTAAATCTAGAATTCTTAAAGAAAATCCTAAAACCTCTCAAGAAAAATTAAATGAGTGTCTTAAAGAAAAATTAGCCAGCTACATCAGCAGAATTATTGATGAAGAAGAAACTAGCTTAAAGACATCCACTCAAAGCATGGATGACAACGACAATGAGGACATGGAGACAAATCTGGGCATAATTCCCTACTCTCAACATCGCTGTGAAAGAGAGAATGCCACAGGATCATCAACGAATTATCAAAACAGTTCAGCAGCCCTCAATCAACAGAGCCTCAACCTTAATCAGTGCAATATTGGTCCATACAAAGGAAAAACAGTTAAAAAGTTTAATGATTATGATCACGGAAGAATTATTCGAATTCGCCAAAGGACGCTAGCATGGCCGAAAAAATATGTATCAGTCTCGGAGCACCACATGACATATCGACGTGATGCACCACGACCAATTGCGATACACTATAGTGTTAAAATATTTTAAAATGTGAAGTCCACTGTTGGTCTACTCTGTACCACTTTAACATTATAATATGCCGCCTTCAGTCGTGATACACCACGTAGGCATGCCATGTAGTGCTTTAGACAACAGGGTTGATGCTACACAGAATGTGGTGGGCTGCGCCGGGTCCAACTTCGGATATCTGGGCTTTGTTGTAACCTGCCAAAAAGTGAGAAACACTAGGTGAATGCAAGGACTAGCCCCGTAAGAACACTTCGGTGTGAGAGTAAGTATTCAGCTCGGATCACAAATTGGCAGAGTGTAATTGTTAGTAAGAGTTTGCGTATCTTTCCCTGAAATTGATCTAAGGCTTTTATAGGGTCGATATTTATTGCTCATCATGGTGGGAATGGTAACGGTCGTAATGGCCAATCATGATAATGAATACCAGCTTAGTGGGCATAAATGCTATCATGGTGGGCGTAACCGTCGGGCACGTCCATCATACATCGTTATTCCACGTGGTCATGCCTTAATTTCGCCCTTTCTATGGCCGGACTAGCTAGGTATTCAACCATTACTGCCGGGCTTAACATCTGGATATCCTCCGTGGCCATCTTAGACAAGTAATCTGCCCGCATATTATCTGCTCGGTTTATCTGGACAAGCTCCCAAAATGACAATCGGCCTAACAACCCTTTAACCAACTCGCAGTCTTTGCTCAAAGTGGGGTTATTCACCCCATACTCCCCCCGAACCTGATTAACAACGAGTTGTGAATCACTGTGTATCCTTAGAGCTGAGACCCCTATATCCAAAGCCAACTCCAACCCGGCTACCAAAGCCTCATACTCGGCCTGATTGTTGGAGGCCTGGAACTTGAATCGAAGGGCCATTTCGCATTCCTCCTCGACAAATGGCGAGACGAGCAAGATTCCTGCCCCACTGCCCTCTTTACTCGCGGCACCATCAACAAACAACTGCCAACAATCATCTGATCGCTTAGGAAGAGAAGAAGCACTAGTAGTTGGTATATCCTCAACTGGTGCTTTATCTTGGCCAGTAAAACTCGCCTCGACCAAGAAATCTGCCAATGCCTGAGCCTTGATCGCCCGTCGCGGCTGATATTCGATGTGGAACTCAGTTAGCTCAATCGACGCGAGAAGCCCGCCGAGGAGTCCGGTTTGTGTAAAATCCTTCAAGAGGGTAATCAGAGTACACAATGATTATATGAGTAGAAAAATAAGCCCGTAATTTTCGAGCAGAGACAACAAGCGAGTAAGCCAATTTTTCTGCATTAAAATAATAGGCCTCAATCGGATTTAAGGCCTTCGATACATAGTACACAGGCTTTTGGCTACCAGCCTCCTCCCTAACAAGCACTGCGGCCACAGCCTGGTCGGTGGCCGCCAGATATACATATAAATTTTCTCCTACCACTGGACTGCTCAAGAGGGATGGATGCCCCAGGTAATCTTTTAGTTGACTAAAGGCCCTGAAACATTCTGTTGTCCACTCGAAGCCCTTGTTACCGCGCAACACTTTGAAGAACGGAAGGCATTTCTCTGCTGAGCGGGATGTGAATCGACCAAGGGCAATTATTCTACCATTCAGCCTCTGGACCTCCTTGACACAAGTGGGCTCTTTCATCTCGAGCAGAGCCTTGATCTTCTCGGGGTTGGCCTCTATACCCCTCTCATTCACCATGAAATCGAGGAACTTGCCTGCTTGTACTCCGAACACACACTTGCTGGGATTCAACTTCATATCATGCTTACGAAGGTTGGCAAAAGTTTCCTCCAAGTCAGCGATGTGGTTACGACCCTTGGTTTTGACCACCATATCGTCGACATAGGCCTCCATGTTTCTGCCCAGTTGGGGTGCAAACACCTTGTTCACCATTCTCTGATAAGTAGCCCCAGCATTCTTTAGCCCAAAGGGCATCATTTTGTAACAATACAGTCCTCCCGCAGCCCGAATGCGGTCAGTGGCTTATCCTTCTCATCCATCTTCACCTGGTGGTAGCCTGAATATGCGTCCATGAAACTCAACATCTCAAAACCAGTTATAGCATCCATCAGCCTATCAATTCTGGGTAGCGAATAGCAATCCTTTGGGCAGGCTTTGTTCAAGTCGGTGAAATTCACGCACATTCTCCACTTGCCGTTTGCCTTCTTGACCATAACTACATTGGCCAGCTAAGTTGGATAGTGAATTTCTTCAATTATGTCGGCTGGGAGTAACTTTTCTACCTCCACCTTGATCGCTTGCTCCTTCTTAGGTAAAAACTGCCTTGCCCGCTACTACACCGGCCTGAACCCCTCACTAACATTCAATTTGTGCAGCGCTATTTCCTCACTCACACCACGCATGTCCTCCACTGTCCATGCGAACACATCCAAGCTCTGTCGGAGGTAGGCTATCAACCTCTCCCGCTCCTCAGGAGTTGTCCCCTTGCCCACCTTTATTTTCTGCTCGGGATAGGCAGGATTGATTACTACCTCTTCCAGCTCGCCATGGGGCTGTATCTCTGGTGCCTCTCGAACTTGCAATGTTTCAACCTCTACTGGTCCAAGCGTTGCAGGTACCGGTTCATCCTGTGCTATCAGCTGAGACCTTTCCTCCTCGCATTCAACCTCGAGGATCATGCCAAGTTGCATAGGCGTACTGGTGGTGACTATCTCTTTCTTCTTCAGAGTGACCTCATGGTCTGGGGTACTGATCATTAATTTGCCCGACGACTTGTGTGTTTCCTCCAAAAATTTTAGGACCTCCTGTGGCCGGCTTCTCAACTCACCAACATGACCTCCGACGGTCAGGAACTTCACACGCTGATGGGGAATTGAGGCGACCATCTGAAACTTCACCATGGCTGGCACTCCCAGGATGGCGTTGAAGTGAGACTTCAGGTCGATCACAAGGAAAGTAACCATCTCTAGCCGCGACTTATCCCCCTCACCGAGTATCACCTCCAGCTCGATTGTCCTTTTAACCGCGACCTTGTGGTTGGTGAACCCCTCGAGATGACCTCGATATGGCTTCAAGTCTGCATCATCATATCCCAATTTCTTAAGACACTTGTAATATAACACATCCCGCAAGGCACCAGTATCAACCAACACTCGACCCACATCCCAGCAATCAATACAAGCCTCAACGACCAAAGACTGCTCGGCTGCCAACTTAGTTGTCGCCAGCTCGCTTTTGGTAAATTGAATTGTTTCCTCCTTGGCACCTATCACCGTAGGTACTGTGGGTAGTTTGTTGAGCGTGTAGATTTGTGTCTTTAGCTGGTGCAGGCTGGGCTCTTCCTCCAGAATCACATTCACCCTGCCTCTGCAGTCAGGATGACCTCTTTTAGGGGGCTCCTCTCTAGGCTCCCTGTTTTCTCTGCGGTCCCTTTCATCTCCCCGCAAACGAAATTGATCAAGCTTTCCCAGGTTAAGCAGCCTTTGAATCTCTCTCTTCAGCTGCACACATTCCTCCGTGCCATGCCCCCGCTCATTGTGGTAGGCGCAATGCTTACTCATATCCCTGCTCTTGTAGAACAAGGGATCCAAGGGCTGCGCGGGGAAACTTTTCCGGATCTCATTCATTATTGCCTCCCTGGTTGTATTGAGATGGTCAAAGTCGATGCGATCAGTGGCCCGAGATCGGTTTCTTCTCCATCCTCTGCTCGAAGACTGCCCAGCCTTACTCGTGGAGTCATCCCTCTTTTCTCCCACCGAGTCCTTCTTATCCTTCTTCTTGGAGTCTTCCATGTCCTCTTCCCAGGTCATACTCCATGTCCTCTTCCCAGGTCATACTCCAACTCTGAGCCCGGGTAAACATTTCTGCTCGATTCAAAGGCTCCCGCATGCCGAACTCAGCCTTCAACCCGTTCTTGTTCATGCCGCCAATGAAGCACATGGTAACTTCCCAATCGGTCAGGTCGTCCACTTTCTCAAGCATTTTTTGGAACATGTCCATATATTTGCCAACTGTCTCCCCATCTTTCTGCCTAATGTTGTATAAATCCATCCTGGCCTTTGGTGTCACCCCAGCTATGGCAAATTCAACCAGGAATTTACTCCGCAAATCTGACTACCCCGTGATCGACGCCCTCGGCAACTTCCTGTACCAGGTGACTGCCTTGCCCTGAAAAGTGCTGACAAAGGCCTTGCACTTGGCCGCCTGATCCTTCGTGACCATGTTGACCTAATTCTCAAATCCCTGCAAATGGTCACGAGCATTTGTTTTCCCCGAATATTTATCAAACTGTAACAAGGGCACATCGGGATTAGTCGGGCAGGTGACTATCCATTCAGCCAGTGGATCCTTCTCCCCGCCTGGCACCACATATCCTGGCCTAACACGGTCGGCCGAGCTTCCAACCTCATTGCATCTCCTTCATAGCCGCCTCCGGCCTGGCACGAAGGCGCCGGTGGCTAGGTGCCGGCATGACAGAATGGTGCTCCGATCTTCGCCCAGGCAACTGCGCCTTGGCGATGGTGTGCGTCGGGCGCGGTGTGACCTATCACGAGCCTCTCTGCGGGCATGCCTCGGGCTTGATTCTGCCTCCTCACTCCGGGCTCTATCCCTTCGCCGTGAACCCTCTGGACGGCCTCGTCCTTGTCCGGTAGAATAGACTAAACGGCTATGAACACTCTTTGCCCGTGACGGCTCCGGACCTGCCAACTCCTTCCCACGGGCGTCCCTCTCAGCTTCCCTACGGGCTTTCACAGTCCCCGTACTGCCCAGATTGATGATCTCCTCCGTCGGGCACCAGTTACCTTGGGAACGCGTGAGCGGCTCCTGAGCTCCTGTTAAAGGCATTCCTGGGATAAGCTGATTTTCCACAGGCATCGGAGTATGCCCCGAGCGAGCAGCTGCTAATTTAGAGTGTACATCTGGCTAAGGTACAGAGCCTGGTTAGCCAGAGCGGCGAACGGGCAGCTTCCGTGAGCTGCGTAATATCCTGAGTACTAGCCTGCGCCTTCTTAGCATTGAGCTTATCACGAAGCTCCACCCGCCGGCCAGCCTGGTTATTACCCTTAGGTGATCCATCCCCCTGCATCGACGCCGAGGAGGTAGCCCGTGCCGACCTTGATTGCACGCATTGGCGCCGGAGTTAGGGCGGCACGACGACCCCTGGCCCCAAGAAGGCTCTCCACCTCATTTCCATTTCTAGCCATTGTAGCGAGAATGTATGATATGCAAGCAAATAGTCAAATAGCTTCCCAGCAATGGAACTAATCTGATACTACACAGAATGTGGTGGGCTGCGCCGAGTCCAACTTCGGATATTTGGGCTTTGTTGTAACCTGCCAAAAAGTGAGAAACACTAGGTGAATGCAGGGACTAGCCCCGCAAGAACACTCTGGTGTGAGAGTAAGTATTCAGCTCGGATCACAAATGGGCAGAATGTAATTGCTAGTAAAAGTTTGCGTACCTTTCCCTGAAATTGATCCAAGGCTTTTATAGGGTCGATATTTATTGCTCATCATGGTGGGAATGGTAACGGTCGTAACGGCCAATCATGATAATGAATACCAGCTTAATGGGCATAAATGCTGGCATGGTGGGCGTAACCGTCGGGCACGTCCATCATACATCGTTATTCCACGTGGTCATGCCTTAATTTCCCCCTGGGGTCTTGACGAGGAGAACCAGCCTACTCGTTGCACCCTGACCGTCTCGACTGAACTCAGCTCGTCTACCCTCTGATCGATGGGTTGTCTTGGTCGCCCGTGTGACATGGGCCTGCTTGCTATGTGATGGGCTTTAGTCTCCTCACTTTGACTTGGGCTTGGGACTAGGGCCGGTTTTCTGGGCCTGACTCTTCAAGGGTTTAAATAACAGAAAAATATTGATGATCAGTGCAACGGTGATAAAAGTAACGTGATTGTATTAACCCAATAAAATGTATCAAATCAATAATCTCGTTAATCTTAAAAATAAAATTAATGATCATCACACGTCAACAATTATGCTATTCCCATCAACGACTGTCTTTGCACGTAGACAACACTAGTTTATATTCGATACATTTTTGGTTGGGGTTAAGAAATGACTTATTTTAGTAGCCCTACGATTAATTAAGAGATTGAGATGGAAGACTTTCTGGACCGAATTCCATGACAATATATATGAGTGTGTACAACTTTCCAAGATGCATCGATCGGCTTTGCCCCATCAAAATTAATTCTAAATTTTTCTAGAGAAGGCGAAAAGATATTAATTGGATACGTCGTCGGTCGTTCTAGTTCAACCATTTCGGCTACAGTCTGTCTTCTTCTCGACACTTTATCTTACTTTCTTTAATTTCATCCGGTGACACAGGTCCACTCGAGAGACTTGACACCATTTGATTTCCACCTTTAATTTATTTTCTCATCTTTATTTATTTATGTGTTTCACATGGATCTTATCAGCTTCAACTCATCAATTAATTGTCCTCAAACAAAAGAAATTCAGCTCATGTGGGTACGGCCGTACGGGTGGGTATGTTTTCAAACACAGCTTGCAACTTTTTTTAATCCGTCTCTAAATAATTATCTTCCTTTTTTAATCCATTCTAAAATAATTATCTTATTTGAAAATTTTTTTAGGACATCATTTTTATCATTTTACCCTTACTTCACCTACTTTAATTATGGGCCACATACACATGGACATTAAAGAAAATTACACATTATACCAATATTAATAATCAAATCAATTATTTTTTTAATCCGTATACCGGGTCAAACAAGACAATAATTAAGGGACGGAGGGAGTAATATTTTTTAATTGAAAATTTTTAAATTTTAAAAGATAATAATTAAAAATATATAGTAGTGTCTTTGTAGTTACTTAGTAATCATACTTGAAAGATAAAGTTATATTTTAAATTGTAGGAATAAGTTTTCAAAATATCTTTTTTTTTTAATTAAGAAAATGGATATACATAACGAATAAACATCTCCTAAAACGGTGGCCGACACATGTGGCACGACAGCTGGTTTTGCCATGTAGGACTCTCATTCTCTCTCTCTCTCCCTCCTCTCTAGCTCTTTCAGGAGAGTTCCAAAAGTAAATGAAAATGGTGTATGAATAATAAATGGAGGATGACTATAAATAATGTTTGATATTGATTGATGTTGTACAGGAGTGGAATTTAAATATGGGGTTTGTACAGAAATGGTCTAAGTCAAATTCATAAAAAAGTCTCACTTACTCGAAAAAATCTTTTATGACTATTTTTCATCCGAAAACTTCAAAATAATCTTACTAAGTCGATTAAATGACTCAACCAGTCAATTAAAATGATTCAAATCGACCCTGGTTCAATTAATCAACTCATGGGTCTATCAATCGACTCAGAGTCGATTAATCAACTCATTGATCAATTAAGCGACTCAATCAAAATGACTCAAATCGACCCTGAATCGATTGATCGAGAGTCAATTAATCAACTCATGGGTCGATCAATCGACTCAGGGTTGATTAATCGTCCTAGGGTCGATTCGAGTAGAGACTGAAAGAGAGATCGAGAGAGAGAGAGAGAGAGAGAGAGAGAGAGAGAGAGACGAGTACCTCGATGGTAGTGACGATGGAGGCGTAGAACGATGCGGTTGAGACAAAGGATGACGGCTAGGGGATATGGCATTGTGAGGGAGGAGGCAGCGAGGACGGCTGGGAGAGACGACGGTGAGAGGCGGAGATGGCGTATACGTAGAGAGAGAGAAGACGTCGCAGGGGCAGAGTAAGGTTAAGAGTAGTTAGGGTTTTGAAAAGTGGGAATGGTTTGGGGCTATTTGGGAAGTTAACAAAAAAAATTGATCAAAGGCTATAAAACATAATTTATCAGGTCAAATGGTTCTACTTGACTAATACCATTTTATTAAATATTGATTGATTTGGTATCGTATAGATGGTTTCACATTCCAAAGTCGTCCATCTACTCTGGTCCAACTTCATTTGCATGTCCAAATGGCACTAACTTCGTTCTCTTCACACATCAACTGGAGTTTCTTCAAACTCTAATAAATAAAATGGTAAATCTTTTTTATTTTAATAAATTTTAGTAGGCTCAAGGGAGCCATAAATCATTACTCATTCATTGCATTTGTCCCGCCCCCCCAATCATTAATATTTGAGTAATGCTATGGGTACCTAAAGAGTACCAAATTTTTTGCACCAAATGATGTGTCAGTTGATGTGGTACAAAAAACAAAATTAAAAATCATAATTAATGCATCACATCAGCTGCCACATAAGCTGACACATTATTTAGTGCAAAAAAATTGGCACTGAACGACCTCAGCCTTCAGCTAGACACGTGGCAGACATTGCGGCTTCATAGGCTCCCGCTGGGCATACGTCGAGCTGACATACGTCCACCTCCTCAGTATACTCTCCCAGCACGCTGACACAGGGACCCATAGAGCGACCTGGGGACATCCCAGGTCGACCTCACCCACATCAAGCGACCTGGCGTATGCCAGGCCGACCTTAATAGTATCGAGCGACCTGGAGTATGCCAGGCCGACCTCGATTACATAGAGCGACCTGGAAGCATCCAGGCCGACCTCGGCATAGTCCATCCAGCTCGGCAAAGCAGTATCCTATACGGAGTCATACCATGTCTGAGAAGAGTCCTGTGATAATTCCTTTTCATATCAGTCCTAAGCATATAAGGTAACGTAATCCGAAAGACACAGGAATCACTCCTAGTCCGAATCTAATACTCCCTCCGTCCCTAAATTATTGTCTAGGTTGACCCGGCACACGGATTAAGAAAACTCAATTGACTTGATTATTAATATTGAAATAGTATTGAAAAAGTGTGTTGTTTCCTTTAATGCCTATGTGTATATGGCTCATAATTAAAGTAGGAAGAAAAAGTAAGGGTAAAATAGTAAAAGTGATGTTTTAAAAAGAAAAGTTTCAAACAAGATAATTATTTTGGGACGGACGAAAAAGGAAAGGAAGACAATAATTTAGGGATGGAGGGAGTAAGGATTATGACTTACCTCCCTATAAATAACACCCTCAACAGGCCTCATATGGTACACATGCAAATTACTTGCTTACATACTTTCTTAGTTTTACCTCTCGTACGACGTATTGCTAACTCTCACGCCTGAGGGTTATCAATGGGACAACCCAACACCCCTTACGATGTTCTTTGTTGATCACAGGTTTCAAGCAGTTTATACTTCAAGGACAATCCCTGCAATGTAAGCCGGAATCGTACCTAGACTACACACGTGGACCAGACACGACTCACACAATCTTTTTTGGCATGATCAGGTACTCTTTGGGTACCCATAGCATTACTCTTAATATTTTGCAATCAAGGAAGCCATAAATCATTACTCTTTTTTTCATCAAAAAATGAATATACTCTTTTCAAACGTGGACTCTTTGGGCAGAAGTAGTTATTAACATGTTTTGGAAAAATGAATATACTCTTTGTAAGATTTAAACTCTTTGTCTAAAAGAAAGAGTAAGGACTACGTAGAGGTAGAGAAACTGAGAAAAAAAAAGCGTATAAAACTATTTAGTAGTTTTCTTTTTTATAAGTAGTTGTAACAAACAATTAATTAACGAAAAATTAAATATTTTAGGTTACCATTTTCTAAGAGAAATATTCTGTTGGACCAAAAATGTCTGTATCAAAAAGGTGTGGGCATATTCAACCAAAAAAATAAAATTGACATAGTGTGGGCATAACTTTGAATAATAGTTCCTCATAAAATATTTGAATATTTTTATAAATTATAAAATGCTTTTGTTGATGTATATCTTTATACATAAGTTAATTTTGGAATAAATTCTTTTTTTTTTTTTTCCCAAAGGTGTGCATGAAACCCCAAGACTAATTTCTCGAGCCGTCTCAACAAGTTGTTAAAACAGTTGCGTTTCATAAATTCTGAATACAAATTATTTTTCAAAGTCTTGAAGGATAGAAATCTAAAGAGCTAACTTGAAAGCAGCCAGGGAGATTGAGATAAGAAAGAAATAAGAACTGAAGCCATGATTATTGGAACGATATATCTAATTCAATTTTTCCTAAATACGAACAACTACATGTATTTATCATGATATATTTCTCTGGACTCCATTTTTGGCCAGACATATATCCTATTCTAAATATTCATCAAATATGTACCCAAAAAAAAAAAAAAGAAGAAAGTTTTCCCTCCTTTTCTTCAGATGTACTTGCTTCAACTATGATGGATATGAAGAAACTAAATTGATGGGAATACAAGGAGAGTTCTTCCAAGCCCTAGCATGCAACTTAAGTATCTCTTTAGCTCTCTCCTTAGTCTTGCTCCCACAATCAACTTGAAGCACCAAACATAGCTTAGCCACCACTCCCAGCTGCAACATCTCTTGTACAACACTTGTACTGCTCCCGGCAAACTTCGAAACCGAAAGCAAAATCCTCACTCCCCTCTCACTAGCAACCTGAGAAACCCTAAGTATCTTCTTCGACACCACCGCTAACCCGGCCCCGTGTTTCAACAGCTCAGCCCTTCCTTCCGCGCACTGGCAAAGATGGTCTAAGACTATTAGCACCATTTCGCACTCACGCTTATCCGAAGTATTGAGGAGGGTGTCGATTAATGCCGAAACTGCTCCCCCTTCGACTGCTTTGATCCTGTTTCGTCCCCACGGGCATACACTTGCTAGAAGTTTCAGTGTGGCTTTGGATACCTTTTGAGATATTTGATCCTTCAAGATTTGGACTAGCTCGACGAAAAATTGGGTTTGCAAGCTAATCACTTGCATGGGTTCAGCTACTTGGAACATCGACTTCAATAAGAAAACTGCGTAGGTACGTGACTCGTAGTTGGCGCATTGCATGACACGCATTAATGATTCGACGAATTTACCGTTTTTACCAAACAAGGACTTAAGGCTTGTTTCGGATAATTGAAGATGATAGATAATGCTTAGGGCTTCATCGCTAGCCGTTGTCAACTCAAACCCATCTTCGGAAGCCTCTTGTGGTGATGAAACATTGCTGGAATTAACGTGGTTGATCAAGATCGAAGCTAAGAACTCGGCTGCACCGACGGCTTCCATTAGCCGTTTATTCGTGGCACTTTCCTGTGCAATCGATTTGAGTCTTTTAAGGAACTTCATTTGCAAATGCGGAGCTTTGGAGTCATTGAGGAGTTTGAGGATTTGTGATTTTCCAATTTGAGGCCTTGGTGTGGGGAATCTCTCGATGCCAAACGAGGCATTGAGGGTGCACCAAGATTGGATTAATCGTCGCAGGGTGTGGTTGGGGGTCAACTCTATATCGGTTAGGGCTTGTTTGGTTACTGGACAGGTATCATTTTTCTCCATAAACACCCATTTCTCAATGCTTTCGCGATCGTAGGTTATCCCGGTGGAAAGGATCACGGGGTCTTTCATAATCTCTAGAGAAATAGGGCATAGAAAAAATGGAGGAACCTCAATATCATCACCCATAATATATATCAAGAATTTGTAAAGTAGAAGAGTTTGAAGGCAAAGTATATATTGATTGAGAAGTGAGATTTTGTTGAATATGTAGAAGATGAAGAATTAGCTGTTTGGAGAGTTGTGAATTGGTTTGAATAAGTTGGGAGTGGAGAGGGCTTGGCTTTTATATATGTGCTGTTTTGTTTTGAGGAGAGAGAAAATCCTAAAAGGGAAAGTCAAAACACGGAAAAAGGAAACCGCTGGCAACTGTGCACTCTCTCTCTCTCGAGAGACTTTTCAAAGGGTAGATGAAGGGCTCAAGAAAGACAACTTTACTTGGTCTTAAATGCATAAGTGTTGGCAAAATGGGTGGGTAGAGTGGAAGTATGTGAAACTTATCTTATTACTATCATTTTGACTTTATCTCTCTAACTTAACTTGTTTCTCTCTCTAACTCGTGCTTAATTTATGATTGGATGAATTGGATGTGGACATATGCATGCAGATGCAGCTACCGACCATACCATACCACAGCTCATGGAGGGTTTTTTTGTAATTAGTTGGTTGCTACGTGCTACCTTCACTTGGACCCAACATCTATTTTTTATGTTCATTTTTATATGTTTTATATCTTTTTATATGTTTCCACTTACTACAAATCGTTTGACCAGTTTTTAAAACGCCTTAGGTTATTTTTGGTAACTTGTAAGACCATGTACAATAATGGAGTATTTGGGTATCATTTGGGGAGCTTTGCTTCCAACAAGGTATCTAAAGAGTATCAAATGGGTCACTTGGTAGCATCTCAGAAGATCGGGGACCAAATTTTGCTCTCGAACATAACAAGGAGCTTAAAAAAAAAAATTAAAAAATGACGTAGTTTAAGCTCAAAAGAGCCCAAAACTGCATCGTTTTTGCTTCCTTTTTTGAAAAAAAAAAATTCCCTGCCAATGTAATGTAGCCTCTAACAATCACTGTAGCTTCATTTTTTTTTCTTCTGTTTTTGGTCAATTTGCAACGGACGTAAAAAAAACTGCTATGTGAAGCACCTTGCAACCGAAGTAGCAACTATTTTTTCCGTTGCAAGTTTGCAACGAGGTCCATTGTGACCAATTTTGCAACGGCCATTTTCTGTTGCAATTCACGTTTTGTAACGGATTTTCATAGTTTGCAACGAAAAATTCCGTTTTCAGTTGCCATGTTTTCTTGTAGTGTTAATCCACCTTCAACTTGTTTAGCCTATACATTAGGAAATTACCTCCAAATCACTGGCACAAGAATCAGACCTAGGTAAAAAGTGTGAGGTCTCAAGATACTCCAAGTCCAAAGTCTCAAATATATATCATAGTTTCTTCAGCTTTCCAAGATACGTACTGTCAAATCCAAATGTTCAAAACTAATCCTCAAATTAAGGTCGGGCGTTAATAATGGGTACAAACTCTTTAATTTTAAAAAGGATATTCGTGACGTAGTATTCTAAAACCAAAACACGGCGTTTATTAGGGTCTTTCCTTGCAATTTCAAACACCCACTTCCTATAGAAATGATTAGCATGAGAACAGTATAAAAGCATCCACTTATACAAAATCTAATTGCTTATTATTTCATAATGACATTTTAATGCCCATAAAAATTTCGGTTAACAAAACACTGATGACTTTTTCAATTATATTGCTTATATTTAATTTGTGCTTTCTTCTCTGCTTCATCGAAACAAGTCTTTTTTGTCTTTCTTAAAGTAAATTAATTAACTAATTTTGTATCAATATTGGACATACATTAATTAGTCTTAAAAAGTAAAACTACAAATAGGGAAAAGTAAATAAAAAGAAATACTAACTACAAAATATTATAGTTTTGAAAAGAAAATTTCATGTCAAATATCTCATCCGGAATATAGCCAAGTTGAAAAAATAATTAACTCTAGCGATGTAATTTCCATGAGTTTTATGTTTCAAAACAAAAATTTTCTTGGGAAAAGTTGCTGAAAAACATATTTATTTTCATTATGTATTTACAAACAATATGGGCAATGATATTACCCTCGAATTTCAACTAAGATATATTCCCTTCATTTCAGGCAAAGAGTAAATTATTCTATTTTGAGATGTTTTACTTAAAGAGTCCAATTTCATTCCATAAACTTTCATCTTTACCCTCCACTTGTGTTGTAAGCATCTTGGAATCCGTTTGGTACAGCGTTTACAAAACGCAGTGTTTTAAAAACGCAGCGTTTTAAAAACGCAATGTTTTAAAAACGCAGGTCTTTCCTTATAAATACATTTAAGATATCACTTCAATACGCAGCTTTTTTTCCTAGGAGCATTTTAAAACCTGCGTTTTGGGAAAAAGCTGGGAATTCCAGCGTTTTAAAACGCAGCTACGTTTTGAAAACGATGGTTTTCTGCCGCAGTATTGAAACACATTTTTTGCAAATAAGCTGCGTTTTATCCCTGCGTTTTGACTAAAACGCTCGACCAAATAGGCTCTTGGTTTTGCTTAAGTATTTTTGTAATTATGATTAACTTTAATGACATTAATATATCCCTTAATAATTAGACCTTCAAACGTAAACTTTTTAAGTGAAACAAACGGAGTACTTTACAATACAATATGTCAATCCTCGTGTACAAGTAAATAAAAGAAACATACGAAGTACCTAAGTTAAAAATTGAAGTGTTAATAGTAGCCCAAAAAACTATAAAACCATTATTGTAATTTCATGTCATTTACCCACATACGTATATATATTTTGTCACACTTGAGCATTATCTTACCTGAATATATATAATCTTCATTCTACACATAACTTAATAAAAATATGAGAAGAAATAAACTCATCTGAACCTCGTTTACTTCAAGGTTTGAAAAAAGTTTCATAATTCGGCAGGTCAAACGTACTCCTTTGGCTAATCAACTGGATCTTGACCTTCTGGTTCGAACCTTAGAGGCATATGGTTCGAAACAACCATATGAGAACTTGACCACGCGCCCAACTCTTCGCCCGGCAATGGTTGCAGCTCGTAATTACTAATTATTTCATTAGTACTTGCGCTAAAGAATTTTTCGTGAACTCTTTCTGGATAGCTATGAATCAAATCGAACCCACAAAAATATTCCCCATTTCCGTCCTTAAGTAGGTCTCTGATGACCTATCAGAAAGAGTTGTTCCACACTCGAAAATTATTCCATTTTCTTGTAACATATGCATACCGAAATCCACATCCATAATCGGAGCACTTGAATTTATAACCCCGAACGGAGGATCAACCAATTCAGTAGGCAATTAAGGGATTTGATGGTCCGGGTTGGGCTGAGGCCGTTGATTTAAGAAGTTGGCGTAAACTTGTGCAAGATCAATATTTTTTTTTTTTTTTTTTTACTACTTTTTTTTTTAATTTTTTTTTTATGTCCAAGGGCGAAGGGATCGAACCCGAGGCACACTCTGTGCCCAGCTCTACACTTGCCACCCCTTTGGGACAAATTTATTATATTGATAAAAGTAGACTAGTATAACAAAGTGTTGCCAATGTGATTTGAACACACACTCTTTTAAATACGAAAACTCACCTTAAACCAACTCAACCATTTATATTATGTTAGATCAATATTTGCAGCCTTGGGCACCATCGATGAGCCAGTGGCATCTACATTACCTCCATATGGTGAATTTCTCGAGGCAACGCAAGTGGTGGATAAAATAAGGAAGACTTGCTTCTTTGGCTTTTCCGGCAACCACCGCCAACGGGGACGTTTCGGAGTGAGCCACCTTTAGTCCAATACCTTCGGCAGCCCTTGCAAAAGTACCTAGGCTGTGTCAAGCTATAGTTGTTGTAGTAACAAAATTTGGTGTTTGATGAGCCACAACGTGGACATGGTGGATAAATTTCAACATTAGGCTTCCACCCTCTTTCCATCACCTATAAGCCTTGAATTCATAGGCTTCTCGTGTGTGTGTGTGTGTGTGTGTGCGCGTGTGAAGTTGATTGAGGGTAATTGTGTTTAGAGGAATAGATGAGTTAATATCCTTATTAAGGGGGTGTTGACAAAGAAATATACATGCACGTGTGGGTGTTGGCTGAAGTTTAAGGGTGATTGGCCCCACCAGGTGACATAACCATAGGCGAATACAAGGTGTCTGTGTTTGTTACACATGGCATGGTTAGATTGGGTTGCATGAAATGGGAATTTATAAGATTTCAAGAAACATTTACCAAGTTCTGTTAAAACTACCATTATTTACTATTCTCATTAAAAAAAATTGGTAAGAAAAAAATGAAAGATTTAATTCTCAATTTCATCACTCTACTATCAAAAAAGGTCAGATAAGCTTATCCTATAATTTTTTTTCACAGATTAATAAACTATACTTTACAAAAGGTACCACGTTAGTCACTCTATCTGGTATTGAAAAAGAAAAAAATAATAAATAAATAAATATATATATATATATATACATACATATACATATATATACATTAAATTTTTATTTAAAAATATTAATTCAACTTTAAAAAGTTAAAACAAAACAGCTATTTAAGAGCGGAATATACATATATATATATACATCAAATTTTTATTTAAAAATATTAATTTAACTTCAAAAAGTTAAAACAAACAGCTATTTAATAGGAAAATAGTAGAGCAATAAAATGTATTTATTGATTTAATTTACAACAGTATCGTAGTATTGTACAACACAACTACCGATGCATAGATTAGTTGTACCGTAAGACGTACCATTAATGAAATCTATTGATAAAATTCTTGTTTCTCTTGCATAACTAACAGTGTCAAAACTCACTTATCAACTAATAGTAGTAGTAGGATGATCAAACACTAAAAAGGCAATGGATTCAAAACCAAAAGAGTGGTTGATCATCTCAACCGTCACAACAGCTAGTTTTTTCAGAACTCAAGAATAAAAGCTATGAAGATTAAAATTCTGCTTGTACTTCTGCATGATGGTTACAATCCTTGCCTCCTTTATTCGCCATTCCAGTTTTCCAATGGCCATGCTTCTCCCTTTACATGATAAGCAAAATCTTCACAATTCCTCTTGGTAAATGTGTTTTGAATGGTAATCTCAACTTCATCCATTTATTTATGGCCATTCTAGAAGAGAAACCATCATGCAGTACAAGCAGTACAGATAACATCCAAGATGGAGCAAAATATATATTCCAGTGAACTACATGTCAGTAGTTGATAATCACATTTCGGCAGGATGCCACAGATTGATGCAATTGGATCACGTCGCAAAATCGAGCTGCAGATTGCAATGGAAAGGTACGTAACAAGAAGTAAATGAAACTTATATAATCTTAAGACGAAACAACTTGATACAACAGACAGTACTCTTAACTAACTTTGAACTTTGGGACCACACCCAGGGGATTTTAACTTCCCTATCGGCTCAGCTGAAGCTAAATTTGCAGCAACTCCCTGTCTCTGGTTGAAGACAATTAAAGACGATGAGTTACACTGTTAGTTACTATTCTATACTGAATATTCTATACTGAATTGTATACAACATGTAATGGCGCAATCACTGGTGGTTTCTCCAGCAAAAGGTTGAGTGGATGCAAAATTAATTTGATCAAAAATTCTGAGTAGACGCAAATGATGCTCCCCACATCATGCCGGCTACAGTTGGCCCAATCTTTCCTGATAAATTATAAGAAAACAACAGAAATCTTAGTCATGCGTGCGGATCTGTATTTGAATTCATGAACCGGAAGAAGGAAAACCTCAAAATAAAAAAATAAACAAATTATTCATTTAAGGGCGATAGATGCACGTGCTATGCCCTTTGGACGTCAGAAATATATTACAGTAGCAAAACAAAATTATCAAATCACAACAATAATTCTATAGAAAGAGAATGTGTTTGCATGCCCCATCACCACGTCAACTAACAAAACAAAATTGAGCTGGTTCCACTTATCAAAGACACATGGAATTCAAGATAGTCTATCCCCCAACACCATGCCCTATCCCTTAGATAAAACCTTGGTGATGATATATTGACGCCAATCACCAAACTTGTAGGCCTATAGTCCACCATTATAAGGGATTTGTCCCTCTTAGGAATATTAGTGCTTAACGTATAGTTGATACTCTGACAAATGATAAGTTTTGCACGAACCTCAATATTACATCGCCTCAGGATACCCCCAACAAGTATGTAAAAAAGGCAATGGTAAAACCATTAGACCCAATAACCTTGTTCATAGCTAAAGCGGACACCACTCCATAGTCACACCTAAGTCTCCTCAAAGGGCCTCTCAAGCTACTCCTCACTCTCCCTGCTCTGCTCAACAGACTTCATTCTAAACCCTCAATCATAGGCCTAAACTGGCCCACCCCTGTAAATAAAGACTAGAAAAAGTCACTGTTTCCCTAATCTCGCTAGGGCTGCCGGACAATCTCACCAGAATCCAATTCAATCTCACTGCAAAATTACACCACAATTTACATTAGCCACCATATGAAATGTTGGGAAGTTGGAATCCTTTCGATTAAGTTTAGGATTATGTTGTCATATGTTCAGTTCATTACGTGAGAATATTTAAGTATTATTTCCCCTCCCTCCCTTGATTTGGCAAATAGTAAGGAGGAGTCTCTTATCTGAATTTCTTCGTCTATTGATAAAATTTAAAACTTTCTACACAGGACAAGGGCATGTTATGGAAATGGCAGATGATTCGACATTCAAGGTTCAAGAGGCGACCATGGAGAACTCGAGGGCGAGTTCTTCGCAATCAAGGGAGATTGATGCAGTCCAAATCAACATTACCTAAGTTGGACAAGATTAAGATTGATGATTAGGAAGTAGTTTTGGCAATGTTGGTATCTTTTAGTTTCTCTAGGAGTAAATAATTAATCTCAGTGTGTTAATTTAATGAATGTAAAGGGTGTAGTCAGACATGATTAAATTCTTAAGAAGTGTAAGACAGTAATATGGGTGGAGTTTGGCAAAACACACAATCAGGCCACTATACTTTGGGGAAGGTTGCAATTCGGCTACTGATTGTTTGAAAATATTATTCGGGCCTGTACTTCAGTTATCTTGCAAGCAAGCCCACCAGGACGTTAATTTTAAATAAAATTCCTATTTTACCCCTGTCTCCATCCTCATCTCCCTTAATGAAGACATGAGTAAAATAGGGATTTCATTTAAAATTAACATCCTGGTGGGTTCGCTTGCAAGATAACTGAAGTACAGTGGCCCAAATAACATTTTCAAACAATCAGTGGCCGAATTGCAACCTTACCCAAAGTAAGGTGGCCCGATTATGTGTTTTGCTGGTGGAGTTTCAAGAGTGTCTAGATGTGAATTATGATATTTCCTTTGGAGTCTACAAATATATGTGTGTCAATGTAAAATCAGTGACCAGCCTGCTTTTTAATCATAATATAATCAAATCTTGAGAATCTCCCCATTATTTGCCTTCTTTGGCTCCCTTGCTGTTCAGCAAATATACCATTTAACTGGAGCACAGTAAGTTTTGGTTAAGTTGGAGGGTCCCATTGACAATTGGCCAATCTGGAGAGTTTGTTTTTTTGGAACTTTGGTGCTCCAGCTGACAATTTGGTCAAGATGGAGGGTTGGATAGAGAGTTAGGTCTGAATACTTTTGGGTTTATGGTTTCATCTGTAACAAGCTCGACATGATTAATATCTATGCTCCATCTTGGGGGGAGCGTCTGGAAAGTTGGGATCCTTTCAAGTTTAGGTTTGGAATCCTCTTAGGTTTAGGATTGATGTTAGCCTATATAAATGTTGCAGTACTTTCAGTTTACTAAGTGAATAAGTACTAGAGTTAGTACCATTTACCAAGGGTGAATTTTTTTCGGAGGAATCTTGTCCAACAATGTTGGGAACAGTCAACAGCAACTCTTCTCCTAATCATCGAACGCTGTTGTCTTAGGGCGACCTACTTTGAATAACTTAAGGTGGTTTTGCAGAAGATAGGAAGCAAGTATTAGCCACTAGTTGATGATCAGTTGTTCCAATTGCCATTGATGAAATTTAAGGAAAGACTAGTTTTATCACAGCTGTTGATGGGGATTTCGGTTCATAGTGGTGGTAAAGATCTTAGTAGTTGTCCGTGGGTATTCAGGTGATTGAGAAGGGTAGATTGCTACAGGAGATTGATGAAGATGGCTGAGGCCAGGCGCTGGAGTTGTCGTTACCGCTAGTACGTCATTTAGGTGGAGAAGTCATGCGTTTGTCTTAAGAGAGATTGGAGTTATACATGTGAGGATAGTAGTGTTTGGTTAGGGAATCCCGGGGTTTTATTGTGTTTGTTTCCTGGAATAAGGAAATACAACTCTTGGTTGAAAGGGTATGGAGTGTTTGTCCAAAATAAAGATAGAATGAGTTAATTATTCATTTAAAAAGGCATGTGCATGGCACATGTTCTTTTTCTGTCCAAACTACTAACTGCGATCCACCTAGACTCCTAATTGCAACGAAAATGCAAACTTAAACCTCAATTTGCCAAAACTGGAACCACAGACCCCAGTTCACAACTTGGTGTAAGCCTTGAGGTGGTAAAATGCAACTAGCCCAACACTTTGTTATGCAAGAAGGCAATGGTAAACATGTTAAGGTTGATGGTGGGATACGTCAACAGGAGTCACTATGTCCAAATGTTACAAGGTTACAGTGACAGGATTGTCTGGGCTTTGATGATGGCTACCTCAGAAGTCATGATTGGTGGTGGGACAAATCCAGGTATTGCTTGGATGGGAATGTCTTCAGATTTTTTTGAGATTATAGGTGATGGTGATACAGCAGAGTCGGGCAGCCCTGATCAAGGCACCTCCTTCGGGTCTTCCTAAATGGTTAAAACCCGATGAAAGCAAGGGGGCATAATTTTATACTTTGAATAATATTTTATGCACAAATCATTATCTCAAAATAATTATTTTGGACGGGTAAGTAGTTAAGGTCAGATGATGGCATGCGTTCGTCTATGTCAGTTCTGGTTAGTATGAGAGATTGTTCACAAGAAGCCTCAAAGTCTGGCACGTTACTTCTTGCCATCCATGGTTGTCTTCCGGATGTATTGAGCAAGAAAGAGCAACAATTAGAAATTTGATGCCAGGAAAGGGCAAATAGTATTCTAGTTTATTTATGGGTTAAACAGTCATTGACCTAGATAACTTGCTCAAATGGGAAATTTTCTAGCATCGATTAACAGCCTGGAGTGTCATGTCTATATCCACAGGTTGGAATGCTACTATCAGCCCAAACCACGGGGGAGGGCACAAGAATTAACGCAATCATCCTCACAATGAGGCTGTTGTTATTAATTGCTGCTTAACATCCAGAACAGGAACGAGGGATGGCAATTGTCAAGGAAGATTATGGAAAAGGCGGTGAGGGAGCAAAAGATGCAATTAACAGGAGTAATTGCACAAAGCTTCGCTCAATATAATTGATGTAGCGACAGTAGAACAATTAGAGAAGACACAGAAGAAGAGCATGAAAAGGCCTCCTTGGGGGCTAAATGAGAGGGAGGGGAAACAATATTCACAATCAGTCAATTCAACAAAGTCTCCCTCTTCTATTACATAAGGGGCCTTTATATACCCTAGAAAGGATTCTCCACAACTACAACAGATGCGCAACTTTCTCCTAAATAAAAGACATCATCTACATAAATCCCTATGATAAGTTACAGATGTAACACTATAAAGGTAGTTCCCCCCACCCAACACACACAACAAAAAAAAGCTTTGAAAATAGGCAGGCACCTCCCATTGACCAAACGGACCTTAATTTGTCTGTTGATCGAGCGCTAAGTTGGTCAGTTAGATATCAAAAGATTTATAAATATTT
Source organism: Platycodon grandiflorus (assembly GCA_016624345.1). Lineage (NCBI taxonomy): Eukaryota > Viridiplantae > Streptophyta > Magnoliopsida > Asterales > Campanulaceae > Platycodon > Platycodon grandiflorus. The sequence continues at coordinate 1,549,497 of JACONP010000362.1, forward strand.
ACATGATCTTACAAAATTCTAAAAGTAGTTATTGATAGTTTTCTTACTATTCTTTCAGTGATTGATATAATTTAAACTTCAACATAACAATAATTTGTTAAATAGTATTGTGATATTGTCCTACGTTGACTTTCCAATAAGGAAAGAAGGCGGAGGTAGTATATATTTTTGTAGCCCTATAAATAGCGGTATATTGCATATCACCCAAAACCGAAACTGAAACAGAGTTCAAATTTGACCCGCTGAAACTTGTGTGAAACTGCGCCTTTGAACCATGGGCATAGGTGTATGCATCCCTTTTCTTTTCTCTATCAAGAGGGTTTCACCGGAGTAAATTTCAGCTCAAGACTAATACTCAGAATAATGGTGTATCCTTCATCAATTGTAGCAACTAGCAAGCGAACAATTAACCATGCCTGCACTAGGACTCCTAACACCTCATATTTCACATTCATATAGGAACACCTGACTAAGGTGCTAATGCCACAAAAGGAAAATGACAAGGCAACTGTAATGAGAGAAGAAAGTCAAAAAGGTACGCCGAAAAGGATATATACGTAAATTCACTTATCCCTCTTCAAGTAACCAAAGATATTTGAACTCTGTGTTTGACGTACAGGTTAGAATGAAGCATATAATGGGAAGGCAGAAAGATTGTAGTTCAAACATCCAGAAGGAAGCAAATGTTTACTCTTGCGCTTGGGAATACAATGCATGTGTCTGTGAGCTAATTGTGTGTGTAAATATATATATATATATATATATATATATATATATATATATATAGGGGAAGGTTTTAATGGTTACTTTCTCTCACTAACCATTGATGGTTACTAACATATTATCCATCGGATCAAAAATCAAAGGTTGAAATTAATTGCATTTTCTAACCAATCAATAAATCTTGGCCTTTGATTTGTGATCCAATGGATAATAATAATAGTAACCATCCATGGTTAGTGAGATAAAGTAACCATTGAAAACTCCCCCATATATATGTATATATGTATATATATGTGTGTGTGTGTGTGTGTGTGTGTGAGAGAGAGAGAGAGAGAGATAGAGAGAGAGTGTATCAAACCTGAAGCATCTGCATCAATTTTGGATGCTGCTCAAGAAGCTCGCATAGCTTATCACGGTCACTTAACAGAGACTACCATAAACAGCGAATAACAAAAGATAATAAGCTTTAAGAATTACATGTCAACCACAAGTTTAATTCCATGACAGTGTCGTTATACAACAGATACCTGAATAGCTTCTGGGGAACTAAAGAAATGTTGCAACGACATTCCACCATCATCCTGTTGCTGGGGGGCACCATGCCCTTGTTGATGCAGAACTTGAGATTGAGCATCAACTCGCTGCTGTTGCTGAGTTTGTGAAAAGTTCTCTTGTTGCAGGGTCTGATAATATACATGAGCTGGAGAAGCTTGGGCTGGTTGTAACATCTGCAATTGCTGCACTTGCATCTGAATAGGGCTCTGTAGCAGAGAGGTGCCTTGTTCTGACTGTGGCGAAGCTGGAATTGGTGGCCTAAGATGTTGCGGTGGCTGGGGAGGCCGCGGGAGTTGAGGAGGCTGCAACGGCTGCAACTGAGTAATAGATTGTAAAGATTGAATGGAAGATAAAGCAATAGGAAAATTCTGTGAGATACTAGACGGGATCTCTCCCTGATGGGGACTTGGACTAGTTCCATAAATGTTAAAAGGAATTGAAGTAGGCCTGCTAAAAAGCAAAGGGGGCATCAATGGAGGAGGAGGATAAGAGGTTAGTACGGTCCCTGATGCTGAAAGCTTCCCCAATCGAACATCATTTGGAGGTGCAAAACTCTGTGGATGATCGGTTGAGGCAACAGTTGTCTGATTGTATATAGAAGATTGGGAAGTAGATGTTTGCAAAGATGGTAAAGCAGAACTAGCCGAGTAAGGAGGAGGTGTAGGAGGAAGTGGTGGTGGAGGCCTAGCAGACCCCCCAGAAGAAGAAAATGATGTCCGTGCATACTTGGACTCGGGCAAGAGAGCTGAGGATGCTGGAGAGGTAGAACTGTTACTCAATGCAGATAAATACTCTGCTTGGACCTGCTAAAAAACAAAAATAAAAAATGAATTAATAAAACAAATAAATCAGTAATTGCATAGATAATTGTTTGTACCAAATCAGCAGGAAACTAGGAGGCTTTTCTTACATGAAAGCCAGGGGGCAGCGGGGGCTGCACATCGTGCATAGAATTAACAAAGGGAGATGACTGACTTGAAGCAGGATCAGGATTTTTGGATAGTACAGGTGAGATTGTAGGTGGTGGAGGCATTGGAGGTAAAGGAGGTTGAGCCAACTGATATTTTTGCTCATAAAACTCCTGTGAACTAACAGTTAAATGAACACCAGCTGTTTGTTGAGGATTGGCTTTAGGATATAAATTAGGGGGAGGCATTCGTCCTGGTGATTGTGCAGATGGTCCAGAACTCTTGTTATAAGTTGAAGCAGAAAACCCAGAAGAACTTGCTACCTTAGCAGAATCAAACACACTGGAGGTCTTCACTGAACCCTCCTTCAAGTCCTCAGACTGGTCGGCATACTTTTTATCGGAAGAAATACTTGGTTCACGTCTCAAAGGCATCTCTGGACGTGAAACTGACATCCTTGAAGAAAAGTCACTCTGAGTCTGATTATTCTCGTCTACATTACTTCCATTAACATCACTCTCTGTTTCTTCAACAATTGATCGAGGAGAATTTTGCTCAACAATGACCGATCCTGGTTGCTGTAGATTATCATCTGGTTGAGGAAAGAGCAGTCCGTCATCAGATTCTGACTCCTCACCACCGAATACTATATTGACTCCCTGGAGATCGTCATCTAGATCTGGCCTCAACTGCTTTGACTTATTGAACTTCTCTGCATCTGTGTCATTTTCAGGAGGTGCTGGTTTCACTTGTGCATTAACTGCCATAGCTGCAGGATTCTGGCGCTCCCTTTCTCTAGCCATGAATTCATCCACATGAATAGAAGGTGGTCTCCCGCTGCTAGTAGGACCTAAGCGTGGAACCGCAATTACATTAGAACTTGTAGTACCATCAACATTTCTCTCTCTGGCAATATAATCATCCACGTGCATAGAAGGAGGCCTGCTGGTATTCGGCTTGCGTAACCGAAAGGTATCCCTACGGGTAGGGCCCAAAGCAACAGTGAAGGGTCCTGAACCCCGAGAGAAATTTGGAGGCATAGGCTCAGAAGGGGAATTGTCTCCTCTGGGACGCCTATTTGCTCCTTCCAGTGAGGACATTTTTCTCTTCACAGGTAAAGCTGTCTGTGAGAATCTATCACGCAAATTTTCAGGGCATTCCCACATAAACTTGTCACCAAATTCAGTTAAAGTGTAATGTTCTACCCTCCTGTCAACACTGGATTTTTCTATTTTGTGTATCCTTGAAGAGCCTGAATTATCACTTGGCACCAAAGGACCACAACTTGAAATCACATCCTCCGTCTTCACTGAGCCAGTAGAACTTTGCAACAAAAGTAATAACGAGTTTGCAGCCTTGATAACCTACAAACCCATGAGCATCCAGTTGAGTAACACACAAGGAAAAAAAGTATAATAGGTATGGGTAGAAAATGTTACAACCAACTACTCTCTAGAAGCCTAAGGAATTAATAAAGGACAGAATTCTCCAGAAATGCAATGGATGACCCAATGAAAGCAGTAAAACATGAACCTTAACCTTCCAGAACCAAGCTCCCAAACCATGTTAAACAAACTCATTTAAAAGCTTAAGATGTTAATGAGGGCCCAACTATGTGTGTTAGCTTCTACGCACAGCAAAACAAGCAGGCGTGCGAACTAAGGTAGACTGAATAAAAGTTACTTTACCTCATACAAAGTCGTTTTGATTTCAGAAACAGCTGAGTGCTCCTCGTCGCTTATCTTTGAAGCTAGCAAAGTCGTCAACTCCCGTATATACTTAATATTCTCCTCAAAAGAGTCATCTGTACTGGTTATATCATAAGGAAATCCAAAGAGATACTTCACAGCATCAATCCTGTCCAAATTCAAACTGTTGAAAGAAAAAACATACAATGGACAATGTGTTAAATGGCAGTATGAGAATCAACTTATTAAAACAGCATGTCACATCAGATTAACAAAATCCCAGCAGGGGAAAAAAAAGTAAATGTTGTCAAATACTTGATAGTTCAGCGTATATGAATAGCTTCACATCCAGTAGTCTTAATATACAGAGATTAAAAATGTTACGAAAATTATACTCCCTCCGTCCCAAAATGAGTGTCAAAATGTCCTTGTTGGTTTGTCCTAATGAGTATCACTTTTCCTGAAGTGGTAATGAATATTGCCAACACTTAAATCCTTAATAAATGAAAGAGCATGTGAATCATTTAATGCCCTTTTTACCTTGAAACTACACTAACATGCATTCTCTCTCCCAAGAAAACCACAGCATCACATTTATTATATTTAAGGCTACACTACACACTGGAACTTTTTTATCTAATAAATACCAAGGGTATTCTTGGACGGAGGGAGTATATATTTAATCACTTAATAATTATCAAACATCTAGATGATATCATTTAAGAAGGCACGAAGAACAATGCACAGAAAATCAGAAAGAGAATCAGATACAGTGGCATAGATAGCTTCCCTCCACACTAAGAATTTTACTTGATACAGGTAATGATGACAACAATATCAATGTGTAGACACCACAAAATGGAAATCTTAAAAAATGACTGCAAACTCCACCAAGAAAAGCAGAAGTTTATATAGCCCGCTACATGCATGACATACAACCATCCAACAGAGAAACCACAATCATCCACCAACAACTACTTAGGAGCTACCTCCACAAAAAGAGAAGGGGCACGTTTCGGTTTTGGGGGATAGCATTTGGCAGTCAATTGATTTAGTCAAACTGGTTTGTGCACTAATGACTACTGCTGTCTGATAAATAAATATAAATGACTACATTTAATATAAAGATGAACACTAATTAACCTAAAACATTGAATAAATTTCAGATTCAAGTCAGCAGAAATACAGCGTAGTCAGTTAGAGAAGTAGCCAGAGATGCTAGGACATAGACCTTTTCCCATCCATGCAAAAGCACAGAGCCCCGGAAGATAATGCGCCAACAGCCTCAATGGAAAATTCAGGTGGAAATTCCTCAGATTCGATAGAAGATAACAGAGTAATCCAGCAACTTAGCAAAGGGGGATGCTTCTTCAATTCAAATACATTAATGAAATCTAACTTCAGATCAGTTATTGCTCTGCTCCCAGATTCAGATTCACCAACACATGAGGATTGAATATGCTTGAAAATGGAGAGCAAAGCACTTCGACCTTCAACCGAAGAACCCAACTCTTTAAAAGCCGAGAGACAAGCAACCAATTCGATTCCAACTGGAAGGAACTGAAATATGAAATTCAAAGGAAATTAAACAACGAAAAAAGACAACCAATAACACCAGCAAACAAGATTAGCATGTATTAACAATTTCAACCAAGGAAAACACACACAATTCTAAAACCCACAAGGCTCGCAAGAAGCAATTGCGTAGTGTATCACCTCCTATCTATTGAACAATCATACCAGATAAGTTTACGTGCTAATCCAGCAGTAAAAAGAATTTCAACCCCGTAGCACGACTGTGCAACACATATGGAAATTTCCCGCCAGCGAACTAAGTAAATAATAATAACGCATCAAAGCTTCAGAATTACTGATTGAAATCTGAGAAATCAACATCCACAAGACTTTGAACCAAAAAAGGTGTAAAGCTGTTATTTGTAGGCTGAGGGAGGAAGGGAATTCAGAGACTGGGAACGTGGTTGTTAAGAAGATTTTCTTGTGGTTAAATTGTTTCCTTAAAACCTCATTCCCTTTGGCCTGATGAGATCAGGAGCAAATTCCTTGTGCAACAGAATGGTTGGGATGCTGACATTGGGCCATCAACAACTTCCATAAAACCTTGGAAATTAATTCCTCAGCATTTACATATTCTCCTGCATCGTCTTCTTTCCAGGTTGGAATTTGGGAATTGGTTCCTCTCCAGTTCTGGGAGGATCACTGGGTTGGGAAGCTCCTTTGGTTTCACAACATAGACGTGTTCTATGTGCAGGCACGAAAGCGAAGACAAACAAACTTCTTTTTCTCCACTGCCTCCGCAGATTAACTTTATGGTGTATGTTATGTGCCAGCATTGAGCTACATCAGTTTGCCCCCATTTCAGTCGAACCATTGTTGCTCATTTGTTAATGTAGAGGAATCCTGTATTTCTATCTCATATCAAGCTTGATTTTCACCTTTTCATTTCAATTTGTTTTCGGCCCTCTCCATCTTGCTTAACAAGCGTGCGTACAATTTTTTCTTATAATCTTTTTGATGTTATTTTTCATTTCCATTTTTGAGAATTTAGGATCAGTGGTTTCACATAGTTATTAATAATTAGTGGAAGAAGTTGGAGTTACTGTTATTCATGGTTGATGGTTATTTTGAGTTAGTAAGTAATTCTAATTTAAAGTTGGTGATTATTTGAGCAACTAAAAAAAAAGGAAAAGGCTTCCTTTCCATCCTTCCCCCTTTATAGTAGTTATAGATAATAGACCTAAATAACTTGTATGGTCCCTTTGTTGCGAATTGATAGAAAGATAACAACAATTACATAATTCGGTCAGTGCGCCAGTTCAAGACACCAAAACAAAGTAGGAAACAGGCACGTGTGCGAATGCATACAAACACCCACACCATAAATTCGTTCTCTCTTTCAAAAAATCCTTCACTTCACTTCATGTCGCCCCAACCCCAAAGAGACCTTAACATGTGTAAAAATTAAAGCAACTTACGTCAATTATTCACAAATCAGATGTAACCTCTTGCAAATAGAGGATAATAAGCAGGAGGAAATTATAGCTGCATCTTCATGTTTGACCTGTTTTTCTACCATAAATAAACCCCCTAAACCAGTCAGACCATGTAACATACCTTGCACAATCTAAGAAGATAGAACAGCAGCAAGGAATAATCTTCAGCAGCCAAAGTTTTGGAATTGAACCTATGTACAACCAAAAAAAAGAATTGCACAGATATCAAACTATCTTTCAATTTGTTTTCGGCCCTCTCCATCTTGCTTAACAAGCGTGCGTACAATTTTTTCTTATAATCTTTTTGATGTTATTTTTCATTTCCATTTTTGAGAATTTAGGATCAGTGGTTTCACATAGTTATTTTTAATTAGTGGAAGAAGTTGGAGTTACTGTTATTCATGGTTGATGGTTATTTTGAGTTAGTAAGTAATTCTAATTTAAAGTTGGTGATTATTTGAGCAACTAAAAAAAAAGGAAAAGGCTTCCTTTCCATCCTTCCCCCTTTATAGTAGTTATAGATAATAGACCTAAATAACTTGTATGGTCCCTTTGTTGCGAATTGATAGAAAGATAACAACAATTACATAATTCGGTCAGTGCGCCAGTTCAAGACACCAAAACAAAGTAGGAAACAGGCACGTGCGCGAATGCATACAAACACCCACACCATAAATTCATTCTCTATTTCAAAAAATCCTTCACTTCACTTCATGTCGCCCCAATCCCAAAGAGACCTTAACATGTGTAAAAATTAAAGCAACTTACGTCAATTATTCACAAATCAGATGTAACCTCTTGCAAATAGAGGATAATAAGCAGGAGGAAATTATAGCTGCATCTTCATGTTTGACCTGTTTTTCTACCATAAATAAACCCCCTAAACCAGTCAGACCATGTAACATACCTTGCACAATCTAAGAAGATAGAACAGCAGCAAGGAATAATCTTCAGCAGCCAAAGTTTTGGAATTGAACCTATGTACAACCAAAAAAAAGAATTGCACAGATATCAAACTATCTTTCTCCATACAGGTAAGCTTGAAATAAAATACAGGAAAATGACGAGAGGATTAGAGCATTATCTGAAAATTAATGCAAGACTTCCTCACCTATCATTCCCACGAAATTGTGAAGATGTCCTAGAATCACAAATGAGGGAGATGGACTTAAATACAGGGATGCACCAACGAAGCTGAGAAAACCCAGATTTAGCTGTATTTCTGCCTTCTAAAGGTAGCATGGAATCTGATCTAGATGTGCTGCCTGAACTTTCAAGCACTTTACAAAATATCTGCAGAACCCCCTCGCTCAACAATATTGGCTGATGAGAAAAAGTTGGTGTAAGCCTAAAGGATTATTGATCAGCTAGCTGAATAAACTGTGAAAATAATAATTTCAAAGATTAATTCTACCACCTTGGCACGCGGATGCTCCAAAAAGCCAGCAAGAAAATCAAGCAATCTGTAAACCTGAATGCACAACCAAAACATTGTAATAGCAAGAGGACAATCAAGTAGCTCGTATGACTAAACGGTAAGAGATGAAGCAGTTATCACCTTGTATGTATCAGTTTCAGATAAGATAGATAAATCTGAAAGGTGATTGCCAATCCACAGTATCAAGGGCCGCAGAAGAATGGACGCATTATCAGAATGTAGATAGGCCATGCGAATAACGAAAACCCGAAGCATGTCTTGTATAACAATCAAAGTCTGATAATTAAAATTGCATCATTAGAAACAAAGATAAAATGTATAATGATTTTAGAATCAGAACAAATCTGCAGATTTCTATGCAATTCCCCTTACAACTCCAGTGGCACTGGTAAAGGTAACAAATGAAATTTTTAAGGAGAAATCACGTACACTAATAGCACAGTGTAAAATAGTCTCTGCTATTCCGTGAAGCAGCGGTGTAAACTGCCCAAGCAGCTTCTTGGCATGTCCAGGCTGTAGGTACCAGTTAATCTCTTTCTCCTTCTTAGGCCCTAACAATGTCCCAACAGCCAACTGTCTAAGAGCACTCAACATGGGCAATCCATTCTTCCAAAGTGAAGCACCTTCTTCAGGTAATAGATCATTCTAAGAGAACAAAGGAATATTAGAAGAACATAAAAGCAGTATCCTTCCTATGAAGAAAGTAGAAATCAGATATTATCTTTTCACATGAAAATGAAATAAATAACCCATTCTGAAGCTCTGCAGGAGAACAACAGGAAGAAACCTTACATACCAACAGAAAAAGTAAACTGCAGGTCTCCTTTGGACCCATTGCCAGTAATGAAGTAGCATGAAGACTGTCTAGGAGAAACTCGAAAAGACTAGGCATCCAACCATATGCAGGCCAACAGGCAAGTGCTGATGCAAGAAGATGGCAAACAGCTTTGCATCCAAGAGCAAAACCAGGATAAGGGTAAGTTAAGTCTGCAGCACAGGCAGCTAACTTGGGGCTGCAAATGCAGGAAATATATTATACTCGAGAATATGATCTCTGATATCCAAACATGAGATGTCTCAAACTACCTTAGTTCTCGATGCAACTGCAACAGGGCCTTCAAAAGTTTTGTGTTCCTGTGCTGGTCCTTGGTTTCCTACAACAGGAGCAATGGAATAATTTCTTATAACAGAAACATGATGGCGATATTTTCTATGAAGTAGCAGGTCAAGCTCAACCAAAATTTGCACACTAAATATAATTAATGAATTCATTCTATATTATCCATGTTACTACTGATAACCAATAACAGATCTTAAACTGCATTGAAAATGCATCAAACTCTGTTAAAACCATGAACCTTTTGACAAGAGGAAGTCAACAGAACCCAGGTTAACAGATGTCCTTCACCGTAATGTGTTGACAGATTGGTATTATCTGGTGCCTGATGATCAAATACAAGGTCCAGTTTTCCAATACAGAGGCGGAAACGGGTGTTTGAATATACGAGCATCCGTTCTCCATCATCAGTCTTCTATGAGCATTGCTTATACAAGTTTTAATTCATGAAATAGCATTCTTACAAAAGACTACACAAGATTAAAGCAAAAAAAGACTAATACTGTCACAAAAGAGTGAACACAGGGTGTCTGGATACTAGACACAAAAGGGAACAGATATCACAAACAAAATACCCAACAGTGCAGCAGCCACAAAAATTGCAAGTTCACTACTGTTCAAGCTAGAAAATGAAATATGAGCTTCAAAATTGCACATATAATGTATCAGGACACTTGCATTTCAAACAAATGCTACCTGAATAACACAAAAGGTCTCTGGACCTTCAACATTCAATAACATAGCTATTGCCTTTATAAATTCAAAGCCTCGTAGCACCCTCAGATAGATAAATTTTATATTTACTATTGCTTTCCTTATTGGCGGAGTTCAGTTTAGAAGAACAACTATATTATCATGAATTAAAGGGTAAACTTGAACTTAGGACTCGGGTTTAAGCCGGTACCTTAAACTACTGACTCGAGCTGGTCGACCCCTTCCTCGGGTCATACCCGGAAAAATTAACCTATAAGTTAATTCTAGATTAGCAATTTAACAGAAAACAACATGTGCGCTGCACATGCCGACAAAACGCAAGCTGTTAAGACTAATTTGCCCTTCGAGTTAACTGGCCACTTTTACTCCTTCCATTCCTCAAAGATCTGCAACAGTTTTCTCAATATATTTTTTTGTCACAATTCAAACATTGTCATTTTTTGATAAATAACTAGAGGAATATATTAATCACAGCGTCAAAATCACAGACATTCACCTCTGCAGACAAAATCACCACACTTGGCTTGGCTCCTGTCCACTACCACTTACCTCCCAACGAAATTACAATCTCATAAACCCTTAATCACAAAAAAATTCAAGAAAACTCCATTACAAAAACAAACATAAAGTTAATCTGATCCATTTAAAACACAAAGAGTAGTAATATTTACAGAATCACTGAATACAAGCCTAATTTGGGATTTAACACAATTGAAGCATCTGGAGTGGATAGAGCGGTGTTCGATTGCGACAACTTCACCAGCAGAGGTCATGGAGGAAGACCACAGACCATAGGCTGATAAGCATTGCAGATCTATTGTGATTACAATTGCTGCATCAGCGCTTTTGGAGGAAATCATTAAGCAATTAGAGGTCGACAATGCAAGGGCAGAGCGCGGAATTTTTTGTCAAGGACTGTCTTCTGGGTTTCTTTGACAGGAGAGAGTGTGATAGCACAGAGGCATGTCTTCAGTGACAGCGGCTTTTGATTTCGAGAGAAAGAAAAGGATTCATTCGGCCCTATTCAATAGCTGGTGAATATATATAGATCACACATGCAGCGGAAATGACAACAATTAATCCGCAACCACTTTAGGCACACAATCGTGATTTCTGCTTCACTGCTTGCAACAACGGCGGCCATGATTGCAAGCTTGCTACACCGACAGTTGTGATTGATAGCCTTGCTAGCAGCGATATCATTGGGAGTAATGATGGCAACGGCAGATCGAAATCCACGGCCAGAATTGCTAGGATCGACAATATTTGATGTCGCTCGGTATTCTAAACTGATGACAAGGTACTCCAATGGATCCGTTACCAATACTTCATCGATTCTCAATAGGTTCAGATTGCAAAATGCAATCCGTTAGAGAGCGAGGATATGTTATTCTTTTGCAGATGAGTACACAAGTGTGAGCGACTTGCTCGTACAGAAGAGAGGGAGCTGGCAGATATGTGGCCATCGACGAATAAGGGTTTCGTGAAGTTAGGGAAAAAGGGTAAAGTAGAGAGAGAGAGAGAGAGAGAGAGAGAGAGATTGGTCTCCGTGCTAAAATAATTACAAAAATTAAAGGGCAACTTTGTCTTTTAATGATTATGTTAGCTCCGTGACGGAAAGTGAGTTAGATGGACTAACTCACTCGAGGTCATAGTTCAAGGGTTTTTTTTTTTTTTTTAAGTTTACCCTAAATTAAACAATACAGCCATATAGAAGATATATAAGATAAGCGATGGGAATCAAGAAACTTCAGATAAGATAAACACAGAAGAAGATTAGGATCTATCATCAGCGTATGTTGAAGTCTAGGCCCATATATGTATTTTAGGTGTAGTCAACAAGTGTTTTTAGGTATGTCAGGTACATTATTTGGGTATTTGGAATTTACTTTCTTCTAGAACTTCTGTAAGAATTAGATCTCTCAAGTTAAAATTAGTGTATTCATTTTACAGAACTTCAATGGAATAAAATACCAGGTATTAAGAAATTGAAATGGTATTCGATTTACCCTTCAACTCTTATGTAGCTTGGTTTCAACTTCTTGTCTCTTTCACACTGGTACTGCATCAGTAAGATCACAAGCCCATGTTTCTTTTTCTAGAATTTCGGTAAGAATTAAGTCTCCTAAGTTAAAATTAGAGTTTGCATTTTGCAGAACTTCAATGGAATAAAATACAAGGTATTAAGTAATTGAATAGGTAATGGATTTACCCTTCAACCTCTTATTTAGCTTGGTTTAAACTTCTCTTGTCTCTTTCATACTGGTACTGCATCAGTAAGATCACAAGCCAATGCATATTGAGAATATATACTTTGCTGACTTGAACCATATTCATCGTTCGAATTGAAAAATTAAAGCATCAACCAACCCGAAGTCCACGCTAAAAATTTAAGGACAATTCACTGGAGCATAAATAGGGCAGGAAAGGTCTTGGTAAACCTGAGGAGAGACCTAATTCAGGTTCAGAGACATGGGGATTAGAGTACCACACCTGCCATAATCGGTAGTTCAATTCAAGCTCAAGTTCCTCAAGTCCATGGTTCAATCTACTAATATATTCATTTCCACCATTCAAGGATAAGTTCAAATGGATATCGTTAGAGCATCCCTCTAGAAAAATTCAATTCAAACAAAATGAAAAATGGAGAATGTAAGGAAATAGAGGTCAGAAGGTAAGAGTTCTGGAGGCAAGCGAAGTTGATTGAGAAGCACATTCAAGCGCACAATACTTTATAAAGAGGGACACACTTTTACACCCTCCCTCATGTTCACCCATCTAGGTAGACTATTGCTGAGAGTGCTGACGGACCTCCCGAGACCGCGATACCATTTTACAGCATCTAACTCAAAAAGAAATGGCAATAAAGGGGAAGGCATATCCAGCTTGACTTTACCAACAGAAAAGCTTTGTTTCACCTTCCTTCATGAGCAAACTTGTAAACCAGACCGACCCAGACACAAAAATGCAGACAATGATAGAAATCTATCTGGTGCAAAGACTTTACCACAAACCACAGGTGACACAGAATCTATCAAAAGAAAACAGCTTTAATTTGCAATAACTAAAAAGTAACTTGCATAACAGAGCACACCTGTAACTTCTTCAACAAATTTATCAGCAACAACAGGCAAGGAATCAGAAGATCAACTATGCTCTGCTCACGATTACGTTCGAGCAGTAAATCTGATGTAGCATTGCATTCTGTACCCTCGTCAACAAGGTAATCTGCTCAATTCAACAAATAGAAGAATAAGCTCAAACTATCAGATCTGTAAATGCTATTAACAAACAAAATTATCTCAAAGGAAATAGAAGATTATTTGTTGGTATGAGGAAGAACAAAGAGATTACATTTAGTGAATTAAACCCAAAAAATCACATAGAAAAAAATCTTAACAGATGCAAATTCAGAATAAGATTCTTTAGTTTGTTTAAAAGTTATCAACCCAGTATCTATATTCTATAAGGAATACTCTTCAATGAAAGTCAAACTGTTTAAGACCTTCCATTTACCCTTGGACTCTTAAATATAGGAAAGCAACCCATAAACTGTGCGACTCAGCTAACAACCAATGGCCATACTTGCAATTGCTCTATAGATGTACTCTTCTCTGTCTCAATTGCACCTTTCCCCCTCTCATAGACAAGCAATTACCTCCCACCATTAACCCAGCTCAGGTGAGACACAACCAGGATCACCCCAATTCAGCTGGATAACTACTACCCATCTGTCAGACCACCCTCTCCCCTCACAAACACAGTTAGATTGCTTGACGATCTCTCCCTCGCCACAACAGCGATTAGGTATATATGTCATATCTATTTAACAATGAAGCTGATATGGGTACAACAAAATCAAAACTCACGTATATGTACATATATACAAAAGTATTGCATCTGCGGACTGTCTGTGTGTAGGTGTGTAGGGGGGTGTGTGTGTGTGTGAGAGAGAGAGACAGAGAGACACACACACACACACACAAACACACACACACAAAGACACAGACAGAGACTAGACAGACAGACAGACAGAGATTGTGATGCAGGACGCTTTGAGAAACATATCAGAGGTCGTTGTAGAAAGCTATTTAGATCCAAACTCAATCAGGTGGATATCACGATAAGCAACCATGGATCTATAGTAAAACAAATGTCTTGATCCAACCTGAATAAAAAGAGTCATATTATATTAAGTATAACGATTACCTGAAACCATAAAAATGTGAAAAAGCCTAAAATACCCTACAGCCATATTAATGCAGCAAGGGATTGAGATCAAACAGTCAACTGCCATACTATATAACTATTAATATCTAATGCAACCAACCAATGTATTCCAACCAAGAAAATCAATTATATTAATCCCATCTATACATAGATATGGGTTACATCAATTGATAAAGGATTACCTGAAACCCTGGTAAGAGATTAATATACCCCCATAACTAACAATCCTGTAAAAGGTTCAAGAAATATGGGCTCTAAGGGCACTTGTCGCATTGGGATTCACCCTAGTGACGTAGAAAATCACAACCGTGGTGAAGTAAACGCAAAGTTTCTAAAGCAAGGGTGCTTAAAATGTGCCCTAAGGGCACATGTTAGCTTTTGCCATAAACTAGTACTTTATATGATCAGGTGTATGTTTAACGTCAGATAAAGTGCCCACATTGTTTTCAGAACCAATGTTCAACTCCAAAGATAAGCTCTTGTTCATCTTTACTGCGAGAAAGAAACAATGGTCTGATGAACTGAGAATATTTTCTTCTACTACACAAATAAATGAACAAGGAGGCGCCAGTGTAGGCGCTGGTGCCATCACTAGCTAATTCTTTGTGTAAATTAATGGAGGATAGTTTCCAAAATAGTGAGCTGTTTTACAACAGTTTTAGAAATAGGGCTCATTTCTGGGATAACCCACAATAGAAAGTCGGGGGGTTTATTACACTGTCATGACAAGATGCAGATCTTCACATTGAGAAGAACAACTCTAAACTCTCGATGCAGCTGGAACAACAACAATATTGTATTGTTTTGGTTTTTCAAGCTCCAATTTGTACCAGTTGGAATTGAGAAAAAGTCCCTCCTAATGTATGCTAAGGATTCTGGACCCATGCAGGCAATGGAATGCAAGGCTCAGATAACTGAAAAATGCTTCCACCAATTCGTCAAATCACAAGAATTGACCATTGTTTTCAGGTTCCTAGCAAGTAATTCTTATACATATAACCTAAAGAGGCTACATTTATACTAACCATAGTTGTTTGAGGACCTCTCAAGCATCAGCTTACAATCAATGATAACTGCCTGAATAACCATTATGGCACCTTCATCATACAGAGCAGCAGCAACAACCTTAAGCAAACAAATACAAATTAGACCGGAAGAAATTACAAGCATCAAAAAGCTTTAAACCCATAAACCTTATACCGAGTTATCTGAAATGAATGCCAAAATTCGAAAAGCTGTTGTCAGCTGAGCCACTGAGGAGTCACGAAGAGTAACACCATGAAACCTTGTCTCATTAATAGGCTTCCCAAGTAGATTATCAATTATGTTTCCATCAGAATGACTGGAAGCATCGCCAACAGCATTCTCAACATCCATTGCCTCAGATGCCAAAATGTTTGTCGATGCCATATGTGCATCTCCACCAGAAGCTAACACAGCAGCATACCGTAAAAGACCAATAGCACCATTTCTATGATAAACAACACCGCCATCTATCCATTCCAACAGTCGTGTCGGAGCATCTTTTCTGTTGGACCCTGGGGAGGAGGAATGTAAAGCTTTGTGAAGTTCCTTAGCATGTTCAATCCAAAAACCCAGGGATGATGCAGTTGAATCAGTAACAATTACTTCAAATATCTCAACAGCAGAGTGGAAGATCGCAAGATTTAGTGGAGAAGCTCCTGTAAAGCAAGGTATTCATCCAACTAGCATCACCACAAAAAGAGAAAAAAATGACATAAATAATGAAGTATTGTCAATGAACTACCACTATTCATGGAAACTGGATCCAATTCCTTGACGGAATGTAGTGCAGCAATCAGAACTGAGACAGCCTGAAAACTCAAAAGTACAGATTAAACGCTCTTTAAAGTCAATACTAAAAGCCAGCAGTCTTAGAGAAATTGAAAAAAAAAAAAAAGGATTGGCGACCTTTGACAAAACTAAAATGAAAAACTGATTGGCATATGCATATCAAATAAATACTAAAAAAGAAAAGTGTGCTTGTATTTGTGTGTTTAAACAAATGCATAAAGAAAAGATAGTGAAAGGACAATGAGAGACTGCTAGAAAGGATTAAATCATGGTTCCTTTTTGAATCTTGGTGCCATCTCAGCAAAAATGGTTGTTTCTTATGCCACGAGTATGGGTTGTCAAAAAGTCCATTAATACCTCGGAAAAATGTCTGATAGCCAACAAAGCCTGGCGTCCACAATCAGACCTGTGTATCAGTTTAAACATATCAGCCCAGAAAAACAACATATTGATCCCATTGTCGCATGCATCATGAAGTAAGAAGATGTAACCAGTTCCACCTGGAAAGACTACAAAGCTCCCATAAAGCCCATAGCAGGTCTTCAGAATGTGGCTTTGATGTAATCAGACGATCTATAACATTAACCTGAGCAAAACAGACAAGCGTTCACACACCAGAAAACACGAAAAGGAAAAAAGTAAAGGAAGATGAAACACAACAAAACACAAAGAAAAAGAACGCGAATGTAATCTGAAACAACAAATGAAACTAACCACTCTCAAATGTGTCTCAATAATCATTCCAACTTCGCATGGATGGCAAACGAAACCCTTAGAAATCAAGACAGATGCATATCGAAGAGGAATCGACTCTTGCTTTCTGGTATCAACACCCCTTAAGGCAAGCATGACTGTGGACGAGAGCTCAGGATCAAGTAGAAGGAACACCAAGCCTGGCAGAGAAACAAGAAACGGTAAACAAACAGCATTAAGAGGTGCAAACGACAACAGCAAGAACAACTTGATTGTAGTAACAGAATAAAGTTAGATTCAAGAAACCTGAGCGAGAAAAAAGAAGTGAAAGAATTATGGCCTCTATGTATGATGAGATATCCACAAACAAGTCCATAGCATGTCCAACTTCAGATCGCAGTATAGAAGATGACAAAAGTGCAGCTGACAAAGGGAGAAAACCCCTTTCCTGTGGAAAGGAAATAAATTGAGTTAGACAATTTTGAAAAAGTAAAGACTAGCAATAACAACTAGGCCTCGAGGAAAGCCAAAACTGTGACTGCCTTCAGTTAATCAACTCTTAGCAGTATCAACCACCAACATGATAAATGAACAAAGAGAACACCGAAAAGGTTGCACCCATGTTAAAAACATTATAGAAATAGACTAAAAAGAACCAGATCAATTCTACACTGAAAATGAAATCCAGAGGTTTTGAGCTTTCATACTTTCGACAAAATCAAGCAACTTTCAAGGAAAAAAATAGGCCTTTTCTCCAGCAGATTCATACAGATCAGAAAGGGAAGAAAAACATCCCCTACGACTACATCATTCCCTATGATATTCAAATTCAACCAACTAGAAGAAATAATAGAGTACAAACTGGCACTAAACCAGGATTATCGTTTACCTCCTTAGCAATTTATTTAGAACCAAATAGTGATGTTTTACCATTGAAGTATCTAATGTTGAACAGAAAATGTAGAAGGGCTAGAATTGAATATAGGCAAGATTCAATTGACGAGAAGACATAATATAGAGTAATATTACATATTGGGTATGACAGAATAACATAACTAACATTTGGTTACAAAACGAACTGAAATCTAATACCCCACTGAAAATACAACAAAGTATAAAATCCATAATAGAATAGAACATAAAATAAACTAATACACGCACAAATAAATTAACATTACTAGCATTTGGTCATAGTTCAAACAAATCTAAAACCCCATTGAAACTTTAAACCTGAAAAATTCCACGCTCTGATAGAAAAATACATCAAGACGTTGAAGCTGCTCTAAGATTAAAAAGGTAAACATAAACAGCAAACCTTGAGAAGAAATAGCAAGCGTGAGTCAATATCCCAATCTGAAAAGCCACAATTTGACAAAGTAATCAACCTACTAGTTGCTTTGTAGGATAACAGTCCCTCTGCTTCTCCAAGAATCAATGATCTACTTGCAGAGGCCACTGGAGAAGGATCATCAATTGGACCACTGGAATTTATTAAATTCTGCAGAAAAACACCATGTCAACGAACATGAACATGAAATAACAATCTCAACATTGAATGAAGAATAAAAGGACAGAAAGCAAGTAGAGATTAGAAAAACAGTGTCATGACTTTGCTTCAATAATATATGGTTTTTTTTAAGAGAGAGAGAGAGAGACTCACAAACAACTTTTTGAGTTGGAGCTTTGCACTAGCAAGCATGTCCAAAGTGCCAGTCGTAACCTTACCATCAGAGGAAATACCTCCCAACACAGAAAGTACTGCACACTGGAAAAGCAAATATTGGGGGAAGAGGTAATTAGGCCAAGTACATAAACGCACTAACGTATAAAGTAGAAACCATCCAAACAACCCACCCAGACAAGGCGAAAATGAAATATCATCAAATCATCTACCTCAAATTTGGAAGCAATTTCATAAACACGCATGCGATGAAGTATATAACTTGCGAGAGAAGCAACATCATGGCGCTGTTTTTGCAGTAACAACTTCAACAACTGATTATAAAGTTCACTGACACCAATAGGAATCTTTTCATCTTCACGAGGCCACCAACCTAGAAACCCTTCACAGCCAATAGAATGCCTAGTCGCCTGCTCTACAACTCCAAGTAGCATTAATGTAACAGCAGTAGAATGCACGCTATTACGAAAAATATACTCAAGCTGCTTCATGCCCCCACCATTAACAAAGTGAAAGCAGCTCTCTCTACACGAGCACAAGAAAAGAGCCGCACTCAACCATAGAATGACAACCTTACTCTGAGAAGCAAGGTAGAATTTCAGTATTAGACACACTCCAGCTTATACATCTGTAAATAGATACATTAAAGGCAAAAACAGAGATAGACAAACACACACAGAGGGAGAGAGAGGGAGGGAGGGAGAGAGAGAGAGAGAGAGAGAGAGAGAGAGAGAGAGAGAGAGAGAGAGAGAGAGAAGTCTATTTCTCTTTTACAGATAGTGAGCATATGCAGACAACTGCCAAGATACATAAAGAGCCGGCCAAATTCCAATTACCTGTGAAAGCAGAGGATGTACAATGTTTTCGAAATTGCCACAAAAATTGAAGTATTGCCTAAACATATCCACCAACTGTTTGGAAGTAGCCAAATCCGCCTCAGATTCGAGAAACATGTTTTCTGTAGAGAACTCAGCCGACGAATTTCCTGAAGCATGCAGAAGGCTACTATGAATAAGAAGGAGCTCTTGTCTGGAGTCAGTAAGCTCGGTAGAAGTGTCCCCACAACTTTTTGGTACACCCTCAGTAAGTTGTTTCTGAGAGGTGGATGCACAGGGCATGTTATGAGTTGCATAAGTGGCTGCTGCAGACACAATAGAATTAACCACTGTAATCACTGAATCTCCAAGGTTTGGCATCTCCAAAATTTTAAGAGATAGCTGCAAAAACAGCTTCATCTCAGCGGAAATATCTGAAGCAATAACTTCAAGAGATAATGCTTTCAAGGGATATATGGATTCATCAACAGTCAATTTAGAAGGATGTAATAAAGGGGGGAGGTCTTCAAGGTTTCCCTCAACAGCAGAAACTGTGTTAGTCAAAGAGCTGTCTAAATCAACTTCTATGTTGAACTGGCCAAGATCTTCTGCAGTGTTTCCATATATGACCAAGCTAAGGCTGCGGTAGCTACCCCTCACAATCAAATGACTAGTAACTACAGCCTGCAGCAAGTTGTGAATAAACTGAATTGATTAGCTACCCCAAGAATTATATTAGGAAAGGAGAGAAACAAGTACATTGGACACAGTGAGGAAGAACTGAACAACAAACTCCTCCCAAAACAATCCATACAGGAGGACAAGAAGGAGTAGCAAGAAGAAAGATTTCTTTACTTATACTTTAGATCAGTATTGCTCTTTGTAAAAAAACCATCACTAACTCCACATTTCAGCTTATATCATCACTGGACATATTACTTATAGAACATGTCACTCGAGCAATCTCAAACGAAAAAAAATATCAATAACATATGGATCGCAATAATAAGAATATAATACAATCAACTAAACATGAAGCAGCATTCAGAAATAGAAAAGCATCACATGATAAAAGTACTCTTCAAGAGGATAATATGCAGACAATCTAAGGGACTCAAGGTCGACCATGGGGTAACCTGGCTACTCCTAGTTGGTACTGGTCTGGATTACTTCGGCAATATAGTTCTAAGTAGACAATGTTA
Source organism: Platycodon grandiflorus (assembly GCA_016624345.1). Lineage (NCBI taxonomy): Eukaryota > Viridiplantae > Streptophyta > Magnoliopsida > Asterales > Campanulaceae > Platycodon > Platycodon grandiflorus. Next base: position 1,570,087 of record JACONP010000362.1, read on the forward strand.
GTCTTTGGGACCACTTCCATATAGAAGTTGGGGGTGAAAATCATGACAAGACAATGCAAGCTCCATAGAAGGGTAGCTGGGCTACCCTTGACCGGGAATGTGTCCGAGCTTAAAGCTTGTCAGAGCCAAGTCACATCAATCAATCACCTAACTATTCAATAATTAACTGATTCGTGATGAACACGAGGTTCTATAACATGGACTCTTCATTTCACCCGAAGTCCTGGTGTCAACACAACAAGGACATGGAAGTACTAACTGGACACCAGCATTTAGTGTAAAATCCTATTGATTTGGCGAGTCTGACATCCACACAGGTGCTCATACCCAACACTCATATCGTGTCCCAGTAACATAGGCAAGGGAACCTCTCTCATCGGTGAGATCCTATTGCCAACTAATTGGATAACATACAAGCTCATGGCATGAGTTTCTTACTAAGGTCCCCTTCTAACTCTCTTTCTCTAAAAAGTCGAAACCCAAAGGTGCACGTGTCCTAAGGCCTCCTTTCACATCTACATTCATCATCGACCCCCATCTCAAATTGATGCAACTTTCTTTTTTTCTTTTTCTTTTTTTGTTAAGTAAAGATTAATATATATCTTGAGCGTCAAAACAGGTGACGCGTCCTTTTACACTAGAACTAGAAGTATACTCAAACCCAGGCTAATCTAGGTTAAAACTATATAAAAAAATCCACAAAAGAATCACTAGGAATCCACTGTCTCAAAACACTCAGAATACCAGAAGAAAAGAGTGTGAAGCAAACTGTTTTTCAACTGATCCAAAGCCCCTTCTTCACCAAAAGCCCTTCTATTTCTCTCCCTCTAAATAGACCAACAAACACCCAAGGGAGCTGACTCCCAAATGGGATTTCTTCTCCTCAATTGTATAAGGACCAACTCAAAAAAAGATCTTTAACTATTCTGGGCATCACCCACGACAGCTTGAACAGCTCAAAGATCAAATTCCACATAGACATCGACACACGACAATGAAGCAATAAATGATTCACACTCTCGCCACTTTCTTTGCACATGAAACAACAATTCACATAAACTTTCCTCCTAGAGAGCAGATTATCTCTTGTAATAATGGCTTCGTGACTAGCCTCCCAAGCAAAGAAGGCTACACGGCTAGGAGCTTTAGATTTCCAAACCGTCTTCCAAGGGAAATTGCGTCACCTCTACCCCACTGAATAGAGAAATAAGACTTAACAGAGAATATACTACTGCTTGCACCTACCAACCACACATTGTCGTCCCTACTACTATCTATCCGATGCGAATAAAGTTTGGCGAAAAGGGGCAAACGAGTATCCAATTTCCCAGTCTTGAAAATTTCTGCGAAACACCAGATTCCACACCACGCTGCCTTCCTCCACTTGAAGAACCGAACTAACAAGACAATCTTTATCCACAACCAAATTAAACTGACTATGAAATAAACTACACAGCTCCACATCCCCGCACCATTTATCTTTTCAAAATCTAACTTTCTACCCATTCCCTATCTCAAAAGAAACATATCTCAAAAGAACCCCAACCTTTGCGGATGCCTTCCAGACCCCCGACCCATGAGAATTAGTAATGGCATTCGGAAACCATTTGTGCTCTCCCTCACCATACTTACAAACCACCACTTTTCTCCATAAACCATTGTCTTCAACCATGAATCGCCAAAGCCATTTACAGACCATAGCAAAGCAAAGTTGAAAATCTTTAATTCTTTAATACCTAAGCCTCCATCCCATACATTGGAACACACCTTATCCCATTTAACCAAATGATATTTGAAATCCTCACCCTGACCTTCCCACAGAAAATCACGCTCCAACTTCTCTAATTTGAGATGAACATCACAAAGACCAACATGAAATAAGTGGGCAAACTGGAAAGGGTGTTATTAACTAGAGTGAGTCTCCCCGCTTTCGACAACAACTATTTCTTCCAACCCGCCAAACGTTGTTCGAAGTTCGACTCTCTCAATAAATGTGTTCCACATAGCTTTACTTTTGAACGAAGCACCAATCGGCAAGCCTAGACATGACGAAGGAAGGAGAACAATCTTATACCCAAAAGACGAGGCTAGGCTATCAATATTCTCCACAATACCAACCGGTCTAATTTCAGTCTTAGCAATATTAACATGTAAACCTGACGCCTTCTGTAAAAACAATAACACAAGACGTAAATAACCCCTATGTGTTGCCTTGCCTTTGCATCGCAAAAGATAAAAGAGTCATCCGCAAATACGAGATATGACACTGTAACCTCCATCTCTCTAGTCCTGCCTATCTCAAACCACAAATAACACCTCCCCTCGCTCCTCTGTCTAACAGTCTACTCAACGCCTCCATAATAACGATGAAGAGGAACGAGAAAAGCAGGTCTCCATGACGCAAACCCCTCGAGCTAGCAACGAAGCCCGATGGCTCCTCATTAACATTTAAAAGCGGATCGATGAAATACAAAATAAAATACAATTCCTCCATTTATCACCAAACCCCAACTTGTCCGACATATACATCCAAAACTCCAAAATTGGCATCATCATGTGTCATTTCAATGTCTTATTTGCACAACAAGCTTGGAATACCACTTTTTAGCCTAGCGTCCACGACTTCGTTAGCTATGATGCATCAAAGATTTGGCACTCCCATTGGAAAGCATGTTGAGATTCCAAAATAAGATTGCCAATTACCTTTCTTAATCTCAAAAAAGGACTTTAGCAATCAACTTGTACATACCTCCAAGCAAGCAAATAGGTCTGAAATCCCTCAAATCATTACCACCTTTCTTCTTCGGGATTAGGCAATAAACGAGGCATTAAAACTCTACTCAAAGCACATATGAGTGTGAAAAAAGTGAAACACTACCATAACATCTTTCCTTGATCACCTCCCAGTAAAAAGAACGCCACAGAAATATCGTCCGGACCTAGGGCTTTATCTCCACTCATAGTACACAAAGCTGCCATCACTTTCTCCTCTGTAAAGGAAGTTCCAAAAGTATACTATCCTCAAGCTCAAGAGCTTTAAAGTGAACACCATCCAGCTTCGGGCATAAATCACCATCATCAGAGTACAACGTAGAATAAAAACCCACAATAGCCTCCTTTATAACATCCCTGTCTTCCGAACTCTACGCTCAATCGAAATGCTCTGGATAAGATTTGCATTCTTATGCACACCCGCCATCTTGTGAAAGAACTTAGTATTTCTATCCCCTTCTTTGAGCCATGGCACCCGAGATTTTTGTCGCCAACAAATCTCGTTACTAATCAAAAGACGCCCAAGCTCTCTTCTAAGATTTGTTCGATGCAACTCTTCCGAATCATTCAAACCTTCTGACCTGCTTTCTCATCTAACTTTCTAACCTCTTCCATCGCTATCTTGATCTTGAAATTGATATTCCCAAAAAACCCCTCTATACCAAACTTTTAAATCTTCCTTTTAAGAATTTCAGTTTCTTAGCTAAAACAAAACACGAAAGAGAAATCCCATAAGAGCACCACTTGGAGCAAACCCAATCCATAAAACCCGGTTCCATGAGCCACATATTCTCTTACCTGAAAGGAGATTTTCCCTTTCTAATGCCGCCACGCTCAAGTAGCAATGGGACATGATCCGAAACTACGACAATACTAAGAAGTGTCACCGGAACAATCAACCCAATTCAAAGAAATAAGAAATCTCTATTCTAGAAAATTGATCTCGGTCACCATAAGTAAAATCACCTCATGATAGATGAATATCCACCAACTCCAAATCATAAATAAATCATTAAACTCCATCCTGGAACGAGAAAACACTCGAGACCCTGAACGTTCACGAAGAAAGCGAATAACATTAAAGTCTCCCCCTAAACACCAAGGAACATTCCATCTTGATATGACCAACCTCAACCCTCCCACAATCTATGTCGGATGGCATCTGCACACACGGACCATACACTCTCGAAAACAACAAAGACTTATCATTCTCCACCATCTTCAACAAATGTGAAACTGAAAAGGCCCCTATATCCACACCATCCTCACAACCACTCTTCTATCCCATGTAGCAGGAAAACCTCCCGCTGAACCTACTACCCCTAAGAACTCTCAATCAAATCATCTCCCACCCCCTAGACTATCCCCTCTATCAATATAACCCATCTTAGTTTCCTGCAAGCAGATTACGTGAGGTTTACATCTCCTAAAAGCCGCCTTAATAGATTGTCTCTTACCTACTTCATTAAGCCCCCACACATTCCAAGAGATAATATGTAAGTGCATGTTGAAACAATTATATAATAAATCTGCTCCTTCTATCCCCTTCTTTCCTCCCAAAGTGCTCGAAATTTAAACTGCAACACAACTGTTTCTACTCTCGATTACCCCTCTCTTAAATTTCTAAGCTTTTTGCTGTTGTTGGCCTCTAAAGTTCTCTACTATTCTCAATATCTAGTAATACATCCATAATCTTGTCCTTGAACCGTGAACAGGACACACCCAGAAACTTACCAAAACTGTTGGCTCTCCCTCTCACACAAAGCAAAAAATTCCTCTTTCGTAGGCTACATTAGACAACGACTCGCGATCGCAAAAACATAGGCTACATTAGACATCGACTCGCAATCGCAAAAATCCCCTACAGCACAGCAAGTGGAGTATAGATAACTGGCTCTGCCATAGAATCTTCCTCCTGACCCACTACCCATAGGCACAAAGAAAGATCGCCCTCCCCCTCTACCTACACAGCCATGGAAACTCGCATCGGAATCCCCACTTCTTTCCATTGCAAACAACACCTCACGCCACCTTTCTGATCGTTTTTTTCCAAAACGACCCTCAAAGAGATGAAGCTTTCTCCAACCACTCACAAACCCATAAGATCTCATCGAAGGAGAAAACGGCTACATGAACTCTACCTCTCAACCTTTGCTTCTTTTCTTAGAACTTGAAACAAACACGATTTTTTCTACCTACTACTAATCACGTCAAAGGTCTTCCTACCCACCTGGGGGCAAAAAACCGCTGCCAGATACTATTCTACTTACCCTTCTTAACAAAAGTTGCGATTATTACCCAACTTTCTATTGGATTAAAAGGATTTCAGTAATAACAAAATATGAGAAAGATAACGATAAGGGGTTCCTTAAATCACCAAAATGGAGAATCACAAGGGATAGAAAGGCGAGAGAGAAAGAGAGCAAGACGCTCTAGCAAAATCATTTCAATTCGTCAAGGTACTAGATAAGAGATTCCTATTTAGTTAACCATTCAGGAATCTGAACAGCCAACAGCAGCTCCAAAGTCTACAGCTAAAAATATATTCAAGCTATTTAGACTACTGAAAATCTGTACAATTCAACCATAGAAAGCCAAAATTTCATATTAATATGAAATTCCAACATTCTGTATTATATTAGGTTCCTAAACTTGGAACTGCCCGCAGAATGTACCCTCAAGTCCCACCAAGGCAAAATTAAAATAAAAGAATAAACAGTAACTATATAGACAAAGAGAACAAAATAAAAACTGGCGTCAAACAAGTAATATAGAACTTGGTGATATTGGAGGCAACATCCTATGATAAACATTCCAATTAACCGAACTAAAGCAGCCAAAACTGATACCAGCATATACAGACATATAAGAGAGACAAAGATAAAGGAAGAGAATGTCGCGTTAAATACCTCAGATTCAAGGACATTTGATGAAGAATGAGAATACAAAAATGGTTGACAAAGCCGCCTAAATGTTGTCTCCCCTTCACAATGAACAAAAAACTCCAAAGCAAACGAAGGTGGCGACGTGGCTCTGCTCATGGTAAAAACAGCAGAAGATAGCCTCCACCGTAAATATAGCAATATAAGAAAAAAAGAGAAACTGAAAACCCAACAGCACGCACGAAATTAAAATGAACTACTTTTCACAATCTTGGGAGGCAAGGCAAATTTATCGATTCACGATAGCATATCTGAAGCCAAAATACAAGTAAAGAAATAAATAAGTAGGCAAGTTGGCAAAGTACTTCTAAAGTTTCATCAAAATAATTCTGAAGTTTAGGATTCCTGTGAGTGTGGAGAAGAGGACTAAGAAAATTATGAGGAATTTGCTGCTGCAGGGGGGAAGATTATCTTATAGCGTGGCAGAAGAGAGGGAGAGATCATCTTGTAGTGTGGCAGGAGGTTTCTGAACCTATAGAGGAGGATGGTTTGGCTCTTTTGGTCTGCAGGAACATCTATCCCGTGGTAAGTGACTTTGGCGCTCTCCCTATATGACTCGGTCGAGATAGCATAAAGTAATCAAAAGAAAGTTCGGTTTGTACTAGAATGCTCGTATTGGGAACTCAGTCACCCATTGAAGCCCCTCATAGAAGCCCCTGGAAATTTATTCATCAATGCTATTCCATTAACTCGGTTCAGGGAATGGAATAAGCTGTTTGAGGTGGTTGGTGAATCTTGGGTTTGCTGCGCTATGTTTCTTCTTTGCTGCACCTGCGTGTTAATGGCTTAAGGCAGGACAAGGGTACTAGTAGGTTGCGGGGGTGTGGGATGTTTGATGTTCTGTGCACTTTGATAGAGAGAAATTCTATAATTTGTCAGATCAGCCAGACACTTGCTTTAGGATAGTGTGGTGTTTATGGCTTCGTCATAGGCCTCGGGTAGGGGTGCCTTTAGAGGAGTCACCATTTTAGCGAGGCAACAGGATTGGAGAGCTCTGATTTCTTGAGTTTTTCTTTAATTTTCCTTTTGAATTGCCTTTCTTTCAAGAGACCCTCCATTCAGCTTCCACGTCACCCTAAGCCATGTCTAACGGCCTCAATGGAACCCCCCATCTCCTGAACAGGTCACCTTCATTCAGCCAGGCCTCACTGAAATATCCCCTATCCGGAGAGGGGTACCCCCATTCAACCTATCACATGCGGGACTCGGCCTTGGGCTTGGTAATAAACCCAGAGTGAAACGTTCTCATCAAACATCAAGGCTCAATGGACTTGTCACTACCAAGAGGTACCTTATGGTCACACCATCTCAGCAAGGGGACATGGGCAACCTCCCCTTACTCCTCAATTGCAGCCCCACCCCCCTCCACCCCCGAAAGGAACCCAGGTGGACTAAACAAAGATCAGTCTACCCGAGTAGGAACATGCTCAAGGAGATCTCCACACCAGGAATTCGACGGGGTTTTGGAATAATAACTTGGACCAAGAGTATGCTACCGTTTAGCTTTGGCTAGAAGAGAGAACTCCGAGGGACCCTTCCAGAACGCGTCACAAGCTAATACCTCAGCCAACCCATTGGCACCACGTGATGACAATGACGGTCCCCACTATGTAAAGTGGTGAGTCGAGTCATAAATAACCGTTCATCCACCATCATTTATTGAAGTGTAGCTCTGAAAAGCTCGCTCTCGTTCTGACACCTTCCCTAGAGGTAACCTCGCAGCTGCCCTCTACCCACTTAGCGTTGTCTCGGTCTTCAACCCACTTATGTTCATTCATCCATGCATCAACTAATAGAGTGTAGCACCAACTACCTCGACTAGGGGTGTAAGGTATAACCGCTAAACCGAACCGAACTACCCAGTTTGGTTTGGTATTGGTCCAAGATGGTTAAATCTCGGTTCCAAAACATCAAAAATTGATCAACTCGGTTTGGTCTACGATTTTTGAGATTGAACCGAATCAAACCAAACCTATATATATTTATAATATAATACATATATATAATATAAAATATTTTCACAATTGTGAGCCATTGGAATAATATGTCAAATCTAACCCTTAAAGTTATTTTATTTTTGAAATAAATGATTTGACTTTTAGTTATTTTATTTTGTGTTAAAAGCATTTCTTTTATTTAAGAGTTTTTTTTTTTTGAAATATTTAAATAATTAAACTGTGGAACTGAACTAAACCGATCGGATCGGTTTGGTTCGATTTTGAAGTTTATAGCAATTCTGTTCGGTTTGGAAAAGATAGAACCGAGAGGTGCGGTTCGATTCATGATTTTAACCGAACTGAACCACTTACATCCCCTCAACCAACGAACCCCCTCTAAAGTACCTTCTTGGAGTACCCCAAGACACCTCCACGGTGGACCTCTACGACCTCTCTAGGCACCTACCTTCTACAGTATCTGATTCTTATCTTAATATAATTCTTTTTCCTTATCAAATGTCCTGCTTTTGACAAATCTTCCAGCTTGATAGTCTCCAAATCTTTCAAATTGATGTATTCTTATAAGGCTGCCCCTTAGAGGGAGACCTAAGTCGAAAGTAGGGAGACTGCCAACCTTACACCCAAAAAAGAGAGATAGGCGATCCACATTATCAATTTATCATACATGGTCTTATTATTAGATAGGCAACTTTAAGCCCAACGACAGCAGCTTAGGAAACTAACATAACCAATCTAAGGTAGCCAATTCAGCCGCCTTTGCAACCCGAATACATCAGGGTGCCATCAGCAACGAGCCAAAGAGTAAGTGAGAAATGACAACCATAAGCACCCACACCAACAACATGAAAGCCCTACTAAAACCTCCCGCCACTGCACTAGCCATCAACCAACTCAACTCGAGGCTTCAATGACCAAGGGAAAAAGCAGCAGGGATGGAAGGCCACTTGACATAACCCCCTCAAATTCCCCCATTACCAACACAAAGAATCTGACGGAGGAAATATAGAATCCTATCCAACCCTCCACCGATCTCCAAACCCCATTCTCTTCGTCATCCAGAGGACTTTGCAAAAATGGAGAGTAGCCATCATAGCCATCATAATATAGCGGGCAGTTAAAGTGGACTGTGTAGACTGCTGTACGCGCATATTAGAGAAAGAGCTAAAGTAGTAAAAGAAGAAAGATTAAGTATAAGCAAGGAATTGAAAGATTCTTGCCCTGATAATTCCATCAATCATAATATACATTGAAGCGAATCCATTCCTACTGGTACAATCCCACATTGCCCGCTTAAGCAGGTCACTAATAGAGGTTACTTGAGGGTGAAATAACATACTAGATGGCAATGGATTAGTTGTTGACTAAAAAATCAGCAAGCAAGTAATTTCGACTAAAAAGGTTGATTCAAGACCAAGTACTTCAAGGAAAAGAAGATCAAGCTTACCGGAAACCCTCTTGTAACAAGGAGAACTCCTCAGTTTTCCCTAACCATTTAAAGCATACAATAGACTCCAATACAGATGCAAATTTTCAAACCTTCGAACTTAGCCAGAGCTCATTGATATGAATTTAAAATAATGTTCCCATTTTATTATCATATGATGCTTGACTGCCCCACGTCACAGGAAAATCTCAAAACTGCAAACACAGCCCATAAAGGAACTTTTCCGAAAAAATTTAAGCTGCAGAGAATCAAGTACTCCGTCCTTCCCAAAAAATAGCCCCATTTAAAAAGTTAAGACTTTTTAATATTGTACTTTTTACTCCTCTATATTTGATTGAATTGTACTAAATTATAGATTTTTTTTGTATGACATGTTCGATAAACATTATGTTTTTCAAATAAAAGAAATAAATTCAAAAAAGATTGAGATTGAGCTTAAATTTTTGATATGAGGCTATTTTGTTCGGACAAACAAAAAGGAAAAGTAGGCCTACTTTTTTGGGATGGAAGGAGTATATGATATCATCACAAAGTTTTCATGGCTTTGGAAAGAAAAGAACGTCAATCGAACATCATTTGGTGGTGGAAGAAAAACCAGTAAACTGGCTGACCAATGGAGATTTGGTATGAAAGATTTGTGCTCCTTTAATCAGGCTACTGCTTAGAAATAAAGAAGGTGTCTACAGAGAAAAGATAGTGAGGGCAGAATTAGCACTCTCCACCATGAATTCCAAAGGAAGCTAGATTTGATTATAGGACAGGTCCAAGGAGAATTATTGCTAAAGGTGGAGCTGTTATAGCATGAGATCTTTAGATATTCCACTAACCTTTCTTGCAGCTCAATTTGTGCCAAGTTAGACGAAAGCTTTCCCAAATTGTTGGAAAGGATCTACAAACAGGAAAAGGTGACAAACAGATGCTATGTTTCCCTGTTGCGACTGATCTGGCCTTAATGAAGAAGGGACAGAATATGTCAAAGGACCGAATGCAAGTACCATTATTTGTGTTGAGTCGAATATTCTTTCGATTCTAGGCCTTGATTTATGGACCTTTTTGTTAATTTGATCGGAGGCTTAGCTCTAAATCACTACTCATACGCTCTTAGGGACTTGTCGACTTGATTAGAATTCTATTCTCCTCAGGAGAAAGTGTTAGTCCTTTTGAGAGTGAGTTTGCTACAGGAAAAAAATGGATCAATGATTTCTAATATTTGAAGCTAATCTTATCTAGATTATCTGTGGAGCATTAGCAAGATCATGATACACTATTACTACAAGGTAATTATCATCTATGAATATATATTGCAGTTTAATATATCATCTACCAATACATATACTGCCTTAATCTAGGTTTAAGTAGTGCATAATAGCAGCCCATAGGCTGTACATGCATTCCTGAGAACATGTAAAAACTAAGCCAAAACCATAAACGCACATACCCTACAAGTGTTACTGCTGGCGAGGATGATGAAGAATTCTGTTCAAGGATCTCGCAAGCAGTGATGATAATAGGTTCGGCAAATATCACCTGAAAAGAAAAGCAAGGGATGAGAAGCAAAACAATACGATCTCCAGTAAAGCAATAAAATTATGGAAAACATATGAAAACAGAAGTATGTTCTCAGTGCCATTTTTTTATGTATTACAAGCACAAACACATACCTCAAAGAAATAACTAAACACAATTCAATTCTCAATCATTCAAGTCTTATTATTTTTATTTTTGGGGGGCTTTGTTTGTTGGGAGTGGTAATGGGTGTGTTGGGAGAGTAAAGGGTGTATTAGGAGTGTAATGTTTGTTGTGGTTTGGCTGTAATGGCCCAAATGAGTATGTTGGGATTTAATGGTATGCATGGGGTTTAATGGTGTTGGTTATGAGTGTTAATGGTGTTTGGGGGTTTACTGGTGTTCGTTAGGGGTTTTTATGGTGTTTGTTTGGTGTTATTATGGGGTGTAATTTTCTTAATTATTAATAAAAATTTAACTGTGGCCATTCAAAAGACCAAGCTCAGTTGGAGTATAAACTTCTATGTTTTCTGTTTTATAGTCATTACATCCAAATAAAAAAATATCTTAAACTCAATACATTGAATATATTCTCCCAAGTGTTCTCAGCACACAAATAATATAACTTCCTTAACTACGTTGCAAAGTCCAAAGTTACATGCTAAATCCAGAACATTGCAAATTAAGCACAAAAATTAACAAATGTGATAAGGGAGTTAAGATGTGCATACCTCGTCAACATACTCGTCAAGTTGTGCATGAACGAATGTCTGTGCAAACAACACACAAGGCTCAGGGCGGCCCATGTGATGTTATTATGTAGAGGTCCCTTTTCCCCGACAAATCTCCTGTGCTAATGTTCAAAATACAGAACTCTGTAAACGAACCACCAACAGCTCTAAATTCTAAAACTGTTAAGTGAACAACAAACAAGACAAGATCAACAATCTAAAAGTACGACTAACTTTAGATTGCCGTTTTAAATAACATAAAGTTGTACTCCACCGGTCCAAATTCATAGTCATTTTTATAGCCCATATGCAGATTTAAGAAATTTTAAATTATATCTCATTTTCCCCGGAACAAGTCATTCTATATAGAAGTGGTGAGGGCAAAATCATAGGGTGCCATCAGAAGAGTAGGATAGAACTATACCAGTTTTAGAAGAGACACTCACTGTGGGACATCCTAAAAAACAGAAGAAGTGACAGCCATTTTGGTATGGAAGGCGGCACTGATATACTAATTTGTTATCACTTTAAAAAGATATTTGCAATAAAAAACAAGACAGCATGTATATAATAACTTTTTTTTTTTTGATAAGTAAGATAATATATACCAAAACGCTTCAAAACAAGTGACGCGTCCTATATACACAGAATGTATACAACCAGACTAAGTAAGATTAAGACTATTGACAAGATCAACAGAAGAAGGATTGGAAGAACAAGGCTGTCCACAGACTCAAAACACCAAGAGGACAGCATGCGAACAAGACTCGTTTTCAGCTGCTCCCTAGTCCCCTCAATGCTATCAAACGCCCTTCTATTCCTCTCCTCCCATATAGTCCAACAGACACCCAAGGGAGCAGCCTCCCAAACATGGCTTCTCCTCTTGGGTTTATACAAGGACCAACTCAAAAAGAACTCTTTAATCGAACTAGGCATAACCCATGATAGCCCAAACAGACCAAAAATCGCATTCCACAAGTCCTTCGCCACAGAACAATGAAGAAGGAGATGGTTAGTGATCTCTCCACTATTTTTGCACATAAAGCACCAGCTAGTATAAATTTTCCGACATCGCCGTAAATTGTCTCTCATAAGAATGGCATCATGGCAGGCCTCCCACAAAAAGAAAGCCACACGACTAGAGGCTTTGGTTCTCTCCAAACAGGCCGCCAAGGAAAGGGTACGCTGCCAATGTTCGAGAGCTTGCAATAGTATGATTTGACGGAGAAAGAATTGCTTCTGAAGCCTTCCCACCTCACCTTGTCCTCGATTAGTTAAAAATTAGGGCACAATTGTGCAAGCAAAAGAGAGACAGAAGGCGAGACAGTGAGAGAGATGCTTACCAAAGGGATTCCCGAGCAGACTTAGCAACAATCGCAGGAAGAGAAAACGAGAGATTGCACAAAGAGAGAGACACACAGTGGAGGGAAACAATCGCGAGCAGCTGAAAGGAAATCGTAAGAATCGTTCCACTGCAATATTAGAAAATCAACAATATTTAGTTAAAAATAGGGGCATAATCTCAAACAAGAGTGAGATAGAAAGCGAGAGAGAGATGCTTACAAAAGGATTCTCGAGCGCTCTAGCAACAATCGCGAAGAGAGGTACAGAGACGGAATTATGAAAATAATGGGCGTCAAATTTGAGGGATATAGATGGTATTATGAAAATAATGGAGACATTTAGGACGGGTAAAAGGAAAATAGTCCTAAAAAAAATATTATTTGGGAGGGAAAGGGGAAAAACCGCCAAATATAAAGTATTTGGCAAGGTTAATTTTGTCAACCCAAAAAATAGTATTTGTGACTGATTTTGGCCATTCCAAATAAAGGGTCGAAAATAGTGGTTTTTCTTGTATTGATCCATTATGGGGGTCACTTTACATGTAATCATGTGATAGTATACAATGGTGGCAAGATTGATTATGTTGATTACTTGATAGTGTCAGACTTATGCATGAATATGCTTAAAGAGATGTTATAGAAATTAGGTGTTATGAGTGATGGGACTAGATTTTACTATTTTTTTAAAGTCAGAGACTAACTTACAGAGTGGGTTAAATTACTGTGCAAATAATGCGGATTTAGATTTGGTGAAAATTAAAAGAGAAATTGAATTATTTGTTAAGGTTTCCTATTCTGGATATGTGGCTTTGGAAGAGGTTAATGAGGAACCAATTGTGGATGTTAGTCAGCATAGAGTTAGTTGTTCTAAAAGAAACTTTTCTTCATATTTTGTTAGTGATGATGTTAATATCACTAATGAGCTTGAGTTTGAGGTTGCAAATGAGATACAATGTGAGAGTGAGGGTGAGACTAAGGGTGAGGCTGGGGTTGAACTCAGACTTTGAAAATGATAAAGAGAATGATTCTGAGATTGAGGATTTTGGTGGAGATGACATTGATGTTGAGCATGAGGTAAATGATTTGATTGTAAATGAAGTAAATCAGAGAGTGGACAAGTGTAAGAAAAAAGTAGGTCATGGTGATAAAAGTGATGGTGAGAGTAGTTATGTGAGTTCAAAGTATGCATATTCAAATCAGTTGAGGGGCTTATGCACAACTCATGAGGAAGGAGAGTTCACTAGATGGTAGAATGCAAAACCAAACGTCCACAATTTAACATGATCACTGATTTGAAGGATCTAAAGTTTGAAGTAGGCATGACACATAAATCAGCAGAGGATGTTTGGATTACCATACACTCCTATGCGATTGCTAATAAGAGGGATGTCATATTAAAAAAGAATGACAAGGTCAGGACTAGGGCAATATGTAGAGGGAATAGTGCATGTCCTTGGGCTATACAAGTGGCTTATAGTCAAATCAACAATGATTGGGAAATTAGGACATACAACAATGAACACATGTGCAACACCACTCATGGAATGGAAGCAATTGGTACCAGGTTAAGGGGCCTTGGGGAGAACAATGCATGGTTTCACTCACTACTAGGACTTGCAGTTGTGGGAAATGGGACATAACAGGAATACCTTGCAAACATGTTGTGTCTGCTATCTACTTGGAAGGATCTAATGGAGTTAATGGTGTGCCTGAAGAATGGGTTCATGAATATTATACTTTGAAAATGCAGGAAAAAATCTATTCATACACCATTAATCCTATAAATGGTGTAGATATGTGGGAACACCAAGATTTTATCCCTACTATTGCCCCCACCCCCAAAGAGTTATCCATAGCCTGGTAGGCCTAGGAAAATTAGAAGGAGAGATCCAAATGAACCACTAAGACCAAGTGGTGGACAAACGGGAAGAAAGGGTAGAAGAATGAGCTGTCAAAGGTGTGGAAATTATGGTCATAACTTGAGGAGTTGCAAAGGCCAAGGCTTTCATGGTTTTTTTTTTTTTTGAAACAGGGATGGAACCCCTAAAATAACAAAAGAGAAAAGAAAACAAACTTAAGGGGGACAAACAGCCTTGCCCAAATAAAAGGGAGGACGGAGGAGCCTAGCCTCGAAAAGGAAAACAGAGCAACAAGAAAAGCAGGGAAAGCAGCGAAGCAAGACAACATAGCAAGCAAAGAGAAAACAAAGGACATTAAGAAATCCTAAGCCTAGAAGCACCAGACGCGTCCAAACTTAAATGGCCTCGAATAATTTGAGGCATATCCCGAGCGGTGAAAAAGGAAAAATCTTTTAAATCGGAGCAAGCTATATTGGCAAGACCATCCGCAACAAAATTCGCTTCCCGGAAGCAATGAGAGAAAACAAACTAGCAATCTTTATGCAAAGCCAGGATAGCACGGACATAGTACAAACACTTCCAAGGAGGGGAATAATGGTTAGTAAGACAATCAAATAAAATCTTCGAGTCCATCTCCACCATGGCCCCCTTAAAACCGTTAGCATGAAGCCATTTTACGCCGTGAAAAATAGCTCTAACCTTCGTAACGTTGTTTGTGACGCCCCGACCCGAATTCTAATACGGAATCCTGAGATCGACGCGCCAAAACAACAAATATAAATAGTAAAAGCACGTGACGCAACAACCTGTGCTTACAATAAACCATAATAATAAGAATTTGGATAAAATAAAATCAATCATCGGCGACATTACAGCCAGAACTCAACTAATAAAATACAAGTATAAGATTTGGGAGAAAACCATTTATACCAACAACTACCTCGACCACAACATGCCTAAACAACTGTACATAAACCACAAGCTACAACATGCTTGGGAAAATAACTAAATTAAAGATATCACAGAGTGCACAAGCTCGACATACACATGTCGGCTACCAAAAGAATAATAAGTACAACAGTGTAACAACACTACCCAATGTAAAGTCTACATGACTTTACATAACCATTCGTCATCACCAAAAGAATATCTATCACTAATAACAAAAGAGCTCCAAGGGTTACAAAGCAAAAGAATATCTACCATGCGTATTGCTACAACAGTGGGCTACTTCTCAACTGTGGCTAACAGAAGAGGGGTGTGTGAAACTCCGGTACGACGACTTATAGCGATCGCAAACATTGATTTGTGAAGACTATAGGTCGTCCCACCTTACTCGACCAACGACGCCAGCTGGACTTACACAATGCACACATAGATGTTCTTACTCATCTAATGCAGATAACCATCAAATTCAAAAGTAGTGAACTTGACAAATAACAAGTAGATTATTTTATTCTACCATAAAATATAATTCAACACATATTTGCAAGAATTCCAATCAACACATTAGAGCCATTTACAAGTCTCTACCCTAACAATACCAAAAACACGGAGGACTAGAATCTCGGTCAATCGAACTCTAAACCTCGTAGTAATTTAACATGTTGCTCGGGGAATCATAATCTTCCCTGAAATCTACTTTTCGGAGTTATTCCTAAAGTTCATAAAATTAGGGTTTAAATGCTATATGCAAGATTTCCCAATTTCAAGTCTCAACTTCTCTATTTATTCAAATCTTAAGGTTAATGTTCAAACCCTAGTTCATCCAACATCATTTAATCCAAGAACACATCACAAGCATAATGTACTCATCTCAACATAGGATTTGTACATGAAAACAACATTCATAGCAAGTCATACATGATTAATGATGAACTAGCATACACCAAAGCTTAAAGCATACAAAAAGGGGGTTTAGTAACTTACTTAGAACCGAATATCAAGCCAACAAAATCATGATCGAAGGCTCTAAAGTTACTCCCTTACTCGACACCAATACAATAACTGTCTCGGATTGTCAATCAGATGGTTCGATCTTCAGAAACTAAAACACACACACACACACTAATCTCACCAAAGCTCACATACACACACTCAAGAACACCTATGGAGGAAATGGGAGGGAAAAATGGAGAGAATGAAATCTCTCCACTTTATTTAAGTGGCTGAAAAACTCAGCCAAGGGGGATGATGACGTGGCTCAAGGAGAGCCACCCATTTGGCCAAAATCTTCAATTTAGATAAGGTCAACATAAGTTGTCGGCCTTCTATGCGGACGCATAGGGCGGCCGCATGGCTTCTATGTGGGCGCATAGATTCCAGAGAATTGAGGGGTTATGCGGCTAGCACTATACGGCCGCATAACTCCCAGGTCCAGGCTAAAATGTTTGTAGGCTATCCAAAGGTGATTGCAAACACTCCCAAGTCAACCAAAGGTGATTCAAACCTAAAACTAAGTCTGAAACAAACCCGAAACAACCCATAACAATGTAGTAAACATAACAAGCCAAGAATAATCAATTACAAGGCATAATTAAACTAACATGCTACTTAAACAAGTATAATATGCATGTTTAACATGTCAATCAAACAATAAGACAAATAGATTATACGTAGGAGGAACCAGGGTGTTACATTGTTTATCCCATTACCATAAAAGGAAGCATAGGCATAGATGAGATCTCTAGAGCAGTTTCGAATCACACCACCACCTCTACTAACACCCGTGTTACTTTTACAAGCACCATTAGAATTAAGCTTCACCTGATTAACCATAGGAGCTACCCATTTGATAGCCCTGATATTGATCTGCTGATGTTTACCAAAGTTTAGAGCAGGACTAGAAAAAAAGCCCACAACCTGGTACCTTGCAGCCAAGAGGATACAATGAAGGTCTCCTTGAAACAATGAAGGTCTCCTTGAATCAATGAAATAAGAGAGGAAACTGACCCAAAGTTGTTATCATACACAGCTCTATTATGATTCTTCCAAATGTTCCAAAGCACCCAAGATGGCAAGAGAGGCCTAGTAATAGAGTCTTTACTTAGCCATCAGCCGATGCAACATTGCTGAATAGTTGAGCCACTTAAGGGAATTCCATAATTACGATGAAAGAAAATCCAAACATCCTGGACAATAGCACAAGAAAGAAAGACATGATAAAAACTCTCCACTTGGCTGAGGCAACACGGGCAACGAGAAGCCAACACGAACCCTTTGCTCAACAGACCTTCATCAATTGGTAATTTTTGAATGAACAAACGCCACATGAAAACGCTAATCTGACGAGGAAGATGTTTATGCCAAATAAACTTCAACGAGAGAGATGTAGGATAAGTATTTTGTACCAAAACTCTGGCCGATTGGGGAGAGAACTGGTCATTAGAACCAAGGTCCCAGCACGGTCTGTCCTCAATATCAAAAATGTGAATATGAGCAGAATTAATATTATCAACAACTTGAGGTTCAAGCAGGGATTTTGCCTCCTAAGTAATGCCTGAGGATGTAAGAATTTCCTTCACACAGCGCCAGCTATTATTCTCAGCCGGATTATTAATGGGATTAGCCAACCAGCGATCATGCCAAATGGAGCAGTTTTCTTGACCAATGATCCAAAGAATATGAGGCTCAACAGTCTCCTTTGCCTTAAGTAGTCTATTCCAGATATGAGAACCACGCGAGTGGGCTTGAGTAGGATGGATAGAGTGGCAATACTTTGGCATTCATAAAGGAAGACCAGATGTTCTTTTGGGTCCGAAAATGCCACCAAAAGTTTGATAGAAAAAGCCTGAATAAGATTAGACATAGAATGAATTCCTATGCCTCCTTCTGAAACAGGGCGACAACACTTATCCCAAGCAACCCAATGGGCTTTATTCTTGCCATTTAGCTGCCACAAAAAAAATTGGAAAGAAGAGTCTCAATTGACTTAATAACCGAGACAGGAGGGTCAAGCGAAGCAATTTGATAAGCAACAATGGATTGGAGGACTGAATTGATTAGAGTAATACGATCAGCCCCAGTCAGGAACTAACCCAGCCAAGTTCCTATTCTGCTTTGGAGTTTCAGGATCAAAGAGTCTAAAATCTGCTTCTTTTTTCGGTCAATGTATAAAGGACATCCCAAGGCTTTCATGGTTGCATGAAGAAACAAATCAAGAAAAGAAAGAGAAAAAATTATGGTCAATCCCAAAGTGAACAAGTAAGTTATATGTTATATATATTCTGCTTGATATTATTTTTAGTATTTTTATTTGTTTAACATCGGTGTCTTTATTTTTTTTTCAGGTTGCAATTCATGGCAGTGAAGCTCATGTAGTTACTGAAAGTGGAAATCTTGAACATTATAGTTTTGTTGCAACAAATAAAGTAAGTTTGATTGTTTAATTTTCACTAAATGGGTGTATGATGATACTTGGTCAATCAATTGAACTTTTAAAAAGATGCAATATTTAACTAAATATTGTTTACACACATAGGTCATTCCAAGTCAAGGTAAGGGTAATGGCAATGGCAGGAGAAGGGGGAGAGGAAATGAGACTGGAAATATAGAGCATAGTTTTGTTCCTAGAAATGAAGTAAGTTTGAAATTGTCAAACTTTCATTAAGTTTGAAATTGTTAAACTTTCATTAATTTGTTTAAAAATTGTTTACATACATAGGCAATTGGAAGTCAAGGTAGGGGCAACAGCAACGGCAATGGCAAGAGAAGGGGGAGAGGAAATGGCAGGATATACACAACCAATTCTCAACCAAGCCCAAGTGCTAGGATGGATACAATGCAACCACAAGCACATCCACCTAGTGAATCACAACCACAAGTAAGTTTAACTTTCATTAAACTGGTGTCTAATGAAGTAAATTTTAGAGGCAATGCTTAACTATAAAAAGTTTTAGAGGCAATGCTTAACTATAAATTCTTAACATAATTTTTTTAGGCAATTCCAAGTCAAAGAAGTGGAAGGGGCTGTGAAATTGAGCTGCCAAGCTTTATGACTAATGGATCAACTATTTTAACAACTGATAGATTGTTAGATTGGGCTGCCAGGGAAAGGGAATCAAGAAAGAAGAACAAAGGCAAGGCAACACTGACCTATTTGGACATTTAAGGTTCAAATAGAGAAACAATGTGAAACAATGACATTTATGTAAGCACCTCTTTTTGAGGCTTAAGGCCTATTAGAGAAACAATGTGATTTTTTTGGTACTTTTTGTAAGCTTGGCAAACAATGTGATTGGCATGAAACAGAGTTCAAATGTGATTACTATCTTTTGTAAGCTTGAAAAACACTGTGATTAGGATTGTTTGTGATTAGTATGGAATGTGATCAGTATATTTTGGTTGACATAATTGAAATGTGACTAGTATCTTTTGTTACTATGAAACAGAGTACATCATGCTTGTGACGCCCCGACCCGGATTCCAACACAAAACCCCAAGGTCGGTACGCCAAACGAACAAACACTAACAAAATATGAAAAGTACGTGGCGTAACCACCCGTACTTACTGGATAACATAATAGCTAAACTTGATAAAATAAAACAATTCATCGGCGACACTACAGTCAGAACCCAACTAGCACAACCACAAGTCCAAAACTCGGGAAAATAAACAACAACAACCTCCACAACCACAACATGCCGGATAACAAATATAAACCACGAGCTAAAACATGCTCGGGAAAGAAACTGAACTACAACTGGAACTATAAACATGAGCACGACATACACATGTCGGCATCCAAAAGAATACAGTTACAACGCAGGAACACTACCCAAAGTAAAGTTTACATAATTTTACATAACCTAATCGTCCTTACCAAATAAAATAACTATAATTATAAACAAGCTCCACTAGCTACAAAACCAACAAGACAACCTGCTAACTAACTGCGATCTCGCTGACCTCACAGGTGATTTCCTGGCTGGTTCGGATCTAAGGAAAAACATATGAACAACAAACGGGGTGAGTCATAATGATACAGTAAGTAACTAAATGCAACTACATGACATGGCATAATGCTCATTCATAAACTATAACATGACATCATTTATAAGTATACCAAACTATAAACAGGTACCACATAATCATAGGCACATAAATATCAAATACCACGTAGCACGGTGATGATCACATAAGTGCACGTAAATAACCACATTAAAAAGGATATGGTTGCTGTCTGTCTGACTGTGCTGCTGTCGCTTTACACATATCAACTATCTTTACCGAACCGGGTCTCGTGCTCGAATCATACTGAACACACTATACAAACTGTCATTACATCTCGCTATTCTACTTAGTGAGGAAAGATACCATCATTACTTCTCACTTGATTTCATAGTGAGGAAAATACTGTCGTTACTTCTCACCGTTTACTTAGTGAGGAAAATACTATTGGTTGCCATAGTTACGCGTATTGCTTATAATAATGGGACCACTTTTCACTAGGGCTAGTAGTGGGGAGGAAAGGGAACCAATGTGGTGACCCATAGCAATTGCTTACCACGAAGGCCTTGTGTCGTCGCATTGCCGACTCAAATCAAGTATGCCAGCTGGACTTCCAAACAATGCACAAGTAGATATTTACTCGTAACATATCAACAACGACAAGGTTCAAAAGTAGTGAACCTTATCCCAACCAAGGAGGTCAATGATCCTACCTTAACACATTACCAACACACTTTGTGAAGTAAACCAATCAACACCTCAAAATTACATATTTAGTCTTAAATCACATAATCATACAAGCACATATTTGCAAGTACTTCTCAAGAACACTTAGACTACATATTTAGTCTATAAACATCTACACATTGAGATACACATTTGATTCCCAAACAAGCACATCTTAAGACTACTAAATTTAGTCTAGTTACAGACCCATGTTGAGACTACTCATATAGTTCTCAAGCACAAACACATCAAGAATACTTATTTAGTTCATTAACATCGAGTGCGAAGTACTACACCCACAATGATGCTTGAAGCGTAAACAACTCATTCTTATAAACGCAAGTGCCCTCAAGTACACTTATCCTATTTCATATGGTTTTGTAGTCAAATCCCAAGATTACGAACAATCGTTTATCACATCGAGACTGATGTACTAGTCTCTAACATTTCGTATTTTATATTCATACGTGTAACAACTTTTGTGAGTTGATAATTCTAATAAACGAACATCCCAAACTACACTAGTCCGGATATACGGCTTGCTAAATTAATTAGACGTCATCTTACAATTATAATCGGAGTCTTTATTTTACCAGTACCAAATAATCGAAGGGCTATAATCTATAGCAAACGAATTCTAATTCACGTAGGAATTTAACATGTCATTCGGTAGATATTATTCTCTTTAAATATCAACTTTCTAGAGTCATTAACATACTTCTCAAAATTTGGGTATAATTGCTTTATATGAAATTTCTCATTTCAAGTCTCTAACTTGTTCTTGAGTTAAATTCCATAGTTGAGTGCACAAAATCAACATGCAACATCATCCAAACCCAACACTTAACACATGAACATGTTATACATCTCAACATATCATTTAAACATGAATTCTCCAAGTAAACAAGTCTTGCATGTTCACTATATCAATATTATGTAGCAACTAGTTTTACATCCGTGCGTTTAACGCATGAACATATATCTTTTTCAACTAAATAACACTCGAGCAAAATAAAGAGGAAAATCAAAATAAAAAGAATAAATGGAGGTAAAGAAATGTTGGAGGCAACTAATTAAATAGAAATACAATGATATATTGGTAATATTATAGTTTCTGAAAAAATTTCTTATACACAAAATTTGTTGTTTTATTTCTTGGTTTTCCCTCTTTATCACATATTTTTTAATTAAATTATTTATGAATAGTATAATTTACTTTTCCTTAAATTCTATTACATAAATTGAAAAAAAGAAAGAAAAATAATTATAGTGAAATTTACAAAATAATTATAAGACTAAATTGTATAATTTCAGGTAATTACATAAATTGAAAAAAAAGAAAAAATGTTCTATTTTAAATACAATTTTTTTAAATTATAGAATATTGTTTTTATTAATGTAATACTCTATAACATCTTTATAGAGTATAATTTAATTTTCCTTAGTTTATTCTTTGTATTTTTTTTTCCTCTTTGTTTCAAAAATTAATGGTTAATATTTTGTATATTCAAAATTTACATAATTAATAATTAATATTTCAATTAAAAATTACATAAATTGGAAAAAATAATTAAAAATATTATTTTCATTGACAGTGGTTCAATTGAAAATATTGTCAAATGAAAAACAATACGGAAGGGAAGGGAAGGGAAGGAAAGGAGGCCGGAGAGAGAGAGAGAGAGAGAGAGAGAGAGAGAGAGGTTTGTCACTTTTTCCAATGCCACTTTTTCCAACTCATGGTTTGGATGTAATTAAAGATTGTATTATTATTTTAAATTTATGATTTTGTATTTTCGAGAAAAATTTTAAATGTATAATCAGTTTTATCTATATGAAGTTGACTTTCTATTTTTGGTAAGTAATATTTTGGCGGAATTTTTCCTTATATAGACTTATTAGGTTTTATATATATATATATTTCTTAAGCATACATAGGGAGTTTAGTAATTTACCTTAAATGCACAATCAAACCAAGGAAAACAAGATCAAAGCCTTGTAAAGAAGTCTTCTAGTCTTTAGCAACTCAATGGTGGTCTTGCATGTAAGATCCAATGGTTGGATGAAGAAGAAATGCTCAACACACAGTGATCTCACCTCCCAGCACACACAGTAACTCTCTTTAATATTCTTGGTTGATTTGGGAGAAATGAGGGTGTATGGTTTACTCCCTAATATGTTTTAAAGGTGTGAGGAGGGTTTGACCAAGGTCAAAGGTCGTGGGTAGTGATAGGCTGAAGTATTTTTAAGTTGGGAGTGAAATAACAATTTTTGGAAAAACAGAGACAACTTACTGCTCACAAGGTGATCGCTTTGGTCCTTGCCAAAGCTATCGCTTCACAAGGCGATCGCTTTGGTCCTTGACAAAGCCATCGCTTTGTGGCCAGATTGTTCATCTTGAATTCTTGCTACAAGGCGATCGCACAGACACCTTCTGGAGCGATCGCTTTGCTACTATACCAGAATCTTAAATTCTTTGTAAAAAGCTCTAAATTGACTCCAAAATGATACTAAATGATTCCCAAGTGATCCAACATAAATCCAATCTCCAACCAAGTTTAAAACACACTTAAAATTCATTCAAAACACATATAACAAGGCTTAGAATGAAATGCATTCCAATTACGAATGATGAACAAGAATTAAATCACAACCAAAGCATTTTAATCTCATGAAATTAATGCGTGAATCAATCAACATGTTGTTTAATCAAGTCTAACTAATATTCCCAACGTGATAACGATACATCATGATACGCAAGTCAAACATAGGAGGAACCAGGGTATTACAATGCTAGGTTCTTTTGTTACTATATGAAACAAAGTACACCATGCTAGGTTCTTGAGATAACTATGAAACAGAGTACAAGATTGATTAGTTCTTTTGTTACTATGAAACAGATTAGAGGCAACAACCAATAGAACATAAATTATCTTGTTCAAGCACAAACCATTACTCACAAACCCAAACCATTACTCACAAACACAAACCATTCATTGTCCAAAAATTGGAGACTACAACCAACCTTTCATTGACATACCACTAAAATTAGAATACAACACAACATATTAATATTCGAAATATAACACAACCCTGGTTTTGCAACATAAATTTCTCCTTGACAACTAGTCATCACCATTGTCAAAAACTTGGACAGTAACACCATTGCTAAAAAAAACACACAACATATTTTTCACTTGGGACTTTAGTAAGGAAGTATCCCTAACCAGTAATCATCAAGATTGCAATGATGAACTAAGACAAAATTAACCCACCCTACATCCACCTTTGTTTCATATTTTGCCTTGCAATAGTTGCTTCATAGTTCCTTACCCTTTTAAGTAAACCAAGGATAATTATTGTTGATCTTTCGCACATAGGTGAGTCAAACCACCTAAAGTATCCACAACCCCAGTTCTGCAACAACAAATTTTAAATTTAAAAAAAAAATTAATCAAAATTTCTATTACATTACAGTACTGCTCTCATACACAACAAAGTTGAAAAATTGTAAAGCACTTTTATTCAACAATATATATATATATATATATATATATATACTGCTCTCATACACAACAAAGTTGAGAAAAGGACCTAAATTTAAAGCCTTTTTTTCCAGAACTAAATTAATAAAGAAGATATAACTAAAAGAGGTTTTATAAGGAAACTACTTGTTGTGAACAACCAAAGCTGATGAATCTGGGTTGGCATTAATCCATGAAGTTTGGATTGCTACTCTAGATCCACACGTGCAATAAAGATCCGTCATTTTTGCCCCCAAAGAGTCTGCATATTTTTTGGTTGCTTTAATGGAGGAATGGAGAGCATTATATATGGTTGGAGAAGGTGGGAAGATTTGGTGCTTAACAATGGTCACCAGCCTAGGATTTTTGAAAAGACTCATTTGCCCTCAGTCTATTACACGTGAGTGAGCACATGCTCACTTAACGGCACTTCAGCTGACGGCGTCACGTCCAGGGATTTCCGGTGGACCAAAATGCATACTTTAGTTTCTGGTGAGCATTTCCATTGTACAAGAATTGCTGGTGGGCTTTTACATAGTACAGGGACTACTAGTGCAGTTATCCCTTTTTTAATTGTTTGAAGGTAGGAGAAAGGTGGGTGTCTGATGAGTACTATTAATTTGTAGGGAAAAATTATCAAAATGACCAACGTACTATCATTTAGTAACCGATTTCACCACGTACTCCCAATATCCTAAAATTGACCAGTGTACTCACTATTTGAGTCCAATGTGGTCCCTCCCGTTAACTTTTCATCCAATTTCTAACGGGGCTGCTAACGTGGTTAACGGAGCTAATTTATGAGGGGTATTTTTGTCCTTTCCTTCCAAATCTCACCACCCCCATAAATTCTCCGACAAGAGAGAGTGTTATGTGGGTGAGATTTAGAAGAAAAGGACAAAAATACCCCTCATAAATTAGCTCTGTTAACCACGTTAACAGCCCCGTTAGAAAATTGGATGGAAAGTTAACGAGAGGGACCACATTGGACTCAAATAGTGAGTACACTGGTCAATTTTAGGATATTGGGAGTACGAGGTGAAATCGGTTACTAAATGATAGTACGTTGGCCATTTTGATAATTTTTCCTAATTTGTAGTACAGTTAAAACTCCATAAATTAATGCTCTTGGGGCCAGTAAATATTACTCCCTCCGTTACAGGTAAAGAGTCCACTTTCCTTTTTTAGAAGTCAACATATAACTAAATCAAATTAAAATTTTACATACTTTACTTATGTTTTAGAAAACAAAGTTTTATTATTTAAAAATTACTTTAAGAATATTATGGATTAGAACTTTCATAATTTTGTAAAAACAACTAAATTTATGTAAATTATCGGTCAAACTTTAGCAAAATTGACAAAAAAAAGTCAAAAGTGGACTCTTTTCATGTAACGAAAGGAGTATTAATTTAATGAGATATTAATTAATCGATAAATTAATAATTAATAATTTATAGATTAATTAACAATTTATAAATTAATTAATATTTTATTAATTTATATATTAATTAATATTTTATTAATTTATAGATTAATTAATAATTTATTAATTTATAGATTAATTAATACTTTATTAATTTATGAAGTAACTATTTCTTTAAATGAAGTACACAATTTACTGTGCATCTTTTAATCTACCACTTAATTTATTATACTTCATTGTTCATATACTATTGTTCAATGTAATACTTTATGAATATTAAATAATATTCCCTATTTAAACACAAGAACAATCGTACTAATAGAAACATATCATATTCACAGCAATGACTTCTCATCTTAAAGGTGTGAAAAATCAACAATGACGGATGAAAATCGTAAAGCATTATGCAAGCATCACAAGGATAATCCAAATATCACTCAACAGCAATTGCAACAATGGCTCTCTATGAGTAGGGATGACAATTTCGAACTGAACTGTGGATATTCAAACTGAACTAAATCGAACCGAAGTTGACGGTTATTAATTAGTTTGACTGGATATAGGACGAGTAACGGGGAATAACCAAAATGAAAAGTGGGGAATGATTCGACTTTGGTATTAGCAATACCTGCCCCATTCTCAGAACGGTTACCCGAACTGCTTATTTAGTAATATAGCTTTACCCTATTCATACAAGTATTTACCATATAACCTAGGTATACATAAGCCGTTGTCGCACACTTCTCTTCATCACTTAATGAAACTTTTTTAATATTTGGTGGATTTTGTGACGTGCACAACTACTTAATTAGACTTTTTTAGCTTTTATGAATACGATTGTAATGAGGTATAAGTCTAAGTATTATCCTTTATCAAGTCTTATGAACTTGATTAAATATTATGTTCTTTGAAAGGTTTTTTTTTTTAGAGTTTTTTCTAATCATTAAATTATTTTAAGCTAACTTGTTAGCTTGACCAATTACTTGTGGCCTGTGGGTATTTCCCGATTTACCGTTACCAGCGGGGAATGGATATGAGGGAACAAATTGATTGCTTAGTGGGGAATGAAGTGGTTATGAGGCATAAATTGAATTGGAGAATTGGGGTTATTATGTATAGCTGCCCCGAACCGCCCCGTTGCCATTCCTATCTACGAGTGGACTATTCAATATCAAGAACATGTGAAAAAAATAAGAATCAGATATTGAATAATCCACTCATAGAGAGCCCCTTTCGCGAAACGAAGTTCTTACAACAACGATCACATTGAAGAAAAATCAGAGATGAGATTTAAGGAGACATTAATTTCAAATAAAAATAAAGACAATCCAGTTATTTTTTATGAAGTCTACATAAGTCACTAATGTATTATGTAATATATAAGGAGTTATTAATTTAAATAATGCATGGGGTCTTTATGAGTAATCATATATGTATTATCTTATAAATTTAGTGAATTATTAATTTAGCACGTTGTCCCCAACTCGGGACCGACCAAAAGTATTATTTAAGAGAGATTATTAATTAATTGAGTTTTAACTGTATTATGTTTAGGAATTGTACCAAATTGGTCAAATATCTTAATACTTAAATTCCTTTAAAGGTATATTATAAAGTTACTTTATTAGTATTATTCTACCCCGTAACTAGTACAAATCTAATTTATTGTATTTGACGTAAGTTGTAACTAATAGTATAAATTAGAGATTAACTATTAGTATTATTAGTTAATAGTAATATTATGTTGGAATGTTAGATTCTTGCAAGCCGAGTTAGTAAGCTTGTTGCGCGTCGAGGTTAATTTGTGTACTCATAATCAAGTAAGGGATTACGCTTCTGTTAGGTTAATTTGAAATACATTTCCTTAATGATAGGCTTCCTCGTAAGTTTTCGTTGTAACGTTCTTTTGTAACCATGGTCAACCTAGTGTCGGTATTTGTTTTGATTTCTTCGTTTGTTGTTCTTTCATATCTTCGTAATAATTCTATTTTCGTAAGATTTCATGTAATAATTCGTTGCTATGTGAAAAACCATTTGACTTTGAAAAATTTATTTGAATCATTTAATTGTACATGATGGTACTACCTTTAATTTTGAACTCCGTTATTTGAATACAAAAGTTTATTGAATTATTTTATTGTACCAAATGGTACTAACTTTGATTTTGAACTTTGTAAGGATCACTGTTTATGAACAACCCGCCACTGGATATATAGTGAAACTTTTAATTTGTAATCACGAACAACCCTTCACCGGGTATAGAGTGAACCTTTCAATTTTCACCACTGGCATGTGAGTGCAATAATCCAGATTTACCTTTCGAACTTCAAACCCCGTTAGGGGCCCACTATTAGAACCCTTCAATTATAGACAACTTACATCATAACATTTGTGAATAATCTGTCGTGACCAGCTGGCATGGGATGGTCGATGACGATTGGATTATTTAATTTCGTAATTTGTATATACTTCTCCTTTGAATTCTTTGTAGAGAAATATTTGATTATTGAAATTGCTCATTTTGATTTAAAACGTCATGCTTCAATAGTGTATTTTATAAATCCAGTTATTTTGATATATATTTGTTCAAGTTTGGCCTTCTTTGTGAGTCCACCCATCTTTAGTACCGGAGGGACGACGTATGAACTTACTGAGCATTGTTCGCTCACCATCTAAAAATTTATTTTTCCAGGTCGTAAGTAAGCTGGACTATCATTAACAAAAACCCTAAAACTAACCCTAGCCACCGCCTCTAGCTTCAAGCCGTGAACCATGGCCGAAAAGCAAGCTGCTGCGGCTTACACCAAATTGTGCTGGGCTTTGGGGCGAGTCTCCTATGCCAAAGTGTGCCTGTGACAAGTGCACATGTGATATACCTAAGAAACTTGTGACACTGCGTGAGAAGGAGCGACTTTATGAGTTTCTTATGGGCCTTGATGAAGCTTTTGGAACCGTGAAGACACAGATTCCGAGCACAATACCTACGTGCAGTCATTGTGGAAAAATGGGCCACTTCATAGAAGGCTGTTTCAAAATTGTTGGGTATCCTCCTTGGTGGAAAAAGGTACCCGTGATGATGGTAAAAAGGGTGAACAGAAGGTGACCCCCAAGGCAGCAAATGTGGAATTGCAGTCAAGCCCCCTTCCAGGATTAACTCCAACATAGTATGCAAATCTGATCAGATTCGGTCAGTATCTCTGCAAAGATGATGTCCCAGTAGATGTTTCCACATCTTCTGCAACATTTGAGAAGTCTGGACAGATTCAGCCATCTGTTAACATGGCTGACAAGTTTTATTTTGAGAGGCCTTGGGTGATTGATTCTGGAGCAACGAAACATATCACTTGTGATGAAAGGATCCTTAAGGAGCAAACGAAATTAGAATCTGGGATGCCTGTTAGAATACCAAATGGAGATAGTGTTCTCGTGAAGGGAATTGGCAAAACTTCTTTACTAAATGGGTTAAAAATTCCCAATGTCTTGAATGTTCCTGATTTTAAGTGCAATTTGCTTTCAGTTAGCAAGTTAACGAACGATTTTAATTGTGCACTAATATATTTCTCAGACTTTTATGTTATACATGATCTACCCTCGAGGAACCTGATTGGAGTGGGTTAATGTCGCGATGGTCTATACTGCATGGAGCCTGTGAAGACTGAAAGCGTCAATATGGCACTTTCAGTTAAGTCAGAAGTTTGGCACAAGAGATTAGGTCACGCGTCAGACACAGCACTTCAGCATGTCGAGCCTCTTGGTAAAAATTTCAGATCTAGTAATGAAATATGTGATTCCTGTAAGGGCAAAACAGACTCGAGCTCTTTTTTCGATTAGCAGTATTAAAACTAGTTCATGTTTTGATTTATTGCATTGTGATATTTGGGGAGATTATAAAACTCCTTCCTTTTCGGGTGCATATTATTTCTTGTCTATCGTTGATGATTATAGTCGTGGAGTTTGGTGTATTTAATAAAGCATAAATCCGAAGTGAGTCACCATTTGATTAGCTTTTGCAATATGGTCAGAACTCAATTTGAAAAGGGTGTCAAAAGAATTAGGAGTGACAATGGTGAGGAATTTCCGTCAAATTACATGTTGGATTATTATGCCACCAACGGAATTCTTTTTGAGACGTCATGTACCGATACACCCTAACAGAATAGGGTAGTGGAGAGGAAACATAGACACATACACGAAGTTGCAAGAGCCTTGCGATTTCAAGCAAGTTTGCCCATCAGTTTTTGGGGTGAGTGTGTTTTGACGGCTACCTATCTCATAAACAGGTTGCCATCAAAAGTTATTAGGCATAAAACACCATATGAAATTTTGTTTAAAAAGAAACCTTCGTATGACCACCTTCGTGTCTTTGGGTGCCTTGCAAAAGATAATAAAAGGGTGCGTGATAAGTTTAGTGAAAGGGTGAGACCTTGTGTGTTTGTTGGATATCCTCATATACAAAAGGGATATCGTGTTTATGATGTGGAATAGAACAAAGTCTACACATCCAGAGATGTTGTTTTTGCTGAAGATGAGTTTCTTTTTAAAGCAATTTTTCCCGACAATGCACAGTGAACAGGGCCGTCAACACAGGGACTAGATCCAGCAATCTTTGATGACTCAGTACTTAGAGATGTTAAAAGGGCCTATAAGCCTTGGACTCTTCACTAACACCAAGAAAAATGGCTTTGAAACTTTTGTCATCAAGTTTTGTTCTCTGGACATCCGAAACATGCACATGACCTATGTATCCAAACACTCTGAAATAATCAACATTGGGCTTCACACCGCTCCGACTTTCTTCTGATGTCTTGTTTTTCACGGCTACTGTAGGACTTCTATTAAGAACATGGATCGTCCATCTCACAGATTTCGGCCAAAAAAACTTTGGAATCTTCTTCTCTATGAGTAAGCATCATACCATATTCATTACAATGTGATTCGTACGCTCCGCAACTCTATTTTGTTGTGGTGTGTGCGCTGCGGTAAGTTTCCTTTTTATGCTGAGTAATACAAAACTCTTTAAATTCTTTTGAGGTGAACTCACCACCTCTATCTATTCTCAATCAACAAATATACAAACTTATCTCATTTTCAACATAGGTTTTAAATATTTTAAACATTGCAAATGCCTCATTTTTTTCAGCAAGAAAATACACCCATATCCTCCTACTATAGTCATCAATAAAGCTTAACATGTACCTTTTTCCACTGTTTGAAGTTAGAGTTAATGGACCACACAGATCATCATGTATAAGCTGAAGTCTCTTTGAAGCTCTCCATTTGCTCTTCCTAGGTATGGCATCTCTATGTTGTTAACCATGGAGCTTGTACATACTTTGTTTGTAGTCTTAAGTTGAGGCAGTCCGTTCACTAAATTTTTGTGTTGTAAGGTACAAAGATTCTTATGACTCAAGTGATTATACCTCTGATGCCACACCTCAGTGTAGAGTTGGCAAAATTGGCCCAGCCCAGCCAACCCGACTTTAGGATGGTTAGGCTGGGCTTTAGTTTTGGACTGGACCGACCCAATTTTAAGATTCGGCCCAATGGGATTGCGTGTGGCTGACAAAAATGTCAAAATTAGTGCAAATTAGCCCGAAACAATGCGTTAGCCCGCGGGCTGGCCAGGCCCAACCCAATATTAAGAGAGGTTGGACTTCTATTTTTTGAGGCCTGATGCAAGTTTGGGCCGACCCGACCTGGTTCAATTTAAAGGCTTGGCCCGATGGATTGGGGTTGGGCTGGCTCGGCCCAACCCATTGCAAGCTCTAGCTCAGTGATATCCTCTGTGGTAGTGTTGAGACAATTTGATTGTTGGGCAGCTACATTTGAAAGCACCACAAACATATGATTTGATGTCATCTGTGATTGCATGATAATACCTCGTCTTGTAATAGACTTTGCAAGCTCCATCTTGAATTAGAATAGCTAAGCCTTTCTCTTGCAATTGACCTTTGTTGAGCGCAAATTATTTTTCAATTCAGAAATATAATAGACATCAAGCACTACCTGCTTGACATCTCCAACTTGTAGCTTGACACACCCTTTGCCCATCACACCCATTCTCGTGTTGTTTCCAAGCTTCACAGAGTGCCTGTAATCTTCATTGAATTCAGTGAACCATTGTTTGTTCCCTGTCATATGGTTGTTGTAGCCTGAATCAAGGAACCACCCCCCTTCTCTACTTGATTTATTCTATTCCACAAATTCCATTAGAAGAAGTTCTTCCTCATCTATCTCGGCATAATTGGCAGCCTTTTCCCACTTCGGACACTCATACTGAAAGTTCCCTAACTGATGGCACTTAAAACACTCAATGGTTGCTCTATCCAAGCG
Source organism: Platycodon grandiflorus (assembly GCA_016624345.1). NCBI lineage: Eukaryota > Viridiplantae > Streptophyta > Magnoliopsida > Asterales > Campanulaceae > Platycodon > Platycodon grandiflorus. The sequence continues at coordinate 1,602,597 of JACONP010000362.1, forward strand.
TCTGCCTTTGCCTCTCATAACTCCACTGCCTCTAAAGCCTCCCTGTGCTCTCCTTCGTCCTCCTGTTCTGTCCTCATATATGACACCTTTAGTACTTGATCATCTCCTCCAGTCTTTCTGACTTTTTGCTCGTGTACAAGCCAAGGAACTCTGCAATTGATCAACAGTGAGACTATCAATATCCTTTCATTCTTCAGTTAAGCACACGATGTAGTTGAATCATTGTGTGAGTGTACGTAGAATCTTCTCAACAATCTTCACGTCCGTCATATCTTCTTTTCTATTTCTGATATCATTAGCTACAACCACCACTCTGTCAAAATAGTCGGCCACTGGTTCTCTGAGCTTCATCTCCAGTAATTCAAAGTCTCTGCAAAGAATTTGGAGTTGAGCCCTTTGAACCCTATCATTGCCTTGATATTTGATCTTCATCAGTCCCACAGCTGCTTGGCAGTTTCTTTTCGAGTCCCACAGCTGCTTGGCAGTTTCTTTTCGAGTAATGGTCTTCAAGAGTTTTGGTTGGTTCGCCATCAACCCGTTTGCGGAGAAAGCTCCGCGTATCCTGGATCTATGATTCCCCAATACTCTTTCGATCTGAGGAGGTTCTCCATGAGCATACTCTAGTGATCATAGTCCCCGTCGAACTTGGGAATGCTCAGGAAATTCTGTCCTTCATTGGCCATTGTCTCGGAGTTTCCTTTTTCACACACTCTCTTTGTTTTGACTCACAATGTTTCCCACTTCTCTCACTCTCTCACTCTCACTCTCTCACACTTTGGTCCCTTTTGAAGCTTTGATACCAAATGTTGGAAAACACAACCTAATTAGCTGAGTGATTCACAATTATTAATATCATGAACTGGCATTAAATAGCCACAGGAAATACAAGTAATTCAAAAACCATATCTCAACAGCCCTATGAGATTATGGTGAATCAGCTACAGACTTGGTCTAATTAGAAACAAACTCAACCATTAGAAACAAACTCAACCAACTTGACTGACTCTCTAACTCTCCTAAAGTATAGGAGTTTATTTGACTAAATAAAACAAACCTTGACTAGCAAAAACTTCTAACTACTTCAAACATATCCTAACAATATTCTCCTCAAATTTCTTATTTACAGATCACCTTCATGGCCAATCCCACACTCCAGATGAACACAATACCGGCAATCTGAGCAACTATAAACCCAGCCTCCCTTTACAAGAACATCACGACACACGTTACAACTAGTTGTTCCCTTCTCTTCTTCGCTCGAAAACGAATACAAAAGAGAAAGTGGATGCTCATGGCTTTCTCTCTTCTCAATTTCTGGCAAGGAGGCGCATTCAACGTGTAGATCATATTTGCAAGAGGAACAATGAAACGTGAAGGCATGGCCCGAGTCGACACATGCATTGCAAGTGAACTCACCGTCGCTATAAGGCGGGGAGATTTGGAGAACGAGGGGATGTTTAGAATGTGATTTGTGGCGGATTTGACGTGGCAGTTCCGAGCATGACTGGTGGACGAAAAAATGGCAGTTGGGCTTAGTGCAACTGTATGCTAACCCGTGAAGATCTAGCTCGCAACCTGAGCATATTACATCGTCTTCCTCTTCCACATTGGAGAGGTGCAGCGGGTGGCGGTGGCTGAAATGGCTCAACTCTTTCATGTTGTCTTATACGTACCATATGAACATTATTACTTCCTCCAAATATATATAGTACATTTACAACTTAATTAGATCGGTATTCACATTAAAATTTTAATATGTTGTTGAAAAATTCATTATTATTTTTTTATTTGCTTGTGATTAAGGGTTGGTAACATGCTGACGATTGAGATAGAGTTGACATTGTTTGCTGTTTCAAATTTGATCGTGGCTTCCTCTCAATCAATATAATTATAGACGTAAAATTATAATTTCTGTTTTTGAACTGGTATCGGTACTGCCCAAGCAGTCACATTATCTAGGTGTGCCTGAACTAGTTACTCCCGTCTCAAATAAAACTCCATCCGTTTCATCCAAAAAATTTACGTTTGAAAAGTTTAATAATTAAGGAATCTTTAATGTTAATAGATTTTGTCATAATCACAAAAAATAATAGAAAGACAATAGTTTAGGGACGTAGGGAGTATCTTTTATGTTAAAAAGTTAATATGGGACATTTAGGGATGGAATGAGACGGGCAAAGACCATGTTCAACGGGATATCAAATGGGGATCAATGCTTCCAATGTGGTATCAAATGGGTCGCTTGGTAGCATCACGCGGGATTGGGCAGCAAATTTAGCTCCCGTTGCTTAGCACGATTCTTAAAAAAGAAAGCATCCAAAACGATATAATTTAGGCGTTAAAAAGCTCAAAATTATGCCCTTTTTGCTTCCAATTTTTGAAGAAATTTTTTTTTCCACTGCCATGCACTGTAGCACTGACACATGTACTGTAGCTTTGCTTTTTCTTGTTGTTTTTGGTCATTTTCGATCACAAAAAATTCTCTTTTTTATTTTAATTTTTTTATTAAAGTACAAATTTTTATCTATAAATAAAGACTTTGTTTATTTCATTTGGACACCAGATCAATTTTTTACGAGTTTAATATATAAAGATATATAGATATTAAATTAATGGAGGTAAAGATAGTGGGGTATGTAAATTTGTTAGAGTTTGTGCATTATTGGAAGGATATTTTTGTTAAGTAGCTTAAATGAGTAGTGATGAATTAAATTTTACCTCGCAAGTGCACGAGTACACCGGAGTATAGGTGTGCAGAGACAAGGATCGAACCACAGAGACAAGAGAGTGATTGATTTTGTTAACTAGTAATTCAAACAACAAAAATAAACGACAAAGGGGGTTTTGTTGATTTCTCTTAAAACTAATGACAAAAATTAAACTAATTTATCACCTAATTAATCAACTAAATTATCAAAGCAAGTAAATAACGAGTTTAACAAGAATTGGGAGACCTAGGAATTGAGATTCACTCTGTATCTTAGATTTATGCCTTTCTAATTTATGTATCAGTTCAATTCTAGGATTGGTTTATAAAGGTAAAGACTGGGACGCTTGTATCACGATTTGCAGGGTTAGTATCCCTAGTTGTAATACTTTCTTAATCGGTCCATATAACAAGCAAGGATCCTTTAAGAACTTAGGAACAATTAATCTCTCTTTATCTTAGCAAGATTATGAATCGATAAGAAAGAACATTCATAAAAGATGGCAAACATATGACTTATGCATTCGAATCGTGCAATTCATCATACCCTAATAATCTAACAGTTGTAATTACCTACACGTAAAGACAACACATGAAGATTCGATAAAAATACTCTTATGAATGACTAGAACTATTGAACTGAATAAGAACTATATTAAGGCATAAATCTTTGATACAGAGTTACCTCCAATTCCTAGATAATGAGATTAGTTCCTCATTATTGAAACAAAAACCAAAATTGATTTATAATCCATCCTTCAATCCTTGAATTCTTGAAAGAAGAAGTTAAGAAAAGATTACAAAAAATCCCCAGTTGTCTTTTTCTCTCCAAGAAGTCCTAAATTTTCCAACAAAGGTTGCTTAAATACAAAGCTACAGGCCAAGGAAAGTTTCCTAAAACAAATAGGAACTAGGTCAACTTCAGAAACGGTACAGAGCAGCTGCTTAAGCGAGCGCACAGACTGGCTTCAAAAATCCCAAGTTTTTGGAAACGCGCTACTTGAACTTTTCACATTCTTCCTTGTTTTCTTCTAATTCATGCACTCTAGTCCCTCAACATTCCAGAATAGCTCAAATGACTTATGATTTGCACAAATTTCCACATAAGACCCTAAAACTTCATTAAAGCACTAGCAACCCATATTAGATAACAAAAAGCTCGAGAAATTGCTAAATTTAAGCCGGAAAAGTATCCTTCGGATGAGTATAAAACTCATCCATCAAATACCCCAAAACTTAGATTTTTGCTCGTCCTCGAGTAAAAACAAAAACAAAAAAAAAAAAACTAAATAAATACAACTACAACAAAAATATCATCGCAAGTCAACGCATCAGTATTAGATCACATAAAGCCTCAGAGTAAAATCCCACACAATCAAGTAGTTGACAAAACACTCTTACAAATCTAGACTTTCGCTTGGCCAAAAATCAATATTCCTTTGAATCTCCGTGTGTGTGTGCACTAATCATTGAAAATTTCAAAATTTTGAAAACTTTTATCGAATCAAGTACAACAACCATTCCCAAAATATGACAATACAATTCTTTTGCATAATATATCAACAGTGCATCATGAAACGTAAAAATAACCATCACCACCCAGTTGAAATCACAAAAACTAGAAAGCGCCGACATTCAAAGGTTAACACATCCATCCCATGCACTTCCCTATGTATAAAATACACAACTCTCAAATCCCACATACTTATACAGCGATTAAATGAATCATGAGCTAAAAATATTGCAGATCAAAACAAGGGTCAAATCAACAATGCCTTCAGAATATCTCCATTCCACAAAACAAAGTAGCAACTAAGTCAATAGGGCTTTTATAAGCTTGTAATGTAAGGCCAGGCAAGGGCTACAAACGAAGGGATAGGAAATCACAAAACAAGAGAGCAAGAATGTACCCTTCATTGAAACCGACTTTCACTTTAACAACACAAATTTTTTTTCTGAGTTGAAAAAGTCAATCACCATCACAACAGAAATATGACCCCCAATGATCTATATTTTCTTCTTCTTTTTTTTTTCTTTTTTTTTTCTTTGAATCATTGGGGTCCCCCTTTTTCTTTTCTTTATTTCTCCTTCAATTACAGAACTTGGCAAAATCACATTCCCATTCATGCTCTCTTGAAGGGTAGTCTAAAGTGTATAGGCTTTCATGGGTTTGGTGAATGCGGGTGGAAGAAACGAAGTCGAAGGGGGGTCTATGTATGCTTTTGCATACGCCCTTCTTCCAATTAAGCTCAAAGGGGACACAAGGGAATAATATATGATTAGGATGGAGAAATATAGGCACAAATGATCCAAAGATGGCCTATGTCTTCCCTAATTGCTACAATGTTATGCTTCACTTCAACACTCATCATTCATTGCATCAAATCCTTCCCTTAATGCTTTTTAAAAACATGCTCATACGGATTACTTCATTATTTGCTGGACAAGTGATAAGTGCATAAATTTCTATTTATTTCCCCATATTTTGTCTCCATTTTCTATGAATTTTATATTTATTTTGCCCTAGAAAGTGCATTTATGGTATTATTTTGTATTTTAGATTTTTTTTTGGGCATTATTGGAGCTTTAAAGAATCATTTCATAGCAATTTGGAAAGATTCAAGGCAACCCGTGAAGTTTTTGAAGTGATTAAAGCCATTTGAGCGAGGTCCGTTAGCCCTCCGTTAGTCATTTGCAAAGGAAAGGACTAAACTGAAAGAAGAAAATAGCTAACGGAGTCTAACGGAGGTTGACTTAGGACTAAAATGCAAAGCCTGGGAGAGAAGGGACTGCGGCTCGCTTTATAGAAATATGGAGGGCACCGGAGCAATATAGAAAAGTACAGGGGCAGCGCGCAAGCGAAACCCTCATTGCGCTCCCAGCCCGCCACGCGTCCACCCGCCAGCAGCTTCAGCCCGCGAACTCATCCGGATTCGGACCCCGCTCCAGCCAGTCTGCACCGCCCTTCTCACCCGTTTCACCTCTCAGCCTGGCCCATTTTCACCTCCTTGACCCGCGGTTGCTCCAGATCCTCCTGCCCATGCCCTGGCGCGACCCAGCTCCTATTTCCTCCCCTTTTTAGCCCTAAAACTTAAATTAATTCCAATTCTACCCCTTGGCTTGCCCAATACACAAGATCTCCTCATTTTTTCATCTCCCAGGCAGCAACATTCAGCCCCAATTTTGGGGCAAGAACCCTAACTCTTTTCTCCACCCTTCCAACCAAATTAAATGCCTTCATTCTAAGGGGTTGGAGCATCAAATCAAGGGCCAAGGAAGCATTTGCAAGGCTTTGCAACCATGGATTTCGGCATTAATCGGTTTAATTTTTTTCTATCTTTATCTCAAGATTAATGTTGTATTTTCTTGAAATCTTTGTCTTGTAAATGTGAAATTGGTGATGAGCTAAATATATTTATGGATTGTGATTATTTTCTATGTTGAATGTGATGTTTTAATTTAATCTCTCTCTCTATTTAGTATACAATCATGCTATGTTACTATTTTGTGGGCTTAATGCTTTTAATTGATTTATTATTAATTAATTGATTTGAGAAATGTTTGGATCCGCGAGAGCTACCTTATATTTCGGACCTAGAAATTTAGTAGTTGGTGTTCTGTGACATACACCGATAGCCTCCGGCTACTAGCATGATTTGTAGAAAAATAGAGAGAATCTCTCTCTACAAAGTATTACTCATTATCTTGGTTATTATTGTGTGTTCTTAATGCTTTTAATGGAGTCGCGAACCATTAGATGATCACTAGAATTATAGGGTAAGATGCGAGAGCCCGTCCTATAATTTCGAAAATCACAATAATTGTCTTTGTGACGCCAGACCGAGAGGTAACGAGCGTTCTTAGATAGTCATGGGGTGCTTGATCGATAATGCGGCTACTCTTTCCTTGCTATAAGATGCGAGAGCCCGTAGTAGGGATTGGTAGCTAGACTTGGTATAAGATGCGAGAGCTCGTAGTGAATATTATCAACGTGCGCCCGACTACCAAGACTTGAGTTAAAGAAAAGTAGAGAGAGGGTTAAATTAGACATTGGCTAGACTAGAAATATCACAATCCTATCATTTTAACCTTGATTTGATGTTGCCGCCGTATCATTGTTGCTGCGTTAATTAAATTGCTTTCTTGCTTTCTTTTTCTTTATTTTCTTTTTATTTCAAATTTCATTTTCGTTCGCTTAGATAAAGTTAGGTGTGCCCAATTTTAGTACTTAGGATTTATTTCTAGCACTATCTCTGTGGGATCGATACTTGTGCTTGCACACTTTATTACTTGATACGACCGGGTATTCTTGCCTGAGTTGCATTTTATGCACCATCAAGTTTTTGGCGCCGTTGCCGGGGATAGTTGCTAGAATTTATCTTGATATTAATACCAAGCTTACCTAATTTTAATTTAAGCATTGTATATATTTGCATTAATTCTAGTTGTTTATAGTTTTTGCTTTCTTTTATTTTTGTTTATTTATTTTGTTCTCTTGCACTTGATCTTGCTTGTTTAGTGAGTGTTTTTGTAGCTAGCATTTGAGCGATGGATTGGAGCAATGTCAACTGGAACTTTGATCAAGGGGATTGGAATGGAATGCCGGGAATTTATGAAAGTGAGATAACATCAACCGAGGCTATGAATTATTTTCCGCCCCATCCGAGCTTAATTTGTGAGAATTGTTATGGAAATCACTTTCCATATCCTTGTGAATTCGGGATGGAGTCGACTTCATATGCTTCATTCTGTCATTATCATCATGAAGACTCTTATTATCACCCCTCGTATCCGAATTCTGTGAGCAACAATTGTCATTGGGGAGTTGAAAGATGCGCGCTCACAAATGAGGAAAGAATTCAAGGTTTAGAGGCTCAACTAGCCTTGTTGACAGAAGCACTTAAACTCCGAGAACCTCCTCACATATGGAAAGCTACAATGCAAGAATTGGGTATTGCCTTTGAGTCATTGCCTCAAGAAGACCTTCAAGTCAATGCCGAGGAAAGTCCAATGGAAATGGAGCTTTGCAATGATATCTCTCTCACCAATGAGAGTGAAATTTTGCGAGAGAGAGAGAGAGAGAGAGAGAGAGAGAGAAACTGTCGTGTGGGTTAGGGCTTTGGGCTGGGTTTTGTAATTTTTTTTCGAATCGGCGCGCCCGCCTACGCGGCCGCTCAATAGGTGGATGCATCTTTCTGGAAACTGCGCGCGCACTTGAGCGGTCGCTCAGGAGATGGATTTTTAAGCTTCAAGTTTCTGGAAGAAGAGCGCCTGCCTAGGCGGCCGCTCAACCCACAATTTGCACTTTTTGCCCTACTGAACTTTCATTCTTTCAAACCAGTCCTAAACATCATTGACCCTGTATTTTTAGCTGCTACCTGCATCAAATATGTTACAACAACAATTCTACCGCCCACATGAGTCGTTAGATGCTAATTATTAATTTTTTTTTATAAAGGACCCACCCCCAAACTTAAAACATGCTATGTCCTCACAGCATCATTCGATAATTAGTAGGCATAAATCTAGGGATGAATACAATTATCTAAACTACGAAAGCAAGTAAAAACGTACCTAGTTGGGTTGCCTCCCAACAAGCGCATTTGTTTACCGTCGTTTGCCCGACGTTTTGTGAAACCAAGACTATTCAGGGTCAACCAAACTTATTGTATCAACTGCTTCCAAGATTGATACCCCTTCATAGTACGGCTTCACTCGATGCCCGTTGACTTTGTATCGTTCCCCCGTTTTTAACTTTTTAAGCTCAACTGCCCCATGCAGAAAAAAATGAACTACTTCAAAAGGTCCGGTCCATTTGGATTGTAACTTTCCGGGGAACAATTTCAACTGAGAGTTGAATAACAACACTTTCATCCCCGGACGGATGAACTTGGGCTCGATCTTCTTATCATGATACCTCTTTGTGCGTTCTTTGTAGAGCTTTGCACTCTCATAGGCATCTTGACGTAGCTTCTCCAACTCATTCAAAGCCAACATCCTTTTCTCGCCCGTCAATGTCAGATCCATGTTGAGCTCTTTGATTGCCCAAAAAGCTTTATGTTTTAGCTCAACAGGGAGATGACATCCTTTCCCAAAAACAATCCGGTATGGACTCATTCCGATTGGGGTCTTATAAGCCGTGCGATAAGCCCAAAGAGCATCACTTAGCTTCAAAGCCCAATCTTTCCTTGTAGGTCGAACTGTTTTCTCAAGTATCCCCTTTATTTGTCGGTTGCTCACTTCAACTTGGCCGGATGTTTGAGGATGGTACGCTGTTGCTAACTTGTGCACCACCCCATACTTTTTCAGAAGAGAGTTAAAAATCTGGCTTGTGAAATGAGTCCCTTGATCACTGATGATTGCCCTTGGTATGCCATACCTGCTAAACACAACATCACAAAGAAACTTAATAACAGTGTTAGCATCATTAGTACAAGTGGCAATTGCTTCCACCCACTTGGACACATAATCAACAGAAACCAAGATATATGTAAAACTATGAGATACGGGAAAAGGGCCCATGAAATCAATGCCCCACACATCAAAGATATCAACAATCAGATTATTCACTAAGGGCATCTCATTTTTCTTGCTTATCCCCCCTGTTCTCTGACACCTCTCATATTGTTGGCAATAGTCATGAGCATCCTTGAATATTGAAGGCCAAAACAAACCGGATTGCAACACCTTACGTGCTGTCTTTTGGCTACTAAAGTGTCCACCACAATGGAGCTCATGACAAAATGCCAACACACTCTTTTGTTCCTCCTCGGGGATACATTTGCGAATCATCCTATCAGGGCACAATTTAAACAAATAAGGATCATCCCAAATGTAGTGCTTCACATCAGACAAAAATTTCCTCTTTTCATGGTAGCCAAAATCGGGGTTAATGATGTTTGCAACAATATAGTTCACAAAATCAGCATACCATGGTTCTCTAATTTGAACTGCAAACAGTTGTTCATCCGAAAAATCTTCATTTACCGGATTCACATTCTTTAAAAATTGTTGTTCAAAAAGAGGTAACATTTCTATCCTAGACAGATGATCGGCAACTACATTGTCGGTCGCCTTTTTGTCCTTGATCATTAAGTTAAATTCTTGTAACAATAGCATCCACCTAATGAGTCTAGGTTTGAGATCTTTCTTTGTTAGCAAGTATTTTAGGGCAGCATGATCCGAGTAAACAATCACCTTTGATCCAAGCAAGTATGGACGAAATTTTTCCAATGAAAACACAACAACTAGAAATTCTTTTTCAGTAGTGGTATAGTTCAATTGTGCATCATTAAGTGTCCTACTTGCATAATGAATTACATGCGGTGATTTGTCAACTCGTTGCCCTAAAACAGCTCCAATAGCAAAGTCAGATGCATCACACATAATTTCGAAGGGTAAGGACCAATCAGGGCTAACAAGAATTGGGGCTGAAGTCAACCTTTCCTTCAACAGATTGAAGGCATCAAGACAATCTTTGTCAAAGATGAACTCAGTATCTTTGGCAAGCAGGTTATATAAAGGTTTGCAAATTTTAGAAAAATCCTTTATAAATCGCCTATAGAAACCTGTATGCCCTAGAAAACTGCGGACACCCTTAACAGAAACAGGGGGAGGTAATTTTAAAATAATTTCTATTTTCGCCTTATCTACCTCAATCCCTTTTTGTGAGACAATGTGTCCCAGCACAATGCCTTGCTTGACTAGAAAATGACATTTTTCCCAACTAAGGGTCAAATTTGGCTCACAACAATGTCTAAGTACCATTGTCAAATTCTCAAGGCAATCATCAAAAGAATCTCCAAAAACTGCGAAGTCATCCATAAATACTTCCACACACCTTTCAATCATGTCAGAAAATATCGAAGTCATACATCTCTGAAAGGTTGCGGGAGCATTACACAAACCGAAGGGCATCCTTCGATATGTAAAAGTGCCAAAAGGACATGTGAAAGTGGTTTTTTCTTGGTCTTCCGGTGCAATGAGAATTTGGTTATATCCCGAAAAACCATCTAGAAAACAATAGAAAGCATGTCCTGCCAATCTCTCAAGAATTTGGTCAATGAAGGGTAGGGGAAAGTGATCTTTTTTAGTGGCGGCATTCAATTTTCGCAAATCAATACACATCCTATACCCTGTAATTGTTCTTGTGGGCACTAACTCCTCTTTATCATTTTTAATCACTGTGATTCCTGATTTCTTTGGTACAACTTGTACCGGACTCAACCACTTGCTATCAGCTATTGGGTATATAATACCCGCATCAAGTAGCTTGAGCACTTCTGCTCTTACTACTTCCTCCATGTGAGGGTTAAGTCTTCTTTGGTGCTCCCTTGAAGGCTTGGCACCTTCCTCAAGATTTATCTTTTGCATGCACATGACAGGGCTAATTCCATTGATATCAGCCAAAGTCCAACCTATGACCTCTTTATGTGCACGCAAAATACAAAGCAGCCTTTCTTCCTGTTCATTAATCAAATCAGAAGCAGTTATAACAGGCAAAGTATTCCCCTCCCCATGAAAAGCATATTTTAATGTCTCAGGAAATTGTTTCAACTCTAACTTAGGAGGGGATACAACAGAGGGCACAAGTTTTGTGTTAAAATGCCCTAGGGGGGTGAAAAGGAGAGTCTCTAGGAAATTTCTCTTCTGTCTTATCAAAGACAGCTTTTATTTCACGGACTTCCTCATTACCCCTGTTCTCACCACCATTCAGAAGGGCCTCAATTTCATCACAAATCAGCTCGTTCTCCACATTCTCAGAGATTAAAGATTCTAACTTATCAACAAAGAAGCATTCATTCTTTTCATCAGGCATTTTCATAGCATCAAACACAGAGATCTCAACAGTTTCATCCATAACAGACATGGACAATTTACCATTTTTCACATTGATGACAGTGTTAGCAGTAGCCATGAAAGGTCGCCCAAGGAGAATGGGCACTTCATGATTAACGCTAACCTATTTTTCCATCTCTAAGACTACAAAGTCTACCGGTAAAATCAGTTTATCAACCTCAACTAAAATATCCTCCACAATGCCCATAGGATGTTTCACTGAACGATCAGCTAATTGCAAGGACATTGTGGTGGGTTTTAGTTCTCCCAAACCCAATTGCTCATACACAGAATAAGGCATTAAATTAATGCTAGCACCTAAATCCAGCATTGCCTTCACCTTTTTTGAATCCCCCAAAGAAATTTGGATGTTGAAGCTACCGGGATCTTTCAATTTAGGTGGGAGGTTCTGCTGGAGAACGGCGCTAACATTCTTAAACATTATCACCTTTTCATTCTTCTCATACCTATGTTTCCTGGTGGTGAGATCTTTGAAGAATTTTGCATAAGATGGGATGTTCTTGATCACATTTAACAGAGGAAGATTTATGTTTACTTTGGAGAGCATCTCATAAATTTCTAAAAACTGTTTGTCCATCTTATTCTTCATTAATCTGCCAGGAAAAGGAATAGGTGGCGAATATGGAGCTGGGGAAGGAGATTTTGGAGTTTCTTGTGGAATTTCCTCAGCTTGTTCCTTCCCCACTTCCACATTCTTTTCACAATTAATCTCAGGAGTAGGGTCAGAGTTTACCTCACTACCTATCACCTTACTATTGCCAAGCACCGTGACTGTCTGGGCTTGTTCTGGTTGACTTGGGAAAGTTCCTTGCTTGTGGCCTTGCAGGGATTTGGCCAATTGCCCAACCTGATTTTCCAATTCGCTTAATGCTGCCTCATGCTTCTTGTGCATCTACTCATTCTGCTTGAACCTCATTTCATTGTCTTGCTGGTTCCTCCGACTATCAAGCATAAAGTTCTGGAACATCTCCTCCAAAGGGGTTTGAGTCGGCTGAACAGCTGCCTGCTGCGGTTGTGGTGGAGGTTGATGAAGAGGTTTCAGATTACCCCATGAGAAATTTGGATGATTCCTCCAACCTGGATTGTAGGTATTTGAATATGGATCATTGCGAGGCCTTGGAGGATACGAATTCATGGAGTTTACCTGCTCAACATATTTAGGAAATTGGGCACTAGATGGACAAGAGTTAGTGGTATGAGAATAAACACCACAAATAGAACATGCATTATAAACATTAGGCATTTGCATATTAGGCTTCGCAGCCGAGAGCTCCTCAACCTTTTTCATCAAATATTGCACATTCCTATCTATGGTACTATTGTTATTAATCTCATATACTCCTCTTGCTTTACCCCTCACACTTTTTTGTTGGGAATTTGCCTCAAGCATTTCATACAAATCTCTCACCTCATCAGGTGTTTTCTCAAGAATCGACCCACCTGCAGCATTGTCCACCATGGCTTGGTGACTTGGGAAAATATTATCATAGAACTGTTGGTATAAGATAGAAGGTGGAAAATCATGATGTGGACATTGAAATTGAAGTTGTTTATATCTGTCCCAAGTTTCATGAAAAGACTCTCCTGGCTCTTGCGAAAAATTTATAATTTTCTTTCTCATTTCAGCCAGGGTGGGATGTGCATAAAACTTTTGAATGAACGTGTCAGCCACTTACTGCCACGTTTGTAAACTTCATAGAAGCAAAGTATTCCACCACATTTTAGCTGCATCCTTTAAAGCAAAAGGAATACAGCGCATCCTGAGTTGTTCTTCTGTTAACACTCCTAGAGGGAGGTTATCTACTGTAGCATGAAACTCACGGAGAAAACTCAAAGGGTCCTCTGTGGCCATTCTGTGAAAGGAAGGCAAGAGATTCAAGTAATGACCCTTAACTTCATAATTTCTAGCGGCAGCAGGTAGGGCCAAAGGAGAGGGTGATTGGTCAATTCTAGGGCGAGCATAATCCTTCATATACCGTTGTGCAGCCATGTTATTGATTTGCGGATTCAATTGCAACACGTCAGGATCAGGATCTTGCAGATGCTCTCCCTGATTCAGTTCTACCTCTATGTTCCTACCTACCAGATTAATGTTATCGTTTAATTCCGCCAGTGTTGGATTCAGTGAACGGCGACCAAACATAAAAGTTCAGACACCACGACGTTACCAGTTAAACTAACTCAATCAATCTAACTTGTCCCCGGCAACGGCGCCAAAAATTTGATGAATTAAATTTTACCTCGCAAGTGCAGGAGTACACAGGAGTATAGGTGTGTAGAGACAAGGATCGAACCACAGAGACAAGAGAGTGATTGATTTTGTTAACTAGTAATTCAAACAGCAAAAATAAACGACAAAGGGGGTTTTGTTGATTTCTCTTAAAACTAATGACAAAAATTAAACTAATTTATCACCTAATTAATCAACTAAATTATCAAAGCAAGTAAATAACGAGTTTAACAAGAATTAGGAGACATAGGAATTGGGATTCACTCTGTATCTTGGATTTATGCCTTTCTAATTTATGTATCAGTTCGGTTCTAGGATTGGTTCACAAAGGTAAAGACTGGGACGCTTGGATCATGATTTGTAGGCTTAGTATCCCTAGTTGTTATACTTTCTTAATCGGTCCATATAACAAGCAAGGATCCTTTAAGAACTTAGGAACAATTAATCTCTCTCTTATCTTAGCAAGATTATGAATCGATAAGAAAGAACATTCATAAAAGATGGCAAACATATGACTTATGCATTCGGATCGTGCAATTCATCATACCCTAATAATCTAACAGTTATAATTACCTACACGCAAAGACAACACAGGAAGATTCGATAAAAATACTCTTATGAATGACTAGAACTATTATTAAGGCATAAATCTTTGATACAGAGTTACCTCCAATTCCTAGATAATGAGATTAGTTCCTCATTATTGAAACAAAAACCAAAATTGATTTATAATCCATCCTTCAATCCTTGAATTCTTGAAAGAAGAAGTTAAGAAAAGATTACAAAAAATCCCCAGTTGTCTTTTTCTCTCCAAGAAGTCCTAAATTTTCCAACAAAGGTTGCTTAAATACAAAGCTACAGGCCAAGGAAAGTTTCCTAAAACAAATAGGAACTAGGTCAACTTCAGAAACGGCGCAGATTGGCCGCCTAAGCGAGCGCGCAGACTGGCTTAAAAAATCCCAAGTTTCTGGAAACGGGGCGGCCGCCTAAGCGGCCGCGCTGCTTGAACTTTTCACATTCTTCCTTGCTTTCTTCTGATTCATGCACTCCAGTCCCTCAACATTCCAGAATAGCTCAAATGATTTATAGTTTGCACAAATTTCCACATAGGACCCTGAAACTTCATTAAAGCACTAGCAACCCATATTAGATAACAAAAAGCTCGAGAAATTGCTAAATTTAAGCCGGAAAAGTACTCTTCGGATGAGTATAAAACTCATCCATCAAGTAGTTTAATGATATTTTTATAATAAAATGATCAAAAAGGGAGATAAGCTCCCCGTTTTTTGCTACTCCATTGTTCTTGCTCTAAGTGTGTTGCTATCTTTATAGGACAAGAACGAGAATTGGATAGTTGAGATTCTTGTCCTATAACTTGAGAATGTGGTAAGACAGGAATAGGCTACAAACTACCTTGTTCATCCCAAAAAAAAAAAAAAAATAGTCACATTTAACAAGTCAAATTTAAATTGTAGCTTAATTTGTTTACATATTTTGTATATTGCACTATAAATATATATATATATATATATACATATATATATATATATTTTAAATGAGACAGTTTTTGAACTGTACCAAAAAAGGAAATTATTATTATTATTATAGTATTTTTTTGGGACAAAAGAAGTAATATATAACGGTCTTCGGACTAACTGTTAATATAAAAAGTAGTTGATAACTTCTAATAAATCCAGACCAAATCTAATACTATATCTTTATCAAGTATCAAACCCTAACAAAGTTAATAACTTATAACCCAGAAAAATTCAACATCGAACGTTACCAAACCCTAATAGGGAAAGAGGGTTGGTGGTGGTCACTGGTGACCATGTCAGAACTAGAGGGGGGACGGACTAGGGAAGAAAAAGGTGTAAAGAAAAAGAAGTAACAAAAATGAAAAAAATTAGAAAAAACATAATTTTTAATTGTTAAAAATAAATTTTCTTAAAAATTAATTGTTTTTATTTAATAAAATGTCCTTTAAGCTATTCGATGGTTAAATTGTCATTTAAATAGTCAAGTAGGTCAAATGGAAAGGGATGACTGTCAGCTACATCAACTTTCAATCCAACACTCAGTTTCATTTTTTTAACGGCTAACAAATTTAAGGGTTATCATTTTTTAATGCACAACTGTATTTTTATGGCTCAAATGAAAGATTAATGGGTAAGACAAAACAACGCCTACCAACTGATCTAGGCACTTACTGAACTCGTAAATTTATGTGATATGCAAACTTATACCTTCAGGTTAGTGACATATTCCTGGCAAAAAGAACCAACCAATGTTTCCATTGAACCTCTATACTTAATTAGATGTCTGTAATTTACTTCTGAAATGTGGTGTTTTTTTAATGAAAGTTGATTGAAGTGTAGTAGGAAATGCTCACTGTAATGCTAAGTATGCTACATCTGTCTACAGTCTACACAAACTTTATTGGGCATATCCCAATTCGAGCCTGTTTAGTGCAGCGTTTTAAAACGTAGTTTTTTATTATAAATATGTTTGAGATTTCACTTCAAAATGCAATTTTTTTTTTCTAGGAATGTTTTAAAACATGCGTATTATGAAAAAGCTGGGAATTCCAGCAATTTAAAACGCAGTTGCGTTTTGAAAACATAACTTTTTCTGAAATGTGGGTATTGTTTTTTCATGAAAGTTGATTGAAGTGTAGTAGGAAATGCTCACTGTAATGCTAAGTATGCTACATCTGTCTACAGTCTACACAAACTTTGTCGGACATGTCCCAATTCAAGCCCATTTGGTGCAGCATTTTCAAAACGCAGAATTTTTAAAGGGTGAATTAAAGGTTGGTTCCTTTTTGAACATTTGTAATCGCTCTAGTCCACTATACTTTTTTTAAAATCGAAAAAGGTACTTTTAGGGCGAAAAGACAATTATGTCATTAATGAAATAAAAACACGCACGCATCAGTAACCCAAGGCATCTAGATGCCCAATTTAAGGCATCCCGATGCCCAATTGCGATGTCTAATTCTATTATCGGATGCATCAGTTTCTGCATCGCGATGCAACCAAAGGAAGATTTACCGGAGAAATTTTAGTAAGTAAGATTCACTAGATAAATTTTAGGACTCGATGCCCAATTTAAGGCATCTCGATGCCCAATTGCGATGCCTAATTCCATCATCGCGATGCAGACAAAGGAAGATTTACCGGAGAAATTTTAGTAAGTAAGATTCACTAGAGAAATTTTAGGACTCGATGCCCAATTTAAAGTATCTCGATGCTCAATTGCGATGCCTAATTCCATCATCGTAATTCAAACAAAAGAAGATTTACTGGATAAATTTTAGTAAGTAAGATTCACAAGAGAAATTTTAGGACTCGATGCTCAATTTAAGGCATATCGATGCCTAATAAACTGACTCGATGCCCAATCTAAGGCATTGCGATGCATCAGTTTAGTTTTTGTAAAAGTAGACTATTATGAGATTGTGGTCACAGTGTTCTACAGAGGTGAGTTTTTGAAACATGAAGTTTGGGGATTGATTTGAAGCAGGAAACTTGCTTAGTGTTGTCGCCCAGAGAAGGCGACCTCGTCTGGACTTGCGCGTCCAAAAAAGAGGCTACCCACAAAAATCAAACTTTTTCGCTACGAGCTATTGGAATGGAAACAGAGATTCATCAGAGAAATTTTAGGAAGAGAGATTCACTAGAGAAATTTTATGAAAAAATGAAGATTCACCGGAGAAATATTAGGAAGAAGTTATCGGGAAGGTTAGTCGGAGAAATTTTAGGAAGAAAGAAGATTCACTGGAGAAATTTTAGGAAGAAGCTACCGTTTATGTTATTGCGGGGCATTTTAGGAACAATTTTATGAAAGTGTCTTTTAGCGGTTAAAAACAAGAAAGGGTGAACTGGAGAGAATAAAAACTTTTCAAAGTGGACCGGCCATCAATTTTTCGATTTTTAAAACACAGTTTTTTTCTTATAAATAGGTTTGAGATATCACTTCAAAACACAATTTTTTTTTTCTAGCATCGTTGTTGGAATATAGGAAAGATCCCCAGACCTCGACCCACTCCGTGGTGTCCTGCCAGTTGCTTACCGTAAATCGGAAGGATCGCCACGTTTTTTCTTCAGCTTTGCCGTTCCACCATCTTTGACTGCCCCTTTGGCTTACCCCCCAACCTGGTGCGAACTCCCAGCCTCTCTCCCTCATATACTCTACTCCGTCTCTCTCCTTTGTGGACAACAACGGCGTAAGCTTGCTCTTACTATCTCCCTTAGCAAACTGTAACCAATACTCTCTTGTTCTTCACTGTGTGTATTACTGTGTGTAGTTGGTGTGTGTGATTTGGAGTCATGAACTCCAGTGATTGAGAACGTGGTGGTGCTTGTGGCATGGTTGCGGGAGACTGTGGTGGCCTGATTTGCCGGAGACGTGGTGGTCTGGGTTGCCGGAGCTGTGGCTGGAAAACGGGTTTTGGGTCTTCACCTTGGATTGTGCAGTGTTCTCTTCGTGGGTCACTCTGGTGGACTTGGTCGAGAAAGGGAAATCTGAGCCTTGGCAATTTTCGGTTGAGACTGTGGCATGACACCTAAAATAGAGAGCTCCTGCTCCTCTGTTTTACTATTCACTCTTTTCTCCATTTACATTTCTACTATTTTGATTGTTTGTTCCTCTTTGTTGTAATACTATCTTGTTAGTATTTTGCAGGTTATAAGGAGTGATATCAGTTTAGTTGTAGGGTAATTCCCATAGAGTGATATTTTTTTATCCCCACCCCATTTGTAATCTCTTGAGCATCTTGGTGAGATCTTAGTGGGGTTGTATTAGGCTTTTATTTTTTTAAGTTGTAATTTGTGCTTTTACTTTGCGTACGCGAACTTCGCGACGTGAAAACTCAACAAACGTTTTAAAACCTACGTTTTGAGAAAAGACTGGAATTCCAGCGTTTTAAAACACAACTTTTTCTGTCGTACGTTGAAACGTAATTTTTTGCAAATAAGTTCCATTTTATTCCTGCGTTTTGATCAAAACGCACGATCAAACGGGTTCTCTTTCGTATGAATGAATATTTTTGTAGTTTATCCAAAAAAAAAAAAATACAAAAAAACAAAACGAAATGAAACAAAAATGAAAATAAATACCTTCTTGTGAGTATGACTAATTTGTTTAGAAACACATTTTGGGTCAAAACGTGCTTTCAAACCGCTGCATTTTCTAAATAATGCGAAGCAATAGTGAGTTATAAAGCACTGTATTATTAAATAATTGTTCTGTTTGATTGGTAGACATATTAATAAACACTAATTGATTTTAGGAAGAGACTATTTTCACTACATATTTTTCTTATCCATAACATTCATTAATATTTACTTAAATTATTCAATATCTTGATAGAATTACCCTTCAACCATCTCTTATTTAAATATGAAAATAATTTTTCAAAAGTAAACTAATATCTTTTTCTTTAGTAATTTTTTTTACTTTCCAAATAAATCATATTTAATCATGCTAGGAAAATAAAAGATATTCGAACAACATCGAAAACTAAATAATAAATAGCTAAAATGAAAGTAATACGTCTATAGTTTCTTCACCATATCGAAAAAATAAAATAGAAAAGGGGCTGACATATTTTGAAGAAAGTGAAAGAAAATAATGGATGATAGAAAACTAAATTTTTTAATAATAAAAAATAAATAAAATTTATTTTGAAAGATAATAAAATGAAAAAAAAAAGTTAGGGAAATAAAAAATAGTAATTGACTTTAGACAATTTGACGACATGGTCTTTGATACTTCATTGAATATGATCATTCTTACACAAAACAAGTATTTGAAGAACAATTGTTTAATTAATTGTGACATAATGCAGTGGATAAACAAAATTCATAGTGAAACTCTCCCTTGATTTAACTATAAATAAGCTACATCAATTACTTTTCCACTATCCACTCATTAATAACTACTTATGTTAGTCATAAATACCCTTAAGTAGTCATACACTATATTTTTTAAATTGCTTTTACTTCACTTTTCTTTCAATTAAAAGGTAGTTTATTTTTTTTCTTTTCATGATCTATGTAAAGTTACACTTCATCTTTTTGGTTCTTATATATTTTTGATTAAAAAATTAGATATGTTTGTACATAGTAATAATTATTTTATGTTAAAATTTCTTTTGTTGCACTTAAATGTTACTCCCCCGTCCCTAAATTATTG
The DNA here is from genome assembly GCA_016624345.1 of Platycodon grandiflorus. Lineage (NCBI taxonomy): Eukaryota > Viridiplantae > Streptophyta > Magnoliopsida > Asterales > Campanulaceae > Platycodon > Platycodon grandiflorus. The sequence goes on from JACONP010000362.1 coordinate 1,622,591, forward strand.
TCTTGTTTGACCCAGCACACGGGTTAAAAAAAACAATTGACTTGATTATTAATATTTGTATAATGTGTAGTTTTCTTTAATGCTTATGCGCATGTGGCCCATAATTAAAGTAAGAAGAAAAAGTAAGGGTAAATTGGTAAAAACGTTGTCCTAAAAAGAAACTTTTAAACAAGACAATTATTTTGGGATGGACAAAAAAGGAAAGCTTAATTCTTATGGTTTTGATGTTGCAAAACCAAATTAATATAATTTCTCATAAAGCAATTTATATTAAGCTTAATGTACAAAAGTTATGGTCCAAGAAACATAAACAGCCAAAAAGAATTTGATGTGCAGAACACAAACAGCTAAGATGTGTTTTGCAGCTTAACTATTTTGATAAAACAGTTAAGATATCATAACAAGGACTATCTCAGTGACATGACACGTAAAATTCTTATTGGAAGAAAACCTACTGAGACAAACCCTAAAAAAATATTTTTTGCAAGTTGGCAGCAAGTTGCATGCCACATAGATTGTACATGAGCTGTAACTAGCTCATTTAACCATTGTATAAGGACTAAAATGCAACAAAAACTTTTCAATCATTGCCTATTTAAAGAAAAGTTCTCCACAGAGTGTTAAACACAAAAGATATATCAGAGAAAAGAGAGAAAATATACAGAGCCTGGAGAGATTAGAGTTTGATAAACTCTACAACAGCAAAATAGCTAAGTACTAGTCTAGTGAAGAATAACATGTGATATTTGATATCCAAGCTATACAAGCATCAACCATCCTACTACAATCAACAATCACTGTATAAACTGTCAAATCAAGCAACGCGATAGCACAACTGTTCTTAATAACAGTTGCATAACAAGCTGTTGTCACACAGTGACATTGAGCCCCAACAAATTCATTAGACTATTTAGAGTCATTGTATTAGGAAGCAACCCCCCTTGTGTATTGGGTAGAGAATCTAGTTGGAGAGCCAACTAGTTGAGAAGGAATTAAGATCTTTCCTTCGACTCCCAATAATCTATGTAATTAAGAGAGTTATAATGGATTATTTCCTCATAGAGCTAGAGGACTATGAGGAGTACGTGGATGTAGGATTAGAGATCTGATGGAATATTTATTTACCTCGCAAGTGCACGAATCTACAGTAGTACAGCTGTTCAAAGACAAGGGTCGAACCCACAAACAAGTGCTTTGAATTAATAAAATTCAACTATTAACTTGAGCAAAACAATTTAATTAAAGAAATGATGATTGATTTCTAACAACTAAATTGACTGGGAATCATGAAATCAACAAAAATTAACGAGTGCATCAAGTTGGGAGAATTCAAGAATTTGGACAACCTAGGGATTGTGATTCACTTTGAATCTCAATTTTATGTCTTGCTATTATCAAAGTCTGATTCTAAGATTCGTTCTTCTACGACGAAGATTGGGACGCTTTGATCACGAATTGCATCCTTATTATCCCTAGTTGTTGTATCTTCTTGATCCGTCCACACAACAATTAGGAGTTCATTAAGCACAAAAGAACAAATTGTACCTAATTTTGAGATTAACAATGATCATGAATCACACTAGAAATTAATCTCACAAAAGATAACAATATATGACAAATGAATATTGATCATTCACTTTATCACACACCAGTTAAACTTAACAGTTGAATTACAATTACAAATCACAGAAACAACTGAAAAAGATTCGATTAAACATACTTTTGTAGAGAACTAGAAATCATAGATTGCATAGAACAATTAAATCACGAAATAAAACGTTGATACAAAATTACCTCCAATCCATAGAAGAAGAGATTAATTCCTTATCAATTCCATTACAAAACCTTTAAATCTTCGAGCAATCCTGGATATTGTTTAAGAAGATAGAATTGAGATTCAAAATAAAATGAAATTCTCCTTAAAAGATCCCCCCATATCATTCCTAAGTGAGTTCTTCTTTATACCCTAGCCTTCAGACATTGGAACGACAAACGAAAAACACCAACAGGCGTATCGCATTAGGGCGCAGCATTGGAACGCGCGACACTGCGCTAACACGCCAAGGCGCTCCGCCTACGTCCAACTCTCAGTTCTTTCTCTTCTTTGAAAACTTCTGAATACGCAAAACTGCAGGAAGCCACGCACTAGGGCTTAACACGAAGGCGCGGTGCGTGAGAAAATATTTTTAAAAGTATTCCTTGCAACTTTGGCCTTTTCTACTTTAATCCCTTCAAGTTTTCAAAACAGCCCCAATATGCTTTGTTTTTGCACATTTGTTTCCAAGATCTCTGAAATCTCATAAAAGCACTAAAACTCCATATTAGAAAACAAAAACCCTGAGAATTCACAAAGATTAAGCCTGAAAAGTATCTAATTGAATGAGTAAAATACTCATTCATCAAGATCCGAACCAATATAAATCATTGTATCAATTTTTCTATCCCTAAACTCTTTTCATTTCTGCATTTTATTTCTGCCTTTGCATATGAACTAAACTATTTATATTCTTCTGTTCAATCAATATATCATCCAAATGTACTTATATTGTTTATAATCATCAAGACATCACACACACATAAGATAAGTTCATAACTTAGGGCCTGTTTGTTAAAACTGAAAATTAAGATCTGAAAACTGATGTCTGAAAAAGTAGAGCTTAAAACATTAAGACATCATCTTTTGACTTAAAATTTTGGCTATTTTTAAGAGATACTTAATTTATTAAGTGATATAATATTGCATTATCAAACAATCTTATTTTTAATATCACTTAAAATTTTCCTAATTAAGCTCTTAATTGAGTTACCAAACAGGCCCTTATCTTAAGATTATTGCTTAAATCAATTCCTCTGTGCATAACTATGTTTGACAATCTTAGTTGTTTGATCCAATTTTAACTGTTTTCACTTCTCATCAAATCGCTTTTCTTATTTTCAGAGTAAATCTATCTGAGTAATCTGTATATAGCGTGCATTAACATTTTGTACCAAGGGTTTGATCATTACAATAGGAAATTGTCTTCTTTCAATATATTTAACGACAAGATAATATCAAACTCATTAAGCCATTCAACCTTCAATATTTGTAATTAATTAAGCATTAAGAAAGCATAATTCTTTCAATTGGTATTAGAGCCGTGTAACATCCAAGAGATACCTACGAGATAAAAGTGATCCTTGATCCTCTCAATTGGTATCAGAGCTTAGTTGTTCTGTATCAAGACTTATTGTAAAACATGCAACAGTTTCTAAGTGAACTCTCACTTTCAACACTATCATTTATTTTTTCTTGATTTATAAATATATCACGTGACCAATGCATTTTCATTTTCATTTTCTACTTGAACAATCATATCTAATTATTTTTTTCTCATAAAAAAAAATTAAATTGCATTGTATACATGAAGTTACAAAAAGTAAATTTAAGCATGTGATTTATTATTAAAATGTAAGATTAAATATAGATCAATATTATAATTAAGATTTATATTTTTGTTAATTACTATTTTCGTGATATTACACAATGAAATATATGCTAGTTTTAATTTACAATGTAAATTCCTAAAGGGGGTATTTTTGTCAATGTAAACTGAACTCTAGATAAATGTAGTGGATAAGTGATTTTTATAGTGAAAATAGACTCCCCTTATAAATATTGATATAATATGTAATTTTCTTTAAAATACTTGTGCATGTGGGGCCATCATCAAAGTAGGAAGAAAAAGTAATAGTAAAATGATAAAAATATTTTTCTAAAAATAAAGTTAAACAAGACAGTTTTTTTGGAACGGAAAAAAAAACAATTATTTAGGAACAGAAGGAGTATAAGTTTCCTTATTTTATTTTTATTATTTTGAGTTTATATTTAATAGAGTAGTATTTTTATTTTTAGAAGTAACTTTAGACATTTAGTTGATGCATTTAAGTCCTATAGGACTTCATATAAGTTATGCTACTTTTTAGAAAATTTTGACTTGTATTCCAAACTAAGCCTTATACGAATAGGCATCAATGTCATTACTAATTAATGAAATATATTCAATAAGATTAAAGTTTTTCTTTTTTCTAGTGGATTTCCATGTATCTCTTCTTAGTGAATTTTAGGATTCTTAAGGTCCGGCGTAATCAACTTTATTTTGAAGGGTTTCTGATAGTGACAACCTTTGATTATTCCTACGGGATTAATTGAATTATTCTGTTGCATTAGTTGGTATCAGAAGCGGATACAATCTTTTGATGGCTGTTAACACCACAACGATATCAATGCTGCTGTTCTTGCAACTCTACCAAAAATTGAAGCAACTAATTTACATATCTAAGCAATGTTGTAGAAGGTGCAAGTTGGAAACCGAAGAACTACATTGACAAACATTTTAAAGAATTAAAGTGGTGAAAAAATCTATATTAATTAAGTGAAACAAGGCCCAAGTGAAGATGGTAAAGTGAAGGTTGAGATTGATTCATAGAGTATTAAAGGTCAAACGCCATTTTACACCAACATACTTGGATTTTGGATTTGACTTCAATCACTAATTTTTGTTTTTATTTTTTACTTTTATCATTATTAATGTGATACGACTTTGACCAAAGACAAATTGTAACATTCATCAAAAAAAGGAAAAAAAAAGGGACGGAGTTGTATAATGCCCATTAAAAATTGTAAGGCCTATAGAAGATGGAGAAGTTGCCTGTATTAGCATGTGACTTCACCCCTTGCGTCTCTTTTGATTCTCTTCTGAAGATAACAGTCATAATTTTCCCAATTATAAATCTAGGGTTTAGGCGTCATTCAATTTCTTTTCAATTCGTAATCCACACGATATTATTGCAAAAATTACTCCCAAATTAGGATTCGAAACCTATTTTCACTTGAAGGTTATAATAGTGAAACAAGTGAAGAACGTGTTTAAAACAGGATTCTTTCAATTTGAGTTGAAGGTATTATCAATGCGGAGTTAGGGCATCCATGTGGGTTTCCTAGAAGCCCGAAAACCCAGGAAGAAGATTTGTACACTATCCAAATTTGCTCTCAATCCATCACAATTAAGTTTTCCATTTTTAATCCTTGATGGGCGTTAAATTTTTTCATGGACATTACAATTCCGTCCATTTTTTTTTTGTGACAAACGTTACACGTTTTTGCTCGAAATAATGTCACATTGACAATGGTAAAAGTGGAAAAAAGAGTTCAGTGGTGCAAGTCGAATCGAGTTCAAGTACGACGGTTCGAAATAACGTTTGTGTGAAATGAAAATAATCAAGTATGATGAAGACATGGTAGCCAGTTGAACTTATTAACTATTAACCTAAGAACATGTTTATATTCGCAAAGTACATACAATTTGTCCATAAATAATTAAGGCTTTGGTTGTACGCTAGTTAGTATTTAGTCCAACATCGAATGTCAATGAAAAGCTAATGAAAGAGCTGCCTAGAAGTCAATGTTTTGATTGTCCATTTATTTTATTTTATTTTTACAATCTAATCATAAATAAAAATAAACACTTGGTTTTGAAATTTTGGGACGGAGTGAGTCCTAACCGGTGCATGAAGCCTTTTGGTGTAAACTAATTGTGGGATGTTATATGGTGGACCTGAGGCATGATTCTATGAAAGGCAAAAACATAGAAAAGACCTTCTTACGGGTAATTTCTGTAAAAACAATTTTTTTGACCCAACTTATCGTGTGTTAGTGGACTGAGTTTTAAGAGAGCGAGACTCTGTCTTACGAAGAAAACTACACTCTATTAAAAGCCGGATGAAGGGGAAACCAGCATGTGGAAGACTTCTTGCATTTCATACATTGCCAATGTCAACGACCCACCTATCAAGAATATTATTGAGGAATCTCATTAGATAATATAGAGCATCCTGACCAAGTCCAATTCAATTAGTCAAATGCTCAAAAAAAAAAAAAAACTCTTCTATCCAGCTGCTATACTTGTAACTTGCAACACCTCTTGTACCTATAACCTATCTATTCCCATTTTGAACAGTCACATAAACACCACAACAAGGTGTGTGTGTGTGTGTAGGAGAGACGGGGAGAGAGAGATGGAAGGGAACAATAAGCATTTCAGCCATACCCACAACCTTAACCAACACCAAATGCCTGAAGGCACAGAAATCACTTGCTCCGGCTGCAACTCCTCAGCCACTGCCACCGCCTATGCATGCTGGCAATGCAATTTCTTTCTTCACGAACAATGCTATCGTTCAAGCCGTTCCCTCAAACATCCTTCCCACCCTTCCCACCCTCTAACTCTAGTCCCCTATCCAACTTATCCCTCCAATTCTTTCTACTGCAATTCCTGCAACCAAATTGGAACCGGCTTTTCCTACAGCTGTGCCAACTGTGAATTTGACCTCCATGTCCAATGTGCTTATAACATATCTAAATCCACCCTTCTCACCCCACAAACCCATATTGATCCTCACCAAAATTTCTCCCTCCCAACTCAAACACCGAGTTTTACCCCTCATCATGCTTTCCCAAATCAATCTCTGAAACACGAAACATTGCCTAATTTTAATGCTCAGCATGCTTACATGCCTCATCAAACAGTTACCACTATTCCCAATGATTCCTCCATAAACCATCCTCCCTCAAATCAAGCACCAAGTTTTAATCCTCAAAATGCCTACATGCCTCATCAAACACCTACCCTTCACTCTATTCCAAATCCCTCTCCTATTCAAGAAACTGCTCCAAGTTTCAATCCTCAACATGCCTCCATGCCCCATCAAACACCTACCCATCAACATATTCCCAATAATCCAATCCCAAACTATCCTCCAATAAGCGAACCAATACCAAGTTTTAATGCTCCGCAAACTATTCCCAATAATCATATCCCAACTTACCCTACAATAAACGAAACAGTGCCAAGTTTTAATGCTCCTCAGAATTCTCACATTCCTCAACCTGTTCCCAGTAATCCTATCCCAAATTACCCTCCAATAAACGACGCTGTACCGAGTTTCAATTCTCCTCAAAACTCTCACATTCCTCAAGCTGTCGCCCATAAGCCTATTAATCCTAATGTCCCTCTTCCAAATTTCCCACCAAAAGCAGAAACATTTCAGATTACAAATACTAGTACAGAGTCAACACCAAAGGCTGATCAACCGACTCAAGTCAAAACTCGAGGAATTATGCATTTTAGCCATCCACATGCCTTACGCCTAGTGAACCTAAAAGATGGAGGAGATTCCGTAGCTTGCTCTGCATGCGAGGAAATCATTTCTGATTCGGGATATTCTTGTCCCAAATCAAGCTGCAACTTCCATCTTGACATGTCATGCTTCAGATTGGCCCAAGAAATTCAACACAAATCCCATCCTGAGCACCCTTTAACCCTTCTCTCCTCTTCAAGCGATGAATATGGAATATTCATTTGCAGCGCATGTTTCACTGACTGCGTGGGCTTTACCTATCATTGTGCTTCTTGCGAATTTAGTCTCCACGTTAAGTGTGCTTCCTCGCCAGAAACAGTGAAACGCAAAGATCATGAACACCTTCTTAATCTTGTGTATGCTTGTCCGATAAAAGGTGAAGAGTATACCTTTTTTTGTGATGTGTGTGGTGGGGTTGTCCAAGAGAATTGTTGGACTTATTATTGCGGAGAGTGCGATTATGGAACTCATATGGACTGTGTGAACTGTGAGGACAGTCCAGTTCAGGAAAGTTCAGCTGAGGAATCCAGTTCCTCAACTGGGAATTCTGTTCTTGATGCTCAGTTGCAGATGCAAAGGCTTCAGCTTCAGATGGAAATGGCTCGACAAAGTGCGCAGATGATGATGAGTATGGGTCAAAGTTTGTCAAACCTAGCCGGCTAAGTTTAATTAGCAAACGATTCATCACCAGTTGTTTCGGAATAATGTTTGTCGTATCTATAACGGTTCTGTGTTTTCTTTAGTTCTGTTGTTTCTTTTCCTTCTTTCCGTTCGGATTTCTGTAAACTCGTTATGCAATTGTTTGTTCTCTCCCACAAGAATATAATTTGTTGGCCATCAACTAATGCTCTCCAGAGTCTTTAGGGTCACACTGTTAGGTTTTCTGACTAGCAAGTCAATTGTTCTTGGGCATTGTTGGTTCTGATATGACGTTAAGCCAGTAAATTAAGACGAGTAATGCTAGGTACACCTAAAGTTTGCACCAAATGTGCACCAAAATTACATTTGGTATCTTTTGATTGGTTAAATGATTTGTGAGTCCTACCACTTAAAAGTCTCTGACCAACTAAAAGATGACAAATATAATTTTGGTGCACATTTGGTGCACACTTTATGACATAAGAAAGCTTATTGTGTGTTGCGTTCAGCTTGTGCTCTGCTCATTAGTAGCTTGTTTTAATTTGACTCAGTGCTCTTGACGAAAATGAACCAAGCTTGACCTTGAGTTTTGGCTCTGTTGGATCCCGTGATCCGTTATAATCAACCATGATTTATTATGATTGATCTAAATTGATTTTGTCTTTCCTTCTGATCACGTCAAAAAAGATTGTGTGAACGTGTCTGATCCACGTGTGTAGTCTAGTAGGATTCCGGCTTCTGTTGCAGGGATTGTCCTTGAAGAGCAAGTAGCTTCGAACCTGTGATCAACAAAGAACACCGTAAGGGGTGCTGGGTTGTCCCAACAATAACCCTCAGGCGTGAGAATTAGCAATACTTCGTGTGAGAGGTAAAGCTAAGAGAGTATGTAAGAAAGTAGTTTGCATGTACCTGATGAGGCCTGTTGAGGGTGCTTTTTATAGAGAGATAAACCATAATCCTGGTTGGATTCGGAATGGGGGAGATATGATCCCCATGTCTTTCGGAATATGTTTCCTTATATGCTTAGGATTGATATGTAAAGTAGGACTCTTCCCAGTTTGAGAGACAATTTTCGTAATGAACTCTGTATGCCGAGCTGAAGGGGCAATATCGAGGTCGGCCTACCGTTCCCAGGTCGCTCGATGTAGTCAAGGTCGGCCTGGATGTTCAGGTCGTTTGATTGCTGATGAGGTCGACCTGGGATGTACCCAGGTTGCATCGTAGACCCTTGTGTCAGCGCGCTGGGAGTGTACTGGTGAGGTGGGCGACCTGTCGTACAGTGATTTCCAGGTCGTCATGTTCGAGGTGGCGTATGTCACCTTGGCGCTTGCCCAGCTGGAGCCTATGAGGCCGTGATGTCTGCCACGTGTCCAGCTGAAGGCTGAGGTCGTTTAGTAGCCCCCTACTTCTCAAGGAGAGGATTTATCCTCGAGGTGTGAAGTAAAGATTCGTCGCATCGAGCTGACTGTTCCCGCGAAGTTTCCAGATTCTAGTTCGACTTCGTACTTTCCTTGGGAATCGTGCACATTTAATGGGTGCAGAGCTCGTGGGCTGTCAGACGGCGCATCCTTTCAATTTTAAATTTTTGGCGGTTGACATACTTGGTTCAAAGCGACGCCGTATCGAGGTCCGCGCGTTTCAGCGTGGGTCGACCCAGCCACTCCGGGTTCCCTATATAAGCGGATGTCCCACTGTTCATTTTCATTTACCAGAAACTTCCGAACTCCTCCGGTGACCAGGCGATTTTCGGCGAACTTTCTGATTCAAAAAGCTCCAGTTTCCAAGTTTTCCTTCGCATCTCCTTTCTTCTTCTGGACTTTAGGTTAGTTTCCTTCAACCCTCGCTCCATTTCCTTCCCTTCGTTTCCTACTTTTCAAGCTTGTCTTCCTTGTTGGTTCCCGGCCGAAATCTGGGTAGGGTTCCGGCGATTTTGAATTTTTAGGGTTCCGGTGAGTTGTGTTCGTCCCTTTAGCTTTCATCCAGGTCGACCTGTTTAGGTCGATCTGTCTAGGTCGTAGTGTCTTCCCTTCATAACCATTCTCCCCGCTAGTTCTTCATCCTCGTGTTCCTTCTCTGAGAACATGAGGATCAAATGTGCCAATGAGGGTCCCATGTTTGCCAGGCCGCAAAAAGGTCATGCCATATATAAGACCGAGGATGGTGACTGAAAAGTTGTTTTGCCGAGTGAAGCAAAAGTTCTGTTGACTTCATGGGGTGCTAACCTGGATGGCCTGGTCGTCCCTGCCAACGAACCCTACAAGGTCGATGACATTCCCTTCGGAACCTCGATGAGGATCATCGAGAAGTATGACGTTGCCATGTCGGGGCTTCTATACTTGTACTTTGACGAGAATCGGGTTGATGGCAAGGTTGCGGGACCTTAGAGGGCTGCCAGCTCGGCATCATCTACTTCCTTTTTGGATGCCAGTCACATATTGCGAGCTCCTAGGAGCAAGAAGAGAAAATCCAAGTTCGATGTTGATGCCGGAGGTGCAGTGAAGCGGGCCTTCCGAGACTGACGGAACAAAATTACCATTGCCAACCTGGATAGTTGGTAGTCAAAGTACCCCTGCAACTTTGACGATTATCGTGGGCATGTTCCTGACCCTGAGTTGGGACTGGCCGATTTGCGGGATTCAAGAGGCCGAGTTGGCTTTTACTTGAGTTTTTTCGAGCTGGGGCTCCGCTTTCCCTTGGACCCTTTTATCTGTGAATTTCTCGACGTTACCTCAACCGTTCTTCTTGATCTCTCTTGGAATACTATGAATCCTTATTTGTTTTACCGCCAGCACGCGCATACTAGGATTCGAACTGACCTTGACTCTGTTCTGCCATTATTTCCACCTCGACAGTAATAACAACCGCCTTCAAGCCAAAAGCCAAAATTATCGAGTTAAGTTGTTCTCTGATCCTCCTGGCAAGGTGTCGGGCTAGGCCGACAAGGTTATTATGGTCGAGAGCCGGCTTGGGTGGAATTTTGCTGTGCCATCCGAGGAGCCCTTTACACTGATTCATCATAGCGAGCTCGATGAGTATGATAGGTCGGCGAAGCAGGCTTTGGAAGCCCTCCTAGGTGTGCGGGGTAACTCCCAAGTCAGATGTTCCGATTGGAAGAGTATAACCCAGAACAAAAACCTGCTGGTTGTTTTCGGGTTGTCTCCTTTGAAGGTTAATGGCCTTGAGCCGATATGTACCTTTCCGCCCTTTGAGAGTTTTTCGGGTTGGTTGCGCCATAAGGATCTTGTGTTTAACCAACACTGTCCGAGCTGTCGGAGAGACCCGGAGAGGGGTTGCTTCCAGAATTAAACGTAATACTTATCTTGAATTTCTTCCTTCTTTATCCATATGTACATTGCAGGTGTCTTAATCTTTTTTCTTCATTTTGTGCAGAGATGGAGGATGTATATGCAATGAAGAGGAGCTCGAGCAGGCGAGCTCAAGCGAAGTCTGATCGGTCCGAGCAATTGGGCCGGGCCCGCGTTGCCGCGACCTTGGCCGGGATTTCCGAAGTGCTCCCCACAGTTGTTCTGTCCGCTGATAAGGGCAAGAAAAAGGTATCGGGTTCGAAGGTTCCTGTGAAGCGCTCCATTTCCACGTCGGCCTCTGTACCGACCAAGAAGTTAAGGGTCGAGGGGTCTGCAGCGGCTGTGGAGTCGGGCTGACCCCTAGGCCCCGCTGCATCGGGTTAGATCTGGCCGTTGTGCCGTGTAACCAAACAATACTTTGCTTTTGCATTTTTGACCCGTCCGTACTTGTAAATAATTTGATTTGTATATATACAAGCATGAGTGTTTTGTTCAGCATGTTTGCTTGTTTTACTTAGCGTATTCTGCACAAGTATTTGTTATGATCTTCCTTTATCGTGGCAAGGTTTAGGTGACCTCGACGTGGCGAGGTGCCCTTTAACTTACGATCTTCTTCAGCATGGTGAAGAGTAGGTCGTAAGTTGACCTCGACGCGGTCAAGGTGCCTTTTTACTTACGATCTTCTTTAGCGTGGTGAAGAGCAGGTCGTAAGGTGACCTCGGAGTGGAGAGGTGCCTTTTGTGCTAGTCCAGAAATTTGGACTAGCACATTGATATAAGCTGATGAGATATATTTGAGCAGTTCAATTTCCACCCTTCATCATCAATAGAGCATAATTCAGACAAACAGTAAAAGGAACAGAATTCAAATGCCAAACAAAGAATGGAGCCATGGACCAAGACGACACCAAGACATAGATGCTTGAATTGACAGATCAATTTCGACCTTGGTTACTCGACATAGAATCTAACCTAACTTCAGACCAGCACCAAAGCAGTATTTACATCAGAAGCTTTAGTTTATCACCCCAAAAGGACTAAACGGTATCCACCAGGCACAGATCCAAAGTACACTAAGATTTTAAAAAAAAATCAATCGACAGGGCTCAATGTTGACCGCACCATTTACTTTATTCAAAAAAGATAAATTCATAGATGAATTCAGTGAGAGAATGTTCACTATTTCACTCTCACCGAATGGATTCTCTATTCTAGTATAGGAGGAATTTAGCAACGGATCCAACTTCGGTGTAGCAACAGAGTCCATGTCTATGTAATATGCAACCACCCGAATTAGTTGGGTTGATGATCTCCATTTGCATACCAATTTGCCCTCAAAAAATCTACCGGTAGAATGACTTTTGTAGTTCATTACAAGTGTTTATATCATACAAACATGCAGTTGTTATAATTGTTGACTCTAAATGTATAGTCACCCTACCAATGAGTGTATCAAGCCCTTATTCTCTAATTAAAGAATAACATGAACCTGCTGTGAAGAAGTGCAGCACGTTCAATGAGACCACAAACAACCTTTCAGAATATTATATCGTAGGCCTTAAAGAGGAAAATCAGTATGCATGTGACGACTTTGATACTGCTCGTACATTTTGAAAGTCAATAATCCTTATTGTTGAGGAACGTCACTGAAAAATATAGAGCATCCCTGACCAAGTCCTGCTCCAAAGTCAATGCTCAAGGAAAAATGTATTTTTTGCAACTTGCAACGCTTGGGATGAACGTCTTGTTCCCTTTATCTACTCATATGTTAGAAGACAGAGTCACCAAAGTGTGTGCCTATCACACAGAGAGAGAGAGAGAGAGAGAGAGAGAGATGGAAGGAAACAAGCATTTCAGCCACAGCCACAGCCTTAATCACCACCAGGTGCCTGAAGGTACTGAAATCACTTGCTCAGGCTGCAAATTTACAGGCACTGGCACCGTCTATGTTTGCTGGCAATGCAGTTTCTATCTTCATGAAAATTGCTATCGTGCTAGCCGTTCCATCAAACACCCATCTCACCCTTCTCATCCTTTAACTCTTGTCCCATATCCAACTTATCCTTCCAGTTCCTTCTCCTGTGATTCCTGCAAACTAATTGGAACAGGCTTTTCCTACAGCTGTTCCGACTGCGAATTTGACATCCATGTCCATTGTGCTTATACCGTGTCACACCAAAATCAAACACCAAGTTTTAACCCCAACCAATCCATCCTGAATCACTTTCTGACACCTGATACATCACCCAACGCTAATGCTCAACATGATTACATGCCTCACCAAGCAGTTGCGCCCCATCATTTGATACCCAATGGTTCTCACTTCAATTACGCAATCCCAGAACAAACTCCAAGTTTTAATACTCAAAATGGTACGTCTCATCAAACCATTAGCCATCACCCTATCCCAAATAATCCCATCGCGGATCCCTTTCTCAAGCAAGAGATCCTGAGTTTTAATGCCCCAACCGGTGTCTATACCGCAAAGTCACCAGCAAACGCTCAATCTTCACACTCGAGCAAAAGTGGAGACAGAACTCGTGAAATGATGCATTTTAGCCACGAGCACGGGTTACGCCTGGTAAACCTGACTGCAGAAGATTTCGCAAATTGTTCCGCGTGTGATCAATGCATTTCTGGTTCTGGTTATTCGTGTACCGAATCAAGCTGCAACTTCCACCTTCACAATTCGTGCTTCCAATTAGACAAAGAAATTCGACACATATCTCATCCAAACCACCCTCTTACCCTTCTCTCAACCGCACCTTACGAAAACAAAGAATTCACTTGCAATGCCTGTTCCTATGATGGCTACGCTTTCACATATCATTGTTCTGTTTGCCAATACGATCTACATGTTAAGTGTGCTTCCTTGTCTGAAACAGTGAAACGTGAAGATCACCAACACGCACTTAAACTTGTATACTCGAGCCCGACCAAAGGAGGAGAGTATGTGTTTGTTTGTGATGTATGTCATAAGAGTGTGCAAAATGATTGCTGGACTTACTATTGTAAAGAATGTGATTTCGGCACTCACCCAGGTTGTGTGAATTCTGAAGTACAGGAATTTGTGGATCTCGCAACCCAACTTGCAGCAGCTCAGCTTGCGGCTAAGATAAGGAAGAAGAGCCGGGATGCTATGCTCGAGTTATGGGATCCTCCAGGCACGACTTATAAGTGGAAATATGATTACGTTTAGCTGGGACTAGTTAGAGGTCTATTAGTAAACTGGCCAAAAGTGGGAGTTATGGCCAGCTGGTTTGATGTTCGTTTATGGTGTTTTTGTTGAAACTATCATTGCTTGTAATGTAATCCCTTCGTCTCAAAAACAAGTGTTCCCTATTTCATTTTGATATTTGTCATAATAAATAATTGTCCTATAATTCATTTTATTTTTTTAGTTTTTTCAAGTCTTTTTATTTTATTTTCAAGTCAATTGTCCATTTTGCTCTTTTTATTTGTGAGATAGAAATATGAATAATAAGCCCCCTTTGATTTGACATATCACTAGCTAGTAATAAATTATGTCAGAGAACTAATAAAATGATACAGTACCATCCTAAATGAAATGATACGTACGTCACATACTACTTATATAGGCCTTCCTTTGTAATGACTTTGTATGACTCTATTACTACATCATATATACTACTTGCAAATTTAATTTAATGTATATACACCAAATAATGAATCCATACGACACTATATTAATTATACGAATACAATATGACACCTAATATATTATGTACGTCAAACTGTAAACTCATACAATAATATATGCTGTAAATCCTTAGTTATCCTAATTAATTAGGTGATACGTCACATTACTTTTTGTATACATCACAGTAATTAACAGCCATGTATGACATTACATACCGTATAATTAATTCTATGTTATTCTAAATGAGAAGATACGTTACATACTACTTTACATACGTCAATGTAGTGGCGGCCTTATACGACTCCATTAATACACTATACGCTACTTGCAATTGTAAAAACACCAAATAATGAATTCATACAACACTAAATTACACAAAGTACCATACAGTACACCACCTAAAGTAAACTCATACGACATTACATACCGTAAAATCCTAAGTCATCCTAAATGAAATATTACATCACAAATTACTTTATGTACATCATTGTAATGAACATGTATTGACTCTATCACTATGTTACACCTGACGTACGTTATCTATACTATAGTTGTACAAACGTGATCATATAACAAATTCATGTCTCTAGCTAGATTGCAAACCTAATATGTCATCTAATATTTTTTGTAGGTCAAATTATAAACTATTTTTCTTTTGAGGATATATAATCATAAACTCATGGGTCAAATTATAAACTAATAGTTCTTATGTTTTAAAATTGAAATTAAGTAAAGATTTAATTAAGATTATAAGATTTAGTTACTAACCACCAACCATGCATGGAGTAACGGCCATTAACCATATTTTTAGAAATTTAATAATTTTAATTGTAATTTAATACGTGTCATAATCCTATATATTGAACATTGCAAAGGGGTTTGAAGGATTTGGCTTGAAGCCAAACTTTTTCCTTTTTAAAAAAAGGGTAATATTTTGGGCACAAAAAAAATTTGTTACTTTATTGTGTTCGTAGCATTGCTCTTTAAAATATAATCTGGGGGCCAAAAGCTATATTGTATGTGCAAATAGCGGTGAGGTTTTGTTTTAAACATAGGGATTGACAAGCACCTACGACGGAGCGCGACAATTAATTTGGAGCAACGGCAAAGCGAGGGAGACGACTGCCGGTGGAGTCAAGATTTTTGGCCAATGTGAGGCTTTCTAAAAATTGTCTAAAACAAAAAAGCCTTTACAGAATATTTTAGGGTTTGAAGATAATACCTTTATGCTTGAAGCACGAAGTGTGAATATGTGAAGATGAGATCAACAGTTATGTCACATGTGGTTTGTGACTAGCTTCTTCTCCATGGCTCTGTTCTGTACTGCCCATTTGGCTTGTACAACCATTATAATTCCAAATATTGCATTTCGTTCAAAAAGGGCTGTTAACAGCTTATGTGACTGACTGATCGAGGAAAGAAAGATTTGAAGATGAATCGGTAGTGAAGGAATTGCCCGCTCTTGGCTGCTTTGCCTGCTGCTATGAATAAGACGGAGATAGGGATTCCACATTTTGGAGTTCCAAGTTTGTCAGCAAATTTAGCAGCTGAATATTGGTCGCAAGTTTCAGCAATGCCATTTCCACTTATTATTTGTTGCTGGTTTCAGCAATGCCATTCCAGCTCCATTTTCGCAAGTGTTATGATGGATTTATAAATCTATCTGTAACTGTATCAAATAATCATGCTTAGCCTTTGATACAAAATTTATAACAACAATAAATCTATGAAGCCTATTGTCCAAATTAACAAGCTCTTGGAGCCGATGTGACTGCATGCAGCATGGACGTTCAAGTGTCGCAACCAATTTTGCTAGTATTTAAAAGAGGAAAGTCAGCTTCTGGACCATACAGTTAGTACATTTCGACTGTCAAACAAGCCTTATCATTGAGGAACCTCACTGAAATGACCAAGTCCAATTCCTCAAGTCAATGTTCCATCAAACTCAGTTGTTTATATGCAGCTTTCGGCTTGCAACTCTAGTATCCTTGTGTTCCTTTATCTATTGCCATCTAACAGATATAATACACCAAAGTCTGTGTGTGTGTGTGTGTGTTTGAGAAAGAGAGGGACAGAGAATATGGAAGGCTACAAGCATTTCAGCCACACCCACAACCTTAATCACTACCAGGTGCCAGAAGGCACCAAAATCACTTGCAATGGCTGCAACTCTTTGGCTACTGGCACAGTCTATGTTTGCTGGAAGTGCAATTTCTTTCTTCACGAAAATTGCTATCGCGCTACCCGTTCCCTCGAACACCCATCTCATCCATCTCATCCTCTAACTCTATCCCCTTATCCAACTTACCCCTCAAATTCGTTCTTCTGCAATGCCTGCAAACTAACCGGAACCGGCTTGGGCTACAGCTGTTCCCATTGTGAATTTGACCTCCATGTCCAATGCGCTTATAACACAATATCCAACTCTACCCTTCATCAACCCCATCATACTCATTTCTCCATCTCAGCTCAAACATCGGATTTCAGCCCTCATCAACCCATTATCCCAAATCATCAACAAATGATAGATGAAACGAAGCAGATTATGGATCTCCAAGAACAACTTGCGTTTCTTCAGATGAAGTCTAAGATGCAGAAGAGGCATCGTGAGTTTATTCTCTCCATGTATGATCCACCAGGCACGAAATATAAATATAAATACGATTACATCTAGCTCTGCTGGTTTCACAGATTTATAAATAAGGAAAATGATACATCAACCGCACGGTTGAACAGATCCATCAACCGACCGTGCAGTTGATTGACGTGGCCATTAGTGGGAGCTATGGTCAGGTTTGTTGTTATTTCTGCCTTTTACGGTTCTATGTGTGATTGTGCGTGTAGTTAATTTATGTAACTTGTGTACGTTTGTACATAGCTCTGTATGTTTGGGCTTATATGTTTGTTTTGTTTTGATGTATTCTTTTGAGTTTCTGTGTAAGGACTTCCCTTGAAATGAAATTGTGTTATGGGCATTTTGTCAAACTTTTACTAAAGTAATTTCCATTTGATGAGGGATTGAGTCTCTGACAGCATTTGAAACTTAATCAGATCACCAAATGGAGAAATAGATGGCCTATTTACATGATCATTTCTTCTGGTTTTCATGATATTTGTGCTCGCAAAGGGTGTTCTTTGTGGTTGCTAATGCTTCAGTGTCCAACTTATCGTAGAAAAAAATGGCATGTAATACTGTATTAGGCAAGCCTTTTGATGGCAACACTCCATTGTTTCCTCAGAGAAAAAGATAAAAATTCCCCCAGACTAAAACAGAAGTCAAAACATAGAAAGCAACAGCAACGGAGACCAAAACACGAAAGTTTCCTACAAGAAAAGGAGATTAGTGCCCCACAATTTGTTTGAACATCGTGAATGTCGATGAGTCTTATGCACACAAGCACACAATAAGAAGCCAAAGATGAAGCCAGAAAAAAGGACATTCCGCTTGTAGGTTCTAACAATTCCGAAAGAAACTCTGCCTTGTTTTCTCCAACATTGCTAATCTATCCACTAGTTGGTTACCATCCCTGCTAATCTTCACAAAAGATACACCTCCCAATTAATCAATGAGATGACCAATTTCATATAAAACAGACCACAGTCTCTGCTGTCTGAACCTCTGGTTCATTACTCAAGCCAGCAAAGTTTTTATATCAGATTCAACGTTAAGTTTTAACCGCCATCACCTCTGCATCATTAGAGTCCAAAAATACCAACTGAGCCAAGAAAGGCTTGAAACAGTAACTAATTTTAATGCTCGACAAGCTTACAGGCCTCATCAAACAGTTTCTACTCCTAGTCTTAATCCTCATCAACATGCCTCATCATACTTCCGACTTTCCTCAACCTAACACCAGTCTTAATTCCCCTATTCCAAATTAGACAGAATACAGTGAAACACTACTTAGAAGCGGAAACATGATTACATTTAGCTACTCTAATTTTTGGATTTGTAAATAAAATATCCATTATTGGGAGCTACGCTCAGCTTCGTTGTTATTGCTGCTTTTTCCGTTGAATTAAATGGCTAGTAACGTGTTTCTTTGAGTTTGCTAGTAGTTGCGTGCACTTTTCTTGAAATAAATATATTGGGTTATATGCTTCAGATTAAAATAAATTGGCGACCTTTAGCTCCGGGTGTGGGATCTGAAGAGGAGAAAGCCGGGACAAGTTGGAATAGGAAGGAATGGTAGATTGAATTGAGGTCAAAAGTAATAAATTGGGATCTACTAAATCAAGAAATGATTCTCTAGACACCAGACCACTTACTTGTGAGGTTCATAGACAGACACGCGCATTATATGCTCGCGAAGTTTAACTTTAAACGACCAGAATTAATGTTCATTTTCTTTCCTTGACAACTTCAACGATGAAGTTTTTAATGGTTCTAAACTCCGAGTTTTCATCAAAGATAACGTGCATGTTCAACTGCAGCAACCAGTTTCACTAGTATTTTTATAAGAGGAATGTCAGCTTTTGGACAGTACAGTTAATACATTGTGAATGTCAACGAGCCTTATCATTGAGGAACCTCACTGGAAATTATAGGCAATCTTAGCCCTGACCAAATCCAATACCTCAAGTCAATGCTCCATCGAATTCATTTGTTTATTTGCAGCTTGCAACTTTCAACTCTTTGTATCCTTGTGTTCCTTTATCTATTGCCATCTAACAGATACAATACACCAAAGTCCGTGTGTGTGTGTGTGTGTTTGAGAAAGAGAGAGACAGAGAATATGGAAGGCTACAAGCATTTCAGCCACACCCACTACCTTACTCACTACCAGGTGCCAGAAGGCACCAAAATCACTTGCAATGGCTGCAACTCTTTTGCTACTGGCACAGTCTATGTTTGCCGGAAGTGCAATTTCTTTCTTCATGAAAATTGCTATCGGGCTACCCGTTCCCTCAAACACCCATATCATCCCCTATCTCTAGCCCCTTATCCAACTTATCCCTCCAATTCCTTCTTCTGCAATGCCTGCAAACTAATTGGAACCCGTTTTTGCTACACCTGTTCCCACTGCGAATTCGACCTCCATGTTCAATGCGCTTATAATACAATATCCAGCTTGACCCCTCATCATCCCCATAATTCCCAACCTCGGCAAAATTTCTCCATCCCAACTCAAACACCGAGTTTTAGCCCTCATCAATCAGTTATCCCAAATTATCAACTAATGATAGATTATACAAAGCACACGATGGAAAACGAAGAAAAACTCGCAATAGCTAAGCTGGAGTCTAAGTGATACAAGGATTATTCTAGGATTTGGTTACAATAGATAAATCAAGAGAAAAAAATACAGAAGAAAAATGAATAATCTGTATTTCATTTATTAATCTCTCTTGTCTGGAGAAATGAACTTTTGTACAATATATATACAACTTCTATAAACTAACAAAATAAAACTGCTATAAACTAACTGACTAATTATAAAACTATCCTTAACCAACATTATTCGTTAACTGCCTCTGCCCTGTTGAATTGATGTTGCTGCTGCTGTTGTTGTTGAGAAGACTTCACATAAGGCTTCACATTAACATTATCACCCCCCCTCAAGCTGAAGGTGGAAAAATTATTGAACACATGCAGCTTGGTAAGTAAATACTGCAATCGATCAGAGGGTAAGGCTTTGGTGAAGAGATCTGCAGGCTGGTCGGAGGTGGAGATATGATGAGTGGTGATAAGACCCTGGACCAACTTCTCACGAACGAGATGACAATCTATCTCTATATGTTTGGTTCGCTCATGAAAGACTGGGTTGGCAGCAATATAGAGAGCAGATTGGTTATCACAGTACAAAGGAACATGTGCAGGATTGGGAACTCCTAAGTCTTTCAATAGAGCCAAGAGCCAAGTAATTTCAGTACAAGTGGAAGCAAGAGCTCTATACTCTGCCTCTGAGGACTTGGAGACTGTAAGTTGTTTCTTACACTTCCAGGAGATTAAAGATGAGCCAAAGAGAACACAGAAACCTGTTAAGGACCTTCTAGTGGTTGGGCAAGAGGCCCAATCAGCATCACTAAAAACTGTGAGATGAAGTGAAGAAGGGGAATACAATAAGCCTTGGCCAAGAGTCCCTTTGAGGTATTTAACCAATTTAAGAGCAGCAGCCAAATGAGGAGCCCTTGGTTGAGAGAGAAACTGACTTAAAATATGCACTGAGTATGAGAGATCTGGCCTGGTGATTGTTAAGTACACCAACTTACCAATGAGCCTTTTATATGAACTAGGATCAGAAAGGAGATCCCCTTGATCTGCAGCAAGGGTATGATGACTATCCATGGGGATCTTAACTGGATGAGCATTCTCAAGACCAGTGTCCTTGAGAATGTCAAGAGTGTACTTATGCTGATGTAAGTAAATGCCTTTCTTAGACCTGGCAATCTCCAATCCTAAGAAATACTTTAAAGCACCAAGGTCCTTGAGCTTAAATTGAGAGTGAAGATAGGACTTTACAGAAGCAATAAGAGAGAGATCATTGCCAGTGAGGATCATATCATCAACATAGACTAGGACAAAAACAAGAGAAGATGCCTTGGTCAATATAAATAGAGAGTGATCACTGGAAGATTGCAGAAAACCAAAGGCAAGCAATGCTGAAGAAAATTTAGCAAACCACTGTCTTGGGGCTTGCTTAAGCCCATATAAGGACTTGTTGAGCCTGCAAACCACAGGCTGAGATGAGCTAGCAGACATCTGAGAGGGAATGGGATAGCCAGGTGGTAAATCCATGTACACCTCTTCATGCAAATCACCATGTAGAAAAGCATTTGATACATCAAGTTGAAATAAAGACCAATCCTTAGAAGCAGCCAGAGCCAATAACACCCTTACAGTAGTCATCTTTGCCACAGGAGCAAATGTTTCAAAATAATCAAGACCCTCAATTTGAGTGAAGCCTTTTGCTACTAACCTGGCCTTATACTTATCCAGGGTTCCATCAGAATGACACTTAACCCTATAAACCCATTTGCAGCCCACTGTGTGCTGGTGAGGAGGTAAGTGTTGTAAAGTCCAAGTGTTGTTAGCTTCCAAGGCCTGTAATTCATCATTCATAGCTATACACCACTGGGGATCTTTGCTAGCTTGAGCAAAAGTAATAGGGGCCAAAGGAAGATGAGAAATATTGTAACAGAAAGAAGAGTAGATAGGAGAAAACTGAGTATAAGAAAGATAACTAGAGAGTGGATAAGGAGAGGAATACCTTGAATTTGCAGAAATCACAGGTGACTTAAAAGTAGAAGGTAATCCCACATAATCCTGATATTTGACAGGCACACTTCTGAGTCTAGTTGGTCTAGTAGTATGCATATTGAACTCAGATGAAGAAGCAGGTAAAGAAGAAACAGGACTGGAAGGATTAATAGAAGAAAAGGGAGTAGGAGAAGTAGAGACAACAGGAGTGGAAGAAGGCCTTGCAGAAAGCAAGTCTTCTGAAGACAACAAGGGAGAATTAGAATGAATGGAAAGAATAGGATTAACAGGAGGATGAACAATGGTAGGATCAGCAAAAGGGAAATGATTCTCATAGAAGATCACATCTCTGCTGTAAAAGATTTTGTGAGATGATAGGTCATAGAGTTTATATGCTTTCTTTCCAAAAGGATATCCAAGAAACAAACATTTTGTGGCTCTAGGAGAGAACTTATCCCTTCTATGAGCAAGAGTAGAGGCAAAACATAAGCATCCAAATACTTTCAAGTGATTGTACTTTGGTAGATGGCCAAGTAGTACCTCATAAGGTGTTTTATAAGCAAGCACAGAACTAGGCAATCTGTTAATAAGGTAAGTGGCAGTAAGAAAACAATCCCCCCAGAATTTTAAGGGTAATTTGGTTTGGCTTGAAATTGAGGGCTCTAGCTATCTCAAGAAGGTATCTATGCTTTCTTTCAGCCTTGCCATTTTGCTGAGGAGTTTCTGTGCAATTGAAGAATTCAGTGCCATTATCTGATCTAATGGTTTTAACTTTGGTTTTGAACTGTATTTGAACCATTGTTAAGAAGGCAAACAGAAGAGATGAGACTTGGGTTTTGGATTTCATGAGAAATACCCATGTGGACCTAGAGAAATCATCCACAATTGTAAGAAATGAATTATAACCATCATGAGTAAGATGTCTATAAGGCCCCCACACATCACAATGAATCAATGAGAATTTTTCATTACTTTTAGTTTGACTAGAAGGAAAAGGAAGTCTAGTTTGTCTTGCAAAATGACAAACACAAGAAATTGTTGCACACAGAGTTTTTATTACAGACTATAGAATCAATATAGGAAAGTTTACCAATAGGTATGTGACCAAGTCTAAGATGCCAAAGAGTTACATCAGTAGATTTATTATGAGCAACAAAAGTAGAAGAAAAACTAGGAGTGATATGACTATTTGAACCATTGTTGTCAGTCAATGTACTTGTCAATTGCAGTTTGTAGAGACCACCTTCCAATTTACCAATCACCTTTGATTTCTTCAACTGCTGGTCCTGAATCAAGCAAGGAGATGAGAGAAATATCAAAGAAAAATTGCTATCATTAGTTAGTTTACTTCCTGATAACAAATTGAAAGAGAATTCAGGCACATACAAAACATTGTACAAGATGATATCATCTGTCAAGTGAACTGTGCCTTTGTTATTTTGGATTTATGACCATTAGGAAGTTGTATGAATGATTTGATAGGAATAGGATTTTTTAACAAATTAAAGCAAGATGTGATGTGATCAGTGGCCCCTGTATCAATAATCCACTCAGTGATAGAAGCAGCATGATTCATGCAAACATGATGCTCAAGACTTGAATTAGATAACACTATACCTGCCAAATGACTTTCAGGACTGATCATGGAAGAGTTCAACATTTGTAGAAGTTGCTGAATCTGTGCTTCTGAGAAGGATGATTCATTAGTTGTTGTTGCTGAGGCAAATTCTCCCACTGCTGCATGGTTATTTCCAGCAGTAACACATACATTGTTTGCCTGAGGGGTTTGAGTATTGACAGTTACAGATTTATAGAGAGCTTGGGAGTTGAACTTTCCTTTGAAATTCTTTGGCATCCTGGCTGGATCAGGCTTGGTCCCAAATAAAGGATGCCAATCAGGATAGCCATGAAGATAAAAACATTTTTCCTTAGTATGACTATCACCATGACAATGATCACATGTTATTTGTCCTTTTGTTTTGACTCTGTAGTTATTTCCCCCATTCTTAAAATTGTTGCCATTTTTGAAGTTCCCAATTCCTTTGCTTAAGAGTGCAGTAGTAACATCAGATGAATTGACAATTGCATTGGAGGTAGAAGAGGAACCTCCTCTCTGTTGTTCTTCTTGCAAAAGTATGTTAAGAGCCTCATATATATCAGGTAGTGGTTTCATTATTAAGATTTGTCCTCTAGTCATAGTAAAACTGTCATTTAATCCCATGAGAAATTGAGTAAGTTTCTGAATCAGTTCATGCTCATCTTGCAGCTTTGAAACACCACAAGTACAATTGCTACATAAACACTTAGGCTGATGATATAACTCTGAATATTCATCCCATATACTTCTAAACTTAGTATAATATGCAGACACAGATAAATGGCCTTGATTAAATGATGTTATCTCCTTTCGAATTTGATAGATTTTAGGCACATTTGTTTGTGAATATCTTGATCTCAAGTCATCCCAGATTTGTTTAGCACTTTGCAAGTAAACAACACTTGAGGCTATTTCAGGAGAGACAATGTTAAGTAGCCAAGAAATTACCATACTGTTGCATCGTTTCCAGAGTGCAGAATATTTTGATCCATCTCTTGGTTTAGGGCAGTAGCCATTGATCATACCTATCTTCATCTTCGATTCAAGCGAAATAGTAACTGCTCGACTCCATTGGCTGTAGTTTGACTCTGTGAGAACTTGATTGATGATCTTCATCCCTGGATAATCATTCGGATGAAGATACAAGGGATGATTTGTATTTACTTGAATAGAGGTTTCTGCAAGATCATAAAGATCAGCAACTTCACTTTCTTCATTTGTGGTGTCTGTAACTTCAGGGTTGATGTATTCAGCCATGAATTGGTTTACCAAATTTACAGATTTTAGCGGAAGCAAATTGTATTGATAATCAAGAGATCAGATTAACCTTAACCTGCTCTGATACCATGATACAAGGATTATTCAAGGATTTGGTTACAATAGATAAATCAAGAGAAAAAATACAGAAGAAAAATGAATAATCTGTATTTCATTTATTAATCTCTCTTGTCTGGAGAAATGAACTTTTGTACAATATATATACAACTTCTATAAACTAACAAAACAAAACTGCTATAAACTAACTGACTAATTATAAAACTATCCTTAACCAACATTATTCGTTAACTGCCTCTGCCCTGTTGAATTGATGTTGCTGCTGCTGTTGTTGTTGAGAAGACTTCACATAAGGCTTCACATTAACATTATCACTAAGATAATGAAAGGGATGCATGAATCTATTCTCGAGATGTGGGATCCGCCAGGAACGAAATATAAATATAAATACGAGTACATCTAGCTCCACTGGTTTTGCAGATTCATAAGTAAAGAGAACGATACATTAACTGCACGGTACGTAGAACAGAATCCATCAACTGAGTGTGCGGTTGGTCGACTTGGCCATTAGTTGGAGCTATGGTCAGGTTTGTTGTTATTGCTGGCTTTTACGCTTATATGTGTGGTTGTGCGTGTAGTTAGTTTATGTAGTACGTTTGTAAAGTATTCTGTTTGTTTGAGGTTGTATGTTTGTTTTCTTTGATGGGTTGGTATTCGTTTGAGTTTTTATGTAAGAACTTCTCTTGAAATGAAATTGTGTAATGGGCATTTTGTCAACCTTCTATCGGGGATTTAGTAAATCATATACATGATTATTTAGAGACCAAAACCACATACATTTGGGTTCACATCTTCAATCACATAGTAAGACAGTATTATGCATACAGTGCATCCACTTCATTCGCATCAGCCTCGATCCGTGTGTGTGTGTGTGTGTGTTTTGAAGCGAGAGATGATGGAAGGACACAAGCATTTCAGCCACGCCCACAACCTTAATCATCACCAGGTGCCTGAAGACATCAAAATCACTTGCACAGTCTGCAACTCTTCGGCTACTGGCACCGTCTACGTCTACTGGAATAGCAATTTCCGTCTTCACGAAAATCGCCATCACTCGACCCGTTCCCTCAAACACCCATCTCATCCACCTCAACCTCTACCTCTAGTCTCCTATCCAACATATTCATCCAATCCATTCTACTGCAGTTCGTGCAACCTAATTGAAACCGGCTTTTTTCCTAGCAGTTCCAATTGCGAATTCAACATCCATGTCCAATGTGCTGACAATGCATCCAATTCACTAATCAACTCCACAATACCATATTGAGCTTCACCGAAATTTCTTACTCCAAAATCAAACTTAGAGCTTTAACCTTCATCAATCAATAAAATTCGAAAAAAGTACCTAATTTTAATGCTCAACAAGCTTACAGGCCTCATCAAACCGTTTTCCTACTCCTAATTTTAATCCTCATCAACATGCCTACATGCCTCATGATATAAATTTGACCTTCTTCTAGTAACACATCTGCTACACTTAAAAAGCTCACCTTTCCTAGCCAAACCTCCATGGCAATAAATTCAAAATTTTGTTTAAGCTATCGAGTAAAGCTTATTAAACAGAATTCTGTTTGCCCATACACGGGAGTATAGTCTTAGATTTGCAAAAATCATAGTTCTATCCGTATAGCATATACTCGCTTCATTCCGGACAAAAAACCTATTATTCTATTTTGAAAGGTTTCACTTCACGAGTCAAATCTTTAAAAAATATATATATATGTCTCCAATCTTTTCAACTTTACTTTCTACATGCGATATAAGCATCTTAATTATGTTCAAATATAATTGTCATTATGACCAATTTTAATAAAATTATATATTTCTTAATTACTCCCTATGTCTTATATATAATCTCCACTAGACAAAAAACTTCACGCTTTTAAGATTTATAATAAATATCCTCAATAATAATTGTCTAATATTTAGATTTTCATTTGAAACACTATAGTTAGTTAATTAGTTTGCACTATTTTTTAATCCTTTCATTTCGAATAAATATTCTTCGTTGCTAAAGCACAGGAATTAAAAAAACTTAATCAATGATGGGCGTAAAATGTGTTGATGGTAATACTCATTAGAATTAATTGAGTTTCACTATTCTAAGAGCCCGTTTGGTGCAGCGTTTATAAAACGCAGTGTTTTAAAAATGCAGCGTTTTAAAAAACGCAGTGTTTTAAAAACGGAGGTCTTTCCTTATAAATACGTTTGGGATATCTCTTCAATACGCAGCTTTTTTTTCCTAGGAGCGTTTTAAAACCTGCGTTTTGGGAAAAAGTGGGAATTCCGTTTTAAAACGCAATGCGTTTGAAACGCCGCGTTTTTATTGAAACACATTTTTGCAAATAAGCTGCGTTTTATCCCTGCGTTTTGGCCAAAACGCTCGACCAAACAGGCTCTAAATAAGTGAGTTTCTCTAGAATGTGTTATGCTGATATTAAATAAAGCTATAAGGGTATATTGGGAAGCATAGTAGAGAATTTGTACATCAAAAGTCTTTAGGAAAACAAAGGTGTTAAATGACACCCCCCCTCCCCTCCGTGGCAAAATGACCATATTGTCCTTCATAAGTTGTGTGCAGTCTTTTTTTTTTTTGGGGGGGAGGGGAGGTGGTATTCCTTTTTTTTTTTTTAGGGGACAGGCGCCAACCTTAGCTACCTGTGTGGGAAGGATAGGCACCAACCTTGGCTGCCTAGTCTGGGGGTGGACAGGCGTCAACCTTGGCTGCTAATTTTTTTTTTTTTTCCCTTTAAAGTAGTTTGGAGCGATATGGTTATTTTACCAGAGGGGGGGTGTCATTTAGCAGTTTGGGAGTGGGGTCATTTAGCACCACTCTTAGAAAAATTAGTTAAGACTTCGCAAAATAAAAAGTATGAACATTTATTTGAGACGAAGGCAATATTTTTTTTGTAAATACTCAACTTAATTAGGAGTATAATTAATGAGAACCTATTCAATTTAATTACATGGGATTTCTAAGTGGCCAATTTTATTTATTTATTTATTTATTTTTGAAAAATACTAAAAAGGGTAACTAGGC
This sequence comes from Platycodon grandiflorus, assembly GCA_016624345.1. Taxonomy (NCBI): domain Eukaryota; kingdom Viridiplantae; phylum Streptophyta; class Magnoliopsida; order Asterales; family Campanulaceae; genus Platycodon; species Platycodon grandiflorus. Next base: position 1,650,544 of record JACONP010000362.1, read on the forward strand.
CAGTATAAATAAAGCTAAGGAAGTACTCCCTCCGTTCCAGGTAAGAGTTTACCATATTATTTTGGGATGTTCCACTCAAAGAGTCCACTTTAAAAAATTATGTTTACAATCTCCATAAAATTTTCAACTTTACCCTTCACATGTGGTACAAATATATTAATTATACTAGAATATTGACCAACTCTAATACTACTTATATATCTCATTAGACTTTTCAAACATTGACTCTTTGGGTAAAACAGAAGGAGTATTAAATTATTCAAGTGTGGACTATCTGGATGGAACGAAAGGAGTGTATAATAAAAGCTTAAGTAGAATTATAATATGATAGCTAGGATCCTCAATCAAAAAGGTGTTCTATTTTTTATTTCAATCGTCGAATATTCATCACATTTGTATGAAAATAAACAAGATTAATTACTCTTTAATTTTTAATGAAGACATGACAAAGATCCGACAGGTGAATATAAGATGAAACACTTTTTTTTAGAGTAGAAGATCTTATCCTTAGTTATTATAAGGATCTATTAGACAACAGTTCACGTTAATAAATATTGATGAGCACCAATCTCTTGGCTTGATCGAGCGTATGAGCAACTAAGTTGAACATCTCGTTTGCTCGTCAACTAAGAGTCCGTTTGTTCATGTGTTTTTGTCAAAATGCAGGGTTAAAACACAGCTTATTTCTTAACTTTGCATTTCAATGCTGCGGTAGAAAAAGTTGTGTTTTCAAAACGCAGCTACGTTTTAAAACGCTGGAATTCTTAACTTTTTTCTAAAACGCAGATTTTAAAACGTAGTAGGTAATAAAATGTTGTATTTTGACATAATATTTCAAACGTATTTATAAAAAAAAAAAAACTCGCGTTTTAAATCATTTGCGTTTTATAAACGCTGCGTTTTCAAAACACTGAACCAAACGGGCTCTAAGTAAATATGCTTGACGGCCATAGGAGCATCACCAATGTAAATGTGAACGTGGAAAAATTGGGTGCCACCTAGGATTTACACATTTAAAAAAAAATTAAAAAAAAAACTCTTTAATGCAATTGTGGAAAAGGAACGTGAATATGTGAATATGATGTGTTAACTAAATTGTTTCGTATTAGTTATTAGATAATTAATTTTTTGACTTCCAATGCACATTGTGAAGAAGGATGTTTCTTTAAAAATTAATTATCTAATAACTAATAGGAAACAATTTAGTTGACACATCATATTCTACAATTATATTAAATAGTTTTTTTTTTAATGTATAAATTTTAGGTAATACCTAATTATTTTACATTCACATTTGCATTGGTGATGCTAAGCACATACTTGAAACTGTGAAACTGTAAATGCAAGATAGCCGCTAGAGAGACCGTGGCACACAATGCAGGCGACATGTAGTTCCCCTCAACTTTGGAAACTGCTAAAAAAGAAAGTATTAAATATAAATAAAATTGAGGGAATATTAAATTATTATCTCTTTCTGAGGTTTCGAACTTCACCCTTGGAAGCTTGTTGGGATTCTTGCATTTTTGACCGTCCAATCTATATTTTTCGTTAGGCTTAAATATTAAATTGATCACTGTATTTAAAATATTTATTATTAAGGTCATTTTACTATTATTTTTATTAACTTCATCATTACACTTTAACTTTGAAGTCACGTTATTCACACCATCTACTCTCGTAAAAAAATTTGGATAAAAAATACTAAAAGAAGTTAACTTAATTAGCAACTAAATAATCAAATAAAAATGTAAGAGATAATGTTAATTGAATATTTTTAATCATAACTTACTTAATAAAAAATTGTATAAGAATTAACTAATTAACATCATACAAACAAAATAAAATGTATGTAAACTTTTTAATCAACCCAATAAATAGGATATAGTACAAAGACACATTGATACGTAATTATTTTCAACAGAGAGGTCGGATATTCAAGACTCACCAGATGCACCATTATTGTTCAAGCCTCACCAAACGCACCATTTAGTAGTGCTCACTTTTTTTAACGGAGAGGTCTGATGTTACCACCAGAGGCACCCTAGTACTTCATTGCTCTTACCGAAGAGGTCCGGTATTCAAAGCCCCCACCAAGAGGCACCATTAGCCACATCAAAGGCACCACAAAGTCTTAATTGTAAGTCTCTCAAGACATTAAATAATAATAATAAGGATTGGAGTAAGATCAACATCCCCTCCAAACTTTAAGAAAAAATATTCCTTATAAAAAAAAAGAGGTTAATTATAGTACAAAGAAGGGAGAGACAAAATATTAAATAATTATTTCCTAAAATTATCTCCAAACTATTTTATTTTACTAACCCAAATCTAAGTAAAAGAAGAATAAATCAAAAGAAAAAGAGAATTTTACCATATTATTTCGTGTTATCATTGTTTACACTTTTTACTTTTCACCGTTTTAATATTTGTTTCCACTAAATGTTACTGTACTACCCCATCCAACATCCACAAACTACTTTTAGGCATTAACATCTTTACTTTTGAGTAGCCTTGTAATAGGTCTAGTTGATCTATGTGCTTAGTGAATCAATGTATTGGATATGCATGGCGGACTCAGCTTTAGGCTCAAGTAGTTAAAGAGAGAGGAAAAAAAAAAGTGAAAACAGTGAAAATATTTAAAAGACAAAAGGTACATCCGGGTCATCGAACTTTTCGCAAAATTGCAGTTCGGTCACAAAAATTTTAAAACTACACTTTGGCCTACTGTACTTAAGTTCTGATGCATCCGTGCCCAATTTTTGGACGGACGTTAGAGTTAGCTGATGTTCAAATATCTAATTTGCCCCTAACATTTGACTAGTTTTACCTTCGACTGACAAATTGGGAAAGACGTCAGTTAGTTAGTCAAATTTACCCCAATTGAAAAGAATTCCCAAATTTTAGGGTTTGCGATTTCACTTCAAGATCACAATCTTTGCTAAATCATTGTTGATGAGAACCAAGGTAAGGAGAGTTCGGGTCGAGACAATCATGGTTCGGGTCTAGTCAATGTTCGTGATGATGTTCGTGATCCGTTAAGCATAGCCGAAGGCTCCAATGACTCATGCACATGCAAAGAAGATTTGAGCGTCTTATGACACTTGTTGAAAAGATCAAGGCTAACACAACACCCAAGGACGTACAAAGCAATGAGCGGAGGATCATTTGCATGTTATAAGGATGTTTCAGCAAAGAAAATAAGGAAGTCCACATTCTGCCTTGATGATGCCGATTTTTGCACCGTGGCCTTGATGGGAAAATGCTCCAGTGAAATAACTGGTAATTAGCCTGAAAAGAAGAACAAAGGTTACTGCGCAGGGGGTCCCTGCAAAGTCCCTCCGGTGTGAGAATTAGCACAGTATATCAGAGAGAGAATATTGCTAATTGAGGGAGCAAAAAGGGTATAATTGCGCGTACCTTGTACTAGGTCTGATAGTAGTATTTATAAGAGAGTAGTGGTGCCCTAGATAGTTTCGGGCTGTAACTGATACGATCAAATCCCGTAGTTTACGGGTCAAAGTAACGTATCCGTTCTGGACTTGTGAGTAAATCGGATATAGTTCCGTAATAGGCTCGGAGATAGTTCTGTAATGTATTAGGAAATAGTTTTGTGCTAGTTCCATGAAATACGAAATATATCAAAAATAGGCCTTACTATGTCCGCTCTGTGGGGGCTTGACACTAGTGAGGCGGCCTGGCAGCCAGGCACTAGTGAGGCTGCCTATCGGCCAAGCATTAGAGAGGCGAGCTGACACTAGGGAGGCGGCCGGGCACTAGTGAGGCGGCCTGGCGGCGGGGCACTATTGAGGCAGCCTGGCAGCCGGACACTAGTGAAGCAGCCTGGCGGCTGATACTAGTGAGGTAGCCTGGCGGGCGGGCACTAGTGAAGTGAGGCGGCCTGGCGGCCGGACACTAGTGAGGCGGCCTGGCAGACATTAGTGAAGAAGCGGCCTGACGGCCGGACACTAGTGAAGCAGCCTGGCAGCTGGCACCAGTGAAGCAGCCTCACTAGTGAGGCAGCCTGGCAGCCGGACACTAGTGAAGCAGCCTGGCGGCCGAGCACTAGTGAGGTGAGGCGGCCTAGCGGCCGGACACTAGTGAGGCGGCCTGGCAGACACTAGTGAGGAGGCGGCCTGACGGCCGAACACTAGTGAACCACTGCGCAGGCCAGGCAGCAGCGGCCGGCACTAGGGAGGCGACCGGCCGGACACTAGTAAGGCAGCTTGGAGTGAAGCGGCTGGCGGTGGCACTGAAGCGGCTGCGCCGGCACTAGTGAGGCGGCCTTGCAGCTTAGCACTGGTAAGGCTCGCCCAAATGGCTGACGATCCTTTTTACAGGTGTTTTGGATATTTGTCATTTTTATCCTTGTGTATAATTTTGGGTAGTTCAGTAGCCCCCTACTCTTTGTTGCGTGAGCGTGCTCAGACCAAAGAGTATACTTTTGATTCTTAATTAAACCCCAAATTTAATTTGCTGCGAACTACCTTCATTTTTGCAACACGGCTTTGGCGTTTTTAGTATCAATAAATGAGCTCGGCATTTTAATAAGGAGCAGCTCGTCAAAAATATATATTTTTAAAGCAGCTCGGCACGTCAATAGGAAGCAGCTCGGCATTTTAATGAGAGCAGCTCGGCATATAATTTTTGAAAAAGCAACCCGCATAACAAATTGGAAAAGGTGAACTTGTTTGACAACTTGCCTTTAAATACCTTGGCATCTCGGCAATTTTTTTTTTTTTTAAATAATGCAGCTCGGCGTTACAAAAAAAACAGCCCGACACACTCATTTTTTTTAAACAGCTCAGTACTTTAAAATTAGCCCGACATATATATATATATATATATATATATATATTTTAATAAAACAGCTAGACGTTTACCTCTTAAAGAGCAGTTCGGCATTGACTCTCGTAAAGCAGCTCGGCAATAACTCTCGAGAAGCAGCTCGGCATCATTGTTTTTGTATTAGCTTCTCTTGGCCTTTATTGCCTACCACAAAAAGATTGATGTGACTATTCAATATAAAAAACTCTCTTTTTTTTTTTTAAATGCCTTGCATCCCGCCTAATACTCTCGTAAAGTAGCTCGACATTTTTAATCCTAACAAAGCAGCTCGCCTTTTTTTGAGCAGCTCGCCTGTTTATTTTTTATTTATTTTTTTTGCCCGTCAAGGTCTTATTCGTAACATTTTTTCTTGTCTATTGACTTGAATTTTTTTTTTGTGGGTGCCCGTCAAGGGTCTTATCCTTAGTTTTTTGTCGTGCCTATTGGCTTGACTATTTTGGGATCATGGGTGCCCGTCAAAGGTCTTATCCTTAGTCTTTTTTCTTGCCTATTAGCTTGAATTTTTTGTTGGGTGCCCGTCAAGGGTCTTATCCTTCACTTTTTTCTTGTCTATTGACTTGAATTTTTTGGCGGGTGCCCGTTAAGGGTCTTATCCTTAAGCCTTTTGTCTTGCCTATTGGCTTGACTTTTTTGGCATCGTGGGTGCCCGTAAGAGTCTTATCCTTAGCTTTTTTATTGTCGATTTCAACTTTTTTGCCCGCGTGATTCCTCGCGTTGATCGCCGATTCAGACTTTTTTGCTCGCGTGATTCCTCGCGTTTTATCAACAGTGCTTATTAAAATGTTCAAAGGATACACACATGAAAAAGCACGTTTTATTGATAATAAAATTTTTCCAAGTACATAATAAGTTGAGTGAGACTATTTTTGCTATCAAGCTCAGCTGAATCATTCTCCGCGATCACTCTCTTTGTGTCCCGCGTTGTCCATTTCTTCCATCTTTATCTCATTTTCCACCGGTGCCTCGGCGCTACCTATCCTTTGGGCTAACTGAAATAGCTCTGCTCTGTTCGCAGGCGGGCGAGCAAAGAATTCCGTTTTTAGATTATTGGGCGCTAAGCCTCCTTCAAAACATGTTAAAACTTCCTGATCAGAAATATTATTTATTTGGTCCAAGACACCCTTGAACCGCTTCACAAATGCTAGGATAGATTCCCTGGGCTTCTGCTTCACATTGCTTAGCTCGCCTCTTGCCTTGGGTAATGCGCCCGCTGTTCCGAATTCTCCCATAAACATCTTAAATCTGGCCAACTTTTAACTGACCCTTCAGGTAGGTTGGCGAACCATGTAGCAGCCTTACCCTGTAGAGTACCTAGAAAAGCCTTGCAGATGATTGTGTCATCCGTGGTGAGCAGAGCAAGCTTCATCTCAACGTGGTTGAGATGGTCGCGTGCACTGTTCTTCCCCTTATATCCATTAAAAGCAGGATATGTTATAGTCGGGTCAGGTGGGGAATCACGGATCCAGCGTGCAAACGGCTTGAAACGGGTACCAATGGGTGTTATCTTGGCCTTCTCAATCTCAATGGCCTCTAGACGCCTTCTCAGATCCTGGACTTCATCCTGGGCGGGCCTGCTAGTGGCCTGAATTTTTGACGACTTCCTCTCAAGGGATCTCTCCCGTTTCGGGCTTGCTGACCTTCCCCTCTTCAGGGAATACCCACGTGACATTGTAGCTCGGCTTCGAGGAGATTTTGATCGCCTCGATTGCGTTGGTCTGTGGGCATGCCCGCTGTGTCTTATGCGAGGGCGAGGGTTCGAATCAGATTCCCCCTCGCAACTTCTTTCTCGTGCTGTTCTCCCTGCTGATTCATTCACGCGACCTCTTGGGTCGTGAAGTCTGTGCCGGACACTAACCCTGCTTTGAGAAGGGTCCTGCTCGCCCATATGCCTGGTCATACGCTCGTCATCCCGAATCTGTCTAGACTTGCTTCCTTCCACTGTTCTCCGCTCAGAACGATCAGCCCCCATACCTGAGCGTCCTCCCTTCTGATAGGTCCCCGCGACCCACTTATAGTAATTGGTACCACCTTAGTAGGCTGGGGTGCTAGTGTCTGTGAACCCAACAATGCGGCTGGAATGGGTACCTCAGCCTGACCCATCGATCGCAAGAGCTGATTGTTCAACATTATCTGGACAAGCGCGGCCGTCTGCGCCTTAAGTGCCTCTGCTTGGACGGTCGGATCGACCTCGGGGGGTATGGATGTACCGGTGGTCGCCGGACGTGTATCTAACAGATCGCGCAAGTCACTAGCCCCCGCTTGTGGCTCTACTGCCTTCTTACTTGCTCTAGCACCCTTGCCCTTAGCTGGTTTTTTCGTTGCAGCCTCTTTTCGATTCCTTAAGGCATGTAAAGTTTCCTCCGCCTGTGAGCCACCCAGTGGCATTGCACCGGCGGCAGGATTTGGCATTATGTTGGTCGCTCCCGTTTGCTCAACCGTGGGATGAGCAGGATCGTTGCCAGCCAACAGTTGTAGTGTTACCTGCCATAATCACCGGATTAGAGTTTGAAATTTTGAGCTGTTTGTTTGGATATCTGGGCTTTCAAACGTTTCCCGGCAACGGAACCACTGATGATGCCGATTTTTGCACCGTGGCCTTGATGGGAAAATGCTTCGGTGAAATAACTGGTAATTAGCCTGAAAATAAGAACAAAGGTTACTGCGCAGGGGGTCCCTGCAAAGTCCCTCCGGTGTGAGAATTAGCACAGTATATCAGAGAGAGAATATTGCTAATTGAGGGAGCAAAAAGGGTATAATTGCGCGTACCTTGTACTATGTCTGATAGTAGTATTTATAAGAGAGTAGTGGTGCCCTAGATAGTTTCGGACTGTAACTGATACGATCAAATCCCGTAGTTTACGGATCAAAGTAACGTATCCGTTCTGGACTTGTGAGTAAATCGGAGATAGTTCCGTAATAGGCTCGGAGATAGTTCCGTAATGTATTAGGAGATAGTTTTGTGCTAGTTCCGTGAAATACGAAATATATCAAAAATAGGCCTTATTATGTCCGCTCTGTGGGGGCTTGACACTAGTGAGGCGGCCTGGCAGCTAGGCACTAATGAGGCTGCCTGTCGGCCAAGCATTAGAGAGGCGGCCTGACACTAGGGAGGCGGCGGGGCACTAGTGAGGCGGCCTGGCGGCGGGGCACTATTGAGGCAGCCTGGCAGCCGGACACTAGTGAAGCAGCCTGGCGGCTGATACTAGTGAGGTAGCCTGGCGGTCGGGCACTAGTGAAGTGAGGCGGCCTGGCGGCCGAACACTAGTGAGGCGGCCTGGCAGACATTAGTGAAGAAGCGGCCTGACGGCCGGACACTATTGAAGCAGCCTGACAGCTGGCACCGGAGCCTGGCACTAGTGAGGCAGCCTGGCAGCCGGACACTAGTGAAGCAACCTGGCGGCTGAGGTAGCCTGGCGGCCGAGCACTAGTGAGGTGAGGCGGCCTGGCGGCCGGACACTAGTGAGGCGGCCGGCGACACTAGAGGAGAGGCGGACGGCGGACACTAGTGAACCACTGTAGCCGCACTGGGAGGCACCCGGGCACTGGGAGGCGAACCGCGACCGGACACTAGTAAGGCACTGGTGAGCGGCTTGGCGGTGCACCGGTGGGCCGGTGGCGGGGCGGCCTTGCGGCTTAGCACTGGTGAGGCTCGCCCAAATGGCTGACGGTCCTTTTTACAGGTGTTTTGGATATTTGTCATTTTTATCCTTGTGTATAATTTTGGGTAGTTCATGCCTATAAAGCGTTTGCTTTGATGAGGGAGAGAGCGATCGCCTTGGTTTCTGTTGGGAAGGCGTTCGCCTTGAATCGACTAAGGGCGATCGCCCTGTGGACAGCAAGATGAGTTTTCGCTATCTGACGGGAATTTTGGTATTTTAGGATTTTTAAGTGTTTTAGGTAAGTTTGTTTCCTTTTCTTAGAGGAATCTTTTCTAAAAACGTTTCTTAGGGTTAGAAGGATTGTTTTAAGCCTATATAAAGGTCGTCATATGTATTGGATTCATTAGGATTATTGATATACAATTACATTAATTTGAGTTTTCACTGATTTGTGAGATTTTAAGAGATTTCTTGGATTAGAATTCTCAACCTTTGAACTTATCAAGTTTGTTGAGCTGTAGGCTTATGGCGTTTCGTAGTCTTGGTTCTTAATCAATTGCGATTAGTGGTTCAAGATTGCACCCCAAGGTTTTAGGGATTAAATCCGCCCTAGGGTTGAGGGAAGCTCCCTATCTTTTTTTTAAATTTGTTGTTTCTGTTTCAAATCGTTTTTGTGGTTGGTTTCCCCTGGTCATCGATCTTGGAATCACATCATTGTCAACAAATCATCGAAGGATACTGGAATCGAAGGATAGAGCCTTAACCAACATTGTTCAAAGTTGCTCAATCATCGAAGGATACTGGAATAGAAGGATATTGGGGCTCCAAAATAAGAAAACCACTGTCCTTGCTCAATTTGCGAATAGATGCCCAAATGCGTAAAAGCTTCAATTAACTCTTCCATGGACATGGGTGGAGGAAGATCACCCTCTCATTTCTTTGGTGGACTACTGAACTTTTGTGAACCAGGAGACATCCTAACAGGCCTCAAAGGTGTACTTCTTGTAGTGCCAGAAGTGTTGGCGGACGCTGTAATGGTACCAAGACTGGCTATACCAAACCCAGTTAAGGTGGGGGGTGGAGTTGCCATTTTACTTGTTGATTCAGAAAATTTCTCATCAACATTAGCCAAGAACTATTCAAACTGTGCTGCTGTTGATATCTCTTTGGTCGAAGATGATCGTTTACTTGACCAAGGAGTAGAAACCATTTGGTCGAGACCTGGTGAAGTCTTAATAGAGGGGGCTTGTGCAGTAGCTGTAGATACAAGATAAAGCGAGGGAGAAGCTGGTGATTTGGATGTAGTACTGAAAGAACGCATCTTAGTCCCACTACTGCTGTTTGATTTATTGTTGTTGATACGAGATGAATGGATCGAATGAGTAATTGGTTGATGAAGTAGGACAAGGATTTTTGAAAGAGATGAGCTAATTTTTGAGAAAAGAAAAGAGATCATGCCTACTTGGTAAAATTGGTATTTCACGGTAATTTAACGGCCGAACTAACGTCCGTCCAAAAAATGGGCACGGATGCATCAGAACTTAAGTACAGTGGCCCAAAGTGTAGTTTTAAAGTTTCAGTGGCCGGAATGTAATTTTGCGAAAAATTCGATGGCCCGGATGTACCTTTTGCCTATTTAAAATAACAAAGAAGCAAAAAAATAATTATAAATAAATAAATAATAAATAAAAAAGAAGCCAAAACATGACAACATTAAAATGTTTTAAGAAATCTCTCTCTCTCTCTCTCTCTCTCTCTCTCTCTCACACACACACACACATTTTGGGTTAAGAAAATATTAAATGTTAATTACTTGGAGATACTATTATTAAGATGTTAATTGTTATTCTTATTCATTCCATTTTAGACAATGAGTTTACTATTTTATTTTGGAATATTCCACTTAAAAATTTTATTTTAAAAAATTATGCCTACAATCTACATAAATCTTTCCACTTTATCATCTACATATGCTATAAACATCTTGGTTATGCTCAAACATTTTTATAATTATGATCGATTCCAATGCTACTTATATATTTCTTAATTATTAAAATTTTTAAACATGAACTCTTTGATTGGAACGGTAGGAGTAATTCTTTAGAGATACTATTATTCAGGGTGTTGATTTCTACCTTTTCTATTTATTCTTTTAGTTTGTGAGTTAATTCAAAAGTTAAAATAAATCTTTTAATACAATATATTTATATGTTAATTTGTCCTTTTATACATACAATAATACATACAAGAAAGTGTTATACTCCCTCTGTTCCAACCAAAAAGTTTATTTTTAACTTTTTTTAATCAACTTAGTTAAAATTTGACCGATAATTTACATAAATATATTTAATTTTACAAAGTTATAAAAATTAATATTCTTAATATAGTTTATGATTAATGAAATTTTTTTTCCTAAAACATAGATAAAACATGTAAAATTTTAATTTAATTTAGTCATATGTCAACTTTGGAAAAAAAAAAAAGAACTCTTTGAAACGAAAAAAAAAAAAGAGGTGAACTCTTTGACTTAAACGGAAGGGTTATTAACTTTGGTTCCATAAAAGCTCCATTGAAATATGAGAATGATGAAGACTTCACCTATATGTAATACCTAGTCGGTGATAGGAACTGGAATTTCATCCTTACTTTGGTCTGAGCCTCTACTCGAGGATTTCGCAGTACGGTCAAGGAAGCTCCCATTTTAGGCTCACCAATGATTGCAAACTAGTCTAAGTTGTTTTTTTTTTTTTGGAAAAAACTTGTTACAAGTAGAATGAGCATATGACCACTCTCAACCCCACGATAAAGCATTCAAATCAATAGAACCATAAGAAGCACCAAAGATAAAGCATTCAAATCAATAGAACCATAAGAAGCACCAAAGCGCGAGAAGAAATAAGAGACCCATTTCTTCGAGCTCCCAACAAAGTAGATGAATCAGAACAACCATAACCAAGTCTTGTAAGCAAATTGACACCAAACACAGAAGACGAAGCTACACAAATTTCTTTCAGCATGCATAAAGAGAGATGAACAGTTCCATAAAATGTTCACGGAACTTTTATGCACAGACAGACAGACAAACAGACCGACCAAGCATGCGGGAATGAGACCTCTGTTTCTAATCCACACAGTACATGCCAAGTTTACTTGTTCCTCAAAGCATACCCCTACGACTTCATACTAATTACACTCGACTTAAAACCGAAAAGGCAATGAATTGCAGAAATAAATTATCTGAAAACATGCAGGCAAAAGATCAAACAATTGGCCATCCAATACAAAGGCACAAATCAATAGCGATACCAGATTTCAAGGCGATTTCTTCTCCAGCATAAAAGCAACTTGTACATATTTTTCTCAACAAGTCAGTGAGAAAAAAATGATACGATAATTATTAGAAAACAGCAGAAACATACTGTGCCCAACTTCAACCCATGGAGACTCTTTTAGTGTCCCAACACTAAGCATGTTATGCAAAGAAACCAATTCTATCAAATAACCAGATAGTAAAAAGAGAAGCATACTGCAGCAACTACTACAAATAATCCACCCAATTCACGAACAAGATACATGTGAGATAACTTCTTTAAAATGATCTGGCACCAAATTCTTCAGCCACTGCAAATCCTTATGTTCAACTACCAGTCGAACATTTATGGAAATCAAATGCATAACAAACAAATAAATTACATTACAAAAGACAGCATCAAACCGAGCCTTGGATTTAAGATTGGAAGTCATATTGTTATACCCTCTAGAAAATTTTGCTCAAATTCCAGCTCAACATATCCTAGGCATGGATTCTGCTGTGCCAAAATAGCAACAACATAATTAACAAAACTTAGTTAAACCAACCCAAAACTTTTATTTGTCAAAGTAAAGTAGTTTGTTTGGATTCGAGAAACCATTCTCTACTTCAGTTAGCCCCCAGTAAGATCAACAACAAACACAACATAAACCTAAAATTTACCACAAACTAAACAGCATATATACAAAACTTCCAGAGTTAGAAAAAACTAAAATTTCCACAGATTAGAAAAGCTAAAATTTCCACCAACCCATGACCTTCAGTTCACTAGCCATCACCGTAGCCAATGCACTTTTCTGAGCTAACATCACCGCCACCTTCATTTTCGGAAGCATTCTCTGAAACCTCCCCATGGCTATTCCTCTCCAAACACAACATCCTCCTCCTCATATCCTCCAACCCCGTCTCCATAAAGAAAAGCCTCTCTTTCAACATCAAATTCTCTTCCTCCAATCGTGCTAAATTTGCGTCCTGTTCATCCATCCGGGTCTCCAAACCACCACCACCCATCCGAGTCTCCAAACCACCACCACCGCCCCCGCTTGGGTAAACCATCTCAAACCTGCTCAAATCGTGATCCAGCCGCCTCTCTACCTCCACCCTCTCAACGTCGCTATCACTAGTCGTCCCACCTACACCACCACCTTCTTCTTCCTCCATTCCCAGTGACCGCAGTCGAATTAATCCATTCATCGAACCGTATCCATCAACACCCAACTCTTCTTTAGCCATATCCACCAAATCCTCCCTCGACGGAGAAAACATCGGCGTCGGAAGCACCGCCGGAGTAACCGGGCAGGGTGACACCAGGGAAGCGATTCCGCCAGATTTTTTCGCGCGGATTAGAAACGACGTTGTGTTGCGAGGAGCAAAAGGAGCAAACCGGTTATTGAATTTCTTTTTGCGGTAAGAGCGGCGTGAATCGTTCGGGTACGGGAATTTGTAGACGTTGCCTATACCTAGAGGGTCATTTCTACGAATTTCGTTGTTTTTGGATTTCCAGTTGTTTCTCTGAGGGTTTGTTAAAGGAAAACTGGATGGTTGAGCGGTCGGAAAGTTGATTGGATCTTCCGGTAACGGCGGCGGCGGCCAAGCTTGGTAACTCCGATTCAGCATCTGAGATTGATCCATCATCCAATTCTACTTTACAGAAACCCTAGGAAATTCTCATTGCCGATTTGCGGAATTTTCAAATTAGTGAAGTGAACTGAATATTTGGAGTGAAATAAGACCGTTGTCAGGATGAGGAGATTTGAATTGTTCATCCGGGATTTGGTGGATTTAGAACATTGGAAACCCTAGAAATTGTGATTTAGGTGCATTTGCTGGGGATAAAATGTCAAAATGACGAGGGGGCACGTGAGTTGCGCGTGGGATTTATGATAGGACAGGATGAGATGTTTAGTAGTTAAAAAATAGGTTTAATATATAATTTGGTCCTTAAACTTTACACCATTTCCTGGTTCGGTTATAGAACTTTGGCATTTTCTATTTTGGTCCCTAAACTACACTTTAAGTCTAACCGTTCGTCCCTCAAGTGACGGCCGTCACTTTACACGTTAATAAATATTTGAACTACCCAAAATACCCTTACTAAATGCTGAGTATGATGCCACGGTGGACAATGATGCTTAGTTGGAATTAATTTTTTTTCTAACTAAATTAAGCAAATTAGAAAAAAGTTGTCAGTAAAACAATTTGTTCTCTCTTTCTTTCTCTCTCTCTCTCTTTCTTTCTTTATCTTTCTTCTCCTTTTTCTCTCTCTTCTTCTGGGTTCTATCTTCTTTCTCCTCTGTAAAACCATTTCCTCTCTCTCTCTCTCTCTTTCTTTCTCTTCTCCATTCTTTCTCTCTCTTCTTCTGGGTTCTATCTTCTTTCTTTGATCTAGCTCTCTTCTAACTGCCGTCTCTCTCTAGCTGCTGTCTCTATCTCGTTATACTTGGTTGTAAACAGCTACAGTAGACAACTGCAGGATGTGTTCAGTAAACAACTACTGTAGCACCACATTCAATTGTCGATGAGAGAGAGAGAAAGAGAGAGAGAATTAAGGCCATCCATCGGTGAAGTACGCAAAATATTTCAAAATAAAACTTTTAACAAGCATTTCTCTAATACAATGAGCTACCAAAATTTGCAAAAAAATTCAACTGACCCAAAAGGATTTGAGAAAACTCTTAACTATGGCAAACATAAATTACTTTCACAAGAACAGAGTCAAATCGTTTCTTTACACAAACAAAGTCATTTCATACAACTCTTCAAATTCACCATCACCACCTTCTACGACAACAAAGCCTCAATCAATCAAGATTTTACCATTAGAAGAACATCATAAAACCACTTCAATTCATCCTTCAATCAAAACCCTAAAAAAATGAATGTTAACAATAAAAATAACCACATTAGTGAAATCAATGCAGCAACTATATCAGAAGACTTAACCACACAGAAAAAAACCCAAAACCATCTGCACCGCCATTCCTAGGCTCTAGCTCACCCACACACACACACACAAAACCCACTTGAACCTTCTCTCTCTCTCGAGTGTTTTTTCTTTTGGGTTTTGGAAATGCCCATCAACACGAAGGGGTCGCCTCCGCCACCCATGATTGGCAAGATCGGACCCTACACCGTCTTTGTCACACCTCCGGCCACTCCCAAACCATCGAGCCTTTGGTGGAGTCTCCCAGAAGAAGCTTTCTCCGATTAAGACCGGGTTCAATCTCCTAGCCCTTCACCGCCACTGCAGTATTAACTAAACCATCCGATCCATAACCCCAATCTCGAAAAATCAATCACCCGCATGGGGATTTCGTAAAAACCCACCGGAAAGAAAATCCTAGTCGACCCACTTCAAGAATTCGGGTTGGAGAAGTCGAGAACGAAATTGACATACGAGAAGAGGAGAACTTAATCTATGTGGATCTAAGTTTGCAAGGCGTGGATTCGACTAATGTGGAAGGAGATGGAGAAGTGGAACAACAACGGACATAGGTAATCGCGTTGACTCCTTCAATGGTTAAGTCCGACGATCCATGTCTTAGCTCCAGAAGTCAAAGTCGAAAGCGAACCTTCCTTTTCCCTTTCTTCCGGCCATCTCGGTGGTGGTCTTAGTTGATTTCCTCGCTCTCATGAATTCCAGGAGTTCTTGCTTGAAGTTGCTCTTTAGTCCCATTCCGATAGCTAGAAGAGAGGATAGAACCCAAAAGACGGAGAGAGAGAGAAACGAGAAGAGAGAGAAAGAAATAAAAAGATATAGAGAGAGAGAGGAAATGTTTAGCTTTCTTCTAATTTTCCTAACTTAGAAAAACAAAAAACATTAATTCCAACTCGGCATCGTTGTCCACCGTGGCATCACACCTAGCATTTAGTAAGGGCATTTCGGGTATTTCAAATATTTATTAACGTCAAAAGTGACGGCCGTCACTTGAGGGACGAACTGTAAGGCTTAAAGTGCGGTTCAGGGACCACAATAGGAAATGTCAAAGTTCTATAACCGAACCAGGAAAAGGTGTAAAGTTTAGGGACCAAATTATATATTAAACCTAAAAAATACAATGGGTCACCCAAATAGCTTGTCAATATATCAAGGTTCTAAAAATCGTTAGGCGGGCGCTAGGCGCCAGAGCAAGGTCTAGCGCCTAGAGGCCTAGTCGGGGCCTAAAAATTGAGGCATAATTACATTATAGATCCATACCAACATGCTGCAACAATAATAAATAGTTAAATATGACCAAATAAACTAAAAATAATGATCACATTACAATATAAGTTAAAAATTAAAATTAAATTTACTATCATTTCAAAGTAGGGGGAAGAAGAAGAATACTTTAATAACTTGAGGGAAAAGAAAAAATATTTTAATAACTTGAGGGGAAGGTTGTCATTTTGAAAATTAAAAAAACCCTAAAATTAAAAACTCACGCCTATC
This sequence comes from Platycodon grandiflorus, assembly GCA_016624345.1. Lineage (NCBI taxonomy): Eukaryota > Viridiplantae > Streptophyta > Magnoliopsida > Asterales > Campanulaceae > Platycodon > Platycodon grandiflorus. The sequence goes on from JACONP010000362.1 coordinate 1,666,730, forward strand.
TCTAACAAATCCAATCTCACACGCCTTTTCCTCTCTCTCTCACTGTCTCACCTGTAAACTCATCAGACTTTTTTTTTTTTTTTCACATGCCTCTCTCTCCTCACTGTCTCACGGCAACGACAACGCGACGGGATCTCTCACGGCAACGACAACGGCATCTCTCACGGCAACGACAACGGCATCTCTCACGGCAATCTCTCTCGCTCTCTTACTCTTTCTTTCTCTCTCTTTCTCGCTCTCTTTTTCTTTCTCTCTCTCTCGCTCGCTCTCTTTCTCTCTCACTCTCTCTTACTCCTCTTCACCGGCGGCGTTCTCCCTCCCTCTCACCGGAGGTCTCCCACGCTCTCATGAAATTAGGGCTGGGCGTTGGCGGCGCCGACGCCGATTAGTCGACGACTAGGGCGCCTAGTCAACGATTATCTTCTCCGGCGACTTTTTGCCCGATTTGACGTTAATTGCGGCGTGGTGCCGGCGACCAACGCCTAGGCGGTCCTAGGCGGCGCGTTTTAGAACACTGCAATATATATAGTGGCATATATCAAGTATGACCGCCTGACCCGACAAAACAACTTATATGGCCTTTGACTGGTCAGCTCTTTTAAAAGAAAGAGAACAAAAGGCATAAAAGTGAATTTCTAAAAATGCCCATCCCAATTAAGACGGTGACTTATAGTGCCGTTTAATCGATAACAAAACGATCACTAAATGGCTAGTTGATCGTTTAAACGAATACTAAACGACCAAACGAATAATGAAACGATTAAACGTTCATTAAAAGGTTTATCAAACCGTTAAAGGAAAGTAAGTTCACCTTGAACGTTTAAACGTGTACCAAACGGGCTGACCAAAATTTTAAACGAATAATTTGACCGTTTAAACGCCTTGAACGATTAAACGTGTACCAAATGGGCTGACCAAAATTTAAACGAACATTTTGACCGTTTAAACGCGTACTAAACGATCATCGTTTTGTTCACAACTACTTAAGTTAATTTCCTTCTATTTTCAGACCACAGTAAAACCTTAAACCTTTTCCTCTATATGCATTGCGTTTAATCGAGAATACTTCAACTCAACTGTTTGTGCTTGAATCACTCCATACTTCGAATCTTCTTCAGTTGGGTTTACGACCACACTTCAACATCCGTAAAATCACAAAAAGGTAATTATTCGAAAGACCACAGCAAAACCTTAAACCCTTTCCTCTATTTGCATTGCGTTTAATCGAGCACACTCCAACTCACACTTCAACATCCGTAAAATCACAAAAAGATAATTATTCCAAAACGTTTAACCCTCGTTCAGTTATCGTTTATAATTAATTTTTTTGCAACTTTATTTGCTGCTTAAATTTATTTCAGTTCTGTGTTTGGTTTAGGTTTTATGTTCTTTTGAGTGCTCTTTTTGTAAAAAATTTAAAATGAATTGTTTATGTCTTTTCTGTTTACAGTTTATATTTCAATTGTAGACAATATGGCATTCCTTCTTGAGCGTTCAAAATGGTTCGACTCAAAAGTTACTTGCCTGTGTAGACTACACATAGTAGATGAAGTGTATAACAAATTAGACGATGCACACAAAGATCTGTTCAAAGACATCCTGCTTTGGAAACTTATACAAGATGCGGGATAATATGAATATGGTGTGCAAACTTATCCATGCACTAAATATGATGAGGATTAAGCCAATCAATGGTTTAAACGAGGTCTGGTTTTGTATTGGGGGTAAGAAAATCAGATTTGGCTTCTCAGACTATACCCTCATTACTGGATTACACCCAAGTATTGAGGAAAATTTCATTTCGGAAATTCCTGGTGGAAACAGATTGAGTTTGGTGGAGTGAAAAAATCCATCAAGCCTAAAGAATTGATGGGGACATTTCTGAATCTGGCAAACAATGAGGAGGACCGATACAAGTTGGGGCTGACACTTGTATACGAATGTGTTTTGAGAGCTCAGAAAAACACAACACAAATTGACGCGATGGTTTTGAATATTGTCGACAACTTAGAGGTATTCAATAGATATCCATGGGGAACAAGGACTTATAATCACCTCCTAGCTAGTTGGACTGACAAGAAAAATTGAAGGTCGCGCAAACCATGTATCGTACTATGACTTCACATATGCACTACAGGTAAATGTTTAAAATCTGTTATTGATTAAATAACAACTATTTATTCTCATATCATGTTTCTAACATACAATTTTCTGTAGGTTTGGGCATTTGAGTCCTTCTCCGGCATAAGAAAGGCGTTTAATTTGCAAGAGACCGAGCAAAAACATCCCAGGATGTGTAAGTGGAAGATAGTGGGGAAGTTGGCAGAAAATGGCAAATATGATAAGGTTCTTGCATTGCTGGAGACATCACAGGTAAAGAATTAAGAGAAATTTCATATTGATCGATACCAAGTTTGTATGTAAATTTCCCAACAAAAAACAACCATTTTGATCGATTTTGATATTATATTAAATTGGGCATCAGGATACCTCACGACCTGCCTAGTCAGGTCGCATGGATCGAGGGAACAACGTCCCTCGCGGGGGTTCGGGGGCAACGCCCCCTAAAGGTAAACGAAAATCAAGTCCTCTCCAGCGGTTGAAATTCTCCTAGTCTTGAGGTGCTCATCGAGATGCCTTGGCTGCTCAACGCGATGCCTTGGTTACTCGTCGTGATGCCTTTGTTGCTCATCGCGATACCTTGGTTGCTCATCGCGATGATTAACCCATGTGATGCCTTGGATTACTTATCGCGATGCCTTAGGTTACTGATGCGCGCGTATTTTTCTTTTATTTATGGCATAATCGTCTTTTCGCCCAAAAATATATTTATCCAGTTTTAAAAAAAGATGAGTGGAGTGAAGCGATTACAAATGTTGAAAAAGGGACTAGCCTTAAATTCATCCTTTTTTTTTTTTTTTGAATTGGCTTATCATTGTAGAACTGATTTGCTAACAGTCTTAGATATTCTTGACACTATTGTGGATTGTGATACAATATGTCAATATCGAGGCAAGCGTTATTTTGAGTTATTACTTGGATTACTTGCTGCAAGTTGATATAATACGTAAAAAATAAAAATTTAGAAAAGACTGTCTTATGGGTATATTTTCTGTAAGACGGATCTCTCTGACTCGATCCATCGTGTATTGGAGACTGAGTTGAGAAAGAGTGAAGCTTTGTCTTACGAATTAGAATCCGTAAGACGGTCACACAGGAGTCCTACTACCTAAAAATAGTTGTAGTACTTGATGCATGTGAGCATGAATAATAATAATTAAAAAAGTAGATCTCCTGTAAAACTATCTTATAGATTCTAATTCGTAAGACGGATTCTCGCTCTCTCATAACTCAACCCACCAAACACACGGTGAAAGATTCGTCTTACTAAAAATACCCGTAAGACAATTTTTTCTAAGTTTTTGTCAAAAAAAAAAAAAAAAAAGGCATGCCATCCTTAGGCTACCCATCGATTTGGATAGTACAATGAAAGCTTTTTGTATATATCAAAAACAGTATGTAAAGCACGAATATCCTATTCACCCCCATGATATATACATCAAAATAGTATGCCAAAGACGAGAAAGAATGTATGTCTAGAAATACTTCTAAATTTTGAGAGTTTTAAGGAAGAAAATGCTTTCATAATTCACTAATAGAGATAAAAAAAAAAAATGTACTAATTTTTTTCCTCATAATTTTTATTGGAGATAGAAATCTTGAAGGCAATATATAAATAATTCTTATCATCTCATCCAACCCTTGGGACCTGAAGTACAATACCCGATGGATGATCAACTAGAAGATAAACGCGATTGCAACATTTATCTGGCAAGCCAACTCTTCCTCGATAAAGCGAAATAACGGTTACATTTTTGTTTTCCATCTCAATTTTTGCCTTCGCTACAGCTTCCGGAACCCCAACAAGCTCTGGCCATTGAATTTTGGTTCCTTTTATATAATAAAAAATTGAAAAATTAAATTAAATATGTAAAAGCTAAATCCCGATGCAAATATATAATACGTGATGTTTCAATATATCGTTTCTATTACGTACATCTAGGGGTGGCGAATTAGGAATAATGGATAACTTTGTGTTAGTCTATTATCCATTTACCACCCCTATATACATCTTTGTAAAAGTTACTTACCGAATTAATTACAAAAATAGAGTATAAACTTATAGAAATAGATATATGTGTTCCTATTTCATTTTTACGACTATCAAGAAATTGGGAATGATGATATTCCTTAAATACAGGTAGTAGAAATTAACTAAGTAATCAAAGTAACGATACCTGGTGGGAACGTATCGCAAGGGTGACAAGGAGGGTACATCTTCACACTTATTTGAACTACCTGCTATGTGCAAATGAGAGGCCAAATCTACAATTTATAGTTGTTAGACGTTTGGAACAATTCTGTAAAAAAAAACCGTTTGGGAGTAAGTTCCGTTCGACTTTATTTTATCTTATATCACATAGTAAAATCATTCTAGAGTGTTTTGGGATTTTTAGAATTTATTTGGATATGTTTTGTGCGCTAGAAGATAGAAAATTTAGATAAAATTAAAAGTTGGATAGGTATCACGAAAGAATAAAATAATAAGATTAAAGGAATGGATAAGCATAAAACATGATAAAAACAAAAGATGATAGAAACAAGAAAAATTGGATAAGGTTGTATGGAAAGGGATAAGATCAAGATTTGAATAAAAATGATGAGTCAGAGTATAAGATCAAACAAATGGATAAGTATGAAAGTAGATAAGGATAAAATTGGATAAACTTGAATTTGTTGCGACACCTCGTTCTTCTAATACAATGAGTCGTTGCGTGCATGTGACACCTCGCTGCCATGTGTTGCAACCTGGGAGAAAGGGTGGTGAATCACCTACTAACCTTAGGCCTATATGAAGGGCTTGAAAATCTCCATTTTTCACATACTTTCACACACTAAAACACACACTTCTTTCGGTTCTCTCGGTGCGAGGCGCGTTTAATGTTCAATATTCAGAATTTGGATAAATCAATTTTCGTTGAAACAACGTGTTCGATGAGTAGATCATTTCCGAGCAAAGTTTAATTAAGGAAAAGCGTTAGAGGTAAGTTACTAACCCCTTATCTTTAAAGTATTGCATGATATACTAAAAAAATAGTTCCCATGCTATAGAAAGACAAGTAGAACATGTACTATTCATAGAAATAGATATGTTGAATGAGTGAAAAAGTATAGGACGATACTATGGGTCGCCATGATAATCATGACTCAAACAAAGTCAAATAGAATGAAGTAAGAGTTGTTATAAGTTATACGTACTAAGTGAACCTAAAATATTTGGGAACCGTATAAGTAAAGTTACGATGTCATAAATACTATGACATGTATAATAGATTTGACATGGATAGAGAATAAACGGGATCCACTGTACTGAACTGATAACTTAATAGAGTTATAAAGGTTACTTGCCAATGTGTATGTATCATAAATACGTAGATTCAGTAATGACATGTATAGTAAAAGTGACGAGAATCAATACGAGATACAAGACAACACGTGACAAATAAAGACGAATTTGATGTCATAAATTTATGACATAGACATTGAATTGATGGGATCCACTTTGACCCGGGAATTGAGCTATTTGGTTAATAAAGCTATAGCAGGTACGTACAACACGAATTGTAGGTATAAAGATATGTGATAAATAAGTATATGTAACATGTGCTAAAAGTAAATATTCTGTATATGTGATTATTATATGCAATATGAGATTAATACAAGTAAACATCTCATGAAATTAAAGCAAGATCAGAGATAGCAAGTAAACATCTACTTTTGTTCGTGATAATAAAAACCAGACAGTAATTACTTGGGAATGTATTAATACATGAAATACATGATGATAATCATGTAATGCATGGTAATAATCGTGGCATGGAATAGATGATGATAATCATGTAATGTACGGTAATAACTGTGGGCTAACATAGAATACATGATGATTATCATGTAACTAGTTTTACACCAACGCACGGACATATATCTTTTTCAACTAAATAACACTCAAGCAAAATAAAGAGGAAAATTAAAATAAAAAGAATAAATGGAGGTAAAGTAATGTTGGAGACAACTAATTAAATAGAAATACAAAGATATATCGGTAATATTATAGTTTCTGAAAAAAAAAATCTTTTACACAAAATTTGATGTTTTATTTCTTGGTTTTCCCTCTTTAGCACATATTTTTTAATTAAATTATTTATGAATGGTATAAATTATTTTTTCTTAAATTATATTACATAAATAAAAAAAAGAAAAATCATTATAGTGAAATTTATAAAATAATTATAAGACTTGGTTGTCATTGTATAATTTCAGGTAATTACATAAATTGAAAAAAAGAAAAAATGTTCTATTTTAAATACAATTTTTTTTAAATTATAGAATATTGTTTTTATTAATCTAATACTTTATAACATCTTTATAGAGTATAATTTAATTTTCCTTAGTTTATTCTTTGTATTTTATTTTTCCTCTTTGTTTTAGAAATTAATGATTAATATTTCGTATATTCGAAATTTACATAATTAATAATTAATATTTCAATTAAAAATTACATAAATTGGAATAAAATAATAATTTAAAAATATTATTTTCATTGACAACGGTTCAATTGAAAATATTGTCAAATGAAAAACAAGAGAGAGAGAGAGAGAGAGAGAGTGGACTTTGTTTGTCACTTTTTTCAATGTCACTTTGTCCAACTCATGGTTTGGATATATAGTAATATTAAATGCTCTATGAAAATATTCTATTTTTGGCAAGTAATTTTTTGCATATTGTACTATTTTAAGACTTGCTTGTCATTATATATATATATATATATATATGTATGTATATAGATTAATATTTCAATTAAAAATTACATAAATTGAAAAAAATTAATTAAAAAATATTATTTTCATTGACAACGGTTCAATTGAAGTACGGCAAGGAAGGGAAGGAGGCTGGAGAGAGAGAGAGAAAGGGAGAGAGAGTGTGAATGAGTCTGCCACTTTTTTCATTGACACTTTTTCCAATGCACTTTTTTCAATGCCACTTTTTTCAATTCATGGTTTGGATGTAATTAAAGATTGTATTATTATTTTATATTTATTGTTTTGTATTTTCGAGAAAAAATGTAAATGTATAATATGAAGTTAACTTTCTATTTTTGGTAAGTAATATTTTGACGGGATTTTTCCTTATTTAGACTTATTAGGTTTTATATATATATAGATGTACGGTGACAACCGTGGACTCAGTTATAAGTCTGTCACTGGCCATGGTAGGAAGTAGTCCCCATTGTCGTAACCAATAAGGTGACACTGACATGCTACGAGCCTCATTGTCGTCAGATCAATGATTGGAGGCAATTGGGTGAAATGAGGAAAGGGCTACCTGTAGAGATGGAGCCACCCATGAAATAATCACGAGGAAAAGGGTTACCCGTAGAGGTGGAGCCACCCGTGAACTAATCATGAGGAAAAGGCTACTCGTAGAGGTGGAGCCGCCCATGAATAGGTATCGGTATTGACTTAGGAACTTGTACTACAATAGCAGCACCAGTACAGACAAGAAGAGTAAGATAAAATAAAAGAGACAATGAGGACATATCTCGACACTGTTACATGTTACTGTAAGTTTTTGTTATATGCTAGTTATGCATGCTGGTTAGTCGCGGTCTCCAATTGGTATGGGACGGTTGACGGCTACTGAGCCTCTGGTAAGGCATAGTGGGTCATCCATCTTTGTCGACTTGGTCGCGGTTTCCAACTGGTATGTGACGATTGGCGGCAGCTGAGCCTCTCATAAATATGGAATTGGCTGAGATTAGACTGGAGTCATTGATATATCTTGTCTTGACATGCTGTATGATCATATGCCATGTAACTGCATTTAGTAACTTGCTGAGTCTTTGACTCACTCTGTGTTTGATTGTTTTCCTGAGGTTTGGTAAGCGGATAGAGAAGACCCTGTGCGATTTACTAGCGAGGTCTGTTGAGGTGTTGTTCAGGATGATGGCTCTACAGAGCTGTGTAATGGTTGTGATCATGTCGATATGATTGTTGAAGTTACGTAGCGCAACTACGTATGTACGATTAGTAGTTGACACAAGTTGTCGTGCTTGTACGTACACCAAGCTGTGTAACTCTGATCAAGTTGTTATAAGATGTTTTCGAGATCAATAACTCGAGACAGTAATATATGAGATATTGTCTTGATTATATGAATTAGCTCCGATTTTTAGTGAACTTTTACTGCTAATTATTCTTATATGATCCAAAACACGCGCCGGCTCGAGAGTTCGTATAGGATCTCGGGTGGGGGCATGACATTAAAAGAAAAAAAGTTAATGTAAAAATAAAAAATTACGAAGAGTCTATTTCTGCTACTTATCCACTACATTCGTTAAAATTTAATCAATGTATTGACAAAATTTCCCACCATATCCACCTTATCTATTATCTATTAATAATAACTAAAACAAAAGCCACTGTTCTCTCCCTCCTCGTCCATGTGACTACTTTACGTAAAAAACTTTTCCTCCCAAAAGCTAGATTTACCTCTTTAACTTTTCTAATTAACTTTAATCTTATCATAAATCTATAAAATCTTTTTTTACCTATAATTTTTTTCTAATTACTATTTTAACTTTAACTGTATCCTAAATCTGTAAAATTAATCTGTAATATATAATTTTTTTTAATTACTATTTTGACTTTAACTATATCCTAAATCCGTAAAACCTTCTTTTATTTGTAATTTACGTGGTCGCTTTAAGTATATTTTTTTTTTTGCCACAATAGCCAGATTTACCTCTGTAACTTTTTTTATTAACTTTAACCTTATTCTAAATCTGTGAAATCTTTTATTTACAACTTTTTTCTAAATATTGTTTTGACTTTAACTAAATTTGTAAAACTTTTTTATTTGTAAATTTTTATCTAATTATTGTTTTGACTTTAATTGCATCCTAAATCTATAAAATATTTTTTTATTCATATTTTTTTGTAAGTACATGTTTCCACCCTCGACTGTTCAAAATATTTCAATTACTTATAACGATTTTAAAAAATCCTCTAATTATAAACAACTTTTGCAAAAAAATTTATTTAAATTGTGCATCGCACTGGTACTAACCTAGTTTAAAATCAAAACAATCACCAATTACTTTGTTTCCATTTATAATTTTTTTTTTCATTTTTTCATCTTTCTGATAAATTATATTTAATCATGCACAAAAAAATTATGATTTTATATCCTAAAAATTAGAAAATGGAAATGAAACAACTAAAAGTAAAATAATTTACAGGTGTAGTTTCTTCACTTACAAATAAGAAAGAAAATATAAATGACAAAATAGACTAGAGAAAGAGGTGAAATGAATTATATAATATTAAATTAAGAATTATGAATTTTGACGAAAAAAAAAATAAACTTGAACGTAAATTCATTAACGAATATGTATTTTAAATATTTTGTATGATATTTTGACGATTGTACAACATTTGAGAATTTTTAAATTGAAATTCAGTTTACTAACTTTGTTTTTTAAAAAATGATTCTTTTGAAGGAATCAAATAAAAAATCATGGATGGATGTATCTTTTTTGTGTTGACAAATAGATATACATTATTTGAGTAGATAAAAAAAGAAACAAAATAAATGTTAAATTTCATAAAATTAATTGATAGTGTTTGGTATTGCCAGAATTATATTTGGAATAAGAATTGATTACTGAAATCTTGAAATTGATTGCTGAAATTTAAGGAATCGCAATCCTGATGAAGGAGGTGATATTTGGATTTCTAATAGTAGAAATCCATTTAAAAGGACAATTATGTATTTTTATTAGGTCAAGTATTTGTTTTATATTAATAATCTCATTTGGTCTCATTATAACATTAGCATGATTTAATTTTAATTTAATGAATTTTTCTTGATTTATTGATATTTGATAATTAAAAATTATCACCAAAATTAAAAAAGAATAAAAAACTTGTTATTTTGTGGAGCAATAATAACATTAATATCTAATTTTTATCAAGAAAGTCATTCTTATGACCTAGATTCTTAGGGTTTTGATGTTGCAAAACCAAATTAGTATAATTTTCTATAAAACGGGTTACTAAGCTTATTGTACAAGAGTTATTATTCAAAGAACACAAACAACCAAGAAAAATGCAGAATACAAATATGATTCTACAACTTAATTGTTTTGGTAAAACAGTTAAGATATCATAACACAACGATAGTCTTAGTGATATGCCACGTACTCTTACTGAAGGAAAACCTAATGAGACAAACCCTAAAAGAATGTTCCAAAACATAAAAGAATAATCTTTACAAGTTGGCAGTAAGTTGTATGCCCTAAAGACTGCACCTGAGCAGTAAATAGTTCATCTAGCCGTTGTATAACGACTAGAATGCAACTGAAATCTTTCAATCATTGCATATATAAAAGAAAGTTCACCATAGCACAAACAGAGTCTCTGAGAGTGATTAAGATAGTATAGCTCGCACACAGATATATCAGAGTAAGGATAAAGAGAGAAGAGAGACTAGAGTTCAATAAACTCTAAAATAGCTAAGTATCGGTCTGTGAAGAATAGCCTGAGATATTTGATATCCAAGCCATACAAGCATCAACCATCCTACAACATTCAACAATCACTCACAAACTCCCAGACCAAGCAACGCCGCAGCTCAACTGTTTCATAATCCAGTTGTACAACAAACAATAGTCACACAGTGACATCGAGCCTACAACAAAAGCTTCATTCGACTATTTAGAGTCTTTGTATTAGGAAGAAACCCTCCCCCCCTTTGTGTATTGTATAGAGAACCTAGTTGAGGAGCTAACTAGTTGAGAAGGAATTGAGATCTTTCGTTCACCTCCCAATAATCTGTATAATTAAGAGAGTTATAGTAGATTATTGCCTCATAGAGATAGAGGGCTGTGAGGAGTGGATGTAGGATAAGAGATCCGAACCACTGTAAATCTTTGTGTCAAATTTCCCTATCCCTAAACTCTTTACATTTCTGCACTTTATTTCTAGCTTTGTGTATGAACTAAACTATTTATATTATTTTGTTCAAGCAATCATCAAACTGAGCTTATATAGTTTAAAATCATCAAGACAGCACACAAACAAAGATAAGATCATAACTTGTCTTAAGATCAGTGTCTAAATCAATTCTGCTGTGTACAACTCTGTTTTACAAACTTAGTTGTTTGACTCAAACTCAATTGTTTTAATTTTTCATCAAACAACTGCTCTTACTTTCAGAGTTAATCTATCTGAGTAATCTATATATATTTGGTGTGTATTAACCTTTTAAGTCATTTAACCTGCAAACATCTCACTCTCAGTTAATAACAAGTCTTACCTATTTTACCAATACACTTGGTGTACTGATCTGAGAAGTGAACTTTCAATTAGTATCAAAGAAGTCTTGATATTGATTGATTATGTTTATATGGAAAATGGTATTGATTGTGTGTAATCCTCGTTCTCTTAATTGGTATCAGAGCAATTTTGATACTAGATTGATTTAATTTAGTTTATTTGTTTAGGAACTGAACTTTCAATTGGTATCAGAGATTAGCTATTCTATACCAAGGCTTATTGTAAAACTTGTCATTAGCACAAAGAGAGTTTTGTGATCTTTCAATTGGTATCAGAGCAGGTTTCTAAGATATTTAAGTATCTCTAAGCCTAACAGCTTAATAAAAAAATCTGCACTTATTCACATGGCTCAGTGTTTATTAAACAATCAAATAGCCTCTAGTCTTGATGAAATCGAGAATATCTCATTAAAAATTAAAATCTTTATCTCCAATGCTAATGTCTGTAACTGGATTGAGTTAAAAATGCATAAAGGACATGAAATATACAAGAAGATCACTGCACAGGATGATATACAAGAACAGAGGAAATAAAAGGGGAACAACAATGCAACACAAGCAAATCAGAAGACAATATAGTGTGCTTCATGGCAAGGAGTGACACAAATGACTCGAATGATTCAGATAGTGAACTAGAAGAACTAGCAGCTGAGGAACTAAACCAAGTAAGTAATTTCAAAAAACTCTGAAGGCTTAAGAAGACTAGCATGTGTCATCTATACTTAAAAAAAGAAACTTGAAAATATTTTAAAAACCATAATAGGGGATAATAATAAATTAACAAAAGAGTTATCTAAAATGAGAGAATCTATAACAACTAAGAATAACTCTTGAATAAAGCCTGAACAAGTAAAATAATTACAGTACAAGGTTATGAAATATGAAGATAAGATAATAAATTTAACTGTTAATTTGCAAATTAGTACTTCTGAAAATGATCTCTTGAAACAACAATTTAATGAAATGAACCTATAAATTGACAAAATAAAAATGACAATAAAAAGATAAAAGTGAAACTTGAAGATTGGAGTAAAGATACAAAGAATCCAAAAACATTAGCCAGAATGTGTCAAAACAAAACTAACACTGAGAAGAAAGTCACTAAAAAATATACTGGAAAAATACAAAGTGGAACAGCTAAGTTTAAGAAAGAGAGATATTGATAAAAATAAATGTACTAACTACTGGCCAAATTACAATATCGATTGTTTTAATATTCCAGTTTCAAAATCATAAATATTATAGAAAGTCAAAATATTACAACAGTTATGATTGTAAAGCCAACTATGAGAATCAATATTTTTTTTTTAATTATAATCAAAAGAAAGAATATAATGGAAACACCAAATATTGGCCTCTTGATTATTTTGAGAAGCGAAAAGGATTTGTGCATTGATGGGTTCCAAAAACTATCAACCCACATAAAATAGGTTATGGTATCACTACTCTACACACACACATACACACACACACACACACGCGCGCGCACACACACACACACACACACACACACACATATATATATATATATATATATAGCATTAATTAGGTACTTGTAAGCATTCGTGATGTACATTTTGAAAAAAAAGACAGTTAGGGTTTCTCTCTCTCAGTCACAAGGACTACTTGTAGTAATTACAAAGCACGTGAACAGTAAAAAGTCAGATGGCACTTTGAGAATTACGGACAAAAAAAATGAATAAGTGACAAATACATCTTTGAAAAGACACATTTTCTCCTAACGTTTCAACTTTCTACAAGGAATAAGAGAATCCCAATCACCGAAATCAAAACAAGAAAACTACTCTGTCTGCAAAAGAAAATTTCTCTCTAAAATACAATGGAAAACGTCGGTTTCTATGCCAAACCCAATTTCTTCAATGGAGAAGAAGGTGCTCTACTTAGGAATATTATTAAAAGAACAGGACTAGTAACATTCATCAGTAAAGCCCCAGTCATTTACTTGGAAGAATTTGAAGAAATCTTTAAAACAGGGCATCTCATCAACAATAATCTAGTCTTCAACTTCAAACAAAGGGAAGTAATAATCACTCTGTTTGATGTACATGCAAGGTACAAAACTCATAACTCCTCCGATTTAATGAACGATATATGGAGTAAAAATATTGATTACTCTCAAGAATTCTTGAGACTCACTGGAAGACCACTAAAGCAAAATAAAAATGTAGTACCCAAAGGGAATCTGAGTCCACTTCTGAATATGTTAGCTGATATAGCCTTAAAAACCATTGATTGTGCATATTCACACTTGCACAAACTTTCTGTAAATCAATGGAAAACTACATGTGCAATCTTAAAAGAAAGGTTTGCAAACTGGTCAGTTGCATTATAGCATACTGTAGTACTTGAAAAGGAACTTCATAGCTGGTGTTACTACAATAGAAAGACAAAAAATCATGTTAGGTTCTTAAGTGGCTTACTGTCACTCAAGAAATCCAAGCTGGTCCTCGGACGTGCTACATTCATTTACAAGTGTTCCTTTGAAGAAGAAACCTGGAAAAGAAAAGAGTGGAATGCTAAAAGACCCTAGATATTCCATTCAAAAACTCTAAAAAGAATCAAGAGCTCATTACAATTTCATCAATAGCCACCCCTTCCACCATCCCCTATTTATAACTCAGAAGAATTCAACAAAGATCCATTCTGGTTTCAAAATCATCCATATCCACAGAAAATGTGCTTCCTCCCCACAAAAGAAGTGAATAGCCAAAGAGATGACTTTCCTCCACCATTGATGGAAAGAAAGTAAGAAGATCCATAAGAATTTGGAACATCCCAAGACCATTACAATTGATCCAACACCTATTGAGATATCCTCTAGAGAAAGCTCAGAAGAATTATAGGATGTGCTACAAAACTAACATGATCCAATAATGGAGTATTTGAACTTCTTGAAAATTGTTGGGCATCAATAGCTAACTCGGGATGAGCAAGAAGTATATTTGTCTGCACGTCAAGGAACACTTGTTAGAACATGGTTACTCTGAAAAGGATGATTGTGAATCTATGACTGAAATGACAATAGAGCAAACGAAAGAAATCATCGGGAATATAGGAGATGTCCCAAGTGATCCAAAATAGTCCTATGAAAAAGAGAAAGACAAAGAAAAGGAAGAGGAAGACCTGAGAATGCAAGATAGTGATGAAGAAGGATACAACCCAAAGTTTATCAAATTCTTTGATCTTTTTACTAAATTTAGAAAAAAACCTTGAAAAGGAAGAAAAAGCCTCTTATCTCAAATTAAGAGAGAAATTGCAACAAGATGGATGTAATGATGATGAGATGTATAGATTGATGTTGAGTCTATCGATAAAAGAAGTTAAAGAAAAACTAGAAGAAAAGAATGCAAGAGTTGAGGAGGAACAAGACAGAGGAATCTCCCTAACTCTCATTGAAGAAACTAAAGCCCAGCAATAACTAAATGCAAAGATTGGTGAAGAGAATGCACTGATTGAAGCACTAATAAGGAGCAAGAGAAAATATGTTCCCAAGATTGGTGAAAGTTCTGGAGGAAACAAAAAGGATGAAGAAGTTACTACAGCTGGTACAAGTGTACTCACAAAATGTAGAAGAAATAACAAAAGACAAAGGAGATGACAAAACAAATATGGATTATATGTGAGATTGAACAAAACATCCATGATGTATATGTTTCAATATTTTAAATTCTCCCTTTTGTAGTCATATTTTGTATGTGTCTATTATGTTTTACACTACATGCTATCATGAGATAAAAACACTTGGCATCATGATTAGGACGAACTTAACAAAAGTCAGTATGACACAATATAAAAGACATGTGTCTTGATATTGATATCTTGAAAGAAGAAAAAGGGCAACTTAACAAGTTTCAAGTGAATCTCAAAGATTAAACTTACAAGTGTTACTATGATTTAAAACAGTTGTCAAGAAGACATAACTCTTATAGAATATTTTATGTAATCCTTTGTAAAGTTTTTGACTTTGCACACAAGGATTTCCTCTTGAATAAAAAGCCAGTTATGAAAAGAGAATTATTTTAAAGGCTACAGATAAGAGGACTATGTTTTGCAAAGGGGGAAATTGTTAGGACCTAGATTCTTAGGGTTTTGATGTTGCAAAACCAAATTAGTATAATTTCTCATAAAACACATTACTAGGCTTATGTACAAGAGTTATTATTCAAAGAACACAACCAGCCACGAAGAATCAGATATGCAGAACACAAATAGCTAAGATATGATTATGCAACTTAACTGTTTTGGTAAAACAATTAATATATCATAGCAAGGATTGTCTCAGTGATATGCCACATACTCTTACTGAAGGAAAACCTACCGAGAAAAACCTAAAAGATTAATGTTCCAAAACCTAGAATATTCTTTGCAAGTTGGCAGCAAGTTGCATGCCACATAGACTACACCTGAGCTGTAAATAGCTCATCTAGCCGTTGTATAACGACTAAAATGCAACGAAAACTTTCCCATCATTTCCTATATGAAGGAAAGTTCTCCATAGGACAAACAGTCTCTGAGAGTGATTAGGATGGTGTAGCTCACATAAAGATATATCAAAGTAATCCTTGGTCTCTCAATTGGTATCAGAGCAAACTTGATACTAGATTGATTTAATTAAGCTTGTTTGTTTAGGAACTGAACTTTCAATTGGTATCAGAGCTTAGCTGTTCTGTACCAAGGCTTATTGTAAAACCTGTCATTAGCACAAATAAAATGCAACGAAAACTTTCCCATCATTTCCTATATGAAGGAAAGTTCTCCATAGGACAAACAGTCTCTGAGAGTGATTAGGATGGTATAGCTCACATAAAGATATATCAAAGTAATCCTTGGTCTCTCAATTGGTATCAGAGCAAACTTGATACTAGATTGATTTAATTAAGCTTGTTTGTTTAGGAACTGAACTTTCAATTGGTATCAGAGCTTAGCTGTTCTGTACCAAGGCTTATTGTAAAACCTGTCATTAGCACAAAGAGAGTTTTGTGATCTTTCAGCTATTAACAAGTACTTGTCTACATTGGGTAATGTTGTCAATTGCCTCAATTTTATCTTTGCATCCCAAATTATTTTGTTTCTTACCAAACAATATAATAAAACTTTGTACTACATAAGTAATCACATTCTTTATGTTACCAAATACATTTAAGAAATCATTTTCCCATCTATTTATGTGGAATCTCGTTACTAGTAATGAATTCCGCAATATTAATTCTATTTCTGTGTACCAATCGAAGTCGAATAAAATACTCATCAAATAAGGTAAGTATTTGAGGGGTAATTATGTCATGATAATAACTAATTTAATCAAACATTAATATATATATATATATATATATATAATAAGCTAAATTTGCAGCGAAAATAGACTCTTTCAACAAATTATCATATTCGTATTCAATGTATTACATGCTCCGGCCCTCCTTTCCAGACAAAGAGTACACTATTCTATTTTGAGATATTCATTCATTATTAAACTTTTTTAACGTGGACTCTTTGGGCGGAATAGAGGAAGTATTAATTACATACTAAAATTGTTGGCTTTATTGTTTTACTCATAAAGATCTTCTATTAAAAATGATTACTCTTTAGTTGCTTAATTCAAAAATTATATTCTTTTATGACATCTAAATTACACAGCCAGAGAGCAATCACTTTTAGTAGCTTAGAGCATCCATTGTAGAACATGTTACAAACACTTTAAAACTATATTTAGAGTTTTTTATCCCACTTGATCCCACAATAGACACTCCACTACACCATCTTCCTCTAAAATCAGCTAAACTACCCTCTAAATATGGAAAGGCTTTTAGCAGGAACAGTAGCCTTTTTCGGTCTCGGCTCTCCCTCAGCGTGTCATATTCCCGTTCTCTCTTCCTAAAAGTCTTCTTTTCCATTCTCCATTTCCCTCTTCTCTCTCCTCCCCTGCCCCTCTCCTTCTCCCTCTCCCTCTCTTTCACAAACTTAGAGCACTCTATTCTCTCTCTCTCACACTCTCTTTCTCTCTCCCTCTTTCTTTCTGGCTCTGCTGGGTCGCCCTCAATTTCCTATTTCTTAAATAAAAAAGAGGGATTTTGGGTGAAATTTAAGACAAAGATGAAGAACAAACACGAGAATTCTGAATTAGGTGTTGAAGCTTCTTTTGGAGAGAATAATTTGGATTTTTTTTTGGTGAACTTAAAAGTTAGGCGGAGAAGCCTAATCTTTCGAGTTGGGCAGGACCACAAGGGCGGTAAAGCTCTCTCTACCAAGTTTCAACGCAACTGCATTCCCATAGCTTAAACCTGAGACCTATGGTTAAGCTAGATCAGGAGCTGACCTACGCATTTGGTGGTAAAGTTATTTGATGCGAGGAAAGGCATAATTTGGAATTTGATTGGTACTCAAAAGAAGAAGCTCCCCTGGTGAGAAGGAGAGTAGGAAATAAGAAAGGAAAATATAATTGGAAGGATGGGGTTGTGGGTGGATCTGATATAGATGAAGCCGAGTAGCTAACACATACTTTAGTGATGATTTTTATAAGCTGTTAGCCTCTCCTCTGCCTCATTCTCATAGAGTGCTTGGAAAGAACCATGCTTTTCATTATGGGTGTATCAACTTTCCATTGGCCTGAAGAAAAAATAGCATAGATGCTGAATACAACACCCCAAAAATGCTAAATACAACACCCCCTTGGAAATACTGTTTTGCCCCTCATTTATATAAATGAATATTTACACCAAACCCCCCAAGTTTATATTTAGTGCAAATGGTCCCCCTAGGGATGGAATTAGGATGCCCGCCTAGGGAGGGCGGATCTTCCAATGTAGGCCGCCTAGGGGTGGCGGTTCTACCAACTTCCGTTAAAATTTTAACCCCGTTAACTTTTTAACAGAAATGCTAACTTTAAGGGTTGAACGTGTTAAAAAAAACTGACTGAATACTGGATGGAAATGGATGGCCGCCTAAGTGGGGGTTGGTCTTGTCAAATATTTCATTTATTATTATTATTATTATTATTATTATTATTATTATTATTATTATTATTATTATTATTATTTTGCATTTATAACATGGGCAAAATTGTAAATTTATCGGGGTGTTGTATTTAGCACATCCCAAAAATAATTGAAACTGGAACATTGAAAATGGAGAATTTAATGGAGGTTGTAGTGAGGATGCCGAATTTTTCACCGTGGGCTACCCAAAATTTATAATAAGGGTAAAGTTGACAAAAGCAAGCCGCCAAAGGCAAGCTATTACTTACCGGCCAACTTTTGAGTAACCCGCACACTACACTAAGGCGGGTCACTTACCCGCAGAGGCGGCCGACTTACCCGCAAAGGCGGCCGACTTACCCGCAACAGGCGGCCAGCTTACCCGCAACGTCAACCAGCTTACCCGCAAAGGCGGCCGACTTACCTACAATAGGCGGCCGACTTACCGCAACAAAGTCGACTTACCCGCAACAGCGGCCAACTCACCGCAACTTACTCGCAACATCGTTAATTGCTCTACACGTCTTGCATATCACGGAACTATCTCCAATTGAGTAGAATCCTATTACAATATGTCCTCCGGATACGTTACCATAATCCGTAAACTACGGGATCTCATCACATCCATCAGGCCCGAAGTTATCTAGGGCCACAGGCTACTCTCTTATAAATAGTAACATCAGAGACATAAAAGGTACGCGCAACTATACATTTTTTGCTCCCTCAATTAGCATTATTCTCTCTCTGATATACAGTGCTAATTCTCACACCGGAGGGACTTTGCAGGGATCCCCTGCGCAGTAACCTTTGTTCTTATTTTCAGGCCAATTATAAGTCATTTCACCGGAGCAAATTCCCATCAGGACCACGGTGAAAAATTCGGCATCATCAGTGGTTCCGTTGCCGGGAAACGTTTGAAAGACCGGATATCCAAACAAATAGTTCAAAACTTCAAACTCTAATCCGGTGATTATGGCTGGTAACACTACAACTGTTGGCACTGGCAACGATCCCGCTCATCCCACGGTTGAGCAAATGGGAGCGACCAACATAGTGCCAAATCCTCACGCCGGTGCAATGCCACAGGGTGGCTCACAGGCGGAGGAAACTCTGCATGCTTTGAGGAATCGCAAAGAAGCTCCGACGAGGAAACCCACAAAGGGCAAGGGTGCCCGGGCAAGTAAGAAAGCCGCAGAGCCACAAGCTGGGGCTAGTGATTTGCGTGATCTATTGGACACGCGTCGGGCGACTACGGGTACATCCATGCCACCCGAGGCCGATCCGACCGTCCAGGCAGAGGCGCTTAAGGCGCAGACGGCCGCGCTTGTCCAGATAATGCTGAACAATCAGCTCTTGCGGTCGATGGGTCAGGCCGAGGTACCCATTCCGGCCGCACTGTTGGGTTCACAGACACCAGCACCCCAGCCTACTAAGGTGGTACCAATTACTATAAGTGGGTCGCGGGGACCTAGCAGGCAACCTGAGGGAGGACGCTCAGGTATGGGGGCTGGTCGTTCCGACCGGAGAATGGAAGGAAGGAAGCAAGACTAGACAGATCAGGGATGATGAGCGTATGGCCAGGCATATGGGCGAGCAGGCACCTTCTCAGAGCAGAGTGCGTGTCCGACATAGACTTCATGACCCAAGAGGTCGCATGAATGAGGTAGCAGGAAAAACTGCACGGGAAAGAAGTTGCGAGGGGGAATCTGATCCGAACCCTCACAAAAGACACAGCGGGCATGCTCATAGAACAATGCAATCGAGGCGGTCAAAATCTCCTCGAAGCCGAGCTACGATGTCACGTGGGTATTCCCTGAAAAGGGGCAGGTCGGCAAGCCCGAAACGGGGCAGATCCCTCGAAAGGAAGCCGTCAAAAATTCAGGCGGCCAGCAGGCCTGCCCAGGATGAAGTCCAGGATCTGAGAAGGCGGCTGGAGGCCATTGAAACTGAGAAGGGAAAGATAACACCTATTGGTACCCGGTTCAAGCCATTTGCACGATGGATTCGAGCTGGCCACCTGACCCAACGATAACATATCCCACCTTTAATGGATATGAGGGGAAGACCAGTGCACGCGACCATCTCAACCACGTTGAGATGAAGCTTGCTCTGCTCACCACGGATGACACAATCATCTGCAAGGCTTTCGTGGGTACTTTACAGGGTAAGGCTGCTACATGGTTCGCCAACCTATCGGAGGGGTCAGTTAAGAGTTGGCCAGAGTTGCAGAAGGTGTTTATGGGAGAATTTGGAACAGCAGGTGCCCTACCTAAAACAAGAGGTGCGTTGAGTAATGTCAAACAAAGGCCGGGTGAATCTATCCTTGCATTTGTGGAACGCTTTAAAACTGTTTTGGAGCAGATCAACGACATTTCAGATAAGGAGGTATTGACATGCTTCGAGGGAGGCTTGGCGCCCAACACTCTTAAAACAGAAGTGTTTACTCGACCGCCCAAAAATAGGGCGGAATTGTTTGGGTTAGCGCAAAGGATAGGGAGCGCGGAGGCTCCAGTGGAAAGTGATAAGAAAGAGACTGACCGCCCCTACAGAGAGGCTGACCGCGGATACAAGGGGCTACCGCGGACATGACAGAGCGGACCAAGCCCGGGGGTCACGATTTTGGGACGAGAGAAGGAGCGTGACACCTTTACACCGCTCAATACTTCAAGAGAAGAGATTATGAGAGTGGAGGACTTGCCCGCTCCGCGGCCGATGAGCAAGAATAGTTTGGGAACAAGGGACCCGAAAAAATATTGCAGTTTTCATAAGGATATTGGGCACACGACGGAAGAGTGTCTGCAGTTGAAAAAAGAGATACAAAGGTTGATTAACAAGGGGGCTCTAAGCAAGTATAAGGCAGATCGGGCGCCGCCCACCCGTCATGAAGATGCAGATCGCCATGATATTGTGGAGGAGGAGCATTATCCCCGCATCGGAGTCATACAGGGGGAGTTTCCAAGTATAACTCAGTTGAGAAATCAGATTCATAGCTTGAAAAATGTGCCCTATGTACCTCCTCAGTAGGGCGACGCTGACAAGATAATTGGGTTTGCCCCACATGAGTTGGCAACGACGACCTTGCAAGCCGAGCAGCCTTTGGTCATCTCTGCTGTAATTGAACGGCATGAGGTGTGCAGGATTCTAGTAGATACGGGGGCTGGCAGAGATATCCTATACTATTCTTGTTTCAGAGCAATGGGACTTGCAGATGCACACCTAACCCCATATGGCGGCCAGCTCGAAGGCTTTTCAAATCACAGGGTTAATGTGAAGGGCACGATAAAATTACAAGTCAGGTTGCGGGATGGAAATAGGGTACGGATAGAAAAAATTATTTTTATGGTGATTGATCTCCCCTCAACCTATAATGTGATTTTGGGCCAACAGGCCATGGCTGCTCTTCAGATAGTTGCATCAATCCCGCATCAGCGGATAAAATTTCTTACCCCAAAAGGGGTCGCTTGCATCAAAAGTGATCCAGGATCAATGCTAGAGCACGTGGTTGAATCACAAAAGCTAAAGCGAAAAGTGACCGTGGAAGATGATGAGCAAAAATGGAGCATTTCGAAGAGCCTAAAAATAACCAAGGGACAAGATCCAATGGTAGGCATGGTTAATGCAATAGCAAGTGAGCAAGATACCTCAGTTGTTGGGTCTCCACCTCCTCCACCTTATTTACGTGAAGAGTTGGCCGCCTAAACAAGTGGGGCAGAGGGACTAGAGATTGACAGTCAGGCGCAAGAGACAGGCAGCTGGGCAGTTAAAGAGATAGAAATTGATACTATGCAAGTTAGAGAGGAAACAGATTTGAAGCCTTGTGACGAGTTAGAGGAAGTGGTCATCAACCCTCTCTTTCCGGATCAGAAAGTAAAAATTGGTGGACAACTGCGCGGGCAAGACCGCGAAGATCTGATCAAATTTTTGAAGCATAGTTTGGATGTGTTTGCATGGGCGGTAGAGGACATGGAAGGAATAAGCACTGAGGTTGCAGAACATCATTTGAACGTGAATTCAGAGTTTACTCTGTGCGAAACCGCGGTGTTCGGTCTGAAAAGATACGCAATTAAAGAGGAGGTCAAAAAGCGCTAAGGGCCAAAATTATCAGAGAGTTGTATTATCCGTCGTGGCTGGCAAATGTCGTCATGGTTTTGAAGGCCAACAAAAAATGGAGGATGTGTGTGGACTTCACAGACTTGAACAAGGCCTGCCCGAAAGACTGCTACCCTCTGCCGCGGATTGATAAGTTGGTTGATGCCATAGCTGAGCACACTATGCTTAGCTTTATTGATGCGTATTCGGCTATCACCAAATAAAGATGGCTTTGGCGGACCAAGAATTAACCGTATTTCGAGCGGTGGGGAATTCTTGTTATGTAATGATGCCGTTTGGATTGAAAAATCTTTGAGCAACTTATCAAAGGATGGTAAACAAAGTTTTTGGCGATCGGCTTGGTCGAAATGTGGAAGCTTACATTGATGATATGGTGATAAAATCCAAAAGGCGCATGTGGAAGACTTGGCTGAAACTTTCGAAAACCTTCGAAAGAATAATATGAAGCTAAATCCCAGCAAATGTGCGTTCGGAGTCACCGCAGGCAAGTTTTTAGGTTTCATGGTCAGCCAACGAGGGATTGAGGCAAATCCGGAGAAAATTCGAGGCACTGCTAGATATGAAGCCTCCAACATGCATAAAGGAGGTCCAGAAATTGAACGGCCGCGTGGTTGCATTGGGCCGTTTTATGTCACGGCAGCGAAAAATGTTTACCCTTCTTCAAAGTGCTTAAGGGTAACAAAGCTTTCAAGTGGACTTCAGAATGTCAAGCAGCTTTCGAACGACTCAAACAGTACCTTGGTCAACCACCTCTTCTTGTCAGTCCAAAACAAGGTGACATTTTGTATGTTTATTTGGGGGCCACTGATTTAGCAGTAGCTGCAGTTTTAGTAATAGAGGAGGGCAATGTTCAAAAGCCCATTTATTATGTCTCCAAAGCATTAAGTGATGTAGAAACACGTTATATGAATGCAGAAAAATTAGCCTACTCTGTTGTCATTGCTGCCCGCAAACTCAGGGCTTACTTTTTATCTCATTTTATTATTGTGTACACAAATGCACCACTTAGAAAAATTTTGCACAAGCCAGAATGCTCAGGGCGACTCCTCAACTGGTCAATAGAGCTTACCGAATTTGATATAACTTATACGCCAAGAAAGGCAATCAAAGCTCAAGCCCTAGCCGATTTTGTTGTTGAAAATGGAGAATTTAATGGAGGTTGTAGCAAAATTATTAGTTTTGTCTTAGATTGACATATGTTTTTAGATAAAAGTAATTAAAATTATTAAAATATATAAAAAAAATTATAAAATACACAAAAAAATATTTCACTCTCAATGTTGTAGATAAAAAAGGATAGTAATTAGATTTGTTAGTTGATATGAGAGATTTATTTTTAGAGGGTTGTCTATAGAGTGCTTATTGCAGTGGCTTTTTTTAGTGTTTAAAAAGTGAATACTGAAACAAAGAAGGAGGTGTTTAGAGTGTGAGATAGAGTGCAACTACTGGTGATGCTTTTATGACATCTCTTTTATGAATAGGGACAGAACTTGTCAGAGAGGACAGGAGGTTTTGCGACCAAGGGGAAGAGACAATTTGAGGATTGGGGAGGTAGGCATATTGGCCATCAATTGTTGTAGAGGAACGAAAGGGTAGGAAGGAGATCGAAAGATAGAAATGGTGAAAAAGAGGACGGGGAGAAAGCATGGGAAATGAAGCAGAAGATGAAGAAAGAAGAACTAATCACCTTCTTTGTGGGTAACTTGCCGGAAGAATAGTTAAGGAGGATGTTTAATAGGCTTCGAAAGATGGAGGATGCGTTCGTACCAATTAAAAGAGACGAAAAGGGAGGGAGGTTTGGATTTGTTAGATACAAAGAGGAGAAATCAGTGATGGAGGCAATCAAAATTTTGAATGGTTTATGGATTTTGAAAGAAAAAAAAAGTAGTAGTTAATAGGACTCATTTCAATAGAAAAGGAAAGAAGGAGAATGGGTAATAACGTGATGCGTAAACTGGAAGAACCATAGAAACTCTAGGGTGACGGGAGGTGCATATGGAACTGAAAACTCGATTAGGCGCGACATGGCATGGCATGGCATGGCGCTGACTGAGTTTGTCTCTTCGAACTGGTTGTTGTAACTTGTATCTCAATCAATTACGAATACATGAGCTCCAGTACGTGTCCTGACCAATACTGATATGAATGATGGACTTGTCTTCACTTAAATGGCCCTCACTACAAGAGCCCTCATCACAAAAGAGGTGTCCTCGGCATAAAGGAAGTTATCGTGTATTTGGAAGTGATCAGGGAAGGGGGGTTGAATAGCCTATCTAACCAAATTAAAACTGTTTAGTGCATGTGATAACTCTACCAATGATGTGTCCAACAATGAAGACAAGGCTGCTGCTTAAGTTGTTGTGACTTACAAGGGTATCGAGTGTATTTTCTTTATTCATTGAGGTGTTAATAGTATATTTATATTTTGAGCTAGTTAGCACAGAATTCAGTAAAATAAATAGCAGGGCTTCTCTCTTTTGTAAAATAACAATCATATTCAGTAAATACTTAAAGATCTCTTCTCGATCCTTCTGCTGTGCATGTCTCTGTTCTTGATCACTTTCATTTTGTAACAAAAACTTTCTTGCGAAACCCTTAATTTGATTAGCATTCCATAACAGATGTAAATTGTGCTGATAAACAGGCCATGAAAATCAACAGAGTTTAGCGAGCGGAAGACTTAAGGAAGGCAATGTAGTAGTGTTGTAACATACTGATGAATAGAAAGCATAAAGATCCATCAGTAGGTTTGTAACATCTAGAATAAGTTTGTTGTGAACAAACAGAATATAAAACATTAAAGAAATATCAGCAGTATATTCATAAGATGCATAAGTACATATTTACAAGTTTGCTGGAAGAATAAAGCAATAAAGAACAGAATTAAACATGTTGAATTGAAGAAGTGTATTTTGAATTTATAGTACATCAACCTATGACACTCTAATCATAGCAAACTAGTAAAAAGAAAAAGGGGGCAGAGCAATCACACTTTCTCATTGAACCACTTAGACCTGCAAGAGCTATATGTCGAAAGCGACAATGTTGGAAGAGAAGCATGAGATAGGGCAAAGGAATTCCAAACTCAGTTCAACTCTAGCACAAAGTTGCAGCTGGTTGTGTACTATCCCACTAATTCAAGCTCTCTTGGTAAGAATGTGGCTAGGGTTATTTTTAGGTCATTCAAACAACAAACGTTTGAATGAAGGTACATAGGATAATAAACCAGCGAGTTGTGATGAGGTGTTATCAAACTCATGGCCGATATTGCGACGAGATGCAAGCCTTCCAATTTGAGTAAGATATGGAAATTATGTGTGCTCTATCCTGGGCATCTTTTTGCTCTCTCTTTTCTTCTCCTCAAGTGGACTTCCTCTGATCTTGATCTCCGTTCAAATGGATTGATTATTTGAAGTCTTAGAGACTGGAACTTTCAAATGGGTAAAAGCCCCAAATTAAGAACTGGGTTCTTGACCAAGTGCATCTGCTCTTTTGATTAATCCTGAGTCGTAATCTAGAGTTGTCACGGACTGTCCGACACGCAGGCCATCTAGTCACTCTATCTAAGACCAAGTAATGGGTACAAGTAAATCATGTGTAAGGAAATATGCAAATGGACTATTATTCATTTGCACATCCTAGGAGTCACAATCTCCTCCTATGAGAAACAAAGCATGCATGTATATGTGTTGTATGGGGTTTCAGAGAGAGAGAGAGAGATCATTTGCACATGCATATTTCCAACAATCTCCCCCTAAGAGTAACAATCTTCTTCTATGAGTAACAAAGCGTGCATGTATGTGTGTATGTATGGGTTTCAGAGAGAGAGAGAGATCATTTGCACAAACATATTCCCAAGGCATATTCCTAACAATATCCTCCTAGGAGTAACACTACAATCTCCTCCTAGGAGTAACAGTCTCCTCCTATGAGTAACAAAGCGTGCATGTATATGTGTATGTATGGGGTTAGAGAGAGAGAGAGAGAGAGAGAGAGAGAGAGATCCTCCTATGAGTAACAAAGCGTGTATGTATATGTGTATGTATGGGGTTAGAGAAAGAGAGAGAGAGAGTTAATCATATGATTAAAAAAAAAGAGATTTTGAGTTACAAGGGGTTCAATTTAGCTTAATGATTTATTTTCTTAATTTTTTTTTATAATTAAAGAAAAAGTAGGAAAAATATAGCTAGAAAACCGGTAGGAACAAAGAAAGAAAGTTCAAAACATAAAACCAAAACAATAAAACACGACTTCAATGAAGAAAAAAAAAAAAAACATTTAGGGCTTAAGAGAAGAAAAATGGAAAATAAATTTAAACTATTCAAACACCCTCCAGTAAGCCCCAGGTGGTCCCACAAACAAACTGATAGCAAAATACCAAAATATCCCTCATAAGTCTCGCACATGTCAATCAATTTCTGTTAGTATTTTTCTTAAACGGCCATCTTAGGTAAGGATGAAAGTAAATGAAACGCAAGGAATGAATGAGGAAACATATCTTGCTTGATCGATTGTGCAAAATGAGATCGGGCAGATACTTTGGGGGCAAACTAATATTCGGCCCCACCCAAATAATAAGCACTAGAAAATCAATTAGCAAACCGTCCATCACCAAATCGAAGAATGTGAATTGGCAGTTGTTGCTTTTTCATTTTGCAACTCACACCACTAGCAGACACCAAGCACAGCACACAGTTTTCTTCTTCAAACAGTTCTTATTCTGCAAGCATGAATAAAAGCAAGTCAAATTTCTCAATTATAGCCTGATTCATGATTGTCAATCAGTAGTAATCACGGTGGTGGCAAAGACAAACTTGACTTCCCTCACTCCACCCCAACACCTCATCGAGCAACAGCTATTCGGCTCAACCAAATAAACAACAATGAAATCGGGGGGGCAGTAGCACTTGAAAATTTTCAGATACAATATGATATTGTAATGTAGGACACCACTTGTCTTGGATACATGTGAAATCTAGCAGCTGGCAGTATCTATGTATAACTAATTTGCTATGCAGTTTTGGTCTATATCTATATTTACATAAAAGTTGAATACAATAAAATTCAGTTTGTAGATGTACAAAGCAGGTCAATAGAATGGATTCCCCTGTTGCAGGAGATATTTACAGTGAAGCAGTGGGCATTTGGCGTGCCACTACTCCTTGGGGTTGGAGGCTTTGTCCTTCTTTTGTCCACCAAGAATACGAGAAATCTGTAAACCTCTGCTAAATGCTTGGTTGAATAGCATACGAGTTTGGAACTCTGACACGAATGGAAACCAAGCCAAAAATGCAACAGGGGTGAATAGAAGCATGCCCATGATTATTTCATAACCTCGAGCAAGTGTTCGGATGGATCCCCAGATTCCAGTACTGTGAACCAAAGGCTTCAAAGCTTGAGCGATCTACAGGTCCAGAGCAAGCAAGAACAAAATCATAAATCAAAGAACCAGCTTCATGAAGTAGATAACAAAAATGGGGTGGACGTGAAATTGGAGCAGCAGAATAATAGTTCATGCAGGTTAAAGAATTGAATTTACTTCTTTGTATATCTAGAAGTAGAATATTTTCCAGAAAATATTGTCCATTTTAAGAAAAGAACCCAGAAAACTAATACTGCATTCATTAGAAGTCGATTGATTATCAACCATCAACGTAAACGAGTGACTACATGAAAGAAGAATATTCAAATCTGCCAACAAAAGGAAATACTCACCAGAAGCATGCCCCATCCAGTTGGCATGAACGCAAGAATGCATACTATTATATCCTGAAATGTCATATGGGGAAGCGCAATTAAAATAATCAAAGCAGAGAGAAACGTAAGGAAGATAACACCCTTGATCAGACGGAACACAAGCTGAAAATCGGCACTAAATTTTCGCCTTCCAGCAGAAACAACCTGGAAAAGTGGAAGATGATACCAAATGGTTAAAAAACACAGATAGTGAAGATTAGCATCAAGAGCATGTTTACTGAAGCCTACAGAGCCCGTAAATCAGTCTTGCAAAATAAAAGCAAGCAACATGTATCAATGATTCAGTGATTCTACTCTTATTGGAAAAATAATAATCGTAACTCAAGCATGCAATGTTTGG
The DNA here is from genome assembly GCA_016624345.1 of Platycodon grandiflorus. Taxonomy (NCBI): domain Eukaryota; kingdom Viridiplantae; phylum Streptophyta; class Magnoliopsida; order Asterales; family Campanulaceae; genus Platycodon; species Platycodon grandiflorus. Next base: position 1,695,384 of record JACONP010000362.1, read on the forward strand.
GTATCGAGTCTAATTCTATCTGAAACCTGAAAAGCCTACTAAAAACAATACAACATAGAAATTAGAAGAGTTCTTCTACTTACCTTCATCACTATGAGTACTAGAAATATCACTAGCCATGATACTCCATATACCTGCAAACCCCAAAATTAAAATTAATATAAAATTTTGACATAATCATTAAATTATTCAAACACTCAATGAAATTAAATGGAGAAAGAGGAAAATACCAGAAAACTTTGGGTTTTCTTTGTAATGTTGAGGTGATATACAAGTCCGAACTGGTAGATAAAGAAGCGCAATGACAAAAGAATCTCCATAATGACACCACGAATTCCAGAACATCGAAGATGCTCTTGTTCCTTTTCCCACCATGATTCCCAACTCTTTTCAGGAGGCACACCAATCCCTCCACGATTGTTAATCCACTTATTCCAATCTGTCCAATCATCAACAATCTTTTGCCACTCAAACCCTGAAGGGTTGAAAAGGAAGGGAGCAAAAAGCCACGTTCCCACCATGAACCACATTGATATAGTGATCAACAAATATGCAATTGAACCTCTATATGATTCACCAAATATTTGATATACAAGAAGTAAGATCATCAGTTCAATCCCCTTGACAAAGTGGCTTCGTGAGTACAGCCTGTAGTTTTCAGCAAACTTGGCATGAAACACAACAAAACCACGACCAGTACCTCTGTATTGTGCACCTCCATGCAGCAATGTTCTTCCATAATAATGGGTCTTAGTTCCAAGAGAAAATGTAAAAAACACAGAAGCCAACTGTAGTTGCATCAGAACAAAATCGGTAAATGCTCGCCGGAATCCTCTTTCGAGACCTATTTCCATCATCATCGGCAATGCCATCAGAAATCCAATTTGCACCAAAGATTGAGAAGCAAGAGCTACTTGAAGGGGCTTATTGTCCCGAATTGCAGGTTCTGTACTCAATCCTCTCTCGAGTCCACTAAGCACGAGATAAAGCCGACCATAGAGAAAGACATAGACTATGAGCACAGTTAGCTGCCAAAATAGACGTCAGTTATTAGATAACTAACAAGATCTGTGAGAATATGTCAAGAAAGGTCAAACTCGTGGCTTACCAAGGTATTGAAGTAGAATCCTATAGTAGTGAAATAACATGATAGCATGCGAAAGAAATCAAAGCGGTGTCCAAGCCTATATATATCACGACTCATTGTTTGCTCCCCATTCCCATTGGCTATCTTTGCTTCAAATAGTGAGATCTGGTTAAGGCCTACATCCCTCCCTTTACCAACTTGTATATATTCGTGATGAGTAACGTTGCCCCCACGCAGAGTAGAATTAAAACCTGTTCATAATAGAATATGAAAAAAATCAGGCATGCTGATAATCGAAAATGAGGAATAAAATAAAGTTCTACAACAATAACAATGCCTGCAAAGATATCCTCGCTCAGGTTAACAATCTTTGAAGCTTTGCTGACACCCCCTCTGGTCAGGTGAAATAGTCTATCAAATACATCTGGATGCCCATAGTGGAACCTAACCCTGAATGAACAGAGACATTCGGAGTTAGTTTTATTCAGTCTCTCACAGATCAAACATCTGCATAAAGATACAGCTTCTGCTCGTTTTTATGTATATACATGTCATATACAACATCAGAATGAGATAGATGCAGACTAAGTTGCACAATAATCACCTCTCCTAATATAGCAAATATCTTTCACTACATGGCATCCCTCCATACACATGCACTTGTCTCACCACCACAGCCACCAGTTAATTGTCTGAGAGTGGTTTATTATAAAATACTTCAATGCAAACTTGCATTTCATATTCCACTACATTTGCTTTTTACTATACAAAATGAGGATAATGCCCTGAAAAAGTTCGTGAGACAGGTAATTCAAAAGACAGATTTTGATGGATTGTTGTAAAGTTGTAATTCTTTTGTACCTTGATATAAATACATATTCCTCTCTCTCTCTCTCTCTCTCTCTCTCTCTCTCTCTCCAACTGTAGAAGACCGAAAAGAAGATTGAGGTCAGAGAGTCGCAAAGAGAAAGTGGCGCAGAAGGCGCAAAGAGTAGCAAGAAGAGACGTCTGATCCATCTCCATTTCCATTGGCGCATGGTCTATCCATCTAGACCATCTCCACTAAATGTACATCTGATCTCTATCAAATTTGAAGAAGTCGTGTCTAGTTTAGGGTGTTTGTCAAAATTCGATTGTGAACCTAGAATCAATAAACACTAATACCCCATGTGAACCTGTACTCTCAGCATCCTTGTTTAATGGTTTCTAAGATAGGTTGTCACTATTTCGTTTATCATGTGATTAATCTTGTTTAACTTATTTACTTGATCAAAAATTGGCTGCTATTGATCTCCAATTTCTTGTGGCTTTTGTACACAGGTTGACCCATCCAGTTCTGTGTGCTTCTTTAAGGTTCTATCTGGTAACAATACGAAAGAATATCACTCTACCCCAGCTACTACCTTCGTGACTGAATAGGGTATGCTCAAGCAATCTTCCATCATTGATAAACCTAACAAAAATAGGATCCATGAGCAACGAATCGATTATCTAATGGAAGCCCCTAAAGCTCTTTCACTGACATACTAAATGACACAAGGATGTTAAGGGCAAAACCAAGAGAGACCCATATGGGAGCATGAAACTTAAAGTTGAGGATGGTGAACAGCTTGCTCATGCAGAGAGGTAAGATAAGCTGGTTGGAAACTAAAATCTTGCTCTGACTAGGCCTGACATCCACTTTCTGATAATTGCAAGCCAATTTCTGTCATCATTTTACTCAGTGAGATACAGTTGTGAAGACTATTTTGTATCTTAAGAGTGCTCCCGATCAAGTTGCTGTACTGTGATCATGGTCCTATGATAGTGGAGGGGTTATGCTACTGATTGGGCAGGATATCCTTCGGAAGGAAGTCCACTATAAGGTATTGTACAGTACTGCAGGTTGTTGTGCTTTTACTGGAGTAATTCTTTATCCTGAAAAAGTGAGAAGCAAACATCAGTGGATGAGGTTGAGTGCTAACTTAGAATGCGTTAGTCCACATGTGAACTCTTGTGGATTCACCAACTATTGATGAGATTGGATTTGGTGGCTTGATGACGGTGCAACTGTGGCTTGATAATTAGGCAGCAATTGTCATTGCTTGAGCGAATGAAAAATATTGAGGTTGGCTTTCACTTTCTTGTGAGAAACTTAATCAAAACATTATCACTACAAGTAATATAAGACTAGTGATCAACTTGCAGAAATTTTTACTAAATACTCTGTCCATCCTAAAACGAATGCCTTTTCTAGTTTTTCAAGTAAATTATGAAAGTTGACTTTTAAGCAATTTTAAAAGTACATATACATGAATACCCCTCATTGTCCACAATATACCCTTGCAAGTGCGCACTGGGACATGATAGTCGGCAAAGGTGAATTTAGTAAATTCATTAAAAGGGGCCACTCAGCTATAAAAAAAAATAATAATAATTAAAAAGGGGACACTTATTCTGGGACCATGAAGGAGTAAATCGGACTTGAATGGGTTATAATTGTAACAAGCTAGACATGCATAAAATTTATCCTCTGGCTTGAGGGAGAGAGCGTTAAGAGAATAATATTTCTCATTAAGGGTAATATTGTAATATCTTTCTTTATAAATGTATAGAGTACACCTTTGGCTCGAGGGGGAGTGTTGGAGAATACTCTCTCTCTCTCTCTCTCTCTCTCTCTCTCTCTCTCTCTCTCTCTCTCTCTCTCTCTCTCTCTCTCTCTCTCTCTCTCTCTCTCTCTCTCGATCTCTCTTGCTTGAGGGGGAGTGTTACAGCATGATATTTCTCCTCATTTAGGCTAATATTGTAATAGCTTTTTCTTATAAATGTAAGAAATACACACGCCTAATGATGTGAACTCGACCAAGATCAAGATCGAAGAAGTTCCAACATGCTTGAAGAAACACGACCAAGGCAGCAACAATGAAAAAGACGGATATTTGAGTCTCCCTCGACCTACTATTCTCGATGAATAGGAACCTCGGAGTGCAAACAAAACCCGATAGACGCAATTGTCTATGAACCTGACTTACGGAACGCCAAAAACTCTCAACTCACGAGTTTGATAAGTTCAAGTTGACTTCTCTCTCAAGAATCTCGGTTTCTCACAATTCTCTCAAGAATTAGTGAAACGAAAAATACTTAATTTTGATTCAATCTTGTGTATCAATTACAAGGATGATCATGGCCTTTTATAGGCTCAAAAGGACTCATCAAGGACTCACAAAACATACAAAAAACGTGCTCTAGAAAACCCCAAAGGTTGTTGGTGAAAACTAGGCTGATTTGGTCAAAGAAAAAACACAAATTCAGCATTCCCGTCCATTCTGACCAGCCTTTGGTATTTTGGGCTTAACTTTGTCTAGAGACATCGAAATTGAGATCCGTTTGATGGGTTGGAAACTAGACTTTTAGGGCTTTCCAACCATATATTATACACCAATTTTTGAGCTCTAGAACGTCTTGGGCATTTTGTCGAAGTTGACCAAAAATTCTGACTTGTAGCAGTTTATTTATTTTTTTGTGTTTCCTCCATTTATGCCCAACGGGTCACGATCACGACCATCTTCTCAAAAGCCTTCTCTTCAATTGATAATGTGGATTGGGCCTTGATTTGAAGTCCTAGATGTTGGGTCACGATTCTCATCATTCCCCTCTTCTTGAAAGCGATTCGTCCTCGAATCGTCACCTTGCTTGGATTAAATGAGGTAAGGGAACGTCATTATGAATTTGAGCAAACAAACATGTCTCTCATCTGTATATTCCTGTGAGATAGATAGAACAAAGCTGAAGGAAATAATGTGAATTTTGTTAGTATATAAAATAAAACTCTCACTTTCTTTTTCTCCCTCTTTTTTTCTCACTTTTCTCCCTCTCACTTTTATTTTTCTCACTTTTCACCCACTCAATTTTCTCTTTCTCACGCCTCTCTCTCTCTATTTTTCTTCCTTCATGCTTCTCTCTTTCAAGTGTTTCTTTCTCAAGCTCTTGATCATCTATCATATGCTTGATGGAACAAGAAGCCAATTGAGTTGGAATTTTTAAATCGAACGAATCTTCATAAACATGCAACATCTTCAACTTTTCTCGAACCACCAATAACTCTCTTTCATTCTCCTCTCTATCCATCCTTTCTCGCTCACTTTTCTCCTTGTCTCTCATCTCTCTCTCAATTCTTTCTCTTTCCTCTCTTTTAATCCTCTCTTTTTTAACTCTCTCCATTTCAACTCTTTCTTTTTCAAGTTTCTCCTTTTCAATCTTTTCATTCAACAACACCTTGATAGCGTTTAGATCCTCCCTCATCTCAATCATTTCTTTTTTATAGAGGTCCGTTGGTGTTAAAGGTACAAGGCAGATTTTCTTTTGATTGAATACAAAAGAAAAATTATTGAAAGTATCACACTTAACTTGGCGATCAACTAACCACGGTAGGCCAAGAACCAAATGCCTATCTAATGCCGGCACTACATCACACCAAACTTCCTCCTTATACCCTCCCATAGAAAAAGAAATTTGTGCTTCCTTAGCCACCCTATTCCCTTCATCATCACAAATCCATTTGACAGGAATACCCAATTCATAAATGACTTACTCACCATATTAAAATCACTGCATACATCAATTTTGAATTTACATACCTTCTCTTGGATGTAACAATAGGAATTAAAAGCACAGGTACACCTCTCCATAATAAATCTTCTTTGATTGCTGAATTTCGGGTTACCTCAAGAACACCAAGAACATTGTTTTCTAGAATATATATATATATATATATATATATATATATATATATATATATAGAAGATGATAACAAAAAAATTTGATGATAACAATGAAAGCTGAATATTTTTTTTATTTTCACAGATTTGAATACAATTGAAACGAAAGGAAATGATAGAACGAACGAAGAACGTCAATTCATATTTTATTTTTTATTTTTATTTTTTTTGCAGATTTGAATACGATTGAAACGAAAGGAAACGATAGAACGACCGAAGAACGTCAATTTAGCCGTGTTTTTTTTTTTTTTTTTTTTATTTTATGGATTGGATATGACAAGATAATAAAGTTGACACAAATTGCTAGAACAAAGTTCAACGCAGATTTATGAGGTACAAAGACACTAGGACAGATTTGAAGAAAATGAAATCGAAAAAGAAAATGAATAGATGAAGAAGAAGAACGAAATTAACAAGAAAAATGATAGAACGAATCTGTTGGTTACTAACCTCTTCGATTGCTCTGATACCAATTGATGTGAACTCGACCAAGATCGAGATCGAAGAAGCTCCAACACGCTTGAAGAAACACAACCAAGGCAGCAACAATGGAAAATACGGATATTTGAGTCTCTCCCGACCCGCTATTCGCGATGAATAGGAACCTCGAGATACAAACGAAACCCGATAGACGCAATTGTCTATGAACCTCGCTTACGGAACGCCACAAACTCTCGACTCACGAGTTTGATAAGTTCAAGTTAAGTTCTCCCTCAAGAACCTTGGTTTCTCACAATTCTCTCAAGAATTAGTGAAAGAAAAAATACTTAATTTTGATTCAATCTTGTGTATCAATTACAAGGATGATCATGGCCTTTTATAGGCTCAAAAGGACTCACCAAGGACTCACAAAACATACAAAAAATGTGCTCTAGAAAACCCCAAAGGTTGTTGGTGAAAACTAGGCTGTTTGGTCAAAGAAAAAAATACAAATTCAGCATTCCCGTCCATTCTGACCAGCCTTTGGTATTTTGGGCTTAACTTTGTCTAGAGACATCGAAATTGAGATCCGTTTGATGGGTTGGAAACTAGACTTTCAGGGCTTTCCAACCATATATTAGACACCAATTTTTTAGCTCTAGAACGTCTTGGGCATTCTGTCGAAGTTGACCAAAAATTCTGACTTGTAACAGTTTATTTATTTCTTTGTGTTTCCTCCATTTATGCCCAACGGGTCATGATCACGAGCATCTTGTCCAAAGCCTTCTCTTCAATTGATAATGTGGATTGGACCTTGATTTGAAGTCCTAGATGTTGGGTCACGATTCTCATCACCTAACCACCCCCCCTCTCCCGTTCACGGCTACTTAATGTAGATTCTTGTCAAATTGCTTATTAGCTGAATCCTGCAAATACCTACGTGCAAGCTGTGTTTAAACAATGAACCTCATATACATCCAGGGCTTCAAAACGTGAACAGGAGCACGTGGATGCCCATATGCATATAAGAGGAGGCAACTACACCACTCTAGATGAATACAAGTTAAAAATATTAAACTTAGATTAACACCATGAAGTAGAAACTGCGAACATTGATATGAAATGGGATGGGGATGACAGATATATCATTGCAATTTAAGTTGATATACCATGGAACATAGAAAAGAAAACAAAAGAACTACAAAACACAAATAAAACTTCGGTCATGATGGGTATGTTTCTTAGGCATGCAACGAATGATCACCTTCACATAAAAACCCACATACTTTCTTGAAATTCATACTCGACCAAAAATAGATGGAACTTCTAGGATACCGAATGTGAACTAAACTTGCATTGTAACTATATCCATTTCTCTACATAAAAATTAAGTAAAATGAAAGACTTACTTCAACGGGTTAGCCAGCAATCTCTGCCCGATTGTTACAAAACTAGTCTCTTGATTTGACATGAACCATGCAAGAGAAGAAACACTACACACCAAAGAAACCAAAAAAAAAAAAGGATTGTGAATAATCAATCAATAATATAACGAACAAAAAAATTATTTCGTTTTTATGTCAATAGCTCACAGAAATGGAAATTAGAATACAGTCTAGATAAACAACAGCAGTCCAAATACCTGCCAGTGAATATATGCTCCCGAAGTCCGAGAATTGTTGGAGTCCTCACACCATGCTTTATAAGAAATTCTTGAAGCAAGTTCCTCATTTTAAAGGCTTCTTCCATGTAGTTGTCCTGTATAAGACAATTAGCAACCCTACTTTGTGCTACGAGACTAGATAGCTTGAAAGTCTAAGTACAACTGTTTGTACCTGGTTCATATCTATAGTCTGCAAGCCTTCTCCGCGTGTAAAGATTATAGCATGGTTTTGGTTTTCTGGCTTTCCTTCCCCCAGTATGGCTGGTCCTGGAAGTTTTATCCGATAAATAACCTGAACACGATAAATTAAACAATTGTTTAAAAACCATTAGTAGTCTGCCTAGCAAGGCAATATTAAATTATAACCAGCAAGAAACAGGAAAATTATATCAAAAATATGCTCTGAGAAAAAATTACAAAGAAGAGATAGCGAGAGAGAGAGAGAGAGAGAGAGAGAGAGAGAGAGAGAGAGAGATGTGAAATTCCACAATGACCACACAATTCTAGCAATTACTTGGACGAAAGACATGCAAAATGGAAGAAGGTTACAAAGTTTAGAGAACTAAATAATTCTTCCATTGCTTTTAGGTTCCAATTAGTCGAAAATGCAGTTAATAGCATAAGGCTTGTACCTGATCTAGGTTTTGCACTGGGTCAGAGGAGTCAACAGACTTTGGAACAGCTTTGACTAGAGCAGAATAATAAGAAACTTTTTCGACCATCGTTTTTGATCTTTCTTTGACAGTTTCTTCGACCTCATCAATATAAGCAACGCGAAGAGAGGGGTACCTGCATCATAGAATTAATGAAGTCCAGACAGTTACTGAAAAAGAACAACAAATGAATAACTCAAAAATTGCCGAGATGTACGTTGTCATAAGCCTTAGGATGTCTTGAGCACGCTGATCACCCGATCGCTTGTGAATGCTGTATTGCTGACACGACACCACATATGTGAACTTCATATCTGCAACTGCTTGGCACTGTGTTAATAATGACCGCTGATTCTTCAAATGTTCCTCCGTATTAGATTCAGCAGCCTTGTAGCCCTTCATTAACTCTGAAAAAATGCGGTAATGAAGAGATACATCTAATGGTCCAACTACAGTGAAAGAAATCAGGAATTTACATTAAAGCTATACTTACCATCATCCTGTGCCATATCAAGGAAAGCCTGAAGCTCCAAAGCTTGTCGATAGTACATCATACCTCGTACTTCATGTTCAAAATGTGACAATAAACACAAGAAATAGAGTCAACTAAATGATTAAAGGAAAGGTGATAGAAAGATAATTAATGTAGTACTTCTTTTCTTATTGGCTCAGTCTCCATATTCTTTCTAAAATACTGTAAAATAGTTTGTAACCACGTGTGAAATATATAATGAAATTCAGTAGCTTTCTCTTTAAAAAGTAAATAAGATATTATTTTAGAAAATAAAAGAATGAATGATACCAGTCTTGGTGAGGGTTTGGCCTCTATATGATGCCCAAAGGCGAAGTTCATCTTCTAACTCTGCAATCCCTTTCAATTCTTCTTCATTACTACGACCAACCCGCTCAAGAAAGTTGGTCCATTCATCTGTATATATAATGGCCTCATTCAGTGTAACAGGACAAAAGTTTAACAATGAAGCATATGATATTATGGCTAATAATGGGGCGAACACAATGGAAACTAACTGACCTGGGAAAATCTTTTGCAAGTAGAAAAGGATAGAGACACCATCTTCATTTGGCTTTTCCAGGCCATTAATGGAGAAAAGAACATCCTCGTTGTAGTAAGGAGTCAGGACACTAAGAATAAAAAGCATCTACGTAAATTTGGTATGTACAATAGTAAGTGTAAGCCCATGTCAAATGCAGTGGTTCCTCCTAACTAGCAAGCATGTTAATGTACAGAACAATCAATATTATTTAGGCCAAGATGGCTAATTCCTATGAATTTCCAAAGAAAGAAACAGTTAGTTATTTCTTGGAGTCAGCTAGCTGGATTTGAACATTCAGATTTAACAATCATTTCAGTTAGTCGTGCTGACAGTCATGTATGCATGAAACACGGAGAGATGGGGGGGAAGGGAAGATGAAGAAGAACAATAAGCAACTAAGTGGAGAGAGAATTAAGTAACTACTGGTGACTGTATCCCACCTGGACTAGGCTACGAGGACTGGACAATGGTGTGGATCCGGGTGTTGGATCCGCCAAAAGTTTAAGATTCTGCACTAGTTTAGTGTAAAACAGCTACATCCACATCCACACCCACACCCACACCCACACCTATGTCCTGTCATGTCTAAAGGGGTAGTTTGGCAAAAGTGAAGGATCCAACTAACATAGATGATTATACCCATCAAAATTATAGTTACCTGCACCATGGTTAAAGTAGATGGCTCTCTCCATAAGTTAAATAAAATCCCATATTGTTAACAAGCTGTTTGTAGTGTTAGATTTGTTTTTTATTATTATAGCACATGTAAAATATGTAAAAGTCAAATCCCTTGAAATTAGGGGTTTGATTTGATAGGAGATTAGTTAGGGATTTGATTTGATAGGAGATAAGTTAGGAAATTTCCTTAATTAGCCTGATTTACTTTGATTTGATTCACATAGAAGTTAGGACTCTTCTTTGTATAAAAAGGGAGCCTTTGTACCACAGATTATACAATGAAAAACTTACTTTTTCATCTGTTTTAACTTTCTTCTTGGTATCAGAGCCAATACAACACTCTTAGTCTTTTATCATGACTGATTCAGCCTCCAGTCAAGCTGCTCAATCAGCAACAAATACCATGGCAAAATCCTCTGATTCAGCCATGAACAATCCCTCAATGTAAATAACCACTATGAACTCAATGGATTGAACTATCTTCAATGGTCTTAATCTGTGAAGATGTCCATCACTGGGAGAGGAAGAAGGGGATACTTAACAAGAACTGTTAAGGATCCAGGCCAAGTGATCCTGATGCCCAAGTTAATTGGGAAACTGAGAATGCCATGATTATGTCATGGTTAATCCATTCCATGGAGCCTGAAATTGGCCAAGTCTCCCTGTTTCATAAAACAGAAAAGGAGTTTTGGGATGCTGTAACAGCTACCTACTCTGATAAAGGTAATTGCGCTCAAGCCTTTGCTGTGAAATTGAATCTGAAGGACATAAGGCAAGGTTCAAGGAACATCACTAGGTATTTTAACCAACTGAAAGGGTTATGGCAAAAATTTGATCAGCTTGCAGTCATTGAATGGAGATGTCCTACAGATGCACGACTATTTCAGAAAGCTCGAGAGAGATAGATTGTATGACTTCCTAGGAGAACTCAGCCCATAGTTTGATGCTTCCAGAGAAACGATCTTGGCCCAAGATCCTTTACCAACTATTGCAGAAAGCTTTTGGATATGTCAGAAAAGAAAAGAGGAGATCAGAAAAGAAGCCATGAATGGATCTAGAAATGATGTCACTTTGGATAAATCTGCATTGCTCACTGAGTCAGATGCATCTCCCATCTGTCTTACTGACTGACTAAAGGTGGAACAAGAACAATGCCAAAACGAATTCATCACAAGACAAACCTTTGTTGTGAACACTATAATTAGTCTCGGCACACCAAAGAGACATGCTGGGTACTCCATGACAAACTAGCGCATCAGAGGTATCCCAATAAAGGGTAGTCTCGTACTAGACAAGCCCTCATGGCTGATCTTGGGAATCAACCGATGTAGTTGATTCCTTCAACACACATTTTACTAAGGAGCAATTTGAAATTCTTCACCACCTGATCCAAAAGTCATCAAACAATCTTGGTATAGTTCTTATGTACATGCAACCATGAAAGAAGGTAATACACCTTGGATTATCGGCTCTGGTGCCTCTGACCTCTGACCATATGACTCATCATTCAAACCTATTTACTACCAATGAGCCATCCTCCGGTCATCATAAGGTTAAGGTAGCACATGGAACTCTTTCACCAGTTGCTAGAAAAGGAGTGATACCTATCTCACCTACTCTTAATCTCACCTCTGTGTTACATGTTCCAAAGCTGTCCTTCAATCTTTTTTCTATCGGTATATTTACTAAAGATAACTACTGTGTTGCTAGATTCTACTCATGATCATTGTGAATTTCAGAATTTGAACTCGGGAAAAAAGATTGGCAATGCTAGGGAAGCCCAAGGATTGTATTATTTTGCAGAAGATGAACCAAAGGAAAAAAGCTTATGTGGTAAATGAAACACCCTCGATTTCAGAGGAGATTATGTTATGGCACGGGAGGCTTGGATAAACAAGCTTTCCCTACTTACAAAAATTGTTCCCTTCTTTGTTTATCAATAAAAAGATTGATAAATTTTAGTGTAACATATGTGAGTTAGCCAAACACAAACATGATGTTTTCAAGACAAAACTCTACAAAAGTTCTTCCCCTTTCAGCTTGGTCCGCAGTAATCTATGGGGTCCATCTAGAGTTCCCAATCTTTCCCATACTAAGTGGTTTAAAACCTTCCATACCAGAATGACCTAGGTCTATCTAATGAAGGATGAATCAGACACAAGTGATGTGTTCAAACAATTCTATGCTATGGTCGAAACACAGTTTAAGGCAAAAATCCAAACATTTTGAACAGATAATGGAACTAAGTACTTCAACTCATCTTTATCAAAAAAAAAAAAAAGGGATTGTTCATCAATCCACGTGTGTAGACACCCAACAGCAAAATGGGGTGACTGAGAAAAAGAATAGACACTCGTTAGAAGTAGCTCGAACTCTTAGGTTCATTATGAATGTCAGCTGCCTATCGAATGCCTTCGAGAGTCTTACTGTTTGAGACTCTCTTGAGTGTCTTCAATCTTTCATGTCCAAACTTAGACTAGTAACCTCTCTACCACTAAAAGTATTCAGGTGTCTTGCCTTTGTTCATGCTCATTCTCAAAATAGAAATAAACTTGATCCAAGAGCTATCTAGAGAGTCTTCATAGGTTATTCACCCACTCAAAAGGTTATAAATGTTATGATCCTGTCAAACTTGACAGAAACTCTACACTAGTTTTGATGTCACCTTCTTTGAAAATCAGCCATAGGGAAATGAACCTTAGTGGGAGAGTTTTGGTGATAAAGTTCAATTCTAGAAAGTACAAACAGTTCAACCTCTTGTTCCCATTCACTCTAATCCACCAAAGACTCATCCCTCAGTACCAGAAATCCATGAAAATCCTCAATCACCTCACCACTATCATTGCCTGCTCTAGGCCAGGTTAATTCGAAAATGTAGTCATCCGGAAAGAGTCCTGCTGTGTAACTGGACTACTGGCTTGTCACGCTTTCGCCACTTGCAGAGCTTGCTCCTTCTTTCGCGGACACTTTTCTTTTATGTAGATAGCTCGAGGCAGTCCTAATCTTTCACCACGCATGGGTTTTCCGTTTTAGGTATAATGGCCAGAAGTAATAAGACAGACAAAAGGAGCTCAGGGTTTATACAAGAATACAACAAGAACCCTAACACTACCATGAACCCTACTCATAATTCACAACCTGTCACACAACGGTTGGGTGTGAATCAGTCATCATAGGAGTTAGAAGGTAACGAACCACAGGTTTGCCCATTGCTCTTAGAAAATCGACTCGTACATGCACACAACATCCTATTGATAGGTTTGTTTCTTATTATGCTTTATCATTGGACTATAAGGGCTTTGTTACTAATCTTGAAGAAGTAGCTGAACCAAAAGACATTTCAGAAGCTATGAAGGATCAAAATTGGAGAAAATCTGGGCTAGACGAGCTGGAGGCTTACAAACAGGACTTAGGAGATTGTTGACTTACCATTTGGGGTAAAACCAATTGGTTGTAAGTGGGTGTTTATAATCAAACATAGAGCTGCATAGAAAGACATGAAGCTAGACTGGTGGCAAAGGGGTTTACCCAAACCTATGGGATAGACTACCTTGAACCTTTGCACTAGGATTTTGTTATCCTTGGCAGCTATATACGATTTCAAGAATGCACTCTTGAATGGTGAACTAAGAGAAAAAAAATTTATGGAATTACCCGCAACACTAGGATCAGTAAATTGCTTAAATTGTTGTATGGATTAACGCAATCACCTAAGGCATGGTTTGACGCTTTTCTAAAGCAATCTATAAAGCAGAATACAGTAAAGGGCAAGCTGACCACAGACTATTTTATCATTATACAAGTGGAGGGGGAGTTACCATACTCGCAGTATATGTGGATGACATAATCATCACCGGAAATAATGTAGCTGAAATCCGAAAAGGGATTCTGGCAACTGAATTTGAAATAAAAGATCTTGGCAACCTCGAGTATTTCTTGGAAATGAAAGTAGCAAGGAGTAAAAAAGGGATCATGGTCTCACACAGAAAGTATACTCTTGATCTACTTAAAGAAGCTGAGATGCTAGGAAGTAAACCTGTAGATGTACCTCTGGAAGCTAATCTCAGAATTGGAAGGCTAGAAGAAGAGACCGTTGATATGAAAAGATATCAGAAATTGATGGGAAAGCTAATATATTTATCTCACACAAGACCTGATATCTCTTTTGTTGCTGTTAGTATCATAAGTCAATTTATGCATGCTCCAAAGAAGGGTAATCTTGACACAGTCTTTAGGATACTCAAGTATCTCAGGGAAGTCCAGGAAAAGGATTGTTTTTTTGGATATAAGCTGGATATACTGATGCTGACTGGGCAAGTTCAGTGATTGATAGGAAGTTCAGTCGTGATGATAGGAGGCCTACCTTAGGATGGTGTATCTATCTGGGAGAAAATGTAGTCGGTTGGAGGAGTAAAAAACAGGTTGTTGCTAGAAGTAGTGCTCAATATGAGTATCGAGCTGTGGCACTAGGAATATGTGAATTACTTTGGGTAAAAAGAATTTAGAAGAACTAAAGTTGAATCTCGAAGAACCTATGAGGTTGTAATGTGACAGTAACGCAGCTATCAACATCACCCATAATCCAATCCAACATGATAGAACTAAACATGTGGAGGTTGATAGACATTTTATAAAGGAGATACTAGAAGCTGGGATCATTTGTTTAATCTATGTTCCTTCCACGTTACAAGTTGCAGACGTGTTTACTAAGGGTTTATCAAAGCCTATGTTTAAGTTCTGTACACACAAGCTAGGTTTGCATATATCTACAAACCTACTTGTTTATAGTGTTAGACTTGTTTTTTATTATTATAGCACATGTAAAATATGTAAAAGTCAGAGCTCCTGAAATTAGGGATTTGATTTGATAGGAGATTAGTTCGGGATTTGCTTTGATAGGAGATAAGTTAGGAAATTTCCTTATACAATGAAAAACATACTTTTTCATCTGTTTTTAACTTTCTTCTCATATTCACTGTGACTCCATGTCAAGTGCACTTCTTACATGAAATGGCACAGGACAGAATGTTGAGGGTAGAGCAAAGGTTTGGATAGATGTAGCATGTATTAAACTATGATTAATATTCAATATTACATTACGTCAATAATTTACATACTTCCAAATATCCTTCGTTTGCAAATATACACATATGGTTATGAACTATCTCTTGTAGCCATTCTGCCAAAAACACACCCAAGTTTACATCTCTTTCCAATCTTCTGAACATGATAAAATCTGTATAATGCCCTTTTCAGTTATTTAAATTCCTCAATGATTAGCAGTATTTAAAAGGCAAAAGCACTAGCCAAGGTATCAAACTGACTTTAGCCAGATGTGGTTTGAGGCAATGAGGTGTAAGCTTTTTGAATTTCAAAGTTGAATTTTTCATATAGTTTATAAGCGAACTAGTAAAAAGAATAAAACTAAGAGAATATATACAAAACCAATAGTTAAGTCTATAAAGCACTGATTAATGAGTTATGTTGAAATAAGCATTCAAATAAATTAATCATGAGATCAAAATTTATTGGAGGGGAAGTGTTGAGAACAAGAGGCTGATTGGCAGGAAGCAAGAGAATAGCATAGAGGAAAATATCAAAAATGTACAAGAAGATGCCAGAGAAAGTAGAATTTTGCAGCCATTCTGCAACTCCTAAGCGTTACTGCAACAAAGAGTCAGGCCACACTCTAGCATAGAGTGAGTGATTTCAAAAAGTGAGTTTCTGAACTGTAAGCAACCATATCGGGTGTGATAGGAAATACACAACATACTGGTTCTATAGCCATGGTTCAAATATGTAAAGGTCAGCATAAACATTCATGTAACGCATTTTGCCTCTTACACCAAGGGGCAGTTAACGCACTGCATTGACCAAGGAAGATGCCTCACAAAAGGCCTGCCTTATTTCTAATCCTCGAGGCATCTAAGGCAGTTGTTATACAGGGGGGCCTTATGAATGTCTTTTGAGACATTAATACTTGATTGATATTCTTAACAACTTGATTTAGTATGTCAGAAAATGGAATTCATTGAAACCCGTGCACTTAGCAAGAGTAACACTCATTTAGGACAGAGGTTGAAGGTCTTATTCCTGCTGGAAAAGGTTCAAAAGTCTGTTACTGCAACATTGCAAAAGCAACTGAAATAAAGAAACTAAATCTCTGTGAAACTTCAAATAGGGATGGAACTCATCCCGTAAACTACGAGGCCATGCATTGACTAAATGCACCAACACATCCAGCAAACATTTTAAAATTGTTGAACGAACTTACGAGAATGAAAGCATATTTCGAACTTTGGGTGCCGCAGGCATGTCCATAAACAGTGAATTTGAGAAGAAAGATATTCGCCTTCTGGCTTCTAAATTCGATGGCACATCCATTGCCGATTCCTTCACAGTAAGCAGGAGATGAAGCCTTCTGATCTGGATGAAATATCAAGCATTTCATACAGAAAAGGATAAGAAACCAGAATAAATAACCCTTCGTAACTGAGAAATAAGGTAAAAGAGGGAGAGAAACCAGTCATGTCATAAAAGTGTAAACTTACTTTCTCTTTCCAAGCTTCTTCTTCTTCTGTAACTGGAAACCTAAGGGACCCGAAGAACTGATATTGTTTATCAAGCGGTGTCATTCCTCCATGCACTCCGTAAGAGCCCCCATGGCTTGAATCTAGCAAACTATTTAAAGGAAAATAACAAAATTTACATGTAAACGTGTTAAGTAATCGAAGAGGTAAATGCTTTCACTTAACTTACCTAGGAATTGGATCTTCCATTATGTCTCTTGTAACCACCTCTAGCATGTTGAGTAAAACAATCACAACCTGATCCTTGTCCTCTTTTTTATTTTTATTCTGTCGAAAGAAAACAGATCAATTTTCTATTAGACTTATCCAAGAAGTAACTATTAGATGGAAGTGCATGAGTCTTAAATATTTACCAAATATTCAATAAGCTGGATGAATTGATCAGAGAGGCTAGGCAGAGCACTCATATTAAACTCACTTATCAGATCACCCTGCTCTATATGTTGGTCAACTTTGGAGAAGATCTCATTGATAACGCTAGAAATAAAATGTGTCAACAAGAAGCCAAAGGTGAAGATTCAGTAACATTTCTGAGGTTTCCGACAAGTCACAAGGTATTAACTTACATTTTTTCACGTTCCCCTAAAACCAAAAAGTTCATAATATTTTTACATGAGGCATAGCATTCCTGAACAGCATTGCGCATATAATTGTCTGCATTAAGCCTTTTATTAAGTTCACGGTCTCTCCCATTGCTGTCTTTTGCCATATCCAACGCTATAGGGAGCTGCACAATCAACATCTGATAGATGAATTCACTGCTGTCATAACATTATTAAAAGCAATTCACCCAGTGAGTAACAGACCTTGCTCGCAAGTAAAAATGGAGGCCACTGTACAAGGTCCAAGTCACGGTCCGCCCAATATGGCATGAGTAATAGGTCCATTTCCCTGGAAAGCAAAAAATAATAGATAGATAAATTCAATTTGGAATAGGAAAGCAGGTATATCAAAACCAATATTAACTAAATTAAAATTGTAGCAGAAACAAAAATAGGGAAACGCCTCAGAATCATTTTTTTAAAGTTACCTATTACTTATTAAATCCTCCTCTCTGAAACTAGTAATGATTTTGTTCCACATCTGAGCAAATCTCGCTGCCTCCTTCTCTTTGTTAGATGGGATCTGAAATTATAAGAAATCAACTTATAGTATCAGTAACCAAGGAAACAGGTGCTAAAAGAGGCGGCATCATGTTGTCAATTAGGAGAAGGAAAGCTAATTAAACCTCAGTAAATCTGCGAGATAACGTGGCCCTGAGTCCCTTCTTAGGCTTTTCATTACTTTCTCCCGGTATTAAGCAAGCGTTAAAGGCACCCGGCAATGAACGGAATCGGGATCTCAGCATACCCAATGTTCGAATCTGCAAGCATGGCACAAATATCAAACTTACTGCAAGAAGACTGAGCAATAGAAGCAGGAAATTCTTTTTAAAAAAACAAACACCTACATTTCCATCCGCAGAAGGTTTTTTTTTTTTTTTTTTAAGTTGCTCTCAGTAGCCCTAATTCCTCAAAATCTATTTGGTCTGGAAACACATTGCTATTAAAAATGTGTTTTGTTATGAGAATGATGTAGGGTGAAGGCCGAAAGTAGACGGGTTGCTTTTATACGCTGGGGCAGGCAGATACGGATTGGTTAACTCCCTCTTGCCAAAGAAAAGATAGCAACAGATTTATGGAACATGAGAGCGACAAAACACCAGGTCCGATGGCTTTTCTTATGCCTTTTTCCATCATTGAGGTTTTATGGAGGTTTTCCAACTTTTCTTGAACCAAGAGATCTCGATGAAGCTTCAACGTGTCTTTTCTGGCTTTGATCCCAAAATGTACGAGCAGAGGCTAAAGACTTTAAACCCATTACTCACTTGGGTGATGCAGAAGGTTATTGTGAAGGTACTTTCCATATGATTGAGAAAAGTAATTGGCAGGATCATTTCTATACCCAAAATGCATTTGTGTGAAATAGGCAAATCCTGGATGCTTCCTTCATTGCAAACACGTGCATCGATGCAAGAATAAGAAGTGTGGCTCCAGGACTGGTTATGCAAGCTTGAAAACGAAAAAGTGAATGATCATGTGAATTGGGATATTTTGACACATGCTTTGAGGATGTGGTTGGGACTAGATTATTGTAGCCGACTCTATTCTGTATTTCCTATGTTCCATTCTCAGTATTTGGTGAATGAAGAGCCGGCAGGCTATTTTTTCCGACTCAAGAAGCCTGTGAGAAGGGGATCGGTTTTCCCCCTGTTTCTCGTGGTGATGGAAACTTTAAGTAGGTTGACAGAAAGCAGTTGATGGTGCATTTACTCGAGGGTTCGGCCTTCAGGTTGATGTGAGGGGACGCTGCTGTTGTTTCATAAATGCTTTTCGAATATGACACCCTATTGTCTGTGTAGCAAATTTTTCTCAGCCAGGTTACTTCGGCTAGTTATGATAGTTTTTCAAGCTATCCCAGGGCTCAAAATTATCAGTCCCTAGGGAGTGTTCTTCCATGGGGCATGGGAGTCCTGCACTAGGTTGACGCTAGAACAATAATGGCTGCTGCTCTTACGACCAGTGTTGCAAGAGCTCAGGTACCAGTACTGGGTATAGGTACGGGTGTGCACCTCTTCACTCCAAAACTATAGGATTTTAGGTGAAATGAAGAGTGCCATATTGCTTTTTAGGGCTTTAGGTTTCCAGCTGCCAACCAATGTCCATGTCATTCATGTCGACCGAATTACTTTAGGTGAAATGAAGAGTGCATTTTACAGAAGTTAGGACCTTAAAAAAAATTCTGTTACAGCGTTGGAGCAGCTGATGAAATCGCTATCACCCTATGAAATCATCGATGATAAGGAGAAGAAGTGCATACTCCCTTCCAACGGTTTTAGAGATGCATATTAAGTTAATAACCTCTACAATAAAGGATGAGGACTATAAATTTACTTCTGTATTCCACTAGTGGGTTCATTGTTGAATAAATTCAGAAAATAAAGCTTTTTGCAAAGCTTTGAATCATCATTCTGGACCACTTCCTATGTAAAAATCAGTGCTCTTGGGGTAAGGCATAGATTTCTCTTTTTCTGCTTTCTCTAAGTACTGGTATTTTGAAGCCAATCCATAACCAGAAGCATATCTTATTTGCCAATTTTTTACCCTAAAGAAGCCCAAAATTCCTTTTCCCTCAGTACAACATCGATTTTGTCATAACACGTGGCCTCTCACTACCACATCATCTAGCTGGCACAAATCACCTATAACAGTTTTCGGTTATACTTCAATGCTGAGGCACTGATAAAAAGTAAATAATATAGTAACTTTTACCTGAAAGTATCAAATTTAGTTCTTAGATAATAAACAAAACAAGAAAAGGCTATTAACTTATATTACTATGAGCTAGAGTAAAGCAGCTCCACCAACCTCTCCAAGTCGTCGAAATGCACCGTATATACCACCAAATATTGTGGAGAAAATGGCATACCAGATTTGAGTATCCATGAAATACACCTGTAAAAGTAACTCTCATCTTAGAAATCAAGTTTTACGAGAGCATGGAATAATACACAACGGGATATAGAGTACTGAGATATAAGGACATACAAGAACAATAGGAGCCCAGAGTGCAATCACAACACCAATATTGTTCTTAGCTGCAAAAAAGAGCAAAATCTCATTCTCGTATCTACATCAATGCAAACGAAGATCGGGGACAACTTCATTACCTCGAGGGAAAAACTCATGCCACTGGTAATTTCTTATGTGAACTCGCATGATTGCTTTTGTTGGATCTACTAGAGGCTTTATCTGCAGTGTATAGAAAACAATAATGGTTAATGCATGCCTGGAAACATTTACCAGTGACTGCTAGCCATTGGTCCCATCCACCTATCTAAGGGACAAGTCAGGCATTTGGGCCTTTTGCCTATTTGCCATCATTTTTATTCTTAGACACTTATAGCTGTTCCAAACAACTTGTTACATTCACGAAATAGCTGTCATGGTCCTATTTACTGGGCCAATGGCACTTTATAGCCAATATGGGACTAATAATATTCTAATGGTTGAGGCTTGAGGCTAGGTCCTATGCCCCCCTCCAATCTTTTTTGTGGGAAAACTGTGTGCCCAGACATAGGTCGAAATAATGACCGTTACATAATGCAAAGGTCCATTTCTGTTAAGGGTCGTGAGAGGGTGGTGAAGCATATATCACGACAAAACAGTCCAGTACCACCATCTAACGGAAGTAAACAGCTATTGTGTAATGGTGTTAATGGCGCTGGCCAGGGCAATAACATGATAGTCTTTTGCTGTTAGAGCGCTTCAAACCATCAACCTCAATGCCAAGAGATCTACTTATTGCCAGCCAAACAACTCAACTGACTAATACTTGCCACTCGCCACTTATTTTCAGATTGACTCAGAGATTTGCTCTACCATCAGCTAGCGGATTGTGGTCTTTATATTTCCATATTACAGTTATTCCTTCAGAAAAACATGTTCTTAAAATTTATTAACTAATCTACAATGTGGTAAATATCCAGATACATACATGTGAGTTCCAATATATCTTCAATATTAGTTATTATTTAATGAAAAGGGGAAAACTTCAAAATCATGTTCTTTCTCTTTCTGTTATCAGATATTTTGTAAATTGTATTGAACTAACTTTCTATTATAGACAAAGGAAAAATATTTTTGATTGCATAAAATTCACCAAAAAAGTTCAAGGAACATTGTTTTTAATATCTTAATCAAGGTAAAGAGAAACTGATTTAAGAAATGGTTTTAATCGAGTAAAGGTCACTAAAAGTTACAAGGAACCTAGTTTTATGATCTCAATATAGGCAAATACAAAGTGAGAAAAGGAAAAAGATTTACGAAAGAGATCATGATTCATTGGCCTGGAAACAAAAATTGACTTTAACACCGATGATAAGATTCAAGAACCTTCCCCAGCTTACTTTTAAGGCAGTTTCAAAATCACTAAGATTAGGACCAGTAGTAACCAAGACCGCAATTCATTTTTTCTGTATAAATATGGTGTGCTAGCAGGCGACCGATAACTATCAACTATATTAGGTGGTCCACGTATTCAAATCCCCACGATCACATAATTGAAGTGAGAGCTTTATATCCTACCAAGAAGCGTTAATTTTATTTACAGATTCTTCCGCAGAGCATAAATTTTTCCAAAAGGATAAGTTTAGTCTTTTGGTAAGTTTAGGTCTATATCCACTATCCATCCTAGCGTCGTGTGTAAAAGGAACAGACAACCAAACTGGATGTGACAAAAGTGAAAGCATTACACAATAAACTGTTTCCATTATCCTTTAAGAAAGAAATCCATATCCAACATAAGCAAACCTTGATCCATATCTTGCTAGCAAATAATTAAGAATGAGAGAAACACCTCTACGTAGAAGCTGAATGCTAATTTTGCCGCTAAGAGCAGAACCCAAAACATGGTGTACCTAAAGCCAAAAAGTTAAAAGTTAATCATAAAAGCAGTGAGCAACTATGTATAAGACGGCACTCAACTACCGAGAAAATATTTAGTGGTCCTAGACCTCCCTATCAGCAGCTGATGTGATTGGTCAAGCACCAACAGGAAGCCACCATTTAAATGAGGTGGATAACTTTTTAACCAAAATCAGCAGAGTATGAAGATGAGCAAATTTTGAAGTCTGCTCAAAAGGTTGTCGACCTCACCTAAATGGTTCCTATTTTTACTTGACCACTGAATATTTTCTCCTCTACTACCCAGCACAGGGCTCTTACTTGAAAAGAGAAAACGCGTCTTCATGCATTCCCCTCCCAACATAGAGGGAAAGCTGCAAATATAAGGGAACATTATAAAGAATTCACTTGAAGACATTCACTCATAAAAATATTATATATTTGAAAATACCAGATAATTGACATTTCAGGTGTCTTCAATATAATATTTAGAGGAAGTGTAGATATAGGCATAAGCTGGTGAAATCTCTGACATACCTGAGACCACCACATGATAAACCTGATAATTTTATAGTCCGAACCCTCTAGACGCCGACGGATAAATGGAAGCAGGAATAACAATGCAGAAAGCATGTTTGGAGATAAGTAAATGAGAACCGCCAAAATGAACAAAGAAGGTGATGACCTATTGTGACCACTGCCAAACCAATTCGTAATGGTCTGTGAAAACCCAGTAGGATTTGTCCAACTATAGGCATAAGTAATTGGTAAAATTATCACCCAAGCTGCAGCAGTAATAGCCTTTAAAATGTATCTCAGCTTGACGTAAAATGACATGCTGTACCGTGCTTTCCACATCATTATTAAATCAATAACAGCTGCAAAAATTTGAAAACAAGAAAGACAACAGATTAGAGCTCCTAACAAACAGAATATCATTGTAATGATGAGAGGACCCTACAAATTCTCATAAGAAGTTAAGAAACAAAAGGCTAAACCTTCATTTGCTCAGAAAGCATGACCCAATTACATATAGAGACACTATAGGGACCTCCGAGGAAAAACATCAACCAAGTTGAACCAATGAGGCCTCAGACATGCCTGTCCACCGTTCCTTTGGTATAGATATCAATTGGGATTAACAGTGAAAACAAGAAGGCAAGAAAACATTCTACAGAATTGGAGGGTGGTATGCATATATTGGTCCATCAGAAATCAAGGAACTAATATTTTCTTAGTCCAAGAAGCGCAAAAGCATACAAATACGTCGTTGTTATGTAAATCCTATATCAGATAATTAAGGCCTAGCTATTTAATATACAAGATCCTGGTGCCAAACCAATCTTAAGCTGGTTTCGGGCGACTCTGAAATCAGCATGGTATCAACGTAAGCTCTCCGCATGAAAGGACCGACGGCCCATAAGCCTCAAGTCCAGCTATATGTGAGAGAACATATTGAGATAGAAATCCCAAAAGGGTAATAGATTCTTGTTGTTCAATATATAAGATCCTAGGACCAAACCAGTCACAAGCCAACTGGTTTGAGTTTGAACCCAACTTCGACATGTCTAAGATACAAATCCCACATTACGTAATTAATGCCTTGCTATTCAATACAAAAGATTCTAGGACAAACGACTTACAAGTCAATTGATTTAGGAGTGCTCCCACAAATACAACATGGTATTAGAGCACATATGATAGTCTCCACACTCCAAACGATACCATATGCCCACATATTCCTATATCTTGCTACGGATGAGTGGGCATGTTGAGCTATAAATCTCAGTTGAGTAACTAAAGCATAGTTATTCAATACTATATCCTGGGCCAGACCACCCACAGGTCAAAGTTGTTTGGGCATTGAGCTCACAACCTCAACACTCCTTGCGAATACACATTGAACCCCAACTCCATGGACATCCCAGAAATTTGTCCTACTCATTCTCGCATCAACACATCTGAATGAGTTCAAATCTTGGATATATATTTGACCCTTCTTGGACCCTTTATCAACTGACAGCACATGCGATATGCCAACTGCAAGTCTTTCAGAACTAAAGAGCCGCCATTGGCCACCTTACTACGAATGTGACTTCATAACTGATATGAGACGTGCTTTTCTTTTACTGTTGCACGGAATTATCAGAATTCATGAAAATTATGTACAGACTAAAACAAAATAATTGTTTCTAATAATCATAAATTTTCTACGTTAAGAAATGTTATAAGACAATAATTGATATGTACTTATCCTTAAAAAAAATTAAATATAAATTATATACTAATATAAACCCAAGTAAGAAACATAGCTAAACGAACACTCTGGTTTTCAAAGTATTTGATTTGGATGTTTGGTCAAGTATCAAATGGAAGATGAATCTATAGAGCATATTTTGAATACTCAATTCCCAACTGCAGCAATATCTTCCCCCTTCCCCTGATTTTAGAAAACATTATATTTGTGTCTCTACGAGTTCCTCGTAATAAACATTACAGATAACAATTCATTTACTTTCACAGTTACCTATGAAGATTACTAAAAGAAAACACAACTAAAAACAATTTCTGTGCATATTAGATGGCTAGACCTTGGTTTTATTCATCATCTTCGACCTATTATTGTTTTATTATTTCACAATTTGCATATGCTTGTGCATTAAATTGAGTCTATTCAGTAATTGTTAGTATACTGAATGGGGATTCAGGCAATTGGGCTTTAATAAGGTTTGGTATAATGCTCAAAGGAGTCATCAGTTGTAAAGATACCATACCTAAATACGAACTCTCTTTCTCTCTTGATGATCAGTTAGTGATTTCTGTTTGTTGTTGTGTTAGGTTTTGAGACTTCGGTAACCTAGTTGTCAGTTTGGTAAACTTTGGGGGGTCAAATTGACAATTTGGTCAATCTGTGAGGTCTGTTGTGATGTTCATTTATTTGGAAGGGCTGGTTTGACTGATTGGTCAAATAAGTGGACTGTTCTTGACAGATTAAGTGATTCGTGGGTATTGTGCAACGGCGGAAGATGGAAAATCTAGTGAGAAGATTGTGGGACAGAGTGTGACCACTGTGTCCACCCAAACTAGGCTGATGGGATTCTTCATATATAGCCTAATCAAACCCCTAAAGTTCTTATATGGCCTAACTTACTCAAAAACATCTTTTAAGGCCTCTCTTTTTTGTAAAAACCCCATAATACTCTTTTTTTTGAACGACTCATAAGTGGTGGTCGTTCATGAGTCGTTCAAACGACCCTAGAGTTTGTTCAAACGACCCTCGACGAGTCATTCATGAGCCGTTTGAACGACCCTAGGATTTTTTCAAACGACACTAGTCGTTCAGGGTGGTTCATGAGTCGTTTGAATGACCCTAGGATTTTTTTCGAACGACTAAGGTCGTTCAACGAGTCGTTTAAACGACGGGTCGTTCGATGAATCGTTCGAACGAACGATTTGTAAACCAACCCCAAAAGAAGAAACAATGGAGGTAGTGTGAGTAAAAAAGATGAGTGAGAGAGAGAGAGAGAGAGAGAGACACTAGTGCTTCAATGGCATGCTTCAATGGCAGGAGGAAAGAGCTTCAATGACAAGAGGAAGCGGGAGAGAGAAAGAGAGAAGGCGTTGTCTGAGAGAGACACACTCAGACGTGAGTTTTAAAAAGGGTGTTTTGGGAAGTTTGTTTTAATTATTGGTCAAAGGTATATAAAATGTTTTGCGAGTCAAAAGGCTCTACTTGATATATACCACCTAGGCTGATTGATATTATGTTGGAGGCTGATGGGTCTAACTTCGCAGAATGGAGGTTCCTAATACTAGTGAACATGGGTGGTTCACATAAAGAAGGTCACCTTGTTCAAACGTGTCCTTCCGATGCAAAGAGGCTAAAGTATGTTAGGATAATGTAAAATGTTACTTCCTAAGATTGTGAATTGCATCAGAACGTGATATTATCTATGCAGCAGTGTAAAATAGTCAAGGAGTTTTAGGATCTCTTGCACAAGTGGAAATCACGGTTGAGCAACTTGAAACAAATTATATAACTTGTCTCAGGAGGTTCATCATCCTAATTAGAAATGGATGCGGCTAGGCTCATCTTGAGTGATGTGGAGAAGATGAGAGCTCAATGCGAGAAGTTAGTAATGTTTGGTTGGATATCTCGCTTAAACAAGAAGTATGATGTGATTCAATCTCAGTTGTTGTGTCGAGTAAGGATTTGGACTCTTTGTCCGATGCGCTATCCAGGGTTGAATCAGGAAGTAGTGGTCTATCGTCAGCAGTAGAGGTATCTGAGAGATCCGCCTTAGTGTACCACAGTAGCGGTTAACATGGAGGTAGAAGTGGAGGTCAAGGTGGTTTTCGAGGTAGGACCGTGGTGGTAGACCTTCAGGAGGTTATGGGGGGCCTAGAGTGTGCTACAATTGTGGAGAACATAAGCCTCTTTCTCCACAGCAGCAACAATATTAGTATCCGCAGCAGCCGAGGTTGCATGCAATATTGCAGACATATGAGCCTTGCTCCCAACAGGAGAGATGCACGCTATAATTATGAATGATGGGAGTTTGCATGTTCACACACTATCAGATGTCTCAGCACATTCTTCCTCCTCTTTGAAAGCAACTATGGCTAAGTCACGTAAACGTATGGGTCATTGACTTAGGGGCCACTGTGACATGACAAGAGATCTGAATATGTTGTTCACGTATAAATCGTTTAACAAGCAGCAACGATATTAGTATCCGCAGCAGTCGAGGTTGCATGCAATATTGCAGACATATGAGCCTTGCTCCCAACAGGAGTGACGCACACTATAATTATGAATGACAGGAGTTTGCATGTTCACACACTATCAGATGTCTCAGCACATTCTTCCTCCTCTTTGAAAGCAACTATGGCTAAGTCACGTAAACGTATGGGTCATTGACTTAGGGGCCACTGTGACATGACAAGAGATCTGAATATGTTGTTCACGTGTAAATCGTTTAACAAGCAGCAACGATATTAGTATCTGCAGCAGTCGAGGTTGCATGCAATATTGCAGACATATGAGCCTTGCTCCCAACAGGAGAGACGCACACTATAATTATGAATGACAGGAGTTTGCATGTTCACACACTATCAGATGTCTCAGCACATTCTTCCTCCTTTTTGAAAGCAACTATGGCTAAGTCACGTAAACGTATGGGTCATTGACTTAGGGGCCACTGTGACATGACAAGAGATCTGAATATGTTGTTCACGTATAAATCGTTTAACAAGTCGTTTAACAAGTGCACTAGTGTTACACTAGCCGATGGGTCATAGTCCAATATTCCTGGAAGTGGGAGTGCTAATGTTACTTCTTTTTTACCTTTGTCATCTATGTTACATTTGCCGGAATTCCAATTCAACTTGATGTCTGTGAGTCAAATTACAAGAGCCTTACATAGTTGTGTTTCGTTCTTTCCTATCTATTGTCATTTTCGAGACCTGTTGACTTGGAAGATTATTGGTGAAGGGAGTGAATTTGATGGACTATGCCTGTTAGATGAAGTTGTTACTGCTCACCCTTCTATTGTTGCATGAGTCTCATGTCAAGAGTGTTTTATCTTTGTTCGGGTTACATTGTTGATATTGTCATCGTTCCTTACATGTATCGAAGAAATTATGTCCAGAGAGCGTATGTTTCAAGTTTGCATTACGAGTCATCTGAGTTAGCTAAGCATCATCGTGTACCATATTTTCATAGATTCAGTAAAAGGGTTGCTTCCCTGTTCGATTGATTTAGTCCATACTAATGTTTTGGGTCCTATACTGTAGCGTCGTCCATCCAAAACTGGTGTTAGGTATTGTATTATCTTTGTTGATGATTATTCTAGAAGCGCTTGATTATATTTAATAAAATCTAGGGATGAGTTATTTGATATTTTCGTTCCTTTTGAGCTGAGATAAAAACCCAATTCAAGTGTCATGTTCAGCATCTCAGAAGTGATAATGCCAGAGAATACCATTCTCGGGTTTTTTCTTCACTTATTTCACAAATTGGGATTATTCATCAATCTTCATGTATTGTCACACCTCAACAGAATGGTGATTGTGAACCATGGGTCGGAAGTTGCCATAGCACTAATATTCTAAATGAATGTTCTACACCATTTTCGACTAATGTAGTTCATACTTTTCTTATTAATCATCTTCCTTCTTCTGTTCTTCGTGGACAATTCCCCAATTTATTATTCGTCCTTATCGGTCATTATTTTCAATTCCTCTTAAGATATTTGGGTGTACTTGCTTTGACCAAGATGTTCGACCACACGTTAGTAAGCTGGACCCTCGGGCATTGAAATGCGTGTTTTTAGGTTATTCACACACTCAGAAGGGTTATCAATGTTATTCCTGTAATCAATGTTAATCCTGTTATCTTCGTCGATAATTTGTCTGTTGTGTTACTTTCTTTCATTCTATTCCATATTTTGGTGGGACCCCTCCTATTTCTGAGTCTAAGTGAC
This sequence comes from Platycodon grandiflorus, assembly GCA_016624345.1. Lineage (NCBI taxonomy): Eukaryota > Viridiplantae > Streptophyta > Magnoliopsida > Asterales > Campanulaceae > Platycodon > Platycodon grandiflorus. Next base: position 1,724,216 of record JACONP010000362.1, read on the forward strand.
GATTTGCTTACTTATCCAGCTGTTAGTTCAACCTCAGATTCTGCCGCCGGTTATGAGACATCCTCTCGTCCTCCCATTACCCAGTTTTACACTCGGCATCCTCCATTTCAACCAGTAACAACAACAGATTTACCGGCAGAACCAACAGAGTAACTTCACTTCCCAATGCCTACTCCCTCTTCATCAAACATTGATCTTGATCACGTATCGCCCTTAGTAAACGTACTTATACTCCTCCAATTGCTTCTTATGTCTCTTATAATCAATTGTCCAATTCCTCTTGTGTCTTTGTTGCTCGTGTTGATTATATTTCAACTCCTAAAAATATGTGTGAGGCTTTATCTCATAGTGGTTAGAAGTCTGCTATGTAAGAATGGAAGAAGAAATTAAGGCACTTAAGGACAATGGTAAGTGGACTCGGTTTCTCTTTCTGAAGGTAAGAAAGCAATTGGGTTGGGTGTATGTGGTTAAAACAAACCTTGACTGCACTGTTCCATGGTTGAAAGCTAGATTAGTAGCTAAGAGGTTATGCTCAGGTGTATGGTGTAGATTATACTTTTTCCCGTGTTAAAATAATTGGCTACATTGTGACTTGTACGAGTTAGAATGTGAACATTGCTTTTCCTCACGGTGATTTACAATAAGAGGTCCACATGGAGTAACCTCTTGGGTTTGTTTCTCAAGAGGAGTACGGGGGAAAGGTATGCAAGCAAGGAAATCATTGCATGCTTTAAAACAGTCTCCTCGAGCTTGGTTTGAGCGGTTTTGCACTTTTACTTGAATTCGGTTTTTACTGAGGAGTACATGTGATGATGTGATACTATTGTGTTCTTTAGACATACTTACAATGGTTGCATTATGTTGGCCGTTTATGTGGATGATATTGGAATTACAATAAATGATTCACAGGGAATCGATGCTCTCGAGTGTTGTTGGCGCAATTTCAGACATAAAACTTAGGTACTCTGAAGTATTTTCTTGGGATCGAAGTGACTCGCTCGAAGAAATGAAATACATCGAGTATTTTCTTGGGATCGAATTGACTCGGTTCAAGAAGGGATATTTCTATCACAGAGATAATATGTCCCTACCTGAGGAAGCTATCCTTACTTGGAGCAAAACCGTCTCATTCTTCAATGGATCCTAATGAGAATCTTGTAGCTGGTGAAGGGGAGATGTTGAAGATTCGGACAGCACCAGGTATTGGTTGGTAAGCTGAATTATTTTGGAGTAACTCGACCAAATATTGCTTTTCGTTGTCGGTGTCATAAGTTGATTCATGGAAGCTCCTACTGCCATTCATTGGAATGCATTGATTCGGATAGTCAAATATTAAAAAGAGGCACCCAGTAGAGGTGTTCTATATGCAGATCATGGGCAGGCATTTTCTAATGATAATTTAGCAAGATTACCAAGCAATAGAAAATCCACCGCATGGTATTGTGGGTTGTGAGTGGTAATTTAGTTTCTTGGAATAGCAAGACACTAAGTATGGTAGCAGGGACAAGTACAGAATCTGAGTATCGTGCTATGATTTTACGGCTTAAATTTTTAGATGAGTTGGTTACTTAACATGGTATCAGAACTCTAGTTTAGCAAGGTCTTGGGTTCGAGTCATCCTGCTTGCATTTGTTACCCACAGTATTGTGAGTGCATGTTCTCACTCTCTTTGGTTTGTGATGCCCAGGTAAGGCATATTTGTTTCTCTCCACGTGTGGACGGGTCACACATGAGGGGGAGTGTTGAGTTTGATGTATATTGTTGGCCCCTATCTACAAGTTAAGCTTTTAGCTGAGTTAGTTACATGGATACAACAGTTGATAGAGCTTTGGGGATTGCTTTACCAATGAAGTTGTGCTGCGATAATCACGAAGCCATGCATATATACACAAACATGGTCTTCCACGAGTGGAATAAGCATATTAAGGTTGATTGTCTTGTCATCTTGTGCGAGAGAAATTCTACAGAGACTAGCTTCTACCTCGTATGTGCACAAGGGAGAATAGCTTGCTGATTTGTTTACCAACTCAGGTCAGAATGAATTATATTTGTAAAAAGCTCCGGAGATTGTTATTATAATGCAAGGTATTTAGGTAATTGGGCTTTAATAAGGTTTGATGTAAGACCCAGGGGAGGGTATCTCAGATGTAAAGATATGAAACATTAATACATATTCTTTTTCTCCAAAGTTCGTCTCTTACTGTTTCTCCTCAACTTATATGTCTCTCTCTTTTTTATTTATCTCTCTTTCTTGCTTCTAATTCACATAATCAACTTGAATTGTAATTATTTAACTAGTAAAATAGAAGGGGAAAGAATAAGCCAGAATAAAACTCAAAAGTTAATAACATGTTATTTTGTTGTCCTACTACACAATAAATACCAAAATTTTGTACAAGGTCTAACAAAAGATTAAACTCAATGAAGGATTTGTGGCACCAGAAGTACAAAATTTTAAGGGGAAAAAACCCTAACATGATTATAGAGGATAAAGAATGCAAAAGCAAACTTGAGAGAGAGAGAGAGAGAGAGAACAAAAAAACAAGAATGAAAGACAAAGGCGCAAGGTTCCATCTCTTCCCAAGCCTCCTTTGAAAAAAATATATTAAAATTAAAAAATCAAAAATATTGATACTTAAACTTTTTACTATAATACCTTTTTCATGTATTAACTCGCATACCTCTATATCTGCTATGATTAGATATTATGATAGAAAAGATATCTTAAATTGTTTTGGTTCGCTCACACCATAGTAAATTATTTCAATGGATGAGAAGTTTTACTTGTAGAAGTAAATATTACAGATATTTTAGTTTCTTAGTAATAGCTGACCATCCATGTAGAATGCACGTCCTACTAGTATACACATTAAATGCTTCCCTATTGCTACTATTCATCATATATGGGATTGGTTAAAAAAATCTTGGTCAACACATGATTGTTTGTGTTTACCTTAATCTATCACAAATGCCAATAAGTTACCTCCCGTGCTTTCACTTTCATAACTAGTCTTAGAATAATGAGAGCAACAGAAACTCCAGAAGAGAATATTAGTAAAATGTACATTATTATACATACAGGAGAAAAGTAAAGGAACACAAAAAAGGTGTAAACCATGCCATATAACATAAAGGATCATACATTTTTATTTACCTTGGGCAAGTTTCAATATTGCAGCTGTTATGAAGATGCTCAACACTTTCTTGAACACATTTGCGTCAAATATTGAAGTTGGTTGACCCGACCCATTCCAGGCAATAATAATCATTGCCTAGTGTAATTCATGTTAAGCATTACAAGAGCAGATCAATGAGATAAAGCTGAAGCAACAATTGTAAGCACTGAAAGAAAAAATAGATTACCTGTAAACTCAAAATAAAAAAGCTCCACATCCTGTCGAAACTCCGGAAAATATGCCAATACGAGTCTATCTCAACAAAATTGATTTTTCCCATCCATCTATCCCTTGTAGCAGGTTTGATCTCCTGAAATTCATTTTCATCCATTTAAGAAAAGCAGCTCCCAGATGAACATAGGATCCTAAAAATACTTGTGGAATAAAGAAGGAAGTCGTTGATCTGAATACTTATGAGACCTTGCAAGAGTTTCTCTAAAGTGGAACAAATTGAGTATGAAAAACAACCCTGCTGAACAAGGTCCAATAGTAATGAGAGATTTATACTCAGTAACAGGGTGCTAAAGGAGTTTTACAACTGAACTGAGTCATAATACACTGTAGGCATTTTGAAAATTCAGCTTTGAATCGTGGTTCTGGCCCATACCCACTGGATATTTGTGTATACAACTGCTTCTTGATAGAAAAACACCGGGGGGTTGATTCGTCTGTGGTTGAGAGTTGGAGCTTGTATGCCAAGTTCATATATGTGACTTTGTCGTATACAACAGCGATCTTTCATTTTCCAAAAATCTATTGAAAATTGGTTCAAGTCAGAATGGGGTACTTCTAATGTCCGTTTGGGAATTCGAAATTTACTTTTACTAAGGCTCTTATTTCATGACCAACTAATGGGAAATGCTTTCTGGATTCTCCGGCATTTGGTCTTAATAGGAAAATGAGTCAATTAGCATATTCAGAAAGTTGGAAGAAATTCACCCATTCAACTAATGAGAGACCAGGATAATGAGATCCATAAATCACCTTCTGGAAAATGGAAGCTCCTCTCTTCCTCTTTTACCTCTACTCTTTTCTTTTGGAAATTATTCTCCTGGACTTTACTAATACGAGACCAGGGATTTGAGAGAAGCTCCTCTCTTCCTCTTTTATCTCTACTCTCCTCTTTTGGAAGTCATTCTCCTCAATTCTACTAATAAGAGACCCAGGATTTGAGATCCATAAATCACTTTCCAAAGAATAGAAGCTCTTCTCTCTTCCTCTTTTATCTCTACTATCCTCTTGTGGAAGTCATTGTCCTAAATTCACTTCACTGAAAATGACTTACAAAAATAAATTCAGCCCATTTCATCGTGTTAACTGAACAGAGATTGAATGTTTTCAAATAATCGTAATTCCAGATTGTTTTTAAAAGTTGCTTTCATAAAAGCAATCACCCTGAAATCAGTCTCAATAACTGGTTCCCATAAACTTTGACATATGGTGAATCATACATATTAAGAAATCTTATGACCCAATATTCATACCCAATTATTTAAAACTTGATTTATATGCATGAAATTCTTCAAAACCCTTGTTTACTCTTAATTTCAATAACAAAACTTAATGCAACGGTATATTCAAATGATATTTTTATCTTCATATTTACAAGTGATTCCTCTGTTTTGTGGTATGATTATGCATATCAAGTAATTTTTCTTTCACCTTTTTACATTTTGTATAAGCCAATGAAATTGACTTATCAACAACAACAAAAAAAAAATATATGATTGAGTACCATAAACTCTGCCTGTTCCTTTCCTTACAATTTCCCATTTCAATCTTCATTCACATAACATTGGTGTGACACTTATTTTTATTTTTATTTTTTGATATGTTGATAAATTATTTTTCTTTTGAACATAAAATAGTAGAGGCTAACCTGTCATGCATTAGCATGATATAGTAAACGCCAACCACTAGAAAAATGCAGCATGAAGCATGTAGCAACATGATTAGAGCCATAGGATACGATAATTAATTGCCCTTTGGGAAATGATTTATAGCTCACATGGTTGATTGGGAAATTCTAGGTTACTAAGGTTGGTTGTGCAGCATGATTGTCTCCTTCCAGTGCAGTTTCGTTGCAATATAAGACTAGTCCATTAAAAAGTGGGAAGAACATTTGATAACCTTTAAAAGTGGACTAAAAAAAAGTCAAATAGACTATTTTCTAACTAACAAAGTTATCGTTTAGCTTGTAAAGACTATAAAGTCATTCAAGGAGAGAGCTTAACTTCACAACATAGAACTATGGTGCTAGATATTTTTTTTGATAAGTAAAATATATATTAACAAAGCGACAAAACAGGTGTCGCGGCCTGTGTACACTGGGAGTATACTCAAAAGGCACTAACTAATACTAAAGCTATCCACAAACTCTACAAAAGAATTATCCACAGGCCAATTGATTCTGTGCACCAAAAGAATAGCATCTGAAGAATAGAATCCTTTAAGTTAGGAATAGTCATTTCCACATTTTCAAACGCGCTCCTATTCCTTTCCCTCCAAATAGACCAGCACACACCCAGGGGGATAGCATCCAAAATAGGGTTTCTTCTCCTGCGTTTATACAAAGACCAGCCAAGAAAGAACTCATTGATGGTCCCTGGCATTACCCACAAAAGATTCAAAAGGGAGAAAATCAAATTCCACATCTCTCTCACTACCGGGCAGTGAAGCAATAAATGATTAACACTCTCCCCATCTTTGTACATGAAACACCAATTAACATACACTTTGATGCTAGATATTACCCTAAAAAATAATCAACAACATAGAAAAGACACTAGAAACCTGAGAACTAAGTGGTGGAATTTAAATGGCGAAAGATTAAGTTTATTTAAAGATAAATTGTTAAAAGACACAACATGGAATGTTGTAGGTGAGACAACAAAATATGGAATAAAATGTACCGACTATATTCAAAGAATATCAAAGGAGGTATTAGGGGAATTAAAAGGCAAGAGATTTTTTAGATAAAGAAATGTGGTGGTGGAATGGGGAAGTCCAGAAAGTGGTTCGACTTAAAAGGGAGTCATATAAAACTTGGCAAATATCTAGAAATCTAGAAGATTTGGAACGATACAAATTGGTTAATAAGGAGGTAAAGAAATTCCTGAGAGAAGCCAAATCTAGAGCATCCGATGACTTTTACAATAAATTAGATACAAAAAATGGGGAGAAAACTATATACGAACTTGCAAAATCAAGGGAGATGAAGACTAGGGATTTTAATGAAGTAAAATGCATTTAAGGATGAATATTCACGGTCCTAGTCAACGATGAAGAAATTAAAGAGAGATGGAAAGAATATATTGAAAAAGTATTAAATAAGCACCACGTGGAGAACGTAGCAATAGATGAGCATGATACAAGCAATAGAAGTAGAGATATTACTTATCTTCGTAGAATTAGTGAGAGCGAAATGAAGGTTGCTTTAAGAAGGATGAAGACCGATACGGCTTTAGGACCGGAAGGAGTCCCTATTGAGGTATCAAAGTGCCTAGGAGACGTAGGAGTGCCATGGCAAGCAAAGCTATTAAATAGAATCAGGATGTCAAAGAATATGCCCGATGAGTGGTGGAAGAGTATTATAGTACCAATATACAAACATAAAGGTGATATAGGTATTAAGTTAATGAGTCACGTAATGAAACTTTGGGAGAGAGTATTGGAGAATATATTGAGACGGGAAACAACAAAATCGGTGAATCAGTTTGGTTTTTTGCCAGAAAAGTCAACAATGGAAGCTATCTACTTATTAAGAAGATTGATGGAAAGATATAGAGAAGGAAAGAAGGATTTACACATGGTTTATATTGACTTAGAAAAGGCCTATGCTAGAGTTCCTCGAGAGTTAATTTGGTGGGTGTTCGAGAATAAAGCGGTTAAAGTGAGGTATATTGACACGATTAAGGATATGTGTGAAGCTGCGATGTTAGTTAGGACTACATTGGGAGAAACTTGTGAGTTTCCGATTACCGTAGGATTACACCAAGGATCGACCTTTAAGTCCCTATCTTTTTGCCTTGGTGATGGATGGATTAACCGAACATATACAAAAAAGTATACCATGGTACATAGTATTTGCTGATGACATTGTTTTGATTGATGAAACGAAGAATGGGATCAATGATAAGTGTTAAGTAACCGACTCATCTAAAAGCTTAAGCTGTTAGATAGGGTCCAACAATGTATATCATACCCAACATTCCCCCACATCTCACGTGTGACCCATTCACACATGAAGAGACAAACAAATATGCCTCATCAGGGCATCACAAACAGAGTGACTACATTTAATCACAATATTTTGGGTAACAAATGCAAGCGGGATAACTTGAACCCAAGATCTAGCCAAACTAGAGATCAAATACTATGTTAAGTAACTAACTCATCTAAAAGCTTAAGCCGTAAGATGGGGCCCAACAATGTATATCAAACTCGACAATAAGCTAGAAAAGTGGAGAGAAACTTTAGAAGTCGAAGGCTTTAAAATATATAGGAGTAAAACAGAGTACATAAAACAAAACTTTAGCGGAAAAAGGAGTAATAGCATGGACAAAGTTAGATTAAATGGTCAAGAAATACAACAGAAAAAAAAATTCGGATATTTAATATCAATTATCAATCAAGACGGGGAGGTAAGAGACGGTGTTAGTCATAGGATAAAATCGGGATGGGTGAAATGGAGAAGTGTATCCAGAGTGTTATGTGATCGACGTATACCAGTTAAGTTGAAAGGAAAGTTTTATTGGACAACCATTACACCCACACTACTCTATGGAACCGAATGTTGGGCAACTAAGAAAGAGCATGTTAACAAGATGAGTGAAGCTGAAATATGAATGTTCTATGGATATGTGGTAAAACTAGGAAAAAATTTGTGAGATAGTATAAGTTGCCCCAATAGCAAATAAAATGAGAGAAAATCGTCTCAAATGGTTTGGACACATACAACGTAGACCAATTAGTGCACCCTTTAAGAAGTGCGAGTGTATACATCAACCAGACTTGAAATAGGGGAAGGGGAGGATCAAAATTAATATGGACATCTGAAATAAAGAAAGATATGAATAAGTGTGGTGGGTGTGATAACCTTGCTTTGTACCGAATCGAATGGGTGAAAAGGATTCATTTAGCTGACCCCAAATAATTGGGAAAAAGACTGAGTTGAGTTGAGTTGTATTGTCACTATTTCGTGATTGGTTACTACTCTTTACTCTTTATTTCAACTTTGGTCAGTTCTTAAATCGTAACTCGTAGGTACTTGATACTCTATAAGGTGATTGCTCGTACTCAACTGATACAAAATGGCTGGGCATAAGTGATCATCCATCCTCCTTACTTAGGTATACACTCATCTTCGATTTGTTAGAGTTACTCTAGTTTCGAGTTTCACAACTATGATATTTGTCTGTATTCTATTTTGAACATAGCAATGTTGGTGAAAGTTGGCATTCCCCTTATGTAGTGTACTTATTTAAAAAGTGTAGGTAAAAATTGATTGTAAGTCATAATTTATTAGGGTTAATTCCACAGCCCACCCATAAGGTTTGGCCAAATTCCAGTGCCCCCCCTAAGGTTTAGATTCGTCTCATTGCCACCCTTTTCTTCACATTGTGCTAGCATTAATTATTACTATAGAAGGGTGGGCAATGAGACGAATTTAAACCATAGGGGTGGCACTGGAATATGGCCAAATCTTAAAGGTGGGAGGTGAAATTTACCCGAATTTCTTGATAACTTGTACTTCGTATTACTGGGCTATCAGACTTTCTAGATTATCTTTCAGGTTGCAAAAATGCTCCACTTTTCTGTGTTATTTTTTACTAGTGTAGCTGGGGTTGTGACACGTCACTTCAGGTGATTGCCACGTCTTCCCTGAAGTAAGACCTAGTGTACAGGAGCATACTAGGCTCCGGGCCGAGATTGATTGCTTTAGCCCAAGGGTAATGACACCCAAATCGCTACGGCCACACCCCGACTTTGTTAATAGTCTCCACGATCAAGCTGGCCTAAAGGTCCAAACGCTGAGTTAGGAGGAGGCAAGTTTATGAGATAGGCCCCAGAGCACGGATCTCCAAACATTAAGGTTCCAAGAAATTAACTCTAGATATAGGGAAGCAATTTACCACTAGAACTTATATCTTTGGATGACCGAGCTTAGAGCACTACCGGGTGATCTATTCTAAGTGCAACGTCCGGCCTAGGGTCCCTGAACCCCCAAAAGGTCGAGCCGATTTTTGAGAACCTCGAGGGTTATTGGTTTGGCGACTGAAGTCAAGAGAAATTCTAACCCATTGTACGTGTTCGATATCACGCATGTGCGACGCGTGTGACCTGATAACGATAAGAGAAAGAGCTGACCACTTAAAGGACACTCGTCCTGTGATCATTGAATGGTCAATAAAATGATGACACCTAAGCATGGAATCTTAAAATATTCCTTGTGTCATCCCACGCTCATTATAAAAAGAGGTCACAAACCTCATTTTAAAGTTAATGGTTGAGCACTCTCTCCGTCAATATTTGCCCTTTTTCTCTCTACCTAATCAGATTGACTTCCACCCCGACCTTTACCCTTTGAAGTTATTTGCTATAGATGTGTCACGCTAAACACTTCGCCCGGCACACATCACACCCCTCAGGGACACTCACATTCGACAACTAGCGTTTTGCACCCACTCCTCATTTTTCGAGTAACTAGCATCAAGAGAAGATTGGAAGTTATGCTTCTGTTGTGAGCTAGTGGTGCGACAGATGCAGATTTGGGGATATAAAGTGGCCAGAGAACTCTTTAGACTCAGTTTATCTGATTTGTTAACTTCTAAGATTCTGAAGCTCGGTTCTTGTCATGAGAATCAGATTTTGTTGTGGGTTGGATATTCCTAACCCAATAACCTTTTGCATGCCTTACTAGTTAGTGCAAAGCAAACAATATAGTGCCTTGAGATTTACAGATTTCTCTTAAACTCTTTTCAGTGACAGATATCCTTTATTCTTTATAGATTTTAACTCAAGGTGGCAATCTAGGATCTTAGTTCCTAATATTTGTGGCTGGTTCTGACCATTACACATGAGTGTTGTTGAGCAAGATGGTCAACAATCAACTTGATTACCTAACCGAGCCTGAAACACAGGACAAACTCCAGTTGCATAAGGCACATGACTCGAGCTCGTTAAATCAGGTCGAGATCACAAGCTACTTGGCCTTGATTCCACCCTTCACCAATTCACAAAAATAATTTACCAAATCTTCAATCGCATTGTGCCACACAGCAATATGATATCCTAATGTGTAATGGTCTACAGTTCCACTACAGAGATCCCCAAGCGTCTTACAAACTAGTCATCAATTTTCAACCTAGCAGCACTAAGTTCACGATAGATCAAGGTAATGAACAAGCAACTGACCCCACCCCCACCCCCCAAAAGGCCCAAGAAAAGGAGGCTGCCCTCTTGACACAAATCAACACCAATACCAATGAGAAATAACAACGGTGCTTCTAAAACCATCTCAAATTTAGGATAAAGAATACCTATCTAAAGCGATAAAAAAAAAAACTAACTTCTCAACTACCAACGGCCAATCATCTAGTATAATCATTATTTCAACCAAACAACACAACTCGACTCAGCCTCTGTCTTCATCCAATTACTTGGGTCAGCTACAATCCTCTTTCGCCATTCACTTCGGTCCAATGCGTGTTCATAGTGATTCGACAAAGTTTTACACGGGGCCGTCTGGCTACCTAACACAACCATCCTTTTTGGGGCTTGGGACAGGTGTGTATGGGTAGACTCTAGGTGCAACACAGGTCGAGTTAGCAAGGGTTCTTGTGCATATAAAAAAAACGAAAAGGTTCTAAAGGAAATCCAAGAAGTTGTCATCTCAAATGAGGTCCTATAAATCCTACTTGTCTCTCTTAACAGAGAGTCGAAGAAGTTTGGCAACTATGAAAAGGCTGAGCTGGTGATGAACATATGAAAATCTTTAATGATCCTGACTCTTAGTCATTGAGGTATGTAAAAACTAGCTGTTATTCGTAAACATTAGCAGGGTATTGTTTTGAACTTTTTGATAATCTCAAAGAATTCAACTGTGGGAAAAGAAAAATAACTTTAAATTTTTTAGTATATAAACAATTGATTTTTTACATTAAAAACGTAAAGTTTGATCACTTGGAATTAAGTGTGAAGTAACAGAAATGAGTAAGTACAACAAGACGTACATCATTCTTATCAGCTCGAAGCAGTTCCGGAGGCAGACAAAAGAAATCAGCATCTGCACGCATAGGCCAACCAAGGCGGAAACAGTCAACAGACCTGCAATTCCATACCCAGAGATAAACTTAGTCTGTTCCTTATAATTTACAATAAAGTGAAACATAAAAAAATGAAATTCGTACCAGAAGTATTCATTTAGGTCATCATAGTTTCTCCACTGAGAATGCTTCGTTGTTCCACCTCTGCTCCTTTTAGCTTCCTGTGAGGAAAAGATAATCAAATGGTATGTATATAAACCAATATTTAGAAGGAAACTGCAAGAACTTTGCACATGTAACAGCACCTTTGCTATCGTATTGTAGATCGGAGTTATCACTTTCCTCAAAAAAGCTTCCTCTTCACCCCCATAGGCAGGCTTAATATTCTCACCAGTCAAGTGACTGACGCTACCAGCCAGCATGCCATAGAGTTCAAATGCCATCTACGAAAAAGAGAAGAATAGGACAACTCAATTGATATTTAGGAATGAAATTAAAAGTTCAAGGAATTATAGAAACATGTCAGAAAACATAAGGGACAGCCTCCAATAAAAGACATAGAATTGATGCACAAAAAGTAGGAAGGAAAGAACCAATCTCAATATATACGTGATGGTATATGTAGCAAAGGCACTCTGGCATAAACCGCAAGTTTGCAGCTTCACCCCATATGAGAAGATATAAACCCATGTATAACAATTTTCTCTGCTGCACTTCTTGTTGTATAGTTGGCAACCTGCACATGGAGGACATAAACGCAACATATCAAAACATTAAAGTGAAAACATTGAAGCATATGGTTAAAAATTGGAGATATTAACTTCTGTGGAAAAGTACCACCTCTCTCAAACTGACCTGTTATGCATCATTGGAACCAAGCCAACTAAATGCAACTGCATTTTCTTTTCTTTCCCCTAATAAATATGAAGATTTTCGGCTTTTGCATAATGCAACTTCAAAACTATGACTTGATTATACACAAGTTTGCTATAATTACTAGGATTCTTGCTGTTGCTGTAACTAGAACTTGGTTAGAATAAAATTACGTGGTTCGATTTCCTATGGGTGGTCATCAGTTGAGGTTAACCATGAACAGTCCCATCATGTCTAAAGGCTGTACTTAAGTCGTTAAGTTTTAGTGGCACACTGTTCCTAGAGAGTGCCCAAGATGAGAAAACAATACCCTTCTAAACAACCTCCCTGAAGTGGATTCCTCAGGTAATTATTACGACCAACAATCAGATCAGGTGAAAAAAAAAGAATGATTGAAGGACATGTACTTAGAGAGAGAGAGAGAGAGAGAGAGAGAATATTTGAAGCTTCAATTTTGAATATGATGATCTGTATTTACAGGTGAATAAGACTTCAAACAATTGTCAATTTGAACTCGTGTGTATTTCAGATGACTTTGGACCTTTGGTAAGCATTTCTTCAAAAAAAAAAATTTTACTTCGTAGTTAAATCAACATTACAATTAGGCAATGTGGAGTTTTCATCAACATTGTCAGCTATTGGAAGAACAAAAATCATGATTATCCATGCCAACTGCAAGAGCGGTTTCTATCTAACATTAAATAACCCAAAATCATATAAAAATGGGCAAACGAAATAGCAAATTGTCAACTATGGCAGATGAAGTTTCAAGTACACAAAGAGGACCTGAACCACAGAAAAGATTTAAGGGAATCACTCACCAAAGACTACTTTTGCGACCCAAATACTTGCACCATCTTTTGTAGTTTTTGAAAAGTTTCTTCATTACTTCAGTAAGCGCACAATCATCCAACTAAAGAAGAACAATTTAGAAATGTCTTATGAGCAAAGAAGAGGTGGTTATACACAGTAAAAGTAGAATCCAATCATATTTGAAGCATCTTACCTTAGGTTGCTGGTCAGGCTTTGGGAATTGTCGAATGTGAACATTTGCTAACAGCAATATCAAGTGCTCCCGTTGATTTGAAACATTATCTTTCTGCAAGTTAACAAAGTTTATAGACAGGCTCGCTAGATAATCAGAAAAAAAAAGTATTCAAGCCAACAAAACGAGCACCTGAAAACCAAACATAGTCTGTAACCAATCCAATATGTCTTCATCTACTTTCTTTTTGTGGCCCTTGGGCCATGGCAAACCCCGGGTGTTGCGCAGAGCAGAAACAGAAGCTTGAATCTACAAAGTGAATAACCATCATCAATATAGCAATCTAAAAGCTAAGACTTGAGAAATCAAAACCCTCAGAAATGGAATGAGGAAATAACCTCTGGATATCTCATGATTGCTTGGTTTGAGCTGTCAGGATCAAGAGGAAGTATATTGTAAGGTACATACATCTCTGTCTTCTCAGCAACCTTTGTGTGAGCTTCCAATATCTAACAACACACACATAAGTCACCAATGTTTCAAATGCAAATAACTATAACCAGCATACAGGGAAAAAAGAAAAAAAGGAAGAACATTGTTCTCATGTATACCTCATCTGCCACCTCAACAGCTTCAGTCAGATTAACGGCCTTCAAAACCTCAAATAGGACAGCAGCAGTTTGATATGCTTTTGTAAGCCGGGTACTGAATCACAAAAAAGCATTTTATTTTTGTTTCAAAATCAGATAAAGAATAATACGAACTCAAAGTTTGATAACTAACCGATCAGCTTTATCAGCGGTTTGTAAAGCCTGAATATACTTCCGGTAGTAGTGCTGATAAAAACTCTGCATTTCACGAGCATCACTTTTCGTTCTTCCAGCTAGTGTTGTTTCATTTTCCTGGTAAGAGTAATGGTAACTTCACTATTCTCGTTGCTGTCTAAAATACGAAAGTTGAATTCCACATAGGACAACAAAAGCATGATGGAATTTGCTTTAGTCTCTTCCTCCCACTCCTTTTTACTTTCTTTTAAATATAGATCATGTCACAGAAAACATGAGAAGCCCTCAAAAGGAAAGCATTTGCCATGCATATAGGAAGTATAGGCTAGTAAATAGACTATCACAGAGAAGATAAGAAAAAGAGAGAAAATCACAAGGGAATAACTCACCCTGCAGTCCTGGGAGCTACAAAAAACAATTTATATTTAGCACCAAAGTCAAAATCAACTAAAGCAGCTTCAGACCCACAAAAATTACCAAGATCCAAAAGAAAACAAGCTCAAAAAAAAGTAAAATAAATGGGGCCCATGTTAAGGTATCCCCATCCCCATCAAACAACCTCCAATTATGCTGCCTCGAGATCAGCGCACGAGACAAAGAACATCCTAAAGCAGGCCTGGCACGAAGAAAAATTCTCCTGAACAACAATATTAGTATCATCTGGTAAACAACAGAACACTCATGACTGCCATCTGCTCATGCTAAGCCAGTTGCACTTTCACATCAGCACTGCAAGGGTGCAGAATGAGAGAAGAGCATTCAACTCCTCATACATTCATTTATATCAATTCAACTCAGCTATTGTCAAATTACTTGGGTCGGCAACAAGAGTTTTCTTCGCTGATCTGTTTCGTCCAATCTGAGATCATCCGAAAAGCCACACTTGCTCATATGATTCTTAATTATTTTGTCCATGTAAGATTTGGTCTTTCCCTTCCTCTAGCAGAAATGTTGCTATTGATACTATCACACTTTCCATTGCCTTCTTAATAAGTAAATATATATGTTCATCCTCCTCTAACAACGACGCCTTTGCTTTCTCAGCAAACGAGGTAAACAGATAAGGTCATTGTGCGTCTCAAATACTGTGAATATTCCCGCACAGTTTGCTCCAGTTTATGTAACTTGCACATCCAACTTGTGATTGGTAATGTTAAAAATAATTTCGGATACCAAGGACTTCCACTCTATCTCTTCACCACCCGTGACAAAACATGAAGAGGCAGTGGAGGTTAACAAGAGAAACTGATATAACCATCAAGGATCGCAGCGCAAACATAAAACACGAATAAGGACTATCAAGTCCTAATCAAACTTGTGCCCCACTCAAGATGTACTCTGGAACAAACCTAAAACCTCTAAACAGGCTCCAAAATTGTAACCTAAAACCTCTAAACAGGCTCCAAAATTGTTGGAGTAGGATAGTGATTACAAAAGGGTCTCATCAGGACTTCTCGCCCATCGTGAAACAGTAACGTGAGAACAAAATTGCAGAACCAGCGTCTTGCAGGGGCCCTCTTCTCTCGTTGCCAGTAGCCTCACTACAATCTCAAATCAATTATGTTGCCAAACAGAAAAGATAATCTAAGTTCCGTTCCTTTCAACTCAGAGGCTCTACTACCATGTTATGTGGAAGAGAAAGGGGAACTGAATTGTTAGAAGGCGTAACTTCAATAGGGGGTTAAGTGAGATGCATCAATATGAAACTAACCGTATAGACTTTGTAAGCTTACTACGCTACATACACATTTGTACATACTTTTTAGAGTTCCTTGTGCCACTCTACCAAATGGTATCTGAAGGCATCAGTCACTTCTTTCCACACAAGAGACCACACATGATTCTATCCAATCTCTTATTGACAGCCACCAGAAGTGGAATACAGAAGTAAGTAATGGGAGAGGCTAGCTATGATTCTTATGGAGAACGAATATTCAGCTCATAGAGAGACACGATGATAATGTCCTCTTAATCATGTTATCGCAAAAGAAAAGTCATTCAGTGTTAGAGTGACAAGAAATTATCACCCAAGAATAAGTACCACGAACCGGATGGGTAGAGACTAGACAGAGGTAGCAATAGCTAGTTCCCAAAGGATACAAGTACCGCAAAAAGTAAAACAAAATTATGCTCAAGAAGACAACCACTTTCTTAAGATCAATCAACCAGAGACTGATTAGACGTAAGAGTGGGCTACCTTGACCATTTAAGAGGCCATTGGCCCCATGCCACGTGAAGAAGACATAGGTACTAACATTTTATTTTTCCTAAAGGAGCTAAGAAGATGTATGTGAATAAAACTTTGCTCCAGTAATTTGAAAAACTTGTTCAAGTTTAAGTCTTGGCTCCCTTGAAAATAAATTATGGCTGCAACCATATTCCTACTTTGCTACAGAGATTCTGGGCTCCATGCCTGTAGCAGTGAAAAGAATTTCATGTTATCTGAAATCAAATGTTCTAAAGTTAGGCTTGTAAAGGTTAGCTGTGGGGTGGAACTCAGTATTGACTATAACAACTCAACACAGTTCATTTCAAAATGCTTAAATATAAATTTGCCGAAATAAATATAAGAAGAGAGAGAGAGAGAGAAAGAGAGAGAGAGAGAGAGAGAGAGAGAGAGAGAGAGAGAGAGAGAGAAAAAGTACAGGATAAGGTTAGTAACTACTCATAGAATCAAAACGGTGCGTACCCTCTCTAAGCGTTGTAGAAGGGCAGTCTTGAACTGGCGTACACCACGTCCACTTGATGTTGGATCTAGTCTGTGCGCTTTCTCAAAGGCGTAGAAACGACCTGATTTAATCATGGGCATCAGTGTGCATTAGGTTAGTGAACTCATTGCATTGTAGTAATGATATCTGGACGATTTCATCTACCACCAGACTAGAAGGGAGAAATCCAAAAGCAGATGCATGTGCACACTGAAAAGGCATGTTAATATTGCTATCTCTCTCTCTCTCTCTCTCTCTCTCTCTCTCTCTATATATATATATATATATATATATATATATATATTCTGGTTACATACCCCTAGCACTATATTTAATGGAAGATAATATTTTATCAAAACCCAACACGATTGTTTTATAATCCTATTAAGCCAAAAGATTACCCATTTACTATCAAAAAAATAGCAATTGATGGCGAACTTTCACAGTTTGGAAGTACCGAGACAAACAAGCAATTTGATAATGAGGATGACTATTTTCCTTTGGGAATTCGAAAAAGTACAGACCGGCCGAGGATTATGGTGTGATCAATTGAAACATCATTGTTTGACCAAACTCATTAACCCCATTGGTCAATAATTTGATAAAGTGGTTCAAGCCATAACCAGACCACATATAGATGAGAAAACATTTAATAGCCAATAACATACCAAAGTATTTTAACTCGTTAACCAAAATGACTTTGGAGGACATGGATTTGGGTTGGGTAAAATGTTGCTCCTGTTTACAGTTACACACTTGAATGTTATATGTGTTCAATCTTGACAAGGGCCCTTTTTAATGCATAAAACAAGTCTAGTTCAGTTATTTCTACGATAATCACATAAATATTTTTCATTTATGACTTAACTCGATAATTTCACTTGATTATGTGTTTTGTATATCAAAACAAATAACCAAAAAAGTTCGACAATTAATCTAGAGTCAAACTTGAACAAGTTGCTTAAACCTTCATCTTAGAAAAATTGACAGGAATAAGGGTTATGCCATTACTTATAAGATGGACATTCACAAGGGAAAAACTTAACTTTATGTGCCAATGGAACTTACATAGATAAGCAACTCTGGGATTGGTGGATTCAACTTCATTAGCAACACGAAGAATCGGTGCAATCTCAACAAGCGATGAAGGCACCACCTCACTGTCCATCATAGACTCCCCTAAATTACCAGCAGTCTGAGTCCGCAGAATCCGCCTTGGCGGCTGCTGATCAGGCCCCCTACGATTGTAAGCCATTGTTCCTTAAAACCCTTTACAGGGGAACAACAGCTCTCTCTCTCTCTCTCTCCCTCTCTAATTTACCTGCAGAAAAGAATCAAAATCACCAAAAAGGGAAAATAATGATAATAAATTCGCTATTTATACTACTTAAAATTCAGAAAAAGCCCAAATAACTTGATATCTCAAATTACTACTAAAAGTTAAAAAAAGAAACCCAATTCACTCGGCAGCTCGCTATAATACTTAAAATCTCAAGTTACTGAAAAAATCAATAAAAACGCAAATCACATAACATCTCAATTTTACAACTTGAAATAGCAAGAAACTAAAATTACGTTACAGCTCAATTTACTACTTAACAACAAACCCAAATCAATTAACATTTTTTATTTAGACTTTTGATAAGAAAACTTTTCAAATTCATTGATGTAAACACCCTCAGCTCTACTTACGAGAGAAAAGAAGAAATTTCCAACTTAAAAACACAGTAATTTTCTGTAATTTCCATAATCAGTCAAAATCGAGGAAAATTCAGCCAGGGAAAAGGAACATAATCAGCTCAGGAAAATAGAAACTAGATGGGCTTACCAGATGAAGGTATGCTAGAATAATCAGAATTACAGACAACGATAACTTAACATCATAGTCATACCAAACAATTGAACAAAAACTGCGTATTGAGGGAGGGAGACTTTTGCTAGTGTGTAGCATAAGCTGAAGCTTAGAGGGCAACTTCTTGTAGTATTAAACTACTACTGTTTGGGCTACTTATAGGAAAAGGACAGAGACAGAGTGCGAGTGTGTGTGTGTGTGTGTGTGTGTGTGTGAGAGAGAGAGAGAGAGAGGGAGAGGGCGGGGGGAATAGACTGCAGTAGTTTTTTAGTGAGAGAAACGGTGAATGGGGAAGGTGTTGCTGAGTTACCTAACTGAGTAACTGACGCGCGCACACAACAAGAGATCAACCGGTTGAAAATACTGCTCCGTACGAACAATAATACATGGTGGGACTAGTAGGGGTAGTTTGGTTATTCACGTGGTATAAAAGATATTTTTCGAGTATTTTCTTTTTTGTAACCCTTTCCTCTCCAAAAAAAATTATTTCATCTTTCTTTTACTCTTTATCAAATAAATAATTTTATTTCTAAAAAATCATATTTTTTTTGTTTCAGGCAAAAAGTCTAACTTTTTATTTTTGATTATTTCATTTAAAGAGTTCAATTATTCTAAAATTAAACCAGTAAAGTTTTTGAGTTTCTAAATTTAACACTCTTTTAAGTGTTAAAACTTAAACGCCTAAAACTTAAAATTTTGTTTTCCTCAATCGCCTTCATCAACTGTTATGTCACATTAATGATGCTATCAAGCTAAGCTTAATAGAAAATCCCACTACCAGCTTACTCTTTGTAAAATCAATAGTTGAATTGATGCTTTAGCAAACACTTCTCATATTCGTTGAACCATGTTTGACCGAATATCTTCATCTTCTTCGACTCTCTTTCTAGCTCATTCCAATTGATTGAGAGGATTGGCAAACTGAATTGAAAATCTTAGAGAGTGAAAATCCAAAACAGTTGATCCACAATCTTAAACTGAGAAATTTATCAAAGAAATCTTAAGGAGACAAATTTGAATTTGCAGTAAGTAGATCCAAACTCTCAAAGGGCATTTATGAAATACCAAGTTTATTCCTAAAATGTTTGACTTTCAAACGTAAACTTTTTACCCAGAGAGGAGGGTGTAGTAAAAATTTGGTGTAATTTTCGGAAAGTAGAAAAAAAATTTAATGCAAATGATAACTATTTTGTTGGAGGGAGGAATCAATATTTATTGTATGAATAATGATACAAAAAGTAAAATACACACACACACACACACATATATATATATATATATATATATTCTCCTACTTTTAAAGTCCACCTATGTAGCAGAAGGAGATCCAAGTTTTTTTTTTTTTTTTTGAAGAGAGAAAGAGAGAGAAAAGGGTGATCTTCTTCTGCCGCATGAGTAGGGTTTAAAAGTAGTAGCATAATATATATTTCACTTTTTTGTATATTATCATTGTTGTATTTGTTTATTTGGAAGGTACAACGCATTGATTCCCAAGTTTCACCGACCATCCCTCTTGTTCGACATAATTCCACGACTTCCCCTTGAGTTCATCTTCTTCGAAAGAGTGCTCTTATTGAAAAATGTTGGAATGAGGAGATGAGGACTCCAAAAGAGGAAAAATTGCTCGGGAACTTGGCTCAACCGAACTAGTTAACGACTATAGTCAAACGCATTCTTTAAGTGAACAAGTCGAACTCGAACTCTGTTTTTACAAAGATGAATTCAGAATAACACACATTATAATATGTCACTGTTGGTCATGGTGCAACATGACGTGTAAAACTCAGAAACTATTAAATATAGAAACTATTAAATATGTTTTCAGTCTCCCCAATTTATTGAAAAAGATGAATTCTAGCAAGACCCTTTAGTTTATTTTCTTTATATAGATTTACAATTTCCCATACGACAACAATTCTACTTGGGACCGACCATGTTTGTGAGTCTTGGAGTTTTGTGTGATTTCAAGCAAAAGTTGGTCTAATAAAATGGGCCAAAAGTTGTACTAATACGCCAGCTAATGATCTCACTCTCTTGAGTTGAGTCTCCTCCATCTTAATCCATCCTACTGGATGGAGTGGAGTGGAGCATGAGATTGAGTGTTGTATCTTATTCTTATTGGTGAAGTAAATAAGTAACGTCTTTTTCTTGGTTATAGTAATAACTTATTGTTTGTCTTTCCTTGTGGAAACTAAGCCTTTGAGAGTGATGTTTGTGTGTCATTAAAATACTTTTGTTGTCACAAATAAAATCCACGGCAATTTTCTAATTTTTAATCTATCATTTCTTGGAAGTATTCATCTTTCTTTTTTACACGGTTCTACGAAAGTGTTCAATTTTTTATAATCTTTCATTTTTTTTGAAAGTTTTTATTATATTATCTTTATTTGATTTTAACTTTAATTAATAGACCTTATTCTCACATAGCATTCGTGAAAAATACACTTTATCTTAATAATTTTAATAGAGTCAGTTATCTTTTTTCTTAATTTATGTGTCGAATTAAAATATCTTAAAATAGAGGGAGTATAACACCGGGAAAATGATACTTTAAATTTATTAATGAAATGTAGTTGAGTATTGTAATTTATCAACTTAGAGCCCGTTTGGTCGTGTATTTTGCTTAAAACGCAGGAAAAAATGAGTTTATTTGCAAAAATTGTGATTCAATATTGCGGTAGAGAAAACTGCATTTTAAAACGCTGAAATTCTTATTTTTTTCCCAAAACACAGGTTTTAAAATGCTGTTCGGAAAAAAAAAATGTGTTTTGAACCGATATTCCAAACGCATTTATAAGAAAAAAGCTGCGTTTTAAAAATTTTACATTTAAAAATGCTGCATTTTTAAAATATTCCGTTTTGAAAACGATTCACCAAACGGAGGGCGGATAGTAGTGTGTTAGAAGGTCAAAGATTGGTCTATTTTCGGGGGAGAAGTTTATAATGATGATATTATCTTTTCCTTAAAATCTCTCCTCCTCCCATGAGATTTGTACTCGCGGCCTTGTGTAGTTGATTTGAATATATGAGAGGTCAATCCTTAATCTCAATTCAAAAACTCCCTTTGAAGTGTACTAACTGATTAATTATAGCTTTAAAATCAATTTTGATATTAATTTTTGATACTTATTTTTAAAATTTGGTTAGTTTGATCGTCTTTTGAGATCAAAAATTGATCTAGCCGATAAATGTTGCAGCAAAAATGAATACGACTTAAGATAAAAATAAGGAGAGACTATTTTCACAACAAATTTTACTAATCCACTATATTATTAATTATTGTATTAAATAAATACATATTTAGACAAAACTACCCCTTAATTAATCACTTGTCATTTGAAGTGGATTAATATATTTTTTATTTTTTAAATTACCTTTTAATTTCTAACACATCAAAAAACGAGGTAGTTTTGTTTTTTTCTATTTATATTTATTTTTAATTCATATGTTTTCTCAATTATGCTTATGACTCATTTCATGTTTCATTATAAAAAAATTAAAAACAATTATCAATCAAAATTTTAGAAAATATGTAATATTTTATAACTAGAATAAAAAACTTTAATTTAATTTAAAAACATCTTTTAAAAAATAAATTCAATAATAGCAAAATGTTAGGTATTGAATTGATTTCCGGTTTCAATCAATTCAAAATTTAAAATTTAGAATCAATTTTTTATAGGTAGGCAATAGGTATTAAAACTTTACAATAGTATACCACAATATGATTTTACTATTGGCTTACCGTTTTACTATTAAATCTTTTAAATCTAATTGTGAATTTACTATTTCAATAAGCAAAAATCGCATGTTTTTTCAAAGTTTGGGTGACAAAAAATATGCTCATGGCATTAGATTTTTTTGAAATGCAAGACTCTAGTCGTGAGCTTAATTAATTAAATATTTAAAATAAATAAGAATAAAAAAAGAATAATAATATCGTTCATGTGAATTCTAATCAAAGATCATTTAATATATTTTAAATTAGAAAATAATATTGAAATGTAATTAGAAAAGTAACTTTGTTAGTCAACTTAATATAGGTAAGTAATTAAGGATAATTTTGTCCAAACATGTATATGTTTAATATAATAATTAATAATGTAGTGGATTAGCAAAAATTATAGTGAAAATAGCTTCTCCCTAAAAATATTGGTAGCCAGTAAATGATGCAGAGAAAATGAAATACCATCTCAGATCAAAAACTGGTTTAATCTATAAATGATGTAAAAAAACCGATTAAACTTGTAGGTGTATTTTAGACTAATTAGACAGTTATAAGGAGTAATTTTCAAGGATAATAGCCAAAAATAGCTACGGTTCTTCACACAAAATGTAGAGGAAAAAAAAAGTAATATTATTTATAAAAAGTTAAAAATTTACATGCACAATAAGAGGATCTAAAACTTGTAAAACAGGCAAAAACTTACAAAAGTTAGCCGAACCATTACAATAACTTAATTTAATATATTAAACTAAAGCCAAAATCTATTTCAAAGTAAGAAAAACTTACTCTATTAATTACATACAAAAACAAAAATTACAATAAAAGTAAGAAAATCAAAATAAATTAGAAACAGATTTTCCTATTTCTTAGCACAAATAAAGTTCAGTTCACCAATATATGATCATAATTTTATGTTAGGACCTTGTATTACGTATTAGGTTTAATTTGCTGTTGCAAAACTAAAATAACATAATTTCCCTAAATTATAGGATTATTTGTAAAAAGAGTTTTTGTCAAGAACAGCTATGATAAAAAAGATCAAAGAAAACAACTGTTTTTGTCAAGAACTACTTATAATCTAGAATCGAGTCATACATTCTAACACAAACAGTTTTATTAATTGGTTGCACAAATCAATTTATACAGAGTCATAACTTGAAATTAAAAGATAGGATCATAACTTATCTTCAAGCCTTCTTCATGAGAGTTAAACCAATAAATTCACGATGGTAAAATTAAAATTTATTCATTGTTAGGGGTTTTTTTAAGGTTAACTGATACACATGATATGCTACTATATTAAAATTATTAAATATATCTAAGTTATACTTTTGTCATAATAAATGAGGTTTATTTTCTGATCGAGAATCTAGTTGTGGGACAAAGTTGTACCTTTTGTTCTCATCTTTTGGAAAAGATAAGAGCTCCTTTACTTCTACATTATTATTATAGCTATGCTTTATTTACCTAATAAAACCTAGTTGATTTGAATACGGCACTTTAAAGAAGAAAAACTGCAAGTCCAAAATTAGCAAGACGTAAAAAAATAATAATAATAATGAATTCCATTAAGATTAAATTTAAAAAGTAGATTCGATTTGTTTTAGAAAAAATTATACTTTGGTGGATTATCAACCGCGATGCATTAATTTGAAATCGCGATACACAAAATTTTTTTTTTTTTTCGATTTGAAAAAAATATAAAATAGTAAAGCGGTTGAAAATTACCAAAGTGTACCAGCCCGAATTATCCCTTTGTTTTAGTCACAAAATTGAGTTAAGCCAAAAATATGTCTTAAATATTATTGTCCATGCAAGATTTTTCTAATAAATTTCAAAACCAATTATTTTTGTAAACACCCACGGCGAATCAACACCCTTGGCCACTACTTCTCTACCGGCCGAGTGTAACTACGTATCACTTCTAGTTAACTGCACTTTGTTATTATTTTCTTTTATGATAATAATGTGACTTCTTAAACTAAAAGTCAAAGAAAAGCTATATAGAATATTTATAAGGAATATATTATTGGAATTTCATTGACAATAAAAAATATTAACCAAAATAAAATTTAAAATTTAGAAGTCTATATATATGCCATCACTTGGAACTCCTCACATCCAAAATCATACCAATGTTAGCCGGTGGATGATAACAACTCCTTCATCACAATTCACAACCTTTTGTGTTGAGTGTTCCTGACGTTCACGTACACTGAGTGAAAGTACAAATATAGATTAAATAACAATAAAAGTATAATACAAACCCACTAGAGGATCTCACCGAGACGCTCAAGGATTACAATAGGGGTGGGGATAACAAAATATCTACCCTATGGGAATTACTCTACAACTATTATCGTCAATCACCAAATAACCTGCAAATACTAAACAAGTTAGTATCACCGCAGATAAATAACAAGGGGAAGAAACAGAATAAGAGAGGAACAGAGGAACGAAGAACAGTGAAGTTCTATGCTACGG
Organism: Platycodon grandiflorus; assembly: GCA_016624345.1. Lineage (NCBI taxonomy): Eukaryota > Viridiplantae > Streptophyta > Magnoliopsida > Asterales > Campanulaceae > Platycodon > Platycodon grandiflorus. Next base: position 1,749,073 of record JACONP010000362.1, read on the forward strand.
TGACACAAGTCAAAAGCCTCAACCCGGAATGTCCACACAAGTCCAGAAATCAATCTAAGCACAAGGCTCAAATTTCCCGCTCTCGACCAAGTCCACCAGATGATCCAAATGTGAACAACACACTGTCCAAGGCAAAGACCACACCCATTTCACAGCCACAGCTCCGGTAACCCCAACCAACACAAGCTCTGGCAACCCAGACTACCAACAATCTCTGGTCACAACGCCACCAATCTCGCCGGAGTTCAAGACTCCAAAATACCACCAAACTGAAAATCCCCTCTAACACACCACACTTCACACAGTTACACAGAGCGCAGAAGACGGAAGAGTATACTGGATTTCGTTTGCTAAGAGAGAGAGGGCGTACGAGTGTTATCTAAAGAGGAGGGAGAGAGCGGTGTAAATATATAGGGAGGGATCATGGGAGATCGCACCTGGGTGGGGGGGGAGAACCAAAGAGTTTGGTCAAAGAGGATGAACTGACAAATGGGCAAAGGAGACAAACAAGGGAGATGTCTTCCGATTGGGTAGGCTGCCAAGGAGTGGACCGTAGTCTGGCCTTGGGAAAAAGGCTGCCCATCTGGGCCTCATAATTTTCCAACAATCTCCACCTTGGAATAAGTGCTAGTTCACACCACATGGACTCACTGAACTTTTAATAAAAGGGAATTATCATCGCCTTAAACCAAAATAGAACTTGTTCCACACCACAACAAACACTAAGTAAGCAAGGATTTTAGCAATCTATCTTGCTCCACCGCACAAAGCAAGAACGAGATAGACACCACAGAAAACACTAAGTATGTAAGGATTTTAACAATCTATCTTACTCCACCGCACAAAGCAGGAACGAGATAGACACCACAGCAAACACTAAGTATGAAAGGATTTTAGGGGGTAACAACAACACACATGCATCAATCAAATTTTAAATATTTAAACAAGTTTAAAATTTTGGTTATCGCCAAACATTTTAACTCCCAATAAAATTGGGCAATCAAAACACATTTAACCCTAATCCCCTCATTACGAGTAAACCTCTTTATAAGCAACCTAGCTTTAAATCTAACACAATCAGCCTCATTTTTAGGCACTAAAGTCCAAGAATAGTTCACATGCAAAGAGTTAATATTATCCATTAACACCTTTAACCAATCACTAGGATTTCCAGATTTTAAAGCTCCTTTGTAAATCTTGGGTTCACGAAAATTGTTAACGGAATTAAGCACACAAAACACATATGAGGAAATGTGAAAATTGTTATCAAAACTAGACGACCTCCTAACAGAAGGTATAGGCCTACCCCTAGCAAGTTGATACTCACCTAAATCTTCAATTATAGAAATTTCATTCACATTTTCATCCTCCCCGTTTTGATCAATTTCTTCATTAACAATATCAGGATTAGCATGCACAATTTCAAGATTTTTCACTTTATCAGTTTGCACACTAGGACTCACATCAAGAGATCTCAACACATAGGGATGCTTTACCACAATTGGAGCCGGGGAAAGAGGGACATTAATAGCAAATATGGGTTGAGCAAAAAGCAAGCAAGGGAATTCAGTTTCGTCAAGCACAACATCCCTACAAATGATAACTTTAAAATCATTTTCTTCTTTCAACCACAATCTATACTCGCTCACCCTCTTCGCGTACCCTAAGAAAACACACCTAATCGACCTAGGTTCAGGTTTGTTGTTTTCTCGATGAACATAAACGGCACAACCAAAAACACGCAAGTTTGAAAAATCAATATCACAACCGAAAAACACAGCTTCTGGACATTTACCATTAAGCGGGATAGAAGGGAACCTATTGATCACATAGGCAGCAATAACAACTGCCTCTCCCCAAAACCCTTTGGGAAGACCCCGTTCAAGAAGAGTTCGACTCATACGCTCCGTAGGGTTATAAAGGAAAGATTTTTCATGGTCAATCCCACTCTCAACACAAATTCTTTCAAACTCTTGGTTACAGAACTCTAACCCATTATCCGTCCTAAGCACCTTGATTTTCTTACTGGTTTGATGTTCAATAAAAAACTTCCAAGTTTTTAATTTTTCAAAAGCGTCACATTTTTCTTTCTTTAGGAAAACCCAAACTTTCCGTGAAAAGTCATCAACAATAGATGAAAACATTTCTATTACCACCTTGAGTGGGCCTACACGAGGGACCCCACACATCCGCATGAATCAACTCAAGAAAATTTTTGTTAGAGAATCTTTTTAGAGGGGGAGGTGGAAAACTAACCCTATGATGTTTACAATTCACACAAGTATCACATAAAGGTACACAAAGAAATCTCATCATTACCAAAAACTCCATTTTTGTGTAATATTTCTTAGTCTTTACCACTTAAATGACCAAGTCTTTTATGCCACAAATTTGTTATTTCATCCTTAACAACATTTGTTCGATTTTCAATAAAAGACACAGGCACAGCATTGCAAACATACAAATTTCTTTGTTTTCCAGCTTTGAAAATTACCAAGTTTCCTTTTAAAATTTTCATCACACCCCTTCCCCATTTTCTTCTAATAATGCACACGAGATCAGATTGCTACACAAGTCAGGCACATTTCTAACATTTTTCAAAGTCAAAATGTACCCAGAATCAAATTTCAAGCAAACATTGTCAATTCCAACAATTTGACAATTTTTTCCATTAGCCAAGAATACAGTTCCACTTTTCACTTCTTTGTATGAAGAAAAAAAAATTTAATGGTGTCATGTGAAACGCACATACAGAATCAATAAGCCACTCATTTTTACACACAAAAATAGAGTGCATATAATTCACTACGGTTTCACAAGTTTCCGTCACCATAAAAAACATCACCATTATCTTCACTATTGGAGGCTAAATTACAATCATTTCGCTCATCATGATTCTGATTTTGACTTTTCTTTTTAGGGTTTGTGCAATCCCTTTTAAAATGCCCCGTTTCGCCACAGTTATAGCAAGTCCTATCTTTTGACCTACTTCGGCTTCTATGATTGTTATTTCCACAATTCTAATTTTGGTTCTGACTTTGATTATCTTGCCCATTGTTCCTTTGAAGTTGTCTACTTCTTACCAAATTCACTTCCCCGGTATTCGATCCTCCCTTAGTGGTTCTGAACTTAAATTTTTTTGCTTTTAATTAACCCATTAATCACCGTATCAAGCGTGATATTATCCCTGTCATACTTAATCGTAAATTAATGTCAGCATAAGAATCAGAAATTCCGTTTAAAAGCACTATCAGAGTATATTCATCGATATGTTTATCACCGGTTTGTTTAATATCTTGAACCAACTTAGTGAATATATCAATATTATCATCCATGTCTCTATTAAGGTCTAGCTTAAATTTAAAGAATTTTTCCAAGAAATATAACTAGTTAGGAAGAGATTTTTCATAAAAAAAGTTCTTCTAACCAGTTAGGAAGAGATTTTTCAAAGCTGTGACATTGCATTTTGTCGAATCTTATACAGAAGAGATTAGGGCTGAAATGGATGAGTGTGCTTACTCTTCGATTACCGTTCTTAGGAAGGTTGGTAAACTTGAATCGGCTAAAGAAAAATTTCAGCCCTAATCTCTTCTGTATCAGATTCGACAAAATGCAATGTCACAGCTTTGAAAACCTTTTCTTTAATTAAAATCCCTTTCATTTTTTGTTGCCAAATAGAAAAATCTGATTTTCCATTAAAAGGTTCCAAATTATAAGAAGAAGAGTTAACCATTTTTTAAGACAACACGGAACAAAATAGTAATCAAATAATTCCACCAAAATATCCACCAACAAATCCAAAGCCAAAAAATAGAGCATGCACAGCGGATATAAATCAGGCAAGCAAGTAGCTAAAACTCAACACTAAATTTTAAAACAGATAAAATCAAGGAGTTAAAGAGAATGGCTCACCCATAAATCCTTGACTAGGATTTCTATATTTTGATTGGATTTGAAGGACCACCGTACCATACGCGAAGTCAACCCGAAGCTCTGATACCATTGTTGAGTATTTCCGTCGTTCACGTACACAGAGTGAAAGCACAAATACAGATTAAATAACAATAAAAGCCTAATACAAACCCATTAGAGGATCTCACCGAGACGCTCAAGGATTACAATAGGGGTGGGGATAACAAAATATCTACCATATAGGAATTACTCTAAAACTATTCTGATCAATCACCAAGTAACCTACAAATACTAAACAAGTTAGTATCACCGCAGATAAATAACAAAATGAAGAAACATAATAAGAGAGGAACAGTGAAGTTCTATGCTACGGTGTCATTGTTCAAAAGCCTCAACCCGGAATGTCCACAAGTCTAGAAATCAATCTAAGCACAAGGCTCAGATTTTCCGTTCTCGACCAAGTCCACCGGATGATCCAAATGTGAATAACACACTGTCCAAGGCAAAGACCCATACCCGTTTCACGGCCACAGCTCTGGTAACCCTAACCAACAAAAGCTCCCGTCACCACGCCATCAATCTCACTGGAGTTCAAGACTTCAAAATACCACTAAACTGAAAATCCCCTCTCACACACCACATTTCACACAATCACACACAATGTAGAAGATCGAGGAGTATACTGGATTTTGTTTGCTGAGAGAGAGAGAGGGGGGGCATATAAGTGTTATCCAAAGAGGAGGGAGAGAGCGATATAAATATGAGGGAGGGATCATGGGGGGGGAGAACCAAAGAGTTTGGTCAAAGAGGATGAACTGGCAAATGGGCAAAGGAAACAAATAAGGGAGATGTCTTCCGGTTGGGTGGGCTGCCAAGGAGTGGGTCGTAGTCTAGCCTTGGGGGAAAGGCTACCCATTTGGGCCTCACAATTTTCCAACATTTTGTGCCACTCTCTTTAGGCCTTGTCGGATGTACTTTTTCTTGTATCAAATATACTAAGAAGTTGAATTTTCTTTAAAGTTGACTTTACAAACGAATAAATTTTCTTACAATTGAAAAATTATGGGTTAATGACACCATTAGTCCCTCGACCATTGACTATTCCACTAGCAGTCCCTTAACAAATATTTTTCAAATTTCAGTCCATAGAGTATCAAAAAGTCATGCGGCTAATCATTTTGATAGATGCCGTTAGTAAAATTCCGTTAAATAACCCATGTGCCTCGCACGTGCATTTGGTTAAGGGCAAAATTATAATTTAACTTATCATCTTGTTCCCCCCAATCCCAAAACACAAGACACTGATGTGTTAAACACACACACATGAACATAATACTGTAAAAAATATTAATAAAATAAAAAAAAGTGAATAACACTTGAAAGATTCAATGCCAGAAATATTCGCAAGGCCTGAGTTTGAATTTTGGCGTCGTTGACGAGCTCTTCGTCTTCGTCTATCAACAAGATGCTTTTCCAATTATTATGGATCGGGTTGGGGCTTTTCTGTATCGAGATGATAATGATTACTACTGATAATTGGGGGGTTTCTTCATCTTTATAGCCTGTCAATCGGTGATGGAATAAAAAAGAAGAAGAAAGAGAGGTCGCCGGTACGTGTGCCCAATGGAGATCAATGAACGCCAGAGATGAAGGAGGTGGCGGCGAACTGCTGATGCTGTTGTCGCTGTTTACTGTGTGGGAGAGAGAATGTGGGTAAGGTTGTGTGTGGATTTTGATTGAAGGATTATGATTAGGCAAGGATTTTCTCTCGATCGGTGCAACCTGTGACTTCCCAACTAGGCCGTGGGTCCGACTGCGCCAGATTTGATATTTCTAATGTTAATGGCATTATTGCTCAAAGGGGGATAATTTACAAGAATTAGGGCTATATATATTTAGGGGCTTCTAAATTTCATTTGATTTTGATTGGTCAGATTTTGAAGATTGAAGTTAGGAAGACTTGGAGAATAGATCTTGAAGTCAAACGTCTTCTTTCTTTACTGATTTCTAGTGTTAATGGCATTATTGCTCAAAGCAGAGATTTCTTTATTGCTCAAAGCAGAGTTACTATTCACATTAGACATGCAAGCACAACAACGGCAAACCAGTGCATCGGTGGTGGTTGAGAGACTAAATGTAATGAAAATATAATTTACGTAAGTACTAAAATGTCCTCTTAGCTAGTTTTAAAATAAAATAAAATATGGGTATTTTGGTCTTTTAAAAGGAAAGACTTCATGGATAATCAAAGGAAATTACATTCATGCCCTTAACCAAATGCACGTGCAAGGCACATAAGTCACTTAACGAAATTTTACTAACGACATCCATCAAAAAGACTAGTCGCGTGACTTTTTGATACTCTAGAGACTAAAATTTTAAAAAAATTTGTTAAGGGACTACTGATAGAATAGTCCATAGTCGAGGGACTAATAGTGTCATTAACCCAAAAATTATTTAAAATACTTTCAGAAGAGAAATGACTTGAATCTCATTCAAAATCAAAAGTTGGAACCAAATATTAAAAACTTTTTTGCCTCACTATTAGCTTAATTTTTTCAGCGTAAAAATAGTTTCATCTTTAGAGTACAAAATTTTTAAGGTATTACTCCATCCGTTTTACCCAAAGAGTCTACGTTTGAAAATTTTAATAATTAAGTGTATATAAGTAGCATTAGAGTTTGTCATAATTACAAAAAGTTTGAGCATAGGCAAGATGTATATAACATATGTAGAGGGTAAAGTAAAAATATTTATGAAAATTGTAGGCATAATCAGTGGCGGATCCAGGAATTTTTTCCAGTGGGGTCACTAATTTTACGTATTATATAAAAAACTTAGAAATCACAATTGTCCTAGCAGATGCACCACTAGAAGCACACCCCCCCCCAAACAAATTCTAATTTCTGACAATTTTCGTTTAAAAAATCTCTCCATGTTCCCCCAAAATTCAAAACATCAATCCTGTTGAAGAGACCAAAAGCCTTGAATTAACATTAATTTATCAAATTAGTTTGTTTCTACAAAAAATCACACACAAATCCAAGTAAAGTAACAATAACTCAATGCTCAAACTAAACAAATCCACAAATTCATCTTCAATTTTCAAACACATATCAGCAGCAAAGTAGCAAACTCCAACAGATCAAACATGCATCACCAAACAAAAAATCCTAATTTTAACCCCAAATAAAAAGCCCTAATTTTAACCCCAAATAAAAATCCCTAATTTTAACCACAAATAAAAATCCAAATAAAGAGGGAAGAGATCAAGAGAATGAGTGTGTTACCGAAATCTACGATTTTTGAGTGAAGCTGTGGAGCCTGTGGAGTGTGGAGCCGGATTGCCGTCTGCCGGAGGAACCGAGGAACTTCTTGCTCTGCCTCGGTCGATTGCTGTTACTGAACTGAAGTCTTCCTTGAATCCTTGCTGAGTTGTTTAATTGCTTTGCTGTTGGCCTGTTGCTTGCGGTCATTCGTTTCTTGCTTTGCTGCTGCCTGTTGCCGTTTTCTTCTCTTTTTTTTTTTTTTTTTTGCTGCTTGCGTACTGCGTAGGCGTTGAAGAGAAAATTCAATGGGGTCACCATAGTAAAACGACGTCGTTTTACATGGGGGGAAAAAAATCTCTTCAGTGGGGTCACTTTCCCCCCCCCCACCTCAAAGAGTGCATCCGCCTCTGGGCATACTTCCTCCGTTTTACCCAAAAAGTCCACGTTTGAAAAGTCTAATTATTAAGGGATATATTAGTGTCATTGAATTTGGTCATAATTACAAAAATATTTAAGCACAACCAAGATGATTATAGCATAAGTGGAGGGTAAAGATGAAAAATTATTAAAATTGTATACTCCCTATATATATATATATATATATATATATATATATATATATATGAGGTCTAATATTACGAGTTTGAGTTTTTGGTATTTCTACAAGCTTTAAAGTTTATATTGTTAGATCAAATCTACTTAGATCTCTACACCGTCAGATCAAATTTGTTCTTTTCTAAGTAATGACATGAAAAATTTTGTAAATTTGATTTAACGGTGTAGAGATCTAAGTAAATTTAATCTGATGACACTAACACTAAAGCTCATAAAAATACCACTAGTTTGACCTCGTAATACGGACTATTAGATTTGATTTTGGACAAATTTAAGCATTGGGTGTGATTATAGTACAGAGATTTGGTAGATACTTGTGTATATTCTATTGCTTTCAGAATTGTAGTACCTTATCTTATCAATGCAGAGTATTACGCTCCTTCTTCTTGCAATATTGAAAGACAAAAAATAATAGAGATAAATGAATGCCTATTAGGAAACATATTCGGTCAACCATTATAATAGGCAACAACAATCAATCATCCATTAATCATTCCTTGATAGCTATTAATTCCTTGATAGCATTCCTTGATAGTTGTTATTTGATAGTATTTTATACAGCCTTTAATATAGGAGAAATTGTAGAAAATGTATAGGGAGAAATGGCATGCATGTGCGTCCTCTTGTATATAAACACAATGGGTGATGAGGAATAAAATAGAAAAATAGATCTTCAAATTTTTATATGGTATCAGAGCCAACCACCAACCAAACCACCAACCAATAAACTTCCATACACAATAGATACAATGGCAAGAAATGAAGAGCAATCCAATCTTGATGCTGGGAAGAAACACCCATCACCATATGACTTAAACTTCAACGACAATCCTGAGAGTGTGATCACACAAGTGCAGCTGCGGGGTGAAAACTATGATAAATGGGCTAGAGCTGTGCGGACATCTTTAAGAGCAAGGAGGAAATGGGGGTTCATTGATGGAACCGTAGAGCAACCCAAAGAAGGGTCCTCTAAAATGGAGGATTGGTGGACTGTTCAATCCATGCTGGTATCATGGATCTTGAACACGGTGGAATCAAGCTTGCGATCAACCATGTCCTATTTGGACACAGCCAAGGAACTTTGGGAAGACATCAAGGAGAGGTTTTCGGTTGTGAATGGGCCACGCATTCAGCAGCTGAAATCAGACTTGGCGGAGTGTAAACAAGGAGGAATGACTATGGTGGCTTATTACGGAAAGATGAAGGCTTTGTGGGATGACTTGGCCAACTATGAACAGGTACCAATTTGTACTTGTAATGGCTGCAAATGCGAAATTGCAGTGAAGCTTGAAAAACGCAAAGAGGAAGAACGAGCTCATCAATTTTTGATGGGACTAAATGGTGTGCTCCATGGAACAATTCGTTCCAACATGCTAGCTACAGATCCTTTGCCATCGTTGAATAAGATGTATTCTATCCTAGTACAAGAAGAAAGGATGCGAAATGTTACACAAGCTAAAGAAGAAAAAACAGAGGTCATGGGGTTAGCTGTTCAAACAAGTGCAAGGTTGAAAGGGCGTGAGACCAAGAGCAAATCTTTGCTTTGTACAAATTGCAACAAAACAGGTCATGATGCAGTATGATGTTTCTTGCTGATTGGATATCCAGAATGGTGGGGTGAACGTCCAAGAAGTGATGGAAAGGCAGGTGGATGAGGACGAGGTCAGAACCGCGGAGGAGCGAATATTGGACATGCACAAAATGGTCCTGTACGTGCTCATGCTGTCCAGAACTTGGGATCCAGTGCTGGTGGCAATGCAGAAAATGCTAGCATGACAGGATTAAGCAATGAGCAATGGCAAACTTTGTTGGAAATGCTTAACACTTCGAAGGTCAATTCAAATGAAACCATGGCTGGTAAGACTAAACTCAATTTATGGATCCTTGATTCCGGGGCATCCAATCATATGACAGGAAGCTTACAACACTTATCTGATGTACGGGAAGTACCTGCATGTCCTGTTGGGCTTCCTGACGGACAATCTGTCACAGCAACTAAGGAAGGAACAATAAAGCTTGCTGGGTGTTTAAAACTTGAAAATGTGCTTTATGTTCCTAGTTTGAATTGCAACTTAATCTCTATATCACAATTGATAGATGAATCCCATTGTACTGTCCAGTTTACTAATAAATTGTGTGTTATACAGGATCGAACTTTGAAGACGCTGATTGGTGTGGGTGAACGAAGGAATGGACTCTATTTCTTCCGGGAAATTCCGAGAGTAAAGGCCTACAGAACTGATGGACTGAGCCAACTGGAACTGTGGCACAAGCGCTTGGGACATCCATCTTGGAAAACTAGTCAGATAATTTCTGTTGTCAATAATGGAAAAACTAGTAAGTTACCGAATAAAGCTTGCGATACATGTCAAAGAGCTAAGCAAACTAGAGAAACATTTCCATTGAGTAATCATCAAGCTTCTGATATATTTGAATTAATACACTGTGATTTATGGGGAGCATATAGAACTCGTTCTTCTTGTGGTGCTACATATTTCTTTACTATTGTGGATGATTGCTCACGTGCAGTATGGGTGTCTTTGCTAATTGACAAGAAACAAGTATCACAGATACTAATAAATTTCTTTGCTATGGTGGAAAGGCAATATAACAAAAAGGTCAAAACTGTTAGAAGTGATAATGGAACAGAACTCATCGGCATGGAAAAATATTTTCTTGAACATGGAATGCTGTTTCAAACTTCTTGTACAGGGACACCACAGCAAAATGGGAGGGTCGAAAGAAAACATCGCCACATTCTCAATGTCGCACGTGCCTTACGTTTCCAAGGAAGTCTTCCTATAAATTCTGGGGTGAGTGTGTCTTGACAGCAGGCTACTTGATTAATCGTACTCCAAGCCCTGTTTTAAATGGCAAAACTCCATATGAAGTGCTGCATGGTCAACTGCCTTCTTATGCTCAATTACGCATATTTGGGTCTCTCTGCTATGCACGCAACCAAGGCACGAAAGGAGACAAATTTGCAAGTCGCAGCCGTCGATGTGTCTTTGTGGGGTACCCTTATGGAAAAAAGGGATGGCGAGTTTATGACCTTGAGACCCATGAATTTTTTGTATCACGGGATGTCATTTTCTTTGAAACCCAATTTCCCTTTGAACACGATGAACCTGTACCTAGACCCAATGTCATCTCAGACTCCAATAGCGAAGACACTGAAGTTGAGAATCATAATGGGTCTTCCGGGAACACGGATGAGCATTCTTCAGACATGTTCGAACCAGTAAATGTTGATGATAAGGGAAGTGCTCATACTCCAGATATCAATGTCGAAGACACTACTGTAACACCAGACCCACAAGAATCAGTTCCAGTTTTGGAGTCCCTAAGTACCCATGATGACAATGAACAATTGGGGCGAGGCTGTCGAGTCAAACGTTCGTCTACCCGGTTGCATGACTATGTCACGAATACAATTCAGAAGTTGAGTCCTTTCATTCGTTCACCAGCTCCATCACGTTCTTCGTGTACGCCTATCCTATAACACACTATGTAAACTGTGATAAATTTTCCATGCCACATAGACAATTTCTTGCAGACATTACTGCAAAAAAAGAACCGGTTCATTTCCATGAAGCAGTAAAAGATGTTCGTTGGAGAGAAGCCATGCAAGCTGAGATTCAAGCTCTCGAACGGAATCGTACTGGACTATGCGCTTACCACCCGAAAAGAAAGCCCTCGGATGCAAATCGGTGTACCGCATCAAGTATCACTCTGATGGGACAATTGAACGTTTTAAAGCCAGATTAGTTGTCCTTGGCAATCATCAAGTGGAAGGCATCAACTACACCGAAACATTTGCACCAGTCGCCAAGATGGTCACGGTACGCACTGTCTTAGCAGTTGCAGCAGCAAAAGCTTGGGAACTTCATCAAATGGACGTCCACAACGCATTTTTGCATGGCGACCTTCAAGAAGAAGTGTTTATGAAAATGCCTCCTGGGTTTACGGCATCGCATCCAAGCATGGTGTGCAAGCTTCGCAAATCGCTTTACGGGTTAAAGCAAGCTCCACGTTGCTGGTTTGCCAAGCTCTCTGCTGCACTCAAAGCTTATGGGTTCCATCAATCATACCTTGACTATTCCTTGTTCACTTTACAACAACAAGGAATCCAGCTCGTGGTCCTGGTTTATGTTGATGACTTGATCATTGGTGGTAACACTCCCTCGGCTATCAAGCGATTTAAGCTCTACCTGAGCACTTGTTTCCATATGAAAGACCTCGGCATATTAAAATATTTTTTGGGTATTGAAGTTGCTCGAAGTCCTTCCGGGATTTTTCTGTGTCAACGTAAATATGCCCTTGATATTATTTCTGAAACTGGACTTCTTGGTGCGAAACCAATGGCCATTCCATTGGAACAAAACCATCGCTTGCCACTTGTTCAGGGTCAGCTACTTTCCAACCCTGAGCCCTATCGGCGCTTGGTTGGGCGTCTGATTTACCTATGTTTCACTCGGCCTGAGTTATCATACAGTGTCCACACTTTGTCTCAATTCATGCAACAACCCAAAGCAGAACATTGGGAAGCTGCACTTCGTGTAGTTCGGTTCTTAAAAGGTAATCCAGGACAAGGGATATTTCTGAGTAGTACATGTAACTTACAACTCCATGGCTGGTGCGACTCCGGGCCGGTTGCCCTCTGACCAGACGCTTCGTCACTTGCTGGCTCGTATTCCTTGGTGCATCTCCAATATCCTGGAAAACAAAGAAACAACATACTGTCTCACGCTCGTCAGCTGAGGCCGAGTATAGGTCCATGGCATCCACTACATGTGAGTTAAAATGGTTAAAGGGGATTCTCTCCAACCTAGGTGTTGCTCATACAAAACCCATGCATCTTCATTGTGATAGTCAGGCAGCCTTACACATCGCCAAAAACCCTGTGTTCCATGAACGCACCAAGCATATTGAAGTAGACTGTCACTTTGTTCGGGATGAGGTTCTCAAAGGCAATATTCGACCAACCTATGTTCATACTACCACTCAGCTTGCGGATATATTCACAAAGGCATTGGGCAAATCGCAGTTTGAGTTATTCCTTAGCAAGCTGGGCATTAGAAACTTTCATGCACCAACTTGAGGAGGGGTATTAGGAAACATATTCGGTCAACCATTATAATAGGCAACAACAATCAATCATCCATTAATCATTCCTTGATAGCTGTTAATTCCTTGATAGCATTCCTTGATAGCTGTTATTTGATAGTATTTTATACAGCCTTTAATATAGGAGAAATTGTAGAAAATGTATAGGGAGAAATGGAATGCATGTGCGTCCTCTTGTATATAAACACAATGGGTGATGAGGAATAAAACAGAAAAACAGATCATCAAATTTTTATAATGCCGAATACCAATAACAAAATTAAAACTTCAATATTAATATATTTTTTTATTCATAATAATTTCTCAAATAAAGTGTATGCTAGTTTTAGCGTTTATATAATTCATTACATAGAATGGAAGAACGGGTATTTTCATCCACGCGAGCTTAATTTAAATAAAATAGTAGATAAATAATTATTATAGAGGAAATAGATTTTTCCTTAATCAAATTGATCCCAAAAAAAAAAAACTCATAATTTTAAATTTAATTTATATGACAAACATGTAACTGATTAGTGTCCATATATAACTACTCTAATGTTGAGTTATTGGGAACAAAATTAATAAAGTAAATTAAGAACTGCAAATTATGAAACTTTAACATAATAGCATTCTTTTTAGAAGGTTTATAATTATAAATAATACTCCAGATAATAATAATAATAATAATAATTCTAATGGTTGGAGATGGTTGGAGTTGGGGAAACAAAGGATAGCAGCTCCTGTTCTTTCTCAAATGCAGCCATATCTTCCTTCTTTAGACTCATCCATGCCTCTACACCATCCCCTTCCTTTGTATCAATCAACATGAAGAAATTGCAATAAGGAGCATAGTATGTACTTACCCATATTGGTTTTCCCCATCCAAAATCAGCCTCATAAAACTTGAATCCACACCAACTACTAACCACAAACAGATCTACGTCGTCTCTCGTTAACGTGTTTTGCCTCTTCTGAACGTAATCTAAAGTAACCGAAGACATGTCTTCCGTACTATCTTGCAGTTTCTTGATATGGTTGTCGCAGAATTCCTTCAACCCATTCGTTTGCAGACTTATCAAGTCGTACAAGTTTATGTTCTGGTCGTCGTCGTCGTCGTAGTTTTTCTCTATGGTAAAGAATTCAATAAAGTTTCCGGGAGTATTTTCGGGCAATGGTGGGTTTAATCTGGTGCGCATGTTGACGTACACCTGCAAAACTGAAGAGTTTTTGGTTAGTTTCGTCTTGGAGTTTGAGATTGATTTGGATGTTGCAATATTCATCAAACACTTCCAGATTAGGGCTGTCACTGCTTGAACACGGGTTGGCCGAGTACCAGCACCACCCGCAGCAGCTCTGGCCTTGAGTGCGGCAATGCTAGAAGCGCTAAATGTAAATGCTTTGGTAACTGCACCATCGTGAAATGTCGTCATCTCTGGCGGCTGGAGTTTGATGAGTTCACTCCTAGGTGGCAATAGTGACGAGACTGTCGTGAACCCAGGAGGGTCCATGACTGGTCGTCCCAGCCGGGCAGTAATTGCCCAGCTGCGGATGAATTCACATAAGACGGCCGCATCCACCATCTGATGAGAAATACAAAAACCAATTGCCATTCCACCACACTGGAAGAAGGTGGCTTGAATCTGCAATGGAATCATTTCAGCTCCCTCGAATAATCCTTTTGAAGGAAGAAACTGCTTCACCATTTCGTAATCTCGTTTCTCAAGCAAGTCCTCGAGTGAGCAACTAGCCCCGACCACATTGGCTTCCTTGTAGGGGACCCCAATATCATCGCCGGTGCACTCAACAGAAGCGTCATTGACGCTGATTCTTCCCGCAAACGGGTAGAAATGAACAAGTGTTTTTGACAAAGATTCCTTGAGTTGTTGTGATATCGTGGCGCGATTTGCATTGTTGCCCGGATAGTAAAGAACTAGCGGTATGTTTTCTAGAGGAGCTAGCTGATCCAAAAGGGATAATTTGTGCAGTTGTAGATGGTTTGGAATTGGAGTTGATGGCTTGATGAAATCTGTAGAAACTATCTCAACCCTCAACTCCATTCTTCTTCTTCTTTGCTTTTGGGCTTTTATTATTTTTTTTCGTTGGTGAAATTTGGTTTTGGTTTTTTGGGGGGGGGGCCGAAGGATTCAATCACTTTGGCTGTGTTAAAAAAATTGGTGTCCACAGAGAGCATATCTATAGCTACTTGCTCGTTAACACGGGACCCCATGTGAAGTTTATGTTTTTGTGATGTACTAGGCTATCCCTATCGTCCGTACTATGATCAATTATTTTAGTAATATCAGTGTCACATGTGCATATGTTCTTATTTTTATACTTCATCCGTCCCAAAATTATTATTATTATTTTTTTTTGTCAATTTTAAATAATTATTTTGTTAAAAAATTTTTTAAGACATTACTTTTACCATTTTATCTTTACTTTTTCTTCTACTTTAATTATGGACCATATACACATGAACATTAAAGAGAATTACACATTATACCAATATTAATAATTAAGTCAATTATTTTTTCTTAATCCGTGTGCCGGATCAAACAAAACAATAAGGGAGTACTATAATTTTAATACATTTACATTTATAATTATTGACAATTATTTGTGGTTGATATTAGAGTGTATACATATATTTTTTATTTTATAGTATTTCAATACATTTAAAATTATTAATAATTATTTGTAATTAATTGACACTTAGTTTAAGATGAAAAGAGTGCGTTGGCAAAAAGAATTCCATAAATCAATTAGAGTGAGTAATGGTTTTTGTGATGTACTAGGCGATCACTATCGTCCATACAATAATCAACTCCATCTACTTTGTTACTTGTGATATATTTTTTATTTTCTGTTATTTTCATATATATTTTAATTTTATAGTTATTGATAATTATTTTTAGTTAATTTAAAGTGCTTGCAGCATACGTCTTTATTTTATATTATCTAATATATTTTAATTTTATAATATTAGAGTAATAAAATTGATAATAATTTTAAGAGAAAGTCTATTTCTACTACAATAATTATTTATCCAGTATATTTATTTAAATTAGACTTCTCTAGGCGAAAATACCCTCTCTCTTTTTTAAATTATATAAATTATAACTAGCATACATTAGAAATTATCGTGGATTAAAAAAGTATACCCGTATTGAAGTCTTAATTATGTTATTGGCATTCAACATTCCTTTATCTTTATTATTTTTTGTCTTTGAATATGGAAAAATAATGGGATTTATTTTAATGAGGGGGCAATATCTTATAAATTTACTAATGAATAAATGAAATAAAAGTGGGGGGCTTAAAACTTGACCACTTAGAGTGTCTTTAGGTTACAACGAGAGATATAAATATTATCTAAACAAAGAAAATTCTTTTTAAACTAATCCATATGAAAAGATTAATAGTTGAAACGAAAGACAAGCTTCTTTTTGCGACAACCTTGACGGAACGATATAGAGCTATCCACATTTATACTTTCAGATATGTGCTCGTACGTATCGATGTCAGACATAGTGGATTCGATGTAAGCTTCTAGTTCTTCATCATCCTCTTCGAATACCTCCAGAACGACAACCTTATTGGGGGACAAATCCAAATGCAGTGTCCTATCAATGTGAAGAAAGATAGAGGTTTCCTCGTCAATGTCTTCCAAACATCGCAATTTTGGGACACATTAATAGCTTCGGTGGTAGTGCTCAATTCGTTTAGACAATTTTGGTTACCTTCCAAATCAACAAATACGGTGTTACAGTAGGTTCATTTGCCACAGTAGTGTTAGAGTTTTCTTTTTTCTTCTCAGTCTAATTAAACTTGAACAAGATTGTCATCATTATTCAATTGTTATCATCCCTCGAATCTACCCTTTGAACTCGTTCGATGTTCATGGTACCTTCTTTGATAGGTTGTCCTTCTTGATCACCATGAGATGAGTTTGAACCCAATTCAGTGTTATGATTTTCCTTTATGTTGCTAGGGCTGGAAGTATTGTTAGGGGTTTTGCTGCTTGTGATGCCGGAAACATCTTCAGCGTTTTGAGTGGTAGTGTTTGCTTTGGGCACCCATGCATGTAAGATTCTCATTAGGGTTACCTTTGGTAGCAACTAAGCTATGGATTTCCTTTTCTTTTCCAGTCGGCTTGGACTGATTTTGTTTGAACTTACAAGACTCCTCTACGTGACCTTGTCTAAAGCAATGAGAGCAATACATGGGTAGACGTTCATCCTGAATAACTTGCCAAAATATTGGGTAATTAGTGCCACGATCAATTCATATTCTGTTTGGGAGAGGCTTAGTGAGATTAATGCAACACTTGGTTGAGTTAATGCAACAATAGGGTTGTCAAGCATGATCGGCTTGTCTAGCAGATTCGCAACGGAGAAAAGAGTATGCTTATGAAACAAATGAATAGGGAGACCTGGAAAAGAGAATCATACTGGAGCAATTGGACTTTCAACATCTGGCTTAAAAGTTGGTGTCCACTTGAAAACCCTTATCGGAAAGCTCCTAAAAATCACTGATCTTTCATCCATATTTGTTGATAATCTACTTTATGATTGACTCGTATTAGAAGGTGTACTTAATTTTAGAATCAATATGTCCAATGGTGAAATCCACTTTTAAGCCAAGGGTGTGCATGTGTTTTTTCATGGATTACATAGATAGTTTGCCTGCCATGAGAGAATTTGCCAATGAGGGCATGTTGGAAAGGTTTAGCAAGAGCACCAATAATATCATCAATGAGTTTGATTGCTTGATTGTTGGCTCTCCTTTGAACGTGGAGGGGGAAATAAGGGGAATATTTTGGGACTGGGAAGCACCCACAATGGAAGCAAATGATTTTCAAATAGTAGGAGAAGGAGGACCAGAAGCGGAGGAGGGTGGCACGGCAGCCATGGCTGCGGCGAAGGAGTTGAAACTTTAGCATTGTGGCGCTAGGGAAACCCTAGGAAGGATCAGGAACTGTCTTTTTTCTGGACGCAACCTTGGGATAATAAGAGACGGTGAAAAGTTATCTACCAAAATCTACAAAATAATGGGATGGATGCATTGCATCGACATTAAAAAAAAAATGAAAACTAAAAATTTTAAAGCGATAGATTATACATGCTTTTGTAATTGTACTTTTAAAAAAAAAATAAAAACATTATCGTTTAAATCTAATATTTATTTTGAAAATCAAATTCTTAATTACAACATGCGTGTTCTTTCAAACAACATAAAACTACCTCTTTCCTAAGCAATTACTTCAACATATATTTGTTGTCTAAAAGAACTACCAATACATTCTTAGATCGATAATTGATTGAAATATAGGATAACGTAGTTAGTACAATAGCTAGCAACTTTGGATGCATAACAGGGAGTTTGTAGACGTGTTAAGTGTTCGCAACTCGGATTACTAATTTAAGCAAGGAGTTAGTACGTAGACGTGTTAAGTGTTCGTAACTTGGATTAGTAATTTAAGCAATTATTTGCTATAAGTTTAATTATCACAAATGATAGAAACAAAAAATGCAAGTTGTAGTTAGCCATAACTTAAGTACTTTTTTTCATATTAGTGAAAATAGATGACTAACATCAAAAGGAATTGAAAGACATCTCATTAACATTTACCTCTATCAGTGAACCCCAGAAGGAAAGACCTCTCATTAATGTTGTATATCAAATTTTATACATGTAGAGCTCAAGCAAAACAAACTTGTACTCTATTACTTGAGATACCAAATGAAGCTTTGACATGCACAATTTTCCATTCAAAAAATACATACACAACTATGATTGCCAAAATTCTATAACCAAAATTTTATACCATTAACAAATTAAAAATAAGAAGTTAAACTACCCTTTTTCCATAATCACAACAGAAAATTAAAATTAAAGTGGAATAGTTAACTGCAATATAGTAAAATTCTACAAAATTTAAGAAGATTTGATGTTAGTAAAAAAAATGTTTTTCTTTGATCATAGGAAAAAGCCAAAAATACTTGCTGATTGTACATCAACAAATTTCATTCACTCAAACCTATTAGCCATTTTCATAATGTTTAAAACCAAATGGCATGAATGCGATAGCACGAATGCCCGCTTTGTGCGCCGTGAAACCCAACTCGATGGGTAACCACCACCACTAAATGCTTGGAAAATAGTAAACATCGACAACAATTTGGTACAATTTTTAAGCAATTGAAAGTACATGAAAACAACTTATTTCATTCATTTGTACAATCCTTACAAGCTAGGAAATCAAAGGTTACAAAGCCAAACAACTAGGCTTACAATCGAACAACCGTGCATGAAGATAGTGCAAATCGTCTGTCCCCCATATAGTAGCCAATTGGGCTCAAAACCTAATTTCATAAATAGACATTGACAAATGTCCTGGAGACGTACAAGCTAAAACTATGCCTTAATGGCTTAGAATTGAAAAGGTGCCCTAATAACATGTGCTACTTATTTACACTAAAATAAGACACTTTCATGTGTGGACTGAAGTCCATTTTCTTTCCGAACTCAAAATCCTCCCGTGCAAAATTGGTGTTGCGGCCTTGTCGCGACACTGTCATGACAGTCCGCAGTTGATGCAAGTAGGCCCATGGCACTGTCATGGCATTGTTGTGCCCTTGTCACGGTATAGTCTTGGGCATGTCGTGGCAATATATGTTGTGGCATTATCTCGGGCCATGCAAGGCAATGTTATGGGTAGCCGTTGTTGAGGTTGTGTTATGCGGGTGGCATTTCTTAGGGCTTATTGGGTGGCATGTCAACCTTTGTCGCCAAAGTCATAATCATTGTCGTGCCCAACCTTCAAGGCATCAAAGCCACACACTTAAGTCAGCATATGCGCCGTTTTGGCATAATGGCTGTCGACACACAGAGACATGCTAGCATGTTGTGCATAAGCGCCTCGAGGGCAACATTCCTCAACAAGGCAGCCACACACTTTAGAGAATATGTGTGCCTTTGTTGGCTCGTCACGGGTTGTCAGTTTAAAAGAAACTCGTGACATTAGGTGTGCTATATATATGGTGGTTGTTGATTAAAGCACAAAGTGCATTTGAATTCGTAATATCGACTTTTAAAGTTTTTCGCTAGCTCCATTATAATAAGACCAGATCTCCTGTTACACTTTAGTGTCCCTCACTCTGTGCCACTAAACAAATTATGCCACATGACTTGGATTTTTAACTCGATTAACTAACTGGGTTAGGAGAAAATTAACGGCGGTTTAGAGAAAATTAAGGGAACAGAATCCTCTCTCCCAGCACAGAATTCTCCATCCATCACAAAACTCTCCCTCCGTCACAAAACCCTTCAGCCGTTCTCTCAATCGGAAAAACCTCCATTGTGAAACTCTTCTTTCGAACTTTTCATCTCAAAAACCTTCAAGAAGCTCATTCACACTAGGATTCGCCTCCAAAGATCATACTGCATACCTTCGACTTCAATTTGATTGCAGTAAGTCTCCATTGCAAAACCCTACTTAAAGCTTATTTCTAAATTCAAACATGTGCTAGCAAAGATTGTTGCTGATTTAGGAATTGGGGATTTGTAAATTTTTTTATAAATTGATGAATCAAAAACTGATTCTTTGATGAATCAGTTGAAACTAATTGCTAAACAGAGTATGGCCATTAGAAATAAGATGGATTAAGACCAAATTTGAGCACTCCATTGCATATGCTGACCCTTGTCCCTATAAACTGAAGTTCCGAACGTGTTCGTGATAGTAAAAGTACACACAAAAACATCCACTCTCTTCTCTGAGTGTTGAATTTCCTCACCGATGCTCCTTAAATGAGGAAGAATAAACTCTATGAATTATGAATTCCTCAAGATGCTGAAGTCCTTTCTGAACTGTTACTTCCATATGGGCTATTAAAATCTATCACATGCTTTGAATATAATAAATATAAAAATTTGATAGCCTCCCTTAACTTGTTGATCAGTTTTGATTCATTAACAAATTAGTTGAAACTTGAAATTCATTGCTAATTTGTTACATATATTTAAATAGATTGTTATGTAAAGTTGCGACTTGTGAGTGGAAAAAGATATTTTTAAAAAAGAAATTTTTATTCAAAGTTGCTGCTTGTGATGCTTTTTTTTTTTTGGATTTGTTGTGCGTACATGATTTAGTATGACTTGTATCTTTACTATATTTCTTTGTACTCTTCCTACCGTCTTTCGTTTAATTATTTAAATGTGAATGCTTATGATAAATATATATTTACTTCTAAAGGTTATGGATGCATTAGAACAACTTACATGTCGCAGATTGGATTTTGAAACTATTGTAAACACACCTAATATCAATCCAAATTCAGAGAATAAGGGCAAGGATGATTACTTATTTGGTTCGACAAACATTTTTAATGACTTGGCTATAGACCAAATTTACTCCAAAATTTGCAAGACAGATATCCCTAAAGTTGGCATGGAGTTCAAATCTGAAGAGGAAGCTTATCAATTTTATAATGCATATGCGAAGAAAGTGGGTTTTGGGAGTCAATGGAGTAGTTTCCATAAGGACAAACTCACTGAGAAAGTATTGGATAGGACATTTTGTTGTTCACGCGAGGGAGAAAGGGGAAAAGACAAATGAGATGCCACTGTAAAAAACAAACGCTCTGAATCAAGATGTTTATGCTTAGCAAAGATGAAAATTAGTTGTCGACTAAGAAGAAACTATGAAGTTGTTGAGTTTGTGGCTAAACATAATCACTCCTTTACAACTCCAAACAAGACTTATTTACACAGGTCTCATAGGAAGATATCTATTGCTCAAGCATCACAAGCTGATATGACAAAAAGTTCTGGTATAGCTCCCAAAGCTACTCTTGAGTCAGGCTAGACAAAGTGGTGGACGTGAGAATCTTGGATTCATTCCTGAAGATTACAAAAATTACTTGCGGACCAAACGAACTAGAGAAATGAGGAGTGAGGACACAGGTGGTGTGTTAGAGTATTTACAAAATATGAATTCAGTGGATCCCAATTTTTTTTATGGAATACAGGTAGATAAAGAAGATATGATAACTAATATTTTTTGGGCAGATGGGAAAATGATATTAGATTTTGCTCATTTCGGTGATGTTATTTGCTTTGATACAAAACTTATAGAACAAATAAGGATGGTAGACCTTTCGGACTATTTGTTGGTGTAAATCACAAGCAAACCATTATTTTTGGAGCAGTATTCCTATATGATGAAATCGCGGCCACTGTCAAATGGTTATTTAACACTTTTGCGAAAGCCATGTCAGGGAAAAAGCCAAAGACCATTCTTACGGATCAAGATGTAGCAATGGAAAGTGCATTGACTTCTCAATGGCCTGAAACATATCACCGTCTGTGCATTTGGCATATTTATCAAAATGCAGCTATTCGTCTTAGTGGTGTTTTTGTAAGGTTCAAAGACTTCACTAAGGACTTAAGTAGTTGCATATATGACTATGAAGATGAAAACGAGAAGTTCCTATTTCTGATTTATAATGCTTTTGTTTGAAGATTGTTTTTCTCTTTCTCGTGGATTTAGTTGTAGGACAAACTACCCAAATGGTCCCTCTAGAAGTTCACTTTTTTCAGATTTGGTCCTTTTGCACAAAATTTGATGTCAGTCGTCCTTGTACTAAAACCTTTTACGCAATTGGTCCTTCCGTCCAATTTCGTCTAAATTTTCTGTTAAGTTTTTCCACGAGCATCGCATGTGAGGGTAGAAATGTCATTTCAGAGCTGAAAGTACAGGGACCAATAGTGCAATTTGTCCTATTTTAAAACCCAACTGAGATCTTCTTTATATTATATGAGTTTATCTCGAAATATCATTTTCTTGTAAATGAGTTTATTAATGCAGTGAAAATAGTGTTTTAGAGCAACTGATGAAGAAGAGAGAAATAGAGAACGGAAAGAGCAATACCCACTCCCTCAATAATTTAAGCACTTGCTACTCAAAAGTTTCAATTCCCAAGGAATATAAAGAAAAATCAGCCCCAATCATAGTTGTAAACTTTACTTTCCAGGATTGAATTTAGTTCGAAATCAACGAAATTTGGCCGAACTTGGAAATCAAATTGAACATAAGCCGGTCACAAACAACAATCAATTCTCCAAGTAATTACACTGGAATAACAGTAAGAATAATATGCGCATAAGATCTCCAATCATCAATTTTCAAAATCTTAGCAAGTAGATCAATGGAATTAGAAAATTCTTACTTGAAATTGAGCAATAGGGGAATTCCAATTCTAAGCCCTAGGCTCGGATTTGTAGGAGGGAGAGAAGAAAATCAAATTTAATGGTAATCTGGCCCAGAGTTGGTGCTTACTTTGGCCGAAGTTAATGGAGATGGCAGCAAGGGAGAGAGATGTGCTGGGGTTGCTGCAGAGAAGATAGGAAACGCAGACCCTGTGTTCGCCGGTGCTAGAGAAGGAGCACAGAGATGATGTTGGCCAGAATTAATGGAGGAATGGGCTCAGATGTTGGCCGGAGCTTGGACACAGTAGTGAGGTGAGAGTTGCGCGCAGGCATTGTGTTTACCGGCAATGGAGAATATGAACGGAGGCGGAGAGAGAGAGAGAGGGGTGGGGGCTGGAATCACAGTTGTGGTGGGGACGGGGTGCGGGCTGGGCAAACATTGAGTGATTGAGAGAGATAGAGTTGGGTAATGAGGGAAGAGAGAGAGAGAGAGAGAGAAAAAAAAGCGACGATATGCTTTTATGGCGAACGAGAGGGAGATCTGAGAAGGTGGGGGTGTTGTCTAGACTTTCCCGATAGCAGCCGCACAAGAACAACACCACGTCGGCAAGCTTCCTGTCGAGACTTCCATGTACTTACCTAGAGAAAATTACATTATTGCCTTTGCCAAATTTGCACGTGTTATTCACGTGACGTGACTTAACGAAAAAAAATTGACGGCAGTTGACAGAAGGACCAATTTTGTTCAATGTTTGAGTTCAGGGACTATTTGTAGCATAAAAGGACCAAATCCAAAAAAGTAAACTTCTGAGGGACCATTTGGGTAGTTTGTCCTTAGTTGTATCCCTGTTTTTCTTCTTTTTAGCGGACTGCTCCTCAGTCTTTTGTAACTATTTTTGTTTATTATTATAATCTTTGCATATAAACCTCAATTCAAAATTAACCATGAGGATTTCGTTGGACATAATTCATTTATCACTTCATAGTCAATATTCGAACAAGTGTTCATCTTTTTACATATATATATATTTTTTATCTCGGTTCATTTTATACTTTCCTTGGGAAACAAGATATTTCACTTTCATCGTCATCCATTACCCAGGTAGGCTTTAACACTTTGAACATTATTTAGTTGGATTGGCACTTGTGTTGATTAAAGAGATTAAATGTTAAATTGTTTCAAGTCATTAATCTTAAATTTGTTTTCTTGAAACATCATTCTAGCAGCTGAACCAAACTCTCAACAATATTGGTGCACATACTATGAATACATTTTCTTATGACCAGAACATTCCACATTCATTGACGTTATTCTTACAGGTTGTTTGCACTACTTTTTCACATTATAATAATATTTAGTTTTTTAAATTTAGTTTCTAATTTTCTTTTGTTCAATTTTCTTCAAAACAAAACTAGACACCGAAAATCAACCAATATAATTTGAGAATCGGTAATCCCATTGTTGGTTCTTTAATGCCTCAGTCAGTTCCAATCGCATCCTTTTAATTGTTAGTATACAATTTTATTTTTTTCATGTTGTAGCTCTCTGGCTTTCAAATGAATGAAACAAGTTTCATGAACTATAACGTACAGAAGAGCCAAGAAGGCACAAGCAAGTTTCAACAGGTGTTTTGATATGTTAAATCATTGTATTGACCCTTGCCACAATGAGATGGTTCTGACACTAATTTTAACATTGTTTCTTGTTCTTTGGATTCTTTGAAGCTACCACCACCAAGATGCAAAGGATTTGGCTTCAATAACACTCAATTCATTCGTCATCAAGAAGAGTAACGGGTGTGAGGGCAGAATGAGATGGTATATACACATGAGGTGAACAAAGCTTCGAGTTTACAAATTAGAAGTAAGCCAAATTTATCTTAAATCATTTAAGTACAATCAACATTGTCTTAAGTACATTTTATAAATATTCATGCGTACTTAGTTTTTCATGCTTGGAATGAGCTGTCAGTGTTAAGTAATGTATTAAGCCATATCTATTCGAGTATATATATATTTGTTTGGTTATATAAGTTTCTGCCTAGTTTGTTAATTACTTTCTATCACATGTTATCGATAACTCATTACAAGTAATATATTGCGTCTAGTGATATATTGCTTTCACAACTTAAAAATAATCAAGAGATGTAATTAGTGCATAGTTGAAATGGAAGCCCCATTAATCATGAAATATATTTCAAGAGAAAGCAATGTAAAGTAACAAACAACTAAAATAAGTCATTGATTATATAAATTTCTTGATAAACATCATACGTTATAATAGCTCATTATATATGGACCAAACAGAAAATATGAACATGTAACTAAACTCTTATTTTGATGTTCTCTTCGAAATCATATATCTCGGAAGTGGTAAGTAGATATGCTTCTCAAGCTTGATGTGATAGATCAAGAGGTATCATTCTCCACGACTCATATATCAATTTGTAGTCCTTCCCACACCCAAATAGGATGCAAGCAAGAAATTTACCATAAAAATAATCCAAACAAAAACATCACAAGCAGCAACTTTGAATAAAAATTCCTTTTTTAAAAAATATCTTTTTGCACTCATAAGCCGCAACTTTGCATAACAATCTTTACAGACATATGTAACAAATTAGCAATGAGTTTCAAGTTTCAACTGATTTGTCAATGAATCAAAAACTGATCGACAAGTTAAGGGAGGCTATCAAATTTTTAAATTTACTATGTTCAAAGCATGTGATAGATTATAATAGCCCATTATCTATGGATGTAACAGTTCAGAAAGGACTTCAGCATCTTGAGGAATTCAGAATTCACAGAGTTTATTCTTCCTCATTTAAGGAGCATCATTGAGGAAATTCAACACTCAGAGAAGAGAGTGGATGTTTTTGCATGTACTTTTACTATCACGAGCACGTTCGGAACTTCAGTTTATAGGGACAAGGGTCAGCATATGCAATGGAGTGCTCAAATTTGGTCTTAATCCATCTTATTTTCTAATGACCATACTCTGTTTAGCAATGAGTTTCAACTGATTCGTCAATGAATCAATTTTTGATTCATCAATTTATAAAATAAAAAAAATTACAAATCCCTGATTCCTAAATCAGCAACAATCTCTGCTAACACATGTTTGAATTTAGAAATAAGCTTCAACTAGGGTTTTGCAATGGAGAGACTTACTGCAATCAAATTGAAGTCGAAGGTATGCAGTATGATCTTTGGAGGCGAATCCCAGTATGAATGAGCTTCTTGAAGGTTTTTGAGATGGAGAGTTTGAAAGAAGGGTTTCACAATAGAGGCTTTTCCGATTGAGAGAACGGCTGAATGATTTTGCGACGGAGGGAGAGTTTTGCGATGGAGGGAGAATTCTGTGCTAGGAGGGAAAATTTTGTTCCCTTAAGGGAGAATTCTGTGCTGGGAGAGACGATTTTGTTCCCTTAATTTTCTCTAAACCACCATTAATTTTCTCCTGACCCAGATAGTTAACCGGGTTAAAAATCCAAGCCACGTGCCGTAATTTGATTAGTGGTAGAGATTGAGGCACACTAGAGTGTAATAGGAGACATGGGCTCCATTATAATGGTTGAGTTGAATGGACTAACTCATTCGAGTTAATATTTCAAATATAATTATTTAATCATACTTGATTTCTTAATTTATGTTTAGTAATCATGAGGTCCGAAAACTTGCATAAAATTATACATTTGGGACTATTACTAAAGAGTTTTGAAATCGTAATGAGTTTATAATTCGGGATTACCGGTCACAAAATTAGTTCACGGGTCTAAAACCAAATTTGTGGTATATATCAAGTACAGCCTTTTGACCCGATAAAACAACTTATATGACATTTGACTAAAAATTAACACAAACTTCCTATAATACCCCAAAGCCCTTAAAACCTAACTTAGTTTCACTCTCTCTCAAATCTCGGCTTCCTCTCTCAAACCACAGTCGTCTTCCTTCCATCGTCGTCGTCTCCCCCTCCCATCTCCAACTACATTGTCGCCGTCTTCCTCCGTCTCCAACCACATCGTCTCCCTCTACTGCCATGAATCTTATAAGTCTTCCTCTGTCTTCCTCCCATCTACTACTATGAAGCCCTATTTTTGTCTTCATCCGTCTTCTTCTTATCGTCTCCCTTTAAATCGATGAAGCCCTATTTTTGTCTTCATCCGTCTTCTTCTCATCGTCTCCCTTTAAATCGATTAAACGATCCCGTGAATCATTTAAACGAATCCATTAATCATTTAAACGAATCCGTAAATTGTTTAAACTATATTTAAATCATTCAAAAAAGAGAGTATTTTGGGGTTTTCAAATAAAAAGAGGTTTGTTTTGGAATAAGTTAGGCCAAATAAGACGTTGGAGAGTTTGACTATACCATTTGTGAAGAAAACCAAACCCCCCCCCCCCCAAAAAAAAAAAAAAATATTTATCTATATACCGTACAACAATTCATCGATAGCTGTACCGTACACCACATTGTTACTGCTTGCTGTACAAGCAGAAGGCCTGACACGCGCGACTCTGTTCATCTTCGATTAGGAGTGAGAAGAGGAGATCTAATTCCAAATCTTACACAGTTGACACGGAAGATGAAGAAGAAGAACATATAAAGATTAGCGGTCTATAAACAGCGACAAAGCGTACCAAGCATCCTAAATAAACAGAAGACATGGCTGATAAGGAGGGCAAAGAAGCAACGCCCCCACAGCCCCAACCAGACACCCAGCTTTTTGGCCTCCTCTCCACCCTCCTCCAGCAGGTACCCATTATTTTCCAATTCAAATTCTCTTTCTTTTGCTTTTGATTAAAATTCAAGTATATTGATTGATTCTATGATCTGGGTTTTTCATGTTTTGCTTCAATTTTGAAATTTTAGTTTTCTTAATTTTTGGGATAACATTTTACTCAAATTGGGCTCAGTTTATTTTGTTGGTTTCCTGCCCCCTTTATCATATTGTTTTAATTGAGTAATTGGTGGGTTGGATACTGTTCTAGGATTGGTTCTTACCCCCTCTTCAAAAACTGTGATCTTAATCCTCTTGAGGTGATTCCCTAGGCCGAGAGCGTAGGGGTTGCGCCTTTGGACTTAGATTAAGTTGAGGTGTGCGAAGCTGTTGCCGGACGAACTAACCACCACCTGGCAAACCAAAAAAATAATAAAAATAAATAATTGTTTTCCTGCTATGCTTCTATTTAATTCCTACAGCTAGTTGTTTCCATATTTCTCAAATTCCTTTGAAATTGATTTTGTGTCTAGTCTTTTCTTGAGAGTTTTGGTTTCTTTTAATTGTACTAACTTGTCAGTATCACGAACGGCTATAGTTATGTATATGCATACCAGACTTTAGTAAAAGAAACTCCATGTGGCATTGAGATTCCCACACTTAGAAAGACACTAAATGCTGTTTATGCTCTAAGTTTTGGAAGTACTAGTTACTAAAAATTTAAAACTCTCTTAAAGTACTTTCAAAAAATATAAAATAAAAAATACTTGATAGTAGTGGCGAAGCAACATGTAGGATAAGGGTGCAATTGTCCCCTTTAAATTGCTTGAAGTTTTCGCTTTTGTACAACTCTATGTAACCTGGACTCGGGTAGCAGTGTCGGCTATGGGTGCAGTTCTGGGTGTCAGACTGGCCAAAGAATTAGGATTTTACACTAAAGATAGGTGTCCAGCTGCTGCACATGTCATGTCATGTTGACAAGGCTACTTCGTTGAAAACGATGAGACTAGATGACATTGGTACTTCAAATTTGTGAAATTTTCAAAATACTTAAAGAGTGGTCAAAATATTGAGATACCTTGCTCACTTTATTGGGAAGAATTTTTTTACTATGTATACTTTTTTAACCCATCATGGTTATTTTGGAGATAAAGTTGATGTTATATCATATCCATATCTAAAAACTATCATTCTTTCACTTTACATTTTCCCTAGATGAGTATTAATTTTATTACAAATTCATATACAAAGGAGTTTGTACAACTTTCACCCCCCTTACCAAAAACTCATGTTCGTCACTGCTTTATGTATATAGAGCATTATTTGACCTTTTATTTGGGTGTAGTTGTTTGATTGATGAGCAGAATCTCCGGGCAGAACTTGATAATGGGATGTGGGAAATATGAGTTTTGTTACAAAGCTTGAAACTAGAGTGATAACTATATAGTTCGAAGAGCTTTAAGTAAACTATTTATGGTACCTATGGCATATGAATTATGTTGTGGAATCAGTGAATGATGAAACACCCCTGTGCTCAGTTCAAGTAATAGGTCTCAATTCCATTTGTCATACTAATATGGTAATACTCAACTCAACTCAGCCTTAGTCCCAATCACTTAAGGTGGACATTCAAAAAAAAAAAAAGAAAAAGAAAAGATTTTTTTTTTTATATAATGCCAGAAGTGGACGTACAATTTCTGTGTAATCTTATCACACATTTCGCTTGTGATGTCTACTATTAAGATAAAAAATGAAACTAAAAGATTTTGGAGTTCTTTTTGTTTCATGGAAATTTCATCATAATGCCATAGAGAAAATAGGGCGCCCTGAGGCCGAGCGCTTACCCTGTGAAAGAAGGGGTGCCGTTGTATTCCATAGAAGAGGTTTAATCATGGCGCACGTTAGAGTGATGGGCGTACATCAAAAATCATAATGCCATATAGAAACCCTTCACTTGCACTGCATTTGAAATGTGAAGCATCTCCATTCAGATTTAATAAATTACCCCTTAGACTTGAGGCTAGTTACTACTCATTTACCTCAGTGATATGCTTTCTTCTTTTCCTTTAACCAAAGTGTCATTTACTTAGCACTATTTGGCTACGTTTTGCCAAATAACCAATCTTAAGGTCAAAACTCTACTACTTTATCTGTCCGACCCCCTGGAAAGCTAATCATCTTCTCCAAACAACCGGGGGTTCGCAACTTGTCTACTTTAACATATTATCACTGCTATATTATCGAGGATGCCTCCTTATAAAAGTATCCAACAGGGTATCATGTCATGAATTAACCCTGCTCCTATCACCTATAACAAAGTAGAGTGTTAGTGAGCAATAATGACAAATATGTTGTAAACGTACTCGATTCATATTTATATCTTGGAGACCAACAACAGGGGTTATATATATATATATATATATATATATATATATGTATGTATGTATGTATGTATATATATATATATATATATATATATATATA
The DNA here is from genome assembly GCA_016624345.1 of Platycodon grandiflorus. Taxonomy (NCBI): domain Eukaryota; kingdom Viridiplantae; phylum Streptophyta; class Magnoliopsida; order Asterales; family Campanulaceae; genus Platycodon; species Platycodon grandiflorus. The sequence goes on from JACONP010000362.1 coordinate 1,779,398, forward strand.
TGTATATTTATTCTAAATGAATCGAATGAAAAGGGACGGAAAATGAAAAGCCTGTATCCAACTCTTATTAACTGGGACAACGTCCATGACAAGATCACCGATAGAACGTGATGATGGGTTTACCACATATTTACATATTGGCATATGAAGATGATAAAAATGAGGAGTGATAGGTATGTGCTCATCATGATGAGTGATGACTTCATGAAAAATCATTTTTGAGGTTTAATTAGTTATCTGAGTTATGGCACATACAGGATGAGGTTACTTAATTTGTCTTCTGGTGAAGATATTGTTTCAATAAATAAATTTGAATATAATGGTCAAATAACTTGGCACGTGCTGTAGGAGGCTACTTGATTTAAGGTTAGTTGGTGAAGATATTATTTCACTGGTTCTATCCAACATGACGTTTTTTATTTTTTTGGTGGGTGGGAGGTAACCAACATGATGTTGACTGAGGAAACTAGAGGAAAGAAAAGGAACTGTAATAAGTTACTAAAGACATGCACCAGCAGAGGAACTTGAATCTCGAAATATGAAATGGTGATATAGATTAATAGAACACCTGAAGAGCTCAGAGGTTTGTGCGTAAATGCCAAGTTTCAACCCTCTTTTAAGAAGCAATGATTAAGGGCACAATAATTAGAGTCGTAGTTTCTAGTTCTTGGTTAGCAAGGTTTTTATTGAGCACTATTCAGAATTTGGTACTTATTAGGTATATAATAAGAGGTGTCATTGGTGAGGTTAAGAATTCCAAGGAAAAAAGTTCTGTTTACACGTCTGCTCTAACGGTGGTCTTTTCCTTATTGCCAGCAAAGAGGTTGAAATTTGTTCGTAGTTATTTGTTATGTAGGTAAGAGAGAGTACCTTTGTTGGTAACAGAGTAGTTTCGAGCAAAGAGATACTGTATATATAACTTTCCTATCAGATGATGGTCTTCCCTTTTCCAGATTGGTATACAGGGAGAAGAAGTATGAATGGATAATTCTTGTCAATTGGAATTGTGTGCATCAAACATAAGTGGGTAAGAGCAAAACAACTTTATGTTTCGTGACATGGTAGCTGGTAATTGAGTTTTTTTTATGTTTCGTGACATGGTAGCTGGTAATTGAGTTTTTCACTTATTTTCCTATTAAGCTTGATGTTGTTGATTTCAGGCTATGTACAAGGAAATTGAGATTAGTAAGTCTGTCTTTGGGTTCCTGTTTGCCTCTCTTCTTAAGCATGTGGAGAATAAATTCTTGAACTAAAATAAAAAAGAGTAAAATAATCCCTTTTTTCGGGGGGGGGGGGTGTGTAGCATGCAGCATGCAGCGTATGCTTTCTAATTTCTTGGCTTGCACTGAATTTTCTTAGTGACACTTAATCTACCGTCAATAACGTAAGTCTGCATTTAGCGGCAATAGGTTTACTATTTCAAGACCCAAACTATTTAAGGTTTTGACAACAAACAGGTCTAATCTATTTATATACATAGCGAAAGAGCAAGATAACTTTTTGATAATGCTATTAGAATCACAGTTGGCATAATCAGCACAACAAGGGGCATACTGGATTACCTATGTAATAAAGTATTTCAATGATGTAATTTTGAAACCTGCATTCCATTCTCTAGGATTCACTCGCACGCTCTTTTTAACCAAAGGTCATACTAGGTTTCGTTCATATTTCCTTCTTAAGGACTACATCCTTTGATTTGTTTTCTCAGTAATTTGTGGAACCTAAAATATTCCAAGAATTAGGCCATGAATTATGCTTTAGTCCACTATGTTTCTCTCTACAAGACATTGTTCCTCAGAAATTTTTAATAACCCTTTGCTTCAACCTCTAATTTCTAAGTTGAGCCTGACCGAAACTCCAAACGTCTCATTCTGGTATTAATCATTGTCATAAACTCTTTATCTTGAATGAATACCAAATCTGGTTCACCATTGACAAATCAAATCTCATTCATAAATAATTCACACAAGAATATATGTTGAACCGCCTTGACAAATTAAAATCTACATGCCAGGTTATGGTAAAGAAAGCACAGCCATTGTGATGAAGTAGTTGCAAGTGATAGTTAACAAAAGGGACTAGCATGAACACCAAAGGTCCTTGATCTTTGTCCCAGCATCTTCTCTTTCTCTCTCTAGAAATCAGTTGCTTCTGGTGATAAAAGATCAACCGAGTTTAATCATGTATTCATGTTAGATTATATATATACATATATATGTGTGTGTGTGTGTGTGTATATATATATTGAGAAATAAGTTTAATCATGTTAGATGACTGAGCTGAATGGAGATAAACCTTAAAAAAAAGCCTCATGAGAGGCACCATTTGTTCTAGCCACACCAAAGACACCATATAGTCTTAATTGTAGCCATTCAAAACCATTAAATAATAATAATAAGGGTTGGGGTAAGGTCTATGTCCCTTCCAACCTTTAAGAGATAACATTAAAATAAGGTCGGGAAGCTCCCTAAAGATAGATGTAAATTGACTATTGGAACAGCTTTTGTGGGCAAGCTTCTTAGTACTTCTGGTGTGGCTGTGCTTTCAACCACTACATTTTACATGGGTAACAGCTGTGCCTAGTTTCCTGTCACATGAATCAGTTTCAAAAATTAGTAGTTAGTCACTTTGACAATATATTTCCTTTAACAAAGAAAACATGTTAGGGATGAATATGACTTATCTATGACACACTTGTGCATGACGGGGTTGACCTAATCACTAAATATTACTCCCTCAGTTCCACCCAAAGAGTCCACATTTGAAAAGTCTCATTATTAAGGGATATATTAGTGTCATTGGATTTGGTCATTATTACAAAAATGCTTAAGCACAATTAAAATGATTACAACACAAGTGGAGGATAAATATGAAAGATTATTAAAATTGTAAGCATAATTTTTTTGAAAGTGGACTCTTTAAGTGAAACATCCGAAAATAGTATAGTGGACTCTTTGCATGGAACGGAGGGAGTAATTAATTAAATCTCTATGCTTGAGGCTGGTGCTGCATTGTTAAATCAGCTGAACAGGTATATATGGCACAGTTTTACGAGTCTTAAACTTCTTGTGTAGGTTGAAATGCTTTTGAATATCATCATCAATCATGATCAACTGTCTGAAATTTTCACAAGCACGAATGTTCTTATGCCCAACTCAGTCCCCTTAGTCTGCATTGTGTTTTGAGTTATGTTTATGTCTTACCCTCCTGTTTGAACGGTTGATGGAAGATAAGTGTATAGTTAAGAATGGAGTTGATTATCGAATTTCCAGAGACGAGTCTAGGGTTGCTTGCTTTTCTGTTAGATGAATCCACTTGCTTTTCTTGATGCAAATTTAGAAACTTGATTCAGGGATCAGAGAAATAAAATATATGTTGTTAACTAGGACGATTAAAAACTTCTTAGTAAGAAGAGTGCTTGGTGGAAACTGCTACTTGTTGTCGAACATCACTTTTGTTGTTCTTTATTGTTGGCTTTCTCATGTTACACCCTATATATATAGGTGGAAGCATTGACCAACCAGGAAGAAGTTGAATTGCGTGCCAAAATTGAAGCACTGGGATTAGAAGTTACCAAGGTTCCTTCAAAGTCTACAAAAAATCTTGATGAGGTAGTTTTGAATTTCACAAGCGAACTCCGTTTTTTTTTTTTTTCCTTCTTTTTTTTTTCAACCCCTCCCTTGTACCTCAATCTATTTTCTGCCCCCTTAGCTTTTTCGTTGTGTGGCTACAAGCCCGTAACAATATATGCTCAAACTTTCAGCTAGAGATAGCCCAGGAGTTGGATAAGTTATCTGCAAAGCTGGACAATGTGGATGAGATGATATCCTCAGCAATGGCAGCTGACCCGCAGGTGAAGTCCCTCTTGACTAGTACCTCTGATGTATGGATACCCGTTATCACTGCTACTTCCGATGAAAGGCGGAGCTTCACAGCATTAAATGGCAATGATGAACAGGGAGAGGAAGGGAAATTGTCCACTTAGTGATTGTAATATCTTATTTCCGTACATCTGTTTAGTATACCACTCTCAATATTTGTGTATCACATCTCTCTGAATTAATAAATAAATGAATTAAAAGGTTTTTCTTCAAACCAATCTGGCTATTGCTGACCCCAGCCCCAGGTTTAGTTTATTTAACCATCTTTGGAAAATTTGAGATGATACTCTTTTCTATAGGAATTTATATTGCACAAAAACTGCCTTTTAACCCCAAATTGCATAGAGCAGTTGATTGATATAATGGAAAAATTGAACGGCGCAACTGATAACAAGAATTCGCCAAACAAATCCTTCCTGCACCACTGATTTGGAAATGTCCAACAGAAATGCAGATACGACCCAATATACAAATGGATCTGTTCAATCTTTTGAAGTACAGTGAAAGCACATTCTTTTATTTAGATGCAGGAAAAGTGAAAACTAGACTAATCAGCCATAACGCAATGGATTTAACAATCCAAAATACAATGAAAAGGACCACAAAACCAGCTAAAATAGTAAGGAACGGTGGGCCTTGGGTACTGCTGCTAGCATCTGTTTTAGTTTCTTCTGGTTTCTCGGGCAGGGATCCTTCTGAAGGGTTATTTGATGAACATAAAGGAAGCAGCCTCTGGCTTATGGGCAATCTTGAAGTATTCTTGAACCTAAACATAAGAAATTCTAGACTATCAGGAATTGAATCATTGAGCAAAACCAAATAGGATGATGCATTGCAGATATTACACCTAGTCCACAAAAAGGCATAACTGTAAATAGTACTACCTCCGTCCCAAAATGAGTGGCCCTTCTTGTTCATGATCGGGCAGAGGTAATAATATACTATTGCATATTACTATGTTAATCATGATTGACCAAACTGAAGCAAAATAAATAAGTAGGTCAAACAATATGATGACACTCTCATCTTAATATTGTCCCAAAGCACTATAAATATCCACAACCTAATCAAAACCTCATTTAATGTGAATGCTCTTCCAACCTGCTCAATGCAGGTTTACACTGCTCCAGATATGACGAAGCAGATAGAACTTGTGATACTACAATGATCAATAACTAACAATGCCAACATGGGTATATTACAGAACCATATCAAAGGACTGTCTGGGTTTCCTTTAACAATGATTCCTGCAGTTGAGAATTTAAGTGAAATTTCAACGCAATGAACCCTTTTGAAATTAAATATTGAGAACTGAGCATTCATATGCCTATGAGTATAACTCAACCTACAGGGAGCTTGGTGAAGTAGTGATTTATAAGCTGTTTACTGTTAACATGTAGAACTTTCTGAAGTTTGAGGAAGTTCCAAGCGTTACTTGATATTTCAATGCAGCAACGTGACAGTTCTCCGAAATTGATTCCATAAGGTGTTTGCATTAGCTAGTTGTATCAAATGCTTCCAATAGTGGATCACTTTGATAAAACATGAGTTTTAGCAATAGTGACATACTTACCTGCAATTAAGGTAAGTACATTACTCCATCTTTATCTAGTTTGGTCACTATTAATTATCGAACTATGGATTTTAAGACTATAAACACCTTTATTCTATTCCAATTTCCAAATGCCTCCGTTCAAGAAGATGAAGTTGAACAAATTTTGTCCTGAGAAGGTGAACTAGGACCATTCAAATTCTGAACTGCTCCGATGTAGAATTGCAGCAGTATTAACAAAACAAAAAAAAAAAACAAGGGATATGCAAACAAGGGCCTCAAGGCTCTAGAGCATTGTTAAGAGTTTTTCTTTGGAAGTATTCTCTGTTGGGGATCTCGGAATGTTTGTAATGCAAACCAAAGATTTCTAAAAGTAGATTCTTAGCGAGTGTGCTGAGCACATAAGAGCAAGACTCAAACAATCCTTATAATCTTCGAGATTTTAGTATTTTAAATCATTGCATTCACAAGAAAATGCTAGAGTTTCAATTCAGAAAGCATTCCCAATCAATCGACCAAATTTTAACCCTATGACAAACCTCTCAAAAAGAACTCCCTCTTCCCATACAAAGAGTCCTATTTCGACTTTCCAAAGTCAATTTGGAAATTGACCAATTTTTAAATGAATATTTGTTTATGAATTTTATTGCTCTGTCAACAGTATAAACTTTATCGATGCTACTCCACCCGTAGTACCTAAATGAGAGACACTTACAAATTTTTTATTTTATTTTAAAAAAGGTCCCTAAATGAGTGTCACCTTTTAAAAAGTCAATCATTTATAGCTAAATTTATCAATGTAACCTTACATGCCTTTCTAAACCACCACTTGTGACTTCCATGTAAGGGAGTAGAACGTATAATTTATGAAGCAGAGCGTCACCTTAAAAAATATAAAAGGACAAAAGAAAGGTCCCTAAATGACAATCACTGTTTAAAAAGTCGATCATTTATATAGCTAAATTTACAAATGTAGCTTACATGCCTTTCTAAACCACCATCAAAGACTTCCATGTAAGGGAGTACTTACTACTAGGTACTCCCTCCCCTCCATTCCTAAAAACAGTTTCTTTGACTCGACACACATATTAGGAAAGTAAATTAACTCTATTATAAATATTACTCCCTCCGTCTCATTTATATCGGCCTCTTCCCTTTTTTAGCCGTCTCAAAAATTTTGGCCACTTACAAGTTCAATGCACAATAATTATTTAGGTTCTTATTATACCCATGATCAAGTTGAGTATTTACAAGGTAAATAATGTACATTAATTAACTAAATAAAAAGTAAAAATGAAAATAAAAAAATTAGACAGTGGTTACATTTATTAGAAACTCTAAAACAGTGTGACAAAATTTGTCTGGTGGCCAATATAAACGATACGGAAGGAGTAGTATGTATTGTACTTTACAAGGATAGCCCATATGAGGTGAGACCCATCAATTTAAGTAGCGAACAAATCAAAGATAAAACGAATAAAAGTGGAAAAGATTAGAAAGTGGGCATAGTTTTTTTAGAGCGAACTAAAAATAAATACTCCAATAGACTCTTCTATGACAGGAGGAAGTACTTATTTTATTTATGACACTCATAAATGTTGTCTTTCTTAATTTCCGTGTAAACCTCAAAAGTGACACTCGTTTAAAAGCTGACAATCGTTTCGGTAAGGAGGGAGTCTAATTTAATCCTACGGAACCAAATAAAATGTGTTACATATAGTCAAATTAACTTAAGAAATTCAAAATGAGTTTTTTTTTTTTTAAATGGGATGAGAGGATTATGTAATACATTGCTCACTCCACACACACACACACACACACACACAAGCCCTAAGTACCGTGACAGAAAAACTTTAGTAATAAGCTATAACAGCTGAAACACAGTATGTAGAAAGTCAATTAGCACATTCAGATCAAATACCTGGCAGACTGGCAGCTACATTAAGAAATCAGATACCATTTCATAGTAACAAAGGGAAAGAAGGTGTACCTGAAATTAAGAGGGGTAAAGTGAAGATTCGATGAAAGATTGATGAGTTTGACGGAGAGAGAATCAGGTCTGCAACTCTGATGATGAAACCCTAGAATGGATTGGCTTGGACGTGCTGAACATGGGAGTGAAGTCATTCTCGCTCTCCCCACTCTCCAAAGAATCTTTGGTGAATGACAATAACAGTATAACACCAGACTATCCGGTGATTGGAGTTAAAGCGAGTGGGTCTTCTGCGGGTGAATGGGTAATTGGTGCTACCTCTTCTCTTGCATGCCACCTGGCGGCATATCGATATGTCAAGTAGATATTGTCCAGGGTACCTATGATAACAATGACGGTATCACAACCTATTAAAAAGCAGCAATCATCAAGTGTTGTACAATTCACATCACATCAGCAAAGTTACTTTTTTGATGCATTTTATAGGTAATACTACCGTATTAATGTTCGTCAAAACACACAATCGGGCCATTATATTTTAAAAAAAGTTGTAATTCGACTACTGATTGTTTAAAAATATTATTTGAATTATTGTACTACAGTTATCTTGCAAGCGAGCCCACCAGAACGATAATTTTAAATAAAATCTCTATTTTACCTCTGTCTTCGTCCTCATTTCTCTTAATGAAGACATGGATAAAATAGGGATTCCATTTAAAATTAATGTACTGGTAGGCTCGCTTGCAAGATAACTGAAATATGGTGGCCCAAATAATATTTTTAAACAATCAGTGGCTGAATTGCAACCTTCCCCAAAGTACAGTGGCCCGATTATGTGTTTTGTCATATTATTATTACTATTACATTCAATATATTACTACTTTATGATGATATTGCTCCTTTCTCTTTAAAAAAAAAAAAGAAAGAAAGAAAGAAAAGGAATTGCATTTAAATTTGGGTTAACTGCACTTCATCAACTTGTGGTTGTCTTTATTTTGTACTTAGAGGTCTATAGTTTCAATTTTTGCACCTTGAGGGTCCAGGATTGCATTTTAGAAGAGATTTTTATTAATTAATGGATAAAAAGTTTGTCATGTGTCATCCATATGCATTTTTGTGGAATTGTATTCATCTTCTAACATCTAACACATGGTTATTAAGAACATTTTTATCCATTGGGAAGAACATATCAAACATAGATTTTAAAAACATATTAAGCGCGAAAACAACTCCGCAAAAATGCATGTAAATAACACATGACGATCTTTCGTCCAAAATTAACGAAAACCCTCTTTTAACCTTCATTGCAACAAAAATTAAATCTTAAAGCCCAATGAGCAAAAATTGAAGATAGATTCCGAGGTGCAACAGTGAGTAAATCATAGAATGGTAAAGTACAATATAACCCTTTAAATTTTTCAAACTTGACTTTTTTGGTATAAATTTTGAAAGTAAATTTGCTTTTCAAACATTATAAAACGTGAGATTTTAAATAATGACCCCCCCCCCTCCCACACGCGCGCACACACAAAAAAAAAAACTTTATTACATCCTTCTATATGAGTAGATAATGAGTGCAATACTGATACCATGTCATTAAATGTAATCTTACTATTCACATTAGTAAAGTTACTAATTCGTTCTATTGTTATAAAGGGTAATACCACATCAACAATATTACTATTACAATTAATATTTTTTTCCCTACCACACCTGCACACTTAGACATCTAAGAGCTCTCACAGAGATCACTCCTGTACTCTTCGAGTTGTATTTTATTGTCATTCTTATTCGTTACAAGTCCATCAGGCAAATCGAATTCTTCCAGGATCCTAATCAATTTCAATAGCAATACGTAGTACATGTATTTTTGGTATAAACAAACTAATATCAACTACAAAGCTAGCTTAAGGAGACATATGCCTATACTCTCTTATTTGTCTATAAGATCAGTGATAAAATTGACAAACTTTATTTTGACATTAAATATATCCAACTTACAGTATGTTTTATGATATATATACATCAGATCGAAAATCAACAACATAACAACATGATAAAGGCTTGTATGTATATATATATATATATATATATATATATACACATATATATATGTGTATATATATATGTGTATATATATATATATATATATATATATATATATGTGTGTGTATATATATACACACACATATATATATATATATATATTTTTTTTTTCTTTTTTTTCTTTTTCAATTCACTCAAGCTTGCTATCCAAATGCATTTGGATAGCAAGCTTGAGTGAATTAAAAAAGGAAAAAAAAATAAAGTAACCAATCATGAATAACCATCGTCCGAGCACGAGCTGCGAAATGATGCTAGCAGATGGGCTCGTTACAAAAAACGCCTTGATTTGATTACTTATCACACAACTATGAAACTCTAGCCACGTTGAGTATTAAGATGTGAACTATGCGATCAAGAATTTCATCCTGATCTGCAAGTTGTGCCATCAAAGAAGCCAAGTTAGTACAAAGAGTCGAAAGCAAAAAAGAACTTGATATAGCCCAGAACAATACTGAAGGAGTACAATGGCCGCCCAGAACAATACTGAAGGAGTACAATGGCCTCCGCCAAGAGCTGAGAGTACTGTTAACAAAGGCAGCCAAGCATGTTAAGAAGACCATACATCGCAACAATTCCAGTTCCAACTCGAGCTGTAACCCTATCATATGAGGCTGCTACCTTGACAAACGCCTGTTGGTAACAATGGGCCAAAATACTAGGGATCAGAGGAGTTGGAGGTTGATTCCACAGTATTGGATACACTTTCTGCAAGTCGCCTAGTCCCAGCTAGTCTTATCTGCTGTTGAGGAGAGTGAGTTCGAGGATCAAGTGCTATTGGAGTCGAAGGATCCCATAAGTTTACTCTCCATTTCATTTTGGCTTTTAACTGAAGAGGATAGCAAAGATGACGACAGTTGGGACTTGTCAACTTACTCCAAACAGAATCGTAGTGAGAAAAAAAAGTGCAAGGCAAAAAAGCTGTATTCAAGTTTGCTTATCCAGAGAGGTCACGAGAACGTAATAACCTTTTATACAAGCACGAAATGAGTGATGCTTATAACAAACTACCAACCACAAAAGACTGATTGATACAACCATGGAATTGTGAAGCAAGGATAACAATGAATGATGCTTATAACAAACTACCAACCACAAATAAGATGATACAACCATGGAATTGTGAAGCTAGGATAACAAATCACCTTGACAGAAATCAAAATATGGGGGGAGGCTCATTTACTAGACACTTCATATGCTTTTTGCATTATGTACAGTCAGTAAAGTCGTATGCCTATACTCTCCAACTCCCCAGTATTATTATTGTGAAAAAATTGTTACAGTGGTCTCATCCCTAGTGAAATTTCAAATTTAAGCAGATTTTTTGCAGTGCTTTTCAAGCCATTCCATTGTAACACTTTTCGGCCTCTCCAGCGGCAACCCAAGAGCTCGGTCCCATACGAGCTAAACCATTCACAAGAGGAAAAAAGGAGGTAAGATAAGCCAATAAAATAAAAATAAATATTGAAATGGACAAGGAATCTGAAGGTAAAGGAATAAGGATTTAGAGGGAAGAACCTGAGAGCAGATGCCCATTGCTCTTGAGACACCAAAGAGAACCGTGTAATATCTATCCATAGTAAATAAGGGGGAATGTCATTTGTTTATGCATAATGCGGAGTTTCTAATCAAATATGATTAAAGGTGAACTATCATACCTAGCTTCTGTTAAACCATAATGGTTAAGCAACACACCACTGTGGGCATCAACATTGGGCCATGGGTTTTTGACCTACAAGCATAACAAAAGCCCAAACTAAATTTAGCTCTAGCTTCTATGCTTAATCTGAAACATAAATTCGAAAACCAAATTACTAAGCACCCCCTCCATCCCACTCAAGGAGTCAACCATTTGAAAATCATAACATTAATCAAAATAATTTTCCATTACTTTATCAACTTAAGAGTATTTTTCTTAATATTTTCTATCTAATTTATTAAGGGTAAGTTTGCAAGTTCATAAAACATATTAGCTTAAGATAATTCTTGGACTGGAACACTAGGATTCCTACCGCGGAGTGGAAAGAATATCTTCTACATGACTTCGGATATATAAGGAGACTTCGAAACCACAAGTTCAACCCTAGCTCAGGAAAATCAGAGAAAAGACTAAATTTTGCATTACCAGGAAATCTTTGGTCATTTCAAATTAGTATTTCCTTAAAGGGTATTGCTCAAAATCTACTTGTGCAAATATTTTACATTGAAATGCCTATCAATAGTACATAGGGGGTTCCAATACATTAAGAGTGTTCCCAATGCAAAACATGTCTAAATAGTTGCTAAAAAAGTGCCCTTAGAGCACTCTTTCACATTTTCCTTCCTTTAACATAGAAGCAATCTTTTGAAAATAATGTGATGATCACTTCAAACTCATAATCCAACCAAAAAAGGCCTCTGTTCAGTGGCAAAACACGTCTGCGCCTTTCGTTTTTCTTAAATAAACACAAAAAGTACAACAACGCAACTTACCTTGCCAAGTTCTGTTAGAATTGGAGGTACCACGTCGTAAAGCTTTGATACCTAAAGGGTGGGGGAAGCATTAGAAACGAGACCAGGTTAGTGAATCAGAATGTAGTCTATTGACCTATCCTTCGATTGAAAAAACTAAATTTGATGTCAAAGTTTAGATAGGAACCAGCTGGAACAGTGGATCATCAGGCAAGTGCTTCAATGCAAACTCCCTCTGGCACATGTATCTGGGATCTGTTTTTCGGAGAACTCCATGTCCAAATCCAGGAACAACCTGCAATTTCATCATATGAGATGAGCTAGGGATGGAATGATTTTCCATTAAGATAACATTTCCATTTCCTTTATTTCCCACTGTTTTAGTCAGAATAAAACCAGAGCTGATAATTTGGTATAAAGCTAAGATCTGATCAAAGAAGCAAGTTAGAGAAGAGGTAAAGGACAAAGAAAAACATAGCATCCAAGGTAGAACTGTTTCTCTTCTACTTTCTCTCTCATTTTTTTCTGGATGGTCTATATGGTAAAAAGGGAAAGGAGTAAAACTGGTACACATGCAAAAAGCAAAGCTAAAAATATAAGGTATAAAAGTAGACCTTGTGCAAGGATTTGAACGGAACAAACACCGTCAAGAGAGCGTAATATAGAACTGCGGTGCTCCATAGACCATAGTCGTTCAAGTGACATTAGTAAAGATGATAAGGCAGGGTGGTTGATTAACAAAAGGTTGCAAGTCAAGTGTGCATCTGGTTAAAACCCAGCAATCCGAAATTATAATTTAATGAGCTGGATTCTGGAATATAATCATTGAATATGCACAACCATGTCTGAAATTTGCTTCAATAGGACTTCCCAATTTTGCAATTGCCACAAAAACTTTGAAATATTCATTAATGTTATGTACAAGAAGAAAAACTTCTGGATTTCCAAAATACCTTGCCACTGTTCAAGGTTTTCCAGACGTATTCTTTCAACTGCTCTTTAGATATGTTCTCACCGCACTCATCTACCACAGATTTTATCCACAGCAAAACTTCCTGCACCAATAAGATTTGACACGTAAGAACAACAAAAGAAGAAAAATAACTGCGTTTCTTTTAATTGATTCCGAAGTAGAATCAGATACAGCAAATACGTATAGATTCTACAACTGTCTACTAGAACTTTACCAGATGTGCTTAAAATTAGGAGGAGAAGAAAGAAACTTTAAGACACCATATAATGAGACTTGCTGGGACCGAGACTGTTTATGCAAGGTCTTTGCAGTTCAGAAAACGCTTCTTATTGACACCACCAGTAGCACGTATGCCTTGGAAGCTTATTATAATAAAGAGAAGCATGAACAAAGCTGGACGACTAGAAGACACCAAATAATCAATGGAGTAAATCACTATCATCAAGAATGCAAGTCATCATATTCCACTAAAGCCCCAACCACCAACCCCCAGAACAAGATGAAGAAGACTACTCAATCTCCAGGAGAGCAGAAGTATGAGCTTTTCAATTCCTCTGTGCTTCAAACGATGTAGACGAGTATCATAGCGAGAATTTTGTTCCACACAAAAGAATTCATGTCTACGATTAGGTTACAAAGATAGCAAAATATTCAGGCATATATTTCATTATTGTTACACTATTTACTTTCACTCAAACGAGATTCCACTAAAAGCCCAAAGAGAAACTACTACTTGATCCCACAAGAAAGCAAAAGCAATATATTTTTTTTTTACCCTGGGCTTCGAATGGTGTTGAGAGGTATCAGTATCACTGTGGAGTTTTGTTCCATACTAAGAAGTCATATCTATGACAATTTTGGAAAGGTTGGGTCAAATTAACACATTTAAGCCTATATTTCCATTATTCTGTCACCTTATTTTAGGATCTTTTTTCTTTACAAGGGGCTTTATTGTTACTGTATTTACTCTCAGGGTACTGCCTTTATACGGACCATAGCCTGGAGATACCAAAGCTGATGATTCGTATGTTGTTCTATCTTACCTTTCCCCTACTGATATGCTTGCTTATTTCTCTCTCTACCCCCTAATATTCTTCTTGTCTTCTGTTTAATTTTTCCTTCTTCTCCCCTTCTCATTCTCCCTTTGCTGTGTTTACCATCCTTCTTTAAAATTTCTCACTCTTCTCCTACTAATTCCTTCTCTCTGGTTCCCCAAGGTTCTAGATCAAATCAAGTTGTTTGTGGATCCCAGCATAATTTATGATTGGAGAACAAACTCTATACAGAAACTTGTTGCTAAGAGCAACTGTTATAACAGTAATACAACTGTATAACTCAAAATGTGTTGCTGTTGAGAGCAATAGATTTGTCAGCTACACAAATGTAAAACACAAAAAATACTCGCACGGATTCATGAGAATACAGGTTGCATATTAAAAAATGTAGGCACCACCATATATATAATTTGGGTATTTCTTCTCAATAAGAAGTAGCAGAGAAAATGCTTTTACAAAGATATACCTGATTAGCCAAACCATGGAGTGGTCCGGCTAAGCCGTTCAGAGCAGCTGCAAATGAAAGGTATGGATCTGAAAGAGCACTAGCAACCTGAATCAAGCATTTAATTTTCTTAGCTCAGCAACACATAATAATCTTTTCGACCAAGCACCAAAAACACAAAAGGCTAACAGAAGCCCTTATTAACATACAGATATGGTACCAAAAATTCAGTAAGACTAAAATTGCTGGAACTCAGAATCGTCAACTCTGCATAAAGACTGCATTAACTTTGGAATTAAAATCACTTACAAGATGACCTGTGTGAGCACTAACATTCCCACCTTCATGGTCACTGCAATACAATTCATAATACAGCCTTAGTGATACAATAATTGAGGGATAACTGTAGTGCTTTCCAGGCAGATAAAAACATATACCCTCCACCAATAAAAGTCATACTTTCTATTTAGTTTTTCCCAAAAAAAGTCATATTTCAAAATTAAAGCTATAAATTTCCATTATTTATCGAAACATCTTAAATTTCAAAAACATAATATTTCTCTTACGCGTCATACAAGAAAAGATGTAGTTTTAGCACAGTTTAAAAGATAAATATAAAAGTGAAAAACTACATTAAAATAGTTTGACTTTCAAAGTATGACTCTTTTTTGGGGCAGAGGGAGTATAATACATTCAAATTAACCTGAATCACACTCCTACTATGAGTATCTAGGATGATAGAAATATAAACCCACGTGTGGATGGTGACATAAAGTCTCATAAGCTCTTGCATGTTGGGACTATCAAATCCAAGCATGTGCGCGAAATTTCCACCATAATCTAGCGTGTCATCCACAGATATATCTACTCCATTTTTGTAAATCCTTCACAAATGCAAGCCAAGAGTTAACGCCATCACAACTGAAATCTCTTCAAACATAATATCAAATCGAATACAAAATTTATACCACAGACATAGATAGGGGCACATATGCAATTGTCTTGCAACACGGAGAAATAAAATCGAAAGGCCACCTCAATTGTGTTGGAATGCATATTCTTTTCAACAAACAAGGTCAAATATATTGGTACAACATTAAAAAGTAAACAAATTATACACAGTACCCAAAAGCAACGGCACAAGTTACAAAATAGTGACCGCAAGATGATATACTTCACTGACCTGCGGTAGATGTAAGCAGCTACAGCTGGTAATTGAGCAATCAGAGTAAGAGAGTCCTCAAATGTTGGCTCCCAGTACCTAAAAACAGGATAAATTTAATTGTTTGCATTGTAGTGGTAAGGGATGTTTTATATAATAAACTGCTTAGATGTAACTTACTTCGATCTATGGATCCCCTTCTCGTAAGCCTTCTGGAATTCACTTTGAACCTGAAAGATGAAAAGTGATTAGTTTATGGTAAACCCACCAAAGCATACTATACAAAGCAATAAAAATCTGAGTAAAACCTCAAGACTTCTCTTAATCCATTATCGGTTTCCATTGTATCAAATTGCTCATTAGAAGACAAGAAAAGAACTACAAAGTCACAGAAACAATTTGCGGAGGAACAACGAAACAGCTTTAATATAAAAGTAAAATTAAGAAATATTATCCCCAACTTTGGTGAACTTTTAAATCTCTCCTAGTTGGATAAACATAATATAATGAAGAAACATCAAGTCATCTGCTTCCCAATATTTGTGACATCATTGCCATCTATGAGGGCCAACCTCCTACTTCAAAACATAAACACACGCCTGCAGCCATGGCATAGAGTCGAAACAATTACAGCACACAAGATGACGATAACATGTGCTCGAATCACAGAGCTAAATGCTAATCTTTTGAGCATCCGCCTAGAATAGGCATTCGTAGCATCCTAGAGATAACCATATAACTTCTAATGTTTGGGAGGTTTTGGTTCGTGTCTGCAGAAATATTATATAAAAAATAATAATAATAAAAAGATAAAAATGATATTCATGTATGTGCTCACAGGAGATAATTTTTAGGGCATTTAGTATGCAGAACAAGAACCGCAAAGATAATATACCCACTCTCGACCCATAAAATTACACTTTCTAAGATGTGCTACATAGATATAACAACTGAATCTTAGATGCATTCAACAGCAAACAGGTGTCCAGAGAAAAACACTGATAAAGATGCCTAGGAAGATTTAATTTCTGAATTTGATTTTACTGGCTATTTGTAAACATGCCATCAACCTCAAAGGCTTACAACCACGTAGGGATTGAGGATTATTATCTGAAATAATAACAAATGATTTTGCATTCCATAATTACAGTTTCATTTCACAAATGACTGATGTGCACTCTACCGGTTAAGATATTAGATCGCCTGCTTACTCTCATAGTTTCTGTTCTACACGTTACAGTACAACAAAGGACCCTAACCATTCTGCCTAGAAAGCTCAGTATACATATTCAGAACCATGTCAGAAATATACGCATATTATCAAACTGCACATTTTAATAAGCATTTGAATATGAGAATGTGTACTGACTATCCACTACCTAAGTTCAATCACTCAATGCATGGTTGAGTATTAAAATAGAGTAATTTGAACAGTTCAACATATAACCTGAAGAGCCATAACACCAGTTGTAAACTGTGTCATTGGATGAGCTGTAGCGGGCAAGGCATCAATGGTTTTATAGACATGATCTGCAACAAAAAGAGTTCACCAATGAACACTTGCATGGCTAACGGAAAAAGTAAGTAAAAGTAGAAGTATATATCATGCCAACATATCAAATAGATCACTGGTTGACCTATGTGGAAGTGCTGACTTCCACATGTCAAGGCCAAGTAAGTACAAAAAATCATGAAAATTTTATTAAGTTCTCAAGTCTAGCCATTTGATTGACTGAAGCTTCCACATGTCAAGGCCTAGGAAGTACATAAAATTCAAGGAACCTTATTAATTTCCCGGATCTTGATTGACTTAAAAGAACTAACTAAAGTCATGGAAATTTTATTAAGTTCTCGGGTCCAGCCATTTGATTGACTAAACGTGCCGGCTTCCACATGTCAAGGCCTAGGAAGTACAAAAAATTCTTGGACATATAATTAAGTTCCCAGGTCTAGCGATGATTTGACTAAAAAGAACTAACTAGAAAGATCACAAGCATGAGAGCAAGTCTCATATAAGATAATTTTAAGTAACATCCTCCACACATTTATAACAAAAGAGTTCACCAATGAACACTCAAATGGTTAACAGAAAAAAATAATAATAATAAAATTAAAAAAAAAGTAAAAGTAGAAGAATATTTAATGTCAACATATCAAATACATCACCAGTTGACTTATGTCGACGTGCTGACTTCCACATGTCATGGCCAGGAAGTACAAATAATTCCTGGAATTTTTATTAAGTTTCCGGTTCTAGCCATTTGATTAACTGAAAACAGCTAACTAGAAAGATCACAAGCATGAGAGCAAGTCTCAGATAAGGTAAATCTAAATAACATTCCATACAGAATATCATAACTGAAGAGGACATATCAATCACACTCAATAGAGGCACTTTATAGTATTGGCCTTGATCTGACCACCAAGAACACTAAACTGTACATTGAATGGTAAGTAATCAATATAGCAGTTAAAAACAAAAAATAAAGATTGGGGACCTGGGATAACAGCACGACTTCTGAGTTCCTTGGATAATGCATCAACTTGCTCTTTACTTGGTACCTGTATGGCAAAGGACAAAAATAAAGACAAAAGATACATGCTAAATAACAAGATGCAAACTTTATGAGATATAATTGTAAACCTACCAACCCAACCCCTCCTCCCCCCAAAACCCCCCTGAAAATTCAGATGCATTAGGGGAAGCAAAGAACATGCCAAAGTAAATCATGTGAAAGCAGCAAAAGTTCTTCCAACAAATAAGGAAATTATGAGCAATACGAATATATTGGCAATTCAACTAGTCTTGCTAGTTATCCTATCTTTTTTTTTTTTTTTTTTTGGGGATTACAAGGAAAGAAGCTAGTATCCTATCTAAGACCAGCGTCTTTCAACATACTAAACAAGATCTGGAAAGCACATTATTCAACACCACTAAACAAGATTAAGCCCAATGCTTATGTACCTTTCCAGTTAAAAGAAGCCAAAGAAGACCCTCGGGCAATGGCTCTCCACCAGGCTTTGCTGCTGGTAATACCTTCTGACATTCAGGAATAGACAGACCCCGAAAGCGAATTCCCTACAAAATGCATTCATAACCAAAAAAATGAAATCCTACTGCATAAAGAAATGACAAAAACTCCATCAGCAGTTAGCTACCAAATATACCTCATCTGGGTCAAGTAATGAGGTTTCCCACAGTAACCCTGTCATTCCTCTCATCCCACCAAGTACCTGTCAATTTTGTTCCACAGGATTAATTAGAAACTACTCAAGGAAAACAAGGTGTTGTCTGAATATTGCAAAACAAAAGTATTAAAAAAGAAATGCAAAGCAAAGAACATCATTACCATATCAACAGTAATGTTCCCCAGTTGAACTTTTCCATATTCTGACTTGATCTTTTTTAGGCGCTCCTGTTGCAAAAAAAAATTTGTATAATAATCGTACGGATTAAAACAAAATTCATGTATGCTTTATCAGCACTGTTTGAAAAAGGAACTTCTACCAGCTTTTGAGTTGTATATAATCACTAGTATAAATCAACACCATAATGATAATGGTTAGTGACAAGTCAAAGCTCTAGGACATGTTTGAATGAATGATAACATAACATGAATTTCCAATCTGATCCTTCAGCAACTTAACAACATCATGACATTATTTGTTAAGGTAGGGAATTATTACCCTTTATCTTAAATCTAAAGTCATAAGCTCCAATGTAATTTACATTTAACCATTTCTTCCAGGCCCACTCTCTGGGCAGTCCACTCCAAGCTAAACGAATGTTATACAAAAGGGTGAAATTAATCGTGACTAAGACAAAAGAGGAACAAATGCAGACACATAAAATAATTATACCAGATTGATTCACCATTTGAAATTAAATCAGGATTTTACCAAGGAGTAAAATCCTGATTTAAACTCGATAAACATGCTAAAACAAGGTGACAAAAAAAATCTTTTACAACAATTCTCTACTGTATAGGAAAAACATGAGTTCTAGTAAACATACCTGTTGTTCAGGAATCAATTCCTTAAGCTGAGATTGAAGGTCCTACAATGAAGAAAATAACTTAGGCAGGACTTCCAAGAAAATAAAAGTAATTATATCAGGGTTAATGTTAACAAATTGTATAGATAATTCGATTATGACTAATGCATTGTCTGTGGGCCTGTTGAAATTCATAAACGAACAGACCAGTGGAAGCAATATAATGACAGCAAAAGGGAAAAAAATCAGAAATTGGCAGTAAGAGGTAATCACCAGGCATTATTTAAACATCATGTATGCACATACATCTCCATAAGATGTCAAATTAGCAGCATCTTATCCATCAAACATATAAAAATATTAAGTACAGAGCCCTCACAATTACAAAAAAGAGTATCTACTCTTACACGTCAGTAATACTTGAACAAATAAATGTCTAACAAACATAAAAACTAGACTCAAAACCTTAAAACCTATAGCATGTGCTGAGGAAAAAGTCTAATGTGAACTTAGATAATTGTACCCTTACACAACCACAATAAAAAGTCCAAGCACCAGTCTGAACTTAGTCCACCATGCTAATCTGTCTGCAGAATTCAACCACTTTATTCATGTAACCCAACGAAAATTAATAAACAAAACAAATGTACTGTTTAGTACAGACGTCATATCCTAGTAACTAGCTCAATTACTGTCTCCCAATTCCCAACCACCAGATAATAACGGCCGAGCGCAGTGAGGTAGATGACTTGACCACTACTAAAAAACACAGATAGACTGAGAGGTAGATGTACATCCATAACATGGCTTAAGATGTATGACGCCATGGCTGTTCATCAGGAATTGGATGTCCCAAAAACCTACCAACCTGCTTTATGTTTTTTTCTGTTTCAGGTGGCAAAAAGTTCAGGAACATCATGGCCGACTGGTTTAAACAACCCCTTTCAGAACTGAGATCTGATTCAAACCAAAGTACCAAACTGATGAACCGATACATAGGTGCATTAGACTATCATACATTCAAACAAAAGAAAGAAAATTTATGAACTAACACATAGGTGCATTAAAATATCATACATTTCTTCATACTCACCACTTATCTTTAATGATAATCTTTCTATCAACCATGAGCTATTCACTTGGAACGAGAACAATAATGTAATATTATATGAGAAGAACGTGTTCGCTTTTGGCAACAGTGTAATATCACATGAGTGGAACATGTTCCCAGGGAATTCCAGGATTTCCCGAATGAGTGTTTGCCTGTTGCTCTTGCATGGGATAGAGTGGCTTTTCTTGCTTCTCTCTCGGCAAGAGCACGGGGTGCTTTTTGTGACGTAGCCACTGTTGATATGCAGTGGAATCGGAGTGGTCTTTGATTTCATTTGATTTGTTTGTTCATTTCTTTCTTTCCCTTCTGATGGATTTCTCATCCATCTCCCTTGTTCTTTCTCTCTTCTTCTAATATAATCTACTTTTTTATCAACAAAAAAAAAAAAGAAAGAAATACATATCATCCTAATTTATCCAGAGTTCTTCTATTCTTAGAAATTTGCCAATTACAATTTTTTATTTTCAGTTTTAAAATCTTTCATAGGTGCTAAATACAACACCCAAAAAGTGCTAAATACAACACCCCCTTGAAAAAATACTATTTTGCCCATCATTCAATTATTAAAAAAAAAAAAAGGAAAACCACCTCGGGGTGGCGGTTCTCATGGAAGAAAACCACCTCGGGGTGGCGGTCCTCTAGGAAGAAACCCACCTCGGGGTGGCGGTCCTCTGGGAAGAAACCCACCTCGGGGTAGCGGTTCTCATGGCGGGGTGTTGTAGTTCCGTTAAAATTTTAACGAGTCCGTTAACTTTTTAACGAAAATGTTAACTTTAGGGTATTAAAGTGTTAAAAAAAATTGACGGAATAATAGATGGGAGTCGGAGGACCGTCTAGTCTGGGTGGTTGTTTGGAATAGGACCGCCTAGTCTAGGTGGTTCTTTGGAATAAGACTGCCTAGAGGTGGCGGTCTTGTCAAAAAAAAAATATTTCATATAACATGGGCAAAATAGTAAATTTGCCTGGGGGTGTTGTATTTAGCATAAAAGGGGTGTTGTATTTAGCACCTCTCAAAATCTTTTCATCACCTAATTGAGAAAAGCACAAATGCAACAACTTAAACCAAGGTCAGAAAGTTCTTCCTTTTCTTCTCCACGACACGAGAGTAATGTATTATTACGAATAAGAGTGCCAAAGGAACAATTCATTCATACATGAAGCATACATCCATAAAATGGCCAGAAGCTATTCCAATGTACATACAGTTACCTCCCAGTTCAACACAAGAAAACAAATTAGAAACCATTGAAGGCTCTGCCAGAAATGTTTAACCTGAAATCCTTCTGCTAAGCAACTAAAACTGTCTTCTTCACAAATCACACTCTCAAAATGATTCCTATTACTTTCTCTCAAAACACAGACCCAAATACGAAAGACTGATTACCAACCATTATACCATTCTTTCTCCTCAACCAGCCTTACAACACTTCACAAGATCCAGCCAGTTTGAGGCATCATCCTGCAAATGCCCAAAATAGCCAAACTAATTGCCTAAAGCTTCTCTAGATGTGAAAAACGATGAAGAAAATGACAAGGAGACTTTCCTACTTTGGCTTTGCACATGCTACAAAAATTCCTGATAAGCTTCCACTCCTCAAACAATCTATCATCAGAATGCTCTGTAGAGAGGCACTCCAAATAAATAGTAGAGCATTCTTTCAGGGCTACTTAAACTTCCAAAACAAATTCCCAGCTCAATGTAACCACTTTTACCATAAAAACATATATTAACTTAATTGTGAAACATCCCCTTCAGAAAAGGAAAATCGCCATATAACCTCCAGTGCAATTGATACGACATATTCATACAACATGCCAGGCACTAATCAACTAATTCCCATTCCCAATCCTGAAAACTCATTTGAAACTGACACCCCCAATTCACAACCCCATCTGAACAGTTCGAGAAATCTACCACTGTACACTTTTTTCACTCCACAGTGCTACAGAAATGTAGGAATATATCAGTGAGAGGCCCATTGCCACACCATGCATCATTCCAAAAGGATACCCCAGCCAAACCCATTCCATAATAAATGTGCATTCAAACTCCTCCAGCCTATGCTAGTAGTCCTCCACAACTGACCCAAACTTAAGTAGTTTAATTGAAGAAAATGCTACTCCATCCATTCCTAAAAAAAGAGTGTTGTTTCACTCGGCACACAGATTAAGAAAAGTTAATTGACTCTATAACAAATATTAGAATGTTGAGTATTTTCCGATCATGTCCTTGTGGTAGTGGGACCCATAAATTAAAGTATGAAGTAAATCCAAGGTAGGATGGTAAAAGTAGCATCCCAAAAAGGAAAGATTAGAAAGTAGATACTTTTTTTGGAACAGCCTAAAAAGGAATGATGGACTCTTTTTAAGGAAAGGATGGAGTATGTATTTTTTTAATAACCAGAAAATAATTCTAGGTTTAGCATAACAATAATTCTTATTTTCCTATTTTTCTATGTTCTTCATTCAACTAAAAAATTAAAGATAACTAATGGACTTGGTGTGTCATCCTGCACTTGTACGCCTAATGCTTAAAGCTCATGCAACTGTTAATGGCCAAACCACATAGCAAGATAGCCTATGCAATGAAAACATTCTGACCTTTATCATTCGTCCATTTTTCTCAACACTTTTGGCCTTAAGTGTAAATATAACTAAATCACATAAACCTTTTATTGCATCCAGCATTCACGTAGAATCCCTTTGAACTCTACAAGAATACTTTTATTTCTTCAGCCACTCATCCACCGTATATGCCTGTGAAAGTTGTTTTCTAATTAAATTCATTCGCTCGTTAGGGGTCTATTAAGAAACATAAAAACACATCAATGAACATACAAATGAATATAACATAATAATTTATTAATATGATAGAAATTGATATGCTCCACTAGTTTGAGTTAAGCACATTTCACTCTGGTATTATGTACTTAAATTTGTTCTTTTTCTCTGGTGAGAAGATCACAAATGTCAGCTATCAATTCTCTTATACGATATACACATACTAACACATAGAAAAATGATAAGCAAAGGGAGCGGTCACAAAAGCTTACAAGATCAGAAGACGTCTGAATTTGAAGCCAACGCACAGAATTGCTCAGATTATTAGACTGTTGACCCTGTCAACCAATCAAATAAAAAAGATAACCTGATATAAGATAATGAACAATCATGATCCACCAAACCAGCATTTACAATCAGATACTACCTCCTTCCCCCAAAAAAGGGCCTTATTTGACTTTTCAAAGCCAACTTAAAATCAAAATTTAACTTACATTTATTTAGTTTTGGAAAATAAAGTTACAACTTTTGTTTAAATGAGAGTACCATGATCTGCAAGTTTTTTTTTTCCTGAAACCCATGATCTGCAAGTTTTACAACTTTGAAAATGCAAATAAATTCATATGAAATCTTCACTTGAAAAAACAAAAAGACGACTTTAAAAAGTCAAATTATGACCTTTTTTATGGGAAAGAGGATGTACATTACAAGGAAAAATGCATAAACTAGAACACACACACACACACAGAACACATCACACACAACAGTTGCCAAAAACATTGAAATAACTTACAACGCGAGAACGAAGCTTTGAAAGCAGCGAAACACTCCTGAAGAACACCATAGCTTAACGTATACCACTACAGAATCGCATAAATTGTCGTTAGAAAAACAAACAAACACAGATCTAGCACATACACTGTACAAAAACTACAATTACACGTACACAGGCATACAAATCAAAATTCAGCAATTATCTCTTTCGCGTTCAAAATCCTAAAGTCCTAGGATTCAACGGATGATCGACCATTAACCAAACACCATTCAATTGAAGACGGAATCAAAAACGAATATATTGAAAATGCAACAGTTAATTGAAGAAATAGCTAAAGCTGAAATCTGAAGTACCAGTTAACGATCGAGACAGAGGGAGGCGTACCTGAACTGACAATATGAAGTTTGGAGAGAGAAAATATGAAGGAGGGGAAAAGAAGAAATGGTAAGCGAGAAAAGAGACGCAGTAGACGGGAATAATACAGAGAGTGGTCGTTTGACAAGTCACGAATTAAAAATGAATTTTGCCACTTACTATAGTCTATAGGCATCTTTATTTTTCAAAATTCCGTTTATAGCCTTTATTAAAGAATTATATAATTATTTAATTTCTCCGCTCAGCAAAAATTGTGTGTAGTCTCCCTCAACAAAAAAATTTATTTTGATCCCTCAATTTATATTTTCTTGTGTGATTCCCTCTTCATGTCATAAACGTATAATTTTCCATCTAATTTTTAATAAAATGAACAAACTGCCCTAACAAATTTTCGTCTGATTTTTTCTTTACTTGCTCCGTAGATTCTCTCCTCCATAATCATGGCCTCTATTCTTACAACCCAAATTAATATTTCCCCCAAATGACCAAAAGGAGGTCAAATCAAATCAAATCCCCCACAGATTTAGCCCCTGCTCTCCCTTCCCCTCACTTCCTCACTTCTCGTGAGGAAGAAGTTCTGAGCCTTGCCTTTCTGCTTCCTCTTACTGTCGATTAAGTTCGGACGTGCAGGAACTTTCTTCTTTTAATCTCTGGCGTCTGATTTCTCCGTTATCTTCATTACTTTGGCTTGAATATACCGGAGTTTTGCCGGAAAGATTTCATCCGGTTGTAGTTCTGTTCAAGTACAGTAGCAAATTAGCAACAGAGGAAGCTGAATTTTTGGGGTCTGAAATGTCAGAAATTTGGGTAAAACCCCTTACTTTTCTACTATTTAGATTCCACTAAATTAATCATTTCATTTTGTTTTACTCCGTCAAATCTGTAAGCCCAGAGCTCACTTTCTGGCCACTCTTGCAACTCTGTGTGTCGGATTTTCATCACCAACAAAGCTAAATACTTGATTCTGAGACATGGGTTTTCTTAATTAGCTTGTTTGATAATCTGCGTTTAGCTCGAAAATTGATCTTTGTCACAGCTGGTTGGTGGGGACAGAAATCGAAGATTGACCGGTAGATAGATAGATTGTCACAACTCGTTTGATGTTTGATGTTTGTTGCTCGCTTGACCAGCGATTCACTGACGTAGTATACTCTGTTTTTGTTGAGGTATAAACAATAGCGACCTGGGTTTGCATCAGGGCCTTCATGGGATGAGGTTTCGACGATGTTCTTAAAGTTATCGCTTGTGAATTTGAACAGTTTCTCGAATACTTTTGTTGTTGATTCGTCCAGCGGCCTCATCTCTATGTATTTCTTTCTTTCTATCTCACACACAAGCACACACTGTTTTTTTTTTCTCTCTCTCTAGACTATTGAGGTTCTACTATGAATCCTTGCGAACGTTAATGGAGTGAAGGGTAGTTTGGATATTTTTAAAAAATAGATGAAAAATTTGACGTTAACGGCCTGAAAGGGGAATCTTACAAGGAAATACAAATTGATTGACCAAAATGAATTCTTTTGATGAGGGAGATCAAATGCATAATTTTCGTAAAGCGGAGGGACCAAACAATTATACAATTTTTTATTAAATGTTTTATTATTGACTTGAAACTTCATACAAAGTGGCCTTTTGAATTAGGAAGTGAAATAGGGGCTTTTTAAAGATTCAAATCTTGTGCCCCCTCCGTTCCTAAGTAATCTCGTAAAATATTTAAAGTACTACAAATTGCGTATTTTATAATTTTGAAAAAATAAAAAATTATACATCAAATTTGCATTTAAAAAACATCATGTTTAACAAAAAAAAAATGTCAAATATAACAATAGTTTAGGAACGGATGAAGTAATTTACCCTTGTCACCCTCCTTATCTTATTGAAGAACATATATAAGGTTAAGATTTAATAGCACAGGAAGTGTGATAAGCTGAGATAAAGATTTGAATCTAACTTTTTACATTATACAAACTTTTATTTTAACTTTTTTATCTCAGTAAAAATAGAATGTATCTTATTAGTAGGACTGTGACTCTACATGATAAATTTGATATTTAACTTGTTAGTATATATCTTGTTGTACTCCTTCCGTTCCAGTTAACAAGTTCAACTTTGACTTTTTTGAGTCATTTTAATTAAAGTTTGACCAATAATTTACATATATTTATTTGCATTTACAAATTTACGACAATTGTGCTCTATAGTATTCTTAATGTAATTTTAATAAATAAAATTTGATTTCCTAAAATATAAGTAAAGTATGAATTTTTTTTATTTGATTTAGTCACATGTTGACTTCTAAAAATGAACGGAAAATTGCTAGCTGGTCCACTTTCAAAACTTTTTAACCCCTCCAGTTCACCCTTATTTTTTGTTACCGAAAAAAGGTATTTTGATAATTTTCTCCCTAAAATACCCTCAACAACATCGTTGCTTCAGATTTGAGGTTCGAATTGATGTATAAATGATTTCATGTTGTTAAAATAGTCTTCCCTCATGTTTGGGGATTAATTTCCATGCATAGAACACGAATTTGATCACAATTTGATCAAATTTGAATTTTTTTGAGTTCATCCCATTTTTCCTTATTCTTGGGTTGTTTTGGCCACTTTAATCTATGTTTAAGCTTCGAATTTGTTTAAAATCAATCTCATATTGTTATCCTAACTTAGTACTACATTTGTGCATAATTTTTCTATCAAAAAAAATACTATTTTCGAGATCCAAATCGAGTTTGGCAGTGTGCTGTCCGAAAACAGAGGAAGATGTTCTTGGACTGATTTTGGGACCTTAATCAATGATTTGAGTTTGTATTTTGTATAATATCAATACTATACTGTTATAGAAAGTCAATGTCATGTTTTTATGTAAATTTCTCAACAAAAAATAACTATTTTGATTGATTTTGATATTATATTATATTAGGCATCGGGATTCCTTAAATTGGACACCAGGATGCCTTAAATTGGGCATCAGGATGCACAAAATGGAGCATCGCGATACACAAAGTGGAGCATTGCAATGCACAAAGTGGGCATCGAGATGACTTAAATTGGGCATCGAAATGTTTTAAGTTGGGCATCTCCTCCATTTCAATATATACACTACAAAGTACCCATCCATCAATTCATCATTTATCACCCACTAGAGAGAGAGAGAGAGAGAGAGAGAGATGAAGACACCCTTCATAATCATTAACATTAGTTAGCTACTTTAAGTCAGGCTAGTCTTCCAAAATATGCTTGCAATTGCACATGGGGAGCTGTGCAAAAGCTGGATGAATATGAATATGTTTATGGCTCTTTTACTGCAATTATAGGAAGCCAGCCTCGCTAAGGCGAGGTGTGGCAACCTCAAAGTTGCATTTTGCCCCCTGCTCGCTAAGGCTTGGTGCGGCATCTCATAATTGCATTTTGTTCCTGCTCGCTAAGGCGAGGTGCGGCAGCCACACATTTTCATTTTTTTACTCATCGCGATGCCTTGGGTTAATCATCGCGATGCCTTGGGTTAATCATCGCGATGCCTTGGGTATTCATTGCGATGACTTGGGTACTCATCGCGATGCCTTGAGTACTCATCGCGATGCCTTGGATTGCTCATCGTGATGTCTGGGTTACTTATCGCGATGATGGAACAGAGCAAAGCCATTTTTCGGCTAGTTTGTAGAAAACAGAGCAAAGAAACACCATTAATGTAAAACTCATTCTTTCTCTCTCTACGAAACCTTATTTGCAAAATACTTGCATTTTGAATATCTCAATTTTCATTCTTCGCTCCATTCATTATCAATTACCAGGTTGCTTAATTTGTTAATCCTCTGTTTGCTTGATGAGAAAATTATCGTCTTAATTCTTTTTTTCTGTTTGTGTTTGTGTACTTGTTTTGTGAAGTATATTAAGATGAGACATACGGAAGTGAGAAAATATTTTTTAGTTTTGAGTTCATGCATCTATCTGTGGCCTTATTGTTTTTATTTCCAAGTTGTTTGATTTGTTTAGGCATCGCAATTGGGGCATCGAGAAACCTTAAATGGGGCATCGAGATGCGTTGGGTTACTGATGCGCGCGTGTTTTTCTTTTATTAATGACATAATCATCTTTTTGTCCCAAAAATGCCTTTTTCCAGTTTTAAAAAAAGATGAGTGGATTGGAGCGATTATAAATGTTGAAAAAGGGACCGGTCTGTCATTCACCCAAGAATGAAAAGTGGACTCTTTGCCTGGAACGGAAGAAGTATAAATTAAGATAAAAATGCAATAAAATTTTAGGTTTTTTCTTTGATAAAGCGTAATGTTTAACCAAGCATGGATGAGAACGGGAAAGTTTGGGGATCTTGTCATTTTAATTTAATAATATTGAGACCTTTTTTTAATAATTCTTGGATCATCAAAACATGTAATCTTTTCTAATGGATCTCCCTAATGCAAGAAATCAAAAGTGAAAAAATTGTTGTTATTGTTAATAGAGTCCTCTCTTCATAGAATTTTCACTTATCAATAGGCTCTTGTTAAAACATCTAGATTTTAATAGAAAGGTCAAAACAATTGGATTTTAATAGAAAGGTCAAATTGATTAAAAAAATAGAAAGGTCAAATCGATTAAAAACAATAGAAAGGTCAACTCGATTGGTTATTGATATATTGTGGGGTTGAATAGACACTTTTAGGGTTTTCGAAATTGTGTTGGAAATTTAAGTTACATGGCTTATGTTAATTGCACTTGTTACAACAATGTCAATATATAGCAAGTTAATCAATTAAGGCTGTGTTTAGATGCTTAATTTCATAACTCAAAAATAAAATTAAAAAATAATTTAAATTTCGTAGAGCTCAAATTGTTCCTTCAATTCAAATTATAAAGCTTTGCACTGAGTAGTGAAACATAACCTAAGAGATGAAACAAGTAAAACAAAAATGTAAACAAGACAAGTGTTAAAGTAGTTCGAACGCTCTCCTTTATTTTTCTATACTCACCATTCCTCTTCAACTAAATAGGGTTTGAGTAAGGATTTTGCAACAAAGGCTAAGTTTAGACTCCGTGTTGTTTTCATAGGTTCATAACGAACTCATCTACACAAGCCTTGAGTCAAGAAGACTCCTTTGGATTTTTTATAAGGTGATATAAACTATACACGCTAGTCACAAAGACAATGAGAAAAAGTTTGTAGAATTATTGGTGTTGATAATCCTCTCCAAGAAAACTACCATAGATTGCTTGAGCTTGGTTTATTGTATGCATGATCACAAGAAGTGAGGATAATCATCAAAGATGATGATTATATATGTATTTTGTTTTTGAGCTCTTCTTTCTTGGTGTAATTGTGTTCTTGTTTTTTCTATCTTTTATCAACCTAAAAATTATTGAAGTGTATAGCTATTATTTTCTTTTGGATAACGATACAAAAAGTTAAAAATGTTCTCCTACTTTTAAACTTCGCCCATGTGGTGGAAGAAGGTCACCCCTCCCCCCTCCCTTTTCTCTCTCTTTCTCTCTTTAACAAAAATACTTGAATCTCCTTCTGTTACATGGGTGGACTTTCAAAGTTAGAAAGCATTTTCACTTTCTTTTCTTTTTAATAGACCTTCTATTTATTAATAGGAGGTGTGAAAGTTTTCCTTTCACAGATCATCGACATATGTCAATTAGATTAATTGTTATCTCAGATGTCAGTAGTTAATTATAAGCATATTTTTTCATGTTAGACCTTGCACAAAGATTAATTGCAAAGGGTGTTAACGATGTACCCTTGTCTGACGTACCGCCGATCACCAACTAGAAAGCTAAACTCTTCTCATTTCAATCTTCGCAATTAATCAATTTACAATTTCCTTAATTTACACTTACACTCCCTGCGTTTCTAAATTATTTTCTTGGTTTGAATTTATTAAATAACCAACTACTTTAAAAGCTTAAACTGTTATAGAGAGTTATTTTTTTGTCAGTTTATAGAGAGTTATTTTTTTGTCAATTTATAGAGAGTTATTTTTTTGTTTGACTTTGTTAAGTAACCAATTATTCTAAAAGCATAAGATGTTAGAGAGATACCACAATGTATATCATGTTTTATACTTTAACACTCCCCTTCACGTGCATACGTGGAGAGGTGCACTTTATATAGGGGCCAATACGTACCCTTTGTATATATATTTACTAGATTTTGTGCCCGTGCCTATGGCACGGTGATAGTAGGGATCAGATTATTATATATTCGAGGTTAACGTATGCTCAAAATTTTGTAAGGGGTGAGTAAGACTAAATGACACAAAAATAATGAAATAATAATGAAGTATAATTTATTTATTTCGTAACAAAATCAATAATAAAATATTGTAATAAAAATGAAAGCAAAATTATTTTATTGTTTTCTCAATAAAAAAAACTTAATCTTCT
Source organism: Platycodon grandiflorus (assembly GCA_016624345.1). Lineage (NCBI taxonomy): Eukaryota > Viridiplantae > Streptophyta > Magnoliopsida > Asterales > Campanulaceae > Platycodon > Platycodon grandiflorus. The sequence goes on from JACONP010000362.1 coordinate 1,810,378, forward strand.
TTCAGAGAAACGAAGAACACACATAAACCAAGAATTCGCAAGTAAGAATAACCGACGCTGGCACGCGTGAATTTAAGGTTTGATCTTGGCCCTTGGATTTTAGTAGCACGGTAAATCTTTTTGGGACAAACTAAATAAGAAAGAGAGACTATTTTTTTTGGGACAGAGGAAGTATTAAATTCCTATGTTTTTCTTCTCCTTTTTAAGTGAGTTTCAGGAAGCTAACAAAACAACCGAAAGGTACACATAGAAGATTCTCATTTTCTGCTAGTCATCTCCAATGAACAAACCAAGCCTCATTAAAGCATATAAGAATTTTCTCTAAGAGTACTGGACATGGATAAATACCCAAACTCTTTGTTCAAACCATTGGCAACGGCCGTGGAAGCTTTGCATCCACCATATCTCTTCTTGAAGTCTTCCTTAACGCGTTCCAGAAAGCAATGGGAATTTTCTGTCGGCCAGACTCAACTGAACCACACAAGATGCAGTGACCACAAAAAGAAAAAGAGTTGATATACACTACACACTTGAAAGGAAATATTATAAGTAAATGCATTATACGATTATGATTCAAATAATATCACATTCAAAAATTTCTCCTATTGGACGAAAATAGCATATGAGCACCGGCCCCTCCCATCCTCTTCCCTACATGCCCCGTAAGCACCTACCCATTGTATATATCAAACTCACTATTGCCTTGACAACCAAATCGAGCAGTTGACTCACATTTTATCCCTTCATTGATATCCCACAAAAAGCATTAAGGAGAACACCGAAGATAAAACAAAGGAATGACAAATACTTAAAAGAAAACACAAAGATTTATAATGCTTAGTTACTAAAGTAAAATGGGACAAATACTTAAAAGAAAACACAACATTATTAAATAAAACTTCTTCTCACCCGGAGGAAGTGCGTGTGAAGAGAATGACTTGCGAGGACCTTGTCTTGGCACAAAAACGAATCCTAAGAACAGTTTACATGGATACGACATGGACCCTCTTGACACAACTCTCTTGAAATTGAGAGACATGCATGAGATCCTAAAACAAAAGATTCACATTATTTCAGTCGAATTCACATCATCGAACCATCATGTTTTGGACCCTTTTTGACTTTTGGAAGCGTTTAGCAGAAGTTTTGAATGGCACCGTATTTCAAGCAATGCCATGTTTCTCCACCATTGGAAGAACCGGATGGTCATACATGCCATCAAGTTCATGAACCCGAATACTCATCATTCCTGGCCATCCAACATCGCCTTCTCGTTTACGTAATCAAGATTACCATTAGGCACCGCTGCCTTTGAATTTGGTATAGTTGTACATCCACGCAATACGCTAACTCAACCATATTTTTCCGCTTATTGTAAGAAAAACCCATCCTTGGTACGCCCAAAAGTAGATAAAGACAGATGTGGAAAAACATATAGTATCGAAAAGATGAAAAGCAAGCAAAATGCGTGAAGATTAAAAGTTAACACATTGAACTCATACTTTAGCACAGGAGAACCGCTAGATCCCACCCAGCGAGGGAAAAATTCTCTAAGAAATGGGCGCTCAAGGTTTCCGACCTCATTAGCTAAGTGACGGAACTGCACTTCAAAATTTCAGTTGAAATACGTTAACTTTCAATGATGAGACTCCAATATAAGGTAACAAAATGTAAATGATAAAATATCAAGTTATCAACAACATTTTCATGCATACATTTATCGGAAAAACCATTCTCTACATAAGAAGGAAGCATAAGTTGAACTCCAATGCATTAGGAATAAGATTAGACAAATAAGCACAAGACAGACAAAGATCTCGACAAAGGCAAAGACTTTTCTGAAATCTTTGGCAGTTTACATGCCATACTAACCATATTATTAGCTCCAAAACCACAATCACCAGGTCAAAAGCACCTGTCTTGAGGATTATAGGGCGAGCTTCGTAAGACTACAGCTTTAATGAAAAGAACGGAAGCTGAACATGTGCGAAGAACTCTAAATAGGACCAACAGATCTCACCAATTAAATGCATTTTGTATCCATTTGTGAACTCCTTTGTTACCCTTTCAGTGCTCATTTGTTTGTGGTTTTATTTTATAATTTCAACTGTTTAATTCATTTTCTCATTTATGTGAAGGTTCGTGAACTGGGTAGAATCTTGGATGTTCCAGTGGGATTCCTAAAGCGACACCCTTTCCCGGTCCCGGCTTGCGATGAATTCCTGGTGATGTCACTCAAGAAATGCCTTAGAAATCCTCCGCCAGGTAATGGAATTTATTTCTACATGAATTTTACCACTACGCTTATCTTTCTTTTCCTATGTAATGAATATATGTTCCAGGTGGATGAGATCTATATTCAAGCAATCAAGAATGCTGGAATTTTTGATGTATTCTTACCAATATTAACAACAGGTATGCAAGGAGATCAAAGAACACATTCTCATGCGGTTGCAATACCCATCAGTTTACCCATCAATGTCTAAGCTATTTAAGAACACAAAATACGTATAAACTGAGAGAGGAAGAGATAGGACAAATCCCTTATTCAGTAAAAATCAAACCAACCAAAATTATTATTCAGCAAAATCAAACCAAATTGCAAGTCAAACTGATTGATTAAAAACAGTAAAAATCAAACCAAAATTATTATTCAGCAAAATCAAACCAAAAAGCATGTCAAACTGATTGATTAAAATGAATCGAAACCAAACTAAAAATTGAAGAAGACAAACCTCTGAGATGTGCCTTGGATTTCAAAACAAAGAACAAATTGAAGAGGAAAATTGATTGATTGCTTCAGGTATTGAAGAAGGCAGTATGAGGCCTAACAGAGATAGAGGACTAACAGAGAGAGAGGACGTACCCGGGAGCTCTGATCGCACGACGGAGGAGAGAACGACGGAGAGGGAGGGAGTCAGTTGGGAAGGAGGACGCCAACGCAAAAGAAGAAGGAGTCACAACTGCCGTTCACACATGCGAAAATCCTAATAAATCTGGTCCGTAGGATTTCAATAAAAGAATTAATCTTGGCCAGTAGTTATCTCCTGTCAATTGTAAGCGTGTGAACCGAGCTCTATTGTATTATAGATATTCTTTTTAAGGATAAATGCAAGTGAGATGATTTGAACCCTTGTCCTTGCCAAACCTGGAGCTCTGATACAATGTTAAGTAACCAACCACTCTAAAAGCTTAAGCTGTTAGAGACAGACACCACAATGTATATCATGTTTTATACTTTAACAGACTTTTTGGGTCAAATTAGGTGTTTTTCAAATGAAATTTTGATAAATAAATTTTTTTTTCAAAATCACAAAACTTGTAATTTGTAGTACTTAAAAAGTTGTACGAATTACATGTTTTGTAATTTTGAAAAAAACAAAGAAATATGCGTTAAATTTTTATTTGAAAAATACCTAGCTAGTTTGACTTAAAATGTTAAAACAAGACAATAATTTAGAAACAGAGGGAGTATTATCTATGACTATCCATATAATTGAGATCACAGTGTTGTATTCCAATTTGGTTGAATTACTTATTATAGACACCCAAATTGGGATAATGGGATACTTAACTCAGGGCACATTGCGGGATTAACTAATGATGATAAACACATTGAATGGCGTGAATGCCGACTATGAACCAAGGATTGATTAGACTGTGCAATCAACTTTTTATCCTTGGAGATAATGGGACTCTCTATGAACTTAAAACCTATATATCTTTTAAACCATAACTTGTGATCTCCGTGATATGTTTTATATTTAACCTCTTTTATTCATTTAAAGAGTTTTTCAACCAAAATTTGCAAAACCAAGAACTGCCGCTTAGTGATTGAGGTTTTAGTCAACCATGAGTTCTTTAGTTGTTTTTAGCCTACCAAGAAGTGATGGACCCTACTTCTGTTGAAATATTTGTTGGTAATTGTTGCTTGACCTAAACCGACTAAGTTGTTTACATGTTTCTTTATGTATGCATGCTTAGTTGGAGGATTCCAAGGGAAGTTTCATTTCTTTACATTTTATGATTTGTTTATGTCATTTGATTTGATATTCACATGCTTAAGTTGTAGTATATTTGTTTTGTTGTTTTAGCCTATTAGATTAGTTCGCTTTGATGCTTACATATTGATGCGTATACGTTACTGAATTGGAATAATTACGGAAATGTGAACGAAGTGTGTATAGAAAATAATGAAGTCGCAGCGGAGAATAGGATAAATGGCGGGTTCACCAGCTAGGTTTTACTCGCCTAGCGTGAAGATCCCGTTGGTATTACATTCCTAAGCCTAAGGAATGCAATAACCAGGTTTTGAACAAAACTTTGTTCGTTTTCAATTGCTTTTTCTCTTAAAAACGTAAATTGCATAATCTGAAGTAAAGCCTTTATATAGGCAAACAAAAACCCTATTCCTTAGATGAAACTAACTAATAAATCAAACTAGACTAGGAAACACAATCCAAACTATACTAGGAAACATAAAACAGAAAATAAAAAGCACAAAAGGAAACACAATCCAAACTAAACTAGGAAACATAAAACAGAAATAAAAATAACAAAAGGATTTCCCTATTTCCTAAGGAAAATGTGTTGTGTTGCTGCCCTCTTTAGGAAACTAAGGATTTCCCTATTTCCTTTAGGAAACTGTGTGGAGGAAACCATGTTGACTCCCCAAACCGTGTTGCTGCCTTTCCCCTTGTGTTGCACAGCTTTAAGGGCTTCTAGAAGCTGGACCACACCCTCTTATCCACTCCTTACTATGCATGTGACCCCCCATGTGACTCCCCAAATCGTGTATCTTATCAATTCCCATGATCAATGACTCAAATGACAATGTTAAATTAGTCTTATCCAATTTGCATTGCATCCACGGTCTTATTTACGGAATCCCCTAGTGCTCCTGCATCATTCTCCCCTTCTTCGAAAAGAATTGGCCTCAATTCTTCAAGCATCTTGTCGTCAATGTACGGAGACAAATTGCCCGCATTAAAAGTAGCACTCTCCGCATATTCTCTGGGTAAACCTAACTTGTATGTACTATTTTCTACCCGTTCCACCACTTGGAAAGGTCCATCAGCCCTTGGCATTAATTTATTCTTCCTTTTACTAGGAAACCACTCCTTTCACAAGTGTAACTATACTAGATCACCGGGCTGAAATTCAGGTTACTTCCGATTTTTGTTGGCTTTCGTCTTGTATGCTTCATTCATTAGTCTCATAAAAGTACTTGGAGCATTTGTGAGCCCGAATGACATCACCTTCTATTCATACAATCCATGCTTTATTTTGAACGCGGTCTTCCATCCTTCACACATACGAATCTGATGATAGTTACTCCTCAAGTCAATTTTTGAATACACTATAGCTCTATGTGGTTCATCAATCATGTCATCTAGTCGTGGCATCGAAAACCGATACTTGACAGTAATATTGTTCACTACCCTACTGTCAATGCACATGCGCCACATGCCATCCTTCTTTGGCACTAATATAGTCGGTACGGCACACGGACTCATGCTTTCCTCCACATACCCCTTGACTAACAATTCTTCAATCTGTCTTTGAAGTTATTTAGTCTCTTTCGGATTGCATCGATAAGCAGGTTTGTTAGGTAACGGAGCTCCGGGTATCAAGTCTATTTGATGTTCAATCCCTATTTTTGGTTATAGACTTGGAGGTAAATCATCAGGAAATACATCTCTAAACTTTCCAAGCATTGGCTTCACTAAAGGATGTAATTCCTCCCCTTCTTGACTTTTGACCTCTTGGGTTATGATAAGAAATGCTTGCCCATCCTTGATTGCTTGATCTCCCTCACGCTCACTAGTAAATATGCTTGATTTTTGTGGACACTTTTTGATGGGTGTTACTTTAGATGGTGGCAAAGGATTTAGCTTGAACTTCTTGCCATCTTTCTCGACGATATATGCATTCTCCTTCCCCTCATGAGTCATAAATCGATCGAATTGCCATGGACGTCCTAACAATTTGTGGCACACATCCATCGGTACAATATCACACAATATCTCGTCTTTATAATTACCTATAGAAAGAGAGATTAGTGCTTGGTGACTTACTTTAACTTTGGAACCATTGTTGAGCCAATGTAATTTGTAAGGACACGAATATATTGTGGTTGGTACTTTTAACTTGTCAATGAGCACGGTGGAAATCGCGTTTGCACAAATCCCCATATCAACTACTAAGTCACACACCTTTCCTTGTACAAGACACCTTGCATGAAAAATCTGCTCTCTTTGCTCTTCCTCCATTGTCACAGGTTTTACATGTAGAGATCTCCTCATTAGTAATGTTTCCCCTTGGATGTCCTCGGAATCAAATTCTTCTACTACTTCTTCCTCTTTTTTCGATTTGGTCTTTTGAGCTTGAACCGAAAGATTGGCTTCTATATCCCGAATGTCGTGCAAAGTCAGCACCCTTTTATTGGGACATTCAGATTGGTAGTGACTATACCCTTGACATTAAAAACACTTGATAGTATCCTTGTTTCTTATTGGTTTCTTTCATTCGGCTTTGTCACTGGTGGTAGCTTTGTTGGTTTTCTCCACTTGCTCATTCGGTATAGGATTGTTTGAACCCGTTTTGTCGCTAGAAAAACCCCCTCGAACTTGTAGCCTTGTTCACCACTCTTTTTTTCTTCAGTTGCCTTTTACACTTTGTTGATACTTTGTAAATTTCATCAAAAGTAAAGCAAGGTTGTAATTCTACCATATTAGTTATCTCGGAGTCAAGCCCTCCCATGAATCTAGCAATCTTTTGCTCTACATGTTCTTACATATCACAGACAATCGTTAACCTTTCGAACTCTTTTGTATTCTAATACTCACACCGCTTTACGAACCCAATCAAGATATCCATTCGGATCCATGGAACCATCGGATTCGGGAATATCAAGTTTCAAGCCTCAATCATCATCATCCTTTCTACGTCCATCTTGCTGCCTTGGCCTAAGACGCCTATGTACTTCTGATGAGCTTAAGATTTCTACGAATTTTTCCCTTTATTTTTGTGTTAATTATGCTTGGAAATATTATTATTTGTGTATTTGTGCTTCAATGTAGGTTTCCAAGATATTAATGTGCATTCACGGAGTTTAGTACAAAGTTCGAGGCAATTTTGGACTTTAAAGTTGAGCTTTAAATTATTCTGCCAAAGTCCGTTAGAGTTCCAAGGCAAAATGAGGCTAACGAAGGACTGAATTGAGAAGCCTGGAGGGGTAAGGACTTTGGGAGACAGATTCACAAGCAGAAAGGGCACCAGAGCAACTTAGGAAAGTCCAGGGGCAGCGCTGCAAAGCGCTGAAATCCCTCATTTATGCGCTGTCGAAGCCACAAGCCGCCACGTGTCGCCTACGCCCCAGCCAAGTGACTCGCGTCCTTCTCCCTTGGAGCTTTGCCCGGATCCGGCCCTTCTACCCATTTCTCCTCTCAGCTCAACCAGCGTGTCCACCCAGATGGGTTGCCCATCTCCTTCCAGCCCGGACCCAATTCCCTCTCACACTTCAGCCTGCTCCACCTTTCAAATCCATGCCCAGTTCCTCTCTCACTCCAACCCACGAGCTCCTAAACGGTCAGCCCACTTCCAGCCACGACCCAGCTCATTTTCCTCCCCTTTTTAGCCCTGAAACTTTAATATAATTCATATTTTACCCCTCAGCTTGCCCAATACTCTAAAGCCTTTTCTTTAATATCTCCTCCAGCAGCCCTAATTGAGCAATAAAAAAGCCCCATACGGCTATGAGTCCCTTTTGGGGCAGCAGCCCTCCCCTTCCAAAATTCCTTCCATGCTCTCAAGGTTTAATCACCATTGAAGGTTTGGAGCAACAAATCAAGTGCCAAAAAAGCTTTGCAAGTTATTTCAACCACGAGATTTACACGATACTCGGTTTAATTCTTTCAATCCCTATTTTATGACATTTATTGTATTTTTTAGGGTTGAATGAGCTTATAAAATGTGGAATTAGCTTTGTGCTTAATGATTTATGGAAAGCAATTATATTTCTATGTCGTTGTAGTGTTTTAATTTAATCTCTCTCTATTTAGTATTCAATCATGCTAGGTTATTAATTTGTGGGCTTAATGCTTTTAATTGATTAGCCATTAATTAATTAATTTGAGAAATGTTTGGATCTGCGAGAGCTACCTTGCATTTCGGACCTAGCAAATTAGTAGTTGGTGTTTTTGTGACACACACCGATAACCATGAGAGTACTTGTTTTGTTACGGGTTCAAACCACTTGTAGCCATTGGCTAGATAGGGGAGATTCGGGTTGCTATGAGTGAAAGCCCGTAGTTACCCCCTTTCGATGTCTCGGTTACCGGCATGACTTGTAGAAAAATAGAGAGATTATCTCTCTATGTAGTATTACCTATTATTTTAGTTATTATTGTGTGTTCCTAATGCTTTTAATGGAGTCGTGAACCATTAGATGATCGCTTAGATTATAGGGTAAGATGCGAGAGCCCGTCCTATTAATTCTGAAAATCACAATAATTATTTTTGTGAAGTTTGATCGAGAGATACGAGCGTTCTTAAATAGTCATTGGGGTGTTTGATCGATAATGCGACTATTCTTTCCTTGCTATAAGATGCGAGAGCCCGTAGTGAATATTATCAACGCGCGTCCGACTACCAAGACTTGAGTTAAAGAAAAGTAGAGAGAGGATTAAATTAATCACGAGCTAGACTAGACATATTATAATCCTATAATCCTATCTTTTAACTCTTGATTTGTGGTTGCCAAACCATTTTGTGACGTTGTATATATTAATTGCTTTTTTTTAGTTTTTATTCTCAATTTATTTTCGCTCAAATATAATTAGCTAGCTCAATTTCGGTACTTAGTCGGAGTGAAAATTACGTACATTCCCTGTGTGATCGATAACTCGTACTTACGTACACTTTATTACTTGATACGGTAGGTGATGAGCTCAAGATTTTCATTAATTTTTTCCTTTATTTCCTTTTATTTTGTGCTATTTTAGAGTTAAATATGCTTGAAAATATTATTATTTGTGTATTTGTGCTTCATTGTAGGTTTCCAAGATATTTACGAGCTTTCAAGGATTTTAGCATGAAGTTCGAGGCAATTTCGGGCTTCAAATTTGAGCTACAAAATATTCTGTTAAAGTCCGTTAAGTGTTCCAAGGCAAAATGAGCTAACGGTGGGCTAACAGAGCTAACAGAGCTAACAGAGGACTTAAATGAGAAGCCTGGAGGGGGAAGGACTTCGGGAGCCAAGTACAGAACAGCAAGGGTACCGCTGCAATTGAGGAAAGTCCTCATTAATGCGCTGTCAAGATAGCAGCGCGCCACGTGCTCCGCTTCAACCCAAGCTCCTGACCCGCACCTTCCCTGTTGGGTCATGTTGGTCCAGTCCACTTTCAGCAGGGTTTCTCCCATTTCCCTCTCACACGCTGGCCCGTTTCTCCCTTGGATGATCCGTGCCCTATCCAGCCATCCACCATCCCATTTCCAGCCCATATCCAGCCCGCTCCGCTCCATACCCGCACCCATTCTCCCTCACATTCAGACCCGCGAAATTCCCTTAGAGCAGCCCTGTGCCCAGCCGCGATCTAGCAGCTTCTCCTCCCATTTTTAGCCCCAACACTTCAATATAATGCCCATTTTGCCCTTGACTTCCCCAACACTCTTTGCCCTCCATTTTTATCTCCAGAATTCAGCCCCAATTATCAATTAGACAATCCTACGGGCTGTGAAGCCCCTTTGGGGGTAGCAGTCTTCATCCCAAAAATGCTCTCCTTCCTCCATTAATTAATCACCATTGAAGGGTTGGAGCACCAAATCAAGTACCAAGGAAGCAATTGCAAGTGATTTCAACCATGGATCCACACTTTAATCGGTTTATTCTCTCTAATTTTTATATCTTATGATTATTGTGTAATTTTCTAGGGTTGAATGAATTTGTAAATTGTAAAATTAGTTTTGTGCTTAATTGATTATTGGAATGCAATTATTTTTCTATGTTGTTGTAGTGTTTAAATTTAATCTCTCTCTCTATTTAGTTTACAAGCATGCTACGTTATTATTATTGATGGGCTTAATGCTTTTAATTGATTTAGCCATTAATTAAATGATTTTAGAATTATTTGTGTGAGCGAGAGCTACCTTACTTTTCGGAACGATCAATTTAATAGTTGGTGTTTGACACACACCGATAGCCTCCGGCTACCGGCATGACTTGTAGAAAAATAGAGAGATTATTTCTTTACCCATTATATTGGTTATTGTTGTGTGTTCCTAATGCTTCCGATGGATTAGCTACCCATTAGATGATCACTAGAATTATAGGATAGTTAGCGAAAGCCCTTCCTATTAATTCCGAAAACACAATAATTGTCTATGTGACACCAAACCGAGAGGTAACGAGTGTTCATAGATAGCCAATTGAGGACTTGTTCTGACATGTGATCAATCCACTTTAGCCATTCGCGAGGTAGGGGAGATTTGGGTTGCTATTGGGGCGAGAGCTCGTAGTTAACCAATTTAGTGTTCTCGGCTACCAAGACTTGAGTTAAAGAAAAGTAGAGAAAGGATTAAATTAATCACGAGCTAGACTAGAAATATTGCATTCCTATAATCTTATCTTCTAATCTTGATTTGTTGTTGCCAAACCATTTTGCGACCATGTAAATATTAATTGCTTTATTTTATTTTTAGCTTTTATTCTCAATTTATTTTCGCTCAAATATAATTAGCTAGCTTAATTTCGGTACTTAGTTGGAGTGAAAATTTCGTGCATTCCCTGTGGGATCGATACTTATGCTTACGCACTATATTACTTGATATGGCAGGGTACTCTTGCCTTAGTTGTTACATATTCGTTTTGCAGCACAAGCAAGTTTTTGGCGCCGTTGCCGGGAAATGATTTAATTTTTGCTCCTATATGCTAATATCGATACTAAGCGAAGCTAATTGTAATTTGAGCTTAGTTAGTTTACTTGCTTTTGTATTTATATGCTTGAGTCGCTTTTCAAAGCCTTCCCGAGTTTGTGGGTTTGTAGGGAGGTGTATATAGTGTCCCCACACAAAAAGATTTTCTTTTTATGCATTTATTTTCATAATTGCTTTCATACATTTTTCTTTTGAGCTTGATTTGATACAGGGGTTGAGCATATTCAAAGTCGGGGTTGCTTGAGGAAAATCTTTGGAGTAGGCTTACTCTCGGGCCCGGACTTCTTAAGAAATCAACTTTGAGGGAGTTTTCTTTCCTTCCCTTCTCCATTTACTTTAAGTTTGGGGGTGGGTATGGATTGTTTAACTTTGAAAATTCTGAAAGTCTTGAGCTTGATATTTCTCCATTATTTTAATGCTTTGATTTTTGGCCGCTTGTTAGAGTTATATGTGCATTATTTTCTTAGATTTTTTTTCTTGAGTTTATTATATGCATAGTTGAGGATATGCGTGTGCTTTTTATGCTATCTTCACCTCATTCATGATAAAAAATGCCCATGTTTGGATTTTCAGTTGAATTGTTATGCTATGCTCTACCTTTGATAGTGCATGTCGGATGAGTATCATGTTTTGAGTTTTGATGACCGTTGGATGATCTTGAAAATTGTTAATTAAAGTAGCTTGGTTTGGACTTGTATGTGTGACAAGAGCATGATATAGGCCATCTTTAGATTGTTAGTGCCAAATTATCCTACCCATTTTACATTAATCCCTAGTGTCCCTTTTGAGCTTAATTATAGAATGGCGTGTGCTTAGAGTACACAATGACCCCCATTCGACTTTATTTTCTTATACTTACATCATCCTATCCCATGAACCTATACACTTTGTGATCACCCTTCAAGAGAGCTTGATTTAAATTATTTTATTTTCGGATGCTTGTTGGAAAGTGTTGCTTCATGGATGTATTGTGCTTTATTGTTGATGATGTTGGTGTTTGAAAAGTGTTGAATGGCGAAAAAAAAGCCCCCTTGACAAGCAAAAGAAATGGATTGAAAAGAAAAGAAAAATAAAAAATAAAAAAAAGTCAAGGGAGGCAAGAAAAAAAGAAAATGTCATTATGCTTTAAATGCTCAAGGAGACATAATGGTGGAGCTTAATTGTTGTGGTAGTTGATACACTTTTCTTCAACCCAATGTTTAAAGTTTAAGGAGTTGTTGAAGTGAGTTTGTGGTAATTTGAAGAGTGATGGTTTTATGAAGAAAATCATTGGGTGAAGACTTCAAATTCTTTACTCTCTTGACTTGTTATCCTATCCTTCATTTTTAGCCCAACTTTGGCCAACATTACAAGCTTTTAAAGTCCTATTGATATTGCCATGTCATGCAAGTCCTAGCCTTATGAAACTTAAAACTCTTTCGGTTTGATTGCTCATTTTTTATATCTTATTGACCGTTCAATCTTAGTTAGAGCTAAGCTATTTATTGATGGGCATATGTTTTGTAATGTGGGTAATTGTTTGAGAAAAATGTGAGCTAGCACTAAAAGCACACCATACCTTAATTATGCATGTCTATAATCTTGGGCTTGATTTCCATCATGGTAATGTGCATGTGAACTTGAGCAAGTGCCGTGTTCCGCTAAATCCTTGAGCTTATTTTAAATGTTTTATTTCTTTGCTCGGGGCGATCAAAGTTTAAGTTTGGGGGTGCAATGAGCTCAAGATTTTCATTAATTTTCCCCTTTATTTCCTTTTATTTTGTGCTATTTTAGAGTTAAATATGCTTGGAAATATTATTATTTGTGTATTTGTGCTTCATTGTAGGTTTCCAAGATATTTACGAGCTTTCAAGGATTTTAGCATGAAGTTCGAGGCAATTTCGGGCTTTAAAATTGAGCTACAAAATATTCCGTCAAAGTTCGTTAAGTGTTCCAAGGCAAAATGAGCTAACGGTGAGCTAACAGAAGACTTAAATGAGCAGCCTAGTGGGGGAAGGACTTCGGGAGCCAAGTACAGAACAACAAGGGTACCGCTGCAATTGAGGAAAGTCCTCATTAATGCGCTGTCAACACAGCAGCGCGCCACGTGCTCCGCTTCAACCCAAGCTCCTAACCCGCGTTTTCCCTGCTGGGTCATGTTGGTCCGGCCCACTTTCAGCCGGGTTTCTCCCATTTCCCTATCACACGCTGGGCCGTTTCTCCCTTGGATGATCCGTGCCCTATCCAGCCATCCACCAGCCCATTTCCAGCTCATCTTTAGCCCGCTCCACTCCATACCCGCACCCATTCTCCCTCACATTTAGACCCGCGAAATTCCCCTGGAGCCCCATGCCCAGTCGCGATCCAGCAGCTTCTCCTTCCATTTTTAGCCCCAACACTTCAATATAATGCCCATTTTGCCCTTGGCTTCCCCAACACTCTTTGCCCTCCATTTTTATCTCCAGAATTCAGCCCCAATTATCAATTAGACAGTCCTACGGGCTGTGAAGCCCCTTTGGGGGCAGCAGTCTTCATCCCAAAAATGCTCTCCTTCCTCCATTAATTAATCACCATTGAAGGGTTGGAGCACCAAATCAGGTACCAAGGAAGTAATTGCAAATGATTTCAACCATGGATCCACACTTTAATCGGTTTATTCTCTCTAATTTTTATATCTTATGATTATTGTGTAATTTTCTAGGGTTGAATGAATTTGTAAATTGTGAAATTGGTTTTGTGCTTAATTGATTATTGGAATGCAATTATTTTTCTATATTGTTGTAGTGTTTAAATTTAATCTCTCTCTCTCTCTATTTAGTATACAAGCATGCTAGGTTATTATTATTGATGGGCTTAATACTTTTAATTGATTTAGCCATTAATTAAATGATTTTAGAATTGTTTGTGTGAGCGAGAGCTACCTTAATTTTCGGACCGATCAATTTAATAGTTGGTGTTTGACACACACCGATAGCCTCCGGCTACCAGCATCACTTGTAAAAAATAGAGAGATTATTTCTCTACCCATTATTACCCATTATCTTGGTTATTGTTATGTGTTCCTAATGCTTCCGATGGATTAGCTACCCATTAGATGATCACTAGAATTATAGGATAGTTAGTGAAAGCCCTTCCTATTAATTCCGAAAACACAATAATTGTCTATGTGACGTCAGACCGAGAGGTAACGAGTGTTCATAGATAGCCAATTGAGGACTTGTTCTGACATGCGATCAATCCACCTTAGCCATTCGCGAGGTAGGGGATATTTGGGTTGCTATTGGGGCGGGAGCTCGTAGTTAACCAATTTAGTGTTCTCGGCTACCAAGACTTGAGTTAAAGAAAAGTAGAGAAATGATTAAATTAATCACGAACTAGACTAGAAATATTGCATTCTTATAATCTTATCTTCTAATCTTGATTTGTTGTTGCCAAACCATTTTGCGACCATGTAAATATTAGTTGCTTTATTTTATTTTTAGTTATTATTCTCAATTTATCTTCGCTCAAATATAATTAGCTAGCTTAATTTTGGTATTTAGTTGGAGTGAAAATTTCGTTCATTTTCTGTGGGATCGATATTTGTGCTTACGCACTATATTACTTGATACGGCAGGGTACTCTTAACCTAGTTATTGCAATTTAATTTGCACCACATCAGTTGGGTACTCTTGTCCTAGATGCGTTTTGCGCACATCAACTTCCTCTTCTGAGCTTGATCCTTCAAATTCTTCGTGCTCTTAAGGTCGTTCCTCCAATAGTTGCAACATTCGACCCACACGTCGTTGTAGCTCTTGGATTTCACGATCATGTCGAAAATTTGCAGCTTGGTCTAATGTCAAACCACGGGGACATGCTTCTTCATTCGCCATGATCGTTTCATGAAGTTGGAATTTGCGAAAAACCTTTGCTCTGATACCAATTTGATGCGAATACATTACTGAATTGGAATACTTGTAGAAACGTGAACGAAGTGTGTATGGAAAATAATGAAGTCGCAGCGGAGAATAGGATAGATGTCGGGTTCACTAGCTAAGTTTTACTCGCCTAGCGTAAAGATCCCGTTGGTATTACCTTCCTAAGCCTAAGGAATGCAATAACCAAGTTTTGAACAAAACTTTGTTCGTTTTCAATTGTTTTTTCTCTCAAAAACATGAATTACATAATTTGAAGTAAAACCTTTATATAGGCAAACAAAAACCCTATTCCCTAGATGAAACTAACTAATAAATCAAACTAGACTAGGAAACACAATCTAAACTATACTAGGAAACATAAAACAAAAAATAAAAAGCACAAAAGGGAACACAATCCAAACTAAAGTAGGAAACATAAAACAGAAATAAAAAGAACAAAGGAATTTCCCAATTTCCTAAGGAAAACGCGTTGTGTTACTACCCACTTTAGGAAATCAATAATTTCCCTATTTCCTTTAGGAAATCGTGTTGTTGCCTTTCCCCTTGTGTTGCACGACTTTAAGGCCTTTTAGAAACTGGACCACACCCTGTTATCCACTTCTTGCGATGCATGTGACCCCTGATATGACTCCCTAAATTGTGTGTCTTATCAAATTCCATCGTCAATGACTTAAATGACAATGTTAAATTAGTGTTATCCATTTGCATTGCATCCATGGTCTTATTTACGAAGTAACATGTGTGAAGATAGTTATATTGTTATACATCGACCCCTCAAATTTTTGAGTTTAGCCAAAATTACCTTTGTTTTGCACAATTACCTCTTTAAAGTCTCAACAACAATATTAAAAACCTTCTTAATACAGTCCCCTGACACCGTACCATAACCACGGGTCGAAATCACTAGTACAAAGAACCAAAATCCACAAATTTAACACTTTCCAAAAAAATAAAAAATAAAAAATAAAATAAACAAAAATTGTTGCATCTCCGACTTGAGACCTTGTACACCACCATTGGCTTTCGGCGCAAACCATGAGCCACTATCGTCAGTCCCATTTCATGTTTCTGTTCTCCATTTTGACTTGAACTCTCTTGCTGTCTCATCCTCTGGATTTGGAAAGCCAATCACTACAAAACGCCAGCCCAGCTCTTTTTTGTATTCTTACCTCCCGAGATATATCTAGGGTTTCGTGTTTGCTCGTCAATCGCTTCAGCTAAGCTACGACGAGATTATGCTGCGGTATTCAACCAGAGCTTTTGAATTGCATCGTGGTTTCCGACGATTTCACTCGGTTCGTTTTATCCCGTTATTTAGTATTGCTGTCTACTTTGCTTGCACTTTTAATTTTATTTACTTTTGTTTGAATTTATTTGTCGATTCTTGTATTCGACCAAGTAATTGGACAAAGGCTGAGTTGAGTTGAATTTATTGGATTTTCCACCTCATTGCATCTGATTATTAATTATTGTTCTAGGTTAAGTTTTATGAACATAATTGGAGTCTTGGAAATGCGCATTTGATTTCACACACCCACCGTTCTTTTTTACAACTCAATTCAATATCAGTAGTTTGAATCCTACTGTATAAAATTGAGTGAATAAAATTACGGAATCATCAATGAGGAAAATGGAGAAATGGCAACAGGTGATGGTAGCTGTTAATGGATCTAAGTGGTGAAAACCTCAGTATTCTACCTGGTCGTGATATGGGAAAGAAGATGAATAGTGGAGGCAGGGTTGGCAGGGGCAAGATGAATTGTGGGAAACTTGACTGAGGTGACTTGAGCAGGAAAGCAATAAACGATTTGAGGTAAGAGCTTTGAAGGGACTGAAGTCACTGAAAGGAGGGGAACGTCCTCATGGGTCTGACATTTGCGGCGGACTGGGAAGGGTGTGGAACTTTTAATTATTTAGTATCCCCATCCAATTTGAAGAGTCCATTTTCTAGAAGTCAAACATTTGTAGTTTTACACCAGACCTTGAGTGTGTGCATTACAACAAACTTCCACTATTGTCATACATTTTGGTGAATGAGGGTTGAAGAGAATAATGTCGAAGTTATAAGCTTAATTTAGAAAAGTGCTCTCTAAACAGAACACTCAAAAATGAGAAATGGGACACATGTGATGCAGGGAACATCATTATTATTAGTAACACACACACACACACACATATATATATATATATGTATATATATATATATATATATATATGGATTATCGACAAAATTACCGCTCTAGTTTTGCACCCCTACTTTTTTTTCGTATAAATATTTTACAACTATAGTCATAATACGATCCTTACTAAACCCCGAAATCCTAACTCCGTCCAAAATACTAACGGAAATGCTAACTCCGTCTACGAATATTAACAAAATCTTTTGTGGACTAAAATTTTGGCAAGAATGCAGACGCTGGAAAATGGTTGACTAAAATAGTTGACTACGAATATTAACAAAATCCACGTAGGATTTCTGTTGGTATTCTTGGATGAAGTTAGGATTTCCGTTAGTATTTTGGACGGAGTTAGGAGCTCAGGGCATAGTAATGATTGAATTATGACTACAGCGGTAAAATGATTAAGAAAAAAAGTAGGTGTAAAACCATAGTTAAAACAAATTAGGAGTGGGTCATTTTGTCCATAACCATATATATAAATATTAAAAGTAAAGATAATTAACAACTCTCTAGTTATTTATTTGGGGTTATCTTTTAAAAGCCACAACATGATTTTGAAACTTTGCCTTTTTGATGTTCTTATGAGTTCTCTACGCTTCTGCTATCTAGCACCATGTTTGAGGTTCCTCTGGTACACAGTTAGAAATTTCAGCATAAAGATGTACTTCCACACAAACGTTCAGTTCATCCAATTCAACATTCATAGTCTGCTTTATGTAATTCAACACAATTTTTGTATATAGACTAAAACATTAAATGCATGTCTAAGAGAACCTGCCTAAATCGACACATAACACAAGTGTGTTTTCTGTTGACTCTAGTGGGGTTGGCGCGTTTGACTAGCGAATGGAATATGCTCCCTTACTGAAAAGATTCTATTCTGTACGGGGGAAGCTGTGGTATACGATACAATAATAAAAGTAGACTAGCACATGCAAAAACTACTTGATAAAACTCCACAATTTGATAAAACTCCACAATCTGGTACTTTCAAGCCATGAGTTTTTACTTCGGCTTATATAGATACCAGAATTGTGAATACACTTAATGGAAGCCTCATCGATACTGACCATTTTTGTCAAGTTAGGGGCAGGTGCACGAATATCCTCGCATGAAAGCAGTCAATGAATAGAGATTGCTTCTTGTTTGATAAATTTTACTTATTTGAATAGAATATTATCTTGGGAAGGGCTTGTTTGCTTATTAGCAAGAAGGGTAATAATGACACATGTTCCCATTACCATATTCATGTTTCGAGAAATCAGAATTAGTAGTTTGTGTAGAAAGAATTTGATGGCCTTCAACCGTAATGCTATCTATTATATAGATTTGGGGTGTTAACTTTGAATCAGTGGAATGGTCTATTTGAAAGTGGCATTTGTCCTAGCAGAGAAGGCAATCACTAATGTGGTGTCCAAAGCCTTGACAATCAGCCCTTTTTGAGTTACCATTTGAATTGCCACTCCTTTGTAGAAGTAGAAGGAGAAGGTCGGGTAGAAGTAGGAGATTTGACTTGAACATGTGGAAGAATTTACCTGAATCCGCTTCATCAAAAGTCCTCTCATTGCTAGTCATTGGCTTAACTAGATATTTCACAAGATTCCCTTTTCTTATCTCTTTTTCCATATGATAAAGGACTTGAAAGGCGTCAGACATAGATAAAATTCGACTTGGAGCTAATCCACCAAAGAATTATATGGAGTTAAACAGTGTTGAAATAAGAGAATGATCACATCATCAGTCCATGGGAATTTGGACCTTACAAGTAGGTAATACAATAACTAGTGTATCCTTCCACACATTCACTTTACGTTCACTCTCTTGTAGCAGCTGGATGTATTCGATGTGAACTCACTACTTTTCTAGAGTGGTTGTGCCTAGCAGTTTTTTCTTATCTTCCGATCTGCGAATGATGACATAGTGAGTTTGTTGATATTTTGTACACCAAATATGACTTGCTCCTTTCAACTTAGCTTTAGTAAAGGATGGATTTCTTTCATCCGACTTGAATGAACAAATATTTTTCTCGCAATCCATGTATAACCCAGTCATGAAATTTTTTTGGATTGTGCTCACCTTGAAATATTAGAACCTCTAATATAGCACCTATCAGCTTCAGGCAATCTAGGAACTTCACAGACACAAGATCTGTGTTTGAAGAATAACTGGGTTAAAGGGTGGATGATGGATAGTTGAAGTATAGCCATCACTTGCTTTACCTTGTCTTTATTTTCAGCAGGTGTAGCTCCTTCTCCAGCCAACAGTAGAGAACTTTTCTTACGGTGAGACCTTGAGAGAAAAGCCAATCCTCTGTGCTTCTAGAGGTGTTTAGATGTCATCTATGGGAGCCATCTGCTCAAACTGAATTTTGGTGTTTTCTTCTTAAGTTTGAAAATCTTCAAACCTTGAATTTACTTCAATATCATTCACCTATCAAAAAATTTTTTTTTACTTCTATATCATTCATCATGGTCAGTGTAAGAAACCTTATTAGAACAGGGAAAAATACTCTTTCTCCTCAACATCAAAAGATTAAATTTGAGACAGTACTTTTCCTCCTCAAGGTCAAAAGATTAAATGAGAGAAAAAAGAACTAGGCCTGGGAACTGAATGTGATAGGACAGAAGCAGGGTTTAACAGGGAACCTTCTTAGAATATTTCCAAATCTTGAGGAAAGTGAGAGTGAGTTTGTTTGCCTCAGTGTTCCTACATGTGTTCCCAAAGTACACTTTGCCCCAGTGAATCCCAGCAGGCCGTTGCATTCTGAATGGGTTTTCTGGCAATGCGCTGGTACGGGCCATCTAAAGGGTATGCAAGTGCTATCTATGGAGAGATAACGCGGGCTGGGGAATGCCAATGCCATTGCCTAGTTGTTATGAAAGCTGATGTTTGTAGACTGTCCTACACATTTTAAGGCCTCAATATGGAGATTTTGGTGAGCACAGCTCGAAGTTCATGCACACTTTTGCCCTTAGGCCACCCTGCTAGGCTCGGAGTATTGTTTTGCTTAAAGTGGCAATAATATGTGGAAATGACATGGCAATGACATGTGTAACACTTCGCCACAGCAAGCAACGAAAATCAACAAATAGTCGCAGTGTAGACGGCCAATGATTTCCTTAAACCTTGAAGTTCTGATGACTCTTTCCCCTGAGTTCAAGATTTCCTGGTTGATTTACTTTATAAACCCGAGTGCCTTGTGTGGGTGACTTTAGTTAGTATAGATGCAAGTGTGGTCATTGATTACTGCGTGCTTTGTTTGATCTGAAAATGTAATGACTGTTCACTTTTTCATAGCCAGGTCAAGCATGATGAAACCAAATCGTACATGCAATCCGGAAATGATCTTAGTCATTTGATTAGTAATCATATGGATGGATTCTTGTCAAAGATGTATGCAACCTCGCCTGAAAAGTTTTCAGAAGATACAGCAAAAGATAATTCTGCTTCTGATATGTTGATTGATTCATTTGGAAGGCTACACACTTACCTGAGGATCTCACTAACAGAACGCTGCAATTTACGGTGCCAATATTGTATGCCAGCTGAGGGTGTGGAGCTAACTCCTACTCCTCAGATTCTCTCGCAGAATGAGATTGTTCGCTTGGCAAATCTATTTGTCAGCTCTGGGGTAGATAAGATCCGTTTGACTGGTGGGGAGCCAACCATTAGGAAGGACATTGAAGAAATATGCTTACAACTATCTAATCTAAAAGGGTTAAAGACCCTGGCTATGACTACAAATGGGATCACTCTGGCGAGGAAACTCCCAAAGTTGAAAGAATGTGGACTTAATTTGGTGAATATTAGCTTAGATACGCTGGTCCCAGCGAAGTTCGAATTCATGACCAGGCGTAAGGGGTTTGAAAGAGTAATGGAGTCCATCAACACTGCAATAAACCTGGGGTACAATCCGGTTAAGGTATACCCTTTTCGTTCTCTTACTTTATTTTGTTTTTCTTACTTTTGTCAGTTTGATTCTTTCTATGATGCCTATGAGTTATATTTTTAGTTATTAAAAAATGATTTATGCTTCTTTTGTTCGTAGTCGAGTATCACTTGATGCATGAAAAATGTTGGCCTTGTAACTCAGGTGAATTGTGTTATTATGCGCGGATACAATGATGATGAGATCTGTGATTTTGTAGAGTTGACACATGAGAAACCAATTAATGTCCGATTTATTGAGTTCATGCCTTTTGATGGAAATGTATGGAATGTCAAGAAACTTGTGCCCTATGCTGAAATGCTGGAGAGAGTGGTAAGGTAGAAGTCTCAGATATGATTCTGCATTAAGCAGAAATTTACTGAACATTTGATTTCTGAATCACTTATTATCACTGAACAGGGTAAACGGTTTACAGGGCTTAACAGAATTAAGGATCATCCCACAGAGACTGCCAAGAATTTCAAAATAGACGGGCATCAGGGAACAGTTTCATTTATCACCTCGATGACGGAGCACTTTTGTGCTGGTTGCAATAGGTTGCGGCTTTTAGCTGATGGAAACTTTAAAGTATGCCTCTTTGGTTCTTCAGAGGTGAAATCTTTAATCCCCTCATGGTATACAACACAGGCTTGCGTGCTTTCTGGAGTATTTGTTGGTATTATCTTTCATTTAGGGCAGAAGGTGCAATCTCACTTGGGTCATTTACACTACATACATTTGCATCATTCATCAACATATCCTTCTTTTCCACAACAGAAATAAAAAAGAGTGGGAGTGAACATAACCCCGCACAATTTTTACAAGAATGATGCAATTCAAGTTTTGCTGACCACGCCGTCTTCTGATTTCGTCTTGAATTTTCATCTTTGGCTTCTTAAACCTCAAGGGTAACATGTACTTCCATATGCAAGCAGTGCAAGTTGCAATCTGTATGTCTTCTTTCTTTTAGATAAAAGAAGAATTTTTTTATGAAGAGAATAAAATACAAAAAAAAAAAGAAAAAAAAGCAAACAAGCCATCCGCTGAAATACAACCAAAAGAAAAACAGAAAAATGGGAAAAAAGGAGAAAGCTAGAAACTAATGAAGAACTGTTCTCCAATTTCTCGAAACATCAGCAAAGCAATGGGCACTCCTGGAAAAGCACCTAAGGCTTAAGCTCAGAGAGAAGCATAAAAGAATGTCCTCTCGTAACGAGAGAAAGTAAGCGCTTGCTCCCGAAAGATGCGAGAATTCCTCTCACTCCATATACCCCACAATGTACCAAATACTGCACACTTCCAAAGAACTTGTGCATCCTTGCTCCCCCCCCCCCCAAACCCACATATCTAAACGTAAACAAAGCCTCCATCGGATCAGGGCAAACTCACTCATCACCATTGCTACTTCTGATTAGTGATTTAATTTTATTATATCAGGCTCTCTGTTGTTCCCTGCTCATTACCTATTTTATTTGTTTTTCTCGCTGCACCAATATGTATGTAGAAGCACAGTGGCTGTGGTTTTAAATGGGACTGGTTGTGGTATTGGTTATAACAATATGATGGATGTTGATTGAGAGGGAAGAGCAGTCTGATGTAAGCAGTTAATGATGCTCCTCGGATTACATCTTTAAGGATAAAATATGCAGATGGACTTGGTTTTTGGGTTATAGTATTACAGAAACTATGCTCAATAACTGGGGGTCTTTGCAGTTTTATGGTGCATCTGGAAGGAAAGGAGCGCCAGAATTTTGTAGGTTCACAGTCTGTCAAGGACCCTCTTATGGGATAGGGTCAGTGGCTTTGTTAAAAGGGGGTCAAGATTATTTTAGTGGTAAAAAATTATTCGGTAGGATCTGAATTTTGTTAAAATGGCGATCAAGATTATTGTGTAGTGCAATTTCTTCATACAACAAGGGGGTCAAAATTGATAGAACTGATTTTTATAGTAGAAAAGAGTTAAATTTTTTTTTTCTAAATTTAAAGGTGCTTAAATGTCATTATTTCAAAACCAAAGGGGGTCAGCTAACCCTTTTGGTTGGCTGTGGCTTTGCCACTGGATAGGGTGGTCCATTTGGGTTCTCTATGGGCATCAGTGAGAGGCACCTTTTGTGGGGTTTCCCTCTTGGTTATTCGGAGAGATTGGAAGGCTTTACTTTTCTAGTCTATGTTCTTAGAATGTTTTGTATGTGTGTGTGTGTGTGTGTATATATATATATACATATATATATATATACATATATATATATATATATATATATATATATATATATACACACACATATATATATATATCCTTATCCAAAAAAAAAAAACTATATTCAATAATAGCTTCCATGCTCCTCACATATTTATGCTCTCTAATACTTGTGGCTGATCACCATTAGCTATATGCGGAAGTTTCCAATAAGTGGCAAAGATTGTAGGAAAGAAAGATGAGTGGAGTCTTTAATGAGAAAGCTTGATTACTGATGGAGGAAGAGCATTTTAGTACCAATTTACCAAAAAGGGAAGTGGTTCAAAAGTTGTACAAAACATAGTGCTATGAAATTGATAAGTTGTATGATTAAACTTCTGCAGAGAGCTGGATAGTATGTAGCAAGATGTGAAACAGAGCTAGGTGAAAACTAGTTTGGGTTTATGCCTGGTTGTGAAAGATGGAAGCCATTCACTTGGGAGATAAATGGAAGTATATGAAATAAGGATGTTGTAGACACCCCAATCTAGATGTGTATATGGTTTTTATTGACTTAAGGAGGCTGTGATGATAGAGTGCCAATTTGGCTGGTTCTAGAGAAGATTGGAGTTCTAGATATCATAGACATGATAATAGGGTACATGGTGGGATTCTAACTGGGTCAGAAATGCCGCAATAAGAAATATTTTAGTTACCTATTACTTTAAAACTAGATCGAGGATTGGCTTTGAGCCCTTGCTCTTTTGCCTTATTGCCGTATGGATTAAATTGACATGTACAAGATGTCATACCGCGGTTCTCTTCCCCCCACCCCTCTCGACATCGTACTAGTTCGGTACTAATTACTAAACTAATATTGAAGATAAACTTTAGAATCTAAGGCTTCAAAATAAAATTGGAATAAAATGTAATGCAATTATAGTGGTTGAATATGATCCATAATTATGGAAGTCATGTAGAGGGGTTTAAAATAAAGCTGGAAGAAACTGAATGCAACTATAGCTGTAAAAGTGATCAAAATTACAAAACCATGGAGATTTAGTTAAGCTTGACAATCAAGAAATACCAAAAAGTGTTACTTTTCATTAGGGAGAGGTTGAAGGAAATTTTAATCATGGAATCAAATGACGTTATTTAAAGTAGAAAAGTTCGAGCTCCATGTTATCTCGCATAACTGTGACTTTTTAAAGAGACTTCATTGGGACAAGTATCAGGCCAACTTTATTTACTGGTATGGAATGCTACTTTCAGTAGATGAGTGTAGTTGAGATGAAAATGTTAGTCGTAAAACTATAGAAGAGAAAATCTGAAAGAATGCATCTAGTTGCCTCAGTGGGAGATAAGGGAGAGAAAATGCATCAAATTGGGTTGGAAACATAACCAAGACTATTAGGTGCCCGGTTCCCCATTTGGTAGAGTGGTAACGTTGACATTAATCCAGACGAAGGGGAAGTCCAAACTCTAATGGACACGATAATTCAGAAGTACATGATCAGTTGTGGTTTATGAGAGGCTCTTGCGTTGGAGCGACATGAATGGTGAAAAAGAATTCATGTTTGGCCCCCCGAGTAGTGGGGACTAAGATTCAGTTAAATTGAGTTGTATTGTTGGGCAGATAAGATCCAGGTTATAAACAGCCATATTCGTGGTTCTATTTCATTCATAAACAGGGAAGAGGGGAAGAAAAGAAGAAAGAAATGTGCAGAAGAAAAATGTCGAATCTTTCTTGCACAATTTTAATCATATATGTTCATCAGAAGGTTTTGAATTGATCTGTTGAACTCTTGATGTCTCTACATGTTTTAAAGCCGATTTAATATTAGTACTTTGAGCGTTGAAGTTGTGACCTGACTTTTTAAAAAGTAGTTGAGAATTTGATTTTTACGCCATTGATTGATGAGGTTGAGCTGTGTTAATTTTTAAGATTGTTTTATTTTTATAGGAGATTTTAGCAGAATTCTTATATGCGTTGCCTAGGTCCTAGCTTGAAATGTTCAGTTTTTACCTTCTATCATTATTCTTAGTGGAGTCAGATATTTGCAGGTTAGCTTGAGGGATCCAATTCGTAGTGGTGTTGATGATGATGAGTTGAGGAAGATTATTGAGGCAGCGGTATGCATTCCCTTTCATCATCTATGTTGAAATTCTCCTTTGTTTCTTCTCCATGCTTGTGTTTGCATATCAGTGACTTTGTGTTTTCCCTCTTGAATGGTAATAACATCCAATTGTTATATACTTTTGGTGGTAATTATTGCTAAGATGATTCTGGTTACTCGTCTCATTAGATTTATGGCATTATGAGTAATGATGGACTATTAGGTCATCCAAGGCCATCAGTCGGTATTTCTTGTTCTTTGGTAATTGGAGCTAAGTTTGTCACTTATGCCCTTTATAGAAAAAAAAAAAAGAAGCCTTTTATAGGATTTAAAGTTTTGTATACTCTTCCATCTTTTGCAGGTCAAGAGAAAGAAAGCCTCTCATGCTGGCATGTTTGACATTGCAAAGACACCAAATAGACCAATGATACATATTGGCGGCTAACTTCATTCGTTTGCTGTAAGTTCTCTACTAATCTTAAGTAACTAAAAATAATCTATTCAGATGTTTGGAATTGCATTTTTATCAGGTTAATTTGTGTTTTAATGGTGGATCCGGTGTTTAAGTATCTATACATTATATTGCATGTCAATTCAAATTGCAGCATCTCTTTACTTATTTTCCCTCCATCTCTACCACTTTTTAGAATTGACCAAGTACTTAATTTAAGGAGAATATATAAGAAAGGAAAGGCAAAATACCACATTCAAGTCACAATTGAGGAAATAGATGTAGTCATCAATTCAATCCAAACTCTTTCTTACAACACATGAAAAGTTTACGTAGGTGAAACACTAGACTTTTAATTGTTAACCTTCATTTGAGTTCTCAAATATGAGTCATCAAATCAGTAAAACTTCTCTAATGGCCCACCTCAGCCATATTATTCTATAAAATGATTGAATAGAATATGTTAAATTAAAAATTGTCCATAAAGTATTTCCATTTTGGCAAATCAATGACGAAAGAATTTCATTCTGGTGGACCATTAAGAAGAGCTATCTTTGGAAACACAATAAAGGGAGATTTGGGAATGTTCGGAATGTTTGTGGAGATCACCTAGATAGTTTTGGACGTTCTTGTATATCTTTACCACCTAGTGGTTAGTAAGTCCTTATTGACTCTTACCGGGAAGTTTCTTACATTCTTGTGTCTTTGTTGTTTCAGATTGCTTTGATGTTAGGAGTACCATGGCTAAACTTGGTGTTTCCTTTCGGTTCTTGGAAATAGCATAGGCCAATGACGCCACCCCCCACAACACCCATACCCACAACCCAAACAAAGAAAAATGGCTAAAGAAGATTTGGAGCTGCTGAAATTTTCTCAGTTGATTTAAAGCCATCGGCAGGAATACACACCCAATATGAAAAGAAGAAAAGTGAGAGAAGCAAAATAAAGGAAAATCAAGCAGTTTCCGTTTTGAACACCAATGTTGTATACAAGCAGTCCACTTTTGTTGTTGATGTGACTGGTTTTGTTGTTGTTCTATATACATCAGTCCCTTAATGGGTAAAGTAAGAGCATGTTTTGTTGCTTGTATACTGCATTTTATACGAGAAAACGGAAAAAGAAAGGTTTGATCCTTCTGTACACAAAATGTGCAGTTACATTGACTGTTTGACGGACATGTTGCAGTTTTTATTTTCATTAATAGTGGACTTTTAGACTGAAACGGACGAAGTATTACAAAAGATTATGCAGTTACATTGACTGTTTGACTGGATGTGTTGCAGTTTTTATCTTCATAGTTAGGCCACAAAGCTAGTTCCAATTGCTTTTTACTGAATTCTGGACTTACGAGGCAAAAATTTAAATATACTATGTACAATTATGTGATCTAAATCATCATTCTAAATATTGGTAACCAAAAAAAAAAAGGTAAGAACGCCATTTGAGAAATTAGTTTATGAAACAATGAAAAATCTTGAGCATTCTATTATATGTTTATCTTTTTCTTCATGAAGAATTCGATATTATTATCTATCAAAAATTACAAATGATATTTCATACAACTTAAACTGCAATAAACTAAAAAAAGCAAACAAATATTCCCTCCGTTTCAGGTAAAGAGTTTACTTTTGATTTTTTTTGGTCAACTTAGTTAAAGTTTGACCAATAATTAACATAAATTTAGTGGTTATCATAAAGTTATAAAAGTTGTAATCGATAGTATTCTTAAAATAATTTTTAATAATAAAAATTAATTTTCTAAAACATAAGCAAAGTATGTAAAATTTTGATTTGATTTAGTCACATGTTGACTTATAAAAAGGAAAATAAACTTTTTACGTAAAACGGATGGAGTATTTGAAATAAGATATACGGTGTATAAAAATTTCAAAGCAACAAAATAATTTCTAAATAAAGTAACACGTGCGGAGCATGTATCTGTTCCTAGTTATTAATCATGTGAAATTTCAAAAGGCGAGAAACCGAAGTCTAGACATGCGCAAATGGTTCGGAACCGGCGGTTTGAACCGGAATCGAACCGCTCAAAAAACCGCATAAATCGGAACCGTGAGGAACCGGAACCGTCCCTGAACCGAAACCGCCGGTTACACGATTCGGTTTCGGTTTCCAATTTTTCAAAACCGCGAACCGCCGGTTCCAAACCGTGAAAAATCGCCAAAATTTAAATTTTTAATTTTGAAATTGCCTTGTTTACTCTATAATTTCAAAAATAAAAAGTTTACAAAGCTTCAAAAATTCAAAAAATGCTTTGTACAAAGTTTTAAGATGAAATCTTTTTAAAAAAAAATTATAAGAAAATATTAAAAAAATAATTAAAAATTACGGTTTGGAACCGGAACCGGAACCGGCTTTAGCCGGTTCAAAACCGGAACCATAACCGTGATTTGTCGGTTCGGTTACGGTTTGTTGTCTGGCGATTTTTGGAACCGGCGGTTCGGAACCGGAACCGGCGGTTCGAACCGTTTGGGCATGTCTACCGAAGTCTTAATTTTGGAATTAAAACAAGGGTTAATTATACTATTAGTCCCTTGACTATTAACGATTTTACGATTAGTCCCTTAAATTTTTTTTTAAAATTTTAATCCTTCGAGTACCAAAAAGTCACGCGACTGGTCTTTTTGATGGATTCCGTTAGTAAAATTCTGTTTAATCACACCATGTGCGTTGCACATGCCATTTTTCAAGGGTATTATGGAAAATTCATACTAAATAATTAAATAATATATTCTTTTCTATGAAATTTCACTTATCATCTTCATCGACAATTCTTTAAACCCTAATTTTCAGAATACCCAATTTCAATTAAAGAACAAAGCAATTATAATCCTGGGTCAATTGCTATCAATTCTATCCACTACCCGAAAATCTAATTTTCTGATGTAAAAATCACATCAATTAAAAAAAAATGATGAAAGTAATGATTCACCCATTTTCGGAGCTCGGTTTGGGGTCGCCGGAGCTTCGATTTCATAATCCTGGGATAATGGCAGAGATCGATTTGGGGTCGCCGGAGGTACGATTTCGCCTAAACGTGGCACTGAACTCGCTGTGCTCGGAGTTTCATCAATGGCGGGGGATCCCAGTCAAGGTCTTCAACAACAACTTAGAAAATTGGGTAAGAAACCAAGACTTTCAAACTTTAGCCCCAGATTAATCCTAGATTGCTTGGGCAAGAAACCACAAGTTATGGGACTAAGCAAAAACCCGAAGAACGACACCAGATAGCAACTTGAAACTCCTCAAAATTGAAAACCAATTTAGGGACTAAGCTGTATAGGGGCCTATGCAGTGCCTGTCCAAAAATTTCGGCACCGGCTCGCGAAGAAGCATGACACTGCCCGACAACTTCTGGGGATGGCGAAGCTTCAGATATGGTCGCCTTCTCAAAGCAACAATGCCTATATCCTTGGATTGGGTAAATATGAATGATCGACTACCAGATCTGGGCTTAAATCGAGAAACGCAGTGGGGGAAGGAGCCGGTTACGCAAGGGGGGGTAGGGGGAGAGAGAGAAAAGAATATATTGTGTTAAGTATTAGAAGATATCTTTGCACGTGAAATTCCATAAATACCCTTAACAAAGGCACATGATGGACACATGACGGACTTAGCGGAAAAATACTAACGACATCTAATAAAAGGACCAACCGTGTCTAATTTTCATAGTCAAGGGACTAAAATTTGAATTTTTTTTAATAAAGGACTACTAGTGGAATCGACCATAGTCAAGTGACTAATGGTGTAATTAACCCTTAAAACAACAAACAATTATAGATGTGTCTAAAAAGGTTAGAAATGCCACACCACACCACACTTATTGAGATTTCCTTCACTTGTAACTTTGCGTTGACAATGCAAAAGTCAACAAATATAAAACCAAATAGAGAAAAGTCAATCTTCACGAAAGTTATGTATAAATTAATTTAAAAAATTTTTTTTTGGTTGAATAATTCATGTTCATCATTCGTACCAGCAATCATCTTTACAGTTCATCAATTATCAAGTGGATGCAATGGTATTAAAAATAAAAAATTAAAAATCACTTCCTAGTAGAATTATTGAGATTATTTTAAGCTCGTAAATCAGCACCCACGATGGGAACTTGAGAAGTCAATTTACATTGTTAAACTAACAATATATTGTACATAGTATTTTATTATTATTATTATTATTATTATTATTATTATTATTTTCATTTTACTTCTACTTGTGAACTAATATATGGATAAATTTTAGAAAATGATATTTACAATCCATTAATTAATTAAGACAATTCATGGATGCTTCATTTTACTTTAATCAAATATTTTTATAGTATTAGTATAGGATGTTGTGGTTAAAAATTAAAATGTTGACGTTGTGCGATACATTGTTGCAAACCACTCAAAAAGGGAACATTATGAGCAATATATTGCATTCACAGATTTGATTTACATTAAGCATAGTACAGTACTGTTGTACAACACAACTATCGATGCATCGATAAATTGTATTGTATAATACTTTAAAACTTGTTGTAAATAAAATATATTAGATAAATTCTAATGCTCTAGCATTACTAATACGTTCATCAATCAAAGCAGCATACAAAGAAAATTTCTCTTTCCAAAACTATCTACAAAATAAATATTGATTTGCAGCTGGTCGCTAAGAAGTTCTTACGATTGAGTTTCTGTCTATAGAATTTATGGGAATTTGCAGACAACCAATTTTAAGTAAGAGATGGATGGTGGTCGAGTTTGCAATGAAGTCTATCACATCACGCACGCACTGAATATGATTCAATTCTCACTAACAACATAAACACCATTTTTTCATTTCCTGATCTAGGATAATTGCTATTCTAATGGTATAAACTCGA
Source organism: Platycodon grandiflorus (assembly GCA_016624345.1). Lineage (NCBI taxonomy): Eukaryota > Viridiplantae > Streptophyta > Magnoliopsida > Asterales > Campanulaceae > Platycodon > Platycodon grandiflorus. The sequence goes on from JACONP010000362.1 coordinate 1,840,943, forward strand.
ACAAAGAAGAAAAGTATAAATAGCTAAATGATAGTAAGTAAAGTTGCATAGTTTCTTAATTAGTCGGCCAAATCGCTGCGATAAGAAAAACTTCACAGAGGTTACACACGGCAAAAGGGTTAATTATTACTTTACTACTTTGTGGGTTTGCTCACTAGCGTACTTGGGGGTTTTGTTTCAATTTCTGCACAATGGAGGGAGTAATAACTGTGTTACTAATTCACGAACACGAACAAGTATGCTGTGACACAGGAAGAAGAACTGAAGTCTTTGATGTTTCTCCACCGTTTCAACTTTCAATAGAAAAGTTGAACATTACAATTTGTGATCTATATAGTTGATGACAATTTCTCCATGAAGATTGACATTCTTTAAGAAAGAGATGACATCCCATCAAAAATATTGATTTATGAATACTTAGAAAAAAGTGAAGGAAATTCACTTGGATCTTGAACCAAACCATCCATATCTAAGAAATCACCCTTTAGGCAGCCATTGCTAGAATTCTCACCTTTGTATTTATATGTCTCTATCATTAATTCCTTCTTCACTTTCACATCATTTTGTAGAATTGGAATTCCACCTTTGAGTTGTTTCATATCGCTTACATTTCTGTTTACAGAAGTCAGGATCAGTATATTATAGATTCTTTCCGTACTCCAGAATGATCGAATCTTGTATAGTGGCTATCGGTACCATCTTTCTTGGCTTGGAAACGTTTGCCCCTGAGGTTTTGCGTTGGTAAATAGTTGTGTTTTTGGTACTTGATGCGATTCGAGCGAGCTCAAACACATTGATGAAGTACGTGTCAAAAGATCGTGCATGGAAGTTCAAATGTACTTTGTTCGTGATTGTTCAAGTAATCAAAGCTCAAAGGAAGGTTGTGATTCAATTGGATGAAGATGGGAGGACTCAAGGAAACTTTCTAACCTTGATTCGGGCCTATTTTGATGTTACTAGAGACTTTGAGGGCCTATTTGTCAATTCTGGACTGATTAATCGAGTTGAGGTGTCACCCTTCCATCAAACTTCATTGATCTTAGCTTCCGTTCCGCGTGAAAACGTGATTCGTCAAAAACCCTTGGCGAAGATCGTATCAGTACTACTACTACTACTACCCTTGCCGTGAGCACGCTGTCCTGTCAGACTTTGAACAAGTTCCCGGAAATTGGCCTTGTCCGTCTTGATGATTTTTGGGGCAAATATGTGAGTTATGTGTATCTTTGGGGCGACCTTCGATATTAAGTAAGAATCCTCATCTACACTTAGCTCAGAAGGAATACATATGGAATCACTTACTCCTTGTTTCATTCTTCCAGTAGTATAATTCTTTTGAGAGAGAGCGAGAGAGAGAGAGAGAGAGAGGGAGATGGTTGAGTGTTGAGGAAGAAGAGTGGAAGCTTGAATACTTATATAGAGATTAGGTTATGAATATGTTGAGACAAAAGACCAATTTTGATTGTCTTTTGGAATCAACCATTAGATGGATCTTTGTCTCTGATAAAATATGGATTGAAGTAATTTTATTAATCACTGATAAGAATTACATTGATTGCTTGATGGAAACCAAACATTGAAATATATATATATATAGCTTCAAGACAGAAGAAGAAAAGGAAAAGGAAAGACATAATCAAAATCCTTTTCAAATAAGGATATAAACTGACTGACTTTAGTATAGATACAACTAGGCCCCTGAATAACTTAAATTCTGATATTTGAGCCCCTTGAGAATTCCTTTGATTTAAGTTGGTAGCTTGATCGTCATGGAAGTCTACAATATTTTCTTTTCAATATTCTCATCAGTCTCATTAATCAATCTCTAATTAAGAAGACTTACATTCATTTGACAACAGTATTATTAATTTAAGAAGAATGAGATACATACTAAATTGAAACATTATAAAACACAATTATTAAACTTACTAGCAACGAGCTGACGCTAATGTATCGGCACCCTAAAAAGAGTTGATCTGTACACTTGAATTAATTCAAGATGTGCATAATTTTTTTGTTAATATAATGGATTATTACACACTCAAGTACTGTCAGCAATTTGTGATCAGCCAGCTGCCTTCTGCATAAATCATGCATTTACTTAAATGTGTAACTGCTACAATTAAGCAACTTGTTTATATTAATTTGTCAAAACATAAAGAATACAAGCGTGTGTGTGACAAATGCAGAAGGCAGTTGTTTTCATTAGTCGTGTTCATGGAAGTTGACCACTTGCCGACATCAAACTTTTTCTAGTTTGGGTGATCTATGATCCATCGTTGAAACACTTACCTCCATGTAGTTGGTTTGGCAATGTTGAAACTGTTTTATACTTTTGTTCTCAACATATTTTCTTCTTTTGTGATCGGAAAGAAATTAGAGTTTTGTTGTGGGTTCCATCATTCTCATCACAAGATCAAATCAAGATTTCATGGTGGCTGTGAAGGCATATTAATTTACACCTTTTTTTTTGTTGTTGGCATATTTACACTACAAGTTCAATCTCAAGTATTTAGGTCACTCATTCATCATATACTTTATGAGAATTAATTCAATTTACAAGATCTACAACTGGTATCTGTACTCACCAGAGGAAGTATACTCTAAACATCTTAAGGTTCTAAACCATCTAAATCTCCTATTGAGCTAGCTACATCATTCACCAGAGGCACTCTATTGACCTCTAATACGAAAAAGTTGCTGGTAGACTTGTATATCTCACCATTACTAGGCTAGATATTACCTATCCATTATAGTCATAGTGTGTGAAAGAGAAGCTCTCTTCTTGTTTATCTAAACAACTGATGTATCTTCCTAAAATCAACTTTTGATCTTTTTGGTAAACCCTTGCATTCTTCTCATTTTACATCTCTCCAAGTCGCAAATATTTCTCTATCTACCCACGCATCCCTTCGAACTTGAGGAGGCTGTTAGTTAAGACAGTGAAGCTGTCTCAAACTCACAAAGGTCACTCAACGATTCTTCATAAGTACGTTCTATTTAAAAGCTGAAGAGTGTCGATTGTAAATTGTTCATTCTTTATTCTTATGTCAAGTTAGTTACAAGTGATATATTGTAAATGGTTTGTTAGCTTACTATAATACAGATTAATTGATAGTTTGTTAGTTGGAGAACAGATTTACTCTCTAGATCTCAAGTGTATAGTAAGAGCTAAAAGCTAATTCTTTCATCATGAACGTAATACTTTCATCAATGAAAGCAACATACACAGAAAATTTCTCTCTAAAACTATGTTCGTAGCCTTTAACATTGATTTACTGGTCGCTAAATGATAGTAACGCTGCATACTTTCTTAATTAGTAGGCAAATCGCTGCAATATTAATAATTTCAAAGACTACAAGCGGCAAAATTTGAGAATAATGTCAAATTAATTATAGGCGAACAGCGAAAAGGCTTTGGCAACCAAAAAAGTTTGAGTAGATATTTTAGTCATTACAAAAAATTGCTATATACATTACAATACAAATATTCCCAACTCACTAAAACAAACAAGTATGCTGTATACATTATATTTTCTTCAGTGTCATACATAGAGAGTAAGAAAAGTCAACACATTGATCAAAAAAGGGGAAAAACAAATAAGAGGTGAAATCTTTGATGTTAAGTTTCTTCACTGTTTCAAGAGAAAAGCAAGACGTTACAATTCCTTGTAAATCAAAGTGAAAAAAACTACTTCTAGACACTCATCGATGCATTTATAGTTGAATACAATCTGATCTTCAAGAAGATTGACATTCTTAAGAAAGAGACCATGGCATCCCTCCAAAAATATTGATTTGTGAATACTTAGAAAGAGGTGAAGGACACTCACTTGGGTCTTGAAACAAACTTTCCATATCTGACAAACCACCCATTAAGAAACCATTATTCAAATTCTCACCATTGCCCTCGTATGTATCTCCCACGAATTCCTTCTTCACTCTCTCATCTTTCTGAAAAATGGGAATTCCACATTTAAGTTGTATTAGATCGCTTACAGAAACTGGCTTTCCATTTATAGGGGTGAGGACCCGTATATTAGATTCTTTCCATACTCCTGAATTATCCGAGTCTTGTATCGTGGCCTGTCCTTTTGACTGTACTATCTTTCTTGGCATGGAAAGTGCCCTTGAGGCTTTGGGTTGGCAAATAGTTGTATTTTTGGTACTACTGCTACTACTACCCTTGCGATGAGCACGCTGTCCTGTCAGACTTTGCACGAGTTCTCGGAAATTGGCCTCGTCGGTCTTGATGATTTTTGGGGCATGTATGTGAATTATACGTATCTTTGGTGTGATCTTCGATATCAAGTGAGAATCCTCGTGTACTCTTAGCTTAGAAGGAATAGGTATGTACTCACTTGCTCCTGGCTTCATGCTTCCTGCAGTATAACTGAGAGAGAGAGAGAGAGAGAGAGAGAGAGAGAGAGAGAGAGAGAGAGAGAGAGAGAAAGAGATGGTTAAATGTTGAGGAAGAAGTGTAAGAGGGTTGAGTGTTGAGGAAGAAGAGTAAGAGGGTTGAATACTTATATAGATTAGGTAATGAAAATGTTGGGATAAAGACCAATTTTGTTTGTCTTCTGGAAGCAACCATGAGACAGATCTTTGTTAATGTATTCGAAAAAACATAGTAAGATTCATTTGACAAAAGTATTGCTTATTTAAGATCATGAGATACATACTAAATTGAAGTACTACAAAATACAATTATTAACAGGAGAATCACTACGTATTGTTACTTCATATTTTAAGGAGAATCACTACGTATTGTTACTTCATATTTTAACTGCGACACTCCATAATACAGTATATATGCACAACATTTAGTACAAACAAAATTAAGTATTGACTGAGTGTTACAGTTGAAATTCAGAATGCTAACAGCGATTTTCTTATTTATGTATTAGCACCGATATTGCACCTATTCGATTTGATTTGTACATAAGTTTTTCTAGGTGTAATGTCACACACTCAATTGGCAGCAACTAGTGGATGAGCAAAGCTGCCGGTTGCCTACTGGAAATGGGTAACTCCTAGTTGGTGATTAGTTAATTGACTTGACTTATTATTGTGCAACTGCCACAATTAGGCAACTTGTTTATAATTAATTAGTCAAAAAAATAAAAAAATAAAAGCATGTTTGTGATAAATGCAGAAGGCAGTTGTTTTCATTGTTGTGTTCATGGAAGTTGACATTTTTCATCAAAAAAGAAAAAAAGCAAAAAGAAAGAAAAGAAGAAAGATCGGTAATTAACTATTCAAATTAGAGAGTTTTCATTTGCCAAGATAATGTATACATTTCTTGAATAGCAAGTTGAAGATATACCATGTTTATCTTTGTATATATAGTAGAAGCAAGCTAACCACTAACCAGCATCAGTTTGTTGAGAACTCTCTTTTGAATGTTTACAGGCGGCAAAGTTCTTTGATATGGCTTATACTTATTGTCCACTTGCCGGAATCAATCTTTATTCGTGGCTGATCTACGTTCCATTGTTGAAATACTTACCTCCTTGTACGTAGTTGGTTTGGCGCTGTTGAAATGAACTCTTTTCCCGTAATTGAAATTAATGAAATAAGAGTTTCGTTATCACTTGCATCATTCTTCTAGGTAATAATTGTATTATTCAATATTACCATGTAAAAATGGTTTCCGTATTAGTTTAGTACATCATATCATTTTTTTGAGTTAGCGCTCGCTAACATACTTTCTTCTTGGAAGCCATCATACTTTTGACATTATTAATTAGTACTTTTCGACCTTGATGGGGTAGATACGTACCCAAGAGTCTTTAGTTGGTATATGAAATATATATCTGAAGAGAAACAAAGGATGAATTAGCACCCTTTAAAAGAGTTCAAAGAGCAAAGTTAGAGGAAATCTCTTGATAATAGGGACATCCTAAAGGAAATAGAAAGGAAACTCCTAAGTGGAGTAGTGAGAGTAATGCATAGTATTATAACACAATTTGAGATATTAGAAAACAAAGAAGTCAACACATACATATATATATATATATATATATATATATATATAGAGAGAGAGAGAGAGAGAGAGAGAGAGAGAGAGAGAGAGAGAGAGAGAGAGAGAGAGAGATATGGTTCGGGGATAACACAAATGCTGATGTTGCGATTGTGACATCTTCTACAAGTCTACTTGAAGTCTTGCACATGCCTGTTGACAAGCAATAGTCTCAAGAAATTGAGAAAAAATCAATAATGCAATCAACATACAATAACTAGGGTTTGCACAAGATCAATTTTTTGAACTACCTAAAACGCCAGCAGTGATCCAACGATTGAGAAGTCCTAGATAAGTAACTTGTACCTTATCAGCAGGTTTCAAAACTGATTTTTTGTGACTTATGATTTGAAGCTGTAGGTGTTGGTAATAGTTAGTGAAGGGAATAAAGAAAAACTTTATCCCACACGTAGAAAAAGATGAGAAAAATTTAAAGGTTTAAAAGGAGATACATACCAAATCAATTCAAATTAGTTGAGAAAATTAATTATGGTTAATTCTGAATTATTGTAATTAAAGGGTGCTTTTTCAAAAAGACACTTCCTACTCAAATTAAACACAACTCTTCATTGAAGTGTATTACAAGTATATATAGATTATTTCCTGCAAAAGTTCAAATTGTCATATTTTTAATCTTCAAATCCTCTTTCTTACAATCTTCTGTAATTAAAATTATTCTCTTATTATTCTTGGGAAAATTATAAAATTGTTATCTATAATTTTATTTCGTTTTGAATATACTGGAGGAAACTTACTATCTCTCTTACAATCTTCTGTAATCAAAATTATTCTCTTATTGTTCTTGGGAGAATTATAAAGTTGTTGTCTATAATTTTATTTCATTTCGAATATCCTGGAGGAAACGCAATATAGTGGGAGCAATAATTTTCTTAAGGATAGTGAAATCATGTTCAAAACAAAACCTTCATTACATCGTTTTCTCAAACAGTGGGAGAAGAACTCTGTCCCCTTATCTTGATGGTACCACTGGTTAGGAGCCAAATTCCATTAAATTTACTTAGTTTGCCAATTTCTTATCTTAGGGGGAGGCTGGGCAGCAAAGGGAAATTTCTTTTTCCCTTTGATATGGCATGGTAAAGTCATTTAGGGGACATTTGGCTTTCAGGAGGGGCCTATTGGTTAGTATGTTGGGTTGCTTTTTAACTTAGATTCCGTTTGGTGCAGCGTTTACAAAATACAGTATTTTAAAAACGCAGCGTTTGAAAAAACGCAGTGTTTTACAAACGTAGGTTTTTTCTTATAAATGCGTTTGGAATATCACTTCAATACGTAGCTTTTTTTCCTAGCAGCGTTTTAAAACCTGCGTTTTGAAAAAAAAGTTGAGAATTCCAGTGTTTTAAAACGTAGCTACGTTTTGAAAACGCTGCTTTTTCTACCGCAGCATTGAAACACAATTTTCACAAATAAGCTGCGTTTTGGCCAATACGCACAACCAAACGAGCTCTTATTGCTTGAATTTAGTTTTAACCCAAAATTAAAGTACATTGCCCCATATGTATAATTTGAGAAAGTCTTTCTTTCAATTCCTTATTTTACACCTTCTGTTAATTGATTCACCTCCAAAATCTCATAGGAACTTACTTTGACTGTTGCTCCTATCCTAAGACAATCTTTCACTGGCTGTCCAACCTGCACTTGCCTTGCCGAACTCATGCTATTAATCCCAACCCACAACTTGAACTCAACGCTCTGTCCCTTAACCAGTTGCTATAGTATTCCCTCCCAAACTGAAAATTTTTCTCCCTCAAACCCTTCCCTTGGCAATATTCCACCCATTCCATTAAGTGTTGACCTTGGTCCTTTGGCTAAAACTTAAATGTGCATGTTTGAAACGTGAACTTTTTGCTCGGAATGGAGGGATTATGTCAAAGTGTTCTACCTGTACATGTTCCAATCCTCTTTAGTCCTTTTGCAGCCTCCCTTTGAACCCCCTCTCAATCAAATGGAAGCTATACCTTACTTACCACTGCCAACATAGATCATCCTCACTGGCGGCAAGTTATGCACGAAGAGTTCAATGTACTTATTCAACACGTTCCACAATCTATGACTACAACTTGGAAGTCATAGGTTCGAATCCCCAAGTGGATTCAAAATGTGAGGAAGAGTAAAAAACCCACTACCCAGAAGTAGGGAGACCACTGTGAGCGTGACCGACTTCCGGCAGAGCCCAGAATGATTATGTCTCATCAGAAAAGGCGCCCTTTTTGGTTGAGTGGGTCGAACCCTCACCTCATGATCTTCCCCACCCCTAGCAGTGGATTTTTTGCCTTCCTCACACCTTGAAACTGACACGCACACTTGGTTTCGAACCCTTGACCTCCAGGAGTAGTCAAAGGGCGCTGGGGCATGAGTACCACTTGAGCTACTAGCTCAAGTGGTACTCATGTTCCACAATCTTTGACTACAACCTGTAGGTCATAGGTTCGAATCCCCAAGTTGATTCAAAATGTGAGGAAGAGCAAAAAACCCACGTACTACCCAGGAGTGGGGACACCCTGTGAGCGTTTCGGCAGAGCCCGGAACGATGTCTCATCAGTACTTGGACTCTTATCCTTGTCATTGTTATATATATCAAGTTTTAGCTGAAAATGGTTTTATCATATCAAACATTCAAGTCATACAAATTCGTAGTCGAACTATATCATATTAAGTTATTTTATTTCTTTTGAGATATATATAATTTAGGGCCGGTCCTGGGCATAGGCCAATTAGGCGTCGGCCTAGGGCTCCCAATTTTTTACACCAAAAAGAGGCCCTCTAATTTCACTTAATAACCTAGTATATATAAATTCATAAGACATACATCTTAAAGTGTAATAGAAGGTCCAAAATAATTAGTCCATATATTAAATTTGTATCTCTATAAATAAAGTCCACTGCTCATATCCCATTTTAAAGCACACATCTAATACTTAGGCCAAAACTATAAAGAAAATCAAGTTTATGTTAATATATTATATAGTACGTGAAGTGAGGTAAGAGATTTGATATTTGAGAGTCGGGATTTGGTAATCGAAAAGAAACTAAAGTGATTTAGAAGAAAAAATTGAGGGAAAACACTGCACTATATATTGAATCTTTCATTGCTACTGAGTTCTATAAAGGTACATCATTAACTCTAATCTCTTTCTTCTTAACTATTTTAAAATTTGTTTGGTTTTCTAATTTTCCTTTTTGTGTTATGTAAAGTCTGTTGCAAGATGTTTATCTAGGTAATTTAGGTTTTAAAGTTTAATTATTTAGGTTTTGCATATTATATTTGCAATGAATGATCATTTTATTGATTAATCAATAGTTTAGTTTTTAGATTTTGTTTATTTAGGTTGAGACCCCATTTTGTAAGTTGCTTAGGACCCCAAAATCTCGGGACCGACTGAACTAAATTATATATATATATATATATATATATATACACACACACACACACACACACTACTAGAAAGATGATTATTAGCAACGGAAAATTCCCATCGTCAATTAGCGACGAATCATAAAATTAGCGACGCTTTCCGTAGCTAAAGTAGCGGGCTTTTAAATTAGTGACGGAATTGCTTCCGTCGCTAATTTTCGTCGCTAAATGAATGAATATTCGAAGAATATTCCTTTTGTCCATCGCTAAAAACTACGGCAAAAATGCGGGAATATTAGAGATAGAGTCTCCGTCACTGATTAATGGATGACGTTGCTAATTAGCAACGGAGCTTCCGTCGCTAATTACCGTTTGAAATTAGCGACTGAAGTTCCGTCGTTAATTATAATTGCTTTAATTTCAACCATCCAACCCCCTTTACAAGATAACCCTTTCCCCCAGAACGGCCCCCCCATTCCCGCACGATCCCCCTTTCTAAACAACTCTCTCTCTCTCTCTCTCATCTCTTAGACTACTCCCTCTCTTTTACTCACCCTTCCCTCTCTATCTCTAACTCGCACGCCAACCACCACCATCGCTGCCCAAAGCCCCCTCTTCCCTCTCTATCTCCCTTCACTCAGCCACACCGTCTGCGTCCCTCCGGCCACGCCGTCTAAGGTAATAGATCTAAACCCTTTTCTTTTAATGATGTTGCCAAATATTGGAAATGATTAAGTGAAAGTTAAACACAAGTGCAGGAAATAAATGAACAAGTATTTAAAATGATTCACACTATAAATAAGTGTTATGTCCACCACCAAAGAATTTAGGCTTGTAATTGATAGTGGTCAATTTCCCATAGGTCCTGATTTTCAATAGATAGTTTGTATTGTCATTAAAGAATTTAGGCTTGTAATAAAAAAATGGGTTAATGATACCATAAGTCCCTCGACTATGATCGATTTCACCAGTAGTCCTTTAATAAATTTGTTCTAAATTCCAGTCTCAAGAGTTTCAAATTGTCATACCAGCAGTCCTTTTAATGGATGCCGTTAAAAAATTTCCATTAAGTCAATCATATGCATTGTACATGCCATTTTTCGAGGGTATTATGGTAAATTCTTAGTAAATAATTAAACAATAAAAAAATTACAAACCCCCCTCTCTCTCTCCAACCCATCACTGCTTTCAAGAATTTCCCCTTTTTCGGCAGTGGTGCCCCGTCTGTCACTAGCGGTAATATTGATTCTTGTTCCGGCTGTGGTGGTAATTATGGTTGAATCGGGGTTTCAATTACAGGTGAGGAGACGATGCTTTCTTCACAATCAGAGGAGGAAAATACATTGTTAGAGTTTAAGCCTTCTCAAATATGGATTGATGAACCGCATAGAAAGATGAAATCCTTCTCAAATCTGGGGTACAATCACTAATTTCGACCTAGATCTGCAACCAATCGAGTTCAAGAAATAACAAATCAAACTCTTAAATTCTACAAAATACTTCCAAAAAATCACAATGATCATTTTTTCCAGCCATGGCATCCGGCGGCTAGATTTCAGCATCTACAATCAACTCTAGTCATCTACTGTTGACCTTGACAATGAGTAAGTTAAGTTAGATTTTTGTCAAATTCGTGACAAACTCATTTGTTTTTATCAGATCTCGTGGGCAAGTGATGGTGTTGGGGTTCGGTTTAAGAGTTGCTGTGTAAAGCATGGTGTTAAAGAAAGGAGTCGGATATGTAGGGGGTTGTACAAGCTGGAGAGAGAGAATAAAAAAAGGGGTGAAAAAGAAGCGTTAAATCTCAATGCCATGTTCTGTTTAAAACCAAAAATTGAAGAATACCTATAATTAATAAAGGCTCAATTTCTAAAGAAATTGACCACATTTTCACATACACAAGTAGAAAAAGCAAGAAATCATCATCCACTAATAAGTAGTCTTATTATCTTACTAAATATACAAATACAGTGAACCCAAGAACAGAGAACAACCCTCTGAAAGGCATACTCCATAACTGGAATACATGAAGTCTTTTAAGATGATGGCCATCTCACTCACCATGGTGATCTCAGCCCTCGTGAAATGATTTTCTGAGGCGCTATTTGCATCTCAATACAAGAGCAAAAACAAGTTGAGAGAGCATAATTTTTTTATGGGTTAATGACACCACTAGTCCCTCTACTATAGTTGATTTCACCAGTAGTCCCTTAACAATTTTTTTTTTCAAATTTTAGTCCCTTGACTAGGAAAATTTGACACGGTTGGATGCTGTTAGTATTTTTCTGTTAAGTCCGTCATGTGCCCATCACGTGCCTTTGGTTAAGGGTATATATGGAATTTCACGTGCAAAGATATTTTCTAATACTTAAAACAATATATTCTTTTCTCTCTCTCCCCCCCCCCCCTCCCACACCCCCCCAACATCTCACCCACTATGAAATTTCACTTATCATGGAGCAAACATGGGTCGGGTACCCATGGTTTGAATCGGGTTAGGTTTAAAACAAACGTGGGTTGAAAAGTTGGGGCTTTTGATCCGGGTTTGCAAAAGGCAAGAAATCGAAGCCGGGCCGGACTGAGCCGAGCCGGTTGCGAAAAGCTAAAGAATGACTAACCAAATTACCACCAGGGCGGAGGTTTTAAACATAGAGCCTTGATCAATAGGGTGTCCAACAAGAGCATTATCGTCGATTTCTACATTACCGCCTTGCAAGAGCTGTTTCAAGCTAAAAGAAGTGTCATTAACGTCGCCGAAAATCCACCGGAGCAGGGACTAGTCTTGACCATGAGAAGCCTCAGATTTAGACAAAAGGGTTTCCCAGTCTTCCAATCCAAGCCCAAATCTCTGAGAACTCCCAACACCAACTTCCGCCGATTGAAATGGATTGCAGTTCCGCCGCCCACTCATCCTTTCGGCCACGGTCGAACCACCCATCTCCGATTGAGCAACAAAAGTAGGCCATTTCGGTGAAGGGTGGTGTCGAAACCGCCGTTAGGCTGGCTATGTTGTCCATAGAAGAAGAACTGCTGCCCGTGACGGTGCTGGTGCCGTAGGAATAGGTGGAGGTGGAGGTGGAAAGGCTATGTCAAGAACTGAGATGGGTTCATTTCTATCAAAGCTGCCTTCCTTCTTGCACTTCGAATCAAACCCAGTCACATCTACAATCCCATTTCCTTGCAAATCATAGAGCATGCCTCTCATTTACAAAATTAAATAAAATATTCAACAAAAAGTATCCACCAAGAAAAAACATCAAAATCAACAAGATAAGGGCAGCAAGCTAAGCTTACCTCTAATCTGTTCAAAATGGGTACTTTAATTTCATATTAGAAGGGTGAAAATGAGATAGAAAGCCATGAATTTGTGTGTCAAAAGAAGAGAACCATGTGGATCAAACAGATGAACTTTAATTCTATCTCAGATCCTTGGATTGGGTAAATATGGATGATCGACTACCAGATCTGGGCTTAAATCGAGAAACGCAGTGGGGAAGGAGTCGATTACGCGGTGGGGAAGGAGGCTAGGTTACGCGGGGGTGTGGGGGGAGAGAGAAAAGAATATATTATTTTAAGTATTAGAAAATATCTTTGCACGTGAAATTTCATATATATCCTTAACCAAAGGCACGTGATGGGCACATGACGGACTTAACGGAAAAAACTAACGGCATCCAACAAAAGGACCAACAGTGTCTAATTTTCATAGTCAAGGGACTAAAATTTGAAAAAAAATTATTAAGGGACTACTGGTGGAATTGGCCATAGTTAAGGGACTAGTGATGTCATTAACCCTTTTTTTATTGTTTAATTATTTACGAGGAATTTACCATAATACCCTTGAAAAATGCTATGTGCAAGCACATAATTGAGTTAACGGAAATTTTCTAACGGCATCCACCAAAAGGACTGCTGGCATGACAATTTGAAACTCTTGGGACTGAAATTTGAAAAAAAATTATTAAGGGACTACTGGTGGAATCGTCCATAGTCAAAGGACTTGTAGTGTCATTAACCCTTAAAGAATTTACATCCAAGCATGGTCCTGCTGTTCAATAGAAAGTGAAATGAGAGAATTTGTAGAATTTACGGAAAAAATATTTTGGAATGAGTGAAATAAAAAATGGTTGAGAACTAATTTATAGAAAAATTACTCTTTTTTTTTTTTTTACATAAAGCCGTTTTAAAATGACTCATAAAGTACTTGTTACCGTTGCTAGGTACGTGCAATGTCTTCAAATTTGTGCCTTAGAGTGTGTGCCTTCTTGAAATGGTAAAAAGAAAACAAGAATCAACTGGTTTATTCAGATGGACCGCATGATGCCAACTTAGCCAAAAACAAAAACTAATCCCACTATAGTTGAAGAGCCCACCAACCGGTTGATAAACATGATAAACCCTGTGAAAAAGGGCCCATTGGAGCTGTTCTTAGGTCTAAGCTAAGCTTAAATGCTTAATGTGAATAGTACTATATATAAGGGAGTTGTTATTTTCACTATATTTTTTTATTTTTTTATTACATTATCAAATTTTACTTTTAACTAGTAAATATTTGGACGTAATTATAATTTAAATACTTGTCATTAGAAAGAGAGTAATATGTTTTATTTCTAAATTACTTTTTAATTCTCAATACATCAACAAACAAGGTAGTTATTCTTTTTCTATTTTTATTTTTAAAAATAAATTTATTTAGTCAATTGTCCTTATAACTTGCGTCTTGTGTTTCATTATCAAATATATATATATATATATATAATTAAGACATTTTTCTATCAAAATTTTAGAAAATGTTGGATAGTTTATTGAAAAAAGTTAATTTAATTTAAACAATATTATTTTAAAAAATAAATTTAATAATAGCTATACGGTAGGTACTTAACATACCTATCAAATCAATTATATAAGTAGGCAAAAGATACTAAAATCTTACTATATTATATTATACTTTAGTAGTTAACTTAATATGAGCAAATAATTAAGGAATAATTTTATCCAAACATATATTTGTTTAATGTAATAACTATTGATATGATAGATAAAGAAAAAAATGTAGTGAAAATAGTCTCTCCTGAAGGGTACGGAATGACAGGATTCGAAGGAGAGAATGGAGGGACAAGTGGTAGTAATGAAGAGGAACGTACAAAAGTAAATTGTTTTAAGAAAAATTTATTGATTATCTTAAAATAATTTATATTTTTTAATAACCCAAAAAGTAGTACTCCTAACATGGATTTTAGAATAGTCACGTTCCTGATTTTGGTCGTCGACTTGTATTTGTTTGTTCCGGTGACTGTGATTAATAAATTTGTTGCTGGTTTGGTTTAAAAAATAAAATAAAATAAAAAATAGTCACATGGCTATTTTTGTCCAAGGTGTGCAAAAAATGTGTCGCATCAGCCATTCCTATACGTTTTTTAACGCTATAGTTTTAAGAAAAATTGATGGATTTGTCAGTAATTTAACGAGTTGGATTTAAAGCAAAATCTAATGATATTTTCAATCGTTGACTCTATAATCTTATCCGAGATGAAGACATGTCTACTTTTCAATTTCCATAAACCAAAACAATTACTCCCTCCGTTCCTAAGTTATTGTCTTTTTTTTTTTTTTTTTTCGTTTCAAAATAATTGCTTTGTTTGAAAACTTTTTCTTTTATGATATCAGTTTTATCATTTTATCCTTACTTTTTTCCTTACTTTAATTATGGGCCAGATATTAAAAAAAATTACACATTATATAAATATTAATAATCAAATTAATTATTTTTTCTTAATTCGTGTGCCGAATCAAACAAGACAATAATTAAGCGACGGAGGACCGAGTAATGAGTTTGGTTTATGGCTAAGAATGGATGTTCGCGATTGGACCTTCCATTTATAATTAATTCAGAAAATAAATAATCAAATAAAGAAAAATAATTGTATATGTGGTGTTTGGGTATTGTCACTATTACATAACCATTTAATTCTTAGTGTTACCTAATGCCACTTCATGGTTGGTTTCCATCATTTTCTTAGATTTATTAGTTGATGTGCATATTTTGGACTCGGGTTAAAGTGTGGGCTTCACTCAAATAAGTAAGTTCGAAATGAATAGAGACTCGGTCTACGCAGGACTATATATACT
This sequence comes from Platycodon grandiflorus, assembly GCA_016624345.1. Lineage (NCBI taxonomy): Eukaryota > Viridiplantae > Streptophyta > Magnoliopsida > Asterales > Campanulaceae > Platycodon > Platycodon grandiflorus. The sequence goes on from JACONP010000362.1 coordinate 1,856,464, forward strand.
CCCTCTTATACCAAGCCAATGTAAGCCACTTTTGCAGAGAATATACATTTTATTTCTTACTCTCACGGCCAAAGTACTGAATAGAGCCGGCAAAATCAGCCCAGCCCAGTGGGTCGGCCCAGTCGGCCCGATATTTGCATGGGCTAATATTTAATTTTTAGAGACCCAAAAAAATGCGGGTCTTTTTGGCCCGGCCCAATAGGCCCGACGGTTCAATTGGGCTTGCATCAAAAAAGCCCGGGGCTTTTGGGCTAGGCCCGGCCCGCTTTATTTACCTGTTTTTGTTTAGACTTTAGATCAATGTGGCGGTGACGAGAGAGAAAGGGGTTTGGTCAAGTGGGGAAGGAAGTGGGCCACACTGGGAATCGTGTTCATAAAGACGAAGACAGGAGTTGCTGTAAATTGTAATAGCAGTTAAATGTTAAATGTTTACTTAACTAATAAACTAATTGTAATAGCAGTTAGATGTTAAATGTTTACATATAACTTAATTTGGGCAACAGTGAATGAGCAGCTTAGGAATTGAGCAGCTTTGAATGTCTAGTAAATGTGAATTGTTCTTTTGCTTTTCTTAGTTTATTTATTTTTCCAACTAGGGCTTTTTGGCCCGATAGCCCGATGGGCTTTGGTGGGCTGGGCTGGGCTTGACTTTTCTTAGGCCCTAGGAAAATTGGGGCCGGCTCGATATTAAGTTTTGGCCCGGTGGGCTTGCACTGGGCCGGCCCAGCCCAGTAAATTGCCAGCTCTAGTACTGAAGACCACGCCAGAGGGTTTTGGCGGGGAACCCTTCCTGCCGCCGTGAGAGGGGCAGGGCCTGACCCCTCTCACGGTGACTTCTTTTGCAGATCAATCGACGCCAGATATCCGAAATTTACGACGTAACGACGATCCATTTGGCAACCCTGGTGCACCAAATTTTCAGAGTAACATCATTAGTTAAGATTATTTATTATTCAAGTACTTGTTTGTTATTACTATATTTATTAATTATTTAAAAGTCATTTTATTACAAATTTACAATACTCCTCGGCATCGATTGCTTGATATTAATTGAAAAAAGGGGCCCATCAATTTCATAAGCTTATACAATCGTTACTCCAATAACCATTTAGCTCAAATCAAATCGATACTAAAGGTTACTAATGAAGAATAGGTGGCTGACGCATTTTTAGCAAAGCAGGATGCTTCTGAGAGTAATTGTAACAAATTTGGAAAGAAGGGTGCCAAGTGTCAATTTTAAAACATTAGCACTAGAGAAAATCAAAAGTTTAGTACTTGCACGAGGGATCCAACTGTGATTACCGTATAGGTAAACAATGTTGGATGGGCCATGGGATCATTCTCTTACAAGAACCCAAGCCGTCAAGATTTTATCTTTGCAGAAACTACTCGTAAAAAGTGTTACAAATTAATCTTTTGACTGACGAAACCATATTTCGCTACGTTAGTACAAGTATACAATGAAACACGCTTCCATTAAATGAAATCAATAATAGGCCCCAAAATAGCTGCAAAGCCAGCATGCATCGTGTGAAGATTGCATATATCATCATAAGTGTTTCTTGTAATACAATCATCCAAACAACATATATATATAGCTATCTATCACTAGTACACAATAATGCTGTATTTTGAATCAAAACTCATTGTCATATGTAGTAAGTACATAAGGTGTATAATATCCATATTCACACAATATATATATATTCAAATTAACTTCAAAGAACAAATTAAACGAATTATGCATATAGCGTAGAATTACATTAAAGTACCAAATCTACGTACCCTCGCATATATATAATCACATCTCACACAAATATATAATGGTATAGCAAAGCCAAAATATATAAGAAGTTTTAAGAAAAATGAGGATGGGTAGTTGAGTCTTCATCGATCGGTGACCTCATCATCAAGCCTCTGGAAGAAGGAGACGGCTCTCCGCCGGTTGGTAAGTCGGCAAGAGTAGCGAGAATACGGCGAATACTAACGGATCGTGCCGTTCTGAAGCTAGTTGACCTCAGGGTAGGTGCGGTGTTTGAGAAAATATTGGAAGAATTGGATAGAATAAGATAAACTAGAGCTTGAACTAGAATAAACAAAGCCACCTTCAATAGTATGTCTTCTGAGATGATTTCAATCGCCATACTTGATCAACGTAGAAAATCAAAGCTGATTATTTGGGATGGGAGGAGAAAATAGCATTCAGGGGGGGGGGGTTGTCTTTATATAGTGAGTGGGAGGGAGATTAGAAAATTGTGGAGTACAAAAGCTGGCCTCTTTGACTTGCCTTCTTCAAATTGAAAAGTAAGTTGTTTCATGGAATTTTCATGTTATCTGTGTATTATATAACAAGTAACATCGTTGGCGTGAAGAAAATTAAAACAACTATTAGCATGTTTTTGAAAAAAAAAAAAGTCTTATTTTTTTGGAGGACCATTTTTACAAAGATTTTATTTTTTATAAGATTTATTTTCACCTCACTGAGAACTATCTTTTTATAGTTTTCAACTGATAACGAACTATGTTTTCAGGAGATAAGATTTATTTTTACCTCACTACGAACTATCTTCTCAAATATTTATTTCCACCTCACTAACTATCTTCAACAGATAAGATTTATTTTCACCTCACGAAGAACTATATATTTTATACGTTTCTAAGATAAAATTGAAAAATAATAGAATTAAATGACTCTTTTTAATTTGTATGTTGTTAAAGGGAACTTTTTTTAGAACATAGAATATTGTGATATCCCACATCCCGTAGATGTGGAATTTGTGTGTGCCTTATAAGTGATCACCCACTACCACTGGGCATCAACTTATTCATGAACTTTTGGATAACTTGTGGTGGGCTATTTCACATCTTCATAATGTGTATTGGAAGTCAAAAAATCAATTATCTAATAATCAATAGGAAACAATTTAGTTGACACATCATATACTACAATTGCATTGAATAGTTTTTTTTTCTTTAAAAATATATAAATCCTAGGTGGTACTCAATTTTTCTACATTCACATTTGCATTGGTGATGCTCTTAGTGGCATTTTACTGATAGAACTCATAAGTGATAATGTTTTTCCGCAATTATGACTAGATCTGTCAATGTATCGGATATAAGTATATTCGAATTCGATTTAAAATCTTATTTTGTCAATTTGATCCAATTCGAGGGATCAAATGTATGTTAATTTATATCCGAATTCGTTACTAGTTGATATATCCGAAAAATATCTGATTCGATCTGAAATTTTCGTTAATAAAATTTTATGAATAAAATAAAATAACAATTATACCACTACCAACATACATTCATGATTAGTGTATATATTATGCATGTGTATAATAATAAATACATTATTTTTTAATAGGATCGGGTTCTTAACGGATCGAATATAGGTAAATTCATATTCGATTCACTAAGTAAATAAATTATCTAATTCAAATTGAATTCGGATTATTAGACCATTACACAGAACCATATCCAAAACTTTTTCATCGGAATTGGATCGAATTCGGGCCAAAATCCGATTCATTGACAGACCTAATTACGACCTCAGAAACGTATGACATGTTTGTGTACAAATAATTTATTATAAAATGAATTTTTTGTTAAAATTAATATTTACTCCTTCGGTTCCAGGTAAAAAGTGCACTTTTGATTTTTTTTTATTAACTTAGTTAAAATTAATATTTACATAAATTTAGTTGTTTTTACAAAGTTATAATCTATAATATTCTTTAGGTAATTTTTAATTAATAAAATTTTATTTACTTAAACATAATTAAAATATGTAAAATTTTAATTTGATATAGTCACATATTAAATTTAAAAAAAAAAAAAAACTATTTGCCAGAAATGGACGAAATATAAAATAGAATGATCATTGTTTTGTGTTTTATACTCATGGAGTACAAAAGCTAATCTTGTAATGTAATTACGGTCATGTCCTGTCCTGTTTGTTAAGGCTGCAGAGTTGCACAATAGAAATTGTCCTCTCAGTTTCCAGTTTAAATATATATATATATATATATATATATTTCGACTTCAGGAAGTTTCGGATATAAGGTAAGGTATTTGACCCTGGTGTGACAAATACTAATAGAAGTAGATATAACACGTGATAAATACAGGAGTCTACATCAAAAGTTTGGGCCCCAAGGAACCTACCCATATTATTTTTAAGAAGAATTATTGGTCTGTACATTTTGAAATTTTTTTGTTTTTTTCGGTTCACTCTTTTTTTTTTTTAAATTGAAAAAAGATACTTTGAGAATTTTCTTTCTAAAATGCCCCCGTTTCTTTGATGATAAAAATTGACTTTCACAGCACAGCTCCTCCACTTGAAAGCTTCATAGCATTTAAATCGGATAAATATAAATTCACAAAACAAACGTGAAAACGAAAAAAAAAAAAATTTGTCGAATTTTCATGCATAGAACACGAATTTAATCACAATTTGAATTTTCTGAGTTCATCCCGTTTTTCTTTGTTCTTGAGCTATTTTGGCCACTTTAATCTATGTTTTAAGCTTCGAATTTATTTAAAATCAATCCATGTTATCTTAACTTAGTACTACATTTGTGCACAATTTTTCTACCAGAAAACACTATTTTTGAATTGGGCACCAAATTGGGCATTGCGATATAGGGATGCGCATCGAATTGGGCATCGCGATATAGGGATGCCTCATCACGATGCCGAGATGCCTCATCACAATGCCGAGATACCTCATCGCAATGCCGAAATTTCTCATTGCGATGCTTTAATGCCTCATCGTGATGCCTAAATACTGAGAAATGAATGATCCAATCCAATAGACAAATCAATTAAAGAATCAAAGATCAAGATTAAAAGGAACTGCACTTGGGTTTGGGGGGGAGGGAGATTATCAAATTCTTAATAAAGATTCTAGAAGTATTAAATTTGGGAGAGAAATTTGGAAAGAAACCTTTGAATGAGATGACAACAAAGGTTGTTTGCAAGTGAAAGTTAGAAAAACCAACTCAATGAAGAAAGGGTGGGCGAACACGACAGATATGAAAAAATATTTTCAATTTCATTAACAGCACACGTATACAATTCAAATACTGGGTAACGCAACGGGAATGCACAAAGTGGAGCATCGCTTTTTGTCACCGTTACTCGCCTTAGCGAGCAACGGCAATTCAATTTTTTTAGTTGGCCCCCTTGCTCGCTAAGACGCGTAACGGGAAGGCTCGCCCCAGAAAGTCAATTTTTTTCATTTTGTTCCCTGCTCGCTAAGGAGCGCACTGATTGGTCCCCTAAGGCGCGCTGCGATAATCGCGATGTACCAATTATTGCATCGCGATGCCCTAATTTGCAAAAGTGGTGCATCGCAATGCACAAAAATAAATATATAAATTGGGCATCGTGATGCCTTGGATTACTAATGCGCGTATGTTTTTCTTTCATTAATGGCATAATTGTCTTTTGACCCCAAAAATGCCTTTTTTTTAGTTTTAAAAAAAAGATGAATGGACTGAAGTGATTATAAATGTTGAAAAAATGACTGTCATGTAATTCACCCTTATTTTTATTGAGGAAAAACCATGCCATATTATGTATGAATGAACCTTCATAAAGACTAATAGGGGGTGTATGTAACCAAAAAAAGAACAAGTAAGTTTTGATTTTATTTTACACAATAAAAAAATAATATAAATATCTAAAAAATTAACTTATCCTAAATCTTTTACAATCCGAGAACTTTCTCCCTAAATTTTCATCGGTCCATAATGTCCGCATGACAGTCATTCTTTCATTATGTCAATATACTGCTCTATTAATGATGTTTCAAATAAAAAAACTGAGAACAGAGGAGTTTGAAGATGGAGTCAATTTTGACTTTAATGAGTATAAATAACCACAAATTTGTATTGCAACAAAGGTTTTTTCTGAAATATGAAACTAGGACAAGGTTTGTTTTGAAATTATTTTGGAGAGAATTAAGCATGTTTCCTGCCATTTGCCACGTCAGCACCACGTGGATGCCACGTTAGACGCCAAATCACTCTTCCGTTAGTGTATCTAACAGCCCATTGACGGAAGGTTTTAATTGTAAAAATAATCTTCACTGAAGGTTTAATTAGTCGATAAAAAAAATACGAGGTTTAATTTAAAATTTGTGAACTAGTACAAATTTTTTTTGGCAATTAACTCCCATATATATACATAAAGTAAAATGACGTAGTTTTATTAATGCGTGGGTCGGGCCGGGCTCAATGGGCTTTGAGATATTCGGTGTCCAACTCAACCTAAACTTTCGGGCCTTTGTCACTTCTAAGACCCAGCATTATTACACAGTCCAAAGGCACGAGCCTTATGGGCCAGACTATTGCAAACATTGTAGTCTTTGTGGGCCAGCGGGCTCATCTGCTCAACCGTAAAGGCAAGAGATTCTACGTTTTAAATCGTATGTATCCATTTCAATATCTTTTCAATCCCAAAGAGTAATTTTATTTGACATATTATATATATATATATATATATATTTAAATTATAGTTTTACTTTTTTTACCTCTTATAAATTTTACTTAAAGTTATATTCTATTTGAGAGATAAAATTATCACTTGAAACATATCAAAAAGGAAAATAAAATTAATTTTTGGAGATGGAGGGAGTATTTCTTTTGAGTTTTTTGCTCTGAGGCGCGTGAATATGTATTAAGGCTGAAACCTTTACTTCAATCTACTTAATACGCATTTATTTCATTAGTCTGTGATCCGCTTTTTAATAATGTAATGTCTACCACTCACATATATTGGCAACATACAATTATGGTAGTAAATTGAGATTACAAGTTAGTATGTTTCTAACATTATAATGGTAATATCCTTATTATAACCCCACCCTTGTAGAGGTAAAATAGGCTTAGAGCCCGTTTGATCGTGCGTTTTTAAAACGAAAGGATAAAACGCAGCTTATTTGCAAAAATTGTATTTCAATGCTGCGGCAGAAAAAACAGCGTTTTCAAAACGCAACTTCATTTCAAAGCGCTGAAATTCCCAGCTTTTTCTCAAAACGCAGGTTTTAAAACGCTGCTAGGAAAAAAAAGGTGCGTATTGAAGTGATCCCAAATGCATTTATAAAATAAGACCTACAAAATAAGACCTACGTTTTAAAAACACTACCTTTTTTAAAACGCTACATTTTTAAAGCAATGTATTTTTTAAACGCTGTAATTTTAAAACACTACATTTTTTAAACGCTACACCAAACGGGCTCTTAGTCGTAGGGTTGGAATTTCTGTCGTTCTACAACTCCCAAAACGAGAAATCCTTCTTTCTTTAATATGAGAACTAAATTTTCAAGATCATACTGGGTCACATAAGAATCACACCAAATAGGATATGGATTACATAGCTTGTACGAATACACAAACTCGAGATTTGTCAAATAAATATTATAATTGATTTAGAATTTAGACAGTGAGATGATTTCTCTTAAACACTTGTTCATATCTCAACTTAATTTACTTTCAATTGCTTGCCGATAATAGTCATTTTCTTGTTTCTCATCTTTTCTTTTATTGTCCTCACAGAGTTAATATTTAATAGCATTTTAGGGTTCAAGGATAGCAACAGTTCCCACTTTAGGATCCCTGCTTCTAGTTTTATCAATTTGGAGTTCAATGTTCTAATTTATACTAATTGGAGGGTCTAAAGTAACTTGCATAAGCATTTGTTGTTACCTTAATTAACATGTGCATGTCATGAGTCAAAAAATTTTTTCTCTTTTTGGGGTCATTTTTAAACAATTTTCAATTAATTATTATGCAAAGACATTTTAATGTAACTTTTTTATATTGAAAGGCTAACCATACACTCGTTCCACCGATTGAAGTAATTCAAAGTTCTATGAATTTTTTTAGATGATCTATGTATAGTGTATGATTTCAGAAACATATGTGATGTCTTTCTTTTTTCTTTGGTTTTGTCTCAAATAGCTACTGCATGGGTACAATACTGTATGAACATGACCTTCTAAAAAGACAACTAAATATATATATATATATATATATATATATATGGGGAAATTTTCAATGATTACTACATCTCTCTAACTATCAATGTTACTATTATTATTATTCATTAGATAAAAAATTAATGGCTAAGATTTAATGGTTAGTTAGAAAATGCAATTAATCTCAACATTTGATTTTTGATCCAATGATTGATATAACAATAACCATTGATGATTAGTGAGTTGGAGTAACCATTGAATACTTCTCCATAAAAAAACTATAACACTTTAAATTATTTCGATCAGGGGTCGAGCAAGAACAGGTGAGAAGTTATGCCTCGAAAATCCTCAGGGTAGCGAGTAACAACTTTGACAAATTTTAAGGCATAACTTCTCACTCGTTTGCCAAATCGAAATAATTCAAAGTGTTTCAAAAAAAAAAAAATTAGTTGATATATAAAGTGTTGTAATAAATAAATTAAAACTTTGATGCAATTGGAACAAAAAAAAAATTTCATTAGTTTTTCATCAAAAATATTATTTATAAAATTTGATGTAGTTGAATCATGATCTAGATCTGATCTGCTAAGTTTTCTTAATTTGAATTAAGATCTCATCCATTTTAGTTTGTGAATTTAATTTGAGCCATTGAATATGCTAATAGATCAGGCTAGATCAAATCATGATCCGCTCCAATGTCAGGTAAAATTATGATGATTAATTGTAAATCGATACAAAAAAATTTTGGGTTAATTATACCATTAGTCCCTTGACTATTAACAACTCCACGATTAGTCCCTTAAGAATTTTTTTTCAAATTTCAATCTTTAGAGTACCAAAATGTCACATGGCTAGTTCTTTTGATGGATGCCATTAGTAAAATTCCGTTAAGTCACTCATGTGCGTTGCACATGCCATTTTTCAAGAGTATTATGGAAAATTCATATTAAATAATTAAACAATAAAAAAAATTAATACCTTTCTTCATCTAATGGTATAAGTGACCCTTATCTTTTTTATTTGTGTGGACCTCCATGAATGTTTGTCTTCCTCCCTGCCCCACCTCCCAATCTCACAGCTAGATCAAATAAGATGACCCACTTGGAATTCTTCAAGAAATTGACAAAGTGAGTTGAGGTGGTTGTTGGTCGTGATTAGGACTTGGATTTGAGTTCTGGTCAGGATCTTTGGGTGCCGGCGATGTTGGGGCTGAAAGTTGAAGGCAAGAGTCGTGGTTGTTGCTGGTGATTAGGACTCAAATCAGGGTTCTATTGAAGGTGAGAGTCATGATTTAAAAATAAATCACATAAAGATCGAAATTCTCATCTTCGTCAATCTCGACTTCGTCCACATCTGCGACGATCTATATCCCAGGCTGAAATTTCCCTTGGCTCCACCCTTCTAGACATAAATACCATATTCCCGCCTTCTTTCACAAAGTTTAATTGACTCGTGAGACTTCTGTTCACACCTCTGTTTTCACACTCGCCACCAGGGGGAGGTGGGCAATGGTGAGATTTGGGATCAGAAGGGGTGGATAGAGTAGTGGGAGGTGGATGGAATCGGAAGGGGAGATCGGAGAGAGGGTGGAGAAAGTCGTCGAGGTCGTTGATGTCGTTGTTGGCGTCAAAGCCTTTGAAGGCGGTGACGGAATTGGGATGCCAGAGTTGGGGGGAGGGGGGGTTTAAGTCAGAGATGGGTTGGAAAGTGTTTTAAGTTTTTTTATTTTGGGTTAATTACACCATTGAAAAGATTATATGCAATAAAGCATTATGCAGAGGAGTAAGGCGAAGAATGTACCTGGTGTGATCAATTTTGGTGGCAGTGTTATTCCAACTGAGGACGTTGTCTTCCAGGTTGTCAGCTTGTTTCTTTGAAGCTTTCACTTCGTGGCCCCCGTCTTCACCGTCGCTGTTGTTGTCCCTGAGAATCAACTATTGTTAGTGGTGGTGATTATCAAAGTTTACTTCGATTACCATGTCGCCATTTTCAAAGGAGACCAACTTTGAGTTGACTTTCGATCTAATTCAGAAATGAGGCGATCGGATTGGTGTGCTCATACAGTGAAACCATGATTATGGTGGTCTGAATTGAAGGGGCAATTGCAATGGCGGAGAACGGGGAAAAAGGGCAACACAATTAGTTAAGGTTTTATTGGGGGAGAAAGGGGTATGTAAAATTTCATCAAAGCCCTTAACCAAATGCACGTGCGACGCATATGAGACACTTAACAGAATTTTTCTAATGACATCCATCAAAAGGATTAGCCGCGTGACTTTTTGATACTCTAAAGACTAAAATTTTTTAAAAAAATTTGTTAAGGAACTATTAGTGAAATAGTCCATAGTCAAGGGACTAATGATGTAATTAACCCAAAAATCTTCAAATGTCACAAAATAAAGCACCATGTATTATAATCAATTGTAAAATACTTCAAAAACTCGTAAAAAAGTTTGCATGTAACTAACACATGCCAACTTAATGTAAGTTACTCTAAACCCTCTAATTTGTACAAAATTAAAACATCAGACCCAAAATTACTAAAATTGAAACTTGAAATCCCAAAGTAAGAACGGGTACTAAACTTGAACCCTAAAAGGTTATTAATAAAAAATAAATTTAAAAAACAAACACATCCAATATATCCGTAGTCGCGGAGCCTAATTATGTGCTGGTTTACGTAATTGGATATGCACATTATTAGCACGTGACACTAAATTAGAATTCCCCAATTGAGGAACAAAACTTTCCCCATTTCTATGACGCAAAGACCCGTTCAACAGTTTTAGAGCATCTCTAATGCTATTATTTAATTTTTTTATGTAGTATGTTTAAACAAAAATACCTCTCTTTCATATGTGGCAAAAAAAAAATTATCATCCATTCTTTCTATGTGGCATGCTTAAATAAAAGACTTTTTTCGTACGTGGTAAAAAATTTAAAAGATAGAGTTATTTTTCTAAACGTGCTCCAATGCAAAACTTCGTTTAGAACATTCTTTAAGACGTAACAATTTTTTATAATTAATTACAAAAAATAAAAATTACTCCCTATTGAAACTGATTGACGATAAAAAACTGACGGTAAATGACGTGAATGGAAAGACATCATTTAGACTTCCCTCTAAAGTAGAGGAGTTATCATCTCCACATCAGCATAAGAAGTTAAATGACACCTCATCTCCACCTCAGCCTAAGAGCATCACCAATGTAAATGTGAATGTGAAAAAATTAGGTGTCACCTAAGATTTACACATTTAAAAAAAAAAAAAAAAACTCTCCAATGCAATTGTAAAATATGATGTGTCAACTAAATTATTTCCTATTGGTTATTAAATAATTAATTTTTTGACTTCCAATGCACATTGTGAAGTAATTCACATCCTCCTTCACAATATGCATTGAAAGTCAAAAAATCAATTATCTAATAACCAATAAGAAACAATTTAATTGACACATCATATTCGCATTCCTTATTAACAATTGTATTGAAGAATTTTTTTTAAAAAAAAATATGTAAATTTTAGGTGACACCCAATTTTTTCACATTCACATTTGCATTACTGATGCTTTAAAAAGTTTGCATTGAAGAAAGTTTTTTTTTTTTTTTAATCTATCTTTCTTATGTGTCAAGCATTTTTTAAATTCTAAGTGGAATGTAACCTAAATGATAACACTCCCTATCCATTGCCTTTAATTTTTGATCAAATAGATAATAGTAATAATAATAACCATCAATTGTTAGAAATGGTTAGAAAGATAAAATTACCATTAAAAACTTCCTCGTACATATATATATATATATATATATATATATATATATATAGTACCCCGGAACTCGGTTATACTTGGTATTTTGTGGTGAAAGAGTCAACGCACTTGAAGCTCAAGAAGGATAAGGAAACAAAAAGCTTTTTGTTTTCCTCTTTATTAACCACGCCAGGAAGTGAAATGCAAAATACTGAGTATAACCGGGTTCCGGGGTACTATATACATATATATATACTCAGTATTTTGCGGTGAAAGAGTCAACGCACTTGAAGCTCAAGAAGGATAAGGAAACAAAAAGCTTTTTGTTTTCCTCTTTATTAACCACGCCAGGAAGTGAAATGCAAAATACTGAGTATAACCGGGTTCCGGGGTACTATATACATATATATATATACTCAGTATTTTGCGGTGAAAGAGTCAACGCACTTGAAGCTCAAGAAGGATAAGGAAACAAAAAGCTTTTTATTTTCCTCTTTATTAACCACGCCAAGAAGTGAAATTGGTTACACAAGATTTAAACCAATCGAATCCCCCTTTCTACTAAGGGATTGAGTACAAGGTTGAGAAAAACATAGAATGAAAATAAGAAAAACGTAAGATGTATTACGGAGAAGAACCGATGTCAGCAGCAGCAGATATACACTTCCTTTTAAGTGATTTATGCTGATGAAAATATCCTCCGCTAACCCTAAGAACTACTATACACTACCTGCACATGATTTAAAACAGCAAAAATGAGAAACCTGTGAAGCTCAGCAGTGTACAAAGTCTCACATGTTAATCAATGAAAATGATTCATTATCCGAAAATAATACTAAACCATACCCATGGCTTCCATAAGATGCATGGGGTTAAGGACTTTTCAATATTTAGGAATCAGTGAGAATTGATTCATCCAATTCATCTAACACCTAGGTTTTAGGATGCATAAATGTACAAAAAAGCATGCAAGTTGCATTACTTGAAATGAAGATAAAAAGGAACCTTAGAAATACTTGAGTGGATAGAGGAAGTACCATAGACATAGTAGTTGATTACATAATTTAGATAGTGGAAAGGTAAAGCTGCCTCCCAAGAGTGCTGGAATAACAGGTATTGTAGAAAGCATCAGGACTTTAAACCATACATAACTTATTAAACCGTACCTAATCCACATTTACTTGATGGAAATGTCATATTTATTGCCTTCTAAGACTATATTCACTTTTCTGTGTTCTTACGCCCTTTTATTTAAAGATTTTTTATGCACTGTCACAAGAACAGTGCTATATTACTCCCTCCGTCCAAAATGAGCATCCCTTCTTGTTCATTGTTCATGATCACAAGGAAGTACTTCATCCTTGGTCAGATTCAGAGTTTCCTTTTCACAACTGTGGTTGAGTGATCTATGTGCCTTCGTATCCATACATGCAATTTTGCAAACCATATATGCCTTCTACAACCTAATTTGAACTCCATTCACATAGGCAATATACATGCCTATGAGAAGGGTATGAGAACAATACACTTATATACAAGCAGCTATGTAACACAGACAAACTACCCACCACGGTCCCATGAACATGGGTGTGGCAGCTGGACACCTACATATAGTGTGAAATCCTACATTTTGGCCAGTCGAACACCTAAGCGCATTCTCATATCTGGCACTCACATGCAAATCCTTGTAACATGGAAGACATGCATAACCCAGAATCGGGGAATCCGGGATAGCTGGGGTTAGCACGTTCTTACTATTCGTAAACCTGAGACTTCCAATGGTCGGGGCACCACATTGCTGGCACACTAACAGGTATATAATTAAGAGTGAGGCTTTTAACCCTATGTCGTGCCTATTCGAACCATGTATAAGATTTCAAGTCAGCAGAACTCTTAACCTCCAACAACTTGAGAATTGCCACTTTCTGCATCGTCTTCATCTGTGCCTATTTTATACAAATGACATAGCCATAGACTTTTGAGACAAGCATGCTCGCAGCATACAATGACGCCGCCGCCTTCTTCAACATTTTCATGTATGCTTCCATTTATACTAATTCTGTTCAAACTCTAGAAAAAACTACTTGGCACTTATCCCAGTAAGCCAATTACTTGGGGCCGGCTATGCGAATCAAAATTTTCCGCTCCAATCAGTCCAATGGAAGATCATTAGTCAAACCACAATCCCGCCAATCATTATAATAAACAGTCATCCATGTTAGTTTTGCCTTCCTTATGTCTAGTAGGTTGTTAACATGATATAATCACTCTTCCTAACTGGTGCACTTCGTGGTCAATGTCGTACGAGATCACAAGCAATTTTTGCTCATATCCTCTCCTATTGCAGCTAATTTTACTATCTCATAAATATGTTCATGTTGAATTTTATTCTAATTTTACCACACATCCATCTTAGCATTTTCATTTTGGCTACACTAAATTCAAATTTTCTTATCAGAAAAAGAAAAAGATTATACTAAACTAGAAGAGGAGAGTTAGAGACGGACGAGAAGTCCTTCAGAACAAAAAAACAGAAGGAAAACAAAGAAAATAAAAAGTACACAGAAGCTAGAACACAAAAGCATTCCAATCACGCAGATTTTCTAAAAGGGGAACCCCACGAAAAACGCCCTTTGCTGACACCATGAGAGATGCCAGAAATACAACTCTATCCCGCAAAAGAGTCAGCATCAAAGGCTGATCTCTTGAAATTTGGGCATTACGTTCGTCCAAATGCACCAAAGCGTAGCTAAAACCCCACAGTGCCACAGGAAAGAGCTGTCCTCTCCTTGCCTAAAACTCTAACTTGCACCTGGAAAAACAAAGCAATAGAAGGACTAACCCATGCCTTTCCACACACCCTAAAGAGATTTGTGCCAAAGGATACAAAAAACAATAGAGAAAAAAATGACCATGCAATTATGAGAAAATCTTACACATCACACACCAACCAGGGGCAGTCCTCTTGTTGGCCTTCGCTTTTGCAACATCTCATTAGTACTGAGCTTATTAAGAATTGTATACAAAACAAAAGCCCTAATCTTGAAGCAACCCGAGCTTTCCAAATAAAAGAAGAGACAAGTGAAATGGAGACAGGTTTCGAAGTTGAATCAAACACGATGAAAAGAACGACAGGTCAGAACCATCTAAAACCCACATGAGAATCTGGACCCAAAGATAGCTGCACTTCTGAGAGTGTCGAGCAGGGTGGCAATGTCATCAGCCTCCTAAGGTGACAAAAGAAGTGGAAATCCCAAGAAATAAAATCGTTCCCATTCCTTGAGAATAGCATTGTTCTCCCTCTAACCCCATTCAGAGTGGGGAATGGGACTCATGTTCGTCTCTGCTTGTTCTGGCTGCCCTCGGTTCACTCTGCTACACTCATTTCAATAACATTCTTCCTTAGTCGCCCAAGATTCTGCTCCATTAGAGAATCTAATCAGTTCTAGTACAAAATTTTTTTTTTTACCTTAACGGGGTATATACCTACCACGTCACACTCAGAACCAGTGGCGAAGCCAGGAATTTATTAAAAGCGGACCAAAATTATTTTAGGATTGGAAAATTATGATATAGTGCAATTTTTTTTTTAAATAACAGGGGTCAAAATTGTTAAAAATATTACTTTTAGCAGTAAAAAGACTATTTTTTTTAATCTAAAGGTACTAAAATGACATATTTTTAAAGATAAACGGGTAGAGTAATCCCTTATCCCTTGGCGCAGCTTCCCCACTGCTCAGACAGACAAGACACTTGTCTGCTTCACCCACCCAACCTGATTTTATTATAGGACTAACATCATTTCCACCTCCCCATCCTAAATAACAGGTATTGACAGCCACATAATGACCAAAAATACACGAGATGTAGGTTTAGGTGGCAAACACTACGAACTTTTGTAATGGATTACTTTCGGTGCACAGTGCACAACCTTATGAGGTATGTTAAGGCTGTCTCTATCACATAAAATCTAGGTTAGGATTATAGTGATTTACAGTTTATAACCAAGAAAAATCAGAAGCAAATTTAAGAATTACGAGCTAAGCATTTAGGACAGGAAAAAAGCGACCTTGGTTGTTGTTAAAGGGCGAGAAACCATACCCCGTTTTACCAGTATACTACGGTTCCCTAAAAGAATCTTAACTTGTATGTTCCTAGGCATTCAACAATAAACTACACCCAAATTGTGATGGAGCAATAGTAATTGGTACAGGGCTCTCCATATCTGAGTAGAAATAGGAATCTCCCACCCCCCCCCCTCCCCAACAGAAGAGTTGATTCCCCCACCTTGGCACTGTTACGACCTTTCAAATTGATGTTACGCCTGAAACTCCTATTCTAACTCAACCCAGATAGTCATTGACTTGTTGTACAGATCCACTGGTACACTTTAGTTGTACATTCTCTTTTTGATTTCAATATTCATTTCTATTCCCCAAAAAGAAAAAAGGAAAGTCATCATTCCCAATCTTTGAACCCACTACTTGCTGGGACTGACCAAAATAGACATAGTTTCTAGATCGTTTTCTTGATTCCAAGGAGCCTACCAAGGTCTGAAGATCCCATTTTTTTGGATTTTTTTACTGAATGGCACTACATGCTAGTTTCTACCCTTAGAGCAACCACAGTGGTGCTCTCTAGAGCACCCTCTAAAATTATTTATAGAGATTTTTAACTTCCTCAACCCTACAATGGCACCCTAAATCAACTCTCTATCCCTTAAAACAATTAAATCACTCTCTAAATATAGAGAGTGATTTAGTAGGAATAGTGACTGAATTATTGTTTTTTTTTTTTGTTCATCCCAAAATAATTATTTTGTTTGAAACCTTTTTTTAGGACATCACTTTTACTATTTTACCCTTACTTTTTCTTCCTACTTTAATTATAGACCACATGGACATTAATAAAAATTACACACTATACTAATATTAATAATCAAATCAATTATTTTTTCTTAATTCGTGTGCCGAGTCAAACAAGACAATAATTTAGGGACGGAGAGAGTACAATATATTTTTCATAGTATATAAAATTTAAAATTTAAAATATTTTATTTTAATTGTGGTGGAAAAATATAAATAAAAGAGAAAAATATAATGGTTTGTTAGTTGAGATGAGAGATATTTAATTTTTAGAGGGTTATATAGAGAGTGATTGTTGGAGTGAATTTATTTTTAGAGTGTTGAAAAAGTGAAACTTGAACGGAAAACGAGGTGTTTAGAGTGTGATATAGGGAGGTATTGTTGTGGATGCTCTTATCAGCAGAAAAAAAAAATGTTAAAACCTAAAAAGGAAGTCGTTTGTGCATTGGGAGTTTGTTATTTGCTTAGTTATGGTAGTGTCTAAGTTTATCTTTTCTCTAGGCCATCCTTTAGAATTTGGGCATGTTGTATACTACATTCATGGGCTCATCCCTTTAACTGTTCTCCCTTAACACATTAATCGAAATTTGATCAGATAAAAGGACTTGCTAAGATGAATTAACAATTTTTTTGTAGAGGGGAATTGTAGGTCTGATGAACTCAGATGATGTCGGTTGGATGTGTACAAGACGAAGAGTAAACCCATACTCTGCGAAAAGCATTCCACATTGGGAAAACTTAATTTAAGTCTCACTATCAAAAGAGAGCAAAATATGCTAATAAATGATGAAACTTTTCCAAATGTAAAGCAAATTCCCTAACCCCCATGAAATGTGGGAAAACCGAGCATTCATGGAAGAACCAATGCACATCAAGGCCCCAAATGTCTTCGGGCCTAGGCCAGTTGCAAGGTGATCACCAGCCTAATATTTGGTAGGGAGGATGGAGAAGTAGGAGAAGCAAACTTACTATCCTTACGGAAGGGAAAGATTCGTTGCACTATGTTGTTTGGTTGACTGGGAAGAAAAAGGGAGGAAAATTTGAGGGGTGACAATTTTGTATTTGCTTGTTATAATTAATGAGTCAGAACAAATGGTAGGTTAGTAATTTAATTTGTCTATAACATTGTTACATCTTTCCTCTAGTTGGCGCAAACTGTAACATATTGCTTTCAGTATACTCAAAGTATGTCAGAGGAAAGAGTACTTCCATTCATGTTCCGTTAAAGTTTTAGGGTTTGGCTAACATGTTGATACGAACCAAAATAACTCTATTCCAAAGTTCATACACGTGTTCAATGGTTCTATGGGAAAGGATTAGGCATGGAAGTTCAAGCAAGGGTTATTCGTGCAAGAAGCGTTAGATGCAAAGTTTCAAGCTATGAAACATGAAGGAAATGCTTTGCAAACTCAAGGAAAGATAGCCTCTATCATACAAGGCAAATGGAAGGACTTTGAAAGTTTCAAAATGCATGGAAAAAGGCTTGAAGACTCAAGACACGTCCGTTAAAGTCATCCTAGGCACGATGGATGACTTTGGGAGCTTTTTAACGCTAAATGGATGACTTTAGGGAGCCAAAGTGCACTTTTCAAAATTAGACCTTTAGAAAAGCGGGATTGATAATCTTTTCCTTATTTTGGTTTGTTATTATTTCCTAATTAGCCTAGGTAACTTACTTAGTTGTTTCCTACATAGTTTAGGTAATTCTTAATTGTTTCCTTTTATTTTAGGATTCTATTTCTTTCAAGTATTAGGGTTTGTAAGCCTATATAAAGGCTCCTCTTTCATTGTTAAACTTAAGAATAGATATATGATTAATTGAATTGAGTTCTCACTATATTGTGAGCTTTTAAGAGATATCTTAGACTGGAATTCTCAAGCCCTTGAACTTATCAAGTTTGTGAGCTTCCTAATCAATTGCGATTAGTGGGTCAAGGTTGCACACCAAGGTTCTAGGGATTAAATCTGCCCTAGGGTTGAGGGAAGATCCCTATCTTTTCATTTCAATTCGTTGTTTCTGTTTCAAATCGTGTTCGTGGTTGGTTTCCCTTTGTCAACGATCTTGGGATCACATCAATTGGTATCAGAGCAACAAAGATTTAACCAACGTTTTCGTTCTAGCGTTTTTCATAAAATTTTGTTTTCATCTTTCCTATATTTCGTTGGATTCATAGCTTTCTTCTTTCCTAACAAAATTTCCAGCAATCTTGATTCTTTTTTTTTTTTCTTTCCAAACCCTAGTTACAAAAAAAAAAAATCTGGAAATTGTATAGCGTGTGTTCTTGGGGTTCTTGAGATACCCAAGCCCGATAGGAAAAAAAAAAACCCAAAATTTCAATCTATCATTTATTCCGTTATTCATTCATTCGTTCTTAATTATTATTCTATTCTTGTTGTCATTGTGGATTGCATCCTACACTGAAAAATAATAATAATAAAGTGGGGTATGTTGGAATTACATACCTTTCATTCCCATTGTACAATCAAAGAAAGGGTTTGTAATCTAGCTATTAATGGATATAGTGATATTAATAATTTGGTGAGTACAAAAGTTATTGACAAGTTGGGTATTCATGTCAAAGGGCTTCTTTACCCTTACAAGTGGTTGTATGAAGGTCGAGAAATTAAGGTGACTAAACAAGCACTCATTTCTTTTTCTATTGGGGATTATAAGGATAAAGTTTGGTGTGATGTGATGCCGCCGCAGGTTGAGCAATTGGTACTAGGTCTATTGTGGATACTTGATCGTCGAGTTAAGCATGATGACTTCACCAACAGTTATTCTTTTATATCCAATAAAAAAAAATTCACTCTTGCACCTTTGTCACCAACGGAGCCACATGAAAGAGAAAGAATTGAGAGTGAGCAAAATGGTGAGAAAGAAACACATGAAAGAGAGAAGCGTGAGAAAGAAAAAATTGAGTGAGTGAAAAGTGAGAAAAATAAAAGTGAGGGAGAAAAGTGAGAAAAAAAAAAGAGGGAGAAAAGAAAGTGAGAGTTTTATTTTATATACTAACGATCTTCACATTATTTTCTCTAGCTTTGATCTATCTATCTCACAAGAATATACAGATGAGAGGCATGTTTGTTCAATCAAATTCATAAAGATGTTTCCTTACCACATTCAATACAAGCGAGGTGACGATTCAAGGACGAATATTTTTCAAGAGGGGGAGAATGATGAGAACCAAGGATCGAAACCCAATCCAAGTAACTCACTGACGATAAATGGCGGACCATTCGTTTGACGTGATGATTCGAGGTCGAATCCTTCTCAAGAGAGGGAGAATGATACGAACCAAGATAGCTCTATTCCAAAGTTCAAACATGTGTTCAATGGTTCTATGGGAAAGGATTGAGCATGGAAGTTCAAGCAAGGGTTATTCGTGCAAGAAGCGTTAGATGCAAAGTTTCAAGCTATGAAACATGAAGCAAATGCTTTGCAAACTCAAGGAAAGATGGCCTCTATCATACAAGGCAAATGGAAGGACTTTGAAGGTTTCAAAATGCATGGAAAAAGGCTTGAAGACTCAAGAGACGTCCGTTAAAGTCATCCTAGGCATGATGGATGACTTTGGGAGCTTTTTATTAACGCTAAATAGATGACTTTAGGGGGCCAAAGTGCACTTCTCAAAATTAGGCCTTTAGAAAAGCGGGATTGATAGTCTTTTCCTTATTTTGGTTTGTTATTGTTTCATAAATAGCCTAGGTAACTTACTTAGTTGTTTCCTACATAGTTTAGGTAATTCTTAATTGTTTTCTTTTATTTTAGGATTCTATTTCCTTCAAGTATTAAGGTTTGTAAGCCTATATAAAGGCTCCTCTTTCATTGTTAAACTTAAGAATAGATATATGATTTAATTGAATTGAGTTTTCACTATATTGAGATTAAATTTGTTGAGTTGCAGGCTTGTGGCGTTCCGTAGTCTTGGTTCCTAATCAATTGCGATTAGTGGGTCAAGGTTGCACCCCAAGGTTCTAGGGATTAAATCTGCCCTAGGGTTGAGGGAAGTTTCCTATCTTTTCATTTCAATTCATTGTTTCTGTTTCAAATCGTCTTCGTGGTTGGTTCCCCTTTGTCAACGATCTTGGGATCACATCACATGTGCCCTGAGGGCCCATTTTAAGAGCCTAGATATAGTAAGTTTTATCTCAATTACCACCCCTGTGCAAGTTCTAATGCCACAAGGGTAGTTGTTGGGACAAAACATACTACAAATGAGTTCTTAGGGCCCATTTTAGCTTTTGCCATAATTTTATACATCCAAACTCCTTTAATCTACACAAATCCCACGAAGACTTGAATGCATGCCTCCCAACTCCTCATCCAACTAATAGTAATACTCACATACCCCTCACCTCTTTAATCTATTATATATACATCCATGATTCAGGACGAGAGTGTCGACAACACATGTCAATATTCAATTATTTTTTATACCATCTTAATCATACAATTTTTTGCTAATACAACTCAAATATAATGATATGTGTTGTATCATACATGTGAGTGTTAGAATATACTCCCTCTGTTTCAAAATGTTTCTCGTTTTAGTTCTAAAAATTTGTTTCAAAATATTTGTCGTTTTAGGTTTCTAATGTATGCTTTGCCTAATTTACCCTTGTTTTCTCACAAGTTCCAACAATTAATCATCTTTTCATTAAATACTTTATCAACTCCCAATGGTTATCTCCTTCTAATTTATCTTTTCAACTAATCCTAGCACAAAATTTAAAGATATTTAATAAGGGTATATTTGTCAACCTACAAAATTTCTTAATACGTGTGCACAACTCTAAAACGACAATCTTTTTGAAACAGAGGGAGTATTATGTAATAAGTTTGTGGTATAATATGCCCTCAAAGTTTCGGGAAAATACCCCAAGCACCTCAACCATTCAGTTTCATAAATTGATCGCGTACAGCATTACTTTCAGCTTTGCATAAAACAGCCCCAAACCTTTCCTGTTACCATTTCCAGCAACCTTTCAGTTTTCAGATTAACTCCTCAGCTTCATGTCACCCATTTTGATCCATCTTCCACCAATACATTTACCAATCAAGCACCCAGATTACTATATTCTTCATCTTCTCAAGGAACTCTAGAACATATGACATTGCCCCTATCCATCATGATCCAGTGAGTCCTATCAATGTCCAACTCAAAATCCCATTATCCTTCGAAGGACTGTGACAGACTTCCGAAGGAGAATGAGCGTCATGGCTCTTTCCATTTAGGCACCTGGCTCACCGGTTGGACACCCTAGCCTTCGTCCCGGCTGGCAAACTCATTTCAATCTTATCCGCTGGGTCAACAAAAGAAAGAATTCGCCAATGGATAACATCTTTCCTTCTTACATGGATGTCAACAGCCTACCTCTCAACCCATAATAATCATAATCTCTCTTCTTCGGAGAGTATAACTCGTCTAGAAACTGTTAATTATCCAATTCATTTTCTTATATAAAAGAAGAATTTATTAGAAAGAGAGAAAGATACAAAGCAGGAGGACAGTCTCTCCAACAGCAGAAAAAAGAAAGAAAATAACTGTAGGTCATGCATTGCATTGTTTTGTTGATGAGATAATGAGTTATACAACATCTATTAGAAAAATGCTAGGGATCCCAACTTTTTATCCCAACTTTCCGTCCAACTTACGTGCGAGTAAGTGTGATTGGTATTGAGACCCCACAGTTAAGTGATGTGATGTCTAACCATGCACTATATTTGAATGTGGATTGGGATGGAAAGTTGAGATCCCTAGCATTACTCTATACATTAAGCAAGGCATAGCATTCTGAACAAGGTCATAAGCAAGCGTGCCCATGATATAGTGCTATTCACCGAGCTTGGTGTCTTAGCTTACATACTCGACTAAAACCTTTAGGTTCCATTCGGGGGGTAAAGACAAGGGACCCAATTACAGAAGTTAGTAGGACATGTAGAAGTCCTCATTATTTAAGATTGTACGGTTTGATTGATATATGGTTGTAATCACATAAATAAGTGCTTCCAAGCTTCCTTTTTTTTTTTCTTTTTTTTTGAGATTGTGATATTTCTGAGTTTTCAATGTAACACAATCTAAATTTTAAAAATAGATTCGTTATGACACCAAGATGTTGGTCCACTTAACGATCCGACTCAAGGCATCACATAAAATAATCGGAAAAGAACCAAATCTAACACCAACTGGTATCCTCAAAGAGTAATGCTAGATAATACTAAATGACCTATAGACCATCATTTTCCCCGTACAAAGTAATATCAACTTAACCATGGACTCAATACTCCCAAAGAAGTCTCCTAAGAAACTAATTCATCAAACTTTTCCTAGTTTTGAATCAATCATCCAAAGAAGGCCAAGCCATTTTTATGCCTGCCGCCAGAAGTAAAGATTATCCAATTATTAGTAGCCTACTCCAGGCCTTCTTTTGATTTTGGTTATCTGGGTAATGATGGCTTGTAAATTATAAAACAAAAAATCGTAACAGAAGGCAACTAATCAATGCTTAATAAACTTCAAAAATGTGAGCTGTACCTAAGACAAAGCGTGAGAGTGAAAAAGGTGAGCACATGATAAATGGTATTAGGCAGGAAGGGTTGCAAGGGGGACAGGGATAGGAGAAATGGATGTTGGGACCTGAGCAAGTTGAGATGCTCCAAGAGAGCCTTGTTGAGCACTGGGTCAAGGTGCGAGCCAAACAGAAGTAAAAACCCAAATAATCATATGACTAACAAATACGACAAGCAAAAAAGTAGTAATGTAGGACACAATAAGATACCCTAATCTACCCAAATACACCGTACTTCAAAATCCTAAACCATCATACAGACTACCAAATAAACAATCAGAAAGGGGAAACTGAGCATACAAGAAAGGGGGAATCGGACGAATGTTGACTTTCCACACAAACAAAAAGAAATTTATGAGATTTTAATGCAAGTGAGAAGCAAAGGAACTTAGAATACCCATATTCCTCAAACCACAAGCCTGCCTCCCTCAAGGAACCATATATGTACTATAATGGCCTCGAAAAATCAATTCCCCAAAATCGTCTACACACTATATATCCATGCAATACTCACCATGGAACTTAATACGAACATGCATACCCATGAGATGTCACTCTGATGCTCCAAAAACATACTACCATCCAAATGGAGAGATACTCCCCCGACTAGATTACAACAAAAGTCAAAAGCCAAACCAACCAGTTTTTCTCCAACAAAAGAGATCTGCCTTTTCTGTCAGGTAAAACTTATCAAATTTTCTGGACAACCCATAACGAGCTTCTCTTTACATTTTCTTACCTTCTAGCCAAAAACGTGAAGGGGAACCACAAGCCACCATCTACAATTGATCCACATATGGCTTCAGCAGAACATGTATAACAAAACGCTTAAAAAAACCCAAAACTAGAGTTGTATTGGGTAGTAAGATAGAACGCTACAGATTGATTTACCTACATGACTGAATAAAATCCAATAACAATATGAAAGTCTGCTATCAACTTCGTCCAAAGAACTAGTGGGGAGAAACACAATTGCAAAACCTGGATTCTGAAACAAGACTAAGTAACAAGCTACATAGAAGTCTGCTAAACTTGCAGTCAAAAAAAGGTTGATTCTTTATGGGACTCCATTGCAATAACATAACTTAAATTTCCCAAATTCTAATTCCGGCAATTGTGTCACTTAAGTATGGATTAATCAAAAATATTCTCGCAATGCAACAACTTATCGATAAAAAAAAAAATAGCTATCACAGTACAAAATCTGAAAGGAATCAACTTTAACAGTGCACACACTAACTTAATCAGAAATGCACAAAATAAGCATGCAACAACAACGGAAACATACCTCAAATTTGTGGAAACAGAAACCAGGAAAAGTAAACATCAAGACATTACAATATCGTCATCATTTCCCCGGGCAGCATTCAAGGTCACACCAATCTCTCCATCAACACTCCCACCTGCACCAACTTCAACTCCAACCCCACCTTCCACGGGCCAACTCGGCCAACTAGACACAGTCTCCACACTATTAGACCGCCCGGCCAAACCCATCTCAGCCTCGGCAAGTTGTGTTGGCGAAAACAAAGACTCCTCCTCCCCCCTATTACTACCCTCTCTTTCTCTTTCTCTCCTAATATTCCCATTAGAAAACACAATCCGATGCCTCCGCGCAATGTTCCTCAACGTACTTCCAAACCCAAACAACTCCTCGTCATTCTCCATCAGCTCCCCCAACCTCAAAATCCTGGACCGCCTCCTCCTTCCCTTGGAGTCCCCACCACCCTCCACGGGTAACTGGAACCGGCAAACGGGACAAGAGTTATGCTGGGAGAGCCAGGGCAAAATGCAGTCCGGATGGTACATGTGCTTACAGGGCAACTGCTTGGTTTCGTCGTCGATTACAAACTGGTCCTTGCAGACGGCGCAGAGAACGATTGGATCGGGGGAGAGGAATGTGTTGGTGATTTTGACGGTGGGGATTGATTCGACGGCGGACTTGGAGGCGGGAGAGTGGTGGCGAGAGGTGGTTGTAGAAGTAGTAGTAGTGGTGCTGATAGTGGTGGAAGGGGAGGATCCATCGGAATCGGAGGTGGTGAGGTGGTGAATAAGGCGGTGAAGGTAAGGGCTGTCGAGGAGGAAGTTGTCGTCAGAGGGAGCGACGGATGGGAATTGGAATGTTGTGGATTCGGTTGGGAATGGAGAGAGGTTAGGGATCGGATTAGGGTTGGAGTTAGGGTTGGGATTGAAGAGAGGGGAGTCCATTTCTTCTAAAAAGTCACTGTGGCAGTAAGGGCAGAGGAGAGAGGTGGTGGTGGTGGAGGGGGAGAGGAAAGATACGCTCATGTCACACTCGTGACACCAGTATGTTTGTCTTTCAGCGGCCGCGGCAGCGGCGGTGGTGGTGGCGGTGGCGGTGGGTAAGGACATTGTTGGATTTTTTTTTTTTTTAATTTCTAATGCGATTGGGTGAAAGGAGATTATTGGATTTTGATATTGTTTGGTGGAGGAGGAGGAGGAGGAGGAGGAGGGAGGAAATAATGATGGGTTTGGTCTTTGTACTACTAGTAATTTGTTTGTTGCTTTGGCGGGTCGTAGAAACGACGTTTGATCGTGACTTTTAAGTCAATGTCCTTAAGAATAATCTATAAATAAATAAAGAAGGCATTGATATTAAACAGTCGCTTTGGCCGAGTGGTTAAGGCGTGTGCCTGCTAAGTACATGGGGTTTCCCCGCGAGAGTTCGAATCTCTCAGGCGACGTTTAATTTTTTGAGTTGTTGTACTGAGGGGATAATTCCTTTCATTTTGTGTATAAACCACAAAGAAAAATATATATTATATAATTATATATATTATATATATATGTAATTTACATTTGTCTAATCCGGTTCAGTTCAAAACCAATCTATATGTATTTGTAGTTCACTTTTTTTTTTATTTGGTACGATTTTTAAAAAAATCTGCAAACCTCATATTTGGGAAATAGAGTGGGATGTCGGTACGATTTTTAAAAAAATCTGCAAACCTCATATTTGGGAAATAGACTTGGACACCCCACTCTATGACATGACTAATAATGCACTCGGTGAATCTCGTGTCGTGGATTCCCTTGCTTCGTTAAACAAGGGACTTTGCCAAAGATTTTGTATGTCTTAAGCCGTTACATTCTATTTATGCTTAGTCTAAATTTTTATTTTTTCGGGGCTTAGGCCATCCTAGTACCAAAAAATAAATAAAAAAATTTAAATATGACATCACTTAACACATAAAGTACCCCTTTAAATGCATCTCATGAGACATGTTTGTCACTTAGATCAAAATAAAAATTTTAGACAAAAATATTTGCACTCCTATAATTTTCTTTACCAAAAAATAGAAAACTTAATTAAAATGACCCAATAATCAAAAACATCATAAAAAAGAAAAAAGAAAAAAAAAATCCCCTTTGCAAACAATTCAAATTCATCAATGATCAAAAACCCATCTCCAAAATAGATGAATTGCAAATAAACAAACAAGCATAATACGTAAGATTTTCAACAAAATGTTGCAAAAGCAAAAAACCCTAATAAACAAAAACTAGACAATATAATGGGTATGCAAAGAGGAAGCTAGCGTTTAAACGCATCAATCTTCTTGATCATTCCAACTTGTAATGTGTTAACAAAATCATAAAGCTTTAATATGTAGCCTCTCGGATACGAATTCTATCTTTGACACTTCTCCAAGAAATTGATTGTTGTTTGTTTTCAGTATATAAGTTGGTTTAATCTATATATATATATAAAACCTAATAAGTCTATATAAGGAAAAATCCCGCCAAAATATTACTTACCAAAAATAGAAAGTCAACTTCATATAGATAAAATTGATTATACATTTAAAATTTTTCTCGAAAATACAAAATCATAAATATAAAATAATAATACAATCTTTAATTACATCTAAACCATGAGTTAGAAAAAATGGCATTGAAAAAAGTGACAAACCCACACTCTCTCTCTCTCTCTCTCTCTCTCTCTCTCTCTCTCTCTCTCTCTCTCTCTCTCTCTCTCTCCTCTTCCTTCCTTCCTTATTCCTTTTTCATTTGACAATATTTTCAATTGAACCATCGTCAATGAAAACAATATTTTTTAATTATTTTTTCCAATTTATGTAATTTTTAATTGAAATATTAATTATTAATTATGTAGATTTTGAATGTACAAAATATTAATCATTAATTTTTGAAACAAAGAGGAAAAACCAAATACAAAGAATAAACTAAGGAAAATTAAATTATACTCTATAAAGGTGTTATAGAGTATTAAATTAATAAAAACAATATTCTATAATTTAAAAAAATTGTATTTAAAATAGAACATTTTTTCTTTTTTTTCAATTTATGTAATTACTTGAAATTATACAATGACAACCAAGTCTTATAATTATTTTGTAAATTTCACTATAATTATTTTTCTTTTTTTTTCCAATTTATGTAATATAATTTAAGGAAAAGTAAATTATACTATTCATAAATAATTTAATTAAAAAATATGTGATAAAGAGGGAAAACCAAGAAATAAAACAACAAATTTTGTGTATAAGAAATTTTTTCAAAAACTATAATATTACCAATATATCATTGTATTTCTATTTAATTAGTTGCCTCCAACATTTCTTTACCTCCATTTATTCTTTTTATTTTGATTTTTATCTTTATTTTGCTCGAGTGTTATTTAGTTGAAAAAGATATATGTCCGTGCGTTTAACGCACGGGTGTAAAACTAGTTAATAATAAAGTAATGCTATGGGTACCTAAAGAGTATCAAATTTTTTGTACCAAATGATGTGTTAGCTGATGTAACAGCTGATGTGGTACAAAAAAATAAAATTTAAAAATATAATTAATGCATCACATCAACTGACAGATCATATTATTTGATATAAAAAATTTAATACTCTTTAGTACCCATAACATTACTCTTAATATTAATAATAATATCCCAGCTCCTCACACTTTTCGTGATCAAACTTCTACTAGAAGTGTCCAGACTTCTATATCTTTTTACGTCGTGTTTGTACAAATTTGTAGTGAGGATCTATATACTCTTTTAGACGATTGTCTACTTAAACTAACAGAGAGTTTCAATGTCCAAACCCTTATGTTTGGGAAATATGTATGGACAACCCGTGATTAAGTTGATTTTTTTCCCTTTTTCTTTTTAAGTAGCAAACTTTGTTTATTCATAATTGTTGCTAACAACAAGTCATGTAGAACCTCATTAAAACTTAACTTATTCTACCAACAACATATTTCGAGATCTATTATGTCACCTAATTTCAAAACCCTTTCTCTTTTACTTTCAACAAATTTGAAAAAAAAATAGTTTTGGCCTATAAATCTCGTCAATCATTTCATTTGTAGTTTGTAAATCTGATAAAATTGAAGTGTTTGTTAAATTGATTGTGAAAATTTCAGATAAACTATCCATATCTTTTTTCCCCTACCCCTCCTGGTTAAGTTTATTTGAGCTAGTTTTTACTAAGTTGTTAGGGTATGAACTTTTATTTAAATGAAAGCTCATTTTTCTTTTCAATAATGTTAATGATTATATTATTTCGTAGTCTTGTAGGTGAGTTGAGTGCTCGATCTGGCTTGTCCAGATGAACTAAGTCGAGCTTGTTTCTCACACACGTTTAATTTTGCAAGCCGAGCCAAGCCTAAGGGGTGTTTGAATCGAGGAGCTCGCGAGCTGACCCAAGAGTGATTCATTTGACTAACTCGGTATAAGATAAATTATAATTTATAATGTAATATACACGCACCTGGCAACCATAGGGAAGGCTGATGGAGGGGGTGGGGCAGCAGTAGGGGTTGAAAGTGGTGGAACAGTGGATGATTTTCCATGAAGAGAGAAGTGGTGGGTGGTGGCCTGTTGGAGAAGTAATTGGAGGCTGGAGCAGTTCCTAGTCTGGGAGGAAGAAGAAGAAGTGAAGAGGGGGCTGTTGGTGTGTGTGATTACACTTAAAATGGTGTGTGCGTGCGGCAGTGACAATAATAATTTAGGGTATACACGAAAGTCAGGGTACGAGATTAGGGTGTCTACAATTGCATCCACGGTTTGGCCCTGGCTAGGACAATTGGGTATTTTTAAGTTTAACCATTAACCAGTTATGACTAAACCAAAAAAAATAAAATTGAAGTTTGGCTGGATTGGGTAGTCTTTAAAAGCCCGACTTGCGGAAGACTGGTCCATTGGATGATTCGGTTTGAACCGCAAGCTCGACTCGTGAGTGGCTCTCATACTCCAGTTGAGCTGAGTATTTTTGGTGCATTTGAAACCCGACTCAAGCTCGACAAGGCTCGGCTCAAGAGATAAATGGTGAGCTCGGTTCGAGCTAGAGGATAGCCCACGGCTTACCTACAACCTCGTATTTCGTATAAAATAATAATACTAATAACAATAATTACGTAGTAATAATAACAATAGCATCAAATATATTATTATTATTATTATTATTATTTAAGACTTTTTAATATAAAATTTTTTAAGATAACTTTTGGTATTTTTTTCCTACAAATTGCATGTTAATTTAATGGTAAAATCTAACAAACTTCTAAATATAAGGCAGCTTAAAGACAGAAACCAACTTAAGTGACTTAATTGAATAATTTGAGAGTATAGTTCTCGTCCCAGTCTCTTCATGGGCTCTGGGCTTTTTATTCGGGCTGCATCTAGCTAACCCAAGAAAACATGAAAATTTAGGGTTTTGTTGTATTCCTTTATATATTTCCATGGCAGCCATCTCTTTTCTCAACCCTTCAGCCAATCTAAAGGTAAATTTTACGCTCTGGCAAAAGATTGCCCTGCTTTCAAGCAACTCGGCCTATCTTGCCCTGCTTTCAAGCAACTCGGCCGATCTGTAAAACACAGGTGATTTAGTTCTTGTGTTGTTTTTTTTTTTTGGATAGATAGATCTGAAATTTTCGTACATGAAAATTCAATATTAGAAGGCAGTGATGACTAAAATTATACCATCAAACTCTGAAAAGCTTGATAGCTTATTGATGCGAAAACCATTACTTTTCTGAGCCTTTAATTTGAACTTTTACAAGCCCGTTTTATTTTTTTGGTAATTTCTTGATATGCTTGGATTAATCAATCTTTTTGGAAGGCAACAAATTAGAGTCTCTGGTACACTTTATTGATAGTGTTTACAGTGCTGTACGTTGCCGATAATGATTTGGGACTGATATTCTGGCATTAGCCTTCGTTTTTTTCACCGGGCTCATGCATTCAGATGTCTTAACATTTTGATTGAACCTCGCAAATTTGATTAATTATTCAATTTTCTAATTGGATTATTGCTTGAAATTAGAATCAAATCAAAACTAATCGTATTTGGTTTGGTTTGGTTTGGTTGGACGAATTGTTGATTAGAAATAGGTATGGTATGTATGGGCAACAATTTAGAGTCTCTGTTATACTTTTGTCTATAGTGTTTACAGTGCTGTACGTTGCCTATAAGAAGTGAAACTAAGATTCTGGCATTTGCCCACTCTTTTAATTGAGGCTTAATGCATTCGTTTGTTCCGCACATTCATAATTTTCAATGTGTTCCGAGCATAGAAACGCTGACGGAAAATTAAATGAAGGTAAAAGGCGTCCCCAACAAAATGGTTGAAATGATCATATGATGGTTTACCTGTGTAATGGAGTGGATTTTTGCTTGAAACAGGGTCGCTTGCCTCTCTAAGATGTTGAAAACTTACCATTTGACTATTATGAACCAAACGATTCCATTATAAGATTAAATTGAAATGTATAATTGTTTAAAAATTCTATTCCCTTCGAATCTATATTTTATATTCACATTATAAAAGAGGGGTGAATGAATTTTTCTTAAACGTAAAAATTACTCCCAATTTTAATTACTACTCTCTTTCTTTTAGGTATAGAGTTATTTTTGGTTTTTTTGTCAGTAATTTTCATATATTTATTTATTTTTATAAAATTATTAAATTAGTAATCCATAATATTTTTAATTTAGTTTTTAATTAATAAAATTTTATCTTTTAAAATATAAGTAAAGTATTTTAACCTATTCTTAATGTAGTTTTTAATTAATTAAATTTTATTTTTTAAAACATAATTAAAGTATGTGAAATATTAATTTAATTTAATTATATATTGACTTTTAAAAAAGAAAATTGCATTATTTGTCCAAAATGGAGGGAGTAGTATAAAATTAACCACCAACTTCCTCCATTTTTGTAAATTTAATTAATCAAAATTACATTAATTTTAGACAAGCAAAAAAAAAATAAATTGTAAGAAGAGTTAATTTTTACTACAATATTTATTCATTCACTGCATTCATTAAAATTTTACTTAATTAATTAATGTTTAGATACAATTGTTCTTCAAACCTTCTTTATTTAAAAATTAAAATTTATTTTCAAAGTTTGCTTATTATTGTGTATCCCTTTTTTATTTTTTTATATTCCCAAATAAATTAAATAACATTAAATTACAAATTATGAATTTCAAATAAAAATTTTCTAAATGGTAAACCCATTAATGAATATGTGTTTTGCACATGTTTAAAATTTTGTACAATATATTTATGATTGTGCAACATCTCTAAGAATTTTTTATATTAAAATTTATTTTGCTTCAAATGATAAGAAACATAAAAAAAAAAAAAAAAAACAAATTTTTAGTTACAAATTGAAAATAAAAATAAAATCTACTTGATTATAGATAAATTTTTTATTGTAAAACAAGATAAGTGTTTAAAGGATAATTATATCATGACAATAATTAATACAATTAATCATTAATAAATATAGTAAATTGGAAAAATTAGGCGTAATTATTAATTTCATCACCGTATTTTTGCAAAAGGTCCGATAAACTCACTATACAATCTTGTTTTTACAGATTAATAACTAAACTTCACAAAAGGTGTCAAAGAACCTTCATCTACCACGAAATCAACGTCTGAAAATTTAGACGAGAAACTAGTTTTAATGGTTAAGTCCGGCCATGGAGAAATTCCGGCCACCTCTCTACATGACCTAATAGGGCTCCTTATCTCAAATTTAACCTTTACCGTAAATCTTCTGATTCTTCCGGTCACCATGTCCCAGCTTGAATCCACCACAATCTCAGGGATATAAGTCCATTTGGAGCTACCTTTCCCCGAGACACCTAATTTAATAAACTTCCCTGAACTGTTCACCTCCTTCACCAACAAAATTTCTCATCATTAATCTTGCCTCTTCCTCCAAAACTGGACCCCTAAAGATTGATGCTTTCAGTAGCCATTCACAAATCCAGACAAGCTCCCAGTAGGACACAATGATCTCATGAGTTCTTCCCATGTTTCTCTCTAACCATTGAAACTCAACACAATTCTTTCCCTTTAACTATGTGTATTGCAGGTATGGAAACACCAACAGAAAACAACTAACCACCTTAATATGAAGGAATCCGAAATCATAGCCAGTGGATAGCCGGGGTTTATGTTCATCTACGCTCGGGTGTATGCTCATCTTGCCTTGGTAACTTCGGGCTTATGCTCATCTATGCTCATTTTGATAAAGACTCAAATTGAAGACGGAGACGACGTTGGGGAGAGGGGAGGTGAGGATTTTGGGGCACATGAAGATGGCGCAGCGGAGGTCGGGAGGGGTGAGGCCGACGGAGGGGGAAGGAGACGGTGGATTAGAGATAGGAAATTTCTGAGACTGTGGATTGGAGATTGGAATTTTTTGGGTTCTTGACATTAATTTGGTTTCACAAAATCCACTATGACACTTTGACCCCTTTTAATTAGAAAATAAGTAATTTTTTTTTGATATTTTGACCCACTTTATTTAGTGTTGTTATATATATATCAGGAAATTACCTAATTACCCCCAACATGTGCAAGACACATGTGAAAAACGTTAACTTTCTAACGGTCATCACGGCTAAGGGGTTATGTGGGAAAATTGGAAATGTCAGACGGGTTTCTGGGACAAACCTTATGTGGGGGGCACTTTGGAATTTGGTGGAAACCTTGGAGGGTAATTCATATTTTGGCCAATAAAATTAGTTTAAAAAAATATATAGGCCAAAATACGAAAAATCCCCCAAAGTATCCACCAAATTCCACTTTCCCCCAATGTTAAAAATATCTCAAGTTGGTACCTAACGTTGCTATTTGTCCCATTTTGCCCCTTCCCGTCATCTGCCATTTGTAAAACCATGTTAAGTTGCACGTGGTCATACACGTGCGGGGCAATATTGTCATTTCACTCCTCATCTCTTTTCTCTCCATATCTTCATTCAATTCAATTCAATTGTTTTCTTCTCTGTTCACATTCCCATTCAACGAACTATCAATTCATTCTTCTTCAATCTATCAATTCATTCTTCTTCAATCTCTCTACTGGAGCTGCTGAAGAAGAAGAAGAATTTGAAGCATCAGACACCACCCAATTGAAGGATATCCTCAACACGTTCTTATCTTTCAACGAATTCAAAGAAAAACTCAATTATGATGCTTTCGAATTTCCCCATGTACAACCCAATTCTATCTTGGACTTCAATTTCAACACAAACCCACCTCAAATGAATGCAATCTCCGAGATCAATTCGGGGAAGCTAATAAAAATTCGCTAGCAATATGAGGATATCTCCAGCACCAGCACCACCAGCACCAGCACCAACACCAACACCAACACCAACACCGCCGACAATTCAACTCGGTACCCGATTGGCAGAAATGACGGCGGTGCAGGACAGCAGCAGTGGAGGTTATGGATGTAAGACAGGTCGAAAGCGTGGTGGGAACGGATCTACATTCTCTCTCGATTCCTCCAGCAATCTAAGGATATCTCCACCTTCAATTTCGTCTGCAATGAGCTCGATTCCGCTGTCACCAAGAAAGACACGATGCTGCGTTTAGCTATTCTAATTCAACCCTTAGATCTACATTCTCTCATTCTCAAGCGAACGCGCAAGCTCGAAAGCACTGAGTTCTCCTTCAGTCGCTTCTTGACCCCGTACCTCGTCAATTACGACGGCCTCGTACGACACCTGGGCCATCTTCGTCGATTGCGATTTCTTGTATCTCGGTGACGTTAAGGAATTGAAGTACCTGAAAAAGAATTGGTCCAAACTTTGTACTCGAGAAAAAATTGGTTGTCAATGGTGTTGTACAATTGTGGGCACCCTAACTAAGAATAAGGTGTTGACCCTGAAAATGTCTATTTTACTTCGCACGTGAATGATTTTTTACTTTGCACGTGAATGACCAAGTGCAACTTAAAGTGGTTCTACAAACAGATGACGAGAAGGGACAAAATGAGACAAATAGTAATGTTAGGTGCCAACTTGAGAAATTTTTAACATTGAGAGGAAAGTGAGATTTGGTAAATACTTTGGGAGGTTTTTTGTATTTTGGCCAAAAATATATAAAATGCCCCTTAAATTGACATACATTTTTAGATAAAATAATTAAAATTATTAAAAAATAGTACAATATATTTTCATAAAATATAAATTTAAAATATATATAATATTTTATTTTGATTATGATAGAAAAATAGAAATTAAAAAGAGGAAAAATAAAATAGTAGTTATGTATGTTAATTTAGGATTATTTAGAGAGTGCTTTTTATAATTAATTTTTTAAATTGTTAAAAAAATAAAATTAAAAAAAATTAAAATATTTAGAATGTGATATAAAAAGTAATCACTGTTTTAAGACAGTAACAAGATAATTAGACTATTTCATAAATCCCCAAAAGAAGATTTTAAAATACAAATTAGCTTTCCTTATTTCGACATCCAACTAAAAAGTCTATCTGTACCATTACATCAAGAGCTCTGAGAGATCTTAGACGCCTCGAGATCTGCAGCCTTCTTGAGAAAACTCTGATCATCATCTTCGACTGCCATCTGAATCGGCGACGAACCGAGCCCGTCGGCCACAGCAAGCATAATCTTCTTCATCTCCGATCTAAACTCCTCGAGATCTATTGTCCCGCTATTGTCTCCGTCGAAGCTCTCAAAGATCGAGTCGTAGAGCCGAGCCAGCTCCTCTGGCTGCGTGGCTACGTCGACGCCGAAGTGCGATTCAAGCAGGCGCATGGAATCAAAGGCCTTTCGCATCTCCGATCTTGACAAAACACCGTCGTTGTTGATGTCGAGCGAGGCGAACTGCTCGTCTACGCTTTTCTTGAAGTGAGCGTCGTCGGCGACGAAGGAACGGACCGTTGAGCCGTCGATGATTACAACTCCCATCTTCTGATTCTTCTTGTCTCACACACCAAAAACCAGGGGGGGGGGTGGTTGAAGTTATTTCTACTGAGATAAGTATTAGGGGAATAATAATTGGTGGCCATAAGATTTTATGATCGTCTTAAATTGGGCCATGTGTTTCATGCTTTGGTAACGGGAACTGATGCGGGCCTCCTTTAGCTTTCGGTTCTTCAAGTCAGCTACGTGGCGGGCATTAGCTTCAATTAACAAGTGATGAGTAGGTAAAACGTTTGGAAAAAAAAAAAAAAAATCCCTTTCTTTCTAAAATAAACTCCCGTTCCTAAATTATTGTCATCTTTTTATTTTTTTGTGTTTTAAAATAATTATCTTTTTAAAAATATTTTTTTAGAATATTATTTTTATTATTTTATTTTTATTTTTATTTTTTTATTGTAATTGTAGGTCATATACACATGAGCGTTAAAAAAAATTACACATTATACCAATATTAATAATTAAGTAATTATTTTTTCTTAATTCATGTATCAACTCAAACAAGACAATAATTAAGAAATAGAGGGAGTATATTTTATTTAATTTTTTGAGCAAATAGATGATTTTATGAGTTAATTAATAAAAATTCCCTTCCTTTCTAGAACTTTAGAAGAATTTGAACGATACAAAAATGCTAAAGAAGATGTAAACAACCATGAGAAAAACTATTTCTAAAGCTTCAAATATTTTCTATAATAAAATAGGAACAAAAAATGGAGAAAAGAATATATATATATATATATATATATATATATATATATATATATGAACATGCAAAATTGAGAAGGGAAGGAAATTAATTAGGAACTTCGATGAGATAAAATGTTATAAAGATGAAGAATTTCGGGTCATGGTAAAAGATAGAGAAGATAATAGTAATTAGAGCCCGTTTGGTATAGCGTTTATAAAACGCAATGTTTTAAAAACGGAGGTCTTTTCTTATAAATACGTTTGGGATATCACTTCAATACGCAGCTTTTTTTTTTCCTAGGAGCGTTTTAAAACCTGCGTTTTGGGAAAAAGCTGGGAATTTCAGCGTTTTAAAACGCGCTGCGTTTTGAAAACGCTGCGTTTTCTGCCGCAGTATTGAAACACATTTTTTGCAAATAAGCTGCGTTTTATCCCTGCGTTTTGGCCAAAACGCTCGACCAAACGGGCTCTTAATCATCAATGGTTGGCGAGAAAAATTAACCATTAAAATCTTTGAATAATTTAAATGGTTACTTTTAATAGTAACTATTTATTATCCATCGGATCAAAAGTTAAATGTTAAGAATTAATAGTTGAAAAATGCAATTAATAATTAATTAGGTGAGTCATTTAATACAAATAATTTTAATTTTTGATCTAATGAATAATACTCCCTTCGTCCCTAAATTATTGTCTTTCTTTTTTTTTATCCGTTTCAAAATAATTGTCTTGTTTGAAAATTTTCTTTTTTATTACATCACTTTTACCATTTTACTCATAACTTTTTTCTTAATATAATTATAGGACATACACATGGACATTAAAGAAAATTACATATTATACCAATATTAATAATCAAGTCAATTATTTTTTCTTAATCCATCTGCTGGGTCAAATAAGACAATAATTAAGGGACGAAGGGAGTAATAATAGTATTCATTAAATGGAAAATTAACCATTAAAACCTTTCACATATATGTATATATTTAAAAACATTTAGAATTGAGAGAGAGAGAGAGAGAGAGAGAGAGAGAGAGAGAGAGAGAGAGAGAGAGAGAGAGAGGAAATACACTGTATTAAGCAAGTCTCAAAAAAAAAAAAAACGTTGCAAAACTAACATTTCGTCAGAAACATAGCCATAAATTGCAAAATAAAGACACTTTTTGTTTTTTTGGGTGAAGTTTTTCCAAAGTGATGATGCCGATTTTTGCACAGTGGTCCTGATGAAAATTTGCTTTGGTGAAGTGACCGGTAACTGGCCTGCAAAGA
This sequence comes from Platycodon grandiflorus, assembly GCA_016624345.1. Lineage (NCBI taxonomy): Eukaryota > Viridiplantae > Streptophyta > Magnoliopsida > Asterales > Campanulaceae > Platycodon > Platycodon grandiflorus. The sequence goes on from JACONP010000362.1 coordinate 1,893,838, forward strand.
ATAACAGAGTTACTGCACAGGGGATCCCTGCAAAGCTCCTCCGGTGTGAGAATTAGTACTGTATATCAGAGAGAGAATAATGCTAATTGAGAGAGCAAAAAAGTGTATAGTTACGCGTACTTTGTATTATGTCTGATAGTATTATTTATAAGAGAGTTGTGGTGCCATAGATAGTTTCGGGCTGTAACTGATACGATCAAATCCCGCAGTTTACGGGTAGAAGTCGCGTATCCGTTCTGAACTTTATCGGTAAATCGGAGATTGTTCCGTAATACGTTAGGATACTTTAAGATAATTCAGAGATAGTTCCGTGTAATATATAAAGTGTACAATCGTCAGCCGGACATAATGGGGTAGCTGGCCCACTTGAGCAGTTCGCCCAAGTGGGGAGCTCGTCCTTTTGAGTAGCTCGTCCTCTTGAGGCAGCCCGTCACTTTCGCCCAATAATTTACTATTTGTCATTTTTATCCTCGGTATAATTTTTGGATAGTTCAGTAGTCCCCTACTCTTTGTTGTATGAGCTTACTCGGACCAAAGAGTATACTTTTGACTCTTAATTAAGCCCCAAATTTAATCCGTTGCCGCACGCCTTTTAGTTTTTTCAAAAATAACTCGGCATTTAATTCTCAAAAAGCAGCTCGACATTTAATTCTCAAAAAGCAGCTCGGCATTTACCTCATAAAAAGAAACTCGGCACTTTATAAAAAGAAACTCGACATTTACTTCTCAAACAGCTCGGCAATTAATTAAGGAGCAGCTCGCACTTTGTCCTAACAAAGCAGCTCGGCATTTGTGCAAGTAATGACTCGGCACTAAATTCTTTTTTTTTTTTTTTTGTGAAGTAGCTCGTCAGTTCGGCATTAATTCTCACGAAGTAGCTCGGCCATTGGCATTATAATACAGCTCGGCAGTAACTTGCATGAAGCAACTCGGCAGCATTGTTGTTGTGTTAGCCTATCTTTGCCTTTATTGCCTACCTCAAAAAGAGATTGATGTAACTATTTAATATAAAAAAGGAAAAATTATAAAAATGACCAACGTACTATCAGTTAGTAACCGATTTTACCCCGTACTCCCAATATCCTAAAATTAACCAGTGTACTAACAATTTGAGTCCAATGTAGTCCCTACCGTTAACTTTTCATCCAATTTTTTAACGGGACAGTTAATTTGGTTAACGGAGCTATTTTATGAGGGGCATTTTTGTCCATTTCCTCCAAAACTCACCGCCCCAACCACACATACTTTCTCTCTCTTTTATCGGTGAATGAATGGTAGAAATTCCCAAACCCAAACCATACCCAAACCCGCATCATCTTCTTCACCGTCCAACTTAAACAACCCCGCAAGATCCACCATCCCACGCGGTACTCCTCCGACGGCAGCGCGTCCGCCCATGCTCGCGCCGCCGCAAACTTGTTAGCGGCACCCAGACCATCGTCATTCCAGCCTCTTGCATCGTCGAGATGATCCATACCATATCTTTAACGCACGACGACCTGCCCTGTTTAGACAACGACGACCTCCGCCGCGGCAAACCCACAAACCACAAGGTGTTCGGGGAAGACGTCGCCATTTTGGGGGAATACGTCGCCATTTTGTCACCGGTAAGAGAGAGAGAGAGTATGTGTGGTTGGGGGCGGTGAGTTTGGGAGGAAATGGATAAAAATGCCCCTCATAAAATAGCTCCATTAACCAAATTAACTGCCCCGTTAAAAAATTGGATGAAAAGTTATCGGTAGGGACCACATTGGACTCAAATTGTTAGTACACTGGTCAATTTTAGGATATTGGGAATACGGGGTGAAATCGGTTACTAACTGATAGTACGTTGGTCATTTTTATAATTTTCCTATAAAAAACTCTTAATGCACAGGTGACCATTTACCACCTGCCATAGCTACCTTTATTCAAAAAGGAAAATTGTCCATCTACTTGGTTTGTTTACAACGCTTCCCACGTATCAACTTCTCTAGCCCATTTTTTGAAGCCTTTGGTTTTGGTTGACAGGTGGTTTATTATTTATTAAACACCATGGATAGTGGAGCAATATTTGACAACTCTGTTGACACTGATGGAGACAGCAGATGAAGCCCGTTATTGCAGACATGTTGCAAAACGCCCCTGCTCAAATTAATACGCACTGCTCGCCCCTCTCGACTTGTGCCGTCTGCACCTTTTCAGATAAAATTGACTTTGTACACTTCTATTAAAATTGGTATGCACTTTTCAGATAAAATTGACTTTGTACACTTCTATTAAAACTGGTATACAATGCAGAGAATATCAAGTGTTTCAAATCTCCTTTATTTCAGATGGATTGTAGGAGTCATTAAAAAGAGACCTATAACTACAACCCTCCCACTTATGTTATTTACACCAAGCCAGCGGAGAAAACACGAAGTTGAGTAAAAAAACGAAGAGAGACCCGGGAGAACCCCGTCATCGCGAAGTAGAGCTGGCAATGGGTTGGGTCGGGCCAGCCCAACCCCAGTCCATCGGGCCACGCCTTGAAATCGGGCCGGGCCAGCCCAAATTTATATCGAGCCTTTAAAACTAAAGCCCAGCCTCTCTAAATATCGGGTTGGACCGGGCCAACCCGCGGGCCGACGCATTATTTCGGGCCAATTTGCACTAATTTTAACATTTTTGTCAGCCCATACGTAAGCCCATCGGGCCGAGCCTTAAAATCGGGCGGCCGCCCACCCAAAGTTGCATCGGACCTAAAACTAGAGCCCACCCGTCCTAAAGTCGGGTTGGGCTAGCCCATCGGGCGGGCCAATTTTGCCTCTATCGCGAAGAGCCCCCAGCAAGCTTATTGTCTCTGTGTCCTGTTGTAGCCCGTCGCCGTTCAAAGCCTCAATTTATTTATTCTGTCAATTTTCTTTCGGTGTTCATCTTTTCGGCTATCTTTTGCGTTAAATCATCTTTCTCTCAGGTACCTATTATCATCCTTTTTTCTAAGGTACTTCGTTATTCTTTTTTCATTGCTTCTTCCCTAGTTATGACTAAAACCAAACAAACCTATAGGATTATACAGTATGCTGTTATTCGTAAGGGTGGCCAGTTAGTAGTTTCAGATGATACTTATGGCTGGCGCACCGTTTCTCGAAATGAGATTGAGAATATAATGGAGAGGGCGGGCCTAGATACTTCTCATACTCCGGTTCCCGATATTGCTCCTCAAACTTTTCTTTTAGGCACTAAGGTTAGACATTTGTCATCCGACGAACTTATGAGCTACCTTAGACTTGAATATTATTACGAGGCCCCAAATACCGATCAAAACCCAAATACAAAGAATTTCTTCGAAAATGAAAGTGAGACAGACGATCATGTCGCTTGCCTAGTAGGGGCGCCGTCGATCGTAGCTCTTCTCGACGGGCGGCTTCTAGCTCGTCCCGACGGGCTATTCTTGTAGGATTGGAGCCATCCCATCAAAATAATGTTCCTCAATGGGCCGTTAACATGGGTATTGACTTAGATGACTTTCAAATTTCAGTTGTAGAGGAAAAAATAGATCGCCAATTAGGGAGAGTGAATAATAACTTCGTTGCTTTTTATCGAGCCCATTTTGATGTTGGCCTTAGATTGCCTCTTGATCCCTTTATCTCGTGAATTTTTAACAATGCGCTCAGCCGCTCCCATTGATCTAAATTTGCATATGGTTAGACTTTTGGTGTGTTTTGTCATTGTATGTTGCTCTTTAAAACTCGAGCCCCGGCTGAATGTATTTCTACATTTCTACACTGTTACCATAAACACGAATCTTTTATCCGTTCGTAGCCGTACCGGCGTACCCCAGCTATTTAAAAAAGGTCCAAATAAAGTACGCAATTGGAGAGACAGATTTATTTTAGTTGAGTCCCAACACGGATGGGGCTTTCCTGTTCTGCTAGAGTGATGTGACCGTCGGGCGATCCCTTCTGTAGACTTATTTACACCTGATGATTTACCACTGGTTATGGCTATTCGTCGAGCGCTTGATGTAGTCGAGAGTCCAACTGGCAAATTGCTGAGTCAAGGGAGTAGGTATGACTAGGAGGAACTAACGTTCGGTGACAGTTGGCTATGTTTGGCGGGTTTATCGAGAAAACCAGTGGACGAGATTGTCCCATAGGTGTCTGTCCCCGACCAGCCGTGTCGTGAACGTTGGTTAGTTCATTGGGGAAACGTCTTTAGCCACCGGTGCTTAGCATATTTGTTTATTAACAAACTCTTTTCTTCATATTTCTACAGCCATGTCCTTTAATCTCGACATTTCAGAGGTATTGAGAGTTCGTGACGCTTAGTCTTCTGATCAATCAGCTGGCCGTACACAAGTGGGTAGCATCCCCTCCCCTAGTAAAAAGAAGAGTAAAGGAAAAAGGCCCCGAAAGGATACCCATAGTGCTGAGGGTACTGGATCTGCTGCTTCGCCTGTAGTACTGCCTATAGTGCCTGTTAGGAATATGCCTGTAAAACAGCTGATATATATGTATGCATATTTCAACACAGTGATTTGCTTGTTCCCATTACAACGCATGTTTCACAAGTGGCTAAAAGGGCGGCGTACCGGTTAGTGTGGAAGCTTGTTGAATTAATGCATAGGTCATTAGACTAGGAAGTCTTTGTACATATCCGAGTCTTTGTCCTACCAAAGTGATGACAACTTTCATATGGATTAGCTCTTCATGCGCCAGCGGACATGACCATCAGCAATGTCTCACCAATAGACATTCCTTCCAGCCGTGTCTCATCAGCAATCTCTACACCAGCAGTATCATATCAACAGATCTCAGTATCAGCCAAGCTCTTCCTTAGAACAGCTGCAAAGAAGCTGATTATTCAAGAGGAACATCGGTCGTTGCTCAAAAAAGCTACAAGTCAAAATAGATCCGTTACAAGATTATTCTGACAAGTCCAAGATACGCATCGATGTCTGCGCCTTCACTATTATTCAGAAGACATTTCCTCTTTTGTGTATTGGTCTCAGTCTCCAAGGCTTCATCCTATAAAAGACCAAGCACAGTGCGCTACATCCCAGGCATGCATGATAAGTCAAATTCTGTCAGCCTGACTCACAGACCAACTTCAAGACAAAAAGCTTAACGGACGGTTTTTGCCCAACAGTTTGAACGACGCACTCCAGTGCATTAATGATTCAGATTTCCAACGGGCAGAAACTCATTCAATGCTCCAACGAATCCTTCATCTTCTCCAGCCTATATAAGAAGATTCTTAGTCTCACATAAAATAGAGCCTGCATCTGTGTGTGCATACTTGTGAGAGGAAGTGGTTGAAATCATTCTTCATTTTTTCAATCTGAAACCACACCCCATAAGAATGAGAAACACAAGTGTAAGAACAAACACTTTGTGTGAGAGAGAAACAAAATTCCAAAGGCTGAGAAGTCCTGCTTGATCAAAAACTCAGTTTTTGATTTGAGTTCTTTCTTCCTTCGAAAGACTCAGTCTCTTCAGTACTGCACTTCAAATCTTCAGCAAGAGACCAAGCATCCTGCAATTCGTTGAAGACTGATCAAGCTTGAAGATGTCCGATGAAGAAACAGAGCTTGATAATCCACAATGCATTCATATCGGCAGACTTATACTACATTATAAGTGCTGTCGATTGTGCAATGAATTGTCCTCACATTTGGCCGAGTGCTTAGCACTCAGTTGTTCAAATACCAGCTATTTGAACAACACCTAATATTCTCTTCTCACCTCCGCCTCCACTTTACTCAAACATGCACCTTCCCCAAGGTACTTGGTGAGAGTTAAAGGTTGGAGGTTAGTTATAAGTCTTCCCGGTATCCCAATTGACTTTTCTTCTACCCCCGTAGAGATTGCTAGGTTAGAGAGTCTAGGTTGATGTACTAAAGCATGTTTATCTTTGAGCAAACCTCTGCCGAATTTTAATATAAATTATATTTTCATTACATTTAGCCTTTACTTATCTTTCTATGTAATATTTGATATATCTTGTGCAATCTGGGTGTGGAGAGTAATTGAAAAATCTAATACAAGATTTTAGTTAACTGTTATGATAGACTTGTACACATTCACTTACAGTTACTTCAATCTTGTTTGTTATACTTAAGCTGCTTATTCTTCCGCTGCTCAAACTCTTGTCTATCAGCCAAGTATAATAACATCTTCCTATCAATCCATTCTTCAAGACTGCCGATACACATCGTCTGATACAACTATATCGGTTGTGTTGCTAGAACTAGGAAGATGACCTATTCATGTTAATTATTTCATCCATGTTTTCCAACATACAAAATTAAAATAGGATGAAATTTTTAATAAACGTAGTATAGGCTATTCACCCCCCCTCTAGCCTATACTCTGAGCACTTCACTGTGGACCTAACAGTGCTGCCTGTAGTGAACTTTTGGCTTGCTACTTTTGTTCCTCCTTCGGCTACCCCTTCACAGCAGCCTCTCTCTCCGCCTTTCTGTGCCGCACCTTGGGCTTCTCCTGATTGGTCTCAACCTGTGAGCCCGAGGAGCCTTAACATTTTAACAAGAGAAATTGGCTCGGTTCCAGAACTGACGGGTCTTGAAGTGAACACTAGGGAGATGCCCCAGGCTACAGTGGCTTAAGGCATTTTAGCTCGCCTCCGACATAAGGGGGTAGTTCAGGATGTGAGATCGCACAGTGCCGAGGGCCTGGTTGCTTGCGGGGGTCTGGCCGCTCTTGAGGTAGACATTATAATCGTAGCTCACTTTATTATTAATATAAAATGTTGATAACTTGTGCTTGATACCTTACATTTCTGAATATTAGGTGGGGAATATTATAATTGGTTTTAATGAGGAGCTGACCGAGCAGAGGCAGCTGATGAGTATTAAAAGCAAAGAGGCTATTGCTCACGAAGCCCAAGAAGCCAAATTGGTGGCAAAGTTAGAAATTATACGCCGTTAACTCCAGGAACTTTCCACGCATCATGCCGGCTGTTCTGACTTGCTTCCTGGCAAGGAGCGTGAGATGGAGGGTCAACGAGTTATCCACAAGGAGGCTTTTGATCGTCAGCAACTTAATTATGAGGAGAGCTGGCAAAAGGAGGTGAGTGATACTGTAGAAGCTTATAAAACCAGTGATGACTTCAGGGAATATGTGACTCCCAAAGTAGCAGAGTATTTTGAAAGTGGAAGAGATCATATCTTGAGGGTGGCCGCCTCTTATCAGCGCGTGGACATGAATGATCTTATCACTTGGAGGAGGGAAGATCCTTATGGTGTCGCTGCTCGGCTCGGTCACCCTTGGGTGCCATATACTCCTCAAGATCTCGAGGTGATACGCGTTCGAGATGAAAAGAACAAGATGCCTGTGTGGGATCTGCCTCCCCTAAATGAAGATAATCTTCGTGTGTGGTTGAATCCGAATTGGCATCTTCGAAATTCGGAGCCTGAAGACTCTGATTGCTACTTAGATGCGGGCGAGGATGAAGATGGTGATAGTTAGTTCTTACTCACTGCGTCGAGCATTACGGGCGTTTGTTCCCTTTTTTATGATTTTAAAACATTGTGGGGGATCCAACTTATCTTGTACTGCTACTATTCCCCTTTGTTTCATAAAGTTTTCTGACTAGTACAATGATAAATTTTATTAATTGCAAAACTGGCAATCGGGCACATACGGCTTGGCACATGCAGCTGGGCAGGTTGTCGCTTTCAAGTAACTCACCTCTTCCTTTAAGTTGGATTGCTCGGCAACTTGCCAATGTCTAGGCAACCCGCCCTTCATTTTTAGCTTAATACACCGCTTCATTTTTAGCGTAACGGGTCAGCTTCATTTTTAGCTTAATACACCGCTTCATTTTTAGCGTAAAAGGTTGCTTTAATTTTAGCGTGATCGTACATCGCTTCACTTTTACCGTAATGGTACATCGCTTATTTTTAGCGTATATTACTTCATTTTTAGCGTAAATACATACAGAACAAAATTCCATCATACGAAAATTATTATTGACCTTCAATCCCCACTGATATAAATGTCAAATTGTAGAATTACAGACTCAAAGATTGAAGATATCGGACTGCATCTAATGATAATATCTTTTCAAATGGTCTGCGTGCCATGGATTTTTCAGATCTTTCCCATCTTGTTTTCGAAGTCGATAAGTGCCTTCTTGGATAATCTTTGTAACTTGAAAAGGTCCTTCCCAATTAGGAGATAGTTTCCTTGGCCTATCTCCCGGTCGCTTCTATCTTCTTCATCACCCAATCTCCTACCAAAAAACTGTGGGGGTTCACTCTGCTGTCATGGTGAGCCTTAGCTTTTTTCTTATAGTTTTCCATTTTAAGCTTGGCATTCAACCTCCTTTCTTCAAGCAGGTCCAACTCTGCCCGGCGGGTGTCTTCATTTAGTTGTTCATCAAAATAACTAACTCTAGTGGACGGCAATCCCACTTCAACCGGTGCCATAACTTCTGATTCGTATGCTAGGCAAAACGGGGTTTCTCCAGTTGGACCTTTAATGGTAGTACAAACACACCAAAGGCCAATGTGAAGTTCATCTACAAACACACCAAAGGCCAATGTGAAGTTCATCTGCCCATCTACCATGTCTTCCTTCTAGGTTTTTCTTGAGGACGGTCAATATTTGCTTATTGCCCGCCTCTGCGTGGCCGTTTCCTTGGGGATGGGCAACGGAGGATCTTACATGATTTATCTTCATAGCCTCGCACGCCTCTGTAAATTTATCAGAAAATTGTGTTCCTCTATCTGACACTATCACATTTGGCAACCCAAATATGCACCATAAGTGGTCATGTACAAATTTGATCGCGTTTTCCTCTGTAATACTTGTCAGTGCCTTAGCCTCAGCCCACTTGGTAAAGTAGTCTACCGCAACAATAGCATACTGACATCCTCCTTTTGCCTTTGGGAATGGTCCGATAAGATCTATCCCCCACTTATCGAATAGCTATGCAGCTACCACTGGCATTTGCACAATCGCAGGGAGCCTTGGTATGTTAGCAAACTGTTGACATTTCTGGCATTTTTTGACATATTCCTCGGCGTCTTTTCTCAAACTGGGCCAATAGTATTCGTGAAATGAAATTTTATCGGATAAAGTTCTTGCTCTAGGTTGTCTGCCGCATACCCCTTCGTGTACTTCGGCGAGCACTTTTTCTGTCATGCTTGGCTCCACACATCTTAACAAAGGTTTACTGAAAGAGCGACAGTACAAAATTCCATCCAATATCGTATAGCGGGCCGCTTGGCTAACCAATGCGCGGGCATGCTCTTTATTTTGTGGGAGAGTTCCATTTTCGATGTACTCTTTTAGTTCAGATATCCAACTCTTTTCAGCCTCTTCTACGTCCATTATTACTGATCTCTGCATGGCCGGGCATTCGAGGTACTCTATCCATGTATGAGTTGATAACGCATTGATATCTGCTGTTGCTATCTTGGACAAATAATAAGCTCGTGTGTTTTCTTCGCGATCAATCTGCTTTAATTCCCAATAATCGAATTTGGAAGTCAACTTTTTTGCCATTTCGCAATATTGGAGCAATGGGGATTGTTAGTCCCATATTCTCCCAAAATTTGGTTCACAACAAGTTGTGAATCACTGTGAGCGACTAAGTCTTTTACTCCCATATTGATGCATATCCATGCCCGCGATTAATGCCTCATACTCAGCTTGATTATTTGAGCTCTTGAATTTAAATCTGAGAGCCTTCTCAACTTCATGGTCACCGTCCGGTGAAATCAATAACAAACCAGCCCCACTGTTGTCATGTGTTGCGGATCCGACACAAATAGACACCAATATTGTTCGGGTCGCATGCGGGGCGTGGCTAAGGAGGTGACGACCTATTGCCTGGTCGCCGAAATGATGGCCTTCTTCCCATCAGTTGCTTTCATTTCCACTTGAGTATTCTCTTGGGTAAATGAAGTTTCAGCAACAAAATCGGCTAGGGCTTGAGCTTTGATCACCTTCCTTGGCGTATAAGTTATATCAAACTCGGTAAGCTCTATTGACTAGTTGAAGAGCCGCCCATAGCGTTCTGGCTTGTGCAAAATTTTTCTAAGTGGTGCATTTGTGTACACAAAAATAGAATGAGACAAAAAATATGCCTTGAGTTTACGGGCAGCAATGACAACAGAGTAAGCTAATTTTTCTGCATTCATATATCGGGTTTCTACATTAGAGCGTTCGAAACATAATAAATGGGCTTTTGAACATTGCCCTCTTCTAGTACTAACACTGCGGCCACAGTTAAATCGGTGGCTCCCAGATAGACATACAGAGTATCACCCTGTTTTGGGATAACTAACAGAGGTGGACGACCAAGATATTCTTTGAGTTGCTCGAAAGCGACCTGACACTCTAGGGTCCAATCAAAAGCTTTGTTACCTTTTAACACTTTGAAAAAAGGTAAATATTTTTCAGCTGCCCGCGACATAAAGCGGCCCAAAGCCACTACGCGGCCATTCAGCTTTTGTACCTCTTTGATGCACGTGGGTGGCTTCATATCCAGCAGCACCTAAATTTTCTCTGGGTTTGCTTCAATTCCCCGCTGACTAACCATGAAACCTAAAAATTTACCTCCGGTTACTCCGAATGCACACTTGTTAGGATTTAACTTCATGTTATTTTTCTGAGATTCTGAAAAATCTCCGCCAGATCTTCTATATGGGGTCGATTCTTTGACTTGATCACCATATCATCAATATAGGCCTCCACATTTCTTCCTAACTGGTTGCCAAAAACTCTGTTCACCATTCTTTGGTATGTTGCCCCAGCATTTTTTAGCCCAAATGACATCATTACATAGCAATAGATTCCCCCAGCTGCCCGAAATGCAGTCAACTCCTGGCCTTCTAAAGCCATCTTTATTTGGTGATAGCTAGAATATGGATCGATAAAGCTCAGCATAGTGTGCTCAGCTATGGCGTCCACCAACTTATCAATACGCGGCAGAGGGTAGCAGTCTTTCGGGCAGGCCTTGTTCAAATCTGTAAAGTTCACACACATCCTACATTTTTTGTTGGCCTTCAAAACTATGACAACATTTGCCAGCGACGACGGATAATACAACTCTCTGATAATTTTGGCCCTTAGCAGCTTTTTGACCTCCTCTTTAATTGCAGTATCTTTTTCAGGACCGAACACCCGCGGTTTCTGCTATACAGAAGTAAACTCTGAATTCACATTCAAATGATGCTTGGCAACCTCGGTGCTTATTCCTTCCATGTTTTCTACCGCCCATGCAAATACATCCAGACTATGCTTCAAAAATTCGATCAGATCTTCGCGGTCTTGCCCGCGTAGTTGTCCACCAATCTTTATTTTCTGATCCGAAAAGAGAGGGTTGATGACCACTTCCTCTAACTCGTCGCAAGGCTTCAAATCAGTTTCCTCTCTAACTTGCATGGTATTAATTTTTATCTCTTTAACTGCCCAACTGCCCGTCTCTTGTGTCCGGTTGTCAATCTCTTGTCCCCCTGCCTCACTTGTTTTGGGGGCCAACTCTTCACGTAAATGTGGTGGAGGAGGTGGCGACCCAATAAGTGAGGTATCTTGTTTGCTTGCTGCTGCATTAATCATGCCTACCATTGGATCTTGTCCCTTGGTTATTTTTAGGCTCTTCGAAATGCTCCATTTGTGCTCATTAACTTCCACGGTCACTTTTCGCTTTAGCTTTTGTGATTCAACCACGTGCTCTAGCATTGACCCTGGATCACTTTTGATGCAAGCGACCCTTTTTGGGGTAAGAAATTTTATCCGCTGATACGGGATTGATGCAACTATCTAAAGAGCAGTCATGGCCTGTTGGCCCAAAATCACGTTATAGGTTGAGGGGAGATCAATCACCATAAAAATTATTTTCTCTATCCGTACACTATTTTCGTCCCGCAACCTGACTTGCAATTTTATTGTGCCCTTCACATTAACCCTGTGATTTGAGAAACATTCGAGCTGGCCGACATACGGTGTTAGGTGTGCATCTGCGAGCCCCATTGCTCTGAAACAATAATAGTATATGTGACGACCCGAGTCCAAGATTCGATGTTGAACCCCAACTCGGAGCGCCAAACCGAAGAAAAACAGAATAAAGCGAGCAACGTGAGCTCGAAACCAAAACCAATGCAGCGGAATACAAATGAACTTGAGCCTCAAAGCTCGATCAACAAGAATCCCAACTACATAAAAATAACCTCCACGGCTAAACAAGCGCCGGAGAACAACAATATCTCAAATACCACGAGACAACACGCTTGGGAAAACTAACAGTAAAATACCAACGGGCTCAATGCCACAACAACTGAGAAAACTAGGGTTATAAAAATAGTACAACCGGCACGACTCCACAAGTCGGCACCAAATACAAGTCTATAAGATACAAGAATCTCTACCCGACATACTAAGTTTACATAACTCAGTTTAACCCACGATCTCACAAGTACAGGAAATAAATATAAAATACTAGCTAGCTACAACTAGAGGATCTTCGAACTAGAGCCTCACTGCGCCGAAACGTATCCTGCAACTAAGGAAAACAAATATGGAAGGGATGAGTCGAATGACCCAGTAAGCTACTAATGAAATAATATGGCATGGCATTATGCACGTAAGAATAGCAGGATAATAAACAGGTTGTAGCACATAAGACAACGAACCCTATACTCACGAGAGGCTCAGTAGTCGCCAACCGTCATGCACTGGTTGGAGACTACGACCAACATTCGATCTTATAGGAAGCACATAAAGTGTAGGTAAACACATAAAGGTGGATACGGTAGATTCGAGGTACACCTCCGAAATCCATTGAAACACTTCCGACCTTATCGCTCCATGAAGCCGTAGTAAATGATCGTACTGCCGCTCCACGGAACTATGAAAGATGCCTCTGCTGCCATCCAACAAGATAACAATGACAATAGATTCCTGCGCTTTTGCTCCAGAAAACCATAATAAATAACTGTGCCGTTGATGCTGGACACATCTCTCAATACCGAACATCAAACAGAGATAGATGATTGTGCTGCTGCTGCCGTACACAAATCACAGAGGGACCGGTGCTCGTATCCTCAAACAAATATAGGTACCCGATCGTGTCAAGCACGATCTACAAGTACCCAACCAATAATGTACCCGACCGCGACCCGCACGATCTACAGGTACCCGTTGTGGACCATTTTCTGTATCCACGTCGACGTATCGCTCGATCCCCTACGACCCGAGACAATACGGCTCTAGCCACTTATAGGTATCATAAGGGACCGGTGTCCGTATCCCAATGCATACAAAAATGTCGACAATACACAGTCACCGTTTATTCCGTTCAACTGTGGGACTAGAGAAACCCCTACCGTGGCCAACGGTAGGGCGAGGCCCAATGTATTGGCCTTCGGCTATTACGAAGCCCCTGCTCCCGCACTAACCGAGCGTCAATACACCTCCAATGCACATATGCCAACTGGACTCGATGCAATGCACAAGTAGATGTTTACTCATGCCAAACTAATCTAAGTGTGTTCTATTGAATCACAACTTAATAAACCAAATCATGATGTGTTCTATTGAATCACAACCCAATGAAATCAAACCATAATGTGTTCTATTGAATCACATACCAAATCAACATAATGTGCTTGTAATTACTAAACACACAATCAATCATCAAAGTAGGATCATTGTCCTATTGCTTACTAGAACAACCATACGTACACCACATCATTTAAGTCCGCAATTGCTAGACTTAACAATCATAATATATATAAGCCTACTCGTACTTACAATCACAATTCAACGCGTTACTAACACGTGAAACCTAGGATCTCTACGGTATCCCACGATCACAATACACTCCAACTCATGTATATATAATCCACCTCATTTCCGTCGTATGTTAAATATATTACGACTCCCTACAAGTCACATCGCCCGAAATGAAACGATACCCAAGGTATGTCATACTACCCAGAATACAACTAACTCGTCATCCGACGATTGAGGCTATTCGTCTCATGTGAAATGTCACGCACTAAGGGCGTGACCATACGATAACACTTAAGGAAAAACCAAAATGGATAATTAACCCTTGCTAAGGCATAAGATTAAGTCAACGATTTACCGCACATTGTAGTCAGTAATGTTTGACTAAGTCAACCCAAGTCCAGTTCTATCGGGTCATGATCTCAACAATTCGTCATCCCACACCGTAGGAGACTACAATACAACCTATATAGGTTTATACTACACGATACTACATTACACGACGTATAATCTCTACGTCTTATACAACTCCGCTAGAGTTGGTCACCAACAACTAAACCTCGAACGAACCGTAGTATCGTCCCTAACCAACGTTCGGGGTGTATACTACCCGTATAAATCTCACGAGTCATCGCGAGAGTGCTAACGATAAAAATCTCAAAGAGCTACACATGCTCGGTAGAACTAAAACAAGGCATCGACGACTTAACTGCCGGAACCCAACTATAACATAAACCCACGAGACTATAACTCGGGAAACAACAACAACAACAATAATCACAACACAATCTCGAGGAGTCTTTACTACTCGAAAACAACAATCATCACAATAACAACAACAACGTGTACACAATGAACTCCACAAGTCTCTAACATTCGGAGACCACAAAATTAACAACAATTCATCAATACCCATCATTTAACATGCTAGAGTATCACATCGAACAAGTATAGCATGTAGGGAGTTTATATGCACATAGATGACACGTAAACATCGCGATACTATTCTACGATGCTCAAAATCTAAGAAGGAGATTAGTAACTTACAACACAACGCAAATCCCCCACGAAATCCAAGGGGCTTCGAGTGGAAACGTACTCCTCCGCGACCTTTACGCCACTACGGAGTCCAAACGTCGATCCCAAGCCCGAACCAAGCTCGAATCAAGCTTCCTCTCTCACAAAACTTCACTTTCTCTCTCTAAAACTTGGGAGAAGAGATGGGGTGGTGATTCTTCAACGGATCGGATGATCCTTTTAAATAGAAACGTGCTCCTCGTCGCCCTCTACGCTACGCCGAAGACGGCTCGTCGATCCGACAAGCGGAGCTCAAGATATCGCAAAATCTTCTCTTCTCTCTCTCCTTTCTCTCTCTAGTCTCTCTCTCTATTTTCTGGTTTGAGGATGAGAATGAGGGAGAAAATAGAGTTGGATTTTGTTATTATTACCATGGGTAAGTGTTTGGTCCAATTCTGGGCTTGTTTGAGCATTTTAAACCACTTAAAAATGTTAAAAACCGAGAAAGAACGAAAACCGGACGAACAGAGTACCAATCTGTTCGTCTTCGCACGACCGTGCCAAAAATAGGCGCGCGGCCGTGCCAACTTTGCACGACCGTGCCAAAAATAGGCGCACGGCCGTGCCAACCTTTACAGCCCAATTTTGGAGTTTCTGTCTGCTCTCGCACGGTCGTGCCAAGAAAAGGCGCACGGACGTGCCAAGTTCAAAAGTCCAATCCAATTCTATTTTACTCTATTTCCTAGGTGTGATCACTTGGCCACTCCTAGGTTTGATCCTAACATCAAATCATGGTCAAACACACTCGAAACACACCCGAATCATCCCGCGATGGTGGACGAATGATAGTAAACATAAGTCTCACATGCACAACGAGTCAAACAACTCTCAAGCTATCCCAACTTACGGGTTAACGACAAGGCGAACGAGCTTGTCGTTAACGAACAAATCTAAGCCAAGGCTAGGTCAACCAACTAAAGAGGAAATGTAATGCATACGAACGCTAATCGATGTCGGGGAAAATCTCGAACGGATAAAGGAACAAAGCACAACTCATCATGAGTTAAACGCGCGTCAAATATGGTTCTCGACTTAATACGTTACGCTTAACGAGCATGACACCTCACTCTCGGAGGGTTTTAAGGTCAATAACAAGAGACTACGAGTGAACCCGGAGTAAAGTCGGGTCGGGGTGTTACAGTATAGTATATCTCTGCCTGCCCCCGTGTCTACTAGAATCCTGCCCACCTCATGCTTTTCAACTATAGCGGAGATGACCAAAGGCTGCTCAGCCTATAAGGTCGTCGTTGCCAGCTCATGTGGAGCGAGCCCAATAATCTGAGTCGCCCCGCTGAGGGGGTATATAGGGTACATTTTTTAAGCTGTAAATCTGGTTTCTCAGCTAATTTATACTTGGAAACTCCCCCTGTATTACTCCGATGCGGGGATAATGCTCCTCTTTTGCAGTATCCTGGCGGTCTACATCTTCATGACGGGCAGGCGGCGCCCGATCTGCCCTATACTTGCTCAGAGCCCCTTTGTTGTTTATCAACCTCTTTATCTCTTTCTTGAGCTGCAGACATTCTTCCGTCGTGTGCCCAATATCTTGATGAAAGCGGCAATATTTTTTTGGGTCCCTTGTACCCAAACTGTTTTTGCTCATTGGCCGCGGAGCGGGCAAGTCTTCCACCCTCATAATTTTCTTTCTTGAAGTATTGAGCGGTGTGAAGGTGTCACGCTCCTTATCTGTCCTAAGATCTGTGACCCCCCTAGGCTTGGTCCTACTTCTGTCATGTCCGCGGGTAGCCCCCTTGTATCCGCGGTCAGCCTCTCTGTAGGGGCAGTCAGTCTCTTTCTTCTCACTTTCCACTGGAGCCTCCGCGCTCCCTATCCTCTGCGCCAGTTCAAACAGCTCTGCCCTATTCTTGGGTGGGCAAGTAAACACTTTCGTTTTAAGAGTGTTAGGCGCCAGGCTGCCCTCAAAGCAGGTCAACACCTCCTTATCAGAAATGTCATTTATCTGCTCCAGAATAGTTCTGAAGCGTTCAACGAATGCAATGATAGATTCGCCTGACCTTTGTTTTACATTACTCAACGCGCCTCTTATTTTAGGTAGAGCACCTGCCATTCAAAACTCTCCCATAAACACCTTCTGCAAATCTGGCCAACTCTTAACTGACCCCTCAGGTAAGTTAGCGAACCATGTAGCAGCCTTACCCTGTAAAGTACCCACGAAAGCCTTGCAGATGATTGTGTCGTCCGTGGTGAGCAGAGCAAGCTTCATCTCAACGTGGTTGAGATAATCGCGTGCACCGGTCTTCCCCTCATATCCATTAAAGGCGAGATATGTTATAGTCGGGTCAGGTGGGAAATCACGGATCCAGTGTGCAAACGACTTGAAACGGGTACCAATGGGTGTTATCTTGGCCTTCTCAGTCTTAATGACCTCCAGACGTCTTCTAAGATCCTGGACTTTATCCTGGGCGGGCCTGCTGGCTGCCTGAATTTTTGACGGCTTCCTCTCAAGAGATCTCCCACGTCTCGGACTTGTCGACCTGCCCCTCTTCAGGGAATAACCACGTGACATTGTAGGTCGGTTTCGAGGAGATTTTGATCGCCTTGATTGTGTTGGTCTATGGGTATGATTGCTGTGTCTTTTGTGAGGTTTTGGATTAGACTCCCCCTCGCAACTTCTTTCCCATGCGGTTCTCCCCGCTGTTTTATTCACGCGACCTCTTGGGTCGTGAAGTCTATGTCGGACACTAACTCTGCTCTGAGAAGGTGCCTGCTCGCCCATATGCCTGGCTATACACTCATCATCCCAGATCTGTCTGGTTTTGCTTCCTTCCACAGTTCTCTGTTCGGAACGACCAGCCCCCATACCTGAGCATCCTCCATCAGGTTGCCTGCTAAGTCCACGCGACCCAGTTATAGTAATTGGCACAACCTTAGTTGGCCGGGGCGCGGGTGTCTGTGAACCCAACAGTACGGCTGGAATGGGTACCTCAGCCTGACCCATCGCCCGCAAGAGCTGGTTATTCAGCATTATCTGGACAAGCGCGATCATTTGCGCTTTAAGTGCCTCTGCCTGGACGGTCGGATCGGCCTCGGGTGACATGGATGTACCCGTGGTCGCCCGACGCGTGTCCAACAGATCACACAAGTCACTAGCCCCCGCTTGTGGCTCTACTGCTTTTTTACGGGTCCGGGCACCCTTGCCCTTAGCGGGTTTTTTGGTTGCAGGCTTTTTGCGATTCCTCAAGGCGTGCAAATTAAGATTCCTCTGGCTATACGCCACCTTGTGGCAGTGCAGCTGCGATAGGATTTAGCACTATGTTGGTCGCTCCCATTTGCTCAACCGTTGGGTGAGTGGGATCATTTCCAGTGCCAGTAGTTGTCACGTTTCCTGTCATAATCACCGGATTAGAGTTTGAAGTTTTGAACTTTTTGTTTAGATATCTGGGCTTTCAAACTTTCCCGGCAATGACACCAGTGATAATGCCGATTTTTGCACCGTGGTCCTGATGGAAATTTGCTCCGGTGAAGTGACTGGTAAATGGCCTGAAAAGAAGAACAGAGTTACTGCGCAGGGGATCCCTGCAAAGCTCCTCCGGTGTGAGAATTAGCACTGCGTATCAGAGAGAGAATAATGCTAATTGAGAGAGCAAAAAAGTGTATAGTTGCGCGTACCTTATACTATGTCTGATAGTATTATTTATAAGAGAGTCGTGGTGCCATAGATAGTTTCGGGCTGTAACTGATACGATCAAATTCCGCAGTTTACAGGTAGAAGTCGCGTATTCGTTCTAAACTTTATCGGTAAATCGGAGATTGTTCGCGTAATACGTTAGGATACTTGAAGAAAATTCAGAGATAGTTCCGTGTAATATATAAAGTGTACAGCCACCAGCCGGGCATAATGGGGCAGCTCGCCCATTTGAGCAGTTCACCCAAGTGGGGAGATCGTCCTTTTGAGCAGCTCACCCTCTTGAGGCAGCCCGTCACTTTCGCCCAATATTTTACTATTTGTCATTTTTATCCTCAGTATAATTTTTGGGTAGTTCACTAAGAAAGATGAAAACAAAAAATGGTAGAATTGCATAAAATTTCTTCTTCTTCTTCTTTTATAAGATTTCTAAAGGTGTTATGAAGAACATGGGCTGGAAACCTAGCTACCCCTCTGATTATACTAGAACAACCATTTTTTCAGCGGATTGTTGGTATAAAATATTTGTTGAGGTATGAAAATGCTTAGTCTATATTGGTGCATCTTGGCTAAAAAGTAATTTAATATTCACTCATTCACCTCATGCTCAATTATAATTGTTTTCAACTGAAAAATGACACTTTTGATTCGAAACGTCATCTATGTCATTTAAATACATAAAACAGCACGCTATTGACAAAATTATTTTTATACATCGGCGATGCACAAATTAATGCATCGCGATGCACATACAAATTTGTGCATCGCGATGCACGAACACGATGCACAAAAACAAAATAAAACACCCCAGAAGAAGAAAAAGAAGATGAATAAATACAAAGTGTTCCAAACAAAATCAAATTTGATTGATTATCACTGAATCTAATCCGTTAGTAATCAAGTCATGGTGAATACTCATTTGATTGATTATCGCAGCAACAACAAAAAGAAGAAGGAAGTTTTGAGTGAAGTTGATGATTGAATAGATTACCTTGGATGGAGTTAGTAATCAAGTCATGGTGAATACTCATTTTTCTATATTAAAAGGAAACCTTTGTATGCGACGAATTATTACGAATACATATTTAACATAAACATGCAAAAAAAAAAAAAACTCCATTTAATAGATTAATTAGCTTCAAAAGGTACATCAACAAACAAATTGAATAGGCATTTAGGAACTAAACACCCCTTCTTCCGGAGTCCGATTTGGTCAACGATTTTAGCCTAACAAGAAACTTGACCTTACCCTTTTCCCACGACGACTCCTCTCGCCTCTTCTTCGATCCCATTCTCCCGGGTGACACGTCCCAATTCTCCGGGGAATCCATTAGTCTCCGGTCAATGCTATCCGGCGTCCTCGCCGCGGCATCATCCGACTCCATTGACTCCACGTCAGCACCTAAAATCTTTGCTTGCATGGCCGATATGACTGCTTTGACCGCCACATCAGCATCCCTCCTATTCCTCAACAATATCTCCCCTATCTGAGCTGGCGTGAGGCCCCCACCCGACCTTATACAACTAGCCACCACGTCAAACAGCACGTGCGAGTCAACACCCAAGTAATTCATCACCAAGGCCTTGAATGCATGCATTCCGCACGTGCCGAGGCTAACATGTACGTCCATCCTCCCACATCTAACTAGCGCCGGGTCGACATTGTCCCTATGGTTTGTGGTAAATACTATAATCCTCTCTTCTCCACAACATGACCATAGTCCGTCGGTGAAGTTCAGGAGCCCTGATAACGTTACCCGTCCGTTATCCTCGCCGTTGTCACCACCGCGCTTTCCCTTGTCCCGCTGTGACATTTGTTTTCTCATCTTGGATTGTCTGTCACCCGTTAGATCAATCGAGCAATCTATATCTTCGATTACTATAATTGACCGATTCGTAGTTTGTATCAGCAATGCTCTTAGCTCAGAATTATCGGAGACTTTACTTAGCTCGAGATCATACACGTCGTAGCATAGAAAATTTGACATTGCTGCTATCAAGCTTGATTTCCCGGAACCCGGAGGACCGTACAAGAGATACCCACGTTTCCATGCCCGTCCAATTTTGTGATAAAACTCTTTTCCTTGAGAAAAAGCTTTTAAATCTTCCGTGAGCTGTTTCTTTAGCTCCGGCTCGAGGGCGAGGTTGTCGAAAGAGGAAGGGTGTCGAAATGGGACCGAGGACCAGCCCGACTCGTACGAGCCATGTCCATTGTTGGTGAACAGCCTGCGCTCGCGTGACACGCGCTCAAACTCCTCAGCACGTGAAGTCACGTGTTCAAGATAGGGTGAGAGGATGGCGAGGCGGTGGCGTTTTGGTAACTTGAGGGTGAAGCTACGTTTCTCCTCGAGGGAGTCTTGAACCGTGTCAACGTGGTGGGTCCAGGAGAGGCGGTGGTGTTTGAAGGTGTCGTGCACGGTGTGGTTCGGTGCAACGGTAAAGGAAATGCGGTTGGATGATTTGGAGCGGGAGAGGGTGAGGCAGCGACAGGTGGTGGAGGGGTTAACTGAGTTGAGGTAAAGGTTGATGTGGCGGTAGAGGTCGTTGACGTCAACGCCACAGTAGCCGTTGAATTCAGGGATTTCGAAGTATGAATAAGGGCTGAAGAGGTCTTGGAGGGATTCATAGAAGGAGTGTAGGAGGGAGAGGAGTTGGGTAGGGAGGATGTTTTGGAGGACAGTGAGAAGGCCTAAGAAAGACCACATTTGTGACAATATTTCCATTTTTGTTGGTTGTGGGATTTGTGTGTTGGAATTTAATTAGGATTTGTCTTTTGTCAAAGTGGTGGGAGCTAGGGTTTTGTACGTTTATATGGGGAGAAAGAAGATATATAAAGGGAAGAGTGAAAGGTGGCAAGGGTAATATTGGAATTTGGGTTTGGAGGTAAAGATGGGTAAAGCTACTGTTTTGAAGTGAAAGAAAAGTTAAAGATGAAGCAGTCTTATCTTGCTTTTGCTTTTGGCTGATGGAAATGATTTGTCGTTAAGCTCGTTAATTTTGATTAGAACAATGTTAGTGTTGTCCATTAGCTGATCACAGGTTGCTGTCAGCATGTATATATAGATAGATATTGAGCAACTTATCTATCTTTTTTCTTCTAGAATTTAACATTCCACTATATATATATATATATATATATATATATATATATTTATTTATTTATTTTTAAATATTTTTTTTCTTCGGATTTAGATCAAGACACAAAGCCAGTTGAGTTGAGCATGATTTTGAGATAGTATAGTCGCATTAGACCACTTTTGGGATTAATTAAAAATACTCTGAAAAACCTGCCAATTACTGCAAGTTCTTGTCAATGGATTTAGTAAAAGGCGAAATATAAGTAGGGTTTAATGAGTTGAGTAAGCGATACAAAACTATCTTCTTATGCAACTTCAAACAGTACTCCTTCGATGGAAAATACGATAGTGTATGCCTAAGCGAAATCCACTACAGAACACCGAGTATAACGAAGATGTCCACGCTAGATGTAAAAAAGTGTCTGAGACAACGCTCTCCATATCCTGTTACGATGTGTAAAGAGGCCTAATGAATACATCATATATATTAAATATGAAATCAGTTGTTTATTTGTCAAATTAAAGAACTTCCTTATAGTACTTCCAATTTTTGTTTCATTATTGAACCCAAATTTTTAGTCATAACCATTTTCAGTTGAATCTTATTCTAGCCAAATCTATAATTCATTCACATTACAAGAAAATCTTTAAGTTTAGCCCGATAGAGTAGGATAAGTGTGTGTGTGTGTGAGAGAGAGAGAGAGAGAGAGAGAGAGAGAGAGAGAGAGAGAGAGAGACGCACGGTGGCAAGCACAAGACG
This sequence comes from Platycodon grandiflorus, assembly GCA_016624345.1. Taxonomy (NCBI): domain Eukaryota; kingdom Viridiplantae; phylum Streptophyta; class Magnoliopsida; order Asterales; family Campanulaceae; genus Platycodon; species Platycodon grandiflorus. The sequence goes on from JACONP010000362.1 coordinate 1,916,125, forward strand.
AGGACTTTTGCTTTTGACAATGGCTTTGTTTGCCATATATCTTTAGTTTTACCCAGCAGCTTTATCTTTTGTTAGTGGCGACACTACCGAGGATGTAACAGAATGTTCTTGGGAATAATTTTCTCATAAGTAGCTTATGATAAGAGAAAACAAACACAGTCCTCATTCATGACTCATGTCCTTGACCATCACTACCTCATCATGACCTGTAGGCTATTCGGCTTTGCTATTTTGGGCTTTTTGACAAATACGAGTAATATTTATGTATTCCTTAAAAGTTAAATTTTTAAAACGTGTATTCTTTAGTTAGGTGAAACGGAGGGAGTACTTATTTGTGTATCTTGATTGTTGAACTGAGTGCCTATATTTGCATTCAAATAATTTAAAAAGACTTTTTTATAAAATTTCCATGTTATTTCTAAGCAACTTGTACATCTCTACTATGAAATTTCTTGATTTATCTTTTTGTGTAAGTTTTTGGCGTCAAATTATATGAGAAATTAAACTTCTTTTTTGATTTCCCAAAATGTGTTCTCTAGCCTAAATGCCCAAAATTAATCAGTGACAAAGCCAGGATTTGATCTTTAGGGGGCCGAATTAACTTAATTAAAAATGTAGTATTCAATACTCAAGGGGCCAAAATATAATAAGAATAGTAATAATGATATTTTAAAGGGGATAAATTATATATTGTTCAAAGTCTAGGGGGGATATGGCTACCCTTGGCCTCCATGTGGCTTCGCCACTGAAACTAATCCTCCGAGCTGAGTCGAACCACAAGGGCGGTAAAGTTCTCCAAATAAGATTTTTAACACAACTGCGTTTTCATAAGTCTAGAACCCGAAACATATGGTTAAGCTATAACAGTCCCTTAACCAACTACTCTGCGTGCTTGTTGGTAATTCTTTCTTTGTAAACTAGGAAATCCATTTTCTGAAAAGAGACGTGGAAAAGTAGAAATTCCGCATGGAAGTTGTAAAAGTGAATTATAGTACTAATTTACAAGGCTATTTTGCAAAAGATTAAAACAAATATTATTCATATTAAATCCACTTTATGGGATCTGAATAAAAAAAATTCTCTTTAATTATATGGTGCAAAATGTTTTCTACAATTGACATTTCAATTGCCCAGCACTAATAAAGCTCAAGGGCATCTCTTAGTAGCCTCTTTTTTCTTTAATAAACATTAAATTTTTTTTTTTAATATTCTCCTTTATAGGACTATTGCTTTTCTTTTTTAAAGGGTCTTTAACGTCCTTTACATTTACCTTAAAATTTGAAATATATATGCATGTGTATATATTCGAGCGTAAAATAGGCTAAGTTTCTTTCCATTAATTTAAAGCTTTCTTTTGCAACCATTTTTTTTCTACCTTTTAAGTTGTTTCATTTTCAAAAATGGTTGAAAATTTGGAAAAAAGTTTGGAAAAATTGTTTGTGTTGACATTAAAAGCAACAAGCATGAGCTAGGGTAAGAGGTTATACTTTTTAGATTAGCATAGTTTCATAAGAATCAAGAATAAAGCCAAAAAGAAACTTCAACTGGAATATCAAAATGACTCATTTTTTAATATAAACTTTGTTCCAAGATTTATTCTTTATAAGCTTTTCTGTTTTTTTTTTTTTTCTCGGTTATTATACAAAATGATTTTTAGTGGTGTATAAGTAAGAATAACCATCATCCTTCTACTAATTATTGTATGTGTGTGTGTGTGATTTTTATTTTCTCTCATTCTGTGATTTTTATCTTAGCTTTCTAATAAGTAACAATCCTAAACCGTTTACGAACTTTGTGCAAGGGGATTTGTTAGTATCAAAATAGAAACGAAGCGCACACGCACCGGCACACATTAATTTTTCAGTTTCATTTCTGTTTTCGATGTATAGTGCAAATTTTCACAATTTGTATTGGATTGATAATCTTTAGATTTTTGAAATGTAAATAATTATTTCCCCATTGTTGAATATATGTAAAGATAGTTGTGCGAGCTGAGGGAGTATTCTTGACCAAGCTTGAAGTGGTGGCAATGTGTTGATATATAAATGCGAAGGTATCGTTTCTTTTGTACAAGCTTTTATGAATTGGAAAGAAAGAATGGAAAACAAAAATAAAAGTGGCTTACATAAAAGAAAGTTAGCAAAAGAAAGGTAAAATGAAGCTTTGGATACCCTTTATGTATGTTCTTTACCAATATTCTCACCTAAATTATTGGCCATTTAATTTCACAGTAGTTAGTGTTTCTAATTTTCTTTTGTTTGATCGCGTTTAGTGTTTATTATCCTTTTGATTAATTAAACTTTGAGTTTATGACACTTGGGGTACTTAAACAATCCAGTATAAGTTTCACTATGATTCGATTCAATAAAAACTTATTGGAGATCGATTGGTTCGTTACTCGTTAGATAAGAGCATTTCCAACAGTTTGGTGCAAAAATTGCACAAAATTTATAAGATGGTGTAATTTCTATATAAAATATCTTTCACCATCTCCAACCATCCTATTTTAAATTTTACGTAAAAAGAATATTCTAAGTATATTCTCAAATTAAAACACAAAACAAGAAAAGAAATTGGATAGCGCAGGGCAGCCTCCTGGCCAGTTTTAACGCAAGGATGTACGGGACGGACGCTATTTTGAAGCAGGGGATGGATGGAGCTGCCCTTGGAGACTCTTTTGGAGGGATTTACGCCATATTTGGAGTGATAGCGTCCCCTTTGGGACTGCTCTAATTAATCAAAGCAAACTTGAACAAGTTTCATGTCAATTAAGTTATTGATTTCAGTTTGATAGCTCATAGACATACTATATCTGTATTAACAGGGGGCTTCTTATGTGTGCAATTAATTTGGGACATCTATATTACAATACAGGAGGTTCGTACGTGTGTAATTGACTTGGGACAACTACTGCCCAGATTTACCCATCTACTAAAATCCAATGACCAAAATTAAATACAAGGTTCACATGTGCGAGCGTTCGTTATTTCCTCCGGCGAATTCTTCGTTTCTGCGACTTCTTCCTTCTCCTCTCTCACTGAAACTCCTCCCCCAACTCGAAATGGATTTTTGCGAGTCCTTCTCCAAATTGGAAGATGATAGGATTTTTGGTATACAAAACCCTCACCTCGCCTGTCTCTGTCTCAAACGCAAAATCGCTGTTTCAATCCACGGCAGAATAGTGTGGTATGTAATATTCATGTTTCCTATGAAAAACATGCATACTACCTATTTGATAAAAAAATGGCAACAAACTCCATCAATGTGCCATATTAAGAAAATGAATACATCTTCCAAACCTTTACATTTTCGCATACACTTTTTTTTGTTTACAATTGGTTTTAATGAATTGAATATGACTTTTAATTGAAGAATCAAGTAGCTTCCCAATAAGCACAAATTAACATGTTTCAAAGAGAAAATTAATATTCAATTATAGTAATATCTCCAGTTTACTTCTCTTCCAATCCGCCCCCTTCCTCAGTTTTTTTTTTTTTTTTAACACCCCCTTCCTCCTCCTTCCCAACACCACCACCACTAGTCAAGCCCATCCCTCCTCCTCCCTCCTTTCCCGCCTCCCCCTCCCTCCTTCCTCCTCCTCCTCCTCTTTCCCCCTCCCCACCCACACCCGTCAAGCCCACCCCCTTCTTCCCTCCTTTCCCGCCTCCCCTCCCTCCTTCCTCCTCCTCCTCCTTCCCCCCACCCACACCAATCAAGCCCACCCCTCTTCCTCTCTCCTTTCCAGCCTCCCACACTAGTTAAGCCCACCAGTACTACAGCCCAAATCCAAAATTGAGCATGTTTTTTTTTTTTTTTAAAGTTGTTCGGCACCTTTACCGAACACCACAATGGGCATTTAAGTCAAAATTTATAATGATATTTTTGTAATATATGTAGTGTAGTGTACTTAGTAAAATTTTGGGTGTAAATAGCAACTCTCATGAAAATATTTTTACACAAGAAAAGAAGTTGATGTATTCTTCTAGTCTAGTAGCAATGCTGGTGCTTTTGAAGCAATAACCCGGGCTTCAAATCTTGGCAACTACAATCTTTTTTGAATAAATATAGTGGGGTGGGCTGGGCTGGGATGTGGCAGCCCGTTAGATAGTCCAGGTTGAGCCTAGGATAAGGGAAAAGCCTATCACATGTCTTCTTCCCTATTCTTCTTCTTCTTCAGTCTTGGGTCAAGTCAAGCAAGACATAAGACGATCTAAACAGGTCGGCAAGATTCGTACGGTCCACCACATTTTTCTTCTAACATCACTGTGTATAGTCAGTCTAGTCAGTGTTAGAATCCGTATGCACAAGTCAGAATTTTGTAATCCCTAGTTGATGGTTCGAGATTGAAGCTTGTTAGGTAAGTTGCATTTTTTTTGTAAAATTACTCGAATACTATTAATAATACGTCTTTGTCGTTTGCAAAACATAAAAAGTAATATCAATAAAATGACGTACTATATAGTTTAATTTAACTACATTCTAAGTTACCATTGGTCAATTGAAGTAGAGGTGTCCGTTATGTTATGGTAAATTAATTAAGTTTATCCTTTTCACTTATATATATATATATATATATATATATTCATTATTTAAGTTAAAATCCGGATCAGTGATAGTTTTAGCCAAAGTTCATACTTAAAGTCTGTATAGGAACCCCAATGTCATAGCTTGAAATTGAAATTGGAAGAACAATTTGAATTCCGTGGAGCTAAAATTGTTCATTCAATTCCAATTCTAAAATTTAGCCGGGCCGTGACATCATCTCATGACGTTCCACTAAGGCGTGCACTCTTAATAGGAATGCCCTTCATTAGAATACTTAGCCGAATGAATCTCATCATTTGTCTACTCAATCGAGAAGATGAAGTGAAAGTGATCAAAGAAGGGCATTGTTGGCTAAAGCAAAGACCCCGCACCCTGGTTGAAGAGCTTCCAGCACTCACTCGTCCACTCACTGACGTTGGAAGAAAAGAGATGGTGGTGGAGGAGAATCATTGAGTGGTGGCCTTGGGGGTCAATCAATCCGGTAGTATAAGACTCAGTCATTTTTGTCTTTCTTCTTCCTCTGATAGATCAAGAAACTCGATCCATGAGACGAGGAAAACTTCCTTAGCTACAGTTGAAACCACTGCGGCTCCATACTTTCAAAGAGTTAGTGATAAGGCTTAAAAGCGACTGTCTCTTACTTTGACAGGTGGTGAGAAAGAGTGAAGGGAAGCCCTCGCCCCTACGGGACGGTATTGCGTGCGCATGCACATATGTGTATATACGTATGTGTGCATATATGCACATATACGTGTATGTGTGTGTGTGCGTATATGCACATATGCATACATGCGCACGAGACTCGAATACTATTGAAAATTGGAAATTTGATTTGCCATTAGCCCTTAAATCCAGCGTAATATATGTATTCAATTGTAACTTTTGGTAATAATTTCACTCAAACACAACAAAAGAAGTCCCACTGGGCTACAGCTCAATAGTCAGAGCAAAAAGTGGGAACAATGAGAAAATATACTCCCTCCATAAATAATTGTCTTACTCTCCTTTTTTATTCGTTCTAAAATAATTATTTTGTTTAGAAATATTTTTTTTTATGATATTATTTTTATCATTTTACTCTTACTTTTTTTTCTACTTTAATTATGGGTTACATACACATAGACATTAAATAAGATAATAATTATTTTTATTTTTTTAATCTATATACCAAATCAAACAAGATAATAATTAAGAGACGGAGAGATTAAGCGATATGTCACGAAGTTTGGGTAGATTTACTTAAACTACGTCTCAACTTTATCTCGGTTCGTTGGGAAGAGACAATTTACCAATTTCTTTAGCGATTTTATCCCACAAGTGAGGGGAATATGGCCCTACTGAAATGTGCGTTTTCTTTCCGTTAGGAAAAAAATAATAAAAAAAAAAAGATGAAAAAAACTAACATGCCCTACTTCGAGTAATATTTTTTCTTAGTCTACTTAAAAGGAAATTATTGACAATAATGAACTAGTGGGAACCTACCACTTTTATTTAGCCTAACGGCTCAATAGACGTAGACCCAAGTCTAACTTTTTTGAAAGATTAATGTTACGTGTATTTAAAGAGTATTAAATTTTTTATATTAAATAATGTGTTAGTTGATGTAGCACTTGATGTAGTGTAAAAAACAAAATTAAAAATTATAATTAATACATCACATTAGCTGTCACATTAACTCACACATCATTTAATGCAAAATATATATATATATATATATATTTTAGGTATCCATAGCATTACTCTTTTTAAGAAGTCGCAGAAAGTTCTAGCCGAAGAATAGTTGTGTATGAATTATTTCCATATCAAATTGTGATCATCACTATTCACTGCCCCTTTAAATTAGCGAAAAAGGTCATTAATAATATTATCTACGAGTTCAATCATTGTAAGCAACAACTGATCAGACTACTCAGTGAGTAATTAATAAATAATCTTTGAGATTACTCACTCTCTCGTCTCTTTCATTTAAAATTTTTTTTCTTCTTCTTAATTAGACGGGTATTTATTTTTACTTAAGTTTACTAATTTCACGAAAAATAGGGATGTCAAGATTAGAGACTCGGCAACTCAACCCTACTCAACTATGGTACATTATCAAGCTATCAACTGCAACCCTTCTTCCTTTGATGTGATTTTTCAAAAGGAAAAAGTTTAACTTTCTATAAAATTGGGTATCATCATGTATGCAAAACATACAATCTTGTGATGCTGCATCAAATACAATCACTTTGGGTCATGAATTTTTCTGGCTTGAAATCCCCGATTCCACCTCTTGTCGCACTTCGTATTTTATTGAATCTTAGTTTTATACGTGTTTTTGTAAAAAAAAATGTCGGATAAATTAACAAGATCACATAAAATGTGACAGAGGATGAGATAGAAGATTTGAAGCCAATTTTTCTTGGGTGTAAGTAAAAGAGTATGGGATGTGATCTTCTAGGTATAGTAGATTCACTTTCTTAATTTAATGTTGTAAAACAAATCTAATGTATTGGGGGAAGGGATTTTGTAATTTGGAACTGAAAGCAGGATCAGTGATTGATGCCTAATCCTTGTTAAATTAATCTTTTCGTTACTATTTTAGTCAAAATACCTACCTTTTTTCCTGATTAGGTGTACCAAATAGTCTAGTTTAGAGAAATGACTATCTGTACCCCACAATTTTGTTCTTATATTAGTACTAGTAGTATTATTTTCTTCCTCTAGGCTCTAGTACATAAACAAACACCACTAGTACGTGTCATATAGGATGCCCAAAACAACATACACAGCATAGTGGACATCAAAAAGAAATTCATAGTGAAGCACTAGTTAATGTACTTTATGAAGGAATCTAACTCAAAAGTGACTAAGATCCACTTTCATCCTTATTGAATCATTTCTAAGAATTAGTAAGGCAGAACATGAGAACTTGCTAGACCTAAAAGTCGGGAAAAAAAAAAACCCTCAAGTGATCAAAGAGGAGCACGGCCGTGGTCCTAATATGGTGCAACAAAGTGACAATATAATTTCAGTAGCACGTAGCAAAAGAAATGATAATTCAAAGTTCATCGTTTCTTTGTGAAAATATTTATACTCTGTAAGAATTTCGACCCTTGTTACAGTTATTAGAGCAGAAACAATCATTTTTGTTCTTCCACGATGTATCCTCAAACCACATCAGGTCTGAGACTTCATACAGTATTCATCTTTAACTAATCCACTACTGGTATTCAATAATGTGATAGACCTACATAAACAAATGACTTCATGATTCAGGACAGTGTAAATGTAAATTTTACCCCGAGTCATTCTCAGCCAAAATTCACAAATCCGGCATGAGAAAGGGATGAATTATACGTCTACTTATTCGAAACTTTGGAGCTGAAACTTTGGATTGTATGATTTAAACTAAATACTGCATTTTGAAATGATATTCCAAACACATCCCAAACACATTTATTATTCCAAACACGTGATATTCACATTTATAAGAAAAAAATATTTTTAAAAACTGCTAGAAAAAAATACTGCATTTTGAAGTGATATCTCAAACACATTTATAAGAAAAAAGTATTTTTAAAAAGCTGCGTGGGCTCTTAGTGACAAAACCTATAGATACATGGGACAATCATATGTATCTCGTAATCTATTCATAAACATTAATAACTAATTTTCAACCCTTAAATTATCCATCAATTTAATAGCAATAAGATTCATTATACAAAAACAGTCGATAACTTAAATACCATATTGTAGCAACACTGAAAATCAGAAGTCCTATACACATGTTAAAACTATGCTCACAACAGAGTTTTTACGGGAAAACGAAATCCCCAGCCGCCCTTTTGAATCACGAGATCAGCTAAGAAGTGGAAACCAACGCTCGCGAAGATCGGACTGATAAGATAGCAAGAAGAAAAGAAGCACGAGAATGAACCCCACACCCCAAGGAGTGCCACTAGCACTGTGAAATGAGTCTTTCTCCGGCATCGGAACGAAAAACGGAGACCTTCGGGAAGTGTCAAAGGTAGAGAATAAGTGGACAACTAGTAGTAGTACCAAGGGTGACACTATGAAAACAAGCTTGAGTTGATCAAATAAGCCTTCCAAAATCGACTCGTAGTTCATGTACCATGAAAAGCTTAAGAACATGAAGAGTATGATGAGGAGGAAACATAAGTGTAGTGGTAGGGCTGCCTGAGAATGAGAAGAAGAAGAAGAAGAGTTGGACATTTTTCTGGGAAGGGAAAGAGTTTGTGGAGAAACAAGGTTGAGAGAATAGGTGAAGTTGGAGATTGTTGACTACAAATATGTGGTTGTAGGAATGGCTTATATAGTGAGTGCATTAGATTTTTTAATCCTTTCAACTTTGAAGAAACTCTAAAACCTACACGCATACATAGAGGGTGAAAACACATTCCAAATTTATTTGCCATGTACATTGTCCGAGCATAAACTAAAACTTAATTTCACTTCCACCCCTCCATTTCAATTTCACTCCTCCCTATACGTCGAGTAGATATGAGTAAACTGTACATGACTTATGACTTATTCACTCATAAGTGAAATCAAACGCATCTAAAATAACTTATGATAAGTTATAAGTCATAATCACCTACTTATAAGACCAATCAAACATGGCCTAAATATGTTGGTTTAAGTGGTCACTTGTTACCAAACGAACCAACATCATTCCTAGACTTTTTCGTGGACTATGGTGGAGCTAATTCATCTACGTGTTTCTTGGATTAGTACTAGAACATCGTTGGTCATACTTTTGGGCTTGGGGGTTACAAAAACTACTCCATCTGTATACTTATGTAACAAATTTTAATTTGTTTAGGTCGAGAAATTAAAAGTATAACATATATGTAGACTATGTTAAAAGTAATATATATTATGTGTTCCTTAAGGATCTAGAAAAATTAAGTAAATATTTGTCAAATTTACATCTTCAATTGGGAAGAATGGAGTATATGTTAGCCAAAAGAATTAAACTAGGTGATCCTCGACCCAGGGCCGGTCCTAAATTTTTGAGGGTCCAGAGCAAAAAGAAAATAAGGGTCCCTTATAAAATTATAAATTAGAATTTTACACAAATAATTTTTTATTTTTCATCGTTCAAAGTATTGAAAAACATATACAAACATACAAGAAAAAATAAGTATAAAATAAAATTACTATTTTGCACCGCTTTCACAATTTATAACAAAAACAATATACTTTGCTTGCATCATTTGATAATTTTCTTGTATATTAAGAATATGAAAAATGTCTAGAAATTTCATGTTTAGTGGACCAAAATAAAATGAAGGATGGACCCCATTAATGTCGAATCTAAAATCTCTAGTCCTATAAAACGCACATTATTCATTGGGTTACAAGGTCCTATAATACATTATATATTATAATTATAAATAGATAAGGTTTGATAATTAAATTCAACGAACCCAAAATAAAAAAATAAAAAAAAAAGTTGAATGACTTTAGTAGGTATTGAACTTAAAATCTCTAATTCAATAGCCCAACATGTTAACCATTGGGCAAAGAAGTTATTTACAAAAACCATATAACATTATATATTATATACAAAATACTGTATTTATATGAATTTGGGCCCCCAAATTGCGATCGTCCTTCCAGACATAGTCTGGGGCCGGCCCTACCTCGACCTCATGTTATTTCTTTCGTTGTCGCCCCATTGTTGGGCCTCAATGCATACTTCACTCCATCCATCGCTAGTTGTAGAAGTGAGAAGTATAATAAAAAACCATTTGACAAATATAACTAATTGGATAATACACAAAGTTAGAATGCATGCACGAGGGAATACCTTCGCTACCATATAAGAAGTCGATTTTAAATACAAAGAAATTCTGTAATATCAAATTCGTACTTGTGATCTCATACAACGTAAGGACTCGATTTGATCTCTTCAGGGAGAGAGAGAGAGAGAGAGATTGGATAAGGTAAAGGGGTTTAAATTTTATTTGGATGAAGTGAATGTGGTTCTTTGGTAACTTTGAGAGGCGCGTGAATTAAGTTGATGTTTTTCTTCATAGTGAAGATTTGTAATAATAAAGGTAAGAAAAAGTGGAAAGAGTTGGAGTTGATTTATAAGGTAATTAGGGGATCTTCTTTATTTCTTTGTGAGGGATGAGCCAGCTAAGCTAGATAGCCTAGATCCATACAAAGGCCGGTGCAAGTTTCTTACCCAACTTGTGTTAAGTGGACAAGTCAGAACCTGACAAGTGCAGCTGACACCGACCATGGATCGGATCTTGAGGAATCAATGTAAACCCATTGCTTTGTTTCTTGTTTCTGCATGGGAAAGCTATCTTAGGTTTACAAAAGATTATTAATGCTTCGGGGTCGTTTGCTTTCTTTGTCTAAAAATACTACTGTTTTCATTTAAGTTTATACTCTTTCCGTTTCGGATAAAGAGTTTATTTTAAAAAAAAAAAATCAATATATGACTAAATCAAATCAAAATTTTACATACTTTATTTATATTTTAGGAAATAAAATTTCATTAATTAAAAACTATCTTAAAAATACTATATATTACAACTTTCATAACGTTGTAAGAATAACTAAATTTATGTAAATTATCGGTCAAACTTTAACTAAGTTGACCCAAAAAAGTCAAAAGTGAATTCTTTGTCTAGAACATCGGGAGTATAAATTAATAATACTCATTAATTGATAGGTCAGTTTAAAATAAATTTTATTAATTACAAGTGTTTTAAAGGTATATATTTAAGAGCATTACTTTTGTCTTAAAATAATTGTTATTTTAATAATTTGCACACAAATTAAGGAAGCTTACATAAAGACTGATCTACTCTTATTTAAATTCATTTATTGTAGATAAGTTGCATGAGTATTTGTTTTTTCTTTCTTAACAACCCTCTTTAATGAGAGTAATAAAATAACGACAATTATTTTGGGACAAAAAAAACTTTGTTAAAACGATAATTATTTTGGGATAAAGTATTAATTAAGATAATTATTACTAACCACCTTAATTATTGCTTACTTGTACACGTAATTACTTGAACATACTACATCTGTCTCAAAATAAGTGTCGTTTTAGTAAAGTTTTTTTTTTTCCAAAATAAATATTGTTATACGATTTCAATAAATATTTGCTCATATTTTACCAACATGATTCTTATTTACTACCCTCATTAAAGAGGGTTATTAAGAAGAAAGAAAAAAAAAATACGCATACAACTTATCTACAATAAATAAACTTAAATAAGGATAAATTAGTCTTTATGTAAGCTTTGAAAATTGTTAAACCGACAATTATTTTGGGACGAATGTATTATTTAAAACGGAAGGAGTTCTAAGATAATGTGAACGGCTACTTATTATAACGGTGGTTGAAAGATTGGAAAATTCACACGCCCTTTGTATTGAAAGACACGTACGGTTATTTATACATATACATAATAAGACCAAATCCTTACGGGCCTAGGAATCCTAATCCATTACACTACCCTGTTGTATGAAGCTTGTAAAATAAGGTAACTACCGAAAATCAAACAATATAAAACAATATCTCTTATTAATATCTTTAATAATATCTCTTAATATCTTCAATTAATAGTGCTAGACATTAATCCAACCTAACTAACGGCACATTGGACTGCAACCTACACCCCATCTCCAAGTAATCTTTTGAGCTTTTATTATTATTATTATATTCAACAAAAGCAATTAAGGTGTGTCCGTACATGAACCCCCCAAAACATACATAATTCCATATGCATGCTGCCCTGGAGCTGGAGCTGAGAATTGAAGCAGTCCTTTATGAATCATTGCCAAGTCGATCGATATCGTAATCTCTAGTGCCCGCCCTCTTAATTATATCACCACCCAACCAGTTTTAGCCTACACATGCAAGTTGTACTTCAGGATGAGAAGTTGTACGTACAACTTAAAAGGCCTGATTGATTGAGGTCAGTCGTATATTCAAATGTATCTTCATTCCATAGAACGTAAGGAGCTCGGTCGTATATTCAAATGCATGTAGAGACTCTTTTGATAAAACGGAAGGAGCTCGGTCGTACGTATATTCAAATGTAAACTCTTTTGAATTAAAGAACAGAGGGAGTATATGATAACAGTAACTTAATACTGAGTATTATTTTTTATTGAGTATACAAATATAAAAATAAAAAAATGAAAGATTTTTGAATTTGGAGTGGGTATCCTAACGGTGGTCCATGAAAGCATATGTGAAGGAATATATCACCGAAAGAGCAAAACCCATTATTTTAAACTTTTTAGTTTATTTGTTTTTGTTCACATGCTTTCTTTCCTCAGTTTTAAGTACGGACTTAGTTGTCCCACTAAGAATTCTTTATAAGTGAATTTAATTTCGTTAATGAATAAAAATTTCTTCCTGCTTTTGATCAAAATAAAAATAAAAATAAAAATTATAAAGCGTTTGATTACCTTGCGATGATGAAGTCAATAATCGCTCAGCCCATGGGTAGACTGGGCCCCATGAATGATGTTCTGAGAGACCCATTTCAACTTCTTCAATGTGGGCTAGAAGTTCAGGTTGGCAGGTGTTAGTTGAGTCGACCCTAGCCCTAGCCCATATGGAGTCTTCCTCCATATTGACGCTACATAAATGATGATACCAAATAAAAGAATTTGTATTAAAGCATTCAAAATCGCATTATAAAACCATATAATTCTTCCAAGTTGCAAGAAATTTTTTGGTACATATTTGTGTGTGTGTATATGATATAACACCAACGCTGTGGTAGCCGAAACTTATTTACTACTTTTTCCGTTTTACCCAAAAAGTTCACGTTTGAAATGTTTAATAATTAAGTAATATATAAGTAGTATTTTAATTGATAACAAAAATATTTGAGCATAATAGTCGAGATGTTTATAGCATATGTAAACGGTAATATTAAAAGGTTTATGGAGATTGTAGGCATAAATATTTTTTAAGTAAACTTTTTATGTGAAACATTATCAAAATAAAATAATAAACTTTTTGCCTGAAACGGAAGGAGTAATAATTTAGCCAGGAGATGTGATTGGTATGAATGAAACTCCATTAACTTATTTGTATGACATATTATATTTACCATTTGATTATTGTATTCATAGTAGATTATGCTTAAACTTTGATTTTCATGCAATGTGTCAAACATATGAATCATTATTCATTAGCATGTAAGTAAAGTTCAAGGTTTTACTCTTTCCGTTCCACCCAAAGTATTCATGTTTGAAAAGTTTAATAATTAAGGTATATATAATTAGTATTAGAGTTAGTCGTAATTACAAAAATACTTGAGTATAATCAATATGTTAATGTCAAATGTGGAGAATAAATTAAGGTGAAATGTTATGGAGATTGTAAACATAATTTTTGAAAGTCGATTTTTTAAGTAAAACATCCCAAAATATTATAGTGAACTCTTTGCCTGAAACCGAGGGAGTATAACTTATCTGTAGAGTCATAGACTAAATGAGCACGAAAATTGTTTCTCTAAATTACTTCCTCGTAAATTGTTTCTTATATTCATGTTGAATGTAGGTAAGTAATCAGGAGAAAGAAAGGGAACAGAAAAGAAAGCTAGATGATAATGGTTAGTAACAAAGAGTTCTGCCAACTTACGGTTATTCTTTATAATTCTTTATTTTCAGTTTACCAAAATTAGAGGAATGTTCTCTAATTTCTCTACTTTGGTGATTTTTAAATAAAATAGGTGAGTTTTGATATTTTATTTCCATGTTTTCTTCTTTAATATCCCACCGGTTTGTTTGTTATGTTAGTATCTTTATCATCTTAAATATCTAACCATTTTATTTGTTATTCTAATCTTTATTGGAATTTAAATGAATACAAAATGTGATTTTTTATTTTTTATTTCCATCTTCTTCATCTTAAGTTTAACCATTGTATTTGTTCTTTTATTTATTATCGAACGTCATGTGAAACTTTATCGAAAAAGGATGTACTTATGGTTATTTCAGTTGTTCTTATAAACAAGATATGCATGTTCAATTGTGTATTTCAATTTTAAGAGAAACTTATAGTATGACGTACTAACATATTTCTCTTTTACTTCAAACTATACCTTAGTGTTTGACTGGTTAGTTTTCTCTACTCATCTTTTATCATCTTGATGATCTTCATGATGATATCCTTAAAAAGGAAAAGGAAACAAATTATTCTTATCCATGTACCTTTTGTTTTGTTCGGTTATTTTTTAAAGTTAATGAACTTTGTAGTTTTCCATCGATCATTGTTAAGAGTGATGCCAAGGGAAGAACAAATAATATTAACTTGAAATCGTCTTAATATATATATGCCTGTATAAGAAGAAGAAAATTTGTCGAAAATTATACATTTGTAGAACGTTTCCAAATTTTCTATCTCATTTTATAAGTTTATGACAAGAGAAAAGAAAAGTAAACTAATGATGAACTCCGAAAGAGACCATTGTGACAATCATCAATGCCATATTATGCACCTATCACTTAAATTTGCTATCATTAATTTCATTGATTCATATATCCATACAAACTCTACAAATTTATTTTATTAATTTTGTTTTCATATATATAAGACTTCATCTTCTTCTTTGACTTTTAAAATATATTATTTTTAAGATTTAAATAATTTTTTGGTCCCTTGACTTTGATTCAATTTTTTGTTTGGTTCTATCACTTAAATATATTATTTTTAAGATTTACAGTACTTTCCAGATCCAGCTGTGCTCAAGAAAATCGAAGAATCATAATGAAATTCTAAAGAATCGAGTTCAAAATCATTTCCCATTTTTGATTCCTCCCTGCAAATCAAATTCGAAAATCAAGAACTCATTCCCAATTTCTTTGGCGATTCTTGCCACCAGACCCCCACCTCTCTCGCTCTCTCTCTTATTTTCTCTCGTTTGAATCTCTCTCTCTCTCTCTTCACTTTCTCTCTCTAAAAATTGCTAGTCTATTCTAAAGCTCCTCTTTCCACTGGTTGTAAGAAGCTCATTTCTCCATCGCACTTGCTGTGATTACACAACCACTGGTATGATATATCGAATTTCTTTTGCTTCATTTGTTGATTGTTTTGTTTCTGAATTGGCACTTGTGATTGTTGGTTTTCTGTTGCTGAAACTATCAAGTAACTTAAATGATCAATTTGATGTTTACAAGTTTAATTGCGTAATACAGTTGCAGAAATGGTGATTCTGATGATGAATTGTTGTTGGGAGAAAGGAAAAAGATGAAGAAATGAGTGTCGTTGAGGAGGTTGTCATTGCTGCAACTGTAGCCATTACAAATAACACGGATAAGGGCACTTTGGGCATTTCAAGTACGAAATAAACGGAGATTCCAACATTAACAGGGGGATGGGGAATCTAACAAGAAAATGCAAGATGTAGGATCGTATGAATAAGTTTTAAAATGATAGGACCAAACAAAAAATTGGGTCAAAGATAAGGGACCAAAAAATTATTTAAATCTATTTTTAAATATTTTTTACCAATAAATGGCATGCCCCATTATTAGCAACTATTAATGAAATTACAAATAAGATATGCATTAAAATTAGCAGCACCTTTAATTTGTTGTCATTCATTTCAAAAAGTAATAACCAGGAAACTTTCTTTATGCCGAAAAAAGGATCGGAGAAAAGAAAAACTCTTCCATTCTTCATTCTATTGAGCTACGAACTTAAGAGGTTGAAAGAAACTGTATTCAATTGCTCCCACCTTAAAAATTTAACAAATTTGTGTTGTATCCAATTGCACCTTTAATTTGTGTTGTATGAATCCGTAAAAATTTAACAAATTTTTTTTTATCAAATGTTAATTTTTAATATAAACGACTCGATCCTCTCAAATAAAAACAACATAATCTCTACCTTATCTTGGTATTTACTACTCATTGATGCTTAATTTATTACCATTATAATTAATCTCATCTATTTATACAAACTTTTTCATACAATTATATATATCTACTCACTTATAAATTATATAATTAATATATTTATGACTAATCGCTAAAAAGTTTGAATAGGAAGTTCATATTAAATTTCTTCTTTAACATTTTAGATGTATTATTTTCTACAAAAAAGTTTATTTATAAACACACATACACAAAAAAAAAACAAAATCATAGATTTTTGTTTTTCTTTTCCACAAATCCAAACATGTATGTCCAAAGAAATACATGAAAAATATGATAATTTTTTGAAACGCACAAAAAATATATTTGAAGAAATAAATATATGCAAAAAAAAATTTTTTTGAATTAACAGAAGAAGATTTGTTTGAATCTTAGCCCAAACAATTGACCAATTAAGGAGATATTTTTTGTTTGACTGATAACCGAAGAGTCATTGAAAGAAAAAAATTGGGGAAATGAAGAAATTTTTTTTTTAAATGTTTGGGAGAACTGGAAGGGTTGAAAGTCGCAGAGAGGAAAACCCTAAAAATGAAAGGTTTGTTCGAGATGTGTTCTAACGCTTATATATACGGGTTTTACATGGGGCGCCGAATTATTTGTGTTTGTGAAATTTTAGTGGAGCACATTAAAATTTAGAGTGGCGCTAAACGCAGCCCCCCCAAATACGCTAAACGCAGCCCCCTCTCTCGGTAAAATTACTAACGTGCCCTTTTTTGTTTTCCCCCAATTTTTTTTCCTTTTTTTATTTTTAAGTAACATAAAATTTTATAGTTGCCCCCCCTGAAATATAAAGATTTACAAATTTTTTTTTACAGTTTGTTTTTTTAAAAACTAACCTAAATGGACTTAAAAAAAAAAAAAAAAAAAACTAACCTAAAATTACTGCTGCCCCCCTAGATTTAAAAAATTTACAGTGTCTCCCATAATTTTTAATAATTACAGTCGCCCCCTAGGCTTACGTTTAGACCCCCTAATTTTTATATTTTATAAATAGCTCCCAAAGAAATAATTTATTACAAATAGCCCCTTGATTTTTTAATATTTAAAGCCACCCCCTATAAAAATTTACTACTAGCCCCTTGACTTTTTAATTTTGAAGGCCACCCCCTATAAAGTTAATTTTTAAAGCCACCACCCTATAAAGTTACACTTAGATCCCTTGATTTTTTATTATTTAAAGCCACCCCTATAAAAATTTACTACTAGCCCCTTAACTTTTTAATTTTTGAAGCCAACCCCTATAAAGTTAATTTTTAAAGCCACCCCCTATAAAGTTACACTTAGATCCCCTTGATTTTTTATTATTTGAAGCCACCCCCTATAAAATTTATTACTAGCCCCTTGACTTTTAAATTTTTAAAGCCACCCCCTATAATGTTACACTTAGATCCCCTTGATTTTTTATTATTTAAAGCCACCCCCTATAAAAATTTACTACTAGCCCCTTGACTTTATAATTTTTAAAGCCACCCCCTATAAAAATTTACACTTAGGTCCCCTAAAAATGTTACAAATAGCCCCCTTTTTCCGACTAAATTACCCCTAATTTTTACTATAAATTAGAACACTAAGTTCATTGAAATTTCACAAAAATTCTCAAACTTTCTTGACGATCATTCTCTCTCTAATACTCTCTCTCTCTCTCTCTCTCTCTCTCTCTCTCTAATACTCTTTTTCTCTCAATACTCTCTCTCTCTCTCTCTCTAATACTCTCTCTCTAATACTCTCTCTCTCTCTCTCTCTCTCTCTCTCTCTCTCTCTCTCTATCTCATTACTCTCTGCATTAAAAGTATGTTTTTCATATACTTTGTATTAAATTAATTTTGTTATTTAGTTATTTGCGTTGAATATGTATGTTTTAGGCCTATTTTGTTTTAAATATAAATTTGATGCTATTATTATTGTGTTATAATGTACAATTTAGATTAAAAAAATAATTTTTTGTTGTTATTATTGTATTATAATGTACAATTTAGATTAATAATAATAATAATTTTGCATTAAAAGTATGTTTTTCATATACTTTGTATTAAATTAATTTTTTTATTTAGTTATTTACTTTGAATATGTATGTTTTCGGCCTATTTTGTTTTAAATATAAATTTGATGCTGTTATTATTGTGTTATAATGTACAATTTTGATTAAAAAATAATTTTTTGGGGTTATTATTGTGTTATAATGTACAATTTAGATTAAACAATAATAAAAATTTTACATTAAATGTTTGTTTTTCATATACTTTGTATTAAATTAATATTTTTATTTAGTTATTTTCTTTGAATATGTATGTTTTGGGCCTATTTTGTTTTAAATATAAATTTTATGCCGTTATTATTGTTTTATAATATACAATTTTGATTAAAAAATTAATTAGTTGTTGTTTTTATTGTATTATAATGTACAACTTAGATTAAAAAAAAAATAATTTTGCATTAAAAGTATATTTTTCATATACTTTGTATTAAATTAATTTTTTTATTTAGTTATTTGCTTTGAATATATATGTTTTGGGCCTATTCTGTTTTAAATATAAATTTTATGCTATTATTATTGTGTTATAATGTACAATTTTGATTAAAAAATTAATTTTTTGTTGTTATTACTGTGTTATAATGTACAATTAATATTAAAAAAATAATAATACTTTTGCATTAAATGTATGTTTTTCATATACTTTGTATTAAATTAAAATTTTTATTTAGTTATTTGCTTTGAATATGTATGTTTTATGCCTATTTTGTTTTAAATATATATTTTTTCTGTTAAAATGTACAATATATTGAGGGAGGAAAAAAAAAAATTTTTGTGCAACATACGGCTGTACCAGCCGCATGTACTCTTGTACATGAGGCTGGTTTGGCCGAATGTACAAGAAGAGTACATGCGGCTGGTACAACCGCATGAAGACACTTTTTTTTTTTTGCACTTTGAACCCTTGTAGTTGTCCATTTTAAAATTATTCATTTCACCCCCTGAGTTTGTTAGTTTCGTTAAATCGTTAAATTTCTCTTTAAAAAAAAATTTTTGTGCAACATGCGGTTGCACCAGCCGCATGTACTCTTGTACATGAGGCTGGTTTGGCCGAATGTACAATAGTACATGCGGTCAGTACAACCGCCTAAAGCAACTTTTTTTTTTGCACTTTGAACCCTTGTAGTTGTCCATTTTAAAATTGTTCATTTCACCCCCTGACTTTGTTAGTTTCGTTAAATTGAAGGATTATTTGTATTTTTAAATATGAAAATGTTACACTTTTTAAACCAATTACATTATGCGGAAAATAATATATTATTATCTTAATCTTTAATTTTTATGCTATTTATTAAATATATACTCCCTCCGTCCCTAAATTATTGTCTGGGTTGACCCGGCACACGGATTAAGAAAACTCAATTAACTTGATTATTAATATTGGAATAGTATTAAAATAGTGTGTTGTTTCCTTTAATGTCTGTGTGTATGTGGCCCATAATTAAAGTAGGAAGAAAAAATAAGGGTAAAATAGTAAAAGTGATGTTCTAAAAAGGAAAGTTTCAAACAAGACAATTATTTAGGGACGGACGAAAAAGGAAAGGAAGACAATAATTTAGGGACGGAGGGAGTATCAAATACTCTATATGTTAAATTCTTTATATATATTAAGTGTCATATAACAATATATTTATTAAGTTCAATTTTTTAGTTTTCATTAAAATGTTACACTTTATTATTAACAATTGCATTATGCTTAAATAATTAATCGATTTAATAAATGTTACTTATAATTCATTGCATATATTAATTACATGTTAAATTTCTTTAGGTATATATTAAAATGTTACACTTTATTATTAACAATTGCACTACGCTTAAATAACTATTCGATTTATTAAATGTTACTTATAATTCATTGCATATATTAATTATATGTAAAATTTCTCTAGGTATATTAAAATGTTACACTTTATTATTAAATGTTACTTATAATTCATTGCATATATTTATTAAATGTTATATTTTTTTATATATGTATTTAACATGCATTTTTGATATATAGATGTATGATGAACGTGGAAAAAGGATTTTAGAAAATAAATTAACTTTAAAAATTGTAGGGGTAAAATCTAACTAAATTTCACGTCTCGTGTGAATAGGGTGGGTCAATGCAAACGGCTGATAGCCTGATACCATTTACATTTACATTACCAGACAGAGCTTTAGCAAAGTAGTAGGTGTTGGAGTTCTGAAGAAGAAAGCCGGCCGCTGAGATGGGGGGGCGTGTTTGTGGTGGAGATCTGAAGAAGGCGGCTGCTAGGGCTGTTTTTGTTTGTAAATCGAATAAAGGTAATCTGCTTATCCCTTCATTTCCCCATCTTCTCTCCATTCCTTCTTCCTTCCTTTCTACAAATTCTTCTCCTAATCGTAATACTACTAGTTTCAATGACCTGGACCATGCCGTAGCTAAGTTCCATCAGTTGGCTCAGAGACGCCTTCTTCCCCGTATCCAACAATTGAATCAAATCTTGGCTTCAATTGCAAAGTTGAAGTTTCATTCCTCTCCCATTTCCCTAATTCGAAAATTTCACCTTTTGGGATTCAAACCTTTGGTCAGGCCCAACATTTGTACATTTAACATTGCAATTAACTGCTTTTGCCACTTGGAGAAGGTGGATTTCGCTTTCTCCATTTTGGGTAATATCATGAAACTCGGTTTTGAACCAGATATTGTTACATTCACTACTCTCGTCAGGGGACTTTGCTTTGTTGGTAACCTCCCTCGGGCCATTAAGTTACTTCATCAAATTCTGGACCTTGGTTTCCAACCAAATATAGTTACTTACGGAACTGTTATTAACGGGTTGTGTAAATTGGGTAACACTGATGCTGCTCTTTCCTTGCTTCAAAAAATGGAAGACTCTGACACTTGCAATTGCAAACCTGATATAGTGCCATACAGCACAATCATTGACAGCCTTTGCAAGGACCAACGAGTTACTGAAGCTTTAGAGCTCTTTTCCAAAATGATTGGAAAGGGAATCCTACCTAATATTGTTACCTACAGCTCCTTGATTCAAGGTTTATGTAATATTGGTCGGTGGGAAGAAGTTAAGCGGCTCTTGCATGAGATGGGAGTCAGACATATCTATCCAAATGTAAACACATATAACATTTTAATTGACGCACAATGTAAAGAAGGGTTGGCCATAGAAGCGCACAATATGCTTGAGCTGATGATCCAAAGAGGTGTTGAGCCCAATGTTGTCTCTTACAGTTCACTTATGGATGGATACTGTCTCATAGGCAAAGTTGATGATGCTTTAAAATTACTTAATGTGATGATTACCCAAGGTGTTACACCTAATGTTATGACTTACAGCACCTTAATCAATGGGTATTGTAAGACTAAGAGGATAGATGACGCATTGAGTCTCTGTGGAGAAATGACTCATAGAGGATTGGTTCCTAATGTTGTTACATATAATACTCTTATAGATGGATTGTGCCGAATTGGTAGACTTGGGGAAGCTCGTTTGCTTCTTGATAAAATGCAAACTCGTGGTCAAAATCCAAATATTATCACTTACACTACTCTTTTGGATTCCTTGTGTAAAAACAAGACTTTATGAGGCATTAGCATTGCTAGAAACTATGGAAGACAATGGAATCGTTCCTGATATCGTTACGTGCAACTGCCTTATCGATGGCATGTGGAAACTTGGGAAGCCTGAAGTTGCGAAGAAGCTCTTTCATAATCTCTTCGCCAGAGGAGTAAAACCCAATGTTCATACCTATTCTATCATGATAAATGGATATTGTAAGGAAGGTAAGCTGAATGTAGCAAATGAGTTGCTCCTCAAAATGAAGGAAACTGGATGCTTTCCTGATGAATGTATTTATAATACAATAATTAAGGGATTTATTCGATTTGGTGAGATATCAAAGGCAGTTCAACTTCTTGAAAGAATGAGGGGGTGATGGTTTTGCAGCTGATGCAAGCACAGCAGAATTGTTTTTTGATTTGTTAACCAATGACCAGTTAGATAATTCATCCAAGGATGCGCTTCGCCGGTTTTTTGGCGCTAGCCAATGATTTGGTGCTATGTAGTCAATTATTCGGGGCTATATCATGATTTGTGGTGGTGGAGGAACGCCTGAAAGTATGGTGGACATGTGTTATCCATTGTAGAAAGTTTCACCTTGGAGTTGTAGTTGGCGCTTTTTCATGCAGCGAATACCATCTGAGGAGTATTTCTTGAGGCAGTCTTTTGGGTCGGAGCATGAAGATTATGCTCTATGGGTATCGTCTGGGTTACCCTTTTTATAAAGTAATTTGCTGTTTGTCGGGGACCTTTTGTGCTCTCATCATCACTCACGGCTTCATCAATTCGGCTTAGAGAGATTCTCTGCTTTCAAAAGCAGGAGTGAATACTTAATGTACTGACATACTTTGAAGCTGGAAGCTTGTAAGGTGATCCTCCAAACATCGATGATAATGTTCATTTTGGGAGCGGTCTCTCTTGTATTCAGTTCAACTTGCCCCAATGGGTTGTTATCTATCTATCCATCTATCCCAGAAAAAAAAAATTACTCTGGATATGCACTACAGGATACTTGCTTGCATAGTTATTAAATCGGGATACGTATCGTGTATCGTAATTTTATTTTCATGATACGTATCGTGATACATCTTGTGTATCATGGGATACGCTTTGCATACAGAAATACTTGAAATTATGAAATACATATATAAGTAGGAACTATAAGTAGATATAAATATAATTATTAAAATTTTAACAACAATATAATATTAGAACATAATATTTGTAAGTTAAGACTGAAATATTGTGTTTTGCTAATATAGAAGTATTATTCAATATAATGAAAAACTAAAAAAGTTTTAAGAAATAATTTAGTAAAGTCTCAGACTCTTTATATGCTGACTTTGTAAGAAAAAGTGATTTTTTAAAAATTATAATGTAGTTTTGTTTGGTGCGAGTCTATATTATAAGACAACAACGTATCATAAGATATGAATACCTTATCGTAGGATACGTTGTCAAATGAGATACGCGCATAAGATACATATCGATTACCCCTATTTTTGTATCGTATCGTATCGTGTATCGTAAGATACTAACAAATATGCATGCTTGCTATTTCAACTCTTCTATACAAATTCTTGGTTTCATCAAAGTTTGAAGTCTTATGTTGATCAATTTTGTATGATATGTTTGTTTATGATGCAGTCTTTTTACTCTGTATGATTGATTATCCTCTCAATTTACCTTTGTTTATAACGCAAAAGTAATTTTGCATTAGTCATGAAGACAAATCGATAATTAGGGATAACAATTGCTGACATGACCGTACCAAAACTGGTTCGTTTGTCATGTATGCAGCGTTGGTTCTGGAGCTGGTAAAATGGAGAAGGTTTGAAGTTTAAGAGAGGATGCTAAACCTTAAATAATTCTTGTAATGCGCAATGATCAAGAGACTTGATTACGACTGGATAATTGGCATTCCTTGGGACCATTAAAAGAGGTGTTTGGACTAAGCATCAT
This sequence comes from Platycodon grandiflorus, assembly GCA_016624345.1. Lineage (NCBI taxonomy): Eukaryota > Viridiplantae > Streptophyta > Magnoliopsida > Asterales > Campanulaceae > Platycodon > Platycodon grandiflorus. Next base: position 1,940,143 of record JACONP010000362.1, read on the forward strand.
ACATGATGCTGAGTAAATCATTGAGAATCAGAACTGAGTTGAATGGCCATCCTTCCTAGCTTTCCTTATTAATGTCCTAGTAACAGTTGACTCATCATTTTCAGCTTCAGTTTCGTATCCTAAAAGCTAATGGAATTTTCTCTGTAGCTTCAGCATGGAACTGGTTAAGGAATGTTCAACCAGTTGTTTCTTGGTATAGAGTGGTATGGTTCTTTGAAAACATACGCAAAATAGCTTTTATTTGTAGATGTTGTGTCATGGCAGATTAATGAGATTACACACTTATAGTTGAAATGCAACAGAGGCAGTTGAGCATCTATCTATCTTCCAATGTGATTATTCAGCTGGGTAGGATACTGAAGAGATGCCTGTACAAGGGCAGGACCGAAGAGAAGTCGTTGAATAGAGGTTATCTTATTGATTTGACACTACTAGTGATAAATTGAGGAGCCCTCCTCTGTTCTTAAATTATTATCATGTTTGACTTTTTTGAGATAAATTTACTACTGTTTGTAGAATGAAAATTTACCGTACATTTGCACTTGGGGATTTGGCCTGCTGGCTTGAGCCCATGGCTTTCAATCTAGAGGTCATGAGTTCGATCCCCTAGGAGTTAGAGGGAAGACTTTCTCTCCCTAGGATTTATCTCTCAGGCGCTTCTGTGCGTGCATGTGTGTGTGTGAGTAGAGAAAAAAAAAATTACCTTACATTTTTATTATTCAAAATTATAAAATACGTAATTCGTAAGTTTTTTTATGCAATGAATATGTATTTTATAATTTTGAAAAATAATTAAAAAATAAATGTCAAATTTTAAGTTAACATGTTGTTAGTTTAACTCAAAAAAGACAATTAGAACAATAATTTTGGAACAAAAGGATTACTAAAGTCAAACACTTTATTAAAAGTAAAATTCGTATATATTCAACTACTACTCAAATTAGAGACATTTATTAAAAACGGAAGGATTTCAAAGATGAAGTGAACAGCTTCTTATTACAACGATGGTAGACATTAATCCAACCTAACTAACGGCACATTGGACTGCGACCCACACCCCATCTCCAAGTAATCTTTTGAGCTTTTATTATTATTATATTCAACAAAAGCAATTAAGGTGTGTCTGTACATGAACCCCCCAAAACATATATAATTGATCCATATGCATGCTGCCCTGGAGCTGGAGCTGAGAATTGAAGCAGTCCTTTATGAATCATTGCCAAGTCGATCGATATCGTAATCTCTAGTGCCCGCCCTCTTAATTATATCACCAACCAACCAGTTTTAGCCTACACATGCAAGTTGTACTTCAGGATGAGAAGTTGTACGTACAACTTAAAAGGCCTGATTGATTGAGGTCAGTCGTATATTCAAATGTATCTTCATTCCATAGAACGTAAGGAACTCGGTCGTATATTCAAATGCATGTAGAGACTCTTTTGATAAAACGGAGGGAGTTCGGTCGTATGTATATTCAAATGTAAACTCTTTGGAATTAAGGAACGGAGGGAGTATATGATAACTGTAACTTAATACTGAGTATTATTTTTTATTTGAGTATACAAATATAAAAATAAAAAAATGAAAGATTTTTGAATTTGGAGTGGGTATCCTAACGGTGGTCCATGAAAGCATATGTGAACCGAAAGAGCAAAACCCATTATTTTAAACTTTTTAGTTTATTTTTTTTGTACACATACTTTCTTTCCTCAGTTTTAAGTACGGACTTAGTTGTCCCACTAAGAATTCTCTATAAGTGAATTTAATTTCGTTAATGAATAAAAATTTCTTCCTGCTTTTGATAAAAATAAAAATAAAAATAAAAATTATAAAGTGTTTGATTACCTTGTGATGAAGTCAATAACGGCTCAGCCCGTGGGTAGACTGGGCCCCATGAATGATGTTCTAAGAGACCCATTTCAACTTCATCAATGTTGGCTAGAAGTTCAGATTGGCAGGTGTTAGTTGGGTAGACCCTAGCCCAAGCCCATATGGAGTCTTCCTCCATATTGACGCTACATACACAAATAAAATAATTTGTATTAGCGTAATGTTATGCGTACCTAAAAGATACCAAATTTTTTGTATCAAATGATGTGACAGCTGATGTGATGCATTAATTATAATTTTTAATTTTATTTTTTACCACATCAGCTGCCACATTAGCTGACATATCATTTGGTACAAAAGATTTGGTACTCTTTAAGTACCCATAGCATTACTTGTATTAAAGCATTGAAAATCGCATTGTAAAACCATATAATTCTTCCAAGTTTTAAGAATTTTTTTGGTACATATTTTTGTGTGTAAATGATATAACACCAACGCTGTGGTAGCTGAAACTTATTTACTACTTTCTTCGTTCCACCCAAAAAGTTCACGTTTGAAATATTTAACAATTAAGTAATATATAATTAGTATTTAAATTGATCATAATGACAAAAAAATTGAGTATAATAGTCGAGATGTTTATAGCATATGTAAAGAGTAATATTAAAAGGTTTATGGAGATTGTAGGTATATATATTTTTTAAGTAAACACTTTATGTGAAACATTACCAAAATAAAATAGTAGACTCTTTACCTGAAACGAAATGAGTAATAATTTAGCCAGTAGATGTTATTGGTATGAATGAAACTCCATTAACTTATTTGTATGACATATTATATTTACCATTTGATTATTGTATTTGTTAATATAGCAGATGATGTGGCAGCCTCAAATTCTACCAATGTTGATGTTGATAATAAAGTCAATTCCAGTTAGTCAGTTAAAGTGCCAGCCTGTTAGTAAGTGGAGTGAGGTGCCAGCCTGTTAGTGAGTGGAGTGAGCTGCCAGCCTGTCTAGTGAGTGATTAGGATCTTTGCTATATATGTAATGTAGTTGAGCTATGTGATTAAGATTAGAGAATATTCTTTACCATTCTCTCTGTAACAACTCTGAATGAGATTAAATGAGTTCCCTCTTTCTCTCTCATTTGTTCATGGTTATTTGATCCTTCTTTACCAAAATTATCATGGTATCAGAGCAATCAATACTCTGAATACACTAAATCTTCCGCAATCTTTCTGATTCTTCATCATTACTGCAATTACTGTTCGATCCATCAAAAGCTGCAATGGATGAAGAAAATTTTCACGAAGACAATGTCTCAGATTCCAGTGATGAAGCTGATGTTTACGATTTGAATGAAACCTTGGTACAATTGAATTTCTCCCATCCTTTGTACTTACATCCAAATGATCATCCAGGTATGGTTCTTGTTACTGAAGTTCTTACAGAGTTGAGTTTCAATTCCTGGAAAAGATCCATGATCATAGCTTTTACTGCTAAAAACAAGCTTGGTATAATTACTGGCCAGCATAGAAGGCATGCATCTAATTCAAAGTACCTAGGTCATTGGGATTGATGTAATAGCATGCTTATTTCCCGTTGTTAAACTCAATTTCTGTGGATATTAGATCAAGTGTAGTATTCATTAAACATGCTAAAGAGATTTGGGATGATCTGAATTCTCGCTTCTCTCAAAGTAATGCTCCTCAAATTTTCCAAGTTAGACAACAGATTGCTTCATTAACTCAAAATAATATGTCTGTTAATACATATTTTACTAAATTTCGAGGATTATGCGATGAGCTGAATAATTTGATTTAATTACCTCATTGTGTATGTGAGTGTAATTGTGGAGCAATTCAGAAACAAGAGGAGTATGAGAATATGCATCAGTTGACTCAATTTTTAATGGGACTAAATGAGAACTTTACTGGAATCAGAGGTCAACTGCTAATGATGACTCATTTGCCAACACTTAGTAAGGCTGTGTTGTTGCTTGCTCAAGAAGAAAGACAGAGGTTATGTACAACCAATGTTGGTACTCATGCTGCTGGAAATGACATTACCACAGCTCTTTATAGCAAAGGAAATATAAGAGGACATGTTAAGAAGAAAGGGAAGTTTTTCTGTGACCATTGTCATGGTGATTCTCACACCAAGGACAAATGTTTTTACATCTATGGCTATCCTGAGTGACACAAGGATTATGGTTCTAAACTTGACCCAACAAAAATGCCAAAGCATAAAAGGAAGTCTCCTATTCATACCCCTGTTATCAGGTCTGCAGCTAATGTTTTTGTGGCTCCTACTGCTGCTGTAGGTGAGGCTGTTGTTACTCCCACTTTGACAAATGCTCAGTATCAACAACTTTTAACTCTTCTTAACAGCTCATCCTTGGAAAGTCCAGAGTCACACTTGGCTGGTAAGGTTGCACATTCTCATAGTTATGCATTTCCAATCTGTTTAGCTAGTCCTAAGCCTACATCAAATGAATGGATCATAGATACAGGGGCTTCAGATCACATTACTTCTTTCTTTAATCTGCTTGAGAATCCTGTTGCTATTTCTTCTTCCATTCATCTTCCTAATGGTAATACAGTTTCAATAACTCATAAAGGGACAATTCACTTGACTCCTGATCTTACACTTCATAATGTCTTATATGTGCCTGATTTTAAATTTAATCTTCTGTCAGGACATAAACTCACTGTTGATAACAATTATACTCTTATTTTTTATCCTTCTTACTGTGAGATTCAGGACCTTGTCCAGAAGAAACAAATGGAGATTGGTAGAGCTGAAGGTGGTCTTTACAAACTGGTTCTATCCTGTACATCTGTTAATGTTTCTCTCAAGTCTGATTTGTGTTTTCAAACCTTCAATTCTGTTGTAAACAATGTGAATTCTATTGTGAACACTTCTGCAAATTTGTGGCATTTACGATTTGGTCATCTTCCTGTACATGTGTTCAAACATATTCCATTTCTATCAAATTGTAATGTTTCTGTGTTCAATAATAAACCCTGTGAAATTTGTCATTATGCAAGACAAACCAGAGTTTCTTTTCCCATTAGTTCTTCTCATTGTACCCATGCTTTTAATATAATTCATTGTGATGTTTGGGGTCCTTATAGACATTTGACATATGATGGTTGTTCTTCCTTTCTAACCATTGTTGATGACTTCTCAAGAGCCACATGGACTTTTTTACTTAAATCCAAGGTTTATGTTTGTCAATATCTTAAAACTTTTCTTCTCATGATTTCCAACCAATTCCATTCTGCTGTGAAAGAAATAAGATCAGACAATGGGTCTGAATTTTTTAACAAAGATATCTCTGCTCTCTTACAATCCCTTGGTATATCTCAACAAAGTTCTTGTAATGAGACTCCACAGCAAAATGGGAGGGTAGAAAGGAAACATAGGAATCTTCTTGAAATGGCAAGAGCCCTAAGGTTTCAAGGTCATTTGCCAATCAAATTCTGGGGGGACTGCATTCAAACTGCTACATACCTCATAAATAGACTCCCCAATTCTGTTCTAAATTTTAAAACTCCTTATGAAACTCTTCTTGGTACTCCTCCTACATATAATCACTTGAGAACATTAGGATGCTTGTGTTTTGCTTCGACACTAGCACATAATAGAGACACGTTTCAACCTAGAGCCACAAAATGTGTTTTTCTGGGATATCCTTATGGAAAGAAGGCATACAAACTCTATAATCTGAGCAATCACAAAGTGATATACAGCAAAGATGTCAAGTTTTATGAATCAGAATTTCCTTTCTAGTCTATCACCCTCTCAAGTAATTCTTCATCTTCAGCTCCTGTTTTTCCAGTAACTTCAAACTTGTTCACTGATGATGAATTTTCTGTTCCTTCCATTCTTGTTCCTTCTTATGAATCTCCTGTGCAGCCTCAATCTTCTCAATCTTCTTCATTGCCTTCTCAGCTTGAATCTTCTAATTCTCAGCCTATTCCTTCCACTAGACCAGTGAGAAACAAGGTGGTTCCAGCAAAGTTCCAGGATTATATAGGCCTACCTTCCTCTATCACATCTACCAATTCTTCTAAGATCAGGTCTGTTCCTCATGCTCTTCATTCAGTTCTTACCTATGATAATGTTACTCCTACATATTATTCTTTTCTTGTTAATATTTCTCAAGTTTCTGAACCTCATTCCTATGCCCAAGCTGTTAAAGATCCACTTTGGTGTAAGGCTATGGAACTAGAAATTCAGGCTTTGGAGAATAATCATACTTGGATATTGCAACCATTGCCACCCAACAAAAGAACTGTGGGTTGCAAATGGGTTTATAGGATTAAGCATAAACCTGATGGTTCAGTGGATAAGTACAAAGCAAAACTAGTGGCAAAGGAGTTTACACAGACAGAAGGCCTTGATTTTTTTGATACCTTTGCTCCGATAGCTAAGATGACAACGGTGAGAACCTTGTTGGCCTTAGTTGCTATTAGAGGATGGGAGATCTTGCAAATGGATGTCTCCAATGCATTTCTGCATGGAGACTTAAATGAAGAAGTTTTTATGGATTTACCTCAAGGGTATCCTTCATTACTACAGCCTAAGTCTTTTCTCCATGATCAACCAGTTGTTTGTAAACTCATTAAATCTTTATATGGGCTTAAACAAGCACCGAGACAGTGGTTTCATAAGTTGTCATCTACTCTGTTGGCTTTTGGGTTTGTTCAATCTCAGAGTGATCACTCTCTTTTTCTGTTTACCCAAGCTACTTCTTTGACAATTGTGCTTGTATATGTTGATGATTTACTCATCACTGGTTCTGATGCTGGTGTTATTTCAAAATTGAAAGCCTTTCTGTACTCTTCTTTCAACATTAGGGATTTGGGAATGTTGAAATATTTTCTGGGAATTGAAATTGCAAGGAACAAGTCTGGTTTATACTTGCATCAAAGAAAGTATGTTCTTGACATTTTAAAGGATACAGGACAGGAGGGTGCTAAGGTTTCTCATATTCCTCTTGAGCAGCATCATGACTTGGCTGCAGACAGAGGTGACTTATTACAAGATGCAAACAGATACAGAAGATTGGTTGGTAGACTTATCTACTTGACTATCTCAAGGCCTGATTTGTCTTACCCAGTACACATCTTAAGTCAATTTTTAGCAGCTCCTAGAACTCCTCATATGGCTGCTGCTTTAAAGCTTGTGAGATATCTTAAAGGTACCATTGGTCAGGGTTTATTCTTTTCTTCCTCCAGTTCTTTAGCCCTTACAGCTTACTGTGATTCAGACTGGGGAAGTTGTCCTATAACAAGAAGATCTGTGACTGGTTATTGTGTTGTGCTTGGCTCTTTTTTGATTTCTCATTATGTTGTGCTTGGCTCTTCTTTGATTTCCTGGAAGTCTAAAAAGCAGCATGTTGTGTTTAGAAGTTCTGCAGAGGCTGAGTATAGAGCAATGGCAGCTGCTAGTTGTGAAATTACTTGGTTATTGGCTTTGTTAAAGGATTTCCAAGTTCAGGATGTAACACCAGTTATTTTGTTTTGTGATAACAAATTAAGCATTGCATATTACTAATCCCGTCTTCCATGAACGAACCAAGCATGTTGAGATAGATTGTCATCTAGTTCGACACAAAATTACACAAGGAATAATCTCCACAGCTCACATTCCTACAACTCATCAACCAGCAGACTTGTTTACTAAGTCTCTATCTTCAGCTCAACTCAGTCACTTACTTGCCAAGTTAAAAGTGATCAATCTTTTTTCTCCTTTCAACTTGAGGGGGGATGTTAATATTGCAGATGATGTGGCAGCCTCAAATTCTACCAATGTTGATGTTGATAATAAAGTCAATTCCAGTTAGTCAGTTAAAGTGCCAGCCTGTTAGTAAGTGGAGTGAGGTGCCAGCCTGTTAGTGAGTGGAGTGAGCTGCCAGCCTGTCTAGTGAGTGATTAGGATCTTTGCTATATATGTAATGTAGTTGAGCTATGTGATTAAGATTAGAGAATATTCTTTACCATTCTCTCTGTAACAACTCTGAATGAGATTAAATGAGTTCCCTCTTTCTCTCTCATTTGTTCATGGTTATTTGATCCTTCTTTACCAAAATTATCAGTATTCATATTAGTCTAGATTATGTTTAAACTTTGATTTTCATGCAATGTGTCAAACATATGAATCATTATTCATTAGCATGTAAGTAAAGTTTTAATAAGGTTATACTCTCTCCGTTTCACCCAAAGAGTTCATGATGTTTGAAAAGTTTAATAATTAGGGTATATATAATTAGTATTAGAGTTAGTCGTAATTACAAAAATGCTTGAGTATAATCAATATGTTAATATCAAATGTGGAGGATAAAGTTGAAATGTTATGGAGATTGTAAACATAATTTTTGAAAGTCGATTTTTTAAGTAAAACATTCCAAAATATTATAGTGAACTCTTTGACTGAAACCGAGGGGAGGGAGTATAACTTATCGGTGGAGTCATAGACTAATGAGAAAGAAAGGGAACAGAAAAGAAGGCTAGATGATAATGGTTAGTAACAAAGAGTTCTGCCAACGATCAAACAGAAAAAGTCTCTTACTTTTGTTGTTCTATGGAGCCAAACTTAAGTGACATTTTGACCAGTTGGGTATTTGAAACATTAGTTGAGACTTCAGAGTTGAGGTAAATTTTTGCCTTCCTAATCCTAACGGGGGTGGCCGTTGACCTCTGCTCTTGTGGAACCCCTTCCGTTCCCCAAGACTCGAACCGCTGCGGCCCGGCATCACACCAATTCTTTGTCCCTCGAGAGATATTTGCTACGCAATCGCGTTTGGCACCGAACCATTTCTTTGGACGATTTCATTTACTATTTGTTAATTTTATGAATAACACTTTGTAAATATATTAGATTCAAAGGTTGAGCTGAAATTTCAAATTTCTCGCCTATTTTTTAAAAATATTTTGTAAAAATTTGAACATCATAATTTTTCTATATTTATCTCTCCTGTTATGTTCCCTCCATGTCGAAAAAATAGGTTAACTTTTCTTTTTGGTTCGTCCTCAATAAATAGCCTCGTCTCTAATTTAAATTATAAATTTAATGCATTTTAAAGTAGGTATAAATAAGTAAAGTTACAATTTAAAGTTTTGTACTCGTCAAACGGTACTATGTTTTCGGATGGAAGGAGCAAACTTTTTCATATGATGTGTTAAATAAACATGATCATGTTTTTCAAATGAAAGAAAAAAATTTTAAAGAGGGGGGGGGTCTTTGGCATATAATTGAAGATGTAGTTACAAGATTACACCACATTTAAAAAAAAAAATAGATATAATGCATTTATCTAAATAATGAAAATAAGAAAGAAAAAGATAATATATATTAACTTTTACCAGTATTCTAAAAATCGCTAGGCGTCAAAGCAGGGCCTAGCACCTAGGGGCCTAGTCGGGGTCTAGGCAGGGCCTAGAAATCGAGACATAATTATACATTAGATCCATACCAAAACATGGTGCAACAATAGTAAATAGCTAAATATGACCAAACAAACTAAAAGTAATTATTACATTACAAGATTAAATGTTAAAATTAAAAATTAAAATCAAATTCTCTATCATTTCAAAGTGGAGGGAAGAAGGGAATACTTTAATAACTTGAGGGGGAAGGAAAAATACTTAGAGAAATATTTTAATAACTTGAGGGGGAGGGGAAATAATTTAATAACTTGAGGGGGGAGGTTGTCATTTTGAAAAGTGAATTAAAACCCTAAAACTAAAAGCTGACCGCTGTCTCTCTCACAATTCATAAAGTTTTCACAGACGCCTCTCTCTCTCTCTCTCACTCTCGCTCTCTCTTAATTTCTCTCACTCTCACTCTCTCTTTCACCTCTTCATCGGCATATCGCCTCCTTTCCCACCGTAATCAATCCAGCCATTTCGACTACTTCCAAGCTGTGGATCTCAGTCACGTTGACTCTCCCTCCTCCGACGTCGAACATATTTAAGCCCTAGCTGTCCAGAAGATTGAGGACGTCATTCATCGCATCGTCGTGCGTCGTTCTGCCCCTAATTGACTCCCCTTCCTCCCAGGTTTCTCATACTGGGTCCCTCCTCGACAAAACGCGTACAACATCGCTCAAATCGACTGGGCATTAGGCGACACCTAGGCTGACTAAACGGTAATTTTTCATGGTGGCAATTTTTTGTCCGATTTGGCCCTAGTCGCGGCGTTTGGGGGGCACCTAGAGCCTAGTCGCGGCGTTTGGGGAGGCCTAGCGCCTAGGCGGGCGCTTAGAGCCTAGTCGCGGCGTTTGGGGGCCTAGCGCCTAGGCGGGTGCCTAGAACGATTTTTCGAACACTGACTTTTACCATATTTATTGTTACTTAAAATTTAAATTTAAAACAAAAAATTTAATTCAAACTTTGATTCTTTAAATGCTAAAAGTATATATATATATATATATATATATATATATATATATATATATATATATGCAGGATAGTCTCCAAAAAAATGGAAATATCTTGCCAAAAACCTGTTGCCAAATATGAAAATTTATGATAGAGTTTTATGATTTATGATAGAGTTAAGTTAGAGATAAAATAGTAAAAATAATCTTAAGATTACAGATAAATAATACAGATTTAGGATATACTTTTACAGATAGAAAAGCTAGGATACCCTAGGATACGAGTAGATTTATGATAGAGTATTATGGATAAAACAGTTACAGCTAATAATCGTAAAACTAATTTTAAAATTACATATAAATAAGAAAACTAATTTCTTGCAATTAAATCTTCCAATATCTTTTTCTACACACCTCTGCCATCTTTCTTACGTTCCTCTCTTTGAATTTAAATATAACTCAATCTCTATTAAATAAATAAATAAATAAATAAATAAATATATATATATATATATATATATATAAACAGGATAGTCTTCAAAATGGAAAGATCCCGCCAAAAGTTCAGTTTCCAAAAATGAACAACCTCTTATTTTTTCCTTTATTTTTTATTTTTTAAACTTGCAAATCTCCATCTAATCTTTTTTTGATAGAAAATCTTTCAAATCTTAATATTGTTAATCACCTTAACAAATTAGGATATAAAAGATATCTAAATATTTTATTATCTAATCATTAGTTTGTTATCATTTAAAATATGAATCTTCTTTTATTAGTAAACTGTTTAACTAAAACAATTCTACTCAAATCAAGACAGTAAAAATTATCTATCCTAACAAATTACTATTATCTGTTGTTTACACTTTACACACTGTCTTTTTTATTTTCAAGAAAATAATTATGACTCCCGAACAAAAACAACTATATTACAATTAAAAGAGTACTATTAAAAATTTTCTGTAACCGAATTTGAAACCATACCTACAATTTGATGATAGCTGAATATTACTAATTATTCAAACTCTTATCTTTCAAATTTGAATCAACATAATCCCTTCTCCTTCTTCCCGCTCCCCACCCCCCCTAAAATTACAATATATAGTTGTTCGATTCGATATGTCACAATAGTTTTTTAACATTTGTCAAATCCTTCTTATTCTTTCATTATCATTTGTAGCTTTTCATTTAATTAGAAAATTCTTGGCAATAGTTATACTATTATTTTGTGTTGTGCACAGCGGAAGACTAGCAAACAAATTAACAGAGTATAATAGGATCAATCACAAAGAAGAGAGAGAAATTGGGATCAACGGACTGCCGAAATTTTATTAGAGGCTCACACCTACAAACGTTCTAGGTATACAACTATTTATATGGATAAAATAGAAAAAACCTAAAACCCGCCGCTATGCGGTCGCACTATGCGGCCGCATACGATTTGCAAAGCTTCCATGCGGACGCACTATGCGGCTACATGGTTTCCAGAACCTTACGCGGACACCTTATGCAGCCGCATAAATTCCAGTGTTCCATGCGGACGCCCTATGCAGTCGCATGTTATCCAAAATTTCGAATAGTCCGTACCACAAGAGGCTCCGCCTCCCGAGGGAACTGGCCTCTTGCCTGGGTAATCGAGCCATCCCATTCTCAACAATCTCCACCTTGGCGAGTATTCACCCAACCCCCTTAGAAGACAAAGAACACGAACCCGAAACCACCTTGAGCACCTGTAGAACTGGACCTCCCACATCTCTAACAGCTAGCGATGTGCAACAAATCCAAGCAATGCTTAACTTGTCAGTTACAATTGGCTTCCTCAACATGTCTGCAGCATTATCTGTGGTGTGAATCTTCTCAAGCAGAATATCCCCATTATCAATCAACTCACGAATCTTGTGAAACCTTACATCGATGTGTTTCGTCTTTGAGTGATAAATCTGATTCTTCGCTAAGTAGATTGCACTTTGACTGTCACAACGCAACAGAATTCCACCTTGCTGAACACCCAACTCCTTGACTAAGCCCTTAAGCCATAAGGCTTCCTTCGCAGCTTCAACAGCTTCCATGTATTCCGCCTCGGTTGTAGACAATGCAATAATGGCCTGAAGCATAGCTTTCCAACATATAGGTCCACCTGCTAGGGTAAACACATAACCTGTGGTACATCTCCTACGATCATTATCGCCTGTATAATCTGAATCAACATACCCTACAACTGAAAGCCCCAACCTCTGCTTCTCAAACATAATACCATAGTCCACAGTGCCCTTCAAATATCTGAAAATCCACTTGACTGCCTCCCAATGCTGTCTACCTGGATTAGCCATATACTTGCTTACCACACTGATTGCCTGTGCCAAATCTGGTCTAGTACATACCATGGCATACATGAGACATCCCGCTGCGCTTCCATAAGGAACCTTTGACATGTGTTGAGTTTTTTCAACTGTAGTTGGGGAATTTGAGGTAGATAAACTGAAGTGATTCGCCAACGGTGTCGTCACTGGTTTTGCATCTCCCATGTTAAACCTCTCTAACACCTTCTTAACATAGCCGGCTTGAGACAACCACAATCTTCTAGATTTTCTGTCTCGACGAATCTCCATACCAAGAATCTTCTTGGCAGCTCCCAAATCCTTCATGTCAAATTCCTTATTTACCAAGGTCTTTAATTTCTTGACCTCATTAACACTTCTACTAGCAATAAGCATGTCATCCACATACAGCAACAGAAAAATAATAGAGCCATCATCAAGGCTTCTCACATACACGCAACAATCATACTCACACCTCTTATAGCCAATATTAACCATATACGTGTCGAACCTGGTGTACCACTGTCGCGGAGACTGCTTTAGCCCATAAAGTGACTTCTTCAATTTATAAACTAAATGCTCCTGTCCAGGATGACTGAACCCATATGGCTGCTCCATGAAGATTTGTTCTTCTAACTCACCGTGTAGAAAAGCAGTCTTCACATCCATCTGCTCCAACACCATATCATAGTATGCTACAAGACCCAACACAATTCTGATCGAAGTGTGTCTCTCAACGGGCGAAAAAATCTCATTATAATCTACCCCTTGTTGTTGTGAGTACCCCTTTGCCACCAACCGTGCCTTGAACTTTTCCCCTTCTTTTTCTGATACTGCTTCATTTCGCTTGAATACCCATTTACAACCAATTGCTCGCTTCCCCTTGGGAAGTTCCACCAACTCCCATGTGTTATTCTTATGAAGTGATTCCATCTCTTCCGCCATAGCAGTCACCCACTTATCTTTTTCTGGACTTTTTATCGCCTCCTGATAAGTATTTGGATCTCCACTACTAAGAACAAGAGCATATGAAACCAAATCTTCAAACCCATACCTGACTGGTGGTCTGATTGTTCTCTTGGGTCTTCCACTTGAAGGATTTTCTTCTTCAACCTCTTGTGTAGTTACCTCGGGATCGGGAAGAATGCGATCCAAATCCACCTCCGGTAGCTCCACCTCAATAACATGCTCATTACCCCTTTCGTTTTCTGGCACCTGTTTCTCCTTTTCTTCATGAGTACACTTTAACATAGCTTTCTCATCGAAAACCACATCCCTGCTGATCACCACCTTGTTTGACTTGGGATCCCAAAGTCTGTAACCCTTTACCCCTTTCGCGAAGCCGAGAAAGATACACTGTTTGGACTTTGGATCAAGCTTCGATCTTTCTTCACTAGGTATATGCACATAGGATGGACACCCAAACACCCGAATATCGGAGTAGTCTACCTCAGAACCGTCCATACCTCTTCAAGAACCTTGCAATCTAGTGACGCCCTTGGTGATCTGTTTATTAAGAAACAAGCCATACTCACTGCATCTGCCCAAAAACACTTTGCTAACCCTGCATTCAATCGTAGACACCGAGCCCTTTCCGCAATAGATCGGTTTAACCTTTCTGCCACACCATTTTGCTGTGGTGTCCTGCGTACTGTATAGTGCCTTTGATTCCACGCTTTGCGCAAAACTTCTTGAACTCCTTATATGTGTACTCTGTACCATTGTCACTTCTTAAACATTTAACCTTTCTGCCCGTTTGATTTTTCACTTCAGCCTTCCACAATTTGAACTTCTCAAAAGTCTCATTCTTGTGTTTCATGAAGTAAACCCAAACCTTCTTCGAAAAGTCATCAATAAATGTCAAGAAATACAGATGTCCATACCTTGATGCTGTTCTCACTGGCCCCCAAACATCAGTATGAATGTAGTCAAGGATTCCCTCTATTGTGTGTTTAGCCGTCTTGAATTGCACTTTGTTTTGCTTTCCAAGAACACAGTACTTACAGAAATCAAGTTTGTAAGTCTTAACACCCTTCAACAGATTCCTCTTATGAAGCTCCTTCATACCTCTTTCCCCCATGTGACCTAATCTCATGTGCCAAAGAGTAGTAGCCTCATCTATTTCAGGTTCCGACTCTACGTAACTAGCTCCACCTACAACAGTGCTACCGAGCAATCTATAGATATTTTTGGGTCCCCTCTCACCCTTCATCACCATCAATGCACCCTTACAAACCCTCATCATACCATCTTTAGATCTATAACTACAGCTATTATAGTCTAAAGTACCCAATGAGATCAGATTTTTAGAAACTTTCGGTACATGTCTAACATCATACAACGTTCGTACCACACCATCAAACATTTTAATTCTAATAGTACCTATGCTAGCAATTTTACAAGATGCACCATTGCCCATAGTAATTACTCCAGAATTAACTGACCTGTAGGTGTCAAACCAATCACGATTGGACGTTACATGAAACGAACATGCTGAATCCAGAATCCAGAAATCTGCAGGGCGATCTACTGTTGATGAAATTGAGAGCATATCACCATCTTCATCTGAACCATCCATAACCACATTAACTGACTTTGACGAACCAGCACCATTATTCACGATCCTAGAGATATGTTTCATAAAAGAGTGGCAATCCTCACAAGATTGCAAGTTATTCACGATCCTAATGATAATCCCTGGCCTAGTCTTAATTAGTGCAAATGATACTACGAGTTTTTCACTGTTGTGAAGCAGCTGATTTCTGGGGTTGATTTCTAAGTTTTGGAAGCTCAAGACAATGACAGTACTTTCCAGATCTACCTGTGCTCAAGACAATCGAAGAATCAAAGTGAAATTCTAAAGAATCGAGTTCAAAATCATTTCCCATTTCTGATTCCTCCCTGTAAATCAAATTCAAAAATCAAGAACCCATTCCCAATTTCTCCGGCGATTGGCCTTGTCTTAGGTTTCGAGCTCCTCCGTCACAGAGTTAATCACAAATCACACAATTACTCCGGCGATTCTTGCCACCAGACCCCCGCCTCTATCTCTCTCTCTCTCTCTCTCTCTCTCTCTTATTTTCTCTCGTTTAAATCTCTCTCTCATCACTTTCTTTCTCTAAAAATTGTTAGTCTATTCTGAAGCTTTTCTCTCCACTAGTGGTAAGTAGCTCATTTCTCCATCGCACTTGTTGTGATTACACAACCACTGGTATATTATTTCAAATTTCTTTTGCTTCATTTGTTGATTGTTTTGTTTCTGAATTGGCACTTGTGATTTCTTGGTTTTGCTGTTGCTGAAACTATCAAGTAACTTAAAAGATCAATTCGATGTTTACAAGTTTAATTGCGGAATACAGTTGCAGAAATTGTGATTCTGATGATGAATTATTGTTGGGAGAAAGGAAAAAGATGAAGAAATGAGTGTCGTTGAGGAGGTTGCCATTGCTGCAACTGTAGCCATTACAAGTAACACGAATAAGGGCACTTTGGGCATTTCAAGTACAAAATAGACGGAGATTCCAACGTTAACAGAGGGATGTTGGAATTTAATAAGAAAATGCAAAATGTAGGACCGTTTGAATAAGTATTAAAATGATAGGACCAAACAAAAAATTGGATCAAAGATAAGGGACCAAAAAATTATTTAAATATATTTTTAAATAATTTTTACCAATAAATGATATGCCCCGTTATTAGCAACTATTAATGAAATTACAAATAAGATATGCATTAAAATTAGCAGCACCTTTAATTTGTTGTCATTCATTTCACAAATAATACTCCCTCCGTCCTAGATAAATGTTTTTAGTGGATAAAATACAAGAATTAAGAAACGTAATTAATGATGTGCTGTAAAATGTGTTCTGCCAATAATACCCATGAACATTAATTGACTTCAACTATTTTAAATAATTGAGTTTCTTGGGATATGTTATATTAAATGAAACTTTAAGGGTATATTAAGAAGAATGGTAGAGAATAGATATATGTTTTTAGTAACATTAGTTAAGACATTCCAAAATAAAAAGTAGAAATATTTATCGAGACGGATGGAGTAACCAGGAAACTTTCTTTATGCCGAAAAAAGGATTGGAGAAAAGAAAAACTCTTCCATTCTTCATTCCATTGAGCTACGAACTTAAGAGGTTGAAAGAAAATGTATTCAATTCCTCCCACCTTAAGTTTTTAATTTGAGGCTAGATTTGTGTTGTATGAATCCTTAAAAATTTAAAATTTTTTTTTTATCAATTGTTAATTTTTAATATAAACAACTCGATCCTCTCAAATAAAAACAACATAATCTCTACCTTATCTTGGTATTTACTACTCATTGATGCTTAATTTGTTACCATTATAATTAATCTCATCTATTTAAACACACTTTTTCATACAATTATATATATATACTCACTTATAAATTATATAATTAATATATTTATGACTAATAGCTAAAAAGTTTGAATAGGAAGTTCATATTAAATTTCTTCTTTAACATTTTAGATGTATTATTTTCTACAAAAAAGTTTATTTATAAACACACATACACACGTACACACACAAAACAAAATCATAGATTTTTGTTTTTCTTTTCCACAAATCCAAACATGTATGTCCAAAGAAATACATGAAAAATATGATAATTTTCTGAAACACACAAAAAATATATTTGGAGAGATAAATATAAGCAAAAAAAAAAAAACTGAATTAACAGAAGAAGATTTGTTTGAATCTTAGCCCAAACAATTGACCAATTAAAGAGATATTTTTTGTTTGACTGATAATGGAAGAGTCATTGAAAGAAAAAAATTGGGGAAAGGAAGAAATTTTATTTATTTTTTGAATGTTTGGGAGAACTGGAAGGGTTGAAAGCCGCAGATAGGAAAACCCTAAAAATGAAAGATTTGTTCAAGACGTGTTCTAACGCTTATATATACGGGTTGTATATGGGGCGCCGAATTATTTGTGTTTGTGAAATTTTAGTGGAGGACGTTAAAATTTAACATCGTTAGAATGTTTAGTGGCAAAATAAATTAACTTTAAAAATTGTAGGGGTAAAATCTAACTAAATTTCACGTCTCGTGTGAATAGGGTGGGTCAATGCAAACGGCTGATACCATTTACATTTACATTACCAGACAGAGCTTTAGCAAAGTAGTAGGTGTTGGAGATCTGAAGAAGAAAGCCGGCCGCTGAGATGGGGGGGCGTGTTGGTGGTGGAGATCTGAAGAAGGCGGCTGCTAGGGCTGTTTTTGTTTTTAAATGGAATAAAGGTAATTTGCCTATTTCTTCATTTCCCCATCTTCTCTCTATTCCTTCCTCCTTCCTTTCTACAAATTCTTCTCCTAATCGTAATACTAGTTTCAATGACCTGGACCATGCCGTAGCTACGTTCCATCAGCTGGCTCAGAGCCGTCCTCTTCCCCACATCAACCAATTGAATAAAATCTTGGCTTCAATTGCTAAGATGAAGTATTATTCCACTTCCATTTCCCTAATTCGAAAATTCAACCTTTTGGGATTCAAACCTTTGGTCAGGCCCAACGATTCTACGTTTGGAATCGCAATCAACTGCTTTTGCCACTTGGAGAGAGTGGATTTCGCTTTCTCCATTTTGGGTAATATCATGAAACTCGGTTTTGAACCAGATATTGTAACATTCACTACTCTCATCAGAGGACTTTGTTTTGTTGGTAACCTTCCTCGGGCCATTAAGTTACTTCATCAAATTCTGGACCTTGGTTTCCAACCAAGCATAGTTACTTACGGAACTGTTATTAACGGGTTGTGCAAATCGGGTAACACCGATGCTGCTCTTTCCTTGCTTCAAAAAATGGAAGACTCTGAGACTTGCAATTGCAAACCTAACATAGTACTGTACAGCACAGTCATTGACAGCCTTTGCAAAGACAAACAAGTTACTGAAGCTTTAGAGCTCTTTTCCAAAATGATTGGAAAGGGAATCCTACCTAATATTGTTACCTACAGCTCCTTGATTCAAGGTTTATGTAATATTGGTC
Organism: Platycodon grandiflorus; assembly: GCA_016624345.1. Lineage (NCBI taxonomy): Eukaryota > Viridiplantae > Streptophyta > Magnoliopsida > Asterales > Campanulaceae > Platycodon > Platycodon grandiflorus. The sequence continues at coordinate 1,958,698 of JACONP010000362.1, forward strand.
GGTGGGAAGAAGTTAAGCGGCTCTTGCATGAGATGAGAGTCAAACATATCTATCCAAATGTAAACACATATAGCATTTTAATTGACGCACAATGTAAAGAAGGGTTGGCCACAGAAGCACACAATATGCTTGAGCTGATGATCCAAAGAGGTGTTGAGCCCAATATTGTCACTTACAATTCACTTATGGATGGATATTGTCTCATAGGCAAAGTTGATGATGCTTTAAAACTACTTAATGTTATGATTACCCAAGGTGTTACACCTAATGTTTGGAGTTACAGCACCTTAATCAATGGGTATTGTAAGATTAAGAGGATAGATGACGCATTGAGTCTCTATGAAGAAATGACTCATAGAGGATTGGTTCCTAATGTTGTTACATATACTACTCTTATAGATGGATTGTGCCGAATTGGTAGACTTGGGGAAGCTCGTTTGCTTCTTGATAAAATGCAAACTCGTGGTCAAAATCCAAATATTATGACTTACACTACTCTTTTGGATTCCCTGTTAAAAAACAAAAGACTTTACGAGGCACTAGCATTGTTGGAAACTATGGAAGACAATGGACTCGTTCCTAATATCATTACATGCAACTGCCTTATCGATGGCATGTGGAAAGTTGGGAAGCCTGAAGTTGCAAAGAATCTCTTTCATAATCTCTTTGCCAGAGGAGTAAAACCCGATGTTCGTACCTATACTATCATGATACGATAGTGAAGGGATTTATTCGATTTGGTGAGATATCCAAGGCAGTTCAACTCCTGGAAAGAATGAGGGGTGATGGTTTCGTGGCTGATGGAAGCACAGCAGAACTGTTAGTTGATTTGTTAGCCAATGACCGGTTAGATAATTCATCCAAGGAAGTGCTTCACCGGTTTTTTGGTGCTAGTCAATGATTTGGTGCTATGTAGTCAATCATTTGGGGCTATGTCATGATTTGTTGTGGTGGAGGAACGCCTGAAAGTTTGGTAGACATGCATTATCCATTATAGACAGTTTTGCCTTGCAATTGTAGTCGGTACATTTTCTTGCAGCGAGTACCATCTGAGGAGTGTTTCTTGAGGCAGTCTTTTGGATCGGAGCATGAAGATTATGCTGTATAGGTACCGTCTGGGTTTCCCTTTTTATGATTTGCTGTTTGTCGGGGACCTTTTGTGCTCTCATCATCACGGCTTCATCAATTCGGCTTAGAGAGATTCTCTGTTTCCAAAAGCAGGAGGAGTGAATACTTAATGTACTGACATACATTGAAGCTGGAAGCTTGTAAGGTGATCCTCCAAACATCGATGATAATGTTCATTTTAGGAGCAGTCTCTCTTGTATTCAGTTCAACTTGCCCCAATGGGTTGTTATCTATCTATCTATCCCAGAATAAAAAAAAAAGTTACTTCTGGATATGCACTACAGGATGCTTGCTATTTCAACTCTTCGATACGAATTCTTTGTTTCCTCAAAGTTTGAAGTCTTATGTTGATCTATTTTGTATGATATGTTTGTTTGTGATGTAGTCTTTTTACATCCTCTCAATTTACCTTTGTTTATAACTCAAGTAATTTTGAATTAGTCATGAAGACAAATCGATAAACGTACCAAAACTGGTCCGTTTGTCATGTATGCAGTGTTGGTTCTGGAGCTTGTAAAATGGAGAAGGATTGAAGTTTAAGAGAGGATGCTAAACCTTATATAAATCGTGTAATGCACAATGATCATGAGACTTGATTATGACTGGATAATTGGCATCCCTTGGGACCATTAAAAGAGGTGTTTGGACTTAGCATCATACATGATGCTGAGTAAATCATATGAGAATCAGAACTGAGTTGAATGGCCATCTCTTCTAGCTTTCCTTATTAATGTCCTCATAACAATTGACTCATCAGTTTCAGCTTCAGCTTTGGATCCTAAAACCTAATGGTATTTCTCTGTAGCTTCAGCATGGAACAGGTTAAGGAATGTTCAACCAGTTGTTTCTTGGTCTAGAGTGTTATGGTTCTTTGAAAATATACGCAAAACAGCTCTTATTTGTAGATGGTGTGTAATGGCAGATTACACACTAATAGTTGAATTGAAAAAAAGGGGAAATCCTAGTAGTTGAAATGCAACAGAGGCAGTTGTGCATCTATCTTCCGATGTGATTATTCAGCTAGGTAGGATACGGAAGAGATGCCTGTACAAGGGCAGGACTGGAGAAGTCGTGGAATGTCCAAGAGAGTTACAAGGGGCTAAGACCAGACAAAGGACATGAAGAACTTCGGGACAACGATGTACAAACTATTGCTAGTAGTCATAGTGCATCACATATGGCAGGAGAGGAATCAGCGGGCTTTTCAAAGCGCAGGAAGCCATTGATGTTTAGTAAATGCATCCATTTTCAGAATTCTTTTCCTAATTGGTTGTTATGTCTGAACTGGAAGCTGGGCCACCATGAATGGCGATTCTTTCATTCCATTGAATTCGAAATGGTTTTTGAAATGTCGTCCCATTGACCATTTCATTCCGCTCATTTTCGATCGATCAGGTGAACTGAACCCAGCCATAGATATTGGACCATAGGTACACCGAGGTAGTAACAATTAGGTTAATTTGTGTAGAATGATGTCATGAATATGTCCAATGATTTCACAAAATATAACAGAAATAACATCTATCAAAAATAGAATATCACTTGACCAAACATCATCATTCATGTCCTGGCTACAACCTTGAGTGGGGTTGTTGAAGTGCCCAACTTTCTTGATCCACTTTCAGTCATCATTATCAAACTCAAAACACTAGTCTCTTGTAACACCATTGTGCCTCCAACACCTACATCTATACTTAGCGTGCTCTTCTCCATTCTTCAGATTGTCAAAACCTCTCTCTCTCTCTCACACACACACACACATTTACACACAGTTGGAAACAAAAGTGACCCATCTAGCCTAGAGTGTTAGAATGGGATTAGAAAGAGCAACACTAAGATTTTCATTTGCATTGGTGATCATTTCAACGGTGTTGATGTCTTGTGCAGCTTCAGATTCAGCAGACAAGGAAGAATGTACACAGCAGTTGATTGGATTAGCAACCTGTTTGCCATACGTCGGGGGTACCGCAAAATCCCCAACACCAGACTGTTGCAATGGTCTCAAACAAGTTCTTAACACCAATAAGAAGTGCCTTTGTGTGGTAGTTAAAGACAGAAATGACCCTGATTTAGGCCTCAATATCAACGCCACTCTTGCTCTAGGCCTCCCTTCAGTTTGCCATGCTCCTGCCAATATCTCCCAGTGCCCTGGTAAGTTAATTCCTTTTACTTCAACAACTTAATTGGTGATACCACAAGTTGTATAATGTGCAAGGGTTCGAAACATCAACTGTTAATCCTCCCGTCACACGAATATATATTTCAAACAAAAACGAAAACATAATTTGGCTAGTATAGTAGAATCTCATGGCCTGAACATTATATGGTGTTGAGTCGCTGCTAGATGAGAATGCTGTGATTGCCCCGATAGTAGGAAATAACCCGTGGATGGTTCTTGTTAATTGTGGTAATGCAGCACTTCTTCATTTGGCTCCAAATTCTCCGGATGCTCAGGTTTTCTATCAATTTGGTCACGGCTCCAGCGCTGCTGCGAGTAGCCCCATTTCAAGTGGTAATTTACAATTTTAAAATTTCTTTTTAATTTTTTGACTCGATGGAAATAGTATTTTGAATGAAATAATTTCATTTTATTGACATTGATTTTGTGAATAATTGTGACAACAGCTAAAGCTAATACAACAAGTGCCAATAGCACAGGAACAAGTACTCCAAAGGACAGCAAGGGAATTAGGAAAAGAAGGGTGGATTTGAAAGTCATTGTTGGTGCTGGAGTCTTGTTTTGGAGTTTCACTTCAAACTTGTTCATATAAGTTTGGGGAAACAGTCCTTGAAATGGATTCTCACTCTTGTTCAATTCCAAAATGTGACTATTCATTTCAAATCAATATTTCACTTGCATTTGTTCTATTTTAGATAAGAATTTTTATCATTGAAACTTGAAATTACATTATAATGAATAACAGCTTCTATAATTATATATTCCGTTCGTTCCTAAATAAATGTCATGCTTGATTTTTTAAAGTTAAATTCATTGTTTTTCAAATGAAAACCTAAAAACCTAACATGTATTTTTTTATTTTTTTAAAAATAATAAAACACGGAATTTGCAGTACATGACACTAAAAAAATAAGAAAAATGTTAGGTTTATAATTATTGTCAGAAAAGAAGCATTAACTTTGTCATTTTTTCGGTTCGGTTCGATTTGAAATTTGTGACGGTTTGGTTCAGTTTGAAAACTATAGAACATTAGGGGATGATTTGATTTACAATTTTGGTTCAGACCAAACCACTTACACCCCTAATTATAGGTTGCGTGACCCAGCTAGGCCAGGTAGGTGACACTTCTATGAAAATTCTAATTTTGGCCCAAAAGTATGGGAAGGGCAATTGGATTAATGACTTGCCTTGTGCGGTTCATTTTGAAATGAATGGAGAGATTATTTTTTATTTGGAAAATATGTTTACATCATCTATTAAGGTGGTATATATTGGTTAAATCATAAATGTACAATATTCCACTATATGATATAAATGAATTTTGTTGAAGAATTTTATATATCTAGTAGTATTACTTTATTTATTTCTTTAATGAAATGTTGAAGATGTGACGGTGCACGAAATATGAAAACATAAAGTTACTGTAAAGTGCTTGAAAGTATAATGTTAATGAACTTTGCTCCTCTTTATTATTTCTTCCCTCAGTTTTCTTCAACATATTATTAGATAATTGTTGGGTCGGATATGTGATACCCATCCAATAGTACATTAAAATAATTAAAGAAAAATTAATCGAGATATGATGGTATAGAATACTATTGTTGTTAAACAAATAGCCATTTACTTAAGTAGAAAAACAGGAATGACAGTAGTTTTTTCGGAAAATTGCTGGCTGGTCACTTTCATAACTTTTTTTTTCTCTCCAGCTTTTTTTTTTTTTTGTAATCGAAAAAAGGCAGTTTTATAAAATTGTTCCTAAAATACCCTCGTTTCTTCCATAACTGTTCAGTCTTTTCTTACCAACGCTCAACCCGATCCAAATTTACTGAGCTACCATAGCAGGGACAGAGCACACAAAATTTATCATTTCATGGTGTGATGAATTTATAAGTTAATCAATATGAATGCGTATTTATAAAAAACGGTAGTAGAGCACATAATATTTATTATTCCATGGTGTAATTGATTAATTTATAAGGAATTAATCAATATAAATGCGAGTGTGTGCGCACATGCTCATGAATGCGTATTTATAAACAAACATCTTATGCGAAGATGAATACGTATTTATAAAGAATTAATAAATTTAACTATACAAGATGAAGATTTGTTAATCGCAATACCCAATTGTTGCATCTCAAATTAGACCCCGATGCCCAATTCTTACATTTCAATACCCAAATTAATCTGAAAAAGTAAAACTACATCCCGATTTCCAATTGTTGCATTCCGAATTTGGAGCCCTAAAGGACCTAAACTATCAGTCAACAAATGGAGCCCTAAATTTGGTCAATGACATATGGAAGAACAATAAGTCAAACACACACGCATCACCACCTCAAATTCAGTTTCTCTTTGGCAGAAGTTATGTGCGCTTGGGCCCACGATTCCCCGTACAAGTTAGCTTTCACATTATCCTACCGGAATGTGCAAAGTTATTTACCCATCACTTAATAATGTTGTACAAACTACAAACTTGTGGTGAAAATATTTATTAGGTTTGATATGGTACTACAAGTTTGAGAATTTGTTATTATTAAAAAATTTAGTATTAGTATTGATGGATTAAATTAATTTAAATTTATACATCGTTAGATTAAATTTATTTACTGAGAATAATTTAATTCAACAATGTAAAGATTTAAGTAAAATTGATTTAACGGCACTAATACTAAAATTTGTAGTAATTCACAAAATCAAGCTCGTAATAACATTTGTCAATATCTAAGCATCATATGGTGTGCTTATTTAGTGCACTGTGACCACTAGTGACATGCTATGTATAGCACCAAAGTTGCTTAAAAGTGAGGTTAGTTTAGTTAACATTATACCACTCGGGGACCATGTAATATTTCCTCCAAACTTAATGATGAATCTTTAGTACTCCCTCCCTCAGTTCTACTCAAAGAGTCCACATTTCAAAAATCTAATAATTAAGAGATACTCCCTTCGTCTCGGTAAAGCATAAGAATTAAAAAACATAATGATGTGTTGTAAAATGTATTTTGATAATAATACTGATGAATATTAATTGAGTTCAACTATTCTAAATAATTGAGTTTCTTTTGAATGTATTATTTTAAATGAAACTTTAAAGATATATTAGAAAGAATGGTAGAGAATAAATAGATCAAAAGTTTTTAGGAACATTAGTTGGAACATCCCAAAATAAAAAGTAAGAACATTTATCTAAAACGGAGGGAGTATATAAATAGCATTGAAGTTGATTATAATTACAAAAATATTTGATCATAGCGCAAATTAGAGATGTTAAACGGGCTAGCCCTAGCGATTTCGGGCCAGCCCTAACGGGTTGTGGCCCTAACGGGCCACGGGCTAAACGGTCCAATTTTTTCGGGCCACTAATATTGCAAACCTAACCCTAGCGGGTTTCGGGCTAAACGGGCCACTATCGGGCCACGATTAAAGATATAATATAACAATATTTTGAAATGGTTAATCGATAAACCATTCATAACTTTGATAGTTTCTTATGTTTTCAAAAGAAATATAAACTAGACATTTTTTAACATCAATGTCTTATAATTTCCAACTTGGTATTCTCAAAATAAATAATGTAATAGCTTTACTAAGTAGTTATTTCCAAAATTTTTGTTTATATTTCAGTATTTATTCATAAGTACACAAAGAAAACCTGTAGTGCAAATGATAAATGTGTTTGATTTTGGATTAAAAGTTGTTGGTTTTATTTTCATAGTGGTTATTTTACATATCTCCTAAACTTTTTACGGCCTAATTAATATTACGCGGGCTGGCGGGCCAACCCTGAAACCTGACGGGCTAGCCCTAACGGGTCGCGGGTTAAACGGGCTAGCCCTAAAAAGCCCTGATTTTAAACGGGTCAAAAATATTGAACCCTAACCCTATTTTTTTCGGTTTAAACGGGCCAATCCTACGGGCCGTGACCCTTTTAACATCTCTAGCGCAAATGCATGTTTATAGCATATACGGAAAGTATAGTTAAAAGTTTTATGAAGATTGTATGTATAATTTTTTAAAGTTGATTCTTTGAGAAAAATATTCTAAAATAGTATTGTGGACTTTTTTCCAGCAACAGCAACAGAAGAAGTATTTATTAAAGGAAAAAAAGCAATTTGTCTTTGGAAATTTTCCTACACAGACTTTCTAAGAGAGCGACATGTGGCAAAATAACAACAAGAACGGTGAGAGAGTGGGAGAATAATAAAGCGTGTTGTACTATGATGGAAGTTTTTTACTAACAACACCTCCAAAACTTCATAACCACCACACCACCCCTCTTTCTGACTTTCATAACTACCACCAACTTTTAAACCACCATTGTCGTGACTTCCACCACCTTCTGATCAAGAGCAATGTTGCAGTGCCATCAACACATGAAGCCCAATCCTTAGACATCCATATAGTCAAGCCATCATCATTTGTGTGTGTACGAGAGAGAGAGAGAGAGAGAGAGAGAGAGAGAGAGAGAGAGAGAGAGAGAGAGAGAGAGAGAGATGACATTGGTCGGATTGTAGTGCAACTCATCAATGTCGAGAAGTCAAGTGTTAATAATACATCATCTACAGCAGCTTATGATGAAGATTGCAAAGGCAAAGGAGAACCTACAGCTGCTCACAATGAAGATTGCAAAGGCAAAGGAGAGCCCTCACAGCAGCCTGGTGTTCTCACCACCAGTTAATCTCATCAAGTTCCACTTAAGTTGCTTTGACAAGTAGTTATAATCTTTTGTTTTGACAGTTATAAACTCTGTAATTTGATTGGCTAGTAAGTTAGTGGAGAAGTGATTCTTTGTATAGGTTGTATACATAAATAGTTATCTTTTCTTTTTGGTAAATGTAGCAGTTCTTCTTAGTAATAAAAACTGCAGACTGCAAGTATTCTCAGTTCTTCTTGCTTAAGTCCTTTGCATTTTTCTTTCCTCTGTAACATGGTATCAAAGCCAAAAGCACTCTGAATTCATCATATAGCCTTCCGCAAATTACCTAACTCTTCTGTTGGTCAACTTTATCTTTGAAATCTGGTCATGGCTGATGATAATCATGACAAAGTGATTCGAATCCAATACGAAGTGGATGATTATGATCCGAATGAGACTTTAATTCAAATGCCTCTCATCCTCTCGTATCTACATCCAAATGATCATCCAAGTATGACTCTTGTCAATGAAATTCTTACAGAATCGAATTTTAATCCCTGGAAAAGATCTATGATAATTGCACTCACTGCAAAGAACAAGTTAGGCATGATCACTGGAAAACACAAAAGACCTAAGGCTAATTCCAAGTATCTTGATCATTGGGATCGTTGCAATAGCATGATTATATCCTGGTTGTTGAATTCAATTTCGGAGAGATTAGGTCAAGTGTTGTGTTTATCAAAAATGCAAAGAAGATTTGGGATGATTTAAATGCACGATTCTCACAAAGTAATGCACCACGATTTTTCAAGTTCGACAACAAATAGCTTCTTTAACTCAGGAAAATATGTCCATTAATTCATATTTCACAAAGTTCGAGGTCTTTGGGATGAACTCAATAATCTCATTCGGTTGCCACATTGTGTATGTGGATGTAATTGTGGTGCAATACAAAAGCATGAAGAATATGAACAACTACGAAATTAACTCAATTTTTGATGGGACTAAATGATAATTTTACCAATACAAGAGGTCAACTTTTGATGATGACTCCATTACCCGCTTTAAGCAAAGCGTTGATGTTGTTAACTCAAGAAGAGAAACAAAGGTCTTGCTCTCTTGTTTTTGGAAATAATGTCACAACCAAGTGAAATAACCACACCTTGTTTAGCAAAGGAAATGGACATATCACAAAAAATGTTTCAAGAAATGGTATACAAAGAAAAGGGAAGTTCTTCTGTGATCATTGCCATGGTGATTCCCACACTAAGGATAGGTGTTTCTTTCTTCATGGCTATCCTGATTGGCATAAGAATTATGGATCTAAACCTGATCCTTCTAAGATGCCCAAATTCAAAGGCAAAGCTCCAGTTCATGCTCCAATTGTCAAGCCTATGGTGAATGCTATTTCTACTACATCTCTAATGAGAATGATTCTCATGCCGCTTTATCAAACACTCAAGATCAACAACTTTTAGCTCTTCTCAAAAGAATGTAGTGGACAATCCTGAGTCTCACTTGGTGGTAAGTTTGTAACTTCTCATAGCTATGCTTTTCCAATTTGCTTGACTAGTCACATGTCTACACCAAACGAATGGATCATAGACACAGGAGCAACTGATCATATTACTTCTTCCTTTCATTTACTTGTTAATCCTATTGTTCAATTTAAAGTTCATCTTCCCACAGCAATACAACTACCATCACTCACAAAGGTTCTATTCATTTATCTCCTCTCTCATTCTCCATGATGTCTGTATGCACCTGGTTTCAAATTTAATCTTCTATCGGGACATAAGCTTGTTTCGCACAATCATTGCTCTCTTATTTTTTACTCTACACATTGTGTTATTCAGACCTTGTCCAAGAAGCAAAGGGAGATTGGTAGAGCCGAGGATGGACTTTACAAACCGGTTTTAGCGCCAATACACATCAAGTTCTCATCAACTCGACTCCTCATTGTCCACATTACCCAAACAATCTGCTGTTAACTATGCTGTCAAACCTTCTATTTTGTTATGGCATCTCAGACTTGGTCATTCTCCTATGCATTCTCTCAAACATATTCCTATTTTGTCTAATTGCTCTTTTGATTCTACTTGTAATAACACACATGTGTGTGAAATTTGTCATTATGCTAGGCAAACTAGAATACCCTTTCCCATCAGTTATTCTCATTGTACTCATGCTTTTGATGTCGTACATTGTGATGTTTGGGGTCCATATAGACATTTTACTTATGATGGTTGTTCTTCTTTTTTGACCATTGTTGATGATTTTTCAAGGTCCACTTGGACTTTCTTACTCAAGTCCAAAGCATAAGTTAGTCATTATCTTAAATCATTCCTTCAATTTGTCCAAACTCAATTTCAATGTTCTGTGAAGGAAATCAGAAGTGATAATGGTTCTGAATTCTTTAATGGAGAAGTCTCTTCTCTTTTAAATTCCCTTGGTATTCTTCATCAAAGCACCTGCAATGATACCCCACAACAGAATGGGAGGGCTGAAAGAAAGCATAGAAACCTTCTTGAAATGGCAAGGGCTTTGAGATTTCAGGGTCATCTTCCTATTAAATTCGGGAGATTGTATTCAAACCGCTTATCTCATTAATAGGCTTCCAAATACCGTCTTAAAGTCCAAAACACCTTATGAAATCCTTCACAAACCTCCTACCTATGATCATCTTAGAGTTCTTGGCTGCTTGTGTTTTGCCTCATCTTTGGCTCACAACAGAGATAAATTCTAATCCAGGGCTATCAAATCTGTTTTTATAGGCTATCCTCTTAGCAAGAAAGCCTATAAACTTTATGATTTGGACAATCACAAGGTTATCTACAGTAGGGATGTCAAATTCTATGAGAACATTTTTCCCTTCCAATCTGCATCTCCTACTGTTCTTCCAATCTCTACTCCTCTTTTTTCTTCTCCTGACTCATGTGTTGATGCTCTTGATATTGCTTATGGTAATTCTCCTTCTTCTACTTCTTCTCCTATGATGTCTTCTGAGTCTTCTTCTTCATCATCCTCTCAAGCATCCCATCCTAGTTCTTCCCCTCCTATTTCTCCTCCTCTTAGATCAATGAGAACAAGAATGTTGCCAGCTAAATTTAAGGATTATGTTGGTCTACCCTCCTCTCTTCCATCTACCTATGCTTCCCATGGTCCCAGGTCAGTTCCACATGCTCTTAATTCTGTTTTTACTTATGATAATATTACTCCAAGCTATTATTCTTTTCTTGTCAATATTACTCAAGTCCATGAACCTCATTCCTATGCTCAAGCTGTTAAGGATCCTCTTTGGTGTAAGGCCATGGAATTAGAGATACAAGCTTTGGAAAATAATAAGACTTGGATTTTACAAACTCTACCACCCAATAAAAGGACTGTTGGATGCAAATGGATTTATAGGATTAAATACAACTCTGATGGCTCTATAGATAAGTATAAGGCAAGGCTTGTGGCAAAAGGGTTCACTCAGACTGAAGGTCTTGATTTCTTTGACACTTTTGCCCCTGTTGCCAAGATGACTACAGTGAGAACTCTTCTTGCCTTGGTTGCTATAAGGGGGTGGGATATTCTGCAGATGGATGTCTCCAATGCTTTTTTGCATGGAGACCTTAATGAAGAGGTTTTTATGGATTTTCCTCCAGGGTATTCTTCCTCACTGCAGTCTTGTTCTTCAAGTTCTTCACAGCCTATTGTGTGCAAATTAATCAAGTCCTTGTATGGTCTTAAGCAGGCTCCTCGCCAATGGTTCCATAAGTTGTCCACTTCTTTGTTGCAGTTTGGTTTCACTCAATCTCAGTGTGATCATTCATTGTTTACCTTGTCCAGACTTGGCACTTTTACAGTGGTTCTAGTTTATGTGGATGATCTGTTGATCACTGGTTCTCATTCCTCTGTTATTGCTGACTTAAAGGCCTTTTTACACTCCTCCTTTAATATTAAAGACTTAGGCTTGCTGAAATATTTTTTGGGCATTGAGGTAGCCAGAAATCCTTCTGGTATTTACATTCATCAGCATAAGTATGTTCTGGATATTCTGAAGGATACAGGCCTTGAAAGGGCTAAAGTTTCTGTTCTTCCCCTTGATCAACATCATGATTTGGCCATTGATAAAGGTGATCTTTTACCAGATGTTAATAGGTACAGGAGGTTGGTTGGTCGTTTGATTTATCTCACCATTTCCAGGCCTGATTTATCTTATCCAGTTCATGTTTTAAGTCAATTTTTGGCTTCTCCTAGACATCCTCATATGCAGGCTGCTTTGAAGTTGGTTCGTTATCTCAAAGGTACAATTGGTCAGGGGTTGTTCTTCTCTGCATCTGGTTCTTTGTCCCTCACAGCTTACTGTGATTCTGATTGGGGGAGCTGCCCTACTACTAGGAGGTCTGTGACTGGTTATTGTGTGGTTCTTGGTGATTCTTTAATCTCATGGAAATCGAAAAAACAACATACTGTGTCAAGAAGTTCTGCAGAGGCTGAATATAGGTCAATGGCCACCACCAGTTGTGAAATCACTTGGTTAGTAGCTTTGCTCAAGGATTTGCAGGTTGATAATCTCACTCATGTTACTTTATTCTATGATAACAAGTCTGCATTGCACATTGCTGCTAATCCCGTATTTCATGAAAGGACAAAGCACATCGAAATAGACTGTCATCTTGTTCGAAATAAAATTGCTCAGGGTCTCATTGCCACTACCTATATCCCCACAGCTCATCAACCTGCTGATTTGTTCACTAAGTCTCTCTCTTCTGCTCAAATATTGTATTTTCTTTCCAAGTTGAAAGTGCTCAATCTGTTTTCCACTTCCAACTTGAGGGGGGATGTTAATAATACATCATCTACAGCAGCTTATGATGAAGATTGCAAAGGCAAAGGAGAACCTACAGCTGCTCACAATGAAGATTGCAAAGGCAAAGGAGAGCCCTCACAGCAGCCTGGTGTTCTCACCACCAGTTAATCTCATCAAGTTCCACTTAAGTTGCTTTGACAAGCAGTTATAATCTTTTGTTTTGACAGTTATAAACTCTGTAATTTGATTGGCTAGTAAGTTAGTGGAGAAGTGATTCTTTGTATAGGTTGTATACATAAATAGTTATCTTTTCTTTTTGGTAAATGTAGCAGTTCTTCTTAGTAATAAAAACTGCAGAATGCAAGTATTCTCAGTTCTTCTTGCTTAAGTCCTCTGCATTTTTCTTTCCTCTGTAACATCAAGGCTGCATTGCAGTGGTTGCAACACAACAATAGAGACTGCATTGTTGGTGGTGGAGGAGGATAAAGGTAAAAGGAGGAGGGATTGGGCTGACAGTTAAATTAAGGTGGAGGAGTGTGAGGGGAGAAGAGGGAGGGGGTTGAATGTAGACATGAATTAGTTGAGGGTGGGTTGGAGTGCATGTTCAAACCACGTCTTAATGTCTACAATAAGACGTAAATGCCCTCAAGTGCAAAGCATATATTATCTCCTATTAGTATTTCTAAGAGATTATTTTACTTACTTCCTCCCGACTTGTGCACATAGTTCTCCTTATATTTTTCTAATTATAGCCATATTATTTTAAATCTTTTTTCTTAAAAGATATTTCCACTCTTTTTAAAAGATCAAATAAATATGCATATGTTCCTGCATATTATATTTTTTCAATTTTCCCCTATATATATTTGTATTTATTTATTTAGTCAGTACTTTATATCATTTTTTACATAAATAATAAAAAGACTAATTTAATTAGATATCTATTATTAGGAAAATACTAATTTATTACTCTTACTTTATTATCACATGTAATATATATCAAGAGTTTATAGAGAAATAAATTATTATTTTTATGTTAGATAAATTTTTTTATTTTGAGGCATTTAATTGGTTATAGCAGTCTAAATGGAGACACACTAAAATATAAATATTTTCAATTAATAACATCGGAGGTTCAGAAGATGGTTGTGAGAAAATAAATTATGCTAATGACTTAAAAATTAAATAAACTCATTTCTAACTATCCTTCAATATATATACATATATTTATATATTCTTTTGTATATTATCTAATTATTATTTTAGAATATTATTTACGCACAATAAATATTTTGTAGTTGAATTTATTTAGAAAGAATTTATATAAAAGGACATTTAAGTCATGTAAAGAGTACTAATATTACTAAAAGAGAAGTTTTTATAATTAATAAAATGTAAAATGTACTCTACTAACAAGTACATAAATTAGCTAGTTAAGTGGTTGTTTAACTATAATCGTAGGTCTTGAGTTCGAGACTTACGAGAACTCATATGACACTTTTGAAAAATCAGAATTAGTTTTGGATTTTCGAGTGGGAAAACGAGATTTGGGCATACATTAGGGAAAACATATTTTGATCAATAAAAGGGGATGGGAGGTGTACAAAAATGTCATTTTGGATAAGCAGCTACATACAACGTTGCACCTTACTAGAGCCATTACTGTAGATTCAAAAACGACAGGCGTCTATTCTCTCCAGTTCCTTTATAACAAAGGTATCTCGTCGGATTACCGGAATCAATTTCTGAAACAGAGGAAGCAAACTGTAAATATATATACATACAGACTGCCCCCATGGTATGAAACGTGAAGAATCCCTCTCCCTACCCCCCCTGTAATTTCACGTTTCAATCTCTTCTTCTGTTACTTCTCAAAGACATGGAAATTTTGTCTAGTTCTCTGTAAATTAGTCCTAAAGTGAGAAATCTTGTTCTGTCAATGTTGTTTTTCCTGTTCAATTATTGTTGGTTATGACATGCCATGTGAGGGTAAATTTGATGATGATTCTGGGTATTTAGTATGAAATGTGATAGTTGCTTAATTTTCTAGTTTATGTGCTTTCGGTTTTTTCTTTATTGGGTTGGGGGAAATTTAAAGTGATTTTTTGCCGAGAACATGTGTGTGTGTGTTTTGAATTTGTCATTTGGAACACTTTTGAAAATGGTTCTTTCTTCCAAATTCGGTTATTTGTAGTTCTTTCTTACTGGCTATGCTATGATTGTTCAGTTATAATATTATAAAAGAATTATATTTGGGCGTGCAAATCCTTACCTGGGTTTAATTATGATTTTCAATTGTATTTGAGATACCTGGTTGTTTATAGTTTCCAAAATAATCGAGGAACTTTTATCTGTGAGTTAGTGTTTGGGCTCATATGATGATACAAACCATGGAATTGAAATTTGAGCTCACCATAGTTCATAATTTGTGCTGTTTTTGCTACAATTTCTCAGTTAGGCATAGATACCGTACTTGTGAACCTAATAATTTGGGATTTTTAGGTTGGGACCTGAAATATCTATTTTGCAAGAAATGTTGTCTCTATGTTATCTCCGGTCTTCTGGTGCTTGATTTTCAATTTTCACTGTCACTATGACGGATATGGTTGTTTGATGACTCCAGACTTAGCTACAAATGTGGGTGCTCTTATCTGTGTTTATAGAATCATTCGATTAGGGATCACATTTTTACCCTATTGAATTAAATGATAACTGTCATCTGAAAAGGTCATATTGCACTTGAAAATATGGACATCCCGTTGCCAATTTACATGATCCGGAACAGAACTACGAGTAATGAGGATTAGGTACATCAGTACATGTGTGCATGCATAGAGCATATAAGGTATTGTACGAAGTAAGAAGCAAAGAAGTTACAGAGATTGCAGGAGCAGATATCAGTCGTCATATAACAAGATATAATGGGTATTAGCTCCGTTACCAACTTAATTGCAAGGGTTATGAGCGTTAGTTCCCCCACCCACAACCCCCCCCCCACCCTAACCGCCAAAACAAATACTAGTACTAGTATAAGGAGGCTTCCTAACAAACTTGGAAATAAGTTTGTGAAAAGTCTTTTCTTTTTCTATTGTAAAATTTTAATGAGTTGAGAACAAGTGTGCTGAGGAAGGGTGAGGTGAATAAATAAGGATTATTGCTCAATAGTGAGGCTCATTTTAATCATATGTGGATCTTCAAGTCTTCAACAGGCATGGTCATGTCTTATCTGAAGTTCAGTTGTTTGTGGGAATAGTTTGTTGGAGAACATTCATCTCATATTGTGGAGAAGCCCAAAGACTGGTTACAAAGTTAAGGTTCATTATATACGATCCAAAGCAAAGCTCTTTTAGGCTATTGGATTTGGACGTTTGCACTGAAAAGAACTGATCCATTGTGATGGCTTGTGGCGCGGAAGTGCCTTAGTGAAGTGGAAAAACAAAATGATCAAAGTCATTTTACATAAGCTAATGTGATTCATCTTTGTTAGAATGTCACTCTCGGAGTTGGACGTAGAGAGTCCAGATGAAGCTTGAAATGCCACTTGGCCGGAACTGTCTCTCTTCTGAGTTCTACAACTGCCCTTCCACTAATGTTAAAAGGCTTTAAGTGGAGGAATGCATAGTATTGGCGAATGAAGAGTCTGAGCAAATATAGTGTCTATAAGAACTTACTTAGGATTAAAATGCTTATAGAATCATTCATATTTTTGGATAAGTTCATAATAAGAAACCATACTATCAGAAGCTTTGGCTTTAAGGAGGCAGATATTGTAGACAGTATTGGTGAACCTTGTATTATTATCAAGGATAGACTGGAGGAGGCACAGTTTGGGATGGAAGTGGCTACCAGGGAAAAGGTTTAGTGTTTGATGGACTTTGTGATTTGCTGGGGTCCCACTTGATGCATGTCAGTTGCTATTTGTACCAGACTAGAGAAGAAAGATGGCCCATCTCTTGTTTGTACCACCCATTTGCATCTCTGGCTCTACTTCTGACCTCCTAGAGACTGACATATTGTGCTGGCGGTGGAGTGGATTATGGATGAATTTTCTATTAAAAAGAGTCTTCAACTTCTTTGCACCTTTTTTATTTCTTATTTCCCCAGAAGAACAAACTGGTGTCATTGACAAAATGTTACTTTTCTTTTCTCTTTATTGACGTGAGCTTCCTCACCAAGTTAACCATCTTTTGTCATAGTTTCGTAGACTCGAGAGTTTCATCTTTTGTCATAGTTCATAGACTCAAGGGTGTCTGTTTTGCTGAGGCCATGGCCATGTATTGTTGATTATCTAGTCGAATCAGATTCATTGGAAAAAAAAAAACTATGAAGAAAATGTATTTCATGAAAGGTAAATGTTTTCCAAAAATAAAACTTGAGGGTTACCAATATGGTTCACAGTAATGAAATGTTGCCTTGGTAAATCAACTCTACAAGCACTAACTTTATTTATTTTCATGTTGCAGCACTCTTTAGGGCTATTATTGTCAATTTAACGTATATCTTGAAAAAAATATCACGCGCACATACACACATCATGTCATACCTTAAGTATGTGTCCTGACCTTAGAAGTTCAATGATCTGCTGTAGGTTCACTGATAATTCTACTTTTCTAAAGTATGGTTTTTGAGATCAGGTAAGGTTATCCGTTGGTGGTTACATGGGTGAGTCAGACTTTTAGTCATAGTTTCCTTCTCATTTCGTAAATCTTTATAATGTTTGTATTCACGTGAGTTATGACTTTTTGTTTTTGAAAAACAGGAGACAGGATTATAAACCACCAAAAAGAAAGCCGACATTGCTTGTCCTCTCATTGCTCAGTAAGTGACCCCTATTTGCAAACCCTGAAGAAATATTTCTTAAATCTTATCCAAATAAAAAAATAATATTTGAGGTTGAAACATTTTTATTGCCTTTGTTTGACCAATTGTGGGTTTTCATTTACCTATCTATAGCTTTGCTTATGAATTGTTGCAGGTTACTGATTGGAAAATGGAATCCTAACTTTGTGTAGCATCATGGCTGGTGAGATGGGGGACGAAGAATCATGCAGCGAGCCCCTTGGGAGATGCTCTGTCTTTTATTATGGTGTGGGACACATGCTCAATGACATAACAGCTGCTTGTTGGTTTACTTATCTCTTAGTGTTCTTGACAGATATTGGATTGTCCCCAAGGTACATTCACGGCGCTGGGTTCATCTTATGTGCATACGTTATAGCGATGGCTAGTCTCTTTCAGATTGTGTTTCATAACGGTCTATTACAATTATAAAGTGGGAGTGGGTTTTTGGAAACCCTGTCTCGTTTTTTGGAGTTGCCAAAGTTACCCCATCCCTTGATAATAACTACCACCAATAAATTTAAAAGCTATACACACCTCTTAAAAATAAATGCCAGCTTCTTTACTCCTCAAAGATAACTACTCAAAACCACCAAATCCTACAAAAATCAAAAGGCCAAATTATTATCCTGAAAAACAATATCTATATACATGTGTGTAATACTCTTGCACACTTGTTGTGTTTGCCACATTCACTTGTAATACAAAAATGTAATGTGGCTGTCTCTGTTTCTTTGTTGTTTAGAGACTCGCTAAGGCCACCTAAAAGAAAAAAGAGGGTTGTCTGCTCCTGTTAGCATGTTTGGCATTTAATTTGAACCCTATAGAAGGCAATTGAATATTATTTTCAGTCCTGGGTAAACATATATTAATGTGATAAGCTACATGGTACTTACATGTGATACCTATCTATTGGGGACAATGAAACAAATTGATATCTTTCACATAAAGGTTTCAATGGTGAAGTCCTGTTGAAATATTTCAGAAAACATGAGTTCTTTTTCCATTTGATATTGATACAATTTGTATGCTTGTGCTTATGTTAGTATGTGCATGAACGAGAGATCAAAGTTAACTTCCTAACTTACTCCCTTCTCATTATGTTTTATGTTTTATCTCAAAGTTGACATGATATGAACTAGTAGTGTCCCCTTTGGTATTCAACAAGAACTTGTTGTATCCATGTTACTGATATTGCAAGGCCGCCATTTTACTTGCCTTGCTGTCGTATTCATTCTAGGGATAGTATGTACCGTAATTAATTATCTAGTTATTGATGAAGAAAATCAACATTTGTTTCTGAATATAACGGGATGCTTGCTTAAATACTTCTATTCCTCTATACCATTAGTTCCCCAAGCTGGTAAAATATTATGTGACTCTGGTACTAGTCTCTAATGGATGAGAGATCTATTTTTAAGGGGAGTAGTACTTAGCCCCCAGCATGGGTTGTCTGATGACTTTGTAGTGTGGGTGGTGTCACACGCACATAGGGATAGGAGAAGAGATTGTAACTGCTTGTTGGCTTGTTGCTATAATCTAATATAGTATTGGTGGTTTATTTCACTATTTCTTTTCCACTTTGCATGCAGTATTCTGGTCCTTTTTTTAGCAATTGGTTTGATAGCATGATCTTTCAGCCCATCAACCTCTAAAAATATGACAAGTCACATTTTGTGTCTCTCAAGACTGGCTATGATTCACTTTTCTATTTGCTTGCCCAAATGCAAATTGGAAATCCTTCCTATTTTATATTATGCTGAATACATGTGATTCTCACCAATTCTCCATATCACATTCTATTTTTGAATTTGCAGGTTAGGTTTTATCTGTTCTCTATTTATTTTGTAGGGATGCTGCGGTTGTCATGCTTGCTGGCCAGATTGCTGATGGCTTTACAACCATATTTGCGGGTGAACTGGTATTTGGCAAAGCTTATGGATTACCATGTCATTCAACGTTTACCTACATTGACATAATTTTTTAATTTTCAGTACATGGAAAAAACCTGATTACAATGTTTTATGTTTCAATTGACATTAGTAGACTAACCCACTTAAAAGACCTGATTGGCACATAAGTTTCTTGGAACTTTAATTGTTTCTTCTACAGACTTCTCTATTTGCATACTCTTATGTCAGGGAAAGAAACAAATACAATTTGAACTCTTTGATATGCCACCTGACCAACAATCTTAGAAACTTATTGTGTTTTCTTTCTCGTTACGAAAGTTTTTTGGAAACTTGTAAAGAAGGCTACCATAGATATTTGTTTGCACTTTACAGAGTCATGTACAATTGTATTTCCTTTGCAGTTTTGACATTTGTTGTGAGAAACTTTTAAGTTTTCTTTATTCAGAGGAGGGAGTAGATGTGGAGTAGTTAGATAGATGATATGCTTGATGCTTTAATTGAGAGGCCACAAATGCATATAGTATATATGGAGAATGGTTGAAGCTTTAGTTCATGACTCCACGTGTTACCAAAGCTCTAGATGAGTTGGCAACTTAACATAGCAGAGCTCTCTTAGTCTCCCTGCTTGCCTTTGGTTCCCCCAGTATGTTTGTTTTGTGAACATGTTGGACCGTTCTTGGTTTGTGCTGCACATTGATTTATCTCCTTCACATGTGATGGGGAGTGTTAAAGCATGATGCTGCCTCCGTGTCATATATATTGGCCACTAGATAAAAGCTCACGTTAATAGGATTTTAATAAATGCCTCAATATTCATTGTCTAATATTTGAATTTCCATTTGTACCCCTTATTTAATCAATTAATGTGCATTGTTTACCTTGTAAATAAGTTGATTAGGGTATAGTGAGAAACTAGGTAATTAATGTGCATTGGATTTCTAAGTGGCCAAAAACTTTGAGACTGCTAAAAAAGGAAATAGGGAAATATAAAGGAGATGGAGTGAGTATATATTTTTGGGCCCTCTCTAAATGCTCATAGTCTTACATAGTCTTAGACAAGGGTAACCCAACTTTCGTCGTTCCCACATTTAATGCTTTCTACTGAATAACAGTTTGTACCGTTCTACACTAGACGTAATTTCCTGTTTTTACATTCATAGATAGACAGGTTCGGACATTTCAAGCTATGGCATGGAGCGGGATCGATTCTGGTTGCTGTTTCATTCTCTTCTGTTTTTGGAGGTTGCCTCCCTTGCATGATCTTTGGCAACTACTCCTCGATTCTGCAAACTATTGGCTACAGCTTTTTTGCAGCGGTCTTCAATGTGGGATGGGCTGCTACTCAAGTATCACACATGTAATGACTTCCTTTGCTTGTTTCAAATGAGAAAAGCCTCCTTTTGTTTCGTTTCTCTCCAGCTTAAAAGAAAGAGGCTTTCCCCTTCACTTTTTGCCTCTTGATATGGGCACCAAATCAGTTAACAGGACTAATCTTGGTGCTCATTGTAGGTCTATGGTGAATTGCATCACACTTAATTCAACGAGCAGAGTAGTGATGGCTAGCTGTCGGAATGCTTTTATGATGGTTAGGTTTTAGATACAGTTTCTCACTTTCCATCCATAGAATTTTCAATCGTACTCGGGCAGAGTCATCTAAACTTGGTTTTCCTTATCTTTGTTCCCTTTTTGTGCAACTTAAAATGTTGTTTAAAAAGGTTGCGAACCTCAGCTTGTATGGCGTTGCTTTAATGATCTTCAGTGTCAAAACAGCAGTAATACCAACCGACATTGAAAATCAGGTATTAAAGAATCTACCATAGTATAGAGAGTTTTTCTCGTTATCGTTAATTCTTCCATGTTGACAGTACCGCTGGATCGCATACTTATCAATATTTATTGGATGCTGCTTTGTGGGAATATTCCTATTCGGGACGAAAGAACCAAGGTTCGCCAGCTGTTCTTAAGTGACTAAGACTTGCTATAGTTCCTGCGCCTGATCTTATTTAGTTGTTTACCTATTTCTGGTCCAGAAAACTACCTGATGCGCAATGGTTTACATTTTTCTTATAGTTTGAAGGAAGAAGTTGAAGGGAAAAGGTATATGAGGATTTCTTGGACTTACTGGTTTAAGAAAGTTCTATACTACCAAGTTGCCCTCGTGTATGTCTTCACCAGAGTAATTACCAATGTCTCTCAGGTAACCATGTGTTTCCATATCTAATTTACTGGTGTTCTTTTATGAAGAGTGATCTTATAAAAGATCTTCTGAATATGCAAGGGTCCTTCAAGTAGAAGCATTCCCCTTGGAAACTCGTGTTTAAAGATTATATTCCAGCATCAAATCCCTATAGAAAGAATTTTCACCTCATTGTCTTATCTCTCTCTCTCTCCTTTGGTCCCTTGTCTTTTTCTTCTGTGTGTGTATGTGCGCGATTACAGGCATTTCTCGCATTCTATGTAATCAATGATCTGCAGATGGCTCCATCATCTAAAGCTTTGGTACTTCCTCGGACCTTGTCGGTAAATTTTTGTTGTACATTAAAAGAAGAAATTTTTGCTGACAACCAGGTCTAATTGTTAGTAGGTTCCAGCTATCATCTACATTTGCAGCTTCATTGTATCTGTCCTCCTACAGGTATTGTTTGAAGTCAGTCTTGTTGCACTGTATTCCTTGAGTTCCATACAGATACTTCTGTTACGTCTGATTCTGTTCGCATTGTAGGAGTTCACATGGACAGGCCAACGTTTAAAGGCCTTTTATTCTGCTGGAGGTGTTCTTTGGATACTTTGTGGCTCAGGACTGCTCTTTTTACCGAGAAGCCTGAATGCCTATATGTACATTTTCTCAATAGCTATTGGCATAGCAAACGCTCTAATGACGGTATGAGAAGAATAAGTTCGTAAAACTTGGGAGTCAGTTGCAGTTAGTTGATATCAGAAACTTCATCTCTATTTTTTTTTTTTTCGTTTTTAAATAATCATTTTGTTACCTAGTTTGTTTATCTATTTGGAAGAGCAGGTTACTGGAGCAGGCATGCAAAGTGTTCTGGTAGGTGAAGACCTTAATGGGTGTGCATTTGTATATGGATCATTGAGTTTTCTGGATAAAATGTCGTGTGGGATTGCATTATTTGTGCTTGAGTCTTATCAAAGTAAGTTCTTCAGCCAGTTTATTTTAATTTACTTAACTCTCTCTCTCTCTCTCTCTCTCTCTCTCTCTCTCTCTCTGTGTGTATGCACGTGCGGGCTTGCTTTTAGGTGTATATTTGTAACATTTTTTCGACTCGAATTTTCTTATTCCGTCAATTTTTAACGCCCTAAGTCCACATTTGAGAATCCTTTTCCCTTTTTGGAACACCTTGTTATGAGGTCAATCTATGAAAAGTAAGCTACAAATTTTCGACAAGACAAGTTTTCCTCTTATTCTCTTAAACAAAAATGTTGAGGACAATCATGGTTGTTAGTGTTTAGGCGCCTAGGATTGTTTAGGCACCTAGGATTGATGTAGAAGGTTTGAGTCTTTGAACAAGGCTTTCAAGAACAAAGGAAACAATGCAAGACAAAGATGGCAATGGAGTCATATGATATCCCAAAATTCTTCTTATGAACGGAGAATAATATTCTTGCTTTACAACTTGGCTCATCTTCTGTGCAGGTACCTCCCGGAACCTGCAAGTCTGTAATCATGTGTTTACGTGTTTTTCAATTTCAAGATACGGGTTAGGACTTGTTCCGGCAATATCTGCCCTTCTTGGGGTACTGGTAACATGCACGATGAAGCTGCATACACCCAGTTTGAAACCTCTAACGCAGCCGCTTTTAGAAGACTGTTGATAAGGGGACCGATTTGCTTCAAGTTGATTTCAGTAATATGACACAAAAGCTGATGCATGCATATATATATTTCCCAACTGTTTAAGGTTGAGAAGAACTCTGAACTCCCACTTGTTTCAGACCATCTGCATACCGAATGCTGGGGTGCTGACCAGCTTACAATGCTCAGTGCTGTAAACTTGCCCCTCTTTTCTCTTTCAATCAAGTGTATCTCTTGTGTGTGTGTGTGTGTGTGTGTGTATACATATGAGTGTGTATAAAAATAGATTTTAATTTTTATGTTGTTTCCAAATGAATATTACTACTGCAGTAGTTCCTCATTATGAGCCCGTTTGGTCGAGCGTTTTGGCCAAAACGCAGGGATAAAACGCAGTTTATTTGCAAAAAATGTATTTCAATACTGCGGCAGAAAACGCAGCGTTTTCAAAACGCAGCTGCGTTTTAAAACGCTGGAATTCTCAGCTTTTTCCCAGAACGCAGATTATGTAGTGTTGGGGCAACTTGGATCAGGGAACATTTGTAACTGCTCAGAATGTTTTTAGCTTGGGCTAATGGCAATTAGCACCTCCGATATAACCTTGACTCTCTGTAGTATAATGCATGACAAAATTGTGGTAAGTAAAATAAAACAATATTTAGAGTGTTGCAGTTGAAAATTGAAGTAATAAAATAACAGTCATTGTAGTTTTGGGGAAGTGTTGACTTTCGTTGTTAAAAAGAGTATTTTTTTAGAATTGACTTTCATTTATTGCACCATGGAGACATTAAATTCATAGTGGGTTAAAGTCTTGATTGAGACCACGTCTCTCATAAGTAAATTGATCTTAAATCAAAGTATCAAGAAAATATTTCATAGTTTTGGAGCACCATGTGTCATGTTTACATGATGTACTACGATCAATAGCGGCGTCCTGTGATGTCAATGTGGTACAAATTGAACTTAAAGTGGATCTCATTTTTTAAGTCACTTTGGTATTATAGTTTTTCACTATTGGTCGTAGTGTGTCACATATGCAAGTCACGTGGTACTCTGAAACTACTGAATATTTTTTCCCACCGAGGAACTTAATGGCTATGTTTAGCTTTGGGACTTGGGAACTCTTTTTAGATTTTGGATTTTTCTCTCATATTCTCCTATCATTTTTCTCTCTAATTCTTTCTTACTTTTCTACGTGTCTTGCCATAATCATTTTAAAGTGTACTATGTCATTTTAAAGCGGAATAACTCTGTCAAACAGAATCTCATAGTTTTTTACCACAAAAAGTTAGATAAAATGACAATTTCTTCTATATTTTTCTCGGTTGCTATTTTTTGGATGTCTAATTGAAATCTTATTTTCGACTTAGTAATATATTTTATCTCCTTTTTGTTAAAAATATAAGGGTAAATGATGCCATGAATTTATTATTATTATTATTATTATTATTATTATTATTATTATTATTATTATTATTATTATTATTATTGTTATTGTTATTGTTATTGTTATTGTTATTGTTATTGTTATTGTTATTGTTATTGTTATTGTTAAAATGACAATTTCTTCTATATTTTTCTCGGTTGCTATTTTTTGGATGTCTGATTGAAATCTTATTTTCGACTTAGTAATATATTTAATCTCCTTTTTGTTAAAAATATAAGGGTAAATGATGCCATGAATTTATTATTATTATTATTATTATTATTGTTGTTGTTGTTGTTGTTGTTGTTGTTGTTGTTGTTGTTGTTAAAATGACAATTTCTTCTATATTTTTCTCGGTTGCTATTTTTTGGATGTCTGATTGAAATCTTATTTTCGAATTAGTAATATATTTTATCTCCTTTTTGTTAAAAATATAAGGGTAGTTATTGTTATTGTTATTGTTGTTGTTGTTGTTGTTGTTGTTGTTGTTGTTGTTGTTGTTGTTGTTGTTGTTGTTGTTGTTGTTGTTGTTGTTGTTCTTGTTGTTGTTGTTCTTGTTGTTGTTGTTCTTGTTGTTGTTGTTGTTATTGTTATTGTTATTATTGTTATTGTTATTATTGTTATTGTTGTTGTTGTTATTGTTATTATTGTTATTGTTATTATTATTATTATTATTATTATTATTATTATTATTATTATTATTATTGTTATTATTATTATTGTTATTATTGTTATTATTATTATTATTATTATTATTATTATTATTATTATTATTATTATTATTATTATTATTATTATTATTATTATTATTATTATTATTATTATTGTCTTTCATAAGGTGTCCCTAACCACATTGGGTATGAGACTAATTTTTGTTAGGAAATTGACCAATATTACCTAAATCCTATTATGAGTAGGAAAAGATTACTTATCCCATATTGGTTAGGAGAAGGAATAGTAATCCCATATCGGTTAGAAAAGGGAAAAAGTAGGTGTGCCTCCCCTATATAAATAGGCTTCACTAGTTAGGGTTTTCAGAGTGAAAACTTGAGAGAGTTAGCATAGGTTTACAATTTAGAGAGAGAAATTGTACGCTTGTATGCGATTGGTGAGGATATTCAAGAGTGTTGAGAGAGAGGGTGTCTCCATTCTTGTAATATCAAGAAATATATAGAAGTTATATTTTGGGTGGAGTAGGCTTTTAGCCGAACCACGGAATATTGTGTGTTTTGTCTTTATTTCGTGTGTGTGTGTTGTTTGATTTCTCTTGTTGCGGATTTCTTGTATGGGTGAGTGATCCTAACAAGTGGTATCAAAGCAAGGTTGAAGAGAAGAATTCGCATCAAGAAAAGAGAGGAAAAATCGAAGAAAGAACTTGCAGATTTCTGGTTCGGTTTTCTCAGCGCAGAGGTAGGAAAATTGATGTAGAGCGTTCGTTCACCGTTGGATCGGGCTGATTTTTGGTGAGTAGCTTTGGGACTCGTAGATATTCAATCTGAACGGTGGAGATTGGATTCTGAGGTCACCAGAGGTGGTAATTGATGTCGGACAGAAGCAGCAGTTTTGAAGAAATTCATGTTTTGAGAAATATGAATAGCGGGGGTTCAAATTATCAAGTTCCGGTCTTTGATGGGAAGATGGATTTCACGGTGTGGCAGATGACAATCCAAGACGTGTTGGTTCAACAGGGACTTGATGAAGCTTTGGAAGAGAACAAACCGGATGGGATGAAAGACGTAGATTGGGCCAAAATTCAGAAGAGGGCTTCGAGTACGATAAGGTTAGCACTTGCTCCCGAAATTAAATTTAGTGTTTTGAAGGAGACAACACCGAGGGGTATTTGGGAGAAACTTGCTAGTATCTATGCGTCTAAGTCGTTGACTAATCGGTTGTTCTTGAAGATGGATTTGTATTGCTTGAAGTTTGATGAAGGGGTAATTTGCATGACCATATTAATTCTTTCATCAACTAGTATGTCGATTGTCTAACGTTGATGAGACAATTAAAGATGAGGAGCAAGCTTTGTTATTGTTGGCTTCATTACCTAAGTCCTATAAGCCTTTTGTGCAGACGATGTTAACAGATAGGACTACTTTAACACTTGATGATGTGGTTAAGGCGTTGAGGGATAATGAAATAATGACGAGGAGTGATAGCTTCTCCAATGGTGACAGAGTACTAGTTGCGGAGGGTTCTGAAAGAGGGAGAAATTATAATCGTGGTGGCTCAAAAGGAAGAGGAAGGTCTCAATCTAGGGGAGATAGAGATATGAGTAAGATTAAGTGCTTCTACTGTGGAGAGACTGGTCATATGCAGATGCGTTGCCCACAATTTCGTGAAGATTTGAAAAGTTTGCATGGTGTGAAAGAAAAGAAAAAGGTTGACGAGGAGAAGATCAACACAATTGATAGTGATGATGGAGATTTTCTTTTGACAGAGACTGTAGCTGCTGCTGATGTGATTGAAGAGAAGAAGTCTGAATGGGTGTTAGATTCAGCTGCTTCAGTGCATATTTGTAAGGATCAAGCTATGTTTGACACTTTGCGAACAGAGGGAAATTTTGGAGATATCAAAGTTGGTAATGAGCAGAAATTGAAGATTGAAGGTGTTGGGAGTGTACGTTTTAAGCTTCATGATGAGACTGTGAAAACTGCTTTGAATGTAAAGTATGTTCCTGGTGCGACTACGAATTTGCTTTCACTAGGAGTTTTGACATCTCGTGGGTATCGATATGTTGGAAGAAGACCGACGTGCAAAGTGTACAAAGGAAAGCGCTTGATTCTTCAAGGGAGAAAAGATGCGAGGAATATTTGCTACTTGGAGGGGCAATCCTTTTGTGGAAGATCCTTTTGTGATGACAAAAAGGAGAAGAAGATTGGGAAAAGAGTTCGCTTCTCTGGAGTTGATGAGATTTTAGGAATTTTTGGTCAAGGGGAGATTTGTTAGGAAATTGACCAATATTACCTAAATCCTATTATGAGTAGGAAAAGATTACTTATCCCATATTGGTTAGGAGAAGGAATAGTAATCTCATATCGGTTAGAAAAGGGGAAAATGGGTGTGCCTCCCCTATATAAATAGGCTTCACTAGTTAGGGTTTTTAGAGTGAAAACTTGAGAGAGTTAGCATAGGTTTACAATTTAGAGAGAGAAATTGTACGCTTGTATGCGATTGGTGAGGATATTCAAGAGTGTTGAGAGAAAGGGTGTCTTCATTCTTGTAATATTAAGAAATATATAGAAGTTATATTTTGGGTGGAGTAGGCTTTTAGCCGAACCACGGAATATTGTGTGTTTTGTCTTTATTTCGTGTGTGTGTTGTTTGATTTCTCTTGTTGCGGATTTCTTGTATGGGTGAGTGATCCTAACAATTTTCGTTTGTGATACTGAGTCTGCCGCTGACCCAAGAGAAATTTTACTGAAAAATTGCGAGTTGGTCCCCTTTTATCGATTTTCAACCGCTTAAGTCCACAATAATTATTTTTACTTTTCAACCGTTTAAGTCCATTTTAAGTGATAAATTAGTTATTTGTTTCAAAACTGCACTTTGTGAATTTGTGCTTCGTCATGTGTTGCGAAATGTACATCGTCGAGTGTAATTTATGAATTGTGCATCGTTATGTGTTGCAAAATGTGAATCGTCAAGTGTAATTTTGTGCATCGTCAAATTTTGCGAAATCTCAGTACAAGTTTAATTTTGTGCATCGTCATGTGTTGCGAAATGTGCATCGTCAAGTGTAATTTGTTAATTTGTGCATTGTCATGTGTTGTGAAATATGCATCATCAAGTGTAATTTGTGCATCGAATAAAAATAGTACTATTTCACTACAAGTATAATTTATGCATCATCAAGTGTAATTTTTGTACATCGTCAAGTGTTGAAATTGTAATAATTATAATTTTTATTAATTTTATTTTACCAAATATAATTAATATAAAACTGAAAAGAGAAACGAAAAGAAAAGAAAATCCAAATATAAAAACTAAAATGTTAGTATTTTACCCATAATTAATATAATAAATATTTTGTTATATTTAAAATGTTTTATTTTGACATAGAAGGATTAAACTTAGAAGTTAGAAGTTGCTTATTGTTTTAAAAAAGAGATGAGGTTGCTTATTGTTTTAAAAAAGAGATGGGGGGTGGCGCGATGCACAAAAATAGTTTTTTTTAGTACAATTTTATTAATTGCAATGTACAAAATTATACTTGTATTGCGTTGCACGAAACAGTACTAATGCACAACATTAAGAGTTTGAACATCGGTTAGCTGATGAAACTTCAATTTAAAAATGTATCAGTTAGGTTGAACATCAATTTAAAAAACGTTACCGAAGTGGTTCACATCAATTTTGATCATTAGTTGGCTGATGGGACTTCAACCTTCAGATTAAAAAAAAAAAAAACCCTTTAAAAATGTATTTCTTTTAAATTGTAATGAACATTAGTTGGATGATGCATGGGACTTCAATTTCTTTTAAATTGTAGTGTACTTCAGTTGGTTGGGCCTAGCTTGCTAGTGCGATAGTGGTCGGAGCTTTAGGTATCAGTTGGCGGCACAATTTTAAAAACCTGTGTATTGTGATTTATAAAAATAATACGTTATATTATAATTTTTGTGTATTGCGATGCATAATTTTTTGTGCATCGCAAGTAAAAAAGTAATTTGTACATCGTGTTGTGTTGCGATGCATCATTTTTTATTTTGCGATGTACAGCGTACTGTTTTGTGTTATTTAAAGGTATAAATAACATTTTGCAAAAAAAAAATTTTTTATTTTTCAGTTTAAAACAATTATAATAAATTTAAGTGGTTGAAAATTGTCTAAAAGGTACTAGACCAAATTTTACCTAATTTATTGTAAAGTCCAACATGAGATATTTGGCTAAATGAATCGCTCCGCAAAGAACTCAGCGAGCTAGGCCATTGGGCTAAGGTGAAAATTTTATTAATAATTTTAAACAGTCGATGATGGTGGAAATTCTATTACAATTCTACTATTTTTAAGGGAAAACTTCAACCCCACCTCCAACTATGTTAAGACAAAGAAATAACCCCTCTAACTATTAATTCGAGTGAGTTGGTGCACTTCGACTCACTTAAGTTAATAAAGATAACGAAAAGTGCAAAAAGATCATAGTACATGTATTTACTTTTAACAGAGACACTCTAAACCCTAGTCCACGCATGCACATCCATGCTTGGCACTCTCAATTCAGTAAAGAATGAAAGTCATCCACTACTACTATTAATGCAATCCAACATGGTCGCAATATGAACTTCGCTCTTGATTTATATATTCCCTCCTTTCCAGAATAAGGGCTCTCAATTCACTTTACACGTGTTTTAAGAAATTAGTTGATCCTTTGTGATTTTTCTTAACATCCTTGAAGTATCATTTTACAAGAGAACTTTTTTTTCATCTCACAATTAGTAAAAGTAATATATATAATTTGAAAAAGAAAATGAAACACTTATATTGGGACGTTCCAAAATAAAATAAAGGACAATTATTTTGGACATAGGGGGTACATGAGAACATGAGAATGTAAGCCATGTCTTCTACCTCCACGTAAACACCTTTTATTACATGGACTGTAAAACCATCCATCCTCTCTGTAATCACAACTTGTTATCAACGCCGCTGCGACATGGTCTCTCCCCAATTTCTCCCTCTCTCTCATTGAGCTCTAATTACTTCTAGACCTTCTTCGCCATGATCTGAACTCTTACCTATTATTCAAACATTTGGGAAGGCGTTGTGATTTGGCCAAACCTTAAGGGGAGGGCGCCATAATTAGAGTAATTTTTTTATTTTTTACAATATGGGCCGGTTACGTAGTACTTTTCTTCTCTTTTTTGCACAATATCCAACGTACTTTAGTTTTCATTTTCAATTGAGTAAAAAGATTGGATGTCATTTATGAAAACATAACGAAGGGTTTCATTTGAAAAATCTTAGAGGCCCCCATTAAGTTTGAGAACTATTCAACCTAATTGTCAAGACTCCACTAAGACCCTTATTTCATCAATTTCTTCTTATCATCGTTATCAACCTCCGACAAAGCTCACCACCTCCAAAATCTCAACCTCAATCTTAATCTTCATTTACTTCATACTTCAACGATGTTAAAGCTATTGTAAAACAATTTTCATCTCTTCAACTACGATATAAACATGCTTGTTAGTCATTTCTTCCTTCCATTACCAATGAATCTTTGTCGAAAGGTTCCTATATTGAAGAAATATGTAAAAACCTCTCCAAATTCTGCTGTCGCGCCACTACTTTGCCGCCAAATTCGTCTTAGCAACAACTATGTCATTTCAAGAGCTTTACAAGCGAATGCCGTTGAAATGGTGATCCAAACCTCTCTCTCTCTCTCTCTCTCTCTCTCTCTCTCTCTCTCTCTCTCTCTCTCTCTCTCTCTCTCTCTCGTTTTTGTTAAGAAGCTTCAATTAACATTGTTGAAGGATAAGATCCATTCACTTGTAGTGTTGCAAATGAGGTGAGATAAATTAAGCTATAGAGTTTACTTTTTGTAATATTTAGTGACTTTGGTTTTTAGTCTTTCAACTTTCTTTCTCTTTGGCCATACAAGCTCTTTATCTCTTTCTTACCTTTTTTTTTTCCCAGTCACTACAAAATGAAAATTACCCAAAAATCAACCTCAAAACTACCATGCCAAACACACCGTTACTGTTTTTGAATTTGACTCGCTAGTAAATAGCAATTGGAAAAACTTGAATTTGTCTTGTTATTGAATGAACTAGCTCGTTAAGTTTTAATTTTATGATAAGTATTTTTGAGACTTCAAAACATCAATACTTTTTATTGCATAAACCTTTAGTAATATATATGTATATACATACATATATAATGTGGCATTCTTCAAAACTTAATATTTGAACTATATAACTAAACATTTTCATAATATTCATGAAAAATGTTTTTATTTTTATAAAAAATATTTTATTCTTAATGCTTTATATAATTGAATTGAGTTGGGCTTTACTGATCGAGAGTCAAACTTACATTTGCTTAAAGTTTGACTCGTTCATCTATCTTAATAAGTTGCGTGAAATCTTTCCGAGGAGTAGAGTACAGAATAAGATAGGCCAATGTTTCCAGAAGGGGCCTACCCCCTTCGATTTAAGCGAATTCGTCTTCCCTGATTAGAAGGTTACGGGTGTCTTTTTCATACTAACTTCTTTTTGGGCCAAGTGGAAGGAAGGCCAAAGATGAGATTGTCTTCCCTCGTCGCACCCGAATGCCCCAAGCCATTCTAATCGTCATTACCTTTCCATTAGGCCGAAGCTCCTTAGGGTCAATCTGCTCTTGGATCCAAGCTTAAAAGTTGATCCGGAGCACAACTCATTTGGTTAACGAACGAGTTGAACCGAACCCTTAACGAGTTGAGTCGAGTTGTTTGGTTCTCTCCTAACCCTCCATCACTTGGATTTTTGTCGTTCGAGGAACTAACTTTAAGTTAGGGTGATAGAACCAATTCTTAAAGCATGCGAGGGGGAAAAAATGTAATAAATGAAAACATAAATGGCATCCAAGGTAACCCCAAACGAACTGGAAAAAGATAGATAGATCGACGATTAACAAGGGTTTCTTTCCCTCTCCTTCTCTCTCTGGTTTCACCATTTTTCGCTCGCACTCTTGCGAGCTCTCTCTCTCTCTCTCTCTCTCTCTACATATTCATTATAGTTCAAGTCAAAATCGGCATTGATTAGTTGTGAATCGAGAAAGGATCGCTACAAAAAGCCCTAATCTGTAAATACCAGAACATAGTAGAAGAGCAAGAAAGATGAGTGTGGATCTAGCAGCTTCCAACTCACATGGCAACCTCGACGAGCAGATTTCTCAGCTCATGCAGTGCAAACCCTTGTCCGAGTCCGAGGTTCTTCTAATTTCTCCTCCTAATTCTGTCCCTAATTTGGTTTCATTCAACAAATGTAAAGATTTCATCTGACTATCTCGGCAGATCTATGTTTGCGAAATCTTTGATGTTCTTTATTTAGGGCTGATCTAGAAAAAAGTTGAGCTTGGGTTATGGTAAACTAGGACATCATTTGGATTTGAAATGTTAGTGATCTTAGCGCTATGCCCTAATTTTGTTTCACGAATGAACTTAACCCATCTTTAAATTACTCATTTTCAATAATACATGTCTATTCTTGTTGCATCACCACTACGTAATCCGTCACTGTATCCAACTCTTTTATTTAGTAGTATGTGAGTGGTAGACTTGGAATTTTGAGGAATTTTTGAAATGGCACTCTTAACTATCCCTAGATGGAAAGGGAGATCCTTTAAGTGGGATGGAGGGGGAAATTTTTTGAAAACATTTGCAGTCTGGAATTATTTTATATTGTTAAAACTTGTATTTCGGGGTATAAAGTCATAAATGTGTTTGTATTTCGAGGTATAAAGTTATAAATGTGTTTGAGACGTCATAGTTAGATTTACTGTGGCAAGCTCGGTTGCCTGCATGATGAGTCTATGCTTTTATATTGATCCTACGCTCTTATTGTCATTTTAATATATTAAGATTTGGTCTAGAATTAGTCAGACAAGTAATTAAGATTTGCTAACCTTGCTTTTATGGTGCATAAGGGAAATTGTTAATCTTTAGGAGGTCATCTTGGATGAGTAGTCTATGATTGGACCATCTTTATTATCAATTTAATCTAGTTGGATGGCCAAAAGTGTTCATGTTATGTTATTGACATGTAAAACTAGTTACTTTTTCTTTTTGCAGTTACTGTTAATAGTTGCTGTTTCGGTTGGTATAATATTTGGGGCTTAAAGAAACCTAGTTCTGGTTGCTGAAAATTACTAGATTCTATAGACATTCCTACAAGGGGAGAATTTGGCTAGCCCTCAAATTGAGGTGTTAACTGGTGGTGCCCTCCCAATTCGGTGGGACGTTCATTGTTAGAGTGACCTGGGATGAGAGGAGGTTAGGATATCGATTTTTGAAGAGGGGATAAAGCTTTGGGGCCCAGGGAGTTTTAATCAGCACTTAAAAATCCTGAAGGTGAGCTCTTCAGTGGTTTTATGAATTCTATGCTAGTGTGTCTTGAGTATGAGTAGAAACTCTACTTTCATTGCACTTTCCCTAGAAAGATTGTTCTAGGACGGAGAGACTTCAAAACCATAAGTGTTGTGCCTTGAGTTTGAGTTAATAAGATTTGGACCAATGATTTTTAAGGAGATTGGTAAGAAGTTGGGACTCAGCATGGTCTCTGAAAGTGCTTTTGTTGGGGTAACTAGATCCTGGATGGCACTTTAGTGGCTAGCGAGGTGGTCAGGGATCTTAGCAGTA
Source organism: Platycodon grandiflorus (assembly GCA_016624345.1). Classification (NCBI taxonomy): domain Eukaryota; kingdom Viridiplantae; phylum Streptophyta; class Magnoliopsida; order Asterales; family Campanulaceae; genus Platycodon; species Platycodon grandiflorus. The sequence continues at coordinate 1,992,768 of JACONP010000362.1, forward strand.
GGTATAGGAGGCACTGTTCTCAAGTTGGATGTTGTGAGGATCTGATGTATTTGTCTTGGAGGTCTACCTTAATCAGGTGATGCTAGCTTTGGACGTGGAGGATGGGGAGGGTTGATTTTGAGGGATCGTAATGCTCTTTCCCGGTTTTCCCCAAAGACAATTTTAATTGTGGCCGAAATGGTGGTTATTGGTTGAGGGTGCTTGGAGGATTGACTTTTCGTGCTTTCTTATTCACCATGATATAGGCTGTTTTGAACAAGCTTAGCTCGGTCAAGGAGGTTGGTCTCATCGGTAGACAAGATTAGGTGGACATGTTTGCAGTTTGCTTGGAAGCTATGGAACATGGTTTCATTATTTTTGGAGTGTCTTGGATCAGTTCCGAATTCAATTGGGTGTCTTTTATTACCCCCTCACATAGTCCTATGTACTAAAGAATTCCTTACCACTGTTGTTTCTTCAGTGGTATTTGGACAGAAAGAGATCCTTAGTTTTTCTCTAATGAGGAAGAGCTTACTTTCTAGCTTCCTCATGGAATATGCTAGGGATATTTTTTTTAAGATTTTGGAGGTTACTAACATTCATAGGGATCAGAAATTACTCTTTGGTGACTAACATTTTTCCTGTCTAGAAGATGATCTGTTCTCGCTCGTCATACTGATTTCTTGCAACACAATTTCCTTTTGTAACCGGATATTAAGCTGCAATTCAAACAGCAAATTCATGGTATTTCTTTTGTTTTTAATTGCGAATGAGTATATAACTCGGAATCAGATTACATTATATGGTAGGAGATTCTAGCTGCTATTATTAGCTTTGTGCGCCTCGTTAACTCTGTCTCTACCTGAAATACATATCTCAATAACAATCGATAAATAAAAACATCCATCTGGAGAACCTATCTTTAGATGTATGCTCAAAAGGATTGCTCTTTCATCTTGAATGTGATTGCTAAAAGTTGTTCTATATCGGTTGATGCCACTATATGTCTGTCTTTGTTTTTCTAAAATCATTTTCCGTCTATCCTTAGATGTTTTGTCTTTGACAAAGGTTGAATCACATCAAGAATTGTGTAAGAGACTGACAAGATGTTTTGCCACGACTAGGATTATTTTGGTAGTTGTAGATTTATGGAAAATGATGCTGTCTTTGATGGGCCATATATGCTTTAATGGATGTTTGTAATCAAGCTGATGGAGTCTATACATATTTTCTGCATTGATGTAGGTTAGGGGATTATGTGAGAAGGCAAAGGAGATACTAATGGAAGAAAGTAATGTTCAGGTATGAATCTTAATCTTTATTGCAATCGTACAGCTAGTAAATTTATGATTCTATTTTGGCATGGCAAGAAATAACTATAATCTACATCGAGGTTTAGAAATTGTAACTAAAGTCATGAAAATCTATTAAGTGATGCAATCAACATGATACAGTCAATTGCAAAAGCATGGTTAACAATAGTACTTATAGCCTGGTAGGCGTTTGGGACACATTACTGGCGGAACACTACTTGCTCCATCTGTGCCAAATAAATAGTCACTCTCTGCTTCTGGGAGGACTAGAGCGAGTGGTTTCTTTTCTGAATTAAGCAACTAAATAATAATGATTACTACTTGACTTTGAGATTGGGAAGGAATCAGTGAACCATTGTGTGTAAAAGGAAAGTGGACACTTACTGAGAGACATTCCCAAAAGGAAAGATTTTCACGTATCTCGAGATGGAGGGAGTAGTTCATATTTTGTGCCATCATTAACGTATTGCGTTGGTATTGTTGCGTTATTCTTGGCAGTTGGCAACATTATATGAAACACACAGTCACATCCCATATCTCACCCATCTAGTATCATATACTTACAAGAGTTGTTAAAATCGTATATACTCTTGGATTTGCGATTTTCGGCATAATAATGCAACCCAGACTTTGTAATATTCAATGTCTAATGGTTACCCCCTATTTTGCAGCCTGTAAAAAGCCCTGTTACCATTTGTGGTGATATCCATGGGCAATTTCACGATCTTGCCGAACTTTTTCGCATTGGTGGAAAGGTAACTTTTTTGCCTATTAAACTTGTATCATTTTGTGTCTGTGCAATGAAGTCAAACTGACCGGCTAACTAAGTGTTTAAGATCAGAGGTACCTTTTGATGCATAGCCTAACAAAATTTGAATATGAATGCTCAGTTTTGCTGTCCTGATTTGGAAGTTCTGCAAACTTTTAGAAATTATATCAAATCAATAGAATAACATTGTGTTAGAATTGTTATTGTTTTCTTTCCATGAGCATAGTAATCTGTTTTAATTTTTTAAATCTATATTTGTGATACGGGGACATGGGTAGCACATGAAGATCTGATTGTTAACATTTTCTTATTGCATGTTTTGCATGGTTCAGTATCCTTTCATGTATATGTGAATTTTAAGATGATATCTTGAAGCTTTAATAGTATATAATTGTCTAATGAAGCTAAGAAAGTATATACTTGTGGTGAGTGTGTGTTATGTAATACGGAGTATATGTAATTAAATATTGTTATTTGAAAGATTATACTGAGTTATTACACAAAATACTACTGCCATTGAGATTGCCTTCGGTAAGGATCATAGAAAATACTCCCTCTGTCCCTAAATTATTGTTTTGCTTTCTTTTTTTGTCCGTCCCAAAATAATTGTCTTGTTTGGAAGTTTCCTTTTTAGTACAACACTTTTATCATTTTACCTTTACTTTTTCTTTCTACTTTAATTATGGGCCACATACACATGGGCATTAATGGAACTGCAAACTATATCAATATTAATAATCAAGTCAATTGATTTTTCTTAATCCATGTGTCGGGTCAAACAAGACAATAATTTGAGGACGGAGGGAGTATTATACACTTCTGTTCCAAAACACCAAACTTATGGTCCTAATCACTTTCCTTTTTTAAAGTTTTTATATTTTAGCACATGGACCAAAAATATTACTGATTTTAGGATGGTAAAGCTTTACATTTGTTACATGGTTTTTTTGCAATAATTTACCTTTTCGAGGAAAAGCACGCTTATAACTTACAATGTTCAGATAAAATGTAACTAAAACATCTATTTAAAACTACCAGTAGCATACCACGTTTAATACTACGCTGTGTACCACTTCCCTATATGCCTGCCATAGAGAGAAATGATCTGTGTACTACCAGTAGCATGCCATGTTTTATACTATGAGCCGTACCACTTTCCTATATTCCTGCCATAGAGAGAAATGATTTGTGTTCAATGTAAAATTTGTCGTCCTATGTTGTATATGTGGGAGAGAATTACTGATTCACACAGCCATTTATGGACTTTGGATTTTACGACTGCATGAGTTCTTGGGACCCTGATGTCTGATTCTCAAAACAAGGAGACCTTCAAAAGGAGAATGTATTACTTAGATGTTTGCCAGAGATGTTCTTTTTGTATTGCAAAATCTCTTATTATGCATTTCATACGGCAGTTTGTATTCATGTGTTTCATCACTTGTGACAGTGTCCAGATACAAATTATTTGTTTATGGGAGATTATGTTGATCGGGGGTATTATTCAGTCGAAACTGTCACGGTAAGTGCTATATCTGCTACTAGAGAACCATATTTTCCTTGGTATGCATCTGTTTTCATTGTTTATTGATGTCATTTATCATGCTATAAAAACATTCACTAGTTGCTGTTAGTGTTTGTTTAGCGCGCACCGGCATCTTCACTTGTGATTACTCTTTCATATTTGGGCTTCTGGGAGGGCGGGCGTGGGAAGCATTGACAAATGCATTATAGTAATAAGAAAACTAGGTTGATTAAACTAATGTCCTGCGGCCATAGAGAAATTGGTTTCTCCACCATACTGTGTGAAAGCATGACGCTAATTGGTGTATATAAGATTCCAACCCACGAGACAGGATGCTGGAAGAGTTGATGAATGTATGCATCAAGCAAGATTAATGCTTCATAGCTTACATACTGATATCAGCTCAATGTTTTTGGAATTAAAATGATTAGTTTTTACTGAATAAAGTTTGAGCCACCATAGTTGATGCAATTTCATGATAATATGTTTAAGATTTGACTGTTTTACTACAATTTGTTCAGCTCTTGGTGGCTCTGAAAGTGCGTTATCATCAGCGAATCACAATTCTCAGAGGAAATCATGAAAGTCGTCAGGTATTGTACTGCCTAAATTGCTTTCAATCCTGTCAGAATTAAATGAAGTTACTGAGCTGTATGGTAGTTATTTGCCTTTTTTTCATGATGAGGACAACCTTGTTGGTAAGATTTAGGGTTTTTGGATCATGATTTATCATTAGAGCTGCATTGTCATCCTGCTAAGCATCTGACCTGAAGCCATAACTCTTCCCGTTCACTTATGCGCATGTTATTAGTTTCTCCCTACTGCCTTTTGGTCATTTAGCTGCTTCCACCTCTGGGTTGGGTATTGCTGACGATGGTGTTCTGATAAAAAGCGTGTGCAATGAGCTGATTGTGTGATCAGTACTTAAGCCTGGTAGACTAGATTCATTCTGGGCTAGTACAGTTCGATATATTAGATGAGTCAGAGCCTGCATTTGTAGCTTGTTTGGCATGCAACATGAGCTTGAGTTTCTGTTACTTGTGTTGTATGAGCCAGGCTCATCTGAAGACAGTGAGGCTTTGAAGTGATTAACTTGAACAACGTTTACCATGAGTTGCATACGATGAGTGCCTGGCCCACTACAACACTCCTTTTTATGAGCAAGAAGTTGAAACATATTTACGTTGTGCTGGCATATATCAAAGATAAATCTACTCCCTGTTGCCTTTGAAGTGTTATTGAATAGCTGCACAGTGCTTCTTGCCTGTTGCTGTAATGTGACAAACCTTCAATTTTTGAAGTTGCAGTATATTTTCTGAACCTATTTTTGTAGATCTTTTTTTTTCTTTGTCTTTTAATATGGAGGTGCATTGTGTTCAGTGCTATGAGCTGAACATTGGTCTATATATTTGTGTGCAGATTACTCAAGTCTATGGGTTTTATGATGAATGCCTTCGGAAGTAAGTTCCTTGCATCCTTGTGTTCGATGTGGTTCCAAGTTGAAAATCAAGATGCTATTATTTATTCCTGATCTTTTACTGAAAAAAGTCATCGTCTTCCTCTGAAGTATGATGAAATAATGAAATACCTTGGTATAGGTTATACATAATTCAAAACAAAAAAAAATCTATGAAGACTTGATATAAGTAGCAAAAATTAAGACCTGCTGGAACTAGTGTTATTGAACGTGCCTGCTGAGACCAGTTCTATCATGAAGAAGACAGGATTACAGTGTGACTCTGAGAAATCTCTTTATTTTTAATTTTATGTTTATTGATGCAAGAAAATTGGGTGATCATGTTAGCGAGAAGAATAGACAATGGAAAGGGTGGGTTCCATTGCTTTTTATGGGCTTCTCCTATGGAAGCTTTTCAACAGGTTACCGTCTCAGATTTATCTTTGAGGGCTTTAATGGGCTGATGTTTTGGGGTGTTTCTTTAATGATTTTTTTGTTCTCCATTTGTTTTCTTACTGGACAATGATTTTTTTTTTTTTTATTGTTAGCAGGTCCTTTTTAGCAATTATTTTGTTCTTTCTATATAAGTTAGCAAGTCACTGTTTAGCTGCGTTTTGATATTTAATGCATTCGTTCATAGTCAAAGTTTCATGATGCCTTTAGCCACAGCCTCTGTCTAGGAGGAAGAGGTAGGCCTACTTTTGGTGATACATGGTAGGCGATGGGGAGGAAGGCCTTGTGAACAGAGCATTGAGTTCAAATACATGGCATTTGTAGAGAATTTTTTTTCTTAGCCCTATGTCATGATTAGTTTTTTAATGTACTTGCTGTTTGGTTCTCACGAAATATGTGGTAAATTAAAATTTTGTTAATTTGAAAAAGGAAAAATGAGAAAAAGAATTTGAAGGTAGTTTTTCCTGACTTTCCATGTTTTTATAGAAAGTTGGATATTCCATGTTACTTATCACTTGTTCTTCATTTTTAGTCATTTGTTGTTTGTCAATTTTCTCAAACTGCACCTGGAGATTGTAACTTTGATATTAACAAGTTTTAGGTTCCCATTTCACAAATGGTAGTGAAGATCCTGTTCATAATTATAAATAGTGTTTTTTTTTGTAAGCCAGTTGGAACCATACTTTTTGTTATATACCTAACCAGTTAATATTGAGCTGTTAAATCCTATGTATGGTAAGACCTGGCTTCAACTAATTCCCAGTAACAAAGAGGCTTATTAAGTTGAAAAGTGATTAAGCCGTTGTATGACTTTAATTGCTACTAACTCCTGATCCCCATAAGTTAATGCACATACGCTTCGTGTCATACACATCCATCGGGGTTTAGCATCACATAACTTCCTATCATTCCATGTTACTTTTGTTGTTAGCAGTACTTTTTTTCCACTGACCTACTCCTTTTCTTCTTTGTGTACTGTTTCTGCTATATGTAATTCACTGTTTTTTCTCACAGGTATGGCAATGCAAACGTCTGGAAGATTTTCACGGACCTATTTGATTATTTCCCATTGACTGCATTGGTAAGTATGAGTACACATTTTACCTTGGTACTGTTTTTGATAATATTCTAGTTTACAGTATTATTCTGCCTGTCCCCCCTTCCCTTCGCTCCCCTCCCCTCCCCTCTTTTTTTTTCCCCCTTGAATAACAGATAAATACAGATCATTTCATTTATTTTCTTCCTTGATTTAGTAGCAACATTCATCTTTCAAAATGGTCCCCTCCTTTTCGACCCTTCAGGGAAAAGGAATGCCAAGTATTGGCTTGGAAACTTCAGTTTGTGCTACCGAGTGAGGTGTGCAATATCTTTATTTGTTTCATGTGCATCAGCCCCTCGATGTGCAAACATATTTTATAATTGTTCAGCTGATCTCCTGTGCTATGGAATCTGGGCTATAATTTGTTAGTTATTCCATAAGGTTGGCCATCTATTTTGTTGTGCCATTGCAATTGTTTTTCTTTAATTCAGCCAAGGATTTGACATTAAGTAAATACTTATCTACAAATGAAAGAAAAGGAGAAAGTGATTACCTTGGATGGTTGGGTTTGGATTCTACAAATGTGCAACCTTGTTATTCTTGCTTTAAGTTTGGCTAATGGGTATAATTGGTGGAGATACCTGCATTGTAAGATCAGCCCTTTCAATATGTTCCTAGATGATAAATTGCCACATGTATCTGTAGTTGATCTATTTAAGCATGATTTTCTATAGAGTTTTAATCTTTCATTCATTTGGAAATCTGAAAGAAATGTAGGAATGTTCTGATAACAATTTAATAAGAGCATTGTTGAAACAATGTTAAATGTGTAAACTGCAGGAACTTGGCTGGAGTGGTAAAAGTCTGTGCAATACAAATTTTTATTGCTATCACAGGACTCTTTCTTGACCTATTTTAGGTCATTTGTCAAAGGATTACAAACGTGACCATCATAATTAATTTGTTGAAGGGAGGAAGCATAAACTCAAGTTTCCATATAACTTACGAGAATGGACTAATTATTAAACAAATGGATAAAAACGTGAATAGCCTGCCATCTCATGGAGATTAACAGGAAAGGCAGAGGGATCGCTGGCTCCATCAAACTATTGGAACAAATCAGACTTACATAAAATAGCTGTGTTCTTTTGGACTTGTCAATTAAATTAGCCCCAAAACTTAATCAGACTCTTGGGAGATTTTGTACACATAGTTGGTTACTAACAGTTTCGCAAGTCAATATAACTCGACATATTCACAAGGCAGGACATTCTATATATAGAGAAAGTTTTGTGTCAGAATAACTGTATTGGCTGTTCACCAGAAAAATAAAAAATAGTATCTGTGGCTGTTCAGAGATTAAATACCAATATTTTGAAATATACCTAGGGCGTTAGGTTCTCGTGTCCTCTAGCTTCCATGAGTTTATGACATTACTTTTCCCCTTCCCTTTTTATGTTCAAATAGGCAAAAGACGGCGTATGCATTATCTTTCGAGTGATTTAAACTCTGCTTCTTTTCTGCTCACTTAATATAGCTGCAAGAGTTTACAGTAGTATTTGTATCAGATCCTACCTTTTCTTGGTCTTGCAGTTGTGGTCTTCTATCTGATTCTGATTCACCGATGATTTTCATGTCAAATTCTAGGTTGAATCAGAAATATTCTGCTTGCATGGCGGATTGTCCCCATCGATTGAAACACTTGATAATATAAGAAATTTTGATCGCGTTCAAGAAGTCCCTCATGAAGGCCCTATGTGTGATCTTCTATGGTCTGATCCAGATGACCGTTGTGGCTGGGGTATCTCTCCCCGTGGTGCTGGATACACCTTTGGCCAAGTATTCATTCTACCCTGTCATGTGTAACTTCTTTTTCCTTCGTAGTCAAGTTATGTTCATACTTCAATACTTTTTGTTGCAGGATATATCAGAACAATTCAACCATACCAACAACCTAAAGCTGATTGCGAGAGCTCATCAGCTGGTGATGGAGGGGTTTAACTGGGGCCATGTAATTACTTAAAACCTCAACTATTGAGGCCCCTATTTGTCAGTGTTATATGTAAGAAAAAAGCTATCTATTAATTGATTGTTTTGTTTGTGACAGGACCAAAAGGTTGTCACCATTTTTAGTGCACCAAATTACTGTTACAGATGTGGGAACATGGCATCAATTTTGGAGGTTGACGACTGTAAAGGACATACATTTATCCAGGTTTCTGTCTCTGTCTCTCTCTGTCTCTCTGCCTCTCTGTCTCTTGCTCTCTCTCTCTCTCTCGCGTCCGCGCACACATCCAATTAGTTCCAGCTCCTTCTAAAACAATGTCTTGACCTTGAGATGTACCTTATGCAACCAACAGTATACGGAGGATTAGCAAAGTGACAGACACAAGCTTTTTGAGACCTTCCAGTGTGCTCCAGAAACTGTCCTTCAAATTACTCTCCTACTCAAAAGAGTCACCAGTTGACAGTTCAAGTCAAGTCTTAAGGGATTCGTTATTACCCTTGAAAACCATAACAACACAAATAGTTGTTATACCCATCTTGTGTTATCTCATAAATGAGGGATAATGTTTGAGAATATCATAAAGATAGAAAACTTAACTTTTAAAATGGAACTCTGAGTAGAACATCTTAAATAGGAAAAGACTCTTCGAGCAGAATGCAAGGAGTATCTGTTTTATCTCTTGATGGAATGGTTGACCTGTTGGTACACTTTTTGCTAAATGCATGTACGCGACATTATAATCTTCCATCTATATAGTGATAGTCGAGTAATAAAAAGTTAAAATTTCATTTTGCAGTTTGAACCAGCTCCCAGGAGAGGAGAACCTGATGTAACTCGAAGGACGCCTGATTATTTCCTGTAAGAACAGTGCTGGCCTGTGATGTTCAAATGCTGGTTGGGTTAAGGGGCTTGCAGGTCCCTGCTGCGAATGGGTTTAATATGTTGTTTATCTCAAAGCCAAAATTCTTCATTAATGGAGTGGTGGCAGGGCCGAAGGCATGTAAAATGGACAGTAACTACTACCCCCGCCCTCTCTTTGGTTTTAAATTATATTCTAACCTAAGCTAGGCTTACTAGGATCGATGCAGTGGGCTGGCTGGCTGGCTGATGGCTATAATGTATCATTTCTTTTCATATAATTTCTTATGCCGTACTTGTGTGTCTATCCCTTTTTGTTTAAATGATCTTTGTTAGGTTGTTAAAAGTTTTTCATCTTTGGCTGAGTCGATGAGGGTGCTGTGTAGATACTAAGGAAATGATTAAATTTGCTCATACTTAGAAGGACGAGTTTACGAAGTTACTGGATGACCATTGTGTTTCAAATCCCTTGGTGTCTGTCTGTCTGTCTTCCGCTAAAAGATTAGTTTTAAGTTGCACTTCTTTAAAGTACTTTTTTGCTTTGTTAAAAAGGTTAAGGATGAGTTAATATTATAATATCGTCCACTATACTATTTTGTAATATTTTACTGAGTTAATTTTTTAAAAAAATTATGCTTATAATTTTCATAATTTTTCATCTTTACCGTCTACTTGGGTTGTAATAATTATTTTTGTAATTAAGATCAATTCCAATGATACTAATGATAATATCTATTAACTATTAGATTTTTCAAACGTTAACTTTTTGGGTGGATAAGGAAGTTGATGGTAAATAAACTTGAGATAGTATTTTCTTTAATTGAGCTCTCTTATATTGGTATTCATGCTTTAGTTTTTGAAGAATGCGAATTGGTTCTATCATTTTTTGGTTTCATTTTTTGGTTCTCAAACACACGTAGCATTATCAAAACAGGTTTTATAACCCAGAAATAATATTTCAAGTTAAAAGCGTCATCTATTGTATGAAGAAGATGATGCAGGGAATGTTACTGATGCTTCTAATGCAGTGAATGCTACTCAAAAGGCTTAGATAACCTAAATGTCGAGGGGGTATGAATCTTAGTTAGTCTAAATTTTATGAATGTCTAGATAATCTGTATGAGTCTGTTTGACTGTTTAGATGCCCAAGTCTTTATTCATGTATTTATCAGATTAGAACTCTATATAAACCCCTCAATACTGAGGAGGAAATACAACTTTTGCTGAGAAATAAAATATATCATTCAGATTGTAATCTATTCCTTTCTTTGAGTGCTTACGCTGTGTCAGGTGGTATCAGAGCTTAATGGCAAACCAAGGCGATAGCGGTGGTCTTAATGGCGATGCTCATGGGATTGGAGCCCCACTTATCGGGGAGGAGGCGTTGCAACGATTGGCGTTCTGAGGACACTTGGAGCAAATAGATCGCAGATTCCGTCGCTTTGAGGAGCGATTTGATGAAATTGCAGATAGGCTGGATGCTCTCAGTGTTGATGGGAATCGGAATCGGGTTAATGATAGAAGACCAAGAGCAGATGCACCTCGTGGAGACCCTATCAATAGACCTATTCCTGTTCGCAGATAGAACAACCGAATTGAAGATTCTTCTAGCGAGGAGGATGAATATGAAGAGGCGTTGAATGACATATATGGTGGTAGGCGTAGGAATGCTGGACAATGGAGAAGGTATGATGATAGAGAGGGATACGACTTCAAACTAAAGGTCGATATTCCAAGTTTTAATGGTTGTTTGGGAATAGAAGATTTTCTGGATTGGATTGCTGATATTGATAGGTTCTTCGACTATATGGAGACTCCAGAAGATAGGAGGGTCAGATTAGTTGCATGTAGATTAAAGGGGGGCGCATCAGCTTGGTGGGATAGAAAGCAGCAAACTCGAGAAAGAGAAGGGAGAGGTCAGATTCGAACGTGGTACAGGATGAAGAGGCTGCTGATGCAAGAGTTTCGCCACCCGATTATGAGCAAATTTTGTTTCAGCAGTACCAAAGATGCCAACAAGGTACTCGCACTGACCATGAATACACTGCAGAATTTATGCGACTAGCTGAAAGGAATAATCTGCTGGAAACGGAAGGGCAGCAAGTGGCTAGATATCTTGATGGTTTGAAGCCTTTTATTCGAGATAAAATTGGAGTTCAAGTGTTAAAGACCCTAAACGAGGCAAAAAATTTGGCGTTGAAGGCTGAATTAATGCAGTATGAGAAAAACAAGCGGGGTTTTGACAATTTTCGACCTTCAGGTTCGGGGGAAAGGACAAGGCCAACGCAAGAATCTTATGGGCGTGGAGAACGTTATAGTGGAAGTCACTATAAAAGCGACAAAGCTCATGAAGAAGCTGGAAAACGCTCGGTGACAGAAGCAAAGGAAAGTGAAGCTCAAGGGCAGAAAGCTACAAACCCTTACGCTAGGCCAACGTCTGGAAAGTGTTATAGGTGCAACTAACCAGGTCATAAATCAAATGAATGTCCTCAAAGGAAAACAACAAATGCCGCTTTCAGAGAAGAAGATGATGATGCATTTTATTGTGAACCGGATGACGAAGGAGAAGAAGAACTTGAGGAGGAAGAGGAAACAAGGGAAGCAAATTGTGTAGTGCGGAGAATAATGTTAGCTCCGAAATTGGAAGAAACATCTCAACGTAATCAACTATTTCGGACGCGGTGTACCATTTGTGGTAGAATTTTTGGGCTATTGATTGACGGTGGTAGCATGGAGAATATCATAGGGAAGGAAGCTGTAAAGAAGTTGGGACTGCCGGTAGAGAAGCATCCAAACCCTTATTCTTTGGGATGGATAAAGTCTGATGCTAGAAACATTGAGGTAACAGAACGTTGCAAAATTCCTTTTTCGATTGGTGTGTCATTTGTTGTTCGGGAGGCCGTGGCAATACGATGTGGATGCGCAACATTCAGGTCGTAGCAATGAGTATAGTTTCTTGAAGGATGGGACCAAGTACACATTGCTGCCATTACAAAATAAGAAAAAACAATCTACGGAAAAGGAATTTCTCACTTTGACTCGCAAGTTTGAGACTGAAATGAAGGAGACTAGGCAGGTTTATGCTCTAATAATGAAGCAAGTATGTTATGTCGAAGATGGCTCAATATTGGAGGAGCATCCTGAAGCTGTTAGGCCTTTATTATCAGAGTTTCGGAAAGTAATGCCCGATGAGATTCCTGATGGCTTACCACCCATGAGAGATATTAACATCACATCGACTTGATTCCCGGAGCGAGTTTGCCAAATCTACCTCACTACCGGATGAGTCCAAAGAAGAGCGGGGTCTTTAAGGAGAAAGTGGAGGAGTTTTTAAGAAAGGGGATTATTCAGGAGAGTATGAGTCATTGTGCGGTGCCTGCCTTATTAACCCCAAAGAAGGACGGAAGTTGGAGAATGTGTGTTGATAGTCGTTCAATCAACAAAATTACAGTTGGTTATAAATTTCCCATTCCTAGGCTTGATGACATGTTGGACAGATTACATGGAGCAAAGTGGTTTTCAAGGCTGGACTTGAGAAATGGGTACCATCAGATTCGTATTAGGCCTGGGGATGAGTGGAAGACGGCTTTCAAAACGAAGGAAGGATTGTTTGAATGGTTGGTGATGCCTTTCGGACTTTCCAATGCGCCGAGTACCTTCATGAGACTTATGAATCAGGTATTGAAACCTTTCATTGATAAGTTTGTTGTTGTGTACTTCGATGATATCTTATTTTATAGCAAGACCAAGGAGGAGCACGTGTCGCAATTGCGAGAAGTACTTACAGTTTTGCGGGCCAACAAGCTATATGTTAACCTTAAGAAATGCAGTTTTCTTACTAATAAACTGCTATTCTTGGGGTATATTGTGAGTCACGAAGGGATTCAGGTGGATGATGCAAAGGTGAAAGCAATTAGAGATTGGCCTACTCCCAAAACGGTGTCTGAAGTACGGAGTTTTCTTGGGTTGGCTACCTTTTACCGGCGTTTTATCAAGAATTTTAGTACCATTGCAGCACCTATTACTGAATGTATGAAAAAAGGAAGGTTTTATTGGGGTGAAGAAGCTGATGAAAGCTTTGCTATTCTGAAGGAAAAATTGTGTACTGCACCGATCTTAGCGTTGCCAGATTTTGATAAGCTTTTTGAGGTGGATTGTGATGCTAGCGGTGTTGGCATTGGAGCTGTTCTCTTCCAGGAGCGGAGGCCAGTTTGCTATTTTAGTGAGAAGCTCAGCGACGCTAGACAGAAATGGAGCACTTACGACAAGGAATTTTATTCAGTTGTGTGGGCTTTAAAGATATGGGAGCACTACCTCATTGGTAAGGAGTTTGTTCTCTATTCTGACCATGAAGCTTTAAAATACTTGAACAGTCAGAAGCGAATTAGCAAGGACATGCATGCACGGTGGTGTCAATTTCTTCAGAAGTTTCCATTCAGAGTACAACATAAGTCTGGAGTGCAAAATATTGTAGCAGATGCATTAAGTCGAAGGGCAGGTTTGTTAATCACTTTGAGGCAGGAGATAATTGGGTTTGAACAGCTCAAGGAGTGTTATGCGGGTGATGAAGATTTTGGACAGATTTGGGAAGGATGCGTAAATGGGCAACCTGTGCAAGAGTTTTATATGCAAGATGGCTACTTAATGCATGGAAATCAGCTTTGCCTTCCTCGGACGTCGTTACGAGAAAAGGTAATTCGTGATTTACATGCCGGTGGACTTGCTGCACATTTGGGGCGAGACAAAACAATAGCTGCAGTTCGGGAGAGATTTTATTGGCCACACATGCTTCGAGATGTGACCAGGTATGTGCAGAGTTGTTATGTTTGTCAAACGGCTAAGGGTCAGTCCAAAAATACTGGTCTTTATATGCCTTTACCTGTCCCGGAAAATATTTGGGAAGACTTGTCTATGGATTTCGTGTTGGTACTGCCTAAAACACAAAGAGGGGCGGATTCAGTTTTCGTTGTGGTTGATAGATTTTCAAAAATGTCCCATTTTATTCCTTGCAAAAAGACATCAGATGCAATTGCTGTAGCTAGATTGTTTTGCAAAGAAGTGGTTCGTTTGCATGGAATACCAAAAACAATCACTTTGGACAGAGACAGCAAGTTCCTTGGACATTTTTGGCGAACATTGTGGAAATTGTTTGATTCTTCTTTGAATTTCAGTAGCACTGCTCACCCTCAAACCGATGGTCAAACGGAGGCGGTAAATCGTACATTGGGGAATATAATTCGTAGCATTTGTGGCGATAAACCAAAATAGTGGGATATTTTATTGCCTCAAGCTGAGTTCGCCTACAATAATGCGATCCACAGTGCTACAGGAATGTCTCCTTTCTCTATAGTGTACACAAAGGCACCACAACACACCTTGGATCTGATTCAGCTACCAAAGGGCGGAACTAGCAATGGGGCAGCAACTCAAATGGCCAAACAGGTTGTGGAAGTGCACAAGGAGGTCAAGCAAAAATTGGAGGAGACTAACAAGAAATACAAAAGAACTGCCGATAAGCATCGGAGACGGCAGGTATTTTCGGTGGGAGATCAAGTCATGGTGTTCCTAAAGCGAGAAAGATTTCCGGTTGGCACCTATAGTAAACTTCAGCCCAAGAAGTATGGACCTTATGCGGTCAAGAGAAAGATCAATGATAATGCTTATGTTATTGATCTACCTAAGAGTATGGGCATTTCAAATACTTTCAATGTTGCTGACTTGTCTCCGTTTTACTCCTCTGATGAACCTCTATACCCGAAACTGGAATCAAACTCGAGGACGAGTTTTTCCCAAGTGGAAGAGACTGATGCAGGGAATGTTACGGATGCTTCTAATGCAGGGAATGCTACTCAAAAGGCTTAGATAACCTGAATGTCGAGGGGGTATGAATCTTAGTTAATCTAAATTTTATGAATGTTTAGATAATCTGTATGAGTCTGTTTAGATGCCCAAGTCTTTATTCATGTATTCATCAGATTAGAACTCTATATAAACCCCTCAATACTGAGGAGGAAATACAACTTTTGCTGAGAAATAAAATATATCATTCAGATTGTAATCTGTTCCTTTCTTTGAGTGCTTACGCTGCGTCAGAAGATGGTGTCATATGGTTTTGTAACGGGGTTCTCATAGCAACTAGTTACGAGAACTAGGTCTCTCTCTCTCTCTCTCTCTCTAATGCAGGTGCTTCCTGAATCTTTATCCGGTCTCTCACAAATACAAAACCGGATTAGATCTATTATTATCGCAAAATAATTTCATTAAACGTACTATGATCAATGTCTTAGTCGTGAAACTTGTATTCTATCCGTTCCAGGCAAATAGTCCGCTTTTAATTTTTTTTTGGGTTAACTTAGTTAAAATTTGACCAATAATTTACATAAATTTAGTTATTTTTACAAAGTTATAAAAGCTATGATCCATAGTATTTTTAAGATAATTTTTAATTAATGAAATTTTATTTTTTAAAACATAAGTAAAGTACATAAAATTTTGATTTGATTTAGTCACATATTGACTTATAAAAAAGGAAAGTAGACTTTTTGCATGTAACGGAGGGAGTATTATTCTAAACTAATAGTTGAGCTCCACAACTCCATTAATCCATCTTGACCTCATCATCATTGCCAGGAAGTAGTATGATAATGATATACAACCTTATTGTACTGGGTATTCTCCTTATCCAACTCATTTATCAAGATAATTGCAGAGTTCACTTGTTTTAATTTGATAAGAAAATTTATCAAGGCAATAGAGACACCTAAACAAAATTTCATCCAACAATTACAACAAGATTAGTTCTATATTATTTGTAACAAACAACATGGCTGCTTGGCAACATCTTCTTTGACACTGCATCCACATCTACAACATCTATCTAGACTTCTTCTTTCGAATCGCCCATCTCATACGCGTTCCACATTACCCATTGTTTTGCTCATCGAATTTAGTTATAGTAAAGGGACGAGTGGAACGACGTATGTTTGTAATGGGAGACTTGGACATTGAAAAGAAAGTCAAGTACTCCGTTTACGCTTACGTCATGTCAATTCATCAGTTCATGTAGCTTTTTGTAGTAGCTGAAGGGGGGGGGGTGTGAACTTTTTTTAAAAAAAATTCTTTTTTTCTCTTTCTGATCCAGGGAGTAGGATGTTGCAATAAATAGGTGAACCCAAAAGGTTGCTTGAAAACTTTGCATAAATTAGAAGATTGTACACACGTTTTCTTCTTCAATTGTAAACTTATGATGATTCATGGAAGGTTCTGTGATTTATGATCAATAATACTACCTAATTAAATTTTCTGTTGAGTAATATTAAAACACGTTTTCTTCAAATGCGTGTCCCGCTTGATCTTAAGAGATCAGGCGGCTGAGGATTGTCGCGCAATGACCCGCCATTTTTTTGTACTCCAATCCATCCTTGGGCTGTGTAACCACCTACTGAAGTTGCTTTTCTTCCTCTCTTAAATATTGGCCTAGCGAAATTTTGCCTCCTATTGCTGCTTTCAAGATTTCGTGGTCGTTAAGTTCCCTTACACTCAGGATCGGTCCTGAATGCCAGACCGGCCTTATTTAATACCACCGGACCAGCTCTTTTTTAAAATGCTGGACCGACCTTATTTTTTTTTAAACATTGTTAATTTGTAATTGTTATTGTCATTTAGAACACGTGGTCAATCACAAAAATATGAAACACATCAAACACGTGATCAGTCGCAAAATTATGAGACACATCAAGAACTGTTCCGTGTCATCATAAACGATGTGAACATCTTGTAAACAATAATGTAATATAAAAAAAAAAATTTCAGATACGTATTGAATTAAAATGTGTAGTATCATTTGTATTTTGAATATAAATAATATAACATAAAAAATTTAGCAAAAAAAAAAGGAATAGGGCCAAGACAATTTTATTAAAAAAAAAAAAAACAAGATTGACATTTGGGAGAGAGCCGGGCCGGCACCATTGGATATAGCCGGGCTGACTATATAACAAATGGCCGGACCGACATTTTGATATATAGCCGGGTCGGCTATATCCTATAAGGCCGGGCCGGCTCTACTTTTCATTAAAAAAAACTTTAAAAAATGAAAAAAATGTACCGTGAAATAGTCATTAACATTAATATGAACTCTAATCTTAATTATACTTAATAATAATAAAGGACACTTTCGTCATATTTTTGAAAAATTCATTAAATGGGTGCGTTGCTTAGCATGTTTGAGTGCGTCATTTAGCGCTTATGATATATTATACTACATATTAAAATGATATACATAAATTTGGGGGCCCATGGCTATCGCCCCCAAGACATGGCTCAGGGCCAGGCTGCTTGCACTCCTTCATCAGCTACTTTCGAGAAGGATTTCTCCTCTATCTCTTCTTCTTCTTCTGCATTGGCGACTATTCGAGTATTGTCTCTCAGGAAAGCACTCCATCAATGACCATTGGCTGACTGCTTTTTCAAGATTCAATTAGGCTTTTCGGGTTCTCTTTGACATGGTAATATCATAATGGGGTTTACCTGGATTGTATTCACTGCCCATTTGCCTGAGCAATAACTCAAGTGTATGAAGGGGAGTGTAGTGTAAAGATGTACGTATGTTGAGCTCGCAAATTGGCAAGAGAGATACCAAAGGGTTAAAGAATAAAGGTAGATTGCTTGGGAATGAATAAAAATGTGGTTATTATGGTTTGCTTGGTGACCTCTCAAAAGGTAAAATGTCTGCTTTTCAGATGGTGTATCGTATCACAATTGAAAGAAAGTTTGTATTTAACTGATAGAACAACTCTCCTAAAGTTGAGACTGATCACTGATGTAATATTACTGAGCAATACAAGTATGTACATGAGATATTGAGTGCTTTGGGACTGCAATGGAGCAGCATCAGCTAGTTTTGTTTTCTTTTCTTCTATTTCATTTTCTTGTTCCTTTTTTTTTTTCAATTTATGGGTAATCCACTCAAGGTGTGGCCTTTTGGACTCATGTCTACATGGTAACTAAATATTAAAAGCATGAACCACCTTGCAAGATATGTGCATCTAACTGGTTCATAAATAATCAATACAGGTGAACCTAAGGAATATGAGAATTAATGAGAACCGTTGTCTTCGAGAAAATATTCAGCAGTTGTAGAGCCCCCTAGAGCATCATATCAGGTGCAGTTGTGGTAATGTGTTGAGTATAAATTTGGGAGAATGTTTCCCACTTGCACTACCCCTTGGGGTTATATGCAAGTTGTGATCCAAGCGAATTCTAAATCATGAAGATTTTTGGCTTTCGCTTAACGAGGCTCCAAAACTCGAACATGACTATGTACAGATTTGGCTTTCGCTTTTGTTCCTTGCATGAAATTCATGAACCAAACAACCTGTGAGCGTGCTTAGTTTTCTATTGCAGTTAGCAGCAGGGGAGATTGAGAAGCAAGAGCAAGAGGGTGAGAAGAATCAGAAGCCAGAGTAAGAAGGGAATCATGGGTAGAAGCAGGAGAAGAAAATTAAGAAGCAGAAACTGTTAGACAAATTAAACGTCAACAGCATGCTTTGAATTCACATGAATAACACTAGATAGCATACTGTACATAATCTCTATTATGATAAACTGAGAAACAGAAGAAGGAAACCGAATGCGGAAGCGTACCTGAATCCATTGATCGAGAATTCTTGATTTTTGAGTTTAAACCCTCCCATAAACCAAATTTGCTTCTGACACCCAATCTTGCAACATCTCTTTTGAAACATTGTCCACTGAGCGGTTTCGTAAACATGTCTGTGTCATTTGGTCTTCTGTCTTGCAATACTCAACATGAATTATTTCTTCACTCATGAGCTCCCTAAGAAAATGAAAGTGAATGCAAATGTGCTTTGTTCTTCTATGAAGGACAAGGTCTTTTGCAACTGAAATAGTTGAACTATTGTCACAAAATAACTTTGTTGGGCCACTCTGTTTGTGCTAGAGACTTTCAAGAATTCCTCGCAACCAAATAATTTGACATCTAGCGGAGGAAGCTGCGATGTATTCTGCTTCTGTGGTAGATAGGGCGACAACTGATTGTTTCTTCGAGCTCCATGATATTGCCCCTGTACCGAGATTGAAAACATACCCAGAAGTACTTCTGCTATCATCCACGCTTCCTCCAAAATCACTATCGGTGTAACCAAGAAGATTAATAGAAGTGTTTGCTTGATAGAAGATTCCATAGTCCAAAGTTCCTTTGACATATCACAAAATTCTTTTGGTTGCCTCCGAATGGTTTGAATGTGGTGATTCCATAAACCTCCTTACTAAACTGACGGAGTAAGCGATGTCAGGCCTAGTAGCAGTCAAATACATCAGATTTCCAACCAAGCTTCAAAACATTATGGAATTCATGAGTTTGCCTTCACCTTCCTTGCTTAACTTTAATCCAGTGATGCATGGAGTTAAAATCAGATTGGCTTCTTCCATCCTGAACTTCTTCAAGATTTCCTTAGCATACGACTCTTGAGAGATGAATACTCCATTCTTGGATTGCAGAACTTCTATACCAAGAAAATGATGTAGTATTCCCATGTCGGTCGTTTCGAATTCTTGTATCATAGAGAGCTTGAAATCATCCAGCATCTCCAACTTATTCCCTGTAAAAATTAGATTGTCAACATAGAGACTTACGACCATGAAACTTCTACATGATTTGACTTTGGTGTACAAAGTATGCTCAAATGGACATTTTTGAAAGCCATTATATTCTTCTCAAAATAAGAATTAATGTGGCTGTACCAAGCACGCGGGGATTGCTTTAAACCATACAATACCTTTTTCAACTTGTACACTTTCTTCTCTTTTTCTTTCTTCATAAAACCAGGGGGTTGTTCAATATAAACCTCTTCATTGAGAGTGCCATTTAAGAAAGCCGACTTTACATCCATTTGATGAATTTTCCAACCATTTTTAGCCGCAAGCGAAATAATCAAACAAATGGTGTCAAGTCTTGAGACAGGAGCAAATACCTCAATATAGTCTTCTCCTTCCTTCTGTTTGTACCCATTTGCGACAAGTCTAGCTTTGTACTTGTTGATTGAGCCATCAGGATTCTTCTTTGTCTTGTAAACCCATTTCACACTAATCAGTTCCTTATGTGAAGGCAGACTTGTGAGTTCCCATGTGTTGTTTCTTTCAATAGCTCCGAGCTCTTCTTTCATTGCTTGCATCCACTTTTCCTCTTTACTTGCTTCATCAAAAGAGATTGGATCTTCTCCGGCGAAGAAAGCAAAGAAAACATCATCATCTTGTTCAACTTGCTCCGTGGTGTTATATATTTCTTGCAAACTTCTCATTTTCTTTAGAGGACTTTGTGGGCAATCTCCATCTTCAAAATTACTTTCATCACATAAAATTGGCTAATTGCTGTATCACTTCTTTCAAATTCAAAAGTAGCAATTTCGTCGAAGCGAACATCACAACTGATCACAATCTTCTCTGTTTTGGGATTAAATATGTGATGCCCTAACCCGGATCTCTATATGAAATCCCAGGGTCGGGTCGTCAAAACTACTAAACGACACAACCAACGAAAAGCACGTGGTATAACCACCCGTACTTACAACAAAACACAGCGGATAAAACCTGATTTAAATATTAGACAAGTCATCGGCTACACAACGCCGGAACCCAACAAATAAAAACCACAAGTCTAGGACTTGGGAAACAACCAACAACAATGACAACAACAACATCGTCGGCTATAACATGCCGGAAGAGAAACTGAACTTACCAAGAAGTTAAATATACAAGCACGCCGTATATGTTGGCTACCAAAAGAATAATACAATAACCAAGTATAATTCTACCCCAAAGTAAAGTCTATATAACTTTACATAACCAACGTCCTCACCAAAAGAAATACTACTAAACAACATCAAGCTTCAAGAGCTTCTAAACCAAAATGCAACCTGCTAGCAAACCGCAATCTCACCGATCTCACCGAGAACCGCTAGGCTGGCTCAGATCTAAGGAAAAATAATAAACAAATAATGTTGTGAGTCATAATGCACAGTAAGTTACTAAATACAACTATATGACATGACATAATGCTCATTTTAATCATAACAAAGTGATAGTATTTATATACATCACAACTCAACATGAAATATCATCCATGATATACAACTCATGTTAAACACTTAGCACTTTGATATTCATATAAGTGCGTATAAATAAATCACATAATAAAGGATATATTTCTCTTTATCTATCTTTGTGCTGCTCCTGCAATACACAAAATAACCAACGTGTATCGATACTCGTGTGTGATGTATCGATATTTATTCCGGTAAAATCCACCGGGTCTCCCGATAAAATCCATCGGGTTCTTCTAGTAAGCCAAAGTCATGCGTATTGCTACAACAATGGGGCTACTTCCCAACTGTGGCCAACAGATGAGAGGTGTGTGAACTTCAGTACGATGACTTATAGTGATCACGAAACGAATTCGTAAAGACTATAGGTCGTCCCACCTGATATAACAACAATTGCCAGCTGGACTCTATGCAATGCACAAGTTGGTATAATACTCATCTTATGCAAATAACCATCAAGTTCATAAGTAGTGAACTTGACAAATAACACGTAGATTATATTATTTTACCAAGAATTCTCATCAAACATATTGTTTCAAGAACTTTAAACAATCAATTTAGAGCTATTTACTAGTCTCTAATTTACCAGTATCATTTACTCGGAGGACCAAAACACATATCATACGAACTCTAAATCTCGTAGGATTTCAACATGTTATTCGGTAATTGCTATTCTAACTTAAAATTAACTTCTTAGAGTCATTACTACACTTCTCAAAATTTTGGTATAATTGCTATATGCAAGATTTCCCATTTCAAATCTCTAACTTGTTCTTGTGTTCAATTCCATGGTTGAGTGTTCAACATCAACATGCATCATCATCCAAACACCACACATAACATATAAACATGTTATACATCTTAACATATCATTTAAACATGAAATGATCAAGTAAACAAGACATGCATGTTCACTATATCAATATTATGCAGCAAATTCTTAAGCATACATAGGGGATTAGTAACTTACCTCAAATTAGCAAATCAAACCACTAAAAAGATAATCAAAGCCTTCAAAGTTGTTCTCCTAGTCCCGAGCAACATAAATCTGGCCTTGGATTAAAGTTTGGATGGTTGAATATTGAGGAGATGCAAAACACATAGTAAAACACCTTGACAGCACACACAAATCTCTCTTAAGGTTTAATGGAGTTTTTCAAAGGTAATTAGAGTATTGAGGTTACTCTCAGAGGGTGTTAAGGGTGAGAATAGGTGGTGAAAGGCTGAATCATTCCTCCAAGGACGTGTCTCAACCTAAACAAAAAGTCTTGCATGCAATATATAATATTAAAACACATTTAGCACATCTGTCAACAGGGCGATTGCCCTATCGCGAGACAAAGCGATCGCTCTATCCTACTATCTACAAGGCGATCACTTTGTCCTCAAATCTCGAAAGCTAACATTCTGTCCACATTGCAATCGCTTTGCCACAAGCCAAAGCGATCGCTTTGTACCTAGTTCACAAATACCAACTTTCTGTCTACAGGGCGATCGCTCTGGCCCTTGCCAAGGCGATCGCTCTGGCCCTTGCCAAGGCGATCTCTCTGTCTCCAGTGTGTTACAAACTAAGTACAAAGTCATTTTACATAACCAAAACCAACCCAATTAGTACTTAGGCATATATCACAAGTATATAAGGCTAAAATTCTCAACAAGCTACACAACCATAGTTCATATTTCTGACATGACATTTTTACTTATGCTAATAAAACATATACTTATGCAAATAACACATTAGGAGAGCTAGGGTATTACAAAATAACTTGTATGCCTTGCTTCTTTCACTATACCCAATGAAGATGCATTTCTCTGCTTTATTATCTAACTTGGTTCATATTGCACCTGGAACATGTGCATACACAACGCTTCCAAACACCTTTAAGTGACCAACATCAGGTTTTGATCCATACCATGCTTCATGCGGTGTGGCATTCATCAAACTCTTTGTTGGTGATTTATTTAGAAGATAAACTGCACAAGAAACAACTTCTGCCCAGAATTTTCAGGGCAATTTCTTCTCTTTTAGTATGCATCGTGCCATATCTACGATTGTGCGATTCTTCCTTTCATAAATGCCATTTTGTTGTGGCGTATATCGAGTTGTCAATTCATGCTTTATTCCAAAAGCTTTACAATATTCTTCAAATTCATTTGAAAAATATTCACCTCCTCGATCTGTCCTTAAAATTTTAATGAAGGACTCAGAATATCTTTCAACTTTGGCTTTGAATTCTTTGAAAACATGGAAGGCTTCAGATTTTTCTTTCAACAAATATACCCAGATTTTTCTCGAGTAGTCATCAATGAATGAAATAAAGTAGTTATTACCTCCAAGTGATGTCTCTGAAATGGGGCCACAAAGATCCGAATGAATAAGTTGCAGTGGTCTCTTTGCTTGCCACGAAGATCTGGACGGGAATGAATGTCGATGTTGCTTTCCAAGCTGACATTAATTGCAAATTTCTTTTACAAGATCTATTCGGGGCAGCACTCTGACCCTTGTCTTTCTTGATAACGACTTTAAGCTTCCATAGTTCAAGTGTCTATACCTCTTGTGCTACAATTTGGAAGTCCCTTTGTCAACCTTTGCCAAATAAGCCATTTCGGAGTTTGGAGATTAAGAGGGAATAGATTATTCGCAGCCACACCGATCTTTGCTACAAGCTGATTTTGCTTTGACAAATAGCAAGATTTCTCCCGGAAATGAACTTCATACCCCTTTTTCAAAAGATGGCCAACACTGAGTAAATTATTCTTTAAGCCGGGTACATAATAAACTTCAGAAATCCTTTCGCTTCTACCTGTCTTCATTTTGAATTCAATTTCTCCAACACCTTTAATTTCATACACCTTTGCATCTCCGACTCTAACTTGCCCAAGATTTGATTCAAGTAGTGTTGTAAATATCATTCTGTCACCTGTCATGTGCTTACTCGCTCCACTGTCCAAGTACCAAACACCACCATTTGTTGTTTCACCTTGACACACGAGTAACAGGGTTTCTTCTTCACTTCCGTTGTCATGCATTAAACCAGTCTCAACAGGCTTGTTTTCTTCCTTGTACCAACAACTATTTGCTATATGACCCGGTTTGTGGCAATGATGACATTCAAAATAGCCACGACCTTGTCCTTTTTGATAACCGCGTCCTCTTCCTCGATGATTTCCATGTCCTCCTCTTTGATATGAAGATGGGAAAACTTAATTATCTTATTCAAAAACTGTAAAATATATAGTACAAGAGAGAGAGTCCTATTCGAATACAAAATTGAGTTTTCTAATCTAAATACAACACAAATATTGAGTTTCCTATTCTAAATACAATAGAATATATACAAGAATATTCTAGAATGAGTAACAACCAAGAAACTTAGGAAGCCCTAGGAGATGTATCCTTAATATGCCCCCGCAAGATGGACGATCCGTGGAGAAGTCCAATCTTGGAGATAAGTTATTGGAAGCAGACACGAGGGAGCAGTTTTGTCTTAATATCAGCGAGTTGATCAGTACCAGAAATATGTTGCACACGGAGAGAGCCAGACTGAACCTGTTCACGAACAAAATGAAACGAAAGAGCCACATGTTTCATCCGAGAGTGAAAGACTGGGTTTACAGAATAGGTGGTGGCACCAAGGTTGTCACAATAGATTGCTGGCGTAGCGGGCAGAGAAATCCCGAGTTCAGCAAGCAAGTTCCGAACCCAAGTAAGCTCAGCAGTGGTGTCATCAATCGCTCGAAATTCGACCTCAGTGGTAGACTGAGCAAGGGCACGCTGTTTGCAGGAGGACCAAGTAACAGGGTTATGTCCAAGATAAACAAAGAAACCGGAGGTGGATACAAAATCATCCATGTCACCAGCCCAATCCGCATCACAGAAGGCATGAAGGGAAGGAGGAGACTTGGAGAAAATCTGAAGACCCAAGTGCATAGTGCCATGAAGATAGCGGAGGAGACGTTTGAGTGCAACCCAGTGAGTAGGTTGGGGGTTTTGCATAAACTGAGCGAGTTTGTTAACAGAGAAAGCAATGTCAGGTCGAGTGAAGGACAAGTACTGAAGGCCACCAACAATGGCACGAAAAGATGTGGGGTGAACAGCGGGAGTAGTGGTGGACCGAGTGAGAGGTGGTGAGGTAACCATAGAAGTGGGAAGTGGTTTACAGTCAATCATGTTGTGACGGGTGAGAAGGTCATGAATATATTTTGTTTGAGAGAGAAGTAGACCGTTCTTGTTTGGGGCGACTTCAACACCCAAGAAGTAAGATAAAGGACCGAGATCCTTAAGAGAAAAGCGATTGGACAAGCTGAGGATAAACGAATGAAGAAGAGGTGGTGACGGACCAGTAACAATGATATCGTCAACATAAACTAAAAGATAGATTGGGGACAGAGTTTTATTGAGTATAAAATGAGAGGGATCGGCTAAAGAGGGGTGAAAGCCATATGTGGTGAGATAGGTTTTGAGTTCTTGAAACCAAGCATGAGGGGCCTGCTTAAGACCATAGATGGCCTTAGAAAGAAGACAGACAGAGGAAGGATTGGTGGAGTCCTCAAAGCCAGGGGGTTGGGTCATAAACACAGTTTCAGAGAGAGTACCTTGAAGGAAGGCGTTGTTGACATCAAGTTGGTGCAGAGACCAATGGTTGGTGGTGGCAAGAGAGAGAAGAAGCCTGACAGTGGCGGATTTGACAACGGGACTGAAGGTTTTGGTGTAGTCAACACCGGGTTGTTGATGAAAACCTTTGGCTACAAGCCGAGCCTTGTATTTTTGAATTGTGTTGTCAGGATTATACGTGATGCGGAAGACCCATTTACACAATGTTGTGAGTGGTGGGGGAACCGAGTCCAAGTATTATTGCGAGTGAGAGCCTGGAATTCTTCAATCATGGCATTACGCCAATGTGGGACAGATAGAGCTTGTTTGGTGGTGGTGGGAAGGCTGGTGGGAGAGGTGAGAAGTGAGAGGTTAGCATACTTGGGGTTAGGTTTGGTGATACCATGAGATAACCTGGTGGTAATAGTACGGGTAGGAGGCGAGGGGGAGGTGGGGATGAGAGGAGAGGGGCGGTTGGGTGGAGTGGGTGCAGAAGGTATATCATCAGGAAGGGGAATGGGGTTGCTGGATAAAGGGGGCAACCGCGCGGGTGATGGTGCGCGATCGCGCGGAGTTTCTGGGCAAAGGGGGCGATCGCGCGGTTCCAAGGGGCCAACGCACGGTCTGGCGGCCTGGGCTTGGGTTGGCTCTGGGCCGGGGGTCTTGGTTAGGGAAGGTAGGATTTAGGGAGGGTGAGTGGGGGAGGGGTGGGGGCATGGGAGGGAGGTGGTACGGAGGGTGTAGTGTTTAGAATAGGGAGAAATAGGGTGTGCCGGTCGGAGGGAGCGGAAGAGGTGAGAGAGGTGGAGGTGAGGAGTTGTATGGGAATATGGTTTCAATAAAACGGACGTGGCGAGAGGTGTAGACCCGATGAGAGGTGGGGTCAAGACAGTAATACGCACTTTGCGTAGGTGAGTAGCCAATAAAGATGCAGGGAATAGACTTTGGGGCTAACTTGTGGGGAGTGTATGGGCGAAGCCAAGGGTAACAGAGACATCCAAAGCTACGTAATTTGGTGTAGTTTGGAGGGGAGCGAGAATAGGCGAAAATAAGGGGAATCATTGTTAAGAGTGGGAGTGGGCATCCGATTTATTAGGTAGGTAGCAGTGGTGAAGGCATAAGGCCGAAGGCGAGGGTAGGTTGCCATGAGAAAGGATGGTGAGACCCGTTTCAACAATGTGACGGTGATGACGTTCGGCATACCCATTGTGTTCAGGAGTGTGAGGTGGAGTGGTAAGGTGAGTGATGCCATTTTGAGCTAGAGTGGGTGTGAGTTTAAGGTACTCACCACCGTTGTCAGAGTAGACTTGAATGATGGGACGTTTGAAGTATATATTTCTCGACTAGAGTTTTGAAGCAAGGAAAGGTATTGTAAGTGTCAGATTTGTGTTTTAGGGGGTAAAACCAGATGTATTTGGTATAGTGGTCGACAAAAATGACATAGTATTTGTATTGATCAAGAGAATGAACAGGAGAGGTCCATACATCAGAAAAGATGAGATCAAGTGGAGCATGCGAAATAAGAGAAGAGGATGTAAAAGGCATTTTGTGGCTTTTATTAATAAAACAGGAATTACACGGAGATAAACTGGAAGAAATAGATAAATGAAACTTGCTACGTAACAAACTAAGAATAAGGGGAGCGGGATGTCCTAATCTATGATGCCACAACTACGAAGAAATAACGCTGGAATGAGCTTGAATGGGCTGAGAATGCCAAATGTAGACGCCATCCTCAAGAGTGCCATGGAGAAGGGTTTGGTTCGTTGCTTTGTCCTTAATGAGAAAAAAAGAGTGTGAGAATTCAATGATAGCATTATTGTCACGACAGAATTGGGATACAGAAAGAGTATTTCGAGTGATAAGAGGAACATGCAAGACATTGTTGAAAAGTAGGGAGGAAGAGGTTGTGGGGAGAGAGAATGAACCTATGTGACAGATAGGAAGAGAAGAACCGTCTCTGATGATGACGTCGTCACTGCCATTGTAGGGTGTATGTAAGGCGAGATTGAAGCGATCATTGGTGATGTGGTTGGTTGCACCACCGTCGATGAGCCAAGAGG
Organism: Platycodon grandiflorus; assembly: GCA_016624345.1. Taxonomy (NCBI): domain Eukaryota; kingdom Viridiplantae; phylum Streptophyta; class Magnoliopsida; order Asterales; family Campanulaceae; genus Platycodon; species Platycodon grandiflorus. The sequence continues at coordinate 2,020,944 of JACONP010000362.1, forward strand.
GAGGAGGGGGTTGTGAAAAGCGGTGTGGGCTTGGGGAGTAGGGTTAGGATTTCGGTTACGGCGGGGTGCGGAAAGGTGATAGTGGGGTAGTCACGTTTAAACTGGCGACATTGGGAGATGACATGACCGGTGTTGCGACAGTATTGTCACTTGCCCTTAAAAGGGAGGGGTGTGGTACTCGAGCCAGAGGAGGGAGAGGAACTTGTGGTACGATAGAGAGTGTGGTTGGGTGGTGGGCGAGCTTGGGCGGTGAAGGCGGTGGTGGGAAAGGGGGTGAACAAGGCGGTTTGTTTTAGGGTGGTTCGTGTTGGATAAGTTTTTCATGTAAGGCTTCGAAGGAGATAGGGTTATCACGGGCACGGGTTGAGTCGATAATGGGTTTAAAGGTTTCATAGTCCAAACCTTTAATAATTGTGGAGATTATGTCTTTGGGATCCATGGGTTTGCCAAGAATGGCGAGTTTGTCGGTGTAGGATTTGACAGCGTTCATGTAATCCGAGATGGAAAGTTAGTTTTTGGTGAGATTGACAAGGTTGTCTTTGATTTAGAGGATGTGACCACGGGAGGGGTTGGCATAGGTAGTTTTGAGGGTGGTCCAGGCTTTATGGGAGGTGGTAGCTTGATGAACAAGCGGGGCAACAGCAGGATCTAGAGTGCTGATGAGAGCCCCAAGGATGAGGCGATCTTGGCGACACCAGGTTTTGGCGGCAGGGTTAGGGACGGATGTGGTGGTGGCGAGTTTTCGTCAGATACAGCGATGGCTGGGGTGGTGATGTTGATATTACCCTCGGGTTTGGGATAGGTGCCATCGACAAATTTTAAGAGGTCGAGGCCAAAGAGGATGGAAGTTATTTGAGATGCCCATGTAAGGTAGGTGAGGGGGTGAGAGTACGGCAGTGGGATAGGTTGACCAAGAAAAGAGGGTGGTCGGGTTCGGCGGCATTAGGGATGATGGAGGAGGAGCCGGCCATAGTAGGGTTAGGAGAGGGAGAGTGCCGAAAGTTGGGTTGTTTAGGGTTTTAGGGTTTTGGATCTTTTTAGCTTTGATACCATATGAAGATGGGAAAACGTAATTATCTTATTCACAAACTGTAAAATATATAGTACAAGAGAGAGAGAGTCCTATTCAAATACAAAATTGAGTTTCCTAATCTAAATACAATACAAATATTGAGTTTCCTATTTTAAATACAATAGAATATATACAAGAATATTCTAGAATGAGTAACAACCAAGAAACTTAGGAAGCCCTAGGAGATGTATCCTTAATATTTGATAGCCATGACCTCCTCTTTGGTGGTTGTAGCCTTGCCCTCTTGAATTATGATTTTGTTCTTCTTCATAGTTTGGAAGACCTCTCCCTCCTTGGAAATTTGTGCCTCTGCCCCTAGAAGCTCTTCCTCTTCCTCTTCCTCGGTCGTGAGTCGAGCTATGACCTCCGCGTTTATAACCCGTGAGGATAGTGCTTTATCGAGGTTGGGACTTAATGGGATTCCTTCGTTGATTTTGATTTCATGAGCCTCTAACCTTCCTTGTAAGTCCTCTATGGATAGAGTTGAGAAATCTTTCGATTCTTCAATAACAACCACAACATAGTCAAACTTTTGTGGTAAACTACGAAGAATTTTTTTTTGAAGAACTCTTTCACTTTCCAAGGTTTCACTGTTTGACACCATTTGATTCACAATGGAATTAGCCCTTGTGAAATAATTCGGAATGTCTTCATTTTCTTTCATCTCTAGCTTTTCAAAATCTGATCATAAAGTTTGAAGACAAACTTTCTTGACTGTTGCTTCTCCTTTATAAGCGAAATGAATGATATCCCATGCTTCCTTTGCGGTCTCAGCTTTTGAAATTAATTCTTTCAAACACCGGCATCTGAATTGCTTGATAAATTTCAAAAAGTGCTTTGCTGTCTGATTTTCGATTATTAGACTGAGTCTTCTTTTGTGCGGCTGTCAATCGCTCTTCATTTTTTGGTTCTTCATACCCTTCGAGGACAATCTTCCATAGCTCCTTTGATTTCAGCCAGACCTTTATATTGCAACTCTAGAAATCGTAGTTTTCTCCCTTTAAGCGAGGAATGAGGGAGATACCACTGTTGCTTGCCATTACTTCAATTTTTTGAATATGGGACATGTGGCTCTGATACCAATTTGTTAGATTTTTTTAATGTCCTAAGGGCACGTGGGAAGAGATTGAACTTGTGACCTCACACTTTGTGAAGTCCCAACTCTACCACTGGACTACCTTATAAGGACCTTTGTTAGATTTAAGAAAGGAGGAGGAAATATATTTTAACTCTCGAATTGTTATTTGAATAAGATTTTCCTTGATTACAAAATGGATTACAAAAGAGGCTTATATAGCAATTTGAGTACACGAACACAACAAAGAAACAATGAATCTGCCTTATTCAGAGAATTTGGTTTAATTCTCCAATACTTGCTTGAAGAACTCTAGAACGCCCTAATTACATTTTTTAGATGGCGATTGGCAAATCACAGAATCATGACTGTGATCGACACCCCTGCTCTTCGGTTTCTTGCATATTGATGATGAGTTTATGGCAGAATATATGGTGGGAGAAATTGGCTCTCTAGTCTTAATGAAAATTGTTCAGTGTCTCCGTTTGCTTATGCTTATTGGAGGAATATGTGACATGGAGTATCCATGGCAGCTGATTGTACCTAGTTACACCGCGGAAGTAACTTTGTCTAGCCTCATTATATATCTTCTTTTGTAAGGCCGTACATGGTTTTATATCTGCTGAAAGTCTGTGCATAATCTTTTTTTTTTTCTTTTTTCCTACCGAGTTTTTTCTTGTTTTGTTATCAACGACTGCGAGTTCAAGTTTGGGGTCAGTTCTATCTTTGTTTTGAATTTTCTTGAATTCTTGATCTAATTAGAATTTGAGCCGATGATTTATCCATCTTTGGTTTTTAAGAGATGATTTTCTACAAATATTCCCATGTATATATTGTATATATCGGTTACAATCACATATGCATAAAGAACAGCTCTACTAGCATAGCTTGCTTCGGCACTAGTCATATTTGTATAGCATGTTATCAATCACCTTATACATACGTATCCATAGTATGTTGACTTCACTTTTTGACCTATAATGATACCTACAAGATGTCTGATAAGATGCCACATCATTTTGTGCACAAAATTAGGTACTCATGTAGCATTACTCGTATACTATATTGTATAGGTGTAGAACATACAAACAGATGATAGGCGAAAAACTTTCATCTGCTTGATCATCAAAATTTACGGATATGCCCAAAATTCACGGCCACTCGATCAACGATCACATAGTCAAGCGAAGAGCACGCTTTTTCTGGGACCCAAAATTCTTGTCACGCTTGATCTTGATTAGACGAGTCAAGATTTTGGCACAACGAACAGCCATTTTTTTGATCTCAAGGCCATCCTTGGGTTGTCTAACCTCCACCAACTGAAGCTGCTTTTCTTCCTCTGTGAAATGTTGGCCAAGAGAACTCCTGCCTCCTATTAGTGCCTTCAAGCTTTTGTGATCATTCCCTTGTCCTCCTCCATCAACTAAGGATTTCTCCTCAGTTTCTTCTTCTGCATTGGCAACTTTTCGAGAGTTTTCTCTCTCGGGAAAACACGAGATCAAAGGGCATTGACTGACTGCCGATGACGGCGCTTTTCGGGTTCGCTTCGACATGGTGATGTCGTAATGGGGTTTAATGGGATTGCATTCACTGCCCATTTGCCTGAGCAAATAACCCAAGTGAATGAAGAGAAGTAGTATATGTGTGAAGCTCTCAAACTAGCAAGAGAGGTGGGAATTAAAGAGATAAAAACTAAGGAAGATTGTTTGGGAATGAATGATGATGTGGCTATTATGGTTTGCTTGGTATCCAATCAAAGTGGATATCTTGAAATTGGAAGGGCTCTTTGAAAAGGTAAAATGTCTACTTTCCAGATGGTGTAATCAGTAATGCTTAACAATCGAAAGAGAATGTCACAAGTGACAATTGATAGAAGAACTCTTCCTAAAAATAGACTGATCACAGCCAAGGGTACTATAGGAATTTGGTTTTTTGGAACGATATTTAGCAAAAAGGAAGCGGTATTTAGCGTCTAGCTACTAGTAAGTATGTATAATAAAAATTGAGTCGTTTTGGACTACAATGTGGCAACCAAAGCTGTTTTCCTTTTCTTCCTCTACTCCTTGTTGTATAATTAATTTTTCTCAAAAAAATAATGTTAATTCTAGATAACATTTTCCAGACTTACTAATCATAGTGCCTATCTTTAACAATATATGTGAATATATACTCCATTCGTCTCTAGTGGATAAACCACAGGAATTAAGAAACATTATTAATAATGTATATATATTCCATCCCAGATAGGGGGTATATTATTTCACCAAATTTGGTTTTTCCCTCCTTATTTCCCATCAATCAATTTGAATTGATTTGATGTGTATCCCCTTTTAAAACTTCAAATCTTTCTCATCATTTTTTACGTAGGATTTTCATTCACTAACTATCACCAACATCAACTACTCTATCAACGAACAAGATTATTACATGAGTTTTTTACTTTTCTTCAAAATATTTTTGTCGACACGACATAACATGGGTGTGGGTGTGAAACTTCATTCAGTGTTACATTTAAAATTTCATGCTAACCCCCGTGTGTTACATGTCGAAATGCACCTTGTATCCCATCCTCATAGCCGTGTCCATGTAACATGATTAGATAATACACACAAGCATACTCTTAAATGGATGTACTCCTTCCGTTCCAGGCAAAGAGTCCATTTTTTTTTTATAAAAGTCAACATAAAGCTAAATTAAATAAAAAATTTACATACTTTACTTATATTTTAAGAAATAAAATTTCATTAATTAAAAACTATCTTAATAATACTATAAATTACAACTTTAATAATTTTGTAAAAACCACTAGATTTATGTTAATTATTGGTCAAACTTTAGTTTAGTTGACCAAAAAAAGTCAAAAGTGAACTCTTTGCCTAAAACGGAGGGAGTAATATATAAAGATCGATAATTAAAATAGTGTATAAAAGTCAGTTAATTGACGCAAAGTTTAATCTTAATGGAGCTATCAAGTTCAAGGAAATTAATGTATATGAAGTATATCTTTGATTTTGGCCGTGTTAGTATACACGGTTGAATTCGTAATTCGTAATTTTTACTCTCTTTCTTCTTAGAGCCCATTTGTTCGTACGTTTTGGTCAAAATGCAGAGTTAAAACGTAGCTTATTCCTTAACTTAGCGTTTCAGTGCTGCGGTAGAAAACGCTGCGTTTTCAAAACGCAGCTGCATTTTAAAACGCTGGAATTCTTAGCTTTTTCCCAAAACACAGATTTTAAAACGCAGTAGGGAATTGATGAGACATAATCGTTCCGGGCGGGTCACCACAGGGGTCAAGCCGGAAGTTGGTCATGTTCCGGGCGGGTCACCACAGGGGTCAAGCCGGAAGTCGGTCATGCTCACAGGCAGGCGGGTCACCACAGGGGTCAAGCCGGAAGTCGGTCATGCTCACAGGGGTCTTCCCACTCCATGGTAGTGGGTTATTTTACCCTCCCTCACTTCCTGAATCCACGTGGGGATTCGAACCTATGACCTCCAGGTTATAGTCATAAGTGTGGGAGAGTGAGTACCACTTGAGCTAGCTGCTCAAGTGGTACTCATGTTCCATAATCTATGACTATCACCTGGAGGTCATGGGTTCGAAACTTTGGTTGAACCAGTTTCAGGATGTGAGGAAGGCAAAAACCCACTGCCAGGGGTGGGAAGATCATGAGTTTAAACGGATGCTCTCGTTGGCTACGGAGTAGGACGAGTCATCCCCTCAACAAAAAAGGGCGCCTTTTCTGATGAGACATAATCGTTCCGGGCGGGTCACCACAGGGGTCAAGCCGGAAGTTGGTCATGTTCCGGGCGGGTCACCACAGGGGTCAAGCCGGAAGTCGGTCATGCTCACAGGGGTCTTCCCACTGCTCAAGTGGTACTCATGTCCCATGCCCTATGACTATGACCTGGAGGTCATGGGTTCGAAACTTGGTGGAACCAGTTTCAGGATGTGAGGGAGGCAAATACCCACTACCAGGAGTGGGAAGATCATGAGTTTAAACGGATGCTCTCGTTGGCTACGGAGTAGGACGAGTCATCCCCTCAACAAAAAGGGCGCCTTTTCTGATGAGACATAATCGTTCCGGGCGGGTCACTACAGGGGTCAAGCCGGAAGTTGGTCATGTTCCGGGCGGGTCACCACAGGGGTCAAGCCGGAAGTCGGTCATGCTCACAGGGGTCTTCCCACTCCATGGTAGTGGGTTATTTTACCCTCCCTCACTTCCTGAATCCACGTGGAGATTCGAACCTATGACCTCCAGGTTATAGTCATAAGTGTGGGAGAGTGAGTACCACTTGAGCTACGACTTCCGGCTTGACCCCTGTGGTGACCCGCCCGGAACATGACCAACTTCCGGCTTGACCCCTGTGGTGACCCGCCCGGAACGATTATGTCTCATCAGGAATAAAAAGCTGCGTTTTGACATAATATCCCAAACGCATTTATAAAGAAAAAAGCCGCGTTTTAAATAATCTGCGTTTTAGAAATGCTGCATTTTTAAAACACTGCATTTTGAAAACGCTACACCAAACGGACTCTTAGTCTAGTTGTTTCTCTCTTTAGTGGCGAAGCCAGAATTTAATCATTAGGGGACTGAGTTAACTTAATTAAAAATATAACATTCAATACTCAAGGGGTTAAAATAAAATAAAAAAATAATAATATTTTAAAAGAGGTAAATTACATATTATTCAAAGTTTTAGGGGGGTCACGGCCACCCTTGGCCTCCATGTGACTTCGCCACTGTTTCTCAATATTAATTTTAATATTTTGATTCAATAATATTAAAAATATTAAAAAAAAAGAATGATCATTTATTTAGAGAAAACATACATATTTTTAGGTACTTAAATCCTAATAATATCAGACAATTCAAATTGCAACAAAAAGTATATAGGTTCTTAGATTAAATATTATCAACGGTCCTATGGCCTATGATCGCAATGGGACGCAGGGAATAGGGTTTGCATCTCTCATTTTCAATCACCCCATCTTTTAGTTGGGGGAATTTTTGGTTTTTTTTTTTTCCACACTTTTGGTAATTTTTTTTAGTAGTGTTAAATTAACAAGTTTTTTTCTTTTCAGTTTTGGTTTTTTTTTCCTTATTAATTTCATGAATTTTCTTTCCATTTCTCTCTTGTTCTTTTTTTTTTTTTTCCATTATTACAAAGTTCAAGAAAAAAAAATTCCAAAAAGAGCACGACTTAAGTCAAATACCACCTAATTTTTTCGTTCATATCCCTGCCTCTTAAGGTTTTTACATAATCCGAGGTGATTTGGCTCGGCTCATATAAGTTCAAATTATTTGCGAGTAAATGATTTGAGCTTGAGCTCATGAGTAGACTCGTTTGAGTAAACGAGCTCGAGATCAAGTAGGCCAAGCTGACCTCGTGAGTTTATGGTCTATGCTAGAGATCAGCTCGACATTTTTCAAATAACTTTCTATATATAAAATGAAAATATTGAATCTAATTAGCCAAATTTCATTGTTGACAGGCTTGGTTTGCATGAGCTCAAACAAGCTAATAAGCTTTCCAACAAGTCGATTTAAACACCTCCTTTAAAGTATAACTTGAGCTAAAAAAAATACGTAAACAAGTCAACCTCGAACTACCGCTCAATTACAACCATACCTGCTTCATCCCTTTGACGATTAGGTTTCTTTTTATCTCATCCTATCTCATTGCAAATATTTGTTAATTTATAATTATATTGTTGTGTTTCAGTGGAAGTAGACAAACAATCAATTGAGCAACTAGCAATTATCAAACAATTAAGAATTAAAAGAAAAGAAAGAATTTAAGGTTTAAATATTGTTGTATATTGATATTCTAACTTTATATTCATTTTAGGGTTACAAGTTGTATATAATATATAAGACCTAGCCCTAATTATACACAAATAAAAAAAATACAAATCACTGAATACGACGCGACGGCTTTACCCCAAGAGGCTCGACTGCGATAATTACAAACCTCCCTCCAGAGTCCTACCTGGTCGCGCGACGCCTAAGCAACCGAGTCACCTGTGCGATCAAACCTCCAAAGCTTGCGCAATCGCACTGCAATAATACTCACAATTCGTACTGCAAGAATTAGAATCGAGTCATTCATTCTAATATATATTATTATATACCTTAAAATAGTTCCAAAAAAAAACAAGTGCCATTGAAACGAAGCACCTTTTATACTAGCGGGACAATTGGTATTTAGTCAATTTAAATTAAGATAATCAGAGATTTAGTTTAACCAAAAAAAAAAAGTATACTGTGGAATAATACAAAATGTTGAGTAGTTAAAAAGATAGTCAAAATATAGTTGAGGATCAAGTGGGGCCTAGGTAAGGCATGAGTTTTCATAATGACCTGACCCATGTAGCTACTCTAGGCTAGCTCATCAATCTGGGGGGCTCGGCTATCGCTGTCGTAACTCCTAACCTAAGCTACCTGCCCCCTTCACCTGACATTTCTACTTCACCCATCTCTGTGACTGTCGGGGATTCTCTTCTCTTCATGGACCATCTTTTTTCAATAAAAATTGCTTAACAATCATCTACTCCTTAATTATGGGGTACAGTGGTATGTTGTACGGATTACGAGTTCGGAATTTGTATACTGCTAATACTTAATGTCTGTGAAAAACTAGCACTTTTAATTGATATTATATTATATGGGTGTAAATAGTTCGTTTTATATCAAAACTATGAATTAAAACTTTTTTATTGATTTATTATTTTTTTAAATTAAATTAAATTGTTTGAGGTTCAAAACCAAATTGAATCGAAGTGTTCAATTTAGTTTGGTTTGGTTCAGCTCAATTTTATGGTTTAAAAAATTTATTTTTTTATTAATTATTTTTCTAGAACCATTGAAGTGATATTGAAAAGAAAAATACATTGTCAATTTTTAAATATTGAAAAAGAAAAAGAAATTTGGGACTAATTTCGCTAAGGTCGAAATAGATCTTACGATGGTTGAAAGAAAATTTTGATTCTATGAGGTGTGAAAAGAATTTCAGAGAGGTGAAAACGAGAGAGCGCGGCCGAGGTGAAAGAGACAATGAAGGACTAATAGTGAGACGCAACATTGCGTTGAAGTTGGAGAAAAAGAGAGAGAGTTGAGATACCAAGGCGTGAGATTACCATATTTACTTTTAGAATTTTTTAAATCTCAGTCAACGAATCAAAAATTTCAAAACAAATCAAATTTCTATTAATAACATGAATATTATATATATATATAACAGTTTGGTTTAGTTCGGTTTGACCCCTACAACCACAAACCAAACCGACTCGCTCGGTTTAGATTGGTTCGGTTTCACCGTTTGACGGTTCAAATTTATACCCTTAATTGGTGATAGCTCTAACATTCTCTCTCCACAAACATATACACTCATATTTAATTATTCGTTAACTATCCACTAATAAGGTGCGTTGATATTATACACCAATGCTATGTATTAACATACAAATTCATACTGTACGGATTAATAGCATTTTTATTTTGTTTTTAGCAGATGGCTCTTACGAGATACTTCATCTCAAAAATATATTTCCTCTTTTTATTTTTTAATTAATTTTTTTAAATAATTTATTTCTTCCATTGTAAAATGAATGGTTATGAAGGTTGCTATTAACACTCCAAAATCTCTTAATACACCTCTTTACTAAAAACATCTCCCCTCAAATATTTTTAACCCCCAAAAATCTAAAAATATAAGTACACCCCTCCTACATTTTCCCCAAAATTAACTCCACTCAAACCTAATATACTACCTTCATCTCCACCCCTCACTTCCCTCCTCCCTCCCAGCATCATTGCCTCCCTCCCCTATCTATGTTGGTCTCTGCCCCTCCTCTTTCCTTCCTCCTTTCTCCTCCACACTCCCAGCTTAATCCTTCCTCCTTCACACTCCACACTCCCAACTTAATCCTTCCTCGATTCACTCCACACTCCCAGGCTGGAAGCCTGGAAGTCCCAGCTTAATCCTTCCTCTTCGCCCCCCTCCCTCCCGCCCCTATCACTTCAATTTTTTGTTTCTTTTTAAGCTCTCTCTCTCTCTCTCTCTCACTGTACCTTGGATCTAATTTGAGATTTTTTAAGTGTGGATCACGAGCGGAATATAAATAGTCACCACCTAACCATTTTTTTTTTTCCAAGCTATTCGGTAATGTGTGATCAAATACCGGTGTTCAACGTCCCATAACTGAACACCATAGTGGTGTTCTTCACCCTTTATTGAACAGCCTCATCTGTGTTTGGTGAGGGCCTACCGAGTAGTATCTAAAAAATAAAAAATACATAAAAATATTTAGATTAAAATTTATAATAATATTTTTGTAATAAATGAAGGGTGTACTTAAAAATATTGAGGATATTAATAATAATGCTCTTTAATTATATTATATTTACGTTTGCTAAGTATCCTAGACTCCTAATGTTAACTTGAGGTGGTAAAGCATGTATACTAAGACATTTATGTATATGTGCTATTAAAATATTTAAAAATTAAATTTATTAATTTTAGTAAAAAATAAAAAAAAATGATGCTCATTTTAAAACTCAATTAGTATCATTTACTGGCATTTTGTTTTTGGATTTTAGTTGGATTCAATTAATATTATTTGAATGGTGAAACTACTATTTTGTCCCTAGTAATTAGTAATAGGGACCTTTTAACACCTAACTACCTAATTAATGACTAATTAGATGTAAGGGTAATTTGGAAACATAAATTATAAAATTACTCCTTTGTCCTCAATATATTAATATCTAATTTTACATAACTACCCTTTTTAAATATCTCAATTCAGGCCATCTAACAACATCCCTTGTGGATATGTAAGGGGTATCAACTCGTGTCACCGTGTCCTGTTCGTGCTGTACTATCGTGTTTTCACGTTTTCTATCTTATATGATCATAAATCTAATAATAAATATTATTTTAACTAAATTTATAATTTCGCACTTTCGTGTCGTTTTTCGTGTCGTGTCTTATCGTGTCATTTCTCTCAGTAATTCGTGTTTATAATCGCGTCGTGTTAGTTCGTGCAATCATGTCGTGTCAGTCATTGCCACCCCACGATATCAATCAAATATTAAATAGGGCAATTCCAAAAATAGTCCCTGAACTTTTTGGGTTTTTGGGTATTAGTCCCTGTACTGAAATTCAAAAAATTAAATCCATGTACTTTTCAACCTAATGCAATTAATCCTTCCATCCAATTCCGTTAGTTTTTTGTCTTTAATTATGAACACGTGCCTCTCATGTGTTTTTGGTCATAGGTAAATTTGTCTTTGCATTTTGTCCTTTTGAATAGATAAAAGTACCCTTAATTTTTTATTTTTAAAACTATATGAGGGTAATATTGTAATTGGCTAAATCAAATTTTTACGACCCTTTCCTCCTCATTCCACCTTACAATCTCTTGTTCAATCTCCGACATATGACTCTCTCTCTCTCTCTCTCCCCCTCCTATTTCCTCTTTAATAATTTAATTCTCTCTTATCATCACAACCATCCACCCCCGTCCATCCTCCTACCATTTCAACATCTCCACTTCCATTCTCCACCACCATATCCCCCACCATTCAACTCTCACATTCATTCTCCACCACCATATCCCCACCATTCAACTCTCACCAAAATCAAGAAGCAATCCCCACTCTCCTTCCTCCATTTAACCTCCCATCCTTCCTCATTCTTTCTCTTTAACCCACTCTGAAAACTTTGGTTGTGAAATGGAATAGTGAAACAATAACAGAGAGATGAGATTGGAGGAATCAAACTTCCATTGATGAATGAATGCCCATTACAAAACTTGCTCAGAAGGAAACAACTACACCCCTTATATACAATCAACCTAACAAACTGAGATTCAGTCTAACCAATCACAGCACAGGCATGCTAACCGACTAACTGGCTAAAAGACTATTTACAAAATTGTCATTAAATAACTAACTTTAACTAAACAAAATTATATCCACACGTCCACAAATGGCAACTAGACAGCTTCAAACAACCTTTGTAAATCCTGCTTCATGGTGGCTTGCTTTATGGTGGAAGAATGATGCACATTATTAACCTGCAATTTTCCTTCATTGGCTAGACTAGTTGCTGTTGCTGGAGTAGTTCCATCACACTGCTTTCTCTCTCTTTTTCTTTAGGGTTAATGACACCACTAGTCCCTTGACTATGAACTATTCCACCAGTAATCCCTTAATAATTTTTTTTTAAATTTTAGTCCTTTGACTATGAAAATTAGACACGGTTGGTCCTTTTGATGGATGTCGTTAGTATTGCAGGTTAATAATTTGACTATGAAAATTAGACACGGACTTAATGGATTTAACAGAAAAATACTAACAACATCCAACAAAAGGACCAACTGTGTCTAATTTTCATAGTCAAGGGACTAAAATTTGAATTTTTTTTGTTAAGGGACTACTGGTGGAATAGTCCATAGTCAAGGGACTTAGTGATCATGTCATTGACGCTTTTCTTTATAACAACTTCATCTCTCTTCTAATTTCTCTCTTTCATTCCCACCCACCTTGAAAATGATCAAAAGAATCAATCCTGACCCTTTTTCCCTTCCATTCTACCATTGATATTGGTTTGCGAAATTGATAGGATTCGGAGCTCAATTATGGGTAATTTTTATGGGTTCGAGATTAGGGTTAGTTGTCTGTCGTGGTTGATGATATTTGCTCAATCGTCGTACAGAGGGGGGAAGCCAATTGGGGATTACATGGTGGTGAGATTAATTGGATCAGATTCCTTCTTGGTGGTTTGGCATGCGGGACATAGAGTTCATGGAACGGCGGTGGCAATAAAAGAGGTTGTAACAGGGAGATTGAACAAGAAATTGGAAAAAAGTCTTATGTCGGAGATTGACATGGGTCAGTGATTATGACAGCTACTCCATTGTTTCTCTAACTGTATCACAGGCCAAATTGAACACTAACGGCGCAAAATTAGAAATAATTTCTAGGAAAACGAAATATTAGAGCCGACTACAGAGAACTCACCATAGTCGTGGACCAATTCTTTTGGATTATCCCTCTCCCAGTCTCTGCGTCAGGATTGAAACTGGACTTTAATCGACTTTAATCGGAGTATGAAAGAGGTGGAAGAGGACGATGAAGGAAGGGAGATGGGCATTAGGGTGGGTTCACACTTGGTTCTCACGATTGAAATGAACTTTATTTAAGCCCATCTTCAGAACGAACTTAATTAAGGGTTTCTTAGAAATTTGACCAACAATAAAAGGCTTAAATATTCATTTCTTAACTCTACTTTTTCTAAAAATTTTAATAAACTCACCTTACATTTTTTTCGCACTTTAATTACGCTGTTTGTACTTTTAAATAACTAAAACTCCCTCCGTCCCTAAATTATTGTCTTGTTTTTATTTTTTGTCGGTCCTAAAATAATTGTCTTGTTTGAAAGTTTCCTTTTTAGGACAAAACTTTTACTAATTTTTCCTTACTTTTTCTTCCTACTTTAATTATGGGTCACATGTACATGTGCATTAAAAGAAACTACACACTATTCAAATATTAATAACTAAGTCAATTATTTTTTCTTAACACGTGTGCCGGGTCAAACAAAACAATAGTTAAGGGACGGAGAGAGTATTTCTTATGAAATAATTTATAAAAATATATTAATTTTAATTTATTCAACAATTGTAATTATTTCATAATTTGCCTAATACGACTTCACAAATGGTCCTTGTACTTTTTAAATTGAAATGACTATATTACCCTTGAGAGAACACGTGTTTAAATTTAACGATAAAAATTGAACGGAATTAGATGGAGGGACCAATCCCAAAAATGAGTCATCACAAGGACCAATTACAAAATGGGCTAAAAGTACAGGGACCAATTGTGGAATTTGTCCTATAAATAATGCAAATCTTTGTTAAATTTGATAGTAAGCAACAAGCATTTGTATAAATTTTATCGTTTGTTGTAAAGCATTAAAACCAAAGTAGTTACTACCTAAAATTTATGGCTACGTTTGTCTTGTAATTTAAGATCTGCTTTTGATGATTTTAAATTTTCTCTGTTATATATCCATAGTTTTTTCTCTATTTCTCTCATTTTTTATTTCAATTATTTGAAAAACAAAATCCAAAATTTAAAATTAAACTTTTAAACCATCAAAGCCTGTAATAAAAAATTTAGGCCTTAGCACACTCATTGCAAGACCTTTTCCAGGATTATTGTACTACATGTTTAAGAGCAAATAATGACGGGTCATGCAACACATCTGCCTACACAATCCTCGTAACCCAACTCTTGGCTAAGGTGTTAGCACATCCATTAGCTTCCCGAGAGGTTTGAACCATTTTACAAGTCTAATCTCTCTTCAAATACCGACGAATATTACGGATGATATTAATACCCAGATCCAACACGTTCTCCTCTTCCACGACCTTAATTGCTTCTATGGAGTCTGACTCAATGACAACTTTGTGAACCCCTTTCTACCGGACCAACACCAAATTGCACCAAAGAGCCTAAAGTTCTGCTAGCCGTACCGATGCTCTACCTAGTTGGAGTCCAAAGCCCCCGAACCATCTCCCTAAATGATGACGTATCACTAGAAATCTTAAACGAGATAGTCCTAGCAGTTTCGGGCCAGTACTAACGGGTTGTGGCCTTAACGGACCGCGGGCTAAACGGTCCAATTTTTTCGGGCCACTAATATTGCAGACCTAACCCTAACCCTAACCCTAGCGGGTTTCGGGCTAAACGGGACACTATCGGGGCACGATTAAAGATATAATATAACAATATTTTAAAATAGTGAATCGATAAACCATTCATAACTTTGATAATTTCTTATGTTTTTCAAAAGAAATATAAACTAGACAATTTTTTACATCAATGTGTTATAATTTTCAACTTGTTTTTCTCAAAATAAATAATGTAATAGCTCTACTTAGCAGTTCTTTCCAAAATTTTGTTTATATTTCAGTATTTATTCACAAGTACAAAAAGAAAACATGTAGTGCAAAGGATAAATATGTTTGATTTTGGATTAAAAGATTGTTGGTTTTATTCTCATGGTGGTTGTTTTACGTATCTCCTAAACTTTTTACGGCCTAATTAATATTATGCGGGCTGCGGGTCAACCCTGAAACCTGGCGGGTCAGCCTTAACGGGCCGCGGGTTAAACGGGCCAGTCCTAAAAAGCCCTGATTTTAAACGGGCCAAAATTATTGAGCCTTAATCCTATTTTTTTTCGGTTTAAACGGGCCAACCCTACGAGCCGTTGCCCTTTTAACATCACTACGTATCACTTTGTCACACGCCGCCTTATCTACCCCATCAATGTTCACCTTTACCCGACTCACATTGGGGGGAATTCATCAGACCGCTGTTGTTAGGTCCCTTGGGTTTTTTAGACATAATGCATAAGCTCAACTAATAGGCTTGAGGAGGGGGGTTGAATATCCTATCATACTCAAATTAAAATTTCTTGCAAAACTTTAAAACAAAAGTGCGTATTCCATAATAAGAGTTTATTACCAAGTTTGTAACGTTTGAAGTAATTGATATGTCTTTTACGAAATTTGCGAAGATCTCTTCAAGACGTCATCTTTATAATGAAGTTTTAGTGTACCTGACTTCTTAGACTTCTTGACAGAAACTTTTGATTGTAAAGGATTTCTTGAGTCGTCCTTTGTATGAGTAATTGTTGTATCAGCAATTCTCTAACCAGCAATTCTATGATCAGCATATTTAGAGCATTGCTAGAGATTGTCCGATCATTTTCACTTATGAGCAGTGTTGAGAGAACTTTGCAGCTCCGCAGCCAGGACTCGCGAACAATGCAAAAGAAAAATTAACCACAGATTAAAACAAGAATTAAACAGAATATGGAATAATAAATAAAACAAAGGAAAAACTGAGAGAAAAATGAGAGTTGATTTTAGAGTATTTCGGCTCAGGCCCAAGTATCCGTTTAAACCGAAATCCAGCCACAATCCAAGGTCACCGATCCAAGGTTTACACGTAACAAAAGGCAACAAGCAGCTTTTTATCACAGTAGCTAAAGCCCCAAAATTCTAGCCTAAGCAACAACTCCAAATAGCCTAAGCAACAAACCAACACCCACACCCAATGCTAGCCACGCCTAGCAACACACACACACACAATATGTCCTCACACAAAGTCATACACAAAGAATCAAATCACGCTTAATTTGAGTGAGAGAGAAACCTAACAGATAACACCAATCCGTTTGAAACACCCAATTAGCACAAGCTAATACAGTAACAACTCTCTTCAAACTCCCTACAAGCCTAGAAACGATACCCAAAACAACCGTGTGTGAAACGAAGAAGAAGCACTCGTGTGTCGCCGTGTGTGTTGCTTGTGTGTTGCGGCTGCTATGAAGGGGAGGGGGGGTTTTTATAGGCGCTGGAGAGAAGAGGGGATAAGGAGAAGCTTACCCGATAGCCATCATCCATGGAGTAATCGACGAAATCGCCGGAGAGTCAACAGAGGAAGAGATCGCACACAACGGCCTGAAGAGACCAAGTTAGCGCCTCTCTCTCTCTTGCGACATAGGCTGGAAAAAATGGGGGGAGGGCTTTTCTTTTCTAAGGGCCAAGTCATGGGTCAAAGAAAATAAGGCAACTAATGGGCTGCTCAATTGGGTCAAGCCCAAGTAATATAACAACATTCTCCACCTTGGATCAAGTGCCGGTTCGTGACACACCAGTGCAATTCATGATGCACTCATAGGATACACTTACAGGGCATAGTCATCATGGCCTTTGCCTTCGGTACTTGATCCAACACATAGTTAGAACGAAGTACGGAAGACAAAAAAAATCTATTTTATTTCTATCACAAAGAAAAGAAACACAACTAGACACCCCAACTCACACAAAGTGAAGAAGAGGATTTTCTGGATAACAATACCACAAGCATCAACACGAAGTATCAAAATTCAAAATTTTCAAACAGTTTAAAAATTTTGAAACAGGCAAACATTTAGTTCCCATATCAGACGGATTAAAATTGGTGTCAATTTTTTCAAGATAAACATCATTTTTAGCAACCACATCACGAATGAAATGATATCTAACATCTATATGTTTAGTTCTATCATGAAAAACATGATTTTTACCCAACTGAATGCCAGATTGACTATCAGAAAATACTACCACTTTGTCATTTAAAAAACCAATTTCAGAAAGTAAACCTTTTAGCCATATGTCCTCTTTTATAGCCTCGGTTATAGCCACATATTCAGATTCTGTCGTAGACAGAGCTACAATTGGCTGTAACTGAGATTTCCAACTAATACAAGAGCCACATAAGGTAAACACATATGAAGTGGTAGATTTTCTATTGTCCCTATCATTAGCATAATTAGAATCAACATAACCAACCAATTTTATACCTTCATCACACTTAGTGAACTTCAAACTATAACTTATCGAATGCTTTAAGTACTTCAACAACCATTTGAGAGCTTGCCAATGGGGCAAACCTGGATTAGACATGTAACGGCTTAAACACGAAATAACATAAGCAATATCAGGGCGGGTACTAACCATTAAGTACATAATAGAACCAATAGCATTCGAATAAGGTATATTTTTCATTTGGTCTAGCTCCAAGTCATTTTGGGGACACTGCTCTTTACTAAGCACAAAATGTGAAGCAAGAGGGGTATTAACAGATTTAGCATCTTTCATAGAGAATTTACTTAAAATCTTTTCAACATATAAAATTTGATTCAAGTAAATAACAGATAAATCACGGTCTCTGATTATATTCATGCCAAGTATCTTACTAGCATCACCGAGATATTTCATCTCAAATTTAGCACTCAAGCAATTTTTAACATTATCTACGGATTTAGAACAAGGGCTAATAAGAAACATGTCATCAACATATATAAGCAAGAAAACAGGCACACTCGTATCATTCTTGAAATATAAACAATGATCATAAGCACTCCGCTGGAATTTTAAATCTAGCATGCATTTATCAAATTTCAAGTTTCACTTACGAGGAGACTGTTTTAACCCATATAATGACTTTTTAAGCAAACACACATAATCAGGACAAGAATTATCAATATAACCCTCAGGCTGCTTCATATATATCTTTTCATCAAGATCTCCGTGCAAAAAAGCAGTTTTAACATCCATTTGTTTCATTTCCCAATTAAACTGAGCTACCAAAGCAAACATAATCCTAACAGTTGTGAATTTAACAACAGGAGCAAATATTTCAGTGTAATCTATTCCTTCTTTCTGAGTAAACCCTTTCGCTACAAGTCTAGCTTTAAATCTAACAGAGTCGGATTCTTTCTTGACTTTATAGAGCCATATACAAGAAACAATTGAACAATCTTTCGGTCTAGGCACTAAAGTCCAAGTATCATTAACATGCAACGAATTCATCTCATCATTCATAGCACCAATCCACTCATTCTTGTTAGCCGAATTTAAAGCTTCATTATAGGTTTTAGGCTCACTATTATCAATAGATTCAAACACACTAAACACAAATGAAGTCATGTCAAAATCATGAAAATGGGCGGGTTGCCTAGATATCCGTCTAGGTCTATCACGACTGAGTTGATAGTCGTTCAAAGCAGGCAACTCATTATGGTCATTTTCAACATCTTCATTTTCAATATTTTGCTCATTCACATCAATAGGATTATCAACATGAGGAGTCTCATTTTCAGTTTGTGCAACAGGCTCATTCACAATAGCAGGAATAGGCACATAAGGGTGCTCCACCGCATTTGGAGCAGGGGGAGGGGGAGGCACATTATTCAAGCATGGAAATTCAGTTTCATTAAACACTACATCACGACTAATGATCACTTTGAAACCCGGTTCCTCCCTTACCCATAATCTATTCCCCTTGACACCCTCCGGGTATCCCAAGAAAATGCACCTCACAGTCCGAGGTTCAAGTTTATCATTTTTCCTATGGGCATACGCAGCACAACCAAAAATTCTCAAATTTGCATTATCAACAGGTTTTTCAGAAAAAATTGCTTCAAGACACCTACCATTTAAGGGGACAGAGGGCGACCTATTTATAAGATAGGTAGCAGTCATCACTACCTCACCCCAAAAACGTTTGGACAAACCAGAAGTAGCAAGCATGGTTCTAACTCTTTCTAAGAGACTTCTATTCATACGTTTAGCAACACCATTTTGTTGCGGTGTATAAGGCACAGTCTTATGCCTTTTAATCCCATTAATAAGGCAAAAGTTGTCAAACTCATGATTGCAAAATTCAAGTCCATTATCAGTCCTAAGCACTTTAATTTTTCTACCTGTTTGATTTTCAATCATGACTT
The DNA here is from genome assembly GCA_016624345.1 of Platycodon grandiflorus. Classification (NCBI taxonomy): domain Eukaryota; kingdom Viridiplantae; phylum Streptophyta; class Magnoliopsida; order Asterales; family Campanulaceae; genus Platycodon; species Platycodon grandiflorus. The sequence goes on from JACONP010000362.1 coordinate 2,040,446, forward strand.
TCCAATTTTTGAAATTATCAAAAACATCAGATTTATTTTTTAATAAAAGCACCCATGTTTTTCTGGAAAAGTCATCAATTATAGATAAAAAATATCTATTACCACCTTGAGTGGCCTCACTAGAAGGACCCCACACATCAGCATGTATATACTCAAGTATTCTTTTAGTCGAACAATGATTAGGATTAGGGGGATTGGGAAAAGATACTCTATGTTGCTTACCCATCACACATGAGTCACAAAAAGGTATACCAGAAATTTTATCTTTACCAAAAACACCGTTTTTATTTAAAATATCCAAACCTTTATTACTCATGTGTCCAAGCCTTTTATGCCACAAATCAGTTTTATCAACTTTAACAACATTAGCATAATCAGACATTGGTTCAGCAGTGCAAACATACAAGTTTCTAATCTTTTTAGCTTTGAATATCACAAGAGACCCTTTCATGATTTTCATGCACCCATTACCCCATTTCCCTTCTAATCCATCATTTTCCAAAGATGCACAAGATATGAGACTGTTAGCTAAATTAGGCACATGTCGCACATCTTTCAATGTTAAGCAAGAACCAGACTCAAACTTGAGACACACATCTCCAATGCCAGCAATTCGACACTTTTTACCATTAGCTAAAGAAACTGAGCCAACTTTCATATCACTATATGTATGAAACATGTTTTTATCAGGTGTCATATGAAATGTGCATGCAGAATCTAACAACCATTCATTTTTCACATAATGAACATAATTCACCACAGTTTCAGTAACCATAAAAATAGAAGGCTCATTTTCACCAGTAGCTAAATTACAGTCAATTTGCAAGTCTTGATTCTTCTTTTTAGGATTAGGACATTCTTTACGAAAATGTCCCGTCTCACCACAGTTGTAACATTTTCTGTTGCTTTTACCAGTTCTAGACTTACTTCTTTTCCTCTCATTACTCTTACTAGATTCAGTTTTATCATGTTGCTTATTCTGATTATTATTCCTTTGAATTGATCGTCCTCTCACCATATTAACCTCACCAACATTTGATTTTCCCTTATTAACTCTTAATTCCAATTCTTTGCATTTAAGCCCGTTAATCACAGTATCAAGCATAATATCATTCCTACCATACTTAATAGCAGATCTAACATCAACATAAGAATCAGGTATAGCATTCAAGAGCACAATAGGGGTATATTCATCAATGTTCTTATCACCGGTTTGCTTAATATCTTGCACAAGTTTAGTAAACCGATCAATGTTATCATCCATGTCTTTGTTCAAGTCTAATTTAAACTGAAAAAACTTCTCAAGCAAATACATCTTACTAGGTAAAGATGTTTCAACATATATTTCTTCCAGTTTATCCCAAAGAGACTTAGCACTATCAAGTTTACCAACTTTTCTAAGAACAGAGGCAGACAAGTTCAAAATAATCGAAGAATAAGCACATTCATCCATTTCAATCCTTAACTCTTATTTATCAGATTCAGCAAATTGTTTAGTTATAGCTTTGAAAACTTTTTCTTTAATTAAAATGCCTTTCATTTTTGGTTGTCAAATCAAAAAATCACCATTGCCATTGAATGGCTCCATCACATATACATTCATATTAGCAGCCATGTCAAAAAAAAAATGAATTTTTAATTCTAAAAAAAAATAGACAAATAATTAAACCGAAACAAGTATCAAAGGCACTCAAACACAACTGAATTACTCAAAAATGCGAATTTTTTTTTTCTTACCCAAGAAACCTTGCACTAGGTTTCTAATTTACCGTTCGCGAATCAACCTTGCTCTGATACCAATGTTGAGAGAACTTTGCAGCTCCGCAGCCAGGACTCGCGAACAATGCAAAAGAAAAATTAACCACAGATTAAAACAAGAATTAAACAGAATATGGAATAATAAATAAAACAAAGGAAAAATTGAGAGAAAAATGAGAGTTGATTTTAGAGTATTTCGGCTCAGGCCCAAGTATCCGTTTAAACCGAAATCCAGCCACAATCCAAGGTCACCGATCTAAGGTTTACACGTAACAAAAGGCAACAAGCAGCTTTTTATCACAGTAGCTAAAGCCCCAAAATTCCAGCCTAAGCAACAACTCCAAATAGCCTAAGCAACAAACCAACACCCACACCCAATGCTAGCCACGCCTAGCAACACACACACACACACACAATATGTCCTCACATAAAGTCACACACAAAGAATCAAATCACGCTTAATTTGAGTGAGAGAGAAACCTAACAGATAACACCAATCCGTTTGAAACACCCAATTAGCACAAGCTAATACAGTAACAACTCTCTTCAAACTCCCTACAAGCCTAGAAACGATACCCAAAACAACCGTGTGTGAAACGAAGAAGAAGCACTCATGTGTCGCCGTGTGTGTTGCTTGTGTGTTGCGGCTGCTATGAAGGGGAGGGGGGTTTTTATAGGCGCTGGAGAGAAGAGGGGATAAGGAGAAGCTTACCCGATAGCCATCATCCATGGAGTAATCGACGAAATCGTCGGAGAATCAACAGAGGAAGAGATCGCACACAACGGCCTGAAGAGACCAAGTCAGCGCCTTTCTCTCTCTTGCGACATAGGCTGGAAAAAATGGGGGGAGGGCTTTTCTTTTCTAAGGGCCAAGTCATGGGTCAAAGAAAATAAGGCAACTAATGGGCTGCTCAATTGGGTCAAGCCCAAGTAATATAACAACAAGCAGTTTCCAATTGACATGATCATGGAATGGTAAAGTATATACTGAATTCTAATCTAGAGTTGCCACAGATTGTCCGGTATGCAGATTATCTTGTCACTGTAAACGGAGTACTAATAATGGTTACAAGCAAATCAAATATACGGCGGGAATATGCAAATGAGTATTATATATTTGCACAGGCATATTCCCAACAATTGTCCATCAACGCCTATTAACAACATCTAGTTTATTCATGGCTTCACACTCCACCCTTACTCTGTCCAATATAAGTTGCCTACACTTTGTTGGCAACAAATAATTCTAATCATGCACCATTTTATTCTACCAGAACCATTTGGAACTAACAGTTTCAGCAAAGAGCCCCCAAGGCACTTAATTTATCATTGCCATATTATTTTTGGACAAGTTTCAGTCCACCCATTCAATTAAATCCAGAGATATAAACTCCACTTACAACACCTTTTGCACCAGTGAGCTCCAAATATTATTCGCGAACTTACCGTTCCTTAGAATATGAATTATAGTCTCCTCCACTTCCCCATAAATTGGAAAGAGGTACTTGCCTCTAATACCCCCCCCGAAGCTTAAGACAATTAATCAGAATTCTGCCATGCCAAATGAGCCACCATAGGGAATTCAATCTTTCTGCACCACGCTTATTCCAAACTTGCTTCCATCCATCACCCACTCAAACGAGCTCATCACTAACTTGCACCTCATAAGCAGACGTTGTCGAAATTTTTCCGAAACTTGTGAATTTCAAGTAAGCGTGTCCTCTAATCCTGACTCCGAACCAACCACGTCCCACAACATTTAGCTAGTCAAGGATGCAGTCTAGGAGCAAATTATGAAACATGTACCATTTCCATCCTTTCACTTGGTTCCAAAAAATCCACAATAGGTGTTGGAGAATATGAATTTCAAGTGTTTCAAAAGACTAAGATTAGAAGTGCAAAGTGAAGACTTAGTCTTCATAACTGATCCCACTTTGATAGGGAGCTGGTGTATGAAGACTTGGTCTTCATACTTCATGTGATCTCTATCCCACATGGAGAAATAACAAGAAACCCAAAGACTTGGTCTCCCTATTTTTGTGCTCACCCATGTTTGTTGGTTTTAGTTCAAAGTTTAAATCCCACATTTTGTGAGTGGAGAAGATTTGTGACTTAGTCTTCAATTTAAGAGAGTGACCAAGTCAAAATCGTTTTTTCCTCAAACAAAATTATAGTAATAGTTCAAATATTTACCTTAATAATTGGGATAAATCAGTTTTTGATCCCCCTAATTCTAGCTTTGATTTGTTGATCAGGTAGTATAAATAGGGGTGATCACTTCCTCATTTGAGAGACGAAAATATTGATCTTTATTTTGATATAGAAATAACATCTCTCTTCTCTCTTAGTTTCCACATGAACTTTCCATCTTTCTTAATCATAGTTAGTTTAAATATTTTTGTTTTAGCTGGGTTGTTAAAAATTTTATTTTGCCATTTTATATCCTGTTGAATCCTGGAGGATTGCAAATAAAATCCTTAAGGACAGTGCATTATTGCATGCCTCGGGAGTTTTTTTATTTTTGAAAATAAAGTTGGTTTCGGAAACTTTCTTTTGTAGTTTGTTTTATCAGATTCTTTAAAGTTTTTTACAACAATATGCAGGTCTTGTTGCTCAAAAGGAGTTAACACTACTGGTTGCAACCTTAAAAAAGGGCACATCGAGGACCAAACATCCTTCTAAAGTCGATTTTTTCATCCATTGCCCACTCTGTTATTGTTAAGTGGCCTGGCCCAATGTTTCATGTGGCAGCCCTTTGCTTGGCCCAACTCCCAAGCCCATCAGCCAAGGAAGCCCGCCCAATAGCTGCCGCATACACGGAGTGCTCTATTCTGGTAGCTTCTTGGAGACGCTCCTTGTGTGTCTTCCCGAGAATGCCTCTGGCCTTCCCCATACGAGCCGCCCTATAATACCGTGCCCTGACCTCACCTCGTGGAGTGGGCGTGAGAGTGACCTAACACCATATCTAGGGAAGATTCAGTGTGTAAACCTCTCTCCTCACCCATCTCTCTAAACGGCCGTTTCATACCCCTGTATTTCTCTCTCTTCCTCTTCTCTACCTTTGTGTGTTGAGTGGTGAGTGACCTTCATTGTGAGAGTGAGAGAAACTGGTGGGTTATGTTGCCTTTGCCGTTTGTTCTTGAGGGTTGTTTTGGGTACGGTGGTGGGAGGCTCTAGGGTGAGACCTTGGGCTACCGGTTTTTGGGTTGTGTGAGAGGCGGGTTCTTTGCCGGAGTTGTGAGCGGTGTTAGAAGCTAAGGGACTCGTTTTGGTGGACTGGAATGGAGATGGGTTACTGAGCCTAGGGTGGTGCTTTTAGCCGAGGTGCTTGTCACCAGTTACGGCGAGTCGGTGACGACTTTCACCGGCGTTTTCTCAAAGCCCCTTTGTCTCTGTTTGTTCGACTTTTTCATTTACTGAGTCCTAACGGTTTCCTTTTGTTTTGCTTGGTACTAACCCCCTGTTTAACAGTTTAAAGAACTCGGTGTTCCTCTCATGTTACCCCCTTCCCCTCTTACTTTGTATTAAGTTATTTGAGCGTCCCGGTGAGGCTACCCCCTAGATCTGTTGTATTAGGGTCTATTTAATTCTCTGTATTTATTTGAGCACCTGTTCCTGTAATCTTAAGGTGGTTTAAAACCACTACATTGGTATCAGAGCTGGTTTCGTGGTGCTCGTGTGTACGGAGATGATGGTCAACGGTGGTCAAACGGTGGTCAACGACGGTCAACGCGGTCAACAGTGAGCAACGGGCTCCCTTCAATCCAAATCCAAAAAGAAACCCTAGTCAAGGGTTTCTTGGTGAGCTAGTCTTCCCTTCTCGCATTATTCTGTGTTTCATCGCTTTATTAACTGCGTGGTTGCTATACTCTGTGTGTGTGGCTACTGGTTGGTGTTGCATGCGTTGTTAACTCCTCTGTGTAGTTTTCTGGGTATTGCATGTTCTGTAGTGTTTTCTGCTCATCCTAGTCCTGCTGGTTTTGTTCCTGTGCCCTCTGTTTTGGATATTGTTTGGTATATTTGAGGGTACTGTCTGTTTATCACCTCTGGTCTGTTTGTGTTTTTCAAAATGGCTGGTTCTTCAAACTCGTTACACGATTTAGAACCCTTTAATGGGAAAACCGACTTTTCTATCTAGCAACAAAAGATGAAAGGAATTTTGATAAAAGAAAGGGTTTTCAAAGCTATAACATTAAAGTTTTCTGAAAATGATTCTGAAGAAACCAGGGCTGATATGGATGAATGTGCTTATTCATCCATCATTTTGAAACTTTCAGACTCTGTTTTACGAAAAGTTGGAAAACTTGAAACTGCAAAAGCCTTGTGGGAAAAACTTGAAGAACTGTATTTTGAAACGTCTTTACCAAACAAACTCTACCTTCTTGAAAAGTTTTTCCGATTTCAACTTGACCTAACCAAAGACATGGACGACAACATTGATATCTTTACAAAGCTTGTACAAGATATAAAACAGACTGGTGATAAACACATAGATGAGTATACCCCCATTGTCCTTCTGAATGCTATCCCTGAGTCATATGCGAATGTAAAAGCCGCAAACAAATATGGAAGGGATGCCTTGACTCTAGAAACAGTAATAAACGGTTTAAAGAGTAAGGAACTGGAATTAAAGACAAAGGGTAAATCATCGACTAGTGAAGTCCATATGGTTAGAGGTAGAACACAAAACAGAAACAATGGTCAAAAATACCAAAAAGAAAATCAGGGGCAAACTTCTGAAAAGAAGAAGGGTAGAAGCAAGAGCAGGTCGAAATCTAGGGTAGGAGGAAGAAAATGTTATAACTGTGGGGAATCGGGACATTTTAGAAAAGAGTGCACGAACCCTAAAAAGAAGAATTTTAAACAAAATGGGCAAAATGACTGTAACATGGCTGCTGGAAGTGATGATGATGCAAATGTGTTTATGGTCACTGAATTTGATGAATCTTGTGTGAATTCTGTGAACTCCACTTCTGTTTGTGAAACTGAATGGTTAATAGATTCAGCATGCACATTTCACATGACTCCCATTAAAAGCCTGTTTTCTGTTTATAATGAAGTAAAAACTGGTTCTGTTTCGTTAGCAAACGAAAAGAAATGTCATATTGCTGGAATTGGTGAAGTGTGTTTAAAATTTGAATCTGGAAATTCTGTGACTCTTAAAAATGTTCGCCATGTCCCTGAGTTGTGTAACAATTTGATTTCGTGTGCTGCCTTAGAAGATGATGGGTTAGAAGGTAGGTGGGGGAGAGGGGTAATGAAAATTGTCAAAGGATCCTTAGTAATTTTTAAGGCCGAAAAACGTAGAAACCTCTATGTGTGCAATACTATTCCTGTTTCTCTTAATTACGCTAATGTTGTGAAAGATGATAAAATGGTGTTATGGCATAAGAGATTAGGACACATGAGTAACAAGGGCCTTGAAATGCTTCACAAAACAGGAATTTTTGGAAAAGAAAAATTTACAGATGTGCCCTTTTGTGAAACGTGTGTAAGGAGTAAACACCATAGGGTCAGTTTCCCACCCCCCTCCTTAAACAAGACCTCTAGCAAGAAATTCCTTGAATACATCCACGCGGATGTTTGGGGGCCTTCCGGAGTGCTCACTCAAGGTGGTAACCGTTACTTCTTGTCCATCATCGATGACTTTTCTCGAAAAGTCTGGGTGTTTCTGATGAAAAACAAATCTGATGTGTTTGAAAAATTTAAAAGCTGGAAAATCTTAATTGAAAACCAAACTGGAAAAAGGATTAAAACCCTTAGGACTGATAACGGGCTCGAATTCTGCAATCACGAATTCGACACGTTCTGCGCTGAAAACGGTATAAGGAGGCACAAAACTGTGCCATACAACCCACAGCAAAACGGTGTTGCTGAGCGCATGAATCGAACCCTGTTGGACCGTGTTAGGGCAATGCTAGAAACATCGGGTCTCTCCAAACGGTTTTGGGGAGAAGCAGTGCTGACTGCTGCCTATATCATAAATAGGTCCCCTTCTGTCCCCCTTAACGGTAGATGTCCTGAATCTGTCTTTTCCGAAAAAGAAATTGATTTTTCAAACCTTCGTGTTTTTGGTTGTGCTACCTATGCACACCAAAAGAAAGATAAACTTGATCCGCGAGCGGTTAGGTGTGTGTTCCTAGGGTACCCGGATGGGGTGAAAGGCTATAGGTTGTGGCTTAAAGACGAACCAGGTTTTAAAGTCATAGTTAGTAGAGACGTTGTTTTTAACGAAAATGACTTTCCCTGTTTAAATTTGCCCAATGAACCTGTTCCCCCCCAATGCTCCTGTTATGGTGGAGCACCCTTTCACACCAAATCCTACTGCCCCCCTTGATCAAACTGAAACTGAAACTCTCCCTGAAACTGAAACTGTTAATCCTGAAAATGGCAATGCTGAAAATCCTTCTGCTGAAGAAGAGGTCATAGAAAACTTGGAAGATGAAAATTCTGATTTAAATGACTATCAGTTGAGTCGCGATAGGTCTAGACGCACTATTAGGCCTCCCTCTCGTTTTGATGATTTTCACATGACATCCTTTGCCTTTAGTGTCTTTGAATCCATTGATAACTGTGAACCTAAGACTTATAATCAAGCCTTGAAATCTGCAAACTGTAATGAATGGATTGTAGCCATGAATGAAGAAATGAACTCGCTGCATGTGAATGAAACCTGGACCTTAGTCCCTAGGCCCAAAAACAGTTCTGTTGTCGCGTGTAAATGGCTCTACAAGATAAAATCAGAATCCAATTCTAACATAAGATTTAAGGCAAGATTAGTGGCAAAAGGATTTACTCAAAAAGAGGGAATAGACTACACTGAAATCTTCTCCCCTGTAGTCAAGTTTACTACTGTTAGGATTATGCTTGCCCTTGTTGCTCAATTCGATTGGGAATTGAAGCAAATGGATGTGAAAACAACTTTTTTACATGGAGAATTAAATGAAAAGATTTTCATGACACAGCCTGAGGGATACATAGACAAACAGTTTCCTGATTATGTTTGCTTGCTTAAGAAATCTTTATATGGGCTAAAACAGTCACCTCGCATGTGGAATATCAAATTTGATCAATGCATGATTGACCTGAAATTTAATAGAAGTGCTTATGATCATTGCCTATATTTCAAGAATGAAAATGATGTGCCTGTTTTCTTGCTCATATATGTGGATGATATGCTGCTTATTAGCCCATGCTCTAAATCTATTGAATTTGTTAAAAACCGCTTAAGTGCGAAATTTGACATGAAATATTTAGGAGATGCTAATAAAATTCTGGGAATGAACATAATTAGAGACCGAAAGTCTTCGGTAGTTTGTCTTAATCAGATTTCATATGTGGATAAAATTTTGAGTAAATTTGCCATGAAAGATGCAAAATCTGTGGATGTCCCCCTTGCTGCCCATTTCGTTCTCAGCAGTGACCAATGCCCTAAGAACGAAATTGAAACTGAACAAATGAAAAAAATCCTGTATTCCAATGCCATAGGTTCCGTCATGTATTTGATGGTCAGTACCCGGCCTGACATTGCTTACGCCCTTAGTTGCCTAAGCCGATACATGTCAAACCCAGGCCTGCCCCATTGGCAAGCCTTGAAATGGTTATTGAGGTACCTAATACACTCCAGAAATTATGGCATTAAATTTTCAAAATCAGAAAAAGGAATTAAGCTTGTAGGATTTGTTGACTCCAATTACGCTAATGATAGAGACCATAGGAAATCCACAACCTCCTATGTCTTCACTTTGTGTGGATCATGCATTAGCTGGAAATCACAATTGCAGCCTATTGTGGCCCTGTCCACAACGGAGGCTGAATACGTAGCCATAACTGAAGCAATCAAGGAAGCCATATGGCTTAAAGGATTAATTTCTGAAATTGGCTTTCTAAAAGAAAAAGTAATTGTGTTTTCTGACAGTCAATCCGGTATTCAACTTTGCAAAAACCCTGTTTTTCACGATAGAACAAAGCATATCGACGTTAGATTCCATTTTATCCGCGATGTTGTCGCCAAATGCATTGTCTACCTTGAGAAAGTTGATACCAAACTAAATCCTGCTGATATGGGCACCAAGTGCCTACCTGTAAAAAATTTTCTGTTTTGTTTGAAAATTCTGAAACTGGATACCGGTGATTGAACTTTTGTTCTGTTTTGTTACCCCTCTCAAAATCCTTGGCTGTCTTAGTGGCTGCCAAGGTGACTGTCTCGTCCTTGCTGTGTGCGCGGATACAAGTCAGTTTTCTCCTTTGCTTGGTCCAGCTGTGTGTTGGATCAAGTGAAGGATAGGCAATGATGAACCCTGTTTTATAAAAGTCCGTACGAGTCCCCTATGTCTTTTACCCGCACTTGCTCCAAGGTGGAGAATGTTATTGTTAAGTGGCCTGGCCCAATGTTTCATGTGGCAGCCCTTTGCTTGGCCCAACTCCCAAGCCCATCAGCCAAGGAAGCCCGCCCAATAGCTGCCGCATACACGGAGCGCTCTATTCTGGTAGCTTCTTGGAGACGCTCCTTGTGTGTCTTCCCGAGAATGCCTCTGGCCTTCCCCATACGAGCCGCCCTATAATACCGTGCCCTGACCTCACCTCGTGGAGTGGGCGTGAGAGTGACCTAACACCATATCTAGGGAAGATTCAGTGTGTAAACCTCTCTCCTCACCCCTCTCTCTAAACGGCCGTTTCATACCCCTGTATTTCTCTCTCTTCCTCTTCTCTACCTTTGTGTGTTGAGTGGTGAGTGACCTTCATTGTGAGAGTGAGAGAAACTGGTGGGTTATGTTGCCTTTGCCGTTTGTTCTTGAGGGTTGTTTTGGGTACGGTGGTGGGAGGCTCTAGGGTGAGACCTTGGGCTACCGATTTTTGGGTTGTGTGAGAGGCGGGTTCTTTGCCGGAGTTGTGAGCGGTGTTAGAAGCTAAGGGACTCGTTTTGGTGGACTGGAATGGAGATGGGTTACTGAGCCTAGGGTGGTGCTTTTAGCCGAGGTGCTTGTCACCAGTTACGGCGAGTCGGTGGCGACTTTCACCGGCGTTTTCTCAAAGCCCCTTTGTCTCTGTTTGTTCGACTTTTTCATTTACTGAGTCCTAACGGTTTCCTCTTGTTTTGCTTGGTACTAACCCCCTGTTTAACAGCTTAAAGAACTCGGTGTTCCTCTCATGTTACCCCCTTCCCCTTTTACTTTGTATTAAGTTATTTGAGCGTCCCGGTGAGGCTACCCCCTAGATCTGTTGTATTAGGGTCTATTTAATTCTCTGTATTTATTTGAGCACCTGTTCCTGTAATCTTAAGGTGGTTTAAAACCACTACACACTCGCTACTTCACATGTACTTTAATTTCCTCACGATTTCAGTCCCATTCAATATATATATATACTCCGCCAATTAACTGTATGAAGAGGTTAATTTTATTGTTTTATTTAGCTCCATAACCAACAATCATCATTTAAATACTCTCCATGCATCATCATAGCTTTCTTTGCAAATTAACAATGCAACATTAACAATATGCTGCAACATCTTGCGCAAACCCAAACCACGAGTCTCCTTATTAGAGCAAACTCTATCCCACGCTACCAAGTGCATGCATGGGCCTTCCTTTTCTTCGTCAAGCTACCTCATAGAAATTAAGTCTCGACTACATTTGTCAATTGCCTCACAAACACTTTTTCACACTTTTTTATTGTAATGATTGAAAAAAAATGTAAGAGAGAAATACTATAAAAAAAACTAGTTTAGTAAAGAAGAAAGAATTTACAAAACCACACACAAACCAAATAAGCCAAGGTCAGGTGAACCAACCCAATCGCATATGTTTTAAGGGGTAGTTAAATATCTTTGTTTCCTAAATATTTATTTTTTAATTGTTATACTTGTTTTCAATGTTATAAATCCAAAGAGTCATGCCTACACGAATCAGTGGTGTTATAAATGGTTCGGTTTGAAACAAAATATGAGCTGAACCACAGGTCATCGATTTGTAAAAAAATTAAACAGAGCTGAACCGTTTAAAGTCCTAACCGAATCGAACCAAACCACGATGGTTCGGCTTGGTTTGACTCGGTCTAATTTCAAAAAGACCTCTAGCTAGGCTTTCAACATTTAAGTAACCCAAAAGAATGAAAAAGACAAACAAAAGAAAATGCCAAAAGAAATAAATATAATACAAAGACATAATGTATTTATACAGTCTCCCAAAAAAATATTTAAAGAAAAGCTTTGGAATAAAGAGATCCACACATGAAGTACTTATTAGTTAATACATTGAATCCAAAAAAATCAAAATCAAAATCAAATACTTTAAAATTGCTTGAAATCTAAATATTATGTAAACTTTAAAATTTCTAAAAGGCAGTAGTCTAAAAAAATTCTTGATGTCTAAACCACAATGGCTCGATTTGGTGGTGCAGCTTAAAATAGTTCGGTTCGTTTCGATTTAACTCGACTCTACAGTTCAAATTGTGTACCAAACCGAACCCCATTTTTCAAGAACTCAAATCGAACCGAACCATATAAGCCACGAAATTGAACCAAACCACTCAATTTGGTTTGGTTTAGCGACTTGGCGATTAGGATTGCCACCCTTAACGCGAACACTTAAAAAATTAAAATTTATCAAAAGGAGGGTGACGTGACTCAATCATAGGTCGCCTCCCTACCTTTGATATACTATAAATATGGATTCACATATAAGAGAAAATTGCATTAAAAAAGAAACAACATTTCAAAGAAACTAATTTCTTGAAAAAGTTGCACCAAACAAAACCAAAATTAATTTTAGTAATAATTCATCCGTTTTAAAGTAAGTGCACCTTATTTTATTTTCAATGTCTCCTAATTTTTATCTTCCAAAACTGTATTATATACTCATTTTATTGTGAGAAATTTTTTTCACACGTCTCATTGATTTAACATTAGTAAAGATATTTTGAGGTGCATAAGCTCTATATTACGAGAGAGCTTATATTATTCCCATAAACTTTAATTTTAGTGTTGCTGATTATTTTAACACAAATTTTGATACTTAAATAATATTAAGTTGGTGATAATTTGAAATATTCATGTTATTATTTAGAAAATGATAAATTTAATCTGACAGTATAGTAGAGAATTGAATAAATTTGATCCGACGGTATAAATGTCAAAACTGATATAATTACAGTGAGCTCGAACACGTAATACAAAGGCAAAAACTGGGTAAATGTTAGATTCCTATTTATAAATATTTTGTCTTGAAAACTATGCTAAATACATTAAAATTTGTAAATAAATAGTTATTAATACAAAACTTATTACAATTAAATTATTTTTTCTTTGAAAAAATATAATTAAGCTATTAAAATTTTGGAGCACATTTTAGTCAAATGACTCAAATACATCGTAAAAAAAAATTCATCAACATCAAAGTTTTTCTTAAAATTTATGGGCACATTTTTCGAACACTAAAAATAAAGACATTTGTATACAAGAGACTTAAAACTTCTTACTTAAAGTCACTACAATAGTACTAATTTTTTTATTTTATCAAATGAAGGCTCCGTTTGTTTCACGGAAAATAATTTCCGGAAAACGTTTTTTTTATTTTCCGGTGTTTGGTAACATTTGGAAAATGTATAATGTAAGATGTTTTCCAAGTCAATGGAAAATGAAGCTTTTTTTCAGAAAAATGACTTACTGATTCATTTTCCGTAAGTCATTTTCCAAAACTTGTTCATTCTAATTTTCTCCTAATATCATCTTTGCACATATATTTTCCGTAAAAATTTCATTTGCCAAACACCGGAAAATGTTTTCCGACATATTTTCAAAAGATTTACCAAACGCCTGAAAATAGAACATTTTCATTTTCCGGAAACCATTTTCCAGAAATTATTTTCCAAAATTATTTTCCTTAAAACAAACGGAGCCGAAGTGTTAATTGATGTAATATATTAATTATAATTTTTAATTTTATTTTTTTACTGCAACTGTTTCTACATATAAGACATCATTTGTTATAAAAAATTTAATATCTTACACATAAGCATTGCTCAATAGTAAATTCTCTCCAATTAGATAAATCCAGCTGTACCGGCACACTATTTTTTGGAACCGTAGCTGAGTTGTAATGAACCACCGCCGGCCCCCCGTGTCCCAGTAATAAGTTAGATAAATCTGTTTGTCTTGTTAAGTGGATAACCTCCCTTCCTTCCATGTTTGGTTGCACATGGGATTTATCCCTTGTAACTTGAGCCCCATCTCTCTCTCTCTCTCTCTCTCTCTCTAACTAATCTTCCAATTTCAAACTCCTCTGTAACTCTCTGCAACACTGATCAGCTGGCGCACACACAGTCCAAACCCGGCTACGTCCCATCCGACACATGTCACCTCTTACCGAGATAGCGATCTCTCCAATGTCAGTCTAGAGATTCGTTTCTACCCTCTCTTTCTTCTGTCTGCTTTCAAATCTTTCGTACACACCAATCACTCTCCTCTTTCTTTCTTTCTGCCATGGTGGTCTTGATTCTCTTCTTCCAAACACTCCTTCAACAACCCTTTTCCTGTTTATGGCGTCTCTAACGCCCGGCGTCCTATCCAAACTCCTCCAGAACTTGGACAACGCCGACGCCAAAGTTGCCGGCGAACACCGCTCTGCTCTACTCCAGGTCATTGGCATTGTCCCCTGTTTATCCGGCGCCGACAATGACGGTGATCCCTGGAAGAGCAAAGGCTTTTATCTACGAGTGTCCGATTCGGTCCACTCTGCTTACGTGTCGGTTCCGGAGTCCGACACGGAGCTGATACTCAACGACACGATCCAGCTCGGCCAGTTCGTACACGTGTCGCGGCTCGACTCGGGGTCCCCTGTTCCCGTGCTCCGCGGGCTAAAGCCGGTGCGCAAGAGGCGGCCGTGCGTCGGTGATCCGAAGGATTTGATTTCAAGCGACGCGCTGCAGATTCGGAATCGGGTTGATTTCTCGAAGAAGGGGAGGAAAGCTGAGGCAAAGCCGAAGCTGAAGGTGGAGGGTAGACGGATTTCGTTGGGAAATGGGAAGATTGAGGGTTTGGATCGGCTGAGGAGATTGAGTTTGGATCCGGCCCGGAAGGCCTGGGATCGTAGTTCGACGCCTAATAAGAATGGCGTACCGGGTCTCAAGTCGAAACAAAGTTTGACCCCTTCTTTACCTTCTACTCCTGTAAGTTCCATTTTTTCTTTTCTTTTCTTACTAGTAATAACAGCATATGTTATTCTTGGGATTCATTTTTGGAGGTACTTTTTAACTTTATTAAGTATATAGCTACATTTAGTTATTTAAGGACTTGTGAAGTTATTATTTCCATTTCGGTTTTTGGAATATGTGATCTAAATGGGGGTTTAAGTTATTTTAGTAAATATGGATGAATTGCGTATTGATAAGAATTCTGTACTGGTTAGTCGAACTTGTACTTTTTTTCTTGGAAAGTTCTGATTGTGAATATTTGAGGATGAAAAGGAAAGAATTGAAAAGATTCTTAAACAGTGCCTCAGATAGGATTCTTAACTTTAGGATATATGAATATTTCTAAAAGAAGATCAAAGGTTGCCTCAATTAGTGCACCCGTTGGAAAACTAACATGGATATCCATAATAAAGAAAGATATGAATGAGTGTATAATGACCTTGCTTTGACTGAATTGAATGATGGAAGATGATTCGTGTAGCCGATCCCAAGTTATTGGTAAAAAGGTTGAGTTGAGTTGAGGGAAGGGATTTTGGAAATCATTGTTGTAATAATAGGAAAAGAAATTCTAAACAATATTCCTTAAAGGATATAGGGACCCTCACCTAGGAAGTAGGAACTAGGAAGTACATGTTTTGTCAATTGTTATTTAAGCTCCTTGAATGAATATAGGTTTCGGTAAAAAAAGAAAAAAAATGAAAAGAAAAAGATCCTGATACTTTTTGATATGGTGTGTCATTGGTCATGTCAAGTTTGGATTGTAAATTGAACATTTCTTTCTCTCCTTTGCAGGTTCGTTCAAGTAGGAAGTCTTTCTCTGAGAAGGATTTAACATTGGAACAGCCCAATCCAAACATTTCACCTCTTAAAAACAAGAATGTGATTGTTTCGGAAAAGCTAATAAGCAAGCCCGTAAAAAAGGATCTGAAGTCTTCATTTGAGGGTACTATTACAAGTCAGTTAACCAAGGTTCCTGTCAGTTACAAAACTTGGTCTGATACAAATATCTTGTGGGATTTAGTTCCACCTAAGATCCACAATCTTGGAAAGGTATGCAATGAAATGCAGTGGACCAATGCATCAGAGTTTTTTTGCAGATGTTGGTCTTAATTTGTTATGGTGCATTTCAGGAAGTTATCTACCATAGAAATGTTGGATACTCTTGTGCCGTACATGCGTTGGAGGAAACATCTGTTTCGGAGGGCATCCTTCAATGCATGAGGTACACTATCTGCTCAGTTGCTTTCGCTAGTCGCTACATGTACTCATGCCAATTAGGTCTTGTTAGATTTTTCGTGGAAGTATGTTCTAGCTATCCAGCTCTATTTGAAATGGAAAATAGTTTGAGAAAGAAGTATAGTAAGCAACAAAGTAATATTATGAAATTTTGGGGAAGTACCTTAGTTCATCACAATTTGTAAAAGTGGACCTTGGTCCCTCTATTCTCATGATAAACTTTTTACCTGCCTTTTGTGACCATCCTTTTTCCCATCTTAATTTGTCCCTTCCATCATACAATTGAAATCCAATGTCTACGCCAGGCTGGACAACATTCTGAATTGCTCATTACTATAAGTCTATAAATAGTCATTTAGTGATATGATGTTATTGGCAAAGCATGGGCTTATGAAATTGTTGGTGTGATTAGGTGGGGAAAGTGATTACCTTGCGACTACAGCATTGGCCATATGTTGATTAATTTAGATTGGGTGGTGGCTGCCTTGCTACTACAGCATTGGCCATATTTTGATTAATTAATTTAGAATGGGTGGTGGCTGCCTTGCTACTACAGCATTGGCCATATTTTGATTAATTTAGATTTTAGATTGGGTGGTAGCTTTCAGGTTGCTCAAATAACTCTTTCACTAAATCAATGAATGTGAATGGTCTTTTAACTTTGGACTTACTCTCTTCACTTCCTAGAGCACACTTAAAACTGGATTTTCATAGCAGATTCTGAAATTTCAAAAGGGATGACAATGATGTGGTTATACTATTTGCCACACTTCCGGAACTACTAGATGATACTTCTAACATATGAACATTTCAATAAGGATAATGATATCACTTAATTACTCATTTGTAATGTGTATGTCCTTGTTACATAAACAGCCATTAAACACTTTTGTGTTACTGGTCATTCTTGATTCTAGTTAAATTATTGGGCCTGTCATCTTTGACAGTTAAAATAAAAATATGGTATAGGCTTCTGAAGAGCTATCATACTGAGAAAGATCACACACACACACACACACACACACACACACCATGTTATCTGCATTCACACAGTTTTCCTTTACATTTAGGGTCAGATGCTAGAAATTTTCTATTTGAGAGGAAATATTGAGATTGTACCATTCTAGTGGAGCAAATGTAGTTGGTCTTAAACGTTGACAAAACCATCTTACTGACTAATCCACTTGTTATGGTCATTCTCTGTTCAGTTTATTTTTAGCATGCATTCAAATGTCTTCTCATCCTTTCTGTTATATTTGCTCTTTGTCTGGAACTGTCTTTATTTGATATTTTTTTAATCACAATGATTTTTTTTCCCTATCCAGCGTGTTTGCAGAAATGTGTGAGTCAGCTCAGCAAGATTCTGCTACTCCTTTAGTAGAACAATTTTTGAACCTTTACCAAAGTATCCACAAAGCAGCTGGTGCAATTAACTCCTTGCTTGGCACAATTTCGGAAGAGAGAAGTAGCAACCTTGGTAGAGCAGAGCCACTGTTAGATACCAGTAAAAGTTTCAAGAACAAGAATGCTGCATTATGGGTTCAAGCTGCCATAGACTCAGATCTTTCAAAATTCTCTTTGTTCAGAAAGGAAGACCAGAAGGACCTTCGTAATTGTGACAAAGCTCATTTTGTTGTCTTAGAAAACAGTCCCCTGAAAACTCGGGAGGATTGCCATTTGCCTGAAAACAAGCGAAGCCCTAGAAACCTTGGAGCCGTGGTATCTAATTCCAGTCCTAAACCTATTCCTCTTCGATCAAGACAGCGAGTTGTAACCACAAAGAAACCAGCAGTTGAAAGGGCAGAATGGTCAAAGGGACACGGGCTGAAGGAGGCTGCTAATTTAGCAGAAAAACTGCTCTCAGTGTCTCGGGCTTGGTTCTTGAATTATCTGGAGGATTCCTTGAATAAGGGCTTTGGATTGAGGAAGGGAGAAGGGGGTTTGGAAGTCACAGGTCTCCTTGGGCAGTTAAAAAGTGTGAACGAGTGGTTGGATGACTCGGTGGGGGATGGAAGTCGAATGGACGAGAGGGTAGAATGCTTGAGAAAGAAGTTGTACAAGTTTCTACTTGATCATGTTGATTCCGCTATTGTGCAAGCCGGTAATTAGCTCAAGGTACAAACTACTGACAAAATATTTAGAATAGTAAGATGAACGTAAAAGATATGTTTGAATCAAAGTAATTCCCAACTGTGGTTCTATAACTTCAACTAATCAAAGATAGAGGAAAAATAGTTTTAGGAGAGAGCAATGACATCATTAGCTTGTTTCTGCTTCCATTGCTCAATTGTATAGCAGAAGTTAAGTTGTTTCTTCTTTTATCGTCTTATATGGGGTGAGAATGGTGAGAATTTGAAACGAACTCAGTATTATTATTGGAATGAGAACTTATTGTTCATCTTTGAGTTATTTCTGAGAATTTTTCTGCCTCCTGATCTTGTTTTTTCTCACTGAAAGTCATTTTCTGTTCTCTCTTGCTTTGCTTTGTCGTTCATTTTCAAGTTAAAATGTAGCCAAACATTCTAGAGTAGGTCTCGTGACCACCATCTTAGGGATACATGATCTTTTCTAAAATGTAGCCAACATTCTAGGGCAGTCTTTCAGTTGAATTTCTGAATTTTTTACACTTTAAACGATTAAATATCTATTGTTGTAAGCTGTAAACCATCTGCCTATGTTCTTCTCTCCTCTGCTAACTTTACATTGAGAAGATAGGAAGGTGATGAAAAAGACATGAACTTTCTCGCAGAAATGCTGGAAGAATAAACAGTATCTAGTCTCTAATCCAAACCCCAAAAGAAAAAGAAAAAGAAAAAGAAAAAGAAAAAAGACTGTTCATTTATCAGTCAAGTATAAACTTGATACTGAATCATGGCTTGGTGCATCTGCTGTTCTCAGTGGCATCTTTCCAGAAGTTTGCGGACTTGCAGAACTACCCTTTGCCATGGCTTTCATTCCCCTGCACGATTTCAGGTGCGCGTGCAGTTTCTCCGGCTTGAACTGTCTACCGCATTGCCTGCAATTCATCACAAAACGAGAGTTTCGGTTTAGAAATGCTTTGTCAATGTGATCTCAAGTGACACTCTAACCAGGCGGAGGGCTCGAGACGAGATGGGCACGAGGAGTTGCCTTTTAACCGAACCAAGTACAAGTAATTCTAGAATTAAAATCCGGCCAAAATGTGATAACACGATTTCACATGCGCGGGTTGCAATAGACATTGTCAGTGTCAGGTGACAAAAAGAATGGGCACATAAAATAAAATAAAAAAACAAAGTAAAAGTGGGGAAGAAGAATATCATAATCCTAAAGTGATCTAGCTAGTCGGGCATTTTGGCTCATTATTAGGCTGTTAGCAACAATGACAAATGTCAGTAAATGGGTACATTTTAATAATTCAGCCATATGATTAACTAATTGATTGATTGATTAAGCGCCAATTGATCACTTCTATATGGTAAAATATTCCACAACCATCACTTTTTGACCAAGTAAAAGTTAGTTTAGGAACTAGTAAAAGTAAGAAACTAAAGCACGTATTGTCTTGACGAATCATCATTTACCAAAAGAAAAAAAAAATTATGTAAATTATTGGTCAAATTTTAATTAAGTTGATTCAAAAAATTCAAAAGTAAACTATTTGTATAGAACGGAGGGAACGTTGATTTGCCGAAATAGATTGAAGCTTTGATCCATTGATTCCTTTATACCTATTTAAAATGAATATTTTTTTAATTAAATGCAATGTATTTGATTTTATCGAGACAAAACTGACTCGTTTGGGTTTTGTAACATCTATTTAATCACTTGATTCACATAATCTAATTTCGATATGGTAGAGGCTCAAGTATTGATTTAAAAAAAAAAAAAAGTTGCTTGCAAATACGATACGTTAATTTGACTTACGAGCATTTGGGTCTATTCACAGGTTTGTATGCCGAAGAAACTGTTTTTCTATCGTTAAATTCATCCATCTTGTTCTTCTTCGATCCCGTCGACCTTTCGTCAAAACTTTTCCTGCCACTATTTTTTTTAAATTTGTATTAGAAACTAATATATATGATGCCAATAATGAAGTTTCTTTTTGTAGAATTAAGGAAAAAAAAAATGATAAATCAAAAGCTATTAAAATCGTGACAAATACCAAAATAATTTTATACTGACCTAGCACCATGTTGTTGCTCTAGCAGCCAAGCATGTGAAGCAGTCCTCTCAGACCCTCCCAACTTGTCTTCTTTGCAAATAGCTCCCTTGTAACTTTTCATGCTATTCTCCTTGTTAGATAACACACCCAAAGAAGCCCTACCTCTTCTGTTAAGAACCATGACGGCGGATTCATTCGTGTCCACTGTGCCACAATTAATCCAATTCCGAAACATATGTGACGCTCCTCGTGAATTGTTAATACTCTTTCCGGTTGAAGGATTTGACGTCGATGAATTCGGTGTAGGAGGGCTAGACTTTTTGAAACTAGTCGAACTATTATTTACATTGTCCCCCTTCTTGTTTTTATTCTGAGATGCATAGCCGGTATTATTCTCCTTTTCGTCTCTTTGGCCATTTTCTTGCTCTTGTTTTGTTTTACTCGAAAGCTTGTCCTTTTCGTGCTTTGAAGAGTCGTCGGTTAACGAGGAAGTCTCCGAGCCGAATAGGGGAGATTCTTCTTCGATTTCAAATGATGTTTTTGTTGAGACTCCAAGTGGAGATTCAGGGTTTTTTTGCTTTTCATCATTTAACAAAGTTTTTTGCTCTTTGACACCCTCAACTTCTTGAGGTGTTGACTCCTTTTGCATAGAAACTTCTTTGTCACCATATGAATATTTATCTGTGTGATATATTAAACATTAAACTCAATATCTGAACTTTTTAATATCTATAAAGTAGAAAAAAGTAAACTAGGAAAATCTAATAATATAGTAATAATTTTAAAAGGTTTGAAGAAGATACAAGCAAATAAGGCTACAATTTTAAAAAGTTTGACTTGTCAAATGAGACTATTTTTTTGATACGGAGAAACTGGTTAGTTGATCCTATTTCCTCTCCAGGGGAATACAATAGAATGTTAAGAAGTGAACTGATTCCCTTGACCTTAAAATTAGGAAAAATGAAAACAATAAAATTAGATTGGATTATATTACCATTAGTGAAGGTGGTAGAGGCAATTTCGGATCCTTTGAGGACATATTCATTGTCAGAGATTGGGGTGATGAGATCTTCATCTAGCAAGTCTTGCCATACGTATCCAGCCTTGTATTTTCTACATTAGTTACAAACAAAGAAAAAAAAAATTAAAAATATTTTCTTGATATATAGATACATTATGTATGAATGAATATATACCATGAATGATCAATTGATAAACATAGAACATAATTTATGGTGGAGAATTCATACAAAATTGAGCTTTTATTGGGTTTTTCTTGAAATTAAATCTCTTGATATTAATGAAAATTGATTGACAAGATTAATTAAGAAGTGTAAAAGAAAAGAATAAGAACAAATTTACCTCTTGTAAGACCAAGAGAATGAATCAGGCATGTCTTTCCCTCGTAGTTCCGATAGCCATCTCTTCACATCTTTTGATTTTAATTAATTTTTCAATCCAAAAAGTTAATTAAAATTCATAGAAACACGCAATAAATTACACACACAAACCTGAAAATAAAACTCATGAACTCATCTAGTTCGTTCGTAGTATTAACAATTAAACACACAAACCAACCTCGTAAGCGGACGCCGTTGCGGGAGAGATGATGAACGCGAACGAGATGAGGGTGTTCGACACGACCTTTATGACTAAGGAAGTAAATGATATGAACTCTTCTCACTTCACCACCACCACCTTGTGCCTCCATTATAATTCTCCTGCCGAAAGAATTAACACAACAAACAAAACAACACAACCTTCTTCTTTTTAGGCAAAATCACATTTTCATTTAACTAATTTATTTTGACAAGAAAGAACTAAATAAATACAAAAAAAAAAAAAAAGTTGAAATTAATCAACCCAAGACAAATGTTCTCTGTCTATGCCGGCCTGCAACACAAAAAGCCCTAAAAGACAAAATTAAGATGGAATTTTCCTCGTGTTCTTAAAATCAATATATATATATATAAATAAAATGCTTAAGCAGGCCTCACAATTAAGTATTAATAGTAGTATATGATGATGATATTGAAATGATGAAGGACTTTTTCTCGCAATAATCAAAAGAATCATTGGGTTTGGAGATTACCCAATTGCTTTTTCAAGCTTTCTTTGTTACGTTGGAGATGAAGATGAATATGAATATGAATAAAAATGGAATAAGAGCTAACCTTATAGAGAGAAAGTATAGCTGAGGAAGGTAAGCCCCCGAGAAAGAATTCGAAGGTTTCTCTTCTTAATTTTTATTTAGTCTGATTTCCCGCGATATGCTCAACACATATGGTTATATATAGCTTTTGACCAATTTTTTAGTTCCCTAAAACAAAGCTTCCTTTTCATCACATTTTATAATTAATTAATCATCTTCAATTCTCTAAAAAGAAGAATGTAAATATCAAAGCTTCCTTTTCATCACATTTTATAAACAAATTAACCTCATAGGTGCCCCTTTTTAGAGGAATGAGTCGCCTCGATCGAGTTTATATCAATAAGATTAACCCTTGTTGGCTTCGAGTTGAATGTAAATATAATATTTGATTTGATATATAAATGAGTCAAATTTTACTCTACTTGAATAAATGAGATTGATT
This sequence comes from Platycodon grandiflorus, assembly GCA_016624345.1. Classification (NCBI taxonomy): domain Eukaryota; kingdom Viridiplantae; phylum Streptophyta; class Magnoliopsida; order Asterales; family Campanulaceae; genus Platycodon; species Platycodon grandiflorus. Next base: position 2,063,369 of record JACONP010000362.1, read on the forward strand.
AGAGACACCTCGTGAAAGATAAAAAAAAAATAATAATAATAATAATTGAGATCTACGGAGTATATAATAAGAAAATTCTTACTAATCAAATAATTAAAAATTTGACTTGCCCCATTTTTAAGCTCGACTCAACTCACTTTGTTTAAAGGCATAGTTATAGTTGTAGGAGCTTGGCAAGAACGCGAACTTGACAATCGGTACATCTGTCTATGTATTATAGATAGAAATGTAGTGGAGATTATAATTCCCGAACGCAAAAGCTTATCAAACCTTTTTCTTCGGTGTTATTAATCTAATCTAATCTAATCATTTATCGCTACCAAACCACTCCTACGTGTTTCAAAAAGAAATTACTTCCAAGCCATCTATCCAAACGAAAGCTGTTTATCTAACAAATTTAAAGCACAAATGCGCCTTTTTGGAGATAAAGCTATTCTTTGCCCTTATTTATTACAAAAGTGATAAATAAGGACAAAGAATAAATTAAATTTAAAGCAATTGAGTCGCTAAATTTATTTCATCCTTATTTATTACGAAAGTGATAAGTTTGTTCTACTCATTAAAATTAAATGAATAAATTAAATCAAGTGTTGGTCTCGTGGATAAGATCAACCACCTATATTTATAGTCACAAATTTGAATCTCATTGATACAAAAGAGATTAAGGGAAAGGAAGATTACCTTCATTATGAAGCATATTATTGTTGTGAATTGAAAAAATAAAATAAAATCAACTGGTCATTTCATTTGTGATATGCACCGAAATAAAAAGAGAAAAGGTTTGAGTAAGAATTTATATAGAAGTAGGATATAAAGTTCCTCAGAACTTATAGGGAACGAGTTCAATTTTTGCGATCTAAGTATTTAAATTAAAAAAAAAAAGTAAAAGAAGTTGGATGTAATATATTACATTATTACATATGACAAAAACTTATAAAAGACTGTCTTACGAGTATTTTCTGTAAGATGGATCTTCTTGACCCAACCCACCGTGTGTTGGTGGGTAGAGCTGTGACAGAGTGAGACTCCGTTTTACAAATTAGGATCCGTAGGACGGTCCCAAAAATACTTATTATATATACGGACGTTCTTCTTTGATAACAGACCAAACTAATTATTGGAACCCCAAGTCTTCCATTCCATGTAGGTCTTCACATTTTAATATTCTATTTGAAAATATTTGTCGGTGTTGTAAAAATATAAATTTTGAGATGGTAATATTTGTCATTACTATAGAATCAAATTTCTATAAATCAATCCATGCATTGGGAGACAAATAAACGATGGAAAGTAGTAACATTAATTAAGAAGATCTTAATACATATTTTTGAAGCCATAATAAATTGCTTACAATACTAATTAAGATTGGTATATCTTGTAATTAATTACTTGGTATAAAACAATATTTTTAAAGCTTAAGTTTAGTATTAAACTATATAGGAGCAACTACAACTAGTAGTTCCAACAAACTCTTTCTTCCCTTCCAACAGTACTCTTTAGCAATCAATATAATAATGCCAATATTTTGTACTATTTATTTAGCAAATACATTAATTGTAGTTGCTTGGTATGATATGATTGAGTGACTACAAAGAAGTTCAATGTTTTAATGGTATAGCTGGGTGTTGGGTGACCAAGTTCACCTTCATTCTTCAATGTTTATATAAATATTTCTAATAAGGCAAAAAAAATAAATAGTCCTAAATATTGTTCTATAGATTTCCTTGTTTAAAGGGATTAAAAATGAAAGTGAATTAATTAATTATAAATATATAAGTGTTAGTAACAAGAGATGATCAAAATATATACAAATGAAATGAGTTGATCAAACGTAATCCGCCCTACTTTTGATTGTAATCGTCGAAAATTGTAGTGCATTTATCAGATTGGGTATAATATGGAGTGTATATTCTAGCAAAAGAAGAAACGAAAGGGAAGTATATTTGACCTTTTAATAATGCGTTCCTTCGCCAAAGCCATTTCTTCCATCAAATCCATTTGCGAAAAAGCCAGCAAAAGAATCTGTATTGGTGAAAGAATCTTCTCGTCTCCTTTGTTATCTGCATTTTCACTTGCTCAGATCAGTGGAAAGAATTATACAAAAAGGTTTCGGTAAATCAAAACCAAAAAATAAAGTTGACAACTGGGGATTTCATGCAAAAACTGAAAAAATGTGGAAAACTAGTTGTCGATAATGAACGATCCTTCAAACCATGACGTATTTCCAGAATAACACAAGAACAAGAATAATTATATATATATGATTATATATATATATATACATATCTTAAAGAATGTCAGAATGATGTTAAAAACAAGAACACGTGAATTTTTGTTCTTGGCTTTAGGGGAAATCAATATGTTCTTAAACCTAAATTTAAAAATATATATATATGAAGTTCTAAATAATTTTTTATTTCAATTGTATTTTCGTATCGAAGAATAATTAAGATTGAAAGAAAACATGCGAGAGATAAACAACAACTTCTTACCTTTAATTCTGTTGTCTCCGCTACCAGAGAGAACCTTGCAGGCTGCAGCTTTGTTTTTCATACAAAGCAAATGCTTATATAAGAATAAGAACACGCACACAAGTAGTGTAGTGTGTGTATAAATAGAGACATAAGGGTTAGGTCGTTGTTGAGTTACCATGGGGGAGTTTGTTTGATAGTGAAATCTATGTCAATTTTAGTGCGTGCCGTTTCAAATGATATAAGACGTACTATGCTTATTTTAATTTTTTTATTTTTAATTTTTCGGTTTATGCAAAAACGTTAGATCGAGGTGGAGAACATAATAAAGTTTCTGTCAACGTTGTATGAACGTCCTCACATGTGGCTCGTTACGAACATAAATTTCTCAAAATGAATTGTTAAAGTTTAACTTCTCAATTTACTCCATATTTTTGTTATCAGATTATAGGGATCACATATTACTCAATTAATATTATCACATTTTTTTTTTTTGGTTGAAACATTTATGTTCTAATTAAACCACTTCGGTCCCATGATCTCTTCTAACTACATACCATGTAGTATCCGTCTCAAAATAAGTGTTTTTATTTAATTTTTTTTTACAAAAATTAAGGAATTAAACTTTTAGGTTATTTTAATAGTACATTCGTTTTAAAATAAGTGTCGTTTCAACAAAGTTTTTTTGTTCTAAAATAAATGTCGTTATATAATTTCAAGAAACATTTGTCAATATTTTGCCAAAACAGTCCTTATTTAATATTCTCATTGAGAGAGTTGGTAAAATTAAAGAGAAAAAAAAAATACTATTTCAACTTATTTATAATAATTAAATATAAATCGAGGTAGATCAATCTTTTTATAAGTTCTCTTAATTTGTATTTGTTAAAACGACACTTATTTTAAGACAAAAATAGTACATAGAATACATTGAATAATATTCCTCGAGTTCTATATGGAGTATTGATAATTTCTAGCGCCAAAACGCCGCAACAGTGACCGGTGATTACAACCTCAACGGTTCCTTAACCACCATGTCGGGGGATTAATTAAGAGGTTTAAATGAGGGTCAGAAGAATGTATTAACAATATTTAATGATAACAACCCCTTAACAGACATTAAAATTCCAAAGGCTACCAGAAGAAGAGGTTGAGCTATTATTTCAGTAGATATCCATATCTATTAATTAAATTATTAAAGCTTCTAATCATATTTTTATAATTATGGGATATTAGTATTTCTCTTATCTATTAGACTTTTAATTTGGTCAGAACAGATATGACGAAGTAAATTCTTATGAAGTCCACACCGGGGCTCTTGTACGATAAACTATTTATCCCATCTCGATTAACGTATAAAACATGATATATATTGTGGTGAGCTTAATCTTTTAAAAGAGTTGATTACTATCATGGAAAGATATTACACCACGTACTAATAAGATACTAACATCCAGATCATTTGAGTTGATTCTCACACCAATCAGGAAACATAAGTGTAAATAAAATGAATAAATTGGTTGATTGCAAGTATAGAACCACCCACTGCATTTACATACACAAACATAATAATCTAAAGTTGTGAATCACATTAAAGGCACATTGTTGCAAGAAATGTAGATTAATTTAAAAGGCAGCTCATTTTAGGTGGTTGTTTAAGGGATGTCCTAGTGGTAGAGTTGGGACTTCATAAAGTGTGAGGTCTCAGGTTCGATCTATTCCCACACTCCATTAAAACACAATAAATAAATAAATAAATAATAAAACAAAAATAAAAAGTTCATTTCATGTGAATCTGGGGTACATTTATCTTACGGACCATATCTAAAAGAGTAATGCTATGTTCACCTAAAGTGTGCACCAAATGTATACCAAAATTACACTTGACATCTTTTGGTTGGTCAAAGACTTTTAAGTGGCAGGACCCACAAATCATTTAACCAATCAAAAGATGTCAAGCGTAATTTTGATGCACATTTGGTGCACACTTTAAGTGCACATAGCATTACTCTATCTAAAATATGTTATACGATCAAAAATCAAACCCTCTTATCTACATCTACATTCCAACTATCTTTTATCATGGCCTTTGAGGCCCTTCTTCAATTCCCAAATATCTCTGGGTGGAAGACCCTTCAAAAAAAATTCCATGACTTCATCTTTTAATTTAGGGATAATGACTTTATAAGTCCCTCAACTATGGCTGAAGGATTCCACCATTAGTCCCTCAACAAAATTTTGTACAATTTTCGTCCTTTTGATAGATGTCGTTAGTGATTTGCTGTTAAATTGCCCATGTGCCTCCCACATACGTTTGACCAAGGGCAAAAATGGAATTTCCCAACCCCTTTCATTGTCTCTCTTGGACAAACACCGGTAATCTGAAAAGAGCCCTAATCAACGAGCAACAGCAACATAACAACAACAACGCAATAGCAAAGAACAACAACGCAACTGACAACCTCGTCTTCAACCCACTCCATTGAATAGTCAAGAACTTGAACCCAACTCTAAAGAGCTTCAACCCACTCGATTTTCGATTGACCATTTGAAAAATTTTCACCTAGGTTCAACCACCACTGTGGTCAAAAACTGTAGATCCACTAGATTATCATCGCTAGAGGTAAGTCGATCCATCAATTAATCCACCTCATTTTTTAATTTTGTGTCCGACACTCGTGTCGACAGGTCGCGCTTGCACACGAGTCCACTGTCCGGACCTCGAATCGAACTGGGATTTGCACCCCCCTACAGGCGTGTGCGCGAGAGAGAACCTCTATGCTGTACAAGCTCACTAGGAGAAAGGAGCTTAGCTTCTTTATCATTCACTAAAATCTCTTTTCCTTTCTCTTCATTACTTTTACAACTTTGGTTTGAATTGGATAAACTGATTTTTGTTTATAACACTTTTCCATTTTTTCACTAATGTCTTTGTAATCCTTTTGAAGTTTAATCATTCTTTGATTCATTTCAGTAAATTTTTCTTTCAAATACTCATTATTAGTGTTTACATTTTGTAAATTGACATTTAAATCAAGTATTGACTTTATTGTGTAATTCTTTTACAAATTCAGGTTGTGTAGTAATGTTTGTTTTTACTGTAATGTTGTTTACTTCTTTAGTTAGTTTAATACATTCAGCAATAACCTTCTTAATCCTTCTACATCAAGGTTTGTTAAGTTATTTACCTGATTTAATTCTGCTTCAGCACTGAGTATTTCAAGTTGATCATCATCATTAGAATCTTCATCATCGCTTTCTACATTTGCGAAGAAGCACATAGTAGTTGGATCTTTATCATTTGTATTTCGAATATATATCTTTCTCATTGTTTCTCACTGTCACAGACATTTTTAAACTTAGTAAAAATGATATTGCACAAACATATATTAGACATGTTATGGATCTACACAAACTGTAAAGCTTAAAGACACTTAGGTCTCTAAGAACCATGCTTTGATACCAATTGAGAGGATAAGGAAAGGCGTGTTGTACTTTGTAGCACAAATAAAAACTTTCGCAGGTTTTACAATAAGCCTTGGTACAGAATAGCTAAGCTCTGATACAAATTGAGAGGACAAGGATCACTTTTATCTTGTACGTATCACTTGACTATTACACAGCTCTGATGCCAATTGAGAGGTCACGTTGTGTTAGGAATATGCCTGTGAAACAGCTAATATATATGTTTGCATATTCCTGCACAGTGATTTGCTTGTTCCCATTACAACGCATGTTTCACAAGTGGCTAAAAGGGCTGCGTACCGGTTATCGTGGCAACTTGCTGAAACAATGCATAGGTCTAAAGACTAGGAAGTCTTTTTACATGTCCAAGTCTTTGTCCTACTAAGTCATTATGAACTTTCACATGGATCAACTCTTTAAAGAACCAGCAGACATCTCTACTAGCAATATCTCACCAGCAGACATTTCTAGCAGACTTCACTCCTGCAGTTCTATATCGGCAGTTACTCACGTATCAGCCATGCTCTCTATCAGATGACTGCAAAAGTACTGCAAAGTTCAAAGAGAAACATTGGTCATTCTCTAAGCTTTAAAGTTTACAAAGATTCGCAAAGGACACTCTGCAAATCTTCTTGACAATTTAAAGATATGCATCGATGTCTGGGCCTTCACTATTGTCCTTTGAACATTTCCTCATTCATGTTTGGTCCCTATCCTCAAGACATATCTTGACAAAAGACCAGTCACAGTGTGCTTTAATCCAAGCTTGTACATCAAGTCCCATCCAATCAACCTGAATCACAGTTCCTATAGTGCACTCTGATGCATTGGAGAATCAACACCTTTCAACGGGCAAAAATCAATTCAAGTTACAACGGATACTCCCTTCTCTTTTCCTAAAAAAGAAACCTCTCATCCCCCCTCAACAAAGGCGAATGTGCGAAAAGTGTGAAGATATAAGGTGGAAAAAACACAAAGTGTAAGAACAAACACTTTGTGGGAGAGTGATCTGAAATTCACAAGGCAAGAAGTTTTTTTCTTAATCAAGAACTCCTTTCTTGATTTGAGTTCTTTCTTCCTTCGAAAGACTTAGTCTCTTCAGTAGCTATACCTCTCATCCATATCTAGAGACTAAGCATCCAACCATTCGTTGAAGACTACACCCGCATGAAGATGTCTGATGAAGATGCAGAGCTTAATATCCACATTGCATTCATACCAGCAGACTTACATTCCATTGTAAGAGTTGTCGGTTGTGCAATAAAGTGTCATCATACTTGGTTGAGTGCTTTGCACTCAGTTGTTCAAATACTTGATATTTGAACAACCCATAATATCTTCTTCTCACATCCACAACACTTTTGCCCCACCATTTACTTTCCCTAACGTACTTGGTGAGAGTTAAAGGATGAAAGTTGGTTATAAGCCTTCCTGGCATCCCAATTCACTTTCCTTCTTCCCCGGGGAGATTCCTAGGTTAGAGAGTCTAGGTTGATATACTAAGCATGTTTACCTTAGAGTAAACCTCTGCTGAATTTTAATATAAAATATACTTGTTTACATTCAGTCTTTACTTATCTTTCTTGTAATATATGTTTTAATATATTGTGCAATCCGTCTTTGGAAAGTGATTGTTGCATCTAATGAAGATTCAAGATTGCTAATATGATGTACTTATATATATTTATGCACAACTATCTTTAATCTTTTAAGTTATACTTATGCTGCTAAGACTTCCGCTGCTTAACTCTTCTACATCAGTAGAGTATAACAATCTCAACCTCTCAGCAATCTTTAATGTTTTATGTAACTACTCAAATGGAGTCTGATGCACATGAGCTGATCTCTACATCAGCTACGTTGCTATAAAAGGAAGCTGACCTTACCCGATAAGCATTTCATCCAAGTTCTTTAAAGAATATCCTTTTTAGATCAAATTTTTTTAAATAAAGGTAACATAGGCTATTCACCCCCCTTTAGCCTATATTCTGAGCATATCAACATGGACCTAACACGTTGTATCAGTTAGCTGTGACTTAGCTTTGACACCAATTGAAAGAATCATGCTTTCTTAATGATTAATTAATTACAAATATTGAATGTTGAATGGCTTAATGAGCTTAATACTATCTTGTCGTTAAATATATTGAAAGAAGACAGTTTTCTATTGTAATGATCAAACCCCTGGTACAAAATGTTAATTCATACTATATACAGATCACTCATATAGATTAACTCTGAAAATAAGAACAACTGTTTGATTAGAAGTGAAAACAGTTAAGATTGGGTCAAACAGCTAAGATTGTAAAACAGAGTTATGCACAGTGGAATTGATTTAAGAAGAAATCTTAATACAAGTTATGATCTCATCTTATGTGTGTGTGGTGTCTTGATGATTATAAACAATATAAACACAGTTTGATGATTGATTGAACAAAAGAATATAAACAGTTTAGTTCATACACAAAGTTAGAAATAAAATGCAGAAATGTAAAGAGTTTAGGGATGCATAAATTGACATAATGATTTATAGTGGTTTGGATCTCTTATCCTACATCCACTCTTCACAGTCCTCTAGCTCTATAAGGCAATAATCCACTATAACTTTCTTAATTACACAAATTATTTGGAGTCGAAGGAAAGATCTCAATTCCTTATCAACTAGGTTCTCTACACAATACCTAAGGGTGGTTGCTTAATACAATGACTCTAAAAAGTCTAATGAAGCTTCTGTTGGGACTCAATGTCACTGTGTGACAATTGCTTGTTGTGCAATTATTATGAAGAACAGTTGTGCTGTTGTGTTGCTTGATCTGACAGTTTCTAAAGTGATTGTTGATTGCAGTAGGATGGTTGATGCTTGGATATCAAATATCTTAGGTTATTCTTCACAGACTTGTACTTAGCTGTGTTGCTGCTATAGAGTTTATCAAACTTTAATCTCTCCTATTTTTGTATCCTTTTTTTGTTATTTCTTTGTGTGAGCTATACCATCCTAATCACTTTTAGTGACACACTTTGTGTTGTGGAGAATTTCCTTTATATAAGCAATGATTGGAAAGTTTCCGTTGCATTCTAGTCGTTATACAACAATTAGATGAGTTACTTATAACTCATGTGTAGTCTATGTGGCATGCAACTTGCTGCTAGCTTGCAAAGAATATTCTTTTAGGGTTTCGAATATCCTTTTAGGGTTTGCCTCAGTAGGTTTTCTTTCAATAAGAATTTAGTACGTGGTTTGTCACTGAGACAGTCTTTGCTATGTTATCTTAATTGTTTTATCAAAATAGTTAAGATGCAAAACACATCTTAGCTGTTTGTGTTTTGCATATCAGATATATTCTTCTTGGTTGTCTATGTTTCTTGAACAATAACTTTTGTACAATAAGCCTAATATATTGTTTTGTGATATTTTACTAATTTGATTTTGCAACATCAAAACCTTAAGAATCTAGGTCCTAACACCGTGCCTGTTCGTGTTTCTTAAGTGCATAGACGACATTTTACCACAAAAATGCCTTTTTCGATTAAAAAAAGTATAGTAAACTTTAGTGGTTGAATATTCACCAAAAGGGACCGGCCCGAATTTCTCCCATGAAATTAACCTTTAAGGTTAGATGTTTCCAATCATTAACATGCATGGTCACGCTATCTTTTAAACTCAATAGTCTCAAGCCCAAACTGAAACTGTCCAGACCCATTAAAAGGGTAAAACAACCATACCAAGCACTCTAAATAGTTAGGCTATTATATACACCTAATTTATAAATACTTTTTTATCTCACAATTCTGGAAATTAACACTTGCATAAACACGTGCAATGATGAATCAAAAGGAAACTAAAGTTTATTTCATTTCAATTCAAGTCAATATTTGATACATTTATCCAATTCTGATCCATAAGCCTGTCTAAAAAAGTTATGCAATGAAGATCAAACCCTCTCATCTAGAGCCCAACTATCTTTCATCATGGGCCCTTGAGGCCCTTCTTCTCCAAATAACTCTGAAGGAAGACCCTTCAAAGCTTTCCTCACATCATCTTTCAATTTCCCCCGCAACCAAGAAGTTGTAGAATTAATCTCATCTTCAGTGTTATATGTAATTTTAGGCCCCCATCTTCCTGGATAGAACAACTGTTAGGAATATGACTGAAAATCAGCTGATATATATGTATGCATATTCCAACACAGTGATTTGCTTGTTCCCATTACAACGCATGTTTCACAAGTGGCTAAAAGGGCTGCGTACCGGTTAGTGTGGCAGCTTGTTGAAACAATGCATAGGTCACTAGACTAGGAAGTCTTTGTACATATCCGAGTCTTTGTCCTACCAGAATGATGACAAACCTTCATATGAATTAAGCTCTTCAAATTGCCAGCTGACGTGACCATCGGCAGATGTCTCACTAGCAGACATTTCCATTCGGCTATGATCGCCTAAATAGCCATCTCTACATCGCAGTTCTATATCGGCAGATTCTCGTATCCGCCAAAGCACTTCATCGAGCAAGCAGAGAAGCTATTTATTCAAGAGGAACATCGTGACCATCGCGGTTTCTACATCGCAGTTTATAATGACGGATCTCGAATCGGCCAAATCCTCATCAACAACCGCCGAGAAACCGTAAGATCACGAGAAACATCGGTCGTTACTCAACGCACTTCAAGCCAAAATAGATCCGTTACAAGATCGTCGACAAATCCAAGATACGCATCGATGTCTGCGCCTTCACGTTTATCCAATGGACATTTCCTCTTCGAATAGTGTTCGCGGTCTTCAAAGCTTCATTTCCGAAAAGGCCAAGCACGGGACGCCGCACCCGGTCAAAGCTATGATACGTCCAAATCGGTCGACCGCATCCAGCTAAGCTCGACACGTCCAACTATGTCCGGCTATGTCACGGACTATCTTCAAGACTTAAACCTAACGAAGGTCTTTGCCCAACAAATCCAAAGATGTACTCGCTACATCACGAGATTCGATCTCCAACGGGCTTAAAACCTATTCAATACACCAACGGTCATCTCTTCTTCTCCGGCTATATAAGAAGACTCTCATCCTCATTTCCATAGAGAGAGCGAGCACAAGTATATACAAACCGTGTATGCTTATGCTTGAGAAAGGTTGTGGTATTGATCTTCATTTCTTCAATCCGAACCACTCCTTGAGTGAGAAATCACAAGTGTAAGAACAAACACTTTGTGAAAGAGAGAAAAAGAAAATTCAAAAGCCGAGAAGCTCGCTTGATCAACAATCTTGTTGTTGATTTGAGTTCTTCTTCCTTCGAAGAACTCGGTCTCTTCGATGGCATCAACTCCATTATCCAAGAAAGAGACCAAGTATCTTACGATCGTTGAAGCCGGATCAAGCTTGAAGATGTCCGATGAAGAGCCGAACTTACATGTCCAGATTGCATTCATATCGGCGGACTTATACTACATTATAAGTCGTGTCGATTGTGCAATAAGGTGTCATCATATTTGGTCGAGTGCTTAGCACTCGGTTGTTCAAATACTTGCTATTTGAATAACTCCTAATATTCTCTTCTCACAACAAATATATCGAGTTGAAACTACGGGAAGATGTCTTAATAAATATTAAGTACATCTTCTAATGTATTTTCGATATATTTGATTTCGCTTTCTTCATTTCTCCTTCTTTTCCTAAGGAGATTGCTAGGTTAGAGAGTCTAGGTTGATGTACTAAGCATGTTTGCCTTTGAGCAAACCTCTGAATTTTAATATAATATATATGTATGTTACATTCAGCCTTGATTTCTCTTTCTTGTATAATTTGTCTTATCTTGTGCAATCTGTTTAAGGAAAGCAAATGATGCATCTAACACGATTATAGTCAACTGTTAAGCTCTCTCTCACATCAAACCTTTACACTTTAATCTAAATTGTTTGACTTATCTTTGTTTATTCTTCCGCCGCCAAATCTTATTCTCATCGCTAAGTTCAACATATTTCTTCCAATGCATGTTTCATATCTGCGATCCTAGATGACCATGATCTACATCTGCGATTTAAGATGTCCGATCACTCTATCTTCGCTAATCGAATGAGGAAGATAACATATTGTATTAATCATTTCATCTACTCTCAATTTTAAATGTTAAAATTGGATGAAATTTTTAATACACTATGTATAGGCTATTCACCCCCCCTCTAGCCTATACACTGAGCAACCCTTGGACCTAACAATTGGCATCGAGCGGTACTCTGTAAACTTTATTTCGGCTTAATAACCCGAGTTTAGATCCTGCCGCTCGATTAGATGCATAGTCAAAAGGAGTCTTTTCAAAATCTTTTATCCACAAAACCTTTTGACCGAGAAACCCGAAAGCCTTTTGAAAACCATCTTCAAATCGAAATAAATTTTGTTTTCAAAAACATGTGAGAAAGAGTATTGTGATGACAATGTGATCACTATAAGAAAATTTATCATATATCGAATTACATTGATATTGTGAAGAGAAGTATTATAGTGGAGGTTGACTTGCTAAGGATTATGCATGTTTCATAAATCTATTCTTAAATCTTGGTATCTTCTTTAGCAAATGGGTTAAACTCATATTTGATAGATGAATTACTTAGAATCACTTCCAAAAACATGCTCTCTTGACATAAGGCTAACGATTGTTCCAATCCAACACCTTCTCAAGAAAACTTTTTATAAAAGTTTAGAGCAGAGGAAATAAGAAGAGTTTCAAAGGAAATTCAAAGGAAATCAAAGATATGTCATCTCCAAAATCACTGAGATTGTAAGTTCTTGGCCTAAGGACATCAATGATGAATTCGTCTCCCTTCAATGAAAAGCCTCAGCCAAGTAAGAATACACTCAAAGAACCTATGCTCAATATTAGAACTGGTGCTTCAACAACTATGAGCGACGCGTTCAAAGAGTTTAATGAGGAAGTAACCCGACTCCTAATCTCTTAACACTTTGGGTTACACTTATAAGTCGTATTTTGAATAATTATTCTTTTGTCATGCTTATTAAGTCTCATTTGTATTATTGGATTACTAGAGCTATCTTTAGCTCATAAATGTTGCTAATTTTCTCTATGAGTACTTTAGGCAGAACTCATATGACGAAAAGGTCAAACATGCAACACCTCTCTCCATCGCAGATAGTAACATGGCTGCCGATTCATGAAGGATCGCGATCACTCATGAGAATTCACTCATGTCCTTCACTCACTCAAGGTCAAAATCCTCACCGCTGGACTTTATAACTATGAAGTGAAAAATCTGTGATAAGTCCAAAGGAGTTGATAAAGACTCTCTCATGCCTATACAAAACAAAGTTAGCTATTTGCTTTCTAATGACTGTGCTCATGTCTGCGAACTAATATGCTCATACATATCATCGACAATAATGCATAATAACTGTCATACGCACTTTTATTAATATATATTGATTGTATGATTTGTTTTATGCAAATGGTTTTTCAAAAACAAATCGGCATTTTTCCTATCACCGGTTTCAAATGTTTTTAAAACCCCGCAGTTGGTGAATTTCCATATCGCCAACCAACACTTCATAAGCTCGGTTTTATGTGATGACTTATAGGAGTAAAAATCCTTTAATGACCTACTCTCTCAAGTCAATTAAAGGTGGAGGCACACTTTTCAAGTTTGATGCTTCGATTAAAGTTAAGACTATTTTCAAAATCTTGGAAAACGACAAGACAGTCAACATCAATCCTTACCAAGAATCTTGAGAATATCTAGACTTCACCCTATCCCCGCCAAGGCGTGATCAGAAGGACAATTCAACAGTAATGCTTCATTATTGAGTATCCTTCAGTCTAACCTCCGTGAGTATAAGTAGAGCTCCTTCTTCATTCAATCTCTACTATGACAAAACTCACAAACTGCCTATAGATTACACTAGTTACAAATCGATGATTCAAAATCTCACAAATGTTACTAAATCCAAGTCCTAAGATTGGATCAAGTCGATTCCTCAACAACTGGGTATGATTTCTTCACAATCATTCGAGTTGTTTCGATTTTATTTCGTTACTTCACAAAGCTGATCTAAATTTCTCTCAAAATATATTTTCAATATCATACGTAAACCGTGAAAATCATTTCCAAAATCTTTTCAATACACGCTTCCAAACATGAGAGAAATTGCATCAAGTCTTGTATATCGAAATCATTAATTATGGTTCCACGTCTTGTTGAGAAAACAATTGATAAAAGATCTTCTTTTGTCTCGTCGACAATCATAAAAGTTTGCATCAAGCATGATTTATATGCTGCAAACCATGATCGTCGAACACTTAAGAACTCTTTTAGTCAATTAGTTTTAAAAGTAAGATAGAAAACCATCAATTAATGCCGAAAAGTGATTTCATTCTCTCTTCTAACTTTTAGCTATCAATCTCATTGATACTCTAAAATGTCTACAGATGAATCACTGGAAAATCAATTAGCACATACTCATTCCACTTTTGGAAGTCTGCTTGCATACTTGAACTTCACGAAAAGATCCTGAAAGAAATGTCAAATGTTTGGAAAACATTTAACATATTGCCATGTGCAACAAGTCTTCGGTTATATGTAGGTATGCCGACCATCACCTCAAAGATGGGCGATGCAGATAATTCGGCTGAATTAAGTAGCTAATATGGAATTGACAAAGATGACGAATCGCTAACAACGACCATAAGTCCTGTAAATATCAAAGGGGATTCATGGGCCAAGCAAGACATCTTTGACGGCCATCACCCTTCGGTGCTCTCATAATGACCCGAAGAAGTGAAGATGTTCTGGCTCCCCCGAGAGTTGGAGGAGATCAAAAAGAACACGGCCATCTTCTTATCATCCAACTCCTTCTAAATCCTTGACTGATGACTCCTCATCTAATGTCTAGGATTAGGACCTATAGGACACAAATTTGTAACATGTATTTCTTTACGTAAATTGAATCATTATGTATCTTTCTCATGTAATCTGCTTCTCAAAAATCCAGTTGTATTGTTCTTGTAATCACCGATCCTTGCAACATACTGTAAAACTACTTGGATTATTGAATACAAGCTCTGCAACTTTTTCTCATGCTTATCTACTTGTCTGCATTCCTTTGATAGCATGAACTAATGTGTTTTAAGTGTGTTGATCAAACTTATTATTCTTTATTATCTCCATTGTCTTCTGGTGATTAAAAGAATTGTTCTTAATGAAATGATCACTCTACCGAGACACAAACTCTGCGACATCCCATCGAAACCATTCTTGAACAAAGTGCTACATCAAGTTATGGTCTCCTACTACGCTTAACTTTCATCCTTAGACTCCACGATAATTGCCTTTCGAATTTAATCATTTCACAATGAGTAAATTCAAGTTCCGCAAAACCTATAGTCTCTTAACAAATAGGCAGATCATTTCATGACCTTCATGTCAACCTATCATGGAATCTGCTATTACTCAATCTCTATCCTTCATGATTAAAAGATCAAGATTATTAGTAAATGCTTTGAACAACGGTGTCTGAATCAAATCTTTCAAGACAATACAACAGCACTTTGTGTTCTTAGTAATGACAACTACTAAATCTTGTGTACCCTATAAGATTGAAGTTATAAAGGCGTGATTAGTTGTTCCCATTATAATGGCTCAACAGCTAATTGGTATACAGATTGAATTCATAACACTCTGCTACACCTTATCATGTGGCTCTTAGTCTAAAAGGATGTTGTTGAAAATCTCTAGTAACTCGACCTATCCTCAAGATAGTCAGACATTCAAGAATTCTTGGGAAGACTAATATTTTCAAATATTAAGTCCTTCCTCAGGAGTGAACACCGATATGACCCCTGCGTATATAGGCTACGTCTCACTCTCTTGAACAATCGTGAGATCTCTTCTTTGATGTAGATGACCTAGATGTTGGACGAAAGAAGAACGGACATCACTTCAGGTACACATTCAATATCTCACATACTTGATCTATTTAATATTCTTACTAAGCTTTATTAATCTTAAATAGATTGATGTCCATTATAAATAGAGTCTATTCAATTGGTATCAGCTGTCCTTACCTTAGCTGATATTAAACACACTGCCAATAATAGACATAACAATTGGTATCAGCAGTTCCTACTTTAGCAAATACCTAATACAACCTGCTGATAGTGTCTACATTCATTAAAAGACTCATCAAATCTCTCAAAATTGGTATCAGACTTCAAGATTGGTATCAGACAATCTTAAGACACACTTCTCTAAAAACTCCCATGTGTCATGTACAACCATACCATATGGCTTGGACAAGTTGTTTTGTCCCCAACTCGTCCTTAAACAAACCTAAGTTGTTCTACTATAGACTAATTTACTCAAACAATTCGTTTGAAGCAAAACAACAGCTCATATTATCTCAAAAAGAGCCTATGTCATTGTCATAAAACACTCAGCTGTTGTACCCATTAATATCACAATAAAGGCAATCAAATTAATCTGATTATGTATTAATTTTAAACTTCTTGTTTGAAAATAATATTAATATACATATCTTCTAGACTGCCTATGTACTAGCCATAATTACACTAAGCATGATGACATAATCCCAAAATCAGAACTTCATTACTATGTCATTAAATGCACTCACTTCTCTAAGCCCCCAAAATGTCTTTTCCATTCCTCTAATCAAGAAACCTCTTCATCTTCTCAAAAATTCAAAAAGGTGTATAAAATTGGTATCAATCTCAAACCATGGCACCTGACTTCTGAGTACATCAAAAATTTTCCACCATTACAGTCATTTGCATCATGTGTTCACCAAATCTTCCCAGTCCTCCTCATCGACCCATTTCCCACACTGAATGGCGTCAACGCATGATGGTTCTCCTTGCCATTCCCCCACCAGTAATTCAACAACCTCGTCGAATCTCTCGTCGTGTAAGGAATCGTCTTCGAGACCCAAGGAACAGTGTATCCAATTTCATCCCTTGGATTCCCACAAGAGACATCACCGCTGCTACTGCACCTGCTCCCATCGCCTCAAATGCTCATCTCGAGCAAACCTCATCTTAAGAGGAGCTTCAACCAGCAAACACCCATTCTGTGTCAAACTCAGCGGTCAATGTTCGCTCCGATTAAAATCAGCAGACCTTCATCCTCTAATTCCACCTCATTAGGATGACTAGCTAGGTCTCTGTTTTATCAAACTAATCTTCTTTTGCTATATTAATGATAAATACGTAATGTGTTTTATGTACGCCTGTTTATGTACATTTGCTACTTTCATGCCTGGTACATACTCGTTCATGCCTGTAGTTCACTCTCTTGATGAAATTCAGCAATACCTCATAGGCAGATCTCATATCTCATGTTTTAGATGTATATCTCATGCATCCAACAAAAGTCAGCATAAGACTCAACCATACTTGCCTGTTTTAACTTGATATACCTTAAGGAGGAGACTATTTTGAATGCTTTACTACTTAACAATTGGTATCACTTAACGCTTTATCCTATTTGCCACTCCTATTACAAAATAAAGCTTGTCACACTACATTCTTGTAAAATCTCCTTACAAGCAATGGAAACACAATTCCTCACCTCGATATCCTATTCTGTAAGTCCTATACATGAAAATTGTGCATTATACGCTATCTGCACACTAAAAATCTGCAAATATGACGAGTGACTGTATTTACTCGATACGGTCTATATTCTCTGCAGAAGTACATCTAGCTAAATCAATTCGGCATTTCTCAAATGACAGTGTTTAACAAAACCAAACTTCCTACACTCTACCTGTCACAACTCATAATTCATTTGATCACTATCAATCTATCTTTAACTTGTGGCCATTAAGGAGGAGAGATTGTAGTAAGGAAGTAATGGCCCCAAGTGATTATGAAGTTGTGATAAGGAAGTAATGGCCCCAAGTGATTATGAAGTAGTAATTGTGAAGGAAGTTAGGCCCCAAGAAATTGTAGTAGGATTAACACTATTGAGAACAATATTCATTAAGGAGGAGAGATTGTGAAGTTGTAATGCCCCCCTCCCCTATTCATTAAGGAGGAGAGATTGTGAAGTTGTAATGCCCCCCTCCCCAAAGTGTGAACTATTAAGGAGGAGAGATAGACAACTATTAAGGAGGAGAGATAGACAACTATTAAGGAGGAGAGATAGACAACTTGTAAGATTGTGTATCTACCCATACAGCAAAATACTATATGACTATTATAGTACGCTGACTAGATGAAGATGCTTAATCAATTCGATTAAGAACTAGATAACCAGTTACTTATACTTTCTACTTCTTGCTTGAGCAACATTCTTCAGATCATCCGATGCAAGAATCACACTCTTAAGGCAATATTATCATTTTCCTAACAACCATTTCAGTTATTGCTTTGTATTTGTTCTTTCATTTATTGAGTCTGTAAATACTTAGCAAATAGGTGACTATACATACGCTATCGCTTGTAAGTTCAACCTAGGGCATGCCTTGATATAAAATGAATATTTAGTAGTGGCATGTTATTACTAAGGATTGAACAACTGCTTTAAAGAGCTATATGTATAAGTCAATTGTAGTAATGGTCCCAAGCAAATAGGAGGAGATTGTTAGGAATATGACTGAAAATCAGCTGATATATATGTATGCATATTCCAACACAGTGATTTGCTTGTTCCCATTACAACGCATGTTTCACAAGTGGCTAAAGGGCTGCCGGTTAGTGTGGCGACTTGTTGAAACAATGCATAGGTCACTAGACTAGGAAGTCTTTGTACATATCCGAGTCTTTGTCCTACCGAATGATGACAAACCTTCATATGAATTAAGCTCTTCAAATTGCCGGTGACGTGACCATCGCGAGATGTCTTACTAGCGACATTTCCTTCGGCTATGACGCCTAAATAGCCATCTCTACATCGCAGTTCTATATCGGCGATTCTCGTATCCGCCAAAGCACTTCATCGAGCAAGCTGCGAGAAGCTATTTATTCAAGAGGAACATCGTGACCATCGCGGTTTCTACATCGCACTATAATGGCGGATCTCGAATCGGCCAAATCCTCATCGAACAACCGCCGAGAAACCGTAAGATCACGAGAAACATCGGTCGTTACTCAACGCACTTCAAGCCAAAATAGATCCGTTACAAGATCTGTCGACAAATCCAAGATACGCATCGATGTCTGCGCCTTCACGTTTATCCAATGGACATTTTCTCTTCGAATAGTGTTCGCGGTCTTCAAAGCTTCATTTCGAAAAGGCCAAGCACGGGACGCACTCCCAAAGCTATGATACGTCCAAATCGGGCGCATCCAGGCTAAGCTCGACACGTCCAACTATGTCCGGCCTATGTCACGGACTATCTTCAAGACTTAAACCTAACGAAGGTCTTTGCCCAACAAATCCAAAGATGTACTCTGCTACATCACGAGATTCAGATCTCCAACGGGCTTAAAACCTATTCAATACACCAACGGTCATCTCTTCTTCTCCAGCTATATATATATATATATATATATATTTTAAAGAAACAGGGACGGCACCCTGCACAAATTTATTAATAACGAAAAAGATACAAACGAAAGGGGACAACCACCTTGCCCTAAAAACGGAGGACAGAGGAGCGACCTCTAAAAGAAATACAAAGCCAAAGGCAAAATTACTTTCTAAAACTATACGACCTAACTCATCATGACCTAAAGCCGCCAAACACTAATAGGGAGTGAACCTTTAGAAGAAAAAGTAATTGCCTTTTTGTGAGAATAGGCATGAGTTACCGATCCATGACATGATTAACTTCTCTGTAAACATGATGCAGAGAAAAGTCTCCTAACAAAGCTTTGCATAACCGATGTCATAAGCACAAGACCATGGTATACTAAACTTACCGAAACACCCATAACGCCACAAACGAATCGATTCCACTTCAACCGAATTTAAATTAAGTTGGCGACAAAGCTGTAAACCATCTCGAAGGGCTAAAATCTCAGCACCCATATTAGTGCCTGGACCATAAAAGTTAGAGAATGCACTCACCATCTTACCGTGGCTATCCCGAATGATACCACCCCGAGCAAAAGCCACTAACAATGAGCCATCGTATTCAATTTAAACACAACGGAGGAACCCAAGCCAATTACCTCTATGGAAAGGAACATTTATAATCGAAGGCCCAAGGTCCGAATGGCAAGACTACCCAAATTATCCATAGAGGTCTTGGGGCAATAAACCATCAACATGTCTTGCAAATCCCGAACCACGCTACGAAAAATGTTCCCAACATTCATAGGAACATTATCATAGATAGCTTTACATCTAGCTTTCCATATCTCCCAACAAGTGAAAACCATTACTCCAATCAAACAAGCTCCAAGCGATTACGGACCGAAGCATGCTCAATCCATGTCTCAAAAAGATGTTGAATGGAAACATAAGAACTTACTTTATTAAATATTGAAGCAAATCTCAACCAAAGATGGGTAGCAATCTCTGAATGCAAGAACAAATGAACCAAAGATTCACAATCCGGCTGATTAATGCAACAAGCACACTTTGATGTGATAAAAACATTCCAACGACGTAAAGCCATATCAACCGGAAGAGCCCCATGACAAAATTTCCACATAAAACCACTAACCCGAAGAGGCAACCACGGCTGCCAAATCTTCTTAGCCCAAAACAAATGAGGAGAGGCCACACGAACACTATTCCAGTATGCTGCCACAGAAAAATCCCCTGACTTGGTTAGACAAAAAACCAATCTGTCGTCCAAGTTATCATCAAGAACTACCCGAGCCACAGTCTCACGCAATCTGTCAGCAACACCTTCCAGCAAATCCGGAAGCTGAGCCATGGCCTCGCGGACTGAAAGCTTAATATCCACGGGTTGAGGACCAACCAGCGCTTCACCACACCAGTTCGCACTCCAGAAAGAGACCTCACCGCGCCCAAGAACCCATCGACTGGACTGCTGCACTCTCGGTAGTTGCTGCATCACTGCCCGCCAAATGTGAGAGGCCGAAGCAGGTTGAACAAAATCAGCCCCATTACTATATTTAGTGCCAGCATAAACAGCCCATAAACTTTTACCTTGAAGCACCGACCAAGCTAACTTAGCATGAAGAGAATCCATGACTTGAGATAAGGATCGTAACCCCAAACCTCCTTCTTGAAACGGCCGACAAACAACCTCCCAAGACAACCAATGCGCACGATGCTCCCCGGCAACATCCCACAAGAAGTTGGCCATCATAGATTCTATATTCCGAATCACCATCTTCGGAACTTTAATAGCAGCAAGAGTATAAATGGGAATGCTATTCAAAACAGACTTTAATAACACCAGTTTAGCACCGAAAGATAGGAGTTTGGATTTCCATCCGCAAATGCGATTATAAACTTTTTGCTCCACATTTTCGAAATAACACCGCTTAATTCTTCCCTTAAACAAAGGAATACCCAAGTATTTCATTGGAAAAAAACTCCGAGAGCACCCAGTCCAAGCTGCAATATTGCGGGCTGTGCGATGAGAACAGTTCGCAGATACATAGAAACCACTCTTGCCTAAATTAATGAGCTGCCCTGAAGCACTTTCATAAGCTGTGATTACCTCTTTTAAAGCCAAAATAGACCGCCGAGACCCATTAGCAAAAATTAGCATGTCATCAGCATATAACAAGTGTGTAATAACCACACCACCCCTACCATGCGCATAAGGAATAATCTGCCCATCCGCTACTGCTTTGTTAACATTATAAGACAGGACCTCCTGAGCAATGATAAACAATAAAGGTGACAAAGGATCTCCCTGACGAACACCTCGAGACGATTTGAAGAAACCATGCCCCTCACCGTTTATTCGAAAAGAATACCAAATGTTACTAATGAGCCTGTAAATTAGATCACAACTTACTCCATCAAAACCAATTGCTTCCAAAGCACGTAACAAGAAAGTCCATTCAAGACGGTCATAAGCCTTTGACATATCCAATTTAAACACAACATTACTACCTCTCACCTTTGTATCAATCCGATGAATTAATTCATGAGCCAGCACAATATTTTCCTGAATACTCCTGCCCTTAATGAACCCAGATTGTTCAATAGAAATCATTTTAGGAAGCAAGCTTGCAATCCTAGATGTCATAACACGAGATATAATTTTGCAAGAAAAATTACACAGACTGATAGGACGCAGATCACCCAAACCACTAGGATTAGCCACCTTAGGGATAAGAACCACAGTGGTAGAAGAAATACCTCTAGGAATTTGACTGCCACGAAAGAAATCTTGAACTGCCGAGACAACGTCCATTTTGATTACATCCTAACACCCTTGATAAAACCATCCTGTGAAACCATCATTCCCAGGTGCATTATTAGGGTTTAGACCCTTAATACTTTCCAAAATCTCAGCCTCCTCCGGAATTCGATGTAAAGAATCATTATCTGTACCATCTATTTTGACTGGAAAATCTTGAAACAAATTTTCATTCCGCACAGGTCGAGAACAGGAAAATAAATCAGTAAAAAAATTCACAGCCATCTCCCCAATCTGTTTGTTATCCGTACACCATGACCCATCCGCAAGCCGCAACTTAACTGTATTAATACTCGCACGTTCACGAATACTAGCATGAAAATAGGAAGTATTCCGTTCACCATCACTCAACCACAACTGTCTAGCTTTCTGTTGGAGGAGCTCAGCATCCCATTTTAATAACTGACAGAGCATTTTCTTGGCATTAAACAAGCGATCGCAAGCCCCGCATCCCATCTTTGCTGAAGAGCCACCTCTAACTGTAAAATAATGTCCTGTTGGATAGCTGCCTTCCTTTGAACGTGACCAAATACCTCCCAGTTCCAAAGCCGGAGTTTATCCCGTAAATTTTTTAATTTCCTCCACAATATATCCATGGGACTTCCTGTAACCGACTGTTGCCACTGATCTCGAACAAACTGTAAAAAATCAGGATGATCTAACCACATTCTTTGAAAACGAAAAGTACCTTTTGGCTTTGGAAAACACGAAAAGTCAACAAGAAGAGGGGAGTGATCCGATAAAACACGACACAAATGCTGAACACGAAGCCCAGGGAAAGTAGCTTTGTAAAAACCATTAACCAAAATTCGATCCAAACGCTGCCAAATGCGATCAACCCCATCTTGATTATTGCACCACGTATAAACACTACCATCATATCCTGCATCACACAAACCAGCCTGCTGAATAAAACCATTAAAATCCCCAATAGCCGGAAAGTCACACGGAGCACCACCCAGCTTTTCAGAAGAATGAGAAATGATGTTAAAATCACCACCAACCAACCACGGCTCAGTTAAAGTCATAGAGAAGTCCAAAACTCACGCCAAAGCACCTGTCTCTCCCCTCTAGTGCATTTAGCATAAACAAAAGAAACTATCACCGAAAAACTATCTCCAACTTTAATACGAACTGTAATAAACTGTGCCGATGCATTAACCAAAACCACATCAGCCCTATCATCCCAAAACAACCATATATGCACATTATCCGGGGCTTGATGTAAAAAACCTTTATATCGTAACTTCTATAGGCCCTAGAAGGACCTCGTCTTTTCTTCCTGCATTCATCCTCCACATGCCCAAGGAGACCACATCCCGCACAATATGAAATGTTGCCCTCAAAATCTATAGGCTGCCAAAAACCATCCTCTTTACTAGTACCAATCCAAATCCGCGATGGTAAAATCATAGATACATCCAATTCTAAACAAATACGAGCATACATTGGATGACCAAGAGATAATGTCCTATCGTCTGCACGCAAGAAACGGCCAATGGAATTACCAATTCGTTTTAAACTAGCAGGATTAAAAAAAGGCAAAGGTAAGTGATGCAATCGGACCCAAACTGCAACAAGAGGGCTATCCTTCTTAAATTCAAAACTTCTCGACCAACGAAACAGTCGATACATGCAGGCATTAATCATACGAGATTCCTTCGATAAAGCTCGGACCATATCTTCCTCCGTAGATAGGTGTACCATGACATGTCTGGGATCAAGGAGGCCAACTATGAAAGGGCCAGACACACGCCAGTTCTGCGCAATGTGTTCGTGAATGACATGGACTGACGGGCGCCCCACCGAGAATTTCATAATCAGAGTATGATTAAACTGCTTCTCTAAAAGATCCATCTCAACTGGAGAAAACAAACAACCTGGCTCGTCTTGGACAGAAACCGATTGCCGAGGGGCCATTGGTATTTCTTGAAGAGTAGGCCTGAAGCTAGGGTTTACACAGGCTTGTCCACGGTTTTGACCCAAAGCCGCAGCATATGACAAAGGTGGAGGATGTGTAGCATTAAGGGTAGCATTAGAAAGTGACGGAGTAGAAGAAGTCCCCGGAGGAGGAGCCTCCGGAGGAGGGTCCGGCGGCATTGCCACACCGGAAGGGCCAAAAAACCCTAGACCGTATAGATGAGAGAAAACCCTAGAGAGAAAAGTCCGCGGCCAAAATCCTTTTTCTTCTCCAGCTATATAAGAAGACTCTCATCCTCATTTCCATAGAGAGAGCACGAGCACAAGTATATACAAACTGTGTATGCTTATGCTTGAGAAAGGTTGTGGTATTGATCTTCATTTCTTCAATCCAGAACCACTCCTTCAGAGTGAGAAATCACAAGTGTAAGAACAAACACTTTGTGAAAGAGAGAAAAGAAAATCCAAAAGCGAGAAGCTCGCTGATCAACAATCTTGTTGTTGATTTGAGTTCTTCTTCCTTCGAAGAACTCAGTCTCTTCAGTGGCATCAACTCCATTATCCAGTAAAGAGACCAAGTATCTTACAGATCGTTGAAGCCAGATCAAGCTTGAAGATGTCCGATGAAGAGCCAGAACTTACATGTCCAGATTGCATTCATATCGGCAGACTTATACTACATTATAAGCTGTGTCGATTGTGCAATAAGGTGTCATCATATTTGGTCGAGTGCTTAGCACTCAGTTGTTCAAATACTTGCTATTTGAATAACTCCTAATATTCTCTTCTCACAACAAATATATCGAGTTGAAACTACAGGAAGATGTCTTAATAAATATTAAGTACATCTTCTAATGTATTTTCGATATATTTGATTTCGCTTTCTTCATTTCTCCTTCTTTTTCCTAAGGAGATTGCTAGGTTAGAGAGTCTAGGTTGATGTACTAAGCATGTTTGCCTTTGAGCAAACCTCTGCTGAATTTTAATATAATATATATGTATGTTACATTCAGCCTTGATTTCTCTTTCTTGTATAATTTGTCTTATCTTGTGCAATCTGTTTAAGGAAAGCAAATGATGCATCTAACACGATTATAGTCAATTAAGCTCTCTTTCACATCAAACCTTCTGATTACTTTAATCTAAATTGTTTGACTTATCTTGTTTATTCTTCCGTGCCAAATCTTATTCTCATCGCCTAAGTTCAACATATATCTTCCAACTGCATGTTTCATATCTGCTGATCCTAGATGACCATGATCTACATCTGCTGATTTAAGATGTCCGATCACTCTATCTTCAGCTAATCAGTCAGAATGAGGAAGATAACATATCTGTATTAATCATTTCATCTACTCTCAATTTTAAATGTTAAAATTGGATGAAATTTTTAATACACTATGTATAGGCTATTCACCCCCTCAGCCTATACACCGAGCAACCCTTGGACCTAACAACAACCATGATTGCCTCAATAGAGTATACACATCAGATTCTAATATTTCATATTGCTTTCGAATGTCCATCACATTGTTGCCTTTACAGGTTTCATCCCTAACTCATATCCCTAAACCCTTTTCTTGAAAATATAAGTTCCTCGACTCCAGTATTGATTTTTGCCCGTGTAAGAATTGAATGCTGCTTGAATAATGTGCATGACCGTGTAACGATGAGTACACCACTGGTCTGGCACCGGATTCGTACTCAAAGTTCATTGCATTTACCCAAATCCCTTTATTATGTTCTGAGGGATAGATGCTCTTTAGCCCACCATTGAAATTATCCACCCTTAAGGTAAGATGTTTGATAGATGAGTATTTTACTCATTTATTGGGTATTTATCCGGCTTAGATTTAGCTAATTCTCGAGGTTTTGTTATCTAATATTGTGTTTTAGTGTTATTTTATAGTTTCAGGGGATTAAGGGATCAAACTTGCAAAGTTGGATGGCTTTTGAAGTGATTTCATAAGATTTCGTTATACTCCGTTAGGAATCATAATCGAAAAGGACTGTTTTGCAAAAGAAAAGTTAACGGAATGTGTACTTTTGATGGATGGTTCAAGTTTCTAGAAGAATTAATGAGGATGAAAGTTAACTCAAGACATCCCAAGTCCAATGAAGTTAATTCAAGTCAACTCATGTTGAAGAAAGTAAAGAAAAAGCCAAAAATGCCAATTTAGGGGTGTAAAGTGCAATTTTTAGAAAGTTAAAGGCAGAATCTTAAAATCTGCTTATGTTCAACTTAAGGCAGCCGCAGGATGTTGTCTCCTTGGTTGGCGTGTGGCAGCTTTGAGCCATTTTTGACAGTTTTAATGTATTGTACCCCTTTTTTTCCTTGATTGTTGTACATTATTAGGTTATAAATATATCCCCTTTAGGTTAGAATTAGGAGAGGGATGTCTTGTATAATTTTTTTTTGTCTATGAAGAAAGTTAATTCAAGAACGGTTCAAGGTTTTGTACTATCAATTATGATGAACTAACCTCATTATCTAGGGATTGGAGGTAACTTTGTATCGAAGTTTTATGTCATAATATAATTCTTATTCAGTTCATTGGTTTTAGTTATTTACAAAAGTATTTTTATCGAGTCTTTTCGTGTTGTCTTTGCGTGTAGGTAATTACAGCTGTTTAGATTATCAGGGTACGATGAATTGCACGATCCGAATGCATGAGTCATATGTATCCCATCTTTTGTGAATATTAATTCCTATTGATTCATGATCGTGCTAAGATAGGAATTAGGTTTATTGTTCCTAAGTTCTTAAAGGGTCCTTACTTGTTATATGGACAGATCAAGAAAGTATGACAATTAGGGATACTAAGATTGCAAATCGTGATCCAAGCGTCCCAATCTTTATCTTTGTGAACGAACCTTAAAATTGAACTGATACATAAATTAGAAGGCATAAATCCAAGATACAAAGTGAGTCCCAATTCCTAGGCTTTTCCAAACCTTGATTTATCTCAATTTACTATTTTTTTGTTAAATTAGTTTATTTTCTTGCTTTCTAGTTAAATTAGTTTAATATCAAAATCATTGTTTTTATTTATTGTTTAGTTAATAGTTAATTTTAATTGAATCAAAACTCAAGTCTCTGTGGTTCGACCCTTGTCTTTGCGCAACTATACTCCGATATTCTCGTGCACTTACGAGGTAAAATTTAATTCATCAATGTTTCCAATCACTAACATGCTCACCAAGTCTTTTAAACTTAATAGTCACGGGCCCAAATTGAAACTGCCCAGGCCCATTAAAATGGTAAAACAACCATATTGCAAGGTCAGTATACGTCGCACCAAATGCACACTTTATGTGTACGTAAGCCTTAACATCTTGCATATTTCCTAAGTTGAGCTGTTTTGTTGCTTGGAAGGTCAATATAGTAACCATCACCTGACCCTTGTATTGGGTGATTCCACCCGTGAGGACTGATAAGCTATCCACTTGATTGGCCATTTTGTTATAACAAGGCTCCATTTGCAAAAAACTCAAATAAAGAGGGTAGATATTTTTCATGGGGATGAAAATAGACCAACAGTGAATAGGCTTCAACCATTCCTTGAACATGAGAAATACTGGGCATAGAAGAATTATCGGGATGGGCTCCCTTTAAACAAGCTAAGATAGGTGAAGGGACCGTGACATCGATGACCATAAATGTACCCACAGGTACACTTTGTGAATTAACCGCTTTGTCAACTGGTCTAGTAATATGAATATTGAACTGATCATTGCCCCAAACACACTGGTCAACCTTGAGCGTCATGGTCAAATCTTGACAAACAACCCGCACTTTGTTGAGCGAGGGCATGTCTCTGGTTTTCGTGACGACCGATGGGTAAATAGCCATTAGGCAGAATCGGAAGCAATATGTAACCCTCCCCATCTTTGCTGATACTTTCCTTACTAGACCACATAAGGGCATAAGCTATAGGATTTGCAGGATTGTTTGGGCTTGAGCGACAAGAACGGATCGAATCATAAATGGGCTTTGAATTGGGCTGGCTAAAATGGACCAATAAATTGTAGCCTTCTGGAAGGGAAGCTAGCTCATAAAATGATGTTCCAAAGTCATTATATCCACCTTCATTAATAGTCCAAATCTTAGTGAAAGATTGAGCTTGATAAACTCTTAATCCTCCTGTATCAATGCTTCTGCGTGCAAAACCATTAGTTACAAATTTTTACCATAAAAAGATATTACACGTGTACTTACAAAATTACAAATACGTGAAATATCTAGTTCAAAAAAGATGTGTATCGCATGTTAAGCATAAATTAGCATATGTTGCATGTCTCACACTAGCAGTTTTTGTGAAAAAGATGCATTAGTTGTGCAGATAAAAACGTACTGCTGGGATACGAGGGAATCAACGGTTGAGCGAATCGAATATATTGTGTGTTGTCTTTTATATAATTAAACCATGCAGAGCCATGAGGGAATTAAACTATAAGTATTAGGGCAACCATTTCAATGCATAGCCTAGAAAGAATAAAAAGAGTAGAATGTGTCAGCTGAATATCAAGAAAATCATTTCAAGAATTATCTATTTTGATCACGGCAAAAAGAATACTGGTGACGTCGATTACACGTCTATAGCTAATTATCTGGTTAGATGCCCCGACTTTCAAAAGGCATACGCTGCTGGAACCTGACCTTCGAGATTCGTCCCGACGGTAATCCTTAGGTATGAGAGTAAGTTTCGGTATAAAGGTGAGGAAGATGGTTTGTACTTGGTGCAAACTGCCTTTTAAGAATCTCCAGATAATGCAGTAAATGCGAATATTGCAGGCAAGTGTTTAATGCAAACAGACAACACTTTGGTATGTTTTTTAGGAGTAAATGCAGCTTAGCCATAAATGAAGGTGATACCTACTATTTATAGCTGAATGTGGCTTGTAAATGACATGAATTTACCCATTTGAGCACTTGGGAGTGGACTAATCATTAATGAGGCAAGTCCTCTGTCAGGATAAAGTGGTAAAATAGAAGCTTCCTTCTTAGGAGTAGGAAGACATCATAAATGTCGTTGTTGTTTCACTAGGAAGGAATGTTTTGCTCCAATGAGAATGTCTTGCCTCTTCCAGGTTAAGTACTGACATGAAGTGGGCATTTAATGTGTGATGTGGAATCTTCATCGAGGAAGGTAGGAGCTCGTCGCCGAGGTGATTCTAGTCGTCGATATGGGAAAGCCAACTAGCTGCTTAAGACCTCTCTGGATATCAGCCTGCGACATAAGCTTTTCGAGGTCAAGCTCGGCTGCTCCGAGGTCTGGGTTGCCCTTGTTGACGTGGATCTCCGGACCTACATGAGGCTAACATCGAGGACACGTAAGATGGGTTTTGGGGAGGATCCCATCATATTCTTTCATATAATTGAACCATAAAGACCAGTGAAAATATAATTTCTTAGAAAGAGCCCACACTCCGTACTATATATAGAGACATAATCTGTGAAATGATACAAATGTTTGACAATTCAATTCTAAACTTTAGCTTCAAAAGTGTAAGAACAATCCCAGAACTCGAAATGTAATTTTCAGTATTAAGAAAACGTGGAAATGAATTGTCAAACATAAAATAAAACTAACTATCACAAAAAAAAAAAAAAAAAAAAGTTCTACACTGAAGATTGGAACTGAAGGGATTTTACTTGACACCAACCTCGATTGGAGATTTGGAACGAGGCCTGAGACCAAGGTCTCTGAGATTGACCACTGAGGACAACCTCTGCGGATGAGATCGTCGAGCTGTTCCACGTTAACCTCTAAGACCAGTCCATCCAAGGAGCGACGACCTCCAAGCAACTCAATGGTAACCTCTGATATCTTTCTTGCCAAGGATTTATGCAGAGCTCCCAAAGCAGTAATGAGATTTGATGCCAACCCACATGACCTGACATAGTTTTTACTACCTAATACAAGGTTAACATGACACCTCATAGGCATAATCATGCTCAAAGGACGGATCATTAATGGGAAAGGACTGGAGCATGTTAGGTCCTTGTTGATATGCTCAGAGTATATGCTAGAGGGGGGGGGTGAATAGCCTATACGACCTTTATTAAAAATTCATCCATTAATTTAAAATACATTAAAGAAGAGGGATGAAGAGTGTAAAAGGTCAAGTCAATTTTATTTAAATGCAACTCCGCTGATATAAAAACATCAGTCTTGCTTCAGCAGTTTTCTATTGAAAATAGTAGACAAGCCTCAGCAGTTTTCCATTAGCCCTACTTATCAACTTACTCACTGAAGACTTGAAGGTTTGCTAGAAAATTGAAATTATAACATTTTCTAGAATGAGTGAGTTGGGCAGCGGAATAAATAACAGCAAATGTATAACATAGAAGATTTAAGTTAGTTGTTCATAAATTTGTACAAGTACATTACAACAGTTGGTTTAATTCTTCATTAGATGCAGTAATCACTTTCTATAAACAGATTGCACAATATATGAAAATATATATCACAGGAAAGATAAGTAAAGACTGAATGTAAATAAATATATTTTAATATTAAAATTCATCAGAGGTTTACTATAAGGGAAACATGCTTAATACATCAACCTAGGCTTGCTATCCTAGCAATCTCCCCAGGAAGAAGGAAAATGAAATTGGGATGCCGGGAAGACTTATAACCAACCCTTATCCTTTAATTCTCACCAAGTACCTTGGGGAAAGTACATGGCAGGACAAAGGCGAGATGGATGTGAGAAGAGGATATTATGGGTTGTTCAAATAACAAGTATTTAAACAACTGAGTGCAAAGCACTCGGCCAAATGTGATGACAATTCATTGCACAATCGACAGCACTCATAATGTAATACAAGTCTGCCGATATGAATGCAATATGATTATTAGGCTCTGGCTCTTCATCGGACAACTTCAAGCTGGGTCTGTCTTCAACAGTAGGCTAGATGCTTAGTCTCTTGCTATGAATTTGAAATATAGTACCTGAAGAGACTGAGTCTTTCGAAGGAAGAAAGAACTCAAATCAAGAAAGGAGTTCTTGATTAGGCTGAGCTTCATTGCCTTAGGAATTTCAGATTACTCTCCCACAAAGTGTTTGTTCTTAAACTTGTGTTTTTCCCACTCTTTGTGTTCTCACTATCTGCGTGTGTCTTCACACGCTTCACTCACTTCACACACAAGGATGAGGGATGAAAGGTTTATTTTATAGGGGAAGAAGCAAAGGTATCCATTGAGGCTTTGAGTGATTTTTTCCAGTTGGAAAGTTGGATCATCAATGCATCAGAGTACATCTTAGGAACTGTTGGGTAAAGACCTTCATGTAAGCTTTGTCTTGAAGTATGTCCGTGATTTAGGCTTATTGATGAAGACATGACATGCAGGCCTGTTTGTATAAAAGACTACTGTGACTGATCTTTTTATGAATAGCGCATTGAAGACGGGGATCATACATAGAAGAGGAAATATCCAAAGGTTTATTGTAGGAGCTCAGTTATCGATGTGTATCTTCAAGCTGTCGAAAAGATCTGTAACTGATCTATTTAGAATCTTTGTAGACACTGTAGCTTGGAGAACGACAAATTTTCCTCTTTATATTTATTAGCACTCCTGCAGTGAACTTGAAGAGAACATGGCTGATACTGCGATCTGCCGTAGTATAACTGCTGAAGTGGAGACTGCTGATAACACATTGCTTGTGAGACATCTGCTGATAAGATGTCTGCTAATACTAGTAGAGTTAATCTATATGAAGGGTCATCACAAGATGGTAGGACAAAGACTCGGACATGTACAAAGACTTTCTAGTCTAATGACTTATGCATTGTTTCAGCAAGTTGCCACGCTAACCGGTACGTAGCCCTTTTAGCTACTTGTGAAACATGCGTTGTAATGGAAACAAGGAAATCACTGTGTTGGAATATGCAAATCTATATATCAGTTGTTTCACAGGCATACTCCTAACAGAGCACACCTTCTCTTGGACCGGTCATATGCTTTACCTAGTGGGCATTAGCCCGCCTAAGCTAATTCTATCTAGTATAAATACCAAGTATTCTCATTCCTTTATTTCTCTAACAACTTCATTCTCACAAAACACTCTCTAGAGCTTTCAAGTCCAGGAGAATTTACTCCATTGTTGTTGACCTTGGATGATCTTAAGAGTTCATTAAATACCACAACCAAACACTGTACTTACTCTTACACACGATGATTATAGCTGGGCCAAGTCCCAGCTCTCTTTATGGTGCTTTCTCTTACTCTCAGGGACTTAACAAAGTTGGATATTTATCACTGCAACTTTCGCCGGCGTGATCCCCATTTTTGGCACCATCAAAGTTTTTTTTTTTTTTTTTAGTAAAGAAATTTAACTAAAAAAACAAAGGGAAAAGTATAAATAGTTAATAATCAAAATTGTACCATTTTTGTACCATTTTGGAGTGAAAACATGCTTAGAAGTTTTAGCGGTGAGCATGTATTTCTAGAATCAAACCATCCATTCTAACATGAGTTAATTCTCACACCACTCAAGAAACATAAATGTTAATAAAATGAATAAATAAATTGGTTGATTAGAAGTATAGAATCACCTATTGCATTTACATACACAAACACAATAACCTAAAGTTATGAATCACATTTAAGGCATATTGCTGCTAGAAATCTATATATATATATATACCTCATCCAACTTTTGGTTCTTTTGATTTTCAAGCCTCCAAGTAAGCATGACTTTTGGAGTGAAATGACTTTTCATTTCTAAGTCATTAGCTAATAACAATATCTAATAATAACAGGTTTTACAATAGGTATTACTATTAGGTAATACTAATAGGAGAAGAACTTTAAGAAATAAAATAATGTTGTCAATGAGATTTGAACTCACACCCTTTTAAATATAATTATACACCTTAAACCAACTCAACCAATTATATTATTTGTAAAGATTTTAAAAATATATTATATTATTCTATAAATTATTTTATAATATAAACCAACTAATTTTTTTATTTATAAATGATACTCTCTCTATGTCAAATTGGGTCTCCTACTCTTATTTAAAACGTCCTAAAATAATGTATATAATATGTGATTACAAAATTTTGTTGGGTCTGAAAATGGTTGGCCATTGTGTTTAGAAAGTTTGTCCGTGGTTAACAAGGGAGTGAAGCATGGTTTAGCAGCAAGTATACCTGTCCGAGTAAGTAAATCAATGATATACTGGCACTGCGAAAGAAACAAGCCTGATGCGAGTTTGTGAACTTGAATGCCTAGGAAGAAGTGGAGGGGACCCAAATCTTTGAGAGAGAACTCACGTGATAGAGATCTTAGGATAGAATGAATATGAGAAGTGGAATTACTAGTGATTAGAATATCATCAACATAAACTAGTACGTAAATGAGGAGATTCTGATGAGAGTAGACAAAGAGAGAGGTATCAGTTTTGGATGGAACAAACCCAAGATGAATAAGAAAGGTGGTGAGACGTTAAAACCAAGCCCGAGGTGTTTGTTTGAGACCGTAGAATGAACGGTGAAGGTGACATACATGATCGGGTTTTGATGGGTCGACAAACTCGGGTGGTTGTGTCATGTAAACTCTCTCATCGAGAAACCCATAAAGGAATGCATTGTTGACGTCAAGTTGTCGAATGGACCACCCTCGAGTAACAGCAATGGATAGGACAATGCGAATGGTGGTTGGCTTGACTACGGGACTGAAGGTCTCAGTGTAGTCGATGCCCGGTTGTTGATGGAAACCCTTTGCCACGAGCCGTGCCTTGTAACGATCAAGGGTCCCATCGGCACGGAGTTTAATTCGATAGACCCATTTACAACCAATAAGATTCATTGATGGTGTGTGAGGTACGAGGGTCTATGTACCATTTCGAAGGAGGGCATTTATTTCTTCAGTCATTGCATGACGCCACTCAGGAATTTTGTATGCAGAGGAGAAACATGATGGCTCGACTATGGAAACCGAACTTGTACACATAAAGACACTTGGAGATGGTGAGTATTTGGTAGTGGGTTTGGGGTTAGGGAAAAGTTGCATTGGATGGTGCATGTTGACGAGCTGTTTGAGGTTGGTCAGTAGGTATGGTGGGAATGGAGAGGGGTATATGGTCTGAAGATGTTATAGAAGAGGAGAGATTTATGTGATTATTTGGAGTGAGTGGTGAACGAGATTCAGATTGGTGTAAGTTTTGGGCACTTGGTGGGTCAATAAGTAGTATACTAGGATGTCTTTGAGATTGTTGTATAGATTGGGAAGAGTTACTTTGTGGTGGTTCATTATTATAGTGAAAGTGGGGTGAGGAGTTTGGGTAAGGTACAGCAACGATAGCCCAAGTGGTTCGAGCTGTACCCAAGAAAGACACACAGAGATGATCGAAATGACATTTTATAACGGTTATATGGGCAAAGATGAGGGTAACAAAGACAATCGAAAACTTTTAAGAATGAGTAATCGGATGCGAATTTGAAGAGACATTCATAAGGAGATAAGTTACGAGACAAACGAGAGGGCATGCGATTGATCAAATATACAGCAGTATCGAAAGCAAACTCCCAAAACTTGTTGGGGACCGAACGTTGAGCTAAGAGAGAAAGGCCGATTTCCACTATGTGACGATGGCGACGTTTGACGGAGCCATTTTGCGCATGTGTGTGAGGACATGGAATGCGATGATGGACTCCACATGACTGAAAAAAAAGAATTCAGTGGGCGATACTCACCACCCCAATCACTTTGAACACTTTTGATTTTGGCATTAAATTGGTGTTCAACATAGACTTGAAATTATTTTAAAATGGCATCAGACTTTTGTTTCATGGGGAAATACCAAATATATTTGGAATAAGCATCAATGAAAATAACAAAATATTTATTTCCATTGAAAGAAGGGATGGGAGAGGGACCCCGTACATCTGTGTAAATTAAGTCTAGAACTAATCGAGTTTGGTCATTTTTTGATAACAGGGGAAAACGAGATGACTTGTCGAGTTGACAAGCATTACATAAAGAGCTAAGAGAGGAAGAGGAGCAATTTAAATTATTATAGCGAATTATTTGACGAAGAGTGCGAAGATGCGGATGACCGAGACGACGATGCCAACATTCCGAAGAGACTCGCTCACTACTGTGTACAGAAGGGGCAGAGGAGGACGGGAAGATGTAGAGGCCATCTTTACTCGGACCGGTGAGAAAAGTGCACTTGGTGGCCGGATCCTTGACACAGAAAAAAGATGGGTAAAATAAAAAATAAACGTTATTGTCTTTAGCAAATTTATTAACAGAAATCAGAGATTGGGAGAGGAACCAATATGTGATATTTGAAGACCCTTACCATTTCCAACATGAACACTGTCTGATCCAGAATATTCATCGCCCTGGGATAAAGCCGCGCGATCGGGAGTCACATGATGAGTAGCACCGGTGTCCGAAAACCAACTGTAAGAAGATGGAGGTGGAGGTACGTGAGTTAGGTGGGTGGACGGGGAAGGTGGTGGTGTCGAACGATGGTAGCAGTTGGCGGGTGAGTGGTTTGTGCCACCACAGTAATGACACGGAGAACATGGGTTGTAAGAGGACTAGCGGTGGTTGGGCGGGTAAAAGGAACGACCGCGACCACGACCACGTGAGCTGCGACTACGGCCTCGACTAGAAGAGGTACCACCACGAGAGGAGTAGTGAACAGTTGGTGGAGGTGGGTTTGCTGGAAGGTCGTCATGGTTTGAGGAGAGTTTGAGTGAAGAAAGATGATTACGGTTAAGAAATTCATGGCTTAAGAGTAAGCTATGCAATTCTGGAAAAGTTATCGGCTCGGCACGGGCAGACATGGTAGCAACAAGGGGTTTAAACTCAGGATTAAGACCACGAAAAACATAAATATTAAACTTAGGGTCAGCTACAGGACGGTCGATCACAGCAAGTTCATCAGCATTGACATGCTGAGATAGGTGGTAACACTGCTATCGCCTTGACGGAGATCGTGAAGATTAGCATGAAGGTTAAGGATTCGGGTGTGAGAATGGGATGCAAAAGCTAGTGTGAGGGCAGTCCATAGTTCTTGGGAAGTTTTGCATCCGACAGCCATGGGTAGGACAGATTCTGATAGAGAAGAAATAATCATGCTCATGACGGTTTGATCTTGAACATACCAATTTTGGTATTTTGGGTTTGGTTGTGGATCACTATCTTTGTCACCACAGAGATGACTGGGTGGAGGAGGTCGGCTGCCATCTATGAACCCGATTAGATTTTGGCCGCGAAGAAAAGGGAGCATTTGTGTTTTCCAATAAAGAAAATTTGTACCAGTGAGTTTTAGTGAGAGAAAGTGGTGGGCAGAACCAAAAGAAGAAACGGGCAGGCTTGGTCACGGAAGAGGAAGAAGAGCTGGGTTGGGTGGCCATTGTTAATTCCGTCTGGCTTTGATTCCAAGTTGAAGCAAGGAATGCAACTCAAAGATTATATTATATTAATAATAACCCACACTATATGAATCAGTGAGTGTATGGGCTTTATATATACATGGCTGTTACACAGAGAGAGAGAGAGAGAGAGAGAGAGAGAGAGAGAGAGAGAGAGAGAGAGAGAGAGAGAGAGAGAGAGAGAGATTCATATAATAATACAAGAGAGTGGGATACTAAAAGATAAACTATTGGACTCCTTTCCCTTGGTGGTCAACTGGTTCATGAACATGGTTCAATATTCCTAAAACAGAAGTTATTGATCTACCACATGATTTTTAAAGCTCAGGTAAAAACCAAACACAAAACTAAATTGTACCCTTGGAACATGCACCACCAAATACATGTAGCAACCAACACTTTTGACTTTTACTTCTCATTTAGAAGACCCTTTTTTCCAACATCATATCTTGTTGTTTTCTGTAATTATTAAACAATAGTAAAACAAAACGGCTATTAAAAACTTGTCTTCCAAATGATATAACAAAGACTATCAAGAACATGTTTTGACATAACGATCGAAAAACGACCACTCATCATGTCCCTATTGACAATATTATCAAAAGTCAAACCATTTTATAAATTATCGAATTAGGTCTTGGTTTCGTTATGTATTGAGCTAGGAAACCATGCAGAAATAACATAAAAGATTTGGCAAGTCAATCCTATGCATTAGTTGAAATTAGAAGAACAATATTGAAAATCCAGAAATATTAATTCTATTATGAGCGTCATGAACTAGAATCGAATTGACAAATAGCAAGGTATAATTTCAATTTCGCAAAACTTTTTCGACCCTGTTGGAAGCCAAAAGAAACATAACTTAGAAGCATACCTTCTTTGAGTGAAGATATGATTAGACGCTTTAGTTGTCTGCATGGGTCTCTCTATATTCTACAATGTTTCTAAGGATTTGAATACAACTATCCATGCATTATAATGGTTTATATGTTTGCTATATATTTTTACGGAGAAGAAAATGTAAAGTCATGCTAATTTGGGATTGTGACTGTAATTATCAGCATATCTATAGGGATCTAATGGCTAAACAAGACAAAGGGCAAAGACATGGAGCTAAAAATATGAAAGCAATCACACGGCCTTGAAATAATATTCAAGTCGGGCAGCAAGCGAAACAAATATTTCGTAATCTTACTTCAACTTTACTCGTTAAATGTTGGCCCATGTTCAAATTTGAGCTCGATTTTTCAAATTCATTTATCAGAGAAAAACTAAGTTTGGGTTGGTAAAACTCAGTTCCACTCGGTTATAAAATGAGCCAATCAGAAATGTTTTTGTAGTACCTCTTTACCGAGAACGCCTAATTCGTACATAACTAAATTTGATTTAGATCATTTGCAGCACTATGTATGTACAATGTGGTTTAATAAAACATTTTGAACAATAATTAAATATTTCAAGATGAATCAAAAGGAAACTAAAGTTTATTTCATTTCAACTCAAGTCAATAGTCAATACATTTAGCCTATTATGAGCCATAAGCTGTCTAAAAAAAAATAACTAATCAAAATCAAACCCTCTCATCTCCAGCCCAACTATCTTTTATCATGGGCCCTTGAGGCCCTTCTTCTCCAAATAACTCTGCAGGAAGACTTTTCAAAGCTTTCCTCACATCATCTTTCAATTTCCCCGGCAACCAAGAAGTTGCAGAATTAATCTCATTTTCA
Organism: Platycodon grandiflorus; assembly: GCA_016624345.1. Lineage (NCBI taxonomy): Eukaryota > Viridiplantae > Streptophyta > Magnoliopsida > Asterales > Campanulaceae > Platycodon > Platycodon grandiflorus. Next base: position 2,101,666 of record JACONP010000362.1, read on the forward strand.
GTGTTATATGTAATTTTAGGCCCCCATCTTCCTGGATAGAACAACCATGCTTGCCTCAATAGAGTATTCGCATCGGATTCTAATATTTCATATTGATTTCGAATGTCCATCACATTGTTGCCTTTACTGGTATCATCCCTAACTCCTATCCCTAAACCCTTTTCTTGAAAATGTAAGTTCCTTGACTCCGGTACCGATTTTTGCCCATGCAGGAATTGTCCGCTACTCGAATAATGTGCATGACCGTTTAACGAAGAGTACACCACCGGTCTACCACCAGACTCGTAATCAAATTCCATTGCATTTATCCAAATCCCTTTATTATGTTCCGAGAGATAAATACTCTTTAGCCCACCATTGAAATTATCCACCCTTAAGGTAAGATGTTCCCAATCACTAACATGCTCACCAAATCTTTTAAACTTAATAGTCACAGGCCCAAATTGAAACCGTCCAGGCCCATTAAAAGGGTAAAACAACCATATTGCAAGGTCAGTGTATGTTCCACCAAATGCACGCTTTACGTGCACGTAAGCCTTAGCATCTTGCAATTCTCCTCTCTTAACTGTATCTCGAGTTGTTCCGTCGCTTGGAAGGTCAATATAGTAACCATCACCCGACCCTTGCACCGGGAGATTCCACCCGTGAGGATGGATAGGCTGTCCACTGGATTGGCCATTTTGGTATAGCAAGGCTCCATTTGCAAAATACCATTCCACCGAAGAGGGTAGATATTCCTCATCAGGATGGAAATAGACCAACGGGGAATAGGCTTCAACCATTGCTTGAACTTGAGGAATAGAAGGCATAAAAGAATTATCGAGATGAGCTCTCTTTAAACAAGCTAAAGCGGACGAAGGGGCCGGGCCATCAATGGCCATAAATGTACCCACGGGTACACTTTGTGAATTAACCCCTCTCTCAACTGGTCTAGTAGTATGGATATTGAACTGATCATTGCCCCAAACCCACTGGTCAACCTCGAGTGTCATGGTCAAATCTTGACGAACAACCCGAACTTTTTCGAGCGAGGGCATGTCTCCGGTTTTCGTGACAATTTGACCAACGGGTAAATAACCATTAGGTGGAATCGGAAGCCATATGTAACCCTCCCCATCTTTGCTAATACTTACTCCCTCACTGGACCACATAAGGGCATAAGCCATGGGCTTTGCTAGTGCAGGATTATTTGGGTCACCTGTGGTGTCTTTAGCGACAAGAATGGAATCGTAAATGGGCTTTGAATTGGGCTGGCTGAAATGGCCCAACAAATTGTAGCCTTCTGGAAGTGAAGCTGGCTCATAAAATGATGTTCCAAAGTCATTATATCCACCTTCATTAATAGTCCAAATCTTAGTGAAAAATCGAGCTTGATAAACTCTTAATCCTCCTAGATCAATGCTTCCACCAGCAAAACCATTACCTACACAAAAGAAATCAATATTCAACGACCAAAAATATAACAGTACACTTCTCTATGTACAAGTATGGTACATATACCGTTTACATGATACAAATACTCGAGTATATGATGCTTTAAAATCGTAGTGATAAATCCATTTAATTCCTAGCAAAATTTTACCGTATAAAGAGAGTACATGTGTACTTGGAAAAATACAAATACGTAAAGTATCAATTTCACAAAAGATATGTATCGCATGTTGAGCATAAATTAGAATATGTTGCATGTGTCCCACTGACAGTTTTTGTGCAAAAGATGCATTAGTTGTGCAGATAAAAACGTACCGCTGGGATACGAGGGAATCGGTGGTTGAGCGAATTGAATATATTGTGTGTTGTCTTCTGTGTAATTAAACCATGCAGATCCATAAGGGAATTGAAATATAAGGATTAAGACAACGATTTCAAAGCATAGCCTGGCAACAAGAAGATAAATAAATTAATAAAATGTGTCAACTGAATATCAAGAAAATCATGCTAAGAATTATCCATTTTTCTTATAATTGATTCGTAAAGACCAATGAGAACATTAATATGTTCCAAGAAGACTGCTCTTCGAAATATATATTGAGACATAATCCGTGAAACGATACAAATGTTTGATAGCTCAGTTCTAAAATGTTATTTTAAAAATGTAAGAACAATCCCAGAACTCGAAAGAAATGTAATTTTCATTATATAATGAAAATTCGGAAATGAGCTGTCAAACGTAGCGTAAAACTAACTACATATTTGTAAAATTAAACAAAATTGTACCATTTCGGAGGAAAAACATGCTTAGAAGCTTTAGCGGTCAGCATGTTTTCTTTTACTACTGTAAGAGTTCTGAGAATTTGAATTTATAGGCATCTCGTTTGGGCATTGGCGCCATGCATGGAGCCAGCAAGTCAACGGGTTTGGTCAACTAGGAAAAAATGAACTTATAACTTTTCCATTTTTTAATAAGAAGATTTTTCACTATAAGCAGATTCATACCAAAGAAGAAATTAGTTGCATTTTTCACATGGAATGACTAATTATTTTTCGTAAAATTCATTTTAGAGCCCGTTTGGTGTAGTGTTTTAAAAACGCAGCGTTTCTAAAACGCAGATTATTTAAAATGCGGCTTTTTTCTTTATAAATGCGTTTGGGATATTATGTCAAAACGCTGCTTTTTATTCTTTACTGCGTTTTAAAATCTGCGTTTTGGGAAAAAGCTAGGAATTTCAGCGTTTTAAAACGCAGCTGCGTTTTGAAAACGCAGCGTTTTCTACCGCAGCATTGAAACACTAAGTTAAGGAATAAGCTGCGTTTTAACCCTGCGTTTTGGCCAAAACGCGCGAACAAACAGGCTCTTAATTAACAAGGATCCGAAAATCTAACTAGATTTTTTAGTGTGAAAATAGCAATAAAATGGGCAAGAAAAAAGGTGTTAAAATTCTCTAAACCAAAAATGTAAGTATCACAGCAATAGTTTAGGTATGCTTGTAATTAATGTTAAAATCAAATTTTAATCTTAAATTTGTTCTTAATCCAATTGAAAATTTTAAGGTTAATATAGTATCAAAACAGATTTCGTTATATGTGCATACAATAATTAATCCGAATAATCAATTAAAAAAATTAAGTAATAGTACTTCATTCGTCATCATTGAAGAAGTATATTTCAGTTTTTTTGGTCGAATTTAACTAATTATTGGATGAATTTTTAACATATTTTATTTAGTTAGAGAAAATAAAACTTTAACCTTTAGAACATATACAAAAGTACTAATAATTTACGCGTGTTTTATAATTTTTGAAAACAATATTAAATTCTTGTCAAATATCGATTCAAAAGTCTTCTTTGACTCGTGACATATATAAAAGTTACTAAATTTAGTAATTTAGTAAATTACTAAATTTACTAAATATCGATTCAAAAGTTACTAAATTTTTATTGATATTATTATAATTCATTTTTTTATGCCCCAAGTACAATTTGAGAGCCCGTTTGGTGTAGCGTTTTGAAAACGCAGCGTTACTAAAATGCAGATGATTTAAAACGCGATTTTTTCTTTATAAATGCGTTTGGGATATTATGTCAAAACGCAGCTTTTTATTCCCTACTATGTTTTAAAATCTGCGTTTTGGGAAAAAACTAGGAATTTCAGCGTTTTAAAATGCAACTGTGTTTTGAATACGCTGCTTTTTATAACGCAGCATTGAAACGCTAAGTTAAGGAATAAGCTGTGTTTTAATTCTGCGTCTTGGCCAAAACGCACGAACAAACGGGCTCTAAATCACTTGTTGCAAGATATTCTGAGATCAAAAAGGAAAAAGAGTTCATTTCATTTAAAGTAAAAGTGTGATACAATAAACCTATCAAATTAAACAAAGTTATACAATGAAATCAAACCCTCTCGTCTCCAAACCAATTATCTTTCATCATGCGCCCCTGTGGACCTTCTTCTACAAGTAGCTCCTTAGGGACATGAATCTTCAAACTCTTCCTTAAATCTTCCCGTTTCACAGGCAAAGAATCAGCAGCAGCATCAAGACCCTTCAAATTTTTCCTTAAATCTTCACGTTCCACTGGTAAATATTCAGCAGCATCAAGTTCACTTTCTATCGTATAATAAGAAAGTTTAGGTCCCCATCTTCCTGGATAAAGCAACCATGCTTCAGATGAAGAAGAATTCCCTAAGATTTCATATTGTGTTCGAATGTCCATCACACTGTTGCCTTTACCGGTATCATTCCTAACTCCAAACCCAAAGTGCTTTTCTTGAAAAAAAATGGCTTCTTCATTCCCGTTGCAACATTTCTGCCATGTAGAAAATAACCGGCACGGGAATAAAGTGCATGACCATGCAGCGACGAGTAAACTACTGGTTTATTGCCAGGATCATACTCGAAATCCATTGCATTAATCCAAGTCCCTTTATCATGTTCCGAAAGATAGATACACTTTAGGGCACCATTAAAGTTATCCACTCTTAAGGTCAGATGTTCCCAATCACCAACATGTTCACCTAATTTTTTGAACCTAATTGTAAAAATGCCAGCTTGAAACTTTATCGGCCCATTAAAAGGGTAAAACAACCATACTGCAAGGTCGGTATATGTTGCACCATAAGCTTTTGCACTTTGCAAGTCTCCTTTCTTAACTCTGTCTTGAGCTGTCCCATTACTTGGAAGGTCTATATAGTAATCATCAACGGAGCCTTGCATCGGAAGATTAGTCCCACCAGGACTAATAGGCTCTCCGTTGGATTTGCCATTTTGGTATAGCAAGGCTCCATTTTCGAAAAACCAATCCACCGTAGAGGGTAAGTATTCTTCATCGGCATGAAAATAGACAATGGGAGAGTAGGCTTCGACCATTGCTCAAACTTGTGGAAAATTGGGCATAGAAGAATAATCGGAGTGGGCTCTCCTTAAACAAACTATAGAGGGACTAGAGGCCAAACCAACAATGGCCATAAATGTACCCACGGGTACGCTTAGTGAATAAACCCCTCTAGTAAATGGTCTCATTGTATTAATACTGAATTGATCATTGCCCCAAATCCACTCATCAACCTCAAGCAAGGCCGTGAAATCTTCGCGAACAACCCGGACAGCATGGACCGAGGCGAATCTCGAGACTTTGTGACAATGTGACGGACTGGTTTATAGCCCTTGGGCGGAATTGGAAGCCATATATAACCCTCCCCGTCTTTGTTGATAGTTACACCCTCACTACACCAAACAAGTGTAGACATTTAACAAAAGTAAAATAATAAAAGTTACATTTATTAACTTCATCAAGGTAAAATAATAAAAGTTACATTTAACAAAATTTTAAAAAGTCAATATACTTTTTAAAACGACCAAAAAAAGAATAATCAAGATTTTGTTAGAAATAATGTGAATGCTAATTATTATTAATTTTTTTTTTAAGAACGGGTAAAGACATTGGATAATGATGATATTACACTTGATTGACATTTACATAAACTGTTTCAACTTTCAAGTTTAGACATGATTCAGATCTTATATATATTATCATTTATGAACTCAATAAACATATGATTTGAATTCCATAACAGATAGTTGGAAGGAACAAATTATAGTATTAGTTAAGAGAATAAATCGCTAATTTTCTTTTCTCCCTAAAATACTCTCTTAATTTAAACGAATCGTTATCCCTTAAATTGGGTAAATGTTCAGTGATTTGGTGCCTACACATTTATGGCAAAACAAATATTTTTGTTCTATTGGCAAATACAAACTTAAAGATGAAAAATGTTATGTTACTCGTCCAATTTTCTTCCGTCAAGTCACTGCAGAACTCATTATTTTACTGTAATATGATTGATTAGAATTATCACGTGACCTCAAACAAGTGCACTTGCGTCTTTTCCCTTGACAGGACCGCATATATTCTCCGAGCTTCATGATCCACATTTTGTTTCTAAATTTTTATTGATATTATTATAATTCTTTTTTTTTTTTATGCCCCAAGTATCACTTGTTGCAAGATATTCTGAGATCAAAAAGGGAAAAGAGTTCATTTCATTTAAAGTAAATCTGTGATACAATAAATGGCAAACTTCACAATTCGTCCCTGTACTTTTTTTTTTTTTTTGTATTCTTCCTTGAACCAAATTTTTTTTTGAGACCATCCTTGTACCACCGACATTGAGCATGATTGGTCCTTCCGTCAAATGGCGTTAACTTTTTTCCGTTAAGTCTTCCCACGTGCCCCTCATGTGCATTTTGGAAAGGGTAAAATAGTCATTTCGGTCAGGAAAGTACAGGGACAAGTTATGAAGACGGGAATAATTGGCGTCTTTTCGCCTTTTCTTCCCCCATTAATGCTTTGCTAGTAAGCTAAAATTGGTCAAATTGGAGAGAGACGAGTTATGAAGGCGGGAATAATTGGCGCATTTTTGCCTTTTCTTCCCCCATTAAAGCTTCGTTGGTAACCTAAAATTGGTCAGATTGGAGAGATAACAATGGAGGTTTATTGCCACTGTACTACGCTCTATGATAACGGTTGAACCTAATTTTGATAATCGAGATAACTGCAATTATAAAAACTAGTCTCGTAGATTCAATTAGGCAAAATTAACTATGATAGCACAACTAATTCCACATATTGCTACTAATTTCCATTCATTCATGATAGCACAAACTCATGGATAGCGGTAGGAAATTATTAATTCAATTGAGTCGTCAATTCAACAAAATAACAATTTCCATGAAAATTAAATTGAATCTACAAGTACTTGAATATAACAAGAAATAATTCAACACATAGCCTCACGATAATATAATTGAATTAAAATGACCCTTGAATCAGAAAAAAAACCTTAGCCACGCATGCTTGAATCAATTATCTTCAATTCATAAAAATTCTTCTCCCAATTATTGATGATAGGTTTGTCTCTGGTGGAGACAATATGTGCATTGAAACTCTCAGAAATGTTATTCATGAGGACATCACACTTGAGTGCACATGTAAAATGAGATCTAGACCAGTGCTTGGGACTTGTACGACATGCCCACTCAAATGCTTCTGGAGAAAAAGACTTAAATTCCTCCATTGCAGCTTCAAATGCAGGCATATTTGTAGAAAATACAGCTTTGTATAGTTTATCCTTCATTTCCTTACCTTTGAATTGCTTTTTGTAATTGTTGTACATATGGAGCAAGCAGAATCTATGCTCCACAGCAGGCAATAAGTCCCTCAAAGCCAAATCCATCCCCTGTCAAAAAATTAGGTAAAGTCAGTATATAATAGAAGGTAATAGTTCAAAAAAAAAAATTAACAATACCCAATAAATTTAGATCATACCTTCTGTTAGTCTGATATGAAGACCCAGTCCTCATTACTTTGAATCCTTAAGTCCTCTATCAACAGTTCAAGGAACCACTGCCAGGTTTGTCTATTTTCACTCTCCACAATGGCATAAGCAATGGGATACATGCCATTATTAGCATCCATACCAATTCCAGTAAGTACCTGACCTGAATAAGGTCCCTTAAGAAAGCATCCATCTAGCCCTATCACCTTCCTACATCCAGCTTCAAGTCCTACTTTTAATGGCCCCAAACAACAATAGATCCTCTTGAATCTTCTTTCATCTGGTGCATTCACATCCTCCTCAGATCTCAGTTCAATTTTCATGGTTGAGTTGGGATTTGTTCTCCCAATCTCTTCACAGTAATTCCATAGTAAAACATACTGCTCTGAATGATTTCTATGGTTTAACTCTTCTGCCATCCTTTTTGCTCTATATGCTTGAAACCTAAAAATGTCTAGATGATGTTCTTCCCTTATTGTTACCATTATACCCTTCAATGTCCAGTTAGGATTAGATCTAAACCTTTCAATATACCTTTTTGCAATCCACTCAGATGTCAGGTACCTATTTGTATAGGTAGGGCTACATGTATGCACATTTACAAACGTTTTGACGTCCCAAGTACTCTCTATTTGCATAGGGGAAATAAGTATAGCCCAAGGACATGACTTGGTACCCCTGCACTTGGCCCTAACCCTTGTTTTGTCATTCTTCACGAAAAGAATATCTCTCCTATTCTTTATTGCGTACTCTCTTAATGCCTGTTTCACCTCCTCTGCATTTGAAAACCTCAATGCCAACTTGTACTCTGGATTTCTCATATCTTTCTCAGGATGAAAATCTAATCCTCTATTCCTATGTCTGTCATGATCATCATCATCAGAGCTTGCAATGCTCCATAAATCATCAGAGGATGCATAATCAGAGTCAACATTAATTTCTTCAGCATTTAATATTTTTGACTTCCCCTTATCTTTCACACCAGCCCACTCAACATCCCTGTCAATGTTGTTTTCAAACTCTTCATCATCTTTATCATCACCAGATGACACATATTCAGGGTCAGCAAATTGATTATTGTCATCATCAGACTCATGTGATTTCTCATGTTCATCATTCTCAATCTCATTCTCAACCTCATTCTCAACATTTGCTATATGATCAGACTCATGCTCAGCATTAACCTCAACATTAACCTCAACATCAACCTCAACACTATGCTCCTGTGATGTACCACTTTGTCCTTTATCCTTCTGTTCAACTAGGTATTCATCTTCAAACTGAGCCACAACATCAACAAGTGCAGACTCATTGTAAGTTAGTAACAATTCATTCAGAGTTCTTCTATTTTCTGTTGACACAATCCATTTGCTACTCTGTTCACCCACACCCACTCCATCATTATCATCTTCATTCAACTCCTCTTAACTACAGAGGTTTTAAGTTTTGGTTCAGTAAAAAAATCATCACAACAAGTGGAACCATGTTCTATGTACAGCTCAATTAGTTTATGTTTCTTTCCTATCTCAGTAACACACATCATGTCATCATCAGTCCCTAAAGCTCTTAACCCATATTCAAGGTCTAATGTTGGCACCTTATAATGATAAATTAAACATAATCCCATCATAACCAAGGCCTCTAATCATTTGGTTTATTTCTTGAATGGACATTATTTCTCCATGGCAAAAGTCAAAATAATCGATTTTGCCCCCACTATAAACTCTATGTGGAATGTAGTCAAACTCTCCTCCATGGTATAACTCAAGGGAGAACCACTCTGAATCAGGATCTGAAGTAAATGCAAAAACATAAGTAAGATATAAATGCAAACACAGGGGACACATGGGACACAGGGGATCACATGTAAATGCAGAGTGACATTTTAAAATTGGAATACAAAAATTAAGAAACTCGAGAAAGGTGATACACCCAAAGCAACAGACAAGCAAGCAAGCTGTTATACACACAAAGCAACACAAATCGAACACTAATTTACAAAAAAAATGACCTTTTCAAAATAGTACTTTACAGTACAAAACAAACAATACTATACAAAAAAATTAACATTTTCGAAAAAAACTAGCACTTTACAGTGCAAAACAAACAATACAACCAATATATACTGCAGTTTCCCAAAGAAAATCAACCAAACAACTTTACATAAATTAACAATGTAAGAGTATAGTATACTTACTGTACATATCATCAACATCCCACATTACTCCTCTTTTTCTCTGCATCCACGCCATTTCAGGAGCTTAATGGAGTTCGAACGAAACCCTAACCCCCTTAACCAGTTCGACCTTAAACCTCTCTCTCAAATGACGGTGAATTGAAATGAGTACGATTACTCTGCAACAACTGTATTTCATTAATCGTCCCTATTCATTCCTAAGTTCAATGACTGCTTTACCCTTGTACAAATGCACGTGACGAGCACGTGATGAGACTTAACGGCCAAAAACAGACGAACTTAGACGGAAGGACTAAATGCGTAAATAAATTGGGTTCAGGGACCAGGTGCGCTCATGAGGGACGAATACAAAAAAAGGCAAAAAGTACAGGGACGAATTGTGGAGTTTGCCCTACAATAAACCTATCAAATCAAACAAAGTTATACAATGAAATCAAACCCTCTCATCTCCAAACCAATTATCTTTCATCATGGGCCCTTGTGGACCTTATTCCCCAAGTAGCTCCTTAGGGATATGAATCTTCAAACTCTTCCTTAAATCTTCCCGTTTCACAGGCAAAGAATCAGCAGCAGCATCAAGACCCTTCAAATTTTTCCTTAAATCTTCACGTTTCACCGGTAAATATTCAGCATCATCAAGTTCACTTTCCATCGTATAATAAGAAAGTTTAGGTCCCCATCTTCCTGGATAAAGCAACCATGCTTCTGATGAAAAAGAATTCCCTAAGATTTCATATTGTGTTCGAATGTCCATCACATTGTTGCCTTTACCGGTATCATTCCTAACTCCAAACCCAAAGTGCTTTTCTTGAAAAAATGGCTTCTTCATTCCCGTTGCAACATTTCTGCCATGTAGAAAATGACCGGCACGGGAATAAAGTGCATGACCATGCAGCGACGAGTAAACTACTGGTTTATTGCCAGGATCATACTCGAAATCTATTGCATTAATCCAAGTCCCTTTATCATGTTCCGAAAGATAGATACACTTTAGGGCACCATTAAAATTATCCACTCTTAAGGTCAGATGTTCCCAATCACCAACATGTTCACCTAATCTTTTGAACCTAATTGTAAAATTGCCAGCTTGAACCAACAATGTCGATAAATGTACCCACAGGTACGCTTAGTGAATAAACCCCTCTAGTAGATGGTCTCATTGTATTAATACTGAATTGATCATTGCCCCAAATCCACTCATCAACCTCAAGCAAGGCCGTGAAATCTTTGCGAACAACCCGGACAACATGGACCGAGGGCGGATCTCGAGACTTTGTGACAATGTGACCGACCGGTTTATAGCCCTTGGGCGGAATTGGAAGCCATATATAACCCTCCCCGTCTTTGTTGATAGTTACACCTTCACTACACCAAACAAGTGTGTAACCAATGGGCTTCGCTAGCCCACCGTTATTTGGGTTGCCTGTAGTGTCTTGAGAAACAAGAACTGAAGCCATGACGGACTTTGCATTGGGTTGACTAAAGTGGCCCATCAAATTGTAGCCCGATGGAAGCATAACTGGTTCCTAAAATGATGTACCAGAGTCATCATATCCACCTTGATTAACTGACCAAACTTTGGTGAAATATTGAGCTTCATATACTCTTATTCCTCCTAGATCAATTAATGATTTCACTTGCAAAACCATCACCTGCACAAATTCAAAACCAAGTATGTGATGATGTACGATACAAATAAGAAAAAGCATCGAATACAAAAATCTCACGCGTTGCAAATTTTAATGTAATACGTGTCAGTTTTGTGCAAAAGGTGCATTATTTAGGCACAAAAAATAATAATTTACCGTCAGGGTAGGAAGGAATTGGTAGTTGCCAAAATTGTATATATTGTGTTTGATCTTTCGTATTGTGGTACAAAGTAGAAGGGGCATGCAATCGAGCACTTAAACCATGATGGATTTGAATTGTAAGAAGCGGCGCAAGGAAGTGACAGTGTAGCCTAACAAGAAAGAAGTAAAATGCAAGTGTTAATGAGATCGTATCAAGCATTTGAGCTAACTTTCAACCTCAATTAAAACGGCACTTTCAACGATAAGAGGGGGAAAAAGAAAAAGACTATCGACCGAATAATTTCGTAAATGATATACTCCGTATATATCTTTCCATTTTATCGGGAAAATTATATACTCATTTTGCAACGAAGGTGATAATAATTAAAAGCATACCTTTTTGCAGGGAAGACATAGTTAGAAGCTTTAGTAGTCTGCATGGTTTCGCGTTAGTTTCTATTAAGGCTTCCAAGAATATATATATATGAATGTAACTGTACATATATTGAATGGGTAATTTATAGGCATCTTCTTTGGAACCATGGAGCCAAAATAAATGGGTTTGATCAAGCGGACAAAATGAACAATGATACATCACATATCCTCTTTGTTTTAAAGAAGATTTCAATTAACAAATTCATAGCAACGATGAAAAATGGTGTGATGATTGACCAGTGCCGGTGCTGAACTTTTGGGAGTCCATGGCAAAAAAAAAAAATGCCCTTGTTAAAATATTAAAATAATAATTTTATAAAATAATTTTTTACTTTTTACCATTCAAAGTATTAAAAAAGTGCAATATCTACAAACATACAAGAAAAAATAAGTATCAAATAATTATTAAAAATTACTATTTTGCACCGATTTACACAATTTACAACAAAAACAATATACTTTGTTTGCATCTTTTGAGTACAATAGCAATAAAACCTGATTTTTGCTTAAAATATTGTTATAATCTACCAAATGATTATTATAATTGAGCTTGTATTTCAATATAAGCAATTTTTACCTTTTTAATGACCCAGTTAAAAAAAATTGATAGTCAACTAACACTTTTTTTTAATAAGTATATTCAGTAGATACAAAATAAAATGAAGGTTGGATGATCCGTTAACGTCGAACCTAAAATCTCTAATTTTATAAAACAGCACCGTATCTATTGAGTCGTGGAGTCAATTATAAAGTTATACTAATACATTATATCTTATACATAAATAAGGTTTTTTAATTAAATTCAGCGAACAAAAATAAAACAAAAGATTTGATGATTTTGCTAGGTATCGAACCCAAAATTTCTAGTTTTATAAATAAAAATCTTATCCATTGAGCCATAAAATCAATTACAAAAATTATAGTTACATAATGTATTATATTACATATTTAAATGGTATACATAAATTTGGGGCCCTAAAAATTGGGGGTCTATCGCGATCGCCCCCCACATGGCTCAGGACCGGGCCAGTGATTGACCGTAGAAAAATAAAAGTACTAAGATTTTTCTTAGTTAATTAACAAGGTATGATTGATTGATTGATTTGTGAATCGTGGTAGAATTTACTATGAAAACGGTTAAAATTGATGAAATTACACTCCCTTTGTTCCTCAAAAAATTTAATTTTTAAAAACTACATCAAGATATTAATTGTAATTTTGTTTAGGCAAATATCGCCAAAAATTTAATGAAGCTGCCAAAAAATAAGTTCAAAAGGGTCTCTTTGCATGAAAAGAGGAAGTATATGATAACATCCCTCAATAAGTTGTATCGACGAAAAAATCTATATATATATATATATATATATATATATATATTTAAAGTTGGTGAGGATGTCTCTAAGTGTACCACCTCATCCAACTTTTGGTTATTTTGATTCTCAAGCCTCCAAGTAAGCATGACCTTTGGAGTGAAATGACTTTTCATTTCTAAGTCATTAGCTAATAACAATACCTAATAATAATAGGTTTTACAATATGTATTACTATTAGGTAATACTAATAGGAGAAGGACTTTAGAAAATAAAATAATGTTGTCATTGAGATTTAAACCAACACTCTTTTAAATATGATTATACACCTTAAACCAACTCAACCAATTATATTATATGTAAAGATTTTAAAAACATATAATATTATTCTATAAATTATTTTATAATATAAACCAACTAAATTTTATTTTTATATATGATACTATCTCCATGTCAAATTGAGTCTCATATTTTTATTTAAAACGTCCTAAAATAATGTATATAATATGTGATCCATATTAACAAAACTTTAAATTATTTATTCAAAATTGATGTTTATGTTTTATTGATATTTGTGTAAATTTCTTTTTCAAACTGATAGTGTATAAAAAAATATGTAAATATATATAGTATCCAATTAAACATTTTTTAATCATTGAATGATCTCCAAAAATTATTTCAATAATATAATTATATTCAATTCTTAAACAATTTTCATTTGTTCAGAAAAATGTTATATTTCTTCAATATGTCCCAAAGTAAATATTTTATTTTTAATTTTGTAAATTTTTTCAAATATTTGTCTAAAATATCTTTACTAAGTGCAAGATGAAAAAAAGAGATAAAAAAACCCCAATAATATGATATCATTAAAGGGTACTAAAAAATTTAAAAAATGTATAGAAACAAAAATATATGTATTGACCACCAATAAAAAATACTTATTTTGAAACGAAAATATTATAATAAACAACTACCAATTTACATATATTGACAACACTTAACTTTTGTCAGACATGAAGTAAACAAACTTCTATATTCAATAATGATAATTTTTTTCAAATTTTTTTTTAAAATATATCAATTGAACACAAAAATTAAATTGCACCCGTGCATTGCACGGACTCTATAACTAGTATATATATAAAATAAAGTGTAACTCTTAATTGAAACAAAAGAAATACTTAAAATAGGTATTACTTGCGGGGCCGACTCTTTTTATTTAGGCACACCATATAAACAGGCCCCCCGGTCCAATAAGAAAAGGTACAACATCTAACCAAACAGACTTGCATTGGCAAATTGAGTTTAGTAGCATGGCAAAACCTAGGTGCCAAACCAAGCTAAGTGGCCCATACACAATTACAAAAGCCCAAAAGACATTCTCGTCGAAAAGAACGAACACCGGAAATCTCCGAGTTGCTATTTGGTACGACATTATTTGTGGTACGAGATCGTGATAATGATGGATACGACCTTTGATCAATACTCTCTCGCGCAAAAGTCAATGATTAGTACTTAAACAATAATAGGAACTACTAAATTGAACCTACCTTAATAATTAGCACTTACGAATATTCCAATAGGTAAGTTAAATTGTCAATGTAAATGGAACAATCAGAGCCACATTATTGCAGAATTAAGAATCACGGAATGGATAAAACAAAGAATATTCAAAAAAAAATTGTCTGTTTTTATTGATAATGAAATATTTTAAACAAGTATAATCAAGCCCAACCCCTCTCATCTCCACTCCAACTATCTTTCATTTTTGGGCCAGCAGGCCCATCCTCACCCAATACCTCAGGAGGTAGTCTCCTAACTAAATTTTTTAATGCATTTCTTAAGAAGCCAGGCAAAAGCCTTTCAGCTTTGGTGATTTCATTTTCAAGATTATAGTCAATTTTTGGACCCCAATTTCTAGCATAGTTTAACCATGGTGGTTCAACCACTACTGACCCCAAATACTCGGCTGCAACCACCACATAATTAACCCCTGTGTCCATCACCATATTACTCTTTGCAGTGTCATCCCTCACTCCTACTCCTCGTCCACGCCCTAACAAAACCAGCCCGGGGTGCGGGTACGCCGCGTGGCCATGTAACGACGAGTAAACCACGGGTTTTTTCCCGCTCCAGTACTCGAGTTGCGAAGCATCCACCCATTGACCCCCGTTATGTTGCGAAAAGAAGACACTAGATAACTCCCCATTGAAGTTGTTAATCCTCAGTGTCACATGTTCCCAATCACCAACATGTTCCCCTATCTTTCCCAACCCAATATTTATGAACTTCACTTTAGCCCTTGCTCCCCCATTGAAAGGGTAAAAAACCCAAATGACAATGTCAGTATATGTTCCTCCAGAAATGGACTTAACATGTAGATATGCCCCTGCATTTTGCAAATTCCCTTTCTTGACTCTATCTTTTTCTCCACCATCAATTGGCAGGTCTAGCCAGTAAATCCCATCGTTCGAACCACCCTGTGGAAGGTTCGAGCCGGTGCGGTAGATATGTGTAGGTGTGGATTCTTGACCTCTTTGGAACAAAAGTACTCCATTTTCGAAAAACCAATCCACTGTGGAGGGTAAAAATCGCTCATCTGGATGGAAATAAATCACTGGAGAATAAGTTTGAACCAATGATTTAATTTGGTCCAAATTCGGCATGCTAGCTAAATTACCATACACGTTCTTCAAACCAGCCAAAATTGGTGTAGCCCCACCATTTTGGGCTACAAATGTGCCCGTGGAGATAGCCATGTCTTGGACACCCCTATCAAGTGGTCTCGAGCCATACACATTGAACCCATCTCCTGGTCCCCAAACCCATGCGTGCACGTCAGTCACATCCGTAAAATCGGACCGGACACACCGTATTTTCTCCAGTGATGGCTTCTTCGACGAGTTTGTAACTACGTAACCAACGGCCTTATACCCATCCGAAGGCGTAGGGAGCCAGATATGGCCGATACCAGCTGCTTCTTGATTGATTTTTGAAGCGTTGCTGCTTCTCCAGACAAGAGTGTAATCAATCGGGCGTTTTAGAATTGGGTTTGATGGATCACTTGTGACATCTTTAGCCACGACAATGTGTCCGGATAGTGGCACGTTGTTGGGATGGCTATAGGAACCTAACGCCAAGTATCCTTCGGGTATTGAAGATGGTTCATAAAATGTTGTCCCGAGATTATCCGGTCCGCCTTGTTGTGCTGCCCAAATTTGATGGAAAGTGGATACTTGACGTATTAGTAATCCTCCTAGATCAATTGTTCCACTTGCAAAACCTCCACCTGATATTAAAAGAAAAACATTGTAACATACATACACATTAATTAATAATAAGGAAATTAAAAGTGAGTGAGTGAGTGAGAGAGAGAGAGAGAGAGAGAGAGAGAGAGAGAGAGAGAGAGAGAGAGAGAGAGAGAGAGAGTGAGAGAGAGAGAGAGAGAGAGAGAGAGAGAGAGAGAGAGAGAGAGAGAGAGAGATTTACCTGAAGGGGAATAAGGAGAAGAGAGATTTGAGATGGCTGCCAATGTTGAGCAGCAATTGAAGCAGAGGATGAGGATAACAAAGAAGAAAGAGAAATTAAGCATTATATTGAAGTGAATTAGGATATTTTTGTCAACGGGATGGTTGAAAATATGAAAAAAGGCATGAATAAAGAAAGAAAAGGAGGGAGGGACAGAGCAAACACAATGAATGTTGTCCACTAAGGTATCTAATAATTAGTTGAGACTGTGTAGTATAAGTATATATGTTGTGATGTCAAAGAGTTCTTTTTTTTTTTCCCCTTTGAATTGGTGAAATCTTGAAAGTGTGTGTTTGTTTTTATAGAGAGAGAGAGAGAGAGAGAGAGAGAGAGAGAGAGAGAGATTTGTAAGCATCACATGCAGTTCTTGTCTGAAGATGGGATGCACGTGACAAATCACATGCCACTTCAAATATATATATATATATATATATATATATATATTCAAATTTATGTAATTTAACCTGCAAATACTAGTATGAGCTAGAGTTGATCTTGAAAAGATTAATCATATCTGGTCTTTGATTTCATTTTCTTCAACTGAATCTAATTACATTAATACTCTGGATGTAGTCAACCTAATATTTATTTTGACAAAAGAGTCTACTTTTTATGTTTAAAAGTCAACATGTAAATAAATTAAATCGAGACCTAAGTGAATCTTATTACATTATGTAGTCAACCTAATATTTATTTCGATAGCTTTCATTCGCTTAAAAAATAAAATAAAATAAATCTCAAAAAAGCTTCTTTGATTACTCGTTTTTTGAAATAATACACTCCCTCCGTCTTTAAATGAGTGTCTGTTTTTAAATTATTTAGGGCAAATAATATTACGAGCTCGAGTTTGTGGTATTATATAAGCTTTAGTGTTAGTGTCGTTGGACAGTTAAATGTTGTAAAGCTGGTGATGATTTAGAATTAATGTCCATGTCATTAATTAGAAAATGTCACTTTAATCCAATGGTTTAGAGATCTAAGTAAATTTGATCTAACGTCATTAACATTAAAGCTTGTAATAATACAACAAATTTGAACTCATAATGTCACACCTCATTATTAGTCCCTAAATAAGTGTTTTGTATTAATATAATGTACATATGCTTCTAAAATATCACAAAAGTCAACTTTATTATTTTTAGTAAAAAAACTAAAATTTAATACAAATTTAAGGACAAAGGAAGTAATACTCACCAAATTATTTTTACAATTACCACAATTTAATAAAAAACTAAAATTTAATATGATTATACTTCATCATATCTATTCAAAGAATCCACAATTTAAGGTCAAAGTTTTTAAGGATTAAATATTTTTTTGTTAATGACCTTAATTTATAAATAACAAAAGCTAACATATACCCTAATAACATGTTAAGACTTAAGAGTCAATTTTATTATTTTTCTTTTGATTTGATTCTTGTTTTAATTGATATCCCCACTTTCACACTGACATTTTTAAAAAATCATGTAGAACATCATACTATTTAAAGAATTCTTGTTTTAATTGATATCCCCACTTTCACACGGGCAATTTAAAAAATCAGACAACATCATACTATATTTACTATAATAGAGTCAATTTATTTTATTTTATTTTAATCTGAGTGCGAGTCAAACATGACTCCATTTTGGAAATGAGTATTACTTTATCCATTTCGTTCCATAATAAATGTAACTTTACACAAAATTTTAATGAAGTGTTTGACTTTATACAGGTTTTTTATAAATATTTGCAATTTATCTTTAGAGGTATCAAATCAGTGAAATTCTTTTTTTGTTCTATGTCACATTAAAGAAGGGCACAATAGTCAATTGGCTTAAAGATACTTTCTCGAAAAATACTCTCTCCGTTCTTAAATTATTGTTTTGTTTGATCCGACAATTGACTTGATTATTATTATTGATATAGTGTGTAGTTTTCTTTATTGTCCATGTGCATGTAGCCCATAATTAAAGTAGGAAAAAAATTAAGGGTAAAATGGTAAAAGTGTTATACTAAAAAGAAAACTTTCAAACAAAACAATTATTTTAGGACAGACAAAAAAAATTGCAAGATAATAATTTAGAGACGGAGGGAATATAAAAAATATTTAATATTTTAAACATCCACACTCAATTTGAAACGTAATGCTTACTGTCAAAGATGTGACGGTGTTGTTAATTAGAAGAGAATGTATGTTTGTTAACTCAATTAAAAGTTTAATTAGGAAAATTTTAAATGATATAAAAATAAGATTGTTTGATAATGTAATATTATATCACTTAATAAATTATCTCTTAAAAGTAGCCAAAATTTTAAGGCAAAAGAAAATCTCTTAATGTTTTAAGCTTTATTTTTTTAGACATCAATTTTCAAAGCTTAATTTTCAATTTTAACAAACATGGAATTTTATTGAAGGTGATATCCATTTAATATTAATGATATGTCTATTTTTAGGAAGAAAAAAAAAAAGGTTAGTAACATTCGAAACCAAATATGAAAGTTCACTAATCAAAATATTGTGTACACTCAATGAATTATTACAGAATTACGGCTCAAGCATCGTACACTCAAGCCCCTATACTAATATTTTTTTTATTAACGACGGTATATTCCGTCGTAAAGATTCTTTTTGTTATTGATTTCTGCACTGTCAATTGACGACGACAATAGATTTGTCGATGGAATGTAGTAACAGAATATGCCGTTGTTGATTGTTGATGAAACTGAAAATCTGCTGGTAATTATGGACAGAATTGCTTTCCTCGTTAATTACTGTCAAGATTTTACCACCAAAATAGTGACAAAGCATTTCATCGGTGATTCCAGATTACCGACGGAATGTCATGATTACCGACAGACTATTCCATCGATAATTAGCATTTTTCAAGTAGTGTCTGTGTTACCTAAAGAGTTCACATTTAAAAATTCTAATAATTAAGAGATATATAAATATTATTAGAGTTATTCATTAATTACAAAAATAGTTAAGTATAGTCAATATTTTTATATGGAATAATTGCGGGCCGGTATATTTTCTGAGATTTTCAATCGCTTTAGATCCTGATACTTGTTTCAAACCAGAAAATTTTTGTTTGGTGGATAAATGACTCAATTGTTCTAAAAATGCCCCCCAACAACCTAAATTGCAGCATCTTCCTTAGCGAATCCGATAAGTGTAGACCCTATACTCTACTGCTCACCCTTCCTTCATCCTCCATACTCGATTCCGACAGAAAAAAGAAGAATTGATTAGCGAATTTGGTGAGTACATGCCTCTCTTTATACTCAAATTTCGATCAATAAATTGTGAAATTAAGTAGCGGCTTTTTCCCATTGATAAATTTTTTGATTTAGATTTTGCCATTGACTTGTCCGAATCAAATAGGCAAATGAAGAAGATCCTTCTTCTCAAGAGGTCTAATGCTCAGTTGCTCCAATCCTACTTATCCTCTCAAGCCGCAGTCTAGATCACATCCTTAGCCAAGGTCTTTGTCTGGAATTCCTAATCTCTTTTTCTTGGCAATAACAAAAGGAAAGAAAGAGGATCGATAGCTCGAACTCGAAAGGCTAGCCCAACCTAGAAAGAAAGAAAGAAGAAGATCCTTCTACATGCTAAAGACAAGTCCTGTATTACATGATTCTAATATCTAACCAGTTATCTTTAGCACACAAAAATAAAATTTGTGCATCGAAAATAAAATGCGTGCATCGCGATGCAACAAAATAATACTTTTTAGTACAATTTTGTGCATCGCGATGCACACTTTGATGCATCGCAAGTGTAATGTTGTCCATCGTGATGTAATAAACAGTACTTTTTAGTACAATTTTGTGCATCATGATGCATCAATTTTATTTTGCGATGCATCAATTTTGGAACGGGCATGAAGCCCAAAGTTATGGGTTTGGTGCCCATTTTGAACTTTTAAGAAAATCGCAATGTTGTGCATCGCGATGCAATATAATAGTACTTTTTAGTTTAATTTTATGCATCGCGGTGCATCAAATTTGAAATTACGATGCATCAATTTTATTTTGCGATGAATAGCGCGCATGTTCTATGTTTTTTAAGGGCATAGACAATATTTTACAACAAAAGTATCATTTTCTGCTTTAAAACAAATATTAGGGTGTAAATTAATTGAAAATTCATCGACTGAAGTTCACCCTTTTTATATCACATGTTGAGGAAAAAACTGAACGTATTAGACTCGGTGAAAATTTTACAATTTGGGGTTGGGTGAAATTAAGACGGGCTTTTTCAATGATGATGTTTGTGCAAAGCGGGGTGATAGTGAGCAAGAGTCGTGCACTAGCTGTAGAAATAAGATAAAGATTTGCGAGTACAAACTGGGCCGTGAAAATTTCTTGGAAGAAAGAATGGGCCAAGTAAATTGCTCCTATATATAATACTAACTGGAGCAGTAATGTAATGATAAGGAGGTAGGTAGGGCTTGATTCTGGAAATGAAGTTTCGGAAGCCATTGAGGAAAAAGTTGAAGGATCTGAAGAGAGACTTATCACAAAGATGAAGAAAATGAAAGAGATATTGAAAAAGTAAAAGTGGGTGGGTGCAGGATAACAAACAAGGTTAAAACGCCGAGGGAGGATAGAAAATGGTTTATGTAAAAAAAAAAAAAAATGGAGGGGAGGGGAGTAAATGACAATAGAAGCAGCCAAGAGAGGTCGAATAAGTCCGTCTTTAAATTTTCTATCTCATTCACCGTCACACTAGGTAACTGTAAAAACTCCAACTCTCTTGTACTACTCTAATGTACACCTCCCTGTACCACCAATCATACTAGGACATGTGGCTTACAATTATGTGGATTTTTTGTAGACAAGATCCTCTATTTCAAAAAGGTGTTATATCTCCTATCTCAACCGTCTATGTGCATGAAAATAAACAACATTAATTACCCCGTAATTTTTGGTGCACATGTGCGAAGAAACACCTTTTTTATATAGAGGATCTTATCCGGATTTTTTAATACGTAATATTTTTGCAAATCTAAATCAATTATTTATTTTTCTTCTCAATTCCTTATTTTTTTTCCATCATCTCGTTAGCTGGGCATAAAAACGATAAAATGAGTGAAGCTGAAAAATTATAGAAATTGTAATTGTAATTTTTTAAAATGAAATCTTTAAGTAAAATATACAAGTAATAGGCTTCAAACTTTCATTGGCATTACGATTTTTTTTTCTAATATACAAATAATAAAAAAATCAAACTTTCTCATCTCCATATCATGATTCTATGTATAAATAATAAATTTTGGGTCGGTTTTCTTTGATGAATTTTCAACCACTTTAGTACCTATGTTTTTTTAAATCAGAAAAAAAAACACTTTTGTCCATTGCGATGCAATCGCGATTACAAATGATGCATCGTGATTCCAAAATGATCCATTGCAATGCACAAAAGTGCATTTTTTTCAAATTTGAAAAAAAATATAAAATACTAAAACGGTTGAAAATCCATCAATGTATACCCACAATTTCCCAAAAAACAAAAAAAAAAACAAAACAAAACAAAACAAAACAAAACAAAACAAAATCACACCTTCTCATCCCCATTCCAATTGTTCTTTACTTTGGGCCCAGTTGGGCCTTCCTCACCCAATATCTCATTAGGAATGCCCCTAACAAACTTCTCAAATGATTTTTTCAACCTCCCAGGCAACACCCTCTCCACCTTCTCAATCTCCTCAGCAATGTCATAGCTAATTTTTGGACCCCAATGTCTATAATAGTTCAACCATGGTGGCTCAGCCACCACCGAACCCAAGTACTCTGCTGCAACCACCGTGGACCGCACCCCTGTGTTCATCACCATCTTGCTTTTTGCGGTATCATTCCTTATTCCAATCCCACCATTCCCTTGTAAAACAAGCCCCGGCTTCGAATAGAACGCATGGCCGTGTTGTGAAGCGTATGACACCGGTTTATTACCATTTTCAAACTCGAGCTCCGTGGCATTCACCCATGTCCCCGCGCTATGCTCCGAAAAATAGACACTTTCTAGCTCCCCATTGAAATTACTAATCCTTAGCGTCAAATGCTCCCAATCACCAACATGTTGCCCTATTTTCCCTAGTGAAACATTAATAAACTCAACTTTAGCCCTTGCTGGTCCATTAAATGGGTAAAATACCCACATAGCTATATCAGTAAATGTCACGCCAAGCATAGGCTTAATGTGAAAATATGCCTCTGCATCTTCCAAATCTCCCTTCTTAACTCTCTCTTTAGCCGATTCATCGACTGGGAGGTCTAGCCAATATTCACCATCATTCGAGCCACCTTGGGGAAGGTTCGAGCCATCGGGTTCGACGGGAATGGGTTTGGACTCGTCCCCTTTTTTGTATAATAATGCACCATTTTGGAAATACCAACTGACCGATGAAGGGAGATATTGTTCATCTGGATGAAAATAAATCCAGGGGGAGTAAGCTTGAATTAATGCCTCAATTTGGGACAAATTTGGCATAGCTGTAATGTTATTTTTGGCATTTTTCAAACAAGACAAGGACACATCACCCACACCATTGTGGACTAAAAATGTACCTGTGGCTACACCCATGGCTTGGGTTCCCCTGTTTGCTGGCCTTGATCCAAAAACATTGAACTCATTTTGGTTCACATCCTTGTCTGGTCCCCAAACCCATTTGTCAACTTCAACCAAATCGGTCAAATTCGATCGAACACATCGGACTTTCTCAAGGGAAGGTTTCTCTGGTGTGTCCGTGACAACATAACCAACGGATTTATACCCGTCGGGTGGCGTTGGGAGCCATATGTAGCAATTGCCATCTTGTTTTATTTTTAGGGACTCACTACTCCAAACAAGAGTGTAATCAATTGGCAGTTTTAGAGCACTTTCTAATGGGTCATTTGTGACATCTTTACCAACAAGAACCCATCCAAATAGAGGCTTATTGTTGGGTTGGCTATAGCAACCTAGCATAAAGAATCCTTCCGGTAGTGAAGATGGTTCAAAGAATGTCGCGCCACGATTATCCGGTCCGCCTTCTTGGGTTGCCCAGATTTTGTCAAATGATGATATTTGACGTACTTCTAATCCTCCTAGATCTATTGTTCCACCGGCAAAACCTTCTCCTGTGGTCGTATCGGCAAAAACCAAACATCAAAACAAGATAGCGGAGTACGAATAACAAAATAGATAGCGGAGTACTGAATCGCTATTAGCTCTCCTAGCTTTGACTGCCACATTCTTGAGTGTTTCATTTTGCGGTACTAAATGCTTCAAAAAAACTATTCTTACGTAGTTGAAAAATAGAGTGCTAATAACGATTTCTTTCGTGGAATACAGCTATCTAAATGAATGGTAGGAACCAATGTACTAATTTTAGGCCCCAGATTACATGTTTCGGCACGGTACTTGTTCTGACAATAATTGGTACAGTGTCACGACAATATACAGAAAAGCAAAAAAGAATCAACCGACGATGACGATGATGGAGCTTAACAAAGAGGATTCTATGGAGACTAGAAAAAAGAAGTACCTGGAGGCCAAGTGGGGATAGGAGAAGGGAGCTTGAACATGGTTTCAATGGGCAATGGCTTCTTTCCCTTTTTCTTGGAGATATTTGCAGGGAGACTAACACAATTCCCCATCTTTGACAGAAAAACAAAAGAAGGGGCTGGGCTTATTTCACGAGAAATGGAAAATGAGAAGTGCAAGGAATGAATAGGGTAGAAGGGAAGGTAGCAATAAGAAGTGCTTTCTGTTAGTGAGATTGTTGTAAAGTGTGAAGACAAGAGGAAAAAGAAAAAGCGGCTGGGCAAAACATTGCTGGATATTATGCATGGCGTGCAAGGTATATATATCCATCAATAATTTGTTACAAATTCGGAAGTTATATTTACACTAAAGCCATAAGCACTTTTCCTTTATCAACTTAGAGCCCGTTTGGTCGAGCGTTTTAGTCAAAATGCAGGGATAAAACGCAGCTTATTTGCAAAAAATGTGTTTCAATCTCGCGCGAAAACACGGCATTTTCAAAACGCGGCGTTTTAAAGCTGAATTCCCCTTTTTCCCAAAGCGGGTTTTAAAACGCTCTTAGGAAATAAAAGCTGTGTATTGAAGTGATATCTCAAACGTATTTATAAGGAAAAACCTCCGTTTTTAAAACACTGCGTTTTTTAAAACGCTGCGTTTTTAAAACACTGCGTTTTGTAAACGCTGTACCAAATAAGCTCTTAATTAGAAGTCTTAACTGCAAAAATAATAGAAAGATCATCCAACTTTTGGCTAACATTAAATTATCCTTATAACATGGACGAAATTAATAAGTTTTTAACAAAAGTTAATTAGTCGCGTGAGATCACATGATTTATGAAAGTTACCTTTTATTTGGTCATTGTTAACGTGGAAGAATGAATGAGTTTGATCATTAAAATACGTGTGTGTTAAGGACAAGGACGAAATTCTTACGGCCCAAAGTGACTCATCCTCCCACGTTAACAATAACCGAGTATATAAAGTAACCCCGTTAGTTAATCGTAAATGATTTTTGTGAGAAACATAACACCGGTCTTTTTTAAAGACATTTCAAAAATGGATATAAAATTTTAGTGTAATTCCTGTGTAATTGGTTGTTGAATGATTGTCTGTCTAAGTCAAAGGCTAATAATAGCATGTCGGCCATAAATTAGTTCTTGGTTGTTTAATGACTGTCTAAGTTAAAGGCTATTAATAGCACATCGCCGTAATAAAATACTTCGCCGTCCCTAAATTATTATTATTATTTTTTAAATAATTATCTTTTTTTTTAAAAAAAATTAGGATAATAATTTTATTATTTTATCTTTATTTTTTTCTACTTTAATTATAGATCACATATACATAAATATTAAAGAAAATTACACGTTATACCAATATTAACAATTAAATTAATTATTTTTTTAATTTATATGTCAAATCAACCAAGAAAATAATTAAAAGACGGAGAGAGTAATTCTTTTTTTTTTTATCTAATTTAACAATTTTAATTTAGTAACTACAGACTATTTCTTTCTTTAGTTACATTAACATTCTCTAGCTCCCTCTTACTTTTAGGGCCGTTTTTAGCATTTTATAGGCCCGTGACAAAATAAAAAATGACTCTTATTTAATTATTAAATATTAATTATGTATTTTTTTAATTTAATTTCTTAGAGACAAAAATAATTTTTGCTATCAGTATAATTTCAATAACGAGTTTTTATTTAGCTGAAATTAAGTTTGGGAAAACATTTTTATCTAAAAAACAGAACAATTTCTTACCAAATTTTAGTCTCGTGAAATCAAAAACTCAATTACTCAAATTAACAATCATCCTAAGAATAATTTGAAATTTCTTGTTGCTTCGTACTTCTATTTCATAGTTCTCCTATCACTCATTCAGAGCTATGACCTCAAATTAGTAATTAACTAAATTGAAAATTCAATGTAATTATGTAAGATGTGAACAAACTATCAAACTCAAATGTCAATGTCAATATCAAAATTTAACAAATAAACAAAGTCAATGTCACTTTCAATTTGTAAACACACAAAAACAATGTAAAAAAAAGAACAATAATTAGCAATGTAACAAAATTTAACAAATAAACAAAGTCTCAACAAACAATTGAACAAACATAATTCAAAATAACAACAAAAATTTTGAGTTTGGACCTTAGTTCAAGAAATTTAGGTACTATTTTGGTTTACATATTTACTAATACTACAACAGTAAAAAAAAATTGGGCCCCTTATTAATTTGGACTCTGGGCGAGTGCCCAGGCTGACCACCCCCTTGGGCCGGGCCTGCTTACTTTATACTTAGGATGAATTACAGGTCAGTCCATTTTTTAACATTTGTAATTGCTCCAGTCCACTCATTTTTTTTTAAAGGGAAAAAGGCATTTTTAGGGCAAAAAGACAATTATGTCATTAATGAAAAAAATATGCGTGCATTAGTAATTTAAGGCATCACGATGCCCAATTTAAATATTTATTTTTGTGCATTGCAATGCATCAATGGTGCATCGCAATACACTATTTTTGCAATGCACAAATCAAGAGGATAAAACAAAAATTTGAGGCTGCCGCACCTCACCTTAGCGAACCGGGTAAATTTTGAAACTTTTTGATTGCCTACCTTCTCTCTTGTTGGAGACGAGCCAACTCTCGCCCACCTTGTTTTTGATTGCCTACCTTCGCTACTGTTCTAATACTATATGCCCTACCTAATTGTACGTGCTAAAAAGCTAAAAAAAAAAAAAATTTGAAAACACAGCAAATGGAGCTTTTCAATCTTCATCCCTTCCATTAGGGGCGTAAATTTAAACCGTCGAATTGCGAAACCGAATCAAATCAAACCAAATCGAGCGGTTTGGTTTGGTTTTAGACTAGGGTGGTTCGGTCATAGTTTGCAAATTTTATAAACCGATCGGTTTGGTTCGCTTTGTGGTTTTAGGGGTGAAACCGAACCAAACCAAACCGTTAAATATATATACATATATATATATATATATATATATAATATTCTTGTATATATATAATCTTATTCTTGTTATTAATAGTCATTTGATTTGTCTTAAAAATTTTGAATTGTTTACTGAAATCTTAAAAACCTAAGAGTAAAGATGGTAATCTCACGCCTTTGTCTCTCACCTCGCTCTTTTTTTCTCACCTCAACGCAATGTCGTCCCTCACCATTAGTCTATCATTGTCCCTCTCATCTAGTTCTCTCCCTTCACCTCTCTAATATTCTTTCTCACACTTCATAGAACCAAAATATACTCTTAGAGCCCGTTTGGTCGAGCGTTTTGGCCAAAACGCTGGGATAAAACGCAGCTTATTTGCAAAAAATGTGTTTCAATCTGCGGCGAAACGCGTTTTCAAAACGCACTGCGTTTTAAAATGGAATTCCCTTTTCCCAAAACGCAGGTTTTAAAACGCTCATAGGAAAAAAAAGCTGCGTATTGAAGTGATATCTCAAACGTATTTATAAGGAAAGACCTCCGTTTTTAAAACACTGCGTTTTTTAAAACGCTGCGTTTTTAAAACACTGCGTTTTATAAACGCTGTACCAAACGGGCTCTTAACCATCGTAAGATATCTCTCGACTTTAACGAAATTAGTCTTAAATTTCTTCTTCTTCTTTTTAAATATTTGAAAATTGACATTGACTTTTTCTTTTTCAATATCTCTTCAGTGGTTTTGAAAAAAAAATTAATCAAAAAATAAATTTCTTTGAACCAGAAAACCGAACCGAACCAAACCAAACCGAATGGTTCGGTTTCGAGTCTTAGGCGGTTCGGTTCGGTTTAAAAAAAATGAAATCGATAGGAGGCGGTTCGATTTATGATTTTGGTATAAACTGAACCAAACCGAACCATTTACACCCCTACCTTCCATTCACCCAACCACTATCTCCCCCTTCTTTTACTTGATACCGCACCACTAGGATTTTTCTTTCTTGTGGTAATTGGAGATATTCAATGTAGAGAAGAATTGAGCACTCGGTATTCAATGACATCGCGATGCTTCACTTTTTACATTTTGATACTTAATTTATGACATTCCGATGTTCAATTTAATATATTCAAGTGATTGTAAAAGCTGAAAGAAATAATTCTCACTTCCAACAACTAGGCATCCTGATGCCCAATTTAAGGCATCCCGTTGTCCAATTTAATATATTCAAGTTATTGTAAAAGCTGAAAGAAACAATTCCCACTTACAACAACTGTACAAGTGATTGTAAGAGAGAGATAGAGAGAGGATTTGATTGAGAACTTCATTTTGAAGATATATTCAACAGAACCCACTGCTAATAGAACCCACTGCTAATTCAACAGCGTGCCTTAAAAAATTTCATTTGGCTCCATATACAAAACAAAAGTAAAGCTATCAACTACTATCCTAAACAAGAACCCAGATTCTATAAAAATAAAGAATAGTATGGAAGAAACGGGGGTATTTTAGGAAATAGAACAGTACAATGAAAGACAGAACAGTTATGGAAGAAATGGGGGCATTTTAAGAACAATTTTACGAAAGTGCCTTTTTTAGGTTAAAAAAAAGGTAGACTTTAGGGATTAAACTTTTTTAAAATGGGACCGACCAACAATTTCTTGTTATACTTAATCATAACAAATAAATAAATAAAAACTCAAACTCAGAAAATTAAAAACACCAAAATTGTATAGCCATAAATACACAAAATATCTCTCGAAAATTTGTGATTCTACTGTGGTTGATTAATTATAATTTTCCATTGATGTGTGTAATGTTTTAAGGTCGCTTATTAATTCATGAAACGGTATCCATTAATTAATTATGTCTAATTAACCTCATATTAATGACTGTGTTTATGTTTGGTTTGAAAATTTATCGCGGAAAAAACAAACAGGCTTAATTTGTTTGGGTAAGGAAATAGGAATGAGAAAAACACTTGGGGGGAAAAAACAAGAACTTCATGACAGTCGGTCGTAATTCTATTCAGTCTTTTCGACCTATAATTCAGTCAGAGACTCTTATGTTATATTTTTTAGAGTACTTTTTCCGTTCCGAAATAAATATCATGTTTTGTTCATAATAAATACTCAATTTAGGATATAGAATATAGATAGTATTCATTCCGTTTTAGGCAAAGAGTTTACTTTTCTTTTTTAAAAGTCAACATGTGACTAAATCAAATCAAAATTTTACATATTTTACTTATGTTTTAGGAAATAAAATTTCATTAGTAAAAAAAATATCTTAAAAATACTATGGATTATAACTTTCATAATTTTGTAAAAACCACTGAATTTATGTTAATACCGGTCTAACTTTAACTAAATTGATCGAAAAAATTAAAAATAGACTCTTTGCCTTGAACGGAGGGAGGGAGTACATTTTTAAAAATTTTGAGAGTGTCCATATACGGCAAACTTGTTAGGAGAAGTTTTTTTTTATCAGTAATTGCTATGTACTGCTTTATTAAGCCTTTGTTTGCATGTATGTATGTATGTTGTGGTGTTGATCCAAACTTCCTTTTGTTGGTTGGTGTAAATGTGTCTGATTTGAATACAATACCAACGTACAATTGGTCAATACATGTAGTTGATTTGTTGTTGAAAAGCTTGAAAAATACAACCGATGACCACATAAAGAGATGCGTGTTGCTACTGCCGGTAACTTTAATTTCATTTGAAATTATTATATGCAATTTATGTGTATGATGCATGTTGATTTGATCATATTAGCTGTGTTGAATTTTTGTATGTAGTATTGATTGTGCGAGCAGAGTAACATTGTGCAACCGATTCGCAGAACTTATATCCCAAGGTTTGTAAAATGGGATTTGTTAGCACTGTCCAAGGTATTGAATGAATCAAATTTTGTTACCGTTATAAACAATCAGGTTGCTTGTAGAGGAGTTGAATTTAGCCACCTGGATGTTTAATGCTCATTAATGAACCCATGACTTTTGTCAGTCCAAAAAAATAGAATAGAAGTTTTTTTCTTGGGAGGAGAAGAAGCTCATAAATGTAGCCGTAACTTCTCCTTGAAGGAATGCCTTCATCCAATGCGAATGTCTTACTTCCTCCAGATTTAATGCTGACATTTAACTAGACATTCAATGCTCGATGTTGACGTCTGCGAGGATGAGGATGCCCGCTGCCGAGGTGATTCCCGTCTTTGACGAAGAAGTCAATGAGCTTGGTCGAGGTATGCCCGCTACCGAAGACCTCAACTGATAACCTCGGCAGGGAACTTTCCCATAATCCCCGACTACGAGCTTGGCTGAGGACCTCGGCCACTCCAGGTTCGGGCTGCCATTGCCATCGTGGATTTTAGGACCCACCTAAGGCTATTGTGGATAACACGTGGAAGGGGTATTTGGGAGGATCCCATCATCTATGTACAAGTATGGTACATAAACCCTGTACCTGTGTGCTTGCCAGATACAAATACTCGAGTATATGATGCTTTAAAACCGTATTGATAAATCCATTTCATTCGTAGCAAAATTTTACCATAAAAAGATAGTACATGTGTACTTGCAAAATACAAATACGTAAAGTATCAAGTTCACAAAAGATGTGTATCGCATGTTGAACAATTAGCATATTGCATGTGTCCATTGACAGTTTTTGTGCAAAAAATGCATTAGTTGTGCAGATGAAAACGTACCGATGGGATACGAGGGAATCAGACGAATTGAATATATTGTGTGTTGTCTTTTGTGTAATTAAACCATGAAGATCCATAAGGGAATTGAAATATAAGGATTTGGGCAACGATTTCAAAGCATAGCCTGGCAACAAGAAGATAAATAAATTAATAAAATGTGTCAACTGAATATCAAGAAAATCATGCTAAGAATTATCCATTATTTCTTATAATTGATACGTAAGGACCAATGAGAACATTGATTTGTTCCAAGAAGACCGCTCTTCGAGATATATATATATATATATATATATATATATATGAGACATAATCCGTGAAACGATACAAATGTTTGATAGCTCAATTCTAAAATGTTATTTTAAAAATATAAGAACAATCCCAAAACTCGATAATTTCCAGTATATAATGAAAATTTGGATATGAGGTGTCAATCGTAGCGTAAAAGTAAATACATATTTGTAAAAATAAATAAATAAATAAATAAAATTGTACCATATAGGAGGAAGAGCCCGTTTGGTACAGCGTTTACAAAACGCAGTGTTTTAAAAACGGAGGTCTTTCCTTATAAATACGTTTGGGATATCTCTTCAATACGCTTTTTTTCCTAAGAGCGTTTTAAAACTGCGTTTTGGGAAAAAGAATTCAGCGTTTTAAACGCAGCTACGTTTTGAAAACGCTGCGTTTTGCGATCGAAACACATTTTTGCAAATAAGCTGCGTTTTATCCTGCGTTTTGGCCAAGCAGAAAACATGCTTAGAAGCTATAGCGGTCAGCATGTTTATAGGCATCTCCTTTGTGGCATTGGCGCCATGCATGGAGCCAGCCAGTCAACGGGTTTGGTCAACTAGGAAAAAATGAACTTATAACTTTTCCATTTTTAAACAAGAGATTTTTCACTATAAGTAGATTCATACCAAAGAAGAAATTAGTTGCATTTTTCACATGCAATGAGTAATTATTTTTCATAAAATTCATTTTTAATTAACAAGGATAGGAGAATCTAGCTAGAATTTTTAGTGTGAAAATAGCAATAAAATGGGCAAGAAAAAAAGGTGTTAAAATCTCTAAACCAAAAAATGTAAGTATTACAGCAATAGTTTAGGTATGCTTGTAATTAATGTTAAAGTCAAATTTTAATCTTAAATTTGTTCTTACTCCAATTGAAAATTTTAATGTTAATATAGTATCAAAACAGATTTCGTTCTATGTGCATACAATAAGAGCTTCTCCAATACAATCATCTATCTAGTAAAAAATACTAAATATGTAGTAAAGATAAATTTTTCCAAAAAAATATTCTTCAATGCAAACCTTTTATGCTGTGATGGAAGGCATGCACTGGAATGAAGACGGTGAGTGAGTGATGAATGAGATGCTAGTTGGGTTTTGATTTTTTAGGGCCTGAAGGTGTTTTGGAAAATTTATATAATTTTTTGGTCAAATGCCATATAAAATATTTAATTGAGTTAAAAGACTGTACTAAATATATACCAGAAAAGGGGGTAATTAAGGTGAGTTCTTATTCGATGTCTAGGAGCTTTTAATTGCTTTTGTCTGGGTATGTTGGGGTTTGATGTTTAATGTTTTATTCATGGTAAGTGATTAGCTACAGGGAATGCTGTATGGGTGACATGGGGTGATTAAGAGTGCGTTTTGGAAATTTTTTTTTTTATGTTTTATAATTTTTTTCCAGTTTCCATTGTTTGTTTGGGGTTGGTTGAAAGGTATGTGTATGGTTGTGATTCACAACTTGTGAATATGCCTTTGTTATGGTTATGAATAGAGATATTAAACTGGTTACTCCTAGCAACTAATTCGTGCTACCCTTAACAAGTAGTGGTTTTGGTGGGCCACAGTCAATTTGTATTAAATAAATTATTTATAACTTATTTAGCAAATAATCGTAATAATTTATAAGTCACTTCTAAACAACTATAACAAGCAGTCTATAAATTATAAGTCATAAGTTATTAATTCTAAATCATCAATCATTAGCTAGCTGCGACTAACGAGTCCTTACTAGGCGTTTGAGAAAACGAGAAACAAGAGGAAGAGGGAGCAAGCAAGTGGCGTCTATTGGTACAACTAAACCTTAATGAAGGACAAAGTTATATTTTTTCAAAATATATTTATCTTTCATTAAAGTTTAGTTGTAACAATAGTTATAGACTGAATTGTAAACCTAGTATTTTTCATCTCAATACAATCAGTGACATGCTCAAAGTTGAAGTTACGTATTTTTTATTTTTTTAAATTTATTATTATTATTATTATTATTATTAAATTTATTATATTTTTTTTTATTATTATTATTAAATTTATTGTTATTATTATTATTATTAAATGTATTATTATTATTAAATTTATTATTATTATATATATATTACTATGTACAGTATTATTTATTCTTTTCAATGATGCCCATGTAAAAAGTAGTAATTAAATTAAAGATTAATTATTAATATATAATTTGGTCCCTGAACTTTACATTTCCTGTTGATTCGGTTTTTGATGTTTAAAATTTTTTAATGTGGTCCTTAAACTCAACATTTTATGTTTTATTAGTCACAACAATCGTTATCTTAAATAATAACGTTAATTTTTTATAAAAATATCAAATTTATCGTCACTTGTTGTGACTGACTGTATCTTAGGTAAATTTGTTTCATCTGGCGAAAATAGATTAATTTTTTTTTTCCTCTCTTTAATATTTACCTATAGCTATCTCCTCTCATCCTCTTCAAAAATACCTAATTTCTCTCTCTTTATTTCTTCTCTCTCTTCTCTCTCTCCTCCCTTTCTCCCGCTCTTCGTTCTGTTTAGATCCCAATTATTCCTCCACCAAATTTCAACTAATCTTCTCCAAAAAATCACATAGAGGGAGAGAGAGAGAGAGAGAGAATGTATGTGTGTGTATGTGAAATTGAAAGGAGAGGAAAATCAATCGAATTTGGGTTTAAGGGGGGAATTGAGTTTGACAGCAACAGTATGCTGTTGAAGCCCATAAATTCCTTCACAATCGCAATAATGTCAGGTTTCTCTCTCGTCATCCTCTTCTTCTTCGGCTTCCTTGATTTCCCATTTGCCTCATATCCCACCCTTCTTCCAAATCATCCTCTCAATTCTTGTACCCTAAGTCTTCTTCATCATCATCTCCAAACCCATTTCAGGACTTGTTTTCAGCCTTCAATAGATGGGATTCTCAAGTGGGTTGTTCACAAATTTTGAGAAAAGTACATTGGGTTTGTCAGAAATGGGTTGACTTTAACTTCTTATTCTTCTTCTTCTGATTCTGATTCTGCTGATGTGCAACGAGTTGATGATGGTGAGTTGGAATGTAGTGAGTTGAAGTTAAATCGTGTGGGTGTTTTGGTTAAAGGGCGGACTTGGATAGAGACTCCAGCGAGGATAGTGAAAGCTTGGACCGTAATATGGATTAGACATGGTTAATGATTTTAGATCTCCAATTAAACCCTAACGATAGATCCCCGACAACAATCCTCAATCAACATAGTTGTTAGTATCGTATGTACGATACGCGATACTTTTCGTACGATATGATATGATACAAAAATTATTTATTTTGATACGTATTGCATTACCGTATTGTAATGGGCTCTATATTATACGATATGTTAGTGTATTGTACGATACGCAATACGTATCATGCAATACGATACGAAAATCACTAATTCTTATTACCTCCCTTTTTTAACTCAAATTTAATTTGTCCATTATCTAATTTCCTAATCCTCCATTATAAGAAAACTCTTATTGATGGTAATAATAGAGTCCATATATGCTAAAGAGTGAAGACAAAATTGAAGGAAAAAAATACTACATCTTGAAATTTATTTATTTTTTTCAAAAAAGTATGAATTTGATAGTTTTTTAAGCTTAAAAGTTTACTTAATTGTGAATATTTTATGTTCTGATCTATTTTCTTTTTCTCCTAATTTTTTTGGGTTAATATCAAGCTTTCAAAATATGAAAATACATATATGAAGTTTAACGTTAATCATTAGATAATATATTTTTATTAATTATTGCTTAATAGTCATTATATATATACATATATACAACGTATCTTACGATTCGCGATGCGTATCTCGATACGTATCATAGAAATAGAATTTCGATACACGATATCTATCCCATTTTGACAACTATGTCAATCGATATCCTCTCTCTCTCTCTCTCTCGCTCTCTCCGTCTTTATCTGCCAGAGAATCAGAACTATAAGGAAGAATTATAAATTTAGTCGATTTTCGAAAGTGATGTGTTTTTAATAAAGGATAATGCGCAATGGAGGCTTACTGAAGATTGTGAATAGATAGAGAGAGAAAGAGAGATGGCTTGTAGTACTGGACCTTGCAAAAAATTCTTGGTATTATTGATATCGTAGGGGGCATGCATATTGTTAAAGTTGTGAAGATTCAAGATCAAGGAGTTCAGCCTAGTGTTCAATCTCGAGGTTGCAAGATAAATATTGTTGCTGCCAGGGAAGGAGAAGTCAGACACGATTTGCAAAGGTTCATCGAAGCTTCTACCTTGGACTGTGATATTTCCTAGATATAACGGTTCTTTTGTATTTTCATAGGATTAGTTAATATCGTTATTTGTCTTCAAAGGAAGAATCTTGTTATGCTTCCTGTTTCCTTTTGTTGTTATGCTTCATGTTTCCTTTTGCTTCCTGTTTTCTATTTCCTTTTCCTTTCCCAATTTACTTTTCCTCTTCCTAGTCGGTTTCGACTTTCCTGTTTGTATATATAGGAATACCCTTGTAATCTTCTTTCAAGCAGAATTAAAATCAATCGTTGCTCTCAATCCTTCTTTGCCTTGTCTGGATTTTATTTTCTTTTCACATATTTTCTTCCCTTTAATGGTTGTAGTCCTGTGTGGATGTGTGTGTATGTTAAACAGAGATAGAAAAGGAACGGGTTTGTGTTGCATTGTTGCAGGTGTTGGAAAAAAAAGTGTGTTTGAAGGAAATAATGAGTTATTTTCTTAATTAGTTATTTGTCAAAATGACAAATTGATTGTTGGATTGTGTTCTACCTCATGAGTACATTGAAATCATATATTCATTTGTCCAAAATGATTGAGAAATGAATGAGAAATTAAGGCTCAAAGTAAATGGGTTGGAAAGGGGAAATGTGGTTATCCCACATTGGAAGAAGATGGAAAAGTGGCTAAGTTTATATACTCCTACACTTTAGTAGGGAGTAAAATTGTGGTACATAGAGGCTCTCTCTCGCGCACAGGTGTGCAGGGGGGGTGCGAATCATGGACCGAAATAGGCTTCGGGCTACTGAACTCATGCGCGTCCTGCGGACACGAATGTAGCTCCGAAATAGCCTGTCCGCGCGAGCCCACTTTTTGCATTTTTTTTTTCAAACCCACGAGGTTGCCAGAAATGATTTCAAATAATTGTGTAACTGCCGCAAGGATTAAAATGGATATGTAACTGCCGAGCTAATTGATTGAATTTATTTCAATAATGGCAGTTTTTATTCTCTTGGGTTTTAATTTCATGGCAGTTTATATTCAAGTTATTTATCTACTTGTTTTAATTAGTTTTTCTGTATTTCCTTTGATATTTGTAATAGTTATTCTAACAATCTTAAGACAAATTTTCGTGTCTCTTCGTTGGAAGGAAAACTATTTAAAACAGTGAACTAAATTGTTTGTTTTGTTTCAGATGGCTACTCAATCAAACATGGAAACCTATGCTGGGAACAATTCCGAGAATCCTCGTGTGGAGGAAGCGCTTCGTGTGGAAACCAACTCTCAACGGGTGGTTGTCCAAACGGTTTCGAACCATCATGGTGAGAAACCGGAAAAGTTTGTTGGCCAAGACTTTAAACGTTGGCAACAAAAGATGCTTTTCTACTTGACTACCTTGAACTTGGAGAGATTTCTTAAGGAAGATCCGCCACAGTTGGGTGAGAATGAGACGGATGGGCAAGCCATCTCAGCTCTTGATGCTTGGAAGCATTCGGAGTTTCTTTGTAGAAATTACATCCTTAATGGATTGTCGGATACGCTATACAATGTGTATAGTGTTAAGAAAACTGCAAAGGAACTATGGGAGTCCTTGGAATATAAGTATAGGATCGATGACGCGGGCACAAAGAAGTTCATTGTGGGCTGTTTTCTCGATTACAAAATGGTGGACTCTAAAACGGTTAAAAGTCAAGTGGAAGAGTTGCAAATAATAATTCATGAAATTCATGCCGAGGGGATGGAAATTAGTGAAAGCTTTCAAGTGGCGGCAATAATTGAAAAGTTGCCTCCCGCTTGGAAAGATTTCAAGAATTACCTTAAACATAAACGAAAGGAAATGAATGTTGAAGCGCTTGCTATTCGTCTTCGAATTGAGGAAGAGAATAGGATTGCGGAAAAGAAGTTGAATAATCTTCTTGTGGCGAAAGCCAATGTGGTGGAGCATGTTGATAGCTCCAAGGCCAATGGCAAGGCAAATGTCAAAGCCAAAGGCAAGGTTGGGCCCAGAAAAGGTGATTCTAGTTTGAAACCAAAGGGAGGAATCTCCAAGAAGAAGTTCGGTGGAACTTGTTACAATTGTGGTATTGTGGGCCACAAGTCTTCCGATTGCAGAAAGCCAAAGAAGCAAGCAAACATGGTTGATGTCATCTCGAATGAAGTTTCCGATATGCATTTGGCGGCGGTAATTTCTGAGGTGAATTTGGTGGGTTCAAACCCAAATCAGTGGTGGATTGACACCGGTGTTACTAGGCATGTTTGCTCAAACAAGGAAATGTTTAGTAGTTTTGAAGCCCTTGAAAATGGTGAGAAATTGTTCATGGGAAATTCTGCCACGTCCGATGTGAAAGGTCAAGGAAAGGTGGTGCTGAAGTTGACTTCCGGGAAAGAGTTGACTCTCAACAATGTGCTCTATGTGCCCGAAATCCGGAAAAATTTGGTGTCCGGATCGCTTTTGATTAAGCATGGTTTTCGTGTTGTGTTTCAATCCGATATGGTTACCTTGTCCAAGGGTGGAATGTTTGTAGGCAAGGGATATGTTTGTGATGGTATGTTTAAGCTAAGTGCTATGGTTGTAAAAGGCAATGTAATGGCTACTAAGCCAAAAATGAATGAAATGAATAAGAATAATTCTTCCGTTTACTTGCTTGAGTCTTCCAATTTGTGGCATGGTAGACTAGGACATGTTAACTATGATACTATACGTAGATTAATTAACATGAATTGCATACGAAAATGTAAAATAGACTACAAACATAAATGTGAAACTTGTGTAGAGGCAAAGTTTACAAAACCTCCGTTCCATTCTGTTGTAAGAAATAATGAACCACTTGAGTTGGTTCACACGGATTTATGTGACTTCAAGTCAACACAAACACGAGGGGGCAATAAGTACTTTATGACTTTTGTTGATGATAGCACAAAATATTGTTATGTGTATCTTCTCAAAAGTAAAGATGAGGCTATAGAGAAATTTGTTCTCTATAAAAATGAAGTTGAAAATCAACTCAACCGGAAAATAAAAGTCATAAGAAGTGATCGTGGTGGTGAGTATGAATTCCCTTTTGAAGGTATTTGTGCTCAACATGGCATAAAACATGTTACAACACCACCATACACCCCACAATCCAATGGAGTTGCCGAGCGGAAAAATCGGACTCTAAAGGACATGATGAATGCCATGTTAATAAGTTCGGGGTTACCGGACAACATGTGGGGAGAGGCCGTCTTGTCGGCAAACTATGTGTTGAATAAAATGCCCCGAAAGAAAATAAATAAGAGCCCCTATGAATTGTGGCATGGAAGAGTGCCATCATATCAATACATGCGAGTGTGGGGGTGTCTTGCAAAGGTTTCAAT
Organism: Platycodon grandiflorus; assembly: GCA_016624345.1. Classification (NCBI taxonomy): domain Eukaryota; kingdom Viridiplantae; phylum Streptophyta; class Magnoliopsida; order Asterales; family Campanulaceae; genus Platycodon; species Platycodon grandiflorus. The sequence continues at coordinate 2,140,230 of JACONP010000362.1, forward strand.
ACCACCTCCCAAAAAGGTGAAAATTGGACCAAAAACTATTGATTGTATATTTATTGGGTATGCTCACAATAGTAGTGCTTATAGGTTTCTTGTGCATGAATCAAAAATTCAAGATATACACAAGAATACTATAATGGAGTCAAGAAATGCTTCCTTCTTTGAGAATGTGTTTCCGTGCAAAAGAGATGAGGCAAGTTCATCTAAAGGAAACATGATTCAATAGAAGAAGAAGAAGTAGAAGGAAGAAATCATCATGATGAAAATGATGAAGCGGAGGTAGAACCTCGACGAAGCAAACGAGGTAGGGTAGAAAAATCTTTTGGCCCAGATTTTCTAACCTATATGCTTGAAAGTGAACCACAAAGTTATAAAGAGGCCGTGAGCTCTTCCGAAGGACCTTTGTGGAAAGAGGCCATTAAAAGTGAGATTGATTCCATTTTACAAAATCACACTTGGGAATTAGTGGATCTTCCTCCGGGAAGCAAACCACTAGGATATAGGTGGATTTTTAAAAGGAAAATGAAGACGGATGGAACAATTGATAAGTATAAGGCAAGACTTGTAATTAAAGGTTACAAGCAAAAGGAAGGCCTTGATTACTTTGATACATATTCTCCGGTTACAAGAATAACATCCATAAGAATTGTACTTGCGATAGCCGCATTGCGGAATCTTGAAGTACATCAAATGGATGTTAAAACAGCCTTTCTAAATGGGGATTTAGAAGAGGAAATTTACATGGAGCAACGGAAGGATTTTCTGCGGGCAAGAAAATAAAGTGTGCAAGTTAGTAAAGTCATTGTATGGCTTGAAACAAGCACCAAAACAATGGCATCAAAAGTTTGATCAAGCCATGATGGAAAGTGGATTTAAAATAAATGAATGTGACAAATGTATCTATGTTAGAGACACGGAAATGGCTACGTCATTTTGTGTCTTTATGTAGATGACATGCTTATCATAGGAAGTGTGATAAAATGATAAAATCCACTAAAGATATGTTGAACTCAAAGTTTGACATGAAAGATATGGGGTTAGCCGATGTAATCCTTGGAGTGAAAATTTCAAGAATATCAAATGGACTTGCTTTAAGCCGGTCACATTATGTGGATAAGATTCTTGAGAAATTCGCAAGGGTGACTTAGCTATTGCTAGAACCCCAATAGACATGAGTCAACATCTATCAAAGAATAGAGGTGACGCAGTTTCTCAAGTTGAATACTCGAGAATCATTGGAACTCTAATGTACTTGATGAGTTGTACTAGACCGGATATTGCTTACACGGTTAGCAAGCGAGTCGGTATACAAGTAATCTGGAGCGGAACATTGGAATGGTATAGTGAGAGTACTAAGGTACTTAAGATATACTCGAGATTATGCTTTACACTATACTAGACATCCAGCGGTAATTGAAAGGTATAGCGATGCTAATTGGATATCCGATATAAAAGACTCAAGGTCTACGAGCGGATTTGTATTCACATTAGCGAGCGGCTATATCATGGAAATCTTCTAAACAAACGGTTATAGCTAGATCCACGATGGAATCGAGTTTATAGCGTTAGATAAATGTGGTGAAGAAGCCGAATGGCTACGCCAATTTATAGAAGATATTCCAAGATGGACGAAGCCCGTGCCATCAATATGTATACATTGTGATAGCCAATCAGCGATTGGAAGGGCACACAATTATATGTATAATGGTAAGTCTAGACACATTCGTCGAAGACATAATACCATTAGACAACTACTCTCAACTGGCACAATATCCATTGACTATGTTAAGTCAAAGGAAAATTTAGCGGATCCGTTAACCAAAGGGTTAAATCGAGAGTTAGTTGAAAGCTCGACGAGGGGAATGTGACTTAAGCCTCTGAAAAGTTAAACACAGCGGAAAACCCAATCTAGATGACTGGAGATCCCAAGAACTAGATTCAATGGGACCACCTAACGTTAAAAGACTTGTAACGTCACCGTGGGGAATCAACCCCAAGTCCATTCCTATTAGTCACATCCCGAAAGGACAAGGATAAGCTTATGGCTTTTAATGATTCTTACGCGTCGAAAATTCGAGCGGGGTAATACGGGTTACCTTTAAGAAATCACCTATGTGAGAGAGAAGTGGGGCCGCTTCGAGGAGAATTGTGTGAGGCTCAATTCTTAGACCCTCTCGCAGAACCAGGCGTATGTTCAGGGCCATGATTGAACATAGCTATGAGAATTGAAGTATGTTAGGACGATACTTGTGTCAAGCATATGACCGGCTACACAAAAAGCATAACGATTCAAGGACATCGCGTCTATCGATTTGCGAGTAGAGTAAATATGCTTGTACGAGCGAAGATTCAATGGGCATTCCCACATCTTCGTATGCAAGTTTTCGTCTGCCAGGCTTTATCACCAATTCTGCATTATTCCTTCATGTGGGGGATTGTTGGAAAAAAAAGTGTGTTTGAAGGAAATAATGAGTTATTTTCTTAATTAGTTATTTGTCAAAATGACAAATTGATTGTTGGATTGTGTTCTACCTCATGAGTACATTGAAATCATATATTCATTTGTCCAAAATGATTGAGAAATGAATGAGAAATTAAGGCTCAAAGTAAATGGGTTGAAAAGGGGAAATGTGGTTATCCCACATTGGAAGAAGATGGAAAAGTGGCTAAGTTTATATACTCCTACACTTTAGTAGGGAGTAAAATTGTGGTACATAGAGGCTCTCTCTCGCGCACAGGTGCGCAGGGGGGGTGTGAATCATGGACCGAAATAGGCTTCGGGCTACCGAACTCACGTGCATGCGCGTCCTGCGGACACGAATGTAGCTCCGAAATAGCCTGTCCGCGCGAGCCCACTTTTTGCATTTTTTTTTTCAAACCCACGAGGTTGCCAGAAATGATTTCAAATAATTGTGTAACTGCCGCAAGGATTAAAATGGATATGTAACTGCCGAGCTAATTGATTGAATTTATTTCAATAATGGCAGTTTTTATTCTCTTGGGTTTTAATTTCATGGCAGTTTTTATTCTTTTGTTTGAACTACAAATAGAGAACACAACAACACAGAAAAAGACACAAATTTCCAGAATCCCTCTTCTCTCCGTTTTGTTACATATTGAACGAATATTTCCTTTGGCCTCCTGCATTCGCATTCGTGGTGATATCGTCCGAGCATTCGCTTCAGTTCGCCGGAGGTTCTATTGTGCGGCAACCGTCCGGTCGTCCATTTCATCCTGGGAGGCAATCGTCCCGAGTAATCTCAAGCACAACGTGGTGAGGGGGCGAAATTTGTGTTAAGGAGAGTGTGATCTCACACGACTCGGACAACGACAAATCATCTTCTTCTCTTATTTATCTACTTGTTTTAATTAGTTTTTCTGTATTTCCTTTGATATTTGTAATAGTTATTCTAACAGCAGGGAAGAGAGAAAGAGAGAGAGATAGAAAAGGGACGGGTTTGTGTTGCATTGTTGCAGGGAAGAGAGAGAGAGTGAGAGAGAGAGAAGTTGGAGTTAAATTCAAGGCCGGCCCAAGGGTAAAGCAACCAAAGCCCTTGCTTTAGGCCTCTAAAAATATTAGGCTTCATATTTAATATAAAAAAATTTAATGTTAAGAGTAACTCTTAATTTTCGTCACCCACTCATTAATAGTTTAACAACTTATAAGATTAAAAAAGTTCAAGCTTTTATTAGGCATGACCATTTGGTATGAAATATTATTTTCGATAAACTCGGTTAGTAAAAATATGCAATCAAAAGATATGTGTCGATGTTGCTATACAACAATTGAATCGTCTTATTTCATTTATTAAAAAAGATAGGGAAGACGGATTTGAAAATGCTATAATTTTGGTAAAAGTGAATATAGAACTTAAGCTCCGTAAAAAATTTACTTTTTGTAGAAAGAAACAAATTGATAAAATTATTGAGAATGAAGTTGTAAGATGCTCTTAAAAATCATTTAAAGTTGAATATTTTTTGTTCATAATCATAGATATTTTTTGTTTTCTATTTATCATTGAGAAATTAAGGTCATTGGACAATGAAAATTTAAAAGAAAATTCCCTTAAACTTGAATTTTCATTAAAATATAATGACAACTTTAATATTGATGGATTAGATTTATTTGCAGAACTAAAATTTTAAGAGAAACTATACAAGTGAAAAAATAATACACCAATTTACATTCTTAATGATATAATAAGACTTGATTCGTTTCCAAATGCGTATATCGCTTATAAAATAATGTTAACGATTCTCATAGTTGTTGTTTCAGCAAAATGAAGTTTTTCAAAATCAAAATTAATAGAATCATATCTAAGATCGATCGACAATGTCTAAAAAAAGATTAAGTGGACTAGCTTTATTATTGATTGAAAAAAAATTGTTAAATGAAATCGATTACAATAATTTAATAAATAATTTTGCATCCCCGAAAGATAAAATTTTAATAAAAATATAATAATTTAATAAAAAAAATTATTTGTTTTAGGCCTCACTTTAGAATGATCGCTTTAGGCCTCCATAAGTGTTGGGCCGGCCCTAGAGTTAATGTGAGAGTTAGCGAGAGAAAAGGTCAGATCGGCTTTTGATAATTCAAGATTTCGAAGGTTATACTCCTTCCGTTCCACCCAAATACCCCACGTTTGAAAAGTCTAATTATTAAGGGATATATTAATGTTATTGAATTTGGTCATAATTACAAAAATACATAAGCACAACCAAGATGATTACAACACAAGTGGAGGGTAAAGATGAAAGATTATAAAAATTATAAGCATAATTTTTTGAAAGTAAACTGTTTAAGCGAAACATCCCAAAATAGTATAGTGAACTCTTTGCCGGGAAGGGACGGAGTATTAATTTTCCTCAACTGGGTTAATTTTAGAAGTGAATCCAAATTGAGTATTTACTTGTAAATATTTGTAAAAATCTATCAGTACCCACCCAATTCCTACTCAATCCCCAGAAAAATTTGAAGGTGATAAACTTTATCCAAAAAAAAATCAAATAGGAAAAAGACTTTGTAGTGAAGGGTAATTATATGATAAGATCTGTTCGTCGGCGTTAAGAACAAGCTGCTATAGACTCCAAAGAGGAAATTGAAGGAATATACAAAGATACACTTGGCTACAAGAACTAGGAATAGACACAATTGAAGAATTTGAAAAGATTAAAAAACGGAATTAAAACTTTGGATTTTGGTTGATATGCTGGTTGGAGAACCAACCTTCTCCAAATCAATTTTTGAAACCTCGGGATCATAATCTCACTATACCCATCTCAGTGTATTATTTACAGATGAACAAAAATTTAGAATTTCTAATTCGAGCCATTAAGGAGTAATCGTTAATGGAAGAGAGAGTAAGACTGAGAGACAGAGAAGTGGTCAGGATGGCATTATGCTTTGTTATCCAATGCTGCAAAGTATCTGTCACTCCATGTATATTGGCTTCAAGTTTTGGAGAGGGTTTTTCCGTCTGCCAGTGAAACAAATCCACCTAGTCATCCCAGTCATCCTTGTGGGTAAATTTGATATTTTAAAAAAAAATTAATGTTGATGTTTAAGATAACGGTCGTAGAGATTAATAAGGCTTCAAATGTTGAGTTCAAGGACCAAATTAGGAAATTTTAAATATCAATGACCGAATCACCAGAAAATGTAAAGTTCAGGGACCAAATTATATATTAATCCTTAAATTAAAGGTAAAATAATAAAAATAACATTCAAAAATTTTTAAAAAGTCAATTAGAACAACCTAAAAATAATAGTAAACTCTTTGTCAGAAATAAAGGGAGTACTACTTACAATTTTATTTTTTTATTATTATATTTAGAACAGGCAAAGACATTATATAATGAAGATACTACATTACTACACTTGATCGACATTTACATATATTGTTTCAACTTTAAATTTTAGACATGATTTAGATCTTATAGATAGATTGTATATTATAATTTACGAACTCAATAAACATATGATTTGTGTTGATGCACAAAATATTGCGAGCAGGAACTCTCTTGGATTCTCTTGATTGTGGGGATATCTAGGCTTTTACTAAGTACCTGAAAGAGACAAGAACACACGCTAGGGTGAATGCAGGGACTTGCCCTGCTAAAACACTCCGATGTGAGAGTAAGAACTTGCTTCTCAATTTGACAGGGTTTTAGCTTGTGAATAGTGAATGTACCGTAGGTCAAGGGCTTGCTTGGCTTTTATAGTGAAATGGAGTAATTAATGGGCTAATTTTGGGGGGGTGTCAATCCCTATAATTGAGGAGGAGTAACTGCCGGGCTTGATTGGAGTTAATCCTTGATTTTTAGCCTAGGATCTCGGGCACGAGTAGACGTGGCCCCGAGATTCCCGAAGACAGTTACTGGCCTGCTTTGCTATGCTCGCCTGACCGTATGCTCGTGATTTAGTGCATGCTCGCTCGATCGTTTGCTCACCGAGATGAAGTCCATGCCCGGTTATATCTTGATCGCCTACCCCGGGCAGCAATATAAATATGTGGCAGTATAGGCAGATAAATTAATTTGATTAAATATGAATTTAAACATCTCGTTTAAAAGTAAAATATTTATACATTACCCCTAGACTGCCTATATCATAGCTATAACCACTCTCTGTATGATGACATAATCCTAAATCAGAACATCATTACTATGTCATTAAATGCATTCACACTTTTAAACCTCCAAAACGTCCTATCAAATTCCTCTAACCAAGAAACCCCTTCATCTTCTCAAAACTTCGAAAGACGTATAAAATGATAACCTACCTTCAAAGCTCCCTTAATATATTCCTTATTTCTTCAGCATTTCTTCATCTTCTTTCCCAACTCTTCCTCACTATTACAGAATATATCAATCTACATCATGTGTTCGCCAAATCTGCTCAATTCAGACCATCGACCCATCTCCTATAATGAAATGCGACAACGAATAATGATTTTCCTAGCTACTCCTCAACCAGTGATCCACAGACCTCGCCAAATCAGTCGACGAGTAAGGAATCGCCTGTGAGATCCAAGAAACAATGTATCCAACTCCATTCCCTGGATTCCTTCAACAAATCTTGTCTCAACTACTGCAACCAACACTTTCTCCACTCCCAACTCCTCAAATGTTCCACCTGAACCATCCCCAACTCAAGAAGAATCTCAACTTGCAAATGACAACTCTGCACCTAACCCAGCGGTCATTATTCCCTCTGACTAGAAATTCAGATCTTCATCTTCTACTCTGTTTTAATAGAATGACTAACTAGGTTTCTATTTTGATAAATAATTTTCTTCTGTATTATGTTTGTAATATATTTTTGTTCAAGTTACATTTGCTACTTTCATTCTGTTTTACTTATTGTAATCTGTCCAAGTAAATATTCTTCCTGTCTAACAGCTATTTTCAACATAAGCATCTTTGCATATGCATATACTATTATGGATTCCACATTCCAACTTAAACAATTGACACATTAACGGAAGAAAAATGCCTTATAGGACATTCTTAGATGCATATCTCATGCATCAGATCTATGTTGACATGCTTCTCAAATAACAATGTCCTACTAAAAGAGAAAGTTCATCTGCTCTTTAGAACTCATGATTTGCACAATTAAAATCTTTATAACTCATCCTATTATACTTACTCTCTTGTAAAATCTCTTTACATATGGCCTTGCACCATTGCCTATTAATAAAAATAGGAATATATATATATATAACATATGTTTAACATATATTTTTGAGGAGGAGAGTTAACAAATTTTTTAAAATCGCTATCATAAAACGAAAATTCATGCCTTATGAGTTGTCCAAAACAGGTTCTATGACTCTTCCGATACATACAGAGAACGACATATATACTACGGAGGAAAACTACTATAAGTAGCAGAGATGATAAGTAGATATCTAACATATATCGATAGAAAAACATATAAAAACATTAAGACAATGAGGAGAAGAGATACGTATAAGGAGAGGAGATACGAATTAAGTAACACATCTAGAAGAAAAGATTATGAAAAATGCACATACAAAAACGAAAAAGAAAACTCATATGTCTTATCTGCAGACTTCATACTGGTACACACATATCTCATATTTCCAAGGACAAAAGAAAACATATTGGTACACCTATTGTGGCCCTTAAGGAACAAAATTCATCCCCACTACATGTCGTGCCTATAATTCATACCTTATGAATCAATTCTTATACCTTGCCCTATCCCCAACAAAACAGACTTCATATACGGTCCTCCTCATCTCTATCAAAGAGTGATTCCTCCAAATCTATTGTGACCATTAAGGAGGAGGCAACTAGCCAGAAGAGGAGAAAATTCGCTCATTAAGAAATGGAGGAGGAAATTAGCTTGTGACCATCGATCATTAAGAGCTTGTGACCATTAAGGAGGAGGAAATTAGAAAAATTGACATATACATACAAGCTAATCATTAAAGAGAAGAAACACATCATATTAAGGAGGAGGAAATTAGTAAAATTGACATATAAATTCAAGAAAAGAAGAAAGGAGGAGAGATTGTTAGGAGGAGATTGTAGTAATAACCCAAGCGAATATGACACTCCTCACTGTCCAATCAGCTATTTCTAAAATCAAATATGACACTCCTCACTGTTCAATCAGCTATTTCTAAATGACTATCATACTACGCTGATTTTATTCTTTATAACCTTTGAAAACGTCTGATACTTAATCAATTCGATTAAGTCCACTGATTCATAACTTTTTCCTGCTCATGCTACTTAAGATCATACTTATTACACCGCAAGAAAAACACCTTTATGGCAATATTATCAATTATATCTCATAATTGCCTAAACATTATTTTAGTTATTGCTTCGTATATGTACCTTCATTTATCGAGTCTGTAAATACGTAGCAATAGGTGACTATACATACACTATCGCTTGTAAGTTCAACCTAGGGCATGCCTTGATATAAAATGATTATTCAATAATGGCATGTTATTACTAAGGATTGAACATCTGCTTTTAAAGAGCTGTATGTATAAGTCAATTGTAGTAATGGTCCCAAGCAAATAGGAGGAGATTGTTAGGAATATGCTGTAAATCACCGATATATATGTATGCATATTTCAACACGATGATTTGCTTGTTCCCATTACAACGCATGTTTCACAAGTGGCTAAAGGGTGCGTCGGTTAGTGTGGCAGCTTGTTGAAACAATGCATAGGTCATTAGACTAGGTAGTCTCTGTACATATCCGAGTCTTTGTCCTACCAAAGTGATGACAACTTTAATATGGATTAGCTCTTCATGCGCCAACAGACATGTTCATCGGCAATGTCTTACCAGCAGACATTCCTTCCAGCCATGTCTCATCAGCAACCTCTACTTCAGCAGTTATCACATCAGCAGATCTCAGTATCAGCCAATATCTTCATATGAACAACTGCAGAGAAGCTAATTGTCCAAGAGGAACATCGGTCGTGACTCATAACGCTACATGTCAAAATAGATCCGTTACAAGATCTTTCTGACAAGCTCAAGATGCACATCGATGTTTGCGCTTTCACTTTTACTCAAAAGACATTTCCTCCTTCGTGTACTGGTCTCAGTCTTTAAGACTTCATCCCATAAAAGGCCAAACACAGTGCGCAACTATTCAGGCAAAGCATGATATGTCCAAATCTGTCAGCCTGACACACAGGTCAACTTCAAGACAAAAAGCTTAAACAAGAGGTCCTTGCCTAACAGACTCAACAATGCACTCTGATGCATTAATCTGGTCAGATTTCCAACGGGCAGATTTTCAAAGCTCCAACGACTAAATCATCTTCTCCAGCCTATATAAGATAACTCTCATTTTCATCTCCTGTGGTATGCTGAAGAGAGAGCCTGAGCTTGTGCAATACCTGTGAGAGATTGTGGTATTCATTTTTTAAACCACTCAGGAGTGAGAGAAACACAAAGTGTAAGAACAATACACTTTGTGTAGGAGAGATAAACAGAAATTCTGAAGGCAGAGAAGCTTTGCTTGATCAAAAACTCAGTTTTTGATTTGAGTTCTTTCTTCCTTCGAAAGACTCAGTCTCTTCAGTGAATGCACTTCAAATCCTCAGCAAGAGACCAAGCATTCAGAGATTCGTTGAAGACAGTTCAAGCTTGAAGATGTCCGATGAAGAGCCAGAACTTAATAATCCACATTGCATTCATATCGGCAAACTTATACTACATTATAAGTGTTGTCGATTGTGCAATAAATTGTCATCACATTTGGCCGAGTGCTCAGCACTCAGTTGTTCAAATACCAGCTATTTGAACAATGCCTAATATTCTCTTCTCACAACAAATCTATCGAGTTGAAACTACAGGAAGATACCTCAATCAATTTTGAGTACATCTTCCAATGTATTTTCGATAGATTTGATTTTGCTTTCTTAATCTCTCCTTTTCTTTCCTAGGTAGATTGCTAGGTTAGAGAGTCTAGGTTGATGTACTAAGCATGTTTGTCTTTGAGCAAACCTCTGCTAAATTTTAATATAAATTATATTTTGATACATTCAGCCTTTACTTCTCTTTCTTGTAATATTTGTTATATCATATGCAATCTGGTTGTGGAAAGTAATTGATGCATCTAATACAAGATTTTAGATAACTGTTATGATAAAATTGTACACATTCAATTACAGTTACTTCAATCTTATTTGTTATACTTAAGCTGTTTATTCTTCCGCTGCTCAAACTCTTGTCTATCAGCCAAGTGTAACAACATCTTCCTTTTACCTGTTCTTTAAAACTGCCGATCTAAGTCGTCCAATATAACAAACATCGGCCGAGTTACTAAAACTAGGAAGATGACCTATTTATGTTAATTATTTCATCCAAAGTTTTCTAACATTCAAATTAAAATAGGATGAAATTTTTAATAAAGGTAGTATAGGCTATTCACCCCCCCTCTAGCCTATACTCTGAGCACATCACCATGGACCTAGCACTATGGGTACCTAAAAAGTACCAAATTTATTGCATCAAATGATATGTCAGCTGATGTGGCAGTTGATGTGATGCATCAATAATAATTTTGTTTTTTATTTTTTGTACCACATCAGCTGACACACCATTTGGTGCAAAAAAATTTGGTACTCTTTAGGCACCCATAGCATTACTCTAATTCCTTTTTTTTATGCCCCAAGTACAATTTGAATCACCTGTTGCAAGATATTCTGAGATCAAAAAAGAAAAAGAGTTCATTTTATTTAAAGTAAATCTGTGATATATACAATTATAAACCAATCAAATCAAACAAAGTTATACAATGAAATCAAACCCTCTCATCTCCAAACCAATTATCTTTCATCATGGGCCCTTGTGGACCTTCTTCCCCAAGGAGCTCCTTAGGGATATGAATCTTCAAACTCTTCCTTAAATCTTCCCGTTTCACAGGCAAAGAATCAGCAGCAGCATCAAGACCCTTCAATTTTTTCCTTAAATCTTCACGTTTCACCGGTAAATATTCAGCAGCATCAAGTTCACTTTCCATCGTATAATAAGAAAGTTTAGGTCCCCATCTTCCTGGATAAAGCAACCATGCTTCTGATGAAGAAGAATTCCCTAAGATTTCATATTGTGTTCGAATGTCCATTACATTGTTGCCTTTACCGGTATCATTCCTAACTCCGAACCCAAAGTGCTTTTCTTGAAAAAATGGCTCTTTCATTCCCGTTGCAACATTTTCGCCATGGAGAAAATGACCAGCACGGGAATAAAATGCATGACCATGCAGCGACGAGTAAACTACTGGTTTATTGCCAGGATCATACTCGAAATCTATTGCATTAATCCAAATCCCTTTATCATGTTCCGATAGATATATACACTTTAGGGCACCATAAAAATTATCCACTCTTAAGGTTAGATGTTCCCAATCACCAACATGTTCACCTAATTTTTTGAACCTAATTGTAATAATGCCAGCTTGAAACTTTATCGGCCCATTAAAAGGGTAAAACAACCATACTGCAAGGTCGGTATATGTTGCACCAAGCGCGGTTTTTACATGTACGTAAGCTTTTGCACTTTGCAAGTCTCCTTTCTTAACTTTATCTCGGGCCGTCCGATCACTTGGAAGGTCTATATAGTAATCATCGACGGACCCTTGCATCGGTAGATTCATCCCACCAGGACTAATAGGCTCTCCGTTGGATTTGCCATTTCGGTATAGCAAGGCTCCATTTTCGAAAAACCAATCCACCGTAGAGGGTAAGTATTCTTCATCGGCATGAAAATAGACAATGGGAGAGTAGGCTTCAACCATTGCTCGAACTTGTGGAAAATTGGGCATAGAAGAATAATCAGAGTGGGCTCGCCTTAAACAAACTATAGAGGGACTCGAGGCCGAACCAACAATGGCCATAAATGTACCCACGGGTACGCTTAGTGAGTAAACCCCTCTAGTAAATGGTCTCATTGTATTAATACTGAATTGATCATTGCCCCAAATCCACTCATCAACCTCAAGCAAGGCCGTGAAATCTTCGCGAACAACCCGGACAGCATGGACCGAAGGCGGATCTCGAGACTTTGTGACAATGTGACCGACTGATTTATAGCCGTTGGGCGGAATCGGAAGCCAAATATAACCCTCCCCGTCTTTGTTGATAGTTACACCCTCACTACACCAAACAAGTGTGTAACCAATGGGCTTCGCTAGCCCACCATTATTTGGGTTGCCTGTGGTGTCTTGAGCAACAAGAACTGAAGCCATGACGGACTTTGCATTGGGCTGACTAAAGTGGCCCAGCAAATTGTAGCCTGGTGGAAGCATAGCTGGTTCATAAAACGATGTACCAAAGTCATCATATCCACCTTGATTAATTGACCAAACTTTTGTGAAATATTGAGCTTCATATACTCTTATTCCTCCTAGATCAATGCTTCCACTTGCAAAACCATCACCTGCACAAACAAAAATAAAATTCAAAACTCTTGCACAAAACCAAGTAAGTGATGTTGTACGATACAAATAAGAAAAAGCATCAAATGCAAAAATCTCACTTGTTGCAAGTTTTAATGTAATACGCACTACAAAAAAAAGTAATTTTAGGGACTCCACTTTTTAAGTCGCATGTATTTCCCGACCCTATTATATAGTTAATTAGGTCGCGAAATGACAGAGTAACAAATACTACTTTTCATTTGGGACTGACACATAAACAAATTAGACGGTCAATTGGGAGGGTAAAATGAAAATTCCTGAAATTTGAACCGGCGACCAAAAGCCTTCTTTCACCCGTCTCTTCTCTTCCCTCCCCCTCTCTCCCACTCTCCTTCCTCCCAAAATCTCTAACTCTAATTTCCCAAACCCCTAATCCCGTGACCGAACGACTTCTTTCACCTGCCTCTTCTCTTCCCACGCTCTCTTCCACTCTTTCTCCTAATTTTCTAGGGCTTTCTAGGAGAAATCGATCCAATCGGATTAGGGCTTCAATATTTTCTTTCTAGCTTCAATTACAAGCAGTGGCAGTGATACAATCTGATTAGGGATTTGAAGGAGGGTGACGAGTTCAAATAATTTTCGTCTCTTGGTTGCCGGCTGTGATTGTGCACTTCTTCAAGTACATTTATTGTTTTGTATAGGTAATGCATGTCCCTCTATGTACGTTTTATATGCATACATGTTCTTTTAAATTTTTTTTACTGTTGTTGAAACATGCATCAAGCAAGGGTTGTCTTGTGATGTTGCATAAGAATGGATGTACTAGTTTTTTGTATTGATGGTGGATGCACAAAACTGCCATACATTTACCAAGTAGACAGCTCTTTTTCACAGTTTATTCAGCGTAATTTAAAACTGATATAGGCAATTAAAATCAAATCATAAAAAAAGGGAGCGGGCAACACATGGATGTGATATTTTATTGGATGAAAAACTCGTACACGCGTTTTTCTGGTGATGGTAGTAGCTTCTATATTACAATCTTGTAGTAGTTATTACACCTTGAACATATTATAAATATATATTCAGATCAAAGGCAAGGATTAAAGAAAGACAAACAATATAAAGGGCATGGGTTAACCTCAAAGGATATAAGCAGAGATGGTGCATGTGCACTATAATTTGTGTTTTGGTGTGATTGTATGCTCATAGAGTCTAAGTGAACATCAAATTTGACGGTTTATCAGTAGTGGTGTTAAAGATACACTACTTTTGTTTTCTCACATTTGTCCCTTGTGGTTGATTACAAGTTGACAATGCTAATTCAATCAAGAAAAGGACATTTGGTTTTGCCCTTTCCATTATTTTGACGTTAAGATTGCCTCAAGTACTGGTTAAACTAGACCAAATTCTAAGGTACTTCTCAAACTTCAAACTTGCATGCATTCTTGCTGTTCCTGTATCAGTTGACCTTTTTGCTAATGTTGGAGCATTTTTCTTTGTGAGTGTATGTACAAGCGTAATATTGTGTGTGTGTGTGTGTGTGGAATGGCGAATAAAAGATAAGAATAATAAAATCCTTAATGGGTTCTTAGTTAGTTCTCAGTTGAAGTCCTAATTCCTAAGTGTGTGCTGAGAATGTTGCATATTTATTGTTAATTTAGGCTAAGTGTTACTGTTCTTTTCTTTGATGGTTGATGCTGTTAAAGAATGGTGGGTATTGGAAATTAAAACTGCGCCTATTTATACAATATAAATTATGTACCAATAAAGAATAATAATAAACTAGGATGTCAAATATTATTTTCATCCAAAGATGCCTACTTAGGAAATCAAACGTGCCCATAGTTTTTGGGTGACCCTTCAAAAACTAATTAAGTCACATTGGATTGTTTATTAGTGAAAAGGGGACGGGTTATGTTATTACTATAAATGGATGCTTACTAGTATTAAATAAACCTCTAACTCTATGAGACATTAATAATGTAATGTAATGAATAAGAATAAGGTAGCCTTTGGTTTATGAAAGGGAATGAGTTGTATAACAGAATGGCAGTTCAATATAATTTGAATTTAATATGAAAGTTGTCAATGGATGCATTTTAATGTTATTTGAGAATTGTGCCAAAAAAGAAATGATGCGTGTTTGGTAAGTGAAATAATGAATAAAATGAAATGAGGGAGAATTATGAATGGAATTTGGGGTTTAACACAACACAAGAAGCCAGTAGTCTAAGAATAATGAAAATAGGTTAGGACGCTTAATTTTTCCTAAAAATCATTGGGACGAAATAGTTTTTGGTGCCATTGTCGTCATTCCCACCTTACGTACCTTGCGAAGGACTTGCGAGTTTGCTTTTTTCATGAGATTTCATTTTTTTAATCAAATTAGTAGTCAACAAAATTAGTAATTTGAAACGCACCAAACCCAATTAATCCAAGTTGTTATCTGTATACGTACCATGGTTACTTAATTTCGAGCACATTTCAGCTCAGCTCGGGGTGATTTTTAATGACTTTCACAAAAAAATATACTTACAATTACTTGACAATGAGTGTAATAATCTGTTTGTGAAGTCAATGCTGCTCCTGCCTTGTGAATTCTTTGTAGATATGCATGAGAAAGTGAGGGAGAGAGTTTTCAACATCATATTTATACCTACTGCAATTGCAATATTTACTTTTGCTAACAATACTAATGTTGGATTGGTTCTTGATTAAATAAAATTAAAATTACTACTAGTGACTTGTGAGGATGAGATGAACAAACGTTATAGTACTCATACATACGATCGATGTCATTAAGAGAGCTTTGGTTCGCATATAAATTAAGATATTTTCATCTACAAATGTATGAGTTGATTTAACCCCTTGTTATCCTCCAAGTTGTCGTGATACAAATTCTCTTTGCTAACTTGGCAAGCAAGAGCCGAATTATTTGAAACTCTTTTCTCAATGCCAGGTGAAATTAATGGATTCTGATTAAGGTCTGTTGAGTCTCTTTCATCATCTATGCTGGTTCGAGGATGCATGTTATTTAAGGTCCCATTTTGCCGTCCTTATGGCCGTCCTAAATACTATTAGGGACGGGCAAATTGACTTTTAGGAACTGGTAATAAGCGCCTCAAATACTCTTTTTTTTTTTTTTTTTGTAGTGACTTTTCAGGTCTGTGCAAAAGGTGCATTATTTGGTCAAAGAAAACTTACCGTCGGGATAGGAGGGAATAGGTAGTTGCCAAAATTGTATATATTGTGTCTGATCTTTCGTATCGTGGTATGAAGTAGAAGGGGCATGCCATCGAGCACTTGAACAATGATGGATTTGAATTGTAAGGAGCATTGCAAGGAAGTGAAAGTGTAGCCTAGGAAGAAAGAAATAAAATGCAAGTGTTAATGAGATCGTATTAAGCATTTGAGCTAACTTTAGAAGCATACCTTTTTGCAGGGAAGACATAGTTAGAAGCTTTAGCAGTCTGCATGGTTTCGCAGTAGGTTCTATTAAGGCTTCCAAGAATGTATATGACCTTAGGACACACAATATATATATATGAATGCAACTGTACATATATTGAATGGGTAATTTATAGGCATATTCTTTGGAACCATGGAGCCAAATCAATGGGTTTGATCAAGCGGACAAAATGAACAATCATATATCACATATACTCTTTGTTTTTTTTTAATCCGGCACACAGATTAAGAAAAAATAATTAACTTGATTATTATTATTGATATAGTGCGTAGTTTTTTTTAATGCCGATGTGCATGTGGCCCATAATTAAAGTAAAAAGAAAAAATAAGAAAAAAATAATAGAAGTGTTGTCCTAAAAAAGAAACTTTCAAACAAAATAATTATTTTGGAACGAAAAAAAAAAAGACAATAATTTAGAACGAACGGAGTATAAAAAATATTTAATATTTTAAACATCCCAAATTAGAATATTCGTTCAGTAATGCTTACCGTCAAAGAAGATGTGACGGTTTTGTTAATTAGAAGAGATTGTTCTAGTGGTTTTATTGAAGTGAAGGTGACATCCTTTTAATATTAATGATATGTCTATTTTTAGGAAGAAAAAAAAAGGTTAGACATTTGAAACCAATTATGAAAGTTGACTAATCAAAATATTGTGTACACTCAATGAATTATTACAAAATTACGGCTCAAGGGGCGTACACTCAAGCCCCTAGACTAATATTTTTTTTATTAACGATGGTATATTCTGTCCTTAAGATTCTGTCGTTACTAATTTTTCCGTTGTCAATTGATGACAGACTAATTGATGACGGACGATAGATTTGGCGACGGAATGTACTAAAGGAATATTCCGTTGTTGATTGTTAACGGAGCTGAAAATCCGCTGGTAATTAAGGATGGAATGACTTCCGTCATTAATTACTGTCAAGGTTTTACCGTCAGTAGAGCGACAGAGCATTCCGTCGGTGATTTCAGAGTACCGACGGAATGTCATGATTACCGACAGACTATTCCATCGATAATTAGCATTTTTCTAGTAGTGTCATTTTCACCTAAAGAGTTTATATTTAAAAAATCTAATAATTAAGAGATATATAAATATTATTAGAATTATTCATAATTACAAAAATAGTTAAGTATAGTCAATATTTTTATATGAAATAATTGCGGGCCGGTAAAACCTATAATACTAACTGGAGCAGTAATGTATTGATAAGGAGGTAGGTAGGGCTTGATTCTGGAAATGAAGTTTCAGAAGCCATTGAGGAAAAAGTTGAAGGATCTGAATAGAGAATTATCACAAACATGAAGAAAAGGCAAAAGTGGGTGCAGGATAACAAACAAGGTTAAAACGCCGAGGGAGGATTGAAAAAGGTTTATGGTAAAAAAATGGAGGGGAGGGGAGTAAATGACAGTAGAAGCAGCCAAGAGAGGTATGAATAAGTCGGACTTCAAATCTTCTATCCTACTCTCTGTCACATTAGCAACCGTAAAAACTCCAACTCTCTGTACCACCATTCATACTAGGACATGTGGCTTACAATTATGTGGATTTTTGGATACGTAACATTTTTGCAAATCGTAATATATCTAAATCAATTCTTTATTTTTCTTCTCAATTCCTTATTTTTTTCCATCATCACGTTTGTTGGGCGTAAAAGAGATAAAATGAGTAAAGCTGAAAAATTATAGAAATTCTATAATTTTATGTATAAATAATAAAAATTTGGATCGATTTTCTTTGGTGAATTTTTAACCACTTTAGTACCTTTATTTTTTTCAAATCGGAAAAAAACACTTTTGTCAATTGCGATGCAGATAGATTCCAAATGATGCATCGCGATTAAACTTTCGTGAATCGCAATTCCAAATTGATCCATTGCAATGCACAAAAGTGTCTTTTTTTCAAGTTTGAAAAAAATATAAAATATTAAAGCGGTTGAAAATCTATCAAAGTATACCACAATTTCCCAAAAAAATAATAATAAATAAATCAAACCTTCTCATCCCCATTCCAATTGTTCTTCACTTTGGGCCCAGTTGGGCCTTCCTCACCCAATATCTCATTAGGAATGCCCCTAACAAACTTCTCAAATGATTTTTCCAACCTCCCAGGCAACACCCTCTCCACGTTCTTAATCTCCTCAGCAATGTCATAGCTAATTTTTGGACCCCAATGTCTATAATAGTTCAACCATGGTGGCTCAGCCACCACCGAACCCAAGTACTCGGCTGCAACCACCGTGGACCACACCCCTGTGTTCATCACCATCTTGCTTTTCGCGGTATCATTCCTTATTCCAATCCCACCATTCCCTTGTAAAAAAAACAAGCCCCGGCTTCGAATAGAACGCATGGCCGTGTTGTAAAGCATATGACACCGGTTTATTACCATTTACGAACTCGAGCTCCGTGGCATTCATCCATGTCCCCGCGCTATGCTACGAAAAATAGACACTTTCTAGCTCCCCATTGAAATTTCTAATCCTTAGGGTCAAATGCTCCCAATCACCAACATGTTGCCCTATTTTCCCTAGTGTAACATTAAGACTTAATTCTCAGTTTAGTCACCCTATTATTGCAAAAAGTTCATTAAAATAACCCTACAATTTTTTTTTACAGCTTAATAACTGTACTTTACAAAAAGTGTCAATTTGATTCATAAATTAAACGTCGTTAATTTTATTTGACAAAATACTGCAAAAGACTAAATGTCATTTAGCTGTAGCATGTGCCTTGCACATAGAGTTTTGGCCCAGCAGTCATCTTCATCCCTCCCCCAATTTAATAATTAGAAAATGAAAAAAAAACATATTAACCAATATCGTCTTAATCCTTCCCCATTTTTTCTACCATCTCTACCACCGTCATTTCCTCTCTCTTCAGCCCTCAGAGAGATCTACATCCTCCTCTTTGATTATGTCACCCAAATCACCCTTCCCCAAATAGCCTCTTCATATCTCTCTCTTCCAGCCTTGGAAAAGAAGGATGGTACGCCTTTCGGGTCGACCTTCTAGATGTAGTCTCTAGTGGAGTTGGTAACGAAGGCATTGCCGGAGAAATCGACGGCGACGTCGTTGGCATCGGAGGCTGAGCTGGAGGAAGCGGGGTCGTGTGTGGTGAGGAAGAGGCGGCTGCATATGAACCTTATTTTTCTTCCTTCCTTGTTGTCATTCATCATTTGCAGAAAGAAATGGACATTGACGATCTCGATCCCTGGTATTTTCTTCTGCCCGCAAGTTCAAATTGTGTTGTTCCCGGTTCAAATCTTGATTTCATGAACTCGTGTATCATGGTGATTTCATCTCCAGTGGTATAACTTCTCTCAGTTCAGTTATGCGACACACACTCTCTTTCTCTCTCTAAATGTGTATTTGTTATGTACTATGTAAGAGGAATAAATGAATACAAACAAACTAAGAACCCATTTTGTTCATGTAAATGTATTGTGACGTTGGGTTGGTTTATGAGGCTCATAAGGTGTTTGATGAAATGCCAGAGAAAAATTAGGTCTTTTGGAAAGCAAATTCATGGTTTTTCTGTTAACCATGGTCTTTCATCGCACTATTCCGGCTGCGAATGTTTGGTTATGATTTTGTGTTTGTGGTACGAGGTTAAGGGTAAGGGAAAGAAAGCACTTGGCTAGCACACGTCGATACTAAGGGCAATTTTGGGTTTACAAAAAAGATTTAAGCTTTCTTAATAGCAAACTAGACGGAGTAATTAACGTGGTACCTTTTGTAAAGTATAGTTATTAATCTGTGAAAAAAATTGTAGGGTGAGCTTATCGGACTTTTTCCGATAATATAGTGATGAAATTAAAAATTAAGCCAAACATTAATAAACTCAACTTTAGTAAATGCAAAATACCCATATAACTATATCAGTAAATGTCACGCCAAGCATAGGCTTAATGTGAAAATATGCCCCTGCATCTTCCAAATCTCCCTTCTTAACTCTCTCTTTAGCCAATTCATCGACTGGGAGGTCTAGCCAATATTCACCATCATTCGAGCCACCTTGGGAAGGTTCGAACCATCGGGTTCGATGGGAATGGGTTTGGACTCGTCCCCTTTTTTGTATAATAATGCACCATTTTGGAAATACCAATTGACCGATGAAGGGAGATATTGTTCATCTGGATGAAAATAAATCCAGGGGGAGTAAGCTTGAATTAATGCCTCAATTTGGGACAAATTTGGCATGGCTGTCATGTTATTTTTGGCATTTTTCAAACAAGACAAAGGCACATCACCCACACCATTGTGGACTATAAATATACCTGTGGCTACACCCATGGCTTGGGTTCCCCTGTTTGCTGGCCTTGATCCAAACACATTGAACTCATTTTGGTTCACATCCTTGTCTGGTCCCCAAACCCACTTGTCAACTTCAATCAAATCGGTGAAATTCGATGAACACATCGGACCTTCTCAAGGGAAGGTTTCTCCGGTGTGTCCGTGACAACATAACCGATGGATTTATACTCGTCGGGTGGCGTTGGGAGCCATATGTAGCCATTACCATCTTGTTTTATTTTTAGGGACTCACTCCTCCAAACAAGAGTGTAATCAATTGACAGTTTTAGAGCACTTTCTAATGGGTCATTTGTGACATCTTTACCAACAAGAACCCATCCAAATAGAGGCTTATTGTTGGGTTGGCTATAGCAACCTAGCATAAAGAATCCTTCCAGTAGTGAAGATGGTTCAAAGAACCACGATTATCCGGTCTGCCTTCTTGGGTTGCCCAGATTTTGTCAAATGATGATATTTGACGTACTTCTAATCCTCCTAACAGAAAGCACTTCTTATTTCAAGAAATGGAAAATGAGAAGTGCAAGGAATGAATAGGGTAGGCGGGAAGGTAGGCAATAAGAAGTGCTTTCTGTTAGTGAGATTGTTATAAAGTGTGAAAACAAGAGGAAAAAGAAAAAGCGTCCAAGGCATTATTAGCTTTCTATTAGAAATATCAAATTTTGAAATGGGATTTGTCGACACTGTCCATGGTATTGAATGAATCAAATTTTGTTACCGTCATGAACAATCAGGTGAGTACTTATAAATGGCACATTAGCATTTTGTTAGAAATATCAACATTATACTTGCCATGCACACCTTTGTGCACCGTGATGGAAAAAATTGTACTAAAAAAAATACTAAGTTGTTACATTGCAATTCACAACTTTTATACAATGTTTCTTCGCTTATTATTATTATTATTATTATTATTATTATTTTAAATGATTTTGCAGATGTTTGATAATGTTCTCATAACAACAAAAACTGAACAAGAACTGCTTTGGGCAAAGAGAAACAATGAGATGAAAATACATTGTGAGGATGCTGTGGATGCCTTTGAAACAAACAATATGAATTTAATTGAGGTGAATATAGGTGTGGATGGAGATCCACATCATGAAAACAAGGTAACAGAGACTGCAAGAGATGATCAATAAAATGCTACAGATGTACCCAGGGTATCACTAATTAAGAGGGTTGGGGTGACTGCTGAGGTTGCGACTGAATATATGACTCAAACACAAGACAAAACTTAACCATAAGATGAGAGTCAAACAATTAAGAAAGTTAAAATTGAGAAAGGACAAAAAATCAGGAAGTCAGAAAGGACTAGGCTGAATACCTGGTGAAGAAAGTGTAAGGAGAACAATGGAATGACAATAGTTATTGATTAAATGTGTTTTTTAATTATTAAACTGTAATTTTTGTTTTAATACTTGATAATGGTTGGTGACGCCCAATGTTGGGGAATTTTTTTTGATAATGGCATGTAAAACAGGGGGTCTATGATAGGGATTTGTGATTGCCCAATGTTGGGGTTCAAGTGTAATTTTTATTTGCAACATGTGAACATTAATCAAAAATACCTTTTCAATGCATCAAAGTGTGAATCGCGATACACATATTTGTACTGAAAAGTACTATTTTTTATACATCGCAATGCACACATTTTTATTCTGATGCACAATGTTGGGTTGTTCAAGTGTAATTTTTGTTTGCAGCATATGAACAATATTTAATACAAAATACCTTTCTAATGAATCAATATTTTACCAAATTAACAACATAACACTTGCGATGGATAACAGTGTGCATTGCGATTCACAAAATTTGTATCGCGATTATAAGAAATAGGTACCATTTCCATATGAAACAAAGCTATGAAACTCTAATATAAGGAGTGGCTTTGGCATCAACCAGAATAAGACCAGTTATGAAACATAGCTTTGTTTCTTAGTTGTTTTTTCATTTCTCTGCGTTCCATCTGTATTTCCTTTTCGAGGTCAGGCTCCTCTGTCCTCCCAGTTATAAGGGCCAGGCTGGTTGTCCCCCTCAAGTTTGTATGATTTTATTTTTTATCAATAAAAATTTTGCAGGGTGCCGTCCCTGTTTCTTAAAAAAAAAAAAAGTACCATTTCCATATATGCCACCTCTGTTAAATACGTACCTTAAAGAATTGAGAATTTTAAAAGTGTTTACGGATATTATGCTAAATGATAAAAAATTACCCAGCAACACCATGTTTATGAAATATTTTAAAGATAAGTTATCGGATTCAACATTGCAATATTCACCTGTTATTGATTAGATTACATCAGGTAACGTTTTACAAAAATAGAATCCGAATAACATGATGACAACGTATTCGAATTTGAAGGGAAGGAAAAATTGTAGAAACTTGGCGGAAGAAACCAGTTCGATTCCCGGGAGGGGGTATTTCAAGAACGATAATACAAAAGTGCCTTTTTTTAGTTGAAAAAAAAAGGGCAAAAAGATGGATGACAGTCGTTTGCAAGCCATCATCTTCATCAACACCGCCTTAGCTACCTTTTCCAGCCAAGACGAATTATCTGCATCAGCCATCTTTGAGGTGATGGCTGGTATACTTACATATGAACAGACGAGTTGTTTGGAACAACAATTTGCCAAAACGAAGGCGATAATAATTAGAAGCATACCTTTTTGCCGGAAAAACATAGTTAGAAGCTTTGGCAGTCAGCATGGTTTCGCGTTAGTTTCTATTAAGGCTTCCAAGAATATATATGACCTTAGGACACAATATATATATATATGAATACAACTGTACATATATTGAATGGGTAATTTATAGGCATCTTCTTTGGAACCATGGAGCCAAAATCAATGGGTTTGATCAAGCGGACAAAATGAAGAATCATACATCACATATCCTTAATTTATAGGCAACTGTACATATTGTTAGGTCTTAGGGTGCTCAGAATATAGGCTAGGGGGAGGTAAATAGCCTATATTACCTTTATTAATAATTTCATCTTTTTAAATTTTATGTTGAGAAACATGGATGAGATGATTAATATGAATAAGTCATCTTCCTAGTTCAAGCAACACAGTCGATATAGTGGAATCAGCTGATGTGCATCGGCAGACTTGAAGAATAGCTGATAGGAAGATATAGTTATACTTAGCTGGTATAAGAGATTTAAGCAGCGAAAGAATAAGCAGCATAAGTATAGCAGACAATATTAAAGCAGCTTGTAAGTAAATAGGTATAAGTTTATCTTAACAGCCAACTAAAATCTTGTATTAGATGCATCAATTACTTTTCATAACCAGATTGCATAAGAAATATTTCAGGATTTACAGGAAAGATAAGTAAAGGCTGAGTGTAATTAAATATGATTTATTATTAAAATTCAGCAGAGGTTTGCTCAAAGACAAACATGCTTAGTACATCAACCTAGACTCTCTAACCTAGCAATCTCCTAGGAAAGAAAAAGGAGAGATTAAGAAAGCGAAATCAAATATATCGAAAATACATTGGAAGACGTACTCAATATTTATTGAGTTGTCTTCCTGTAGTATCAACTCGATAGATTTGTTGTGAGAAGAAAATATTAGGAGTTGTTCAAATAACAAGTATTTGAACAACTGAGTGCTGAGCACTCGGCCAAGAGTGAGGACAATTCATTGCACAATCGACAGCCCTTATAATATAGTATAATTCTGCCGATATGAATGCAATATGGATTATTATGCTCTGGTTCTTCATCGGACATCTTCAAGCTTGATCGGTCTTCAACGACTTGCAGAATGCTTGGTCTCTAGCTGTGAATTTGAAGTGCAGCAACTGAAGAGACTGAGTCTTTCGAAGGAAGAAAGAACTCAAATCAAGAACAAACTTTTTGATCAAGCAGAGCTTCCTAGCCATTGGAATTTCTGTTTTCTCTCCCACAAAGTGTTTGTTCTTACACTTGTGTTTTCTCACTTTTGGTATGGTTTTGATTTAAAAGAACAAAGAACGATATCCACCACCAACACCTTCACACACTCTATTATTGTAAGAATGAGAGTCTTCTTTTATAGGCTGGAGAAGATGAAGTAGTCGTTGGAGCTTTGATGAGTTTTTGCCCGTTGAAGATCTGGATTATTAATGCATCAGATTGCATTGTTCAAACTGTTAGGCAAAGACCTTTCGTTTAAGCTTTTGTTTTGAAGTTGGTCCGTGAATCAGGCTGACAGAATAGGACTTGTCAAGCATGCTTGGGATGTAGCGCACTGTGTTTGGCGTTTTAAGGAATGTAGCCTTGGAGACTGGGACTAATACACGAAAGAGGAAATGTCTTCTAAATAATAGTAAAAACGCAGACATCGATGCGTATCTTGAGTTGTCAGGAAGATCTTGTAACAGATCTATTTTGACTTGTAGCATTGAGCAATGACCGATGTTCCTCTTGTGAATGATCAGCTTCTCTGCAGTTGTCTGATGAAGAGCATGGCTGATACTGGGATCTACCGATATAATACTGCTGATGTAAAGATTGCTGATGAGACATGGCTGGTAGGAATGTCTGCTGATGAGACATTGCTGATGAACATGTCTGCTGGCGCATGAAGAGCTAATCCATATGAAGGTTATCATCACTTTTGGTAGGACTAAGACTTGGATATGTACAAAGACTTCCTAGTCTAATGACCTATGCATTGTTTCATCAAGCTGCCACACTAACCGGTACGCAGCCCTTTTAGCCACTTGTGAAATATGCGTTGTAATGGGAACAAACAAATCACTGTGTTGGAATATGCAAACATATATATCAGCTGTTTCACAGGCATATTCCTAACAATCTCCTCCTATTTGCTTGGGACCATTACTACAATTGACATATACATACGGCTCTTTAAAGCAGATGTTCAATCCTTAGTAATAACATGCCTTTTAATGAATGATCATTTTATATTAAGGCAAGCCCTAGGCTGAACTTACAAGCGATAGCGTATGTATAGTCACCTATTGCTACGAATTTACAGACTCAATAAATGAAGATACAAATACGAAGCAATAACAAGCACATTTTTAGGCAATTATGAGATATAATTGATGAATAGGCCATAAAGATGTTTCTTGCTATAAAATGTGTATAAGTTGAAGTATTTTGAGCAAGAAAGAGTGATTCAATCAGCATACTTAATTGAATTGATTAAGTATCAGATAATAATTAAAAAGTTAATTTTCTCCAGTTGATCGAACAACTTGATTAGTCATGTTGATCATATTTTTAGTACCGAGTTATAGGATTACTATACACATAACTCTCCTCCTGATGTTGATCAGTCATTTTCTTGTATAAACTCTCCTCCTTTTAGTATAAGAACTCAAGAAGAATTCTCCTCCTATTTTCCTGTATGTATATGTCGACTTTGTATATAAACTCTCCTCCTTAATGGTCACAAGCTAAGTCTGAGACTACTCCTTCGGAAGTACATAAGTATGCGAATATGTTATAGTGCAAGCAAGTTGTATCTTGAGTATTTTGTTCCATTGCCTGTAATTTTAATAGGATAATTCATAAAGACTTAATTTCCTGTAATTTTAATAGGATAATTCATAAGCTATGAATCACAAAAGTTGTAATGTGGGTGTCAAGGTATTCTCCTCCTTAGTGTATATATCAATTTGTGTAACTTTTCCTCCTTGATAGTCACAAGAGAAATACTGGTTATAAAAATTCTCCTCCTAGAACATGAACAACCATAATGTATAAGACATATGCATCAAAAGCAGGAAGTAAGGTTCTCAAGAAAGTGTTGTTCCATTGCTTGTAGCAAGTTTGTACAAGAATGTACTTTGAAAATCAGTATTTCTAGAAGTTGCTTATTGTTACAACGTCTTAAGCAGCCTTTTTCTTCATCCAAGTGTTCCTTTTTATCTAGATGTGAAGTTGTCCTTTTGAGTAGGTGAAAATAGGATAAGTGTTCTTTTGAATGCATAAGGCATACATTAATAAAGTATATAACTTTTCTTTAATGTATAAGACATACATTGCAGAATGTTAAGAGATTAAAGTAAAATATAATTTTCCTCTGTATCAATGTATAGGACATTCATCAAAATATAATTCTCCTTCGTATATATATGGTGCTTTTTCTTTTATATTTGATAAGTAGGACAAGTAGGACAGGAAGAGTAATCAGAAGAAAATAATGGCAGTGATAAATGATAGATATAATATATTACACAAAGAGCATAAGGATAAAAGATATTATGTTAGCAATATCAACAAAGAAAATGTCTCATTAAATTAACAAATTTTAAGAGATGCTTGTTTCCCTTTTCTAAGTATTGGAAATGTCTTAGAAAAATGGAGCATTGACACATCAGAATGTAGAAGAATGTATAAGATATACATATTAATGAATATACGCAAGAGTATACACATATATTATGATCATTGATGGCAAGCATGAGTGATTGCTTAGAAGGACAATTTAGGATAAGTGGGACATAAAATAGAAGAGAAGAGATCAGTCATAGAAATAATGCATAAAAGAAATATTTTACATAGATAATGAGTAGATATCCGAGGTATTTTTTTTTGTTTAACAAGACAGAAACAAGTAAGATTTTCCAATAAAGCAGGTTAAAAGAAGTAGGTCTTCATTCTTAGTCGTCTGGAATATTAACCATTGAGTTTTGTGCAGAATTTTCATTCACGAGTTAATGCTCCTCTTGAATTTGAGCTTGCTCGAGTTGAACATTTGAGGAAATGGAGGAAGGAGCTGGGAAGGAGTTAGAATCTGCAGTTGATACAAGATTTCTTGTGGGAATCCAGGGAATAAAATTTGAAACATTGTTCCTGGGATCTTGAAGACGATTTCTCCGCCGACGACTGATTCGACGAGGTCTTCGAATTATTTGAGGCTGTGATGCCAGGATAGTCATTATGCGAGTTACCCATTCGTTGTGAGAGATAGGACGAGATGCGGGTCTTGACAAATTTGTGTTACTCATTATGTTGGAAGATGAGTATGCAATGGTGGAGAAATGTTGAAGTAGTAGAAGATGAAGATTAAGAGAGGTTTTAATGAGTTTGATAACAAGTTTTCCAAAGGTTTTGAGAATGTGAAGAGGTTCCTTGGGTGAAGGAATTTGATAAGACATAATTCAGGTTTAAGAGAAAGAATGTATTTAATGGCGTACGTAGCACTGATGTACTATTATTAATGATTATGTAGATGTGCAGAGAGTAGGAATAGCTATGATATAGGCAGTCTAGAAAAGATATTCATTGTATGTTTAAATGAGAGGTTTAAAAAAAAAATTATTGATTTACAAAGGAAGGGACAAAAATGGTTATACCAGCTGAGTTGAAGTTTGTAACATTTGTCTTGAACTATCAGCCGTTTTAAGTATTGTGATTAAGCCTTTAAAGGTTTTCTCACGGAAATTTGTTAGATACCAATTGTTTTTAGAGAAAAATAATAGAATATTAATTTGTTATTACTTTTTAGGTACACTTATAATGATTAGCTTCGAAGAACAATGTGTATTGAATTTAGGCTATGTCTTATAAGAATTATATAAATGTATGGAGGATTGAGACTTACAAGGAATTGGCCATTATCGGCAATGAGTGTTGTGTATCTGCTAAAGTGAGAACTGCTGGTAAGGAATGTGTCTGATTTTTATTTTTGAGAAATGTTTGACTAATTTTGGAATATTTTGATGAGTTTGTTTAGTAATTTATTATCAGTATAGTCACTTATTAGCACAGATATAAGACAACCATTACTATTATAACTTTGAAATATAAATGAAGTGTTTTTGGTAGATGTTCACGAAAATAGTAGAAAGACATATATTTTTATGAGAGGCAGAGTTCTACTAATAATACAAATTTATTAAACAGCACTTTTGTTTTTGATGAGAGAAGACAAACAAGTGGGATATTGGAGACATACCTGGAGTGATATCCGAGCTTCTTTCTTTGCAACAAGAAATATTATACATTAGCAGAGAAGGAATCCTGCTAAAGTATATTTCTATACTAACCTGTTCTTTGATGTTTGACGAGAGTGAGGCATAAAATATATACAACATGGGTTATATTACCCATTCACTCCTGAGGAAAGACTAGTTTGAGGAAATGACAGTCTTTCTATGAATCCTAAAATTTCTAGCTATTTCCTAAGATAGGTCAAGTTTCGTGAAGTTTACCATCATCCTTTTAAAGAAAAACACATAAAAAATAACAGAGTGTTTTGAAATCAGTCTGTTTGCTGGTTAATGGTTAGTCAAGATGATATCAATTGTTAATCCATCATTATGAAACACAGCCAACCTTGCCTTTTATTACTATAATCTCAAAGGTCATACGAGAGTACAAATTGTTGTTGAGCTGTTTAGAAGAGGGTAAACACGTCTGTTTAAAAGAAACTAGGATTTAAAAAAAATTTCATATATTCTGATGATATAATCCTTTATAGATTCAAAGGCTTTCAGCAGTCTTTAGGTTGGCACAATAGACAATTTGGTTCAAAGTAGATTTACTAGTAATCTCATAGGTTGGACAGGGGGTTTAGAGATTAAGTAATGGATATGCAGTTTCCTTCACTTGAAGGTAGATGTAATAGGTCATTCTTTAAGTAACTGCAGTCTACTTATTTTGAACACATAGTGCGTTCAGCAAACCTTGATTTTGATTAGGGTAAGATGATCAATTTCAGAAAGGCGATTTTCTAAATATATTAAAAAAAAGATAAACTTCAGAAATAGACCATAACTCAATATAGCAGATATTATAGGATGGGTTTGCTGATTGGGTCTCAACAGAGTTTGTGTAAGAAATGTGTGATCGTCTAATTAAGGTCAAGTCTTCAATAAAAAAAATATGATGAAGAACAAATCATTAGATCAACACAATTAAAACACATTGATTCATGCTATCAGAAGAATTCAGATAAGTAGATAGTCATGAAGGAAGGTTGCAGAACTTGTATTCAATAATCCAAGTATTTTGAATATTTCTCATTAGGGATCAGCTGATTACAAGAACAATACAAGAAAAATTTGACTATGTTGCTGATTACAAGACAAAGATAGACAATGATTCAATTTTGAATTGAAAATTTGTTACAGAGTTTTATCCAAGATATCCTAATCCGGAGAACATGGTGAGTGGACAGAAAGCATGGACTTCGGAATAGATCAAGTTGGCTATGTCCGTTTTTGATCTCCTCCAACTCTAGGGGGAGGAAGAACACGTTCACTTCTAGAGGTTGCTCAGGGAGAACCTTAGGATGATAGCCACCAAAGATTTACTGCATGGACTGCGAGTCTTCGAGGAAGAGCGCAGAAATGGTCAATAATTATCGGCAGTTTATAATCTTTGACAATACTTCCTTAGCTACACTGTTCAGTCAAGCTGAATTATCTGCATCAGCCATCTTTGGGGTGATGGCTGGTATACTTACATATGACCAGACGAGTTGTTTGAAACAAAAGTTTACTAGATGCTTTCCGGACATTTGATAAATCTTATCTGGGATCTTCTCTGTGATGCTCAAGTATACAAGCAGAGTTACGAAGAACAGAAAGGTGCATGCTAAGAGATTTCCATAGTGATTCATCTGAAAACTTTTTAGTGTAAGATTGATAACCAAATGTTAAGAATAGATTGAAATCACTAAGAACATAAATTAATAATCTTTTATCTTACCTTTTAATATAATTGATTTTAAAGACATTCTTAAGTTGTTCTGATAATTAAAGGTCTGTAGCATACAGTTCATCTTTTGCCTACAAACTTTTAAGATTATCAGACGAGACAAAAGAAAATTCTTTTATCAAATAATTTCAAGACGTAAGATTGAAAATTAATAATGAATGATTTCTAAAACAAATAAGTTAATAAAATTTCTCTTAGATATTATAACTGTGTCTTTAAAAGTGATTGAAAAGAAGTTTTTCACAGTTATGAAAATTTTGATTTTGCAAATGCATCTTTGAGAATTTTAGATCAACTCATCATGAGTAACAGAAATAAATCAAAACAACTTTGAAGGAATATGAAAGAATCATACCAAGTTGTTGAAGAGTTGACTTGATCGATTTCTAGGATTTGTACTTAGTAACATTTTGAGAAAATATTTGAATCATTGTTTAACATCTTGTAGATCTCAAGCAGTGAGTGAGTATATATGCTAATAGAGTTTGAAGAAAGAGAAACTCTATTTATACTCAGAGGCCAGTCAAAGGATCATACTAATAAGTGAGGTTTACTGTTGGTCTAGTCCTTTCTTGTTCCTTAGAGGAGTAAAATTGAAGATCTAAGGGAATGATATTTTCAAGATCTTATGAAATCTTTTGGTTGGTCAAACACTTTAAGTAAATTTCTCAGAGAATCTTGAAAATTATCTTTACTTTAAACGAAGTAGTCAGTTTTCGTAAAGTGTGCCTCCACCTTTAATAGACTTAAGAAGAAGATAAGTCATTTAAAGGTTTTACTCCTATAAGTCAGCACATATAACTGAACTTATGAAGTGTTTGTTGGCAGATATGGAAGTTCAGCCAACTAGATGTTTTGAAAACATTTTAAATCAGCTAATATGAAAAGTGCTGATAAGTTTTTGAAAATCATTTACATAAAGCAAATCATACAAGCATATAGATATATCATGAAGAGCATAGTATGATGAGACTTTTATTTATGCATCATGTCTGATAACAGATTAAAGATCAATATAGCAGACATGGATACAGGCATATAACAAGGCAGTTGCTAACCTGTTTTGTATATGCTAGAGAGGTGGTCATTATCAACATCTTGGACTCATCAGTAGACTTCTATAAGTTGACGCCATAGTCCAGTAGATATTGATTTGTCATTTAGTGAGTGAAGGACATAGAAAGTTATGAGTGATCAGCAGTCCTTCATAAATCAGCAGCCAAGTTGATGTCTGCTGATGGAGAGATATGTTGCATCTTTGACCTTTTTGTCATATGAGTTCCTGCCTTAAATACTCATAGAAAAGTTATCAGCAACATTTGCGAGCTAAAAATAGCTTCAGAAATTCAACAATACAAGTGAGACTTAATAAGCTCAGTCATTAAATAATTACTCAAAATATAGCTTATAAGTGTAACTCAAGACATCATGAAGTTAGGAACTAGAGTTACTTTCTCACTATACCCTTTGAACATATCTTCTCATAGTAGTTAAAAAACTTGTTCTGATGTTGAGCATAAGTTCTTTGAGTGTATCTTTTAGGCCGAAGCTTTCCGTTGAAGAAGAACAATTTCATCACAGATGTCTTTAGACCAAGAGCTAATAATCACAGTGATTTAGAGATGACATAAATCTAATTTGCCTTGAACTACCTTTGATGCTCTTCCTATTTCAATTGCTTTAAACTTTCATGAGAAGCTTTCTCGAAAAGGTGTTAGATTGAGACAATTGTTAGCCTTATATCAAGATGACAATTTTTCAGAAGTATATCAGAGTAATTCATCCATCAAGTATGGAATTTATACAATTGCTAGAGGATATGACATGAGTTTGAAAATGGACCAAATTTTTAAAACGAATGTTATCCTTAGCAAGTCAAACTCTATTTGACTATAGTACTTCTCTTCATAATATCAATTGAAAATAATGTTTCATTTATATGAAAGATTTTCCTATATTAATCACACAGTCATCACAATAATCTTTTCTCACAAGCTTTTAAAAACAAAATTGATTTTGATTTGTAAAAGCTTTTTCAAAATAGCTTCCAGGTCTCTCAGTTAAAAGATTTTTAGAAATGAGAATTTTTGAAAACAAATCATTTCGACTATGCATCTAATCTGAGCGACTGGATCTAAACTCTCAGGTTGTCAAGCCTGGTATGAAACTCACAGAGTACTAGCTCTGATACCAATTGTTAGGTCTCAGGGTACTCAGAATATAGGCTAGAGGGGGGGTGAATAGCCTATATTACCTTTATTAATAATTTTATCTTTTTAAATTTTATGTTGAGAAACATGGATGAAATGATTAATATGAATAGGTCATCTTCCTAGTTCAAGCAACACAGCCGATATAGTGGAATCAGCTGATGTGCATCGGCAGACTTGAAGAATAGCTGATAGGAAGATATAGTTATACTTAGCTGGTATAAGAGATTTAAGCAGCGGAAGAATAAGCAGCCTAAGTATAGCAGACAATATTAAAGCAGCTTGTAAGTAAATAGGTACAAGTTTATCATAACAGCCAACTAAAATCTTGTATTAGATGCATCAATTACTTTTCATAACCAGATTGCATAAGAAATATTTCAAGATTTACAGAAAGATAAGTAAAGGCTGAATGTAATTAAATATGATTTATTATTAAAATTCAGCAGAGGTTTGCTCAAAGACAAACATGCTTAGTACATCAACCTAGACTCTCTAACCTAGCAATCTCCTAGGAAAGAAAAAAGGAGAGATTAAGAAAGCGAAATCAAATATATCGAAAATACATTGGAAGACGTACTCAATATTTATTGAGTTGTCTTCCTGTAGTATCAACTCGATAGATTTGTTGTGAGAAGAAAATATTAGGCGTTGTTCAAATAACAAGTATTTGAACAACTGAGTGCTGAGCACTCGGCCAAGAGTGAGGACAATTCATTGCACAATCGACATCCCTTATAATATAGTATAAGTCTACCGATATGAATGCAATATGGATTATTATGCTCTGGTTCTTCATCGGACATCTTCAAGCTTGATCAATCTTCAACGACTTGCAGAATGCTTGGTCTCTAGCTGTGAATTTGAAGTGCAGCAACTGAAGAGACTGAGTCTTTCGAAGGAAGAAAGAACTCAAATCAAGAACAAAGTTTTTGATCAAGCAGAGCTTCCTAGCCTTTGGAATTTCTGTTTTCTCTCCCACAAAGTGTTTGTTCTTACACTTAGGTTTTCTCACTTTTGGTGTGGTTTTGATTTAAAAGAACAAAGAACGATATCCACCACCAACACCTTCACACACTCTATTATTGTGAGAATGAGAGTCTTCTTTTATAGGATGGAGAAGATGAAGTAGTCGTTGGAGCTTTGATGAGTTTTTGCCCGTTGAAGATCTGGATTATTAATGCATCAGATTGTATTGTTCAAACTGTTAGGCAAAGACATTCCGTTTAAGCTTTTGTCTTGAAGTTGGTCCGTGAATCAGGCTAACAGAATAGGACTTGTTAAGCATGCCTGGGATGTAGCGCACTGTGTTTGGCGTTTTAAGGAATGTAGCCTTGGAGACTGGGACCAATACACGAAAGAGGAAATGTCTTCTGAATAATAGTAAAAGCACAGACATCGATGCGTATCTTGAGTTGTCAGGAAGATCTTGTAACAGATCTATTTTGACTTGTAGCATTGAGCAACGATCGATGTTCCTATTGTGAATAATCAGCTTCTTTGCAGTTGTCTGATAAAGAGCATGGCTGATACTGGGATCTGCCGATATAATACTGTTGATGTAAAGATTGCTGATGAGACATAGCTGGTAGAAATGTCTGCTGATGAGACATTGCTGATGAACATGACTGCTGGCGCATGAAGACCTAATCCATATGAAGGTTATCATCACTTTTGGTAGGACAAAGACTTGGATATGTACAAAGACTTCCTAGTCTAATGACCTATGCATTGTTTCATCAAGCTGCCACACTAACCGGTACGCAGCCTTTTTAGCCACTTGTGAAACATGCGTTGTAATGGGAACAAGCAAATCACTGTGTTGGAATATGCAAACGTATATATCAGCTGTTTCACAGGCATATTCTTAACACATATATTGAATGGGTATCGGCTCAACAAGAAAAGATACAACATCTAACCAAACAGACTAGCATTGACAATTGAGATTAGTAGCATGCCAAAACCTAGGTGTCAAACCAAGCTAAATTAAGAAACAAACCAAAACAAATGGCCCATACACAATTACAAAAGCCCAAAAGACATTCCCGTCGAAAAGAACGAATACCGGAAACCTCCGAGTCGCTGCCGAGTATCGTTCACGGTGACAAGAAATCCGAGCTCCCCGTCGTCAACTTCATCCCATCACTGCCAGCGGAAAGAGAGTGACCAAACAACCATAACGAAATAGAGACCAACAACAAGTTCAAACCATGATTACTGAGTAACGGGATGAGGGAGTACCATTTAGCTATTTAGTCCAAACCATGATTAGTGGTACGACATCGTGATAATGTTGGATACGACCTTTAACTATCTTTCATTTTTCGGCCGGCAGGCCCATCCACTCATCTCCACTCCAACTATCTTTCACTCCAACTATCTTTCATTTTTGGGCCGGCAGGCCCATCCTCACCCAATGCCTCGGGCGGTATTCTCCTAACTAATTTTTCAAATGCATTTCTCAAGAAGCCAGGCAAAAGCCTTTCAGCTTTACTGATTTCATTTTCAAGATTATAGTAAATTTTTGGACCCCAATTTCTAGCATAGTTTAACCATGGTGGTTCAACCACTAGTGACCCCAAATACTCGGCTGCAACCACCACATAATTAACCCCCGTGTCCATCACCATATTACTCTTTGCAGTGTCATCCCTCACTCCTACCCCTCCTCCACCCCCTAACAAAACCAACCCAGGGTTTGGGTACGCCGCGTGGCCATGTAACGACGCGTAAACCACGGGTTTTTTCCCGCTCTCGTACTCGAGTTGCGAAGCATCCACCCATTGACCCCTACTATGTTGCGAAAAGAAGACACTAGACAACTCCCCATTGAAGTTGTTAATCCTCAGTGTCACATGTTCCCAATCACAAACATGTTCCCCTATCTTTCCCAACCCAATATTTATGAACTTCACTTTAGCCCTTGCTCCCCCATTGAAAGGGTAAAAAACCCAAATGGCAATGTCAGTATATGTTCCTCCAGAAATGGACTTAACATGTAGATATGCCCCTGCATCTTGCAAATTCCCTTTCTTGACTCTATCTTTTTCTGCACCATCAATTGGCAGGTCTAGCCAGTAAATCTCATCGTTCGAACCACCCTGTGGAAGGTTCGAGCCGGTGCGATCGATATGTGTAGGTGTGGATTCTTGACCTCTTTGGTACAAAAGTGCCCCATTTTCGAAAAACCAATCCACTGTGGAGGGTAAAAATGGCTCATCTGGATGGAAATAAATCACTGGAGAATAAGTTTGAACCAATGATTTAATTTGGTCCAAGTTCGGCATACTAGCTAAATTACCATACACGTTCTTCAAACCAGCCAAAATTGGTGTAGCCCCACCATTTTGGGCTACAAATGTGCCCGTGGAGATAGCCATGTCTTGGACACCCCTATCAAGTTGTCTCGAGCCATACACATTGAACCCATCTCCTGGTCCCCAAACCCATGCGTGCACGTCAGTCACATCCGTAAAATCGGACCGGACACACCGTATTTTCTCCAGTGATGGCTTCTTCGACGAGTTTGTAACTACGTAACCAACGGCCTTATACCCATCCGAAGGCGTAGGGAGCCAGATATGGCCAATACCAGCTGCTGCTTCTTGATTGATTTTTGAAGTGTTGCTGCTTCTCCAGACAAGAGTGTAATCAATCGGGCGTTTTAGAATAGGGTTTGATGGATCACTTGTGACATCTTTAGCCACGACAATGTGTCCGGATAGTGGCACGTTGTTGGGATGGCTATAGGAACCTAACGCGAAGTATCCTTCGGGTATTGAAGATGGTTCATAAAATGTTGTCCCGAGATTATCCGGTCCGCCTTGTTGTGCTGCCCAAATTTGATGGAAAGTGGATTCTTGACGTATTAGTAATCCTCCTAGATCAATTGTTCCACTTGCAAAACTTCCACCTGATATTAAAAGAAAAAACATTGTAGCATACATACACACGTTAATTAATAAGGAAATTAAAAGTGAGTGAGAGAGAGAGAGAGAGAGAGAGAGAGAGAGAGAGAGAGAGAGAGAGAGAGAGAGAGAGAGAGAGAGAGAGAGAGAGAGAGAGAGAGAGAGAGAGAGAGAGAGAGAGAGAGAGAGAGAGAGAGAGAGAGAGAGAGAGAGAGAGAGAGAGAGAGAGATTTACCTGAAGGGGAATAAGGAGAAGAGAGATTTGAGATGGCTGCCAATGTTGAGTAGCCATTGAAGCAGAGGATGAGGATAACAAAGAAGAAAGAGAAATTAAGCATTATATTGGGAGTGAATTAGGATATTTTTGTCAATGGGATGGTTGAAAATATGAAGAAAGGCATGAATGAAGAAAGAAAAGGAGGGAGGGACAGCAAACACAATGAATGTTGTCCTCTAAGGTATCTAATAATTAGTTGAGGCTATGTAGTATAAGTATATATGTTGTGATGTCAAAGAGTTATTTTTTTTCCCACTTTGAATTGGTGAAAT
The DNA here is from genome assembly GCA_016624345.1 of Platycodon grandiflorus. Lineage (NCBI taxonomy): Eukaryota > Viridiplantae > Streptophyta > Magnoliopsida > Asterales > Campanulaceae > Platycodon > Platycodon grandiflorus. Next base: position 2,177,302 of record JACONP010000362.1, read on the forward strand.
CTTGAAAGTGTGTGTTTGTTTTTATAGAGAGAATGAGAGAGAGAGAGAGAGAGAGAGAGATTTGTAAGCATCACATGCAGTTCTTGTCTGAAGATGGGATGCACGTGACAAATCACATGCCACTTCAAAATATATATCTATTCAAATTTATGTAATTTAACCTGCAAATACTAGTATGAGCTAGGGTTGAACTTGAAAAGATTAATCATATCTGGTCTTTGATTTCATTTTCTTCAACTGAATCTAATTACATTAATACTGTATAAAGGACATATATATTCATTCCATACCATATACAGATATTCATTCCATAGTACGTACTAGCTAGTGGATTTTTGCCTTCACCTGGAATTAATGAAATTAAAATTAATTAAACAGAATCTGATCAAGTCTTATTTGGTTACATATTTGGTTACAACACACACACACACACACACACACACACACACACATATATATATATATATATATATATATATATATATATATAAAGAATTAAGCTGATGTAAGTATATGTCTCTCTACCTTTTTACTAGTACTATGTATAGCACTCCAATTAAAATTAATTATTCCCACCTTAATCAGCGCAGCTTTATTATATATTATAATAATAAAGGTATAATTATTGATTACAACACAAGTGGAGGGTAAAGATGAAAGATTATGAAAATTGTAAGCATAATTTTTGAAAGTTGACTCTTTAAGTAAAACATTCCAAAATAGTATAGTAGACTCTTTACCTGGAACGGAGGGAATAATAGAGAGAGTGATGGTGGAGATGATGTTGATTGTACAAGAAAATAGGTTGGTTAAGAGGAAAATCCAACTGAAGTTTTATGTGACCTTCGTATAATTGTAAAGTTGAAAGGAAAATTTTATAAGCGGCTATTAGAAAGACAAAGCTGTGAAATGTGCTTAACAATTCAATCATAACTTTAAAGTTTGAATGTGCTTAACAATTCAATCATAACTTTAAAGTTTGAATGTTTATAAAACTTATATTTGAAATATTTTAACTTGATTTTGCAAGATATATGACTTATTTTAACTTGCATGCTATAACATGATCCAAATTAAGTTATTAAATCATGAAATTGTATGCTAAAACTTTGTTTGAGGAATGATAATATTGGAAAGTGAGTATTTTATAATATGTTTGAATAGACGTGATTTCCAAAACACTCCAAGTTCTTCACTATCAAAATTTTAGATGTTTTTAAAATTGTATGGCAATTCCATCATACATAAAGCATATTACAAATTTTTTGTTATGATATAATGACAAAAAATATTCAGATCTATATGCATTCATTTTTGGAACACAAATTCCAACTCGCACCTGAGATAGAGATGCATGGTCACTTGTTGTTAGGTTAATATTAACTCATATTTTGGTAACAATGTAATTATTTATTTTCTGTAATTAGTAAGTCATATACTTTGAGAACAATGCAATTTACCTGATTTCTCTCTCTTCCCGATGGTGACTATTTCTTATTGTACTTATTGTAGGTATGCAATCAAAACTACGTAGTAGTCATTATAAGGAATAATTATACCTTTATTATTATAATATATAATAAAGCTGCGCTGATTAAGGTGGGAATAATTAATTTTAATTGGAGTGCTATACATAGTACTAGTAAAAAGGTAGACAGACATATACTTACATCAGCTTAATTCTCTCTCTCTCTCTATATATATATATAATCACGCTAAAATGGGTTCTGGTGATCTGTCGAAGTCCACGTATGCAGCTAGTCTTTGGTCAGGATGTCCCGGCTTCCAATAGGCACAAGTGTAAGTGGGACTTGTCCTTCGGTAGATACATGAGATGGAAAGAAGCACCGTTAGGGAGCTGGACGTTGGTCCAGCTAAAGCACTCCGGTGAGAAAATCAGTTTACGGTCAGGTTAATGGTCTCCGTTGAGGATTCAGGCTGCTCTTTGGGAGTGAATGCACTGAATGCTTTTGGAGAGTTTGTAGTTGTGTGTGTTAATTTGAACTTAGGTTATAAATGGAGGCTATCACCTTGTATTTATACTGGTGGAACGTTGGTCTAAGGCAAGTGGGACTGCCAGGTGTCGACCTAGGGTGAGCAGCCATGTGCCCATTTATGACAGCAGCAATGTGCATTGATGAGCTTTAATGAGGAAGTGACCTGCTCTGGTGCAGAAGATAGAACTTCTCTGGAAGTGACCTTGACCTTCTAGATGCAGCTTTACTTAGAGGGCAAGCAACTCTTTCATCTAATGAGGTGCTAGATGGTGGCCCCGGGATGACGTAGTAGCACGTGGGCATTGAATGCGGCAGCTTTTGTTGACTTTCTTTACTTCCAGGGTTGGAGACCTCAAGGTCTTAATTAGTGTAGCTGCTCGGGTCAAGGACCATGCGAGCTCTTTTATGTTCAAAGTGAAGGCGTAAGGGCTATCCCGAGCTCCTCGGGGAGGTCGGGAATAGGCGGAGGGTGAACGCACCCGGGCTTCGGGCTCCAGATCAGCTTGGCCACGTGTCCCGCTAGTGCCACGTGGAAGTTAGATATTTTAGTATCTTCAATATATATATATATATATATATATATGGGGGAGTATTTAATGGTTACTTTTTTATTTAACCATCAATGGTTACTCTCATTATCAACCATTGGATCAAAAATTAAAGGTTGAGATTTAATGGTTAGTTAAAAAATGCAATTAATACAAGTAGGTGAGTCATTTAATGCATTAAATCTCAACCTTTAATTTTTGATCCAATGGTTGATAATGAGAGTAACCATTGATGGTTAAATAAAAAAGTAACCATTAAATACTTCCCCATATATATATATATATATATATATATATATATATATATATATATATAGCTTTAATGTTAATGTCGTTAGACGGTTAAATGTTGTAAAGCTGGTGATGATTTAGAATTAATGTCCATGTCATTAATTAGAAAATGTCACTTTGATTCGATGGTATAGAGATCTAAGTAAATTTGATCTAACGTCATTAACACTAAAGCTTGTAATAATACAACAAACTCGAACTCGTAATATCACACCTCATTATTAGTCCTTAAATAAGTGTTTTGTTTTAATATAATGTACATATGTTACTAAAATATCACAAAAGTCAACTTTATTAATTTTAGTTAAAAAACTAAAATTTAATACAAATTTAAGGATAAAGGAAGTAATACTCACCAAATTATTTTTACAATTACCTTGGATTATACATACTTCATCGAATCTATTTAAAGAGTCCACAATTTAAGTCAAAGTTTTCAAGGATTAAATATTTTTTTGTAAATGACCTTAATTTATAAATGACAAAAGCTAACATATGCCCTAATAACACATGTTAAGACTTAAGAGTCATTTTTATTATTTTTCTCTTGATTTGATTCTTGTTTTAATTGATATCCCCAATTTCACATGGACATTTTTTAAAATTCATGTAGAACATCATACTATTTTATAGAATTCTTGTTTTAATTGATATCCCCACTTTCACACAGGCAATTTAAAAAATCATACAATATCATACTATATTTACTATAATAGAGTCAATTCATTTTATTTTATTTTAATCTGAGTGCGAGTCATGACTCTTTTTTGGAAATGAGTATTACATTATCCATTTCGTCCCATAATAAACGTCTCTTACTGACTTTACACAAAATTTTAATAAAGTATTTGAATTTATACATTTTTTTTTCATAAAAATTCACAATTTATCTTTAGAGGTATCAAATCAGTGAAATCTATATTTTGTTCTATCTCACGTTAAAGAAGGGCACAATAGTCAATTGGCTTAAAGATATTTTCTTAAAAAATACTCTCTCCGTTTCTAAATTATTGTCTTATTTGACCCGGTACACGAATTAAGAAAAAATAATTGACTTTATTATTATTAATAGTGTGTAGTTTTTTTTAATGTCCATGTGCATGTGACCCATAATTAAAGTAGGAAGAAAAGGTAAGGATAAAATGATAAAATTGTTGTTCTAAAAATAAAACTTTTAGACAAAACAATTATTTTAGGATGAACAAAAATAAAATAAAACAATAATTTATAGACAGAAGAAGTATAAAAAATATTTAATATTTTAAACATCCACACTCAATTTGAAACGTAATGCTTACTGTCAAAGAAGATGTGACAGTGTTGTTAATTAGAAGAGAATGTATTAGCCGGGTTTTATTGAAGGTGACATCCATTTAATATTAATGATATGTCTATCTTTAGGAAGAAAGAAAAAAAAAAAAAAGTTAATTAGAACATTTGCACCAAATATGAAAGTTCACTAATCAAACTATTGTGTACACTCAATGAATCATTACAGAATTACGGCTCAAGCGGCGTACACTCAAGCCCCTATACTAATTTTTTTTTATTAACGACGGTATATTCCGTCATAAAGATTCTTTCTATTATTGATTTCTCCACTGTTAATTGACGACGACGATAGATTTGCCTATGAAATGTACTAATGGAATATGCCGTTGTTGATTGTTGACAGAGCTGAAAATCTACTGGTAATTATGGACGGAATGACTTTCGTCGTTAATTATTGTCAAGGTTTTACCGCCAGAATAGTGATAGAGCTTTTCGTCAGTGATTCTAGACTATCGACGGAATGTCATGATTACCGACAGACTATTCCATCGATAACTAGCATTTTTCTAGTAGTGTCTATTTCACCTAAAGAGTTCACATTTAAAAAGTCTAATAATTAAGAGATATATATAAATATTATTAGAATTATTCATAATTACAAAAATAGTTAAATATAGTCAATATTTTTATATGGAATAATTGCGGGCCGGTATATTTTCTGAGATTTTCAACCGCTTTTGATCCTAATACTTGTTTCTCAAGCTCATGTTAGATACTAAGTTCAGCATCAAGGATCTTGGAGCTGTGAAATATTATCTTGGGATTGAGGTTGCAAGGTCTTCCAAGGGACTTTATAATCATCAAAGGAAGTATGTGTTGGATTTGCTTGGAGAGCATGGTTTACTTGATGCTAAACCTCTTTCATTACCCTTGGAACAACATTTAAAGCTTACTTTACATGATGGGGTGCCATTGTATGATCATTCTTTTTATAGAAAAATCATAGGATAGTTGTTTTACTTAATTGTTACACGTCCTGACATTTCATTTGCTGCTCATCATCTTAGTTAGTTTATGCAACACCCCACTACACAACATTTCCAGGCTGCTACTCGGGTACTTCAATATCTCAAGGGTACTGTGACGACCCCGACCCGGATCTCTATACGAAACCCCAAGGTCGAGTCGCCAAACAAACCAACACTATCAAAAATACGAAAAGTACGTGGCGTAACCACCCGTACTTACAACAAAATCCAACGGATTAACCTGTTAAAATAAAAAACAAATCATCGGCGATACTACTGTCGGAACCCATCTAACAACAACCACGAATCTATAACTCGGAAAAGAAACATAACAACATCGGCCACAACATGCCGGAACAACAACAACATAACCACGAGCTACAACATGCTCGGGAAACAACTAAAATAAAACTACTGAACAAATGCGCGACATACATGTCGGCTACCAAAAGAATAATACAAAACCAAGTATGATTCTACCCCAAAGTAAAGTCTATATAACTTTACAAACCAATCGTCCTTACCAAAAAAATAACTACAACTATAACCAGCTCCACGAGCTACAAAGCCAAAAAGACAACCTACTAACTAACTGTGATCTCGCTGACCTCACCGGTAACTTCCTGGTTGGCTCGGATCTAAGGAAAAACATATGAACAACAAACGGGGTGAGTCATAATAACACAGTAAGTTATTAAATGCAACTACATGACATGGCATAATGCTCATTTTAATCATAACAAAGTGATAGCATTTTTATACATCACAACTCAACATGAAATATCATCCATTATATACAACTCATGTTTAACACATAGCACTTTGATATTCACATAAGTGCGTATAAATAAATCACATAATAAATGATATCTATTCCCGTTATCTGTCTTTGTGCTGCTCTTACAATACACAAAATAACCAACATGTCTCGATACTCGTGTGTGATGTATCGACATCCCCGAACCTGCCGGGTCTCTCCGAACCTGCCGGATCTTAGCAACCAAGGTCACACGTATTGCTATAACAAAGGGGCTACCTCCCACATGTGGCCAACAGGTGAGGTGTGTGTCCATACCGGTACGATGACTTATAGCGATCACGAAACGAATTCGTAAAGACTATATGTCGTCCCACCATAACATTAGTAACAACGACGCCAGCTGGACTTACTCAACTCACAAGTAGATATTTACTCGTAACATAACAATAACAATAAGGTTCCAAAGTAGTGAACCTTATCCCAACCAAGGAGGTCAATGATCCTACCTTAACACATTACTAAACACATTTTGTGAAGTAACAAATCAACATCTCAAAACTACATATTTAGTTTTGAATCACATAATCATACAAGCACATATTTGCAAGTACTTCTCAAGAACCATTAGACCACATATTTAGTCTACAAACATCTACACATTGAGATACACATATGATTCCCAACAAACGCATCTTAAGACTACTAAGTTAGTCTAGTTACAAATCCCATGTTGAGACTACTCACATAGTTCTCAAGCACCAATACACCAAGGATACTTATTTAATTCATTAACATCGAGTGCGAATTACTACACCCACAATGACGCTTGAAGCGTAAACAACTCATTCTTATAAACGCAAGTTCCCTCAAGTACACTTATCTTAATTCATATGGTTTTGTAGTCAAATCCCAAGACAATCGAACAATCGTTTTTCACATCGAGACTCATGTACTAGTCTCTAACATTCCGTATTTTAATATTCATACGCGTAAACAACTCTTGTGAGTTGATAATTCTAATAAACAAACATCCCAAATTATACAAGTTCGAATATACGGCTTGCTAAATTAATTAGACGCCATCTTACGCTTATAACCGGAGTCTTTATTTTACCAGTACCAAATTATCGGAGGGCTATAATCCATAGCAAACGAACTCTAATTCACGTAGGAATTTAACATGTCTTTCGGTAGATATTATTCTCTTCAAATATCAATTTTCTAGAGTTATTAAAATACTTCTAAAATTTGGGTATAATTGCTTTAGGTGAAATTTCCCAATTTAAGTCTCTAACTTGTTCTTGAGCTAAATTACATAGTTGAGTGCTCAACATCAACATACAACATCATCCAATCCCAACACTTAACGCATAAGCATGTTATTCATCTCATCATATCATTTAAACATGGAATCATCAAGTAATCAAGACATGCATGTTCATAAATATTCATACATGTAACAAATTCTAACATACATAGGGGGTTTAGTAACTTACCTCCAAAGAAGACAATCAAGCTAACAAATTCATAATCAAGGCTTTGTAATGAAGTCTCCTAGTCTTTAGCAACACCTTGGTGGTCTTGCATGGAAGATTCAATGGTTGGATGTTTAGATATGGACTACACACACTATTCTCACCTTCATCTCCCACACTTAAGTTCTCAAGCTTTCATGGATGTTTAAAATGAAGTGGAGAGTAACTTGGGGTCTCCTTAAGGTCTAAAATAAGTCAATTATGAAATTCAACAAGCCTTGGTACGTCCTTAAGTGAGTCAAGGGGTCAAAATGGCAAAATTGCAAATTTTGGAAAATGCTGTCTAAAAGATTGGTCTGATTTTTAGTCAACTTTAAAGATGTCCCTAGGATGATATACAAGTCTAAAAATTACAAATAATGTATGGTTGGAAATCTCTTTGAGTCTAGTTTACACAGAATCAAACGGTTTGCAAATCTGAGTTTTCTACACAAAGTTGTGGCCAAATTACTACAGGCTGTTCAGATGAACATAGTCGAAACATAGCGATCGCTTTGACCTAAACAGAGCGATCGCTTTGTTTTCTGGTTGAAGAGCGATCGCTTCGATCTCCCCAAAGCGATCTCTTTGTGTCCAGACTCTCCAGACACTTCGAAAATGCTCTGAAACGCTCCCGAAATGACTCTAAATGATCCCAAAGTGATTCTAACCTCTAACAAAGATTAGAACACACTTGAAAATCATTCAAAACACATGTAACAAGGCTTAGAATGAAATGCATTCTTATTACGAATGATGAACAATAATTAAATCACAACCGAAGCATTTTAATCTCATGAAATTAATGCGTGAATCAATCAACATGTTGTTTAATCAAGTCTAACAAATATGCTCAACATGATAACGATACAATATGATAAACAAGTTAACCATATGAGGAACCAGGGTATTACAGGTACTGTGACTCAGGGCCTATTTTTTCCATCTTCAGATCCTCTCACTTTAGTGGCCTATTGTGATAGTGATTGGGCCAGTTGTGTTCTCACTCGCAAATCCATCACTGGTTATTGTTTAATGCTTGGTCCATCCCTTATTTCTTGGAGCTCTAAAAAGTAAAGTGTTGTGGCTCGATCCTCTGCAGAGGCTGAGTACAGGGCTTTGGCTCATAGCACTTATGAGATTCTTTGGCTCACCTCCCTCCTTAGAGAATTACAAGTCCCTGTTGCTTCCCTTACAATTGTCTGCTGTGACAATCAATCAGTCATTCAGCTTGCCAACAACCCTGTTCATCATGCTAGTAGCATATTGAAATCGATGTTCATTTTGTTCATGATCATATCCAGGCCAATCTTATTCATCCCACCTATATACCTTCTTCCCTTCAACTTGCTGACATATTCACTAAAGCACTTGGCAAGGCTTCTCATTGATCTCTTCTATCCAAGCTTGGGGTATTTAATGCCTGTATACCTCCAACTTGTGGGGGGTAAAGACAATATAACATGTGATGCAGCAGTAACATCATGTAATGCAACAACAGCAACATCCACGCATCAATACAACAACACTACTTCAACCTTGAGTCAATTGAAGGCAAGCTACAACAATTGTGTTCGCCAAGTAACAACGACAGGCTGGCATGACACGTGGGAGTGATTTCCTGCAAGTGGTTGTAACAAATTCGTGCAACTTGTAATTGGTAGTTAGGATAGTTTTCTTTCTCTCCAAGTTTTGAGTAAGTATAAATAGATAGCAGCAGCATCATGTACGACATATGAGAGAATGCAATCTTTGTTGAATGTAATGTTTGTATATCAATGTCAATTCATTTGATTCCTTCTTCTATGATAAATTTTCTATGTTAATAGCAATATAATAGTACTTTTAAGTACAATTTTGTGCATCGCAGTGCATTAAATTTGAAATTGCGATGCATAGCATGCATGTTCCATGTTTTTTAAGGGTATAGACAATATTTTACAACAAAAGTGTTTTTTTCCGCTTTTAAACAAATATCAAGGTATAAACTGATTGAAAATTTATCAAAGGAACCGACTGAAGTTCACCCTTTTTATATCACATGTTGAGGAAAAAACTGAACGTATTAGACTCGGTGAAAATTTTACAATTTGGGGTTGGGTGAAATTAAGACGGGCTTTTTCAATGATGATGTTTGTGCAAAGCGGGGTGATAGTGAGCAAGAGTCGTGCACTAGCTGTAGAAATAAGATAAAGATTTGCGAGTACAAACTGGGCCGTGAAAATTTCTTGGAAGAAAGGATGGGCCAAGTAAATTGCTCCTATATATAATACTAACTGGAGCAGTAATGTATTGATAAGGAGGTAGGTAGGGCTTGATTCTGGATATGAAGTTTCAGAAGCCATTGAGGAAAAAGTTGAAGGATCTCAAGAGAGACTTATCACAAACATGAAGAAAATGAAAGAGATATTGAAAAAGTAAAAGTGGGTGGGTGCAGGATAACAAACAAGGTTAAAACGCCGAGGGAGGATAGAAAATGGTTTATGTAAAAAAAAAAAAAAAATGGAGGGGAGGGGAGTAAATGACAATAGAAGCAGCCAAGAGAGGTCGAATAAGTCCGTCTTTAAATTTTCTATCCCACTCACTGTCACACTAGGTAACTGTAAAAACTCCAACTCTCTTGTACTACTCTAATGTACACCTCCCTGTACCACCAATCATACTAGGACATGTGGCTTACAATTATGTGGATTTTTTGTAGACAAGATCCTCTATTTCAAAAAGGTGTTATATCTCCTATCTCAACCGTCTATGTACATGAAAATAAACAACATTAATTACCCCGTAATTTTTGGTGCACATGTGCGAAGAAACACCTTTTTTATATAGAGGATCTTATCCGGATTTTTTAATACGTAATATTTTTGCAAATCTAAATCAATTATTTATTTTTCTTCTCAATTCCTTATTTTTTTTCCATCATCTCGTTAGCTGGGCATAAAAACGATAAAATGAGTGAAGCTGAAAAATTATAGAAATTGTAATTGTAATTTTTTAAAATGAAATCTTTAAGTAAAATATACAAGTAATAGGCTTCAAACTTTCATTGGCATTACGAAATTTTTTTTTCTAATATACAAATAATAAAAAAATCAAACTTTCTCATCTCCATATCATGATTCTATGTATAAATAATAAATTTTGGGTCGGTTTTCTTTGATGAATTTTCAACCACTTTAGTACTATGTTTTTAAATCGAAAAAAACTTTTGTCCATTGCGATGCAATCGCGATTACAAATGATGCATCGTGATTCCAAAATGATCCATTGCAATGCACAAAAGTGCATTTTTTTCAAATTTGAAAAAAAATATAAAATACTAAAACGGTTTAAAATCCATCAATGTATACCCACAATTTCCCAAAAAAAAAAAAAACAAAACAAAACAAAACAAAATCACACCTTCTCATCCCCATTCCAATTGTTCTTTACTTTGGGCCCAGTTGGGCCTTCCTCACCCAATATCTCATTAGGAATGCCCCTAACAAACTTCTCAAATGATTTTTTCAACCTCCCAGGCAACACCCTCTCCACCTTCTCAATCTCCTCAGCAATGTCATAGCTAATTTTTGGACCCCAATGTCTATAATAGTTCAACCATGGTGGCTCAGCCACCACCGAACCCAAGTACTCTGCTGCAACCACCGTGGACCGCACCCCTGTGTTCATCACCATCTTGCTTTTTGCGGTATCATTCCTTATTCCAATCCCACCATTCCCTTGTAAAACAAGCCCCGGCTTCGAATAGAACGCATGGCCGTGTTGTGAAGCGTATGACACCGGTTTATTACCATTTTCAAACTCGAGCTCCGTGGCATTCACCCATGTCCCCGCGCTATGCTCCGAAAAATAGACACTTTCTAGCTCCCCATTGAAATTACTAATCCTTAGCGTCAAATGCTCCCAATCACCAACATGTTGCCCTATTTTCCCTAGTGAAACATTAATAAACTCAACTTTAGCCCTTGCTGGTCCATTAAATGGGTAAAATACCCATATAGCTATATCAGTAAATGTCACGCCAAGCATAGGCTTAATGTGAAAATATGCCCCTGCATCTTCCAAATCTCCCTTCTTAACTCTCTCTTTAGCCGATTCATCGACTGGGAGGTCTAGCCAATATTCACCATCATTCGAGCCACCTTGGGGAAGGTTCGAGCCATCGGGTTCGACGGGAATGGGTTTGGACTCGTCCCCTTTTTTGTATAATAATGCACCATTTTGGAAATACCAATTGACCGATGAAGGGAGATATTGTTCATCTGGATGAAAATAAATCCAGGGGGGAGTAAGCTTGAATTAATGCCTCAATTTGGGACAAATTTGGCATAGCTGTAATGTTATTTTTGGCATTTTTCAAACAAGACAAGGACACATCACCCACACCATTGTGGACTAAAAATGTACCTGTGGCTACACCCATGGCTTGGGTTCCCCTGTTTGCTGGCCTTGATCCAAAAACATTGAACTCATTTTGGTTCACATCCTTGTCTGGTCCCCAAACCCATTTGTCAACTTCAACCAAATCGGTCAAATTCGATCGAACACATCGGACTTTCTCAAGGGAAGGTTTCTCCGGTGTGTCCGTGACAACATAACCGACGGATTTATACCCGTCAGGTGGCGTTGGGAGCCATATGTAGCAATTGCCATCTTGTTTTATTTTTAGGGACTCACTACTCCAAACAAGAGTGTAATCAATTGGCAGTTTTAGAGCACTTTCTAATGGGTCATTTGTGACATCTTTACCAACAAGAACCCATCCAAATAGAGGCTTATTGTTGGGTTGGCTATAGCAACCTAGCATAAAGAATCCTTCCGGTAGTGAAGATGGTTCAAAGAATGTCGTGCCACGATTATCCGGTCCGCCTTCTTGGGTTGCCCAGATTTTCTCAAATGATGATATTTGACGTACTTCTAATCCTCCTAGATCTATTGTTCCACCGGCAAAACCTTCTCCTGTGGTCGTATTGGCAAAAACCAAACATCAAAACAAGATAGCGGAGTACGAATAACAAAATAGATAGCGGAGTACTGAATCGCTATTAGCTCTCCTAGCTTTGACTGCCACATCTATGAGTGTTTCATTTTGCGGTACTAAATGCTTCAAAAAACTATTCTTACGTAGTTGAAAAATAGAGTGCTAATAGCGATTTCTTTCGTGGAATACAGCTATCTAAATGAATGGTAGGAACCAATGTACTAATTTTAGGCCCCAGATTACATGTTTCGGCACGGTACTTGTTCTGACAATAATTGGTATAGTGTCACGACAGTATACAAAAAAGCAAAAAAGAACCAACCGACAATGACGATGATGGAGCTTAACAAAGAGGATTCAATGGAAACTAGAAAAAAGAAGTACCTTGAGGCCAAGTGGGGATAGGAGAAGGGAGCTTGAACATGGTTTCAATGGGCAATGGCTTCTTTCCCTTTTTCTTGGAGATATTTGCAGGGAGACCAACACAATTCCCCATCTTTGACAGAAAAACAAAAGAAGGGGCTGGGCTTATTTCAAGAGAAATGGAAAATAAGAAGTGCAAGGAATGAATAGGGTAGAAGGGAAGGTAGGCAATTAGAAGTGCTTTCTGTTAGTGAGATTGTTGTAAAGTGTGAAGACGAGGAAAAAGAAAAAGCGGCTGGGCAAAACTTTGCTGGATATTATGCATGGCGTGCAAGGCATATATATCCATCAATAATCTGTTACAAATAATTCGGAAGTTATCTTTACACTAAAGCCCATAAGCACTTTTGCTTTATCAACTTAATTAGAAGTCCAACTGCCAAAATAATAGAAAGGTCATCCAACTTTTGGCTAATTTTAAAAAGAAAATCGATTTTGGTCATTGATTTGGTTAAACTTAAAATATCCTCATAACATGGACGAAATTGTCAAGTTTTTGACAGAAGTTAGCCACGTGAGATCACATGATTTATGGGAGTTACCTTCTGTTTGGTCATTAATGTTGACGTGGAAGAATGAATTAGGTTAATAGTTAAGAACTAACGTGTGTGTTAAAGACAAAGACGTGATTCTTACCGCCCAAAGTGACTCATCCTCTCACGTTAGCAATGACCAAGTATATAAGGTAACCCCCGTTAATCGTAACTAACTTTTGTCAAAAACATAACACTTCAGTTCATGTTGTAAAGACATTTCAAAATATTAACCACATTGATGACAATAATAATAAAATCAATCGGTGGCTCTGTTTGAAATTGTTTAAAAGTTTAGTGATTCGTGTATGTGTCAGCGTGTGTGTGTGTGTGTGTTTTCTTAAGTGTGATTGTATTGCGAGAACTGGAAAAGGGATATGGTTTTTAAGGAAATGAGTCAACTGTATTATGGAGGCTGATCGCCAAAAACGAGTTACTTTCCAAAAAATGAATTTCTCCCCTCGCTCCCACCGGATTGGATCCTCTATTTCAAAACTCTATTCCATCTCCGGCTCATTTTCTCACTAACCTTTGTGTTAGAAGCTACTCTCGTTTGTAGGATCCTCTATTTCAAAAAGGTGTTTCGTCTCCTATTTCAAAATTTCTCTCAAATTAATGGCTGTGTTTATGTTTAATTAGCCTCATATTAATGGATGTGCTCATGTTTTGTTTGTAGGATCCTCTATTTGTCGGTTTGTAGTTCTATTCACTCTTTTCGACCTATAATTCAGTCAAAGACTTATGTCACAGTTATACTCCTTTCATTCCGATCAAAGAGTCCTCTTTTTATTTTTAAAAATTAACATATGAATAAATCAAATCAAAATTTAACATACTTTAATTATGTTCTCGGAAATAAAATCTCATTTACTAAAAATTATATTAAGAACACTATAGATTACAACTCTTATAACTCTGAATAAACAAATAAATTTATGTAAATTATTGGTCAAAATTTAATTAAGTTGACCTAAAAAAATTAAAAGTAAACTCTTTGGTTGGAAAAGATAAAGTATTTTTAAGGGTACTTCTTTCGTTCCAAAATAAATATCATGTTTTGTTCATAATAAATACTCAATTTAGGATATTTTTGAGAGTTCCCATATACAGCAAACTTCTTAGGAGAATTTTTTTTTTTTTTATCAGTAATTGCTATATGCTTTATTAAGTCTTTGTTTGCATGTATGTATGTATGTATGTTTGTGGGGTCGATCTTCTTGATCCAAACTAACTTCTTTTTTTTTTTGTTAAAGCAGAATTTATGGAATTGGCCCGTAGAATTAATGTCACTGCCATGCAGAGGTGAAGTCGGAGAGTAGCACCAATTTCCTATTTGGAGAGATACTATCAATTAGGTCATTTAATGGATCAGATAGGTTAAATTCAAATTTAATTTGTTAAGAAATTATTGAATTTTATTAAATTGGATTATCTATTGGATATTTCAAAGCAGGATCAATAATTCAATATCCTATATTTTTGGTATCGAATAGAATTCGGGTTTATTCATATTTTATTTGATAGTATCACACTTAGAGTCTGTTTGGTTTAGCGTTTTGGGAACGCAATATTTTGAAAACGCAGCGTTTCTAAAACTTAGATTATTTAAAACGTAATTTTTTTTCTTTATAAATGCGTTTGGGATATTATGTCAAAACGTAGCTTTTTATTCCCTACTATGTTTTAAAATCTGCATTTTGGGAAAAAGCTGGGAATTCCAGCGTTTGAAAACGCAGCTGCGTTTTGAAAATGCAGTTTTTTTCTACCGCATCATTGAAATGCTAAGTTAAGGAATAAGCTGCAGTTTAACTCTGCATTTTGGCCAAAACGCACGAACAAACAGACTCTTAATCTAAATCTGATTTGTTACACTATCGGGTTATTGGACTCAGGTAACTGAATTGAAAAACTCAATCCATATCCCAAAAATAGCATCAAACTCGAATCGAATTAGAATCAAAATCTTATCTATTGAGAGCCTTACTATGAAGATTATATGTGTGTATTGTAAATATTCATGTTTACCTCATGGTTCTGTGTGTTGTGTTGTTTGCTTGTATTTAGGTCTGTCAATGAATCGGATATGCATTGGATATAAGTATATCTGAATCTGATCCGAAACCTTATATTAACAATTAATTTGATCCGATCCATTGATCCGACGGATCAAACGTATTTTAATCCATATCTGATCGGTTACAAGTCGATATATCCTACTAAATATTCGATCCAATCTGAAATTCTCCTCAATGAATATTTTATGAATAAAATAAAAATTACTCCTTCCGTCCCTAAATTATTGTCTTCCTTTCATTTTTTGTCAGTCCTAAAAATATTGTTTTTTTTAAAAGTTTTTTTTAGGACAATACTTTTACTAATTTACCCTTACTTTTTTTTCTTACTTTAATTATGGGTCACATGTATATGAGCATTAAAGAAAACTACACACTATACCAATATTAATAATCAAATCAATTATTTTTTTCTTAATCTGTGTGTCAAGTCAAACAAAACAATAATTTAAAGACAGAGGGAGTACATCGTTACCAACATATTCAGCCAGAAACTTAACTGTTAAACAAGTGTACCTAGCCATAGATACTAAATTAAACATCACAATGACAACCAAAAAAACATAAGAATACTATAAACCAACAAAAACTTCTTGAAATTGATCCCATGAAGGAACATAAGTTTTCTCCAAACCCCTTTAAATGGATCCATTACACAAACTAAGATAGCAACTCTAATCACCAAAATTAAGTTCTCAATAAACCACAATTTCAAAATAAAAAAAGTAACTTCACTTTGAAACAGTAGAAGACATTGATGAAGGTCAAAACAACAATAGTGGAAGTCAGAAGGGTGCAAAGTGATGATATTCCAAAGATTGTGTCTGCAGGTGTATCAGGTGTCATTTATTCAATCTAGGGGGTGTTAGTTATATTTATTCAATTGTAAAGCAGTTAGTTTGTTTTGTTTGTTATTTTCTATTATTCTCAACTTGGCCCCTTGCATAGAGTTTGTTAGAAGTTTTGCTCTCTTCCTAGTTTGTATATAAGCTTGTTAATTAATTGTATTATTTTTCAATCAATGAGAGAATTCACAATTTCATCTCTCCAAAATATCAAACTTGGCATTCAATTTCTCTTCATCACGGTATCAAATTCGATCTCACATCTCTGATTCTGCAAATTCATACTCTATATTTCAATCTCAATTGAAATTTATGCAAAACACTCAATATCTTTGAAGATCGACTTTTCAGTGCATCAATGGGGAAAAGTACCAACAACGAGGATCATGAAGAACATGAGATCGAGATTGAGGAAAAAGTCATTGATGAGTACGATTTGGAAGATGCAATTCTGCAACTTCATCCATCACATCCATTGTACTTGCATTCGAATGATCATCCGGGTATGATTCTTGTTACTCAAGTCTTGAATGATACTATCAACTTTAGCCACTGGAAAATGTCTGTTATTATAGCTCTCTCAGCTAAAAACAAGCTAGGTATGATCACTGGAAGAAACAAATTAAAAACCCTCACTCACTTCTAAGTACTTAAACAAGTGGGAATTGAAAGGTGTAATCATATGGTCATTTCCTGGTTATTCAACGTGGTCTCTCCTGAAATTAAGTCAAGCATTGTGTATTTTCGTACTGCAAAAGCTATTTGAGATGATTTGAATGCTAGGTTTTCTCAAAATAATGCCCCAAAAGTGTTTCAAATTAAGAAAAGTCTCACTCAATGCAACCAAGGAAATATGAGTGTGTCCTCTTATTTTATAAAATTTTAAAGTATTTGGGATGAATTGATTAGTTTTGATAACATTCCTAAATGTGTGTGCAATTGTTCTTATGGAGCTAGTCAAAAACAAAAAGATTATGAACATGAACAACAATTGTTTCAATTTTTAATGAGATTGAATAAGACCTTTACACATACAAGAGGACAAATCATTATGATGAATCCATTACCAAGTCTAAGTAAAGCAGAAAACCTACTGTTTCAGGAAGAGAGCCAAAGGAAATGCAATTATTCTGGAAAAGTTAATATGAATTATCATGTTGTACATCTTCAACATATGACCCACATGTGTGATAAATCTCTTGTTTAGGTTGTTGACGCTCTAGCTCTTCTCGTTGATACTCTAGCTCTTGTTCTTGATGCTCTATGAAATTTTGCAAACCCTCAAGTACTTGTTGTTGATGTTCTTTTCTATTCGATGCTATAGGTCTTCTCCTAGTATATTACTTTTTTGAACATAAAAAAATTCATCTATTAGAACAAAGATAAGAACACAAACAAATCAGCAACATAAATAAATTTCTAGGCTTGTTCGGCCTGTATTGACTGAAATCCTTAAGAGATGTTTGGTCAATAATGACTGAAAACCTCAAGGAGATGTTCGATCAGTACTGACTGAAAACCTCAAAGAGATGTTCGGTCAGTACTGACTAAAAACCTCAAAGGGATGCTTAGTCAGTACTGACTGAAACCCTCTAACTATATTCGGTTGGTACCGAACACCACGACAGGTGTTCAACCAACCTTGTCCGAACACTCTGGGCTTAGAGCACTTCAAAATTCTAGCTAAAATACAATATTTTTTTTTTACACAAACCACCAATTTTGAACTCAAATTGTAAAGAAAATCATAGATAACATAATCTTAAATATTATTTAACATAAAATCTTAAAAATTTGGTAATATTGAAGTGTAAAATGATACATACCTTAGCCACCAGGTGGTAGTTGTTCAGACATTGTACTTGATGAATGTGTTTCTTCTTCTTTGTATTTGCAAATGTTTTACCCTTGGGGTTTTTCTTCTTTCTTCTTTCCACAACAATGCTACTGTCCGGGAGCCCGAGTTTGCAATTGTTCCTAAAAGCGTAAAGGGTTGGGGTGTAATGAGTGGGGGTGTATTGGGTTGGATAATGGAGGGGGTGTACTTAGTAATGTTAACATGTTTATTCAAAATAAATTATAAGGGGTAAAATAGAAAATTGA
Organism: Platycodon grandiflorus; assembly: GCA_016624345.1. Classification (NCBI taxonomy): domain Eukaryota; kingdom Viridiplantae; phylum Streptophyta; class Magnoliopsida; order Asterales; family Campanulaceae; genus Platycodon; species Platycodon grandiflorus. Next base: position 2,195,669 of record JACONP010000362.1, read on the forward strand.
GGGGTGTACTTAATATTTAGAGGAATTTAGGTGGGTGTACTTAGTAAAGTGATGTACATAATAATTTTGGAGGTGTGAATAACAATTCTCTTTAATAATTTGGTAGTAGGGTGACTTACGTAATTATTAGGGAAATATAAAATGGCCCGGAAGACATTTTTCCCAACCCGTAACATTATGGTTTGTCCAACATCCTCAACTCAATACTACTATTTTACCTTTTCATTTTTTATTTTTGGCTATTCTGTGTTTTGGTTTGAAGGGTCGCATGATCCCAAAATTAAAAAAAAAAATTTAAATAAAAAATGTCCTATTATTAAACAAATAGTAGAAGAGTAGAAAAGAGAAAAGATAGGGAGGTGGTAAATACAACAACCCAAAAGTGTTAAATACAACACCTCTCTGGACGAATTTACTATTTTATATATATATATTTTTTTGGTAAAAATTTATATTTACAAGTGTTATAAAAAAAATAAAATTAAAAAAAAAAACTGGAAAATTAGACTAGACAATCATATTCCAAACATCCACCTAGACTAGATGCCATCCATTATTCCATCAATTTTTTTTACACTTTCAACCCCTAAAGTTAACAATTCTGTTAAAAAGTTAACAGATTCGTTAAAATTTAAATGGAAAATGGAAGAGCCGCCACCCCTAAGCAACCATCACTGGAAGAGCCGCCACCCCTAGGCGACCATCACAAATTCCACCATTAGGGGGTCCATTTGCACTAAATACAAAATTGAGGAGATTTTAATGTAAATACTAATTTACATCAAATGAGGGATAAAATAATATTTTTTTCAAAGAGTGATATTTAGTACTTTTGGAGCGTCGTATTTAACACATATGAAAAGATAAGGCTCAATTATGTGACATGAGGCAAGCACGCCGCAAGCCTAGGAGGTCCAAATTTGTTTCTTTGACAAACAACCATTAATATTAACTTGCAGGCCGAGGAATAGTTTCTTATTTTTATGTTTTTTTGGGCTTAAAAAGACAAATTTTATATTTGCTACGGTTTCTATTTTCTTGGATTTGAGTAGCCGTCTTGCAACTAGGAATTCAATTTAGAGAAAATTGCGGGCTCCGAGATGCTAAAAGGCCTCGCTTGGGGCATCGATCAAGAAAGAATGGCTCGCCGGCAAGTGTAAACAAACTATTTTTGTTAATTAGTTTATACTTTATATTACCCCGTCTCAAAATAATTGTCGTTTTAACAATTTGTACATAAATTAAGGAAACTTACATAAAAACGGATCTACTTTTATTTAAGTTCATCTATTGTAATAAGTTGCATGAATATTTTTTTTTTCTTTCCTCTTAACAACTCGGGTAATAAATAAGGGCAGTTTTGGTAGAATATGAGCAAATATTTCTTGAAATCATATAACGACAATTATTTTGGGACGAAGGTAGTAGTATGTTTTTAATTTCTTATTAATACAAGTAGATCGTATTGAAATTATTTTCAGTATTTTTGGTACCTTCCAATGTAATGAATTATCTCTGAATGTAACCAATTTTATAATTGAAAAATCTTAATTATTCTCTTCGTTATTGACAAAGAATTCACTATATCTATTTCCGAATATTTTACTTCTAAGAGTATTTTTAAAAACTACGCCCATAATCTCAATAAATTTTCAATTTTACGCTTTACATGAGATATAAGCATCTTGACTATACTAAAAAAATTGTAATTATGATCAATTCTAATAATATTTATATATTCTTTAATTATTAAATTTTTCAAGCGAAAATTTTTTGGATGAAATGAAGGGAATACCTAGTATTAGAAGTCCAGGAATGGGAATGTGAAACCCATCCCATATTATGGGTTCACCCACCGTTAGGGAGTATTTCATACATGTGAAAAATTAACATTCGTATCTATTCACCTATCAACTTAAGTATTAAACGTAAGTACGAAAAACATGAGATTACTTTTCCACTCCCACCTCAAGATAGCTACTTATCAAACATGCACAATATCTATTTAATCTTTCTCGAAGGAGAAGTAATAAATAATAGAAAATGATAGAGCAAATCAACCGAATTAACGTATTGTACATTGCATGAAAGTGCAACAAGCTAATGCACGTGATTGATATAATTTGTTGATATGAACCAAGTAAGAGTATCTTATAGAGTGATCCAAGTGTTCTTTCCCCTCTTTCACTCCTTTCTTGTTTCCTCTTTGGCATTTTCTAGTTGAAGAGCATCTAACAAAAGATTCAGATCAATCTTATTTTTAGCAGATTTTGCAGAACCCTCCAAATGGAACAAAACAAAACTCCAAACAAAGAAGAGTTAATTCCAAAGACCCCCAAACCCAATAATAAATGAACACTCACTTTTACCAAAACATATATAAGTACAATTCTCAATAGTGATTAGTGAACACACAGCAAAGCCTAAAAAAAAACACACACACACACACAGTACAAACCCCTGCAAAATGGGAAACCCCTCCTTTTCTATCTCTTCCACTCTCTTCATTCTCTCTCTACTTTCCTACTCAGCCCTTGGTTCTTCATCAATCAATGTATGGCCCAAACCAAGAACCTTCTCCTGGCCCACACCACAGGCGATCCCGCTCTCCATAAACTTCTCCGTCTTCTCTCCTTACCACCATTACCTAACTCCCGCCGTAAACCGTTACCTCCGTCAAATTTTAACGGAACACCACCGCCCCCTCGTCTCCCCAGGCGTCAACGTCACCTCCTCCCCACCCTTATCCTCCCTAACCATCACCGTCTCCGACGTCTCCGCCGCCCTCACCCACGGCGTCAACGAATCCTACACTCTCTCAATCCCCTCCACCGGTTTTTCCGCCGAATTAACCGCAGAAACGGTATGGGGAGCAATGCGAGGCCTCGAGAGCTTCTCCCAGCTGGTGTGGGGCGAACCGACCCTAGTTGCATCCGGTTTGTTCATTTCGGATCGGCCCATTTTCGAACATAGAGGGATAATGTTGGATACTTCGAGGAATTACTTCGAAGTTGAGGATTTGTTGAGGACAATCGGGGCTATGAGTGCTAACAAATTGAATGTTTTTCATTGGCATATCACCGATTCACATTCTTTTCCTTTGGTTTTGGGTTCTGAGCCTGAGCTCGCGGCGAAAGGATCGTACGGGTCGAACATGGTGTATTCGGTTGAGGATGTGAAGCGGGTCGTTGAATTCGGGTTTGAACATGGGGTTAGAGTTATGCCGGAGATCGATATGCCGGGTAAGTCTTTTTATTGTATTTTAGTTTCTTGCAATGTAAATAATGCAAATCAATTAACTAAATAAAGAGTACAAATGAAAATTCAAATACTCCCTCGTCACTTAATTATTGTCCAGTTTGACCCGATACACGGATCAAGAAAAAATAATTAATTTGATTATTAATATTGATATAATGTGTAATTTTCTTTAATGCCCACGTGTACGTAGCACATAATTAAATTAGGGAAAAAAGTAAGGGTAAAATGGTAAAATTGATGTCCTAAAAAGGAAAGTTCAAACACGATAATTATTTTGAGACAAACAAAATAAGAAAAAAATACAATAATTTAGGTACAGAGGGAGTATGAAACAATAGTTGTTGAGACATTTATTATGAATCCTAAAATCGTGAACTTTTGTGTGCGTTGTTGAGTTCGCTATATCGTGGGACTAATCGCAGTTGAATTTAAATTTTTTGTAAAAGTTTATACAATATACAATAAACACTAGCCCCTGATCCAGTGTTGGGTTCGCTATATAGTGGGGCTAATCGCTGTGGAATTTTAAAAATATGTATATGATATACGAAACAGTAGTCCCGGATCCACGCAGCGATATTACGATCGTGTATATTATACAAGTGGTAAAAATAAAAGTTTAAGTTCTTACCGAAAACGCTTTCTTAAAGCTTCTTTTTGTTCAAGATGTAGAGGCAATCAATTGTCGGCAAGTTCAACAACCTATGACTCGCAGAGGTCCACATGTCCCTTCTCTAAAGATGGTCCACACGAATGGACGAGATCAACGAATTAAATGGAAGGATTTATTTGTTCAATCAAGGATTATTCCAAATTCAGTTGATTATTAGAGATTAATTGATGGATGTAATTGATTTGATCAATTTAGTTAAATTTGGACTTGGTCAATTAATTTAGATTAATTGATGGAATTTTATTGAAAGTTTAAACCCAATTTAACTAGGCTCGTTAGTAGAGCCCATCTGGTTAATTTGAAAGAAATGAAAAAAGAGGGATAATATTGTTAATATTAGATCAATGTTATTTTAATAAGGCAATATACGGTAATAATTATATTATATTACCATATCTTCTTGCTAATGAACCTATATATAATTGCGTATACATTAGATGTAGTGCACATTAAGATTTTGATTAATTAGAAGGTATTATTATAATACAAGGAGTTATTATAATACGTTATATGAAAACGTATTCTTCATTTCATATAAAAACAAGAAGTGCTTTCTTGATTTTCTTCTTATGAGATTAAAAGGTATGACTAGCCAAAACAAAGGAGACAATATTCTTTTGTTTTTCCGCTAGAGATTAATAGTCACAAAAGAAAACTCAAAAGTTTAGTTTCGTGGGAGTGGGCGTCCGTTTTTTTTTCTTCAAGATATGAAGAATACATTTTCATATAACGTATTATAATAACTCCTTCTAATTAATCAAAACCCTAATGTGTACTATACACAATTATGTCTAGGTTCATTAGCAAGAAGATATGGTAATATAATTATTACCATATATTGTCTTCTTAGAATAACATTTATCTAATATTAGCAATATTACCACTCCTTTTCATTTCTTTCAAATTAACTAGATGGGCTTTACTAACGAGCCTAGTTAAATTGGGTTTATACTTTCAATAAAATTTCATCAATTAATCTGAATTAATTGACCGAGTCCAAATTTAACTAAATTGATCAAATCAATTACATCCATCAATTAATCTCTACTAATCAACTGAATTGGAATAATCCTTGATTGAACAAATAAATCCTTCCATTCTAAGTGTGTGACCCTTTAGATTCACAACTAATGCTAGTTGTAGGCTTACAACCTTTTGTAACTTATGAATAACATTTTATTTTATCAAATAATCCAATTAGTTAATATACTTGAAATTAATTCCTTAATTTTAAGAATCTACAAATCGTGAAAACACGTGGCAAGTAGCACGAATATCTAGCAATAGGTGAAATAGCGACTAAACCTATTTCAATTGCGAGTGCATACATGTACGGTCCTTTCGACATCTAATTTCCCGATTAAATCTAGGACATAAATTATAAGTCAAAACTCAAATCGATTTAATAACTATGATTCTATTTCAAGTACTAGTGATTCATTTATGAATCAAATTCATAATGCCTTGGCAAGGTCTTCGAATCATGAACTTTAAAAAATACAGAAAATTCTTTTATCATCTGACAAGTGTCGAATTCTATGTTGGCTATTAATTAACCTCCATGCACACCAATCCAACACACAAAATACCTCTTTGCGATTGTCAAGCAATCAATAAGTAAATCAAAGTGTTACATGATGTACACAAGGCTACTATCGTACCTCAAGTCCGAGAACTAATCATGTATTATCACAATGTGAAAATTCTTAATTTGACAATTGAAATTTCTATTTAAAAATTCTCAACGGGTCATGTTCAGTGAACTTGTTCTATAACAAGTTACACTTGCATATATGCACTTGCATCACACTGCTGATGCTAATGGAATGCAACATCCTCGTCATACGACCATACATCGTACACATAAGTTTCACAAGCTATTCAATGTCCTTGTCTTGAAAAGTCAACCGACTTAGAACCAATTTTAAGACCAAAGCCTTAGAGCATTTTCCATGATTACCTTCAAATGCGCAACCATGCCCCATAGCTAAAAATGGTCTAAGGACTTTATTAAATATTTATAAACAATTAATATGAAAATATAAGATAAAGAAATGCATTTTATATATATAAATATAAATTCCAATAAAATTGTTTTACACGTAGAATAAAAGTCCAATCAAATTCTACTTTTACATGCTGGACAATATATATGAGACAGAGAGTATATATTTACAGTATGGCTCCGCACTCAGTTGCACTACTTTACTTGGCTCGAGCTCAGACTCGTGGTATAAATTAGCAGACATTGAGCTTAAGTTGTTCAGCTCAAGTCCAAGTGAAAATTGGCTCGACCTCGTTTAAACTTTTATTGAGTCGAGCTCAAATTTTCAAGTTGGAAGAAAACTGAAAAATTATTAGTTAGATTTGTAGCATTACTTCAATTTGTGTAGAAACTGGGAAAAATGCAATTTATAACTACACTTTTCAACTCATGCTCTTTACCATACAATATTAACTGAATCATGCACCGGTGAAAGTAAGCATGTGAACAACAGTGGTCGAAAAGTAGAATGTTGCTAGCAGTTGTTCATGGATTGGTTAGTCTTGCAATCTGATCATATAATCTGTTACGCTAGTTCTTTACTGTTTCCGCTGCAACTTTATGTTGCTTGAAACTAATAATGGTTGATATCATTTCATTTTTTTCTAGACAGAGGATAAGCGCAAACTAGGAAGACTTTCTTGAAGTAATATGGATACTATCCTTGTTTACCGAATATCCTATGCTCGAGATTATTTCAATGAGCAAGCAAAGTTTGTCGTCACTGCTTAAACCACTTGTGACAATTTATTTTTCACCTGTTTGTCTTCCTAACATCAAGCAATGAAAACTGACCCAAGTGAGTAGAGTGTTAGAGCCATTAATAACATCTGTTAAGGTTCAGAAATTTCCTGTTCTGAGCTCCAAACCAGAACATGGCTTTTCTTTGTAATGTACTCTTGAATTAGAGTCTACAGAGCCATATTCAACTTGAATTGGACCAAGACTTATTTGATTTCCTCTTTCGACTGCGACCTAATAGTATGACAGTTAAATGATATCATTTCTAATTTCCATCTTTTTCAATTGTTGCAGGCCATACGGGATCATGGGCTGAAGCTTACCCTGAAATTGTAGCTTGCGCAAATATGTTTTGGTTGCCTGCTGGATCCGATCCACTTGCTGCCGAACCAGGAACCGGACATCTAAACCCCTTAATCCCCAAGACATATGAAGTCGTTAAAAACGTGGTCAATGACATTGTATCCATGTTTCCAGAACCATTCTATCACGCTGGAGCTGATGAGATCATCCCAGGTTGTTGGAAAGCCGATCCAACCATCCAAACTTTTCTTTCAAACAACGGAACCCTTAGTCAGGTCCTTGAAATGTTTATTAACAATACATACCCTTACATTTCCTCCCTCAATCGTACTGTGGTCTTCTGGGAGGATGTTGTGTTGGACGCCGAAATCAATGTAAACCCTTCAGTTCTTCCTAAAGAGAACACCATTTTACAGACTTGGAATAACGGCCCCAACAATACCAAAAAGATAGTTTCTGCAGGGTACCGAGCCATTGTATCGTCGGCGGATTATTATTATTTAGACTGCGGTCATGGGGATTTCCTTGGGAATAATAGCCGGTATGATCTCCCTCCAGGTACTGATCAAGGCAATGGTGGTTCATGGTGTGGTCCCTTCAAGACATGGCAGCTGATTTACAACTATGATATCACATATGGATTGACTGTGGAGGAGGCGAAACTGGTTTTGGGAGGGGAGGTAGCATTGTGGACTGAGCAAGCGGACCCTACTGTTCTGGATTCACGGACCTGGCCAAGAGCTTCAGCCATGGCGGAAACACTGTGGTCGGGGAATCGGGACGAGACTGGCATGAAGAGGTATGCAGAGGCAACAGATAGGTTGAACGAGTGGAGGTACAGAATGGTTAAGAGGGGGGTTGGTGCTGAACCTATTCAACCACTTTGGTGCATTAAGAATCCTGGCATGTGTAACGCGAGTTAATTCTGTTAGTTTGTTTATTTTGTTGTCCGAGTGCATGTCCATCATTGTTACAGTTTATTTTTCATATTTCAATTAATAATTGGAGAGAGTGCAGAATTCCCCTGTTAGGATGATACCAGCTTGAAAAAATTATTCTTGCAATGATACTTACCACTAAAATTTTTCAGCTTTTTCTCTTCCCGAGTATACAATAGTGATTGAATGATTGAGAGAGAGAGAGAGAGAGAGAGGGGTAGGCAGGATCGAAGATCATTATTACTGTCATACGAGTAATCACACAGTTCAGTTTACTCTTAGTCAATGAAAATTCCATGTTTAGTAGATATTCCGTTTGACTGATCAAGATCAAGCAGGATTGATGATCAATAATGTTAGTAAGATCTATGTCATATATTTATATATGCTTCTGCCTTCCACTGCCATGGTGATCCAAGAGAAGTATTATACTCGAATTGGTAAGGTCATTGTTCAGGCAAATTACTGTCAGAGTTTTTCTCTCTTCTATGGAGTACAAGTTAACCCAATGTTTTGCTAGTGTGCTTCGAGGAATTTTGAGGCCTTGTAACCAGTACCAACGGAACTTCGATTTAAGGGAACTTCTAGTGAGTAAGAAAACTTCATGATTGAGCCCTTCTTGTGTAAATCTCTTAATTCTGATAATTATTTTGTTTTCTGATTATTTCTGTAATTTTTTTCTCCATTTAGCTATTAAGTTGTGGCAGAATGCAATTATGCAAGACAATATAGTTGAGCAAGTTGTCTAGTATAATTTGGGTGACCTTTGGTTGCAACAGGTACATTCATTTTCAAGCGGGGTTGTTTCTGAGATCCCTGTTCTTGATTTTGTAAAGGAATTTCTAAAGGAGTATATATGATTTTCTATATGAGATCAAGGTGGATCATTTTAGGCGGTGCTGGTTGAACTGTATCTGGCTTTTACGAAAATGATCCAGGATCTATCACAAGGTAAATTCTAGCTTTTAATGCTGCATTTAAAGTTCAAAAGTGTTAAAGTTTCATACATTTGATCTTAACATGTAGATTTTTAACCTTCTGTTTGTTTGAAACCATCTAGAAGGTTGTAGATTTCAAACATGTAAATTTCATTTTAAATCAGCTTACTTATATTTCACAAGTTTTTACAAGGGTAATTATTTGAGTAGGTGATAAGTTCTCAACTTCTCCCCATCCAACTTTTTGTACAAAATCTATCTTTTTACCATGGGACAGTATGTTCAGTTGTTATCACCTCACAGAATTAAGGGAGAGGCCAAGGGTTCGAGCTTTTGTGTGTTTGTGTGCGAGGGGGAGAAGCTCAAGGTATAAATCCAAAGCCAAATCTGGCTGTGAACCGAACCCTGATTTGCGGCCAATAATGAACCATCCACGAAATACTAATTGAACTAGTGAATATTTTCTTTTAACATGACATTCCTTTTACTACTTTGATGTTATGTAAACCTTTTATCTAGTAAGTTTGAGGTTAACAGTTAAGCAAGTAAACCAATGCTGAACAGCCAGGCTTTTATTTGGTGAAAGTCAATAAATTATATACTTGAACTTTCTTCATTCAAGCAAGTATATTACTTTATTATACTTAGTTGAAATATCAATTTCGGGTAGACATGTTATCAAGAAAATCCCACCGTCCGGATTCTGACAATTGGCCATCCTCCTCCTCGACAACAAGTTATCGTAATTGCATGCAAGCTGTCTCAGTCTGGTTGAATTTTGTGATTCAAGTAGTTGATAGAATAGCTCCTCTATTGAGAGGTACAGTTACATGAGAAGTTTCTAGAGCAAACTCCATTGTTCCTTCTTGATTATTAAGGGTGACTCTGTAAAAACACAATAATTTTAAGGGATATCTTAATTAACACAGAACTGCAAAAATGATTCCACGGCAAAGTGCGATTTTGATCTGTGTGTTTTAATCTGGGCACCAAATTATGAAAGTTTGTGGTGACTCCATGTGTTGAAGTGGGAGATTAGACGATTCTAGTCCTTAAGATACACCCATACCAGAGTTGTATGCGATACTTGTGCTGTGGGACCCTTGTTAAAGCCGGGTGCTCTAAAAGGCCTGAATACGTCCTTGTAGCACCCAAAAATGGTAAAAGGTTGGGGGTGGGGGTGGGAGAGGAAGAGAGGCCTGCTTCAATGTCAAATTACACGAAACTTGACTCATCATATAAAACAGGTAAAAATTAAAACTTGAAAACATTTTATTCACTTACTTGCACTCAATCACTTAATCAATCAACTATGTACTACTAAAATAAATTTCTTGCACTAGTGAGCTTTGAACCATTTCAACTATAAAAACCAGCACCAACCTAGAGCAAAGCTCACCAATCTACTCTTAAGTTAGCCAGCTTGCCTCCTCTCTTCTTCGCCATGAAGCCTACAAGTAGCCCTGCCCCGTTCCTCTTTGTTGCTGTTCTTATGCTGCTTCTCTTGGTTGCACCACCTTCCGATGCAGCCGTTACATGCAGCGCCGTTCTCTCAAACCTGAGGCCTTGTATTACCTACTTGAAAAGTGGGAGTGGGAAGCCACCAGCGCCTTGCTGTGCTGGTGCCAAAAGTCTAGCAGCAGCTGCTACTACCACGCCTGACAAGCAAACTGCTTGTGGTTGCCTTAAGCAGGCTGCCAAGAGCATTAATATCCAAGCTGGATTAGCACAAGCTCTTCCTGGAAACTGTGGATTCAGCTTACCATACCCCATCTCCCCTACCGTTGACTGCTCCAAGTACTTACACTAGCTCAAGTCACACACACGCACCCTATATACTGCACAAACACTAATTCATATATATGTAATTAGGGTACGGCTGTTCAATGATCTGTGCCAGCTCCAGCTTGATTCATTTCAGGCTCGATTTGGTTTTGACTCATGTTTGGTTCAAATGATCGAACATGATTCAATGTTCAGTATAAACGAGACCGTCTCGGCTCAGCTTCATTAAGCTCGATAATCCAAAAATAAGTATAAAAAGAACTATGTACATATTACATGATTAGTTCTGGTTCTAAAATTAGGTTTGAGCTCGACTTCATTTATAGCTCGGTCTGTGAAATTGATCTTAAACTTGGTTTATTATTATTTTTTTTTTCTTGTTTCTTTTTTTGACTGTTTAAGATTAGGCTTAGCCAAAAATGAAAAGAGCCGAACCTGATCACTCAAAAGCTCAACTCGGCTCACTTACAACCTTAAATTGAGGGCATCCCGTCTAGCTTTGGGTGAGGAAATGTTATTGAAAAAGCAAGTACCACCTTGGAGGGAGGGTTACCTTATGCATAAATAGGTTTACCTTATTGTGGCAAAAGTCAAAGCAACATACACAACAATTTTTTTTTTCTTGTTTTATTTTAATTTTTGTATCTTATATATTCTTTGTTGCAGAGTTACTTGAAGTTGAAGCAGCATGAGGATGTGAAAGCTTGCTAGTCTATACATATGAAGAGGCTTGATTACTACTACAGGCTTGGATCTATCCATTTCCTTTCCTAGTACTATATGTAGAAATGTGATCTACTAGAGTTTGATCTCTAGAGTTGCTACTTTCTGTTTTTGTATCGAATAAAATGTATTTTCTCAGTTTATGGTGAAAATGCAACAAGAGTGTACCAATGCTTCATATTTATGAACTTCTATTTTTTTCATTTTAATTTCTAATTACTGTAGTTTTTCATACTCGAGTCGAGTTTAACAATAAAAGAATCGTATATGTATAGATCAGAAGTAAAAGATAAAATTCTTACAAAAAATTTAACCCAACTGAACCACAGTTATATCATGATCCAAAGTTTGAAATAAGTCATATAAGAGAGGCCTCAAAGAACCCTAAGGTTCGAATATCTAATCTACTCAAAGTCGATAAGTCGTCTAGAATGCCTTTATGCCCCCCATATAATTCATTATTTACATCGATAAAACTGGAAAAAAAAAAAAAAATTACTCCGAGAACCAAGAAACGGAACCTTACAAGCCTGAAAGAGTTGATGTGGTTATGGCAGGTGGTGTAGGATTGAAAATTTTATCGTCTGTCCAGTTTGTCTCGCCCCAGTGTCGTAGCATGCTTTTCCAAGAACACAAATTATCGATGCACTTCTTTATACGTCGATCCTGAATTTTGATTTTCCAATGGCCATCCGTGAAGTTTCCTTTCTCAGCTTGCCTTCGATCCCACTCCAACTGTGCCTTCTGCTTTGATTTCAACAGGCAAAACTGATGCAACTGCTCTGGCATGGCATCGTGCACTTTCCACCACCTTGCGTGAGCAACGTCGCTTGCAAACTCTTGTTGTATATCGACATTCCAATTGCAATCATAGTCTCGGAAGCATAGCCATGGCTTTATTCCAAGATAGTGGAGCACGTACAGAACCGGAGGCTCAGCCCCAAAAAGTCGAGTTTTCTTTTCTTTTGTTTCCTCGTCGTCTCCAATCCAAAAATTCTTCAAGAAGTTTATGTGTTTTGGTATTCGATGCCACCATGTAAAGATTTCGTTCAAGTACCCCTGGTCTCCACCATTGTACGACTCAATCTCATTAATGTGCTCCATTAATAGCTCGAAGGTACAATTCGATGGCTCGATCACCATAACCCCAGAGTTGAAAAGTGTACCATTATTTCCCGTAGCTGAAATCTCTGGCATTCCAAATAAGAAATCGATGTTTCTCAGTATAAGCAAATCGGCATCAATGAAAATGATCTTGTCGTAATCTGTCAGCTGCCATAGTCGAAATTTGCTGTAATTCCATTCGTTGTAGGCATCTTTTTCTGCTTTCGGGTTCCTTATCCTTCGGATTGTTCTGGTTTTCCAACCTGCCAACTCAAGTCCACTCCTATGGTAGTCGCTAATTGTTTCGTCAACAAGTATTACAAGGTCTCGAGTGGAACCAGTCATCCGAATGCTTTGGGCTGCAGCTATGGCTCCACAAACATACACTTCAGCAGAATGCAGGATCGTTGCATATGCCTCTCGCTGCACATTCCCCGCGTAATCTCTTTCTGGTTACAAAAGTTTTAGTTAGGGATATCGAAACTAGTACAAACGATGACAAGCAAATAACAGATCTCAAAAATTACTGACCTCTAGCTTTAAGTGGAAGAGCAAGCTCACACGAGCCAACCGGGAGCTGGAGTTTTTGTCTCAACAGATTCAAGTTTGGTTTGTATAACCACGTGTGACCTTTGCGAGTAACAAGTTCCTTGCAAGTGAACAGGTTTGGCATCGGAAAGCACTTTGAAACTAAAAGCATGTGCACAGGATAATAGCCCTTGGCCGAGGCAGCTAGCCCTGCAGCTGCAAGTTGTAAGTGTAGCCTAGCCACATCTCTTGACCAGTTCCCCTCGTTTCGACAAGGAAGCTTAACTGCAATGATGTCAAGTCTTTTTCGGGGTACTTCAAGCCCCGGTAGCGATGGACAACTGGGAACTTCATCTTCTTGTTCTTCATCTATCCACTCGGGGTACAAAGAGTCCCAAGTTACATTTTTCTCAGCATAGTCTAGCTGCAGAGCGAAATGATTGGCGTTGGGGAAAAGCTGCTTCCAACCATCAATCTCACTCTTATTGAAGTTCAGAAGCCCGATCCCTTGTATTCTTTTCTTGTCGGATATTTTCTCCACGACACTCGAAATTTCTTCCCATTTGGTATCCAAATGTGATACATATCTCGGATCTGATCCGCCCCATATCCACCTGTTCACAAAATGCGGCCTGCATTAAATAAGCTAGAAATGATCACCAAGCTTTGTATAGATCATTTCATATAGGATAATACAATTTCGATCATGGGATTACCGAGAAACAGCGTATGATATGTGTTCGTGTTGACAGATAGTTGGAGAGCGGATAAGTGTTATGAGCGCTCCGAGTAGAATGATAGGTAGAACTATTTTCAACGGGTTATGCTTGCATTTTGCGCCTTTCTCTTGGATTTGGATGTGGAAGGGCTTCTCGTCGTCCTTCACTTTACTTCTTTGAGACCTTCTCTTGTATACTTCTTCGCTGATTTCCAATATGTGCACAAATTATACATTAGTAGCTAAAAACGACAAAGAAGTAGATGAATTAGGAAGAAGAAGAAGAACAACGACAAGAGCTTAACTAGTTTCAAATGGAAATAGGCTAATCTTCATATCAATTAGCATTTATTCTCTCGAAATTTTGGTAATGAATCTACAAATTGAGACTCTTGTCAACTGAAAAGGACAGTTTTCTACACCAGCAAGGCTCCTTTCTTATCTTTTCCGGAATCATTAACTCTCTAAGCATGAAAGATTTCTTTCAGAGGGATTTCTTCCAGATCTGACTATCAAATAATGAAGCTCAAAAATCGAGTTTTCTCCACAAGTCATGCTCGTTCATCTTTGAAGTGCCAACAGAATACTCAGAAAGAAAAACCCTCGATGTAAAGTGATGTGGGACGAAACAGATCAATATGATATTTTGGAATCAAATTTCCTAGGCCAATATCATTTCTAAGCCATGTTGCAAAATTTTCTAATGCTTTGACAGAATAGAAACGATTCCATTAGGACTAGTGAAGCAATTGGAAATGCATAGCCAAAATTAAGTACGTCCTAATAACTGGACTCAAAGATCAAAGGATGGAATCACAACAAAGATCAAAGATCAAAGGATGGAATCACAACAAAGAAAATCCGAGTTATTATATATACTAGAGTTTTGTGCTCAAATACAGTCAACAATTGTATTGACATAAGAACAAACGAATTCAAATACTCGTAGATTAGAATACTCACACGGATCGTTGTCTAGTCTCCATGGGACTCGGGTAACTTTCATTTGCTCCTCTCATGTCGATTTCTTAGCAGCGAGTAAAGACCGACGACACGTCTAATCTGTAAAACAAGAATACAATAGTATCTCAAACACAATTATCAAACATATTCCCCATTAGCTACAATAACTCGTCTTTAAACATTGGCTGGGAAAATGCAATGTACAAACAGAGAACACCTACCAACATAAAACCCACAAAGAGAGAGTGATAGAGATTTATGACCGTACTGAGGTGGTGAAATATTAGGAGATGTTTTCTATAGGAAGGAAAGAGAATAATGGCGGGTGGAGAGGAAACTGAAGAAAGGGAGGGAGCCAATATAAACACACACACACACACAGTAACGTATTTTTGAATTTTTCTCTTTCTGAAATTTTCTTCCAATGTACGTGTGGTGTGGGCTTATATTTCTTCTTAAGCAATTACTAAAAAAGGAAATAAATTACTCCTAAGTTGTAGTATTTCTTTATCAGGTAAATCAACTTCCATATAGGAAAAAAATGTGAAATTATTGCGTGTTTGCCACAAGAATCTATTTGGTATCATCATTTCCTTTTTCAACCAAAACCCTAGCGTACGACACAAAGGGCATCAGGTACAAGTCAAATTTGATATAGTCGAAACGTAGAGTATAACTATCATTTTTCTATCTGGGAAGAGTTATGTTATATATACATAAATTTTTATACAGAAAGTGTTTTAAGGAGTATTGTACAATACTTCACTGCATCCAACTCTTTACAACATTTTGTGTGTACATTTTCGAGCAAAAAATTCTGTAAATATATCATTTTCCTTCTGGAAAAGGTACTAGAATGGAGGTATTTAAAATCAAAATTAATTAGCTTGCATTTAGTTTTGATTCAGAATCTTATATATTCGTTGGTTATGTTACCTGATTTGAGTTTATAATTTATCTAGATCATTGACAATTTCAAAAACTCTCATAAGATTCTATTGAAGAATTTTTTTTTTTTTTATTCGCTATCAAATGGTTATTGTAATTTTATTTGGGAATAATTTTAGGTTTGTTTGAAAAATAACTACTCCCTCCGTTCCAAAAAAATAAAAAATAATCTTTCTTTCTTATTGATTTGTTCCAAAAAAATAGTCTCCTTTTTTTATTTTTTATTTAGTATTTGTAGAAGATAAGTTTAATAATGGTAGAGGTAACATAATTATGGAAAATTGGAAATGGAAGTTGATTTTGTGATTAGGGAGTGAGGGAGTCATATCAATCAATATCTAACTTATAAAATAGGATTGCTAGGGAATTAATTCCACTTATTCATGGTACGTAATAGAGATTTCTCAATGTAAGGAATGGTATTCTTATGCGGATTCAAATCTTCTATCACATTCTGTGTCTCACTTAATCCTAGCCATACACGTGTAATTGTTATTTTAGTTTGTCTTATTTTTACAAGGAAACATGTAGGATTGAGATTTAATGGGACAGAGAGTGTGATATGGAGTGCTACCTAACTCTTTTTTTTTTCTTTTTTTTTCTATCAAAAAAATATTTTTTTTTCTAAATCTCCAAAAATTATAGTAAAATTTTACATAATAAATTGCAGAGAGGTTTATGAGTGGTTTCACCAACTTTTCTCTATTAACAGAATGGTTATGGTGAGGGGAATGGCATTGGCAAATGGTAATGGAAGTAAACACATATTGGTGATTTCATGCTTGCTTCGTCCACAAAACGATCAACTAAGATGGAACATAAATCCCCAATATTGACTTTTCAACCCCCCCACCACAAACCACCACATAAACTCTCTTCTAGAAGTTTTTCTAATTAATAAAAGTAACTCGTCTTTGAGTTTACCGAGCCAAACTTGAGACCTCAGTTTTTGTAAAATTACAACTCTATTATCGGACCATTCCTTAAGTATCTTTCAAACTTCATTTGATTTTTTATAGAAGTCAATTTCAAACAAGCTCGTTTTGAGCTAGACATAAGCCAAGTTCAAATAACTTGATTCGTTATGCAGCTCAAATTATTGAAATTTGCTACTGATGATGTCGAATTTTGCCACTGATAATGTCGAATTTTGCATCGTGGTCTCGATAGGAATTTGCTCTGATAGAATAACTGGTAACTGGCATGAAAAGAATAAAAGAGTTACTGTGCAGAGGATCCTTGCAAAGCTCCTCTGGTGTGAGAATTAGCAATGTGTATCTGAGAAAGAATAAAAAAATGTATAGTTGCGCATACCTTGTATTATACATGATAGTATTATTTATAAGAGAGTAACGTTGTCCTAGATAATTTTGGGTTGTGACTGATACAATTAAATCCCGTAGTTTAGAGGTAGAGATAATGTATTCATTCTAAATTTTTCAATAAATCGAAGATAGTTCCGTAATACGCTCGGAGGTAATTCCGTAATGTACAACGAATTAATTCCATAATGTGTTCGAATATAATTTGGAGATAATTCCGTGTAATAGATATAGTGTACCGCAATGAGCAACTCGCCCAAATGCAGCACGTCACAAAACAACTTGCTCACAGCCGCCCGCCCAAAGCGCCTAGCCCAAGTGAAGAAGCAGCTCGCCTGTTTGGGGGTACGACTGGGTATAGCTATTTTTTTCTTCAGTATTATTTGTGGGTAGTTCATTTTTGGGTAGTTCAGCCACCATATCTATACCGAACGATGGGGATAATTTGTACCTAAGCCAACTAGTATTTGGTTGGCTTTACACCAACTTTTGGTCCTCTTGACCTTAATAGTGTTAATTCTATAATTGTAAGTGGTAAGACATCATTATTATGACAATACACACACACACACACACACACACACACACACACACACACACACACACACACACATATATATATATATATATATATATATAGAGAGAGAGAGAGAGAGTGACAAAATATATATATATATATATATATATATAGAGAGAGAGAGAGAGAGAGAGAGAGAGAGAGAGAGAGAGAGAGAGAGAGTACTTTGTGTATTAGGTTTAATTAAAAATCTTCAACCAACGAACAAACCATTTAAATAGGTGTAGTTAGATAGATAAATGGGAAAGCATCCAAACGTGGAACATCCAGAACTAACCGCTTAATGTGAAAAGGGGGGTGGGGGGAACTTCCCTTTCATTATATACTTGTTCAATGAAACAAACCCCCCATCTATCATTACGTTTCTCTCTTACTCCATCTCCCATCCACCCCTTCAACCCATGCCCATGAATCTCCCCAACTGATTATGACTTTGTATTAATTAATAGTACTAGTATCTTATAGTTAAAATTATAATTAAAGAAAATTAAAATTCCGTTCCAAGAATATAGTCTCATTCAACAAATTAATTGAAATCTCACAAAGTGTGAACTGTCACATGCCTAACACCAATGTTTAACCTCTATTAATATGTCGCGGGTCCAACACCAACACCGATGTTTAATTTCCATTGGCAGGATCCATACCCGAGATGTGAACATGCACGAGCTGGCCCAACAACTTGATATGAACAGCGTGCCATGATTTACTCCACAGGCGAGGCCTCTGGTTCAAGTTCAGGATGGAAAGCCAGACAAAAAGAAAGATAAGTTGTCTTGTAAATTGCTTAAATCTTAATTGTTAAATAAATCAAAAAATACACTATACTTGGTATTTTCTTTTTAAAAGTAACAACATTGATATGCCCTTGTCTTTCTTCATATACTTGCTCCATTTCATTCAAAAACACTTTTTTTTTTAAGTTCTACTATTGTTTCGTCTTGCCAAAAAATTAAGTTAATAAATCTTACGAGTACCCAAATTTACTCTTAATAAATGTTGTTCAGTTACATTTTGCTAGAAAACTAGTAGCAAATGTCTCAATGGAAAGGAAGGATTACTAAAAAAGGAAAGAGATGACGATTGGATTGGTTATAAGACTATAAAGTATATAACACACAGAGAGAGGTTACAAACTAGTACAAAGTATGTATACTCTGTATTCAAAGCAAAGCAACCGAAAGGCAACGCCAGTCTTCATCTTCTTCTCTTGGTGCAAAAGCTTAGCTCATACTATTACCAACTGGGCTCGAAATGGGCTTGGGCTTTTTTATTGGAATAATTGCTGAGAGGTCCTCTTTTACGGAATTTTAACTGCTTTAGGCTCTTATTTTTAGGATGAATTACAGGCCGGTCCCTTTTTCAACATTTGTAATCGCTCCAGTCCACTCAACTTTTTTTAAAACCAGAAAAAGATATTTTTGGGGCGAAAAGACGATTATGTCATTAATAAAAGAAAAACACGCGCGCATCAGTAACTCAAAGCATCGCGATGAGTAATCCAAGGCATCGCTTTGGTTAATCATCGTAATGAGCAACCAAGGCATCGCGATGAGTACCCAAGGCATCGCGATGAGCAACTAAGGCATCGCGATGAGCAATAAAGGTATCGCGATGAATAACCAAGGCATCGCGATGAGCAACCAAGGCATCGCGATGAGCACTAAAGGCATCGCAATGAGTAACCAAGGCATCGCGATGAGCAACCAAGGCATCGCGATGAGCACTAAAGGCATTACGATGAGTAACCAAGGCATCGCGATGAGCAACCACTGAAGGGAACTTAATTTTGGTTTGAATTTCAACCGCTGGAGAGAACTTGATTTTCATTTACCTTTCAGGGGCGTTGCCCCCGAACCCCCACGAGGGACGCTGTCCCCTCGACCCCTGCGACCTGACCGGGCAAGTCGATCCCCGTTGCGTTGTCCAGCATATTGCGATTGGTGAATTTAAGGCATCCCGATGCCCAATTTAAGGCATCCCGATGCCCATTTTAATATAATATCAAAATCGATCAAAAGTATTTATTTTTTGTTGGAAAATTTACATACAAACATGGTATTGACTTCCCATAACAGTATGGTATTGATATTATACAAAATTCAAACTTAAATCATTGATTAAAGTCTAAAAATCAATACAAGAACATCTCTCTCTATTTTTAGACAGCACACTGCCAAGTTCGATTTTGATCTCGAAAATAGTTTTTTTGTTTTTTTGTAGAAAAATTATGCACAAATGTAGTACTAAGTTAGGATAACAATATGAGATTGATTTTAAACAAATTCGAAGCTTAAAACATAGATTAAAGTGGCCAACATAGCCCAAGAACAAAGAAAAACGGGATGAACTCAAAAAAATTTGAATTTGATCAAATTGTGATCAAATTCGTGTTTTATGAATGAAAATTGATACCCAAACATGAGGAAAGACTATATTAACAACATGAAATTATTTATACATCAATTCAAACCCCAAATCTGAAGCAACGATGTTGTTGAGGGCATTTTAGGAAAAAAAATTCTTAAAGTGCCTTTTAGCGGTTAAAAAAAAGGGTGGATTGAAGACAAAAAAATTCAGAAAGTGGACCGGCCAGCAATTTTCTATTATTTTTATCTCCAACCGTTTAAGTCAATTTTAAGTGATAAATTCACTAATTGTTTCAAAACTGCTCCCATAACAACCTAAACAACATTTTAAGCATTGTCTTCCTTTAATTTTCTCCTATAAATTCTTCCTTCTATTCCAATCATTGTTTACTTTGCTACAACCTTCATCTCTCTCTCTCTCTTACACACACACACACAGAGTTTCTTTCTATGTCCAGTTCAATATCAAAAAACAAGACTAGTATAATTTATAAACTAATTTTAATTCTGTATGTCTTTGTTATATCAATATTGTTCGTCAATCATTGAATGTTACCACAACGAAATGGGGATCGACCTGCCCGGTCAAGTCGAGGGGGCAACGCCCCTCGTGGGGGTTCGAGAGCAACTCCCCCGGAAGGAAAACGAATTTCAGCCCCATCCCGATGTAGAAATTCAAAAGAAAGTGACCACCTTTTTAAAAGTGTCTTGGAGAGTTCATTTAATCTTTAATTTTCTAATATTCACAACATATTTTGTATCAAAAATAAAAAATATTCCATAGCGATGCATGAAAACAGTACTTTTTTAGTACAATTTTGTGAATCGCGATGCACACTTTGATGCATTGTAAGTGTAATATTGTGCATCGCGATACACAAAAATACTACCTCCGTCCTAAAATAATTATCGTTTTAGCAAAGTTTTTTTGTCCCAAAATAATTGTCGTTATAGGATTTCAAGAAACATTTGCCCATATTTTACCAAATTTGCCCTTATTTATTATTCTTATTAAAGAGAGTTGGTAAGAAGAAGGAGAAAAAGTACTCCTACAATAATTGAACTTAAATAAGGGTATATCAGTCTTTTTGAAAGCTTCTTTAATCGTGTATAAATTATTAAAACGATAATTATTTTAGAACGGAGGTAGTAGTATTTTTTAGTACAATTTGTGCATCGCAATGCATACTTTGATGCATTACAAGTATAATGTTGTGCATTAGTATTGTTTTGTGTATCGCGATGCACTTTTGATGCATTGCAAGTGTAATGTTGTGCATTGCAATGTATCATTTTGTGTATCGCGATGCATCAATTTTGGAACAGGGTGTGATGGCCAAAATCATGGGTGTGGCGCCCATTTTAAACTCTTAAGAATATTTTATGAGTCAATTTTGTTTTGTGATGTATAGCGTGCATGTTTCATATTTTTTAAGGGCATAGACGATATTTTGCAACAAAAGTGTCATTTTTTAGTTTGAAATAATTATAAGAGACTAAAGCGGATGAAAATTAATTAAAAGGTACTGCCCGAATTTCGCGCATGAGAAATCAAGTACATGTCTTATGTTCGATCCCTTCTTAACCTTATAGGCCCAACAAAACAAAAAAGCCTCGTCCAAGGCCCAAGAGGAAAGCCCAATCCCATACACGAAGACAAAAGGAAAAAAAGCAGCAGATGATCTTGCAAAGATTGGAGCATGAGAGAAAGTCCGAGAGAGGCTGATCCAACTGCACATATAAGAAGATACTTTTTTTTTTTTTTAATTTGCTAACAAAAAGTGATACTTTTTTTTTTTTTTTTTAATTCTGACCTTCGAAAGAGGCTCATTAATCATTAAATAGTTGAGAGGTTCGGCTAATTTCTAAAGTTGCCCATCGGCTGAGGCCTCAGACCCTCGGCAGCAGGGCCAGCCCAGATGAAGCCCAGGCGGTGGGTCCCTAAAATTTGTATAATTTTTTGGGTCTCAAAATTGTAGAATCTTATTGAAAATTATCCAAGGATGAGGAGTCTCACTGAAAAATTGTTAATTGTTGTTCATCTCTTTAGGCTTTAGACAGTCAACACGTTATTACACGCAAGAAAAAAAAAAAAAAACCCTCCCACCCAACACGCACAAAAATTGTGATTTTGATGTAAATTTTGGCACGAAGCTTAAAGAGACCGTTGATTGAAGCTAACTTTTCAAAGACTTTTCGGTAATAAAAACACTGTCTCTTCCCTCTTTATTTTATCCAAAATTATGGCTTTTGATTTGGGATTAAATAATTGATTTAAGTAATAAATTTGTATAGAAAAACAACATTTGCAACTTTGGTTGAGCTTATCTTGGAACAATTTGAAGGTAATATCAGATTTATTGAAATTATTTTTTGGCTTGTTCATTGTTGGGTTTCTTGAGCTTATATCCGAAATTAGTGTTTTTTTTTTAAAATTTTTTTTTTGAGCTTGTTCATTGCTTATCGAATCTTGTTGACTATTCCGGTTGCAGTTGCATCTGGGAAAAAAAGTTTTTCGAAGTTGAAATTGATAAAAAACTATCTTCGGAGCACAATGTCTCAAGAACGCTTGAATGGGCTAGCTATAATATCTATTGAGAAGAATATAGTTGAAAAAGTTGATTATTCTACTTTGATTACTGATTTTGCTTCTAAATGTGTTAGAAGAGCGACGTTTAAGTAGTACTTTGTAAATATGTCTTATGTTATACCCATGATTTTGGAATGAAGTGTTTTGTTTATTATCTTTTATGTTGTTTTTTTAAATTTAAAAATATAAAAAAAAAATATGCTACAAACTGAAAGAGCCCCGTCCGACATTACCGGCCTTGGGCCACGAATTTCACAGGACCGGCCCTGCTCGGCAACGGCAACCGTCACTGACAGTATATAAATATGCATTATGTGACACAACCAAGATTCTTCAAGAACAATGTAACAATATATGTACTATCCCAATTACTAACATTTTGCTAAGCTTTTCTTTGTTAACAATTTAAATCAAGCCTTAACTGGAATAAGAAACAGTAAGTGGGTTGCACTATTACAATATATATATATAGTGTATGTATTCATTTTTGAAATGGGAGCTTATAAGGTATAAAGTGCATATATAAATGATGCGCAAAAAGGTTGTTTTTGATTTTGTGGCTAAGTGTTTGTTTCTCGAACTCGTGCTTTTTGGCGGGATTAATTAGTTGACAACCTGAAGAAGGATAAGCGAGCGTGGGAAAAGTATCTGACATTACGGGCGTGCATTCACATAGAAATACAAATGAATTTCCAATCTCATATGCAGCTTAATTTGCTAATCTCTCTTTTCAAATGAGTATATATTTTCCCATTTCAGATCCAGCAGCTAACAGTGAGCAAATTGTCCCCTCAGCTTTTATTTGAATATACTCACTCACTCCACTTACTTCTTTAATTACTTCTCTAACCTTTTTCCATTTAACTTGAATTTATATAATTTAATTAATGTTTAATCATTGGGAACCCTATTTCTACTTTACTTTTCATGTAGTCCTTTATGTCCATTGTACATGATGCTTTATGCCCCTATACAATGGAGGAGTGTCGTGGTTAAAATGTCAAATGTGAATAACATTTTCTTACTTTTATTATCTATTTAATTTTAATTTTTTAGCTAATAAAGAGAAAATTCCACCATAGTTAGGTCACATTAAGTAGCTTTATAGCCTTTATTACTCAACTGACGCGTAGATCAACTAGTAAAGGGCATGTTCTATCTTAATCATAGATCGCCACTCGTGGTTTTAACTTGGTGGGTAGCTTATTTCCAAGCTTTGTTGGGTAGCTTCTACCGCCGCTCATGTTTTAACTTGTTGGGTAGCTTATTTCTAAACTTCTATCGTCACTCGTGGTCCTACCCAGCTCGAGGGATTAGTCTTTCCTTTTTTAAAAAATAATTTTTATAGGGAATGTTATTCTCACTTTCATTTCTTAAAATTCAATAGATTTATCGGGAAATGATTTTCATCCACCTTGAGCATTGCTAGTTTTAAGGGAGAAGCCAAATTATTGACACTTCTCTCTCCCTTCACATGCTCATATATCTTTGGCCTATCAGTCCAACTGGAATCAGTATATTGTAGCAGCTTACACATGCCAATAGATAGGATAGACCACAAAAATTGTACCCATTAATTATATATTGGCCAAAATACGAAAAATTCTCCAAAGTACCTACCAAATTCCAAAGTTCCCCCCTCCCAACCTAAGATTTATCCCATAATCTCATCTGATGTTGTCAATTTTTCTAGTTAGCCCCCTAGCCGTGATGGCCCTTAGAAAGTTAACGTTTTTTATCATGTACCTTGAACGTGCGGGGGCAATTAGGTCATTTTCAGTGGGTTCTTGATTTTGAAATTCATGAACTAGGTTCTTGCTCAATTAGGTCAAATCATCTTATAGTCAATTAGGTCAAATCATCTTAAAGCAACACATAAAACATCAAAAAAAACTATATAGGTCAAATTCATGAATACGAAACCTCCTTGCAATTATGTACTCTGTGTGTGTGTGTGTGTTTGATTCGATTTGTGAACCCTAGATGAGCTCAACTTGCAATTTGAATGTGTCGACGAAGTTGGAATTGTTGGTGCGATGTTACGCTGGCCGGAACCAAGTGAGATCTGAAAGGCGAAGGAGATAGAACTCGTTGTTGCAAGGAGGTTTCACGGGCTAGTAGATGTTTTTTGCTAGTAGATGTTTCGGCTGACTAGAATAAAAAAAGGGCGTGAATCCGGCGAGGGCTCACTGGTACAAGGGGGAACGCTGGCGCTGTGAAGAAATTGGGACTCCAAGTTCGAAGCCCTAAGCTCACAGAGGAGAGAGATGGTTGGACTTGTTCGCGAAATTGAACGGATCCAGAGATGAAGATGGGCGGCTTGAGGTTGGAGGTGGGGCATGGCTGTTGCTATTGTATTTTCTGTGCGGCGTGTGGGAGGTGGGCGGCGGACGTCACAAGGATGGAGGTCGTCGGCGTTGAGAGAGAAAGGGGGCGGCGAGTGACTGCTGCGACATTTTGGTACGGTTAGATTTGGGAGAGAGACGCGAGTGTTGGTGAGGGAGAATCGATTTAAGGCTTGCTGTGGAGTTTCTACTGGGGTACGTTGTCGTCGGCAATGGAAAGAATGAACGGACCTAATTTCAAAATCAAGAATCCAGTAGAAATGACCTAATTGCCCCCACACTTGCAAGGCACATGATGAAAAACATTAATTTTCTAACAGCCATCACAGCTAAGGGGCTAACTAGGAAAATTGGCAACATCAGATAGGGTTATGGGGCAAACCTTAGGTTGGGAGGGACTTTAGAATTTGGTGGATACTTTGGGGGGGTTTCATATTTTGACCTTATATATATTGCAAA
Source organism: Platycodon grandiflorus (assembly GCA_016624345.1). NCBI lineage: Eukaryota > Viridiplantae > Streptophyta > Magnoliopsida > Asterales > Campanulaceae > Platycodon > Platycodon grandiflorus. Next base: position 2,220,998 of record JACONP010000362.1, read on the forward strand.
ATAATCAGATACCCAACACATTAGTGATTAAACTACATTTTCTCAATTATTACTCTTTCCCTCCACATTACAGAAATTAACAATTGTTCAGAGGGAATCATCCAACATGCTCACTGCAAGAAACTGCACCATCCCAAGGAGTCTTTAGGATGGATGAATTGAATTCCAATGTCAAAAGGAAAAAGAACACTAGATATAATGATTGTCTCCTCTGGTGTACTGGTTTATCACACATAGGACTCGACCCGACCCGACTGATGTAGCGACCACTCCGGTACGAGATAGACCAACTTCGACCGAGACATACGGAGGAGGCTCATATTTACTGTACTAAAAACTAACCTAGAAAGATGGTTATACAATAACAAACATGTCTTATATCTGGCAAATTGAATCTTTTACGAAGGAAAACATTTGCTACCCATTGTGCACTGCTATAATTGCTACAGACAATCCAAATTCTAAACTTTCTTTAGTTTAGTGAGAACAAAGAGACTGTCGGCAGCAATTTAACAACCTAGTTGAACTTGGTTATGGACAGTTGGGGTTTCTACCAGGTCCACCATAATAGAAGTAGCTGCCCCAATCATCATTCTTGCCAACTTGAACATCGTAGCAATTCGATTGCTCGGTAAAAGTGCCAACGTCTTTCGGAGCCCTCAGGTTGTTTGACCCGTCCACTATCTGAACATTCCTGAAGTAACTAGCCTTGCCAAAACCTTCTTCAGGGAAATGGCCACTGCCCATTTCAGTTGTGGTATGCTCCCCATCTGATGCTGAGTTCACCACCTCTCCTCCCCACTCGATCATCGAAGCACTGTCAGTTAGGTAGGAAAACAGACCAGCTGGCCAGTATCCCAGCACATTTCCATTCCCAAATTGCATCCACCAGTTACCCTCTTGAGGGTCCTACTCCAAACAAACAGAACACAAAAATCAACAAATAAAGAACACAGTTAAGGTTAAAGCTGCTTAGTCTCGAATTCGTCTCTAACTCAAACAGAGGAGTTATATTCAAAAGTTGTGGGGCCGTGACACGAGGTATTATGTGAACATAGAATAACTAAAAGATGCTATAAAAGAACTGCTAGTAACCAAACAAAGAGACACAGAAAAAGAAAAATTATCCCCCACTTCAAAGTTAAGGTTACAGCTGCTTAGTCAGAGACTCACCCCGTCTTCTTAAAGTTATTAATAGTAATTTGATTTAAATATACTTCAAAGCATATGGTTTGTAATTTGAACAAAGCATATATTCGCTGGCACTGTGGGCACAAAATGTGATATGTTCTTAAAATTTTATAAACAAAGGGGATTGGGGATGGGGATGTTCCAAATTTGTGTTTTGAATTTACCTTCCAGACAAGTATGCTGATATCATATTGGGAACCACGATAGCCAGAAATCGGGTAGATGCTGGCCCCCATTGCTATTTCATTATTGATTTGAATAAAGCCTGAGCAGAGAAGGTTGTAGCATCCCGTGGCTTGATAAGCATCGCTCTGTCATTTTCCATAAGAAGTTGTTAAATTTTAAGAATGACCCGGTATACCATTTAGTATTCTATTATACCCTAATGATGCAAATACAAAAAGCTAAGCATCAAAAGAAGATGTGGGGGATGGCAACTTACCGTCCAATAGGTGAAAAGTCTAGTGTTGTTATCCCCATACAGATCTGGGCTAACCTGTTTTCCTCACAATAGAAGAATAAAACTGTTTTTAGAATTTCAAGCAATTGACGAGCGTATTAAAAAGAAGAAAGTTTGAAAAGATATTGCGCGGAGTTCATTTCAATTTTAGCAGAACAGTGTACAAGCTTTAGAAGATAAATGCATCTAACTATTTGCAGTTAACCACAAACAACAGTAAGATACATTTTAATCTCTGGTGAAGCAAAATTGTTAAAAACTGGAATGAAATTGTTATCTCGATAGAACTAACCATTCGTTTCTGAAACAAGTTAGATTGAACTCAATTTATCTTGGCTCGTCTAGTTTGAAGGTTCATAAAACTACCCGTTTGTATCTTAAACAAGTAGAATGAACCAAGTCTAATCTTGCCTAGTCTATTTTGAAGGTTTCAGCAAGTAAGATACATCATGATAGAATCAAACAATTATGATAAATTACCTGCCAACCAGCTTCAATGCTGTTGAGATCTGAAGAAAAAGAACCTCCCAAAATCCACATCTGAGACAAGCTGAATTCATTGGGCTGCTGTATTTTGGGGTCCCAAACATTCATAGTTGCCTTTGCTCCATAAAACTCTCCTTCTACATAAGCTATTGCATGCTAAAGGAACTCAAAAATAACAAAATCCCAAAAAGCCAAAAATCAAACGGAGCAAAAAACATGAAGAAGATAATATAATTAAGAAAAGCTACAAGACTAAGAATCCCTTTTCAAGTAAGATCAGTCTCCTTTGGAATCAGTAAGAAAAGTGTCGGACCATTTGAAATGAGCATCAATGATACCAACCAAATTCTCGCAACTCCAACCCGAAGAGTTTTCTTAAACCTATTTTAGAGCTAAATTCCTATAATTGATATAACGAGAACAACATAAAGAGAGGTGGGAGAGTACCTGGTGACCACTCTGAGTGATGAGGTCGGGGTCAGCAGACCTGGGCTGAGCAACAACAGAGTGTTTCTTCTTGCCATAACTCTTGACAGAGCTAGCTCTTAAGAGATCCGCCTCCTTTGTTCTTCGAATTGGAACTGTTCCTTGAGGACACCTCCCATTTAAATGCCATAATTGAGTAATTGGACTTGACCCATCATTGGATTTCACACTTGACACTTTGCTCTCACCAATTAGCCCTTCTGGATGATAATTTGGCCTCATCTGTACCAATCAAAACCACCCATTCAAAACCCAATTCACACACACAAACACACAGAGACCTATATGGTGTGATTTATTGAAAACCCAATTTCACACACAAAAACAAACACGCAGACCTATATGATGTAGTTTTTTGAAACCCAAATTGCACAGAGAGAGAGAGAGAGATGCCTGAATGGTGTGATTTTGAAGGGAAGGATGATCAAAAGCCGGTTGGTGGGAGATATGTACGCAGTCAATTACATCCCCATCTGGGCTCTGCATCCATTAATACATTCATTCATACGTAATCAAAAACACAAAATATAACAACATATATATAGTCAAATTCACACACACACACACACTCACACACATAGGGAAAAGGGTATGTGGGAAAGAAAAGAGGACCTTGATGGATTTGAGAGAAGGTTTATTCAAACGATTCAAGTGTCTGTGAACCTGAAGGCTCTGTTGCGAAAACCTCAATCTGCTCCCACAACACAAAGGCAACAACAAACACATCACCACCACAAATTCAACCAACTTCACCTTCATCGTGTTGCTCACATGCGCCGCCATATGCATCAAGTAATTCAACTAAACTGTATGCTCTCACACACTCACTAACTCACTTGAAGTTCCCTTCTTCATGCAGCCATGTGATAGAGTAATAGTGAATACCAACTCAGCTTATCCTGCGCACCCCCACCAAGAACACACAGTACTCCTTCCAGGGCCGAAAGAAGAAGAAGAAGAAGAAGAAGAAGAAGAATCCAACAAAACCTGCCGACGTTTACTGTTGTTATGCACTGCTGTGTTATTGTTTCGCTCGTGATTGAGCAAGGAGGGGGCCAGAAGGGGTAAAAGTGGTAATAAAAGTTGATGGGAATTTGAAATGAATCGTTTCCGTAGGGCGAGGTGGAGGGGGATCAAAGGGTTTTTATACCAATCGATTCGTTCTTATTGGGACAACTATATACTCCTATTTAGAGCATCACCAATGCAAATGTGAATTGTGAAAAAATTGAGTGCCACTTAGGATTTACGCATTTTTTAAAGAAAAAAAATTCTTTAATGCAATTATAGAATATGATGTGTCAACTAAATTGTTTCCTATTGGTTATTAGATAATTAATTTTTTGACTCCCAATGCACATTGTGAAGGAGGATGTGAGAAACAATTTAGTTGACAAATCATATTCACATCCCTTTCCCACAATTGCATTGGAAAGTTTTTTTTCTTTGAAAAATGTGTAAATCCTAGGTGGCACCCAATTTTTTCACATTCACATTTGCATTGGTGATGCTCTTAGAGTAGTAATGCTAATTATTCGTATTGTTGGAAAACTTCTACCGTCATTTTTTATTTTTACGTGGCTCAGAGATTATTCTTAGACTTTCAGGTCGGTGGATATTTTTGAAAAACTAAAAAAAATTAACAAGATTAAGGTCGAACTGTTTCTATCAATTGATCTATCTGCTTAGTGGTAGGGGTGTGCAGAATTTTGGTTTCAAACCGGATCGAACCGGTAAAAATTAAATCAAACCAATATTTATGGTTTGATTTTGGCCTAGAATTTCAGTAAAATTGGTCAATTAATTCGTCTCAATTTTAAAACTTATAAAAGCAATTTTAGAACCAAACTAGATCAATAGATAATATATATACTCTATAATTATATATGTACGGAGTATGTATTAGTAAATTAATATTTTTTAAATTTTGATTTCTAACCTTAGATATAAATAGTTTAAGTTATATTTTAATTTTTGTATGAATTATAAAGTTTTAGATTTTATTATTTGTTTGTAGTGATTTAATAGAAAAAAGAATGTCAGTGTTATAAGACTCAAATCATTGAAAGGGCTCAATTCATCAACACCGAAAAATGTTCAGAACTAATAGAAACAGGATCAAAGTATTGATTCTCGTATATTTTGATTTAGTTATAGTTCTACTTCTAGTTCTCTCTTCTTCTTTTTTCAAAAAATAAACCGCGTGAACACCCCTACTTAGTTGTATATTAATATTGTGGCATTTTATTATTTTTATATGTCAATTTTTGGGCACCCATTGTGGATCAAAAAATGAAGTCAACAAAATAACACATGATATCATAAATTTGTTAACTTGGTGTCTCTAGCATTACTTTTTTATTAGCAAAATACTTGCCAATTTTTAAAAAAGAGCAATTAATTATTTTAGCTTTCTACTACATCCCTAATTAGTTATATTGTTTTAATAATTTTGTTACTCATTAATAGAATAACAACTACTTCAAAATAATATAAATTACGTATTTTATGATTTTAAAAAAATTTTAAAAAAAGTCAGACAGGATAATAGTTTAGGAACTGAGGGAGTACATTTTACTATAATTAACCAAATTAATATAGGAAAAATATTGTCCAATTAATAAATTTTTTACTATCCGTAAGAAGTTAAACAAGATTTAAAAAAAAAAAAAGAGCATCTACTTTGATTTATAATTTATGAATGAAAATAAATATTTCATTCGTCCCTAAATTATTGTTTTCCTTTCATTTTTTTGTCCGTCCCTAAATTATTGTCTTGTTTGAAACTTTCCTTTTTAGGATATCACTTTTATCAATTTACCCTTATTTTTTCTTACTACTTTAATTATGGACAATATGTACATGGATATTAAAGTAAACAACACAATATACTAATATTAATAATCAATTCAATTAATTTTTTTAATTAATATGCCGGATCAAACAAAACAGTAATATAGGGACAAAGGGAGTACTTAGTTTCTAACAAGTATCCCTCCGTCCCTAAATTATTGTCTTCCTTTCCTTTTTTGTTCGTTCCAAAATAATTATCTTGTTTGAAAATTTTTTTTTAGAACAATCACGTTTACTATTTTACACTTAATTATTCACATACTTTGATTATGAATAATATACATATGGATATTAAAAAAAATTATATATTATATTAATATTAATAATTAAATTAATTATTTTTTTAAATTGAATGCCAAGTAAAACAAGATAATAATTTAGAGATGAAGGGAGTATCAATTTTTTATTCCTAGTCATTTTGGTACGGAGCGCGTAGTTGTGTTGACGGACGCACACGCACATGCAGTAGGCTTACAGCTGCACATTTTTGTCGCTTGGGAGGGAGGGAGGAGTGGTGTTGGTGATGCGTGCGTGGATCTTTATTATTGTACTGTTTGGTTAGTGTTAAAAAAGTGATCGCAGATTTTGAAATCCAACCAATTTTCACACTTTTTATTACCAACAACAAACAATGGTACTCTCACCGTATCTACTTGACTCTGTTAGTTGGCTGTGAGTTGTGAAAGAGTGAAGCTTTATTTTACGAATTAGAATCAACAAGATAATTTTACAGAAGATCTACTCTTTTTAAGATAGTTGAAAACAGTTTTTGGGTTTACTCAATAAATTTATTGTTTTCCATCGACACTCCTAACCAATTGAATTATCTCCTTACGATTGTAATCTCTCTCTCTCTCTCTCTCCTCCCCTTCTAGTTGAGAGGTATGATTATGTAAGAAATTAACCCGGTGGTTTAAGTTTCGCTCGTTAGAGGTTGCACCAACATGGTTTGTGTTAACATCAAATAAATCTTGACAAAAAGAATAAATGAGAAACACTTAAACAATCTATCTGATTATCATAAAACATTTAAAACATTACACTTAATAAAACATGTAATTTATCAATCACATTTGCTATAGCCATCAAAGATAAACTTTTTTTTTTAAAAGGTCGGAGGGAACATATACCTTACTTCAACCCTTATTATTATTATTATTTAATATCTTAAAAAGCTTCAATTAAGACTATATGATATTTTTAAGTATCAGGTGTCTCTGGTGAGACTTGAACACTCGACATCTCCGTTAAGAAAAGTGAGCGGTATCAATTAAGTTAGAACTCGTTGCTCAACAAAGATAAACAATTTATATTAAATAATTGAATTTAAACAATTATTTTATGATTTTTTTTTTATATTAGTTGAGTATTTTTATTATTACTATAAGCAGTTTAATGATCTGTTCAATCTAATGTAACTACAATTAATATCGTCTAGTAAAAGGATGTTATAATCTTTATATATATATATATATATATATATATATATAAAGGATGTTATAATAAAAAATTACCGAAATACCAATTATTATTATTTATTTATTTATTACCAAAAGCCAAATTTTAAAATCGTATTAGAAAATTAGGGTATATCAAAATTAAATCCTAATAAAAAATGAAGGAAATATTAATTTGTGACTTTTGAAAGGGTGATGATGACTATGGCACTTCCAAATGATATAGAGTATAATATTCATTAACATAACCAAATTAAACCACAACAATTGGGGCACTTGACTTAATCATTGCTAAAGAGAATCCCTATATTGACACATTATTGCAAGGAATCCTTTAATTTTGAATTGATTGATTGTAGCTCTCTTATTTGTCTCTTTTCATTTTACTCTCCTTTTCCTACTTGGAGTTACAAGTATTTTAGGGTTTATTGATTGGATCTAAATGAAGCCCACCCCCCATGAATACCCTAATTTTGGTTGGTGTCTTGATTGAACTACCTAGTATATGGGTTCATTTAAGGAATTGATATTTTAACGGGATATAAATAATAATAAAAATTCAAACTTTACGTGTTTTCTCAATACATTGACGTAAGCTTTTAACCAATCTGATGTCTAGTCAAGAATAGTAGTGTGATACCTGTTGAGTCGTCTACTTGTCTTGCTTTCTTGATTCAATTCTGCATCACCGTTACAATAACAACTTTTTCTTGTTTCTTTAATTGGACGACATCTTCACTTACACTTTGCACTATAGTGCTTGTCTATATAAAGAATGTTTATAACTTAATGAAAAACGAAAAGAAAATTTATTTAGTTTACTAGAAAATAACCAATACGTTTGCGTAGATAACAGCGGCATAAATTGATCTATAATATACTCTAAAAGTATGTGTTTATCAGCTTACAGTCCACAATTACTTCAAATGACGATTATTTAAGGATAAACATTCTCCTTCTTGAGAAATCGAAATCGAAATTAAATTAATTAAATTATGATTCATGATAAGTGGAGTAAATTGACATTTATATATATACCCTCCATGTGCACACATTGTTGAGATTTCGAAAGGGGGGGCTCACAGGTTGGCTTATGAGCAAAATTGGAGACAAATGCATTTAGTGAAGCTTGTCAATGAGTTAAAGATGTAGACAAAATTCCAAAAAATGTGAATAGAGATGCTCCTTTCTCCCACAGCACATGACTACAAACCTTAGTTATTACCACTTCAAATCAAGTGCTGTGCTGAAGGACATATATATAAGAGTAATGATATAGGTATCTAAAAAGTACTAAATTTTTTGTACCAAATGATGTGTCAGCTGATGCAAAAAAATAAAATTTAAAATTATAATTAATGCTGCCACATCAGCTGACACATTATTTGATGCAAAAAATTTGATATTTTTTAGGTACTCATAGCATTACTCTATTTATAATGGAGTTTGCTTGGATTGACCCACACATTCCACACTACTCACTATGCGATGCAAAACTCACTAAGGCCCAAGTCATGTGTGGTGCTTGGCTATGTGTTTGCAAAGGCCATGCACGACCTTATCCAAAAAAATCAAGCATATATATTCAAATACAGCAAAAATAATTTGTATATATTCCATTTTGACATGACAATGTACAAGAGTTTCAGCACAATGTACAATAGCACTAGTTGCTTGGACAAAAGTAATTTTCAAATTAATAAGAAACTAAAGGTGAAAATGTGTAATGACAATAGTACTGGTCCAGCCCTTAACTTTACGTTTCCATCTATCACTCCTCTGACATCGCTCACTAGAGTCCAGCTCTTGACTTTACGTTTCCCACTATCACTCCTCTGACATCGCTCACTAGAGGCTTGAAGTAGGTGTTAAAATGTGTTTCAAAAGATTTAATTTTTTATTTAATTAGTTCATGTAAAATTAGGATGTGATGTAAATTGGAATGTTATTCCTAATTATAAAAGAATACGTGATGTGTGGGAGATTAATTCTATTAGTAATAGGAATCTCGGTCCCACGTGGTTTCGTTATGTAGGCAGTAGCGGTAGAAGGGGATTCCTATCCTAATTGAACTTGGATTAATTAGTGCTAATCCATGGGTGGCATATTTAAGTGGTGTGCATCAACCGTGGAAGAGAGCACAGAAGCCGAGAGATAGAGAGACACAAATCGGTGAGACGGACGACGGATACATTTAGTGGTCGAGGGTCTCGAGGTCTTAACGGTGTTAGACAAAATAGCTCAATTAGTGGTTGAGCGTCTCGAGGTCTTGGCGGTGTTACACAAAATATATAGTTAGGTGTTAGACAAAATAGCTCAATTAGTATAGCTAGGTGTTAGACAAAATAGCTCAATTAGTGGTCGAGCGTCTCGAGGTCTTGGCAGTGTTAGACAAAATAACTAGTTGTGAGAGGTGTGGTACTCTGTGGAATCGTGTCAATCCTTATGACCCTTATCTTAGGTAGTGTAAGTACATTGAAAACTCTCTATTGTAATTTCTCATCGTGAATTTGTTGCTTGGAGTGAATAAAACCATATAAATCCTCTTGTTCCTTTTTGTTTGATTACGTTATATTTTTTATTTTCTTAACATTATTTTTACAAATACTTGGTACTATTATTTTCTATCGATTCGCTTCCATATCGAAGATAGAAACTTAAAAATTTTAATCCAAAAATATCCTCGTTTTTATAATAGTGGGCATGCTGACTCTAATGTGTGTTAAAAAGTAAAGTCAACAAGATGATACATAAGACGTTGTATTCTTTTGTATATAAAATTTGGTACTCATTCAGTAACTTTAGCATTACTCTTTAGGTTAAAAAGTAAAGTCAACAAGATGATACATAAGACGTTGTATTCTTTTGTATATAAAATTTGGTACTCATTCATTAACTTTAGCATTACTCTTTAGGTTAAAAAGAAGATGGTTTGCAAAATAGCTAGTGGGAAAGATTACCTTTGACCCCCTGTACTTCGTGAAAGTAAGATATATGTAAATTCATTTTTAACATTCAAAAGAGATACGTCGCATCACGAGTTAACTCACTTGAAACTAAAGACATTGACGAAAATGACCAATTGCATACGGATTTTATATACTTTAAACCATGGTGAGCAAAGTATATGCCAAGGGGACTAATAGTGAAAAACGTAATAGTTAATGGACTAGTGGAATCATTAGCCTAAATTAAAAACCAAAATAATGGCAAATATTTCAGTGTATAGGAGTAATTATATCTTCATCCTTAAACTCCCAAGTTGTAAATGGGTTCAAAGTGTTAGGATCGCTCTCCCATACAAGAAATCCGCAACAAGAGAAATCAAACAACACACACGAAATAAAGGCAAAACACACAATATTCCGTGGTTCGGCTAAAAAGCCTACTCCACCCAAAATACGACTTCTATATATTTTTTGATATTACAAGAATGGAGACACCCTCTCTCTCAACACTCTTGAATACCCTCACCAATCGCATACAAGCGTACAATTTTTCTCTCTAAATTGTAAACCTATGCTAACTCTCTCAAGTTCTCTCTCAAAAAACCCTAACTAGTGAAGCCTATTTATATAGGGGAGGCACACCCACTTTTCCCCTTTTCTAACCGATATGGGATTACTATTCCTTCTCCTAACCAATATGGGATAAGTAATCTTTTCCTACTCATAATAGGATTTAGGTAATATTGGTCAATTTCCTAACACAAAGTTTGATGCATGAACTTTGATTTATCTCCCTTTGGCCATTCCATCTAACCAACAAAAATTATTAAGCCGGATTCTCAATGTGCTTTTGGATAAATTCTTAAGGGGTGAGGGATAAAATAAAGGTTAGATATACTCTGACACTTCTCAACTCATCTTAGCTTTTGTCGCACTTACCTGGGGTGACTACATGAATCTTTTTGGTCCATTCAATTTGGTCCAATGCAAGTCCATCATTCAAGTCACACTCATTCATATTATTCTTTATTATTATTTTCTACGTTAATTTTGGTCTTCTCCTACCTCTAGACTTGTTTTTGATAACGATATTAATTATCACACTTTCAAGCAGGTGCACTTAGGAGTCGTTTGGTAGCCAAGATTAAGGCCGGATAGGATTAATAAGCCGAATAGTTGGATGTTTGGTACGTAATAAGTGGTCGGGACTAATAGCACGAGTTATCCGGATAAAGTCCTATCCTCTCACTAATAATACTAAAGAAGAAGGTGGTATTATTAGCGTCCTTACTAAAAAAATATGTCACTAACATTTTTAATTCCAAAACTACACACGATTTATAAATGAGGATTAATAGCGAGGGCACTAATAGCACTGTGATTAATAATATTACTTATCCCTGTTTAAATACCAAACTAGCCCTTATTGTTCTACATTGTATGTGTCCAAACCATTTTGAAAAAAATTTCTGTCATTTTATCGCTCTTGTTGGGTGACTTTTACCGTCCCATTTTTCAGTTCGAGTTTCATATTTCTTGGTTTAACCATATATCTGTCCTAACATTCTCATTCCGGATACACCCAATTTCTAAACACGTTCTATCTTAGTTGCTGAACATTACGTCTCATAAATTAGCAGGGGTCTAATTGCAGTTTTATAAAACTTCTCTTTTGACTTAATAGGTAAATGTCTATTACATATTACTTTGGATGTACTTCTCCACTTCACCTCACTTGTTTTTGTTCTATAATATCTTCTTCTACCTCGACATCCAGAATAATAAATGATCCTAAATTACAATTGATCATGTTGTGGTATCTCTTGTTCATCTAACCTAACTTTATCTTTGCTAGTACTCTTTTGCAATAAAAATGGCATTAATTTACTCTATTTTACTCCTAATTATGTTTAGTCAATTTATTCATCACTAAGGCATAGAGACAAGGCCGCTAATCCTTAATATAATCTTATAGTAATCGAGAACTCATAAATCTTCCCTGTAGATGTGATTTTAACTGTGGCCAGAGCTTCATCATACGTATCCTTTGTCACATTTATTCATCTTACTTCAACAATTTTCAACTCGACCACTCAACAAGGTTGTGTAACATGGCCTTTTTGCCCCTCAAATATAGTCAATTGTCAAAGCATATGACCATTAAGCACTACTTTTTTCATGGTATTAGAGAAATGATCAATGGTTAGATAAAAATAAAATGAGTAAGTTCTAATTAACTATAGGGAGTATACATGCATCCATAAAAATTTAAATTACCAGCATGAGCAGTGTTATTAGTCCTGACTCCTTGTAAAGCCGTGAAAGTGTATATAGCGATGATAACACTATTAATTTGTCTCGAGACTTTTTAACTTTTTGCTCGTGGCTAGTAAGAAGTATATGTAGTTCTCTTCATTGATCTCTTGACTAACTAATGTTAGAAACTATGGTGTTATGTAGACATATATGTTCACCCCATCTTTTTTATTCAGGGGTATTAATGTATTTTCAGTATAAAAGGAATAGGGAGAAGAACATTGACAAAGGAACATAACAGAAGAGTCAACCCAAACCATTTTGGTCCACAATCTACTTCTAGATCGATCAAGCCTACACCTTTGTTGAATTCCTCTCACTCAACTTATTCTATTTGATCACATGCAAGATGATAATAAAATCATGGTTGATTTAATACTACCCCTCATCTTTACACATTTCTATAATACCCCTTAAAAGTTTGTCGAGCGATTTCTCACACTCTTTGAAACACCCTTCAGTACTCTTGCCTCCATTTTGGTTTCAGACTTTAGGGTTATTAGAGTTCCAAATCTAGTTGATGTGGTCGTGGTAGTTGTGGTGGTGGTGAGTCTTTTAAGATGACGTACGATTTTTCTTTAGAGATTTTGACCTACTATTCTACGATTTTAAGTTAGACGACTATCTTTTTTGTTCTTCGAATCTTATTTCTCAATTGCACCACCTAAGGATTGTGTCGGATAACGATTTTTACGATTTAGCTATGGTATGCAAACTGCAATGTGGGTAGGCAAAAGAAGGCCTTATTTTAACGGATCCATAGTCAAATTCAGACATGGATTTGACCCAACCCAATATTCCTATTCTATATGCTCCAAACACACACACACACACACACACACACAAACAAACAAACACAAAGGAGAGCAGGAAGACATACTAGCTAGTATCAAATGTTTAAAGTCTATCTTGTACTCAGTATGTTGAAAGTCCCCCCCCCCCCCAAACTATAAATAAAAATCATTGACTATTTGACTTTGTGGTAAAGAAGTAGGGTTTGTTTGGTTACAGAAATCATGTGTTTTCGTTAGAAAAGTCATGATTGTTTGATAGTGTAAAGTCATCCAAGATATATGTATATTCATAGCTAGTGGCATTTACATATTGAGTCTTGTTTGGAAAAATCAAATGGGCTTTGTCAATTTGTGCTTTTCTGTCAAATAGTTAATTATGATTTGTTATTATTCCACAATGGAGGAGGAGGAGGAGGAGGAGGAAGAGAAGTACTGTCCTAACTAATTGACCTTACCTACCAAACAGGAGGTTGGGGGAATAGAAATCTCAGAAAGTGAAATGGAATGAAAACTTAGGTATGAAATAATTAAGCTTTTAAGATTTGAAACGATGGTGGACTACATGTATAAATAGGGTTAGCCCTCCTAGCTCTCCGAATCCATTATTTTCTCCCTAGATTTAAACATTAGATTACGTGTAACTGAATTATCAATTTTTGCTAGGTTAATTTTCGGTCTCAGATTAAATATTTATGTGTTCTATGACAATGATTTACGACACTTGATCTTAACATCATACTTAATATTGAGTTTTTTTTTTAAATTTTATTAATAAATATATTTTTGTAGCAGGATTTTACCATATTTTCCTTTTTATTTCATTTTTTATACTTTCCATCACACACGTGTGGATGTGACGTCCCTTGCTCATATGTAACACTGCTGCGAGGTAGGTGCAACGGATTACATATGGTTTACTCTCTAACATTTACGTGAAATTAATTTAGATTTATGTTCATGATAATTTAACTAAGTTTTACACTGATTGTCAGACTACGTAACGTAACCCTCCTTTCTCTAGCTTAGGACCCACACGCTGTATAGAAATATATAACATTAAGTTGGCGGAGTGTTTCCAAGATGCAAGAGCCCAATTCAACCTTTTTTAAAAGGTGAGAAGGTTTGGTACGGTACAAATATGGAGGTAAGATAAGAGTTGCCAATTTGATACTTTCAGTAATGGGAATGTTGATAAAGGTCGAATGCCTTTTTCTTATTATAATGTCTTAAAGTTTTGTCATATTATATACTCTTTCCGTACTTCAATTATTGTTTTTTTTTTTATCTGTATCAAAATGTTTAAAACTTCTTTTTTAGGACATCATTTTTATCATTTTATCCTTATTTTTTTCCTTACTTTAATTATGAGCTACATACACATGGGCATTAAAAAAAATTACGCATTATATCAATATTAATAATCAAGTCAATTGTTTTTTCTTAATCCATGTGTCGAGTTAAACAAGACAATAATTAAGGGACGGAGGGAGTATATAAGAGTTTTCAATGGTTATTATATCTCTCTAACCATTAATGGTTACTATTAATATTATTCATTGAATCAATGATTAAAGGGTGAGATTTAATGGTTAGTTGAAAAATGTAATTAATGTAAAATGCAAGTAATCTCAACCTTTGATTTTTGATTCAATGGTTGATAGAAGAGTAACCTTCAATGGTTAGAGAGATGAAGTAACAAATGAATACTCAAACATATATATATATATATATATATATATTGTTATGAATATTAAGCTCGACATAGGCGAGTTTTTCCAAAATGCAAGAGCCAAATTCAGCCTTTTAGCAAGGTGAAAAGTTTCGTATGGTACAAATATGGAGATAGAGTTGCCAATTTGATACAATTTCGGCAATGGGAATGTAGATAAAAGTGGAATATTGCTTTTTTCTTATTATAATGTCTTTAATTTTCGACAGTTTGGTTTAAAAGAGGATTGGAAACTAAATTGGAGGCATAGTTATCGTATAATCCCTTCGTTCGCAAAGAGTCATATTTTACTCTCTCCGTTTAAAAAAGATTGACGTTTTAGAGTTGTACACACATATTAAGAAATTTTATAAGTTGACAAATATACCTTTATTAAATATCTTTAATTTTTGTGTTAGGCGTAGTTGAAAAGATAAATTAGAAGGAGATAACCATTGGGAGAAGATAAAGTATTTAATGAAGAGATGATCAATTATTGGAACTTGTGAGAAGACAAGGGTAAATTAGGCAAAGCATGCATTGAAAACCTAAAACGACAATCTTTTTAAAACAAATTTTTAGAGCTAAAACGACAAATATTTTGAAACAGAGGGAGTAATTTTTTTAGGTCAACTTAATTAAAGTTTGACCCATAATTTATATATATTTATTTATTTTTATAAATTTATGAAAGTTGTAATACATAATATTCTTAATGTAGTTTTTAATAAATAAAATACTATTTCATAAAACATAAGTAAAGTATGTAAAAATTTGAACGATTATTCATTCAACCTACCTAAACCTAAACCAGTTGAGTAGTATTTTGCGCATAATTTAAATAAAACGAATTCAAGTTTGTTGTTTCTCTTTCGATCAATTTTTCATTCAACTAGTACAATTAAAGAGACGGAAATATGGAGTACCTTTTTAGTACTCAATCATTTAAGGATCATCTAATTCTTAATATAACAATTTTTTTTAATTAAAAATAATCAGGTCATTTGTTAGCAAAAATCCTTATCAAGTGTTTGGCTTATCCAGTCTCTTAGTCATTCTTGCTTTATTATCTAGGGATCCCAACACAATTGCACCAATTGGAAGTGAGAATTAGACCAACACAACACAAGTCAATGATTTTAAGTCTTAGCTTAGCTGGGAAACACAAACTATATGCATTGAGTGGGAAACTACCTAAGCATAAGATTTTAATCTTGAAAACAGTTTCCCATGTCATTTCACCCAGAATTGTAAATATATATATATATATATATATATATATATATTTATATATACTGTAGCGCCCCAAACCCAAGACCCAATTTGGTACTTCGTGTTAGTGCACTAAACAACAATAATTAACGACAAACACATATTACATGTGAGCCTTACTAGCTTAGAATCACAACAACAATTACCTCAACGGCTATAACACAAGCCGGAGAACAACATAATAGTACAATCACGAGCTAACAGCTCGAGAAAACAACTTGTAATAATCAGGGCTCAAAGCCACAACTGATACAAAACAAAACCAGCGAAAGTTATACTGTACTTATACAACATCGACCTTACGGGTCGATATTAAAAAAATAAGGTTACAAATTATAACACAATACTACCCAACATACTGAGCTTATATAACCCAGCATCAACTCACGTCATAACAAAAGAACTATATAGAAGTTTTAATAAAGCATTAGCTAATATACAACCTGCTATGAACTTTCAGCTAAACTGTCTTTACCGTGCTGGATCTCCTTGCCTGTTAGAGTATAAGGAAAAACAAATAAAAGGAACGGGGTGAGACAAATCTCAGTAAATTACTAAATGCAACTATATGATATGGCATAATGCTCAACTATAATCGTAACAATGTGATAGCATTTCTATACATCACAACCAACATGAAATATCATCTTTGATATATAACTCACGTTAAACACATAGCACCTTGATGTTCACATAAGTGCTTGTAAATAGTTCATCTAATAAAGGATATCATTTCTTTTTATTCGTCTTTGTGTTGCTCCTGCAATACACAAAATAACCAACGTGTATCGATACTCGTGTGTGATGTATCGACGTCCCTGAACCTGCCGGGTCTTCCCGAAAATCTATCGGGTCTTAGCAAGCAAAGTTACGCGTATTGCAACAACAGTGGGGCTACCTCCCACGTGCGACCACAGGTGAGGTGTGTGTGGACTCCGGCACGGCGACTTATAGTGATTCCAAACATTGATTTATCAAGGCTATATGTCATCCTACCTTAACTCATTAACAAATATCAGCTGGACTTGATGCAATGCACAAGTAGATGTTTACTTGTCATGCTAAACTTAATCATGATGTGTCCTTATTGAATATCTCACAGTCACATTAAACCATGAAGTGTTCTACTGAATCACATACAATCACATTAACCACGATGTGTTCTACTGAATCACATATAAACCATATTAACAATGTATGTGTTTTTAATGAATCACATATAACAACACAATATATTTGATATCTTACGTATTGTAAGTTATCCAATGACCAGCCACCAAGGTTAGTCATATAACCGTTTACTACATAATCACTATAAGTTTATATGTATCTCGTTTTTATCATGTACTGTACACGAACTATTATATACATGTTATATCACCTATAATAGATTAATAGTAAGATAAGTTGTTAACTACCATCACAAGATCAAGTCTTATATCATTTATTAATGATTACTGACGTCTTGTATCTCACGTCACGTATTATGGTACGCAACTGTCTAAGAGTTATTTAGTAGTAGCTGGTATCACTTCTGCGACAAACTAACTATAGTTTAATCAATCCCTCATTTAACTCTAGGGAATAACATAACCATTTAACTCAACACATAATCAACCATCCTTGACATAGCAAATTAATATTACTAATTTAACTATGTCTTTATTAAAACTATTTCCTTAACCTTATAGGAAGCTAACACATAGCTCGTAATAATTTATATTACACGCTACTCGACCTCATGTAGTCAATTATAACTTTACTTAATTCATTATTTTATCCGACATAATTTTATTATGTCATACTCAACTCCGTTCGAATTAATTAAAATTACAAATTAACTAGTTCAATAGTTCGATGTAATTTTCATTACGTCCTACATGACTCCGTTTGAGTCAATTAACATTACTAATTAACTTTTCACCAACATGATATAATTTTTATTATATCCAATTTAACTCAATTCGAGTCGTTACTAATTTTCAGGTTATTACGGAAACTCGTTGTACCACCCTATATTTTTAGTACTATTTTTAGCATTACTTTTAATATCACCTATTTAATCTAATCATCCACCCAAACAAGTTAACATAAACATCACATTAACTATTTAACAAGTAGTATTATTTCTACTCATTATCAGCAATTCTAATATGAGATTTATTTATTTAATCATGTAATAACAATTACAACAATAGAGGGGTTAGTAACTTACCAACTCGCGAAAATATCATTGATTAAACTTCGAGAGTTACCGATAGAAATAATCTACTAGTCGAGCACGTCGATCCTATAAAGTCGGTTCGTCAAAATACCCAAGCATCGTAAACTAAATCAATCTTGTACACCAAATAATATCACACGACTTAATGGACGGAGGGAGAGAGAACGGATGAAACGAGGGAGAGAACAGGTGGAGTATATTCACTTCCTTAGCCTTCAAGAAATTCCCTAGCTGAATCACGAATTGTCTCTCCAATTTGCTTGCCACGGGGAATGCAAATTAGACTAGTTACCTTATTAAGAAATTAAACAATATATTAGTAATATTTTATGCAGAGCCCACCTAATAATTAAATACTAACATTCTCACTAATATTCTCCATACACACGGTCAAACATAATAAAGCACCAATTTGACATTTACTTTTTAGTTTATAAAAACATAACATTAATTTTGACTTGGTCATATAAGTAAAAATCACTATTATTTTACTATCTAAAATAATATAAATAAATAATCAACAAAATATTTTCAAGTCAAATATATCAAAATTAGTATCACAATTCGTTAATATTTTAAAAAATCAAAATAGGTCATTTTTGAAATTTCACACACACACACATATATATATATGTGTGTGTGTGTGTGTGTGAGTATTCAATAGTTACTTCAAAAATATAACTATCAATGGTTACTATTACATTAACCATTGGATTGAAAATCAATGGCTAAGATTTAATGATTAGTTGAAAAATGTAATTAATGCAAGTAGGTGAGTCAATTAATGCAAGTAGGTGAGTCATTTAATGCAAGTAGGTGAGTCATTTAATGTAATTAATCTTAGCCATTGATTTTCAATCCAATGGTTAATATAATAGTAACCATTAGATCAAAAATTATTAGATCATTGATGGTTAGAGAGATGTAGTAATGTTGTGAAAGATTGACTGAATAATAATCAATGAATGACTTCTCCAAAGCACAAAAGATATTCGCTATCTTTTAAGAGATGTTTCACCCCTCCAGAATATTTCTGCGATTCACAAAGGATTTGAACAAAAATCTCTTTCAGGATACAATAGAGTTTGTTTGATTCAAATTGTAACTATTTGATCAAACCAGAAAACACTCTTTTATAATCTAATGATACTCAAATTCTCGTAGACTATTTCGTTTGGCCAAGTCCTCTATTTATAGTAGAATTAAATAACTCTTCGTTGCAGAGATATTGTAAGTCTGAATAGACATGACTTTCTTGAAGAGTCATGCCCATTCAACAGCTGCAGTTCAACGGTCATTTTTTTCGTGTGCGTGGTGGCAACCTTATTTCAAGGTCGGCGAACTTAATAGACATAACAAAAATAAATTAAATAAATAATTTAAAAATTATTCAACAGTAATCATTGAAAACTCTATATATATATATATATATATATATATATATACTTCCTCCCATCCATAATTATTTTCAGACATTTTAAAATAAATATTATTTTTCCTTTTTCAGAAAATAAATTGGGCCAATTATGTAAAATATTCTTTGTGATAGTATATATAAGATGAAAAAAACAATGGAACTTATGATTTGACACCACTAAAAAGATATCTTGAAAGCATTAGAAATAATACTCAAAATCAAATCTCTTCTAAAAACTCTTACCAGGTCAATAAAGATATTTATTTTGAGAAGGAAAAGATAATATATTGAGATATGGTATAGTACAATACCCCCGAAAAAAATAATGCAATTTTTTTTGTATAAAAAGTTCAATATATGCATCACTAATCTCTATTTGAAATAAAGAATCCGCAATTTGTTTATTGTGATTGTACCATGAACCCATATATTTAGAGTAGATGAAGATGCGGAGGTTTTGTTGCAAATGTCCTTTAACGTCCACGTATATGTGACAATAGAAGTTTATATTAGGACATGATATGTGTCAAAGGTGAATAGGTGATAGAAGTAAATTTATATAAAAATAAACACTTATTTACGAACGGAGGGAGTACTATAATTTTATATTAATGTTCTAATTACACTAAAATTTTGGGATTGTGACAATATGGAAGAAAAATATCTTGTGAGAATCAAAATACGAAATAATATCGCAAGTTCTAATGTTATTAATTATTTCATATTCTAACTGACAAATGTTGATCGATTAATCACTTTAGTTTAAAAAGAGTGTTTATGTACCCTCTCCCCCGCCACCAAAAGAATGCTTTAAAATATTATATATATATATATATATATATATATATATATATATATAAGTGTTACCAAGTTGCCGATTTTCTCATTTTAGCCCCCTTTATTTTAGAAAAAATTTTAAAGTATCTATAAATTTTCCCCAGATTAAAGCTTGCCTCTGGTTTTAGTCAATTCTGCCTTCATCCTTGCCGTTATTTAGTGGTGTAACCTAATAACCAATCATAAAATACCAATTAAAATTTTACAGCATTTTATGCATAGAATATTTGTACTCAATTTATAATTGTACCACTACTCATATTTTATTGTAGCGATGTTTATGTTTCTTTTGATCTCATTTCCATATCGGAGAAGAAGAAGAAGAAGAAATGAATCAAAATTGAAATACGTTTTACAATTACACCTAATGCAAAAGGGAATGTAAAACGAAAAATAAGAAGAATAAAAAAAAAATTAAATACAAGGTGAGAAATGCCGCGTTTGGACGCATAAAAATTAAATTGGATCTTGTTTTTCTCATTGAACTTGTTTTCGACCACCACCTTCAGCCATTTGACGGGCCGCTTTTGCACAAGCCGAACCACATTCCATCTTACATTCCTTCACCGTAAATATCTTCATTTGTATGCATTCAAAGTAGCATTGCTTCATGCAACCCACATTTGCATGGATCATTTCATCATTGTTTCTTTTATAATTATTCCCACTCGTCTCCGCCGCCTGAGCCACCACCGTGAACAACAACATCACCAACACCGCTGCTTTTCTACTGCCCGCCATTTCAATTTTTTTTGCTTGGCAATGGCAATTTAGAAACAGCGATGGAAGGCAAAGAAGTCTTTCACCGTGTATTGTACGTCAATTATGACAAGGAGGAGCAAGAGGAGGGGGAAATTTTTTTAGGGTTAGCTTTTTAGGAATAGAAAGGTTGCTTATATAATGTTTAGAGAAATGATTATGACGGGTAAATGTGGTGGTTTTGGATGGTGGAGAGAAAGGCTAGCCTTGTTTTTGGACGGCATAAACTCTTGCCACATAACCAAAATTAATGGCAAACCACTCGATTAAAATAAGATTCTATTTTAAGAGAGAACAAGTATCGTATTGTAGTGTCGTAATCATGTATGGTCGTAATTCTATTCTGGCTATCAAACGACTCCCAAGTAACTCTACTATATAATCATTTGTGTTTAGATATACTCAATGAAGTACACGGCTCCTAAGTAACTCTACTATATAATCATTTGTGTTTAGATATACTCAATGAACTACATTTGGATGATACAAAATGAAAATGAAAATAAGAACCACATTTACGTTGCACTCGATTCACAAATCAAATCTGGAAAGGTACGTTCAAATGGCTGATTGATCAAAAGAACGACCTATGTTGGATGATTTTAGCAATAACTTTTTCTTATTATTTGTCTAAATAAATTTATCCAAAAAGGAAAATATTCAAAATTCAGATGGTGCATTGGAAGTTTTGGGGCTTTTCTTTCCGATCCACCGGCTAAATGAATCTTGATCAAAATTCGGGTCGGCCCCCTTTAGACAATTTTCAATTGCTAAAGTCTACTACAATTATTTTCAACCGGAAAAGCACATTTTTTACGAAATGTCATCTATGCCCTTTAAAAATACGGAACAGTGCACGCTATGCATCGCAAAAATAAAACACGATGCATCGCAACACAACACGATACACATAAAAATACGGAATCCCACGTTGTACATCGCAAAACAAGGACGATGCAAAAATTACCTTTTTTCACTTGCGATGCACCAAAAGTTGTGCATCGCACTGGAAAAAAAAAACCTCTTAACTACAAAAACATACTTTGACACGTACCCCGATGCATCGGCTTCCCACTCCAAAAAATAAAAAGAAACATCAGGCGATTCAAAAAACTTCCAAAAAACTTAAAACATCAGTCGATTCAAAAAAACAAACAACATCAAGAAACATCAGACGATTTGAAAAAGCAAGCAAAAATGTCTTCGAAACTAGAACATAGCACCAGAACAAGAAAAACACAAAAACACGAAGTTGAAGAAGTTTCAGGTACGTAATACATTTTATAGTTGCACTTCCCGAATAGATTTGTATACATTTGCATACAAATTCTGTTTTTTAATGCATCGCAATGCATTATTTGAAAAAATATGGTGTCGGGATACTCAAAAATGTTGCATCGCGTTCAATGAACATTGAAAATAGTGTTCAGAACATAGCACCAGAACAAGAAAAACACAAAAATACGAAGTTGAAAAAGTTTCAGATATGTAATACATTTTATAGATGTACGGGATTGAAAGGAGTAAATCAAGGAAATCGCACAACTAAAAATACGTGATTGATTGTTATAGGGGTAGTTTGGGAATAAATCATAAATTTACAGTTAGTACATTTGACGATGCACAAAATAACCTCTTCACGATGCACAAATTATAATAAAATAGTACTGTTATAATTGACAATGTACAAAATTATACTTGACGATGCACATTTCTAACACAAAATTATACTGAAAAATAATATTATTATACTTAACGATGCACAACATTATACTTAACGATGGACATTTTATACTTGACGATGGATACGATGCACATTTCTTAACACAAAAAAATACTTGACGATGCACAATATTATACTTCACGATGCATATTTCTTAACAAAAAATCACAAATTACATTGACGATGCACACTTTATACTTGACGTGACAAACGATTCACATTTCTAAACACAAAAATTACAAATTGTATTGACGATACACAATTCACACACATGATGATGCACAAAATACTCTTAAAAGCGTCATATGTTGATACGGGGACAGTTTTGGAACAAAAAGTTAATTTATCAATTAAAAGGGATTTAAGTGAATGAAAATAAATATAGTAGATTTAAGCGGTTGAATATTCCACAAAAGGTACCAGCCCGCAATTTTTCAATGAATCTTGTCATATTTGATGGAAAAAGCCCAAATGTTTGACAAATTGGGCTTTGATATGGAACTTTACAGATAAACAGGCCTACGAAATTGAGTCTAATGGATCATCTCGCCCGTTGTTTTTAGGGAGAAATTCGGACCGGTCCACTCTGGACATTTTCCAACCACTTTACACCTCAATTATTTTTTTTAACCGACAAAGGCACTTTTTTGATGAAATAACGTAAATGTCCTTAATGAAGGGGAGCGCGCTAAACACCAGTTACACTAGGCATCGCGATGCACAAGCTTAGCAACGCGATGCAACAATTGAACATTGTTATGGATCAATTTTGGAATCGCGATGCATCAATATTGGCATTGCAATGCATCCAATCGTTTATGCAAATTAAATAACTAGCACGCTACAATCAATTGTTCACAAGCCTTTTAGATAATGAAGACATAATTGTTTTGTGAACATATACGAATACATGACCTGTAATTTTTTGATATGATTTGCACTTCGATTTTTATGGATGTGTTATACAGTTTGTGCATCGTGTACATAACCTATGCATCAGGTTTTATTATTTGCATCACGGTTATATAATTTGTGCATCGCGTTAAATAGTCTATGCATCGAATTTACTTATCTACTCCAATTCCAAATTTGTGCATCGCAATTCCAAATCTATGCACGTGATAAAATAAACATTCTGCATCTGCAGACGAATTTTGTGCATTGCCTGAATCAAAAGATGCATAGAGTGCGTTCATTAAGAAATGTCATCTCCATACACGCCTCCTCTAATAAATACGTACCTTAAAGAATTGAAAATTTAAAAAACTTTTACGGATATTATACAAAATAATAAAAAATTGCCCAACGGCACCATGTTTATGAAATATTTCAAATCTAAGTTATCAGATTCAACATTGCAATATGCACATGTTATTGATTAGATCATATTAGGTAACGTTTTACACAAATAGAATCAATCGATCGAATAACGTGATGACAGCGTATGGGAAAGAGATCGAATTTGATGGGAAGGAAAAAATTCCAGTTCGATTGTCAGGGGGCATTTCAGACAAAAGTGTCTTTTTCCGCTTGAAAATCAAAAGAAAAAATTGCGGGCTGATACCTTTTGTGGAATATTCAATCGCTTAAGTCCACTATATTTGTTTTCATTCGCTTAAGTCTCTTTTAATTGATAAATTGGCTATTTGTTCCAAAACTGCCCTTGTATCAACATATTACGCTTTTAAAGGTATTTTGTATATCGTCATGTGTGTGAAATGTGCATCGTTAATGTATTTTGTGATTTTTGTGTTAAAAATTATGCACCGTTGACACGTCAAGTATAAAATGTGCATCGTAATATATTTTGTGAATTTTGTATAAGAAATGTGCATCGCGTGTATAATTTTGTGCATCGTCAAATATAACAGTACTAATTCGGTTTTGTGTGAAGAAATGTGCATCATCAAGTATAAATATGCATCGTCAATGTATAATCGTAATATTTCATTATAATTTTTGTGCATCGTCTAATATAATGTTGTACATCGTCAAGTATATCAATATAATTTTTGTGTGCATCGTGAAGTATAATTTTTGTGCATCTTCAACTGTAATTTCAAAAAAGCTATAAATTACATAATGTTTATCAACACAAATTCATAAAAAGAAAGGAACAACACGAAAATGTAATGTTATTAATAAAAAAAAAAGTATTGATTCTTAATCCTTTTTTCCGTACAAAATAATTGCATTAGCCATCTTGGCTTGTACTTTGCACACTCATTAGCGTTAAATTCCGTCGACAATTGTTTGGATTGGAGCAATCTTTCCATCAACATGCACACGATCACCCCGCAATCATCACTTCCAACTGCTTGTTGGGAGACATCTTATAGTTGGCTTAATCGTTGGTATCACTTTGATGGTGATACAGAGATCAATGCCTTCGTCTTTTCTTCAACATATGATGCCTTTAGTAGAAATTATTCAAAAATAAGTATCGGTTGATTATTTGTTATATTTTTAATAGAGACAAGGGTACATTACTCACCAGTATTTTAGTCATTTTCAAGTATCACTCTTTTTCTTTTTTGTTGATGGAAGAGTTATAGATAACTCATTTATTCTCATTCTCATAAAACACAAGCAGGGTCCAATGCAAGTAAGTACCAGTCTCCAGGTCACCCTGCCCTGTTATGTTTATTGGGAAGATTAATAGATTATGGTTTATGACGTCCTCAAACTTGTTGTCGATGTGCATTTTAAGTATATCTTTGAACATGACGACAGTTAACGATCGTGTCACGTACAACTAAATAATGTAACGTATACAGATTTAGTTTATAACAATCAATTAAGAAACTTATATAGTAAAGAATTAGGATTATAATAAGGAATATTACCCAAGAATTAGAACTAAAAACCTTTCCAAAAATGTCTTTCTTTTTCAGTTTTTGAACATTTTTCACAATCAAAGTACAAAAGTCTATGTGCTGTAAACAAAAAAGAAAAGCAAGTTATATAGTTGAGACAAATAAAATAACATTACATATTAAACTGGTTCATTCATTGCATTTAATAAACAATACATTCAAATAGAATATGATGCATTGAAAATAAAGGTTTGATTGTGCATCGCAAGTGAAATAAAGGTTGGTTGTGCGCAAGTGAAATAAAAGTTGGTTGTGCATTATGAAGCACAAAAACAGTACTTTTTTAGTACAAACTTGTGCATCGTGATACACACTTTATAAGTGCATCGCAAGTGTAATGTTTGATATCTTTTTTGTGGAATGTAAAAGCAATATCAATGTGTGTAAATTGGAATACATACGTTGCTCTCCAGCATTTTGTGTGTCAACAAAGTTTGAATATTAGGATAACAAACCATTTGTGAAAGATCCTCACCCATATAAATAATTGCCCTGCAAAAGATTGAGGACTATATTAATAATGAATTCACAATCAATAAAATAATGTTATGTTATTGAAATTCGACAATATTAAAATTTAATTTACTGATCTCCACCATCATTTTCGTAAAGTTTGACCAGTATCAATTTGGTGGTAAGATCTAGTTCAATAGTCTTGGGGAGGTTGCTCTTTATTGGTTTGTTGGTTTTATTCCTCTTTTTTACAGTCTCTGCTGCATCGTCGGTACATGAATCATTTGGATTCTTCTTCTGATCATCTCGATTTTGTACTCTTTTGGCCATAGAAGTAGTCTTGTCCCGTTTTGCACGCCCCTGCACCGCTTCATTTACTGCACCCTCCAATTCATTCACCTCATCCTCATTCATTTTTTCAGCAGTTGCACTTGATATGAGGGCATGTTGCCTCTCATTTTTCATCATTGTATTTTCTTTAGTTATTTATAATAGCACCTTTTTGAGTTCTTTAAATTGAGCATTTTGTTCATTGAGTCTAACATTATGTTACTCTTGTATCTTTTCTAAGTCAGATCTCAGGCTACCTATTTCTTTGACCATGTTTTCAATTTTTTGCATCCTTTTCAACCAATTCTGACCTAAGGATCTCAACTTCGCTGTCCTTGGCTTCAATTGTGGATAATTGCTCATCCACAACAGCTTTGACAACATTCTTGTAGCGTCTTGGTCAATTGTTCTTGTAGCTTCTGAAGCATTCTGTTCTAAATGTGGAGTGGTGAATTGACTTCGTGTTGTTGGAGGGCGGCGACATCCATCACAGCAGCCTCTAGAAAGATACCTATCTCATTTCTTCCTTCTTATCAGAAGAGGACTTTTTCATCTTGTGTTCTTTTCAAAAGACCCCTAAACCTCTGCAAAAATTTAAAATTTTAAAAAAAAAATAGCAAATGTGCATAACAAGTGTACTTTTTATACTTTTCAGTATAATATTGTGTATCGTCAAATAATAAGTTGTGCATTGTCGAATAATAAGTTGTGGATCGTCAAATAAAAATCAGTACAATATTATGCATCGTCAACTAAAAAGTTGTGCATCATCATGCTCAATAACAGTACTTTTTAAAAGTTTTAATATTGTTATTTATAATAGTAAACTAATATTCCATTTTTATATAACCACACAAAAAAATTTAGAGAATGTGCATAGCAAGTGTACTCTTTATACTTTTCAGTATAATATTGTGCATCGTCAAATAATAAGTTGGACATCGTCAAATAAAAATCAATACAATATTGTGCATCGTCAACTAAAAAGTTGTGCATCGTCATGCTCAATAACAGTATTTTTAAAAAAATTTAATGTTGTTATTTATAATAGTAAACTAATGTGCCATTTTTATATAACCACTCACCTGATTATTCAAGACCGTCATGAAATTTGATTCACCGAGTTCTCTCGACAGCGTAGACAAATCCCATTTTACAAATCTTGGGATATATGTTTGGCGTGTCGGGAGCACAATGTTGCTTTGCTCGCATATCCAATACTGCATACATACATAAATTGAACACTGTTAATATAACCAAATTTACATGTATCATACACATAATATGAAATGAACTTAAATTTTACCTCGAGCAGCAGCACACATCTTTCAATGTCTTGATCAGTTGCTGCTTCCAAACTCTCCAACAGCATATCAACTACATGTTTTGACCAATTGTAGGTTGATATTTTATTTATGTCAGAGACAAGGCTTGTGTACGTCCAAGGTATATAGGAGGTCTTGGACACCACCAACAACGTAAGGGACCGGCCCGAATTTTGCCAAAAAAAAAAAAAAAACAGAGGAAACTAAAGCTGTTAAAAACATTATAAAGTGTATCGACCCGCAATTTTCCATTATTTTTTAGTTACGAATTGGCTGGGCTTATCAGCCTATTTCGACCCATCATTTGATATTCTTCATCGTCCTTTTAGGGGGGTCTCATTTATATAGTCGTTGACGATGATGTTCTACTGTTAGAATTATGGTTTAACATCGACAAAATGAATAAACATTAGTCAATTTATGACTTGATAGGTACTTTAATAGTATGTTTGTTAACTCAATTAAGAGCTTAATTAAAAAAATTAAGTGATATTAAATATAAGATTGTTTAATAATACAATATTATATCACTTAATAAATTAAATATCTCCTAAAAATAGCCAAAATCTTAAGCCAAAAGAAAATGTCTTAATATTTTAGGCTCTACTTTTTCAAACATGTTTTCACATCTTAGTTTTCAGTATTAACAAAAAGACCTAACTAACAGAAAATTAGTTTTAGGTTAGACTTCTAACATATAGTCCAAGTACAGTTCGAGCTAAACCTATACCAACACTCGGGCGTCTCTTCTAACAATTCTTTCTATTACAGAAGTTGCACTACCATAAAAACTGGCAATTTTACATTTAATGAAAAGTTTTTCCATGAGTAGAAGAAGTTATTCGACATGACGGTCACACCATATGACTAATCCAGATGAATATTTTCCCATGAGTGGACATTGGTCTAGGTCAATGGTTCGCATTCGAGCAAAACCGTAACGGGAGTGTATCCCCATCTCCAACCATCCAAGCAACACAATCAACAATCCCACTCTCCAATCTATGCCCAACTTGGAACATGGTAGGGCATAATACAAAACGGTCTATGCTGAAGACATGGTTACACTCAGTAAAATCATGGATAAATTTGGGCCTGAACCTCTCTAAGGTTTTACGGCCCAAATGCTGAAAACAACCCACCCTACATGCTATAACTATAAGACGTTAGAAGCAGTATGCACCTGTTTGAAATGAAGTTCCAAGAACGGATAGGTTGCGCGTGGCAACAAAAAAAAATCATTATTATTACATAGCCAAACAGCTATCCTGTAAAATAATTTCTGGATTTTGTAAGAAAAAACAAAGAATTTACAATATAATATAAGTCTTTATTCAACTTTAAGTCAAATCAAATGATTTCATGATTATTGACTTCCTTTCCTTTTTTGTCCGTCCCTAAATAATTATCTTGTTTGAAACTTTCCTTTTTAGAACATCACTTTTACTCCCTCCGTTCCAGACAAAGAGTCCACTTTCTTTTTATAAAAGTCAACATAAGACTAAATCAAATAAAAAATTTACATACTTTACTTATGTTTTAAGAAATAAAATTTCATTAATTAAAAATTATCTTAATAATATTATGGATTACAACTTTAATAACATTGTTAAAATCACTAGATTTATATTAATTATTGGTCAAACTTTAGCTTAGTTGACCAAAAAAAGTCAAAAGTGGACTCTTTATCTGGAACGGAGGGAGTACTATTTTACCCTTATTTTTTCTTCCTACTTTAATTATGGACCACATACACATGGACATTAAAAGAAACAACACACTATTTCAATACTATTCCAATATTAATAACAAGTCAATTAAATTTTCTTAATCCGTGTGCCAGGTCAACCCAGACAATAATTTAGAGACGGAGAGAGTAATATATTTTTTTTTTCAAAACTATTTGATATGGAATTAATTGGCTTCAAGATAAAACAAAACAAGAAACCATATTAAAAAAAATAAACCATATTAAATTATACTCCCTCCGCTCATTCCTAAATAATCGTTCATCTTACTTTTTTTTTTTATCCGTTTCAAAAAAATTATTCTGTTTCTATATTTTCTTTTTTAAGAAAATACTTGGGTTAATGACATCATTAGTCGCTCGACTATGGACTATTCTACCAGTAGTTACTTAACAAATATTTTTCAAATTTCAAACCCTAGAGTTTCAAAAAGTCACGCGGCTAGTCCTTTTGATGAATGTCGTTAGTAAAATTCCGTTAAGTGGCCAATGTGCCTCCCATGTGCATTTGAGTAAAGGTAAAAATGGAATTTTACGTGCCCCTTTACTAGCTTCATCTTCAACCTCTCTACTTCTCTTCAACATGGCAGAAGGTTTTTAAACCCAAAAAAGTAATGGTTTTCAAACCCAGAAAATACGAGCACTCATTTTGGATCGAAGGGAATACGAATTCAGAGGAATTAGAATCGAAAAGTAAAGGTTTTCAAACCCAGTTTTCTAAGTTTGAACTGATCGACAGAAAGGCAGGAAAGATGGGACATCCTCTTGCTTTCTACCAGGAAAGAGACCTTTGTGAAATCTCCCCCTAAGTAAGATCCCCATTAAGGCATTGGCGGTTGAACTCTACTTTTTCCGGCTGAAGAAGAATTCCTCCGTCGTTGCTCATAAATCTCCGGCAACGACGATCTACAAGACCTAATTAAGGCTAGCTCCACCAACAACTTGGAGAGATTGCAAGGTTACCTCGATTGGAATATAGGTTCTTCATCGGACATGTTGAGTAGAAGTGTTGGTGTAGAGTAAAGATGGGGGTTTCTTGGGTTCTTCTTGAGAAATTTTTATTTGGGAATTTTATTTTTATTTAGTATTTTGTTTGAGTTTTGTGAGTTGAAGTATGAATTTGGTTTGATTTTTTAGTGGAGACTTATGGAGCTTGAAGCATTTTTTCTGAGTTTGAGAAGACAGATAAGTTGAAGATGAGTTAGTAAAGAGGGGCTTGTGAAATACCAATTTTGCCCTTACTCAAATGCACGTGGAAGGCACGTGGGCCACTTAACGGAATTTTTCTAACGGCATCCATCAAAAGGACTAGTTGCATAACTTTTTGAAACTCTAGAAACTGAAATTTTAAAAAAAAATGTTAAGGAACTACTAGTAAAATAGTCTATAGTCAAGGGACTAATGGTATCATTAACCCAAAATACTTTTGTCACTTTACCTTTATTTTTTTCTTCCTACTTTAATTATAATCACACATGCAAGAGCTTTAAAGTAAATTACATATTATACCAATATTTAAAATAGTCAATTAGTTTTTCTTAATCCGATTATTTAGGAATAGTAAAGTTAGGTCCTAAAATTTTCAAGTTCTCAAAAATCAACAATATCACAAACCAAACATTAAAAAGAATCATTTGCATTATAATATAATTTAGAAAAGAAAATCTATGTTCTAGTCTTACAATGCAATAATATAGGTTAGTTAACATTCTAAAGAATCAAAGATCTCTAAGTTTAGGTAGAGCAAAGACACAGCAGCAGGCAGCAGCTTAGGGAGGGATTATAGTCATAGAGGGCACATGCACTGTTAATCCCCTTCTGATCAAAACAGCCTTTTAAGCAATAACCCTAATCATTTCTCTTATATTTTACTAATATGAATACATTCTTTGAATTATTAGTGAACACAGGAAAAAAAAATCAAAAGAATGAAGAAAGCTTGGTTGGAAAGCAAATGAAGAGAGAGAGAGAGAGAGGGGGAGGGAGGGGGTCCCATCTGGGTCCCACAGCAACAGTGACCTTTTCCCCATGTGAATGGACCTCCCAGAAAGATTCAACTCAAAGCTCACCATCACCACCGCCCCCCACCACCCTCCAAATATAAATGGAAAAAAAAAAAAAAAGAGTCAATTCCCAGCAAAGCCAGAAGACCCATTAGACTAGAGCAAATTAAGGGTTGATGGGCAAAAGAGGAATTTGAAGGTGGAAAACTGTGGGTCCCAAAAGGGGTCAACCTCTTATGTATCTTCCTCCAAAATTTTGGGACACATTTTTGTGTACAAAGTTGGTGGGCAAGATGTAGTGCAAATCTCTGTCAAACTAATTTACGAAAAGAGACTTATAGTGTCCAACTAAGTTATCAACTGAAAAAAAAAATTTTATTTAGTTGTTTTCGGTTCAAAGGCAGCGCTCGCAGGGATCCAATTCGCTCCCTATATAGGCCCCTCGGTACTATTTGGCCAAAGGCCAATTTATTTATTTATTTATCTTTTTTTTTTTTTCTTTTTTAGGCCGGCCAAAGGCCAATTGACACCAACTAAATTTAATATTTTTAAAATTTTATTCTTTTGTTGTTGCCTAACATTACCCCCAAAAATATTGAATCCTCTTGTCTTTACATTCTTTACCAGGTTTAGCCATGTTCCCAAATCTCAATTGACTTTTAAGCTATATTTGGCTACTCAATGTCAAGCTTTAGAATTAAAATTGAATAAACAATTTGAGCCCCCACGAAATTCAAATTGTTCTTCCAATTCCAAGCTCCGGAATTAAATATCCAAACATATCAAATTACAAGCTGTTGACTTCCAAAATGACATCTTTTACTTTCTCGAGTAATCTCTTAGTTAACATGCTTTTGGGTAAGCAAAGATTTACTTAATATATGTGATTATCTGAATCAATCACATTTATTATGTAAATGTAAAATCATATTGGTTAGAATACTCAGATTTCTCGAGAGGTTACGCAGTACATAAAGATATAGGTAACCCGTGCAGTTATTGCGTAAATCACATGGATTATGTAAATTCAACACCTTGGGCAATTGATACGACTCGTAATCTCACATAGTTGCTAAAGCCAATATAGTTGGATGAAATTTACCGAATGTCGATGTTGTTTGACCAAAAATGTCGATGTTGTTTGACCAAAGTTACATGGCTTCCCTGTAAAATGGATAGGAAACATTGAGAAGATGGTTAATATTGGAGAGAAGAAGAGAATTTGACAGCTAATAACAATCTAAAAAGGCTTAACAGTCTAAAAGGTACATCAGAATAAAGTTTATATACTGCAGAAATAAAAATAGTACACTAGTGCCTGGGGATCCAATTTCGGCTTCCAAGATCTGGAAAAGTTCTAAGTTGGTCCAACTTGCACTTGCAAATGAAGGATTATGCAATGAAGTCGTATCATGAAAACGGGGCAGTACAGTCATTTCCTCATCTTTAATACAATTGATTAAAGAGATAGTTAATGCAACCACTAAGCAAAGAAGCAAAGTTTTTTTCAATATCTTAGCCACTCAATAAAGCTAGTACTACTTGTGCTTAGTAATGCAAACCATGATTAGGCACAAAATGACCTTACCCTTGAACAACCAAGGGGGTCCATTTCATCAGAGGGCTACAAAAAGCATTAATATGACAACAATATCCCCTGTACCAACTATGCATTGGTTAAAACGTGGCGCTTGGTCAATGGAAAGACAAATCTAACAGAATTAAAAGTTGACAAAATTTTGATACCAGGGTGGCTACTTCTGGTGCCAAGTCAGCATCCCTTGTGGACTGAGGGGAAAAAAAAATAGAAAAGGTGACAAGAGGTGGGGGAGGGGGAGGGGGAGGTGAGGGGGTGGCAGCTCTCCTCCTTTTGCTTTTGAGTTTCCACCACCACCAGCATGTCTTCTGCTTTTCATTTGCTTTGAAACATTCCTTTTCTACATTCTTCACAACTTTTTTTATTTCTACAATCCACCCTCCCATTACTCCTTAAGGACATTCTCTCTTTCTCTCTATCTCTCCCTCTCCCTCTCCCTCTCTCTCTCTCTCCCTCCCTCTCTAAAGGAGAACAACAAATAGTTCATCACTCTGTTCTCGTGCCCATTTTGTAGTCAATGATCCTATAGACCTGCAGTAATGGTAAGCTTCCTGATGATCATGAGTTATTTTTTCCGTTTATTTCAATTCAAGATAAAAGGTTTAATGTTCTTGTTTCATTCGTCTGGTGATCCAGGGAACTCCGGTAAACATCATAGTTGGATCACACGTTTGGACAGAGGATCCTGAAGTTGCATGGATCGATGGAGAAGTGATAGCAATCAAAGGCACAGATGCCACCATAGTTACGACAAATGGGAAAACAGTAAGTTACTGCTATCATCTACTGTATCAGAAAGCAACCAACACTGTAGAAAGCATATTCTATTCCTTTAAACAAATAGGAATTTTATTGGATTCCTTCATATTGGAAAACAGTTTATGCTATACTAATGAACAAAATAAGTAAAAATTACGGTAAACTTAGTAACTTGAGTATGGCATTTCAAAATGAGTAGAATAGCAATTAATGGCCCTGCAATAAAGAATATATCTATTTCAATATAAATCATGACATGCATAGCTCGTGCAGTTAGTTCTGAGACAGTGAATTTTAGCCATGGAAAAGATACAGTTAATCTATGTGCATATGAATCAAACAGGTAAATATACAGTTGGTTCTGAACTAGTGAGTTTTAGAAATGTAAAAGGTACAGTTCATCTATATACATATGAATCAAAGAGGTAAATATACAATTTTATATGACATCATTTTTTCCATATGCATCTGCTGATATCATATCTCATATGTTTATATGAAGTTTCATGATAACGAGAGTTAGGTCCATAAAACGAAACTAAAAGGCGCTTTCATACGACAGAAAGTGACACTAAACTCTGCGCATTTCTGTACAGTTCAAAAGATCTTCATCTTACTAATTCAGTTTTACTTCTTATCTCTCTCCGTTGGTCTGATTATGCTATTTTTATGTTCAGCTTGGTAGGAAAAAGAAAAACCATCATTTTCAGCTTATACCATGGTTGCCAATTGAAAACCAAGAAAGATTTCATTCATTTTTCTCCAATGTTTAGTTCACTTAAGTTTCTCTTAATAATTATGTCCTATAATACAAAGAGTTCAACAGTTAAAAGAAATGTGAAAATAAAGCATACAACCAAAATCATTTTCAATTTCAGATAACTGCAGATATTTCCAAAATATACCCAAAAGACACAGAAGCCCCACCCGCTGGAGTTGATGACATGACCAAGTTAGCTTACCTCCATGAGCCAGGAGTCCTTTACAACCTTGCTGCTCGGTTTGCTCTCAACGAGATATATGTGAGTCAATTCCAAACCAGTGATCTATGAATTTGCTTTGAAGTTGGACAGAAGCACTAACACTTTTATCGCTGATGGAAAACACATAAGAAATCTAACAGACTGTCTTGAAATAAACAGACTTACACGGGGAACATTCTAATCGCGGTTAATCCTTTCCGGAGACTGCCACATTTGTACGACATCCACATGATGGAACAGTATAAAGGAGCCACTTTTGGAGAGCTAAGCCCACATCTTTTTGCTGTTGCGGATGATTGTTACAGGTACATCTGCAGTGCAGTATATAAATCATATGACACAATGTTCTCAAAATATTCAATGCATAGTTTTGTAAGAGTGTTCCATTAATATCGTACATCAGGTCAATGATAAACGAGCATGGAAGTCAATCCATCTTGGTTAGTGGAGAGAGTGGAGCTGGTAAAACTGAGACAACAAAAATGTTAATGCGATACCTTGCTTTCATGGGAGGTAGATCGCGCACTGAAGGGAGAACAGTTGAACAACAAGTTCTGGAGGTGGGTGAATTCCTCCTCATCTATGTTAAGTAATCTCAAATATTTGATAAGTACTGATAATGTTACCTATCCAGTCCAACCCTGTACTTGAAGCATTCGGGAATTCCAAAACTGTGAAAAACAACAATTCCAGGTGAATCATCAAGATACTTTTTCAAGATTACCTTGCAACAGTCTTTTTTAATAGCATCAATCATTTGTAAATAGACTTACAAAAAGTTCATGTGACTGAGTGGTTGTACCAGTCGTTTTGGTAAATTTGTAGAGATACAGTTCGATAAGAAGGGAAAGATCTCTGGGGCCGCAGTTCGAACATATCTTCTTGAAAGATCACGGGTTTGCCAAGTCTCTGACCCGGAGAGGAACTACCATTGCTTTTACATGCTCTGCGCAGCACCACCAGAGGTGACGTTGATTATTTTGAATATGATTCATTACACCCCCTAGTATATTTGTATATGGAGATAGCTAATACATAATGTTACTTCCAGGAGGCCAAGAAATTCAAAGTAGGAGATCCAAGGACATTCCATTATCTAAATCAAACTAATTGTTATGAAGTTGCAAATATAGATGACGGAAGGGAATATTTGGAAACAAGAAATGCCATGGATGTTGTGGGAATCAGCCAGGATGAGCAGGTGCTGCCCCCAAGGCACATAAAGAAAATGAAATGACCCATTATTGATAACCAAAACTAATAATTATACTTTTGTAGGATGCTATTTTCCGAGTTGTAGCAGCAATTCTGCATCTTGGAAACATTGAATTTGTCAAGGGAAAGGAAAATGATTCTTCTAAACTGAAAGATGAGAAATCACTCTATCATCTCCAGACAGCTGCAGAGCTACTCATGTCTGAACACTGATCAACTTATCCTCCATAAATGCTTTTTGTTTTTGTTAAGCATCTTAATCTTTTTTCAATGCTTCCGTCAGGTGTAATGAGAAAGCACTTCAAGAATCACTTTGCGAGCGTGTGATCGTAACTCCCGATGGAAACATTACAAAACCACTTGACCCAGCTTCAGCTGCCTTGAGTCGTGATGCCCTGGCAAAGACAATCTACTCCAGACTGTTTGATTGGTATGCGAATCTAACTTCTAACTCAACCTTTCTACATACTTCTAGTAGTCATTAAATTGAACATTTCACTCAACTCGCTTCGAAAAATACCCACTTCATTCTGGGTGAAAGATTATTCATAACTCATCTCATGTACTATGGCAGGATCGTGGATAAGATAAACAATTCAATTGGTCAGGATCCTAATGCAAAAAGTATAATTGGAGTCCTAGATATATACGGCTTTGAAAGCTTCAAGATCAACAGGTACTAGTAATATCATGGCTTCTCAATATAAAACAATTTTTACTTCTCAAAAATACATTTTTATTTTGTATTTTATCTCGTAGTTTTGAGCAGTTATGCATTAATCTGACAAATGAGAAGTTGCAACAGCATTTTAATCAGGTGAGGATGTAAAGTTTACCTAATATTTCAGCAGTATTTTATAAGTAATATTTCTTAAACGCATCTTCAACATTGGTACATATTTTCTCCATTTATGTACAGCATGTATTCAAGATGGAGCAAGAAGAGTACACAAAGGAGGAAATCAACTGGAGCTACGTAGAGTTTGTAGACAATCAGGATGTTTTAGATCTGATTGAGAAGGTAAGGACTCTTGATTAGAACCATATATGTGCACATTCCACATACATGCAGAAAAAATAATTATGTTAGTCTGCATTTACGTGCAGAAACCTGGAGGCATTATAGCTCTTCTAGATGAAGCCTGGTACGTAATTCTCCTACTTAAAAGTCATAAGCATCTTATTGGTTGAGTCTAATTTTTAAACTTTATATCTGGGGTCACCTTCATGAATTCACCCAGGCATTGAACATCCGTATCCCTTATTCTCCTTAAGGGAGAAAACAAGAATGCATCTCCTCATATTTGCAAAACAAGGAACTTAGATAACCATGACAAAATGCAGAGATACATAACTTATTCCATTTTATCTGCAGTATGTTTCCAAAATCAACCCATGAGACATTTGCCCAGAAGATGTACCAGACATATAAAGGACACAAACGCTTTATCAAGCCCAAACTTTCTCGAACAAACTTCACAATCAACCACTATGCTGGAGACGTAAGTAAAATACTGTATCCGATTTATTCATCCAATTACACTATTCATCTCACTATAAAGGTTCTGCCACACAGGTTACTTACCAAGCGGATCATTTCCTTGACAAAAACAAAGATTATGTCGTAGCAGAACATCAAGCGCTGCTAGATGCCTCAAAGTGCCCTTTTGTAGCTAATCTCTTTCCTCCATTACCTGAGGAATCATCCAAGCAATCCAAGTTCTCTTCCATTGGTACCCGTTTCAAGGTAAGCTAAATCTGAATCATCAAAAGCAGTTTCTTTATATTTGATGAATCCAAGACCCTGACTTGTTCCTCTCATTGAGCTCAAAAATCCAGCAACAACTACAATCTTTAATGGAAACTCTGAGCACAACAGAGCCACATTACATCAGATGTGTAAAACCCAATACTGTTTTGAAGCCTGGGATATTTGAAAACGACAATGTCTTAAATCAGTTAAGATGTGGGGTAAGTTCTATTCATCCTTAGCTTGATCGACAGAACTATTTCAGTTATCCATGATTTGCTTTCTTTGACAGAGCTCTGGTGCTTATTGCCGCAGGGTGTACTAGAGGCAATTAGGATAAGCTGTGCTGGATATCCAACAAAAAGAGCATTTGATGAGTTCCTAGAACGTTTCGGGATGTTGGCTCCCGATGTTCTAGATGGGTACATATCATACGCCACCTTTTTCACTATTTCGTTTTTCGCCTTTCTAAGATAAGATGTGTCAACTTGATATACATTCCTAGGCCCCTCTTTAGCAACTCAAGCTGTTAGATGACTTGGTAACTTAATATGGTATTAGGTATCGCAAGGGCTTAGGTTCAACTCATCCCTCTTGCATTAGTTACCCATAATATTGTGAGTGCACATGATGGCACCCTGAATGGGTCACACCTGAAAGGGAGTGTTAGCTTGATATACATTATTGGACTCCTATGTAGTTGGTAACTCAACATGATATCAAGCTCTGCTTTGGAAAGGTGATAGGTTCAAGTCATTCTGCTTGCATTTGTTACTCATTGTAATGTGAGTGCACATATCGGCCCCCAGTTTGGTTTTTGATGCCCCCAGTGAAGCATCTTGGTTTATCTCTCCAGTGTGAGCAGGTCACACGTGAGACAGATTGTTAGCCTAATATGCATTGTTGGGCCCCTCTCCAGCAACTTCAGCTCTTAATGAGTTGGTAACTTAACAAGATGGAAGTCCTACTGCACTACATGTTCCTATTTAAGACCAAAGATCACAGAATAACAACATGCTTGATGTCAATGGCATAGTACATAAACAGTGAAGTTAAAATCAGCTCCATCTACATTTATAATGGCTTCAAAACGACATTAATAGAGGGTAACTTTTCTAGTAGATGTAGTTACATGGTGCTTCTTTGCTGTTTCCTTTTGCAGATGTGACGAGAAATCAGCTTGTGTAGCAATTTGTGACAGAATGGGGTTAAAGGGTTATCAGGTATGGAAGTTAGAACTACTATATAGTATAGCATTAATATCCTCTCTATGAACTTTCTGGAAGAACATGAAAAGGACGTGCAAGACTTCCACCTTACTACTTCATACTTCAGATTGGGAAAAGCAAGGTGTTTCTTAGAGCAGGGCAGATGGCTGAATTAGATGCTCGAAGAACTGAAGTTTTGGCTACTGCTGCAAGGCGGATCCAAAGGCAAATAAGAACATATCTAACTCGAAAAGAGTTCATTACCCTACGAAGGGCTACAATAAATATGCAGAAGTTTTGGAGAGGTAACTATTTTCTACTTCACGAATAATGCTATCCGAGGCATTTCAGAAATATCTATCCTAAACACAGAAAGACCAAATTTTCTAAATCTAAAAACGGGAGGTCGTGATGTGGCTATCTATATCTAATTCATTTTCTAACTATTTTCTACGTGTTCCTATCTATATCTTCTTTCCTTTTTCTATAATTATCTTGTTCATTTATTATCTTTTCCTGAGAGAGGGAAAGGTGTTCATAAAATTTCTGCCTATCCCACCGCACCAGCTCTATATGCAATTCTCAAGCAAGAACTGGAATTGACAACTTCTCTTTTGCTTCACAAAACAGCACGTCTGGCACGTATATTCTATGAATACATGAGGAGAGAAGCTGCATCGATCCGCATACAAAAGCATGCACGTGCTCGTGCAGCAATAAAATCTTACAAGAACTTACAGGCAGCAGCAATATGTGTTCAAACTGGGTTGCGGGCAATGGCAGCACGAGATGAGTATAGGCGCAGAAGAAGAAACAAGGGTGCAACAATAATTCAGGTAAGCTATTAGCACTTTTGGAAAAATCTTGAAATTCGTTTATAACATACTGGAATTCAGATGGGAAATCATTTTGTGTAAAACATTTAAAAAGAAATCAGGCTGCAACAATGCAGAGATAGTTGGATAGTAAGTCTGAGAAAGAAATAATTCAAAATCTCGGAAATAATTCTGAAATCGTTTGTGGAACTGTTCCCAACAACTACAGGTTCATTTAAAGTTTTAAGTAAAAACTAGAAGTTTAAATTAGTAAAATGTTAGAAAATGAGAAGAACGCTTATGAAAAGAAGGTTCAAAATGCAATATGATATGAATAGTCATCTTGACTTTTGAGCTTACCATTCATTTCTTGCACTTTGTAGACTCAATGGCGAAGATACCACGCTCTTTCCTCCTATAATCAGCAGAAGAAAGCAACCCTTACACTCCAATGTCTCTGGCGAGGAAGGGTAGCTAGGAAGGAGCTTAGAAAGCTGAAGATGGTGAGAATATATTCTTCTCGAGCCAAATAACATATCCTAAATGA
Organism: Platycodon grandiflorus; assembly: GCA_016624345.1. NCBI lineage: Eukaryota > Viridiplantae > Streptophyta > Magnoliopsida > Asterales > Campanulaceae > Platycodon > Platycodon grandiflorus. Next base: position 2,261,537 of record JACONP010000362.1, read on the forward strand.
TTCTCTAACAGACAACTGATGTGATCACAAGAAATTTATCTGTCAAAATTGATAATTCCTTAATGCAGGCTGCAAGAGATGCAGGGGCCCTTAGGGAAGCCAAGGACAAGCTGGAGAAGCGTGTTGAGGAGCTAACATGGAGATTAGACTTCGAAAAGCACTTGCGGGTATGGTTATGAACGTGTTCAATGAAAATGAGGGATAACTTGCTAATGGTCAACATAGCATGTAAAACAGTTCATTATATTTAAAGACAAAGTGCAACTCTGCTCAAATAGAAAATATCTATCAGGAGTTCTTACAGGAAATGCTTCGCCTAGCAAAGCAATCACCAGCAAGTCCACCAGAGGCTGCACTGAAAATTTTAATTCACATTAGTATGTTTTTTGTATAGTGGGACCCTGGAATACTTAGGACTAAAGAAGAGTTGAAAACCACTAGTTTTAAAGAGGCGGGCAAAAAGCACAAATAAACTGCTGATGCAACTTTGATGCTGAGAATCAAATTGGGCGGCACTATTGTCAAAACAGAGTTGTCTTTTGCAATATACAATTATAATGCAACTGGGACAACGAGACACCAGCATTACTTTGACAAAGGCCACTTGAGCTTTGGCAGTAGTGACATGCAGAAAAATTAGGTGAATGTAATCCAAAAATGCTTATTCTATATAAAAACGCCTCTTGTAGGTTGATCTTGAAGAAGCAAAGGGACAAGAAATTGCAAAATTGCAAAATTCTCTGCACGAAATGCAAGAGAAACTAGATGAAGCACACGCCGAAATCCTTCGTGAGAAAGAAGCTGCAAAGATGGCTATTGAACAAGCCCCACCAGTCATCCAAGAAGTACTGGTCGTCGACAACACCAAGGTGGAACAGTTGACAAATAACAATCAGGAACTGGAGGTAACATCAAGCATCTAGCCTCCTATGCATTAATGTATATGTAATGCATGCAGATATATGAAACACTAAATGAAACATACATGCTATTTTACATGTCAGCGATTTCATGTATAATATAATTTGTGGCACGACATGAGAGAGAGACGGACAGAGAGAGACAGAGAGATAGAGAGAGAGAGAGGGGCTAAAAAAAATTCATTGCCTCCCTGCTTCACACCTTTGGAATACTTCGTTTAAAATCTTTAGAGGCTCTTGGGGTTGTCACTCCTGTTGAAATTTTACTTCCACACAAGTTTCAGGTGTTAGGCAGGGCCTTGGATGGTAAGACTGCAGGACTAGCTTTTTTACAATCTTTGAAACTCTCCCTATTTGCTGGCCAACCTTACTAACTTATTTGAGAAAGAATTTGAAATTCAATTGAGATCTCAGTCTATTATGCGCTAACTTATGAAGGTGTAGTTTGTTCGCGGTGTATATTCTCTTGGAGGTACACCGAGGTCTTCAAGGATGAGTGCCATTGTCTTCATAAAAGAGTGGTACTCAGAGCTTTTAAATGAGTTCCTATATGGGATGTTCAACGGGACTCGATAGAAGCTCTTTGTATTATCCTACATGGTTGTTTTTTGGTACTTCTTTCCTTTTGTTTTATTCCACCTGTCAAAGCTAGAAGGCTGTTTGCCTCCATATTGAAACTTCTTTCCTAATTAGAAAATAATCGACAGAGAATGTAACTGAAACAAAATGGAGTGAATGTTTAAATTTTCCCAGATCTCTCACAAGGATAGGGGAGGGTAAACCAAAGCTCCAACATCAAATCACCATAAGCCAATCATTATCTGGCTACAAAGAGTACTGACAGTCATGTGGACTCTGCACACTTATACTACTCAGTGTGCCCCTGCATTTCTAGGATAGCCTGTCTGACTGAAGACCAATAGCCTTACATAATTGTGTATATGCAGGGTGAGCTAAGTGAGCTGAAGAGAAGAGTCGAAGAATTTGAGCAGAAGTACTGTGAAGTTGAAAAGGAGAGCAAAGCTAGACTTAAAGAGGTAGAGGAATCACAGATTAAGGTCTTGCAACTTCAAGAGACCATTGAAAGGTAGTTAAACACGAAAAATAAGTTATGCAAAGATCTGGAGGGTCATGATGTTTATTCTAACTCCATCGTTATGCTTGTATTCAGATTAGACCTGAATTTGTCAAACCTCGAATCAGAGAACCAGGTTCTGCGCCAGCAAGCATTGGTTGCACCAACTAATGATGAGCTCTCTGAAGAAACTGAACTGTAAGAATATGCAAGATAAGATAACCTTTTGCCTTTTTATGGTTAATTTTTTTCCTTTATATAGAATTCCTATATAAAAAGTTCAAGGATTGAAGGATGTACTTTAAAACAGAAAAAGGCTCAACACTTACGTTGCAAAAGACGAAGTAAATTACTTCTTTTACTTCCTAGAAATAATGGAATGAAAGATTGAATGGGACAAAAAACCATTGTTACTAGTTCTCATCAAGGTTGATTAGATGGTAGTTTGGACTTTGACGCGATGCCTGATCCATACAAGTCTCCTTTTGCTTTTTCTGATAGGTTCCAAATGCATGGTCAGTGGCCTTGGTATACCTCACATGTACATGGGTTTGCACCCCATCTTGGAACATTTCTATTTACTTTTGCTAAAGAAAAAAGAAAGATAGTTAACCATAGGTGATAGGACACAAACTGTTGGACTTTGAGTGCTCAAAGGTATAGCTGATTTTTAAAACCAACTTATCTAAAAGCAAAAATTGTTAATGAGAGGGCCCAATAATGAATAATTGACTTCACACATCCCATCACATACTATCTCCCGGTGCATGGAGAAATAAGCTCAGGTGTATGACAAACCAGTTGGACAACTTACCAACTTGACACTAACAACCCAACAGATGCAATGGGAATGACTCGAGCCAAGACCTGTGTAATCAGAGCTCTTGAACTCGTTTTAAAAGCCTAAGCTGTAAGAGAGGGCTCAAGTATTTATACACCATGATTTACACTATCATTCAGCGTTTGTTTGCACATCAAACAACTTAAAACTTGATGCTTCAATGCAAGATGGTTTCAGCAGCATCAATTTGATTGCTAAAGAGTTGTGGACTTCTATAAAGTAACAGCAATCTTGATTTAGAGTTCAGCTAGGTTGAATAAACTTTATTAGCCAGAATCTCATTTTAGAATGAAATTTTAGACCAAAATCCCGAAAAGTCACCTTAGATGTTGCCACTCATGCCTTTGTTTTAATAAGTAGTTACTAGTGCAGAAATGTAAATACCTCTCTTCTCTACCAGACTCAAGAGCAAGATTAGAGAATTAGAGTCAGAAAACGAGTTGCTTCGGAGCCAAAAAGTTGTTGTGGAGCAAATAGCTGGTCCCCAACAGGTATCACCAGAACCAAAGGTAAGCTGAGTTTTGACTACCTTCTAAGTAGCCCTTTTCAGAGTAAGATTGCTTCATGTTTATTACTGACCTTCCAAGACAAAGCAGCATTTCAATAATGGATATGAAACAAAGGAAGAGTATCAAACACCAAAAGCGGACCAACAAACAACAAGAGTAAATCCAGCTTCCTTACAGAAACTTTTATAAGCGCATACTAGCTATGAAAACTTCAATTATTCATGTATTACTTTTACAATAATGAATGAAATCTGTTTGCAGGATCCGGGCAACCTTGTCTCCTTAACCAAACAAAGATCACTAACAGACAGGCAGCAGGTATGCAGTTCGAAGTTATAAAGGGCTTGCTGATACTTTTTCTTTTTTGACAAGTATAAAAGGCCTGCTGATAATTAGCAATAAATGGAACCAATGGATATATTTATTTATCTATTTTGGTTATCATTTACAATTTTTATACAAGTCCTCTTAATTTCTCCTATGAACAGGAAAATCATGACGTGCTAATAAAGTGTCTGATGGAAGATAAGCGGTTCGACAAGACCAGACCTGTTGCTGCTTGCATTGTGTACAAGACACTTCTCCAGTGGAGATCTTTAGAAGCAGATAAGACAAGTATATTTGACAGAATCATTCACACAATTCGATCATCTATAGAGGTAGAATCTCAATCCATTTTAGAGAATTCAAACAGAAAGTTTACTGACAGAAATTTTTCGTCACAGACCACTTATGGTAGAATGGCTCCATTTGAAAAGTGAAACTAATGTGTTGTTCATGCAATTAAAGACTCAGGATAACGTTAAAGATCTGGCATACTGGCTCTCAACAACTTCTACCCTTTTGTTCCTACTACAAAGTACAATCAAGGCAAGCAATTCACCTAATGTGAATTCACATCGTAAACGAGCCTCACCCACTACCTTGTTCGGTAGAATGGCACAAGTAAGCTCCTCTCAAGTAACTTTATTACCATAAATTCAATGCAAATCAATGTTCTAACAACTGGTTACCAGGGTTTCCGTGTATCTCCAATGGGTATGGGAACTTCCAGTGGCTACAGTGGAATGGAGGGAACACCAAGTGCACAATTGAAAATCGAGGCCAAGTACCCAGCACTTCTCTTCAAACAACACCTAACTGCCTGTGTTGAAAAATTATATGGAATGATCCGTGATAGCCTGAAGAAAGAGATTAGTCCATTCCTGAGCTTATGTATACAGGTAGCACCTTATCAAGCTTGATTCTCTTCATAAGAAACTGCATCAAGTTCCGATTAAACCATCAATGTGATTAACAGGCTCCAAGGTCTACAAGGGTCAAATCAATAAGAGGGTCATCCAAAAATATCCTTTCAAGCATAGTTGCAAAACAACAAGCATCAAGCATACACTGGCAAAGTATTGTGAATAGCTTGGATCAAACCTTGGGCATACTATCAGAAAATTATGTAAGTAGGAATACAAATACACCATAAATCTTATTTTTCCTGGCCTAATGAAATACCCAGTTTGTTAATTGGCTAAGCATCTTATCTTTCAGGTCCCTCCAGTAATCACAAGAAAAATCTTCAGTCAGGTGTTCTCGTTCATAAATGTCCAGCTTTTCAACAGGTAATGTGGATGCCTCTAGTTTAAGCTCCAACAGGAAGATGTTAAACTAAATGGGCTTCACTTCAGAAAATCACTTAATCAAATACTAAACTCCAATGTTTTGTAGCTTATTGCTTCGCCGCGAATGCTGCTCATTTAGCAACGGAGAATACGTGAAGGCTGGTTTGCAGGAACTTGAACAATGGTGCATGAAAGCAACAGATCAGGTAAACAATAATCCATGGAAAGTCATTGGCAGACTAACTTACAGAAAGGCTACCAAAGACCAAGGAGAAGAAATTAATGCATTTTATGATTATACAGTTTGCTGGATCATCATGGGATGAAGTTCAACACATAAGGCAAGCTGTTGGGTTTCTGGTATGATGTTCTAGACCCAAATCTCCGAGACAGTAAACGTGGTTAAGGATTTAAAGTGCAATATGATTTGATCATGCAGGTATCACATCAAAAGCCTCAAAAATCATTGGAGGAGATTACAAATGAACTCTGCCCGGTAACTTTCTCTATCATGTATTCAAACATAGTTGTATTTTCCTATAGGTTTTTGAGTGAGGTTGATAATGTAGGAGTCAAAATGAAAAATAAATAACACTTCAAGATTGTCTTCATCTAGTTCAGAACTCCAGTTGAAAAAATTATCACCAAGATAAAGAATATATCACCAAAACAAGGAACATTACGATTGTCTCGTCTAAATTGTGTTTCCATTGCTTTCCTTTGATATAGATGCTGAGCATTCCACAAATCTATCGCATTGGAACTATGTTTTGGGATGACAAATACGGAACCCAGGGATTATCTCCAGAGGTAAGGGGCTTCGACATGATTATGCTTTACTACCTGAACCTTATTAAAATTGCTCTCAGTTTCAAAGGAGACGGATAGAAAACTGAAAGACAATCTTAGTAGGCACTAGCTTAAAAATGTTGAACCCTCTGAAAGTATAATGGTTTCACATGCAATGTTGATAAGATTAACTTGTCTCTATCATAACTCGTTGCACAATTTCATAATTGACTTATCTCATTAGGATGAGAATATTGATTCAGGGGTTAAAGAAAAAACTAACCTCTATATCACTCGTAAAAACTTTCTAATCTATTTTACTCGTTCAAAGAAATATTCTCCTCCATTTAAGGAAAAAATATGATAGAAAATAACTGTGGCCTTACTTCTGTTTAGTCCCTAAAACAATGTCATGTTTATTTTTATTACATCTCTATCAGTGTCCCTAAAACAGAGTAGTTCATATTCTTGGATGCAAGTTTCATTTGTCATAGCAAAGTTGATTTTTTTGAAAGTCCACCTTTTCAGCAAACATGTCATTCATTGAGAAATTACTATAACTGAGTTATTCAAAAATGCGATTGGAGAACTCATTAGTATTATTTCGGAATGCAGGTAATCGGCAAGATGAGAACACTTATGGCAGAAGACTCGATTAACATGCCAAATAACTCTTTCTTGCTTGATGTTGATTCCAGGTAATCAACATAAAACAAAACACTTATGAGAATGTAAAATAATAGCTTGACAATGGTACTAATCGATTTGTTAAATTATAGCATACCTTTCTCGATGGAAGAGATATCTCGATCCTTTCTCAATATCAGCCTATCGGATATGGACCCACCGCCCCTCCTTCGCCAGAGATCAGATTTTCATTTCCTGCTGCAGCAAACAGATTGAGAGTTTCACTTTCTTGTTCTCAATTGGCAAAATATTTAAATTTTTACTGTAATTAATTGATTGCAATCCCATTTTGTTTCTGGGGAGCCAGAGTGAGGGAATGAGTTTTAAGAATGTAAATTGTTTTTTCTTCAATTTTTCTTCCATCAAAAACCAGGTGAAGATCTAAAAATTTTCTTTTTGTTCATTCATATAGTGCCCTTGGAACCGGGCTATTGCATTGATTGTTGTAAAGAAGAATACTATTGTGACAAATTTTCAAGAGGAGTGGAGAGAAAGTTTTGTTTCCTGTATTCCATGCAACTGCCACTGTTTCTTTGAGTTTTGATATTTTACTCCCAAGCGGCTTGACTGTCTAGTATACCTCATTGTTTGTAGACATAGGAAAAGGACATCAAGTCATGCAGCATGGAGAACCCACAGCCATTAAAAATTTATAAAAAACATGCCTTCCCATGATAAATGTGACCAACAGAACAGAAGCCTCTCACATAGACCAGATGAAAGAACAAATTGCATTGCAACATGCCACATTTTTCCACTCTTATGCACCGGTAAGATTGTTTTTATGTTCCTTCTCGATACTTACGATCAAATCTTCTTTGACCTTCCCACAACCCAACAGTAACCTTTCATCCGTATGGCACAAATACACATGCACAGAATCAGGTAAAAGAAAAAAAAGGATGGAATGGATAAATACATCTTCAATTTGATAATGCCAAAACTGGGACCCAAGACCATAACAGTCACGTATCCTGAGGCCCATGTAGGAATTTGCCATGTCAGTGAGTACAAAAATAATGCAAACCCATACTCTTGCAAACCAATGAACTAAAGAACTGCTGAGATCGCATTGAATCCTTGGTTTTCATATATACTTATTTTTATAACATGTCCTTCTTCAAAAAGATTTGTATTAGAGAAGTCATTTTTCTAGTCTTAATCCCATGTAACTCTGTATTTCAATTTTGAAATCCTCTTTCACAAGTATATTCTTCCGGTAACTACCGCTGCAAATGTATTAATTTCTCAACCAACATGAACAGTTGTGATGGTTTGCAAGGGCCAATACATTTTCTGTTAGAACAAAGAATATTGCTTACCATGCCTCCTCTTTACGCTTTCTGTAGTGAACTTACTATGCATATTCGAATATCCACACACTCAAACTGTGAAATCATGTTATAAGAACTAGAGCACAACATAAATCAACTCAGCTTTATCCTAACTACTTGGGGTTAGCTACACAAATCCTTTTTACCCTCCCATATAGTCCAAAGAAAGGTTTTCTTTCATACCACTCTATAATTCCTTCTGAATTATGGCAGTCCATGTAATTTTGATCTTCCCCTACCTCTAGCATTGTTGTTGTTACTAATATCCTCACTGATTCATTCTTATCATTCTTAGTAACTGTTGCACTTATTTTTCTGCTTTGTTCATGCCTAAACTACCTCAATCGATTTTCTCTTGTTTTATTGCCTATTGAGGCTAACTTCAATGTATCACTAAGCGTTTGTTTTATCGCCTATTAAGGCTAACTTAAATGTCTCACTAAATGTATTTGCTTTTGTAACACCGTGAGCCCGAAAGCCCTATTCGCTACGCATGGCCCACACACTGCCCGTTGACCAGGTCAACTAGCCTACCACAAGCCCACCTAGTGGGTGGCCACTTATAAGGTCCCACATTTAATCAATGTAGGTTAGGGTATTACAATCTCCCCACTTAAATCCCTGATGTCCCCGTGAAGGCCAAAGGATCAGCACCCTCGCCGATCCGTTCAACACATTCCCAGCCGGGACCCGCTCTAATACACCATCCATAACACCCCAAGCCCGAAAGCCTGGTTTGCTAGGCGTGACTCACACGCTAGCCCGCTAAGCACCGGCTCGAGCCGTTTCAAATTCTATGTTTTCTACTTTACAACACATCTATCTTAGCATTTTCATTTCAGCCACGCGATCTTTATAAAATGACACGGGACAATCTTTTGGGAAAAAGAAAAAAAGAAAGAAGAAAACAAAATCAAAAGTAATGCTTATTACGGCATGGAGAGAGTATACAATTTCGAAACAACAGTAAATAGAAAAACTAAGTTGACAAATTTCCACAAAATCGTAAAATTGTAAAATCCAACTTCCACTAGCTATTTCATTCATTCAAAAATATTCATGCATGTATATACAGTAACAGTAAAGCAATAAGCGATTTCAGAATATAATTAGATTAAATATGCCACACACACACACACACACACACACACATAATCTAATTACCTGTTTCATTGCATTGAGAGTGGGAGCTCGATTTAGTCCACCATAACTTAGGGCGATTCTCTTAGTAATTTTCGTGCTCTCCAAACAGTCAGGAATTATGCTTTCCAGCAATTTTCCTACAAAAATTTTTGTTTGAAACATCTGAATTCTGTATTTTTCTTGCTCTCTAGACAGTCCAAAATAAATTTCACACGAATTTTTTTGGTGGGGGGAGTATTTTAAAATTTTGAATTTGGAGGAGAACAAAAAGGACGTGACGTAAAGGGGCTTTCGGCATTGGCATTATGGAGCCCACCATGTGGAACTAATTTTTTTTTTTATATCCCAAATCTACCCTAAACCCTTAAAGACCCTCAATGAGAGGGCAGGGAAAGTGGAGCTATAACCAGTAGAGCAATCACTGAATCTCGAAACTAATAAGATAATAAGAACCCAAATACACTTTGGAGATTCCTAATTAAGTGTGACAATGCTCAATGTTAGAGCATCGGTGTTGCTTCATATATCAGCCTCTACACACTTCATTTTCTATTATAGTTACACTTTTTTAACACTTAAAAAAAAATATTCACTCTAAGTGTCATCTATACAACCCTCTAAAATATTTTTTCTATATATCTCTTTTATCTCAACTAACAAACCTAACTACCAATATACTCCTTTCATTTCACTCAAAGAGTCCATGTTTGAAAAGTCTAATAATTAAGATATATATAACTAGCATTAGAGTTGGTCATAATTATAAAAATGTTTCAGCATAATCAATATGTTAGTATCAAATGTGAAGGGTAAAGTTAAAATGTTATGGAGATTGTAAACATAATTTTTTAAAGTTGACTCTTTGAGGAAAACGTTCTAAAATAGTATAGTGGACTCTTTGCCTGGAACGGAAGGAGTATTTTTCTCTTTCTTTAATTTCTATTTTTCCTACCACAATCAAAATAAAATATTTTTTATTTTTTATTTTTTATATTATATGAAAAAAAATGTTATAAATTTTACTAATTTTAATTATTTTTATCTAAGAATATATGTTTGTCTAAGGGTAATTTATGTTTAAAATAATTTTTTATTTTCTTTTGTCCTCTCACATATTAAGGACACAAGAGAAAATTTTTTTTTTTTTGTTGAAAAATTTGCAATTAATTCACAAATTTCAAATGAAAAATAGGTGTCTTATTGAAAATTGGATTTGGAGGAGCCAAAATACTCTAAAAAAAGTTTTAGAGTGTTGGTAATAACCACCAATGTGGTTGCTTTCAGAACAGATATATTTGTTGGGTTATTTTCTGTTGACTAATATATTTGTTGTGTTATTTATTGACTTTGTTAATTTTGCATGGGTATATATATATATATATATATATATATATATATATATGTGTGTATATATTAAAGTTAGTGAGGATGTCTCTACGTGTACCACCTAATTTAACATTTTATTCTTTTGATTCTTATGTTTGTTGTGTTATTTATTATTGGTTGTGTTAATTTTGCATGGATAAATCTCTCTCTCTCTCTCTCTCTCTCTCTCTCTCTATATATATATATATATATATATATATATTAAAGTTGGTGAGTATGTCTCTAAGTATGTACCTAATTACTATAGGTATATAACATTCTTCAAATATATTAGTAGAAGAACTTTAGATATTGACAAGGAAATGAAAAGTTAGAATTTTCCAGTGAGATTTGAACTCTCAACCTTTTAAATACAAACAACCACTTTAGACCAATTCAATCATTTATAATATATATATATATATATTTATTCAAAATATTAAATATATTATAGTTAAGTTGAGTCACGTGACCCATGTACATATCCACTTCTTTTGATTAGTATTTTTGTAAAATATTAAAATATGCGATATCAAAACATGTATTACAATTTTTTCAGCTTCATTAGACTAGTACCCCCTCCCCGTGTATTATGTACGGGTCCTAGTTGGAGTGCTAACTAGCAGGGAAAAAGTCTTAGGACTTTTTTAGTCAATAATCTATTTAATTAATGGAACTATAGTGAATTATTGCCTTTTTTAGCCAAAGGGCTGTGAGGACGGTGGATGTAAGATAAGAGATCTGAAACACTATAAATCAATCATTGTGTCAATTTCTTTACCCTTAAACTCCTTACTAACGCTTACTATATATTGAATGTTTGTTTGTACATGATCTTAACTATTTCTACATCTTACTGATGAAACAATCATTAAACTGGCTATTTGTTGCAATCAATCATCAAAGCACTACACACACATAAGATAAGATCATAACTTTGTCTTGAGATCACTGGTTAATTTAAATTTCGTTGTTCACAACTTTGTTTATCAATCATAATTGTTTTGTCAAACCTTAGTTGTTTATCACTCAATTGCCAACAATCCCCCATTTATCAAGAGTTGGGCTATTTCAGTGAGCATAGTTAAGTGTGTTATTGTATAAGAATCTTTTTAATATACTCATACTAATAGCAAAGTTGTTTAGAACAAGATTGAGCAACATTAATCTAGAAACTGCCTTCTTTCAATAAGTACACGAGCTATATTGATTAAGTTATTATGTGTGCTTTATAAGACTCATCATTCAATTGGTATCAGTGTTTTGATGTTCTATATCGAGACTTATTTAACTGTACTAATAACCTACAAACATTTCACTCTCAATTGGTATCTTAACTTAAATGTTGTATTTACACATTAGTGATACTGATATGGAACCGATTTTTCAATTGGTAACAAAGCTTTGTTGTTTTATACCAAAGGAACATTTTACATAAGAGCAACTTTTTCATAACTATTATAGGTTTGAGATTGACTTTTCATAACATATCTTCTCATTTAATTCCTTTATACAGACCATACCTATTCAGTCTACATACAATCACAAGGTAACACGTGGCAACTTGACTGGAATCCAATATATATTATCTTGGGTATAAACTCAATGTGATCTCCACATTCATTATTCTTGAACAACCTAACTATTTCATCTTCCTAATTCACTTCCATTCAGTGCATTTACTTCTCCGACTCCATAATAATTGCTCAAGATATTCTTCCTGGTCACGTCACTGGAAAACGCCTATTTTCTCACTCATACGTACTACCACACCAGAGGGTTTGAGTCGGGCTGAACCTCAACTCTCTTATTATGCGTCCCTTGTCAAAACAAAGGTTGAACTCTCAAGAATACAAGGTCAATACAACAAGTAAACAACCAGATAACAAACTTACACGTAGACATTTGACGTGGACACTCGCTTTTTTGGCGTGATCACCCCCAATGTTCGAACGAAACCAAACCATCCCATCCCATCTGACTTGGTTTGCCGATTCAACAGTTTATACTAACACCCCTAATTTGGCCAAAACATATTGGGTGACCACACATATATTTTTTAATCTTTATCTCTTTATATTAGTGATTGAAAAATGGTCCGATGCTCCTCTATTTACCAAACGATTACTATTTTGGAATTCGTCAAAATATAAGGGACTTGTTGTACCGTCTCTATATATATATAAAGCCTAATAAGTCTAAAAAAGGTAAAATTTCGCCAAAAATAACTTGCCAAAAATAGAAAGTTATCTTGATAATATTTAATATTGTCCTTGAAAACACAAAATCATATTTATACAAAACAATAATATAATCTTTAAATAAAAAACAAATCAATTTGGTCAACTCATATGAAATTGCACCATGCACTTTTCTCTCTCCTCTCATTATCACTCTCACCGGTAAATGTGATACTATTTTCTTCATGCCAAAATATGTGTTTTTTATTCCATTTTGAAACATCATAAATAAGTATATTGAAGGAAAGACATAATAAGTAAAAAATATTTATTAAAACTCGTGTAAATTAAATTTTAAAAAAATTAGTTTGAGACAGAGAGGGTACAAAATTTACTTTAAAAGTTTGACTTGTCAAATGTAATTATTTTCTGAAGAGGGAAAAAGTACTGTATAACATACTATTAATATTTTTAATTAATACACTATAATATATTAAACTTATTTTTAGGTACAATGATATACTTACTCTGCAACTAAAGTTATTTTTTGGAAGATCAAACTATATGGAGAAAAAAAAAAGTCTAATTTCTCTTAAGTTTGTCTAGAAAAAAGTCAACATTTTCAAATTTAAGTTACAAATTTTAATTACTTTTTAATTTCTTTCTATCTTTTAAAAAATATGAGACGTTTTCTATGTCTAATATCGAAAAATATACAACTTTAGTGCAATTTAAAGAATATATTTGTAAATAAGAATATCTTTTTTTAAAGTTTAACTTTTTTAATATGATTAATCGGAACAAAGTGCACAATATATAAATGTGATGTAGGAACATACTAAAATCTTTGTCTTAATAAATAATACACTTATTTACAGACCGGAGGAAGTGAAAATTTTGCAATACAAGTTACAACTATGAAATTGTAGTATTGATTTTGGTAACCAAAATAAATAATATTTTAGCTAACATGTATTTAAAGGGAATTAGACCCGTTTAAACCATATATTTATAGAGATTTTATTCTAAGACTCGTCCTAACATAAAACTATTTATTTATAAATTCAATTTCACTATAAACTTTGGACCGGAGAAACAGTATTGTAATATGAATCAGTTCAGGAAGATCAGTCTTATAGAAAATACCGTAAAATAGTATTTTTTAAATTTTGCCAAAGAAAAACTTGAAGACACAGCCGTATTTAAAACAGGTCAAAGTAACAAAGATAAGAAAAACGAATAATGCTTGCAAAGTAAGTAACGTGCTAGGACCTCATCTATATATATAAAGTCTACTAAGTCCAATAATAGTAAAATTTCGCAAAAAATATCTTACAAAAAATAGAAAGTCAGTGGTATAGCTGAGACTTGACAAAGCATGAGATCACAAGTTCGATCCCTTCCCGTGCCCCCTTAGGACATAAAAAAAAAAATTTCTTTATAACATTTAATATTGTTCTCGAAAATACAATATCGTATTTATACAAAACAATAATATAATTTCTACAATAATAAACATTTTAAAGTATAATATTATACTATTTTAAAGTAATTTTTTATTTTTTTATTTCTATATATTTACAATGATAAATATTTTTTCAGCTAATACGCCGGTACGAAATAAATGAAATAGCAATTTCTATCTATTTTCTTTATTTGAAGGTTTAAGTATCTCGTCAATTGTTGATTTAACAAATCATAAAAATTGTTCAAATGCTTTTATTACTGCCACTTCGAATAAGAAGATGCATTTAGATAAATCCAGATCTCTTACTCAATGTAAAGTTTTGTTTTGTTTGTTACATTTTTTAATTTTATTATTACGTTGTATGCCGGTTATTTATGCTTTGTCTTCTTTTTTTATTTATGATATTATTTATTTAGTAAATAGTCTTACCTCATATACTTTGCTCTAAGCTATGATTATTAACAACTAAAAAAGTAATTTAATACCATAAATAAGTATATTTTTAATACACCCGTTAAAAAAAAGTATATTTTTAATACATTGCAACTTATGAATAATATGTTATACAAAAATTATTACTCCTTTATTTCTTAATAAAGTTTCATGTTAATATAACACTGATTAAAAAGGATTATTTGAATCTATTATAAAAATTAGTATAATGTGTATTTTTTTAAGGATACTCATGTAAGAGTCAGACTCATTAATTAAAGTAAGACTCAAATCAAGAGTAAAAATATTAAAATAAATTTTCAAGAACACAAATATTAGATTGTAGACATTTTCTAAGGATACCAATGTAAGAGTGAGACTCATCATTTGTTTGTTATAATTTCAAATTGCATTATTTTTAGAGTTTTTTTAATGATGTGTCATATTTGCAAGGAAGAGTTATACTTACCCCGACGCTTGATGTTGTGGACACCATAAATGAATACATGGTTTCTAAAAATTACTCAGAATGAAGAACTTATTTGAGTTCAGATTCCATCTACATGGCAGAAAATAACTTAAGTTTGTTTGAAGACATTCATTCTATGGAGTTTTGAGTAGTATAAAGTGATTAAGATTGCCTAGCTATGAACTAACAATTAAGATTGGTGTTCTGGTGATGTTGTTGAGAAACATTGACGTTGGTGCAGAGTTGTATAATGGAAGACTAATCATTACAACATCACGTTATAGAAGCTAAAATTTTAAATGGAAGCAATGTTGGAGACAAAATATTTATCTCAAGAATGTCATTGTCTTCATCAGATGTAAGATTGCCTTTCAAGTTTCAAAGAAGATAATTTTCATTGGTAGTATCGTATGCAATGACAATTAACAAAAGTCAAGGTCAATCACTGTCGCATGTAGGACTCTTCCTGAAGAAGTCAATGTTCGGCCATGGGCAGATGTAGGTCGCAGTTTCTAGGGTAGCAAACCGCTCTGGTCTGAATATATTGATATGCGATAAAGAGAGAAAACCAATGAATAAAACAATAAATGTTGTGTATAAAAAAAAATTTAGAATCTATAATTGTACCTACACAGTAATGAATTTTTATTTAAATAGTTGTTTTCAACATTACTTTTCCTTAATTTATTTTTTTAATTTTGTTTTTCCACAACATTTTGCTTAAGGGCATCCACATTGTTGGTTCTTAGCCCATTAAGAACTGATTGGGCTGGTTCATCAACAATGTGAGAGTTCTTAAAATGGTTCCAAAATTTCCTAGTTCTTCCGAGTTCCAAAATAAGAACTCGTTCCTATTTTTTTTGCATTTCACCTTGGCCACCAAAATGGAGAGAGTGTGTGATGCACCGCTGCTACTTAGCTGGTTCTCTGACTTCTCTCTCTCTCTCTCTCTCTCTCTCTCTCTCTCTCTCTCTCTCTCTCTCTCTCTCTCTCTCTCTCTCTCCCTCTCTCTCTCTATCTCTTTCCTTTTCTTTTATTATTTTGATTATTAATTTTTGGCTTTTATTTTGAAAAGCCTTTTTTTTTTAAATACATTTTGATTTACTTTTTTTTGCAAAAAAGTTTTTTTTATAAATTCAGAATATTAAGTACTTTTTTAAGTCTAAATAAGTTTAATTTCTTTTTAAAATCTTTATAAAGTTATTTTTTGAATTCTAAAGTTTTTAGTTTTTAATTCTCCCTCCGTCCCTTAATTATTGTCTTGTTTGACCCGACACACGGATTAAGAAAAAATAATTGACTTGATTATTAATATTAGTATAATGTATAATTTTCTTTAATACCCATGTGTATGTGGTCTATAATTAAAGCATTGGAAAAAGTAAGGGTAAAATGGTAAAAGTGATGTCCTAAAAAGGAAAATTTCTAAACAAGACAATTATTCTGGGACGGACAAAAAAGGAAAGGAAGACAATAATTTAGGGACGGAGGGAGTACTATTTTTGAAAATGTTTTTTGTTTTTTATAAATGAGTTAGTGAGTGGAAATTCTAGGTGTCATTGTGGAGCCCACCTAAGAACTAAGTTGAAGAACTAAACATTGGGGAAGTTAGTTCTTAAGTGAAATAGTGAGTGAAAATCTTAGGTGGTAAGGTAGAGCCCACCTAAGAACCAAGAACCATTTTTTTACATTGGAGATGCTCTAAGTATAATTTAATTGAAAAAGATATAAGTTCGTCTGTTTAACGGGTGTAAAACTAGTTTTCTTTAACGATGAAGTAGCTTAACTATAATTTTCTAAGGAGTATACTAAAGATTGCACCCAAAGATGCTAAGCATTGCACTCACTTAATACTCAATTACTATTCTACCCTTAAGCCAATTTAAAAAAAAAAACAAAAACTAACCTAACCCCCCTTACCCCGTAATTTGCCCTCCTCACCCGGCTCTCTTTCTCTCTCTCTCATTTTATCTCTCTCTCTCACATTTCTCCACCATTAAAGAAACCATTGGAGCCATTTTACTCAAAGAAAAAAGGTATGTTTTTTTCTAATTTATGTAATTTTCTATTAATTGTTAATTGTTTTAATTAATTAAATTGGAAAAAATTGAAAAATAAATTTTTTTTGAACTGGGTGGGGGGGAGTCGGGCCAGCATTAGGGCCGGCTATCTTAAATAACGTCAGGCTGGCTTTATTTAAGAGAATCGGGCCCGCTCTTCTTTATAATGCCGGACCGATTTTTTTTTTTTTTTTTTTTGTAATTGGTTAATTAAAATGATGTTCATTTGGTCCAATTTTTATGCTAGACTACATTATTGATTGTTAACTTTTTAAATGTTATGTTTTTGTTAGATTAAATTTTTAACCCCTAAACCCCATAAAACCCGTAAAACATAAACCCATAAACCCTTAAACCCAAATCCCTAAACCCAAAACCCTAAATCCTAACCCCTAACCCCTAAACCCCAAAACGCTAAAACCCTAAACCCCTAAACCCAAATCCCAAAACCCTAAATCCCTAAACCCGTAAACCCTAAACCCCTAAACTCTAAACTTTTAACCCAAATACCATAAACCCTTAAATCCTAAACCCCTAGCCCTAAAGACTACATTATTGATTGTTAACTTTTTAAATTTTATGTTTTTGTTAGATTAAACTTTTGTTTTACGTAAATTTTATATATATGATTAATTGTTATTGTTATTTATTTATATTAACTAGTTTTACACCCGTGCGTTAAACGCACGGACATATATCTTTTTTAATTAAATTATACTTAAGCAAAATGAAGAGAAAAAATAAAATTAAAATAATAAATTAAGGAAAAGTAATGTTGGAGACAACTATTTAAATAATACATCATTGTGTCGCTAATATTATGAATTCTAAAAAAATTTCTTATGCACAACATTTGTACTTTTATTCATTGGCTTTTCCTCTTCATCGCATATCAATATATTCACAAAGACCAGAGCGGTTTGTTACCCTAGAAACTGCGACATACATCTATCCAATATTGAATTATTCAAGAGTCCTACATGCCACAGTAATTGACCTTGACTTTTGTTAATTGTCGTTGCATACGATACTACCAATGAAAATTGTCTTCTCTGAAACTTGAAAGACAATCTCACATGTGATGGAGACAATGACATTCTTGGGATAAACACTTTGTCTCAAACATTGCTTCCATTTAAAATTTTAGATTCTATAATGTGATGCAAGCTTTGTAATGATTAGTCTAGTTCTAATATTGCACAACCCTGCACAAGGTCAATGTTTCTCAATAGCATCAGCGGAACACTAATCTTAATTGTTAGTTCATGGCTCGGCAATCCTAATCACTTTATACTACTCAAAAACTCCGTAGAACGAATGTCTTCAAACAAACTTAAGTTATTTTCTGCGTTGTAGATAGAATCTGAACTTAAATAAGTTCTTCCTTCCTTCTGAGTGATTTTTAGAAACCATGTACTCATTTATGGTGTCCACAACATCAAGCACCGGGGCAAGTATGACATGTTATCAAAAAATTCAAAAAATGATGCATATATACTTTCAACTATTGACTGGATATGTGATGCATTCACCAAAAATATTATTTAAAATTTTTATTGATGTAACACTATTATTTTCACCCCCATAAAAACAAAGAACAAAGCATGAATAAAAAGTATAGACATTAGTAATACAATTTGAAAATATAATAAACAAATGATGAGTCTCACTCTTACATTGGTATCCTTAGAAAAATGTCTACAATCTAATATTTGTGTTCTTGAAAATTTATTTTAACATTTTACCCTTGATTTAAGTCTCACTTTAATTAATGAGTCCGACTCTGATACGAGCATCCTTAAAAAATACATGTTATACTAATTTTTATAATAAATTCAAATATTCCTTTTTAACCAGGGTGTTATATAAACTTGAAATTTTACTAAGAAAGAAATGAGTAATAATTTTTGTATAACATATTCTTCATAAGTTGCAATCTATTAAAAATATACTTATTATGGTATTACTAAATAAATAATGCCATAAATAAAAAAAGAAGACAAAACATGAATAACATGTATACAACATAATAATAAAAATTTTAAAAATGTAACAAACAAAACAAAACTTTACATTGAGTAAGAGATGGAGATTTGTCTAAGTGCATTTTCTTATTCGGAGTAAGAGTAATAAAAGGATTTGAACAATTTTCATGATTTGTTAAATCAACAATTTGCGAGATATTTAAAACAAGAACGATGAAAATAGATAGAAATTGCTATTTCATGTATTCCATACCCGTTATTTGAAAAAATATTTATTATTGTAAATATATAGAAATTAAAAAAATTACTTTAAGATGGTATAATATCATACTTTAAAATATTATTATTGTAAAGATTATATTATTGTTTTGTATAAATATGATTTTGTATTTTCGAGGACAATATTAAATGTTATAAAGATGACTTTCTATTTTTGGTAAGATATTTTTTTGCGAAATTTTACTATTTTTGGACTTAGTAGGCTTTATGTATATAGATAAAGTCCAGCACGTTACTTACTTTGCAAGCATTATTCGTTTTTCTTATCTTTGTTACTTTGACCAGTTTTAAATAAGGCTATGTCTTCAAGTTTTTCTTCGACAAAATTTAGAAAAGATTGTTTACGGTATTTTATGTAAGAAGGAAGTTCCTGAACCGACCCACCGTGTATTAATAGGGTTGACCAAATTAGGATCCGCAAGATGGTCTCACAGGAGACCTACTCTTTTGCTTTACCCCAATTCATACTCTCCGATCCAAAGCTTATGGTGAAACTGAATTTATAAATAAATAGTTTTTGGTGAAACTGAATTTATAAATAAATAGTTTTACGCTAGGACGAATCTTAGAAAAAAATCTCTATTAATATATGGTTTAAACCGGTCTAATTCCCTTTAGATACATGTTAGCTAAAATATTATTTATTTTGGTTACCAAAATCAATACTACAATTTCATAGTTGTAACTTGTATTGCAAATTTTACACTCCCTCCGATCTTTAAATAAGTATATTATTTATTAAGACAGAGATTTTAGTATGTTCCTACATCACATTTATATATTGTTTCCTTTGTTTTGATCAATCATATTGAAAAAGTTAAACTTTAAAAAAAGATATTCTTATTTATAAATATATTCCTTAAATCACACTAAAGTTATATATTTTTCGGAATTAGACATAGAAAACGTTTCATATTTTTTAAAAGATTGAAAGAAATTAAAAAGTAATAAAAATTTGTAGCTTAAATTTGAAAAGGTTGACTCTTTTTCAAGACAAACTTAAGAGAACGTAGTCTCTTTTTTAATTTTTTTTTCTCCATATAGTTTGATTTTCCAAAAAGAACTTTAGTTGCAGTAAGTATATTATTGTACTTAAAAATGGGTTTAATATATTATAGTGTATTAATTTAAAATATTAATAGTATGTTATACAATACTCTTTCCTTCTTCAGAAAATAATTACATTTGACAAGTCAAACTTTTAAGATTGTAGCTTTTGTTTGTAATTTGTATCTCCTTTTAATTGCACTATAAATATAATTTTCTTTTAGAAATAAGTCTATTTTTTGGGACATACCAAGAGAAAAAGATTATTTTTCAAGACTGAGGGAGGATTTAAGAGTAATACTTAAATACTCCATTAATATGTCATAGATTTGTACCCTGTCCATCTCAAATTAAATTTTTTTTTATTAAATTTACACTAGTTTTAATAAATATTTTTGACTTATCTTTCCTTCAATATACTTATTTAGGATGTTCCAAAATAGAATAAAAAACACATATGTTAACATGAAGAAAGTAATATCACATTTACGGGTGAGAGTGAGAGTAAAAGGAGATAGAAAAGTGCATGGTGCAATTTCCTAGGAGATTTGACCAAATTGATTTGTCTTTTATTTAAAGATTATATTATTGTTTTGTATAAATACAGTTTTGTATTTTCGAAGACAATATTAAATGTTATAAAGATGACTTTCTATTTTTGGCAAGTCATTTTTGGCGGAATTTTACCTTTTTTAGACTTATTAGGTTTTATATATATATAGATTGTAAACTTGTTATTGTTAATTTTAGATGTCAGGAGTTGGTGGTAGTGGAAGTGGTGACCAATCAGGCAAAAAATCCTATAGCGGGAGGCTGAAGGATTGAATTGTAGCTGCATCCGCCCGAGCAAGAGCGAGTAAGAAGCAAAGGCAGGATAGTATACCTCAGCAGCCTACTGTCAGTGCTACTCGTCAGCAGACTCCACTGATAGTTCATCCAGCTAGTGTTACTCGTGAGCGGACTCCACTTGCTTTTTCGACTGGTCGAGGATCTTTCCATAGCACTGATCCTTCGCAAATGGCTGAGAGTGAATTGGAGGTAGAACGGGAATTAGAGGAAATTGGGGGACATATGTTTCGGTCGGGTCCTTCTGCTAGTAGTCAGAGGACAGGTTTGAGCATGAGGCCTGGACGGGGGAAGGGTGCGATGAGTGCTGTGCATTTTTATCAGTTGCATCGCAACTATCAGCCAGATAGGTAGGAGTGACAATGATGATGATGTTGATGTTGATGATGATGACGACGACGATGACGAGGATATTGCTATTGGTCGAGGTTGTGGTCGTGGTCGTGGACGGGGATGAGGACTTGATACTGATGATGATGAGTGGATGTTGTTGGATGCACATCCAGAGGGGCCTGCCACGCCGACTTTGCTTACTGGTTTTCTTGGCCATATTGCGCATGCAATATCGAATGACGAGGTAAAATAAATCATTTTCATGCATAATTTTGATTATTTTTATTAATATTTTGTTAAGAGATTGGTAATGATAATTATTAAATGGGTGATTTTTTTTAACAGGAAAGGCAAGTGTTAATTTGTCATAATGCTGCCGATCGCCTCACTAAATGGTTGATATTGTGCCGTCAGACTAACGACCTTATTAAACGGACTAGGTTAGGACATTTGAGGTAGTGCATATTTCAGCACCTAAACATGCCACTGATTTCTGCGTTTGTCGAGCGATGGCACCCGGAAACGAATAGTTTCCATATGCCCTTTGGTTAGATGTCTATCACTCTACACGATATTCATTACATTCTACGGATTCCTGTTACAGGGAATGTGGTCATCCCAAACACCTCAATCTTGGGAATCAAGGGTCAGCTGTCAGCCCTGTTAGGAATGACTATGTTTGAGATCAACCAGCAGCTAAAGTCGAGCGGCATTAAATTCAACCTGTTAATGGAACGTTTTCCAGAAGCAGTTAGTCCAAAAAATAGGACGATGGCGATGGGTTATATTATGTGGTTGCTAGGAGCAACATTATTTTTGGACAAGACTCAGAACCGATTAACTGTTCACTATTTGCCATTATTGGTGAGCTTAGTAGACGTTCCAGGTTATGCGTGGGGTGTAGCTGCCTTAGCATATTTTTACCGTCAGCTGGGTATTGCATCTAGGTCTAATACCGCCCAAATCTCAAGGTGTTTGACTTTGCTGCAGGTGCGTATAATTAATTATTAACTTCTTATTATGTAATTTTTTTTTATACAATTAATGACATTTTTACGAGTATTTTCCTGCATTTAGACCAAGTAGGAGGCAAGGATGGACTCCGAACCTGCCGTGTTCATTGAGATGTGCCCCCACTGCGACACCTAGGACGTCACAGACAGCTCTGCTAGAGTATAGGCGTGCACTAGATCGCTTATCTGATGATATGGTAAGTATTTTATTTACATTCATGTCATTGAATAAAAAAAAATTATGTTGCGTGTTTCTTTTTATATTAATGGTGTTTAATTATTTTATACTGCATGTGGCGTGGACCCCATTTGAAAAAAATCCGACCGCGGAAATCCCAATTACTCTTTTCTCGGGCATAATTCATTCGAAGGATATTACCGAGTCGTACATGCCTGATGGATGCCTGCGACAGTTTGGGTATACACAAGTCATACCGTCTCAGGTATACATCCCAAGTATGGTGTATAGAGATCGAAAGGCTCGTAGGTACAAATGCAGGCACGATCTTATGAAGAAGGCATGGCAGGAATGGCAACTTGTTCTGATCAACTTGAGCGCCATTGGGTCTTCTGCAGCCAGTCACCCGACTGGGATGGTAGACGATTACTTGGCTTGGTTTATGGAGCATTCTCATCCTTGAGTCTCGCCGTTGGGTAGGAGTGCCAATGCTGCTGGGGAAGTTGATCCCGAAGAGATACCCGAAGCATCTACGGTAAGTATTTAATCATATTAATTTTTTATATTGTCATTTTTCTTTAATTCATTTTTTATCAATCATTTTACTATATTTGATTTTGACATAACTATTAACACTTGCAGCGACTGCGTTATGTAGCTAACCAATTGCAGCTACTTCATCCTGAAAGGTGGGAGGAAACAGACGAATATATATATTATGTACTTATTTTGGGACGAGTTTATTTTTTCGATTCAATCTTTATGTATGATAAACATTTTCCTAACTTTACATTCTATAAGTGTTGGGCATTTCAAATTGATAGGAAAATGCCTAATGTCATTGTACCATTACACAAAGACAGAAAAGTATTAAATTGTAAAATTGTAACATTACACAAGATAGGAAAGTTCATAATTAATCATTGTAACATTACACAAGGATAGGAAAGTGCTAATATGATAAATATTTTGATTATGTTTTTTTTTTTAAACTAATGTTGTTCAAATTGCTGCATTCGTTGCCTCCAAAAAGGAAAATCCTCCCAGTGTGCAATGTTGAGATCTCAAATGTTTTTCCAATCGGGTATAATCTTTGGCATGGGAGAGAACTCAGGCATATATAATGCTATGAAGTGGTTTCCATTAACCAAACCGAAGTCTATCTGTTCAGATGGCGGTGCACCTCCTTCGAGCTGAGACTTTGGTCGCAACCATAAGTCCCAAGTCCACGAGTACCAAATAATGGTCTTCGGGTGCCGGAGAGTAATACCATTCAAGTTTATATTTTTCTGAATTTACTACATGCTCTCGCAAAGCTAATATATAAAAATTCCAGTTTTTCCTGAGCTCATGGAGCAAATCGAGTCTCACATCAAGCCAACGCTCCTCATCACCATACTGAAATAGGGCAATGACTCTGAGCCCATAATTTCCATCCCCCTTCACATTTGCATAATCATCAATGAAGTCATGAATGAATTGAAGGATGATATTTGATCTGCGAATGAAAATGAATTACCCGTACTATACATCGATGAAGAACGACCTTGACCTCGACCGGAGATGGACATTGGGTCACTCTTTGGCCCAATGGAGTAGGTCCTATCTACATGCTCCCAGTCTGACAACTCCCTTTTAGTTGAGTTTTCCCTCAGACGTCCTTTGTGAGGCTCATGTTTAGGTGTACCTGTTGTCGCCGCATGAGAATGAAAGTATGCATGGAATTGGCTGGCATAATGCTGTTTTCTGTCTTCAGGCTTCTTTTTTATGTCATACATAAGGTTGTTGAGTAATTCATCTGCCACAGAGTAGCTCCCATCCAGTTCATCAAATATTTCTCCCACTATATGTAGAGTCCTTCAAAACACCTGAATACCGTGGGGATCAATCGGTAGATTAGCTGCCTCCAATAAATTCATTTCATGTGCACAAGGTAAGCCATGTGTTAGTCTGAACGAACAGCCACATTTTTTAGCATTAGTACCAATATTCTTTTTCTGACCCCGCACGTCAACCTCTTCGATCAGCAGTTGAATACAATGGTGTGAGACTTTACCTCTCAAGTTAAAAAAGAATAACCTATCTGTTACTGTCAAATCAAAGTTCCTTGCCCTTTCAAAGGTAGTCTTGATCTCATTGAATTGGAGCTCGATCAAGTCATAGATCTGCAGGACTAAACTATCCAAACTATTTGCCGACGTTTTTAACTAACTCTTTAACATCCCATGTGCACTCTCTACTCTGTAGTAAGACATCACATAAAAATTTATTAGATCAATGTAAAATTGGATTTTTTAAACCATTAAATTAAAGATAAATGTAAAACTAGTATCTGTTGGTAGTTTGTGTTCCATAATGCACGTAATTTTTGGTCCAATCATTGACAAATCGATCTCTGTACGGCTCCAACCATTCCCTCTTCACGTAAGTGAGCTGAGGTGGGATCCATTTCCAAGCCTTTTCCATCTGAGCCAGCCTAAGCTGATATTCCTCCTCAGAATTGGCGTGCACTATCCTTTGTGTGAGCGCCTCGGATCCGCCCTTCGGAGAAGGTCGGTCCTTTCGGGCCTTTTTCGCTCTTGTCTTGTGGTTTTCCTCTATTTGATTTTATGGTTTGATAAACATGAAAAACACATTTATCTTTGAAAACAGAGTCACCACTCTCGTTTATAAAGTAAACAGTAGAAAAATTTTAAATTATGGGTTCGGGGGCCAAGTTACGATTTGGGAAGGTTTTACGCACCCAATTCGCCCTTTTGGTCTCTACACATTTGCATGCTCATATTTAATTATCACAAGTTTATTTATTTACAGAATATATATTGCATGTATTTAAAATGTATTGAAATAATTACATACATATTCAAAATGTATTTACATATCTAAATAAACTAACGAACTGAAGAGATTACCTTCTGTCGTTTTACAGAAATCAGGCCACGTTCTAGGCCGTTGTATTATATCGGATCAAGCTAGCTCGTAGCCTGACCGTTGTGCTTCCACTACTACCAATTGAGGAAAGAAAGTCTTACGTTTGTGTGTGTGTTGAGATAGAGTCAATACTCTTTTCTCTTTTCTTTCTCTCTTTTCTTCCTCAAAAAGAGGCTTGATAGAGAGAGAGATGTTATGTGTGTGTGTGTGAGCTCTTTGAGGGAGTTCAATCTTGTTCTTTCTCAGGGAGAGAGTTGATGATTGTGTTTGTTGGGAGAGCTAGGAGCTCTATTTATAGGAGGCCTGGGAGATGAAACTCTCTGGGCCAAGAAAGGAGGAAGGTTCCTTTGGCCTTCAAAGTCTTAGCAGCTGATGGCTAAGCTTTGAGGACAAAAAATAGGTTTGGTGCGCGGCGCACTAGGCATGGTGCCCGCGCACCAAATCCTGTTTGGGTGTATCAGCGCACCGAAAATGTCTTCAGCGCACCAAACCCTGTTTTTGGCTTTTCCAGTCTTTGTGTCTTGCACTTTGACCCTTCTAAGCTGTGTATCTTCAATATAGACCCTTGATGTTGATCTAACGGAAGGTTATTTGTGCGTTGGACGTCGTTAGTCCATTGTATCTTCGAGTTTGATCCTTGATGTTGATCCAATCGAAGTTTGTTGTATTTGTTGGACGTTGTTGATCCGTTGTGTATGTTGTTTCCTGAAATAATCATAGAAACATGTGTTAGTCCATTTGTAAATAAACAGTTGTTTATTGAACAATTCGTATAATGTAGGTGTACGAATTCTGGGTGTCTACACTTTGCCACCTTGAACTAAATGCTTTAGTAAATCTTTTATTTTTCATCAGCTGTACCAGATATTTTTCCACGTTCTTCGATATGTGTTGCCGGCATAAAAGATGTTTTGACTTTGAAAAATGAAATTCAATAGCACTCATTAGAGACTGTTCTCGATCAGTAACTATCACATCAGGAGCCACAGCTCTATAAAACATCATTCGCAGTTGCGACATTGCCCAATAGAAGCTTGTTTATCTCTCATTCCCTAAGAAGGCGAATGCTACGTGATAATTTTTCCATGTCGATGTAATCCCAATGATCTCCAACATAGGCATATCATATTTATTTGTCCGATACGTACAATCCATACACAAAACATATGGATATAACGTGAGTAGCTCCTATGCCTTCGGGTGAGCAAACATGACATCGCCTAAGATGTTTGTCCCCTCCACGTGCCTAAACTATGTTTGGTATCCCAAATTCTTCAACAAATAAAAAAAAAAATACAGCATTTTTGTCATGTTGCCCATTTTAT
The DNA here is from genome assembly GCA_016624345.1 of Platycodon grandiflorus. Lineage (NCBI taxonomy): Eukaryota > Viridiplantae > Streptophyta > Magnoliopsida > Asterales > Campanulaceae > Platycodon > Platycodon grandiflorus. Next base: position 2,288,359 of record JACONP010000362.1, read on the forward strand.
TCATTCGTATCTTCTGTTGGGCATTTTGTACCTGCAAAAATTAAATAAAATTTACGTTAAAAATGAATCTAAGAAAATGTTATCAATTAATTAAACATATTTCTCACTAAACACATTGATTTTTGTTCCTGTCTCAAATTACTGCAGTTTTCAGGATTTTATTTCTTTATGGCGTTTAGGATCTGTTTCCCCTTTATGTTTGCACGACTTAATTCTTTGATCATACCAAATTTCTTCTCAGTAAACGCCGTCTCGAATCTATGCCACTGCTGATAATCCGACAATGGATGGTTGTGTTTGCCCTTCTCTTTTTTAATGATCACGTTCCACTTATCAAGGATATTTTCCACAGCTATTACTTCAAACAGACATTTTATTTTTTTTGTGCCTCTCAAATTTTGGTCCTCTTCGTCCAACTCTCCGCCATATTTGTAAACCCCACCCCTCTCACATCCAAACCACAACCTTTTACATCCGTCCGCTCTTGTTTTCTGCCTTGAATTCTTGAAATACATATTCTGTTCTTTTCCTATTGCTCTAATCCAAGCTTCAACTTCTTCTCAACTGGCAAACACGTGATCAGTCGCAAAAAAATGTGACACATCAAGGAATTGTTCCGTATCATCATTAACGATGTGAATATCCTGCAAATAATAATGTAACATTAAAAAAAACAAATTTATCCACGTATTAAATTAAAGTATGTTACTTCATTTGTATATTAACATAAAAAACAAAAAAAAAGAAAAAGAAAAAGAGACAAGACAATTTTATTTATCAAAAAAAAAATTAAAATGAAGCCGAGCCGGGCCGACATTAATGGATATAGCTGGACCGGCTATATAACAAAATTGCCGGGCCGGTTATATCCATTAATGTTGGGCCAATTATTTTAAAAAGGCGGGGCCGGCTATGATTAAAAGGTCCGGGCCGTTTATTTTTAAAAGAATCGGGTCGGCTATATTTAAAAGGGTCGGGCCGGCTTTGTTTAAAAGGGCCGGGTCGGCTCTCTTTGTCCGTAAAATAACCCTAAATTAAATGAATTTTTTTTAAATGTACCGTAAAATAGTTATCTGTAGTAAAATTACTATTATTGTTGTAATCCATGTCTCCGTATAGTGAGAGTGAGAGTGAGAGTAAAAGTGAAAGTAAGAAGTGAAAGTGATAGTGTTTCACATTTTAGTAGGTGTGTTAGTAAACAGTACATTAAATAGTACATCCTTAATTAAATTTATCCGAACTGTACCAATATATTTATTTATTATTATTATTAATATGAACTCTAATCTTAATTAAATCTAATACTAATTTAGAGCTAATTAAGGGTACTTTCGTCAAATTTTAAAAAATTTCATTAAAATTGGATACGTCATTTAGCGGCCATGTTTTCTAAAAGTTATGAGAATTGCTATTTACACCCATAAAATTGCCGAGTACACCCAATTACTAAGTACACCCCCCACCTATTATTTTTAATCCCTCAAAAAACTAAGTACACTCCTCCCTAATTTTCTATTATACCCTTAAGAATATTTTTCCCAAAAAATTTAAAATCCTGCTAAGTACACCCCACTAAATACACCTCACCCTTCTATACTGGTTTGAAACACCCGCCCGCAAGGAAAATCGCAAACAACGGCAACAAGGCAAACAACGGCAACAACAAAGGCACGCAAACAACGGCAACAGCAAAGGCAAACAACAGCAAAACCGTTCACTCCTTCTACATTAGCTCTTCATTATCAACAATGGACGAAAACATAGGTGTGAATCTCTTATCTTTGTATTCTAGGTTAAAATGCTATATTTTTTCAATTTATGTGTTTAATTTTTGTTAGATCTTAGTTACATTCCATTTTTTTTTTTCCATATTTGTGTTGAAAAATTATAATTTAAAGGAAGTTTTGTTGTAAAAATTTCCTTGTCTTCGCGTGGCCAGTTCGGCACTGGATAGCCGATCTGGACTGGAGGAGTTCGGCAAGGGTACCGAACCCATCTAAGTATGTGCGGTAAAGGTACCGAACTCCTCTGAGACTCTCCGGCTAGGGTACCGAACATACTGAATTTTGTCCGGCTAGGGTGCCGAACATACTTAAATTTGTCCGGCTAGGATGCTGAACAATGTTTTTTTTTCTTCTTAACCTTTGATGATCTAATACAGATTTAATATGTGCAGAAATCAATACATATAGGAGAAAAAGACCTACCGCTTCAAGTAGGGCTGACAGACAAAGACAACAACGAGAACAACATGCACAACAACAAGAAGAACAGTTACAAGAACTACTACTACAACAGCAACTACAGCAGCAACAACAAGTACTTCTACAACAGCAACAACAAAAATAACATGACTATGAAAAAGGAGGCAGTGTTGAGGATGAGGAGAAGGAAGATGAAGAAGAAGAGATATTTGGCCCGTTTCCTGGTGGTCCACAAGTTCTATCGTTGTTCACGACCTTCAATGATCATGTAGCGGCATGTATCTGGAATGGGGAAGAGCGAGCATTGTTGAAATGTTTGAATCACACTACCAAACAGGAAGATTGGGCAATTCGTAATAACTGTAGTGAAATTATGAAAAAATTTGTCAATAGCTTGGGGCTTAATGTGTCATCCAGATGCTCGTATGTAGAAGTGGATAAAGTATTGGTGTCGGCATTTGTGGAACGGTGGCATCCAGAGATGAATACTTTCCACATGCCCTTTGGAGAGATGACAATCACACTTGATGATGTGTATTGTCTTACAGGACTGAGTGTGACTGGGCAACCACTGTTTTCTAGGCAGAGTGTGGCATGTACACCTCAGGAGGTTGCGAATTTGTTAGGAGTACATGTCTCTGAGGCGATCGTTGGGATGCATGGTGCTAGAGGGCCATCAATAAAGTTAGAGTGGCTTCGTGAGAGATTCCAGGAAGAGGGTACATCTGATGATCCTTTTGCATGTGCTCGTTCAGCCAGAGCATATCTATTGTACACTCTTGGTTGCACTTTTTTTGCTGACAAGAGTGGGACACGGATGAACACGAGCTACTTAGAGTTTTTGGATGATCTGACCAGCATAGATATGTGGCATACCCCAATTCAAGCCACTACACGTAGCCTAAATTCGGGCATGACCCGGCTAAACATAATCAAAATAACCACCTGATAAACAATATAACAGCGGAAATAAAATTATGACGATAAGACATCCAACCTCATAAATTGAAAATATACAACTGAGTGTTCACAACTGAACCAACCGATATACAGACCGAAATAGAAGGCATCCAGCCTTTATATACAATACAACAGAAACAGTGTTTAAAACCTAGACAGTATAACAACCACTGTCTAACATATACAAAATGAAGTCTACCCCAAAAGAAAACAACCTTCTAATCTCACAGCGAGCTGCACAGCCTCACGTACGCGAACCATTTGCCTTGCTCCAATCTAAGGAAAACAATAATGAAAGGGTGAGTCACCTATGACCCAGTAAGATTCCACTAAACTCATGCATGTTATGCATGTATGCAACAGTAATAGATGCTAACACAAGCAGCATATACTCAGCATAAGTAATAACAGATTAAGTCACAAGTAATCAGCATACTCAATAACCAACTAAGTCCAATTACCAGCGTAAGAAGGATCACGATTGCCAACTGTCCTATACCAGTTGGAAATAGTGACCAACCTACAAACTAATGAGCTAACAACAGTTCATATCACGTATTTAAGAAGTAAAGATCACATGTAACAGGATATAAGAGTCGAGGTACACCTCCGACTCATCGGCACCCCTTATATACCATTCAGTTTTGAAGTTCAACTCAAATCATTGTAATCATGTAATTCATATATCAGATATTCCACGGATAGAACAAGTCAACATGCCCCAAGTCCCTACAACCTTGGTATCCATGTGACAACACCACTCGTGTCCAACATCTATGTGGTGTAAACCCTACTTTGGCCAGAAATAGGGAGACAGGCCGGATCAAGGTCGCCACAACCCGACTATCACCGCACTCTGCCCTGTGACAATCGGTAGTCAACCAAAACCCCCTGAAAGTTAGTATTCGAATGTGCACATCCGGTTAGTCAAGTTCACGTTCACACTTTATTCCATATTCGATCACACTTTGCATGCTGATTTGGTAGTGTTGCCAATACGTGATTTTGATGTGATACTTGGTATGGATTGGTTATGTGTTTATCATGCTATAGTAGATTGTCATAGCAAGAAAGTTACATTTTCTATACCTGGTGTGTCTGAGTTTATATGTGTTGGTGATAATGTTCAAAGTGGTATAAATGTTATTTCTGCTTTGAGAGCTAGAAAGTTGTTATCTCGAGGTTGTGCGGGATACCTGGCTTGTGTGGTTGATAAGAGTATATCTACACCAAAATTAGAGGAAGTTCCAGTTGTTTGTGACTTTCCTGATGTGTTTTCAACCGAGTATGCTATGCCTCCTGATCGAGAGATTGAGTTTTGTATCGAGTTGTTGCCGGGTACAGCTCCTATTTCGAAAGCTCCATATCGAATGGCGCCCACAGAGTTGAAAGAGTTAAAGGTACAGTTACAGGAATTACTTGACAGGGGATTCATCAAGCCAATCGTATCGCCATGGGGTACACCAGTGTTATTCGTAAGAAAGAAGGATGATACTTTGAGATTGTGCATTGATTACCGACAGTTGAATCAGGTGACAATCAAGAACAAGTATCCTTTACCACATATTGATGATCTATTCGATCAATTGCAGGGATCCATTGTGTACTCCAAGCTAGATTTGAGAAGTGGTTACCATCAACTGAAAGTGCGAGCGAAAGATGTACCAAAAACTGCTTTTCGTATGAGGTATGGACATTTTGAGTTTGTGGTTATGCCGTTTGGGTTAACGAATGCACCTGCAGTGTTTATGGATTTAATGAACCGAGTCTTCCATCAGTATATGGATTGCTTTGTTGTGGTATTCATTGATGATATCCTTGTTTATTCGAAGACACGTGATGTGAAACCCCGTACCTTTTTATTTAAAGTAATTAAGTGTGTTAATACTTTAATTGGGTATTAGAATTATCCTAGATAATTTATGGACTTTTTAGGAATAAATTTGGATAAGCATCATAAGAGGATAAGGACAAAAGAAATGGATAAGGATAAGATTGGCTAAGATCAAAGATCGGATAAGTATGAATTTGGATTAGTATAAAAGTGGATAAGTATGAGTTTGGATAAGAACGAAATAAGATAAGATCAAACGAGTGGATAAGATCAAGATTGGATAAGGATGAAAAAAGGATAGACATGAAATTGGATAAGGATGATGAGTCATCATTTTGGTGGCGTTCTCATGTGTTGACACCTCGTGCTTAGGTGTTGACTCATCATTCATTTTGATGAGTTATCATTTGGTGTTTTTTTTCCTACGTCGCCACCTCGTGCTTGGATTGCTGACTCACCCGATGAGTTACTTAATGGCTAAGAAACCCTAGGCCTATAAATAGGAATGATTTCCATGAGATTTTCATACAAAAAATTATACATTTGACCCTCTCTACAATATTAAACCCGACACTTTATATTTTGGGTACGATGTCGATTTGGTTCGCGATGGTTGAGTGTTTTGACGAACCGATTCCGTAGGATCGACATGCATGGTTGAGGTGTTGATCAACTTTATCGAGGAACATGACGTTGGAACACTGATTTTCAGTATTGGGTTTTATCTCGATTTGAGGTAAGGGAGACTATGTAGTACTGATTCCGAGTCAGTTTGATCACGTGATCGTCTTTCTAAAAATATCTGGTTTTTAAATATAAATTATTGCTATCATTCCATCTTGTTTATCAAATGGATTTCGAAATAACTCGTTTATATTGATTTACCGTGATTTATCGTGTTTTGGTTAAAAGCATGATTATGTGGAATAGTTTAGTGATACTAGTCGGTATCTTCGGTCTCAGTGTGCCCGTTACGTTGTTGTTGTTTGGTTGGTGGCTCGAAGGCGAGTGCCAATAATTGATATGTATATGAGTTCCATGTTTGCCACTGAACCCGAGCCCGATAGTATACTAGACTGTGATATATGATTGAGCAGTATATTTTGATGCTTCGAGCATGTATACCGTGTTTTGTTCTTTGAACGTTGATTTTCCAAGAGCATGATTTTATTGATTTATAAGTTACTGTCCATATTTTAATTTCATGGACAAAGTGATATTTGAATCGTATGTCTTCATTCTATTTTGTGGTAATGTATATCCCCTCCTTTGCTGGGCTCACAAGTTCACCCCCCACCAGTTATTTTAGTTTTGCAGGTTTAATTTGATCAGAGTGCGCAGTGGAAGCGTGGCTAGCTGCGAAGTGGGGTAGAGAGCGAGCCTACTGTGGTTGCTAGAAGTGGTTTTGTAATATTTGGGTTTTAATTGAGTTGTTGTATCAAGGTTGATATTTATAAGATTGACGATTTTCGAGAATCAGAGTGTCATATATTTTCCATTGTAAATTTGAGATACTTTGATATGTTAGTATATGGATTTGGAAATAGGTGATGACTTCCGGTCGCGACAGTTGGTATCAGAGCTTGGCCCGGCCGGAAGTGTGCTGAGGCACATCGCCCGGGATGAATTTGGGTATAGATAAGTGAGATTGGTATTGAGGATTGAGAACTTCGATTATTTTCGAGAGATAGATTAAGTGAATTCGGGAACGAATTCTGTTTAAGGAGGAGAGGGTGTGAAACCCCGTACCTTTTTATCTAAAGTAATTAAGTGTGTTAATACTTTAATTGGGTATTAGAATTATCCTAGATAATTTATGGACTTTTTAGGAATAAATTTGGATAAGCATCATAATAGGATAAGGACAAAAGAAATGGATAAGGATAAGATTGGCTAAGATCAAAGATCGGATAAGTATGAATTTGGATTAGTATAAAAGTGGATAAGTATGAGTTTGGATAAGAACGAAATAAGATAAGATCAAACGAGTGGATAAGATCAAGATTGGATAAGGATGAAAAAAGGATAGACATGAAATTGGATAAGGATGATGAGTCATCATTTTGGTGGCGTTCTCATGTGTTGACACCTCGTGCTTAGGTGTTGACTCATCATTCATTTTGATGAGTCATCATTTGGTGTTTTTTTTCCTACGTCGCCACCTCGTGCTTGGATTGCTGACTCACCCGATGAGTTACTTAATGGCTAAGAAACCCTAGGCCTATAAATAGGACTGATTTCCATGAGATTTTCATACAAAAAATTATACATTTGACCCTCTCTACAATATTAAACCCGACACTTTATATTTTGGGTACGATGTCGATTTGGTTCGCGATGGTTGAGTGTTTTGACGAACCGATTCCGTAGGATCGACATGGTTGAGGTGTTGATCAACTTTATCGAGGAACATGACGTTGGAACACTGATTTTCGGTATTGGGTTTTATCTCGATTTGAGGTAATGGAGACTATGTAGTACTGATTCCGAGTTAGTTTGATCACGTGATCGTCTTTCTAAAAATACCTGGTTTTTAAATATAAATTATTGCTATCATTCCATCTTGTTTATCAAATGGATTTCGAAATAACTCGTTTATATTGATTTACCGTGATTTATCGTGTTTTGGTTAAAAGCATGATTATGTGGAATAGTTAGTGATACTAGTCGGTATCTTCGGTCTCAGTGTGCCCCGTTACAGTTGTTGTTGTTTGGTTGGTGGCTCAGAGAACTGAGTGCCAATAATTGATATGTATATGAGTTCCATGTTTGCCACTGAACCCGAGCCCGATAGTATACTAGACTGTGATATATGATTGAGCAGTATATTTTGATGCTTCGAGCATGTATACCGTGTTTTGTTCTTTGAACGTTGATTTTCTAAGAGCATGATTTTATTGATTTATAAGTTACTGTCCATATTTTAATTTTATGGACAAAGTGATATTTGAATCGTATGTCTTCATTCTATTCTGTGGTAATGTATATCCCCTCCTTTGCTGGGCTCACAAGTTCACCCCCCACCAGTTATTTTAGTTTTGCAGGTTTAATTTGATCAGAGTGCGCAGTGGAAGCGTGGCTAGCTGCGAAGTGGGGTAGAGAGCGAGCCTACTGTGGTTGCTAGAAGTGGTTTTGTAATATTTGGATTTTAATTGAGTTGTTGTATCAAGGTTGATATTTATAAGATTGACGATTTTCGAGAATCAGAGTGTCATATATTTTCCACTGTAAATTTGAGATACTTTGATATGTTAGTATATGGATTTGGAAACAGGTGATGACTTCGGGTCGCGACACGTGAAGAGCATGAACAACATCTAAGGGTGGTATTGTCGATCCTTCGAGAGAAGCATTTGTTTGCCAAATTCAGCAAATGTGCATTTTGGTTTGAAGAAGTGGCATTCTTGGGGGCATGTTGTCTCGAGTGCGGGAATAGCTGTCGATCCATCAAAGATTGAAGCGGTGACAAAGTGGAAAAAGCCGAGTACCGTTACAGAGGTTCGCAGTTTCTTGGGGTTAGCGGAATATTACCGAAGATTCATCGAGGGATTTTCTAAGATCGCTGCTCCGATGACAAACCTAACAAAGAAGATGACACTATTTGTTTGGGATGATAAGTGTGAAGCTAGTTTCCAAGAGTTAAAGCGATGGTTGACAACGGCTCCGGTATTAGCATTACCTAACGGTAGTGAGAATTTCATGATTTACAGCAATGCTTCTAAAGAGGGCTTGGGTTGTGTATTAATGCAAAACGGAAAAGTCATCGCCTATGCATCAAAGAAGTTAACAATTTCTAAACGAAACTATCCTACCCACGACTTGGAGTTGGCGGCGATTATGTTTGCGTTACACAAATGGAAGCATTACTTGTATGGAGCGAAATTTGAGGTGTATACAGATCATAAAAGTTTAAAGTATCTTTTCTCGCAAAAAGAGTTAAACATGAGGCAACAGAGATGGATGGAAAAGTTGAAGGATCATAACTGCACTATTCTTTATCATCCGGGGAAAGCAAACGTGGTAGCAGATGCACTAAGTAGGAAGACTTACATTTCTCACTTGATGGTTCGAGAATGGAGGATGTTAGAAGATTTGAGAGATTAGAGTCCTAATAAGGTCGAGCATGGAGTAGTTTTTGCATGTGTTCGAGTTACGCCAGTGGTATTCCGACAGATTAAAGAAGCTCAAGTTAGTGATCCAGAATTGAAGAAGATAATGGGCGAGTTAAATGAAGGTAAGACTTTTAAATTTTCGATGAATAAGGATGGTATTCTTATATTTCGGGGGAGAATTTGTGTACCTTTGAGTAAGGAAGTTAAGCGACAAGTTCTTGATGAAGCTCACAAGGCTAGATACACCATACATCTGGGGAGTACGAAAATGTACAGGACTTAAAGAAGCAATTCTGGTGGAACGGTATGAAACGGGAAATAGCGGAATACGTGTCGAGATGTTTAACTTGTCAACAAATCAAGGCTGAACACCAAAGACCCGCAGGTTTGCTACAGCCACTTGAGATACCGGAATGGAAGTGGAAACATATTACCATGGATTTCGTGACAGGGTTACCACGTACTCGACAGGGGTTTAATGCTGTTTGGGTTGTGGTTAATCGATTGACAAAATCAGCTCACTTTATTCCCATTTCGATGACATACTCGTTGAGTCAATTGGCAGCTTTGTACATTCAGGAGGTTGTTAGATTACACGGGATTCCGGTTAGTATTGTTTCAGACAGGGATCCGAGATTTACATCAAGATTTTGGCAAGCTTTATAAGATGACATGGGTACGAAGTTGAATTTGAGTACAGCGTTTCATCCTCAGTCTGACGGACAATCGGAGAGATTGATTCAGATACTTGAAGATATGCTACGGGCGTGTACAGTAGATTTCAAGGGAAGTTGGGATTCCAATTTGCCTTTAGCAGAGTTCGCCTATAACAACAGTTTCCAGACAAGTATCGGGATGGCTCCTTATAAGGCCTTGTATGGGCGGAAATGTCGATCACCAATTTGCTAGGATGAAGTTGGTGAAGCAAAGATATGGGGTTCTGATATGGTACAACAATCGGCAAAAAAGCGTGAAAATGATTCGAGATAGGCTACTTACAGCTCAGAGCCGACAGAAGAGCTACGCTGATCATCGACGTAGGGATCTTGAGTTCCAAGTTGGGGATTATGTGTTCTTGAAGGTATCACCTCGGAAGGGCACAAAGAGGTTTGGTAAAAAGGGAAAGTTATCACCAAGGTTTATTGGACATTTTGAGATACTTGAGAAGGTTGGGGCTTTAGCGTATAGAATTGCTTTACCTCATTCTTTATCCGAGATTCATAATGTGTTTCATGTGTCAATGCTTCGGAAGTATATGAAGGATGAATCACATGTGCTTGAATATGAAGAGATTTCTTTTGAACCAGATTTGTCGTATGTTGAGAAACCGGTGAAGATACTTGACACCAAAGAGCAAGTGCTAAGAAGTAAACGAATACCACTTGTGAAAGTTTTGTGGAGAATTCATAAAATGGAATAAGCGACTTGGGAAACTGAGAGTGAGATGCGCGAGAAGTATCCACACTTGTTTAATGAGATTGGTAAGTGAATTTAGGGACTAAATTCCTTTAAGGGGGAGAGGATGTAATACCCTAGCTTTCCTAATGTGTTATTTGTGTAAGTATATATTTATTAGCATGAGTAGAAATGCCATGTTAGTAATAGGAGTTATGATTGTGTAGCTTATTGAGTATTTTAACCTTGTATACTTGTGATATTTGCCTAAGAACTATTTGGGTTGGTTTTGGTTTCATAAAATGACTTTGTACTTAGTATATAACACACTGGAGACAGAGCGATCGCCTTGGCATGAGCCAGAGCGATCGCCCTGTAGACAGAAAGTTGGTATCTGTGAACTGGGTACAAAGCGATCACCTTGGTGTATGCCAGAGCGATCGCCTTGTAGGCAGAGGATAAAACGATCGCTTTGTCTCGCGATAAGGCGATCGCCCTGTTAGCAGAAATTCTGGGCATGTGTTATTTTATTATTTTTGACATGTTAGACTTTTGGTTTATGTGAGGATATGTCCTTGGAGAGTTAGTCAGTCTCTCTCCCACCTCTTGAACCCCTGAGTGAGAGACATAATAATCTCACTTCATCTTTGATCATCCAAGAATACAAGAGAGAGTTTGTAGGTGAAAAAATAGTGAGATTACTGTGTGTTTTATATCCCCTCAAAATCCAGCCATCAAACCTTGCATGTAAGACCATAGTTGGGTTGCTAAAGACTAAGAGAACTACTTTGAAGGCTTTGATTCTCTTTTTAGTGGTTTGATTTGTTTATTTAAGGTAAGTTACTAATCCCCCTTTGTATGCTTAAAGCTTCAAACCATGCTAGTGACATTATAGAATTGCTAGCTTTGTTAAAGATGTGATGTACTTGTCTAAATGTTACATGGATGTGTGAAATCTTGATTGTGATGATGAGCTTGGTATAAGATATTTGGTTGAGTTAATTACTCATTGTTGAACTTAGAATTGTACTAAGAGAAGAACAAAGACTTTAGTTGGAAGAAAGTTGCAAATAACAACTATACCCAAAGTGAACAATTATGTTAGTGAACTCTTGAGGTAGGTTTTGGATGAACAATACACACCAAACATGCTGTTAAATCCCTACAAAAATCTGAGTTGGTTGAGTAAAATTATGAACCCTGAAACAAGTTGGTTGAATTGAATAATTCATGTTGTGGAATAGAGACTTGTAGATAGCTCTATGTGATTGTATAAACTTGGGAAGTATATGCTTGTTGATAGCATGTTATTGAGTAATATGAGTTACTTTACGTTTACCAAGTTCACTACTTTTGTACTTGGGGGTTAATTTGCATAAGATGAGTAAATACCATTTTGTGCATTCATTGAGTCCAGCTGACACTTGTGTTAACGAGTTATGGTGGGACGACATATAGCCTTGACAAATCAATGTTTCAAATCGCTATAAGTCGCCGTACTGGTATGCACACACACCTCACCTGTTGGCCACAGGTGGGAGGTAGCCCCTCTGTTATAGCAATACGCGTGACTTTGGTTGCTAAGATCTGATAGATTTTCGGGGATCCCGGTAGGTTCAGGGATATCGATACATCATAGACGAGTATCGATACAAGTTGTTATTTTGTGTATTGCAGGAGGAACACAAAGAAGAATAAAGAGAAACAATATCCTTTGTTATGTGATTTACTTTATAAGTACTTATGTGAACATCAAAGTGCTATGTGTTTAACATGAGTTGTATATCATTGATGATATTTCATGTTTGAGTTGTGATGTATAGAAATGCTATCACTTGATTTTGATTACAGCTGAGCATTATGCCATGTCATGTAGTTGCATTTAGTAACTTATTGAGTTTCGACTCACCCCGTTGTGTTTAATTGTTTTCCTTAGATCCGAACCAGCCAGGCAGCTCTCGGTGAGGTCGGTGAGAACGGGGCTAGATAGCAGGTTGTCCTCGTAGTTATACTTGGTTTGTACAGTTGTTGTTAGTATTTTCTTTTGGTGAGATACGTTGGTATGTAATGTTATATAGACTTTGCTTTGGGGTAGATTTATACTTGGTTGTGTATTATTCTTTTGGTAGCCGATAGGTATGTCGCGTTTTTGTATAGTTGGTTTTATTTCTGTTGTTTCCCGAGCATGTTGTAGCTCGCGGTGTATGTTGTTGTTGTTGTTCCGGCATGTTGTGGCCGATGTTGTTGTAGTTGCTTTCTTTCCCGAGTTGTAAACTTGAGGTTGTTACCAGTTGGTTTCCGGCTACTTTATCGCCGAAGATTGTTTACACTTGTGTTAATCAAGTGTTTATGCGTTATGTTATGTGGTTGTTTTGGCAACCCGACCTTGGGATTTTGTATGGAAATCCGGGTCGGGGCGTCACAATTAAATTAATTTTCTTTGGTTAATGTAGGTAATTTGGATTTCATATACGGGTCTTTTTAGGGATTTACATTCATTTTCCTCAGTTTCGTTATATCACGGATGCTTAGTGGCGTGCTCTGTTGTGGAACCATACCATTCGGACCGAGTTCTTAGACAATTCGGTTATGTTCAGGCGATTCCATGTACACCGATCGCTGCTGATGTTCATGTGAGATGGGAAAAAAAAAGTTTGTCTACCCTCCTGCCCCTTGTACCGTACTTTAATGTTTGAGATAGTCACGTCCTATCTACTGATCGTCTTGGTAATATTGCCCAACTACCATGGGATTGTGCTCCTGACATGCAGTGGTACAATGCACATTCACATCCGTTGGTTCAAAACCCCGAGAGACGGTCCCCCCAGTTTACCGTGACATTTCCAGCTCGAGTACCCGACGCATGGGAGATGGTTATGTCTGTACGGAATTTAGTACAACCTCCAGTACAGAGATGAAGGTTAGGTGATCAGGCGATGACAGCGGATGAATTGGCTGATGTCTTAGACAGAACTTATATGATAGTAAGAGGTCCAAATAATGCAGGACCTTCTACTTTCGGGCGAGACGAGGCGGGTCCATCTACTTTCGGGCGAGACGAGGCGGGTCTATCTCAGGGCCGGACTCGTCGTAGAAGACGAGAAAATTGATTAACTTTTTATGTAACTATTTATGTACAACTCATTATGTAACTTTTTATGAGAATTGATTAAATTGCAGCTTTTTATCTAACTTTTTATGTTATGTTATGTTAGCGTCCCGATAATGAATGTTAAGTATGATTGGTTCAAACGTATGTCCATAGCATTATGTTAATTTTATGTTCAGACGTATGATACCTTATGTTTTGTGATTGATGTCAATATATTTAAGAAAAAAAATTCAACTATGAACACACTGTTCGGTGGCCATCAACCAAACTTTTCATTAGGTGTTCGGAAGGGGTGCCAAAAATTTCACAATGTGTTCGGTATCCCTACCGAACTATTTAGAAGGTGTTCGGTTAGGGTGCCAAACAATTCTGAATGTGTTCGGTAGCCCCACCGAACACATTATGAAAAGTTCGGTTGATGGCTACCGAACAGTGTGTTCAAGTTAATTTTTTTTTTAAAATATATTTACATCAATCACAAGATAAATTCTTTCCAAACAAACCTAAAAACACCGCAATATTGACATAAAAAATAACTATTTTACAATACCAATATTTCTTACAAAACAAAGTTTAGTTTACATTGACGACAGTATCTTTACTATCTTTGGTGTGACTGTTTCCATCAATACTACCATCGTACATATCTAGTTGAACTCTAAAAATATCCTTCCACCCAGCTGCACGTTCTTCACGTTTCGATTCCCAGTATGTTGTCACCGGAGGCAATGGGGCGCCTTCGCGCAAGAACACCTTTAATTGAAATACATATATGTCATGACTTACAATATAAAGTGTTGTTATAATATAATTTACACATTAAATAAATAGATGTGTGTGTACCTGAATACAATGGTCTCTGTTCACGCAACTGGTACATATCAATTTTAGATTTGATGGGGGTTCAATTCTCAAAGGTTGATACATGATTGACATTCTCTTATCTAAACTAACATAGGCAACATTATAGAATGATGCAACCAAGTAACCCATATATGGGTTACAAAACCAATATTTCTTAGGTGCAGTCGCTTTGTAGTAGTCGAGACTTTTCAATACCTTATCAACCATACCATGCTCGTTGAAAACCTGTGTGTAGAACTCTATGTGGGTCGACAACTCATGATGGAGGTCTCCTCGAACCCTACCCCAATCCTCTTCTTTATATCCAACTAATTCAGCTACGGCGCGAAAATCACAATGCCTATCACCAAGAACATTCTTAGTGTCTTCAATAAAATTTTTAAATTTTGGTGGTAGTAGATGAATATAATCAATCAAAGTTGCAGTTTGGGTGGTTCGGCGGACAACCTTTTGAAAAAACATAAATTGACGTCAATATACTTTATGAAAACTAATATTAAATATGACTAATTAATTAAATATAAAAAATTAAAAATATTTACCGGAATCTTTGTCTTGGTGGTCGTGAATGTAGGACGTTTAGATGATGGACCAACCTCGTAGGTTACGAGTGGTTCTTCAGCCGACGAACAACTATCTTGATCAATGGACTTTACATACTCAAATGCGCTAGGATCCCGTTTTGTTGATTTGGACAACCTAGCCTTTGCAAGCTTGGGACGACCACGAGTTTGGACCTGAGGTCTGGGTATCACGAGTGGTGTTGTTACTGGATTCGAGGCTTCCATCAATCGTTTCAACATTAACAGTCTATCCTCCGTATGGGCGTCTCTATAAGTTTTTTACAAACTCATCAACACAATGAGTCATTTTAACTTTTAGTTCCTCCCTCACACCAACAACCTCATCTCCCTTAGGTGGTATCATATCTAATTTTCTCCAAAATTAATCAATCTTTTCAAGGGGAATTGGTGTGTTCGATCTCACATACTCAGAAATCTCATGACGACACGGCAATCCGCTAGTCTTTCTCAATGTACACCCACACAACAGAGGGTCTACAGGATCTTCACCGATTCCACTCACTTCTTTATGAATCTTGTTCAATGCATGTATTAACACCATACCTCACAGAGACATAAATACAATTGATTTGTATTTATGTTGAACTACATTCTTGCTCTTTCAAATGATTGCTTTATTGCATTGTGTGATGTCTCAATGAGCGTGTGAATCTGTTGCCAACATGTATCGAAGTTACCCTGGCTGGATCCGAGCTGTCTTTTCAACGATGCATGATGGCTCTCCACCCTGAAATCAATATATAAGAAATCCATTGGTTCAAAGCACATCTTTATCTAATACATATAGAAATCAATATACATTGAAGTGAAATACCTGTTTGTTGTGGTGTTGTCAAAATGGACGACGGTATTTGTCCAACAAGCAACAAATCTCTACTTGTACGGCACTACCCAATGCTCAATGACATACTTCAAAGCAGATGGATATTCTTTGAAGTTTGATTGCAGGCTACTAAGGAACTGATCAAACTCTAACTCAGTATCTGCGACCACTAAAACGTTCCAAGCTGCAATAAACGAATCACACATCTCTTTTTTTTCGGAAAATTTTCTTGCAATTTGCCAAAACATTCTTATTAATATGCCACCGACAAAGGAAATGTCTCGAAGAGGGAAAATTTTGCTCAAGTGCATTCATGAAACCCTTTTCTCTATCAGTAACAATTACACTGGGTAGCTCAGATTGATGCATCAAGGATTTCAATATTGTGCACGCCCACATATAGTTGTCTTCCTTCTCAGACTCCAAATACATGGCTGCAATAGAGAAAGTCATATGTGTCGACATCACACCAACAATCTCCAACAAAGGAAACTTGTACCTATTTGTCTTGTAAGTACAATCCATAAAGATGACCTTCGGAAAACACTTTAATAAATCAACGCTCGTTGGGTGAGCGAAGAAAAGATCCTTTACAGTATTAGTCTTCTCGCAGCGCCGATCATGATATAAATACCCATGCTTCTTCAATTTAAATATAAGCTGTTGCATTTCCGATCAGCCATCACGCTCAGTAACTTTACTCTTTATACGAGCATTGTAGATCGTCTTTATTGTAGACTTATTCTGTTCAAATTTTTGTTTTAAACCAAACAAAATGTCTTTCGGTTTACCATTGGTGTGTGACAAATCAACTACATATTCCTCCTCTTCCACTGATAATCGACCAACATATGAGTGGCTTTTTAAGTATTCCGCAGTTGGATGATTGTGCACACCACATTGAATCTCCAATTGCCATTGATTATCAGATAATTGCTTCCCCCTCAAACGAAAAGGACATCCGCACTTCTTCGTACCAGTTTCCCTCTTCCTTTTTCGTTTACTCACATTAGCATTAGCCTCTTCGACATTTTCCGATGCTGATGGTAGTGCCTCAACCTTTTTCTTTTCACGGTAATAGCCACTACGTTCACAAGTCATCAACATTCGAGCCCTTTTGCAACTAGCTGTACCACTGTCCGACCTGCTGATTATTATCACAATGCCATGCTCCAGTCCCATAGCGCGCACCCAATCAAACATAACCTCGCGAGATGAAAATAATTCATGCGTCGTGAACACTTCTGTGAAATCCAACACAATATCTTCAACATTGTTTTCAACTCCAGGTTCATAAGGAATGATCTGGTTTTCTTCAGGGCCAATCACACTGCCCTCCGAAGACAACGTATTTGAATCCTGTTAACAATTACAATAATAAAACTTAATAAGCAAATAACATACATACTGCTCGGTAGGGAACCATGGAACAATACTTGGAAAGTTCGGTACCCCATGCCGATCATGATGAAGACAGTTCGGTAACCCTGCCGAGCATTATAATAATTGTTCGGTACCCCTGCCGAGCATTTTGATGAAATTTCGGTGGGAACCAGTCGAATTAACTTCAAAGTGTTCGGTGGGATTGCTGAACAGTCCTTATGTTGTTCCATGGTCCCCTTCCGAAAAACCCTTGTGATGTTCGGTAGTCCATTGCCAAACACGATTACCCAGTTAACTCCGAAAAAATTGAAGAAAATTGAAATTAAAGACATGAAATGAGATGAAATACTTACATAATTGGTCCCTTTGACTTGTTTTTCCTTCATTAGCAGCAATGTAGATGTATTTTTAGAATTTAGGGTTTGAAGTACGATGAAAATTGGAAGAAAATGAGTTTGGAAGAAAATGAGTTTTGAGATTATGAATTAAGAGGGATGAAGAGGGGTGTACTTAAAAACCTTAGGAGATGGGTATACTAAGTGCTATTGAGATTAGATAAAAAAAGAGTGGGGTGTACTTAATAATAATAAGGATATTTAAATTTAAATTTATAATGATATTTTAATAATTTTTATTTAGGGGTGTACTCAGCAATTTTATGAACGTAAATAGTAATTCACAGAAAAAATTATCCCCTTTTTGTGCCCCATCGCCGTCGCTTTACTCACTCCTCGGTCATCACTTCCCCGGCCGGCATTTCCAAGCTACCGGGCACAAACGCACGCTCATCTTACGTATATTTTCTCACAGTATTCGATTCGAAGAAATGAAGCACAACCGAAGTGATTAATAGCAAAGAATCAACATTTTCCCATTTCAATTGCAATATTAGCTACAATGTCAATCCACTCGGTTGTAATACAGAAGCTTCTGAGCACAAACGCTCACCTCGGCCGCCGCACAGCTGAACACCACTTCAAAATCTACACCTACGGCATCCGAAACGATACCGCCATAATTGATTCCGATAAAACCCTAATTTGCATGCGCAACGCCTGCGATTTCATTGGCAATCTGGTCCGCCAGAAAGCCCGCTTCCTTTTCGTTAACACAAACCCTCTCTACGACGAAATCATCAACCAGATGACTAAAAAAATCGGCTGCCGCAACGACAACTCGTGGCGCCTAGGTGGCTTCTTAACCAACAGTTTGAGCCCTAGGAAGTTCCGGTCTCGAAACAAAAAGCTGAATCTCGCATCGATACATCCGCCGGATTGCGTGGTGATTCTGGATGCGGTTACGAAGTCTAACGTGATACTTGAGGCGGATAAGCTGCAGATTCCGATTGTAGGGTTGGTGGATTCAAGTATTCCACTGGAGACGTATAAGAGGGTTACTTATCCGGTACCGGCAAACGATTCGGTTCAGTTTGTGTATTTGTTCTGTAATTTGATTACCAAGACGTTCCTTTACGAGCAGAAGAAGTTGGGTGCGCAAAAAGTTATAGAGGCTAAGGAAGATAGAGTGGTAGACAGCCCTCTAAAAGAACTTGAGTATGCCATTTTAGCCTTTCTTGTGCTTATTTTTATTCATTTCTATGATATATTGCTGGTAGGATGTTATAATTTTACTTTAGTTTCTTAAATCTTCTGTTTGAGCATCTATAAAGAGATAACTGAGGAATGAACATTTTAAATGGACACACACACACACACACGCGCGCACACTTATATGTATTTATATGCTATATGCATGTATGTATAGGAGAACATAGAGAATACAATGTATTTGGGGAAAGAGTTGAAGAAGATGTCGTTGCGTCAGTGATGCTCGCCATTGAGAGGAATGTAATCGTCAGTGTAGAAGCATAAGTAGGTAGAACTTGCTAGCTTGCAAAGTGAAGGTAGAATTGAAAGGCATGTTGAAGCTCCAGGGGGTGGTTTCAGATATTTGCCTCTTATTGGGTGGTTGGACTCATGGAAAGTGCTCACTGTAGATTTGAAAATACAAGGTTGAAGGAGGAACATTTTCGACTTCGTTGGAAGGGTATGGTGACACTGTCTACTAGTATGCGTTGGGCCAGAATGCTTTAAGTTATCAAAGAAGATTCACATTCGTGGAATGGTGATGAGTTAGGAGCTCTTTGTTCGAACATGGGGAAGGGGATAGCGTGATCCGTGTCCTCATGAAAAGGGAGAAGGGCTGCCTTTCTAGCAAGGCTAAGAAAAGGGAGGATTTGAAAAGATATTAGTGTGGGGCCAAAATCAAGGGCTTCATCGTTAGGAGGGAGATTAGTTTTTATTGGGTTGCAAAAGTTAGAAGGCACTTTATTTGGAGGCTCTCTACATGCAAAATGGAACTCTCTAATGAAGACGAGGTAGGGGCAAAATTGTGGAATCTTAGACAGAAGAATAAAGTTAAGAGATGGATAACATGGTACATAGTAGAAGCATAGAGAATGTCTGGGATGACCTTCTGATGATGAGATGGTGCTGGCACTTAAGGCTTATAGTGGTGACAAAGAGCTGGAAACACTCTGGCAATTTTTATTTCTTGCTGGAGTGTGGTAAATTTGGCAGCTATGCACCAAATTTGAATCTAGTTTAAGAAGAGCTTGGATGCATTTTGATTGTTCTTATTCTTAACAAAGGGAGACAGCTCTAATTTCAAAGAATTAAGACTTATCATCCCATCTAGAGTATGAACAAACTGTCTTTTCAGTTAACTATTTTCCGAACAATATGCCAATGGCGCATTACTTATGTACACACTAAGCAGACATCTCCAGAAAGCGCACAATTTCCACGGCGATACATGCAATCACCGTCCGCTACTACTTGGAAATCTGACATTGAATCTGTAGGTGGTCTACCTGACCTGTGAGCACATAGCTATCTTAGTATCTCTTGCTTCACTCTTGAAAATGATGTTCCAATTCCAATTCCCTCAAATTGCTTTCCTTTTCTCTTACCATATGCGTAATCAGAAGAAAATGGGCCTGTTAATCAGCCCCAACTTCCTTTTGAACCCAGCCTCAAAGCCTTTCAAGAGATCCAGCAGAGTCTGACACAGCATTCATGATACCCACGAAAGAATATTTGCCCAACGCTGCCCATGCTCCTTTACAGAGGAGAAATGGAGAAAAATGTGATTCATTGACTCCCCATTAACTTTACACAAGCTATGAACATTCAAAATGCTCTACTCAGAGCCACATCGAACACAGAATTTTTGTGTGGCTCTGGGCCTCACGATTGATTGTTCAAGGCAATCTCGAGTCTCCGAGTGAAGTAGCATGCGTTATAAAGATTGAACCATAAACGACCTTCTCAAACAAAAGACAATCTCAAGTAATTTTCACTCTCTACAGATATCTTTGATCCATGTGGTCGGCTAAGCAACTGATAAACAAACTCTTGTTCCCAATCTTGAAAATTTCATTTGAAGCAAGGTGCCTCCTAATGATCCCATTTGATTTGGACAAATTTTTAGCAACCACATAATGCTTACCCTATGTCCTCTTGTGCAAGCCTATATATGAACGGCTCGGTAACAGATTGCTTCTTCCAAAGCGCGTCCCATTCGTTCCGCTCGCAACAATCCTACCAGTTCTCCAGGTAAAAAAAAATTAGACATTCCGTCTTCTGAAATCAACACTTTTGATGTTATTTGACGTACAATAATTTCTATATGCTTATTATGTATCTGCACCCCCCGGGATCGATAAACCTTTTGGATCTTATTAACCAAAGAGATACGACTTTGCACTATAGTTAGCTCAGCACCAATTAAGAATCCCCAAGGAATTCCAAGAATTCTTGTTACACATTTGTTTCAACCCTCAACCCTCTTTTTGAGAGTCATTGATATTGAATCAATTGAACGCGCTTCGAACACCCGTTCTACTTTTGGAAGACCTTGTGTTATATCACTAGATCTTGATTTTTCATATATAAATGTAACTAATGTATCTCCTTTATAAAGGATTTGCCCATAATGACCATGAACAGTTGCCCCAGGGGTAGCCAAATAAGGCTTAGCTGATCGTATTATTACAGAGTCAACTTGAACAACTAGAACTTGACCGGATTTTAGCGGTGGTCCTTTTTTGTCTATACATACATTTTCACAAATAAACTGTCCAAGACTAATGATTGTAGATGACTTTTCAGAATAATTGAAATGGAAAAAATACCAATTCAAATTGAACGGATTCAAAATGATGTTACTGCACAGATCAGGATTCAAAATTTTCCCATTTTCATCCATTAAATAATATTTAAGTACTTGAAAAGTCGTTTTGAAATTGTCAAGTTTGAAATAGTTGGTTACCAAGATCTGATTATAAGTTATTAAATGTGAAAATGAATAAACATTGGTAATTTGAAGACCTGTTCCTAAAGGGCCCAAGGAATTCTTAGTTGGAATTGGGGGGTCCCTTTTAATTGATTCTTTTTTCATACCAAAAGATTTGACATCGTTGAATAGACCCATTCGAGAATAAGAACAATTGGATGCTGACAAAATTATCAAGGATTGGCATTCCTTATTTTGATTCAACAATGTATGGATAGTTCCTTGATTTTGGTTAAGGGATTCTTGAAGACTTGCCGTGGAATCGGAATAAACGGCAGAAAAGGGATTGATATTGGTGCGATCTGCCCCACTCTCAGAGATCAACCCTGGACCCGATAGATCATTCCTTTTTCTGGTATATGAAATAGGCGATTTTTCTAAGTCTATTTTTAAAAATCTTTAATCAAATCCTAAAAAAATCTTTAATCAAATCCTTTGTCCTTATTTCAACAAAGGAAGCACAAGCCTCGTTGCTAGAAGAACTTTTGTTGTCTTGGTCCCAATTCAATACTAAACAAGTTCGAACTAATTGAATACTTGTATCCGAAATTCCCCGAATTGGATTGCCGTTTCCATAAAAGATATAATTGACAATTTGAAGTTGTACATAATCCCGTTCCTGCAATAGATCCGGAGGGAAAAGTCTTACTAAATTTATATCACTCGTTTTTTCATATGTGACTACAGGTCGAACCAAAACAAAATACTTTTTCTTGGGAAGTGTGAGCTGTTGGATATAGGCCAATTTTTCAAATTTTTGTATTCCTTGGAATTTGTTTTTCCTGTTCTTGGTGGTATCAAGATGCCACTATATCCGGATAGCTTATCTGTCTTTCCAGGAAAATGGATATCTCCAGAAAAAATTCTAAGTTCAATTCTTTTTTTTTTCTTTCCACTTGGACCAACCCGCCTATTCTGCTTCTTGTCTTTAAAGTGATTTGTGTATCTACTCCAATAATACTATTGTTTCGTACCATTATAGAAGAGGATCCAGCTAAGATATGCACTTCCTCGGGAATAAAAAAAAATCGATCTACTTTAATTTGGTCTTTTGTCCTTAAGTCCGCGACTCCTTGATACTCAATGAAATCCTCGTTTTTGAAGATTGAATCCAATTCTATAGTCTCATATTTTATAATTTTCGAGTTCTTTCTTTTATATTGAGGATCATCGAAATACGCAAGAATACTATTTTTACGGAAAATACCATGAATGGGTATTTGAATTGAGATACCCGAAGAGGGCGTTAGTTCGTTCTCGCGTTCTTGAATCGATTGGAGTGGGATGATAAACCTATTTTTTCGTCTATTTGCCAATAAATCTGAATTCTCGTCGAGAATGGCCGTATATCTGAGATTACAACAACCCGTACATCTGATTTGATTAAGTTCTGAATAATCGAGAATCCCACCCCTCTCTTTCCCAGAAACCTCCGAACTAATGAATTTGGGTCTCACTTGATTCTTAGTTACTGAAGATTTAGAAATATATCTTGGCTTGCTAGAAAGAGAATGAACGTTCATTTGATCTTGATCCTTATGGATCGAAAGGGAGACTAGACTGGATTTCCAAGGCTCCCCTAATAATATCCATAAATGACTTGTTTTTGGTAAGAGATGAACATTACCATATGTCAATTCGGGTGCATGATACACATCGGTATTCCAGTGCATTTCGCCTTCTAAATCAGAACAAATATGTTTTCGAACCTTCTCTTTCAAACTTAAAGTGGATTTTCCTGCTCGAATCTCAGCAATGACTTGCTCTGATTCTACATATTGATTGTTTTGAACTAAAAGCAAACTTTTGGACGGAATACTCACATTGTGTATAAAATCTTCACTCTCAATAGTTACATACACGTCTATCAAACATAGAAAAGCAGGATGTCCATGACGTGTCTGTGTCGGATGAACCAAATCCTCATTGAATTTTATTTTCCCATTAGAAGGGGCTCGCACATGTTCTGCAGTACCTCCGGTGAATACTCTGCCGGTATGAAAAGTTCTTAATGTTAATTGAGTGCCGGGCTCCCCAATAGATTGACCAGCAATAATACCTACAGCTTCCCCCAATTCAACCAGGTTGCCATGAGTTGGACTCCGGCCATAACAGAATCGACAGATCCAAGATGTACTTCTACAAGTAAAAGGAGTTCTAATATATATTGATTGTGCTCGAAAGGTTATGACTCGATTGATAAGTCCAAGCCCAATATCTTGATTTCTAGTGGCAATGCATCGCAAACCTATATATAGATCGTCTGCTAATACACACCCAATTAATGTTGGATAAAAATCCTTTCCTGCATCATCCCATTTCGAGTTGGAGGACTCACAGAAATGCCCCGGACGGTCCCACAATCTGTTCGACTTACAACAATATGTTGAACTACTTCAACAAGCCTGCGAGTGAGATATCCAGCATCCGATGTTCGTACAGCAGTATCCACAACTCCTTTACGGGCTCCGTAGCAAGAAATAATATATTCGGTTAAAGAGAGCCCTTCGCGAAAATTGCTTTGAATGGGTAACCTCATACCTATTAATTGATAGACCTTAGATGCATTTCCTCGAGCTCCCGAAAAAGACATTATATGGACTGGATTAAGTGGGTTGGTCATCCTAAAATTAGGAGTCATTTCTTGTCGCAAATATTCACTTGTAGCATACCATATCTCAATGGATTGGCGTAATTTTTCTACCGCGTGTACATTCCCATTATTATGATGTTTTCCCAAAATGAAACTTTGTTGTTCAGCATCTTGAACTAGCCATCTCTTAGAGGTTATTGTTAAAAGATCATCAATTCCTAATGAAATCCGAAAAAGACATTATATGGACTGGATTAAGTGGGTTGGTCATCCTAAAATTAGGAGTCATTTCTTGTCGCAAATATTCACTTGTAGCATACCATATCTCAATGGATTGGCGTAATTTTTCTATCGCGTGTACATTCCCATAATTATGATGTTTTCCCAAAATGAAACTTTGTTGTTCAGCATCTTGAACTAGCCATCTCTTAGAGGTTATTGTTAAAAGATCATCAATTCCTAATGAAATGGATGTAGCATTAGCTTGGTGGAAACCCAGAGTCTTTACTTGATCTAGGATATGTGATGTATATGCCATTTCGAATTGATCTACTAATCTACTAATAAGCCCTTTCATGGCGGTTCCATCTATTACTTTATTGTGAAAGACCAGATTGGCCCGTTCTGCCATAAGTACCTCCATATGAGTAGGATTTGACAATGGATTTGAGTCTGTGATTGGAAAACTTCCTTTTCTCGATCTTGATTCGCGTAGAAATTGGGAAATAATTAGGGCCCCTGTTGAACAAGGGGGGCCCGAATTTCCGTCGGTATCATAGAATTACTTGCTTAGCTTAGGAATCATATGAACAGGCCTGGCAAAACCCCTGTATGGCTTCTTCGATTTCTCGATAAAGAGCAATATGACCAACAGTGGTTCGAATATATATATATATATATATATATAATCTCTTTTTTTATACTTCTTACTATTAGATAGTGCCCATAAATCTCATAATAGGTACCCAAAGATTCATAGTGAATTTCGATGGGAGCTTCTCTTGAAGTAATAACGCGTTGATCTAGTCGCCACCGGAGCCATAAAGGACTATCTAAATTGATTCGTTTTTGCCGATAAGCTCCAATTGCATCATAGGAATTACAAAAAAAGGGTTCTTTTTCTTTCGTATACTTATAGTGATTCTTGTCAATTCTTTCATTTTTATAGTTTCTGCGATTACATGGATTATACCTATTTACCGAAATACCTCGCCGATTCCCGCTCGTTAATACATAGAGGCCAATAAGCATATCTTGAGTTGGTACGGAAATGGGATCCCCAATAGCCGGAGACAAAAGATTCATATGAGAAAACATAAGTAAACGCGCTTCCGCTTGAGCCTCCAAAGATAAAGGCACATGAACCGCCATTTGATCCCCGTCAAAGTTTGCATTGAATCCCTTACAAACTAATGGATGTAAACAAATAGCACGTCCTTCCACCAAAATGGGTTGGAATGCCTGTATGCCTAATCTATGCAGAGTCAGTGCTCTATTCAACAAGACAGGATGCCCCTGCATAACTTCACGATGAGCAAGGTGATATTAAGTTCAGGGGCAGCTTGATGCATCCTAGTTGCCGTTGAGTTCAATTCCAAACTTTTCAGTGGTAGCGGGGGCTGATGAGCAATTAGATTGTGAGAGGACGTATGATCACTTTAACTGGGACCTGCTTCATCATTGAAAGAAATAAAAAGTGGTTTAGGTGGGAGTCTTACTTCTTACTTTGTTTTAAAAAGGAAGGGATTTTGAGAAAAGTGTAGTAGGTGGATCACAGCTTGTATCCCTGTGGTGCTCTTTTTTGGTGTTGATAAATGATGCTCCGGTGAGTATTATTATTTATTTATTTTTTGGTGAGCTCATGGGTAATAAGACATGGAGATCGCTTCTGCCCCTTCCTTTTATCATGGTGATGCAGACTCTAAGCCGCTTGCCATGCTCAGTTTCTCAAAGAGTGGTGCCAAATGGATTTCAAGTTAAATATTTTGGAGGAGGCTTAGTTGAGACTTGAGATATTTTATTTGCTTGTTGCGTGAGGCAATTTTCCAGGTTAAAGTTTTTTAGGAAAGAGTGTCCGGTGGGGAGGTGGTGGAGATTGTTTTGTTTGCTGAAGTAATGGGTTATAAAAAAATTGGCCTTATTTAGGATTAACTTTCTGTTCTTCAGTAATTTGGGATGGGTTGGTGGAGAGATTTGAAAAGAGGCTTGCAAGTATCATTATCTATCTGAAGGCTGCAAGGTAGCTTAATTTAAAAGCACTTGTTTCAGCTGACTTAGTTTTGTTATTATATCCTATTTCAAAGGTAATACTCCCTCTGTTCCTAAATTATCGTCCTATTTGACATTTTTTTGTTCAAACATGACGTTTTTCAAATGCAAATTTGACGTTTATATTGTTATTTTTTCCAAAATCATAAATTACGTAATTAGTAGTTCTTTTAAAATACTTCAAATTACGTGTTTATGATTTTGGAAAAAATAAAAATATATACGTCAAATTTGCATTTGAAAAATATCCAATTTGACAAACAAAACGATAATTTAGGAACGGAGGGAGTATTAGGTAAGAGGGAATGAATGGAGTTCAATTATAATTTAGTTTCACGGGATATGCGTGCCTTGAATTGCTCCAGCATGCTGAGGTTTTTGAAATATCAATTTAGCTTTGTTGGGAGAATGACCTTGGGGATCTATATGGGGAATAATGGATTATGGGGGAGATCTCTGCCACAATTTATGGAATACAATGGGGCAGGTGGAGCATATTGTAGAGGAGGTCTTACGTGGAATAGGGGTTTGGAAGAACATTTGAACAGGGTGGGTTGGGGAGAATATTTAAGTCCTTCCTAAGGTACTGCTTTTTGCTGTGTCTACTTCCTTGAATTGTGGTTAACTTGAGAAAAGAAGAAGGTAGTCTTCAGCAGCTGCTGCTTGGGCTATAGAGCCAATAAGATAGTGTGCTCCCTTATCCACTGTGCATTAGCCATTAAAAGTACTGTTGACTCCAAGACAGTCTTACATGTTGCATTTATGTTGGCATATATCCATTACGTGTAATAATCTTCTATAACTAACATTATCCACAGCAGATAGTCATTTATTTTGTATTATGATAAGAAGCAGACGGTCAAAATAATTTTTTCATGGCATAAAGTGCTAATATTATCTATAGTTATATTTACTACTTAGCTTTCCCTTTTTTTCCTCATAATATTGCTTCATAACTTTTTAACGCTTTCAACTTTGAAGTTCAGATGACTGATTTTTCATTACTGCATGTTTGATGCAAATGTATATTTCTGAGTAGCACTGATTATGTTCTGGTTTCCTTTGAGATGATTTTCACTTGTTTTGTTCTGGTGAAGTGTGAATGGAAGAATGGCAGCGCAACTCATTAAACAGAGCAAGATTGATGGTGCAAATGATGAATTATTAGTTCTACCTTATGAAAGTTTGTTGCCTGCTTCTGATGGTAAATATTAATTCCAGCAACCTTTAGCTCATTTACTTCTTGTCTGACCAAGCTACATTTATTTAACTTGTCACAAGTAGTTATCCTACTGCAGTCTCTGAATTACAAGTTCCTTTCTTTTCTTTCTTTCTGATGCAGATGCATTGGAAACCAAGAGAATGTTGGACAAACTTGTTGTTTTAAAAATCAATGTTGAGTTGGGGACAAATATGGGTTTTGATGGGCCCAAGTAAGAGCATTCTGTGATCCATATAATTCAGCAACTTTTTATATGCAAGAAATGGTTTATGACTACTCTATTGTCCATAAATAATAGTATTCTGACACAGGATCTTTCAATTTCAGTAGGGGCTTAATATCTCTCTCTCTCTCTCTCACACACACACACACTGACACACACATATGTCATTGGTTCTTACTCTTTCATCTTCTGACATAGCATTTAGTGTTGGGCGTCCATGCCGTCCAGTATAATTGAAATTGCCAGGTCATAAGACTTCGTAGAGGAACTCATGGAGCAGTTGAACCTGAAATTGCTTTTATGGCATATGGTGGTGATGTTGTTGGTTATTCCTTTTAAAATTTAGGCTGGTCAGTTAGATCTTTATAGATATTTGAGACCAAGGAACTCAGAGTGCTTCATGTATGTCTTTATAACTAAAGCTATTCCTTACCAGAAAAGGAAGATTGTAAGTTTTGGTTGTGCAGAAATGCCCTGCCTTATTTTTTGGCAAGAAGTCAAGTGAATCTACTTCATAGATAGTTTGTTCCAGTCTTTTACTGATAATAATCGTGTAACTATTCCCGTGCCCAATTTTTGGCGCTCTGGTCTTTAAGACCATTACTATTAGACCTTCTTCACTTTATGGTACAGAGTTTTGGGAAGAAATAACAATGTAGTTAGTGAACGTAGCCCAAATGAATGTGCGATGGATGTATGGTAAGTGGAAAGATAAAATTAACACATTCGTGAAACAGAACATGTAGGGAAGACTGTGAAGTTGTCCAGGAGGGAGATAAATGAGAAAACCATTTAGATGGTTTGGACACCTTTAATGCATAGAAATAAGTGCTCCAGTTAGGAAGAGTGAAATATGAACATAAAAGAACAATTCGCTATGTAGAAGGTCTAAACTAATATGGACGGCTATAATTAAGAAAGACGTGAGCAAGTGTGGTTTAACCAGAAATCTAGCTTTGGACAAAATGAAGTGTTGCAAAAAGGTTCTTGTACCTGACTCCAAGTTATACATCTGCCAAGTTTGAATTGATTTCTTGAATTATTTTTGTTCATTTGAATTTAATCTAGGAAGCCTGCATTGGTGTGGATAGTCTGTTTGAATTTTTTGTAATAAAACCTAGTTATTTATTATTTTTAGGAAAACTTAATTCTTATTATCTGATCAATTGCCATAGAAGCAGATAAGAATTGTCATACACCGGAAACAGATTTAACATCAATTGTAATATGGACCAATAAACTGTCGATGGTCGAGTGTTACAAGATATCATCCCTCCATATTCTATTTCTGTAAAGATGTACTCTTACATTTGAATCACTGATTACTTGCATTGTACTGCTATGCAGGTCTGCCGTTGAGGTTTGTAATGGATTGACATGCCTGGACTTACTTGCCAACCATATTGAGGTCATTATCTGGACATTTTTGCTAACTTTTGTGAACAATTATTGTTGGATCTTTCATAACCGACTGCAAAAGTCGTTCGGCCTGTTTTTATTCTCACTATGCAACCATATGTCGTGTAGTCCGTGAATTCCAAATATGGATGCAATATTCCCCTACTTCTGATGAATGCTGTCAATACCCATGATGTTACCTTAAAGGTGATATATATCTATATATTTTTTTAGTTTTCTTAATGTTCCATTTTTCACTTTGATCTCACTAGATTCCTGGCTGCTCATGATTGCATCTCGATGAATGTAGGTTTTGGAGAATCACTTGAATAAAAACATTCATACTTTTATCCAGGTCCGTATGTTTAAAGTGCATGTTATTTGATCCCTGATTTTAGTTGTGTTGCAAGAATCTTACTTGTGCAATCGCTTAATAAATCTGTGGCTTTTATAGAGCCCAGACCACCAAGCTGATGCCATGCCTCTGCAAGTTGAAGAAGAGGACGAGGAATCATCGTACGTCATTCTCTGCTTTTTGAAATATATTCTGTGTTTCTGATTAATATATATTTTAATATACTAAGGTTTATGATGCTTGTAATGGATATGAAAAGACAAACTTGGAGCTCTTTAGGCTCACTCATCCAAAATCTCTTGCACATTCGTTTGATGATCCCTGTATCGTACCTTTTTATCAATTTTTGCAGTTATTAACCCATTTCCTGCTCTATGTCAATTAGGTTTCTTAGTGATGCGAGTTTTCCATTTGCTATGAGTCAAAGCTTTCAAAGATTAGTGCATTTGCTTAACCAATTTGTGAATTTGCTATGTCCGTTGGTCATTCTGTTTACCCAACTTTATCCACATTTTTTCTTGGTTTTATGGGTTTCCTTTTTTCTTCAAAGGGGTGCTGAACTTGTTTAGTCCATGCTCACGTTAACTATCATGTATTCCTTGTCTAACCCTTCCTTGAGATCCGCATGGAATCATGGGCTGAGGTTCCTATATATATATATATATATATATATATATTTATGTATATATATTCCTTGATATATACATATATATATATATATATGTATGTATAGATAGATAGATAGATATGTTTGGCACCCAACCATTTGTTTGGACAAGTTGATTTACCATTTGTTAGTCCGATAAACGATCACATAAATGAAATAGATCTTATGGTTGAAGTGTAAATTCAAATTTCCTGCCCATTTTTTTCTTTCAAAAATTTGGATTGAAATGTATATATGCTGTTTACAATAAGTACATATGTTTGTTCACGGTATACACATAGTTGTTTGGAATTTATATATCTTCTTGCAAAAAGTGGTCCAAACAACTTGTCCTAGCAACATGCTAGGTACCAGATCCCTTGAGGTTGAGGATAGGTGGGTTGACTTAAGTATATTATCCTTTGTCTTCATTGTCTTTCCTGTAGTGCATTTTGCCATGGTTGCACATGAGAGGATTGTGGTGTTTAGATTTTTTTTTCCTCAGTAGTTATGTTAGATAACGCCTTCAATGTCATCCCCTGACAGATAGTGAGTGCAATAAAAGGTTTTGATTAGTGTTCTTTTGTCTTTATACTTGTAGAAGAAAAAAATATGTGGCTTAAAGAACCGAGGTTCTTGGAGTGGGTTCAGTTGAAGTGGTCTTCTTACGAGATCGTTGGGGATCCTTGCTTTAGGCTTGCGAAAAAATTAAAGTCGTTAAAGATGGATTTGAAACAGTGGAATAGGGATGTTTTTAGGAATTTGGATAGAAAGTTGGAGAAGGCTATGGAAGAAGTAAAGCTCTTGGATGCTCGAGAGGGGGTAGTTGGTTTAAGCAGTGAGGAGGAGGCTAGGCGTGATGATTTAAGGTCGGAGATGAGGAAATTGCTCATTTGAGGAGAGATCTGTTGGCAGTAGAAGTCTAGTGTCTAGTGGCTTAAGGAAGGGGATAAAAATACTAAAATTTTTCACCGGGTGGCAAACTCTCACAAATTGACGAACCAGATTAGTAAAGTAGTCATTGATGGCGAATTGGAGGAAGATAATTCTTATATCAGAGAGGGTATGGTTGATTTCTACAAAAGGTTCTACTCAAGACAGTGGAGTTAGGCTTCCTAAGTTGGACGGGGTGACTTTCAGTTCATTGGGGCAGGAGGATCGTATATCCTTTTAGTTGAAGACGTGGTGGCAGCCTTGCAGTTTGAATGGGGACAAAGCTCCGGGTCCAGACGGTTTTTCTATGGTCTTCTTTCATCAATGTTGGGAAACTATCAAGGGGGATGTTATGGAGGTTTTTCATTTCTTATATGCGAACAAGTGTTTCGAAAAAAGCTTGAACGCTTCTTTTATTGCTCTTATTCCGAAGAAGAAAGGGCTATCGATATTAAAGACATCCACCCTATCAGCCTCATTGGTGGTATGAATAAACTTTTTGTTAAGGTTCTGTCTATTAGGCTGCGGAAAGTCATTGGCAAGGTCATCTCGGAGTCGCAACATGCTTTTAGGGAGGGGGGAAGTTGTCAAATTCTAGACGCGTCTTTCATTGCCAACGAGTGCGTGGACGCTTGAATCAGAAGCGGCGCCTCATGTTTGTTGTGTAAGCTGGGCGTAGAGAAGGCATACGATCATGTTAATTGGGATCTTTTTATGTTTATGTTGAGTAGACTGGGTTTTGGGATAAGTGGAGAGATTAGATTTTCTTCTGCATATCTACGGTGCGCTTATCAGTTTTGGTTAATGGCGAACCGGCGGGATTTTTATCTAGTTCGAGGGGATTGAGGCAAGGAGACCCTTTATCTTTTTTGCTTTTTCTTGTCGTTATGGAAGCTTTGAGTCGATTGCTAGACAAAGCAGTGTTCGGGTTTTATCAGTGGGTTTGAAGTGGGCAGGGGTTCAGCAGTTGTGGTTTCCCATCTTCTGTTTGCGGATCATACCTTGATTTTTTGCAAGGTGAAGGCAGACCAGCTGGGTCTTTTACGGTTGGTTTTGCTTTTCTTCCAAGCAGCTTCGGGTCTCAAGGTTAATATTTCAAAGAGTGAAATTTTGCCAGTCGGGATCTTTAAGCGTAATATTAGCTTTGAGATAGGTGATGGGTCCGGTGTTAAGTTTTGGAAAGATGAATGGTGCGGGGACAGGGAATTATGGAGAGTTTTTCCTAATCTATTTGATATTGCAATCGACAAAGATTCCTTAGTGATCTCCATTTTGTCTTTTGAAGGGGATATGGTTTCGTGGAATCCTATTTTAGGAGGAATCTGCAAGACTGAGAGATGCAGCCTTTTTTCGTGTTTCTTGAGAATCTGTACTCTCTTCGGGTTTCCGGGGCTAGCGAGGATAAGGTTATTTGGAAAGGGGCTAACTCAAGGAAGTTCTCATTGAGTTCTTTTTCCCATCTTTTGTCCATTAGAGACAGGGTGATGTTCTCTTGAAAACTGTCTGGAAGTCAAAGGCTCCATCCAGAGTTACCTTTTTTGTCTGGGAAGCAGTTAATGAAGCTATTCTTATTGGTGACAACCTCCGCATTCGCAAGAGGATCCATGTGAATTGGTGTTTTATGTGTAAAAAAGATGTGGAAAGCGTGAATCACCTCTTGATCCACTGCCCTGTAGCGAGGGGGTTGTGGAATTTCATCTTCAATCTGTTTCATCTATCTTGGGTGCTTCCTTTCTCTGCTCTTCCTCAGTTGGTCTCTTTTCAAGCGCAGAAGGAAAGGTTGTGTTTGGGATGTTACCCCTCTTGGGGTCTGTTGGATTTTATGGAAAGAATGGAATCATAGAGCCTTTGATAATATTGAGTCGCCTATTTCTAAGATTAAGGATTCCCTGTTGCATTTGCTGTTCTTTTGGTGTGAGGTGCCGCCTTCGACTGGTCTCTCTTTTGCTGAGTTTATGAATCGTTTTGTTATTAGGTAGGCTTTTAGTTTGGTATACATCTAGTGTACAACGGATGCGCCACTTGTTTTGGCACCGCTTGTTTATATAAATCTTTACTTATATAAAAAAAAAAGGGTGCTCTTTTGATGAATTTCCCTCGAGCTGGACATGAGCTATTCCCATCTGGTTAGGCTCCGTAGTTAGAGTGCTTCGAACATAATCTACCCACTCGGGGTTTACCTACATTTAGAATATATCACAATAGCATTTAATATTCCAGTGAACTTTTAGTTGGAGAAAATGATTTACGGAAAGAGTATCGTGTGTACATGTGCATCTCAAGGTCTTTGTGCATGTACAGAATGAGGTACCAGTTGTGATGATAAAGTGGACATCTTGTTAGGCAAATCATGAAAAAGATCATGATGGTTGTAATAGAACTGGTTGAAGAGGCATGAATGGGGTTGAACAAGAGTTCTTGCTGCTGTTGGTAATTTATATTACTTGTGGAGTCTGTTGTTTGCAGTAGCCAGGTTATTACTGGCCAGACTGAAGCTAGGTAAGGGGTGGTAGAGTGGAGGTGTGTTGTTTCAGTTGGGAACCCTGTGGTATCAGCCATGGTTTTGGCAGCGAGTAATGCTTGGGATCCCAACATCTTATCCCAACTTCCATCCCAACACATGTGGTAGTGAATGTGAATTAGACATCACGTTAAGTGTGGGGCCATTGACTAACCAATCACATGCATTGCCACGTAGGTTGGGATGGAAAGTTGGGACAAAATGATGGGACCCATAGCATTTTCCATTGGCAGCAATGGCAGTAGTTTAGTGGTGTCAGGGCTTGATATGGCAGTCCTTAGCACTGGCTATGGTGGCTGGCAGTGCTTGTAGCATGGAATGTATGGCTTCTAACATTAACGCTAGTGCCATGAAGTGATGCATTTAGCTTTCACCCTAGCAAAAACATATTTAAATTATGAAAGAAGCTAAGAACCCAAACCAATTAAGTTATCGCCTTATTACCCCATGTCTTGGATTCTTCAGTCCTGGGTCTTAAGAGGTTTGGGGTTGTACTCTTGTCAGTCCTTCTTGGCTCACCTCATCCAGTCTCCTTATCCAGAGTTGTTCCCTCTCTGTCTTTTCAATTGTAAGGCTCGGGCTCCTTTTAAAATCAGGGCTTTTACTTGGTCATTAGTTCTTAACAAACTTAATACGAACGGCATGCTTCAATTGCCCAGACATTACAAGAGGATTTCTCTGGATGGGTGTGTAATGTGCAAGTCCTCTGAATCTCATGACCATTTATTTCCTCATTGTGAAGGTGCCTGGTATCTGTCACCAAGCTATTTCAGGTGGCTGGCGAGGTTTGGGTTTGCTCCGTCTCTATCTCATCTTTTCTTGATGTTAAATTTCAAGGTTTTAGGAATAAGGGAGATAAGAGTTTGTTATGGCAATGTGAGCTCTTCACGGTTTTATGGTGCATTTGGATGGAGAGAAATGCTTGAATCTTTAAGAGATAAGAGGTGGTTCATTTGGCCTCTCTATAGGCGTCGGCTAGAGCCGCATTTCGTGGGGTTCCCCTTTCGGTTATTCAGAAAGGTTGGAAGGCTTTGTTTTTCTAGTCTATGTGTTTAGAGGAGTAGTTCTTTCTTCTTTTTGTTGCCTTTCTTGATGGATTTCTCAGCCATCTTCTTGTTATATTCTATTTTTCTTATCCAAAAATAAATAAATTATTGCCTTAATATTTTTAACCAATTCAATCGAATTATATGGATTTTTCTCAGCCTTCGTGGTTTCATCTTGAGCTGGTCTATTCTATGTAAGGTGAGAATCTGGATGGTTGCTATTTTGAGTTTAGACCCAAATCCTATGCTTGATACTGCTTGACAGTTTAACCTAAAAAAAGAAAGAAAAAGATACTGCTTGACATTTAAGTAGGAAATTTCTCGAGCCAACTTCTTCTTGCCATCATTGTTATTTTAGTTTTCCATAATATGATGAATGAGAGAATTTGTGCCATCATTGGTCGTTTCCTTCTTTTTCTTCTTATTAGCCATCCATTTTGGCCAGCTTCAATGGCTTTAAAAACCTCAGAGGTGGCCAGATTTATCTTATTGAAGTGTTATTTTGGGCGTGTCTTAGTGGAACGTCTCTTTGGCCTGCAGCAAGCATTTATGAAGTTATGGTTGAGTTTGAAGCTGTAATATGTAAATATGATTACAATTTTGGCTAGTTCAGTCAATGTGGAAAATAGGACCTTTAAGCTATATTTTTGTTAATGATTAATTTGGACATGCAGCAGTAGGAAGAGATTTATGATATTGATTACTGGACATGGGCGCGGAAAGTATCCGATTGTCGTAGAAAAGACAATTTTCAGTTGAGATATTATTTCAATAATGTCAATTCGATTTCCAGTTTTATGTTATTTTCTTTTTCGTTAAGACTACTCCGCCGCTCCCAAAGTCATAGTCCACCTTTGTCTAATTTGTTATGGTCTGTTTAATTTGAATTTGAGCTCTCAAAAAAGAAAAAGAAAAAGTCACAGTCCACCTTTGTCCAGGTTTAGAATTTAGCGGAGGCTTTTAACTTTTAAGATGAAATCTTTCTGTTACAACAGACTCTGTTGAGTGTTTGGATGCATTAGATTGAGTTGTATCGCTTAAGTTCCTTCTATAACCATGTTAAGGATTCGATGGCTGAATATTTTGAGCAAGGGGCCATGTTTAGCTTATTTTCTCTGTTCCTTTAATTTTTGTACGTGGGTATTTTGTTACCAAAGGTATGGTTTCTTAGTCAATAGCCATTTGTTGATTTCTGATGCTGAGGTTGTTAAATTTACTTAACTCATCCTCCAAGCAGAATAACAGTTTGTTACTTGTCATAAATAAGAAGTATGGCAGGAGCATCTTTGTTAGTGATTTGTGATTATTTCTGCCCCCAGCACACCTGTGTTCTTGCAATTGTGTGCTTTCGCTGTTTTTACCGACCGTTGTGTTCAAGTCGCTTAATCATCTGTTTGAACTGTAACCATTAGTTGCTCACTCTGTTCCTAGAAAAGAGTCCATTATTCCTTTTTGGTCGTTCCAAAAAAAGAGTCAACTTTGTAATCTTTCTTATTTGGGATGTAATTTGTACCATTTTACCCTTGATTTGCTTGTTACTTAAATTGATGAGTCCCCTCCCACATGAGCATCATTGAAAATACAATACATACTAATATTTATAATAGAACCAATTAACTTTTCTTAATCAGTATCCCATCCCGAGTCAAAATAGGACTCTTTACATGAGGAATGGAGGGAGTATTGATTACCTTGGTTGATTTTTATATCGTCTAATTTTCTTAAAATATTTCTTATCTTTTTCTTTCAATTGCCATGTCTATCCATAGGAATTCTTCCAATTTCAATCAGGTTTTGTTTTCCTTGAAGAGCAGTGGAAAACTTGATGTTTTACTATCGCAGGTAAAGTTTATGAAGCTCCTTTCTCTAGTTGATTATAAATTTCTGCTTCGAAGTATTTGGTGCCAATAAATCTCTTTTTTTTTTTTAAAAAAAAAAAAAACTAATTTGATCAAGATTAGCTGGGAATTGGAATTATTGACATTAGCCGACTATACTTTATCTTCTTTTCCAGGGTAAGGAGTATATTCTACTGCTGGATTCAGATAACCTTGCCTATGTTTTGGATCCAAGTATCCTTGTTGGTTTAGTGACGCTCAAATAATCTATTTGTGGGTTTATTGATCCTTTCTTCTTTTAAGATATTTGGATTCATTATGATAATGTCTACTAAAAGTTCAACCGTTTTACAATTTTGCTCCTTAATGAATGATTCAGAGATTTTAAATCATTTGATCCAGAATGATATTGGATATTGCATTGAGGTACTCAAGATGACAGCTTTTTTGCATTTATGTTCTTTTAAACAACTTCTAAATCACAGTGATTCATAGGTGACACCCGCCTCATCTAAGCTGGAAGATGATGCCGCTAATCCTCGTGAAGCCAAGACCCAGGTTTGTCGTGTTAATTGTAAAGTTTACCTCCCTTCACATCAAGTTTTTTGCACTGTCAGTTTAAGTTACATATTTTGGAGGAGCAAGTTCAGATAAGTGACAAAACAACGTTGTTGCATCATGTGGGTCCTATTACTGACGGTAAGTTGTTTTGTTTTCTATCCTGCTCGACAACTTGAAGTCAGAAGAGAAGTCTAAACTCATCGAGACTACTAACTTGTAAGTATTGCTTTTCTAACCTCCTGTTTAAGTTATAATGTTTTTTCTAATCAAGAATAATGCTAATTCATTCAGGTGGCTGAACATTAAGGCCATCGATGCTCTTGTGAAAAGAGTTTTCCTCAAGGAGAATTCCCCCATTTCAGAGGTACATGTGGTTTCAGTTTTACTAGAGAAGAGTTAGCAATGTCCATTGAAGAAAGGATGCTGCAGTTACTCGTCTCTTAGAAATTTATTCTATTATTATCTTTTAAGAGAGATGCAGCCAGTCAGTTTTTAGTGTGTCATCTTTAAACAATATTGACTCTCCTTGCAATCTCACATTTGTTATGATCCAGTTTTCTGATAGTGGTATTGCCCTAAATGTTCCCCAATCTCGATCTCTTCCTCTGAAGGCCACATCTGATTTACTACTTCTCCAGGTTATTCTTGGGTACGATTTCTGTGTAATTTTATTTTTTTTGAGGACTTAGTTTTAACTTATATGTGCTTCTGCAGTCAGATCTGTACACCTGCTCTGAAGGCATTCTCACCCGAAATGGAGCTAGAACAAACCCTTCTAATCCTTCTATTGAATTAGGACCTGAGTTTGAAAAGGTGAGATATATTTTGGCTTACTTGACTCTTTGTCTTAGACCATTTTCTTGGATGATCTTCCTTAATTTTTCCAATTATATATTCCTTTTTTTTTTCCGGTGGGGGCAGGTTTTTGACTTTAAGAAACGCTTTAAGTCCATTCCGAGCATCATTGAGCTCGATAGCTTGAAGGTGACTGGTAACGTCTGGTTTGGAAGTGGCGTTACTCTCAAGGTACATTGCATTCTTATTACACTCCTTTACTGATATGATGCTCGTCTATTCTGATTTATTTCGCGAGAAGTTGTACAGTTCGTGAAATTTAAAATTCACAGGGTTGTTAATTTCAAGGTTGCGTAAATGATGTGGTTTTCACTAATTTTTTTGAAGTAATAACGTTAAACAATAAATTTTAAAAAAAAAAGTAAAACGTGCAAATATCGCTTGTGCCACAGGTTACTTGTCTACTCCCAGCTTTCCATGTTTTCGACTGTATGTTGTTTTGCATACCCATACCTGCTTCAAAAACCAAAATATACCCACGTTCTAGGTGTTACTGCTTCCTACCTAAAGTTGGAATGAAAGTCGAAGCCTGACTTGCAATTTTGGATGCTTGGAAAAATCCTTCTATATTCTTCACCATCTTCTTCGTCATTATCATCACGATTGCACAATTGCCTTTCCAAACAGCCCCCCTTAACATTGCAAAAATCCACAAAATAATCACCATTTCTGCCTAAAGAACAAAAAATATGAAAAATGTATTAATAACTAAATTGCCAAACAATTCGCTGTACTCATATCCTCAGAATTCAATCTGTCATCAAACAACCCTCCTTTATGTTGCAAAAGGCCAAAAAATCATCTCTCTTGCTCTATAAAGGGAAAAAAGAGAAGAGGAAAATAGAAACTGAGAAACAGTTCTTCATATCCATAGCCTCAGCGTTCAACCTATCACCAAACAACCCTTCAGCACCCTTTACCCGTTGCCCCGTGCTTGCAGTGTACTAGATTGATCCCAAACAGCCACCCTTAACAGATTGACCTTTATCTTCTTCTTCATTCTCGAGTAGCACCTCACAGTGCGATGCAGAATGCAC
This sequence comes from Platycodon grandiflorus, assembly GCA_016624345.1. Classification (NCBI taxonomy): domain Eukaryota; kingdom Viridiplantae; phylum Streptophyta; class Magnoliopsida; order Asterales; family Campanulaceae; genus Platycodon; species Platycodon grandiflorus. The sequence goes on from JACONP010000362.1 coordinate 2,327,482, forward strand.
TGAAACCAACAGAATCGGCATTCAATTGCTATTAGGTCACTAGGTATTATTACTTCTGAGAGTTGTAATTAGAAAATAAGGGGATTATCAGCTATTTTGGAATGCTTTGGGCTATCCGTTTTACGTATAGAAGGGGTATATTTGATATTTCCAATCATCTCACATAGTCGTCCGTGAATTATGTTTTTTCTGTTGCCTTATTATGCTCACTTAAACGCATATCATTATCCATTAATGAGAGTATAGAATTACTCAGAGAAGCTTTGAGCTTGGTGAATTGCGGGCAGTGTAGAAACCCTTGTGAGGGTGACATAATTCTTATTTTTGTATCCTTCCACCTTCCCTTAATCTGTGCATTTCGCACTAGTGGAATTGAATTTTGTACTTTGTCCAACGTCAAGTGGTATCAAAAGTCTGTGTTCGGAATCCATGACGAGTTCTTTAGTTCTCTCCAAAATGTTGGAGAACTTGTGGACGAGATTTTCAAGGGGTTGGGAGAATGATGTGGAATTCCCCAATAAAACCAACTCAGTTGGCATTAAATTGTCAATAGGTTGCTTTATACCACCTTCGCCCCAAAAAAGTAGTCCTAGTTTGACCTTTTAAATTTAATTTAGGAGTTTTATGAATTTATCTGCCTGACCAAGACTATAAATCGTGTGGTTCATGGTACTCTTTCTGTACTTCGCTAAGGTTATAGTTTTAGGGGCTGTCTGGATAACCACATAAACAGTTCCCGAGTATAACTTGGGCCAAAAGAACTTAGTTTGGTTAGTAATTTTTTTCTCGAAATATGTTCCTTTCTATCTTCGTTTGAGCCAAAAACCGGATCTGATATATTCTAGGTCATACATGGATTACTAATAGTCCTTTTTTTTTCTTCCCCTCTATCATCACTACAAGCCGTATTTATCCAATCCATCCATGTCATCTGCTGCCAATTCGAAAGTCCATGGCTCTCTCTTTCATTGCATTCCATACCTAATCTCTCTACCTCTCTCTCTCACTAATACCTTAATCTGTATATATACTACAGAATTTTTATGATGAGCAGATCTTATAGCATTTGGATATTCTTGATTAACAAGAACTCCATCCATCCATTGTCCACCTTTCCCCATTCCGTCCACTCTCGTCTCTCTCTCTCTCTCTCTCTCTCTCTCTCTCTCTCTCTCTCTCTCTCTCTCTCTTATGTACACACATCCCAAACATAAGCATGACATAACTTAAATATGGAGCATCAAAGATTGGGTCGAATCAATATTTTACTGTTAAGAGTTTGGCATTTGATACTTGTTAGGCTTGATATACATTGTTGGCCCCTCTCTAATAGCTTAAGCTTTTAGATGAGTTGATTACTTAGCATAGTATCAAAGCTCTTGTTTGGCAAGGTGGGGTTCAAGTCGGATGACTTGCGGTTGTTACCCGAAGTATAGTGAGTGCACATGTTACCACCCTGTTTGGTTTGTGATGCCCTTAGTGAGACATGTTTGTTTATTGTTTCATGTGTAGACGGGTCACACACGAGGGGGAGTGTTAGGATTGATATACATTGCTGGGCTTCTCTCTAACAACTTAAGCTTTTAGATGAGTTAGTTACTTAACAATACTTACAAAACTGTAAAGTATGAAAAACATGTTTCTACTAGTTCAAATTGTTTGGGAATTCGATACTTGGAGAACCCTATGGGTGTGTTTGACATTTCAATTTAGTAGGTTGATTTTGGGTTCTCATTTCTTAAAGTAAGAGAGAGATAGAGAAAAAGCTGTGGGGACCAAAGAACAAAAAAGTCCAAAAAATCAAAGTCGCAAAATCAGAATTGAGAACAAACCCTAAATTATTGAAAACATGTTTCTACTTTTCAAATAGCATGATTCGAACGAAGTGTTATTATTTTTATTATTTAATTCTAGTTTTGATTTTTTTCTACTGAAAAAAGAAAAATTGAAAGAACCCGGAAATTTTACCTTTTAAACCGAACAGTTTCTTATATAAAACTTGTTCTTGTCAAATCGGGCATTATCCTAAACTGGCCAATAACTGTTAGGCTTGAACCGAACTCACCCAGTTCTTACGATTCCCAAACTGACCCTTATTTTCTACCACTAGATAAATGTAGGTCAAATATCCATCTCAAAAAAGAAAAAGAAAAGAGTCAAACTCAGATTCTTCTTTGGGAGCAAAGGTAGTCATTGTGTAGAGACATTGAGAAGTAGTGATAGGAATACAAATTTTTTGTCCAATTTTCTCATGCCAGGTGGTAAGCATGTGATTGGTTAGATATCACATGACTTAGCACGAGATGACACCCTTTAATCCGTTACATGCATGACACCTAGATTGAGACGAGAAATTTGTTCAAAAAAGTTTGTACCCCTATCATTTTCCTAAACTGAGAAGTTGCTTATTTACCAGTTGCTTAGGCATTATTTGCCGTATAAGAGGTTTCACTACTTCAAGTTATCTAGCTTAGTCATGGTCATGGATCAAAGTTTCAGCTGAGTCGCCAAAATTTCAGTGACTTGGTTCGGATGTTGAGGGTTTTGATCCGCAATGAAACACTGAAGGAATAGGCATTCTAAACTTAACTCACCGAAACTCGGTCAACTCGGCTGAAATACCGAGTTGACTCAGGAAAGCAAAATGGATTGGGCAAATTTTGAACCCTACCTAATCATCACCCACAAATATGAAAGGAACTTCTTCTCTGGCGGCAGCATGCTATTCTCTCTCCCAAGTCCTTTATATCGTCGGTCTCCATGTGTATGTGTGTGTGTGTGTGTGTGTCTCTCTCTCTCTGTGTGTGCGATGTATGTAGGCCGTGTCCCATTCTCACCCAGAATGAGCAAGTATTATGGGCCTAGTAATAGACTGTAATAGCCCCATTTTTTCTTTCATTTCTTTCCATAGGCTTGGACTGTTGACCCCTTTTATCCAATCTTTTCCATGGTCATTTAATCTTTCTACTTTATTTTCTCTTTTTTCCTTTACTTCTTTTGGTTTTATTTTTATTTTCCTGGTTTTCTTAACTAATAGAGTACATTTTTCTTCTTTAGTTATTTTTATTAATGACAACAAAAGTATTGGAGAACTCAAAGAAAATTAAAATTAACAAAAATGGTATTAGAATATCTAGAAATTGTTCGACAACGATTTATTTTGTTACTAGAATAATGTTACCAATACTAAATGATGATTTTGTGCAAATTGTATTGTTGCATCATATTGAGTATGATATTTAAAATTTATTTGTAGTTAAAAAATAGAATTCAGCAAGTAGCATTTTCTTGCGTATCACCCGTACCTGAGTCTGATGCGAAAAATGACTACTTAAATGGTCTCGCATTTGAACCATGGTCATGGTATTAGTAGGGTTGTACCGTTGACTTGTATATTGAAGTGATCGCATCCCCCCACCCTTCCCCAATTCTTCATTTAAAGTCCAGGATTATTGAGAGAAGCTTTCAGCTTTGTGGCTTGTGGGCATTTTCTTGAATCCTTGTGAGAGTGGAGCCTTTGTAGTCTAAGGACGAGTTGATCCCCGTCCTAGGGTGACACAAATCCTGTCGACCTTTCTTCTCCGTTGCATACTCTCAGGATTGTATTTTTGTATCTAGTGCGACATCACTTGGTGGTTAGGAAGGGGTCTTATTTGTTTTGAAAATGAAGGGAGTATGAGCTGTCTAATCAATCAGTCTTGACAGAAAGATATTAAGCTTCCGAGTCTTTTGGAATGATGCCTAAATCAACATTGATCATCTGATTTTAAATACTTGTTTTGACATTTCCACTCTCATGATGCTATGTTTCTGTAGGGGAGAGTTAGCATTACTGCAATGCCCTATGAGAGAATTGTGATCCCTGATGGAGCTGTGCTAGAAAACAAGGTAAAACTGTGGAATTTCATCAGATTCCTATTATTATTTAATTTTGTGGAACACTATCTAACATGAGTGAAACTTGTTGTATGTATTTCAGGAGATCAATAGCAATCTGGATATTTAAGCAGACTCCTTGTGATTTCTGTTGAACGGTGGTAAATTTTTATAAGACGGCAGGAATTTTGGTAGTAAAAGATGCTTGATAGTGCTTGTAGAGCGTTGGTTGTGTCGGCGGCATCAATAGGATACTAATAGATTGAGCATAATTGTGTGTGGAAGTTGTATGGAATAGGATGATAACAAGAAGCAGCTTTTAGGATACACAGGGTTGATGAGGCATTTCCTCAAAGTTATCCGCATGAAAGAAACACTTTTGATTAATCCGAGAAATGGATAAGGTGTTGCACTAGCCATTGTAGACTGCTTGGCTTGGCTTGGCTGTGCCATCCTGAATTTAGGGAGTTGGTCAAGTGGAACTGAAACTCCGATAAGTGGAGTAATATTTATTCTTTTGCTCCGTAGGTAGGTTCTATAATTTTATATTTTCATATTATAGAGCCTTTTTCATATTCCTATGTGCGGAAAATTTTATACTAACAGATTATTAGTTTGTTTCTTTCCAGTGTTATCTTTGTTGTTTTACTTGGAGCTCCATCTTATTCTCCGCCTGAAAAGCCAGCCGAGTTGAACTCCCAAGTCTACATAACGTTTTAATAACTCCTTCCGTCGTTCCATTCCATTCCATTCCAGGCAAAGAGTCTACTATATTTTGAGATGTTTTACTTAAAGAATCCACTTTAAAAAAATTTGCTTACAATCTTTATGAACCTTTACACTTTACCCTTCACATATATTATAACATTTTGGTTATGCACAAATATTTTTTGAAATTATGATCAATTTCAATATTACTTATATATCTCTTAATGATTAGACTTTTCAAATGTGGACTCTCTGGGTGAAATGAAGGGAATATATATATATTTTTTTGTGTTTTATCGTATCATTGAGGAATTGAGAGTTTTGATTATGCCATTATTACATCAAGGTTGGGCTCAGTTGGATTCCTTCTCATACACCATTGATTTGGGGCCTAATAATAAAAAGTAAAATGAAACAAAAGGGTACCCGTTTCCCTGTCAGGACCCTTATTCTGTATTACTAATGTTATGACTTATGAGGATGATCATTGAGCAAATGGGGATTTAAATAAGAAAAACGATAAGAGCAACAAAATCTGTTTGTAGACTTGATTTACAGTTAGTTTTAAGGTGTTTTATGGTATAACTGTTGATGCACTAGGTAGTTGTATTCTACAACACTTCAAATTTAGCAGCTGTAAATCAAATTTAAAAACGAATTCTGTTAATGTAAGTACTACTGTTTAAATAAAAAGACTTCCATTGTCATTTTGGGGAAAAAAAAAGCATTAAGTGGACCAAAAGTTGTTTTGGGGTTGTGAATTACAACTACCAAAATAGAAGTGGTAGTTAGTGATTAGTTTGAAGTTTCGTTTGGTTCTCGTTCAAATTATTCGTTGAATGACTCATAAACTTGTCAGTCATTAAAGAAAAGGTATTTGAGATTCTTAATTAAATAAAAGGATATTATAAAAGTGTTTTAAGTAAGTGAGACTATATAAAATCTTTAAGTGTTTGATGAGACCATATACAAAGAAATTTCAATCCAAAAAAAAGTATGCATTTTGTTTGGCAATTCACCATTTTTTTCCATTAATACAATGGTGGAAGTTCTTACTATGCTTCAAGTATTTTGCAATCGACAGCTCTTATGACACTTGTTAAAAATTCAATTACCATTGAAAAACAAGCACAAATGAAACGGATGTTTTCGGGTGTCGATAATCATCCACTTCCAATATGCTTCGAGTATTTTGCTAACAATAGCTTTTATGGCACTTGTTGAAAATTCAATTACCATTGAAAAACAAGCACAGTTGAAACGGATGTTTTCGGGTGTCGATAACCATCCACTTCCAATATACTATTCCATCTATTCCTAAATTATTGTCTTGTTTGACCCGGTGTATGGATTAAGAAAAAATAATTGATTTGATTATTAATATTGGTATAGTGTAGTTTCCTTTAATGCTCATGTACATGTGATCCATAGTTAAATTAGGTTGAAAAAGTAAGAGTAAAATGATAAAAGTGTTATCATAAAAATAAATTTTTTAAACAAGATAATTATTTTGGTACGGGCAAAAAAAAAAAACATGACAATAATTTAGGGGCGGATGGAGTATGTTTTATGCCTTTGTTAACATGCCGAAAGTGAATAAAACACTTCCTGAACTTAGCTCCGTTCGGGCTCGTACGTTAAGCAAACAACCTGAGATTGAGCTTGATCAAGCTAGGTCGATTCGTTAAAACTCGGTTACCATATATATATTATTAGGGATAAAATATAAATTTATACAAAATCTAAGTAATTTTTCTGAAATATTAAATTATGTATTCAAATATTCACTTTTATTCCATATGATATACTTACTCCGTCCAAGAAAAGAATAGTCCATCTTTCCTCTTTGATTTGTTCCAAAAAAATAATTTCATTTCTAAATGTAGTAGTTATTTTATTGCAATTTAAAGAATGTACAAATATGTAAAACTATAATCTTAAAAAAATAGTTATTAAATAAGATTATTATTTTGGGAACGGAGGGATATTTCTTTTATCATTTTCATAATATTAAAATATATTTTATTAGATTTTCATGAAAAAAGTATTATTCCTTCCATCTTAAAAAAGTAGTCTTCCTTTCCTCTTTGATTTATCTTAAAAAACAGTTTTATTTATAAAAATAGTAATAATTTGAATATAATTTGAAAAAATTACGAGCATGTAAAGCTATATAATCTTAAAATGTAAGACTTGCTAAATGAGACTATTTTCTAGGACGGAGAAAGTACAATTTTTATATTTTATAATATTAATATAATTTTAAAATTAAATAAGCTAGCGTTACTTAAGAAAAGACTGTTTTTCGCTCAAGTCGGACGCATTTGTTTAAACAAACCCAATCCAAACTTTTCTAAAAACTTGTTTATTACATGTACAAAACGCTCGACTTGGTTCTGCTAGATTGAAGCCTTACTTGTTAGTAGTAGAAAAAAAAAAAAAAAATTGAAAAAGGAGAAAATGCAAATGAGGAGCACCGTATCTTTTTGTAATCTGAGAACACTGTATTCCATCTCCTCACTCTCTGGATAAGAGGTGTCTTTCCTTTCTTCCTCACTTTCTCTATGCTCCCTTCTTCCATCTTCTTCCCCTGACACACACACACACACACACTGAGGGTGAAAAAGCCATGTCCGTCGTTCAAATTTCTTCCGTCCAAACCTCCATTAGAGCTCATTCTTACCCCTCTTCCTCCTCTACTACATCCACCCCAATCCCAATCCGAGCCATCCTATCCCTGCGTCCAAACACCCCCAATTATGCCTCCCTCAGCTCCTCCTTCCTCCGCCCCCTACGCCTCCTCCACCCCACCACCTCTCACTCCCGCCGCCGCTCTATCCTCCCCCCAATCCAAATGAGCCTGGAAGCCGGCGTCGGCGTCATGGGCACAAAGCTCGGCATGATGACTTACTTCGAACCCACCGGGAAAGTCGTTCCCGTTACGGTCGTGGGGTTCAGGGAAGGTAACATTGTGACTCAGGTCAAGACGATGGAGACGGACGGATACAATGCGGTTCAAGTCGGGTACAGGAGGGTCCGGGATAGGAAGCTGTCGAAACCGGAGATGGGGCATTTGAAGAAATCGGGGATAATTCCGATGAGGCATTTACAGGAATTTAGGTTACAGTCGGTTGAAGGGTTTGAGACAAGTCAGAAATTGGCGGTGGAGGAGTTGTTTAAAGAAGGGGATTTGGTTGATGTTGCCGGTACCACTATTGGGAAAGGGTTTCAAGGTCTCCTCTCTCTCTCTCTCTCTCTCTCGCGCACACACACAGTCACACACACATTTCCTTCTTTGTTGTGTGCATATATTTGTCAGTTAGTAACTGATGGTTGCAATGAGTTTGATGCTATATCGGGAGTGTGGAATCAATGACTTAGAAATGGAATTCAAGCAAAATTAGCTTAAAATTTGACCCATTTGAGCTTCAATTCCAATTCCATATTTTGGATGTTGAGCTCACAAAGATAACATGTAATTTCCCGTTATGCTTAGATTCCCGACTTCGTTAATCCCTTTTTCATCGAGGAATAGAAAAAGAGGGATGCGGCAAAGAAGACTTCGAAGCTTTAAGAAGTCTCGAAGCCAATACCTACAGATGTGAGCGTTCAATCGTTGTTCTCTTCTGGGCTTTAGTAATAATTAGCGCGGCACTTTTATATTAGCGTGTTGTAAGGCTTCATTCTCCAGTGATTTGTCTCAGTCTCTGCCCCCTATTTGCAATAGCCACTGTGGCACATCCCTTGCTCCAGCATTTCTTTGCCTGATTTACTTTCATTTATCCTGCTAAAAGGTCTTTTCTTCCTTCTCTAGCTAATTGTAAGACTCAATCCAGAATTCATGCTATGAATAAGAGAGAAGAGAGATCCATTCTGCGATATTCGTCGACCTTCGCTTCTTTTGATCAGCTCAGATCAGCAGAAAGACTGAGAATCTATATGGTATATGAATGTTATGCTGAGTCATATAAGTTCCTATGAAATTTTCAATATCATGTTTTTCGGAATATCATTAATAGAAAATAAGTTATTAGTTGAGCATTGTTATTAGGATAGGGAGATATGTGCATATCGTCTGTCTGCACGTGGGCAATTATAGGAATTACGTGCAATTGAGTAGAGAGAGATGTAGTACCCCTTCCATCCCCCAAGAGAGGTCTTACTTTGAGTTTTCAAAAAGAGGACCCTTTTTCGAATCGACATGTTCCAAAATTTGTAACCTTTGTAGACGACATAAAACGTTCCATGAACCATTTGTAGGTTCCAACAAAAAATAAAATAAAATAAAAATATAATAAAGGAAGAAGAAGAAGAAGAAGAAAATAATTCATATCAAGCCTTCATCCAACAATGATCAATTTGACTTTAAAAAGTCAAAATTATGACTCTTTTGGGGGACAGAGGGAGTAATTAGTGAAATAAACCAAATTCTTTGGATGACTTAAAAAAGTTCCTGAGAGAAAGCCAAGGAGTGGCCATCCTGATGTGTACACAGTTTAGGAAAAAGGACAAATAGAAGCTAACAATGGCCTTTACAAAATGCACCATCTACCATGTCAAACCAGTATGATATGTTGTGTTCTCAAACACATGAAGCCTGAGAAGCAATCAACATACACAGCTATTCACCAGATGAACAGATTCCTCAAGCTCAGTATCCTTGGTGCATTTTGTTAAACAGTCCATCAACCATGTAAAATAACCATTCATGTTATGATTAGTGATGCCATATAAGGTTGTGAGACTTCAAGGTTAATTCACCCTCTCCCTTCCGTTGCTTTATGTTTATGGGGTCCTGTATAAACTGTTTTACATGGCTGTGGAGCGGTGGTTGAGGTTGAAGGAAATCAATTAGTTCTCTCATTCTAGGACTATGTTCCCTTCTTTTTTGTGATGCAAACTTGGCTCAGCTCAAATAGGGTATACCATTATGTTTGAAGTGTTAAGGTTGTTCCTGTCTAGAGAGGTCTTATTCCAATAGTATGTTGAAGTCGAAGATGCAATAGCTTCATGTGCGTTGGGGTGCAAAGTGGCAGGGGTTCCTTCCTCGTACTTGATGATGACATTGGTTGTGTCCTCTGATCAAAATCATGGTGATTGAATGAGTTGAGACTTGAGAAAGGGACAGGGGTGGAACTTCCAATATCTATTCAAATTGGGGAATGCTAACTATCTATATGATTCTTATCCAGTCTCCTTCCAAATCAAAGGTCTTCTTTCCTTCCCCAAAGTTTGAGAAGAAAATTATTGAACTCCAACTGACTTTCTACCTTTACCCAGACACTCACACAGAGAAAAAAGATGAACAAATAAACTTTCTTTCTCTTGGCTTTTGTTTTTTTTTGGGGGAGGGAGAGAAGAACAGCACTTCCTAGTACCTTTTGTGTTCCTCAGAAGAGAGGATGCAACCCGGTTAGTTTGGATGGTTTAGGAGTGATTAATTCTTGTTTGTTCTGTAAAGCTTTAGAGGGTGCTGCTGTGAGTGTACGAGGCAGAGAGGTGCTTGCTGGAAAAAATTATTGTAGAAGTTCGGAAGTCTATACAAGAACATTAGAAGAGGTTGGGAGGACTTTGAGAAGCATATTGGGTTAATGATTCACAATAAATTCAATTTTGGCTTGATATTTGGTGTAGTGAGAGACATTGGAGGGTCTTCTCCTGACCTTTTTTTCATTAGCCAGTGACAAAGTTGAAATGGTGAAAGAGTATCTATGAGTGTCATCAAACAGTATTATTTGGGCTCCCTCTTCTGTGGAATCTTCATGATTGGGTATATGAGCACATTGAAGAATGGATGGATCTTCATTATGAGTTTATGGTGCATATTTGTGTGGACTCCTGGGCTTGGCACTTGTGAGCTAGAATTGTCTATGAGATAAAGTGAAATTTTAACACAAATGGATTTTACCATAAGTTGTGAGCCTAAATTTATATGGAAATTAAAGGCTCTCACTAAATGTAGCCTTCTTTATGTATTGCACAGCTTTGAAAGTGATCTATAACGTAGACAACTTGAGAAAGACTCACTGACTCGTCAACCTTTGCTGCATATGTGAAAGCAAGTAGGTGACTGTAAACAAATATCTTCTCACACTTGAGGTGGCATAAAACTGTTAGATGTTGTGCTATTTGTTTCTCAAGTAAACTGGTATTGCAGAGGTTAGTGTTTTACTGTGTTTGGGTTGGCAAAGAGAGACCAATCAGGGGGCCGCTAGAAGTTGTTAAGAGTGTAGGGCTCTAGCTTTTTGGGGGTGTTCATGGTCAAGGGAGAAACAAGCATCATTTTGAGCATGTGGAAAGCCGTTGCTGGTGCTGAATGTTTTATTCTCTTTTTCTGTTCTAAGGTTGCTCATACAGGATAGGCAAATGTTGACTCTCCTGTTAATTTTTTCGGGGGTCCATGGCTAGTATTGTGTGGTTTATTCTTTATTTGAGCTTCCTTGGACAAGTTGCGACACAGGATTGAACCCCTTTATTGGTCACTTTTCTCACTACTTTTGACTTATTAAAGAAAATGTTGTGTATGGCTGTTTGTAAAGTAGTAAGTTACACACCTTGGCCAAAATTATAGATAATGTATTGTTACTCATTATATTATAAGTGATGAGTGCTGTATTATCAAATACCTAAAGTCAATCATTATCCTTGCATATTCAAGTGAACTGTGACATGACAAAATATCAGTTAATGTCCCACTTCATTAGTGATACAATTACCACTTTTCCACAGGGTACTGCAGCATTGTCTAAGCTTCTTTAAGGAAATTAAAATTGTCTTCAGAGTTTAGTGGTCTGTCCTCATAACATGCATGTCGGCTATCTTCTGTTTCATTTGATCTCCCCACTTTTATGAATGTTATAGACATATTAGAGGGGGAATGGTTAGAAATTGGTCCCTAGCGCTGAGCTGATCTTTGTCTATGTTTTTTTGGACTTCAAATTAAGACATAACATACTAAGGTACCGTAAATGGTTCATAAAGAGTTCCTTACTCGTATTATGGCAACTGTGCCACAAAGAAACATTTATTGAGACTGAGATAAGCCCAGAACTGGGGTTGAAGCATAAGTTTGGAGCTTTGTACATGGCTACTGGGTCAGTGAGTGTAGAAATTGTTCACTTTACTTTTGTGGATGACACAGTAGGCAATGTGAATAGGTTCTTTGGGGTTAAGTTTTTGTTCATACCTAGAGTTGTACTTGGGTTGCAACCCTTGGGCATTTTTTGCAGACGAGGCTGCTATCAGACTTGAAATAATTGGTGTTCTGGCACATGATCTCACATTTGCTTTTCTGCATTTCCGCTTTCTCTGGAATCACTTGCCAGTTCTCTCATCTCTTCAATGGTTCATAACCTGTATCGTATTTCTCTTTCAGGTAGTATCAAGAGATATAACTTCAAGAGGGGTCTGATGACTCACGGATCGAAGAGTCACAGAATTCCAGGTTCAATTGGTGCAGGAACAACTCCTGGGAAAGTTTACAAGGGAAAGAAAATGGCAGGGAGAATGGGCGGCACTAGAACAAAGATAAGAAAGCTCAGGATTGTCAAGATAGACACAGATCTCAGAATTGTAATGATCCAGGGGGCTCTTCCTGGTAAGCCAGGAAATCTTCTGCGAATAACTCCAGCAAAGATTGTTGGCAAGAATATCCCTAAGAATTAGTTACGACTTATTTTTCTTGTTTTGAATTTTGCTTAAGCCTCGTGTAATATTGCTAAGTGGTTTTATTGCTAGTTGAAATTCATTTTCCACACCAGCTTGTTAATTGTCTGTATCTTTTGTTGTCGTATTTTCCTTAATTTAGAATTATCAATGATTCTGCTAGAAGCAACTTGTAAAGGCTAATGCCAGCAATTCAAAAATCTGTCTGCTGGACTTGGAATTTACGTATGACCCTTAATGAGAAGAACTGGTGCTAATCTGTTCCCACTTTATGAGTATTGGTTGTGTCAATGGGCTTCAAATGTGATACTTGTTCATCTTGGTCATTGAGGCTTTTTTGAATGGAAAGTTATAAAAGTTACCTTTGATCAGTAGGTAGAAAATTACCACTGATCAAAAGCAAGTCGGCACCTTAGTCTTTCCCACAGCTTGGAAATATTGAGGTCTAATTTGTGAATTAATTGACTAGGTGCCGGTGCACCACGTTACATAAAATTTGTAATTGGCTTGAACAAGGCTAAAATCATGTTCTATATACAAGCAACTGAGCAAATCAAACGTTTTGCACACCCAACAAGAGTGGGAGAAATGACCAAGTCTTCCAAGGAAAACCTTTGAGATCGCTCGCTTCTTCCTACCTCCATGTTGGCGAAGACGAACCTAGCCCCTGTTTGGGATTTTAAAAAAAAAAAAAAAACCTTGATTAGAAGCTGAAACAAGCTATGCCAAGCAATGTTTCTAGTCTAACAATATCAATGAAGAAGCAGCGGTTGCAAAGGAAAAACGAAAGCTCACATAAAATGGTAGAGCGTAATGAAGAGCAGAACCAGAAGTAAAGACCCCATCCCAAACCCGTCGGCATCATAACTGGAGCTTCCATACGAAGCAGAAGATGAATAATAGTTTCGAGTGGGAAAGAATACAGTGATCAAGTGTATGAGCAGTAACAAAATGACAAGAAGAAGCAACATCGACAAGGAGTTAGCACCATCTTCATCATCTCCCCCTATTATTGGAAACAGAGGTATTACAGTTTCTCCTACAGATTGTATAGTAGGGCCGAAAACGAACAAAGCAAGAACACCCACCATTAGAGAAGGAACCAGCGGGGATGGCCCTTTGCTCTCCATTTCTGTTATCAAGTAAAACCAACCTTCTCGTCTCTCCCAATATATCCTCCCCCTGTGTGTGTTTGTGTGTGCAGATATGGTTTGTTGATCCACAGCAACGTCCTTTACCTAATTCCATATTATCAATCCTTCTTTATGTTTATATGTCAGCTTGAAAGATACTTTCAAGGCCAACTTATTCAACAGTTTAGACAAAAAGATGAACTCAGTGAGAGTTTTTTACTAAGGAGGCAGGTTTGGAAATATTTATTCTTAATAATCTTGATAATGACATATATTTGCTTCCGATAGCTACTAGGCAGGTAAAAAATTACTCTTGTGATGCTCATAATGATGATTAAACTAATAGCCATAATCATACATGAAGCTGTCAACAAGTTTATCTAGTAACATCAACGCTGCCATGTCAGTTTAAGCGTCTTGTGTGGCCCTTTCGAGTCTCAATAGGCTTTGCAACAGCATGGCAATGTGATTTCAACGCAGAATAAACACACACACACACACACACACACATGCGTAAAGGGTTCGTTGCTATCAATAGATATGCCATAAATCCAAATTATATCCATAACTTGGACTACATACATAAACAGGTACTAATGCCCAATATAGATAAGGATAATCAGAAAGGAATTATCATTATACAACACTAATCTCTATTTACTTGTGCAACCTAAACTAGCATTGCCTAACCTGCTCTAGAGCCTCGGGCTACAAAAAATTACAACATCATATCTAAACAAGGATGATACAGAGCCAGCTACATTGCCTTTCCATCCATGATTGTCCGATCATTCAGCAGCACTATACCGAAGATGTTTCTCGTAGAAGTTGATCAACTGTCATTAATCAGATAATAAAGGAAATAACTGGTGAGCACTGAAATCACTAGATTTTTAAGAGGGAGAACTGAGAAGGTAAAAAGATAACGTAAAACAAGAAGAATTACCAGAAGTGGATAGTTAGCCTTGAGGAATTTGTTATCCACAACCACTTCCATTCCATCAGACCTGTATGTAAGCAACCACAAATGATTATGATATTAAACTTAGAGATGCCATCAATAAATTAGGATGAAAATGGCACACAGGGCCCAAACAACTAAGATAAACTCTGGCCTGACTTCAGGTAACTAAAAGGTCGAAAACAAGGCTCATATTCTTTAGCAACAGAACAGGGTCTTAATCACCTAAATCTGAGTCATAAACTGTTATTTATATTCATACTATCGATTTTTTATATGGCTAAGGCTTACTTTCCAAGGAGGTGGTTACTGCAAGAAGGACAAAGCAATGAGAAAAAAAAAACATTTACGAGCATCTTCACAGATGTGTAAAGCCAGCACCCTATAACAAATAACTTGTTCAAAACAATTATCAAACCACTGGAAGCTACGAAAATACATATGACTTGACATATAAGGCTAGAAACTTTTGACTGGTTGATGTGAACTTGAAGAAGAAGAAGACGAAATCGATAGTAGAGGTTGAAAGGAGTCATCGCATCTAACTATACACTTTCATCATGGTATTTATGATTGTATTTCTTCTAGCTTCAAATTTTTTAACAATGCAAAGTCATATGCATCCAAACGGTGGGTACATGCAAATAAATACATCCTAGATATGTAAATAGATCAAACCTGAAACAATTGTATGATATGGAATATAGCTATATTAAGGGAATACGTGGAATTGGATATTAGAGGATTTAAGGGGAATCAGAGTTATTTATCTCTATCCATCACAAAAAGTAACAAACAGAGGATTAAAAGAGAATCAGATTTATTTATCACTACCCATCTACAAAAACTATTAAAGGAAGTTACATTAATAGAAAGGTAGGATGTAAATGTTAAGGACAAGAAATCTGCCTAAAACAAGCGGAAATAAGAAAATATGAGTGAAAGAGCACATCGAATAAAGCACAGTACTAGAATCCCTACTAAGATACATGATTTGTGTCGTCAAGTATGAGATCCTTATTCTTCAGTTATTAACTAGAGAGCACTGCTTATTTAGGTAAGGGTCACACACCCATACCATATCATTTCAGATATCATATCTTGCAGAAATAATTTCATATGAATAGATGATGGCAGGTAATAGAAAACAGATCATAATATAGTGAAATGCAAGTTAATTTTTATTTAAAGCTAGAAGTGATTAAATGAGTATGTATGATGTTTGAGGTGACGTGAGAATGGTATCAGGCTTGCCAATTTATGATGCTAGAGAAGCATTTATAATGTTCAAGTTGTCAATGAACAATGTTTCATCTTAGATGAATTTGATGTTTCCCATGTTTCTTTCATTGATTTTTACCAATTATTCATCGCATAGCTTGAATTCTCTAGTGATAACATGATGCCAGTACAACAAGATCTAAAACTAATATCTTTATGATCAACTAGCAGATGGCCTCCACTAATAGCAAAACTAGCTACTAAAAGCTTAAATGTGCCCCCAACCATTTACACAGTTTTCTCTCCCATTGGAACTCCTCATACCTTCTCAGGATCAACAACACAAATAACCCGCAGAAATGAAGTGAAAGTAGAAAACAGGAGGGTCAAGGGAAGGAGAAAAAATAAGCATTTTCAGCTAACTGCTACCTTTGCGATCATGTTTCTTCTCCTAATAAGTAAACAAGATTAAACAAAACAATTCTCAAACGTAACACTGACAGCACTTTTTCAAGGTCCTATACATATCAGTACCTAACACAGAAGGTCGTTACAAAGTGCAAAATCTACACCGACAAGTTTGTTACCAGAATCCAAAGAAAATTTTGTGGCGGCATGACAGCTGTTCCCAAATCCCTAAGAGCTGACTTCATTATTGACAGAAACGCAGTCATTACATGCACATTTTCAACCTAGATAGGCTTGGACACAAATGGAAATGAACACGACTATAACAGCAAATGAAAATAATGAAATCAATAGTACGTCTACACATATGACATTCATACAGGTAGCAAGTTAAACTCAATTTGCAACAAATACTTGTAGATAACATGTTTCAAGGTATACCCCTAACATGAATTTCATCCTGTGATGGTGTGAGCAACAAAAATTATCTTCAACTATAGACAAACACTTAGGGCTACTACAACATAATAATATGAATTTAAAATGGGAATCTTAACCATGGGACTATTGGAGAAAGGAACCCCATATACACTTTTTCTGGTAAGTAAGGTACCTCATAGATAAACATATGGTTCTTGTAGTGAGTCTGTGATGTTGTTTCAGAACATAATTGACATATTATATTGGGAAGCTTTGATTAACTTTTAACAAATCAAAGGTATATACTAAGAGAAAAGACACGGCATAGATCATAGAAACAGAATGAAAGAAAAGGAGTTGATGGTTGAATCACAAACCTCATGGCCATAAAGGTTACTAACACGTCCTGCGTGTTATCTGATGTAGACGTTGAATAGTCTACAGCCCTGATGATCTCTGTAATGGCATGCATGTTTCTGGGAATATCAGAATCCAAACCATTTCCCAAGCGCTCGACATTCTGAATCCCATGCTGTCCAACCATGCCACTAGTGCCGCCAGTTCTTATCGTTGCATCCTGTGCATAATCTGTTGCACAGGAGCTCGATTCTTGCTGCTTAAACCGCTTAACAGCACCAGACTTCCTCCTTCTAGCTCCAACTGGACGACCAGTTGGAATTGCTTCATTCCCATCAGCGCTTGGGACCCCAGTTGTAGGGCTAACACCTTCTGGTGCTTGCTGTTCTTGGACATGCATTTCATCCGCATTGTCCAAATTGGTAAAGCTTGTACCTTTAGGTTCACCAAGCTTTACATCTGAGAGATCCCTCTCTCTCCTTCCCTCAGCTTGTTGGGAGACCATCACAGCTCCATCAGCATTTGTTTGCTTGGCTGTTTCGGCGTGATTTCCACCCCCAACATCAGTCCCTCCCTCAGCTGAAAGATTGCTCAGAGGCGGAAAGGGCAAAGGGTCTTCATTGATCCTGACCCTCACTGCAGGAATGTTGTAGGTAGCAGCCGCAGGCGAACGCTGCTGCTGTTGTTGTTGTTGTTGTTTCCTCTTGGATTGAGGGTGAGGACTAACCCCGTGCTTGCGCTTACGCCTACGAGCAGACTTCACTTTTCCCGATCGCAAGCTTCAAAACCATAGCAAAAACCCACACATACAACTCAATTCCTTGCAACTAAAATCCTAAAATATCTAATTAAACACTTTAAAAAAAGAGAAAGTCAGAAGAAATAAAGGGATATACCTTTCTTCGAATGCATCAATTACATCGGAACACGACAAGAGATTCTCCACCGGTTCCCAAGTGTTTGCCGTCTCCGGCCACCCACGCCTTGGAAGAAAACACATTTTCTTTCATCAGATCAACAAACACTAGCAATATAAATACCCAACCAAATTGCTTAAATCCAAAATTTTAACACGCACACACACACACACGAGTCAAGTTTTGGTTAGGGCACGCACCATTTGATGAGGTACTGGACTTCACCCTTTTGTACCAAACAGCATTCATCATCCCCCAACAAACAGACAAAAACACCCACCGAAAAATCAGCAACGGACAATGTAGTTAGGTACAGAATTCATTACACAAAACGAGCAATGCGTGTTTCTCTGTGTGTGTGTGTGTGCGCGCGAGAGAGAGAGAGAGAGAGATGGACCTTTCGAACGCGCTTCTTGCGAACGGCCTCAATCTCGTAGAATCCCTCAGCTAGCTTAGGCCGCTCCGTCTCAGCCTCCTCATCGCCGTCGTCTTCGCCGTCGCCATCACCGTCGGCGTCGTCAGCGTGGCCCTCGCCGTCCTGGTGGATTTCTAGATGGCTAAATTGATCGTACATATTTTTTTCACCGTCCTCTTCCCCCTCCTCGTAATACTCCTCTCCCTCTTCTTCATAGCTGACTTCATTCTCTCTCCGCTCCTCTTGTTCCAACTGCCGCTGCTGCTGCTCCTGGTACTCCAACACCGCCGCCGCTGCATCACTGACGGGCGTATCGGAGAAATCGCCGTAGACGGCGGTGCTCGGCGGTGGTGATTGGTGTACGACGTCTAAATTACTGCTGCTAGCACCAACACCGGCGGATTTCTTTTTCCCTCTCATTTTTCTCTCTCTCTCTCTTAATTTCTTTTCCCCCCCCTTTCTCTCACTCACACTGACACTCTTCACCTGTTCCTTCGGAAGAAATATTTCCCCCCTTTTTTTGGTTTTCTTATTGAAGGAGCTGTTTTTTTCAGGCGAATTTGTGTTCAAAATTAGGCTATAGAAATGGAATGGTGTGGAGAATTGAAAATTTTCTTTTGTTGGATTATAGAAATAAGATTTATGTTATTGAATTTTATTTCTGCAATCCGGGTGAGGTACAGAAAATCTAAGTATGAGTCTAGGGATTTATACTGAGTCTGAATTTGTCGTATCTAATTTCTACAATTCGAATTGATTCAGATGATCAAAGTTCGAGTCTAGAGATTTAGACGCGTGTTAGATTGTCGTTTTTCGTCATTCAATCTATCAATCAAATCGGGTTCGGGTAACCAAAGTCCGAGTCCAGAGATTCAAACGAGTGTAAATTGTCGTTTCTGTCATATAAATCGGGTTCTAAAAACCAAAGTCCGATGAGTTTAGGGTTTTTTGAATTGTCAAATTTCAATTTCATCATTCAAACCGGGTTCAAGTGACCATAGTTCGAGTCAGAGGTTTAAACGTTTTAATATTTAAAATTTCATTTATGTCATCTAAAAATTTCAAATTTTATATACGTTATCTAACTGATTGGGTCTCTCATTTATGTCATCTAAAAATCTCAAATTTCATTTGGGTTATTTAAGTGACTGGGTCCCTCATTTATGTCATTTAAAATTTTCAAATTTCATTTACATCATCGACACCAATTGGAGAGACATTTAAACTACTCAAATTGATCTTAAGCTTAGGTTTGGTGAGTTAAGTTTCTAAACAAGCTTGAGCTTGAATATAAGTTTAGTTTAAATTTGACTTGTTTATTTGTCAAAGTTGTTATTGAGTCCAATTCTTAGTTGAGCCCTCCAGCATTTTTGATCATTTAAAGCAGAACTCCAACTAAGAGCCTGTTTGGTAGAGCGTTTATAAAACGCAGTGTTTTAAAAACGTAGGTTTTTCTTATAAATACGTTTGGGATATCACTTCAATACGTAGCTTTCTTTTCCTAGTAGCGTTTTAAAATCTGCATTTTAGAAAAAAGTTGGGAATTCCAGCATTTTAAAATATAGCAGCGTTTTGAAAACGCTGCGTTTTCTGCCGTAGTATTGAAACACATTTTTTGCAAATAAGCTGCGTTTTGGCCAAAACGCTCAACCAAACGGGCTTTAACTCAAAATATTGTCCAATTTAAAATGAGTCTCTTAATCATTCTAAGGGGTAATGCTACCGAAATTTTAGTTGTACGGAGAAGCAAACTTGTTAGTCTCTTGTCATTCCATTTTATCGTAAGATGTAATCACTTTTTAGAAATAATAGCTTAGATGTTAGAGAAATTTTTATGAAAAAAAAAAAAGAGTGGTACAAGAATTTGTTACTATCTTAATGAATAAAAGTATTTCGATATCCAAATTGTTTCTTGCAAAATGCAGAAGAGGATTTTTGGTTTCACCATACAGTCGAATTTTAAGTTTCATAGTAGAGAATCGCGGTAATAAAATTTCCAAGAACTTAGTGACCCAATAAAATTTCCAAGAAAAATGATTTAAAAGGACTATATTTAAAAAATATTTGAAGGTGGTGTCTCATACAACACTTGATGTATTATATAATACAATATACGTAAAGCACTTTCTATGCAATTCTTTTACAAAATATAAAAAAAAAATCTATATAACGACCAATACAAAAAAAAAACTCATTTAACCATTAATATAAAATTATTAAATAACACAAATATTACAAAAAATTATTTCAACTAAAGCTTTGGGCGGTGGTGGTGGTTGCCGGTGGTGGTGGTGAGGGTCGCTAGCGGTGGCGGCCACCGGAGGTTGCCGCCAACGTTGATTGATGACGAAGGTTGACGCCGGCAATAATGGGGTCCGCGACACTACTTATCATCGTTGTGCACTCTCTGGATAACCTAATGATAACTGGGTTAAAATCCACATTTATCCATTTTTATTATTGGTCTCTATTGAGTAAACCATTTAAAGCGCAATTAAGTTATTGAGTTTTAAATTGTTAAATCCAATTAGTCTTTCATAATGGTAGAGTAATGCTATGGGTACTTAAAGAGTACCAATTATTTTGCACTAAATAATATGTCAGTTAATGTGGTATAAAAAATAAAATTAAAAATCACAATTAATGCATCACATCAGCTGCCATATCAGTTGACATATTATTTGGTGCAAAAATTTTAGTACTTTTTAGGTATCCATAACATTACTCTTATGGGTATATTGGAAGAGTTAATTGATTGAATAAAATATTGTCACCCCTACTCACATGTCTTGATTTGGTCCTTGTTCTGAATTTAAAAAACTAGAATATTGGTCTTGGTCTTGGTCTTGGTTCTTTCTCTCATTTTCTTTTTCTTTTTTAATACAAAAAATGGACTGATCCGCACCGTAAACACTCCTACATGGAGAGTAAAAACTTGAAGGGCTTGTTTGGTAGTTGGACAAGGATAAGGAGTATTATTAATCCCGGTGCTATTAGCGCCCTCGCTATTAATTCTCACTTATAAATCAGGGGTAATTTTGGATTTAAAAATGTTAATCACATATTATTTTTTTTAGTGAGGGCGCTAATAATACCACCCTCAATCTTGGTATTATTAGCGAGGGGATAAGGACTTTATCTGGATAGCTCGTACTATTAGTCCCGACCGCCTATTGCGTACCAAACATCCGACTATTCGGCTTATTAATCCTATTCAACCTTAATCCTGACTACCAAACGACCCCGAAGCGTGTTATTCCGTACTATTTTACTTACCTCCCCCTGACTTTATTGAATTGTGTACATAGTACCCCTTACCTTTTTCTAATTGTATGCACCAACCTTAAATTAAGCCTCATTAAATGACTCTGGTGTCCTTACATTATAAAATTATTTCTTAAACTCATAACTTCTATTAGGGGTGATTACGGTCCAGTTCGGTCCTGTTTTTACTAAAAAAAAATGAAGAACTAGAACCAGACCAATACTCCGATTCTTAAAAAATTCAGAACCAGAACCAACCCAAGATGTATGAGAACTAATACATTGGTCCGGTCCAGAACTAACCCAAAATGTATGAGAACCAGAACCAGACCAATACTTTGGTTCTTAAAAGCTTAATATAAACAAATAATAAAACCTAATACTTGATACACAGATTAAAGAACATTTCATAATAATAAAATGTTGAAAATACAAACTAATTCACAAAAGGAAAAAAAATAAAGATAGTACATTCAACAATTAAAATGTTTTGAGTTATAGCATTACAATCTAGTTCATGTGACAGAAAAAAAAAAATAAAGACAGTACATTTAACAATTAAAAAGTTTGTTGTTGAATATTATGGCAAAAAAGAAAAGAAATAGAAATTTACTATTTATATTTAGGGTTAGGGATAAAAATCATAAATTATAAAATATTAATTTATTAATATATATATATAATTATATTATATATAATAGCTATTGGCCCGATCTGATTCCAGAACCGATTGATAAGTTTCAAAATCGGGACCGAACCAATTGACTAGTTCTACTAAAATTCAGAATCGGAACCAAACCAATGAATTGGTTCGGTCCGGTTTTGAAAAAATTATGCTCACCCCTAACTTCCATTCCCTCTTTTCTTAAAAAATCAAATTAATATGCATATCTTTATACATATTATATTTTTCAATTGATGTTGTTAACTTGTGCCCTAAAGGCATATATTAAGAATCATTTATTATGGTAGTTAGTGGTAAAAATTTGTGAAAGTGACTATTAATTAGGATAGTTGATAGGATGGTTAGTGTGCAATTAGGGTTGTTAATGTGAAATTAAGTACTAACCACCCTAATAAATTCGTTTTAACATATATTAATTAATGGTTACTTCATCTCTCTAACCATCAATGATGATTATTATTATTATTCATTAGATCGAAAATCAAAGACTAAGATTTATGGTTAGTTGGAAAATGTAATTAATGCAAGTATGTGAATCAATTAATGTAATTAATCTCGACCTTTGATATTTGATACAATGCTTGATATAATAGTATTAAATGGCTCACCTACTTAACTGTTAATTACATTAATTGCATTTTCCAACTACTCAATGGTTACTATTGAAAGTAATGATTGGATAAAAAATTAAAGGTTAAGATTTATTGAGTAGTTGAAAAATATAATTAATAGTTAAGTAGGTGAACTCTTAACCAACCGAATTACTAAACAACCCCCATAAACACTCCTAAATGACACCAATAATACTACTAACCAACACCATTAAACCATCGTACAATCACCATCAACTCCTTACCATACACATTACTTCCAAACCCCAACAAACATAATATTTCCAATACACATTTCAAACCCTAAACAAACATTAGACCTTCACACAACACCATTAGACTTCTAGTACTAAACAACACCATTAAACCCCTAGGTGATCACCATCATACTCCCAAACCACAGGCAATACTAAACAAACACCATTAACCCATCTAACCAACACCATTAACACTACCAACCAACATTATTGAACTGCAATCAACATTAAACTCCCAACTACAACCATTACTAAACAAACACCATCAACCCATTTAACCAACACCATTAACACTACTCCCTTCATTTTAAAATAAGTGTTGTTTTAAGTTTGTAATGCATGTTTTGCCTAATTTACCCTTCTATTCTTACAAGTCCCAACAATTAATTATCTCTTCAATAAATAATTTATCTTCTCTCAATAGTTATTTTCACCTAATTTATCTTTTCAACTACTCTTAGCACAAAAATTAAGGATATTTAATAAGGGTATATTTGTCAACTTATAAAATTTCTTAATATGTGTGCACAACTCTAAAACAAAACTTATTTTAAAACGGAGGGAGTACTAACCAACACAACCCCATGCAATCACCATTAAACTCCTAGCTAATCCGATTACTAAACAAACACCATAAACACTCCTAATGGATGCCATTAAACTACTAACCAACACCATTAAACCCTCATGCAATGACCATTAACTCCCTACTATACTTATTACTTCCAAATCCCAACAAACATTACATTTCCAATTTACATTTTACTCCTGAACAAATATTAGACTTCCAATACAACACCATTAGATTTTCAATACTAACCAACACCATTAAATCCCTAGGTGATCACCATTAAACTCCCAACTACAACCATTACTAAACAAACACCATTAACCCATCTAACGAACACCATTAACACTATTAACCAAAACTATTGAATCCTTAAGCAATCACCATTAAGCTCCTAACTACAACCATTACTAAACAAACACCACTAGCCCATCTAACCAACACCATTAATACTATTAACCGACATCATTATACAATCACTATTAAACTCCCAACTATGCTGATTACTATAAACAAACACCATAAACACTCTTAACCGACACTATTAGTACTACTAACCGACACCATTAAACCCTCATACAATCATCATTAACTCCCTACTATACCTATTATTTCCAAACCTCAACAAGTATTACATTTCCAATGTACATTTTACACCCCAAACAAACATTAGACTTCAAATACACCCATTATCGCTCCTCACAAACAAAACTTCCACAAAATAAAAAGGTGAAAGCAAAATTCTTTAGGCCATTGAACTTTAACCACTTTTCTTGATAAACCACAAAGAATTTACCATTCACATCATCAAACTTAACTATAGACATCGAATAGGCCACTATTCTAACGATCGTCTAAATATTTTTGTTAAGTGGTACTGCAGCAATATTGGACCGTCCAAAATATCCCTTTTTCAATATGACTATCGAACTTTATTACGTTAGAACCCTTTTGGCAGGAAAATTGGTGTCTTAATCCAATACCAATTAATTTTTTTTTTGACAAATAAAAAAATTAAGTTTTTCATTAATAATTTATTTATTGATTAAACTAATATCAAGAAGTGGTTAGACTCATTTACTTAGACAATCATACTCATTATTGAGATGTTGGAGGGACGCTGGAAATATGTAGGTGCATAAGTACAATATGTTAATGATGTAGATGTAGATAGATTTTGTAACTTTGACCTGCAGATATATGTCGAGAAGATTAAGGTATATGAATGTCGAGAATATATAATACATGGAACCAATAAACAAAATACTAGATGATGGCCTTATTACCATATATAGGTGATAATGAGTAGTGTTTCAAATAATAGTAGACAATGAGGACGTTAGCTATGTTTACATGTTCATTGAGCATGATGGTAATCAACATTAAGTGTTAGATGAGGAACTAGGAACAGCTAGCAAGTGTTTAATTGATGATACATAGTAATTAATGGTAATGATGATGTTCAGAGAGAGAAACCCTAATTATCCAAGTTGAGGTTTGGGTATAATAATTAAGGGACAATTCAACATAGTTGATAATGACGAAGGAGGTAATGTTTGACGACCCGAGTCCGAGATTCGATGTTGAACCCCAACTCGGAGCGCCAAACCGAAGAAGAACAGATGAAAGAACTAAATAAAGCGAGCCACAAAAGCTAAAACCAAAAACAAGCAGCGGAATAACTAAATGAAATAGGAGTTTCAAAAACTCGAATGACAAAATCCCAACAACAAAATAAAACCTCCAAGGCCAAACACGAGCCGAAGAAACAACAATACTAGAAACCCACAAGCTAACGTGCTCGGGAAAACAACTAAAGATAAATGGCTCAAGCCTCAACGAAAGTAAATAAAATTAATGTTGATACAATAGGGTACAATGGGCCGACTCCACGAGTCGCCACCAAAATACAACTAAGTAAAATACAATATTTCTACCCGACATACTAAGTTTACATAACTTAGCTTAAATCCACGATCTCACAGAATAAGAGATAAATATAAAATACTAACTAAATACAACTAGAGGAACTACGAACTAAAGCCTCAATGCGCCGGAACTCAAAACCTACAAACTAAGGAAAACAAATATGGAAGGGATGAGTCGAAGACCCAGTAAGTTACTAATATAACAATATGACATGGCATTATGCACATTTATATAACAGGATAATAAACAGGTTGTAGCACATAAGACAACCAACCGTCATGCACTGGTTGGAGACCACGACTAACATTTGTTCGTATAGGAAGCACATAAAGTGTAAGTAAACACATAAAGATGAATACGGTGGATTCGAGGTACACCTCCAAAATTCCTTGTAACATTTCCGACCTTATAGCTCCATGAAGCCGTAGAAGACAATTACGCTGCTACTTTACAGAACTATAAAAGATGTCTCTGCTGCTATCTAACAAGATAATAATAATAATAATAATAATAGATTCCTGTGCTTCTGCTTCAGAGAACCATGATAACCAACTGTGCTGCTGATGCTGGACACATTTCCCAATATCGACTAACGAACAGAAATAGATGATTGTGCTGCTGCTGCTGTACACAAATCACAAAGGGACCGATTCTCGTATCCCAAAATATATATATGTACCCGATTGTGTCAAACACGATCTACAAGTACCCAACAAATAAATGTACCCGACCGCGTCAATCACGATCTACAAGTACTCATTGTGGACCATTTTCTGTATCAACGTCGACGTATTGCTCGATCCCCTACGACCCGAGACAATACGGCTCTAGCCACTTATAGGTATCACAAGGGATCGGTGTCCGTATCCCAATGCTTACAATGAAAGGTGTCGACAATGTACAATTGCCGTTTATTCTGTTCAATTGTGGGGCTAGAGAAAACCCATACCATGGCCAACGGTAGGGAGAGACCCAATGGATTGGCCTTTGGCTATTACGAAGCCCCTGCTCCCGCAATAATCGAGCTTCAATACACCTCCAATTGACATATGTCAGCTGAACTCGATGCAATGCACAAGTAGATGTTTACTCATACTAAACCAATCAAGCGTGTTTTATTGAATTACAACTTAATAAATTAAATCATGATGTGTTCTATTGAATCACAACTTAATGAAATCAAACCATAATGTGTTCTATTGAATCACATACCAAATCAACATAATGTGCTTGTAAATACTAAACACACAATCAATCATCAAAGTAGGATAATTGTCCTATTGCACATACACCAAACCATTTAAGTCTGCGAATACTAGACTCTACAATCACAACATGTGTAAGCCTACCCGTACTTACAATCATAATCCATACATTTCAAACTCACTATGTAATACGTTCGTAGCAACTCAACACTAGTTCCTGCACCCTTATTGGGTGATAACTGGGGTATCTCAGAACTTTAACTCATAATAAACACGTCACTCAATGTGTAGTGACCAAGTCATTCCCAACGTACGTCACCCATCATCGTACACAACTCATTAGTAACTTATATGAAGTCACGGGTACCTTTAATAATTAATCAAAGCTTAGACATAGGGTGTATATATCATCATCCAACCCAATTCAAGTAGTCACGTGATCAACAACGTTGACTTAGTCAACCTAACTCAAGTTTATTCGATCAAGATCTCATCAATTCATCATCTCACATCGTAGGAGACTAAAATACTACTAGTACGTATTTATACCACTCATAAACTCATTACACGACATATATTCTTTACGTCCTATTCGACTCCGCTAGAGTCGGTCACGACTAGAGTCTAGTCCATTCAGTGTAATATACGACTCACAATATCCCAATGACTGCGCTTGAGTCCTACAAATATTTAAAACGTCAGGATGAGCCGTAACGTCATCCCTACTTACCCATCTCAATCACAAGACTCAATATACCGAAAGTCTATTACTCATAATAATCTCATGAGTGAACTAACGATTATAATCTCAATAAGCTACACATGCTCGATAGAACTAAAACAAGTCATCGGCGACTTTACTGCCGGAACCCAACTATAAAATAAACCCACGAGTCTACAACTCGGGAAGCAACAACAATGTTCACAACACAATCTCGAGGAGTTTCTAATACCCGGAGACAACAACCATCACAATAACAACAACAACGTGTACAACAACAAACTCCACAAGTCTCTAATATTTGGAGACCACAACATTAACAACAATTCATCAATACCCATCATTTAACATGCTAGTAAATCATCTTGAGCAAGTATAGCATGTAGGGAGTTCATATACAACATGTATAACACATAAACATCGCGATATTACACTACGATGCTTGAAATCTAAGAATGAGATTAGTAACTTACAATACAACGCAAATCTTCCACAAAATCAAAGGAGCTTCGGGTGAAAATGTACTCCTCTGCAACCTCTACGCCACTACGGAGTCTAATCGTCGATCCCAAGCTTGATCCAAGTTCGAATCAAGCTTTCTCTCTCTCAAAACTTCACTTTCTCTCTCTAAAACACGAGAGAAGAGGTGAGGTGGAGATTCCTCAGCAGATCAGATAATCCCTTCAGTTAAAATCATTCCCCTCATCACTAGCTATGCTTCAGCGAAGACGGCACACGAATCTGACTCCGAACGATCGAGAAATCGCAAGATGAACACTCAACTCTTTTTAAACTCTCTCTATGCTCTTGGGTATTTTTGGGGGGGGGGAGAAATGGAAGTGCTCAAGACCCTCCCTAGGGGTATAAGAGACTGGGGAGAGAACTCAAACCGGCCAAGTGGCATGGCACAAGGAGAGCCACACAAAATGGGTCAAAATGTCAAAAGTCCAAAAATCCTGTAATTGCTGGCAGCAGGGGCGCGCTAGGACGCGAGGGATGCGCGCTAGGGCGCTAGGGATACGCGCTAAGACGCACGGGAGCGCTAGGGTGAGCCTCCGGTGCACGCTAAGGCGCGAAAATTCCCAGAAGTTTGGTTGGTCTAATTTGTCTGAAACTTCAGTCAACTTGCGCGTTAAGACGCGGCCAAGGTGCGCTAGGGCACGCTGGGCTCTCCAAAAGTGTTCAAAAGTGATTTTAAAGTCTTACCAAGTAATCCTAACATGATCCTAACTTCAAACCAAGTCAAGACACACTCAAGACTTAACCGAATCATCCCGAAATGAGACACGAATGATAAAGAACCCAAGTCTCAACTATACACGAAGTTAAACACGCTAAACAATACTCGAATTGACTTGACATACGAGTTAACGACAAGATCGACATGTTTGTCAATCATAAGGGAGTCTTAACCAACACAAGGTCAAATAATCATGGGGGTTATACGATGTATACAAATGCTAATCGATGTCGAGAATGGTCTAATGAATACGGAAACAATACACTACTCCCTATAGGTTAATTATGAGCCGAACATAGGTTATAACTTTACACGTCACAAGTAACAAGCATGACATCACACACTCCAAGGGTTTCAAGGTCAATACAAAATGATTATAAGTTAACTAGGAATGAAGTAAGGTCAGGGTGGTACATAAAGGAGATAGTAAGTTAATTGAGGTTTAATTTTACTTTTCCATATCCTAAGTTAGTTCGTTACCTAATTTTTTTTTTCAATCTCGTGAATGTGAATGCATTTTCTTATTGTTTGACATTGTATTTGTTGTTTAATCGATTTTGTGCCTTTACCATTTTCTTTAGCCTTGTAGCATGGACATGTTTTCTTTTCTTAGATTTCTCAAACGATTACAATACATGTTAAGCTACATAACCAAACAAAACAATAATTGTTGAACCCCATTTCACGTCCTATATAAGTTTACTTTTAATCCTAGGTCACATGATCTCCAGATAGATTAGCAGCTCACATTTAAAGTATAAGTGCTCCAGATATTCTGGTTTACCACAGTTACAGGGGCACAATCGTGGGCCACAAATTCAGAGAAGAATACTGACTTTAGTTAGAAGGAAATCCAGAATGCATCTCCAAAGTAAGAATATGATTTTCTGGGGGAGATTTAAGCTCTTGATTTTTTTCTATAGCTAGGGATAACACAAAGCTTGATTATTTGAATTGTTGGACTCTTCTTTAAAAGTTTCATAACCTTTACAAAAACATGATTTAACATAGTAGATTTCGTTTTTGGTGTAAGCCCATGTTGGTCTTTGCATGATTTACTTAAAGACATTATAACTTGTTTGGAATCATAAAGCCTAAGTCACTGACTTAACTCCTTAAGTCAGCCGACTGATTCCTTGCCTTAAGTCAATTGATTGATGATGACTTAA
The DNA here is from genome assembly GCA_016624345.1 of Platycodon grandiflorus. NCBI lineage: Eukaryota > Viridiplantae > Streptophyta > Magnoliopsida > Asterales > Campanulaceae > Platycodon > Platycodon grandiflorus. The sequence goes on from JACONP010000362.1 coordinate 2,357,212, forward strand.
ATATTTTTACGTCATTCCACTAATACTTGGCGTAAGTATAATATCTTTGGCTTATACCATAAGTCAGTCTGCTGATCTTAGTGGAAGCTTCCTTGATATTCCCCGGATATCTTTTGGAAATGTGTCAATACTTTACCATGTCTATTTCCTTAACAAAACAAACATTTTTTTTTAGCTTTACTGTCTATTTCAAAAAGGTGAAGACAACCCATGCATTTAAGAGAATTCTTCACTGTTTGACTCAGACTTCTGCAGACATTCATTGTAAGTCAAACAAGAAGTTTTCAACGGCCAAAAGCTTGTCTCTGTCTATTTAAAGCCACAGAAGCCCCATGAAGAACTCACTGAAGCACTCAAGTATTCAAAGCAAATTCAAACACTTCAAGAATTCTTGTGCCCCAGCATTTAAGAGCAATTTACTTAGAGTCTTTACTGCTTATTCTATTCTCCTTGCTCTTTGTTTTTATTGTTTATTCAATCATTGTTTAGTTATCCCTCCCAACTACTTTGTTTTTGAGGGATCACTGATTGTAACACACGAGATTAACTTGTTCTTTGTTGAACATTCATTCTCCATAAACACAGGTCTTGTTGTACACTGATCCATTAGTGATCACACATGATTATTGATAATATTAGTGCACTTCAAAATTCAAGTCTGGCCAACTTGGTAGTGGACATAGCAGTCTTCATATTGCGAATCACTTTACATCTTGTGTTCATTTACGTATTATTTTCCTTGTATCCTTTGATCAACTGACTAAAACTTTAAGTATAATCAACTTGCCTAAAGCTTTAATCAATCAAGAGCAAACATCAGTCAGTTCACCTATGTTCACATATTGTTCATCCATCAGCTGATTTACTCTATCAGTTGATCATTTCAAATGATTAGTTGACTAAATCTTGTAGCCTAATTTCCACTGCTAATTTTTAGAAGTTTTTAACTAACTTGAAAGAATTTGATAAGGTTATTCATCCTCCCTCTAGCCTTATCAATTGCCAAGTGGACCTACAACCCATTTGAAGGAATCAAATGCTAGAGCCATCGAGATGTGAATGGTCTTAATAGCAGAAATGGGTCTCTGGTTAAAGAAGTTTTGAAGAAGCTCCACCTTCTAAGATCTAGATTGTTGGTTAATAAAATGTCTGTTAAAAAGTGTCTTAAGTTTAGACTTTTCTAATTAAACTAGGGTTGCATTAATTAATCCTAGTGTTAATTGAAAAAAGTTAAGCAAGTTGATCATAATTATAAAAGGATTCCTTTATTGACATTGATTAAGAGTCTTAATATCAATTTGTTTAGGTTTTTCTTAAAGCCAATATAAAGAGGTGATGAGACACCAATTAGAGACAAGACCAAAAGTGAGAGAGACCAAAATTGTGGAGAGATGGACGACAGACACAGTTGGTCCTTGAGATAGACAAAATAGTGTGCGACTATTTTAGGATGTGAGAGGTGTGATACTTTTTGAAATAGTGTCAATGCTTTTAACCCTTGTCCTAGGTAGAGTAAGTACATTAAAAACTATGTATTGTAATTTTTCATCATTTAATCATTTATAGTAAATTTGTTGCTTATCTTAGAGAATGGAATAAACCACGTAAATCATGTGTTCCCTTTTGTTTGATTTCGTTATATTTTCTACTTTCTTGCCATTATTTCTCCAAATACTAAGTACTATTATTTTCGACCGATTCGCTTCTACATTGAAGATATAAACTTAGAATTCTGAATCCAAGAATATCCTCATTATTATAACAATGACTAACCATTTGATTGGGTCTATTTCGGTCCCATTTTCCTCATTGATTTTGGCTCGAGAGATTGATATATCTGGGATTCATTCGTTAATATGGGCATGAAGCTAGTGACGTTCGCCTATACTCTCCATTTTTTGCCTTGAAGAAGATCTCTTCCCCATAAAATGCTTTTCCATCCCGAGTAGTCACCTCTTTTCAAATAGAGATGTTAAAAGGGCCACGGTCGTAGGGCTGGCCCGTTTAAACCGGAAGAAACAGGGTTAGGGCCCTTTTTTTTTTGCCCGGACCGTTTAACCTACAGCCCGTTAGGGGTAGCCCTCTAGGTTTGGCCTGTGTAATATTAATTAGACCATAAAAAGTTAAGACAACCCACAACCGTCTAATCTAAAGTCAAACACACTTATCATTTGCACTACATGTCTTCTTTGTGTTCATGTAAATAAATACTGAAATATAAACGAAACTCTTAGAGGGGTCTACTGAGTAGAGCTATTTCAATATTTATTTTTGGGTAAAACATGTTAAAATTTAAATACAATGATGTAAAAAATATCTAATTTTTATTTCTTATGAAAAGCATAATAACCTATCTAAATTATGGGTTGTAAATAACAATCACTGCTCACTTTTCTGGATATTTATAAAGATAAAATTAACATCCATCATGTTTTTTATTTCTTAGTTGTGACCCAATAGTAGCACGTCTAACCTGAAGTCTACTAGGGTTAGGGTTAGGTTCACAATAATAGTGACCCAAAAAAATTGGGAAAAATTGCGGGCCGATCCCCTTTAGACAATTTATAACCGCTTAAGTCCATTATAATCGTTTTCAATCACTTAAGTCCATTTTAAGTGATAAATTTGCTATTTGTTCCAAAACTGCCCCTGTTACAACAAATGACATTTTTTAAGTACTAGTGTAAATTGTGCATCGTCATGTGTGCGATTTTGTGCGTTGTCAATATATTTTGTGATTTTTCTGTTAAGAAATGTGCATTGTCATTATAAAATGTGCATCGTCAATGTAATTTTGTGAATTTGTGTTAAGAAATGTGCATCGTCAAGTATAATTTTGTGCATCATCAATTATAACAGTACTATTTTAATATAATTTTGTGTTAAGAAATGTGCATCGTCAATGTAATTTTGTGTATCGTCAATTATAACAATACTATTTCAGTATAATTTTGTGTTAAGAAATGTGCATCGTCAAGTATGATTTTGTGTATCGTCAATTATAACAATATTTATTTCAGTATAATATGTGCATCGTGAAGTGTTTTTTTAAGTGTAAATTGTTCATCGTCAATTATAACAATGTCTTTTTCAGTATATTTTGTGTTAAGAAATGTGCATCGTCAATTATAACAGTATTTATTTCCGTATAATATGTGCATCGTTAAGTGTTTTTTTAAGTGTAAATTGTGCATCGTCAATTATAACAATATATTTTTTAGTATATTTTGTGTTAAGATGTAACGCCTGCATCATTCACATCATTTGCATATATTCGCTTATACGTCTCTTTGATTGTTCTTGTCATTTCATGTGTAAATTTCATTCAAACATGTTTGCAATTGAGTTGATTGCATACTTCTCATGTATATTGATATGTAGTTGAAGTTTTGTAGTCTTTCGTATTTGTATTGGATTGCATTCATAGCTTCATTTTATGTGGTTTTGATTGTGTTTCGGATGTTTCTTAGACTTGGTTTGGGGTTGGGAACATCTTGGTATCATTTGGGAACACTTAGAGATTGTTTTGAACACTTTGGAAAGTCTCAGGCTCGCCCTAGCGCACCCTGGGCGCTCCCGAGCAACTTGCTGTATCTCAAGTCTGAAATGCAAAAAATTACTGGGAGCTACGCGCCTTAGCGCGTCCGTACGCACGTCCTAGCGCGCCAATTCCTGCGCCCTAGTATGCCCCTTGAAGACAGCTTACATGAATTTTTGATCTTTTGACTTTTTGACCAAATCCAAACACTGAGGCTTAACCACGAACCAAGTCATATAAATCAGACTTTCTTCTCCTCCTAGACACTACTAGAAAGCCAAAAACACAACCATTTCATCTTCATCAACCAAGAGTCCTAGAGAGAGTAAAGAGAGTTCTTGAGAGAGAAAATGTGTTATCTTGAGCATTCGGTGTCGGATTCACGATCCGTCTTTGCCATTGCGAAGCTCTTGGCTAGGAGAAGACATTCTCTGGGTTGCATATAGGAGTACTTGGCTTGAAATCACAAAGAGGTAAGCTACTACCCATTTTCTTCATCTATTATGTCTTGGTTGTCATCCTAGACTTGTAAAATGATGAAACCATGTTGAAATCATCATATTTGAGTATGTTTTACCATGTTGACTTTATAATTTTGTGGTTGACTTATTGCATGTGTTAAGAGACTTGCTCTTACATGTTGGATATACAAAATATTGTTATCAATTGTTAAATTTACGGTATAATTGATTCGCGTAAACTCGAACTCATTAGAAATTAAAAATGACTCCAACGGAGTTCGTTAGGATTTCATAATTTATGAGACCACGTGTATGATTTGGGATTTCTTAGATGATTTGACTGATTCATTGGAAAATTTGGTTACTCCTGTTGTGTGTGATGATATTACGTTAATTGTCGTAATTTTCGTATGTTGATTAATTTGTTGTTGTAGGATTTTTATAACTTATTTGAGACATTCGTATTGTTATTAAACTAGGTCTCGATGCCCGTGCCTATGGCACGGTCACAGTAAAGATTGAATTATTATACACTCGAGGTTAACAAATGCTCGAAATTTTGTAAGTAGTGAGTAAAACTAAATGGCACAAAAATAATGAAATAATAATGAATTATAATTTATTTATTTTGTAACAAAATAAATAATGAAATATTGTAATAAAAAAAATAAAAGCAACATAATTTTATTGTTTTTTCAATAACAAAAAATTAATCTTCTTCTGGAGGCTCTTGTTTTACAACAATGTTTGGTTTAGAAACGCGAGATGCAATACATCTTTCCATTACTTCCACCTACACGTGAGCCAAAGAAGATATCAGACACATTCATTGAACAATATTTTATGCATAATAGTTAATTAATTTAAATATCAAAAGAACTTACCGCTTCTTGTACGAAACTCGGATCCTCCCAAATATCATCATCTAATATAATAGGCATATGTGTAGTTGGAGTTGCCGGTGTAGGGGGAGGTGGAGTTGCCGGTGGAGTGTTAAATGGAGTTGCGGGTACCTATTTGAAATCATGTATATTAGATAAAAACTAAGTAATTATAAAATTTGAGTTATATGTAATTATTAACACATATCTAAAAATAAGTTACACTTACAAATTCTTCAACAGAATCATAATCAACGCAATCAGGTTGAGGGGGCGATGAAGTTAAAGGTATAGTGCTATATGGATTTGCGATGACCTAATTAAAACCATGTGTTAGATAAAAATAATTTAATTGTAAAACTTGAAGACTGAAGCATGTTATGAAAGAATAAAAATATCAAAATATGTTACTTATATACTTGAAAATTTTTGGTATCAAACCTGATGTAGAAGCATTATAGAAGAACTTCAGGATAAACAATATTTGTTGTGGAAGTATCTTGTTCTGATGGCAAAAGAATTGTTATCCGATTGAATGTTGTACATCGGGATAGTGCAACGTATAATTGACCATGAGTAAACACTGGGGTACGAAGATCAATGCCGACAAATTTAACAGATTGACCTTGGGATTTATTTATAGTCATTGCAAAGGCCAACCTAATTGGAAATTGTCGTCTTGTAATGGGAATAGTAAGTTCAGAACCAGAAGGAGTAAGAGAAATTCTTGGTATAAATACCAAATTGCCAGCTTTATCTCCGGTTAAAATTTCAGCTTCAATGATACGTTGCGCACATCGAACTACCCTCAATCTCGTTCCATTGCAAAGACCATCCCTTGGAGCAAGATTCCTGATCAAAATAACAGGACACCCGACTTTCAATTGGAGGTCTGAAAGTGGGAGACCAGCAGGATTCAATGAGTTCAAATATTCAATTGGGTATCGATTTGCCATGATTGGATCACGCATATCATCATCCGCATTTTTGTCTGCTGATAGATAACTAATGACATTTCCTGGGAATATCTTCAATGCTTCAACATTGATATCATTAACATCATCATTACGTGCAGAGAGAATAGTACGGTCAGTTAAGAATTTCGCTGTAGAAGTCCCCGTTCTATGCAATTGTGGATACACTTCTCTTATTAGTTCAATGAGGTCTTTACACTTCCGAATTGTAGAAGGTAGTTCGATAATTTCATTTGGATTGCTTCCCACCTGACAATTGAAATTCAGTTAATTTTAATTATAAGGTTATTAATGTAAACTTTTACTATAGAGGTCAAAAATTGATATTACCTCGTTCAAATATGCCGCAAATTCAACATTTGCTGAATCATTTCGATTTAATCGCATGTTTTCTGATAGAGTCAAGACGTGTATCTTCTTCCAAAGTGTTGATTTTTGAAGAGTTGACCCCACAATTTGCTCACGGTATGCTTTCGGTACAACAGGCAAAGTTTGACGAAAATCCCCACCAAGTACAACAGTTATCCCACCAAAAGGGTGGTTGTTATCACGAACATCTTGAAGGCTGCGATCAACGGCCTCAACACAATAGCGATGCTGCATAGGGACCTCATCCCATATTATCAATTTCGCCTCCTGAATAGTTGGGCATGAATTGATTTTAGTGAAGGAACATATTGTGTCTTCCAACACAATCAACGGTAGACAAAACGTGGAATGCGCAGTTCTACCGCCTACCAACAATAATGATGCAATCCCAGATGATGCAACACAAATCACGATATGACCAAGGGCTCGACATTTTCCTGCTATGGTGTTGTATAAAAATGTTTTTCCCGTTCCGGCACCCCCATTCAAGAAGAAGGTTCTCCCTTGATTTTCGGCCACCGAAGAGATCACGGCTTAAACATGTCGTTGACCTTCATTCAAGCAATTGATATTTTCTTCGCACCGGTTGTGCGATCATCGTATTGGAGTTGCCTATGTTCCCACAATAGTCTGTTGTTGTCAGGTTGTGCCCAATTTTCAATTGGGAGGGGCATCGGTGGAAAATCTTGTAAACTTTTTCCCGATTCTTGCAATATTTCATTCAAGAGATACAAACCATAATCTGTTACTTGACCATCATTCGGAACTGGAATTCCAAAGTTCATCCGCAATTGGTGTGGAAGATCATCGCAGATATTCATTGCGAACTTATTCCACAACTCATCAGGTTGTATCGGAGAACATTGTGTTAGAATAAGCGCAAATAATCTTCTCAATTGGTATCCGGTCTTCATAAGCGATGCTTCTTCCAAACATTGAGCCCATTCTTCGTCATCTTCTAAAAGACCCAAAACACGACATCTTTAAACGTATTATATTGAACACCATTGTATGTTCGTAAATTTTCCCAAGATGTTGGCCCTTTAACGAATTAGTAATAGTCGCAAGTAAAATCTCTCACCAGGAGGGGCTAGCGAAATATATTCTACCAATAGCCTTGCTTGGATGGTTGCGATGTCTTCGTTTCCAAAATTTTCTTTGCCACGTGTAATACTGTGGCATCTGTTGATAAGTTAAATTTCGAGCAAATTCGTCAGAAGCACAACAATTAAAAAAAGCCATTAATTTTGTTACTTTCTCCTCAGCTTGTTGACCTATTTGATCTCGCGAACTTCTTGAATCATACGAAACATTATGTTCTCCAGGTAGATGGAGATCCAATTGAACAACATTAGGAAATTCTTCATGTAACACGATTCCAAATAACCGCCATGCAGCTTCTGGCGGACCAACATACCTCGCATCAAGATACTGTTGGATCTCATCACCTCTTCCCAAAACCATTGTTGCTCGATCATGTCCTTTATAGATGTACTTGTGAATGTACTTCACACATCTCAATCCAAAGACATACCTCCACGTTAATATGACAGTTAAACATCTCGTGAGATAAGGATTATACGGTACGACATCTCTATGATCCGGTTGTCTTCCATTCACTGTTAGTTCCACCCCATTGTTGCGCCGACGATAAGTTGGATAACCGTTGTCATCAATAGAAGTCGTTTCACCCATGATTTTGGGTACCCTTTCTTGCGAAATTATTCTCCATACATTGCGCACGTGGGTTTCTCCTCCCGCATGGTCCATGTAGCATGCATCTCTTGACGTGTCAAAAAGTGCCGCTTACTAATTGGATCCGTAACTCGGACATACTACCCTATCAACTTGTTCGGTGTTTTGATCTTATCCCGTTCGCGAGAAAAAGAGCATGCATATGAGGCAATCCCTTTTCGAAATTCGATTGTGAAAACATATGCTTCTATTTGCCCAAACACTCTCCCTTCTTTTACCGTTTTCATCAACCGCCTTCTCTTTAACTCAAAACTCGAGCAACCAAATCGGTCGATCGCCAGGCTTGATTAGGTAATAGAGCATCTGTAATTTCGCCAAGCTGGGTTGGTCATGGTTAAGAAAATATCGGATGTTTGTATGTTCGAGTAATAGCCATAGAATCCTGAAAAATTTCATACATTTGCCTAGGTCCGCCGGTGAAAGATGATGGGAGAATATATCTTTTACCAATTTGATCGGGTCTTGGTCCCTCTTCATCATGGATTTCTTGGAGGTCTTTATAACGATCAACACGAACAAAGCGCCCTTGGTTTTGTTTGATGTAGTCAAGACGATTTTGCTCGTTGCGGCCAGGCATCTACCAAAAATTCCTGAAATAATTTTTGGGCCCTCAAAATGGTAGAATACTCTGAAGGTCGTTGGAATAGACGATAACTATAGTAATCCATCATTGTGAGACGATTTCTTATTTTAGTACTTGTAGCATTTCTACTCACATCCCATAGTGTCATTGACGGTTCCCATCCCGGCTCCCCAAACGGAAACAATAACACGTAATGCGGTGGTGCGTATGGGGTGACATTCACTGATCCGCATCAGCTCTTGATTTTCTCTGTAATGTACAACAATATCTCTTGATCCCCTCCTTTCACTACCATCACCAGGCAAGATTACTGCAATCTCATCTACTGTTGGTGCATTATACCGACGTTGATCTCTTCTCGGATCGTAGCGCAAATATGCCGGTAAATTTTGATTAGATTCATCTTGATTTTGTTGTCGTAATATTTCGTGTGCTTGACGAAAGATAGTTACAAATGGATTGTTTTGCAACAAACATTCTTGGATGCTGGCCAAGAGTTCTCGATTCAATGTCGGATTACGACGTGCACGACTATCTAAGGCGATCACGGGATCGTATATATAAAGTTGAGCATATACGGGATCCGTATGCACGTGGTAATAATGCACCAGTACGATGTCGTAACTCACCGTGAATAGTAAAGCTATAAGGACCCCTGCCGATGAGGACACTGCGATCCAATTTACATCCAAGACTTGTAAACGCATTTGTAGCATTATATTGTCGAATGTTCTGTAAAAATGACTTTGACCGGTTGTCACTGCCATCATATAATGTCTTGAACAAAGTGGGTGGATCACGAAGTGTAGGTAGCTGATTTTCCCTTGAGTAACATGTTCCAAATTTGGGATTGGACTCGAAGAGCGAACCAATTTCTCATCTTTCCAGGCAATGCTTTACAAGATTCGCAAATGAAGTCCATTCTTCCAAGGGAATGTCGAGCTTGATTCAAAATTTGTTGATTCTCAATAGCGGGTGGATGAAACTCATCATCTTCAAAGTTACATAGTTGGTCATCTTCTGCTTCAAAGTCAACTCTTTGGTTTTCTTCTTCTTCAGTTCTGAGAGGTTCTTCTAGTATAGTTGGCCTACATTTGAAAGGTCTAATTGTAAATTATTTAGGTTTGTTTATTTGAATTAAAGAGTAGTGAAAGAGAAATTAAGTTACATGATAGCAGCAGTGTGTTGTTGTAAGGCCTCCATTTGTCGTCTCCTCCTTTGTCCTAATGCCCGTCTCGAAGGAGGCAAAACAATGTTTAAAGAACGTGGTTGGCTATTTTGTTGAGTTATTTCTCGTTCAGCTCTTTCTCTTGTGAAACGTCTTGTTTGTCCAATTCCACGCCTACCACGGGGTGGTGGACGCATTGGCGTGATAGGCATGCTTTCAGAAGATCCAGAAGTATTATGGTGGGGTATGTGAATTCTAGAAGATGAGCTTTCTCTTAACTCAATATTCAAAGAAGGTTGAAACATTTGTTGGGGTCTGTCTGAAGTTCTAGAAGATGAGCTTTCTCCTAACTCCATATTCAAAGAAGGTAGGAACATTCGTTGCGCTGTCTCTCGACTCAATCGTCGGGCCAATTCATAATCATCATCCTAGATCAAATAAGTTAACTAAATAACTGATATAATATATACAGGTTAACATATGTATGTATCATATAAGTGTGGGATAATATAAATATTGCCATTGTAATATTCTGAACATATGTGTATATGGTTTGGTAACTTTTGTGACAACCAAAGAGATTATAACCTTTCTAATGAGAACATAAAATCAATAAAAAACATGCAACCAACCAAAATAACATCTTACATTCCAAATTATACGTTCGTAAATAATACATCTTCTTATAAATGGGAACATCTTGTTGTAAATAATATATCTTGTTGTAAATAATCATACCTCTTGTATAGATGGTGGGGATGGTGGTGCTGGCTCTTTTCCACGGTTTGAACGTGAAGGTTGGTCCATTTGGGGCAACTTATTGCTGCATAGATAATGAAGAAGAAAAATAAAAAAAAATGAAGTAGAAGACTTTTGAAGGTTGGTCCATGGGCTTTTAAAGGAAGATAAGACATAAAAATCAAACAAAAAACACAACCCAAATTAAGTGAATGGTAAAGTTGAGAGATTTATAAAAATTGTAGGCACCCAAAAAAAAAAAAATTTTATTAGTGAGAGGGTAAAAGATATATGTGTGATGATTAGAGCCATCCCCCTCCCCTAAAAAAAAATCCTGTGATTTTTAAAGCCTTCTAACAGCTTAAAAAAAAATCCAATTTTTAATTTTTAATTTTCATTAACACACTCCAACCCCTTACACTCCTAACCCCCCCCCCAAATAATAATAATAATTTACTATGAATAGTGTAATATTAGGGAGTCAAATGTAATTTTCTAAATAAAAAATATGAAATGTAGCAACATTCCCCCCACAAAAAAAAAAATCCTGTGATTTTTAAGGCCTTCTAATAGCTTAAAAAATCCAATTTTCGAATGGTAAAAACAAATTACTACTAATACTACATAGAGAACATACTTTTTAAAACTATGGAGCATGTTAGATTAAAAAATTCAATACATTGACCCCCCACCCCACCCCACGACAAATTAACACAAAACACACACAAAATAAATAAATAAATAAAATCAACAATTTGGGAGGACTTACGGGGTGATAGTACGGGATCCAATTTTGAATGGAAAAAACAAATTGGTACTAATACTACATAGAGAACATACTTTTTAAAATCTTGGAGCATGTTAGATTCAAAAATCCAATACATTGACCCCCACCCCCAAATACAAATTAACACAAAACACACAAAATTAAAATACAAAAATCCAATTTTCAGAATGAAAAGATTAAAAAAATTATGGAGCACGTTAGAATCATGGAGCACGTTAGATTACAAAAATCAAATACATTGAACAGAAACGAACCCAATGAAAGCTAATTCTGCTGGCCATTTTCTGCTTAAAGGTTTTATCGAAGACTGTTGATACAGTAAGGAAAGAGGTATGTATGGTAGCTTAGAAATAAGAACAGTTAATGAGCTGTATCTAACTTCTCTCCATTTACTTTTTTCATTTTATTTTAATTTCTGTTGGATGAAGCATCATATCAGCACATTTCCACTATTCTCATATAAATTTACATAAGTTAGTAGCTATCACATGATATTGATCAAAAACATATTGGTGTACCCTTGTGGTTTATTTGGATACTATCCAACCCAACCCAACTCGACCCACTTCATATGTAATGAGAGGTTGACATTACCCTGAAATGTCATTTTTTAGTATAACTGTAAAACTTAATTTGGATTTGGAAGTTCTAATGAGATCCAAAGATGCGTGTGAGGAGATCTTGGCCTTTAGGTGAATATTGTTTTAGGCTTCTTCATTGGATGCAGTTTAAAGAGGTTCATATTTTTATCCTTTTGGAAGTTCATAATTGATATCAGTTGTTTAAAACTAAAGGGGGTTAAGTGACCCTCTAATGGAAGGTTTGGCTTTGCACGTGTTAAGGTCCACATCGAACATCTATACATACGGTTTGAAAGACTATTGGAAGGGGTCCGCAAAGGACATAAAAGAATTTTTCGATGGACAGATGATAGCATTTACTCAACCTTGGAAGGAATGTAGGACATGGAGTCTTGGAATTGACTTGTGATTGTGATTTGGTACACACTATCCTAGTACAACTCGAGATCTTTTTTCCTAATCCAACAGTTATGGATGCCGACGTATCAGCATCCTGCAAGCTCTCCACTTCGGTCTGGGGAACTTGTGAAATTTTCGATATAGCAAGATCAACTCAAACGATAATCTATATTGAACAAAGCAATCCATAGCATCCTAAAGAGTAATTTGTATCTTTATGTTACTCCCTCCGTCCCTAAAAGGATTATCGCAGAAGGCGTGAGACTGGACGGAAGGCGTCTTGATGAAGTCAGGCCTCTGTATTGTGAAGCTGGTAACTTACCTGAACTACATGGATCATCAATCTTTAATCGTGGAGATACTCAGGTTAGTAGTAATAATACTTTTATATCATATTCCTCTACTTAGGCCTCTAATAAAATGAGAATATTCCTGATCCAATATGCTGGGATAGTCAACTGGAATTTGATGCTGCAATCCTTCTGCCGACACCTTGGTGACAACAGTAAAGTTCAACATCCTATTTACCTCGCTACGCGATTGATTACTGACTAATTGTTCAAGCCACCATCTCTTTTTCTTACAGCCTTCAAGGTGAGCTGTTCAAAAAAGTAATCTGAAAAATTCCTTTTGTTGACAGATTGATCTGTAAACCTTTAAAATTCTCAGGCAGCATGAATAAGAACACAGTTTTGAGTATGAAGGCAGCAACTTTGGGTGAAGTACTGGGGTCTATATGCACTGTATTCACATCTCCATGTAAGTTGAGCATGCTGCTTAGTCACCTTGTTTCTTGTTTAGGAAAACTAAAATCTATGAATAGGCCTAACATCAGACGTGGAAAAGTAATTTCAACCATTCCAAAATATTTGAAGAGAAAATTAAAAAATAATCTTCATCAACTGCAAGTGACTGAGTGAGCATTAACTAATTACCCATCAGATATTGACTGTTCTATTCATGGCCTGCCAATAGTTTAGAATTGAAATCTAAATCATTACTCACCCTGCCACCAAACAACTGACTAACAATCTATGGGGTTAACAATCTATTGGTATTTTACTTTGTTTAAAAGGAGCAAGAGAGAGGACAAAAATGGTATGGAAATACAGCAGCAAACAGGGTAAAACACAACAGCAAAATAGAGAGAGATAATTCTCATTGAACTGCGATAATTCTGTTCTCATAAATTCATGTTTAAACCCATACTGATCTCATAACTTCGAGCAATTCAACTTCACAGATGAAGGGTACGATAATTAAGGGAGTGAGTGATTTGGTTTAAACAGAACATAGAGAGATCAGAAATTGATCTGATCTCATAAATTATAGGAGTGAAGGTCATATGCATAATTTCTCTAGCAAAAGAATAGGTTGGTGGACTATTGTAGATAAGGAAATTATGCATAATTTCTGCATAATTTCTGAATCAGGACTGAATTATCAATTATGATTAAGCTCCAAAAAGAACACAGAGATAGATAGAACAAATGAATGCATGGTCTAATCTAACTAATTACGTAGATAGAACAAATCAGATAGAACATCATACAAATTGCAAGCCAAACACAGAGAGAGATACTTACAGTTGTATGGGGACAGAGATAGGAGCCGTGGAGCTTGAGAGAGCTTGAGGGATTCTGCGATTGACTGCGATTGAGGGAGCGATTGAAAGATTCTGCAACTGCGATTGATGGGGCCAATTTTTAAAATTTAAACAGCAATGATAAACAGCATGAATCTGGTTCACTTAAAAAAAAATTATGCACTAAAAAAGTCATGTGTATGATGATAAGGCCACTGGCTCCGCAATGAGCATTCACTGGAGTGCTGTGCGCGAATCACTGGAGTGCTGTAGGCCTCTTGTTGATGCAGGTCATTGATGTTCTACATCCTGGAAGGCCCAATGTCTCTAAGGTCTGAACTTGTGTGTGTGTGTGTGTGTGTGTGTGTGTTTGTGCGTCTTAGTTATATCTTGGATGTGTGGGTAACTGCTGTTAGGATGTTTTCATAGGTAAGAATGTCGTTAGGTTAGTTGCTCCTTAAGATGGACAACTGATTTATATATGATCCTGATCTCATACTGTCTTATACTGTCTAATTAGTTAATGCTGCTGTCTAATTAGCTAATACATGAATAGATCAGATCATAATATGCTGATGTATTTGTCGTTAAGTTTAGGGTGAGTAATGCTGCTGTATTAGTTAATGCTACAGCATGAATCTGGTTCACTTAAAAAAAAATTATGCACTAAAAAAGTCATGTGTATGATGATAAGGCCACTGGCTCCGCAATGAGCATTCACTGGAGTGCTGTGCGCGAATCACTGGAGTGCTGTAGGCCTCTTGTGTCTGAACTTGTGTGTGTGTGTGTGTGTTTGTGCGTCTTAGTTATATCTTGGATGTGTGGGTAACTGCTGTTGGGATGTTTTCATAGGTAAGAATGTCGTTAGGTTAGTTGCTCCTTAAGATGGTCTCTATTGTGTGGCTAACAATCTTTGCTGCTGTATTTTATATATGTTTCTTAGGATCCTGGTATTTAGTGCTCCAAGTTTGTTTAGTACAAACTTGCATTTCAAAAAACCAAGATGCTTTTTATTTAGGAGCTCTAGCCTATTATCAAGGCAGAGTTTATATATGCATATGAATTGCTATCCCTAGAGAGACCTTATTTTTGACTTGTATATTTGAAGGTTTTGACCGGATATTTTTGCTTTTCCTTATCTCAACCTTTTTTAACATGTTTGGTGGCATTCTTAACAACTAATTCTCCCATTCCCCTAACCACGGATTTGTCATTACAGGCAGAATTAAAGGAGAAATTGTCTAGGATGTACGAAGTGAAAGATCCAAATTCCATCTTTCTGTTCAAGTTCAGGACCCATTTTGGTGGTGGTAAATCAACCGGGTTTGGATTGAAAAAACTTATCAGGGTAATGCACTGAACTTGTCAGGGTAATACACACACACGTTACATTTAATGTATTAATACACACACACACGCACAGACATAACATATATTAAAGAGAGCCAAAGTGCATTAAACCTGACTATGTTATTTGTTTGTGACATTTCATCAAACAGTTGGTTGATACGTGAAATCCAATTGGACAATCAAAGAAAAAGTTGAAGACTTACAGGTGTGTGCGGAGGAGGTGAAATCAAAAAATCCAACTGAGAGCTGAGGTGCGAAATCGAACTGGGTTGAG
The DNA here is from genome assembly GCA_016624345.1 of Platycodon grandiflorus. Taxonomy (NCBI): domain Eukaryota; kingdom Viridiplantae; phylum Streptophyta; class Magnoliopsida; order Asterales; family Campanulaceae; genus Platycodon; species Platycodon grandiflorus. The sequence goes on from JACONP010000362.1 coordinate 2,372,655, forward strand.
AGAGAGCTATGGATGGTGAGATCCAATTGAATTGAAGACTTACTGGACAAAAGAAGAAACTGGATTGAAGAAGCTGAGGGTGGGGAAGGGAACACGACAGAGGAGAGGAGATTAAAGGGACTTGCAAAGTGAAGAGAGAGACTGCTGGGTCTGACCAACTACTCGAAGGAAGGTGTAGCTGTGGTTTTATACATTGCTTGACAATCCATCTCCAATTTGGGGAAGGAGAGCAGGTTGCAGTTGAGGAAGTGAGAGGATGCCGGTTTTTCAGTTGGGGAAGGAGAAGAAGTCTAGGAGAAAGAAACTGCCCCTCGCACATGTGAAAGATTAGATATATTATTGGCCGTAGGATTTTTGTAATGGGGTAAATTTGAGAAAATCTGAACCTCTCATTGTCTTGAGTCAATTGTAAGTGTGTGAACCGAGCTCTATTGTTATATTGATGTTGTTGTTGTGGTTATATTCCCTACTTTGGAGTATGACCGATTTATTTTAAATGTCAAGTACATATTCTACGTGAACAATTAGTTAAGTCCATGACATATTTGTTTGGCAGTGTATTGACGCTCGATTATTGCGGGAGCTGGGGCTACGTAATAATTGAAGGACAATACATCGGGCCTCGCCCTACCGTTGGCCACGGTAGGGGAATAGCGTCAGGTGTTGTATGGTACAGCCGCAACTTTGGTAAGCTATTACCGTAGTGATTTTGCCAGGTTGTAGGGACCGGGGGCACCCGGTGTTATGAATACTAAAAATGGTTCACATGTTCTTGCTATTGTGTTATTGAGCTCTTGGTTTTGGTTATGGTTCGAGCACGTCAACAACAGCTTTGAATTCTTGATTCTGGTTTATTAATCGAACACGTCAACAACGGCTTCAACATTTGGTATTATATTGGTTGGTTCGAAGTATTGGTTTGGTCGGAGGTGTACCTCGACGTCGTATCCCTTTAAACGTGTTTACTTATTGCTCTTATGTGCTTCCTATACAAGCGAATGTTGGTCATAATTTTCAGCCGGTATGAGACGGTTGGCGATCGTTGAGCCTCTCGTATAGTATAGGGTTGTATGGTTACATGTTATACTTGTTATATACCTTGTCTTGTAAATGATCTATGGTGCAATATCATGTTATACTTATTATTATTGTCTTGCATCTAGCATACCATATTGTTACATTAGTAGCTTATTGAGTTTCGACTCACCCCATTTCGTGTTTATTTATTTTCCTTAGATCACGGTTTAGCGAGGAATCCTTAGCAAGTTCGTGTTCGGTTTCGGTGGGTTAGTCGATCGTTCTTTTGGGTAGATGCACCTTGTGCCTTATATTTTCTTTTGGTGAGGCCGAAGGTGTACATGTTATGTAAACGATATATTGTTGGGTAGTTGTCTTGTTTGCTACTTGTTTATATTCTTTTGTTATGCCAGCAAGCTGGCCGTGCTTTTGTAAATTATTAACTTTTATTTTTCACGCACTCTGATATAGTTTATGTTGGTCCCAAGCTCGTTAGCTCGTGGTGGTTAATGACTAGCTAATGTACGTGCATTACAGAGTTTTCACATGATTTTACTTCTGCATTTTAAAAGAAAATTTTGAAATGTCCTTTTCATGTTCTTGTCATCGCGGACCAAACGAAATTCCACATAGGATCTCAGGTCGGGTTGCGACATAAGAAATGTGCATCGTCAAGTATAATTTTGTGCATCGTCAATTATAATAGTATTATTTTTAGTATAATATGTGCATCGTGAAGTGTTGTTTTATGCTTCGTCAACTATAATAATTGTAATTTTTATTAATTTACATTGTTATTACAAAAGTTATCAAGAATACAATCCATCTCTAATACTACTCAAAGGAGTGCATTTCCTTAACATGGGTCATGAAAAAAGATTTAACACTACTCCTACCGGCCACAGAGCTAACGATTAGTTTTGCAAAACTATCTCAATATAACCAACACAAAAGTCGAGTCAAGCTTTTTACTTAGCAATAAAACATGACATCCTTTACATTATCTATGATCCTTAAATGCTGTCAAATGCGCGTAGTAAACTGGCGGAACTGCAAAAGTCATTAACACAAATGTGAAATTAAAGTTACCGTAAACAAGGTCCACAAAACAAACAGAATGGAATGTAATTTGTTTACAAACTTATTGAAACAGATCGAGTGCACCTTGCGTAGCTGAAAAAACATTATTGAGATTATAATAGAGGATTTGACTTCACAATACACATATTACACAGAGTAAAAACAGTACTTTTATTGTACAACTTTGTGCATCGTGATGCACAAAACGTTTGCATCACAACATTATTGAGATTATAACAGAGGATTTGACTTCACGATGCACATATTATACAGAGGTTGTGCATCGTGATGCACAAAAATAGTACTTTTATTGTACAAATTTGTGTATCGTAATGCATAAAACGTTTGCATCGCAACATTATTGAGATTATAACAAAGGATTTGACTTCACGATGCACATATTATATAGAGGTTGTGCATCGTGATGCACAAAAAGAGTACTTTTATTGTACAACTTTATGCATCGTGATGCACAAAACATTTGCATCGCAAACGTAATTTCAAAAAAAATAGAAATTACACAATGATTATCAGCACAGATTCATAAAAAGAGAGGAATAACACGAAAAATGTAATGTTTGTATACATATTTCACTCTATTCAGGAAGTGCTAAATAAAAAGTATATTTATAAAATGTATTACGTACTTGAGATCATATAAAATCCAGGATCCAAACTTTTCCGTGAAGATTTTGCTAAAAGATGTGTGAGTGCTTCTTGAAACTCAGATCCAACTCCACATACCAACCGTAAGTAGCAGTAGATGTTACACAACCTATTGATTTGTTGAAAAAATGTTTGTGTAGCGGATGTATGCGGTTGATACTAACGTTATTCAGGACATTTTTGCTCTATTTTTGAAACTCTAAAATGTACTCCCTCCGTTCCACCCAAAGAGTCCACATTTGAAAAGTCTAATAATTAAGGGATATATAAGTAGTCTTGAAGTTGGTCATAATTACAAAAATATTTTAGCATAGTTAATAAGTTTGTACCACATGTGGAGGGTAAAATTGAAAGTTTATGAAAATTATAGACATAATTTTTTAAAGTAGACTCTTTGAGTGGAACATCCCAAAATAGTATAGTGGACTCTTTGCCTGGAACGGAGGGTGTACTCAGCAATACTAACTAGAGCAGGCAAAATGAGCCCGGCCCGATGGGCTAGCCCAACCAACCCAAAATTATGGGGGGGCTTGAGCTTCAATTTTTGTGGCCCGAAAAAATTTGGGCATAAATGGCTCGATCTAGTAGGTCCATGGACTGATTGAAAAAGCCTGACTTTTTCGGGCAGACCTAGCCCGAAGTAATTTTATTATTATTTTTTTAATATCTTGATGATTTACAGATTTAGCCATTAGGTCAAAGAATGAAGGAAAAATCATAAATCTCTCAAAGAGAAGCAAGTCAGTACGCATACAAAATTACAACTATACAATTCACAACACAGGCAAAGTGACGAGTGGCAAACACCAAACCCTAACCCCTTTCGGCCATTCCTCTTGCCAAGGGCACGCCGCTAGCCTGCCGCTACCATCATAGTATCGCCATCAGTCCAATCTATTGTCAGCTCTATTTACTAACCCGATATTCAGGCATTGTAAAACATTCTACAAACTTGTTGGAGGTTGAGGACGTCTTTGAATGACGATGCAGCAACTATTTGGAATATAACCAATAGAATATCATAATGTTTTCAAAATTTTTTGCAAAATTTTCGATTTAAAGTGAAGAGGGTTAGTTTGTTTTTGTGGACTGACAGTCGATGTAATGCGTACGTGTATTGCATCGTATGTGTTAGAAAGTTGTGCATCACAAGTGGAAAAATGTAATTTGTGCATGGTTTTGTGTTGCGATGCATTGTTTTTTGTTTTTCGATGCACAGTTTGTCGTTTTGTATTTTATGTGCATCGTGTTTTGTTACGATGCATCGTTTTTTATTTTTGCGATGATAGCATGCATTATTTCGTGTTTTAAAATGGCATAAATGACATTTCTAAAAAAAAATGTCATTTTTCGGTTGAAAACAATTATGGTGGACTTTAGCGAATGAAAATTGTCTAAAGGGGACCGGCTCGAATTTGCCATAAAAAATTGGACCGTTTAGCCTGCTAGGGTTAGTCCGAAACCGCTAGGGCCAGCTGTGAGAACCCTTTTTCGACACCGCGCATCGTTGCATCCAAACGATGTGTCTAACTTAAATGTGTGGAATACACTTGGGCCTCATTATGAACTCCCAAAAAATGTTACAAATGTGCAAAATACATTTATATAATATACAGAGTCGTTACCCTCGTTTATAAGGAACCTAACTCGCCCATTCGGTCTCTAAGGTTGCATGCTTGTTAAATGAAATGCTACGGTGTATTATGTTATGAAAATGAATAATAAAATGGGTTACGGAGATTTACATCTCCGTTCATGTTATGAACTATATACATATTTATTTTACAGAAACAACATAAAAAATATAAATAAACAAAAATATTTATTTTATATTATTACATATTTTTTATGATCTGTAAAACAAATTAAAAAGAAAAATAAAAAAAAACTAAATGAAAATGGGCTGCAACAATGGAGGGCCAAAGCAGCAGAGGCCCAAGGGGACCTCTCCTATTGTGCGCAGCACACAAATGAGGTCTCTCCCTTGTTCTGTTTTCAGACAACAGCTTGGGAGGGGAATTTTAGCTCAAAAATTGTGGTTTTTGGAATATGAAAAGTGTGTATTTTTGTGTATCAAGGTTACACGAATCCTTGTGTACCTTTTCAGAGATTTAAAACTTGAATCATGGATTGAAATTGAAGAAAACAGAGAAAAAAACTAAAAAAAAAACGTAAATCACAGAATCAAGAACACAGTGACCCATTTCTCGAATTTGGAAGCGGAATTATGCATATTTACATACCAAAACCATCAGAGCATGTTTATTTACATATTTGCAAGTTCTATTTACATTATTACATAGTCAAATCGAAGAAAATCAACAAAAACCGAAGAAAATCTAAAGGAAACGAAAGTTCCTTCCTTTGGTCGTTTTACAAAATTACAAGCCAAGTTCTAGGTTATTGGTTTGTGATTTGTGCTCCTCTTGCTTCCTAGGAAAAGAAGGCTTAATTTGTGTTTTGTTTGTGTGTTTGAGTGTGTTGTGTGTATGTTTTTGGTTGCCGTTCTTCAAGTACGAAGGAGGGAGTATACTACATGTGTGTATGTGAGAGAGATCAAATTTCTAAGTCTTTCTTCTAGGTTGATAGGAGTATTTATTTTCACTAGTTTTCGAGTTATCCAACAAAAGGAATCTTGTAAAGAATCTGGAGATGTCTTTGCAGAGATTAAAATGGAGTTTTGAAAAAAGACATGGGGTGGATAGTAATGGACGATAAGACTGCTTTTATGAGCGTGACTGCTAGCTTTGGAGAGAAGAACCGTTTTCCATTCTGAGAGCTTAAGGTTAAGAGACTTTAAAATTTCTAGAAAACTTGCCTTTTTGGTCTCAAAGTGCTTTACCATGCAAGGTTTTAACTGCTTCACACCTTCTATCCAGTTGCCTTGATCATTGAGGAGTTCTCCTACTAGAAATTTGAACTGAAGATGGTTTTTCCGAAATCTAATTGTGTAATTCAAATTACTGCGATTCAAAATTTGTTGTTTACATGCACAAATAAATCCTAAGATCCTGAGAATGATACAATATATCCGTAGCCAAAAAGAGAAGGTGATGAACAAGAAGAAGAGGGAAAAAAAAGAATGAAATAGAGAATTCCGGGACTCAAGATGATACATTTTTTCAGTAAATGTAAATTCTAATTTTCTAGAAAATAAAAATAAAAATAAAAAACAGGGGAGAGGCTTATGAATTCACCGCGTATTGCAACAAATGCTTGCTTCTCTTTTTGTTCTTCAACTTTCGGAATGCGAGAGATTCAATTTGCCTGATCCTCTCTCTACTCACACCCATTAGCTCCCCAATCTCTTGCAATGTTTTCATCCTTCCATCTTCCAGTCCAAACCGCCATCTAACGACCTGTCTCTCTCTTGGGGTTAATGTGTTCATCACATTCTCCAGGTCCAGTTTCATATATTGCTTGCGCAGCACTGCATCTAACGATTCTGCTCGAGGATCTGAGATAACGTCCTGAGAGTGGAAAGATGCAAACAAATGAGCAATGCAATTGAAACTATAGGTGCTGCTTCTGTGGGTAAATGACGGCTGGTTTGGTTAGCATTTGTAAATGAGGCTCTTATTTTCATTTTCAAAAAGACTCACAAAAAGTTAGCCCCCTTGTCAATAGAAAAAGGGTCTTGCTAACGATTTCACACGGGGCAGTTGTTAAGAATCTACTTATAGGAAAATTTTGCATTGGAAATGCCCATCAGCACATTGGTGAACATTCCTATTACATCGGAAAGCATTTCCAACATAAGATCTTTCTATAAACAGGCTCTTATAACAAGTGCCAATGGGGACTTAGTATAAATAGATAAATAAAACAAAATTGAACCTAAAAAAGATCAAATACAGAAAGCAAACACAAAACCCTAGATCGCTAACAAAATAGGGGCTTAGGAGTATATTTGAAGTTTGAGGCAGGAGAATGAGAGTAATAGAAAGAGGACCCACCGAAGGTCTCAGATCCTTGTTAGGTCCAGTCAACTCATCAAGAGATTTTGGAGCTTTAGGCAGTAAGAGTACGGTTTCAAGCCTCTTCATTGAGAGCCCTGTTGCATTGCAAACTTCATGCTTTGTAGGTAGCCTTCCATGTTCACTAAAGAATTGCTTTTTGGCCACCTTCACCTTATAAACTGCCTCGACCATGTGAAACTGTTTAGCCAACACAAATGAGCGTTAAGCAAAAGCAATAGGAACATCATCCATCAATAGTCTAATTTGCGACGAAAACTAAGAAAAATTTAAATTGCTTTCAAATCTAGTATGACTTTAAAGATATTACTATAAATGAAGACTTACTGGTAACCGAATTGTCCTGGATTGATCAGAAAGGGACTTCCTAACTGCTTGCTTTATCCACCAGTGAGCATAGGTCGAGAACTTGAACCCCTTCAAACCATCGAATTTCTCTGCACCTCTTACAAGGCCTCGACATCCTTCCTGAGAGTAAATTAGCAAAGGAAGTTACTAAAAGCATCGGGAATAACAAAATCAGATTATACTGAAAAGTAAAAAGGAAATCAGATCATTCTCATACATTTTAATCAAGAATATATACCTGAACAAGATCTTGGAGATCCAAGCCACATCCTTGATATTTTTTTGCAATCGATATGACAAGGCGTATGTTGCTCTTGATCATTTTGTCCTTGCAAAGAGTACCATGGTTAATACGGTTCCTTAAAGTCATATGATCAACACCAGCAGCATCAGCCCATTGCATAAAACTGGGCGGATCCTCACAACGTTCTGTGAGCTCTTCACGGAGTTTTTCCAATTTCATTAGGTCCTGCACATTAACAAAAGGTATATAAGAAGAAGTAGCCAAGATAAACTGCCAAAGGAACTGGCAAATCAACTTCAACAAGAAGCCCCCCAAATAAATTCTGAACAGAACACAAAGACATAAGACTCCTCTTTCTATCAAAAAATCCAGTACTTCCCTTAAGAATGAAACCACTGAAATGTGATTCTTTATGAATATAAGGGCCAACAAAAAGATTCTTCTGCATGGAAGAACTATGAAATGTAGCTAGCGCAGATCAGGACAGCAGAGGCTCTCATGCAGACATAAGAAATAATGTGTAGGCAACAGTGTAGGAATATAACTATATGCTTATATATCTTTTATTTTTTCTGGTTTCTCACGCTCGTAGGCCTAAGACTAATCCCCAAGGTACGGTCGGACGCTAGAAGCATGTACCACTCCCAAAGAAGTTTTCTGCATACGTAAGAGCTCGAAACTGAGACGGTGAGACCTTTTGCTTAAGCGACCAGAACCCTTTCCACTTAGGCCAACCCCCATTAATACTTGTATATTTATCAACTTCCCTTCAAACTTTTCTTTGATTTTGTTATGATTAAACTTCATTCTTTTATTCTTGACAAATTTTATTTTGCTTTACCAAAAAAAATAAAAATAAAATAAAAAAGACAAACAAACAAACAGATTTTCTTTTGCAGGGCTAAAATGGTGAGGTGTAGACCATCGAATTAGTTGTTTTGAAATTGAGCATTTGAGCTTCCAAAAGGTTTCAATAGTCCCAACTCCAATTTATTCTTTACCTTATAACTAGTTTTACACCCGTGTGTTAAACGTACATATATCTTTTTAAATTAAATTATACTTAAGCAAAATGAAGAGGCAAAAAATATTAAAAGAATAAATTAAAAACAAATAAAGTAATGTTGGAGACAACTACTTAAATAGAAATACATCATTGTTTCGGTAATATTATAAATTTTGAAAATTTTCTTTATACATAACATTTGTTATTTTATTCGTTTGCTTTCCCTCTTCATCGCATATCTGGAATTTTGTATCTTCAGAAGAATGATCGAAATTTTGTTTTGACCCAGTAGCACAGAATATATATCGATACAAAAAAAGATTAATTTTTTTATGAGTTATATGAATGAAAATTAAACAAATGATTAAATCAATAATTGTTGTTTTGCGTGGCACTAATGGAAGAGTTATTGATTTTCATTATTCGTTAAATCAACAATTGTTGACACACTTGGAGCTATAAATGACGACAATCGGGGCAAATGCAAGTTTCCTGTAATCCGTAATGAAATGTTATCTGTAAAAAAAATAACTATTTATTTTTTAAAATATGTACAAATAAAAATAAATAAATAAATAAAAATTACTTTATTGAATAGGCAAATATCATACCATGTGTGATATCCGAAAAAGAGGAAATTAAAGTTGGATATAACATGCTTTTCATATAACTTTCAACACAATACTGTCAAAAAACATCATTTTCTGAAAAATAATTTACATATAATCTTTGAATTAAAAAACAAACACAATAAAAAAAGGACAAAATAACATTTAAAAAAAAGAAGAAGATGAAATTTATGTCAACTGATTATAAATTAATTATCATAAATTCAACCATTAAAAGGCTAAAACATAAGATGGGCCTGTCATAACCTAAATCCAATCCATATTTATTGAGTGTAAAAATTATAGGGAAAATTGTGGCCAGTACACTTTGGTGGATTTTCAACCACTTTAGTCCACGATAATATTATCAAATTGCTAAAGGTCACTTTGATGCATCGCAATGCATCATTGATAAGGCGATGCATCTTTTGATAACGGACAATGCACACATTTGTCATCGCGATACATCGTATCCCTGAAAAGTGCACTTAAACGATTTGATAATATTATAGGGTAGTAAAACGGTTGAAAATCTACCAAAGTGGACTGACCCGAATTTTTCCAAAATTATATAACAAATTCAACTGATTATGAGTCAATGAAATCTGGCCCAAATCATTTAATAAACTCTCTCTAATTCAATAAACTCTCTCTCTCTCTCTCTCTCTCTCTCTCTCTCTCTCTCTCTCACATTCAATAAACTCTCTCTCTCTCTCTCTCATTCAATAAACTCTCTCTCTCTCTGTCTCTCTCTCTCTCTCTCTCTCTCTCTCTGTGTCTCATTCAATAAACTCTCTCTCTCTCTGTCTCATTCAATAAACTCTCTCTCTCTCTCTTTCAATAAACTCTCTCTCTCTCTCTCTCTCTCTCTCTCTCTCTCTCTCTCTCTCTCTCTCTCTCTCTCTCTCTCTCTCCATGCATATTTCTTAGGACAAAACCGATTTCCGGTTTTGGTTCAGTTTGTGCGTTTAGTAAACAAAGATAAAAAAAATAATAAAAAAGACAAACAAACAAACAGATTTTCTTTTGCAAAATGGTAAGGTGTAGACCATCGAATTAGTTGTTTTGAAATTGAGTATTTGAGCTTCCAAAAGGTTTCAATAGTCCCAACTCCAATTTATTCTTTACCTTATAATAAGGCAAAAGTGTAGAACATGTCTCCCCAAATGGTTTGCGTCTTAGATAGACACGACAGACAGCTCCTCGTTAGAAGCATACGTGCTTCATAGATGATTCTACGAGAAGTAGAAAACAGATGACTCCTAAGCTATTCAAAGTGGTCTGGTTCAAGCCCCAGTTGTTTATTCATTCTTTCGATTGATTCATGAAACTAAGGGCACCGAATATTATTGTTACTACTATTATAGATAAAGTAAAATAAAACACTTATTGTTTCTATAAAGCCAGAAGCACTACAAAAACTTGAATCTTACCTGTATCCCTTTTGACAATTCCTGTTCTTCTTTTGCTGTGAGAAGCCTGAAAGAATTGGTAGTTCCTCTCAAGTAATGCAATGGGTCTGAGTAGTCAGGTGTTCGCACAGAACCACGCTTTTTTCGCCTTGTACGACCAGAATTCACAGACACAACAGTTGCAGCAGCCTTATCTGCCGCTCTTTTCCTTTTTGCTTTCCGATCTGTTTGACGCCTTGATCTCACAGCTATACCCACTGCGAATTGTGCCTCGAGAAGTTCAACCTCTTCATGTGTGGGCTCCATATATTCTGATTGGTTTATCAAGTTCTCTAATAAGGAGGCTTCATGAGGCACATTTTTAGCACTTGTTTGTCCTATTTGGGCAGGTTGAGCAACCTGAACTCTACAGATTTGGGAGTTTTCAACTTCAAATGGTGAAAGTGTAGGTTTCTTATCTGAGTTTGTTGAGCTCTGAAGGCTGGCCATCATGACTGCACTTTTTGCAACCTTTACTGCTGCCTTGGCCAAAGCAACTGCTTCAGCAGCTGCTGCAGCTATTACAGCCTCTTCACTCGTAAGAAACTCTGAAGGCAAGTTTATTCCAGTATCTCCCTGAACATAAATTTCAAAACAAATAAGGATTGTCAACTTGTGTGACCATATCCTGATAAAGACTGTTCAATGCATAGGTCATCTAATATTTGGAATCTGTCCAGTATGTTAAACCTAATCTTATATTGTAGCCCACTATGATAAAATCTGACCTTCATGGGTGGACCAATTGCACCAGTGTAAGTCCAGGGTCTGCTTGCAGCAATCGAATTTGAATGAGCTCCTAAAGACGGTGATTGCATATTCTCCCTATCAAGCACTCCGGTTGCTGATGATGCTGGTGGGGACCATGCTCTGTTTGAGCCAACTGAATTTGTATGAACATCTAAAGACTGTAAATGTAGATTATCTATTTTAAGCACCGTAGTTGCTGTTGAAATTGGTGCTGATGTAGTGGATAATATGCATTGCGTCCGAAAACTAATTGGATCTCTGCTTTTTGCTGAAGTTTGATCAAGGATCACAATAAGAGACACAAAACAACTCATAAACTTCAGTGAACAAACAAAAAAGTATAGCATGTGAGGTAACAGCTGGAAATGTTTCTTTTATCCAAATCTAGATTGCAGTTCATGATAACGGAAAAGTTCCAAATCAAAATGTTACACCAAGTGGACTCACAGGGGAAAACAGAAAGTCTAGTAGCAACCACAGTTACCATTAATCTATTATCAACCAAAAACCCTTTTAACTGTTAATGAAACTTTAGATGCCATAAATTTGACGCTCGGGCTCTCCGCAGCCAACATAAGAAGCTCAGAAAATAGAAAAACAATGGGTACGTGAATCAATCTCCACAACTCATTTGATACTTTGCTACAGTAGATATTAACGCTTAAGTTATATTTCCTGTTGCTCTTTTTTTTTTTTTTTTTTTCTCTTTTTGATAATTAGTTGAGATGTTTGCTCAAGTTCCATCTAATGTTCACTTATCAGTTGACATGATGTTGATCAGGTTGTTAACTTGTTATGCGTTCAGTATAAAGGTAAATGTATCTTAGTTGAGGACTCTGACTATGGATGGTGTAGTATAGCTCAAATCAACATCCAAGGAAATAATAGGTCCAAGTCTATTCCTGTAGTCCAACCATACGTGTTCAGCCTAGAGGACAAGGCTCAGCACGCCTTCAGCCCTCCATGAGGCCACAGGTCTGAATCTCGTGGGGAAGGGAGGGATTTAGGGTGCGGAAGGGCTATCACCAATTGTGTAACCTCTCATCATTGCAAATCAAAATAAAGAAAGTAAGAAAATAGAACTCTTTTCTTATCCAATTATCTTGTCCTATATAGTATTCTGCTATGACTATGAGTTGCTACCTGGAGCTTCTATAATTACTCACTGGACGCAATAAAATGAATCAAGCTCTCAATAAAACTTCAAATGCATACCCTCTTTCTTCTTAATGCCACAAATATGCAATTCACGATTTCCACCAAGCAAACTAGAAGCTCAAAACTTGAGAAACCGTCCCAAAGAAGGACCCATTTGGTACTTTTTACAAGTTGAGATTTATGTGTACTTTAGTACTCCTCTATACTTCTTTTATAGGATCTCTAGGCATTTCAGGCACCGCTAAACCCAAAACCACACTTGAATAGGTTCAAGCCATTCGGCCATCATATGAAGCCAGTGAAAGAAAGAAACTATGTCTCATTCAATTAGATGGAACCACATAAACCTTACCCAATCACATTTTAAATTTAGGACAGCCCCCCTTTATTGCTGTAATTGTTTAGATATTTACTGTCAAGTTTATATGTGATTTACTACACCTTGCATTAGTTTGGAAATTCAGTACGATGGCTTCTTGTCCTTTTAACAGCAAACTAACCTGATCGGGTCATCTCTGAAAGCTTGGCAGAACAAGACAGACGGCTTGGACAATACTTCAAAGCTTCACAACTAAGTTTTGAAACAAAATTTTATATATTTAGTGCTAGTTTTGTAGCAAGAACTCTTCATTTCACCCCCTCCCCAACAATACCTGTCATGACACACTGAGGACATGGGTGTGGGAAGAGATGATAACTGAGTACTTTGTACATTCCATTTTCATAATTCAGTCAAGGTTTTGAAATTTTGCATACTCATTATTCACCTGTTAAACTGTAAATTATTTTTGAATAGACCCCAACTTCTAATATTTCTCCCTAGCTCCCATATGATCATGTCCAAGCAAACTCAGTCTATTTTTGGCTACTTTTCAGCTGAAAAAAATTCATGGAGTCTGCAATCTGATATCTAGACCAACTTTACACATGAGTCCTAGTAACATAGGGGGCCAATTTACAGAAATTTTGACCAATGTGTCTTGCTTGAAATTGTATAACCTAAAGTAAACAAGAAGAAAAATCGCTCTGTGGAATCGATGTTACAATTATACTACAAACCAATGAGATCAGCATATTCTTTACAGAAACATTAACTTCCAGATGACCAATCTCTACACAAAGAGCTGAAGATTCTTCAGTTTCTTTCTGGCACGTGTGTGCTTACATTTAGGGCTGGGCTTCACAAATTTCAGAGAATCAATTAGAAAACCTAAACACCTCCGATAAGTTGAACTTTATACAACAAACCAAATTAGACAAAACTAATTTTCTAATCTCATTGAACCACAACATTTACATTTGCCATCAAATATAAGTTCATTAACTTCTCCAGTGAAAAGACCCCCCACATTGTGAAACCCTTGCATGCTACAGTATAATTCATCACACTCACTGAAAGATTTCTCCACCAGACTTGATGAATCATACGGCATCTCTTTCTACTATGGAACAAACAATTATGGGGAGAATAAAAACAAAACATGATCAATTCGAATTCGAAGAAACATAAATAATCTAACTGAATAAACCCAAGATAAACCCATAACAACTGAGTAACAACAATGCAGTACGAGAAATTTTGAAATTTGTTCACAACCCACTAAACTCAGTAGCCCAAACAACCCATTTTCAATAACCACCACATGTAAATGTTATATACACACACACGCACAGAGTGACTTACGGGGTTGGGAGGCAGTATGAGTTTTGAAGTGGATGGAGAAGTAGTCCGGCAAGCACTTGAACTGTGGCAGCAGACAAGACATCTTTCTAGTTCTAAACCAGGTTTATATACAAACATGTGTTAATGTACATATAGATTCTTGAATCTTTGATTTAGGAGAGAAAATTGCAAGAGGGACAGAGGGACGGAGGGAGAAGAGCCAGGGAGATACCGAGAGTTGGGATAAATAAAAGGATAAGGAAAGAACTGCTCTGCTCTAGTCTTGGCTGAGGACAGGAGAGGGACAGCAGGCCCTTTTACTTTGGGCTTGGACTAATTTGGGGATATGGGTTCAGTTTCCCTTGGGATAAGCTCTACCCAAGTATATCTAATTTGGGTTCTTTTGTAGATTTGTATGTGTAAAGCATTTGGGCAATGAAATACTGAGAAAAATTGTGGGTCGGTACTTTTTGTGGAATTTTTAATTATTTAAATTTACTATATTTATTTTCAATCGCCCAAGTCCTTTTTAGGTGATAAATTGACTATTTATTCTAAAACTGCCTTCGTATCAACATATGACATTTTTAATTGTATTTTGTGCATCGTCATGTGTTTGAAATGTGCGTTGTCAATCCCAATTCATCTCTCTAAAACTACAACCACCCCCTTCACTTCCCAAAAAATTTAATTCATATCATTATCCTCTCAACTTCTTTGGCACTTAGTTCTCACAAGAGAAATTTATAATACATCTTTAAGAGACTCCCCCGTCATATTTGGTCTATGGCATTCATAGATTCATCTCTTTTTTGTCTCTTCATATTCTCATAACGAAAAGTTTTTCTTATTTCAAGTGGGGAGCCCATGTCAATAAAGACTTCAGTATAAATATGAGATCTTTGCAACGTAAGTAGCAGTGTCGGCCCTGAGATTTTGGGGGTCAAGGCAAACTTAAAATATGGGGCCTCAATCATATACATGTAAAAAATATATATATTGAACCTACAAAAAATTGATTATTTTTATATCGAGTTAAATTAATGTAAAAAGAAAAACTAATGACTTAAAAATTATCAAATTTCATTGAATATTGTTTATAAACCTATAATAATCAAAAGAGACAGTGCGTAAACAAAAAGGTGTCACTTACACATAACTCTTCTAGCATGTTTAGCTGCAAAATCAGTAATTAAAGTTTGATAATCAAGTTGTGATGCCATCTTTGTTTCAATTG
This sequence comes from Platycodon grandiflorus, assembly GCA_016624345.1. NCBI lineage: Eukaryota > Viridiplantae > Streptophyta > Magnoliopsida > Asterales > Campanulaceae > Platycodon > Platycodon grandiflorus. The sequence goes on from JACONP010000362.1 coordinate 2,387,860, forward strand.
ATATCATAGTCAACACATTCAATCTTTCTTCTGACATAGTTGATCGAAGATAAGATTTGATCAACTTCAACTTCGAAAAGCTTCTTTCTGTAGTGGTAACTGTAATTGGTATAATCAACATTATCCTGTAAGCAATCCATGCATTTGGAAAACAACCTTCTATTAACTTCAAATAGTCCAATACTTCAACAGCTTTGTTTGTCTCCTTCGGCAAGACTTCTTTTAAGACCTTTAACTCTGAAAATAAATCTCTTCCATAAATATCAGGAATACTCTCATGTTTCAGAAAACCTTCAAGATTGAGGCAACTAATCTTCAAACTATTATCATCTCTGAATTTAACCTCTTCAAATCAAACAAAAATCTAAAAGTTTTTTCATATATGGCGAATTGTTCAAACCTACTCTCAAGTGAAACAAAACCTTTATGTATTATATAGAGAAAGTAATCAAACTTAAATGAATCTTTTTTAGAATGTCTCACCTCTTCACTATTACTCTCATCAAATTGCCTCTTTCGATGAGTCACACGACTTGAAGGAAATTTGAGTTGGTTATCTCTTTGAGGACCTCTTTCTACCAATAAATCTCTAAAGTTCTGACCAATTTTTTTCCAATTTACTGGATCATCAATATTTACTGGTCCACATTCTTCACCCATTTCTCCAATTTGATCATTCTCATTTTTATTTTCATTCTCATCAGCAGATTCATGAGATTCTACAGTTATATGTTCTTCATTCTCATCCCTATATTCCTGATCTTCTTCATTCACCAATTCTTGTTCTTCTTCTACTAATTGTGAATTCTTACTTAAATACTTATCAAGAGCTCCAGTTTGAGATCGAATCAATTGTTCTACTTTTTGTTTCTGCTTTCTTTTCTCAGATCCAGATTTATAAGTTCTTTTAGGAGCCATTAAAATATTAAGAACCTGAAAAAGTTTAAATCAATAAATATTAAATAATAGCACCCTTACATAGACACACTAACAAATAAATATAAAATATTTGAACACAAAATCATTCACAATAAACAATAAAAATTTAAAAACTAAACAATTAATTAATCAATAAAATTTTCATCCATGATTCATTGCAAATAATCAAATACAATATGCAATAATGCAAAATCTAAATAATTAAACTTTAAAAGATAAAACCTAATTAGTAAATATTAAAGAGTAATTAAGAAATAAAAATTACCTCTAGATTCCTTGGCTTGGGTATTCAATAATTCAAATCAAAAAGGTGAAGTGAAGCCCGGTGCTGGAAGGAAAATAGGTCGTCAATCGTCATGCAATTGAGAGAGAGCGGGCAAGCATCATCATGCAATTTTCACCCTTTCTCCCTTTTTTATGTATGGCATCAGTGGGAGACTTAGGAATTAGGGGGCCTTTTTATTTTTAGAAAAACAAGGGGCCCAAGGCAGTTGCCTTGTTAGCCTAGCCCCAGGGCCGGCTCTGGTAAGGAGGTGAGGTAATGAAATTCTCGTGAATAGTGTATATTGCAGCCACTTTTCTTTTCCTCTTCTCCCTTTTGTCAGTAGGCACTTGCGAGATTTAGTACGAAGTTCTCATTCTTAGCTCGTTGCACCTCTTGATAGCACGGTAGTAGCACAAGTTTTGTGCGAGCTACGCACTTCTATATCTATATCCTTTTCACACTTCTTCTTCTTCTTTCTTCTGGGTGGATGATTTGTGCATCGAGAAAAATTTACGCATCGCGATGCACAGCGTGTTGTTCCGTATTTTTCAAGGGCATAGACGATATTTTGCAACAAAAGTGTCCTTAAGCGATTGAAAACAATTATAATGAACTTTAGCAGTTAAAAATTGTCTAAAGGGGACCTGCCCGAATTTTGCCCGAAATACTAGTCGAATAGAGATGACAGATGGGCCGGGTTGGGCAGGCATGACCCACGGAAAATTGGGTCTTTCGTGTTTTCATTACTGAGTTATCCCGGTTAATCAGGTCGTGTTCCGGGCTGGTCTGTGATGTTGAGATGTTTCCACAACACGATCGATGGCCCATATAGTTTTTTTGGGCTCGATGGGCTAGCTAAAATTTTATACATTTAGTAAATGCTTATTACTTTTTCTCTGGGGATAGTGGCGTTTTATTATTTCAATTCAAAGTTTATGCAAAGTTAGGACTCTGAGCCTGTGGTTCTGAATTTGGTGAATTGAGGTCCAAAGTTGTATAATAATGCAATTGAGGGATCAAAGGGGTATTTTCTTAGGTATTCAAACACGAAGTGGTCAGATGCAAATTGCACGTCAATTTTAGGTTAGTTTTGTCACTTCACAGGTTATGAGTCATACACATATATCTTGAAGCTTATTGCTCTTGTTGATCTATTTTACAACAAATGTCCTAATGTGTGTATATATATAATATATTCTCTCTCACACACATCATCCAACCTTGAGCTCCATCTCCATGTTTACACTATTGATTTTTTCATATGTGGGTCTCCATTCTCCTCCCTTGACCACGTCTTTATTTGCTTCTTAAGCACATTATAAATACAATCGTGCGACGATATTACATGTCAACATTCATGGCCGATTCAAGTTCAATTAAGAGAAAGAATGGGGTCATTTGTGGTGGGAATTTTGTTCAGATGGTGAATAACGGATATCATCTCTAACTCGGACAATGAAAAAAAAGTGATTCAAAACCCTGGCCTTATGAGCACATCTAAATCCAATCAACAATTTGTTGTATTGGTGTGGACCTGTAACCGATGTCACCTAATCTTGTCCCAAAATGTACAATACTTCCTTTAGATGGAATTGTGCTAGTAACCTTATGTAGTTTTTATACAAATCTAGAAATTAGTAGGAATAGCTGAATTAGAAACTTGTTGGTTGACATCTTACTATTTCAATATGAAGCCTTGTAATAAAAAATTTTTTTGTAGAATTTCATATTTTTGTTTTTCATCTTCCAAAGTAATTGACAAGTTCTTTGCTTGTTTTAGCAGCAAGTGCTTAGTATCAGCTCAACTGTATACAATTTGATGGGCAATCAAAAACATGTAAAATCAACAAGCATAACAAAATATAGAAGGAACTGAGCGGGGACATATATATTTAATAACTCGGTTAGTACCCATGCGATACATGATTTTTATAAAAAAAAAATTCAAAAGTTATTTATAATAATAGGATTTCTAACTTGTCATAAGCAATTAAAAATATTTTAATTGAAATACTTTGAACAAAATTAAAATAGAATAAATACTTAAATTGATATACGGATTTCTTATAATGTAAAAATTTAATAACATATTATTAATATATATATATATATATTTTTTAAGGGGTAATTGAAAGATGTCCATCGAAATTTGTTGTAGAAAATGGAACTTAAAGGATTTGCATTGGAAATAAGACAGCTTACAACGTTGGAGATGAGACAACTTCTAGTTGAAGAGGAAATTACTAAAATGGGCAGCAAATGGGACAACTTAAAATGGGCAGGGGATTAGGCCCCAAAAAAAAAAAGAAAGTAAATCTACCATGTGACAGCAGTAACTTTTATTTTAGTATAATAATTATAAATTTATTTAGTTAAGAATCTTATGATCTTAATTTACTTATTAAGAGAGTGGAAGAGTTATAAAGGGGAAGGGTTTACATAGCGATAAGTTAATTTTAATTAATTTGTATGTCGAATAAAATATGACCTTCTTTTAGAAGAATATGTATTCTCTGAAATTATCTTACGAATCTTTTGAGATTATTTTACGAATCTGATTCGTAAGACAGAGCTCCACTCTTTCACAGGTTAGCCCACAAATACACGGTGTGTCAGATTAGAGAGATCTATCTTATAGAAAATATCTGTAAAACTGATCTTTTCTAAGTTTTTACCCTTTTATAATTGTGGTATTTTTTTTTTCTTTTTTTTAGTGCCACAAGTTCATCTTCTACAAGGAGTTGGAAATAAAAGGACGTAAACAAAATTTGCGCCAACAGTAAGGGGGAGGGGCCGTTAAGTGTAAATTGTTGTAAAATCGCGTACTTAGTTGATCTTAAAACAACCACGATCTTGTCTGCCCCATCTATCTCTCTCACCGTTCTTCTGAGTTCTCTTCTCCAAATCTCTCTGCCTGGAACAAGATCGGTCTCTCTAATCATCACTGCGATCTCGCCGTCGACGATTCTCCGTCGTCGAAGCTCTCGATCTCTATTCCTCAATAACCTGGAGGTACGATCTCTTTCATCATCTGCGCATAATTATATATTGCATCACACTGTGTTTCTCGCTCCTCGAATTGTCGTCTCCGACGGACTTATTCTCCCTTCATTGCTAATTACCATTATCTGGTTCTCTTTCTAGCTGTAGAAAATAAAATTTTAATCCAACTAATTCTAAGATAAATCTGTCACTTGGTCGGTCTAAGTAGTGGAGATAAATTTTGTTGTTGATGCCATTGATTGAAATATAGTTCAAGGAGAATGACGAGAGTTGGTTGTGGCAGGATTGAGATCTACCATCAGATTTATAGATTGTGATGTCTGGGAATTTGTGCTGAAGATAATATATACAACTGCAATCAATTGACACGAATTTAGGGCTGCAAATAGAATAAATAATCCCTACTGAGCTCAACAGGTTTGTCCAGTTGTACTCCCTCCGGTTCTGGTCAAGCATGTTTGAGAGTCAAAACATTTTAATGACTGAATGAAGTTTACATTCTTGCCCGTAGTTTTAAGGCTTGAAATAGTCTTGCTAATCTTAATATAACATAATAAGGATAAATTTAGAAGCGTAGTTTTTGAAGCAAGACTCTTCAAGTGGAAAAGCCCAAAGAGAAAATAGGACTCTTTGAGTAGAACAGAGGGAGTAAATGAGTCTAGTCTAGACATAGGTTCGAGCTTTGGTTGATTTAGACGATGAAGGAGATTGACTTGAGCTTTTGAGTTCACACAGTTAGCTGTATAAATTTTTTAACTAAGAAGCATCGACACTTACACAACAATTCACACACTCACTCAGTTTTTGAAAGAAAGGTATGGCACGCCGCATTGTGGACACGTTAATTGGTAACCCATTTATACATAATGTTTACACAGTTATGTTTGTATGGTCTTCCCGTTAACATCAACAAGGAGCCAATTACTACAAGATTTAAGGAATGTCTAACATTCATGGTGGCATCATTCATTCAAGCTGGAATACTTGAGAGTTTGTCCATTTGTTTTTCAGACCCATTGGTTTTGGGTGTTGACTTTTGAACCTGTATATGGAATGAAAGAAATTAAGAATATAACACTTTGGGGCGTGTTTGATATGTGTCTTAAGAGTGTTGGTGTCCAGCACGTGCTTGGCACTGACAGGAAACAAACGCTTCATGTTAATGTTTAAACAATTAGAGATTTAGACTTTGTCCAGCTACTTGGGATTAGCTACATAAATCATTTTCGCCATTGAGGTATCCATAACTCTTTATGCTGAACTATTGGTAGTTTTATTCATCCTAATTATCAGCAGTGTTTAGTTTCTACTTCTTTTACCTTTAACATTGCCAATGATGTTGATAATATCAGTCTTTCCGATTGCAATGATTACTAGATTGTATGTGGGCAAACCATCTTAAGCGAGTTTTTTTTCCTTACTTTTATCCCTTACTGGTTCTACTTTTATCATCTTAGAATGTGTTCATTGTGGGATTTTATGTTTTTTCATAAATCCATGTTAATTCTCTCTTCGAACCAAAAGTAAATAAATTGGATCAAAAACACTCTCTACAGCCTACACCTCATTTTGAACATGTTTTCTGGTGCTCAACATGCGGTACATGCAATAAAGCAGGTCCGATTGTTGTCCTACAGAAATTTTCTTTCGACTTTCCGGTTATGTGATAACCACATAAAACTCTAGATTCACTTCCAATAATAGCTCACCTGATTTAATATATGACCAACATCATCTCCAAGACTACAACCTCTCACTGTATATTAGTAGTTCTCCCTAGCTAAGACACCCATCACTTATGATATTTCTTGGTCTTCTAATCTATCTGCATCTCAATTTTCATTCCTTTCTACATCTAAAGTTGAATTCCATGAATCTGTTATCTTCCTACTTATTTTAAACCCTGAGAATAGCGTATCTTCAAGGACAGAGTATTAAGATGACGGTAAGTTGGAATACATGTGCTAGGATAGGAGTACATTTGTATTTAGTCCCTATTTTCTACAAAAATTACAAACTAAGTCTGGAAATATATAAAATATGCATGAGATACTGAAATATTACATTATATCAGAATGCACTCATATGTCTATGTACTCACTGGACAGGCTACAACTGAACTCAATTCTTATTCAACCTTTGTCCCAATTACTAGTTTAGTTGGACCCTTTTTTCATGATCTAGATCCTGTCCAATCTGTCTGCAACTATTTTTTCTGTTATTCCCTACCAAATTTCAACATGTCGTGGAGTGTTGTGACCACTTATCTTACTAGTTACATCCCATCAAAGGGTTCCCATTTTTCCAGAAAAACTCTTTCGTTTCAAAACTATTATGTTGCATTTAGGTATCATACAAAAAAATGGTTGCAAATTAATGGAAATATATGTAAGTCAAAATGCATATTTTAAAGCTTACATCGCCCAGAATCTCATAAGAGAAAGCAAATGACTTTCAAATACTCTCTTTCTCTCTCTCTCTCTCTCTCTCTCAAATACTCTCTCTCTCTCTTTCCCTCTCTCTCTCTCTCTCTCTCTCCATAAAAAAAGTAATTTAAGTAATCATGTGATTTTATTTTCCTCCATATGTCATTGACAAGTGATCCATGGCATCGTTTCAAAACTATTATGTTGCATTTAGGTATCATACAAAAAAGTGGTTGCAAATTAATGGAAATATATGAAAGTCAAAATGCATATTTTAAAGCTTACATCGCCCAGAATCTCATAAGAGAAAGCAAATGACTTTCAAATACTCTCTCTCTCTCTCTTTCTCTCTCTCTGTCTCTCTCTCTCTCTTTCAAATACTCTCTCTCTCTCTCTTTCAAATACTCTCTCTCTCCCTCTCTCTCTCTCTCTCTCTCTCTCTCTCTCTCTCTCTCTCTCTCTCTCTCTCTCTCTCTCTCTCTCTCTCTCCATAAAAAAAGTAATATAAGTAATCATGTGATTTTATTTTCCTCCATATGTCATTGACAAGTGACCATCCCTCCCTCCCCCTCTCTCTCTCTCTCTCTCTCTCCCCCCATAAAAAAAGTAATATAAGTAATCATGTGATTTTATTTTCCTCCATATGTCATTGACAAGTGATCCGTGGCATTGGTCAATATGCATATGTAAAAGTATGTAATGGATAGTATTATGGATTTTGACTGAATATATTAAATGGGCCCTAATGTCAGAGTGTCTGGTCAAGCTTTGCAATGTGCAAGCTGCTCTTCTTTATGACATGATCCATTTGAGTTCAAGTTTGGCTTGATGATGTAATGACACAGCTCAAGCCCGCGGCTCCTGGATGGTGATTTCTGAGCTGTTAATGAGCAGCTATGTTCATATTCACTTGCTGCCCTCTTTCACAAGTTGAAGTCTCAAAATAGCCCATACTTCATGTTTCTTGCTCAACTGTTCTAGATGCTTTCTCGTTCGTTCAAAGCTTGATTTATGACACATGTCATTTTTCTCATGATCTTGCTTTCAACCTAATTAATTGGTGAACTCTCTCATTCTTTATACTTTGATATATATGAGGTTTCTTTTTCTTTGAAGTGTTATGTGATATATGCCTGTTAAGTTGAAACAAAAGTTTATAAGACAAACATTAGATCCACGTTACATTATGGAACATAATGTTTGGCAGCTATGAAAGAATATGTTAACAAAATGAGTGTAGCTCAAATAAGAATGTTAAGATGGATATGTTGTAAAACTAAAAGAATTTGCAGTGAAGAAGTTCGTGAGACGGTAAAAGTCATTGCCCCAATAGGAATCAGGAGATAATGGGAGAGAATCGTTGAAGATTGGACACATACAGTGTAGACCGCTAAGTGCACCTGATAGGAAGTGATAGTTTCAGTATCAACAACGAGGCTAAAGATAGGGGAAGACCAAACTAACATGGACATCAATAGTAAAAGAGGAGATGAATGAGTATGGATTGATGACTTAGCATTCGGCCTAATTGAATGGCAAAAAAGGATTCATGTTGCTGACCCAAGCCATTGGGGGAAAGGTTGAATTGAGTCAGTGGCGAATTAGGGCCAAGGTGGCCATGGCCCCCCAGGCTTTGAGAAATATGTAATTTATCCCTTTGAAAATATAATTATTACCATTCTTATTATATTTAGGCCCCTTGAGTTTTAGATGTTACACTTTTACTTAAGTTAACTCGGCCCCCTAAGGATCGAATCCTGGCTTCGCCACTGAGTTGAGTTGTATATAGATCATATGCCTTCTGAATATGTTATTTCTTACAATCCTGGTTTCTCATATATCCCGATTCTACGTTGAAATTAGTTTTATTGCTTTCTGAACATGATCTTAGATTCTCAATCTTGATGTTGTTTGCAGCAGGAGCAAAATGAAGACAGTTGTAGTGGCACTGGTGACAGTTTTGCTTCTTGCGTCTGAGCTCTCACTCGGGATGGCATTCCCATCCACTGCCCCTGCATTTTTGTGGTCGTCTCACCAAGATGGGTATGCATTATTTTCTTTAAGGCGATCATTCGATATCTTATTATGGGTCCTGTTTGCATTTTCGACATCGTCTTGTTTGGTGAATTATGTCAACAGTCTGATTAAAAAAATTGCATTATTTCTACTGGTGTAAATTTTGCTGTGTTACACTTATTATTTTCTTATCTCATGGATCGGAATGGAAATTTTTAATTAGCTTATGTGAAAGTTGTACGATTTCATAAATAGGGTTTGCATTTATGTGGGGCTTTTTTTATAGTTTGCAATAGCACTCCTACTCGAAGCTGTGTTAGATTTTTAGGAATAATAAATCTCACACTTGGGTATCTTGTTGCTACATAGCTGTTATTGATTTTTAATGCCAATGAGATGGTGTCTTCTTTATCATTGTAGTGATTAACCCTAATCTGGTTTATCAATTTTTCCAGCACGCATCTTTCTAACCTTCATCATTGCTTCATTGCACATGGCCGATGAAGGAAAGAAAGGTTGATGCTTGTGTGATTATTTTTATTGATCTTATTTCTGTAACACTTCTTCAAACATGATTTGGTAGGAATCTACAAGGATGTTGTGTGCGCTTGAGGAGGTTATGGGTTGTTGTTTGAGGGGAATAATGGTTATGAGCTTTCGCTTTAATACCAAAATAATACTCGACCGCCCTAGGATCCAGCACTCATAGATCAGACTCCACCAAAAGGAAGACCAGTTTCATCAGTTTTAAGTCTTAAATTACTAGCCATACCTATACGAAGCTAAATATGTAAGGATGCGAAATTAACTGAGATACCCTCTCGAAATCTAAATACGGAATAACTACAGGTCCAGAACACATTCGAGGATATCTATTTTTTTTCTGATTGCTCCTGCATTAGTTACCACTTTATACATGTGTTACTTCAAAATCAGCATGAACTTTGATATTATCTTTACTCCAATGGGTCTAAAAATACTCGGTTGAATTTTTGTTTCTGGGGACTTCCATTGGGAGCAGACCGAAAGAAAAGAACCTTTTAAAAGTGTGATTGGACCATAATGTTTTACGCACGATATTTATTATTTTTTCCCATTGAAAAGCTTGATTGCATTCAAGATTAAATTTTGAATTTATCCTTTGCCTACTTATCAAAGGAAATTGTACATCTATATTTGAGTTACATATTCATGTTTTGTTCTTTATATGGTACTCCCTCCATCCCATAAAAAAAAGGTCCCTCTTTCCTATTTGGTTTGTCCCAAAAAAAGAGTCCCATTTCTAAAGATAGTTATAATCTTAGTACAATTTGAAGAAGAAGCTACAATCTTAAAAAGTTTGACTTGTCAAATGAGACTTTTTTTTTCTTTTTTTTTGGGACGGAGGGAGTATATTACAATATATTCAAGGTTTGTAAGTAGCATTCTTTCAAAAATTGTAAGTTTAAGAAGACTACATATTAAATGATACTGGTAGCCGCACCATTAGTTTGCATTTGTCCCCCAGCTTTTTTCTTTCCTTTCCTACTTACTCTTTTCAATTTAGTTTGTCAATTGAAGCTAATATTTACAGTGCAACTACCACAGGTTGACTAACGAAAGAGTGCAAGAAGCAGTAAGTTATCGAACCCACTCTCCAAAGGATTTGGCCAAGTCAGTCATGTCTGAAGGTGGCTGGTCCAACTTACTGGTAAATTATGTTTCTTTAGCATGGCAACTGACTGCCATTTGTTTTGGATTGTTATTTCTTATATCTTGTCATCTCCATGCAAACAAGCAAGAGAAAATAAGCAAACACGGAAGATTTATTGTAATGATTTCCAAGCTCTGATGCGGGCTTCATTTGTGCAGTGTTCTGGATCGGAAAGTCAACCATCTGTTGACCTTGCACTTCTTTTTGTTGGAAAAGAGGTAAGAATCTCTATTTATGAGGAAAAGAGAAACATGAATAGGGAAAAGCTTGATACGTCTATTGGTGCAATACATTTTCAGCCATCACTTATTAAAGTGATGAGCACCTTGAATAAAAATTTTGCAAAGTTGACTTAGCATTCAGTTTTGAAACCGAAGAAGGAATATGCAACCTGATTACCAAAGAGTTGTCATTGTTGTTTGATACTCCAGAAGATTGCAGCTATTCCCGCCATTGATGACTTACTATTGACAATTACCTTTTCAACTCTTGTTACAGTCTTTGGACATTTCTGGCAACAAACATGAAGACCGAGCACTTGTGGACTTGCTCAAGGTATTTTAAACTTCTTGGAATTGGTTCCTCCTATAAAAATTTTGATCAGTGTTTCAAAATATTTCGCTTATATCTCCAAATCTAATTTGTATTCAATTTTCTGTCTCAATGAACAGGCTTCTTTCACAAAGTCCAATTTTTCATTAGCATTCCCTTATGTTGCTGCATCTGAGGAGAAAGAGCCAATGGAAAGTTATTTGGTATCAGAGTTTGCAGGAAGTTGTGGGCATGAGTTAGGACTCAGTAATGTTGCCATTCTGGAGTCATGCGCTGCCAAGGGAGAGAATGTTGAAAAACTTGCAGATATCCATTCCGTCAAAGTAATTATCCACTGATGTTGTGTTATGCATTGTGAAATTTGGGTATGGCAAAACTCTAATGTGCTTTCTCTGAAAATTGAACAGGAATTTCTGGCTTCAAGTAGGAAAATGAGCCAGAAAGGACGAACAAATCTTATTGTGTTCTGCCACGAAAGCCCCGACTCTTTGAAAGAAGGTCAACTACGTTCTGAGAGTACGTTAACCCCAAATACTCTATTTGGGATTCTGATATGTTTAATAATGCAGTGGTCGTTAGTCTGGATGTCAATTCTGTGTGAATAACTTTATGCTAATATTATGATTGAATATGCAGGCCAGGTTTTCTCTGAGCTCATCAGTACTGTGGAGGAAACAGGAACAAAATATTCAGTTCTTTATGTTTCAGATCCATTTAGGTCTATTCAATATCCTTCTTACCGCCAGCTAGAAAGGTTTCTTGCGGAAGGTTCCTTTGGAAATGTGTCGGCTAACTCCACGACTTGTGACGAAGTCTGCCAAATCAAGTCATCGCTCTTGGAGGGTCTTTTAGTGGTAAGTCAATCTTTTTTTTTTTTTTCTTATTGCGTTTGTGTGAAGGATAAGCATTGTAAGATGTAGATCCTAAATTGCCAAGTGGCAGCATTCAGGTGTGGAACTAGTTCATCGTGTTTCTACTTTCTTCCATTTAATTGCTAGACTAGTGATTCCTCTAGTGAGGAGTTTACTTTAGGTTAAATTCAAAATGCTACCAGGAGTATGATCAAGGTCTAGATCCTTCGTAGACATTCCACTGTGTGATTTACAATAAAATGGCCCATGTGGTGTGAACTTACTGCTGATTCTGAGGAGAATGGAATGTGTCAACAGACCACTATGTTTCAGTCAACTTGCTTAAATAGTGTTACTCAAAATCATAATGGCACATTCCCTGCATGCATGGAATTCTCACGTCGTTGCGTTTAATTTTTCAGGGACTTGTTTTGCTCATAATCCTGATATCAGGGCTTTGCTGCATGATGGGTATTGACACCCCAACAAGGTTTGAAGCTCCCATAGACTCTTGAAACTGCTTCTGCGCGACATAAATTTCTGGTTGTGGTGATGGCAACATCAGTCATGGTGGTTCTGCACCTTATTTGGCACGAATATTTTTTAGCAGATATAATCTTGTAATATTTTGTTCACTCACGGGAGAGGTTATTTAAACGTGTAGTTACTAACAGTGGGAGCTTACAATTCTTGCATCGAGTTTTCCTTTGCTGGTGTATTTTTGGATGCTGTATTTAGTGCTTCATGTATAATGATCCTTTTCCATAGTTGAAAATTGTAAGGGATTTCTGGAAATAAGGGAAGTTGAAGAAGTTTGAGGAAGTATCTGTATATTGAAATCATAATTTTTTGAACAGCGTTCACCAATGAGAAGAGAATGTATTGCCTGATATTACTGTTTTTCTGCGACACTGTTATTGTGAATTGGAAGGAATTTAAAAAAAATTCACCCTTTCCATCCATCACACAAGCATGTTGGCCCACTAATTTGTTGGAAGATGTTGGCAGACGCCTGCCTGAACAGTGTACTGTGACACTGTTTTATGTTAAGTATCGCCGTCAATGAGACGGAAAAGGAGCGAAGATAGGTGACTTGAGAGATCTACAGCATATTTGAAGAAAATCTAAAACTTTAGCCGAAGAGATATCGGAGAAGAACATAAGAAGTCTAAAGATTTGCAGAATCAAGTCCATGAAACTCTTCTCACGGGGTGGTGTATGATCAGGCAGTGAGTGAACAACGAAAGGAAACTGTGGGTACATGAGCAAATTGATTTTGATACTTGAACATTTGACTCTCAGCTCACATGACGGAAGGTTTGAATTGCAAAATTATTATTAGGCGGAGGTTTAATAAGTCGAAATAAAAAACACGAGGTTTAATAGGAAAAAAGTTAAATAGGTCAGGTCAGAGTTTTTTTTTTTTTTTGTTGTTGTTGTTGTTGTTGTTGCAATTCTCTCAATATATTATTGACAACACAAACGGCATTTTCACCAAGTGTACTTTAGTTAAGCTCTGTTCTTACACCTTGTACTTTTTTGTGATCGTTTTATTACCTATGCTAAGGATTTGTTACTTAGATAGACCTCATACCTTCACTCTGTCCATTAAAGTTAACGGACACCCTACTTGGAAAATGAAGTTAGCAAATTTTGCTGACGTTGACCCTTGTTGACTCAAATACCAATTGCAAAGTAGGTCAAATTGTCAACAACATAAAATAAAAAATAAAAAAATTAAGTACTAACATTTATCAATTCTTGGAGTACAACTTAAGAGCATCTCCAATGCGGAGAACTAGTTCTTGGTTTCTAGGTGGGCTCCACCATGCCACCTAGGATTGTCAAGAACCAATCCATTTAAGAACCAATCTTCACAATGTTTTGTTCTTCCACTTGATTCTTACGTGAACCCCATTGTACTTTTTAAATATAACTCATTTATTTTTAAACTTTTCAAACAAATTAATTTTTTTATAATTTTAATTAATATATTGCATATTTTAAATATTTTGTATAAATAAATTAATTTATTTATAGTCTTAATTAATATTTTACATATTTCAAATATGGATGTATAAATAAATTAATTCATTTATAATTTTAATTAGTATATTACATATTTCAAATATTTTGTACAAATCATTTATATTTTTAAATTATAATTTTCATTAATATATTGCATATAATTTTCATTTCTAATTTTTAAATATTTTAGAAAAAGTAAAAACACAAAATATCAGAAAAACAAATTAACTTTCCAAAAATTAGAAACTTAAAAAACAAAAAATTCAAAAACTATTGAAAAAAGAGAGAGAAAGTGGCCGTTAGTGGAAAAGGGGGAGGGGGCAGAGCGGGTGAGACAAGGGTGGAGGCATCTCACACAATTGTGGAGAAAGTGAGATACACGCCGCGCCTACTTTGAAGGGTTGTGCATTCCACTTTCGTTGTCTGTCGCTGGTTGGCCAATGAGAGACAAGGGTGGAGGCATCTCACACAATTGTGGAGAAAGTGAGATACACGCCGCGCCTACTTTGAAGGGTTGTGCATTCCACTTTCGTTGTCTGTCGCTGGTTGGCCAATGAGAGTTTTGCATGGGTTAAGAACCAGTTCTTAGTTTGAAATCGGGAAGAACTCAAATTTTTAAGAATTAAAATAAAAGCTCATCCAACGTTGAAGAACCAGCCCAATGAGTTCTTATTGGCACATTGATTGTGGATGCCTAACACTTGTAATCATAATATATTGTGGCCACTAAAAATATTAATGTGTGTGTCCGTAAAAAACAAAAAAATTGACATTCACGTAAAACCCGATAACAAGTAGTTGTAGGAATGTTTACAAATAAATAAATAAACTTGGACGAATCAATACTGTACATTTGATAGTCAGGCGTTGACTATGTTTACATCCTCTTTGTATTTGGCGGCCCTGCTTTTATCGTCACTAGGAGCTAGCATCATACGTAACCTGCTGGAATTTTCAATGCTCTTTGGTGGACGTACTATTGTTCTGTGCCGGAGCTTTGATTAATGGCGCCTTTGCTCAAGCAAAATGGATGCTCGGATCCTTCTCGGTTTTGGTTTCGGATTTGCTAATCAGGTATTCTCATTTTATTTCTTAGCTAAATTTTTGAATTTTTAAACAGGAATACAACTTTTTCTTAATATCTATATATTTATAAAACCTAATAAGTTTAAGGGTCAATTACGGGCCAGTCCCTTTTTAAAAGTTTGTAATCGCTTCAGTCCAGTCATCTTTTTTTAAAACTGAAAAAATGCATTTTTAAAGCGAAAAGACGATTATACCATTAATGAAACAAAAACGCGCACAAATCAGTAACACTTTGCATCGCTATGTCCCAAAAAGATCATCGCGATGGCCATCATCCTGATGCCTTTTTAATGCATCGCGATAACAACTTATGACATCGCGATGCATAAATTTTCGTATCGCGATGCATTAATATTAAAAAGGTCACAACCCGTTTAAACCAAAAAAAAAAAAATTTGGATTAAGGCTCAATATTTCTAGGCCATTTAAAATTCAAGCTTTTTAGCCCAAGCCGTTAGGGCCACGGGTTAAGCGGCTGGGAGGAATCTACGAGTGTTTACCAAAAAATGTTCTTTCTAGGAATCGACCCCTGCACCACTGGTTAAGCGGGCTGGGAGGAATCTATGACTGTTTACCAAAAATGTTCTTTCTAGGAATCGACCCCTATCTTCTGCAACCAAAACACGTCGGACTTACCATTGTACCACAACCAATTCTATATCTAACTTTAGCATTCAAACTACTAACTCCGCCCCAAAATGAATGTCCATTTCATGATTCATGAACAAACACTAGTTCATAAATGAACACTCATTTCGGATGGAAGGAGTAATATACATGCTCTGATAGTTGATTTATCAGACTTGATTTTTTTTAAAACATAATCTGTGTTGAAATTTTGCACTTGTATTGATTATACCTTCCTTGGCACAAGGCTATCTGTCGCTAAATTTTCCTTTCAAGCATTAAGGGATTTGTCCAATATTTGTGGTTAATTTTCCACCCTCACAAAACATACTACAAGAGCAAACAATGGACATGTACATGAACAACATGTGGATGGATAATCAAAACAAAGTAGAAAATGATTATGAACACATTACAGTAGAAAACCTAATGCAATAACTATGGTACACTAACATCGATCATAGCTCTGAAAGAATAGCAGGGATGTAATGAGACAACTCTGCTGTTAGTGACTGAAAGCCATTGACAAGCTGTGTGTGGAAATCTTGGTCTTCCTCCCCAATCAACCTAAAGTGCACCCGGATGGCGCGCTTGCAAACAGCCATGAATTCAAGAAGAGCAGCAATTAGTTGCTGCAATTCCTGCGATCGTAGCCTTGTTGCTGGCTCACCTGATAGGAATGCTGTGCAGACGCTAAGGACACCACTGTTCACCTGGAAAATGTAACGGATAGCAAGTTCTTCAGTGAATATAGGTAGATGTGTATCTGATTCAGTCGAAAGACGTACAACAGCAAAGCCAACAACAAAAGTGTAGTGCATTGCAGGAGCGAGCAGACTTAGAAAAATCCTTTTTACGGTGTGCTGTTTAGAGAGACCAATTTCAAATTGAAAGCTTCAAAAGTTCTTGCTTTAGATTCTCGCCCCTTCCCCCCACCCCCAAGAAATTTTTTTTAAGTAAATAAATAAATCACCCTAGATCAAAAGTAAACAAGTTTGCTACTTCTGGCTTCTTGGAAGAACAATCACTCTCAAGGGTAATAAAGTAATTTTAAACAACTATTGACTCTTGAAATGGAGAGAGCATACAAGAAGACAAAAATTAATGAAACTCACTTGAACTGCAACCGAGCCTTGAAGAATTCTCTGTAAACTTTGGAGTCGTGGTAGTTGATCGCCCTCGGAGCTGCGAGGTTCTTCAAGCTCATTCCTTAGTGCAGCTGTGCGAGTTTCAATCATCCCAATTGCATTCTCTACAGGGGAGAACTCAAGAGATTCTGATTTAGTAACCAAAAGCCGGTTCACTAAGGCAGGAAAAGACCCCTCTGTCTGAACAACTGTCCGGCGCTTCCACTGGTCTTCCAATCCACCTTGAGTCTTGCCATTTTTCGTAAAGGGTGTATCGAACAAGAATCGGTCAAATACACGTGCACGTACACTTCCAGTGGAAAGAGAAAAAATTCTTTCTCTTCGGCTTCCCAAATCCTCATCTTCCATGACTGGATCTACGGCTGTAATCTGCAGGTAGCAGACTCCAGGCTGCAGCTCATCTGCTTTGACTTGTCTAGAATCTGGAATTATGTGCAAGGTATGATTCCCGTCCATCCTTGATTCATATATATGACTAAGTTTCTCCATTATATCCCCCAATCGGACATCACGAGGCTCTCTGTATACATATTCTTTTCTATCAAGTCTCCCAAATTTTTCACCATAAAATCCCACCCTATAATATGTGGCATCAGTGAATGGAATTGGACTTGATTCCTGTTCAAGGATTGATTCATAGATATTGGTTAGCATTGTGTGGCATTTGGCCAGCTGTCCATATGCCCTCCTGCTCTTATAGACCGGAATTACAAGTTCTAGAATACTTGCACAGAAATGGTAGAGCTCGGCTTGAGAGAAGAGCTTATTTGCAAGTTGTAAATACTTTACAGCCGAGTCAACAGTGAGTTTTGAAGCACCATATCCCTCCACCTCCGCGGCTGAGGCCTCAGAACTTATCTCATTGCTGACCATGGGGCAAATTTTACGCAGCGCAGTCACATGATCATTGCTCCAAACTCCATCGTTTCTGGTCACAAGAGCCTATAAATGAAGATAAGAACAAATGCATCAAGAGCACATACGAAGATATTCTAATTTGTGTATCATGATACTAGGTTGGCAATTGGAAGGTTAAAAGATTTTTAACAAATTACCATGTAAACTTTCCCTAATGTGCTCTGCATTGTCATATGTCATGGTATCAACTTGGCTAAAGATTCTAAACAAGGAGAACAAAACATTTACAGGATGCATGGGAGTGCATATGCAAGCAAACTCATAATAAATCAAACATGACATCTGCCTTAAGCTGACAATTTGCTAGAGTAAAGATGAGTGTGCTCTGAATTTTTGTGGTATTTATCAAGAGCTTCAATAAAAGAGATTTAATGCACTACCATTAAATCCACATAAGGAACCAAAATGTAAATGTCTTTAACACAGACCAGTGCATCCAAGGGTTGAGGTGTAATCTTATACAACTCCGAAAATAAAGACAAATGTTGACATGACAATACATGCATATCTTCAAATGCAATTTATCCCTAACAAATATTTCTTAAAGACGTACAAATCTTAAAAATGCTTCCAAAATATCAAACTCCAAATACTTCCTTATTCTTATCATTACCCAGAAATTCATGTAATTGTGTAAGCTATGCAAAATAATAGTGGTGTGAAATTTTTTGAGAAAATCATTTTCGAGTATGGTTGTAAGTTGAATAACCACAACAATTTAATGGCCAGTTATGGCCAAGTAAAATTCCTTTGCAAGTCAAGTGATGTCCTGTTTCAAATAGATGCAAACACCCCAATATATACTGAAGGCAGGAGGTAGAAAGCAGGAGCTCGCAGAATATGGGAACTCGCAATGGCGGATATTATTCTTGGTGTATTCTGTGACATGATTTAGCTGCAGTTCAATAACCATTTTTTAAAGTCTAGGAAATTCTGTCAGAAGAAACCATATACAGAAAGTTACCTGCATTACAACACCAGCAACAGCAACAGCACACTCCGCTGCCTCAGCCCAAGACTGCATCTCTTGATGTGCATCACATAGATGCAACAACCACATTATATGCAGATCTGGCACCGGAGCAAATGCCATGGCAAGTTTATAGAAGCTCTCTGCCGCTGCATATCTATCCGTGTTCATAAGTGAGCCCTGTAAAAGGTGAAGCAGCAATTAAACTTTTATGCTATATAAACACGGATTGTCTTAGGGGTTTGATATTCCCAATACAAAATCACCAGTTCCAATCTATAAAAACAGAATGCAACTTCAATATTTTCAAAATTCAGTAGTGCCCTAAGGGCACTATAAGCATTCTTGTTTTTGAAAATTTTCATGTTGTTTTCCAAGAATGTAATGAATTCGAATGCCACTATGCTCAATTCCAACACCAAAACTTTCCAAAAATTGATGCTTTAAGTGTGCCATAGGGAAGCTGTCAGCCGGAGAGTTCTATAAATATGTGTATGTCCCAGTAGACTCAATCACAGATAGAGCTTCACTATATCTCAATAGAACTGCAAAATGCCTTGGAAAACCATAATGATCATGCTCACATGCCAAGATTTTAAAAACAGTTCCATGACTTCCATTCACTATATCTCAATAGAACTGCAAAATGCCTTGGAAAACCATAATGATCATGCTCACATGCCAAGATTTTAAAAACAGTTCCATGACTTCCATTCAGCGTCTTACATGGACTCTAATATATATGTAATATTCTAAAAAACAGACATATTTCTTGGGAATCAAAATATTTGTAATACATAGTAAGAACTTATAATTCTTCCCAATTATATAATACTGTTAACATGACTAGTTATCTGGCCAGCCGTGAAGACAGAAATTTTCTGTTAGTCCTCTCATAATTTAACATTATGATAAAACATGAATTTAAGAACGTTATTTTGTTATGATGATTAAAACCAAAATGAATAAGTTTGAATTAAGTGTAGTACTCATTTAAAAACAAAACAGACTAAAACATTAACATTTACTCCCTCCATTCCACCTAAAGAGTCCATGTTTGAAAAGTCTAATAATGAAGGAATATATAAGTGTTATTAGAATTGGTCATAATTAAAAAAATGCTTGAGCATAGTCAAGATGATTATATCACATATGGAGGGTATTGAAAAGTTTTGGAAATTGTAAGGCATAATATTTAAAAGTGGACTCTTCAAATGAAACATCCCAAAATAGAATAGTGGACTCTTTGTCTCTATCGGGGGAGGAATTAATAACAAATGTAATATGAACGACTTTTCCCCATGATAATAGCAATAGGGGGAAAAATTCCAAATATTGCATTATACTTTCTCAAAGGGGGTCAAACAAATCAATATTACAAAAGTACTTCATTATTTTTAAAATCTTAGAAATTTATAGTACTCCCTTCTTCCCGAACTAAGAGTCCCTTATTCCATTTCGGGACGTCCCAAAATAAGTGTCTCCTTTCCCTTTTTAGAATTCCAAACCAATTGTCACTATTGTGAGAGAAAAAACAATGATCCCACTGATTTGACACCACTAGAGAATAACTCGAGGGTATTAAGTGAAAACTACCCGGAGTCGAATACTTTCGTAAAACCCGTGTAATGTCAATAGGGGACACTTATTTTGGGATGGAGGGAGTACTAAATTGGAAAAAAATTCAAAATCAAAGGGGGTCAACTGCCCCATTACCCTCCATGTGGCTTTGCCGCTGTGTCTCGTCTATTTCAGTAATACATTTCTTTGTTATAGTAAAAAAATGGAATTTGAAGAAAATGATTTCTGCTTATGATAATTTGATTACTGGAAGTGAGCTCCATTGGGAACAAAATGAAAACTTAAAAGGTTTCGAGCTTGAACCTGTCATTCCAAAAATACGATTCCTAGACTTGATGTTTACTCAAAAAGTAACATTTATTTAGGGACATCCATGACCAAATGTTTACACAAGTATCATTTATGGCTACACATATTGCCATATTGGCTTATATCTATACTATATGTCCATACATAAAACCAGCTCGACTTTTTTTCCATGCCATTGCTAAGAAGTTACTAGGTGCTTGAACAAATATAAGTGCCGAGGATATTTTATTTCGTCCAGGTGCTTGGTTCGAGTTACATTTGCCCCCATATAATAGAAAGAGTAGTACATTTTTTCTGAGAAAAATGACCAATATACATGAACTGTTAATGATTATTGTTTCTATTGATGAATCCTCCAAATACTCTTTCTACGACACACTTATTCATCTTAGTGATAATTCCTTCGATTGAGTATACACTTATCAAATCGGTCATCTCTCAATATCCTTATTTTCACATCTGAGACACATGTTAAATAACTAGTCTTATTAAAAAAAGCATTTTATTTATGTGGACAACATCCCTGTTGCTAAGGGTCTTAGAACTTACCAAAAGTGCATGTTCCAGACTAGCATCAAGAGCCAGGAGCAGATTATCAGAGAGAATTTTCACATCTGACCAAGACCACCGATTTTCTGATGCTCCCTCAGGAGTACCAATAAGTGCATTCTCAGGAAGTCCGCACTCCATTAATAAGGAGCTGCTTTTAGTTTCATCTGCCATTTCCTCCAAAGATTTTCGAAGACGACGTGCTTCACCACTTTCTTCAAGTGTTCCATCAGACTTCATCTGTGTTACTTGAACATCAGACATCAACTCTGACAATGTAATTGTCAGCATGACTCTTAACCTTGCTGTCTGTGTATAGGAGAAAGAGCTCTGCCAAATGAAAGTAGACAATGGAAGTAAGAAAGCAATCAAGCTTGATACATGAAATGGGATCTAAAGCAAGGAAGAGTAACATTATATTGAATAATTAAACACGTACTCTAACGAGTATCTGCAGTCCAATAACAGCCCTTTTTCGGATATTATCGTTCCGGAAAACTGCAAGTCGGAGAAGATGGAAGGCGATTTGCTTTAAGAAACGATCATTTTCCCTTGCCATCAGTGTTCCTCCATGAAGCTCAAAGACACTGGTGAAAACCGGAAACAGTGCTTTCCAGAAAGCCAGTGGTTGATTGCGGGAGAAGGTACTCATAAATAAGGATGTGATGCAATCCAACTTTCCATAATCAGTTGCAATACTGTGCAACGCCGCAGTGCTGGAAAATTTCTCTGTTATTTCCAAAACTTGAAGACTGACAGCTGCACTGAGATTTTCTTCCCAAAGTTCCTGTAATATTGAAATAGTCATTGGCTTCCCAGAACTAGCTTTCTCAATTTTCTTTTGGAGATAAGGGTGATCAAGTGGTTATTCTAATTATTCTACGATAAGTGATAAGAAAATCATCCATACGTGCAACCACTAATATCTATATTTCCAGAGAAATACAAGTTATTTCACAGAAAGACATACCAGTTTTTGCCTCAACAGTGGGTGCAGTGATTCTCTTAGTGCTTGGGTCGAAGCTCCACTTCTAGAAGATTGTGCATGAGCAAGAGCTTCTCTCAAGGAATATGGCTGGCTAGGGGAGCTTAGCTGCGAATTGGCTCTCTGCCACAAATATCCATTCTCAGGTGTCCCCTGTGGCTAACCAAAAAATAGAAGAGGAAAAAAGAAGGGTGTGATTATGTGTACATTAACTAACATCCATAGGAACCAGGATAATTTGCGCATTATACTCATAATGCGAACTTACTCGGACTTCTTGCCGGGATGCCTCAGATAGATATTGATTAATGGCAGGAGAAAGTCTTTCCGAATACTTTGGAGACATAGGCCCATCAGCAACTGGGCTGCGCGAACTGCTTCCCATAAGTATGCTATCAGAAGCTTTTCTGTGCTGTACAATGTGCAATGACATTACTACTACAATGTCTAAAAATACAAAGCAATTTAAAAGACAATAATACCAAGTTTACGAATGAAATCAAAATCATTGCCTAGAATCTCCAGATAGACAACAAAAAATAATAATAATAATGTCAAGCAGCAGCAACTTGGTGCTGATCTGCCCAAAATATAGCTTAGTTTCATTCCATGTGGAGCATTTTATCACAAACAAAAACCAGATTAAATCTTTAATTAGAAACATCATCAAATAGGCCTGATTGACAAATCAAAATACAGCACACTAGCATATATACAACAGAAAATTTTCAAAGATAGTCAACGAAGGCATCAAATTGTCGAATACAGATTAGAAGATTTTAAATGTCATCAGAAAGGGATCATAGCTTTGAAATGTACAAACCTCAAAAAGATTTAGACATTCCTCCAAGAGTTTGAAAAACAATCTCGTGCGAGCAATGCTTTGTTGCCAAGCCTTGACAAGTGAGGTATCATCCAGATTGCGCACTATTTGTAAAATGACGATCAACACTTCCCGCTTTTCAACAGCACTCAGGTTGTAAAAGACGGGCATCTCATCTAAGATCTGCTCAAAATAATAGTAATAGAAGAACTTAATAAAATTAAGCAACTATATGACTAACAATAGGCAGTAGACAAGACCACATCAAATCTACGTAAACACAAGGTTTAGGCCATCACATAAGCAAAGGTTATGTAATTCTTTTTTAAGAGCACAAAACATTTAAGAGAGAAAGAAAAGAAAATTTGCATGCAGTGTTACCATACATTGTTTGTTCAAAACTTTAATTTGTGTATTGGGCAAAAGCGTGGTGCAGTAATAAGATAGGCTGTGAAGCACCAGAGACTTTAAAATTGAGGAGACCAATTAAGTGAAATGATAGTAGGATACTTATTTTTGTTGATGCATCTTTATTCCTTTTTAGTCATTTTGTTAAGAAATAGTGGTATATTACAAGAGGCGCACCATTCGGGATCTGTTTCTTAAGGCTAGCAATTTCTTTCAGTGTAATTAGGTTGGATCAATTGAATTCTAGGTTTTCTTTTGGTTGGAATTCCCTTGGCTGCGTATGGTTGCATCCACTCTTGCCAATAGACTTTTGAGTGTGGGATCTCTAAGCCTTTCTCATCTATTAATTAATTCAAGAGACACCCACCTCCAAGCATGTCCAAGTTACAGGGCAAACAACACATAAAGCCCTTCTCAAGTGCGAGGGTAGGAAAGGTTATTGTTTGTGTTTACCACATACGCATCACAACAGATTTAACATCTTTACTTAACTACGAATCCAGATAAAAAAAAAATAACACAACTGAAATTTTTTCAACAAAGCTCTGTATAAGGACTAAAGAGAAGTTGTAGATTGAGAAAGGCAAAAACAATGAAAAAGAAAATGGCATAAAATTCATCTACTGTTGTTCGTACACTGCAAAAGCAACTCACCCACAATCAACATAAAAATTCCAGGTTATCTAATCAATGAAAGAGCTTTTTGAAAATATACATCGTAGTTCATTGACTCGCGATAACATAGCATGGGGTAAGGTCAAACAAACTTATCACAAGAAAGCGCATGTTTCAAAAGAAAGGTTTCTCATCAGCTATGAAGGCAAAGGTTCATAACTATTTAACTTCCCCATTAAAAATTTTAATCATTGAGATTGAGTAACTTATCCTAGTCGAGAAATTTTACCTTTCCATGAATGACATTGTTCTTTTTTATAAAGGGATAATTATAAAAATGACCAACGTACTATCAGTTACTAACCGATTTCACCCCGTACTCCCAATATCCAAAAATTGACCAATGTACTAACAATTTGAGTCCAATGTGGTCCCTCCCGTTAATTTTCCATCCAATTTTCTAAAGGGCCGGTTAACGTGGTTAACGAAACTATTTTATTAGGGGAATTTATGTCAGATCTTTCCAAATCTCACCACCCCCACCCCACACTCTCTCTCTCTTGCCGGAAAATTCATAACAAAACTATTTTATTAGGGGTATTTTTGTCAGATCTTTCCAAATCTCACCACCCCCACCCCACACTCTCTCTCTCTTGCTAGAGAATTCATCCCAAGGACCTCCCTCTTTGCAAATCTCACCACCCCCACCCGCCTCATGTAAGTCTCATCCCTATAATTATCATACATCCACTGAGCAACCATCACATCGTGCATTGTCACCATGTTATCTTTCTCCCCCATTATCCCAGACCTAACCCTCCTCAATTCCTGCATATGCCCACCCACACCAAGAATCAGTCCCAAATGAACACAGAGTCCTGACGTAAGTACCGGCCTCGCAGGAAATCCAAAAACACAACCAAATGCTTATCAACATCATACTCAACAGTTTACTTTCATAGATAGTTCTAATCCTAAGCTGTCTTTTCATACCAGAAATGAGCGAAGGCCGCTGGAAAATTGCCCCAGTCAAAGTTTCGAGGGCTCAAGCCACTTTAGCAACATTGGGGACAGCAGAATGAAGGCGGGCAACACATACATACTCTTTACCAGCACCCCGTTAGGATTTAACCAAACGGGTGGCTCTATCAATGCAAACAATAAGGTTACCGGTGACTTCGGGGTCGAGGGTCCCACTGTGACCCGTCTTCTCAACCCGGAAAATACGTTTGCTCCAAGCCACGACCTCGTGGGAGGAAGGGTTAGCGGGTTTATCGAAATTGAGAACACCGTACCTTATGTATTCGGCGAGAGGGCGCTTGAGAGGGGAGTAACCAGCGGGGAGAGGGGTGTAGTGACTAGTGCGGACATTGCGGCAGTCGTAGTTCTTGAGGAGGATTGGCCATTGAGAAGGGTCAATGGAGGGTGTGAAGCTTTGGGGCTTACTCAGGTAATCGCCGTCGTTATCGGGCTTCTGGGAAGGATCCGAACCGAGGTCAGTTGAGTCAGTCTCTTCTTTGGATTTGGACCTCTTCTTCTTATCGGAGCGGGTGAGCTCGAGTTCGGACATGGCTGTCTCCTTCAGCTTATTTGTTGTTGGCTATGGTGTGTGTTTCAGTCGGGCAGTGAAGCTTGAGTTTTCAGGGGAGTGGCTGGCTAGGAAAGAGAAATGGGATGAATTAGCCTTACCGGAGGTCCTTGGGATGAATTCTCCGGCAAGAGAGAGAGAGAGTGTATGTGGGTGGGGGTGGTGAGATTTGAAAAGATCTAACAAAAATACCCCTAATAAATTAGCTCCGTTAACCACGTTAACTACCCCGTTAGAAAATTGGATGGAAAGTTAACGGGAGGGACCACATTGGACTCAAATTGTTAGTACACTGGTCAATTTTTTAATATTGGGAATACGGGGTGAAATCGGTTACTAACTGATAGTACGTTGGTCATTTTTATAATTATCCCTTTTATAAAAGATACATGTGTACAATGTATGAATGCTGGTAAACTCATGCAAGTCTACAAAGCTTTGGCTGTATTTAATTGAACAAAAAATGTTCATAAACATTATGAAATGAAGCATGCCCAACTATTTACGTTGATTATACTGCATGTACAGAATGCTACATGAGAAACACTTTAGACAACATTTCAAACCGTCAAATCTAAAGTCAAGACTAGAATCAAAGGTGGCAGGTGTCCCATGTAAAAGGAAGTCAATAACCACATATTATTAAGTATTATTAACCACCTGGCCAACAAGAGGAAAATATAGCTGGGCGATGTATAACTTGTCTTCTGGCTTTTGATAGCGAGCATCAAATTCGTGCTTGCATAAAAGGACTACCAAGATTCTTGCTGCCTACAAAACAAAAGCGACAAGAGAGTCAGAAACCAATATTAGTATATGCCATATATAGAAACAATTAATGCTTTGAAAAGAATATATCCACCCAGTACAGATCTAGTCATATATCTGGATTAAACTCACTTTTGCTCGCAGAGATAAATCATCATGATCCCAGGTAAGGAACAGCTCTTGTATCAAAACAGATGAAAGGTAGTTCCTGTAATACAAAACTGCGGACATTAAATGCAATTCAATAAAAGATACAAAGAAGCATAGACAAGGCACTCTTCTTACAGAGAGTGCATGATTAAGTTACATCCTGTCAGGTCAATTAAAACTCAACATCATATTACAAAACTTGTGTATTATACGCATAAGAATAACTGTTTCCATAGCCCTGTGCGCCCAGGCTTTGACACGGGATTCGCCATCACATTAAGCAAAAGCCCAGCAAGGCAAAACTAGTAAAATACTCATTTTTTTTTCACATACAAACTTGAAAATTAAATCCTCTACTATACACAAAAATTGAAGGCATCATAAGCAAGTATAGAAAAAGACAAGCTAGGAAACTTTAAACCACAAAAAGTATCTGATAGTTTGATGTGATTCGTATTATGAACTTCTAATGAACGAAAAAGAAAAAGGAACTGAGCGTTAAGGCACCTATCAGAAGGATCTCGCCCAGGCATTTCAACAAAAAGATCATGATCGCATATGATTTGCAGAAAAGTGAGCTTGCAATCATGCAAGACGGACTGACACACCCCAGAGAACTTATCCAAGTACAGCGACACCTAAAGAAAGTGCAAAACAGCGTCAGAATGCCAATCAAAGTAAGTTAGGGAAGAGGCAGCATAAACACCTCTACATGACAAGGAAAAAGGAGACGATAACAATAGTGTGACCAGAAATCTAGCAAGTAACGAGTTGGCAAAGTTGTGCTACACCACTACGAAAACTTACAGCAATATGCTCGTCAGGAGAAGTACCAGGAATGAAAAGATGGTGCAAAGAATACACATGAATGCATATTTGAGTCACTCAGAGATGATAACAAAATTAACCACAAGCTGCACAACTCAGAATTAGCTTTAAGTCGAACACAAGTGTCAGCCAATCTTATTCTGTAATGTCATTGCATTACTGATCCCTGCGTTACCTCGACCCTTCATTATTGCCAAAGTACCCATGTCGACATGACACAACATAGGTGTGGATGTGGGTGTGGCAGTTTGACACTACATTTAGTGGAAAATCTTAAAAATTAGTGGAAAAGCCAGTAGACTCGTAGAGCATTTTGAATTCTACAGTTACGTCCGTAAAATTTTGAACTTCCTCTCCTACTTCACATGATTTCACGGATGCATCTGAAGCACATATTTCCACACATAAATAAATATATAATATATACACCTGGAGCTTATTTGTGTAGTGCGCAGACAAAGACACTCTTCGGGTGAGTCCAATTATATAGCTTGTACTGAAAAGAGACTTAACACTATCAGCCTATCACATCAAACTCTAACTGATGCAAAAGAAACAAAATCTCAGACTCTAACAAACTAACAGGACCAAAATTCCAGCACGGAAAGCTGAACAGAAGCTGGTCCATGATTGGAGAAAAGAAATGTGACAAACAAATGACCAAAAGTGAAAAGATAACGGTAACAAAATCAAAACCTACAGAAAAATACTGGAAATTGAAAAAGACAAACAAGTGGGAAGAGTGTTTAAAGTTGAAACCCATATGAGCCAATAAAAATCCTAAGTCAGATGGGAGTAGATTACTAAAAAGTAATACAGTGGATTGGGTCAACACCTCTTTATCTTGGGCCTTTGGGTGCAACAGATTTTCGTTGTGTAAGACAAGACCACCCCACTCATTTTCACTTCACTCACACATTATAACTAACAAAATACTAAGCCATAGTCCTGAATCCCAATTTCGAAATTATATAATGTAAAATTCATTGTAGAGCTTACGAATGTCATGACAAAATTAACTTATGAAATGGGAAATCGCATAAAACATTTTAATTAGCACCACGAGACAGGTATGCCACTTTCTTCAGTTCTGGCACAACAGTAAGAAAGTTTGGGCTGCTCTGCTACTTTGAAATGCTACACAAAACATTTGAGCAGCTTATCCCAGAATAGAAGCATGGAGACTATTATATAATTTGCTAGGCCTGGAATTTGTATACGTTGAATACAACTCATGGCATACAAATAACAAGAAGCTGCTCTCCAACTTGCTGAATTTGGCTCTCCATTTCCATGTAATTAAACATTGTGCCCCCGAGAACAAGTTAATCAAAGGATATGTTCTGACATATAAACCAAAATGGGTCCAGAAGAGAATTTTCTATGAAATCATAAGATGTGCCTCAACAACTAATAATAAAAATTCAGCTGGATAGCTCACATTAATAAACATATATGTGTCCGGAAGAGCAATATAAGTTGTAAACCTACCAATTCAAAAACTTGCCGAGGTTCAATGATGGACAAAAGATCGTAACAGAAAAAAGCCAGACTGCTGTTTAAACGTTTTGCCAAACTTAACCCCCTCTTGCAGCGCTCATGCACCTCCGTCAGAAGACAATCATATAACTGCATAATGCATCTAAACACACCTTCTTTCAACTGCATCGGTGGTACATCTTCACCTACGGCCAACAAAAATTGGAGTTGAACAAAAGAAAAGTAAAACATCAAAGGAGACTATTTGCCACTTGAAATGTAGGCCATTTTTAGCCATTTGGTCAAGAATGGCAATGAATAAGCTAAATTTTTCAATTGGATTCTATAATTTAGAACTATGAATGGGCCCACGAACTTCAGGTTTGTCATTCTAAAAGATTTCTCAACTTATAATTTAGTTGTACAAACGGAGGACCTACGACCTAAGGACGAAGAGAAGCCACGTCACTCACTTCTTCTATAAAAGTAGATTTAACTCCCAGAGGATCAGCAATTCAGCAAAGAAATCAGCCCCTCAAAACTTGTGATTAATACTATATTTGTTGAGTCCGTAGAAAACAAAAGATACTGAGGGTGAAGGGTGAACCTTTAATCTTTAATTTCAGCTCCCACTATAAATTACATGCATCAGCCAGTTCTATGTAACATTCAGGATTCACTAATTAGGAAGGATCAAATCCAATCTCGAGGTGTAAGTTTCAAGTGAGAACAAATTCAAATTCACTACCAGATTGCCATCTTGAAACTAAGTGGTAATTGGAAAGTAGCATGGTTAAAATCAGAGGAACCAACTTGAAACCAGGTGGCAATAGGTGAAGTAGACGTAGAATCGATTAGTAAGATACCAGGCCTAACTTGAATGATGTGGGCCCATGAAATTTTCAGTAGACTCATTTAAAAATACATCATTTGACCCCTCCCCTTTCCCACCCTTCTTTATATACACAACTACCACCTACATGTCAAAAGAAACTACCATTGTCATTACTGTTGAGTTTGATATACATTGTTAGCCCCTATCAAATAGCTTAAGCTTTTACATCAGTTGGTAACTTAACATCCTATCAAGTCTTGGGTTCGAGTCGTCCCGCTTGCATTTGATACCCGAAATATTGTGAGTGCATGTTGTTGTTTGATTTGTGATGCCTTGACAGTGAATATTTGTTCGTTTCTCCAC
Organism: Platycodon grandiflorus; assembly: GCA_016624345.1. NCBI lineage: Eukaryota > Viridiplantae > Streptophyta > Magnoliopsida > Asterales > Campanulaceae > Platycodon > Platycodon grandiflorus. The sequence continues at coordinate 2,417,663 of JACONP010000362.1, forward strand.
GTGTAGACGGGTCACACGTGAGGGAGAGTGTTGAGTTTGATATACATTGTTGGGCTCCTATCTAATAGCTTAAGCTTTTAGATCGGTTGGTAACTTAACAGTTACATTTGTGACAGATAGCTGCATAAGAGACAAATCTTCTCAACAAGAATAACGAAAGATCTATACAGAACTTGCTTGATTCCAAGGCTGAAAGCAAAGCAAAGTTGCAGTGGATGCTACATAAAAACTGTCAAATGAACAGTTACCTAGTGGGAGATTGTGGTACAACAGCCGAGTTTGCTCTAGTGCCATCGACTTTACAATTAACTCAAGAAAAAACCAAGCCATTGATAATACATCATCATACACCGGCCCCACGCGATAGCCTTTTGCCTACATCATGAACTAATAGAGCTTAGAAAGAATGGAATAATACATAACAACGTTTCGTACAATGAGAAAAGTAGAGGTTAATAAGTCTCTGATATCGCAGACCCATAATATAGACCATTAAAGTGTACTAACATGATAAACAAATGACAAGGCCTAGTAAGTTTGGTTGATGAGTTCAAGAAAGCATCTAATCAAGATTTAGAAATTAGATCTCATGGAATGGGACATCTTCAGATCAGACATGGGTCAGGTGCACATTAAATCTTCAACCATCACAGATTTAAAAACCTGCTACGATGCAGTAACTAAGGGAGTATCTAGGGAGGATTTTAATGATGATAGGCACCCTAGTATCCACACACTGAAATGGCTTGCACAAGGCACTAAATTGACTTGTACCTCTTCCATGAAACTGCCTTGCAGTGCGCCCCACAATTTACACGACCCAATCATTTCAATGGCCTCTAGAAGTAGTCATAAGCGATTGTGCATCTGCCATCTTGTGTACAACCCCCACAAAATATTTTTCCACAGTAATCAGACTAACTCAAGAAACCTAATGATGCATGACAGCCTGGGATCCAAGGAGTCAAGGTTGTTTGCAAAAGCTACTCAGATCCAACACTCTATAATAGGAAATGACCATATGCAACCAAAAGCAAAAAAGTTAATTCACTAATTAATCTATCAATATTATTACTCCCCGTCCCAAAAGAGTTGTACTTTCCATTTTAGTTTGTCCCATAAAAAGTCTCGCATTTATAAAATTTAAGCATAAAAAAAAAAAAAATCTTCATTTCTTTTGTTTTCTTTTCAAAAACATTATATTTAGCTAAGGCGTCACACAAAATAATACATAACTTTAATGCAATTTAAAGAAAACATAGAGATCCAAAAGGACAAAAGTTTGACTTGTCAAATGTGACTCCTCTTTGGGTATAGAAGGAGTATACATGGAAGACCCTTACATATCAACTAGGTTCTTGGTGTCCAAATGAAAACATCTTAAGTTAAGGTAGTGCCCAAAACAAACACAGAATAAAACCCTACACTAACATCATTTACTCTTATTATTCGAATTCTCCTGGGTCACCTAAACCAAAGGAACCCGGAGGAATAAAAAGGGGACAGTTACAATACATTTACCTTACTACGAGCCAAACTGCCCCACACAGTGGACAACCCAGGATAAACTGGAGGTTGTCGACCGCCAAAATCATCAAATGCATAATCGACATAGTTTACAAGGAAAATATTTCTTTCGGCTTCATCAACTGACTCTTGCTGCACTCTGCAAACAGCAGTTCAATACAATAAACAGTTAAATAGTTTCACTGAAAAAATAGCTCAATGATGCAGTCATGCAGAATGCAATTTAAACTGTGTGACTCAAAAATGCATAAATAAGTCATGCCTCGTATACACGTCGTACTATGTCATACTCCCTCCTTCCCAAAATAAATGTTCCTATTGACTCTACTAGGGTTTTCAGAAAGTACTTGACTGTATGTGATTTTCCTTTAATACCCTCAAGTTATCTCTCAGTGGTGTCAAATCAATGGGACCCTTATTTTTCTACCTCACAATTAAGATGGGTACAAAATACAACTGGTTTGGAAAAAACTTTCTAAAGAAGGAAAGGGGCACTTATTTTGGGGCACCACAAAATGGAATAGCGACCACTAATTTGGGAAGGAATGAGTATCACTAAAACTGAAGAAGGTATCTTCCCACCAAAAATTAAGACTAAAGTCAACATATTTTCCACACTTCCTACATTAGAATACATGACACAATTCGTGTATATAGTTCTATGTGGATTTTACAAAAATGTCAAAGAAAATTAAAAAAATGAAAAAAAACATACCGTGTCAAAATATTGACCATGGCTCTAAAGGCTGCAACCTGAGAGGAAAGGGGAGGAGTGAATCTACATCAAAATGCTGAAAGAAATACTTCAAGAATCTAGTCAATCAGCCAAGAATTTGTTTTAGAGAGAAAGGAACAGAGGTAAAGAAAGGGAATGAACATATACAAAAAAGTTTTAAGAAAAAAAATCTGAAGCTGAGGAAGGTAGATTCATATGAAAATATTGGATAGTAAACCTGTAGAGTTTCTCCACCATTGCCAATGAGATGGAGAAGCATGTTTAATATTGGCTGAAGAAACTGAAGAAGAGCAGTGGAGTCAACATTCTTCAAACTGTTAATTGCCTGCAAGGAAATTCATTGCATTTTTCAAATCTAATGAATTCATTACTAACAAGACAACACCTACATAACGGAAAAATCTCATATGCAACATATAAAATTAATATTACTAAATACATCCCTAATTGCTACAACTTTCAAGTTCTATGAATCTATTTTGTGCATAAACCAGTGTTACTCGGCCAAAGTGGTACAAACAACTCAATTTACTAGGCAAAATTTTGACCTCTTTACTGTCCAGGGACGGAGGTAGTATTAGTTTCAAAAGAATAATCACAACCTTATCTCTCTAAATGCAAAGCTCTTTCTATTTAACAATTAATCCTATGGTTATAAGTCATTGTATTGGTTAAAGTTTGCACTAGATTCTCTAACTAATCTGTTCCACCATTAAATTTGAGCATCAAGGTTTCCAGGAAAAGAATTTGGGGATTATTTATTCCCCGTTGGAGGAGAACTTTTGCTAGGTAGCTTCGTGTTTCTAAGGTATGGAACCTGCCAATGGCAGATTGGTTAGAAAACAAGGCCTTAACCGATAATGAGGCTTTGTAGAGAACAATAAGGATATTCAATAAGCAAAACACTACTTTCGAATTTCTGTAAAAGCCATTTAAATAAATGTGGCCACTAAGAGAGTATGAGAGGAAATTGAGATAATTTACATTGTTATAATTTCTTGCATGAATGGAATATGGATAAAGAGAGTATATACAGGACAAGTCGTTTATAAAAAGTGCATCCACATCAAAAGACGTACATCCCCCCCCCCACACACACGCGCGCGCGCACGCAATACGCGTTAAGACTGTTCCACTGATTTGGATCATCCGACAACTATGGAGCAACCTTACCCTAATCCCAAGAGCAAAGGCTCACCCACCCCCCACCCACTCCAAATATATATATATATATATATATATATATAATTTCCTGTGGGTCTAGTGCAGCAGTTATTAGCTTGAGGGCTGTTTCCAGCATTACTTAGCTTACAAACATCCAGGGGTGGGGGAGGTAAACAGATCACAGTCGGAGGATGAGATATTAAAAATTCAGAAATTGGATAGACATGAAATAAAAATAAAAAGTACCTCAAGTAGTTCAGAACCCCATGGAGGGCTTGTACGAAGGGTATGTCTGTCATACTCGAGGAAAAAATCTCTGATTCGCTCACTGATGGGGTACAAGGATGAGCATAGTCTTAATCGCAATCTAAAGACATTTTTCCCATCCTCCAAGTAATCCAGTCTCTCCTACAAATCCAGAAGACAAACAGTCAGATAGCAGGATGAAATTATATTATAGTATATGTACAACTAATAGGACAACATATGTGCCACATGGATAACAACTCCCTTCCTATTTCCACCAATCTCAGTTGTTAACAGTCTGCTATTAAACAGACACTACAGGATACAGAAGAACCCCAAAAACAGGGGAAAGAAGTGAAGCAGATAAAAGAAAAAAGGATACAGTCAAACTGTCCATCCAGAAACTAATAACAAAAGAAAAGGGATTCACATCGGAAAAAACAAAGAGACTAGATTCAGCATAAGTCAGGTTAAATTAAATCAGTTGAATAAGAAATTCATGGAACTACTAAAAACATAAACAGAAAAAAAGTATATGGAAATAGAGGAAGTATCAGCGCTTGAGACAGATATAACATTGTAAAGATGTGTCCATATATACCTTGCCACTATCTTGAAGGTAGTGTGGAACTAGCTCTCTCATAATTGGTAAAGAAATATCCGATCTCAACCTGAATGAAACCATAAAATTATAAAAATGTAACTTACTGTGAAAAGAATAAATGAAAGTAAATTACAAAAACACAAAAACATAGCATGCTGAAAGCTTGTTCATTATCTTTAAGCAAATCACACACAAAACTGTCACATGTAATAACAATAACAGCAAGAACTTCATTGAATAGCATTAGCTTTCATGCTGAAGATTAAGCAGCTGCAGGATGGTAATTATGGAACGCCTTGTCGTATTTTGGGTTATGCCAAGATACGTCTTAGATCTTTTTTCAGAGTGGGTCTCTGTTTAAGAGAAAGAGGAGGTCCATTTTTGGAAGCAGTTCCTTTGGCTATTTGTTGGAATATTTGGAAGGAAAGAAACCGTAGGGCCTTCGAGAATGTGGAATTAAACATCGATCGGGTGGACGGATATTTTTGGAATCTTTGTTTGTGGTGCACTGATAATATTGAGAGATCAGGAAATTCTAGTGTAGATTTTCTTGATAGTCTTATATTTGTATAGCTCTTTTGGTAGTATACCCCTTGTATACAAAGGACGTGCCACCTGTATTGGCGTAGTGATTAATACTCCCTCCATTCCTAAATAATTGTCTTCCTTTCCTTTTTTTGTCCGTTCCAAAATAATTGTCTTGTTTCTAAACCTTCTTTTTTAGGAAAACACTTTTACCACTTTACCCTTACTTTTTCCTCCTACTTTAATTATAACCACATTCACAAGGGCTTTATAGAAAAGTACATATTATACTAATATTTATAATAGAGTCAATTAGTTTTTCTTAATCCGTGTCCCAATCAAACAAGACAATTATTTAGGACCGGAGGGAGTATATCTTTTACTTATCAAAAAAAAAAAGAAACTCCCTTAAAGTCGACACACGCATTAAGAAGTTCATATAATTGTTACATGTAGGAAATAATCATGGATATCTCTAATCATGCGACTGAAAGCTAATAGTTTATCTTACATGAATGTAAACTTCAAGGGACAGTTTAAAACAATGCGAACTCTAATAAAATTCTCTATAAAAATTGTTGAGATTGATATACATTGTTGGGCCCCTATCTAACAACTTAACCTTTTACATCAGTTGGTAACTTAACATGGTATCAAAGCTCTGATTTGGCAACATCTTGGGTTCGGATCGTCCCGCTTGCATTTGTTACCCGAAATATTACGAGTGATTGTTTTCACTCTGTTTGGTTTGTGATGCCTGATGGTGCAAATTTGTTCGTCTCACCACGTGTGGACAGGTCACACGTGAGGGGGAGTGTTGAGATTGATATACATTTTTGGGGCCCTATCTATCAACAGTTGGTAACTTAACAAAAATATACAAGGTTCACCAAGATGATAACGCAGCACAAACTATGAGGAAGAGAGAGTAGCTAATCGCTCACTAGAACAAGCTTATGAGATACCAACCCGAGTTACTTTACAGCTCAATGTGTTAGTCCACATTTTGTTCAGTGCATTGAATGAGGCAAATCGCCATAAAGTGGGAGGTCAAATAAAAAAATAAATGCATATACAACGAAGTACTACACAATGATTCATGCATATGAGGAGGGTGCCCGAGAAGGGAAAATAAACAGGTCTAAGCCAAGAAGCACCAACAAACTGACACAATACTAAATGACACAACACTGACATTAAAGTGTTCAAAGAAGTAGGACACAACACGTCTAGACGTGTATCATCGCCCATTTTAATTACTTTGTCAATCGGTTGGCAACTGCTAGCAGGAGTTACATCCTCTTTACTCTTGGCTTTAACCCCTTGTTGGATGTATTGCTAGGTTAGAGTAGTTAATTGACTAATGAGATGAGTATTAGTGGCTACACTAGGGGACTTTTGGTTACTGCTGGAATCTGCTATGGAAATAGATTGCCAATTGCAGCACCTTTCAGTGCAGATTTTCCTTCTCAAATTACTACACCAACCCGGATTTCATTCACGAGCAACTAGGCAAAAAACACACACATAAGACTAATGTAGTCATCACAACATCCTCCAACTTATTGCATAGAAAAATGTTACGTGATTAAAAATTTCACAAACAAATGCAGGGAAAAGGAAAGTTCAAGGTTAAACATACTGAGCATGTGTTGATAATGGGAGTGATGCATATCCAATGACCACCTGCAGAGATGAATGGACAGAACAATAAGTTGAAAGATGGCAAACAAAACATATGGACAAGGAAGAAACATGATTCCACCTAAGTGTAATAGTCAACATAGCACTTCAAAACGCAGTATACAATAGGGTGCATTGTTATCATGGCACTATTTAATGCTGACAACACCAAGGACTTACTGGCTTTGGAGCTTCTAATTTTGTCTGAAGATCGATGTGAAAGAATGTAAATAAAAGGTGATGCAGAGGCGTCCACATAGAAGGGAGAGAAACTTTAATTTCATCGTGGTAACAAGCCATCCTAGTACCAGCAGCAACTTGTGTGTGAGCCCATTTCTGAAAGGACGCTCCTGGCTCCCTAGGATGCATTGCCTAAATCAAAACAAACCAAATAGGAACCCAGTAAGAAGATGTGTCTGCGAGGCAAAGTATGTACATAGTGTGTTATATTATCACCAACCTCTAGTGGCTGTTTTCGAATATCAGCATCATCCTTTCTAAGTTCCACCCGTATAAACAGATTCCTTTTCCGACTCAAATTAACAGTCAAAGGGTAAACATAAAGACAATGGAAAAGCTGCAAGAAAGGCTCGTTTCTTGTTGTTGTGCGAAAATCAAAAGCTTGGACCTGCAAACCCAAAAACATACTCAATAACGAATGTGGTCATTGTAGAAATGACCATTTACAAGAACGGCTGAATCAATTTCTTAAATATAGCAACAGAGGGATCATACCAGATACAGAGAATCCCTCTCAAACACAATCCTGAAACTATATCAATGCATGGTGATGTAGGACTATATAGGGAAATACAATTCTGTGAGTCGCAATGAAGAGGATAAAATAATTTTGTTTCAATCGGAAGGGATCGAAAAGTAAACTGACTATGAACGTGTAACCCTCACAAGGGTTACAGGAATCCCCGCTGGCCACAAAGGCACAAATCACAAACCTTTCTCTCAATAATCTCCAACTCTAATCAGAGTGGGGAATTACATCAGTATTTATAAGAAAATAGAAAACTCTAATTCTACTGCCAGTACGCAAGATAGAGTACCTAACATACCCCAATGAATCTAGTAGTCAAAAAAATTCCCAAACAAATCATTCCCTAACAAACTAATTAGACAATGATACAAAATAACCTAACAACTGAACTCAAAAGCATTGGTCTTCTTGGCACACTCTGCATCACATAGAAGTTGCTTAAACTCCCTAGAGAATACCATATGTAATTGTAAACCTTAAGAATAAATTCTATCATTTATCATCTAGGCCATTTGCATTTCATTACTGACACGAAATGAGTGAACAGCTAAGGCAGAAAATATCATGCAGATGGTAAAAAATTACATGAAATCAAGAAACTAAGTAGCAGATTGTAAGTTAATATAATGCAATCATCCTTAGACCAGTTCAGTTGAAACAGATAAGAGTTAAAACGTCAAAAATCAGTTACAAGAAGCAAAAACTAATGAAAAGTGTCCCCTACTTACATCATCTGCAGTGACATCCAGATGTCCTGTAGCAATCGATCCATTTTGGGGCGGTTCTTTCCCTTCATTCAATTTTGAATAGCTACTCTGAGGTCCATCTGAACCATTGTCGGTCCATTTTGTGAACCTAGAATCCGCCAAATGGTCCCCATGGTCAACAGAATAATTGGTCACACTCCCACTTTCTGATGCATTTTCAAAGTCAATGGTAATGGGTTGAAACTTTTCTATTTCCAATCTCAAGACACCTTTCACGGGTTTATGTACCTTGCGTTTAGGATCCTGAGGAAAATCAACCATTGCAGTTTTAAATGTTGAAGAACATGAAATAGCAGAAAATAATATAAGTTAAACAGTGGAAAGAGGCATACATACAGACGCCAAAGCAGATAAAGGAAAGAAAAGTTTCCAGTTCACTTTTTACTCAACCCCAAAGTCAATCATCAGTTCACAATTAGACAAAAGAGAGACAGACTAAACATAAAACATTTTCAGTACACAAATCGATTAAGATACTCTTTATTTGTAAGAAAGATATAAGTAAAATTTTAGCGGTCAAAGATAACAAGAATCTGCATAATTACTTAGACCAAGGCACAAAGAAATAGAATAAACCAAATACTAATAAATCGCAATTCTACCTGGAGCGAGTCTTCAGTATAGCTCTCTTTAACTTTATTCAAGTTTGATACTTCAACCACAACAGAGTTTCCAGATGAATAACCCAGCTTTCCATCTAACGTGACCTTTGCAATTGGCTCAGAGACACCCTCTTGGGAACCTGCCCCTGACACACTATGAGTGAGAGGACTGCTCGGAGAAGCAGACCCACCTGAAGCATTAATGCTGCTATCAAACAGCGGAATAATGGCCCAGGCAAAGGACTCTCTATAAGGCATCATCCGCGACCACACTTGTAATTTTTGCTTTTCTCTCTCAGTTAAGTGGACCTGTTCAATAAAACAGAAGGCAATAACTTAATATTATTTAAAAACAAATAAAATCCACAGTTTGTTAGTCTGAGAGGTAAAAATATATAGAATTGAAAACACAGTCATATACATACTCAATTAACCAACCAAAATCCCAATTAAACCACGACATCCCGCAGCCCCCAAGCAACCAAGACAAGCCCCATAACCACCACTTTATTTCAAAAATGTATGCCAAAATATAAAGCTAGTTCAAGCTGCTTCAGCTTTTAAGTAACAAATGGTGTTGTAAGTGTTGGAAATTGGTTGCAAAAATTGGTGACGACCAATCTTTGACCAAATTTTAATTGAGGTTCCATTTAACGAAAATGGAAATAAGTTGCAAAATTGGAAGCTATGTTTCGAGTAGATAAAGTTAGTGTATTTATTTTCTCAAAACCAATTTCAGGTGAATGAGAAGTAATGCCTAAAGTGAGCAACTTGTCATTATAGTTGAAGTGTAAATGGGAATATGGAAAGCCATATCGCACAAAGAAAAAATAAGGTGAGACAGAGCACTTTATAAACTGGTCTACTTTAGGAAGAAGCAATCACGTGTTCTCTTCCAAAGTGAAACCTAGTGGTGTCTTTTGGCTAACACGAGGAACTGCGAGGATGGTCAGTACGAGCCCACAGGTCGCATTGGTGAGCCCGAGCCAGAGCGCACAGGTCGCATTGGGCGCTTTAGAGGTGCACTTTGCACTTCGCACACACCCATTGTCGCTAGGAGCTGAAGAGCCTTAAACTTTTGTCCAAGTCAACCTAGGCTCGCCTTGATGCAGCTTGAATTGACAGATTGGGCCAAACAGGTGCGGTTCAGATGCACAAGCTCGAACGGTCGCGGTTGGGCACCGAATCGGTGCGTACAACCCGGTACAGGGCCGTTGGCAGGATGGGTCAAGGGGGCCCGCGATTGGGTGCAATCTGACGGCCTAGATTTGCCGGGACCAAATTGTGCCTATTCGTAACAGACATCCCTGACTCTTCGAAGACTATAAATAGACCCCCCGGTTCAAGAAAGTCTCGAATATCAAGATTGTTCGCCAAAGCTTCTGAACTGTTGTGCTGCAATTCTGAAGATAGAAAGTAGTATCTTGGGGGCGATTGCCGAAGACAATGAGCACTGAATACGGGGCAATTTTGTCTTACGGAGAAAGAGTCAAACTCTTGCCTCGACTTATTAATTTATGTCCCGATTTTATATTTTGTTTAGTCAATTTCAATATACACCTCCTAATTTTCCCAACAGAAAGTTGAATGATCCTTAGCGAACTTATAATTAAAGCTGTTAAAAGCCAAATGTGTGTTATCTCTGCCAGTAGATAACCAAATGAAGTCTGCAGTACAACTCAAGGTGCTTTGCAAGAGTAGTCCTTGGCGGTTGATAGGAGAATTGTTTCTGCTGAACGCTGGATGGAAACTGTTGAAAACATGCAGCAACTAGCGTTGTCTCATGCACTGAGCAAAAATTTTACTTTCAAGCGGACAAAATACAAGTTAGTCCTTGAACAATATTTTGTATGGAGGGGTCATCATTTCAAGAGATTAATCAAGTAGATAGATTGTCCTAGAATAAGAGAAGCATATTACTTCTATAACCTATTGAAAGTGCATCATTCAGACATGCATTTATTTATCAGATGACTAAGGAAACAACCACAAGCTGAAGTTACTTATGTGATCTATACTCACTGGTTCTTTTCGTGAATAAACAGAGGGAGTCACCCCGCCTTCTTCAGTGGCAAGCTTCTCTAACTGGATAAGTAGACAAATTGATGCTGATGGAGCATCTAAATAAAAAATACCACGAGGCTCAACAGAACTGCCAGCCTAGTAATGGCAACAAAAGAAGACTGAGATTTCTCATTGCTTATATAAAGTATTGGCTTGCATAGAATTGATCACACTAACATAAAACAGCAAGCAGTGTGAGGGTATGAGATCACAGGCAAACATCTTTCTAAATAGACCAAAAAGAATAATAATCTTTTTGCTTACTTCCTGCATTTCGGTCGGTAACATGCGGAAAATGAAATCTTCTGACAGTTTTTCTCTTCTCTCCCTATTATATAAAGATATAGTGCCATAAAATGGCTCTATAAAAAAAAATGACATCAGATTTTAAAACTTGTGATATAATAATATAGAGATGACAGATTTTGGCATGAACTCATGAACTAGATAAGTACTTAAAGCTCACCAACTAATCCTGCTTGAAACGACAAGGATAGAACTTTCACAGAGATCTTTAATCCACTATAACCGAGGGAAAATATATTAGAGGGAAACAATAAGCAAGGGAGTACCAATAAAGAATATCTATTATGCAGAGGGATAGATCTAATCTACAACAGATGCTAACCTGGCATACTGAGGCAAATGAGTTTCCGGAATTCTTTGACCAAATATCATTGTTCTCTCATTTACCCAGTCAAAAACAGGTTCATAAGCAGGCAGGGGGGATTCTCCAAAGTGCTGCAAATCAATTAATCAATATAAAATAAATATTGAAACAAAACATTCTAAATACAGAGGAACTATCGTCGGAAAAAGTATGGGTATCACAAGATTCCGACAAAATTCACTAAGCAAGCAAAAAGGAAACTATCCCGTGTATAGACACGACCCCAATCACTGAGCCTTAGGAACCTTTGAGGATGATGAGTCAGGTAATGTAGCCTCCGTAAACTGCCTTCCAGAAGTGCTGGGTATGTCGTCATCAGCAATATCTTCAATCTTATTCTGCCTGGCATTTGCAAGATGCATTTCTACAGAAATATCAACCCAAAAAAAGAGTATCACAACATACAAAATGATGCTACACAGTTTCGCAGACAAAAATATAATAACAACAAAAGCAGACGATAAGAAAGAAAAAGTTATATCTATCATAAAACAAGCTGGTCATAGACAGGACCTGTCTTTTTCATGTTTATAGTAATTCAGTAGACCCATTCGCATTCGCAGCTGTCTTACCTGTTTCGATATCAGTATCTGGGCCTTCAAATATCTGGTTCTGAAATGACACATGGTCAATGCTTTCATAGTGCCCATACTTGTTCTCATCCTTTACCCAGTCAGTTCTGTAGCATTGAACAAGTTCATTCAAGTGCGGCCACTGCTCCAAATTATCATCAAGCTGCCAGAAAACATTATATCCCATAAGTGATGCAATGCCATGGATAAAAACAACTATGCATTCAACAGAAAAAAACATTTGCAGATTCAAGCAATAAGATTATAAGACAATGATTTTGATCGTCAAAAGCAGTTGATCAACTCTTAATTCAACATCTTAAATTTCTCACAAGCATGTGAAATATCGAAGGTTGACTGCATGTTTCGAGCTCACTTCCTCTGTTGTTGATGAAATTCCATCTCAAATACATCCTTTGTTATGTACTTGACATTTACTTTACTTTGTAGAACCCCATTTCTGGCATCCCCCAACGGATGCACTCATTAAGGACTACTTTTTTCGATAGGAACTCATTTAAGGAATATCCAGAGGAGGCATGCACTTATATAATCATAATAAAGGATTCAAGTAAAAACTGAGAATCAGAACTGTCCAAAAACTTTACGGATTTAAATTGTCCTAAGTTATGTTAATTGGACTCAGCTGCGACGACCCGATACATACAGGCATAGATCCAAGCATCGTTGTTAGTATCGTATGATACGCGATACGTATCGTACGATACGATACAAAAATCACCTATTTTGATACGTTGCATCATCGATACAATACGCGATACGTATCGTACAATACGATATGAAAATCACCAATTCTTATTACCTCCCTTTTTAAACCCAAATCTAATTTGTCCATTATCCAATTCCCTAATCCTCCATTATAAGAAAACCCTTGTTGATAGTAATAATAGAGTCCATATATGCTAAAGAGTGAAGACAAAATTGAAGGAAGAAAATACTACATCTTGGAATTTATTTATTTTTTTCAAAAAAGTATGAATTTGATAGTTTTTTAAGCTTAAAAGTTTACTTAATTGTGAATATTTTATGTTCTAATCTATTTTTTTTATATATATATATATATAGCGTATCTTACGATACGCGCGTATCCAGATACGTATCATAGAGATAGAATTTCGATACACGATACGTATCCCGTTTTGACAACTATGGATCCAAGTGCTGGGTACGCCAAAAGTGTTAAGATTTGCACTAAATGTAATGTAAAACTACCACACCCACACCCATATTCACAACAATGTCGTGTCGTGTTGACGTGGGTACTTTGGCAAAAAATGAAGGATCCAAGTGACATAGGTCGTAAGGCACAAAGTGCCCTTCTCCAAAAGACCCAGAGTGAAAAACCTTGTTTTTGTAATAAAAATGCTTTTACTTATGTTCCACAGATATCAACCTAAGTAAATCAGCCACCCTTGAGTAGCCATGAATGCGAGTTAGCTGATTTTCAACCAATATCCCTCTTTAAAGTATATGCCTATTAATAATAGTTGTGGGTTTGTGACAACAGGGCCTGGATGAGCCTGGATTCGCATGCTGATTCAACTCAACTCAACCTTTGTGCCAATTACTTGAGTTGGCTACATGAATCCTCCTTTGCCATTCAGTTATATCCAATGCAAGCTCATCGCACAAGCCACACTCATTCACATCCTTCTTTATTATTGTTGTCCACGTTAGTTTCGTCTCCCCAACCTCTAGCTGGGTGTTCATATTGATACGGTAACTGGTACACTTACTGGTCTATGTAGTATGTGACCTAACCATCTTTAAGCAATTCTCTCATTTTATCTCCTATCGGGGCAACTTCTACCGTCTCACCGAATTTGTTAATTTTGAATTTTATCTTTCCTAATTTTACCACATATCAATCTTAACATTCTCATTTCAGTAACAAAAGCTCATTTTGTTAACATGTCCTTTCTTAGTTTCCCAGAATTCCATTCCATAAAGTAGATTGTGTCTAATAGTTGTCCTATATATAGTAAGAGTAAAGACCAACCATCCAGAAAAGCTTTCTTAATCTTGAGATTTTATGAAATACAGTTGAAAAGTGAGAAAACCAGAATAATAGAAAATAGACAAATTTGAAAGAAGTGTATAAAGTTCCTTGTGTTTCCTTATTCTACTGTCCTCTTTTTTAGAATTTTTAAATTATTATATAGCAGCAATGATGTTCCAGTTTCCTAAAATCCCTCTGCCTACCTATGAGATTCGAGCCTACGACCACATTCACAAGAACATGCAGGTGGATTGAGCCTTATCCACCTACACGCCTCAAAGCCGGCGTATCGCGTGTCGGATACGTGTCGGACACGGATACTTCTCGGATACGCGGGATACGGCTAGAAATACGTACCGGGGCTGAATTTGGATTTCGAAGAGTTTGGACACGGGACAGGACACGTATACCCCAAAATTGGATACGTATCACTTACCGATTTGCTTTATACGATTGATTCCCTTCTTTGTCTGTGGATTGCTTCTCAAAATGAACCCTAGCCGACTTCAAACAACCTCCGCCGTATCCTATATTTTTCAAAAATCCCGTATCCCCGTATCCCGTATCCGCGTATTCGTATCCGCGTATCCGTATCCGTGCAACTTAGTTATCCACCATTGATCTCCTTAATGTCTTTCAACAACTTCTACTGTTGCATTAGTGTGCACTTTTTATGCTACTATGTGGTTAGTATATAAGTAGTGCTCTCGGTAACTTTGAAGAAAAGTGGCCAGTAACACATAACGCTGCTTTCCTTCAGTTTTATTTTGTTTTTTGATACAAGAATAAATTAATTTAAAAACAGGAGAAAGAACATACAAAGTTGGAGGACGAGTAGTCCACCAATGAATTAGAAAGAGAAAACACCATTCTCTCCCTCTAAAGCAAAAAGGAGCGAGACTGATCCTGAAAAATCCTGGAATTTCTCTGCGTCCATAAGCACCAAAGAATCCTGAAGACACCGCAGCGCCAAAGGCACCCTCACCCTCCATCCTTTCTGCCCCCAAGCCTCTAAAAGTAAGAGGAGAAAGACTTTCACAGATGTGGGACAAACCCACTGCTCTCCAGAAATACTCAACAAGTAGTAGCACTACAACCTTGCCACCGAAAAATGAAGAAAGAGCTGCTTGTCAGACTCAACTTGTTGCTGACACATGTGACATAACAGATATACAGCAAGAGAGATTTGTATGGTCTAACACCTCTGCTCTAGTCATTCATATTCAACCTATTCAGCACAAAAAATAAAGGAAGCTGTAGACAAAGAGGATGGGAGACGCTCCAACAAAACACTTCATAAAAGGACCTCAATAAAAACCTACCAGTAGGGCCCTAAAGACAAGCCCAACTGTTGGAAGGGTCAGAGAAACAAAAAGGTTACAGAAATTTATTTTTGATACACTATCCTAGTTCAAAAAAATATAAAATAAATAAACAAGCACCCCAAAAAGTTGAATGAAATAATTTAAAAACTCAGTTTGATATATATATATGAGAAGTTATGGTACTTGACATTTTATGTGTTTTTTTAGATCTTAAGAAAGTGCATTAATGTTTTTAAAATTTACTTCAGTTATCTGCCAATCAAATTGCTAGAAATAAAAACTTCATCAATTGAGCATAAAAATCAGAATTTCTCATTACAAACTTTTGGATATAATATGTGATAAGAAAACAATGTGTAAGCCGTTTCCTAGTGTTTAATATCAAATGGAAAAAGATTTTATGCCGCTTGCCTAAAAAAGAATTTAATGCACCATCCCTGGGTCATAACGAGAAGTATCATAAGGTTGCTCAAAGTTGAGGCGCTAGGTAAGTCAATATCCACGAGGGGCCTGATCCCAGGTCGTTATGTTTATATATAAATGATATAAAGCGCCAAGAGGGGAAAGCCCAAGTATACTAGGAGTATTACAGAGAAAAACCAAAAAATATACCCTCTATAAACAGGGAACTACCTAAACAATCTACATCAAGCTCCCACCCAAATATCTTCAGGTCATCAAACTATCCAAAAAATCTGGTCCCAATCCATAAACTGCAGTTGCAATTGTAGTGGTTCTCGTAAGGGGTCTCATAGTATATGGCATTGTGTATGAGCTTACACTTCGCAAGTTTGCATGTATTTCTGATAAGACATGGATGATGACTTGGGGATCAAGGCTTTACAACCATATTACAAGAACATTGGCAAAAAAATGGGAAACTACAAACTCATTAAAGAAGCTGTATGACCTAGTATATGACATAAAGGTTAAAACCTAAAGTAGATGAATTATTGAGCCACGCAACCAATGTTCTAGAGCATTCATTTTGTCCAGAATGATATTATTTTGGACTGAGCTCAAACCCTTCACAGTCGCAGACACAATAACACCTGCAAAGGCTGTAGGTTCCACAAAGTTGCACTTTGGCAAGCCCTGTGAGTAGAATCATTCTTTTTGGTGACTAGGCAAGATTCGATTTTATGCTAATGAGTGACAACCAAAGCATATAAATCAAGAATGAGATTGTGACAACAGCAGGTGCTCTCCACGGGAAAATAGTATGCCTCTAAAAAAAGCAAGGAAAAGAATGCAAGCTCAAAAATTTTCTATACTCATGCTTAGAGCAATGAGGAAATCATAAAAAGACGCTCCTTTTCCACCACATTTTGGAACTATGTTGTGTCACAAGAACGAATCGCCTAAATGTTTAGTGGTCAATATCCTCCCATACTTAGTGGTCATAATCTCCATCAAGAGGCCTATCTCTCTGCCTAGTTTCATGCATGTGTTCCACAACTTCACCGAGCTCAGCACACCACCAGATCCTATGAGTTGTTTCGAGAAGCTAAGTACCATCTATTCATGCACGTCCACTACCCACGAGGTGTTTACTAATACAGTCACAGAATTTACCCCCACATCTTGCTAGGACGATAATGAACCATCTGTGGCCATGGCAACACCAAATAATTGCTTGCATCCAACTTCTTACTACAAAGACGTAAGGAAGGATCACTACCAAAGACCTTACATGGCTCAACACACAACCTCTATAAAAGATATCATGCTATGCTGGACAAAAAAAACGAGCACAACAAACACAAGCAACCATGGAAATAACATAACCCAATATCTTGCTTCAACGTGAGGAACCGCAGTACAAAGACCACAACACATTAGGCCAAACAAGGTCAAATTGGGATCCCATTCAGCTATGTATCCATTTGATATAAGAATCCGAACAATCCGAATCACATCGACAAACCAATACAGAAATCAGAATATCTAAAGGCATGTTATGCCAATAAATTCCACCGTGTGGATTTAGCCATAACCCAAAAGTTACTTCGAAAATTATAACAGAAAATCAGAAACTAACATGGACAAACCCATCCATGCAGCTTCAGTTCTATTTGAACGTCTGGAAGTTCTAGTTACCCAGATGGATGCAACTATCTAGTATTCCTTATTTGGTGCCAATGGGCCGTGACAAATTCCATTGGGTTCAAAATTTGATAATAGCCTCTAACACAAAGTTTAAAAATAAAATAAAAAATAAAAAAAAGAGGAGAAAATAAGAAAAAGGGTGTGTAACTGTGTACATATGTCTGTCTTCCTGCACACACACACATAGAGATTATGTGGCACCGCAGTTGTTTAGTTTTGATCATGTATTCATGTTTCAGTCCTACCTAAAGATATAGATTTGGTTATGATTCAAAAATTCCAACTAACTACAAAGTAAATAAGGACCAACACTAAGCATTAAGGTTGTTAGGAAACTGAACTCAAGTGAGCCAGGTCACAATAGCAAGGATATTAGATTGCATTATATTCAAAGAGCAACTACTGTAAAGTACATCTCATTACTTTACTTTTTGCCACTAAAAAAGGGCTCAACATACACAATAGTAACTCCTTCACGAGTAATGACACAAATTCCTAAAAGATAAGAGTAAAGACAAAGGCACAGAATTATCAAAAGATTCAACCCTGCAACAAAAGATAAAAGGGGAAAGCGATTTGGGCAGTAATTCTTATTTCTCAAGCTTTCTTGTAAAATAGTTGCCAAATGCTTCCCAACGATCTATAAAATACACAAATACTTTTAATCTCCACCAACTAACAGTACTGCCTTCTACAACTCCTAAGTTTAACTAAGTACAAGAAAAACGTATTGCATGCTCACCAGTGGATCCAACTTTAGACTAGCAGCAAACGCCTGACGCGGGATTTTCTGAAAGCGACTCCCATTGGATGAGAAGTTTTCCATAACCTGAAACCAATCTTCAAGATATAAAGAGAAAAAACAACCAAAAGACCTGAAGAGCGAAAAATAATTTTCCTGTCAGCCTTAATTTTCCAAACACCTAAAACATTCCACCAAATGATCGTCCTTTAAGAAATGATCTCCTTTGTTGTAAAAATAGCAACAATGCCGCTAAAAATCTTTCCAAGGATCGAATCCATCCCTTGAATGGTGGAGTATCACACTTGACCAAGTTTGACCATGGAGATTAAATTCAACTCAACTCAACTCAGCCTTTTTCTCAATTACTTGGGATTCCAAGTTTGACCATGCATTAAAACCACAAAAGCATACAATGCCAATAACCCATTCCCTAAATTAACCGCAATGTAGCTACGAAATTTGAAACATGTGACGGAGGATAACATTGCAAGCAAATCTGGTGGGTTGTTAGAACAAATGCAGCATATTGGACAGAGGCATGGTGTGCTCATTGCCCCCAAATTGGTCAATGCAAATACACCCAGCATCAATTAAAGTAGAAAATAGTCTCAAACACCAAAGATACATCCTGGTTTGCTAGTAAGAACACTCACCAGAGAAAAAGGGCAAAGACCCAGGTGTTGAAAATTTCAGATCTACCAAAATAAAGCAACCCGGAAGAAACTCATACAAAATTTCGAGCACAAAATAGTTGGAAAGTTGGGGAAGTTAATAAAGGAGGTGAGAGAAAGTGTGGGTGGAGGTGGAGAATGCTTGAAGCTTCATTATGATTATTCGCTCCCCCCAACTCTACAACTATACACAACAAATTGGCAACTGTGTGCTTGCTTTGCTTATCTCCAGAGTGGAGTTAGGTCATGAATCAACTGATTAATAATACTGTAAATTGTACTCCATTGATTAAATAAAAGCAAATAGAGAAAAGACAAAGAAAATGAAGTGAAAGAACCTTGACTTGGCTAGGGTCCTTTACACTCTGTGGTTGACTGTGGTCGCTTAAGACAGCAGCAAAATCACCCTCTCTCCATAATGCAGTTACCCGTCTCTCTCTCTCTCTCTCTCTCTCTCTCTATATATATATTTCTACCTTGCCTTTGTTGAAATTGAAAGAAAAAATAGAGGCCGGAATCGGGGGATATACTACTGTTGGATGGTGGGGGTGGGTCGAGCTCGTTTTTCTATTTAAGAGGTCATAGTCAAGTTAGTTTTGTAAGTGGCAAAATTTATATTTAGGCCAACCAACTACTTACAAAGTTATAATTCGGTCGCTATAACTTTAAAAATGTTATTCTAGTCATGGTACTATTATTTTCTTGGAAGCAAGCCCATTTTTTTTTTTATGGACGTTAGTTCATTAATTAACTTTATATAAAATACCCATTTTAACCCTATTTTCATCTTCCCAGGAAAAGAAAAAACAAACCTTAACCTTGATATTCATTGCCGCCGTCGTCGTCAACAGTTCGATTGCCACCGACTCCAATGTCCTAGCCGCGGCACTCCCCCTCTCGTGCTCTCTCTCTCTATTCCCAGTTCAAACAGAAGCAACGCCCCACCATCTCTTTCTCCGTAGCAAACAACAACAATAGCAACAGCGCCGGCGATCCCCCTTCTTCCACCAAGTAGCGTCACCACACCACCTCTACAAAGCTTTCTCTTCTGCAAATTGAATTCCAACCCTTAAGGCTTGCAATTTAGGGTTCCAACTCTTTAGGGCTTATAATTTGGAGGTAAGGTTTCATTGGGGCGTACAACAACAAGCCGCCTTTGATCTGTTAAAGGAAAAATTAATTTCTGCTCCTATTCTTGCTCTACCAAACTTTGATAAAACTTTTGAGTTAGAGTGTGATGCTTCAGGGGTGGGAATTGGTGGTGTGTTGAACCAAGAGGGTAGACCAATTGCATACTTTAGTGAAAAATTAAATGGTGCATCATTGAACTATTCTACCTATGATAAGGAGTTATATGCATTGGTGAGATCCCTACGGACTTGGGAACATTATCTTAGGCCTCGAGAGTTTGTGATACATACGGATCATGAATCCATCAAGTACTTGAAAGGCCAAGGTAAATTGAATAAAAGGCATGTTAGGTGGGTAGAATTCATTGAGTCTTTTCCTTATGTGATTAAGTATAAGAAGGGTAAGGATAACATAGTGATTGATGCATTGTCTCGTAGACATTCTTTAATCACTACCTTGCACTCTCGATTACTTGGTTTTGCTCTCATCAAGGAATTGTATGTTAATGATCCCGATTTTGTCTCTATCTTCAGAGATTGTGAGACAAGTGTTTATGGTAAGTTTTATAGACATGAAGGGTATCTGTTTAAAGAAAACAAGTTGTGTATCCCTAGATGTTCTATACGTGAATTACTTGTTCGTGAGGCTCATGGCGGAGGTCTCATGGGGCATTTTGGTGTGCTTAAAACTTTGGAAACTTTAAAGGAACACTTCTTTTGGCCTAAAATGAAATCTGATGTTATTTCTATTTGTGCCAAATGCATAACTTGTAAGCATGCTAAATCTCATGTGGAACCTCATGGGTTGTACACTTCTTTGCCTATTCCTGATTCTCCTTGGACCGACATCTCTATGGACTTCGTTCTTGGATTGCCTAGATCTAAAAATGGGCATGATTCTGTGTTTGTGGTAGTTGATAGGTTTTCAAAGATGGCACATTTTATTGCTTGTCATAAAACTGATGATGGTAGTTACATAGCAGATTTGTTTTTCAAGAAAATTATGCGTCTACATGGTATGCCACGAACCATTGTTAGTGATAGAGATGCCAAGTTTGTGAGTCATTTTTGGCGTGTGTTATGGAATAAATTGGGTACAAAACTCTTGTTTTCAACTTCTTATCACCCACAGACCGATGGTCAAACTGAGGTGGTCAATCGAGTTTTGTCTCAATTGTTGAGGGCTGTGTTGCACAAAAATCTTAAATCTTGGGAAGAAAGTTTGCCCTTTGTTGAATTTGCTTACAATCGTTCTGTGCATACTGCTACTAACTACTCTCCTTTTGAAGTGGTATATGGACTCAATCCTTTAAGTCCACTTGATCTTCTTCCTATACCAGTTGAGGAACGTGCTAGTATGGATGGTAAGCACAAAGCGAAGGTGATTCAAAAACTGCACGAGCAAGTCAAGATGAATATTGAAAGACGTACTGCTCAGTATGTGAAACAAGCCAACAAGGGACGGAAACAAGTTGTCTTTGAGCACGGTGATTGGGTGTGGCTTCACTTGAGGAAGGAACGGTTTCCTATGAGGCGTCGATCCAAATTACATCCTAGGGGAGATGGTCCTTTTCAAGTTCTTGAAAGGCTCAATAACAACGCATACAAGCTTGACCTACCAGGTGAGTATAGTGTCCATGCAACTTTCAATGTCACTGATCTTTCTCTTTTTGATATAGGTGATGATTCGAGGACGAATCCTTTTGAGGAGGGAGGGAGTGATGGAGATCAAGGACCAAGACCCAATATTCAAAGAGATCCGATGACGATAACTGGAGGCCCAATGACAAGAGCGCGAATCAAGAAAGTTCGGGAAGCTCTCATGACGCTCGTGCACTCAATCAAGGCCAACACGACTCAAAACAGTGAAGGACGGATCGTATGTGTGTTGGAGGGTCGTTTGTATGAAGAATGAAGATTCTGGCCACAGAGCGTGGCCAGTGTGATAACTTCAAAGGCTTCCAAATGCATGAAAAAGGCTTAAAGACTCAAAAGACGTCCGTTAAAATCATCTTAGGCATGATGGATGACTTTGGGATCTTTTTAACGCTAAATGGATGACTTTAGGGGGCCAAAGTGCACTTTTCAAAATTAGGCCTTTAGAAAAACGGGATTGATAGTCTTTTCCTTATTTTGGTTTGTTATTGTTTCCTAATTAGCCTTGGTAACTTACTTAGTTGTTTCTTATATAGTTTAGGTAATTGTTAATTATTTCCTTTTATTTTAGGATTCTTTTTATTTTAGGATTCTATTTCCTTCAAGTATTAGGGTTTGTAAGCCTATATAAAGGCTTCTCTTTCATTGTAAAATTTTAGATCTTTGATTATTATTAAATTGAATTGAGTTTTCACAATATTGTGAGCCTTTGAGAGATTTCTTGGATTAGAATTCTCAACCCTTGAACTTATCAAGTTTGTTGAGCTGTAGGCTTGTGGCGTTCCGTGATCTTGGTTCCTAATCAATTGCGATTAGTGGGTTAAGGTTGCACCCCAAGGTTCTAGGGATTAAATCTGCCCTAGGGTTGAGGGAAGCTCCCTGTCTTCGTTTCAATTCGTTGTTTTCTGTTTTTAATCCGCGTTTTTTGGTTGGTTCCGCTTTGTCACGATCTTGGAATCACATCACAGTGGCTAGAATAACATTTTTGAAGTTGTGGTGGTCGGATTTCAACTTTGTGAATAGTTGGGTGACACAAATATGAGTATTGCTTGCCTTTTCAATATAGGCTAAAAAGTTTCGAGTATGTTTGGCTACACAATGTCGTGACTTGGTTTTATGTTTTTGAATTTCTTTTCGTAATGATTAGAAAAAAAAAAGGTCTAAAAAAATAAAGAAAAAATTGGTGTGACCAAAGATAGAGAAATTTCAAGCTCACATACCAAGTCACTAAATCACTGAAGAAGGATGCACCCGTGATGAAGAGGTTGATGTAAGGCAAAAATAACCAGCGAATGTATCTAAAAGGTGCCCTTAGACCATCGAACCCCTAAAATATGTAACTTTTATTAAAACGACTTATTGATCGAATCAAGTGATAATAGCTCTTGTTCAAAGAGCTTTTAAGTTTTAAAAGAAGGTACAAGCTTTAAGTTTTGTTTTGTGATACTTGCTTTTATAGTTTATTTCATGTAATTGAAGTTTGAGGGACAAAAAATAAACAGTGAAGAACACAATATGAGTTCTAATGTTGGAAAAATCTATAAATATATATATATATATATTTAAATTTGGTGAGGATATGACTTTTTATTTCTAAATCATTAGCTTATAATTATACATAATAATAATAATCTATAATACAATAGGAGGGGGTTCACACGCTTACAATTGACTCAGAACAACTACCGGCTAAAATTTACTCATCTACTAAAATCTAACGGCCCTAATTTACTTAGAGTTTCACACGGGAGAGGACGGTTTCAGGCGTCCCGGACCTCTCTCCCCCAACTTCCTCAAAAGTGTCCGACTCTCTATTTCCCCAATGTTCTTTCTCTCTCTGTTTCCTTCCATGGAAGTGATAATAGCTCTTGTTCAAAGAGCTTTTAAGTTTTAAAAGAAGGTACAAGCTTTAAGTTTTGTTTTGTGATACTTGCTTTCATAGTTTATTTCATGTAATTGAAGTTTGAGGGACAAAAAATAAACAGTGAAGAACACAATATGAGTTCTAATGTTGGAAAATCTATAAATATATATATATATATATATATTTAAATTTGGTGAGGATATGACTTTTTATTTCTAAATCATTAGCTTATAATTATACATAATAATAATAATCTATAATACAATAGGAGGGCCTTCGCATGCTTGCAATTGACTGGGGACAACTACCGGCTAGGATTTACCCATCTTCTAAAATCCAAGGGCTGTAATTAAATCCAACGTTCACGCGTGCGAGCATCAGTTATTTCCTTCGGCGTTCCACTTCTTCACCGAAACTCCTTCTCCATGAATTTTTCCCAATCGCTCCCAGGGTTTTTCCATCCTTCATCCCGACTGTAATTTCTCCCCCAATCCCCCCGCGACAAGTCCACCACAACAATCGCTCCCGATTTTCTCCACCCAAGCCCCCACAACAAATCCACCATTAGAGTGGAGAGAGGGGGGGGAAGCGATGAGTATTTCGGCAGGTTCGTTGTTTAAACAATTTTATTGTGTACGCCTCATACTGCCTCTTATGATATGACGGTCTTCAATTTTCATTTTGGTTTCGATTGAGTTTGATTTACACCTAATCAATCAATCAATTTGTTTCGTTCGACTGCGATATCTTCTTCTTCAATTTGTTCTTTCGGATCCCAGCAACATGATTTACACCTCATAATGCCTTCTTCAATTTTTAGTTTGGTTTCAATTCAAACTGAATCAATAAGCAACATGATTTATACCTCAATCAATCAATCAGTTTGGCTTGCAATTAGGTTGGGCTCCCAGGAAAATAGAAGCTCCTTTTTTTTTTTTCCAGTTTGTAAAATAAGTACTACTAACTGTAATTTTGTTAAGAAAATAATGTGTGCTTTGCTGCGATGAGGTTTTAAGAGTTTGGGTCAATGCTAACTGTGAAGTGAGTGCTTTGTTGTTCTTTTTCAGTTTGTAAAATAATGTGTGCTTTTCTGTACCGTCTTGCTTTTTGACAAATGATATTATTGCATTCATAGAGAGTGATACCAGTGATTATGTGTGTTCACTGTTTACTAGAGAATAAGTTCTTTTTGTGATTTTATATGCTACAGAATGTTGTTTGGGCACACTTGATTCATCTGCTTATATGATCTCTAACTCCGCCTCCTCCAAAAAGCAATCCAGGCCCATCTGTACGTATTCTCCTTGATTTCACATTGACCTAACTATGGCATCAGATATTCAGCTTATTAGCCATCTAAACAAATATACAAGCTACGCACGAGTTCATTTATCACCATACTTCTTGACTGCGCATGCAGAGACGAGCAAAAATATCATTTTTCATAACAAGTATAACGGCATGAGTTCATTTTTAATAACAAAAGTCTGGTCAAATGCAAGAGTGACGGTAGAACGCCAAGCCGTGGGGAATCAGAAATACAAAGAAGCTCATGTAAGGACAATTACCGGCATGAAATTCAACCCATACTATTAGCATCTTTAATGACCCAAAAACCTACATTCGCATTTAGGTTAACCATCCCCTTCATGTTGTGTAGTTCTAAGACTGTTAACTGTAGATATAATTTAAATAATTTCCTTTTTCATCCATAACTCAGCTAGCTTAGCCTCTTCCATACTCTGCAGATATTGCAAATTTGCTATTCCTAAGGTCCCTTTGAGCCCTTGCTTTATGTTATTCCACGATTCTGGGCCAAGAAAAAATGCAGTAATAGTCTGTAGATGGGGAAAATAAAGTATGTTAGGACAATTTTTTATCGGTGATCTTACATCCAAACCCAAATAACTTAAACATAGGATATTTGCAGCCCAATTTTAGAAACTCTTTCTTTCTTAACAGGATTTTTCATCAATGATATAGCTATTGTACCCTGATTTAATGCAAAGATTACAACACTCTTAACGTAGAATTACAAACGTTAAAAGGTTTGGTAAGCTTTTATTATCAATTTTAGATCCACTTGACGTTGATAATATAACCTATATTCTTACAAAACAGTTTTTAATCAAATAGGTGTGTCTGTATGTGCTAGTGTGTATGTGTGTGTACTGGTGTGTGCTGGTGTGTCTGTATGTGCTGGTGTGTGTGTGTGTGTGCTGGTGTGTGTGTCTGTGTGTGCTGGTGTGTGTCTGTGTGTTCTGATGTGTGCTGGTGTGTGTGTGTGCTGGTGTGTGTGTGTGTGTGTGCGCGTGTGCTGGCGTGTGTGTGTGTGAGTTGCTACATTTCAAAAAAAAAGTTTTTTTACACTTTTAATATTTCATTATTAGTTTTCAAATAACTACAAAAATCTATGCTTCAGGTTAACTCCTTCAGGTTAACCTTTTAGTTTACAATACCCCTCAATGTGTATTCCTTTTATTTCAAACTTCTTCATACAACTTTTAGTTGTTATAGTAAAAATGATTTTCTTAAATTTGTAGGTTTGCATAATAAAATTTTCCAATGTAAACCTTTTAGTTTACAATACCGCTGAATGTGTATTCATTTGGCGCTTCATATATCTAATATTCATCTGTGGAGCAGCCTTAGTTTAATTACCCTTATTAGCTCATTCAAAACCTAACGGAGGGCCTACTAAATATCCAATAGAATGATCTTGCAATTCTCATATTAGCTCACTTTTGTTGGCAAGGAAGATATCTGCACTATACAGTGTTCAATAAAATACCAATAGGACCCGTAACTCATGCTAGATAAGCAGGTGGACTCACTGGGATTGCAATTTGTTCTTGAAGTGTATATCTGACAGAAGTTGGCCAAATCTTCCTTTGCCTTTGATTTTCTGCTCTCACTGATCACGTCACCCCTCAACATTTGTTGGTTAGTTTTGTTTGTTCAAGTATACATGCTATTTACCAAAGGAAAATGGTATCTGCAAAATCCAGATAATGTTAAAAGTTTTTATGTATCTGAGCTGAATTTATCGTTGTATTCATGGACGATTCTTGCTTCTAGAGTCACAGGTGGGGCAACTTACTGTGCTGTTGCATCTCTGTGGTTGATGGGATTCATTGAAGATGATCTGGTTTCTAAAAGTACATTCTCTTGCATTATTGATGTGTCATTGCTTCTGGATTGGTTCTATATCTTCTTTCCCTTCCTGCTTGCAACAAAAGATTAGAGTATCATTTCTGATAAAGGATTGATAAGTAAATACTGTTGTTTCAATTCTTAAGAAAAGCAACTTCAGCTCGCATCAAGTTTTCCATTTTTCATGTGCTCTCTCTTTCGTACGATTAATTCATAAATAAAATTCTTAATGACTTCAATGTTCTGCTTAAGTCAAAATAGGACAATTACTAAAATTATTTAATTACAGTAAATTTTAAGAAAAACACTCCAACTTCAAAAGTCTAAATCGGACAATTATTTAGAAACGGAGGGAGTAATTCTATTTGACAAATTAAATTTTTAAATTTTTTTAACCTCCTCCAAATAACAGTAAGTGAATCTATTTTTTTAGACAAACCAAAAAAAGAAACAATAAATATTTTCTTAGGACGAAAGGAAGTATAGGGACTACTATTAATTTAGATCCTTTTGGTGTTTCTTAAAAATCAGTTGTTTTGTTCACTCTATTAATTTAATTCTTAATTTTTTTATCGAAAATAATTTATATTTATTTATAGGATCATCACTTTTCGAATAAAAGTGCAGAATATTTTCTGGATGTCGGGCATATTTTCATGACTGATCAATGCAACAAACTATTGATACGGGCATTTGAGAAGCTAGATTTAAATACATGTATGTATATACACATATAAGAAGGCTATACAATAATAATCAATGCAACAAACTATTGATACGGGCATTTGAGAAGCTAGATAATGCAAGGGGGTCGTTAAGCTATACAATAATAATCATTGTCCCAAAGTGAGCAAACTAGAGAGAGAGCACGTGAATACGACCCTATAAACTTTTTGTGAACAATTATCTCTAGGCTTTTTTGTTCATCATGTATTATAACTAATTGGCACCTCTGAGTAAAATATTGAAGAGGCTTTTAATTATTTTTTACAAGAGAAGAACCTGCTTTTATTATGACGAGGTTATTATGATTGCAATTTTTCTTTTAATGCTACAAGATCCCCTATTTGGGCTAATATTGTTACTGCAATTAATCTTTCAACTAAATGGTATAAGACATCAAATTATGAGAGGAATTGTTGTTACTCAAGGCACTTCTACTCTTTGGTAATTTTAAGATTTGATCCATTCATGCTAGGTAGACGCATTCATGCTTTTTATCTAACTATGTTTGATCTACGCGACAGTTTTGAAATCAGATTTCACTAAGGGGGCATGGTATATTTAGTTTGACTCCTCGGTGGTTCTATGATTTGATAAACTTTTGAGCCAGTTGTGGTTAAAGGCAATGATACGTAGGTGGAAGAAGGAGTGAATGTGAGTTGCTAAGTATGACAATTATAATTGTGCAAACTTAAGTAATGATCTTGAAGGTTTGGATTGGTCGAGAAGGAAGTAAAAGCATTGGTTTAAGGTTGGGTGGTGAGTTCAGTGAAGTTTTGTTGGGAAAAAAGAGGATGTAATTAATGTGAAGAGGCTAAAATAGATGGAAGAGATAGAAGGAGAGAGTGTGTGCTTCTGTTGTGTCTCGTAGTCGTAATAGTAACAACTATGTCTGAATGTGCATTTGTTGTCTTTGAATGTTTGAACTCAAAGCAACGACAAAACGAGGGATTTAAGTGTGTGCATGTCTTTGAGTTATGGCCCACCCAGTACTATCAATGAAAGACTACAAATTAAGTTATGGTAAATCACAATGCAACAAACCCATTACTTATTAAACCATTGCAAACACTTCCTAATAAGGTTACTGCAACTGCTTGAATTTGCGCTTGAAGACCTAAGAACATATGCCACTACCACTAGAATCCGTCTCAAGAACCACTTGCTTATACCCTCCGAGTCCAAGCCAACTAAAGCCCGTAAGATGTTTCCCAAATCTCAAAAGTAAACGGGTCGCAGATCCTCAAGTTATAAGAGAACCCTGCTTGCCATTTTTTCCCTCCTCCCAAAGGACGCCACCCACCTAACAAGACTTGAGTTCCCTTTAACACATCCATCTATATTAATTTTGATCCAAGGATTCATCGGCGCTTGCCATAGTACTACGTATATGCTCCTTTCGCAGCGACTCCAGGGCGTTACAATTTCCCGAGCTTCCCCATAAATGACCTCAACTGGGTTATAGGGCTCGCTAAAGTCCTCCTTAAATAGGCGTTCATTCCGCCAATGCTATAAAAACCAAGTCGTCACACTAAATAAAGTTTTCCATAGGGATTTTCTCCGAACCTATGCCATCATCGCACCAAATATTCTAGCGCATCTAGTCCCTCAATTGAAGCTCAAAGAAGTCTTGTTGCCACTCATATAAAATCATCTTAATCCACATGATCGATTCTGGCCTTCAAACAATCTCAAATCGCATGAAGTGTCTCTTCTATCCCTATCCCCTATACTTTTCAAATATCATCCTCTCATATCCTTCTTATATATCGAGCTTTATTTGTAAGTAAGCCCTCGTGTGCCACCTTTGTGATAGAAAAAATATTTGTCTCTTTTTAACATTTATCTTCTATATTATCCACCACAAATTGCCCTCATTCTTGCTCCAATGTTTTGAGTAGTTAAGTGCATATGTTGTGACGCCCCGACCCGGATCTCTATACGAAATCCCGAGGTCGAGTCGCTAAACGAACCAACACTTAACAAAAACGAAAAGCACGTGGCGTAACCACCCGTACTCACAACAAAATCCAACGGATTAACCTGATAAAATAAAAACAAATCATCGGCGATACTACTGCCGGAACCCATCTAATAACAACCACGAGTCTACAACTCGGAAAAGAAACATAATAACATTAACATCATCGGCCACAACATGCCGGAACAACCACTGGAATAATAACCAACTGTACACAAGCACGACATACATGTCGGCTACCAAAAGAATAATATAATAACCAAGTATAATTCTACCCCAAAGTAAAGTCTATATAACTTTACAAACCAACCGTCCTCACTAAAATAAAATACCACAACTATAACAAGCTCCACGAGCTATAAGGTCAAAAGACAACCTGCTAACTAACTGCGATCTCGCCGACCTCACCGGTAACTTCCTGGTTGCTCGGATCAAAGGAAAAACATATGAACAACAAACGGGGTGAGGCATAATGACACAGTAAGTTACTAAATGCAGCTACATGACATGACATAATGCTCATTCATAAACTGTAACATGGCATCATTTATAAGTATACCAGACTATAAATATGTACCATATAATCATAGGCATATAAATGTCAAATACCACGTAGCACGGTGATGATCACATAAGTGCACGTAAATAACCACATTTAAAAAGGATATGGTTGTTGTCTATCTGACTGTGCTGCTGTCGCTTTACACATATCAACTATCTTTGCCGAACTGAATCTCGTGCTCGGAACATACTGAACACACTGTACAAACTATACATACTATCGTTACCTCTCGCTATTCTACTTAGCGAGGAAAGATACCATTGTTACTTCTCACTTGATTACATAGTGAGGAAAATACTGTCTTTACTTCTCACCGTCTACTTAGTGAGAAAAATACTATTGGTTGTCATAGTTACGCGTATTGCTTATAACAATGGGACCACTTTCCACTAGGGCCAGTAGTGGGGACGAAAGGGAACCAATGAGGCGACCCATAGTAATCGCTTACCACGAAGGCTATGTGTCAGTGCATTGCCGACTCAAATCATGTATGCCAGCTGGACTTCCAAACGATGCACAAGTAGATATTTACTCGTAATATATCAACAACGACAAGGTTCAAAAGTAGTGAACCTTATCCCAACCAAGGAGGTCAATGATCCTACCTTAACACATTACTAAACACATTTTTGTGAAGTAACAAATCAACATCTCAAAACCACGTATTTAGTCTTGAATCACATAATCATACAAGCACATATTTGCAAGTACTTCTCAAAGCCATTAGACCACATATGTAGTCTATAAACATCTACACATTGAGATACACATTTGATACCCAAACAAGCACATCTTAAGACTACTAATTTAGTCTAGTTACAAATCCATGTTGAGACTACTTATATAGTTCTCAAGCACAAACACATCAAGAATACTTATTTAGTTTATTAACATCGAGTGCGAAGTACTACACCCACAATGACGCTTGAAGCGTAAACAATTCATTCTTATAAACACAAGTGCCCTCAAGTATACTTATCCTAATTCATATGGTTTTGTAGTCAAATCTCAAGATTAACGAACAATCGTTTACCATATCGAGACTGATGTACTAGTCTCTAACATTTCGTATTTTAATATTCATACGTGTAAACAACTCTCGGGAGTTGATAATTATATTAAGCGAACATCCTAATCTACACAAGTCCGGATATACGGCTTGCTAAATTAATTAGACGCCATCTTACGCTTATAACCAGAGTCTTTATTTTACCAGTACCAAATTATCAGAGGGCTATAATATATAACAAACGAACTCTAATTCACGTAGGAATTTAACATGTCTTTCGGTAGATATTATTCTCTTCAAATATCAAATTTTTAGAGTCATTAACATACTTTTCAAAATTTGGGTATAATTGCCTTAGGTGAAATTTCTCAATTTAAGTCTCATCTTGTTCTTTAGTTCAATTCCAAGGTTGATACTCTAACAAACATACATGCAACCCATTTCAAACCAAGAAAATATCATACTTATGGTTCCCACATACCAACATAGCAATTAGATGTCAAATTATCATCTTTAACAAGTCTAACATATATATTTATGAACTAACATGTAAGAATCTTAAAGCATACAACAAGGGGGTTAGTAACTTACCTTAAAAGCACAATCAAACCAAGAAAAACAAGATCAAAGCTTTCTAAGATGCTCCCCTAGTCATCCCTATCACATGCATGCCCTTGGATCAAAGTTTGGTTGGTTGGATTGAGAGAACAAGAATTACACACATTAACACACCTTCATCTCCCACACTAACTATCAAGCTCCATGGATGTTTAAAATAAATTAGAGAGCAACTTGGGGTCTCCTTAAGGTCTGAAATAAGTCATTTATACAAGTCAACAAGTCTTGGTACGTCCTTAAATAAGTTAAGGGGTCAAAATGGCAAAATTGCAAACTTGGAGAATGATGTCTAAACAGATTGGTCTGATTTTTAGTCAACTTCAAAGATGTGCCTAGGATGATATACAAGTCGAAAACTTACAAATAAGGTATGGTTAGAAAGCTCTTTGAGTCTAGTTTACATAGAATCAAACGATTTGCAAATCTAAGTTTTTTACACAAAGTTATCATCAAATTAACTACAGGCTATTCGGATGAACAGAGTCGATGCAGTGCGATCGCTCTGCCCTATCCCAGGGTGATCGCTTTGCCTTCTGGTCTCAGGGCGATCGCTTTGATCTCCCTAGGGCGATCGCTTTGATCTCCCTAGGGCGATCGATTTGTGTCCAGACTCTCCAAACTCTCTGAAAAATGCTCCGAAACGTTCTCGAAATGATTCTAAATGATCCCAAAGTGATCCTAACCTCCAACAAAGATTAAAACACACTTGAAATTCATTCAAAACACATGTAACCAGGCTTAGAATGAAATGCATTCTTATTATGAATGATAAACAAGAATTAAATTACAATCGAAGCAATTTAATCTCATGAAATTAATGCGTGAATCAATCAACATGTTGTTTAATCAAGTCTAACAAACATGCTCAACATGATAACGATACAATATGATACACAAGTCATCCATAGGAGGAACCAGGGTATTACATATGTCAAGCTAATACTAAAGCTCCCAAACGATGTTCTGCCCCACAACATTTCATCTTGAACATCGGTGAATTTATCTACGAAGATTGTCCGAAGTTAAAGACAAACTTTATAAGGTAATAAACTATTAAAGGATTGTCATTTATGTGAGAACCTAAGATTATGGTGTCTTCCTATTTAAATTATCTAGTACATAATCCACAACAACCATCCTGAGCTCGTTCTTTGACATGGGACCCGTGGCAGCATCCAACAGACGACACCCGTGAAACCATTAATCTATCCAAAATAAAACAATATGTCCATTACCAATAGACCAGGTGAGGCCCTTTTGCCATAAGTATGTACTTTTCTTAATGCCACACCATGTAAGTGAGCCACCATCATTGTTCGCTATGTCCTGGAGTGCACGACTCTTCAAATATTTATTCTTAACAATATTAACCCATAACTTTTTTCTTTTTATTTCAGTAGAGACTAACCGAACTTCGCCATATAAGCAACATTTGAATGAGCTAACATGCGCAGACCTAGGCCTCTACAATTGTTTGACTAATAAATTTTTTCCTGTGACACGGTGTGAATTTTCCTATTCCTTTCAGTCGTTACACTCCAAATAAAATTATGATTTAGCCTATCTAACTTGTCGCAAACATATTGAAAAATCTACACTGATTGCATCATATATATATAGAAATAGCAGATGTTACAACTTGCACTAAGACCACACGCATTTTGTAAATAATTTTGTTAACATTTTTGTAGGTTAAATAAATTTCAAATGACTTTAACGCCATTTTTAACCATTGTACTTAGGTTCGAATACGAGTTTAACCACTCTACTTTATTTTCTTTCTTTCTACCATTGTACCTATATTTTTCTGTCTAATTTAGCCCAAATTTGTACTTTTGCTGTGTAACACGAACTGAATGATGACGTAGCATTCTAAAATCACCATCCGCACCACCTTCGCCACCTCCACACCCATCTTAAGCATGCCGACCAGTAACAACTAGCCCTACCGCCAACCAGAAAGTCCAAAAAACAGTAATTAGTTACAAGTCTCTCACTTCATCTCTCTAAAAACTAAAACCCATTTCATCTTTCTCACTTTGAAACACCATAACAATTTCTCTTTAAAATTTCGGTAACAGTCTAGGTAACATTTTTAATGAAGATATTCATTAAAATTGAGAATAGTTGTGATGCACATAAAATTTAAATTTCTTAAATATTAGGGGAGAAGTAGTTGGGGATGGTGGCGGTGAAGATGAGGGTAGTGCGGAGGTTGGGTTGAAAAAGGATGTAATGGAAGAGGAGAATGATGAAGGTTGCAAAAGAGGTTGACTATGTCGTTGCGTTTAGTGAGATTGATACAAGGGTTTAATTTAGGTTGTGGGCAGTGGCGACTTTGATGCATGGATATGCATTATAATAGTGGTGGTAGTGATGGAGGTGGTGGTGATAAGAAATCATGATACATTGTGAACTTGATTTTAAAGATAAAAAAACAAAAAATATGAATTTTGGATTTTAGAGAGAGAAATTTTGTAATTTGTTTATATTTTTGGACTTTAGATGTTATAAAAACGAGGATATTCTTGGATTAAGAATTTTAAGTTTCTATCTTTAATGCGAAAGCGAATCGGTCGAAAATAAAAGTACCAAGTATTTGGAGAAATAATGGCAAGAAAATAGAAAATATAACGGAATCAAACAAAAGGGAACAAATGATTTACGTGGTTTAATCCACTCTAAGACAAGCAACAAATCCATTATAAACGATGAAGAATTACAATAGAGAGTTTTCAATGTACCCACCCTACCTAGGACTAGGGTTACTAGGATTGACATGATCTTACAGAGTACCACACCTCTCACAGTCTAAAATAGCCACACACTATTTTGTCTAACACTGCCAAGACCTCGAGACCCTCGACTACCAATTGTGTTCGTCGTCCGTCTCATCGATTTGTGTCTCTTTATATCTCGGCTTGTGCAAAAGACAAATACAACATGACTTTATATATAGGTCATATTCACCTTGGTTATCCTAATATAATTAGCAGGCCTGGTTCTGGGCATGTACAAAATGATCCACTGAACAGGGCCCCAGAATTTGAAGGGCCCAATTCTAATATACATGTATTATATACAGGAAATTGCTTGCCGGTCCCCTTTTTAAGAAGTTTAACCCCTAAAGTCCACCTTTTTTTTTTCTTAACTGAAAAAAGACATTTTGATAATTTTCTTCCTAAAATGTCCCTATGCAACAAGAACACTCTTTTATTTTAGAGATTCGTTAAAAAAAAAAAAATACACACACACAAACATAAAAAACATTTAGTTGCATCAAAGAAACTGAAAACTTGTAAACAATTTCATGTTGTTAATATAGTCTTCCCTCATGTTTGGGGATCAATTTTCATGCCTAGAATACGAATTTGATTTCAATTTGATCAAATTCGAATTTTCTGAGTTCATCTCGTTTTTCCTTATTATTGGGTTGTTTTGACCGCTTTAATCTATGTTTTACGCTTTGAATTTGTTTAAAATCAATCCCACATTGTTATCCTAACTTAGTACTATATTTGTGCACAATTTTTCTACCAAAAAAATACTATTTTTGAGATCCAAATTGAGCTTGGCAGTGTGCTGTCCAAAGACAGAGTGATATGTTCTTGGACTGATTTTGGGACTTTAATCAATGATTTGAGTTTTAATTCACCAATCACAGTATGCTGGGCAACGCAACGGGGATCGACCTGTGTTTTTCATCGCGATGCCTTGGTTACTTATCACGATGCCTGTGTTGCTCATCACGATGCCTTGGTTGCTCATCGCGATGCCTGTGTTGTTCATCGCGATGCCTTGGTTGCTCATCGCGGTGCCTATGTTACTCATCGCGATGCCTTGACAAATTAAATCCCCTCCAGCAGTTGAAATTCAAACGGTGTCTTGGTTGCTCATCGCGATGCCTGTGTTGCTCATCGCGATGCCTTGGTTGCTCATCGCGATGCCTTGGTTACTCATCGCGATGTCTGTGTTGCTCATCGTGATGCCTTGGTTGCTCATCGCGATGCCTTGGTTGCTCATCGCGATGCCTTGGTTACTCATCGCGATGTCTGTGTTGCTCATCGTGATGCCTTGGTTGCTCATCGCGATGCCTTTGTTGCTCATCGCGATGCCTTGGTTGCTTATCACGATGATTAACCAACACGATGCCTTGGATTACTCATCGCGATGCCTTGGATTACTGATGCGCACGTGTTTTTCTTTCATTAATGGCATAATCATCTTTTCGCCCCAAAAATACTTTTTTCCGATTTAAAAAAAAAAAAGATGACTGGACTGGAGCGATTACAAATGTTTAAAAAGGGATCGGCCCGTAATTCACCCTATTATATATAGGCTCTTTATTTACTTGATTTTGGACTAAACAAACATTAGTCACTTGGTATAGTGGAAGCTTGTTGTGGGTAATATTTTTTAACATCCTTAGGTTGTTGGTTCAAATCTTACAAGCTGACCTTTGTTATTAAATAATACAATTTTTTTTTTTTCAAGATTTATAAACCTAGCAAAGTTGTTGTTAAAAACCTCTTTTGTTTGACATGAATGTATGAAGATCAATTCCTGGCATTTTCATGAAGATCAAATGAAGACTTATATATATATATATACATATATATATATATATATATATTTCTCTTAAATTTGCTTGTCCCAAATTTAAAAGGGGGTAATTTCATGAATATTTGTAGCCTAGCTATTTTTTTTTCTGAAAAAAATTGATTATGAAGACCTAATTGAAGATTTTGCTTCAAGAAATTTAGAACGATGATACTTTTCAAAGAAAAGTTCAATATTAGTTTGGAGTTTTAGGGATTTTGGTACTTCATTTCTAGGAAAATAATTTAAATATGATGATATTATAAAAATATGTAACCTATCTTTTATTTTTGGTAATTGTCTTTATCAATTTTAGGGTCTAATTTTAAATCTAGCACAGGGCCTCCAAAATGTCAGGACCGGCCCTGATAATTAGTATTATGATCCTAATCCAAGTAAAGATAAGAATACCCTTCCAAGCTTCGGCAAGTGCACGGTTTTGGTACAATTGGATTCATATTCAATTAAAGAAATATAATTAATCCTTTCTTGATCATTAAGAAAATAAATCCTATTAACACTAGGTTTTGAGACACTATTTTAACATTAGAGTCGGTGGTTATTGGTAGTAATTGTCACGCCCCAAACCCACAGTCGGATCAATGGGCCAAGGGTGACCGGCCGCGGCCCACTAAAAAGATTTTGGGTTCCGCAAGACCTTCCAACACAATTGCGCAGCTCTATAAAATTCTTCCAAAAATGACTTGCTAAAAATAGAAAGTAATCTTTATAACATTTAATACTGTCCTCGAAAATATAAAATCGTATTTATACAAAACAATAATACACTCTATCCTCTTACTCTCACTCTCACCGGTAAATGTAATACTACTTTCTTCATACTAAAATATGTATTTTGTATTCTATTTTTGGAACATCCTAAATAAGTATATTGAAGAAAAGACATAATAAGTAAAAAATATTTATTAAAACTTGTGTAAATTTGATTTTAAAAAAATTACTTTGAGATTGAGAGGGTACAAATCTATGATATATTAATGGAGTATTTAAGTATTACTCTTAAATACTCTCTTCGTCTTGAAAAATAATCATTTTCTCTTGATATGTCCTAAAAATAGACTTATTTAAAAAAAAATTATATTTATAGTGCAATTAAAAGGAGGTACAACTTACAAACAAAAGCTACACTCTTACTGAAGATGGAAATAGTATTCTATAACATACTATTAATATTTTTAATTAATACACTATAATATATTAAACCAATTTTTTAGGTACAATGATATACTTACTCTGTAACTAAAGTTCTTTTTTGGAAGATCAAACTATATGGAGGAAAAAAAAAAAAACTTTCTCTAAAGTTTGCCTTGAAAAAGAGTCAACATATTCAAATTTAAGCTACAAATTTTTATTACTTTTTAATTTCTTTCTATCTTTTAAAAAATATGATACATTTTCTATGTTTAATACCGAAAAATATACAACTTTAGTGCAATTTAAAGAATATATAAATAAGAATATCTTTTTTTTTTAATTTAACTTTTTCAAAATACGATTAATCGGAACAAATGAAACAATATATAAAATGTAGGAACATACTAAAATATCTGTCTTAATAAAGAATATACTTATTTACATAGCGGAGGGAATGTAAAATTTGCAATACAAGTTACAACTATAAAATTGTAGTATTGATTTTGGTAACCAAATAAATAATATTTTAGTTAACATGTATCTAAAGGGAATTAGACCCGTTTAAACCATATATTTATAGAGATTTTATTTTAAAACTCGCCCTAGTGTAAAATTATTTATTTATAAATCCAGTTTCACCATAAGCTTTGGACTTGAGAGGCAGTGTTGTAATATTAATTGGGGTAAAGCGAAAAAGTAGGTCTCCTGTGAGACCATCTTGTGGATTCTAATTTGTTATTCAAAAATTATTACTCCTTTGTTTCTTAATAAAGTTTCGTGTTTATATAACACACTGATTAAAAGAGAATATTTAAATCTATTATAAAAATTAGTATAATGTGTATTTTTTAAGAATACTCATGGAAGAGTCGGATTCATTAATTAAAGTAAGACTCAAATCAAGGGTAAAATGTTAAAATAAATTTTCAAGAACACAAATATTAGATTGTAGACATTTTCTAAAGATATCAATGTAAGAGTGAGACTCATCATTTGTTTGTTATATTTTCAAATTCTATTATTAATGTCAATACTTTTAATTCATGCTTTGTTCTTCTTTTTTATGAGGGTGAAAATAATGGTGTTACAATAATAAAAGGTTCAAATGATTTTTTGGTGAATGCATCACATATTGGTTCAGTTACTAGTTGAACGTATATATGCATCTTTTTTAGAGTCTTTTGATAACGTGTCATATTTGCACGGAAAAGTTATACTTGCCCCGACACTTGAGTTGTGGACACCATAAATGAGTAAATGGTTTCTAAAATTCACTTGAAAGAAAGAACTTATTTGAGTTCAGATTCTATCTGCAAGACAGAAAATAACTTAAATTTATTTGAAGACATTCATTCTATGGAGTTTTTGAGTAGTATAAAGTGATTAAGATTGCCCAACTATGAACTAACAATTAAGATTGGTGTTTCGGTGATGCTGTTAAAAAACATTGATCTTACTGTAGGGTTGTGCAATAGAACAAGACTAATCATTATAAAGCTTGAGCATCACGTTATAAAAGCTAAAATTTTAAATAGAAGCAATGTTAGAGACAAAGTGTTTATCCCATGAATGTCATTGTCTCCATCAAATGTGAGATTGTCTTTCAAGTTTCAGAGAAGACAATTTTTATTAATGTATTGTATGCAATGACAATTAACAAAAGTCAACGTCAATCACTGTCACATGTAGGACTCTTCCTGAAGAAGTCAATGCTCGGCCATGAGCAGATGTATGTTGCAGTTTTTACGGTAACAAACCACTCTAGTCTGAATATATTGATATGCAATGAAGAGGGAAAACTAACGAATAAAACAATAAATATTGAGTATAATTTTTTTTTTAAAATTTATAATATTACCGAGACAATGATGTATTTCTGTTTAAGTAGTTATCTCTAACATTACTTTTTCTTAATTTATTTTTTTAATTTTATTTTTCCTCTTCAATTTACTTAAGTATAATTTATTTGAAAAATATATAATTTAATTAAAAATTTAAGTATACTATTTATAGCATTCGATCACCATGTTTTTACTAAGGGTCTGTCTTTTAGAGCAACCACAATGACACCCCCAATTCACCCCCTAAACCTTTTATTAGAGTGTTTTACCCCCCCTCCCTTACTTCCACAGTAAACACTCCACCCCAA
Organism: Platycodon grandiflorus; assembly: GCA_016624345.1. Lineage (NCBI taxonomy): Eukaryota > Viridiplantae > Streptophyta > Magnoliopsida > Asterales > Campanulaceae > Platycodon > Platycodon grandiflorus. The sequence continues at coordinate 2,457,061 of JACONP010000362.1, forward strand.
CCCCATCTCTAAGACTAACTAATTTACCTCCTAAATGTGGCGAGTCTTTTAACATAAATAGTAAATTTTTTTTTTCTCCTGCTTCTCCATTTCTTCCGTTCCTTCTCCATTTCTTTTCTATCTCCTCCCCTACCTCTCACTTTCACACACAAAGAAAGATTTATTCTATTCTCTATTAATATTTTGGATTTAAAACGAAATAAATATATTATTGAAAATAGAGAAATTTAATGATGATTGTAGCTAAATTATTAGTTTTGTCACATATGTGTCTTAGATTATTGAAATTGAAATTGAAATTATTAAAATATAAGTACTATAATTTTTATAGAATATAAAATTTAAAATATTTTATTTCGATTGTGCTAGAAAAATAAAATAGTTAGATTTGTTAGTTGAGATGAGAAATATTTAATTTTTAGAGGGTTGTATAGAGAGTACTTGGAGTGAGTTTTTTTTTTTACAGTATTAAAAAAATAAAATTTGAACAAAAAAATGAGATATTTGAAGTGTGATATAGAGAGTTATTATTGTGGTTGTTCTTAGAATTAATAGGAAGGACTCGATTTCCGAAGAAGTAGAATGCTAAACCCCAAAACAAACATCACATGTCAACATGAGAGCTAGGCTGCATTCTAGTACTTGTGCACTTGGAATGCATCGTAGAACTGCTCAATCCCTCGATAATTGTGGAGCGGTTTAGTCTTAGACTTTTGAGTTGCAACTCTCGCCGGCCCACTGTCTTCACTGTCACTCTACTTACTTCCCAGAGAGAGAGAGGGAGAGGGAGAACCAAGTAACCAAATTCAAATGGCGTCGAGTTCTAGGGTTTTCAAGGGCTGTAGAGCTCTGTTTGCGGCGTCAAAGGCCGCGACTCCCGCTCCTAAATCCTCTCCTACCGGCAAAAAGAAGCCAGCAGCAGCTCCTGCTCCTAAACCTTCTCGTATTGCCGCTGCTCCCACTTCTAAATCCTCTCCTGCTGCCGCCGCCCCCGCAGCTGCTGAAAAGAAGAGGACAAAGGTGAAGAAGACATCCTCTAGTCCAGCGGGCCTTTTCAAGGCGATGCCGATTTCCCCTGCCCTCCGCAACTTCCTCGGCGTCCCTGAGTCTGCTCGTCCTGAAGCCCTTAAGAAAGTTTGGGAGTACATCAAACTCCATAACCTCCAGGTCGCAACCTCCCTTCCTTGTCTATTGACCGATCTATAAATTGTTTTCTTAGGTTTTCTTACTTGTATGTATGACCTGTGCGTATCTTGCTAATGTGCATACTTTGTGATTTTGTTAAACCCTAGTTTTTCTCTAACTTTGTTTATTGATGATTTCCTGCTAAAGCATGCTTATGGATTTTGTAGTATAGTATATTTCCGTAGCAAGATGTTTTTTGGGTTGAAAGAGTGTACTCCCGATCTCCTCCTAATTGAATAAATCCACTTCGATTTTTTCAGTCAATGCGACCAAATTTGAGATCTATATTTGACGAGGATTTAGTTGTATATTCAAAAACTATAAAACACTTGAATCATAATACTTTTCATTTTGTTTCTAAAAGTCAAAAGTTTTAATTTATCTGACTCAATATAAAATATCTAAAATATCCATTCCAAAATTGGTTATTACCAAAAATATCAAGTGTACCTTTTCAATTGGGATGGAGGAAGTAGCTAAATGGGATGCTTAGTTAGTTTAATAGGCAGTTAAAATGTGTTTTATTAAATCAAGTACTCCCTCTAGCTTACATGAAGAGTCATTTTCTTTTTGAATTTTGAAATCAATTTGACCATTTTCTAATCAACCTTTGACATATTTGTAGAGGATAAAATTGTACTCTCTCTGGACCAAAATGAGTGCCCCTTTTTTGAAATTTTTGTTTCCCTTTTTGTATGAAGTTACTAAATTTACCTCTATTATCTGTGTTCTAATCTGCACTTGCAATACTAGAGTGTCGACACTAAGGGCATTCATGTATATGAATAACAAGGGCATTTAAGTACTCTCTCTAGCTAACAGAGTCGTATCAAATTTTATTTCCTTAAATGTTCTTTTTAAAAAAGTTAAAGTAGGATGACGGGGAAGGAGTTGTAGAATTCAACATGAAAAATGGGCGGGACGAGATAGTTAGAGAGTGGATTGTTTGTTAGATATGCGACTGCTTGTTACTCATCAAGGAAGCAGATAAATCAGAAAAAGGAGGAGAAGAATGGAGGGGGAAATACATGTAATTGCACTTCTTTGAATCCATTTGTTAGTGATAGTACAACTATCTTTTTCTGGAACTTTGCTTCAAAATGTTAGCATATACCATTTTCAGCTCTGGCCCAACCTGTTGATCCAAGCCTACGTCATTGCAATCTAGCTTAAAGCATGTTTTAGGAACTCTTTGATTTCAGATTTGAAATAATATAATATAAATGTTTTTAATGCTTCGTTTGGCTCTATATATTTTATTCCTATGTAGAAACGTTTTCTTATGATTGCGATGTGGTTGTGCTGCTGAGCTATTGTTATGCTATTTTACTAGAAGAAGACACATTGAAGTTGTTGCCTAGTGGTTGTTTGTATTGGCGTTGTGGTTGCAGAGGCTTCTTATTCTCAGTGTATGTGAGTAATATAGCACTTATTCTCCCATCAACATAATTCTAGTAGTGCTCAAAAGTAGAAGGGTGATGACGTTTTGTTACCTCTGTACAGAGTTCTAGTAATCCCCCCTTACAAGACTCACTTTTCAAAGGAAGTGAGTGAGGGAGTTCTAGTTTGCATCGAAAACAGAGATGCTGGCATTGTTTTGTTCTGCAGTTCCCAGACTTCTATTATTGCATCCTATTATTAATTTTTTTCCAAACTGTATTATGTGTTTAGCATGTGATATTACAATTATCCCCCATGTTCCAATTTTAGTATTGTCTTTAAGTGTCTGTATTAAAAGTTTTAATGTAACTGCCCCTTAACTAGTGATGGGTCTATTCATGTCCGTATGGGTTAGAGGCATTTATAATTGTTAGAATAATTTGAATGTCTGTTAAAACAGACATATTTACTTGATAAGCTGTGTTGACATGTGGGATGTTTTTGCATGCAGAACCCCAAGGATAAGAAAGAGATTGTATGTGATGACAAGCTGAAGAAAATATTTGAAGGGAAGGAGAAAGTGGGCATGCTTGAGATTTCAAAGTTGCTAAGTCCTCATTTTGTGAAGAATTGATGGCTAAATCGAGAAATCAACTTGTTTAACTAGCGTCTTTCTGGTGGACCAGTGATAGTTTGAGCAGGCTCCTTACTGTTGATGCTGCCATGTTAATATTTTTCTTTTGTTCCGGGGGTGAACTCCTGGAGTTGTATGGGCAAACCAAGTTTTCCTAAGCTAGCTGGATTGTAAAAGGATTGAACAGAGAAAGATTCTCTATGGTGTGCTCATTTAGCTTAGCTTTTCTATAGTCTCATGTACCTAATTGCACGTGGATGATGTTAATGCTGTAAACTAATTCCACCATTCCATTGATGTGTTGTTAATGCTTAATGCTGATTTCCTTGATTAATTTGTGTATAGTAGTGCTTGTTGTTGCCTTTGATCAGTTGACGTTGGTCATACTCTGCTTTTATTTTGCTAGGCTAGAACAAGAAAGCCTTGATGGTGTTTTAAACACAAAAAGGGGGCCACTCTTTTACTTTTTTATTTTATTATTTTTTCTATTCATCTCCTTCCACTGCAAGGAAAGAGCTATGGTGAATTGGTGGGGATCATATGCTCTCCCCATTTCACTCTACTGGAATTTTTGTTTTGGTTCATTGTTGCAGTAACGTGCCAATTTATTGCTGCTAATATTGTTGTACAAATTTACTGTTACTAATACTGTTACTTCATTGTTGCAGTAACAACGAATTTATTGACAAATGTGACTAAACTTCACAAGTTGGAGATGGATTCGTGGCCTTCTATGGAAAGGTGCGCAATTGCCAAGCGCTGGAAGTTGAAATACAGGCGATATATAAGGGGCTGGCAATCATTAAAAGCTTACAAGGAATGAAGATCGTGGTTGAGTCGAATTCGCTATTGGTTGTGAATCTGCTGAATGGTCCAAAGAATCTAAATCATCCTCTGACTCTTGTTGTGGAAAATTGTAAAGTGCTTTTGCGGCAGATAGAGAGTAAAATTAAGCATAAATCTTGCGTGAAGGGAACAAAGTTGTGGACGTTTTGGCCAAACTAGGTGCTGAGAGAGATGAAGACCTAATGATTCTCAGTGATCCTGTCCAAGAAGTGGAGGAGCTGCTCCAGATTATTGTTTTCTTTTCTTTTCCATTCCTGTTGGCCAAAAAAAAAAAAAAATTACTTTTCTTAAAGTCGAAATTAGATTATCGGTTTGATGTTGCCTTTTTTCATTTTTAGATTGCATGTTGCTCCTGTAAAGATCAATAACTGAATCAAGCATTATATCCTAAGTTTGTGCTACCATAGAACACATACTATAAACTGTAGCTGGGCGTACGAGAATGTCGTCCCAACCCAATGCTGCATAGCAGTACAGATGACTTTGAATACCCTTGGGTTTACATTGACACTCTTTTGCAGGTTCACACAAGCTTTCATCAGGATGGGAGACAAGTTTAGTGGGAGATTGGCTGTTGAAGCAATGGAAAGAGTCATTCAGTAAATTGAAGGCAGCCATTTATCGCATGGAGATAGAAAAAGTCAGGGGCCGATTTTTGAGTTGGGAAGATGTTACGCTCGTTTGATGAATGAATGACCTTGAAGACATTAGCATACAGGTTAACTCGGGATCCCTTTCTGCAGCTGTTCCTCAAGTAGTGTAATAGGTTGCGAGTCCTTTTCCTTTCAAAACCTGCAGGAGATTTCAATGAGGTGGTGTACTTCAGGCCATTTAAATGAAGCCTTACATTAGTAACAGCAGTAATTACATATCACCATTGTCTTTATGTTTTAACACACTTGTACTATGGTCTGATGAAATCCTGAACATTCATACCTAGTGTCCTTTAAGCACTTGAGAGTATATCGTTCACGTTCACGTTCACACCCACCAACAACGAGAGCTCTCTTGAACAACCACCCTAAATGCATATACTTGCAATGAGTAATGTACATCCCATTACATCCTCCGTCACGTACGAGAATATATGTTTTTGTGCACGTCTTTTAGTTTCTTATTCCACAATATCAAGGTATGATGGTACATGATTTTGCGAGATTGACATGAAACGTGAGTGGTTGTTCAAACTAGTGGTGGAACTCGTGGGTGGTTAGTGGTTACTCTCTTGAAGGGAGTTTTCCGTTATACTCAACAAAAATGCGTGACAGAGCTTCACAATCCTCAAAAATCACGGTGACTAGTAAAACATACATACAATGCATAATTTTCATGCTTGGGCTTCAGATGGCAGTGGCAAGAATGATAAAAGGTGAATCATAACTATATTACAAGCCGGAGAATTCCAACATTTTTTTTACATTATATCAGGTCAATGTGCCCAGGCTGAATAAGGTATTTACAATTGTAGATGAAATCATGAATCAACATGAAATGAATCAAATAAATTTCTAACTCAGATATTCTGTTATGTAACTAGTTTAGTAGGTGGTGTATCCATTGCGCTACAACAGCGGGAGAGCCATACCATGGTCTTGACTCATCTTCTGAACCTACAGGTGAGTGGTACACTCCATCCAAACTAACGTTTAGTGCACCTTCCAGGTGAGCTGATACTTCTGGCACAACTCCATCACCCCACACATCTGCCTGCCCGCAAACCTGATTCATAGATGCAATGCCAATTCGCAATGGTGTGCATGTGTGAACAGGAGAGAGAAAAAGGAAAAGAAAATCATAAATATAATACTGTTAATATTTTATTTTCCTTTCCTTCATATAAAATTTTGTCCTTAAAAGGTGACATGGAAATGTTTACCTGCTTATACCCCTGACCAACAAAGCGAGCACGTAATGTGGGGCCACTTGACGTCGATGTGCCCTCATTCTTTACAATAGCCACCTCAGGCACTGGCTGATCAATGGCAACAGAAACTGCAGAGGCTGAATTGACGTCTGAGTTGCCAAAGATGCGAGCACCTTTAATATACCTGCAGTTAACGTAGCCAATTCAATTTCGCACAATAGAAAGGACGCAGGGAATTAGCTAAAATTAATATTTGATCGCAATGAGAACAGAAAAGAGATCCTTCATATTGATGTTCCATTATCACGAATACAGTGCCCGTAAATCGGCCAGTAAAAAATCTGATCATGAAACTAATCATAGGCCGCAGAATTCGAAGTTCACTAAAGTTGACATGCACTAATCTTATATGCTCAAAATACCAGCGTGACAATACTACAATGTAATTTTACTTTTTTAGAAAGCGAAGAGAGTTTGGACATCTTTCTTTAGTTTCTTTTTCTATTCGGATAACCTAGAAAAGAGTTTGTATGACCAGAAGGCACAACACCTATTTCAGATGGAAGCTTACAAAATGACTTCCTTGGACTAACTACAAAATTAATTCTTCAGAGGGCTATTATATAGATTCGAGAGGAAACCTACTAATCCAAAAAAAAGCACAAAGGCAATCTAACAACTATTGAAACCAGAATGAAATACAATTGGCATTTAAAAATAAATGTCAATGAGATCGATTAAAGACTTTTACCAACATTTAACATGTATGGACACACAGGATAACCATTCATATGGTCTAAGATACATTTACCATTCATGGACATCTGGTAAGAATACTGCATCACAGGCATATGAATCTTATGTCTTCACCATTACTTGAACAAAGTCTCTGATTCTTCTCCTTTTTATTCTTTCCTGACTTCTAATAATTTTGGCACGTGACAGAGTTTAGTAGGAAATTTGTGATTTGCTTAATTTCCAGCTACAAACGATTTCCTTTTTGTTTGCAATTCTATGAATATGCTCCCGGAGTACTTATCACTCTTCCATCCAAAAGAAAGCGCCACATAATGGAACACAAATTTCTTTAAGGAAACTTTATATTTCATGTTTACCTCATGTTTCATCCCAGAGTACGTAGGATGATTTTGCGATTCTCATTATTAATCCATAGTTACTAGTGTAAGCTAATTATTAAATTTTCTATTTGCTTGATTTGCGGTTTCTTACAGGTTAGAGCCTGCAGGACTGATAAGAGGGTAAAAGATGCTAGCCTTAGCAAAGACACAAAACAGAAATAGCCAGTTTCTGGATCTCAAGTAACGATGTTGGTTCCTTATATTAATATGCATGGACAGAATTAGAAGCAAAAGACGAGATTCAATTTGAAAAAGACAATGTAGCTTAAATAGAGATAAAAAGAAAGTATCTAACAAGAAAAACCATAAGATCCCAAAGGGATTGTTTACCCTAGTTTGGTTCACTAATAAACAACTTGAAAAATTATCAGCTGCACTTACCAGAAAACAATAAACCAATAGCACTTGCAAGTTGCAAATGGATGATGACCTTACAACAGCAGAGTGTTCTTATTGCGGCAAATAAAGACCCAAACCATTTGGAACAAGGCCACACAAAGTCAAGTTCATTTGAAATCAGACCTTTGAGAAGCATTTGTGGGAATAGCAGTAAGATTTGTTTTTGAAGTAAGCATTTGTGGGAATAGCAGCAAGATTTGTTTTTGAAGTAAGCATTTGTAGGAATAGCAGCAAGATTTGTTTTTGAAGTATACCTGCCCGCGATACATACATATTTCAGTTCTGGAGTGTAGACAGCTTTTCTGCACTGTTTTTCAACATAATCCAAGAGACCCCTTGTTTGATCAATTACTCCAGGCAAACCTTTGGGTGGTGCCCTGAAAGGAAAAGGTAAAAAATGTTTATCACAAGAAAAAGGTTAAAAAATTATAGAAATGATGTTCAATGAGAATAATCAAGTAACAAGAACAAAACTATATCATGATGATTCATACAGATGGGGGGATCCCAGTGTCAAAAGCAGGGAAATATTGGAGAACCCAAATTCTTCCATGTAAACCCGTCCTAGCCATCCTCCTGCAGAATGTCCAATTATAGACAAAGTCCCACCTACAATAAGATCTTCCTTGTCATCGGACTATGGCTTTTTCCTATCAAATAAAAAGGACAATTCGATTTCATAGACATTTTATTGGGATAATAATTAGAAGTTCCAAAGGCAACAAAGTTTGGCAATATTAAAAAGAGGCCAGTTTATTCAAAATGACGAGTTCATAAGAAGGTGCCACAGAGAAAGCATGTGACACTAGTCACCATTCGACTTTCACGACTACCCCAAGAAAAAGATTTGGACAGAGAACACAAAATGCCAAACAGCTTTATGCAGACAGACGAACACAAATACAATTGTTCATGCATGCATGCATGTGCCTGCGTCTTGTGTGCGCTGAGTGCGCTTTCAATTCTTGAACTACACCAAACTCACTGCAAAGATCCTTTACAATTCAGGGCCTTCAGGCAGAAAGTGCCACATCTATGGAAGTATAATCACATGCAGGGCCGGCCCAAGGGGTGGGTAGGCTAGGCACCCGCCCAGGGCCCAAAGTAATAAGGGGCCCAAAATTTTTTTTACTATTGTAGTATTAATATACATGTAAACCAAAAATAATATCCAAATTTCTTGAATTGAGGCCCAAACTCAAAGCTTTTGTTGTTATTTTGAATTATGTTTGTTCAATTGTTTGTTGAGACTTTGTTTATTTGTTAAATTTTGTTACATTGTTAATTATTGTTTTTCTTTTTATAATATTTTTGTGCTTTTAAAAATTGAAAGTGACATTGACTTTGTTTATTTGTTAAATTTTTAATTATGTTTATTCAATTGTTTGTTGGGACTTTTGAGTTTGATAGTTTGTTCGCATCTTACATAGTTACATTGAATTTTCAATTTAGTTAATTACTAATTTGAGATCATAGCTCTGAGTGAGTGATAAGAGAACCATGAAATAGAAATACGAAGCAACAAGAAATCCCAAATTATCCTTACGATTATTGTTGATTTGAGTAATTGAATTTTTTTTTCTACTTTAAGAGGCTGAAATTCGGTAAGAAATTGTTTAGTTTTCTAGATAATAGTTTTCCCAAATTTAATTTCAGCTCGGTAGGAACCCATTATTGAAATTGTACTGAGAGCAAAAATTATTTTTATCTCTCTAAAAATTAAATTAAAAAAAAAATACATGAGATTAATATTTAATATTAAAGTAGGGCCCTTCTTTTAACTTTGCCCCGGGCCTATAAAATGCTAGGAACGGTCTTGATCACATGCACTCAAGAAGATGACAGATGTGATTTGCAATAACGCTATTTTATAGTTCAATGTACATCAGAGAATATGCAGCCCTCATAACACCCGACTCTCAACATCAAAATGATTTGAAACGATGAACAAAAGCAAAGTAACAAGCTTAAAGGAGAAAGAATGAGTATGCATGTCAGCGAGCATAATTTGCATGTCTTGAGCTAAAACTCGCTTCAAAGATTCTAAATCGCACTTTACTTCTAGTACACGTCTGACATCTCCTACGCGACAATCCACAAGGATAGTGCAATATATGTTGAGTACTACTGGCAAAATTAAAGCATACAACACAGAAGGACATATGTGACTTGGCATAAAGCTCTTATATGTTATTGACATCATAAAATAGGATCAATGGTCCAACAAAAAAAAGTAGATCCAATTCTCTCGGACCAACATAACACCTGTCACACAACATCCAAATGATTTTAAAGGGAAGACAAAAAAGAAGGTAATAATGTAACAAATGAATGTAAAAGCTTATAGACTTTAATCTGTCTTGTTATTCACTAAATCTTTACAGAACTGGTCTTGATCTTGGTCATAGTCCCTACATGGTTAGCCTCCTTCATTATCCTTTGACTAGAGGATCTATTACTGCAGAAGATACAGAAACTGCTACGTCAGAATGGACCAGAGATCCAAGCTAGGGATGGAAAGTATTTTGGTATAGAGATGATCTAGGCAGGCAATAAGACATCCTTTAATTTGGTTTTGAGTTTTCAGTTGAACAATCTATGTTTAGTGTTTGCTTGAATAGCGTACTTTGCTACACGGCAGGCTGATCATTATAACCTGTTGACCTCGTAAGTAGCAAGAGCGAGACGTGTTTCGGGTGAAAAAGCCACCACATACCTTTCTTGTGGTCCTCCTAGTAGTGGTTGGCAACAAGAAAAGAGGCTAGGAAGACTAGACCAAACAAGACATAAAATCGAAGTGACTAGTTTTGTTAGTGTGAATGTGGAAATTGAAATTTCTTTTCAAATTAAACTGTTCACATACAGCATTTCATCCCAATTTTCCCACTAAATGAGGATGAAATCAATGCCATGTTCTTTTATGTCATTTTACACTATTCATATTTCATAATACTTCATGCCAATATCATTTTCATTTTCCGCTTTTATCATTACTTGGCATCTCCCGGATTTTGCTTCTAAAATTACCAAATGAAGGCATATCGACCTGTCCAAACATCATTTTGGTTTAGTGAAAAGTGACGTATCCAAATGGGGGCACTATCTTGTCTTTTGACATCTATAGCACAAAGTGCCTAGAAAGTGAGTATTCTCGTAGTAACTGGCTATTTCCCTTTCACCATCTTAAGATTCACTAGCAACAGCTTTAACACACACTCTCTCTCTCTCTCTCTCCCTCCCTCCCTCCTAATACTGTTGAAATGAAGTATTCGATAACTTGTTCATCTGGATAGGTAAAGTAATCAAATACTTCATTTCAACATATCCTAGGACTATCCTGTGCCTTTGGTCTTTCAGCACTACTGTTTCATCGAACATGTCCATGTCTATGACATGTTAAAACCAGGAGAAAGCTTTGAACACCATAGGTGTCAATCAACAATATTAGTCAAGCATACTTTGACCAAAGTTAAAGGTGTAAGGACCTTGAGAATGTTTCATAGCTTCATTGATAGCCTCATCGACCCTCTTCAAATACCTGTCGACAGAGCATTAGGTTCAATTAGATAGAAACAGTAAAGAAATTGAGGAGCTCCATGTCACTGAAGACTGAAGACCAAAGATGAATACCAATCAAGGACAGGGCGAGGTTGAAGAGTGCCTCGCCAGTAATTGGGATCCACCAAACCAGCAGCATTCCTTAGCCAATCAATCCTTGAAACGTTGGCCACCACCGTAGGCACACCATACCCTTGTAAGGTAAGAGATAATTTTGCATAGTCACCTGTATTGTTCCCTAAGCCCTGCAACATCATTCATACAACTACCATTACTTACCCATAACTCCTATGTACACACAAATGTACTCTCTCTATCCCACTCAGAGAGTCCCACTTTGAAAAGTCAAATCACTTACCCTTGAGAGTGGTCATTATAACAGAACCCAATTAATGCCACCGCATCCTAAAACAAGAGAATAATCCTAGAATCCTAAAACAGGAGAATAATCACAATTTTTTTTTTTTCCAGATTTGATTCGAAAGTAACATTCATGTAATTGATCAAAGATTAAATCTCTTGTGGGTGTGAGAGACGTTGAGAGATTATCTATTTTTAGGAATTCCCTAGCAATTTCTCGACACAGAAAGACTGTCATGTATCATTAAAATGTTCAAAATCTCACAGAAATGGAAAAGATAAAGTCATTTAGTTTAGCATTATTATCTGCTACTAAAAGTTTGAATTTGACACCACCTTGAGTCAGTGTCTGCTTAAAATTGAGGTAACTGTGAGTGAATAGTGATACAAAAGGCCAAAATGAATCGCCAATGAATAAGGAGGAATTTTCATATATATATATATATATATATATATAGAGAGAGAGAGAGAGAGAAAGTGTGTTACAGGAAGAATGACGGCAGGGCGATGAGAGAAGAAAGGGGCGGGTTGGGAAGACGATGGGTCGGGTTGATAAACTGCGGAGCATCTGCAGCAGCGCCTGGAATTGGATGATATTATCTTTGTTGGTGGCTGTGGGGCGCAAGAGAGAGCCAGAGCCATCTTTCCCGCCCGCAACCGCAACCGCAACTACTAGCCACAGCAATTGGAAACCTTCGAATTGGATAATTAATTACTTAACATTTAATAACAATACTCATAATTAATAACAATATTATTTAACAATTAATAACCATTTGTTATGAAATAGCAGTTATAGGACTACAAAGTTACAGAGAAAGAATGATGTAAAGGTATAGAGAATTGGAGAGAAAATCACTGATCTAGGTGTATCTCAAACAATAAATCAATATCAGCCTTTTATAGGCGATTTTACAACCAATACACTATTTATAAATAGTGACAATACTATTTATGAATAATATCACTATTTATAAATAGTAAAACTTATTATTCATATTGTTGTCCATCTATCGAAGGTCGTTCAATGCGGCGGTAATTATTACAGTGATGGTGTACTACCATTGTACTACAATGTATTATTATATTATGCTACCGTCTACATATTAATTATTCATAACACTCTCCCTTGGACGTAGCACTGTAAGTTAGATAAGTTTGCCTCATTAAAACCTTAAGCCGAAAAACCTAATAGGGAAAAATCGGACAAAAGGGAAAATGAGTGCATAACTTAAGTCCAAATCATGAGCATGTCTCGTTTAAAACCTTACTAGGAAAAATCCTGTGAGAAAAAACCATGATAAGAAAAAAAGAGTACAACCATATGAGCTCCCCCTCAAGTTGACAAGGATAATCATTTTTGCAAATCTCGTAGGTTCCGCATCCCAATATTACAAACATGCATTCTGAAGGTTGTAATAGGGAGTGCCTTCGTAAATAGATCTGCTGCATTGTCACTTGACTGAACATATTGAATATTAATTTCCTTATTCTTTTTAAATTCTTGAGTGTACGAGAAGAACTTTGGGGAATATGTTTGGTCCTGTCGCTCTTAATGTATCCTTCTTTCATCTAAGCAATACATGCAGCATTATCTTCAAGTATCATTGTCGGGTTTTTATTGATTGGTAGTCCACTGGCTTCTTGAATGTGTTGAGTCATTGATCTAAGCCATACACATTTTCTACTCGCTTCATGAAGTGCAATCATCTCAGCATGATTTGAAGATGCGTGCTACAGTCCATATATTAATTATTCATAACACCATTAGTATTATAAATTAAAACAATCATTTTTAAAAAATTAGGTAGGGCGTCTAAGTTGGTTATCCTCTACTCCTAAAAGGGCACCTAGTCTGACCATTTTCTGTTCATGAAAGGGCATCTAGGTTGGCCGCCCTCTCTTCTCGAAGGGCACCTAGGTTGACTGCCCTTGTACAATTTTGTTTTTTTAAATAACGTAAGGGTGAAATAGACATTTTATCATTTTAAGCAAAGGGCAAAATAGTCAAGTTATAAATTACAACTAAAAAAAAGCACGACATTTATTTAGGTACGACATTTTGCATTACTCATTGTAATACAACCCTCCACCCATTTTAAACAAAACTTCCCTCTTTCCCCTCTTTTTACAACACAATCTTTCTGCATATTTTATTTTTTAAAAAACACAAATGTGTTTAAGAAGAATAAAATAATAGAGTGCCGGCTGGGGAATGCTAGCCAGCATAGCGGGCTGTATAGCATTAGTGTCGGCTATGCTAGGTGACTCTCTAATTTTTCTTTTAATAAAATAATAAATAGAATCAATAAGGCAAAAAAAATATTTTCAATAATTTTACAATGATGGAGTTCAAGGAGACGATTATTTTACGGTAATTTCTAATTTTTTAATTGTTGAAAATGTTTTTTTATTGTCAGCTTAAAAAAATACTACTAATTTTAAACTAATTTCTAAAATTTGGTGCAAAATAAAAATAAAAATTGTTAATATCAATCAGATTTAAATCAAGTATGTAAATAGTAAAAAATGTTGTTTAAAATTTGTTATACATAAAAAATAAAGTTTTCTGAAATTTTTTATATACAAATAATAGGGATAATTACTTAAAAAAGACTTAAGTGTACACAAACATAAAACAAGGGACTAACTATAACAATTCCTACTCTTATAAAGTATTAATCAAATTGGTGTAAGTCATACTATTTCACACTTATATTATTGGGATTAAGAACATGGGTTTATTAGCAAAAATTTGCTACAACCACGGTTGATGAATAATTACTATTTCAACAAAATATAATTTTTTAGCACATCATTGTTGTTCATACTTGTATGGTCTGTCCGGGAACAAGATTTTTTATATTTGTTCAACCTTTAATTCAGTAGAAAAACCTTAATATTATTTTTATTTAATATTTTAATTATGATTAGATAAAATTAACAATTAAAATATGGATCGAGCTTTGAAATACTCGAGAGATAATTCGATCCAATTAGAGTTTGATAATTTCTTAATAAACCTAAATCGAGGTATATCTATTGTAAACCCGATCCATTGACTGACCAAAACTCAAAGAGTAGGTTTCTGTGAGATCGTTTTACGGATTCTAATTCATAAGATAGAACCCAACTATCTCACAACTCAGTCCATGGTGGATCCGGTCATGGAAATCCGTCTTACTAAAAATACCTTAAGATTATATTTTATAAGTTTTTGCCATAATCAAATCCTAACTATTTTGCGAAAGGAAGACCCCGCATTACATTACATACCACTATCGAGAGCCCGTAGAGATAAAACACAGTTTATTTGCAAAAATTGTGTTTCAATATTACGGCAGAAAAAATAGCGTTTTTAAAGCGCAGCTGCGTTTTAAAACGCTGCTAGGAAAAAAAGCTGCTTATTGATTTGATATCCCAAATGCATTTATAAAAAAAGACATACGCTTTTTAAAACGCTGCGTTTTGTAAACGCTACACCAAACAGCTCCAAGTCCACTTCATTAATGGAGCAGAGGATAAGGAATCCATGTGCCAACATCATCACTATAGGGGTTGAAAGCAAGTAAAGCAAAAAACAAGGGTGGCTCTTGCAATTTTACCCATTTCTCCCTCCTCTCTCCCACCCATGTTCAATTTCTCAGCGAGCATAACAGATAGCGGTCCATGAAATTCCTCTTGCAGCGCCAGCTATAATCCGGACAAACCCTAATCTCTCGAACACACAAATACACAAATTAGGGTTTATGGCTAAACTACATTCCACAATACCCAAAACCCAACTTCTTCTCTCAACGTTTTCGATTCCGTCTCGCTCCACCCATGCCAAATTACACGGAATACCCCTATCAACAACATTAACGAACCCTACGCGTCTTCATTTTCGCCGTTGTTCAGCAACTGCCGCCTCCATTTCTAGAGAGATACAACGAATTCGCAGCCCCGAACTCGTGGCCGCTGAGTACGCTGAGCTTAATCTCCCTTCTTTCAATCCTCAGGTAAAACAACATTATATTTCGATGTAAAATGTTCTCATATTGATTTATTGATACATATATTTTACTTTTCTGTAGCAAAAAAATATGGCATTCGTATACTTACGATGATTGTCCGTTAAATTTATGTTTTAGGATCACTACGTTTTGCATAAATTGAGCAATACGTTCATTTCGTTCTGATTTGGCTCGGCTACATCAAAATTTTCCTTCATTTCTCCCAATACACACGCCAGCAGATGCTTGCCGTAGGGTTCTTCATATTTTAGAATCACAAGATATTGCATTCACATGACAGCTTGACAATTAGCTACCTACATTTGTGCAATTATGATAGTGTTGTCACAATTAATTTTGTGAATAATAGTTTTGCTGGTTTATTATTGAATTACAAAGTACTTTCTGGATTTTCAGGAGTTGGGTCTTGTTCGAACTCGGCAGCATGTTAACCCTCTCAGTGCTTCTTTCACTGTACTCTCTCTTTCTCCCCACAATTATTGTAGGAAAAATCTGGTGTTTTGTCTGTTGTACATTCTCTATAGTAGCATCAATTGTTATTGTTTAGAGAATGTGGGTGGAGCAACGATTACTTTGCTTGTTGAAAAGAGCTCATTTTCTTTATTATTGGTAGGTTCCCGCGCAAGTGCCTGACTGGAATGAAGTATTCAAGGACCCAAAGCTGCCACTAATGGTGGACATAGGGAGCGGTGCGAAAACATTTATCCTCTTTTTATGCTCTTACCGTTGTTACTAATATATAATTTGGTCTCTGAACTTAACACTTTTTAATTTGGTTCGAGATGTTTGACATTTCCTAAAGTGGTCTTTGAACTCAACATTTGGGCTTACGGTGCGTTAACTTTTCATAAAAAAATATGGAAATACCCTTACCTGATGATGACTAGGATTCTAATTCTAAGTAGAATAAATGTCTGGGAAATACATCATGGCCCCACCATTGACCCCAATCCTGTCTCTTTCCCCTCACACCCCCTCCCCATTTTTAATGACCCCAAAAACTGTAACTAAATATAGTTTTAATGCTAGACTGATGTAATTAAATATTGCGTGTTTTAATGCTGCAACAATACTGTTGGAGAAAGAGGCAACTGTTGGGTTACTCATTTGTGGGATCGCTTTAGAGCTAAATCTCATCAGTCAAATCAGTAACCGTCTAGTAATTAGGCAAGTTCATTATATGAGGAACAATGAGGTCACCTCTTGATGAGCAGGAGGAGGAATCATTTGAAGCGTCTCAAGTTGTGTGGTGTCTGACCAACTAGCATATAGGCTCATGACACTTGTTCCTGGAAAGGTCCCTTTTGGCTCTCTCTCGTTGTCAAAGCAAGGTCTCTGCATGTCTTTGGTGAATTTCACAATAACATACTCCATCTCAGCCATCCATCTAGTACCCCCAATAGATATTTGTACTTCGGCTGAAGCCCATTAACTAAACTTGCCCCTCTGTTAAAGCTGGATAATGTTGAATCGTTTCTTACATACGAAAGATGTTATACTTTAAAAAGAATATTGATCGACTCTTATACATCTATAATAATTTTTATTATTCAAGACAAACTTATTTGCAAAATGATCTGTTGTTTTGACTGCTTTATAATTTTAACCAACCTTCTATGGAATAGTTGAACTGATGGTGATAAGGAAATGAGATGAGTTGTATAATTGCATAATAGAGTGAGAGGTAGTCAAACACAAGATGAAGCAGGTTTTAATAGTGCTTGGAGGGAGAGGGCTTGAAGTTTACTTAGTCCTGGTCCATAAGTTAATTGCAGATATGGACGCATTCTTTGGCATTATACATATTAATGAACAAATGAACATATGTTACTTCAACTCGCCAAACAGACATAAACTTAATCTTCTCTTCAGCACAAACATGAAATAGAAGTGTTGTCTTTGGTACTTGCTGTACATGCATTGTAGGTCTTAATTTGATGTTGGTCCTTGCCTTTTGTACTGGGTTCTAATGATACTAACAATGGCCCCAGGTAGTGGCAGATTTCTATTGTGGCTTGCTAAAAGAAACCCTGATTCCAACAACTATCTGGGACTTGAAATACGTCAGAAAGTATGGCAACCATCTTCTTGGAATCTTATCACTTCTCTTTCTCTTGAGTATTCTATACATATAATTGTTCTCTTCCCTGAGCTTTGAATATTATGAGCCCGGCTTATTGTGTAAAGTTTTCCTTTTATTCTGTAGCTGGTTGAACGTGCCAAGTATTGGGCCAAGCCGCTGGCTCTGAGGAATATGTAAGTTTTCATTAGTTACCTAATTTCAGTTGAGATAGAGAAAAAAATTAAAACAGCAATTTCCTGTTGGCAACTTTTTACAGTATATTTGAAATGCAGAGATTTTCTGTTTGCGAATGCCACGATATCTTTTAAGGAGCTTGTTTCCACATATCCAGGATCTTTGATGTTCATTTCCATCTTGGTGAGTTCACTCTTCGTCCTTCTGGAGCAGGACGATAATACTTTTCACTTTATTTTATCTTGGACGCTGTCACAATATAATTATTCTCTTTATAACTTAGTTATTTCTTAAATTGAACTGATGGCTTATGCAGTGTCCAGATCCTCATTTTAAGAAGAGGCATCATAAAAGAAGGATTGTACAAAAGCCTTTAGTGGAGTCAATTGTAGATAGTCTGGTGCCTGGTGGACAGGTATTTTGCCCAGGAATTCAACCAAATAATAAGTGAATTCTATATGCATTTGCTATTGAACTTTGTGTCTTTTTTTCTTCTTCTCTTTCTTCCTATTTGTTTCTGTGATAAATTTGAGGTAGTCAATGTGGTCTGATCAAGTTTCCATATCATGCATTGCCACCCAATGATCCAAGGCTTTTGTTATGTGGGCCTATCCTCGTGTATTGACACAGATCATTGAACACTATTGGCTTATAGCTATTTTTAAATTTAAGAAAGACTGTTCAGTAATCTTATTGCTTCCACCAGTACCCAACATACATTGCACTTAAGGCACTGTCCGCTAGCTCAATAGCATTTTCAAACACAGCCATAAAACGTTTAACCAAAAATTTACTTCGGGCAAACAATTGACAGATCATAAGGCAGTGAACTAACATATAGAGTTATTAGAGAAGGGAATGACGAAGAGAAAACATCCCGTCCCCATGATAAATCTTAAAAAATCACAATTAGCTCTTGAAAATTAACTAGAAGTTAAGCAAACATTTCTATGGAGATGATCAGCATCAGTAGAACTGTGAAGATTCTTCCTTTTGGTGTCTAATTGTTGGTTAGCTTGTTTCTTATTGATCGAAAGACTTAGTCTCAACATGTGTGATTGAATGAACCATGGGGTGGTATAGGAAGTGGGAGGAACGTTTTGAAGCCCCTCGGCCCCCTCCACACTTTTTTTCTTTTGATATGACAAATCGTGTCCATTAGCGTATACAAAATTTTCTACTATTTTCAATTAACTACCTCTTGTGAAAAAAATCATTGTCCATTGGAAAATAAGGCCAAAATAATAAAACGGTCACCCAATGTTTGGCCAATTTCAAATATAGTCACCCATTATTATTATTATTATTTCTTGATTTTGGTCATCTATGTGGTTAGCATTTCGAAATGTCCTCACAACATGGACTCAACATGGATTGAACTGGTATGTTTTGGCAGAAGTTAGTCACATGTCTAACGGGGGTTACCTTCTGCTTGGTCATTGCTGATGTGGAAGGATGAGTCACTTTTGGCGGTAAAATATAGCCGTTAACACACATGTGAGTTTTTAATAAGCAAGGTGTCTCATCCTCACACCTCTACAATGACCAAGCTGAAGGTAGCCCCCGTTAGTCATGTGACCTCACGTGACTAACTTCTCCTAACAAACTTGACAGTTCCGTCCATGTTGTGAGGACATTTTAAAATGTTAACCAAATCAATGTTCAAAATAGATTTTTTTTAATGGGTGACTACATTTGAAATTGGCCAAAAGTTGGGTGACCTTTTTGTTATTTTGGCCTCTGGAAATAATGTGATAGTGAAACAAGTAAATTCAATTTTAAAAAGAAAACATTTGCTAGGGAAACAAGTCTGGATAAGCCTGTAATGTATGCTTAGATTGTATTAGGGGATAACAATGGCTTGGATTTCATATAGGTAGGTAGATCCAAGCTTGCTCTCACGTGGAGCCACTAACAAGTTGTTGTTGGTAATTATTACCAACCCTGACCGAAACAATCCTTCATTCTGATCTCTTGTCCACCTTCCCTGGTAATAACACCTGATTGATCTTTTCCGTAAGTTCAAATTTGTAGTACACGAAACTTGCACTCATGTAAAGGCATTTTCAAAGTTCAAGTCCTATATAAAAGTGAAAGAGATGGAAGAAACGGCAATGCGGTTGGATTGAGAGAGATGATGGTAGAGCAAGAGCAGGGAGGGTCCATCTCAAAGAGGAATTGGTGACAACCAATATGTTTGTGTGCGGAGGGAATGGAGCGAGTGGCAATGTAAAGTGCATGTGAAATGTATGAGATTTAATTAGTGAGTCACTGTGGCTGTCAGTATGTCTCATAGATCTGGCCATGCCCATGTGTAAGTTTGGTTTTGACCTGTACCATTTTTTCTCCTCCTTTCTCTGTTTTCTTGTTCTTCTTCGATTTGAAGTAACCACAACATTATTATTTCAAAGTTTCTTATGGACAAAAATATTATCATTTCAAAGTTGCTATAGAAGCGGAGAGCATGTACTCTACGACAGTGTTTTGCCAAAGTTCTGTGGTAATGAGCTATGGCCGTGTGGATAATTGGTCTAAAGTTTGATGTCCAAGAGAGCTCGTCCAACTCGAGGCCCAAAATTTAATTCGATTTTTCATCTTTTAATATAGTAATGAATTTTATTTGAAAAGATATTTGATAATAACCTCCTTCATTTTTCAAAAGAAATAGAACTGGGGCTTATTAGTACCTCTTCTTTTCTTTCCCCCCATCCTTTGTGTATTTTACTGTGATCATGCTTTTATTCTCTAAAACTATATAAATGTGCATCAAATATTAATCGGTAAAATGGTCAATGCTGCCAAAATTGAAACTTGGAGAGTCTATGCCCATTTTGGCGTGCTTGGTTCCAGTGTTAACATCTGGTAGATCTTTTCTCTAATTTCAGATTCACACTAATGGAGATACGTGAATTGCAGTTATAAACATAACTTTGGGGGAGTTTTACACTTTTAGTTGGTGGTGGTGGGTCTATAGAGATTTGAGGGGGTTAAAATCCACCTCCCCCCAACAAAAAAAAAAAAGAGACTGAAGTTTAAAAAATATTCACTTTTATTGTTATAAATTTTCAAAATGAATTCAAATGCCCCTCCCCCCTGAAGATTAAGATTTTCCTCAAGGTAGGTAAACTTACCTAGAGGTTTAAAAAAGTTCCATTCATCCCCCTATTTTTTGGAGCATTTGAATTTCTTTATATAACTAACTAAGACTTTCTTTGGTCTTTTTAGTGTCAAAGAAATTACAAGTCTGAGGGTGGGTATGTGTTAATTGAAAAACTTGGGGGCCTGAGAGAAATAGTAATTGAAACGTAACTCAATTGAAAATGAAAGAGCAAAAAGAAGATATAACAATTAACATTGGAAAATACTAATAGAAGGGTTTACTATAAGGGAATTTAAGCAATTTATTATCATATTTGAGGTTTTCGAGTGCACCTCGACTACTATATACGGAGTTAGATATATTGAAGGGTGGCTAAGCAATTTAATGCCAAAGAATTACTCCCTCCGTCCCAAAATGAGTGCCCACTTTTGTTTTTCAACGAAATTAAGAAGTTGAGTTTTAGGCAATTTAAGTAGCACATATACATACCCTTAGAATCCACTTTATAACATTGCAAGTGCACATTGGGACTTGATAGTCGTCAAATGTGAATTTGGTAACTTGATTAGAAAATGGACACTTATTTTGGGACAAAACTTAAAAAAATAAAATAAAAAAATCTAAGATCGACCGTACGTCCAACCTGATTTGTAATTGTAATTGTACTTGTATTCTTCAGACCTGCCCTTGCTTCATTTGGATCTTTTAACATTCTCTCCATTGAAGTTAAGCTAGGACCTTCATTTTCAGTAAGGTACATCCCTAAATTTTAAAGACTAGGTCAGATTGTGTAGGGCGGGCTTCATACGAAACCAGCTGATTATATTTCTCCAATTGTCTTGTTATAATGTTCCCTGTATCCACATCAATTTCTAGACTACATCGGATCTTGTAAGTGTAATTTTTAGTTTTGCCCCTTTCTAATATGTTCTCTGGAATTCCATATTTGATAGCATTATGTTTGTTTATGGATATTCAATGTCTAAGCTGACATAATCATGAATGTCTTTTGCACTAATGTCTGCAATTTGTTTCGTATTTAATGCTTAAATTTAGTACTTTTTGAAACTTGGGAGTTGCTTTGCACTTTTACTTGGCTTTCTGTGTGAAACTCTTGTAATTGAAATTGACTTGAATGAAGATGGAAATTGTGCATAAATGCTTCCACTTCCAATTTTTGGTGTGTTGGGTGGAGAAGGATTCTGGAGGGTTGAAGTACATGTTCGTAAGAAAGAATATAATAATCTTTAAGATGAAGTTAGAAGTATCATAATCTTAAACTGTCATGGGGAATTTTCCAAAATGTCAAGTAGAACACGTAACATGCTAGGCTTGGCTACTCTGGAAATGAGAAGAAAGCGAAATGAATTTGCGATTGTATTATATCATTGCATGCAAGCCTCAAGTTTGTATATCTTAAGGTGCAAATGGTTGTTGAGCAGGTGTTTATACAGTCGGACGTGCTTCAAGTGGCAGTTGACATGAGGAATCAATTTGATGCGCATTCAGATAAGCTTCTGCATGTTGACAGTTTGCACCCACATCTACTATGCGACACGGAGGGGTGGCTACTGAGTAATCCTATGGGGATAAGGACAGAGAGAGAGATTCATGCAGAATTAGAAGGTGCAAAGATATACCGAAGACTGTACCAAAAGCGAATATAATTTTGTCCCACATTTGTACAGAGTGGTTAGTGCTTCTTTGGATTACAGTGTCTTATCCTCAGCAATTTAAGAGATAATACTCCTCTTGGCAGATCGAGCTTTGGGTAGCTCATGATTTTAGTTGCCTAAGACTCGGAACCAGTGTTTCGCAGATGAAGCTGTATGATCTTGACATCAATTTTGTTGGACAGGTTTGACTCACCGGAGACTAGAAGCACTGTTGACAGTAAAATTACTTGTTCAGAGCATGAAATAAGTTTGGTTAACTGCAATAGTATACCATATCTTCTTTCATCCAAACAAGCTGCGGGGTGCATGTACTGTGAATCGTGGCTCATCCTTGACATTGGTTTAGCCTCGCTTGTCTCTTGAACAGTAACAAGCTCATTCCAGGTTACTGATATACCGTATCTTGTACTGATTGCTAAAAATTGAAGCTGATCTTGCTGAAGACTTGGGACTCGGTGGCGGATTTTTATGAACCAAATCAAGAAAAAAGTACCATAAAGAACCCCAGTAGTTTTGACTCATTGAGCCAGATATAGGGCGATGGACTGCTTGTGAAATGAATGTGTGGAGGTTGGGTCCTGATTTCAGAAGTCTACTTGATGAAATTTGAAGTGGGGATTTCTTGCTTTTCGAATTACTTGCTTCATCCGAAAAAAATAAGTCCCACTTTGATTTTTGTTGGTCAATTTGATTGAATTTTGACAAAAGATTTATACAAATTTACTTGTTCTTCGAGTATTATCTAATTAGTTTTCTTGAAATTTTATTTATGGAGTTGGGTTTAAAGTACGTACTTTTGTTGCAATTGAGGCTCAAAAGGGGGGGTTTTGTTAACTTTTGGATAAAAAATATCACGTGTCATCCTTAAAATGTTCTTCAAAATTGGTGTGCTTGACATGTTCTTTATGATGGATGAAAATACTCTTAATAATTGAGTGTTAAAAACGAAAACAACTCCACAAAAATGCATAGAGATGACACATAACAACTTTCCACAAGTTTTAATGAAAATTCTTTTTTGACTCTCAATTGCAACAAAATATAACCTTAGATCCCAATGTGTAAAATTAAAAAATCCCCAAGTGCGGACAGTTACCAACCCACAGGGCACTAAAGTACAATTAACCCTAAAAAAAAAAAAAAAAAAAAAACTTTTATGAAATTGCCGGGAAAATATGTGCAGATTATCTTAACGGTCAATGCTAACAGATTGGGGGATGAAGTTAAATTGTTGTTCACCTAATAAAGGTTTAAAGCTTGTTCACCTTATGAAGTGCGTTGAATAGAATGATAAACTCATACTTCTTTTTCGTTTTTTGGACATTTACTACTGTACTAATTACACATTTTTTCAGTAATGGTGGTTGGCTGCAAATAATCATATAATAATTGTTTGAAAAAGATTTGTCCTATTTGACGAGTTACACTTCATACTAATATTATACTTTAGCTTCCATATAATTTGCACTAACATAACCATTTATTATTATTAATTATTATTATTATTATTATTGTTATTGTATTTGATATATATTAGATCATGTTTTTGAAAACAACGATATCTTTTTAAAAAATAATGAAAGTTTATTGGTTAAAATTTGTAAATAGGATTGCTTTTGGGACAAATAAAAATAGATAGGGAACTATATATATATATATATATATATATATATTTTGGTGTGTGTGTGGAAAAAGGAGTATTAAAGTAGAGAATTGAAAAAAGAAGAAAAAGAAAAGAAGAGGACATCGAATAATACCTTGTTGGGATAATAACAAGATAGTAGTCATCATGGAGTGGTTACATACCGCCATAGTGACCAAATTATTGTAATGAGTAATACTGTAGCAACAAAATTGATTTATAAATTTAATTTATATAAAAATTAAAATATTATACGGTGTAATTTATTAATGCATTGATGAGTTGTACTGTATCACATTTCAATGCTGGCTATAAACGAAATATTTAGATCAATTCTATTACTCTATTATTTTTTTTTATCATAAAAGATAAGAAACGAAGCATGCATTTTACGAAGAATGCGTGAAGATAAAGCTGCTGCAGCAGCGATTTCCCAAAAAAGACAGATAAGAAACGAAGCATTGATGACATAGATGTCTCCCATTTTTAGTTTGATAAGATGACAATGAAGTGTTTATAATGTAACCGGAACAACAAAGTGTATGTCATTATCAGGGCCCGGTCATGACATTTTGGGGGCCCTGTGCTAGACTTAAACTTAGACCCTAGAATTGATAAAAGACAATTATCAAAAATTAAAGATAGGTTACATATTTTATAATATTATCATATTAAAATTATTTTTCTAGAAATGAAGTACCAAAATTCCTAAAACTCCAAACTAATATCGAACTTTTCTTTGAAAAGTATCATCATTCCAAATTTCTTGAAGCAAAATATTCAATTAGGTCTTCATAATCAATTTTTTTTCCAAAAAAAAAATAATAATAAAGCTAGGCTACAAATTTCCATGAAATTAGGCCCCTTCAAATTTGGGACACAAAATATAAGAGCAAGATTTTATACATACATACATATATATATATATATATATATTTGTATATATAAGTCTTCATTTGATCTTGTAATAATTGATGTTTTGAGCGAAAATAACAAAAGCATATTTTTATGGAAATGCCAGGGATTGATCTCTGTACCTTCATGTCAAATAAAATAGATTTTTAATAATTAAAGTACAAATCTTGAAAAAAAAATATTATTGTATTATTTAATATTAAAGGTCAGTTTATAAGATTCGAACCAATAACCTAATGATGGTTAAAAATACTTACCCACATCAAGCCACCACTCTATCAAGTTAATTAATGTTTGTTTTATCCATAAAAAGTTGATAAAAATCCTGTATATAATATATATATATAAGAATTGGGCCCTTTAAATTTTGGGGCCCTGTTCAGTGTATCACTTTGCACTTGTCCAGAACCGGGCCTGGTCATTATCTATCTAACTATCTATCTATACATATATTTAATAAATACATCAATTCTAACATAATAAATTTAATATTCTTAAATACCTTCACAAAATACAAAGAGAGGAAATAAATAAAATAGATATGACACATAAAAAGAAGGATAGTTGTAAATATAAAAATATAGAAAAATTGATGATAGTATTATCTATAATAATTTTTTTTGAGATATTGCTCACATTGAGTGTGTGCATGTGTGTTTGAGAGAGAGAGAGAGAGAGAGAGAGAGAGAGAGAGAGAGAGAGAGAGAGAGAGAGTTCAGGGTTTTGTACAACACAAATGTTAAGTGTTTGTGTACAAATTCGGACTTTGATTTCACAGTTAAGTGGTTTGGGTCAGTTTGGTACAAATTTTGACTAGTTTTGTTTTTTTGACGAAGCAAATTTGATTTTGAAAAATGTGAGATATGAAATATACTTTTTATGTCACAGAATGAATGTCCATTATTATTCATAATTATAGAAAAAATGAATATTTATTTCAAAATGAAGGGAATGATAAACTTTAGTCAAATGGGCAGATCAATTGAATATAATAAACTTTAAGAAGGAATATTGATTTCTCGCCGTTAACCAAAAAGAAAGAGGAATATTGATAATGCATTTGGATATACTCCTTTTTTACAGGTAAAAGGTTTTTTTTTTTTGATTTTTTAATAAATTTAATTAAATTCTCCTTAAGAATTTATATAAAAATTTATCTATTTTTATAAAATTATACTCCCTCCGTCCCTAAATCATTGTATTTTTTTTCCTTTTTTGTCCGTCCCAAAATAATTATTTTGTTTGAAAACTTTCTTTTTTAGGATATTACTTTTACCATTTTACCCTTACTTTTTTCCATACTTTAATTATGTGTCACATACACTTGGCTATTAAAGAAAATTACATATTATATCAATATTAATAATCAAGTCAATTGTATTTTTTTAATTCGTGTGTTGGTTCAAATAAGACAATAATTAAGTGACGGAGGGAGTACTTAGTTGTAATCATAATTTTAAGTTACTCTATAATAATTAAAGTTTTTGTTATATAAATGAAATGAATGAATATAAAATGTCAATTGATACGTGTGTCTCGCCATGTGTTATAAATATAAAAGTGAGACTCTTTGAGGAGATAAAGTTATTTTAGGTGTGTTCGGTTTGCGATTTTAATGATTTTGATTTTTTTTTTTGGTAATAATTGAAAAAAGTAAAAAAGAGATAAAAAGAAAACTGATAAAACTATAAAGAGAGAAAGTCCAAAATTATAAAATAAGATATTACAACCTTTTTGTAAGGAAACTTATCAAAAGTTGTCTTTCTTTTTAAATAAATTGATTTCTCAAATGACCAACTTTTTTTACAAATGTGTTGGCAGGCAACTCAAATTAAAAAGTTGACTTCTATAACTTGAATGTCCGGTAAAAAAGTGACTTTTAGACAATTTTGAGTGAAAATAAACTTTTTACCCGTCTAGATATATTATAATTATAATTACATTTATTTATTTAAATTATCAAATTATTAGTAATATATAATTACAATACTAGACAAATTTTTTTTAGGTAATTTAAATTTGATAGAGAAAAAAACTTATTTAGTAATCTAATAAAATTATCTATCAAGTAATTTTAAAAGTAATACATCAATTGAAAAGGTAAATTATTCTAAAATCAAATTCGTTCAAATTAAATATTACAATAACATTGCTCGAAATAGATATCACACTAAAAAACTCAAAATTAAGTCAAATAATTACTAGCACAATTGTACCAAAAAAAGAAAAGTAATAACACAAATAGACTATATAACATTTATATGATGATGTATATGTATTAAGTGAATATATTAAGGAGTAATATAGTACTACTATTTTAATCTTTATTGGTAAAAAAAAAAAAAAACTTACTCCCTCCGTTCCAGGCAAAGAGTCCACTTTCTATTTTTATAAGTCAACATGTGATTAAATCAAATAAATTTTTAACATACTTTACTTATATTCTAAGAAATAAAATTTTATTAAATAAAAACTACATTAAGAATACTATAGATTATAATTTTTATAAATTTATAAAAAAAATAAACTTATGTAAATTATTGGTTAAATTTTAATTAAGTTGACCCAAAAAAATTAAAAGTAAATTCTTTATCTGGAACGGAGGGACTATTTACCAACTTATTAATCAAAAATTTTTTTTCCTTCGTAAAAGCTACAATTTATAATTTTTAAAAACGACCCGTAAATCATTTCAAAAAAAAAAAAAAAAACGACCCGTAAATACAAAGGGAGCTTATATGATCCTAAGGTGAGTATCTCACTGAATAATTCTTTATTATTAAAAGAAAAAAGATTAGAGTAATAAATTAAGATGAATCTGTCTAAGTAATTATCATAATCCAATTAAGATATGCACAGATATAATAGTGTCTATCTATGGAGGAAACTGGGATGGGAAGCCATCAGCGAAGCAGGTAGAAATGGCGTAGGAGTATATATATATATATAAAATATAAACGCGTCAAACCCATAAAGATAAAGCGAAACGTGTCTATGATTCTCCGCAGCGTGTGCAAATTAATATTGCGTGTTCAACTTCATTTATATATATATACGAACACATATATCTGATCTCTCTTTCGCAGGAGATCTCTGTTTTTTTTTTTACCAATCCAATTCAATTTCAAAACACCCTCCATCATATTCAACCGCTAACTGTTCAATTCGGTAAGCATCCGGTTGATTTTGCATGATTTCTGTTTTTCGATTTTAAATTTTTTTTCTTACCCCTTTTTATTGTTTGTGGATTGAGCAATTCTTAGCATGTATGAATGTTTAATGTTTTATTTTTAATATTTTGATGAAATCTGTATGTGTTTGTGTTTCTATTAAACAATAGGCAACTTGCAAGTTGCAACAATGTTATATCCATGTTTTATACTCCTATTCAACAAATTAAAAGAATATGAATGTTGTTTAAGGGCTTTTCTTTATTTGTGATTTTCCAAGTGTGAATTGGGTACTTGTTTGTTTAGGAATTTAGGATTTCTCTGTCTCTAAACACATTCATTTGTTGTTTCTTGGGATTTGTGGGAATTATGTCTGTCTGTTAATATTTTTATTGTTTGACTAGTTGTAATTTAATTTGTAGTTATGCAATAATTTTTTTTGATTCTGAACTCCTCTTTGACAATTTGGGACGTTTTTTCGGATCATCTTTTTTAGGGTTATACCAAAAATATGTTCATAGACAATTACCAACTCGGGCTCTTTGTCGCTTTTACTTGTTCTTATTAACCGAGCTGCCAGTATTGGATCTACTGATGAGAATTTTTATCATGACCTAGAATTATATTTTCCATTTGTTTTTACACGCTTGCACCACTGGTTTCCATTGTGGGGCAGTTTGGAATTCTGGTAGTTTTGTGATTTCACAAATTGATAGTGAGGAGGCATGCCATCTACTCTAGAAGGTAGTAACTAGTAAGACTTGCTGCTAGGCATGTATATTGAAGATTACATTAGAAGTCCTCGGTGAACTTGAGAAGAATTCTTACATGTACTTACTGAAAGCCAATTTCTGTTGTTTAATACTTTTTAACTGTCAATATCAACCCTTTTCGATGTGCTTTCCAGATAGATTGTGAAATATCTGAACCTGATTTTCTAGAATGTAATAGTTTGTGTTACTTTGCATAGTTAGGGACATACCATACTGTAAAATCACAGGTACTTTGTTTCTTTTTTGATATATTTTAGTGACAATTTTGGATGAAAAATATACAGGAGAGTTTTGGAACTTATGTTATATCACGGTCTGATACGCTATGATTTTCATTTGTACTGCTCCTTATGTGAAGTTCTTGTATGATCTTAATGTCCTTTATTTACAGTTTTGTAGTGTCAATACTGATTTGAAGAAAAAATGAGTGGTGAAGATAATAGACATAACAACGAGGACAAAGGAATGTTCTCTAGTCTTGCTGGATTTGCTGCTGGGCAGTATGCTCATGGCCATGGCGGGTATCCTCCTCAAGGATATCCTTATCCCCCTCAAGGTTATCCTCCCTCTGGATATCCTCCACATGGTGGATACCCACCAGCTGGGTACCCTCCACACAGTGGATACCCACCATCACCATATCCTCCACCAGGTGGATACCCCCCTGCGGGTTATCCCCCAGCAGGTTACCCTCCAGCTGGCTATCCTGGTCCATCAGGTGCACATCATTCAGGTAATTAGTTCCATTTCCTCTGGTTAGCATTTGTTTTTCATTTGATTCTTTTTGTTCTGTTAGTCCTCTATAGTTTTGGGGCTGGGATAGGGTTTCCATTTCTATTATTATTCATAAGATTCTTTTTGTTGCGATCAGAGTTGGTGTTTGGGCAGGGATAGGCTTTCTGATTCTTTTGTTATTTTTAGATGACCGTTGAACTTTGTTGTAACATGTGGATGCTAGGAGGAAGTCTTCTTTTTTTATAAAAAGAAAAGAATGGTGCTGATGACAGAACCAATAGTTGGTGAATGCAAACCCATTATGTCCTCTCTTCGTTCCCCCCACGTAAATCTCAAAAATGTTTTTTGGCACTTCAGTTTACTGAAAAATTTGCACACAAATTCTTTCCACGATTTTCTCCCTCCTTTTTCGACACAAAAGAAAGGGGCAAATAAGAACTTAGATACCCACTTGCCAGGAAAAACATTACTTTCTTTTTCCATATCTTAGCTTTACTTTGGCCCCTGCTAAAAGGACCTAGGTTCGCACCAAAGTGGATCATACTGTGAATTTACGCGTGGTCCTTGTTTCATGAAATACATTGGACCCGATGTCCAGTGTGCTCCATGTTTATGGCATTTTAATTTGTTTACTTGATTTTAGAAGGACTCCATGTTCATAAGTTGAACACGAAGTGTATGGTGGTGATATTCAATCTACAACATGATTCAGCCAATAGTTTGCTTGCTATTGGGAAGTCATTTATCCTGAAAGTAAATTATGCATTCTTTCTTTCTCTTCCGTTTGATTGGAAAATCTCTTTTGTTTCTCTGTATGGGGTTCTTCCTGTACAATCGAGTCGATGATACGAGGGGACTTTATTTGGCTAACAATTCAAGTTCAAAGAGTGTTTGTTGTTTTGAATGTCCATTTTGTCAATGTTTGTTTTGTTCATGGTTAAGATTGACCAATTGGCTGCTATGCAGGGCATGGACCTGGTATGGGAGCAATGTTAGCAGGTGGTGCTGCCGCAGCGGCTGCGGTATATGGGGCTCACCAACTGTCACATGGCCATCATGGCTATCCTGGTGGACATGGTGGCTACTTTGGGCATCATCATGGGAAGTTTAAGCACGGAAAGTTCAAGCACGGGAAGTTTGGCAAGTTTGGCAAGCACGGGATGTTTGGCAAACACAAGCGCATGGGGTTCAAGAGATGGAAATGATTTTTTATTTGTTTATGCGAAGTCTTGTTTGCCTTACCGGTCTTGAACCGAGTTTCTGCCTTTACTTTCCTAGAATGATCTTCTTAAGTTTCCCTTTTCTTTTTTTCCCCGTCCCCGTCAATTAGGAATGTTGTTTGATTGTCACAACTCTCCATATGTTTGCCACTTTGTATATATATATATAAAAGTGGAACAGTTATGTTCATGCCTCTTCTTCCTTTGATAGATACGTCTGTTGCAATACACAATAGGAAACGGTGAACAATTGAATATCGACCCTTGAGCATAGTCCGGCGAACAACAATAGAAGTCAACTTGAATATCGACCCAGAAATGCAGTCAATATCGACCCTAGAATGTGGTTAGACGAACAACAATAGAATTCCACTTGAATATCGACCCTAGAATTGGTCAGGCAAATAACGAAAAGTACTACAGTTTTATGGTACCTTATTCTGAAGAGTAATGCTGTGGTTACCTAAAGAGGATTAAATTTTTTGTACCAAATAATGTGTTAGCTGATGTGGTATAAAAAATAAAAAATATAATTATAATTAATGCATCTTATCAACTCACATTATTTCGTGTAAAAAAAAATTAGTACTCTTTAAGTACCCATAACATTACTTTATTCTAAATTACAACCAAAGCTCAGTAGGTGACTTTCTTCTGAATTACAACCAATAAATGACCACTAAAGGCATCCCATTAAGTAGCTTAAACGCATCCCATTGCGTAGCTTACTGAATCTTCTACTAGTCTTTTTAGAGGTTTGATATTTTGTTTGGTAGTTGAAGGATAAGCATTATTATTATTTTAGATACTATTAGCGCCCTCATTTATATATCGTGGGTAGTTTTGTGATATAAATATATATATATATATATATATATTTAAGGAATGCGCTAATAATACCACCGCTCATGCTATTAGTTTCGATCATCTATTGTGCACTAAACATCTGGCGATTTGACTTATTAATCCTATCTGGTCTTAATTCTGACTATCAAACGGCTCCTTAGTGTTAGTGATGTTATAGCAAATTTAAATCATAGCCTCTACCTTGCTCTCTACAGCCTTAGATCATAAACATTATATCATAAACATAGAGGAGGTCACCGTTTGATTAAATTTCTCTTTTCTAAGAAATGACGTAGACATTTCAAATCATCACCAATTTAATAACATTGAACCATTAAACAGTGTTATTAGTACTAAAGCTTGTAATAATACCACAAGTTCAAGCTAGTGTTGTCATTTATCTTGAGTAATATATTATTTTTATTTTAACTTGTTCCAATCTCACAGAATAAATAATCGACTTGATTTTTTTTTTTATCAAAAAAGGTAAGGATAATACAAAACATACGCGGTATAAAATTGACTTGAAAATCTTTTATGAAAAAAGTAAGGAGATACTTCCTCCGTTTTCACACAAAGAGTCTACTATTCTATTTTGAGATATTTATCGACTTTAAATTTTTTATGCATACAATCTTTTCAACTTTACTATGCTACAAACATCTTGATTATGCTCAATCATTTTTGTAATTATTACTGACTTTAATATTACCTATATATTTATTAATTATTAAACTTTTCAAACGTAAATTTTTTGGCTCAACGGAGGGAGTAATTCCGTTGAAACGGTTTAAAAGAATAGATGACATTTATTTTAGGGTTAATGACATTACAAGTCCCTTAACTATGGCCAATTCCACTAGCAGTCCCTTAACAATTTTTTTTCAAATTTCAGTCCCAAGAGTATCAAAACGTCACGCGGCTAGTCCTTTTGATGGATGTTGTTAGTAAACTTTCGTTAAGTGACCCATGTGCATTGCACATACCATTTTTTAAGGGTTATTATGGGAAATTCATAATAAATAGTTAAACAATAAAAAAATTACAAACACACCCACACACACACTCTCTCTCTCACAGACACACACACATACACACCCACACACCGACATCGACACCCACACCCACACACACTCTCTCTATCTCACAAGCACACACATACACACATCCAAAGACACCACACACACACACACACACATCCACAGACAGTAACAGCAGCAATAACGCACAAAATCAACGCCACCGCTCACCCCGAAACCCATTTCCAGATCTAAATCAAATCCCTACCCGACAATCTTCCCACCCAACATCTTCATCCTCTCTGTTACTACCTTCGACCTCTCCCACCAATCCAACCTCATCACCACCCAATTCTTCAAATAAAACTAGGCATCAACAAGCTTTGAATTTCAACGTAAATGGATCCTGAAGATTCTGTTCCTCCGCTTGGCTTTGCAAAAGTTTTTGGGTCGGTCCAAAATTCGGGTCATGCTGCGAACGAGATCTATTGAGTTTTGTGTTGGGTTTGAAATCAAGAGGTCAATTAATTGGTTTTTATTTCTGGAATGCGAATTGTTGGGGGGGGGGAGTGGGGAGAGAGGGGGTCAGAGAGAGAATCGATGGGGGTGGTTCGGCACCAGCGGCGATGCTTGGCCATGAACTGTGACGAGAGTGAAGAGGATCACTTCGTCGGACCGGACTCAAAGCGAGGACGGGCTAAGCGAGCTTAGCTCGGTCTGCTGCAATTGGTTAATTTACTCCCTGCTCCTTGCTCCTTTATAGCTGTGGACTTAGAATGCTTCCGTGGAGTGCTTTCAAGAAAGGCAGGAGGTCAGTTGAGTGTAAGGAGATGGAAGACTAAAAGAAGGTTCGACTGGTCTTCTTTCCTTACTCCCTTCTTTCTGGTGTAGATATTCATTTTTGTTTTAATAATGGGTTAATGAGGTTGGTGATAAGGTTGGATTGGTGGGAGAGGGCAGAGGTAGTAACAGAGGGGATGAAGAGAAAAGAATAAGTTCTTTTTGTAATTTTTAAATATCTTTAAAACTTTTTAAAAAATGGATATTCAGTATTTGAATAATACACAAAGCAAGGGCACGTAAAAATCCATAAATGCCCTTAACCTAAGTCACGTGTTGGGCACATGACGGACTTAACGGAAAAATACTAACGGCATCCAACAAAAAGACTAGCCGCGTGACTTTTTGGTACTCAAGGGACTGAAGTTTGAAAAGTTTTTTTAAGGGACTACTGGTAAAATAAATCATAGTCGAAGGACTTGTAATGTCATTAAACTTTTATTTTAGGAAGTAATTCTGTTGAAATGGTTCAAAAGAATAAATGACTTTTATTTTAGGAAGTAGTTCAGTTGAAACGGTTCAAAAGAATACATAGACACTTATTTTTGATCTTTCGTGCCAGGCAAGTTTAAGCCGCCATAGGGACAGAGAGAGATACAAGACTTGGAGCTTTCTTTTTGTTAGCTGCTTCATTCCATTTAATTTGAGTGACAGAGATTTGCTTTGCATAGGTTTGTTTTGTGGGTTTGTCAATTGGCGAGTATTGATAAAAATTACTGATCCAGTTTCAATGGGGGATCGATTGCCTAGAATCGCCATCGTCAATCCCGACCGCTGCAAGCCCAAAAAGTGCCGCCAGGAATGCAAAAAGAGTTGCCCCGTCGTCCGTTCTGGTAACCTCATAACCCTCTCTATAACCATCCATTACTGATAAGCTTGTTGATGCAATCAATATTACTATTAACTTTGAGTAGAAAATTATACTCCAATGCGTAACTATATATTGGATTGGCAAACC
This sequence comes from Platycodon grandiflorus, assembly GCA_016624345.1. Taxonomy (NCBI): domain Eukaryota; kingdom Viridiplantae; phylum Streptophyta; class Magnoliopsida; order Asterales; family Campanulaceae; genus Platycodon; species Platycodon grandiflorus. The sequence continues at coordinate 2,491,593 of JACONP010000362.1, forward strand.
TCGTCTGTGGCTGCCGTTAATTATAAGGTGCAGTTGGTGCACCATTCCTGATTCCTGCTACGGATATTGGTGGCACCTTTAATTTTCACTAGAATTCTGGACACCTCCATCCAAGATGTTACGTTTGGGATTATCCCAATTGGTGTTTGCTATTGCTAATTTTATTTTGGAATTGAATTGGTCTATCTATTGATGGGGCTTGGAGAGTATTGGTGCAATTGTAAGGTTGCCACTTTGTCACTTGTAGGTCGTCTGGGTATGAATTACTCCCTCTATTCTAGATTTAGAGTTCACTATTATATTTTGATATGTTCCACTTAAAGAGTCTAATTTAAAAAAATTATACCTACAATCTCTATAAACCTTTCAAGTATACCCTCCACCTATGCTATAAACATTTTGACTATGCTCAAACATTTTTGTAATTATAACCAACTTCAATACTACTCATATTTTCCTTAATTATTAGACTTTTCAAACGTGGACTCTTTGGGTGGAACGGTGGGAGTATTAACAGATTCACCTTGCCTTACTCTAGACCCTTTGCAGACCCACAATGGTGGGACTCTCGTGAACTGGGCCGACCTCTTCTCTACATGAAAAATGGCCTAATTCATCTGAACTTTCCAGTGTATTTTGGTCTAGTTGGAGTTTGATGTGTTAACATTCAAACCATCGTTCTGAATTAGAACTATTTGTTTGGGAAGAGAGCTTTTGGGGTGTGGGGAGGGGAGGGGTTGGAAACTTGATTTGTCATCTGCCGTAAGTCCTCAATCTAGCAGTATAACAAACTGCTGATCAGCTTGGTCAACTTCAGAGTTCAGTCATAATCTAGCTACTCTTGTACTCCCTCCATCCCTGAATTATTGTTTGGGTTGACCCGGCACACCAATTACGAAAAACACATTTGACTCGATTATTAATATTGATATTTGTGTGATTTTTCATTTTTGCTCCTAAAAAAAAGTTACTTTTTGAAATTTGGAATCATGATTACTAGATTTCCCTCCAATAATTTTGAAATTTGAAATAGGTGTAATAGCTTAGGGGTGGGTCTCATTGTGAAATTAAAGAGTAGAAATTGTAATGGTAAAATGGTAAAAATACTTTCCTAAAAAGGAAAGTTACAAACAAGACAATTTTTTTGGGAAGGACGAAAATAAAAAGCAGGAAGACAATAATTTAGGGACGAGGGAGTAGTAATTATTGAGCCTGATTGTCGAATTGTAACGTGGCACGTTAACTCAAATGGTTGAATTTAGTGAGAACTCGTGATCATCAGTTTATCAAAGATAGTGGCATTTCTTCCAATTATTCTAGGGTTGATGAGATTCAGCAAGTTGAATTGGCATTTTGGTGCATAGCTCATTGCAGGGTCTTGAAGCTGTCTCGACTGTTAGAATGGTAATTATTTTCTTTAAGTAAGTGGGCTTACTTTTCGAGTCAATATGGTGAACAGTTAACACAACACATTATTTCATCTATATGATTTCCAGTGTTATTGATAGTTACCGATTACGAGACCTCGCAGTTATGACTCTACTCTAGGCACAACTATTTATTGGGATTAACCAAATTTTATGCATGGGGTAGTCAAATTCAATTGGAATCTTCATAAGGTTTTAGGTCCTGCTTGGATTTGCTAGAACAATCGAAGACCTTGAAAAGGGATCATTTGTTTGTATGGAAGTACCTAACAATTAGATAATCAACCTAAGTGCTGCATTCCCTTCAGGGAAGCCCAAGCACTTGAGGGTTCAGTCTCTTTTCTGAATATTCCTTATTTCCAATTGGTTCTTTAAGTTGTAGATCTCGTTAATTTGACTTCCTTCCTGTCAAAACTATTTTAATGGCAATAATGAATGCTCGTGTCATATAGATTGGATCCTTAACATTAGAAGAGGTTTGGATGGGGACAAATGCTTGTTCTCATTTAGTTCCATCTGATATATAACTCAAATACTGCCGTTGGCAATGCAGAAGTATTTTGAGTGGAACTTCAGACAGTTCACAATTCTTTGTAGGTTTTAGGTCTCACATTGTTCCAGGGACATGACTTCCATCTGCCTATATTCCATCTTAAATATTATTATTTTCTTGACTTTAAAGAGCCAATAGTGTTTTCAAATGCCTCCACATGCCTTAGTAGGATAAAACATGTTCAATACTTATACGCTTTCTCTTGTACTTTTGAGTTTGCTTATGAATATGCTAGTTGATGGTTCATATTGCTAATGTTGTCGTCATGAAATGAGTTGATCTATGGTCTGTTCTGCTGAAATTTAACATTCATGAGGGATTTTATCATTCTTGGTTGTAGCATTTTCATATCTATTGCAGCTCAATTAGTTAAGCAACCATCAAATTTCTGTTATTGTTATTTCTTTAATCTACTGTATGCAGCTTTGGTAGTTTTACATTTCAGGATGCTTCTTTTCTAATTTAGTAATCGTATCGTATCAGATATTACGGAAATAATTCTTTCTGGTAATCTTGATATTGATGGTGCTGCTAGATTTAATGATTGAAGAGTTAGTACTTTTGCAGGTAAACTCTGCATTGAGGTCACTTCCACTTCGAAGATTTCCTTTATTTCGGAGGAATTGTGCATAGGGTGTGGCATCTGTGTCAAGGTAGTATTAAGTCACCTCTTTTTTCCTTGTATAGTTTGTGTTTCTCTTGAATTTTGGGTAGTTGTGCTGAATGCATAATTGATATTTATTGTGTAGAAATGCCCATTTGGTGCAATCGAAATTATAAACTTGCCCAAGGATTTAGACAAAGATACAACCCATCGCTATGGTGCAAATTCCTTCAAGCTGCACAGGTGAATTTGCTTCTTAGCTCATCAAATTGTGGCTTTATTTTTATTTCGATTCAAGATATGTTGAATTGTGGAACTAAATTCTTTTATTACAGGTTACCCGTGCCTAGGCCAGGACAAGTCCTTGGCTTAGTTGGAAAAAATGGTATAGGAAAGTCCACTGCTCTTAAAATATTGGCTGGAAAGTTGAAGCCCAATCTGGGTCGTTTTAATGTAAGAATTCATTTGGAAATCAATTTAATTGTTTTTTGTTTCTTGTGGCAAACTTGATATTTAACATGATTGCTCTGTCTGCAGAATCCACCTGATTGGCAGGAAATTCTAACACATTTTAGAGGATCAGAGCTGCAGAATTATTTTACTCGTTTTCTTGAAGACAATCTAAAGGTGATCTGAGATATTGATCTAAATTATTAGTGCTTGTTCTGGATGATAGATTAGGTTCCTGTAGTAGAGAGAATCCATGCAAGAGAACACAAGTACAGCAGAAAACTCATCTCTAATTGCAAATTTTCTGTCAGTTATTGTTTTTCTTATTTATTGAGAACTATATTAAAATAATAGCAATGAGTTTGGATGAACTAAACAATAACACGCAAGATAAATATCATCATTTTTGAAAAGAAAGAAAAAAATTGAAAAAAATATGAAGATTTTGATACTTCAATTTAGGAATGCGGCTCTTTTTGGGGGCAATCCAAAATGGAAAGTGTGACTCTTTTTTTGGGATGAAGGGAGTAGAAGATTAAACTTTTCTGATTTAGGATGCCAAAGAAAATTTTGGTCCCTACCACCTCAACTGGATTAATCCACAAAGAAATTTGGATTTCATAGAGGATTTCTCTTGAGAACAAGGAAAATGAGTAGATGAAACCTTAAGTCGTTTCAGAAAATCATGGCATGAGGTAAGCAGATGAAGTTTAATTCAAGTCCCGTTTCTTAAAACCATTTAACTAATCATTTGACGACACTATTGCTATGGCATGTTATTATTACTTTTAGATAGAATTGAAAAAACATTAAACTTGATTAGTAATGGGAGTACTAGATACCACGAGATATTTACATTCTTTCGAGTTAATTGATCTCTGGTGAGAGATTGGATTTGGTTTACTTGGAATATAATGTTTGGATGTATGGTGACTTTGGGCCTTTACAGAATACAACTATTAAGAGATGGTTATTTTGTATCAAACAGAGTAAAAAATGAAACATTCATCCGCCTTTAAATGTGATTGTCTTCTGTATAGTAACTGTGCAGACACAAGTCTTCATAGGTCAAGTATCACATGTCTTTTATTGCTAATAATTATCTAAGTTTTGTTATGTAAAAAACATTACCCTTCTGGTAAGTTAGAAAAATCTCAGATGAGAATGAAGTCTCTGTTTTCTATATGATCTTTCTTGAATGCTACTTTCTCATCATGCGGCGGTGAACATACTGTTGTTGAGCAGTATTGACCATTATTTTATGGGAATTTATCTGGCTATTGAAATATGTTGATGTACTTTCTAGTAGATAACCTTCAAATAGGTAACAAAGGCCCTTTGTTTTACTGGGTAACGAGTGCCCACGTATTTGTTAAGAGACCTTTTTTAGAAAGATTTTTTTAGGAACAAACATCAGTGCATTGGAACATACACTAATGCATGTTTACAATGCAAGAGATTTAATCAGTCTCTTACCAGTGGCCCGGGGGCCTTGTTCTTGTTTCCCTTTTTGTTTTTCTTTATCTTAAGAAAAACAGATTAAGTGCTGAAATTTACTTAGCATGCATCCTGCACAAGCGAACTTGAAGTTCATGTCCAAAGAGGCATTTTGCTGCACGAATGTACTCAAATTAACCAAAGTTTATTTTACCTAGTTTTACCTTTCTGGATCATCCCGTCCTCCTGCATGGACAAAGTTTTGTTTTGGCAAAAGTTTCTCTGGTTTCTGAACTAATGCTTTCTACTGATACTCCCAAAACTTTGTTTGGTGAAAGTTCAGATCCAAGTCCATCATCACTATTTTATGGACCTCATAACAATTTTAGGATTGGGGAGGGAGCCTAGAATCGGCTTAGAGCTCAGTTAGGGGTGCAAGAGGAAATTGATAAAGAGTTTACGTTTTGTATTTGGTGATGTGTTGCCTTTTCAGATTAGTAGCTTCTTTGTCTTTATTCTCTGCCAAATGATTTTTTGTTAATATAATTCTAGGCAATCATCAAGCCACAGAATGTTGATAACATTCCAAAATCAGAAGATGGCAGTGTCAGACAGCTGCTTGACAAAACAGATGAGAAAGGAATCAAGGCAGATGTGTTTCAAGAACTTGAGCTGAATAAAATTTTAGATCGCAATGTGAAGGATTTATCTGGTGGGGAGCTTCAAAGATTTGCTATTGCAGCAATTGTTGTTCAGAATGCAGATATATACATGTTTGATGAGCCTTCCAGTTATCTTGACGTGAAACAGAGACTGAAAGCTGCAGAAATTATCCGATCTTTATTGAGACCTTCAAGGTTTTTCTTCTTTCTTTTACATCTTCCATGAATGTGTTCATGTTTTCAAGCACCATACTGGTTTTCACGGTTTTTTTCTCTCACTTTGCAAAATAATTGGTTATAACTGAAATTCTTCTCTATATAAAATTCTTTTGGGGTGAGGCTTTTTATAGATGACTAATATCTTACCACTCTTTCAAATTATTGATAATGAGATCCCTTCCGAGTCTCTGGTTTCATAGGAGGAAAGGTTCTTTATAGTTAAAAGAAATAAAGGTCTTTAAACACATTGATAATGACAATGACGCTCTCCCGCTCCTATTCACCAAATCCTTTGGTTAAGTTACATCTATCTGTACTTTTTAGACTCCATGGTAACATCCATCCAATGACTTCTTCAAACCTCCTAAACTTGGAAGCATTAATCATCACCAACCAACCACTGGTATCTTTTTTCATGGATTTGCACCTCACTTTGTTTTATGAGTTGTCTTGGTTTGCTCCTACTAGTAGTACAAAGAACTGCTCTCTGAACGGAAATTGTTACCAATATTTTGGAACCCTTCAAGTCTCTTTAAATCAAAATTGGATATGCTTGAAGCATGAAGCTGGGAGATGTCCGAGTATTACTTATCCTAATCTATTTCCAGTCACATTATCCAAAGGCTTGTATAATTCATTGTCCCAAGTTTTACGTAGTTGTCTTTTTCAATTTTATCTCTTTCCTCTGCACTGCAACTTACCTCCCCTTTTGCTCTTCATGGGATTGCCTAGAGTGACTGTTTATGCTTAGCTTTAGAGTTTCTGTTTAAGCATTGATGGAAGACATAATTAGGCATATCAATTAATTTGATCATTTTCCTTTCTGTCTTTCAGCTACATAATTGTGGTGGAGCATGATTTAAGTGTCCTAGACTATCTATCAGACTTTGTTTGCTGCTTGTATGGGAAGCAGGGGGTGTACGGAGTTGTTACTCTTCCTTTTTCAGTTCGAGAAGGAATTAACATTTTCTTGGGTGGATTTATCCCTACAGAGAATCTGCGATTCCGAGAGGAAGCCCTCACTTTTAAGGTAAGATTTCTTGTTTCCTGATTTTATATGTTCTTGGACCCTCCGGCTAACCAATAAAAAGATAAAGAAAAAAGAAAGGAGATAGCATATTTAAGTTTTTTGGAGTTCACTAGTACTTATTCCTTGTTGTAGGTGGCTGAGACTCCCCAAGATATACAGGAGCAGACTTTTTCGCACTATAGGTACCCAACCATGAGTAAAACCCTTGGTGATTTCAAGCTTCGTATAATCGAAGGTGAATTCACAGATTCACAGATCATTGTGATGCTTGGTGAGAATGGGACAGGGAAGTCTACGTTCATTCGCATGCTGGTGAGCTTTCTATTCCTTGCATATGCTATATATAATTTTTCCGTTTGTGTACTTATGTTAAAGCCTTGACGAGTTCTTTCGCGTCTTAATGCATCTTAATCTTTTACATTCCAGGCTGGTTTACTAAAACCTGACGTAGTGGAAGGTTCTGAAGTGGAAATACCAGAGTTCAAGGTTTCATATAAGCCCCAGAAGATTTCTCCAAAATTTCAAGCTAAAGTTAGGGACCTTCTGCATGAAAGAATTCGTGATTCATACATGCATCCTCAATTCATCTCAGATGTGATGAAGCCTCTTATGATTGATGATATAATGGATCATGAAGTTTTAAATCTCTCTGGCGGAGAGTTGCAAAGAGTTGCATTATGTCTATGCCTCGGAAAGGTACTTGTTCTCGCATGTAATAGAGTAATGGTGAGTAAAATATTTCTTAATGATTGCTATTACAATTAACTGAACTTTGGTTTGTGTGTCTGGTGGTATATATGCAGCCTGCAGACATATATTTGATTGATGAACCGAGTGCTTATCTTGACTCAGAGCAGCGTATTATTGCTTCGAAAGTCATAAAGAGGTTTATTTTTCATGCCAAGAAGATTGCTTTTGTGGTCGAGCATGACTTCATAATGGCAACTTATCTCGCTGACAGAGTAATCGTATTTGACGGGAAAGCAGCTGTGAATTGTACGGCCAATTCTCCTCAGTCCTTGCTAACTGGGATGAACCTTTTCTTATCGGTATGACTTGCCATTCATTGGTTAATAGATATAACTTTTCTATTTTGCTATGACATTGCATCAAACATGACGCCTTTTAAAGGTTCTGGAATCTGTGTTTTATAAGAACTGCACCTCCAGTGTTATTCTCAGCTCTGTATTTGTAGAACTAATTCTCGCTTGTGTGCAGCATCTGAATATCACATTTAGGCGTGATCCAACTAATTATCGACCCCGAATAAACAAGCTGGACTCCACAAAAGATAAAGAGCAAAAATCTTGTGGGTCCTATTACTATCTCGATTAAGGCATTTTTAAGTTGAGGTACTGATTTTAATCCTTTTGTTACTTACCCTTATCATTTTACTTTTTCCCATCTTTACTGTGTACTAATACTTTCATCCGTTGTAGCTTGCAATATGGACAAGCCATCGCTTTGGCCGTGGAAGATCAACTATGCGCTGCTCCTCTAGCTCGGAACCTTATATACGCTATTATTTTCATAAGATCAGGTGAGTTCCAACTCCAATGATGGGTCGCATGCCACTATTTGTACGTCTTCATTTGTTTCATCTGTACTATCTACCTACTAAAAAGAAACTTGTATTTGTTAGCTTCCTATACGGAAAGTCTGCTGGTCAGGCCATTGGCAATATCGTGTTTGCGTGGCTCCTCTGTTCGGAGCCTATATACGCCATATAGCTTTTAAGATCCGGTAAGCAGTCATTTATACGATCTTTATTTGATTTAATATGGAAAATTTTCTAGCTTGGCCATTTGGATATATCTTGTGATTGTCTTGTTTGCTCATTTTAAGCTTGCTGTTTCTTGGTTCAGATGCGAATCTCAATTCTTCATACGTGTTAGCGACTACATGTAGTATGTGACGCTGGTCGGCCTACAGGAATCGTTTGCAGTTGAGATGAAGCCTACCGGACGAAGGAATGGATATTGTGGTCCTTGACACAACTGCTATGTTGGATAGGGTTTCCATAATAAGGGAGAGGTTTGAGACTCCTCACTCCTGTCTGTCATGGAGTTTTATTGAATTTCAGATTGCTTGTTTATGGTAGTTTTTGAAGTGTCAATTTGAACAGTTACTGTAAAACTTTTGTTTTCATGTGGTGGTTGGAATATATTGGTGAGTGACCAATCATATTTAGTTGTTTCAAGATAATGGCATTGGAGTGTGATTTTGTAATGCAAGTTGGGGTGGTCCATTTTGATAGAGATTGTTGACAAGTTTGCCTTTGTCAACTGGGAACCCTCTTGTCAATGGAAAAGATTTCATAAGGTTCCAATCAATCTGGCATGACTATGGAAGACAATTCTCTCGGTGTAAGTCGATGTTTAACATGCGTCGTATCTAATTTTTAATTCTGTACAAGCAAACTCACTAGGTAAACTCGATATTATAGTTTTTATTAATCCTGATAGTCCAATTGTAAAATTGGAGTTTCACAAAGTGTGAGATCTTAGGTTTGATCTCTTTTCACGCTCTCTGAAGACAAAAATTTTTTTTTTTTGGTTCAAATCCAATAAAGTGATCTAGAGGTCGGTTCAATCACATCCAGAAACTAATTTGGCTTGATAAATTTGGAACTCAAAATTTTCTAAACGAAAAAATTAAAATATAAAATAATCAAAATAAAATGAACTACTAACAACCAAGACACATTATGTTTATCCATAAGGGTTTTTTTCATTTTTTTGCCGTGTTGGTTTTTTCTTGTTTTATGCTTTTTCATTTATTGGTCTACCATATTTCTCTTCGTCTCTATTATTTTTTCTTCAATTATTAAAAAAAAGTAATAATAAAAAAACCTTGTATTCAAAGAATTTGTTTTAATATTGTCGTTTGGTTGTTTATTTTTTTTTCTAGTTTCCCAAAGGATAGTATCCGGGATCTTCAAGACCAAGAGCAGTTGGGTTGTTTATATGGACCAGTTACATGCATCACTAAGTTACCAGGGAGCCACAATATTTAAAAGTTAGTTATCAATTTTAATTTTATTTTTCGAAAAAATAAGTGTGAATACGATGTCCACATGATATATATATATATATATATATATATATATAGAGAGAGAGAGAGAGAGAGAGAGAGAGAGAGAGAGAGAGAGAGAGCAGGAGGTAGTGTTTGATACTGATATTAATATAAGGAGAGACAAGCAGACAGAATTGTGTTACTGTTGCATATGAACATAGGGAAGAAGGGCCAAATTGAATATACAGAGGACCACCCATATAAATACAATTTAATGGAAAATAAAAAAAATAAAATCAGATACCAAATAGAATCAAATGTGTGGGTACCATAAGCAACAAGAAGAAGATAAAAAAGTGGGAAAGGTCTTTGTCCGAACTTCTAAAGAATGCATCTACATCATGCTTTAAAATGTTATACACAGATTAAAATATTGTACATAACACTTAAAAGCATGATTTAGATGCATTCCGTCGATTAATTTTGTATACCTATCATTACTACTCTACTCGTATATAAACAAGATGTCACTTTTGTTGTCAAGCCAAATGCTGCATTTAATAATTAATACAACAATCAAATGGCTAGATTAAAAATATAATATATCAAGTGATTGCATTTAAGTAATTTGAGATACTCTTTTTTGTTTATGGGTTAATCTATCTTATGCCCTTTGGGCATAGAATAAGCATCATTAATTATAAGATGAGTGGCGCTATTAGCACCACTTTTTCTTATTAATTTACTCTTCAAATTAAATTATAAAAATGTCATTATATTGTTAGACATAAATACCCTTTTCCTACTAAATACACCAACCCATATATTAAGACATCTCCTAAACTTCTAAATACATCACCTAACAATTTATCAATGCACCCTCCTTCAGTTCCATACGCTATTGCCAGAGATTATATGTCTTTGCCAAGGGACAATCTCCTCTCTTCATTCCTCTCCTATACTCACTTCAATTCTTTCATACGTTAACTTCATTATACTACAAATTTTTCACTTCACTTCGATTTTTTTCATGCATTTACGTATGTCTGGGTCGGAATTTGTTCGGCACTGGTCTGCAGAACACCACAGTGGTGTTCGGGAAGCACCTGCAGAACATACCAGTGGTGTTCGGGAAGCACCTACAGAACACCACAGTGGTGTTCGGGAAGCACCTGCAGAACAATTGCGGTTGCAGAACATCACAGGGATGTTCGGTAAGCCCTTGCCGAACACCACTGTGGTGTTCCTCAAACCAGTCCCGAACCGAAAATAAGAAGAAACCCAATATATCTCATATACATTGCAACTAAAATGAAATTTAACACAAAAATTAAAACAAAATTGCTATTTAAACATAAAAATAGAATACATTTCATATTTAGGGCCTTCCTCATCTCAAAATCAGAGTTGCTCTTTTTCTTCTTCTTTCTTTTCTTCCTTTTCTTCTTCTTTCTTCTTCCTTTACCAAAATTGCTGGGTTGCTTTTGGGGAGTTTGCAGAACGGAGGTGTGCAAATTGTTGAGTTTGAGTTTGCAGAACGGAGGTGTGCAAATTGTTGCGAAACGTTTGAATTAAGGTTGGTGTATTGAGAAATGGGGGTGAGTGTGATGGTATTGGGAAAAAAATAATGAGTTAATTGAGAGGGGTAAAATGAAAAATGTTGGGTGGTGTATTTAGAAATTAGGTTGGTATAGAATTAGTGGAGGGGGTGTATTAAGAGAAGTGATGTATTAATAAGAAAAGGTGGTGCTAATAGCGCCACTCTTACAAGATAAGCATCAATAATTACCAGGAAAACCATCAACGAAGGGAGAAAAAAATGGAGGGAAACAACTTAGAGGGAAAAGAGAATGGAAAGACTCTAATACAATTATTAACTTATAACTCCAATAAGAAGTCTAAAAGATTTAGATCATTTACTCAAGTAATACTTTAAGAGTAAGTTGACTTTTTAGTTACAGGTTAACCGAACTGTTTATTTATTGAGAATATTGATAATTTTGTACATAAATTACTAAGAAGAAAATGCACGATTGAGGAATAATAGCTTATTGTAAACTTATGATAGCCGTACATTGCAACTTTTCTTGTACATGCCATCGAAATCAACTCTTGTCACATGTCTTTGAAGTTTCCAAAATAAGTTAACTTTTCAAACTACTGTGAATCCACGGTTATAGGGGGGGTTGTGAGGAAATTTGGGTGGTAGTCTATTATATCTGTTATGTTATAGATTAAGAATTGATCTAGTATATAAAATTACTTAAATGTTTGAATCTTATGAGGAGTGCGAAGAAGAAGGGTTTTAGGTAAGGAAATGTTAGTTCATTGTGTAGCCTATTATCGTTTTAAGGTTCAAATTTCATAGAGAATCGAAGGATTTAGAAAAAAAGAGGAAAATGGCTATCAATTATGTAGTCTATTATCGTTATATGTCAAAAAGAAAAATAGTTAAAATTACTTATTAGGTCAATTCTTGATGTTGAACATTAGTGATCATAGTGAGTAGAACAATATGGTAAACATTCCTTCTTAAATAGTATTACTCTCTCCGCTCCTAAATTATTGTCTTGTTTGATCTGACACACAAATTAAGAAAGAATAATTGACTTGATTATTAATATTTGTATAGTTTGTAGTTTCCTTTAATGCCTATGTATATGTGACCCATAATTAAAAATTAAAGTAGGGAGAAAAAGTAAGAATAAACGGTAAAAATGATGTTTTAAAAAGAAAAGTTTCAAACAAGACAATTATTTAGGGACAGACAAAAATAAAAAACAAGACAATAATTAAGAGACGGAGGGTGTATATGTTAGGTTGTTCTCAATTATATATAAAAGCTTCTTTTAAAGAGGTTAGTTAATATTCGTGTACAAAAGAAAGAGAGGTTAAAGAATCAAATTTCTATTGCAATAATTTTTTTTATGATGTCTTCCAAATATGAAAATTTCAGATAAGAGGAAATAATATTTCTCATTGGTAAATGTTTTATTTTTTTATTATAACACTCGAACGTACAATTGCAATAATATGTTACTCTCTGTTCCAGTCAAAAGTTTATTTTTAATGTTTTTAGGTCAATTTAATTAAAATTTGTCTGATAATTTACATAATATATATTTTTTTATAAAGTTATAAAAGATGTACTCGGTAATACTCTTAATGTAGTTTTTAATAAATATAATTTTATTTTTAAATATAATTAAGTTATATTAATTTTTAATTTAATTTATTCATATATTTATTTAAAAAAATATAAAAATAGACTGTTTGGTCGGAACGAGCAGTGTAATACAACAAATGCTACCCATAAATGGAAGGAAGAAAATGAGGTGAGACTAGTTGCAATTGCATGCCTATGCCTCCAATCCAAATAGCTTTCACATCCAATTGTTTGTTTGGTAGTCCATTTAACGGCTTCTTTTTGGCCTATTGTAACTGTGTCATGTGCTCTTCGGTTGCAAAGTCGTTTCCTTTGGCCCCACCTCGCGTCGCTACCTCACATGCTCCACACTCGTTCTATCTCTTAAAAGATTATATTTTGGCTACTTAATGTCACATCTATATATATATATGTATATATTTAAAATTGGTGAGGATGCTTCTAAGTGTGCTACCTTATTCAACTTTTGGTTCTTTTGATTCTCAAGCTTCCAAGTAAGCATGGTTCTTTTGATACTACCTCATCCAACTTTTGGTCGGTTCTTTTGATTCTCAAGCTTCCAAGTAAGCATGGTTCTTTTGATTCTCAAGTCTCCAAGAAAGCATGACCTTTGGAGTGAAATGACTTTTTATTTCTAACTCATTAGCTAATAACAATACCTAATAATAATTAGTTTTGATTCTCGCCCAGTAAGCGTGACTGGAGTGAAATGACTTTTCATTTCTAAGTCATTAGCTAATAACAATACCTAATAATAATTAGTTTTACAATATGTATTACTATTAGTTCTTTTGATTCTCAAGCTTCCAAGTAAGCATGGTTCTTTTGATTCTCAAGCCTCCAAGTAAGCATGACCTTTGGAGTGAAATGACTTTTTATTTCTAACTCATTAGCTAATAACAATAACTAATAATAATTAGTTTTTGATTCTCAAGCCTCCAAGTAAGCATGACCTTTGGAGTGAAATGACTTTTCATTTCTAAGTCATTAGCTAATAACAATACCTAATAATAATTAGTTTTACAATATGTATTACTATTAGGTAATACTAATAGGAGAAGGACTTTAGGAAATAAAATAATGTTGTTAATGAGATTTGAACCCACACCCTTTTGAATATGATTATACATCTTAAACCAACTCAACCAATTATATTATATGGAAATATTTTTAAAACATATTATATTATTCTATAAATTATTTTATAATATAAACCAACTAGATTTTATTTTTATATATGATACTCTCTCCATGTCAAATTGAGTCTCATATTCTTATTTAAAACGTTCTAAAATAATGTATATAATATGTGATCCATATTAACAAAAATTTTAAATTATTTATTCAAAATTGATGCTTATGTTTTATTGATATTTGTGTAAATTTCTTTTTCAAACTGATAGTGTATAAAAAATATGTAAATATATATAGTGTCCAATTAAACATTTTTTAATTATTGAATGATCTCCAAAAATTATTTCAAAAAATATAATTACAATTCTTAAACAATTCTCATTTGTTCAGAAAAATGTTATATTTCTTCAATATGTCCCAAAGTAAATATTTTATTTTTAATTTTGTAAATTTTTTCAAATATTTGTCTATAATATCTTTACTAAGTGCAAGATAAAAAAAAGAGATAAAAAAACCAATAATATGATATCATTAAAGGGTACTAAGAAAATTAAAAAAAATGTATAGAAACAAAATTATATCTATTGACCACCAATAAAAAATATTTATTTTGAAACGAAAATATTATAATAACCAACTACCAATTTGCATATATTGACAACACTTAACTTTTGTTAGACATGAAGTCAACAAACTTCTATATTCAATAATGATAATTTTTTTCAAAAATATTTTTAAAATATATCAATTGAACACAAAAATTAAATTGTCCCCGTGCATTGCACGAGCTCTATAACTAGTTTTAATATTAAAATTAGATGAATAATTTGAATTTAACAGAATTTAAATTATTTTCTAATTTTAATTTCAAACTATAATATTTGAGTTTTCAAATAGACCGCTAATAAATTTTCACTTCTAATTTCTTTTGCCAATATTGGATTCAATAGTGATATTGTTAATGTGATACTCCCTCGTCCGTCCCTAAATTATTATCTTTTTTTCTTTTATTGTCCGTTCCTAAATAATTATTTTGTATAAAACTTTCTTTTTTAGGACATCACTTTTATTATTTTACCCTTATTTTTTTATTTCTATTTTAATTATGCGCCACATGCACATAGGCATTATATGAAACAACACACTATATTAATATTAATAATCAAATCAATTATTTTTTCTTAATCTGTGTGTCGGATCAAACAAAACAATAATTTAGGGATGAATGGAGTATTATTATTCAATAACAGTTTATTACTTTAGTAACTTAATTTATCTCAATTTTGCTATTTATATTATCAAAATAGCTCATGTGTTACATTGTTATAGGACAGTGATACTACATTAATGACATCATCATCGTACTCAATATTTTTTTTTCATGTAACTTTATGAAACAATTTTCACTATCGTTCTGACTAGTCGACTTTTCTTCCGTTTTTAGGTCAAACGTCATTTTGAACCATCTTACTTAGGTTTAAATTCGACTTCAACCACAAAAATTTTTATTTCTTCCACTTTTATCATTGTTAATGTGACGCAACTTCGACTAGATACATAAATTATAAGGACCATCAAGAAATTGGTCGAGCATTTTCCTCTCATATAGTAATACATTTTGATACACTAAGTCAAACCGGAACTCCCGCACACTCTTCAACATTTTAATTAATTCGTTAGCGTAGAATTAAGAAGAAGAAATAACATAGTTGTCCCAAATTAATGATTCAAACATATATATATATATATATATATATATATATATATATATATATATATAGCTCCAATGTTTCCGGCCTTCAAATTAATTGGTATTTCCTTGGAGGGATTTGATTTGTCACCCTTATGGGGAAAATCTTTGATTTGGTTGTATGATTGCATGAGTATTAAGCAAGAAACTGTGTCACTTAAAGTGGACACTGCACCCGTTTATTAAGCACACATGCACTATTAGTTTAGTTTAGTTAGTGTTCTGTTCATCTACTTATTTTTTCAAAATATATACCATATACAAAGCATATGTTACTACAGTACAGTTGCTATCTAAGAGTCTATTATTCTTTTTTAAATCGTTTCAGAAAATGTCCATTTTATAATTTTTCCCTTTCTTAGAGTCACTTCTACTACTTTATTCTCAAATTTCTTAGTTTTTTGTTTGTCGATTGACAAAGATAATTGTGAGAATGTGTTCTACTCCGTAACAACTTTGAAATCGTATACTTATTTGTCTACAATGATGTTTGGATGAAAGAGATATTAAGACTTAAAGTAAGAGGATTAAAGTTGGATAAGTGAGTTTATCCTACATTGGAAAGAAAGCAAAACCTCATCTAGTTTATATACAAACTCCTATTTAATAAGGACTCTCTCATGTGCGCGACCTGCGGACCGAATTGAGCTAGTCATGTTTTGTCATTATTTTTCTGGACTTTTGTTCAAGAATTGTAATTCCTTCCGGCCTTAACACACAAACTTAAGTCTACCGTACTCATGTTTTGTCATTATTTTTCTAGATTTTTTTTTCAGAATTGTAACTCCTTCCAGCCTTAACACACAAACTTAAGTCTGCCAGTGTGTAATTGTAGACACATTCACTTCCCATTTTAAGTTTCTGATTAAATTGTTAGTGAAAACGTTTTGGTTTCGACAGATAAATAGAGTTGAATACCACAGTATGAGTTATGAAATTTTCTAGCCATCTCCAAACCTCTCTGCATTTGCATATTGTGACTTCATCCTTTGGCCTTCGATTATCAAGTTGGTGGTCCAAGCACGAATTCAAATTGTCGGATCCTCAAGTGCTAAAGTCTCTTCGGTTCTCTGTTGTATCCTGAGAAACAGACGTCCGTAAAACCTTGAAGCACTAAAGGTGAGGGAGCGGACCTGTTTTAAGAAAACTATGTTAGACACAGGCCTCAGATTCTCGTGAAGAAGAACAATTAAATTTTCATTTTCATCTCTTCATTTTGTAATATTATTAATTTCCAGTTTCTGTAATTTGTAATTTTGAAAATATTGTAATCATTTTTCTAATAGCTTATCTTTTCAACTGAAGGGTTCCACTCCCGCATGAAAAATATTTGAAAGTTCAAGATATAATAATATTTATAACAAAATTTTTATTCATCTGGTGTGCTGAGTCGAAAAGCCAAGAATATTTTAGGAAAAGAGGGAGTAATATACATTTCCACGCAAAAACAAACCATAAACATATGCTATACTGTTGTATATTGTTTAGATTTACTTGTATCCATCACTAAGTCTTTGTTAAAAGTGACGACTGGGCGTGCGTGTTAAGTTGTGTGGCAGCTTGTACTTAGACTTATGCCTTGTAATAACTTTTAGGATTACTTGTCAGCACTAGCAAAGTCCTTCAGTAGATGGCTGTTGTCTATCACCCATCCTCTACCAGCAGTGTTCCTCAAGCTTTCAATCAGTACGTACCAGGCTTCATCAGCAATGTGTGAAGATATGAAGAACGACTGATCAAGACTTAGTTCTGAGGATCTGCTTATGTTACCAGCAATGTCATTCTTTGACTTTGGTGTAACGTTAACCACATAGTTCATTTATTGAGCCATTCTATTTTAAGCTATCTTCCCAGAAAGGACACTCTGAAAGCCGCACTGTGTCTACCCATTTTTGGCTAAGTTTGCAGAACAACTGGAGTCAACCTTGGAAGACTCAGTTCACCAATCAGACTTCAACAACCAATTCATGGCATTTAATGCATTCAACTTTGCATTAAATGCACTCAATTCAAATCTCCCAAGTTTGAAGATGCTTAACGGCTACAAGATTAAGTCTCCAAGTATAAATAGAAAACAATATGAAGCATTGAAGATGCCCTTGAATATTTTTGCGATCTCAACAACCTTCAAGCTTCATAACACTTAGTGCATTCAAGATCTTTAACAAAACATTCCATCATTTAATTCTGTGAAGAGCACTATCCTTAGATTCTAGTCTTTACTGCTCTTTATTGATTGTGATTTCAAGCATTCAAGGCACACGAGAGTTTAATCTTTCGAGATTATAACTCTCACCAAAACACTTGGTCAAATATCTTGTATACAATCCATTAGTGATCTTTGTAATCGATCTTAGTGGAAAACATAATGCACTTTTCAAATCCAAAGTTGACCACTTTGGCAGTGGACGTAACACTTATTCATAGTGTGAACCACTTCAAATACTTGTTATTTAATTTATGCACTTGTGTTTGATTTTCACTTAAGAACTTTCTATTTTCATTGTGCTCAGGAGAACGACTGATCCTGTTGTGAGCACCCCGATCCGCAGATCGTTCTTTTTGGGCCTTTTCTGCTCTGGACTCCTGAGATGATATGTGTGATAAATGTGAATGACACATTATATAAAATACAGTCGTCACCCTTATTTATAAAGCAAACGAGAGAGAAACTGAGATTGTGGGTTCGGGGGCTAAGTTACGGGTTGGGAAGGTTTTATGCACCCAACTCGCCCTTTCGGTCTCTTCATGATTGCATGCTCATATTTAATTATCACGAGTTTGTTATTCTGTGTGACTAAAAAACGTATTACGGAGATTTATATCTTCGTTTATGTTATAAAGTGTATACATGCTTTATTTATATCCAAAGTACAAAATAAATATAATATATATTTATATTTAACGAAAATAACTAGAATGAAATTTTAGTTAAAAAGTGTATATATATATATATATATATATATTACATATTTATATATAGATACATAAATAACATCAATTATATAAATAAGAACAGATACTTCGATACTTAAATTTAATGAATATAATACATGTGTTTACATATCAAATGTACTAAAATGAATATATACATATTTGCAATTCATTCAACGTATTTACATATTGGAACGAATAAATAAAACTAACGAACGGAAGGGATTCTGTCGTTTTACAGAATTCGGGCCAAGTTTTAGGCTGTTGTGTTATATTTGATCAAGGTAACTCGTAGCCTGATCGTTGTACTTCCATTGTTACCGATACGAGGAGAAGAAGACTTATGTTTTATGTTTTGATTGTGTTCTGCGAACATAGTGTGTTTGTGTTTGTGAGTTTGTTGTGTGTGTATGTGTACGTGAGAGAAAGGGAGAGAGTAGTGAACTTTCTTTTCTTTCTTCTCTTTTTTCTTTTTTTTTCTTCTGCTATGTGTGTGTGTGTTCTCTGCTTGCTTTCTTTTTTGCTGGGGGATCTAGAGCTTGAGGGAGAGAGAGTGTATTTATAAGAGAGATTGAGAGAGATTTTTATGTTACTCTCTGGCCCAAGATATCACGAAGCTTCCTTCCAGCTTCGTTCGCCACCGAAGTCCACAACCACGGCCATTTTGCAGAGGTGTCAGGCAGCTTGACTTATGAGGTTGCATGGTTTGGTGCGCGGCGCACCAGGCTTGGCATCCGTGCACCAAACTGTGTTTTTGGTGTCACGGCGCACCAAGTTGAACAGTCGCGCACCAAGGCTATTTTTTTGTCTTTATTAGGCTTTGGTGTCTTTGCCCTTTGGCCCTTTAAGCTTTGCATCTTCAGTTTTGACCCTTTATGTTGATTTAACTGAAGTTGCTGTGTTTGTTGACGTCGTTAGTCCTGTTGAATATGTTATTTCCTGAAATGATCATAGAAACAAGTGTTAGTCCATTTAAAAATAAATAATTATTTATAGGACAATTCGTATAATATAGGTGTACGAATTCTCGGTGTCTACACCTGTCTATATGATATCAGTCATTCTAACTTGTCTTATTCTTCACAGTTTATTCCGCTGCAAGCTATTTTCTAGCTAATCTGTTATTTTGTGAAGTAAAACTTGTAAAATTTTTTGAATTGGACATAGGCTATTCAACCCCCCCTTCTAGGCTCTAGCCTAATTGAGCCTTTCGGGACTAACATATACGAAATAAGGTTTAGTTACAGTGGCCTCCTTTGTTGTCTTGTTGAATGCTATCATGAGACAGATCTCCCTTGATGTGATGGACCTCCCATCTTGTTTACATAATCATACCGTGGTTTATATTTGTGATTCAATTATCATAGATCTAAAGGTGCAATACAATCGATATGATATTTGTAACTACGAGTTTAAAATCATAAAGTTTTGGGAATGCATTAGGAATTGCCGAGGATAAGAAAAATATTTTGGCATATACTACATGTAGCTAGATTCAAATTATCGAGAGTATTGCATATTTAGAACTTATGACTAAGTACTTGAAAATCAACCTTGTCCCAAACAAAGACAAAAAGGACATACTGTAGGTGGAAAGTTCCCATAAGAAGCTCTATATACCTACCTTAGAGCCTATCTAAGTATATATCATTTCCGTACTTTTATAATGCAAGGGGAGGTGAAAGCTAATTTTTGCTTTTTTTATACACACAACGTATTCATTTCAAACTCAATCACTAACTTAGCCATTTACCTTAGGTGGTTGTTCTTATTCATTTCAGGTTGTACCTAGGTTATTTGCAAAGGATTTAGACTGACTCTCGCTGACTAATATATATACCTTATCCCCTCGGCTCGTGACTTGTTTGAAGACCATGGTACGAAATGCTGCATTGCTCTAGAAGTGGTGGGAGCCACCTCATGAACTAATATGAGCCATCTCTTGAATCCGACATCGCCGTGTCAATTTTAGTGAGCCTTACGGGGCCACTTATTACACTAGGTATCATCCATGGACTTTTGGGTACGTCTGTGGTGGGTCTAATTGACCCAGGTACTTGGTGCGCTAGTGTGTGGACCATGCGTAACAAACCAGACTTTCGAGCTTAGGTACGAATGATAACAGAGCTTGCAAAAAATGTGGAACAAAGTGCTGACTTTTGAACTTAGGTACAAAGGGTATCAGAGCTGACCAAAAATGTGGAACAAAGTACTGTGTGGGACAAAGTGCTACGTTGCTCGAGAAGCGATGAGAGCCATCTCTTGAACCCGTACGGACACTACTTGAATCTTACACTGCCTAGGGCTATGATCTTGCCCCATTCTCACATCGGTTAGATGTGGAAAGGATATTAGACTTGTAAGGGGTCATCTACTACCAATTAGCATCAGTATCAAATTTTTGGGTGGGCCTGTGGTAGGCTTAGCGACCCAGGTGCTTAATAGATCCGTCCATAATGGACCTGACTTTCGGACTCGGGGCATTACACTTGAAAAACATCTTGCATCAATAAAGTATGGGTCGTTAAGATGGGAAAATTTATCATAGTATAAACTTATTTATTTTAATTATAAAAACATTTATAACATTTTGTTTTCAGATTATAGTTCTTGATACTTCCCCCCGTTCCAGGTAAAGAGTCAGCTTTTGACTTTTTTGGGGTCAACTTCAACTTAGTTAGAGTTTAACCAATAATCTACATAAATTTATTTATTGTTACAAAGTTATGAAAGTTGTAATATATAGTATTCTTAATGTAGTATTTAAATAATAAAATTTTATTTCCTAAAATATAAGTAAAATACATAAAGTTTTCTTAATGTAGTATTTAAATAATAAAATTTTATAGACTCTTTGCCTGAACGGAGAGTGTACGTGTTATAAGTGACTAAACAAAAGGCAGGTATTAGAATTAGGTGAACAAAATGGATGATTAATAGAAGTATGACAAACAAAAGGGATGTGAGTGTAATTTCCCTAACAAAAGGGACACCAATGTTTATGGTCCCGAAGCAAGGCCAAAAAGTGGCGAGCAATGGTTTCTTCACTTGTTTGCTTTTTTGTTACTTAAGATAAAAAGATTCTTGCCTTTTAATCCACGACAAAAAGTATTGCATTATTTTTGGGAATGCTAAAATCTATTTGAAAATCTGATTTTATTTTCCTATTTCTTTTTCATTTTTTTGATTATCAACCAAGTAAGTCCTTTTTCTTTACTTTCTTTAAACAATATTCAGTCATAGCTTAAACTTTAATCAATAATCACTTTTAAAATTATCATAATTCTTGTAAAGTATTTAATACCATCAAAATAAAGTATTTTAATTAAAATACTATTTTTATCTCGTTTATATTGACTACAAGACAAAAAATTATCGTTCTAGAATTCTTAGTGAATGCCTCAACGACCATTGTTTTTTTGAAACCTACAACTATTGTTAAATACTACTTCATTTGTACCTTTATTTAATAGTATAGGAAATCAACACAAAAAATAAAGAAATTAAGTACTCTATCCGTTCCAGGCAAAGAGCTTATTTTTAACTTTTTTCGATCAATTTAGTTAAAGTTTGACCGATAGTTAACATAAATTTAGTGATTTTTACAAAGTTATGACAGTTTTAATTCATAGTATTCTTAAAATAGTATTCAATTAATAACATTTTATTTTTTTAAAACATAAGTAAAGTATATAAAAAATTTCTTTGATTTAGTCACATGTTGATTTCTAAAAAAGAAAAGTTGGCTCTTTGCCTAAAACAGAAGGAGTAAATATTCTATTTAGTTAGAGCTATTTGAGAAACTATTTTAATAAAATACATTAAAATTTTAAGTTGTCAACAACTTTAAAACAACTAAAAAAAGAAAGTAATCCAATAAAATTGAAAATAAGAGAGTAGGTTTTTAATAGCCATTCAAGAAGTGAGTGTCTATGGAACACTAATGTTGTACTTACTTCGTTCGACGTACAAATCAAAAAATATTAATGGACTCTATTATAAATATCAATATGTTATGTATTTCTATAAAACTCATGTACAAATGAGGCTCATCACTAAAATACTCCCTCCGTTTCAGGTAAATAGTTTACTATACTATTTTGAGATGTTACACTTACAGAATTCACTTTAAAAAACTTCTGCATACAATCTCCATAATACTTTCAACTTTACTCTCCACATATAGTACAAACATATTAACTAATCTAAAATATCCCTTAATTATTAGATTTTTCAAACGTAGACTCTTTGGATAGAATGGAGGGAGTAAAAAAATAAAATAAAATTAACTTCCCAAAAATAAGTATTATTTTAGAACAAATGAGAAACAAAATAGGGTTAAATGCACCATTCGTCCTCAAACTTTGGACTTGTACAAGATCAGTCCCCAAACTAAGACATGTTTCATCACAGACCAAAGTAGGTCATTTTTGCACACTAGTAGTCCCTGAGATGGATGACGTTAACCCTAGGTCTATTAAGTGAGCATGTGTGCAGCACATGATCATTTTTAAGGGTAAAATGGGAAAAATAGGATTGATCCGTTAAATAACTTTCAAATGAGGGAGTTTGTGTAATATCATCAAAATAAGGGGCTATATGAAACATTACTAAATAGAGGAGACCTCCTTGCTGATCTCTTCTTCTCTGGCACTCATATCTTGAAGACAACCTGATTTTTGTTTTTTTAATTTTTTTTATTTGATCAAGAACCCCAAATCTTTTTTTAGTTGTATAAATTAGGTTGAAAGGGTAGTTTTAATTGCTCAAAGAACATTTTTAATTGCTCAAAGATTTTCCCTTATACCGCTACGCTTGGTCTTCCCCTTCCCTCGACCCTATTTCATTTCCTCCATTGTTGCATGGAGCATCCTTCACATGAGCGAATCCCTCATCTGGATTTGTTAAATGATAGAATTAATGCAACTAAAGCATTCAAAAATGGGGAAAGGAAAAATACTTTACAAAGTATTATACGCTCCATTCATGTAAATCCTAATCCAGTTATTTAGTTAAGAATAACATAAGATTTAGTCCAAATATAAAAATTTCTTTGGTAGCATTGGACCCCTCGGGATGATGATGTTGGCCTGATAAGGTGACAAATTGAGAACTCGTTCATTATTTAGAGAGAGAGAGAGAGAGGATCGATGGCGAGGATTGTAGATCTGGTGGTGGGGATGTTAGTTCTCACAATTGCGGCTACAATTTGGTGGTGGGGATGTTAGATCTGACGATTGCGGTGGTGGAATTTGGTATGGAAGATCGAGGATTGAAAGAGTCGATTCATCAAGTGAACCGGTCAGTGATCTCGATGGCGACATGTTGTCTTCGATATGAGTGCCGGAGAAGAAGAAAAACCGGCAAGGAGGTCTCCTCTATTTGGTAATGTTTCATATAGCCCCTTGTTTTGATGATATTACATAAACCCCCTCATTTGAAAGCTATTTAACGAATCAATCTTCTTTTTCTCATTTTACCTTTAAAAAATGATCATGTGCTGCGACATGCTCACTTAACGAACCTTGGGTTAATGCCGTCCGTCTCAAGAACTAAAGGTGTGCAAAAATGATATACTTTGGTCTGTAATGAAACAAGTCTTAGTTCAGGTATTGGTCTTGTACAAGTCTAAAGTTCAGGACGAATGGTGCATTTAACCAAAAAATAAAAATAATACTCCCTCCGTTCCTAAATTATTGTCTGGGTTGACCCGGCACACGAATTAAGAAAATTCAATTGAACTTGATTATTAATATTGAAATAGTTTGTTATTTTCTTTAATATCCATGTGTATGTGGCCCATAATTAAAGTAGAAAGAAAAAGTAAAGATAAAATAGTAAAAGTGATGTTTTAAAAAAAAATTTCAAATAAAATAATTATTTAAGAAAGAGCAAAAAAAGAAAAAAAAGATAATAATTTAGGGACGACGGAGTAGTAATAAGTTGCGTATCAAATGAGTCTGTCTCAAAATAGAAAGGGCAAATGGTGTGCGACCCAAAGGTACCTTTCTCAAAGCAGGAGATTCTTGCAATTACTCCAACCAATTAGGTGACTCTTCTCTACACTGGTCAAATTACACACACACACACACATGGATACAGTTATGGTGCTGACGTCGCCCACATGCCTGAAGAAACCACCTCTGTTTACAGCTGTTTCCAATATACCTCCCCCCAAACCTATACACAATCGGATTATTTATCAAAATTGAAAATTAAGATTTAAAAATTAATCTCTAAAAAAATAGAATTAAAAATATTAAGATATTTTTTTTGGACTTAAAATTTTAATTATTTTAAAAAAATTCTTAATTTTTGAAGTAATATAATATTATATTATTAAATAATTTTATTTAATTAAACTCTTAATTAAATTAACGATCAGACCATCAATCTATATATAACTATATGTGCTTTCTTAACAAGAAAACAAAATAATAAAAATTACTCCATCCATTTATGTAAAGAGTCCATTTTTGATTTTTTTGAGTCAAATTAGTTAAAGTTTGACCGATAATTTACATAGATTTGTTTGTTTTTACAAAGTTATGAAAGTTGTAATCTATAGTATTGTTAATGTATTTTTAATTAATAAAATTTTATTTCCTAAAACATAAATAAAGTATGTAAAATTTTAATTTGATTTAGTCACATGTTAACTTTTAAAAAAAGAAAGTGAACTCTTTGCCTGGAGGGATTAATTTTTATAACAAGTCATTGGTTGTCAACCTCATTTATATACTATTATTATAAGTAAGAGGACTCAAAAAATAAGGGCATGTTCCTCTTTATATTTTTACCAAAAATATTCTTAATTTATAAACACAATTATTTTATTACTTTTAAATTGTTAATAATTATTCTCTTCGTTCCGGTCAAAGAGTACACTATTTTATTTTATGATGCTCCACTTAAAAGTTCTCTTTAAAAAATTATGCTTACAGTCTACGTAAACCTCTTAACTTTATCCTCCACATATCATATAAGTATCTTGACTATGCTTAAATATTTTTTTTAATTATGAGCAATTCTAATGATACTTATATATCCCTTAATTATTAAAATTTTCAAACGTGGACTTTTGGATGAAACGAAGGGAGTACCTATTATTTTTACTATAATAACATTTAATTTAAGTTATTAATTTTTAAATATAATAAATTATAAAGTAAGAAAACGTTGAAGACCAAAAAATGCGTGTGCTTATTTGCTAGTTTTAAAAAAATAATTAAACATACTTTAAGACTTTAATGGATGAACCAATTAGGATCAAAGGCACCAGAAGTTCTTGTACTTTGCCTTAATTATAGTTTTTGTCCTTAAACATTGAAAGTTTTCTTTTTTCATCCTTATACAATTTTCTATGCTTTCAGACTCAGACTATCCTTCCGTCTAAACATTTCGTTAAGGGAGTCTTATCTCACCCACGTGCATTTCACGTGACTTTTTTAGCAAGGGTATTTTTGTCCTATTTAGAAACAGCACACCTTGCCCCTCCTCTCTCTCTCTACGACAACCCATTATTCTCATTAACGTCTTAGCCAGGTAATAATATCACCACCGCCGCTGCCAGCCACTGTCATCTCTCTCTCTTTCCCTCCCTCTAGACCCTCTTCATTTCCCCAAACCCACCGATTGCTCGTCGATTCACCACGGCCGACTCGCTTCCCTAAATTACTAATTCCTGTAGCCCTAAAATCTGGCCAACGCCACCGCCACCTAAACACTCAGATTTTTTCAGTTCCTCACTCCCTCTCCCTCTCTCGTTATCCTGTCGGCGATGTTCACGCCGTTTGAAGTCTCGCTGGTGAGCCCTAGTTCGAAACAGGTGGTGTTTTCTCTCATCTTCTCTCTCTCTCTCTCTCTCTCTCTCTCTCGTTCTCCTGTCCGCGACTTTGAAGATGTTGACACCGTTAGAAGTCTCACTGCCGAGCCTTTGTTCAAGGCCCTGATTAAGAAATCTCGCGGCGCCACCTTGACTAGCAGCCATGGTCCGTCTTTTGGCCAGCAGCAACTATGAATACAACAACCCACCACTCGATTGAATACTATCAACGACGACGGCGACGATGAGATGACGTCGTTATTGTTCCATTCGCCATCTCTTTGTTGTCCTGAACGTCCGGTCCGCCCAATTTCTCGTCGTCGCCTTCAAGATTGCTGGTTTGTTTGTTTGATCGGAGTAGAGGAGAGAGAAAGTGGATGGGAGATGAGAAGTTGCAGGTGGAGAGAAGGAAAAAAAATTAAAGAAGATAATGAAATATAATATGGTTCATTTTCTAAAAAGCCCTTGTAATTACTTCTGAAATTAAGTTAAATGGGGGTATTTTTGGTCTTTCAAAAAGAAAGTATGCATGGATCATACTAACAGTAAAAATGTACAGCTGTCAAAAATTAGACGGAGGAAAAGTTCAACGGAATAAAAAATTATACAGGGATGAAAAATGAACACTTTCAATGTAAAGGGACAGAAATTATAATCGCGATATAGTACGAGGACGACATTTTATCCAACTAATACAAATACTTCTCTCTTTAATTACTCTCTCTCTGTCCTACAATGGCGTTTGTGCTCATTTATTACATATAAGGTCATGTTTGGTTGGTTTTTTTTATAGTGAAATTCGTTAAACAATAATATTCCCCTTACTTTCTCCGTCTATTTCGTTCCTAAATAATGCTTGCACTGTTCACCTTTCTTCAGTGATTTTCCCATTATTATTACATAATTACAGTAATATTATATAGATTATAATAGATACACATTCATCCGGACATATATACTTTTCTAGGTTATGTATATATATAGTCTTCTTCAACATTTATATATACATATATGTGTACATATATTTATGGGTTTTCTCGGGATCTGCACAAAGTCTACGTGATTTTCTTGGTGGGTTTGGTATTTAGTTCAATTATTCATCCCACCCATCTTTGATCAATCACTCACTTTTTTATAAAAATTTGATTTGAGGGTCTAGAGAGAGATAGACTCAGAGTGAGAGGAGAGAGAGAAAGAAAGACTGTGTGGACGGGGAGAAAAAAAGAAAGTGGATTTTCATGGTCAATGTTGTTTTTTTCAAGGGAATTTGATTCCAGTCTTTAAATGCTGAAAACAATATGGATAATTTAACTGGGTTCTATAGGGATTGGACTGATTTCAGGTTTGAAAGTGGCTTTAATGGTGATGCTTTAGAGAAGGAGAAGACTTCATCATAGTAAAGGTGAGTTTGTGTGTGTGTGTGCGTGCGTGCGTGCGTGCGTGTTATTGTTCTTGTTTTTAGAGTGTTTTTGTGTGTTTAAAAGTGACATTGGCTTTGTTTATTTGTTAATTTTGTATTATGTTTGTGCAAAAATGGCATTTTTAGTTGCAATTTCATGTTCAATTGTTTGTTGGACCTTTTGAGTTTGTTCACATCTTACATTGGATATTCCATTTTTAGTTAATTACTAATTTGAGGTCATAGTTTTGAGTTTGAGTGATAAGAGACCATGAAATAGAAACACTAAGCAACAAGAAATCCCAAATTGTTCAGACAATGATTTACTTGGTTTTGAGTCTTTTGACTTTATGAGGTTGCAATTCAGTAAGGAAATCGCTCAGTTTACTACACAACTAATGTTTCCCAAAACTTGAATTCAACTCGGTAGAACCCGTTATTGAAATTATACTGATAGCGGAAACCAGTGAACTTTTGTGATAGAGAGAGAAGGGGGTTCGTTGGGTGGGGGCGAAAGGGCAGGGGAAAGCACTGAACTCCGGTCAGTATATGTTGAGGCTAATGGTACTTGTTCATTAAGTTCATAAATCCTTTTGGTTTGTTTTGATCCTTACAGAGAATGTCAGAAGAAAATAACTATTCAACGGGCTTTGTTCTCAAGTCTTCTCTAGCACAATTCTTATTTACTTCCATTTCTCAATGATCCTAAAACTTGTCTAAAGCTGAAAGAATGAAGATAGAGAAACGATCCCTTAATATAGTATTGTTATTTTCTGTATCTCTTTGAGACTAAAATCGCTGGAGTAATTGCTATTGAAGAATGTTGGTGAGAACTACATTCTGACTCCATTATAAGATTTTGATAGTCTAGACAATATTTGTCCTGAAATATCATGATCTTTGTTGCAAACATGGTTCGCGCTGACTGTGTTGTAGTTAGGTCACTATGGATAACACAAGAGCTTTTTAGTGTATGAAGCTTACTTTGCCTATCATTTAGAAGTTGTCACATACTTCCCTTCTTGGAGCTTGTTTATTATGATCTGGCACTATACTTTATCTTTGATAGTAAATCCTATCTTCTCTCCTTGTGGTTAATAAAATAAAGAAACTTTGACAGGGAAAGATTTGGAATCCTCTGTGGGTGAGGCGGTGTCACTATAGAGGTCTAGTCAGATTGAGAAACTTCAAACATTAACAATGGGCTGAAGATGAATTTCAGTGACTGGGTAGGTTATGTCAGGGTAATACTTCATTGAGAGGGAATTTCCCAACAGCCTGTCTCAGCCTTTTTTAAATTAGTTTTTTCTATTTTTTATTATCCATGCTGTTTAGGTGGCATTGGGGAAACAGTTGTTGGTTTGCAGTCTGCGCACGTAAAAGAAAATAAAGAGAAAGGAGAATCATTCTCTAAATTTTTTATTTGTTTCCCTATTATTATAACTGATTACGCTCTCCAGTAACCACTCATGGTCGTTGTATAGAACAAATGAAAGAAATGCACTTTTACTTGAGATCGTCTAATGATTCCTGTACTCTTCTGTGCGTTCTCTTTTTCTGATACACTTTTATATAACATATCTGTAATTATTGCAAGATATTCACTGGATCTTTGAAATTATTGAAGTTTTTATGGTTATTATGTTTGTTGGTTTGATCCATGGGGACGTTTGAATTCAGATGAGCCCTTTAAATATATTCATCGTTAAAATAAGTAAATAATATGGAAAAACATGGTACTGCACTTGATTGAGGGACAAATGTGTGATTCACAGAATTATAATTTATCTTGGCCCAAATCCGATAAAAGCACTGCCAACAGGAATACACTTGATACGCTTATAATTCTTAATAGCCTACCAGAAATCAAATATAGGAATCCTTGGTCTATTCTTGAAATTCAGTGATACCACAACCTGGTTTTCATATCGGAAGCATTGTACAAAAGCTACTTGGTAAAATGTGTTTACAATTTTCATGGAATTCAACATTATTCATGGTTTCACTAGTAAACTGGAGTATTTGACACTTAAAAACTTTCTATCTGATTGGACGTGGTTCCAAGTGCTTAAATATGCTTCTCATCATGCCTTGCTTAAGTGAAGGAACAAATCAGTTGTCGCCCGAAACTGCCTGGGTTTTGGCGTCACAAGTTTCAAAAGCAGAGCATTGAGGGCAGCAATTGTCGTTCTTTTATTTCCTTAGTTTAGCTGATTCCTCTAAATTTGACCATTTTTAGAAACTAAAGTGCATAAGGGATGAACAATTACTATTTGTCACACCAACAGTCAACATGAATTAAATTTATAATATCTTGAAATGCCCTTGATGATGTTTTTAAAGTATAGTCATGTGAAATGCAATAATTATATTGTCTTTCCATTGAATTGATCTGACCGTCTTTTATATTATTTAGGACAAAGCTTGTTATCTATGGGGAAAGACTTGTGACCAAAATGGATCCTCAGGCTTTCATCAGGTTATCAATAGGCTCACTGGGGTTACGATTTCCCGGGACAGTTTTGAACGCTACAAAACCCGGAATTCAGGCACTCTCTTCTCCATGTTCTTGTGAGATCCGTCTTCGAGGTTTTCCAGCTCAGACAACATCAGTCCCCTTTATATCCTCTCCTGAAGCTACCCCAGATTTTCAAACCATTGCCTCGAGCTTTTATCTTGAAAAATCCGACTTGAAAGCATTGCTGGAACCTGGATGTTTTTATGCTCCTCAGGCAAGTCTAGAGATCATTGTGTTCACAGGGCGGAAAGGATCTCATTGTGGCGTTGGCATCAAAAGGCAGCAGATTGGAACATTTAAATTGGACGTGGGTCCTGAATGGGGTGAAGGGAAGCCGGCTACTCTTTTCAGTGGCTGGATAGGCATTGGCAAGAGCAAACAAGAGAGTGGAAAACCTGGAGCTGAGCTTCATTTGAGAGTGAAGCTGGATCCTGATCCAAGATATGTTTTCCAGTTTGAAGACGAGACTAAGTTGAGTCCCCAGATTGTGCAGCTTCAAGGAACTATCAAACAACCTATTTTCAGTTGCAAGTTTAGTCAAGACAGGTGACATTAATTGGGTTGTTTTCTGCAGTTTCGTAATAAATAATATATTTATTAGTTTTTGTTGTTTATAACAGGGTATCAGGGGCGGATGCACTAAGTACCTACTGGTCGAGTTCAGGTGACGGTTCTGACCAAGACACTGAGAGAAGAGAGAGAAAAGGATGGAAGGTGAAGATACATGACCTATCAGGTTCGGCTGTTGCAGCAGCCTTCATAACAACTCCCTTTGTCCCATCAACAGGTTGTGATTGGGTTGCCAGATCCAACCCGGGAGCTTGGTTGATTGTTCGTCCTGATGCTTTCAGGCCTGAAAGCTGGCTTCCATGGGGAAAGCTTGAGGCATGGCGTGAACGTGGAGGTGTTAGAGACTCCATTTTCTGCCGTTTTCACCTTCTATCAGAAGGCCAGGATGGAGGGGAGCTTCTCATGTCGGAGATACTCATCAATGCTGAAAAGGGTGGCGAGTTTTTCATAGATACTGACAGGCAGGTTCGAGAAGCAGCTGCTACTCCCATCCCGAGTCCACAAAGCAGTGGAGACTTTGCAGCACTAAGTCCTGCTACAGGGGGGTTTGTGATGAGCTGTAGGGTGCAAGGGGAAGGGAAGAGCAGCAAGCCATTAGTACAGTTGGCCATGAGACACGTGACGTGTGTCGAGGATGCGGCTATTTTTATGGCTCTGGCTGCTGCTGTTGATCTCAGCATTGAGGCCTGCCGGCCCTTCCGGAGAAGAATCAGGAAGGGAAACCGCCATTCGTGGTAAAATAATAATAGTGAACTACATTTGGTACTGATTAATTTCCATCTATGGAGGAAGTGAAGCCATTAGTCTTTTCCTTTTTCCTTCCGATGATTGTAACATTTGACATTGTACAGGGTCTACTTTTTACATTTTTACCTTTTGGAAATTATTTCAGCTCTGGTTCGGTTTCTTAAGCCTTTATGACATTGCTACTCTGATTTTGATTACACCGGATTTACCGTCCTTTTGAGGATTACCGAACCCTAGTAAAATGGGGAGCGTAGTATCAAGCGGAGAACAGGG
The DNA here is from genome assembly GCA_016624345.1 of Platycodon grandiflorus. Taxonomy (NCBI): domain Eukaryota; kingdom Viridiplantae; phylum Streptophyta; class Magnoliopsida; order Asterales; family Campanulaceae; genus Platycodon; species Platycodon grandiflorus. Next base: position 2,523,306 of record JACONP010000362.1, read on the forward strand.
TTGTCATCTTTGTTTATACTAGGAGTTTATCGGGATTACTATCTGTAGTGCGAAACCTAGAGTTCACTCATCTGAACTGTAAAGTTACCCTTTTCACTTGTGCTGGTTCTCTTGTAGCTGACAAATTGGCTAGGTTCATGGCTTGGTTTAGGGAGCTCGAACAAGCATTGCATGGCCATATCATTTAAGTGTAGGCGAGGGATGAGACGCATTGTTAGTGTGTGAAACTAGCCACGGGAGATATGCACTCTTGTATGTATGGCCTCGTCATTCTAGTGTATGGCGAGTCAGTCAGGAGACGCACATGCGATATGCACTCTTTTATGTATGGCGTCGTCATTTCAGCGTATGGCGTGGGAATAAGATGGAAACGGGAAATGGAAACGATTTCTATTTCTCAGCGAGAATGGAAATGACATGCCCTATCTTGTTTATACCCCATCTCATTTAAGTGTGAATATATATATATATATATTGGAGATAGATTAATTGATCATGCAAAAAAGGTTGTATGTGACCGCGTCTGATCCACATGTGTAGTCTAGTAGGATTTCAGCTTGCGTTGCAGGGATTGCCCTTGAAGTGTAGATGGCTTAAAACCTGTGATCAACAGAGAACACAGTAAGGGGGGCTGGGTTGTCCCAGCGATAACCCTCAGGAGTGAGAATTAGCAATACTTCGACGGAGAGGTAAAGCTAAGAGAGTATGTAGTAAGCAAGTAATTTGCATGTACCTTATGAGGCCTGTGAGGGTGCTTATTTATAAGGAGATAAGTCATAATCCTAGTTGGATTCGGAATGGGAGATATAATCAATTTCCGTGTCTTTCAAATTACGTTTCCTTGTATGCTTAGGACTGATGTATGCAGAGTAGTAGCAGGACTCTTCCCAGTTGAGAGGTGATTCCGTAGAGGACTCTGTTTTGCCGAGCTGAGAGGGGTTACGCCGAGATCGACCTGGTATGTACCCAGGTCGCTCGATGTAAATGTAGTCAAGGTCGGCCTGGTATATGTCCAGGTCGCTTGATGCCATGTGGTCGACCTGGGATGTCCCCAGGTCGCACTGTAGGTCCTCGTGTCAGCGTGCTTGTGACACCCTGGTTCCTCCTACGTGTGATTTACTTGTCTTATTATATGATTGACTTGTTAAACATATTTGTTATACTTGTTTAAGTTGCATGTTAATTGATTTATGCCTTAATTCGTTATTTCATTTCATGTCTACGAGAATTGCTATGTTTATTACATTGTTGGGTTTGTTTCGGACCTAGTTTAAGCTTTGAATCATCTTAGAATGGTTTGGGAGTGTTTGAAATCACCTTTGAATAGCCTAGAATCATGTTAGAATGATTTTGGGAGTTATGCGGCCGCATAGTGCTAGCGCGCATAACCCCTCAAATCTCTGGATTGTATGCGGCCGCTCTATGCGCCCGCATAGCAGCCATGCGGCCGCTTTATGCATCCGCATTAAAGACCGGAAGCTGAATTTGAACTTCATTTTGAGAGAAGATTTAGACCATTTGTGTGGCTCTCCTTGAGCCACATCACCCCTCCCTTATCTGAAAATCTTAGCTCACTTAAATCAAGTGGAGAGAATTCATTCTCTCCATTTTCCCTCCATTGAAGGCCATAGTGTGTGTGTGGGAGATATAGTGAGATTAGTGTGTGTGCTTGGGTTCCTGAAGATCGAACCACCCGATTGACGATCCGAGACCGTCATTGTGTTGGTGTTGAGCAAGGGAGCAACTTGTGTGGCTTTGATTTCATTTTCGTTGGCTTGATATTCGGTTCTAGGTAAGTTACTAAACCCCCCTTTGTATGCTTTAAGCTTCAATGTGTGTTAGATCATCAATATTCATGTATGACTTGCTATATATGTTGTTTTCATGTATAAATCTCTAGGTTGAAATGAGTACATTGTACTTGTGCTATGAGTATGTGTTGAATAATGTTGGATGAACTAGGGTTTAAGCATTAACCTTAAGAAGTGAACAAAATAGAGAACTTGAGACTTGAAATTGAGTGATATTGCATTTAGCATTGAAACCCTAATTTTATTGACTTTAGCAATGACTCCGAGAAGTTGATGTTAGGGAAGATTATGATTTCCCGAACAATATATTAAATTACTACGAGGTTTAGAGTTCGATTGATCAAGATTCTAGTCCCCCGTATTTTGTTACTATTTAAGTAGAGACTTGTGAATGACTCTATTGTGTTGATTAGAATTCTTGCAAATATGTGTTGAATGATAATCGGTGGTAGAATAGAATAATCTACTTGTCATTTGTCAAGTTCACTACTTTTGAACTTGATGGTTATTTGCATTAGATGAATAAGAACATCTATTTGTGCATTGTGTAAGTCCAGCTGGCGTCGTTGGTTGAGTAAGGTGGGACGACCTATAGTCTTCACAAATTAACGTTTGTGATCGCTATAAATCGCCGTACCGGAGTTTCACACACCCCTCTTCTGTTGGTCACAGTTGAGAAGTAGCCCCACTGTTGTAGCAATACGCATGGCTTTGGTTTGCTAGATTGAACTCGATGGTATTAATCGGGGACGTCGATACTACATACACGAGTATCGAGGCACATTTGGTTATTGTATATTGCAGGAGCAACGCAAGGATGAACAAAGAGATACAATATCCTTTATAATGTAGTTTATTACGAGTACTTATGTGAACATCAAAGTGCTACGTATGATTTATGTGAATTGTACGTCAATAATGATGTTACATGTTCAGTTATGATATATACAATGTATTATCATGTTATGATTACCAGTTGAGCATTATGCCATGACATATAGTTGCATTTAGTAACTTATTGAGTTTCGACTCACCCCGTTTGCTGTTTATTTGTTTTCCTTAGATCCGAGCCAGGCAGGAAGTTCGCGGTGAGGCCGGATAGTTATATCGTTTAGCTCAGAGGTGGTCTTTTGCTTCGTAAACCCTGGAGCTCTTTTGTTGTTCGTGTTAGCGATTCTTTTGGTGAGGACGATTGGTTATGTAAAGTCATATAAACTTTACTTTGGGTAGTGTTGATACATTGTCGTTACTTACTATTCTTTTGGTAGCCGACACGTGTATGTCAAGCTCGAATACTTTGTTATATTCTTATTTCAGTTATCTTCCCAAGCATGTTGTAGCTTGTGGTTTATGTACAGTTGTTCCGGCATGTTGTGGCCGAGGTAGTTGATGTTGTTAATGATTTTCTACAAAACTTATACTTATGTTTTATTAGTTGGGTTCCGGCTGTAACGTCGCCGATGATTGGTTTACTTTATCCAAAGTTTTTATTACACTGGTTTTGTGGTAAGCACGGGTTCTTGCGCCACGTGCTTTCATTAATTGTTATTGTTAATTGCATGTTGTTTTGGTGCGTCGACTTTGGGATTCTGTATTGGAATCCGGGTCGGGGCGTCACAGTGCTGGGAGAGTATACTGGTGAGGTAGGCGACCTGTCGCAATGTGATTTCCAGGTCATCATATCAATGTGGGCGTATGTCACCTCGGCGCTTGCCCAGCTGGAGGCTATGAGGTCGCGATGTCTGCCACGTGTCCAGCTGAAAGCTGAGGTCGTTCAGTAGCCCCCTACTTCTTAAGGAGAGGATTTATCCTCGAGGTGTGAAGTAAATATGCGCTGTGTCGAGCTGACCGGTTCCACGCGAGGTCACGTGGTTTTAGTTCAACCTTTGTACTTTCCTTGGGAATTGTGCGCATTTAATGGACGCAGAGTTCGTGGCTTGTCAGACGGCGCGTCTTTTCAATTTTGAATTTTTGGCAGTTGATATTTTTGCTTCAAAACAGCGTCGTGTCAGGATCCGCGTGCTTTTGTATGGGTCGACCCGGCCACTCCGGGTCCTCTATATAAGTGAGTGTTCCATTGTTCACGTTCATTCCACCAGAAACTTCTAATCCTCTCCGGCAACGAGGCGATTTCCGGCGACCTTTTCTATTTTCAAAAGCCAAGATTTCAAGTTTTCCTTGCTTTATCTGGACTTTAGGTTAGTTCCCTTTGATCTTTGCTCCGTTTCCTTCCGTTCGTCACTTGTTTTCAAATTTGTTTGCTTGTTTCATCTCTTTTGTTGGTGACCTGCCGGATTCTGGGTAGGGTTCCGGCGATTTTGATTGTTAGGGTTCCGGTGAGGATTGTCCACCTCGTAGCTTTCACCCAGGTTGGTCTGCTTAGGTCGATCTGTCCAGGTCGTAGTGTCTTCTCTTTATAACCATTCTCCTGGCGAGCTCTTCCTCCTCGTGTTCTCTTTCAGTGAACATGAGGATCAAATGTGCCAACGAGGGTCCCATGTTTGCTAGGTCGCAGAAGGGTCATGCCATTTATAAGACCGAGGATGGCGACTGGAAAGTCATTCTGCCAAGTGAGGCCAAGGCCCTGCTTACTGCTTGGGGTGCAAATTTGGATGACCTGGTCGTTCCTACCGATGATCCTTTCAGGGTCGACGATATTCCTTTTGGGATCTCGATGAGGATCATCAAGAAGTACGATGTAGCCATGTCAGGGTTGTTGTATTTATACTTTGATGAGAATGGGGTGGCTAGCAAAGTTGCTGGACCTTCGAAGGCCGCCACCTCGGCGTCGTCCTCCTTGTTCCTAGATGCCAGTCATGTACCGCGAGCTCCTCGGAGCAAGAAGAGAAAGTAAAAACCAGATGTTGATGCTGGCGGTGCTGTGAAGCGTGTCTTTCGAGACTGGCAGAACAAAATGACTATTGCCGACCTGAACAACTGGCAATCGAAGTATCCCTGTAACTTTGATGATTATCGTGGGCATGTTCTTGACCCCGAGCTGGGCCTGGCCGATCTGCGAAATTCAAGAGGCCGAGTTGGTTTTTACTTGAGTTTCTTCGAGCTGGGCTTTGTTTTCCCTTGGACCCCTTTATTTGTGAGTTCCTGGACATCACTTCAACTGTCCCTCTTGATCTTACTTGGAATACTATGCGAGTTTTCATCTGTTTTGCTGCGAGCACACATATTCTGGGTTTTGAGCCGACTTTGACCCTGTTCTGCCATTACTTCCACCTTGACCGTAACAACAACCGCCTCCAAGCTAAAAGCCAAAATTACCGAGTTAAGCTATTTTCTGATCCCCTGGGAAGGTCTCTGGCTGGGCTGATAAGGTCATTATGGTTGAAAGCCGTCTTGGCTGGAATTTTACTGTGCCCACTGAGGAGCCTTTTACTTTGATTCACCATGCCGAGCTCGATGACTATGATAGGTAGGATAAACAAGCCTTGGAAGCCCCCTTGGGTGTACGAGGGATGAGAACTTGTTAGTTGTCGACGGCCTGTCTCCTCTAACGGTTAATGGCCTTGAGCCGATGTGCACCTTTCCACTTTTCGAGAGTTTTCCGGGGTGGTTACTTCATAAGGATCTTGTGCTTAATCAACATTGCCCGAACTGCCAAAGAGATCCAAAGAGGGGTTGCTTCCATAACTAAATTTTTAAATGTATTTGCTTCGAACTTCTTCCCTTTTTATCCATACATATTTTGCAAGTGTCTAATCTTTTGTTCTTTGCAGAAATGGAGGATGTAGATGCAATGAAAAGGAGCTCGAGCAAGCGAGTTCAGGCCAAATCAGATCGATCCGAGCAGCTAGGTCGGGCTCGTGTTGCTGCGACCTTGGCTGGAACTGCTGAGGTTCTTCCCACTGTAATACTGCCTGTTGATAAAGGCAAGGAGAAAACGTCGGGTTCCAAGGTTCCTGCCAAGTGCTCCATATCTACGTCGGCCTCTGGCCCGACAAAAAAAGATAAGGATCGAGGAGCCGGTTGTTGCTGTCGAACCTGCCGAGGTTGTCAAGGTTGTCCCGTCTGTCGAGCTTGACGTCGCAAGGCGCTGTTCTCCCGCTGGGAGTGTTCGCAGTGTCACCAGCCCTTCTATTGAGGCGCACTCTGTTCCCAGTTCGGCTACTCCTTCGCGAGCTGGGCCTGTTTTGAGTCCTGGGGCCCATTCTCTAGAGCTGGGCAAGGAGGCTATCCTCGATCTTGCTGACGATGTGTTGAGTGAATCTTTTGATGACTGCTCGCCTTCATGTCTGGCTGGTATCCTGGGGATCGATCTTACTCACGTAAGATACTTTGTATTTTACTTCTCCTTTTTCTGTTTTTATTAGTCCCTTTTTTCTGACTTGTTTTTTCTGCTTGTAGTTTGCCTCCGGTGTGAAGTCTTTTGCGAATAGGCTTGCTCAGGCCCACAAGGATAGGCGCGAGTTCGTCCGACGTGTTGCCGAGCTTGAAAGGGAGAAACAAGAGAGTGCCAGCAAGGCAGAACTCGACGGGGCCCTAGCTCGTATAGCTGAGTTTGAGGTCGCTGCTGCCAAGGCCCAGGAGGACATAAGGCTTAGTTAGGATCTGGTTGCCAGCAAGGTTGATGAGGCGAATCGGGTTTCTGAATAGGTCAGTCGGGCTACCAAGGAGGCTAGCCATCTGAAGGGGGAGCTTGCTGCCGCTGTTGTCGATCAAAACAAGCTTCATGCTGACCTGAAGTCTGCACAGGGTGATGTTCTGACTGCTCGAGGGGAGCTCACCAAGACCAGGTTGAATTTTGAGGGCAAGGTCATCGAGCTGGAAAAATTGCTGATGGAGGCGAGGAAGGTGGCGAGCCCAAGTGTTGCTGTTGCTGAGTTTAAGAAGAGCTCGTTTTATATGGATGAGATTCTCTTATATTATGACAAGTGCAAGGCTCAGATCTTGCGAGTCGTGGCATCATGTGGGCCTCCTCTTCGAGAGTTGGTTAGGTGGGGGAGTGCTGAGCTTAAGGGGGACTTGGCTTGTCGGGGGCACGAGCTCATGCCGTATTAGCCCGAAGAGCTCGAGCTGATTGAGAGAAAAGACATGGAAGCAGGTCGTGAACCCTGGGTCCCTCCACCTCCTTTTGATAACAATGTCCCATATTTGCTCGATGCTTTAGCCGACGGTGAGGAGGTGGACTTCGATGGAGGCTTCAAGCTTGAATAATTTGAAGGGGCTAAGTCTAATCAGGATGAACATGCTCGATCCGTTCACGAGGCTGAAAGCCGTGTAGATCTTTAGTCCACCCCGCTGCGTCGGGTTTTGATCTGGCACAACAGTATTTTGTTTTGTATTTTTGGCCTTTTCGGGCTTGTAAATAGTTCGATTTGTATATAAGCATGAGTCATTTGCCTAGTCATGTCTGTTTATTTTATTTAGTATTTTTTTGCACAAGTATTTTCTGTTCTTACGATCTTCTTCATCGTGGTGAGGGGTAGGTCGTAAGATGACCTCGTCGTGGCGAGGTACCTTTTGACTTACGATCTTCTTCATCGTGGTGAGGGGTAGGTCGTAAGTTAACCTCGTCGCGGTGAGGTGCCTTTTGACTTACGATATTCTTCAACGTGGTGAAGAGTAGGTCGTAAGGTGACCTCGACGTGGCGAGGTGCCTTTTTACTTTCGATCTTCTTCAACGTGGTGAAGAGTAGGTCGTAAGGTGACCTCGGTGTGGCGAGGTGAGGTGCCTTTTTACTTTCGATCTTCTTCAACGTGGTGAAGAGTAGGTCGTAAGGTGACCTCGGCGTGGCGAGGTGCCTTTTTACTTACGATCTTCTTCAACGTGGTGAAGAGTAGGTCGTAAGGTGACCTCAACGTGGCGAAGTGCCTTTTTACTTACGATCTTCTTCAACGTGGTGAGGAGTAGGTCGTAAGGTGACCTCAACGTGGCGAGGTGCCTTTTTACATACAATCTTCTTCAACGTGGTGAAGAGTAGGTCGTAAGGTGACCTCGGCGTGGCGAGGTGCCTTTTGCACAACTTTGAGGAAAGTAAATTTGAGGTAGACGCAAGATAGGAGAAATTCTTCTTTTATTGATAGTTTCTGGAAATGTATTACATTAGTGATAGTATCTCTTCAGGTGATCGCATGCCAAGGGTTTTTTAGCGGGGTGCCGTCCTGCTTAGCCAGTCGATATGTCCCTTCTCTGATTATGCCTGTCACTCTGAATGGTCCTTCCCAATTTGGAGATAGCTTGTTTCTTCCAGCGTTTCTGCCTGTCACCTCGATCTTTCTGAGTACCTAATCTCCGATGTTGAAGGATCTCGTTTTAACTCGCTTGTCGTGGTGAACCTTGGCGAGCTGTTTGTAGTTGATCATCCTGAGTCTTGCCTCTAGCCTTCTTTCCTCTAGGTAGTCAAGGTCTAGCCCCCGAGTTGTCGTATTGTCTAGCTCGTTGAAGTGGGCTACCCTTAAGGTTGGTAGGGCCATCTCTACCGGTGCCATTGCCTCTGATCCGTATGGCAGCGTGAAGGGTGTCTCCCCTGTTGAGCCTCTGACCGAGGTGCGAATTCCCCATAGTAGGATAGGTAGCTTGTCGAGCCACTTACCTTTTTTCTCGTCCATATTTCTTTTCAAGGCATGGAGGATTTTCTTTTTTCCTGCTTTGGCCTGACCGTTTCCTTGTGGGTGAGCAACCGAGGACTTTCAATGCTTGATATTCATCTGCTCGCATCTTTCGGTGAACTTGGTGGAGAACTGAGTGCCATGATCGGACACAATGGCTCGAGGTAGGCCAAATCGGCACCAAATGTAATCATGTATGAAGCTGATTGCCTTCTCCTCGGTTATGGTAGCTAATGGTTTTGCTTCTACCCATTTTGTGATGGTCTATTGCCACTATCAGGAACTCGCAACCTCTCTTGGCCTTTGGGAAGGGCCCTATGAGGTCGACCCCCCACATGTCAAATGGCCAGGCTGCTACCACTGGTGTTTGAGGGACTGATGGCAGTCTTGGGATATTAGCAAATCTCTGGCAATTGTCGCACTTTTGTACGTAGGTCTCCGCATCTTTCCGCAAGGTCGGCCAGTAGTAACCATGGAAGATGATTCTGTCTGCTAAAGATCTCGCACCTGGATGGCCACCATATACTCCTTCATGGATTTCGGCGAGGAGGTCTTCCACTGTCTCTGGTCGGATACATCTAAGCAACGGCTTGGTGAATGATCTTCTGTATTGTACCCCAGCAATCACTGTGTAGCGAGTTGCTCTCTTCCTTAGTAGCTGGGCAAGTCTTTTTCTCTAGGCAGTGTTCCTTGCTCAATATAGTCTTGTATTTCATCTATCTAACATCTTTCTGTCGGATTGATGGGCATGACTTCCTCCCTATTCACTGATGGTGACTCGAGGCTTTTCAACCATACATCTTGAGGGAGGTCGCTGATGTCTGATGATGCAATCTTGGATATGTGATCAGCTCGCGTGTTCTTTGTCCTGTCCACCTGTTTCAGTTCCCAGTATTCAAATTTTTCCAAGAGGCATTTTGCAAGCTTGCAGTATTTTGACAATGTGGGGTGATTAGCCCCATACTCCCCCCAAGCTTGTTTCACGACGAGCTAGGAGTCGCTAAAGATGACGACCTCGCAGGGCCCAAGCTCTAATGTGAGCTCTAGACCAGCTATCAGAGCTTCGTATTCTGCCTGGTTGTTGGATGCTTGGAATTCGAACCGTAATGCCTTGCTGATTTTTCCCCTGTCTAGTGGGTGTAGGGATAAGCCTGCACCACTTTCTGCCCTGCTTGACGAGCTGTCAACATAGAGTGTCCAATGGTGAGGTGGCGAGGACGTGACGAGCTGGCCATTTTTATTTGCTTGGGCGGGCTGGGAGGATTTGTCGAAGACGTCGGCTCGGCCAGTATGGTGGCCGAGCTTTGATCTTGTTTGACAAACGAGGTTTTAGCAATGAAGTCCGCAAGTACTTAGGCTTTTACTGCTTTGCGTTTCTTATATGTAATGTCGTACCCTGAGAGCTCGACCGACCATTTTAACATTTTTCCAGCTACATCTAGTTTGTGAAGGATTTGTCGGAGTAGGAGGTCGGTGTATATCGTCAAGGCATGGGCCTGGAAGTACTGAGTCAGTTTTCGTGCCGTCATTATTAGGGCCAGTACTACTTTCTCCACGTTCAGATATCTTGTTTCTACATCTGTGAGAGCGTGGGAGACGTAGTATATTGGCTTCTGGACTACGTCTCTTTTACTTAGTAGGACTGCGGCGATAGCTGTGTCTGAGGCGGCGAGGTAGACGTAGAGGTGTTCTCCTGGTGCCGGGCTTGTAAGCAATGACGAGTTACCCAGATAAGTTTTCAGCTCGGCGAAGGCTTTGTCACAGTCTTCATTCCAAGCGAACTTCTTACTTCCTTGCAGCGTCTTGAAGAATGGAAGACTCTTTTCTGTTGACTTTGCTATAAATCTTCCAAGTGTCGTGATTCTTTTATTCAACCGTTGTACCTCTCTGATCGAGCTGGGAGCCTTCATGCCGACAAGGGCTTGGATTTTTTCTGGGTTGGCCTCTATACCTCACTCATTCACCATGTATCCCAGGAATTTGGCTGCTTTTATCCCGAAAGCACATTTGGCTGGATTGAGTTTCATCTTGTTTTTCCTGAGGTTCGAGAAGGTTTCTTTCAGGTCATCGACGTGGTTGGCTTCCTTCGTCTTGATGACCATGTCGTCGATGTAGGCCTCAACGTTTCGTCCCAGCTGGTCTCTAAAGACCTTGTTCACCATCCGTTGATAAGTAGCCCCTGCGTTTTTGAGCCCAAAGGGCATCATTTTGTAGCAATAGATGACTCCAGCTGCTCGGAAGGCTGTCAACTTCTGGTCGGCAAGCCACATCCATATCTGATGGTACCCTGAGTATGCGTCGATGAAGCTGAGTATTTTGTGGCCTGCGATTGCATCCACAAGCTGATCTATCCTCGGTAGTGGGTACCAGTCTTTGGGGCAGGCTTTGTTCAGGTCTGTGAAGTCAACGCACATCCTCCACTTTCCACTGGTTTTCTTGACCATTACCACATTTGTGATCTAGGTCGGATAGAAGACTTGCTCAATGATGTTTGCTTTGAGTAGCTTTTCAACTTCCTCATTGATCGCTGCCTGTTTTTCGGGGGAAAATACCCTAGGTCGTTGTTGGACATGGGTTATGGTTGGATCGACGTTCAGTTTGTGCACAGCGACCTCCTCGCTAATTCCTTCCATGTCTTCTGTCTTTCATGCAAATATGTCCTTATTCTCCCGGAGGAAGGCAATTATTGCCTCCCTTTCATCCTTGTCAATTTTCAGCCCGACCTTGATTTTTCGTTCGGGGAAGTCGAAGTTGATGACCACCTCATCAAGATCTTCATGTGGCTGGATCTCAGGCTGATCCCTTGGATCTAGGCTCTCTACCGTGACGAATTTGTTGGGCTTCTTCATGTCACCGTTGGTGACCTGGTATGAGTCAGCCTGCTCGGTGTCCGAGGTGGGCACGTCGGGTAGGTCGTCATCCGGGCTTTCGTCGAGCTGAAAGGTAGAGAGGTACTTCTGTATGAGCCCTTAGGTGATCAGGGGCGAGTCGGCTTGCTCGGCATCCGTTTTGGATATGTCGGGCATGTCGTTGTCCCCGTCATCCTTTGTGTGCGAGCTGGTGGAACCAGCCCGCACTGGTTGCTATGCCTGGTCGCAGGAGAGGCTTATCTCGATGCCCTTTTTGATTATTATCGACTTCGGCCTCTTGTCACTGTTGTCAATGTGGTGGACCTCTTCGTAGGTCGTGGTCACCTTTTTTTCCCTTGTGCCGAGCTTCCTCGGCCTTCTTTTCCTCGAGGAGGTGGTTCAGAGTGCTTTTTGGGTCATTTTTCACCTCTCCGACCCCGTTGTCCGTAGGAAATTTGATTTTCTGGTGAGCCGGAGAAATCATCATCTCGAACTTTGTCTGAGTTGGAAGTCCCAGAATGGCATTGTACGGGGAGGGAATATCGAGAACTAGAAAAGTAATGACCTTGGTGCGAGAGTTGTTTTTGGTACCAAGGACTACCTTTAGGTCGATTGTTCCCTTAACAACGACCTTGTGTCCGGTGAAGCCTTCCAGCTTGATTCCGCTAGGAGCCAGATGCGAGCTTCCCAGTCCTATTGCTTGGAAGCACTTGTAGAACAGAATGTCCTTCTCTGCTCCGGTATCGATAAGCACTCTCTTCACCCTTCCTCTACCTATTTTTGCCTCGATAGTCAGAGCATGCCCCCTAGTGGCAGGGTTGGAAGCCAGCTCGCTGGATAGGAATGTGAACCCTTTCTCTCCTCGAACTTGAGACGAGCTGACAGTATGGTTGAGGCTGATTATCGCCGTCTTCAGCTTTGTGATGCTCGACCATTCTTCTGTAATCGTATTGACTAGGACCTCGTTCTCGTCGGCATTTGTCCTCGAGGCCTCCCGTGGCCTTTCTCTGTCGCCACCTCCTCACTGCTCGTATTTTCTGAGCTCCCCCCTGTCAATCAACTTTTGAATTTCCTTCTTGAGCTGAATGCATTCTTCAGTGGTGTGCCCGATGCCATTGTGGTAGGCGCACCTTTTGTTGGGGTTGCGAGGATAAGGAGTCTCACTCTGTGGTGGAGGTCGGCCAATTCTGTTTTCCTGTAGCAGCACGTTCATGATTTGTTCCCTGGTTATGTTTAAGGGGGTATAAAATTCTTCCTTCTTGGCCCATTTGTTCTTCCCCTTTCCTTTGCCATGTTCGTTGCTGCTCCCCTCCTTCTTCTGGTCCCCAGACTTGTCCTCCTTTTTCTGCTTCTGGGTTCCTGAGGGTTTCTGGTCCTCAATAATTGCCTGTTCTGCCAAGGTCTTCTCGACGTTCCCAATATTTTGCGCGGAAGTATACATCTCCGCACTAGTTGTGGGTGGTCGCATGTCGATTTCAGATAGTAGCTTGGCAGATCAGCATCCAGCCTGGAAGAAGGAAATTATTGTTTTGTCAGGGACGTTTAGCAGTTTTTCAGCGACACGCTTGAATCTGTCCATGTAACTCTCCAAGGACTCTCCAGGTCGCTGTTTAATTCCACAAAGATCAGATTCTTTTTTGGGGAGGTCGCCAGTTGATGAGTATTTCCTCAGAAAGGCCTTCTTTAGATCGTACCAGTCTCTGATGGAGCCTTCTTCCAGTTCTTCGAACCAGTTGAGGACGACCTCCTCAAATGTGCTGACAAACACTACACACCACAGATCCAGATCTCTGGTGCACACTCCCATCTTTGCCTTGAAGCTTGATACGTGGCTTCGGGCATTCGTGTTTCCTGCGTAGCTCTTCAGGGATGGCAGCTTCAGGCGGTGATTTGGTGGAGTGTCCCTGATTCTTCTGCAGAAGGCTGCCGTCACGCTCCCTGATAGCTTGCCCTCTCTGCCTCTTTCGAGGGCTTCTAATCTTTCCTTCTTCTTGCGTAGTACCTCGTCTTCCAGGTCGCTGCTCCTACCCCTCCTTTTAGATCGGCGGTCGTGGCCGTCGATCTTGGAGTATTTATGTGAGGATGCATCGATGCTGGAGGTACTGTGCTGGATGGACTTGCGTTTTGACTTGTGACTGTGGTCCTCCTGCGTCCTTCGAGGTAGCTCCTCATCACGTTCTTTCCGGGAGGTCCTGTAAGATTTGTTCGGGCTGGGAATTCTAGCTCGAGTAACCACTCTAGAGTGTACACTTCCCCTAGGTCGCTCCCTGTCTGGGGTTCCCAGGCGATCTTTGACGCTGGGTTTTTGGTGTCCCTCAACCCTTCATCCAAATCGACTTTTAGCACTCACCCTGGGAGCATCAACTCTGGACCCCCCATGGTGACTGTTAGCCCGCAGACCCCTGAGCTCGCTCCTACCAGGTCGACCATCGTGGTGATCATTTCGAGGAGGATACGAGCTCGGGATTGGTAGCTGAGGTGCCTGGGCGGCTAGTTTGCAGGACAGTTCGTATTCACGTATTTCTAGCTCTCTCTGTTTTTCCAAGAAAGCCCTCTCTTTCCTTATGTGCTCCAACTCGGCGAGGTCGATCTCTTACTGTGTAGGAGGCAGCCTGTCTCCTATCATGATAAGGTCGTCCTTGTCCCCTGAGTCCTCGTCGTCTGAGGAGGTTGGAGTTGCCGTCTGACCATCCCGGTTCGCCCTGACCGGTCCTTTAGCGGACTGGGCCGCCTTTGTCCCTAAAGCTTTCTTTCTCATCGCCCTGGCCAGTTTCTGAGCTCAGGTATTTTGATGACAAGGGAGTCCTGATGAGGGCACAACAGGTGATTCTTTCTCAGGCTGCTCAAGAGGTTGGCCAGCAGGCGGAGCAGGTACAGGCATTGCTGAAGTCGGCGCTGGGGCCGCCTTCTTGTAGACTTGCTTAGAGGTTGTCATGATTGATCACAGAAAACTTCTAGGTCCCGGCAACGGAACCAAACTGATCACGCAAAAAAGGTTGTATGTGACCGCGTTTGATCCATGTGTGTAGTCTAGTAGGATTTCGGCTTGCGTTGCAGGGATTGCCCTTGAAGTGTAGATAGCTTAAAACCTGTGATCAACAGAGAACACCGTAAGGGGGGCTGGGTTGTTCCAGCGATAACCCTCAGGCGTGAAAATTAACAATACTTCGACGGAGAGGTAAAGCTAAGAGAGTATGTAGTAAGCAAGTAATTTGCATGTACCTTATGAGGCCTGTGAGGGTGCTTATTTATAAGGAGATAAGTCATAATCCTAGTTGGATTCGGAATGGGAGATATGATCAATTCCTGTGTCTTTCGGATTACGTTTCCTTGTATGCTTAGGACTGATGTATGCAGAGTAGTAGCAGGACTCTTCCCAATTGAGAGGTGATTCCGTAGAGGACTCTGTTTTGTTGAGCTGAGAGGGGTTACGTCGAGGTTGACCTGATATGTACCCAGGTCGCTCGATGTAAATGTAGTCAAGGTCGGCCTGGTATATGTCCAGGTCGCTTGATGCCATGTGGTCGACCTGGGATATTCCCAGGTCATACTGTAGGTCCTCGTGTCAGCGTGCTGGGAGAGTATACTGGTGAGGTAGGCGACCTGTTGCAATCTGATTTTCAGGTCGTCATATCGATGTGGGCGTATGTCACCTCGGTGCTTGCCCAGCTGGAGGCTATGAGGTCGCGATGTCTGCCACGTGTCCAGCTGAAGGCTGAGGTCGTTTATCAATAATTAATTGTCAATAGGTTTTGAGAATATTAATTTTGTAAGACATATAGCTCTAATGACAACCACTTTGATGATAAATTTTGATTTTTAAATCTATAACAAAATTATATTATCCAACAAATAGTTGATGTATTATTTTACATTATTCGATGGCTAACTTAGTTTTATGCGGACCAGAAATTCAGTAAATCAAAACACTAGTTAGTATATATTAGAAAAAGTAATTATATTCACCATCTTCACTCTAAGGATTGTTTGTTTGTTTGTTTGTTTGTTTTTTTTTTTTTGAAGTAATTGGAAATAGGGTCAAGTGGGAAAAAGAATGCTACGAGATTGCTTTTAATTTTCCATCGTGAGAATGTGATGGGAATGAAAAAATTATAATGGGATAAGAATGGAAAAGACAATTTCTATCCCATCTCATCTCGTTCTATATATTGCCATCACTAGTTGTAGTATGTGAAATAGCACAAGCTACTAGCCATCGAAGATATCAAAGGTTAAGGATCTAAACTATCCAGGAGAGCGATATGAGTGTCGAGGACGAAATGTCTTATTGGTGTGGCTGTTAAAAGTCAGGTTTGTACACTAATTAAGGTCATTAGTTACAATTTATTTTTCGAAACCCCCTACATAACATATCTTAGTCACTGGGCGTCCAACGTGGATCACACCTTGAAATTACTAAACTGACCTTGGTGGTTAGGCCAACCTACCCAAGGAACTGACGTGAACGAGACATTGCCCCGAGACAAGGTCACTTTGTGTCGACCTGGGATCAGGACTTTTTGAGTTAGAGCTCACCTTGGACGTGAGATGACAATGATTACGTGGACCCAGTCCTTTGACAAAAAAGACATGATAAAACACCATCCCACGTGTACTAACACTGCCAACTCTTTGACTCAAGATATGGGGCGCCCTACCAACTTTCGCCACCTAGAGTACTCGTTTAAATTTAACATGAAAAAAATGACAACTTGTCCACTAGCTTGACCAACGGCTACTGATCACCGCTGTCTCTCTTTCCCTTCAAGCTTTCTTAGCTATAAATACCTGCAAGTAAATCATTTATTTCTCTAGACACTACTCACTCTCTTAATAACTCTCTCATTTTGCATTCAATCTCCCAAGGATTTACTTTCTTCATCTTTCATCTTTTATATATTTATCCAGTTCATTTACTATCTCTCTCTCCAGTCCAAGACCGTTTTGAAAGCATTCAAGCCATACTATCTTGTTCTCACCATTCAAACCATACTATCTTGTTCTCACGTTGAAGGGGTTTAAGTTGGGACAGTCACCGATCGATATTCCGTTTACGGTGTGTTCCTCTTGTTTTTAGGTACGAACCAAGCCAAATATCTATTACATCACCACTGTCCACCAACAGTTGACTACATCCCGGCGAGATCACAATTTTGGCATGATCACCCGACTCTACTAATGCGCGGTGCTCTTGCCCCACTTGTTAATGAAAGATTCTCAATGTTGCCACGCAGTGGAAATATTTAAGTGTCCGACTGAATATCTTCCTTCTGACCTCATATATATATATCCATGCATGAACAAAAGGAAGGCAGGCATATTTTTCACGGCTTTACCTAAGGTAATCTTACACCCACACCCAAGCCTTTAGAATCAGATTCATAGCACTTTAATTTAAAGAGTTTGGACCATTCTTTTTCATAATAATTTTACACCTGGTTTTGTCTCGATCGCTCAACAAAAAACCATAAGTTACCTAACCTATTCATCTACTCAACTCCTTACCTATCACTCAAAAACCTCTCTCTCTCTCTCTCTCTCTTGCACCCTCATACTCAATTCCAAGAGGAAAAATTTGCAACAAACTAAAGTCATATATCTACAACTCCATTTCATCGTTCCTAGTAGCGTGTAAACATAACATATTTTTCAAGCCAAATGGGAAGTTACAAAGGGATAGATCGAAATAGTCTAGTATTGGTGAAAGGCAAAATGGACGTGAAGACGACGGTGAGCTATATATGTAATTCAAGTGTGGCTTCACGTCCATTGTCCCTTTCTCTGCGACTAGATTGTATCTGCTGGGAAATCTGAGTATCAATCGAGAGGACGAAGCAGAAGATATATATATATATATATATATATATATATATATACAAACAAGTGAGCTTTCTCTTCAGCATACATAAAGATATAACAAGTTCATTGCATATGAAAATTGATGAGAAATTAATAGCAAGTAGTTTAAGCTTTAGATTTATGCAACAAATGATGGTGGGTAAGGCATTTTCTCCATCTTCAACACTTGTTTAGTTGTTTTGCTAAATGTAGAATTACCCACCGTATAAATTGAAGAAATTAGGACTCTTCTGGCTCTTAAAAAGGGTCCATTATTTCTTGGGTTAATTGCATTTACCACCCTTTAGTTTGCTTACCTCCGTACTGGTTTGCTTACTGCTGTACTTGGGGGTGGGTCTATAGTTTCAATTTGGGGTCTAACGTTGTATTTTTTTTCATTAATTTTTGTTTGGAAAGTTATCACGTGTCATCCACATGCATTTTTGTTGGGTTGTTTCCGCTAAAAAATAAAGTTGACCAACATAAACGAGACTGCGGACAGGTTAATCGAAATATCTAAAAATTAAACTTGCAAAATAATTTATATTTTATTATTATTTTTCATGACATAATTATTCCCTTAACGGGAATATATAGCTTAGACTTGATCATCACGACTTTCTTTCTTAATTAAGGATGGATCGGACGACTAGCCGACTTTTGGAGTTCGAGTGACAACACCAAGACTTTGACCAAGATGGCTAAGAGGCAACCAAACCCGATTGCAGCAGACATTCTTTATCACAACAGAGTGGGGATCATCAATCGGAATAACAGTCACATATGGGTTGCTCTTCTCAATTTCCGCCTTGGCTACTTCTCCTTTCACTCCAACCAGCTCTGGCCACTCCCCTGGGCACTCTGCATGAGTTACACATTAATCAAATTTCATGACATTATTTAAAGGCTAGAATGGTAAAAATAGTATCCCAATTATAAAGAAAGATTACAAAACACATGTGCTAAATACAACACATTCCTGGAAAAATACTAGTATTATCATTTGATGTATATAATCAATTATTAAAAAAAAACAAAAAATACAACACCACCCGCCCCCCACCCGAATCTCGTTAGTTCCGTTAAAAATTTGACAAAATTTATAACTTTAAAGGTTAAAATTGTAAATAAATAAATAAAAAAACTAACGGAGTTAATGGAAACAAGGGAGGGCTGCCTAGTATAGGGAGCCTTGTCCTCCTTATTTATTATTATTATTATTATTTGCATTTATAACACAAATAATATTAATAAGGGAGGGCCAAAATAGTATTTTCACCAGGAGGTGTTGTATTTAACGCCTCCCATACAAAATATATACATTTTCTAGAACGACGACGTAAAACGAAAAGATGGACCAATTTGTAAGAATGGAAGGAATACATATTTATTGCTCTATTGGATAGGAATCTTGCAATCTCATATGCATTTGGCCGAGGCACCTCTTGAAAAACAAAGAAGCTTACATATATATATATTAAAGGTTAAAAATTAAATGGAATAAAAAGCCATTACCTTTGGGGAAACACCTGCCAGAACACATATTGCCGGTGCAGACAGGCATGGACTGGCATGGCGGATAAGGCATTTTCTCCATCTTCACAACTTGAGTTGCTCACACAAATTTTGATCTATGGATCTCTGTTAACGCTAGCTTTTATATTCTTCTTTCTACCATCTTTCAAATTAGAGAAATATTAGTAGTAATTTAAATGTGTAACAATATTTAGTTACACAGTCATTAATACGTACCAAACGAGCGGATAGAGTTGTAATTAAGACACTTGTTCAAAATTTATTACTCCCTCTATCCCTTAAAAACTACTATTGATCTACCTATTCTCTACCATTCTTCCTAACTTACTTTTAAAATTTCATTTAATATAACACATCTCCAAAAAACCCAATTATTTAGAATAGTTGAACTCAATCAATGTTTATGAGTATTATCGTCAAAACACATTTTATAGCACATCATTAATTATGTTCTTAATTCATGTATTTTATTAAGTAGGAACATTTATCCGAGACTGAGGGAGTAATAGGAAAGAGTTGATGGCATCCCAACTAGTAGTTATTATTCCCTCCATCCCAAAATTATTGTCTTGCTTTTCTTTTTTGACCGTCTAAAAAATGATCTTGTTTGAAAGTTTTCTTTATAAAACATCACTTTTATCATTTTACCCTTACATTTTCTTCATACTTTAATTATGTGCCACATGCACACGGGTCTTAAAGAAAACTACACATTATACTAATCTTTTCTGACTTCTCTAATTACATAGATAGTTGCATCCATCTCTTCCTTCTAGCAATCTGATATTTATAAGCAAATCAATTATTTTTTTAATTTGTGTGCCAGATTAAACAAGACAATAATTTTGGAACAGAGGGATTACAATTTTAACTTTGGTTAATTGTCTCTATTAATATTAGGATGTAGTGTGTTTTTTGATGATGGTTATGTGGAAATAGAACACATAAATTAAAGTAAAAATTAAATCAAGGTAAAATGGTTAATAACATCAAAAAGTACTATACTCTCTCCGTCTCATTTATAATGAATACGAAACAAAAGCTCACCATTTTAGAACTTAATAAATACCTTAACAACCACTGCACAATATCATTAATACCCTTATTTAATAATATTGGGAATCAACAAGAAGCTAAAAAAACATAAATACTTAAGTTGGTTAGAGTTATATCAAGAAACTTAGTTAAGAAATATGCATTGGAATCCTAAATGACCAAATTTTTTGAGACAACTAAAAAATAAAGTACCCAATAAAAATGAGAAGGGGGAGCATCTTAGAAAGTGAGTACTTTGAAACAACTCAAAAAGAAAAGATGAACTCGAAGTATATAATAGGGCAAATTACATAAATGGTCCCTGTACTTTTTGACTTTTTTGAGATCGGTCCTAACGCCAGCGGTCCCTGAACTCAATTTCTTGACACATTTGGTCCTTTCATCAATTGCCGTCTATTTTTGTCCGTTAAGTGAAATCACATGCATTTCACGTGAGTTTGCCCAAAGGTAAATTAGTCATTCTTATGTAAAAAGTATAGGGACCTTTTGTATAATTTGCCCAAAATTAAACCCACCCATCTTCTTCCCCAACCCACCGTGACTTTTGATTTCTCTTTCTTCTCTTTCCAATCTCCCATCAAGATTCACCATTTTCTCTCATTATCAACCTTAAATCCTCCCATTCTACATCAAAAGTTTCATCATACGTCGATTAACCTTACAAAAAATGTAATGATTTAGTTCCAATCCATGAAACCAACTGCCAATCTTCTGTCTGGAACTCCATTATTCAACCCCAACTCCCCGCCCCCTCCCCCCTTTTCCTGAGTAGGATACAATTGTTTCAAAGCATTTATTAGGCAGCATACTTCTATGGAGGAGAAAATGTGAAACTTACTGTTACCACAATCACTCTATATTTCTTTACATATACACCTCTGAAGATTTGGGTGTACCCAGCTTTCTGATATTCAAGAAGCCCAAGTTCGTGACAAAGCTGAACTCATAGCTCTTTCACCTTTCTTTCTCTCTCTTCCCTCAAATCTCAAATTAAAATTCACCATTTTATCTATCTTCCCCCAAATCTCAAATTAAGATTAACCATTTTTTTTCACATCCCTCAAATCTCATTTTCAACAAGTGGAGGAAGACATGGAAAGGCACATACACGCACATACCCACCTGAAGTTTTACATACATACCAAGATCTTGAATGAGATTGAGGAAGAACAAGGAAGACATTAGCTAAAATCCAAGCATTATTAAGCGTCTGAACCCTATTCCAGTTCACGCCAATCAATGTGGAGTAAAAATTCAAATTAGAACAGAGTGCATGAACTGGAATTTTGATAAATAAATTGAAGAATGAGAGATTGGGAGAAAGTTTACGGTTGAAATGTTGGCGAGGATAAGGATGATGATGGAGATGGAGCAGAACCAGGTGTAGCCAACGGAGAAGATGACATAGAGAGGAACATCTGGACCGACGAAGTATTTGAGCGTCAGAATTACCATGCCCAATGTTAGCGATAACAATTGGGTTGGGTTTTTATGTGACGGGGGTGGTGGATTAGGTGCAGATGGTTTTGGTGGGGGTGCTGGACTTGGAAGCGGTGACGGAGGAGGGTTTAGCGGAGGTGGTGATGGGGGATTGGGTGTCGGGGCTGCTTTGGCGGAAGTGGTGATGGGGGATTGGGTGTCGGGGTTGACTTTGGAGGGGGAGTTGGTGGTGGATTTGGAGGTGGTTCTGGAAATTGGTGGTGTGCAGGTGGAGGAGGTGGTGGCAGTGGACTTGTGTTTGCCAGCAACCATGGTGGTGGTGGCGGCCATGGTGGAAACGGGTGAGAAGAAAGAAGAAAGGGAAGTAAAATATATAATTTATCTAATTACAACAATGTCCTTGTATCAAGTTTTAGCAAATAAAGTACTATGGGTATTTTTGTCTATTCAAAAGAAAAAAAGACATGGACAATTATACCCCTGATCAAAAGCACGTTCAAGGCACATGAGTTGATTTAACAGAAAAAAAATTAACGGACTTGGACGGAAGGACTATTTGAGTTTTACTTGTTTAGTACAGGGACATAATTTTTACAAAAATTAGTTTAGGGACGAATTCCAAAAAAGTCGAGAAGTACATGGACCATTTGTGTAATTTGCCTTATATAATATGATTAAACTTGTTAGAAATGTTATTCCACACAAACTAAAATAACTAATGAGTAGTATATGGACTTGAGGGACTACTCTATTACTCTAATACAAAATATGATTAAACTGCGTTGGGATGATGATCAGTGTAATCAATGTTTCACTAACAAACACAGGTTCTTCAACCCACATATAAACCAACCCAATACCCAGCATCAAAACCATCAGTACAACGCAAATAGGCTTAATTCTCAATAATCACATAATCATTGTCAAAGGAGTTGACAGAGTTAGTACACGTGGGATGGTGCTTTATCACATCTTTTTTGTCAAAGGACTGGGTCCACGTAATCATTGTCATGCATCTCACGTCCGAGGTGAGCTCTAACTCAAAAAGTCCTAATCCCAGGTCGACACAAAGTGACCTTGTCTCGGGGAAATGTCTCGTTCAGGTCAGTTCCTTAGGTAGGTTGGCCTAACCACCAAGGTCAGTTTAGTAATTTCAAGGTGTGATTCACGTTGGGACGCCCAGTGACTAGGATATATTAATTATGTAGGGGGTTTGAAAAATAAATTGTAACTAATGACCTTAATTAGTGTACAAACTTGACTTTTAACAGCCACACCGATAAGATATTTCGTCCTCCACACTCATATCGCTCTCCTGGATAGTTTAGATCCTTAACCTTTGATATCTTCAATGGCAACATTGAGAATCTTTCATTAACAAGTGGGGCAAGAGCACCGCGCATTAGTAGAGTTGGGTGATTACGCAATTTTCTCTATAATGTATAAATAAAAATTGTTGTGAAAAATCATGAGAATTTAATGAGCCTAAAAAAGAATCCACATTGCAACTCCGTATTATCTAAAGCCTAAGAGCCACTCTCACGCCCAGAACAACATCCAAATTCCCTCAAAACAAAATCAAAATCTCAAAATATTTTGCAGGACAAGAATATATAGCCAGGTAATAAGGATATATTAATATTGTAATGATTTACGTAAAGAAGAATTCACACCTTTTATCCAAAAAAATAACAGGATAAATAATTTTTTGGCTTAAATCGCAATTTGGTCACCTTACTTTGACAGAAAATTCATTACGCTCACCCTACAATTTTTTTTCTCAATTTCATCACTATACTTGGCATAAATCCCATGTTAATCACTCCATCCAGATTTTTGGATGAAAAACTTACTGTTTTTTTTGAATTCCAAAAATACCCTTACTAATAACTATCAATTTAATCACTGCACTTAGACATAATTATCAAGTTCATCACTCCATCCTGATTTTTGAATAAAAAGTTTAAAATTATACTAAAAATCCAAAAATGTCATTACTAAAATATTAAAATTCATTGCAACCAAGAATAAACAAAAACCCCAAAAATTGAGCAACTAGGAAAGAAAATCAAACACCTAAATCAACATCTCTTCATTCCAAGCTCAATCTGCACATACCCTTAGCTCCTTCAAGAACCCCAAATCAATCCAATTTTTGAAATCCAAATGAACCAAAATCATAAAGACCCACAACCCTTCTTGAAACACTCAACGAAGAAATCATCGAATCATAACGCTAGGCTCAATTGCCACAACACACATATGCCAATCTGACGAAATTTCACGGTAACGTCTGTCAGAGTTACCAGGGCCGCTGCATCGATTTCAGCCTAGTGTTGTACCCTCGACGAAAGAAAGTTAATTTGATGAGCCCACTACTATGGTTGACGCGATCGATCACGATTTTCGGCAATGGCCCTTTAGCTCACTTCTAGCCGATTTTTCCTCCTAAAATTCATCCTCAACTCGATCTTCGTCATTCTCATTTCTATCAATCAAAGATTCATTCGGATATTCAATAATAGGCTATTTCATCTGGTTAGAGAGATGATTCGATCTAATCTACGCACCCGAGCGACTAAAATGAGAAAGTGATAGCTTGTGATTTGAGCATCTTTGGAAGAAAAAGGTGATTCGGGATCGGAGGGGGTGGATAGAGTGATGGGAGGTGGATGGATTGGAGGGGGAGATCAGAGAGGCGGTGGAGAGAGTCGTCGAGGTCGTCGTCACCGTCGAAGCCTTTGAAGTCGACAATGGCGGAATTGGGGATGTTGGAGCTGGGGGAAGTCGGAGACGGGAAGGAAAGTGATGGGTGAATGGTTTTGATTGTTTAAGTTTTTTTTTATTTGACTAATTAATGTAATAATTACTAATCCTAATTTTGTTTGAACACTATTACTAATCCTAATAAATTAACATTAATATTTAATCTATTACTAATCCTAATTAAATTAGCATTAATATTTAATATTATAACGACATTGAGATAAATGACTAATACTTTTAATTAGATTAAGATAAAAATTTGTTATAATTAAATTCCTTAGAAATTTTCCATAATACCCTTGAAAAATGGCATGTACCACATGATTAACTTAATGATTTTTCTAGTGGTGTCATTAACCCTTATTTAAATATCTATAATTACTTATAAATAATTTATAATAATATTTTAAACTTACTTTATTCTACAATAATAACTATCTCATAATAATTTAATGCATTTGTTTAATATAATTAGTTTTATATATAAAAAAAGTCAAGCTAAAGAATTTATTGCTTTAGAAAACACCAACATAATCTTTTATTAATTTTGATTAAGAATTCTGATAAGTTAACCTAATTTTTGTTTAATATTTTTAAGAATTAGTCTAAAATTATATTATTTTATTATATTTAAAATAACTTATTTAACTGATTTGATTATTTTAAATATTTTATATACAAAATTTTATACTAGTAATCTTAATGCATTTTCTGTCAAAGTAGGGTGACTAAATAGAAATTTAAGGTAAAGGGTATTTTGGTCTTTTTGCAGCCCTCCATCCAACAAAACTAACGGAAGTTAAGCGCATTGAGCTTATTGACTCAACATGTCAAGTATACTGATGAAATTGAGAAAAAAAATTGTACAGTGAGCTTAATGAATTTTCTGTTAAAGTAGGGTGACCAAATTGCGATTTAAGCCTAATTTTTTTTGTGATACGTACTAAAACTATCATGCTTTTTTTTTTAAAAAAAAAGAAAAGAGAAATTAAAAAATAATAAAAGTTTATAAGTTAACATTTTAAAATTTAAAAATGGAACTAAATTATGTTAATTGTGGAATAGAGGCAATCATGTACTATTTTTGTGTATTTGTATTTTGGGAAATTGGTGGCACTCACTCGTTGCAAATTACAATTTGGCAATTGTAAATCCACCAATGAAAAAAAAGAAAGAAAAAGTAATATAATTACTTTTTGATAAAATAAAGGAGAAACAAAGAGGAAATTGTAAACCCACCAATGAAAAAAAAGAAAGAAAAAGTAATATAAGTACAAAGAGTCCAAAACATATAGTTGCTGAAGCCAAACATCTTCCTAACTACTCGGAATAAGCCATTACAAGTACATATGAGCTAAGCGCATGGTTTTAGGTTGAAAAGTTTCTATATATAAGAAAATTAGGGGCAAGTTAATAATTTTGCCGAGAGGGGGCTGCGTTTAGCACCTCCCTACAAGTATAGTTGTCAAACATATTATAGTGTACAATGCTTACAGCGACACACTCAGAAAAAACGCTGCATACCAACCGATACGCCAAACATTTCATCATAATCATTGCCATCAAGATCCAACAATAATCACATAATCATTAGATCCTTCGTCACCATTGTACGTAGTTGCATCATTATCAATGTCATGATTCTCATCTTGATCATCGTTAAATTGCATTATCATCACTCTCCTTTCCCCGGGCCTCATCCCCATCCTCTGCGTCTTCTTTCTCCTCCTCCCTGCAAATAAAATAACAGCCAAAGAACATACGCATTAGGAACAAGGTTTAGTATGTTCATGTAAAATCATAGGGAGTAATCCCTCTTGATACTTGCATGTGAGAGGACTGTGCTAACAACTTGCAGCGTTTCTGTCAATAACATCAGCAATCACATAACGTTGTTTTCTTAGTTGGTAAGGTTCGTCGTCTTCAATCTACGTGTCTTAGGTTTAAATTTTGCTGCCAATGGTCTCAAGGGGCTAGGCAATCAGTTACTAGATCTTTGAGGACCATTGTAAGCCCTCACTGGGGATCATGGCCTACCCTCGCTTTGATTTGAAATGGAGCAACCTATCCTAGTTGGTACTAAAAGATTAAAAAACACTCTTTCCAATCCCAAATAAATATCCACTTGTTTTTAGCAAGTGTTGCACAGATATTAAAACAGTTGATGGAGCACTATGAAAATATTTTTACGAAAAAATTAATCTTTAACGATATTTTGTAAGAATATTTGTTTAGTGTATTATCTAGATATGCTTTTTAAGTATCTTAAAATCCAGGTCGTACTTACCAAAAATTAAGTGGACACTTATCTAGGAACGACCGGAGTAAAAAAAAAAGTAAGACATCAAACTAAATGAAAGAGTCTATATCAGTATATGTTAGGTATGAACTGGAGAAGTATATCATTTGACATCTAGCTAGCTCCAAATCTCATAATTGTTAGAGTTGAATGAAACAAGCAATATGGCTGCTACCAAGCCTCAATGTAGTAGTATACAGCACATGCAATGAGGGGAGAAATTTAAATGGGTAAATCATATTGACGAATCTACTAAAGCAATGAACATTCTTTTATGCACTATGTAAGACATCAAAATTGCATGTTTGGTTCATAACATGTTTCATATTAGATGTTCCTTTGTTCTAGGTGTAGTTAGTTCATATCATTCCTTTGATTTTTCTCATATAAAACCATGGACGAAACTAAGCTCTAGTATGTCCGGCCAGGAAAGTTCAATTATGTTTTTGTTTACAGTTATTAGCAAATTTTATTACTTAAATAAGAAATACTTAGAATGTTGAAGCCCTCTTTACCGATGAGCTGGTTCTGATATGCTTAGATTTTACTTTTAAGCCATGCAAAAGCCCCTATTACCACAACTGGGCAAAAGTCATCTAATACACACATTAATATGATCACGGTAAACACCAATCAGGCCGTAAACCAATGGTCAAGTTTGAACCTCACTCGGTTGGAGCTTCACTTAAGATTCATGTACACGTCAAGTCAAGATTTTAAGGCTTACTACAGAAAACAATTTTCTTATAACCTTACAAAATAAACTATATATGAGTAGCTTACGACGAGGATCAACTCTTTTAATTTAGGAAACTTCAGTGCACATTATTAATGTGCCTTAGGAATTGATATTAGAACTTCCATAGAAACAAGGGGCTACATACCTCTTTTCTCTGTAAAAGCCGTTGTTTAGATTACCCTCCCAAAACCATTGCTTTCCGCCATCGGGATCGTCAACTGGTTCCTCAAGCATTGGTGCGTTCACCACTCCACAACAGAAAATCTTCATGTTTGGGCAGCCTTTGATTTTGACATTGACCAGTGATGGAAACTCCAAATCATGCTTGCTGGAGCAGAACGATGTGAAGCCACCTAAATATTCAAGTCGTAGAACCTGTAGTTGATGAAAAACAATCTTTCCCTTCGATTCTGGCTTGCCACAGATGTCTTCATCCTCTCCTTCTATTACTTTCACCATCCCATTGCACCATGAAAGGTTCAGGACTCGCAGATTAACAAGCATTTTGGCCATAGAATCTGACACTAAATATCTCAACTCGTGACAGTAGTAGATCACTAAAGTTTTAAGGTTTCGGAAACCTTGTAGGTCCTTCGATACATTCCTCCATACATGTGTTAACCTCGCTAGCTCAATCAACTGAACACTTTCCAACTTATCGGCTATAAAAGGTGCAGGTTCTACCATAGCTTTCAGCCCATCCAAGTCAAATAGTATTTCCATAGATTCACAATTGTCTATAACAACTTCTTGGAGATTGTGCAACATCGCTGTTGAATTTACAAAATTCATAAGCTTTTCACAATTCACCACCACGATGACTCTCAGTTTGTTGGCGGGTCCGTCTTGCAGTTGGCAGCCCACTATCTGTTTCAGGATATTCAAGTCTTGGATCTCCATCTTGTCCAAGCTCGGGAATGTAACCTACAAAATCCCCTCAGTATCAAAGGTAGTTTCTACACTCCTAACATGTTATATACAATGAGCTCAGCCTGATTGTTGACACGACACATGAGGATTAAAAAAGAAATGGAAAAAAGAGACCATACCCATTGATTGAACAGAGGTAGTATGGTGCCACACTCGTTGTCTTCCAAGTTATCATTACCTGACTCAAGATAGAAGCTATTCAACTTCGGCAGATGGTCAAGCCACAGGTAATTTAGTTTTGGGAACTGAATCTTCTCGATCCCTTTGTTGCCCTCTCTTCCTTCACTGGAAATCACTCTTTCCAACTCAAAACAAAAGCCTACCTTTAGTTCTTCGAGTTGCACCAGGCATTTAGCTACAGAGGGTGAAAAGAGACTCTCTATTGAATGACAATCAGACATGTCAAGAACTCGAAGACTGACAAAGGATGGAGGTTGAATGGGACCCCTCCACAAATGCCTCATGGCTGGTAGCATGGCTAGGCGCAGCTTCTGTAATCTGTGGAAGGATCCATCAGGAATTTTACCATCACGACATATGGCAATCAGATTAGTCATTTCCTCAATAGCTAATGACTCCAGGTCACGAAAGACACCTTTTGCTAGATCCACTGCATCAACGATAAATTCACCCTCATCACAACCTTCCAACTCAAGAGATTGAGTCTTCCTCACTATGGAATGCATTTTGGTGGCTGAAAGCAACCTCAAATCAACATCTCCGAGACATAAACTATTTCTTGCGATACCATTCTGCCCACAAGAATAACTCCCCCAATCAATGGAGATTTCGAATCTTTTGAGCTTATCAAAGAAAAATCTTTTAACTCCAGCAGAATCATTGAGTTGGGTACTTTAATTTGTAGGGTGGTCAGGCAAGGCAACGACTCTAGCTCCGTAATGCTTGTATTCTTTACACCACTTTCTATGTTGTTTATCCAAGATTCATAATTTCCCATGTACAATACCTCTAGCTTTTCCAAGCAGGATAACACAGAATTTCCAATTTCTAGGTCCGCATTATCACACCTCAAATCTAGTAACTTCAGGTTACGCAGTTCCCTTACTTCACTTGGCAACTTATCAAGCTGAGACTTAAAAAAGCTGAGGATTTCCAAACCCTTTAAGCATCCAATCAAAGATATATCCCCTCCCAACCTGCAAAACTCGAGCGATAATGCTCGCAGATTACTTAAGAATTGAAGTGATGGTGGCATATAAACAAAAGATCTCTCCTTGTGACCATATTTCTCTGTATTTCCTTGAAAACTGAAAACTCTCAGTGCTTTCATCCCCTGAAAGAAGTCTCCAGGTATGCTTATATACTCACCATTGAGTCGCAGCTGCAAGAGCCTAAGATTTGGATACTCTAGGCCAGCAGGAAGCTCATCCATAACATCAGACAAGAGCGAGATTGCAGTGTTAGTTTCTGGTTTAGTATCTTGTGGCCATAGTTTCAACTTGCTTTCGTGTCTTACCAGATATGAATGCTGGCTACTTGATGCAATCAATAAGCATACATCTCGAACGATTTCATGCACTTTTACACACACATCACCATTTTTACCATCCTGGTCACCATCGAGCAGTAAATAACAACTCTTTAGGTGGTTGATTAAAGTGTATACCCTGTTTCTAGTTTCTTCTAGAGTTGCAGCATCGTCAAAAAACTCGAGCCCCATTGCATACTTGAGCAACTGTTCGATCGGAATATTTTCATCCTTCTGAAATAGGCTACAAAGCAGTAGCAATGGCTGAACTTGTGGGCTATGACTTTCTAGAAAGTTGTAACTTAACATTATACTTGACTGCACCTTTTCATACGTACCAACGGACTTCTTTAGCTGCAGACTTGTATCCTCCCATGCAGTCTTCTCCCTCTTTGCTAGTGCCTTTCCAAGAGTTGAAATTGCAATAGGTACTCCACCACATTCCTTTGCAATCTCTTTTGCAATGTCCTGCAGATCTGGATTATCCAACTCATCTCCTGCCACCTCTTGGAAAAGGTTCCATGCTTCTTCATCGGATAAGATGTCTTTAATGTCCCTTCGGGCTTCCATCTCAATGCAGGCACATTTAATGCTTGTCGTCGATAGAATTTCTCAACGCTTTCCAACAGGAATTCTGACCTCACTAAGCTCAATTCTCCATGACGGATAATCCAATATTCCCTGCATGCCATTTCACAGCTCAAAATCATCAATAAACAAACGTAGGAAAACAAGGAATTAAAACCAACGTATTGGGCAAAGGTAATAAGCAAACCAGGTAAAAGCACTCTGAATGTTATTATAGTATTACTTTTTTGGTGTAACAATCGGCAACCTTGTGTTAATGAACCTCGGGCACCTTCTGATTATAGTTTCTGTCGGGCATAGGATTACCAACTTTCCTTCTGATTATAGTTTCGGCCACACGAGTACACATCATAACTCACATCACATGTAACAGCTTGACCAGCAACATGGCAGTTCAAAGTCATTCCTTCTCTGTTACTCCCTCCTCCCTCTCAAAAAAAAAAAAAAAGTCCTCTTTCCTCAATGATTTGTCCCCAAAAAATGGTCTCATTTCAAAAAATCATTGAGGAAAGAGGACTTTTTTAAAAGCTACAATCTTGAAAGTACAATCATTTAAAGCTACAATCTTGAAAAGGCAAAGGGGACTTTTTTTTTTTTTTTTTGGGTGGGGTGGGGGTGTTGTTGGGCGGGAGGGAGTATTATATTACTCTGTAATTTGGGAAATCTCAGATAGATAGGGCTGTTGATACTTACGGTACTTAATTTTTACTATGAACAGAAACACTCTTGTTTATATTATACTACTAAAATTCAAGACAAAGAAAGGTCTGCAGACTGCAATTGCATCATCACAACCTCTGAAGAAGTTGGGCCTTAAATATTCCGGAAAAGAACAACCCCTCCGGCCGACTCACTCTATGATTCATCATTCACAAATAATCTACAGGCAAAAACAGAGAGATGGGTATTCAAGAAAAACACACCTGATGATGATGATGATGATCTTTTACTTGAGTGAGGGCAGCACAAATATATATGAATATGAATTGCTCAGCTGGTACTAGTAGGTTGGTGGGTAATCCTCAAGTGAACATCCATCTTAATTTTGACTTTTGGTTTTCGTTGTTTATCAACACGTGGCTTCTGTTCCATTGCTTTAACTAGGAATGCACCCACCCTGCGATGCACGCAATATAATAATTTAAATTTTTTTTAATGACTACAATGTATGAAAATTAAACTATAATTACAATGTAAAGATAAAAAAAATTAAATTTAGTTATAGAATATTAAATTAATAAAAAAATTATAATAAATTTTAAAATATTTTTTTAAATACAATATTGGTCGTTGCATCCACTATCACATATCAAAAATCGAAGGTCCTAGGATTAGTAACTCTAAACAAAGTACATACAACTAATAACCCGTTTGGTCGTGCGTTTTAGCTAAAAAGCAGGGATAAAGCGCAAATTATTTGTAAAAATTGTGTTTCGATGCTGCAGCAAAAAAAACTGCGTTTTTAAAATGTTGGAATTCTCAATTTTTTTTTTCAAAACGTAGGTTTTAAAACTTTAATTGAAAAAAAAAATGTTTTGAAGCGATATCCCAAACGTATTTATAAGAAAAAAATCGCGTTTTGAAAAAAATTGTGTTTTAAAAACGCTGTGCTTTTAAAACACTCCGTTTTAAAAACGCTGTACCAAACGGCCTTTAACTGTGATTAAATTTTTTTTTTAAAGGAGCCTTATATTAGAAATGCTAATAGCTTCTATAATGGTTAAAGAAAAACATATTCATTACTTAGGATGGATATGTCAAGATTGCAGATATTGGAAGAGAAAAGCATATGCAAGATTGTCCAATAAGTACATTTACCTTGTGTCTACATTTTAGTTTTTATTATAAGATTGGTTTTAGGTTTGCATATTTTATTCTTTTTTTTTATTCCAAATCTTAGAGAGAAATTAATTTCTTTTCTAATAGAATTTTATATTACTATGAACTTGGAAAAGATATACTTCACATATGATTTCACTTAAATTCTCTTTACAAAAACAAATACACAAATAGAGAGACCAACAAAATTTGAAAATAAATTTAGAATATAAAGAAAAAAACTCATTATTTGATAAACTATTGTTCATCTTATGCTTATTCAAGATGATAGTAGATTTTGTGATTTTCATATTGTTGGTACTTGAACGGATCTACTTTTATCCGGATGTGTCCACTGACTGATTTTTGTGAATCGTTGAACTTCTCTTTTTTTTTTTTCATGTATTTTGGGTAGATTTCTGAATATAATGTACGCTAATTAATGTGTGTAAAAATATATGGATGGAAGGTAGTATGTATGCCTTATTAAAAATAAATAGAAAAATACTTATATAACTGATATGTCTCTATATAAGAATAAGTTTGAGTGAAAAATTCAAAAACTAATTAATATTAACTGTGTTTTTTAGCATCCTCATGCATTCAACTTCAATGGTAGCACATTCTTTATACAATCACCCATTATTTACCGAATTGTATGTTTGATTTTTGTATCTTTTAATTCTAAATGTTTAATTCCCAATTTAAGTGATTGTTTGTAATTCCCAAATTATGATTTCAATTATGTATTAAGTTTAATTTATTTTTATAATTATACAGTCAATTTAATGTGTTTTTATAATGTCAATCTAAAATATATACACAATGCACTGTAATGCTATTGCTATGAACTAAGGGCAGATGTATCTTGAGTTTCAATTATCTGGCTCATGAAATTTTAATAGCCAGTATACTATACTTAATTTTTTTTAAAAAAATTTCACAGGTTCAAACATTATGATATATATCTGCCCTTAGTTCATATATCTTCACGAGAAAGTTAAACATTATCATCTAGTCGATAGTTGGAAAAGTAAGGAGTTCATATATAATATATGATTTCTCATCTTTATTGAAGCGATCAATAGTAAGGCGAGATAGTTCAGGATTGAATTGAGTTACTTTCCGATCATGATAAGCTTTAGTTTTTGCTTTTGAATTTTAATTTCTCGTCTTATTATCCAACACCAAATAGTTATAAAATTAACTTATCTTAATTTCTTAAAATGATTGGAAAAATATGAAAAAACAAATAGTTATAAACAAATAAAAAGCATAGCTTTATTATTGAGAATATTCTTTTCGTAAGATGAATATTGATATTAATTAACTGTTAACTTTTAATTCATGCCCAAGTTGTTGTTTTTTTCTGCTTTAATTGATGCCTAATTTAATGTTATTGAATGGAACAATCTTTTGGAAAGTTTTGTACATGCAAATTATAGGGTTAATATACGGAAAGGAAACGGTAAATGAAGAAAATTCATACTAATAAAGATGCATAAAAAATCGGTTCTTTTAATAAATATTTGTCTATAATAAATTTGTGTGTTAAGTAAAGATAAACATGGTTATAATTGATCAGATATTGACCTAATAGACTCAAATTTGGAGATTTTATGAAATCTTTAAGATCTAGTCTTGTTTAGATTTGATTAGAACAATGTAATTATTATATTTAGGATAATCATGTTTAGATTTGTTGACTAAGATTAAGATAAGTTAGTACCTATAAATAAAAGATGATAACAAAATATTTAACTGATGTCATCTTTATCATTTGTAACTTTAGCATAATTAATACTCCCTCCGTTCCAGGTAAAGAGTCAACTATATTATTTTGGGATATCCCACTTAAAGAGTTCACTTTAAAAAAAATTATGTTTACAATCTTCATTAAACTTTCATCTTTACCTTCACATATACTATAAACAACTTAACTATGCTAAAATATTTTTGTAATAATAAACAACTTCAATATTATTTATAAATCCCTTAAATATTAGACTATAAACAACTTAACTATGCTAAAATATTTTTGTAATAATGAACAACTTCAATACTATTTATAAATCCCTTAAATATTAGATTTTTCAAACGTAGACTCATTGTGTGGAACGAGGGAGTAAAAGTAAAGAGTCCTACTTAAATAAAATAAAAGAGATAAAATTTAGAAATTTATATTTTCAAAGAAGGACATGGTTTTTAATATAAATAAAATAATTTCTATTTTTGGCAACTAATCTTTTGGTGGGATCATTTCACTTTTGAAGACTATTCTGTTTGTATGTATAGATACAGATACAAATTTAGATTTAGAATGTTCATGCTATAAATTAGGATTTTGTGTTGATGTAAAATCTATTTTTGAGTTCATCCGGTTTTTATAATTCTTTATTAATCTTAATTTGTTTTTTTTTATAGTAGATAATTACATTTATATATGTATATTTTGACCTGATTAAATTAGACACTTCCAAATTTTCTAGATATAATTTTTAATGTAATAGACAAATCAAAATTTAAATACTCCAAAAAAGGAAGGCACAAAACTACACTTTTATACAAAAGAATAAAAGCCAATATATATATATATATATATATATATATATATATATATATTAATATGAAATCCAAAAAACGAACAGTAATTATTTATGAAACAATTTTGGCTAAAATACGAAAGAACCCCCCAAAGTATACACCAAATCCTAAAGTCCCCCTCCCCCCCTCAGCATAAGGTTTGCCCCATAACCCCATCTGATGTTGTCAATTTTTCCAATTAGCCTTCTCGCCGTGATGACCGTTAGAAAATTAACGTTTTTGCAAGGCACGTAGGGGGGAAATTAGGTCTTTTACCATATATGGAAAACAAACAATAAATAAAGAGGTGCAAAGTGTCCAAAATAAGATTACTTATTTTTTCTTAAATAAAACTTTCCATTCCTCTCCCCTTCCATAGATGCAAAACCCACCATCACCACCCATTGCCCAAATCACCATCACCACCACCACCTACTACCCAAATCACCACCACCCACCCCCCCAATCCAAATCCCAAATTCAAAATTAAATCCATATAATTGAAAATCCACAAAAATAGAATGTGATGTAAAAAAGAGCTTCTAAATAGCGCCCCCTCAAACCCCAATGACCACCCGTCACCTCTTTACTTCGGGCACCACTCTCTTAGTTGCCATATGTCGTCTTCCTTTCATTCACCCTCTCTCTTATCCTTGACAGCCGGTAATGGCAAAACAAACAGATATACCTTCCTTCTCCCTGTAAACCCAACAATTCACCACCCCGAACTCCATAACCACCAACACACTGTCGCTCCACCACCTTCAAATGGATCAACCTTATTTCAACCATCATCTGTTTTATCACGGGAAGATCCAACATTCCAGTTTCATAGATCCAAAACCTCATATCCAACCATGTCAATTTGACCAAAAAAATCTCAAAATTACATCACTTTCTCTCATTCCCTCCCCTCTCTTTCAATTTTTCTCCCCCCTCCCAACCGACCACAACTTCATCCTTCTCCGGCCAAGGTCCTCTGCCGCTACCTCTAATTGCGAGTCGTCATCTCTGGCCGTCTTCAAATTCGGCGGCACCAGTGCCTCTGTGCGTCCTCTCTGTCTCCCGCAATGGTTTGCCCAAGTCAGGTCATCAAACTCATCGCCGGGGAACCCACATCGAGTACGCCCTTTTGCTCTCACTCCATTGCAATCCCTCGCCGAGCTTGCCATCACTCTGGTTGCCTCCCTCATCATCGGCAAGCCCAGTGCCGTCTCTCACCCAATGCGGCACTGGGGTCTGGGAAGAGCGAGAAAGAGCACTAGGTTTTTTTTTAAATATTCTTGTTTTCTAAAAGAAAATAAGTAATTTATTTATTGACATTTTGACCCCCTTTATTTAGTGTTATTCTGTATATACGAGGAAATGACCTAATTGCCCCCTCTTGCAAGGCACGTAATGTAAAAACGTTAATTTTCTAACGGCCATCACAGTAAGGAGGCTAACTGGAAAAATTGGCAACATCAGATGGTGTTATGGGTCAAACCTTAGGTTGGGGGAACTTTAGAATTTAGTGTATACTTTGGGGGATTTTTTGTATTTTGGCCAACAATTTAAAAAAAAGAAAAATCCAACAAAATTCATTAGAGTTTCAACCCAAAGACCCATAAGCAAAATAGAAGTACAAATTACATCAATCAAATAAAAAATTATCCATAAGAAATTTCAAAATATTGTATAAATAAGTCAATTAAAAATAAATCATACATAAAGTTAAAGAGTTTCAACCAAAACCATCCACAAAGAAATATCACTAAAGATTACATCAATCGCTTCAGTCCTTTTTACTCTTTCGTGGTAACAACCTTCAGTCTCTTTTCTTTAGAAGTAGATGAAAACTATCTATAAATAATATTTTCAAAGTTGCATCTTGAACAATCTTCTCAAACTTAGATGCATTATTCGTTTGCTTAACAAAGTTGAAACCTCATCCTCAAATGAACGCAACAGCAACAAAAAATCACATATTAAATATATCTCTATTTAAAAGAAGAATTAATAAGAAAAGATTCATTTAAAAATGTACGTCACTCCGTCACCTATATCTCCGTCTTTCAGTCTCGAAAAAACGTTAGACTTTTGGTCCTCAAGATAAATTCCACGACATTTATCAATAATTGCATTTTTCAAAACTCAAAGAGAGGACAAATTCTATGTAAAAGTCAAACTTAACGAATTAAGAGATTACCTCTTGTGACTTCAAGGGTTATTCTATAATTTTTGAAACGTAAAAACAGAATGATAACTACCTAAAATGCATCGGTGAAATTGTAATTTTCGTCATATTCTTCCGTCACCCACCCACCGAAGACACGCACAGTGCCCTATCTTTGGGTTTTTTGTTTGTTTGTTTTTCTTCTTCTTTTTATTCCTCAACAATTAACTTTGATTTTTCAATATCGGTAGATGGACACTATAGATGGCTCAGACTACATTGAAATCTCCAAATACTTGTAAATTCATCAATTCTAAAAAAATTACAATTTAAAAAGTAGAATTATAAACTCACCCGTTTTATACACCTAACCTATACTTATGAACCACAATATTTTTAATCCATAATAATAGTTAGGTGAAGAATACTTACGTAATCCAATTCGTCCCTTCGCTAGAAGTCTCAAAATTCAGGCCAGCAATCTTTTGCACACAGAAAATTGCATAATCACTGATCAAACCCAATAATATTTCCAACCTCCTCCCCCTTTTTTTTTGTCTTCTCACTGTGGCGTTCTCTCTCTTTCTCTCTTTATGCGACGTTCAACAATATCAATTAAAATAAAAAGATTAAAAATCTGAAAAAGCACGAGATTAATAGAGGTAGAGAGTTGATCACGCCAAAATGGGTTTTGGTGATCTGTCGATGTCCACGTATGCAGCTAGTCTTTGGTCAGGATACCCCGGCTCTCAATAGGCACAAGTGTAAGTGGGACTTGTCCTCCGGTAGATACCTGAGATGGAAAGAAGCACCGTTAGGGAGCTGGACGTTGGTCCAACTAAAGCCCTCCGGTGAGAGAATCAGTTTATGGTAAGGTTAATGGTCTCCGGTGAGGATTCAGGCTGTTCTTTGAGAGTGAATGTACTGAATGCTTTGGAGAGTTTGTAGTTGTGTGTGTTAATTTGAACTTAGATCATAAATGAAGGCTAACACCTTGTATTTATATTGGAGGAATGTTGGTCTGAAGCAAGTGGGACTGCTGGTGTCGACCTGGGGTAAGCAGTCATGTGCCCATTTATGGCAACCGCAATATGCATTGATGAGCTTTAATGAGGAAGTGACTTGCTCTGTTGCAGAAGATAGAACTTCTCTGGAAGTGACCTTGACCTTCTAGATGCAGCTTTACTTAGAGGGCAAGCAACTCTTTCATCCAATGAGGTGCTAGATGGTGGTCCCGGGATGACGTAGTAGCACGTGGGCATTGAATGCGGCAGCTTTTGTTGACTTTTTTTGCTTCCCGGGGTGGAGACCTCGGGGTCTTAGTGTAGCAGCTCGGGTCAAGGACCATGCGAGCTCTTTTATGTTCAAAGCGAAGGCGTGAGGGCTATCCCGAGCTCCTCGAGGAGGTCGGGAATAGGCGGAGGGCGAACGCACCCGGGCTCCGGGTTATACTCCAAGCTCGGGGTTGATGATTCCTTTCTTCCGGGCTCCAGATCAGCTTGGCAACGTGTCTCACTAATGCCACGTAGAAGTTGGATATTTTAGTATCTTCAAGAGTGATTCTTATATAAGATTTGTTGCAAATTATGGAGGAGTGGAAATCCCAATCGTCTAACACTATTTATAGATTAAAAGATAGAGGTTGTTTAGAGTAGATAAATATAATTTAAATTTGAAAGAGATTGTTTAAAGAAGATAAACATAATTTAAATTTGGAAGATAATTGTTTGTTAAGATTTCATTATTAATAATAATGTAAAAGTTATGTTTAGCTAGAATTCCTTATAGATAAAAATACAAAAATACAAAATAATAAAAAATAAATTAAAGATAAAGATGAATTTTATATTTCACAATAAACAGAATAGCTTATGTTTCTAGAAAGTGCATTTTGGCGGGATTTTACTATAAATGGAAATTATTCTGCTTACATATATATATATATATATATATATAAAATAACAATTTTATCATTCTAATTTTACCAAATATTCAATAATCTCACTTTATTTTCTTTTATTTTCTTCAATTTAATTATTTTACTTTGACTTTTAACAACACGTTCATCACTCCTTCCACGTATTCGAACGAATAGTTTAAAGTATTTATAAAAATTCCAAAATACCCTTACTATTAGCACGCGCTAGTCATGTTACCAAGCTAAGTAGCAATTGTACTTTAACAAATTATTTAACAAGGTCATCCTATAATTATTTTCGTCTATCTCATCACTATACTTCACTGAGCCACGATTAGTTACTCCATCTATTACAACCATAATTTTGAATGAAACTATTTTAAAAAGCGTTAAATCCCTACCATGCTAGAACACGTGCCACCTAAAGAGTTTTCAGTTTTTTTTCTTACTTTATTGGACAAACTATACAAATGGTCTCTATATTTTTTGGCTTTTTTGAGATTCGTCCCTATTGCTCTCAAATTGTCCTTGAACCAATCATGCTAAACGTAATTAGTCCTTCCGTTTAATGTTGTCAAACGATGAATAACTCACTTCTTAATAAATGCCTATTTACAAGTCCAATATATGTTTCACTGTTCGTTCCCGCACTTTCATTAATGAAATGAAAATTTTATTTTTCTCCAACGGAAGGACCAATCGCATTTAATTTGGTGGTACAAGAACGAATGAATCAAAAATTTTGTATAGTGACGAATCCAAAAAAGGCCAAAAGTATAGGAACCAGTTGTGTAGTTTGTCCTTCTTTTCACTCAAATCGTCTTCTACCTCACACAGCAAGGCTACCACCTCATAATCACCGGCGACACATGAGGGCTTATAATTTAAGGAGGAGAGGATCCACAAAATCTCATTCATAACCACCATAATCAACTCTTTGTTGCGCCAAAAAAAGTACTCCAGTATTGGTAATATATATATATATATATATATATATATATATATATATATATATATAGAGAGAGAGAGAGAGAGAGACAACGATAAAGAATTTGGGTCGGTTTCAAACACGATTGGGCTTGTTCTATATGGCTGCTACATTTTACGTAATTGAAATTGAAATTTTGATTCTCCAATACTATGCTAGTGATTTAATTGGATATATACCTTAATTAATTTTTTGCTAGTATGTTAATTTGATATTTAACTTTTGATAAAATTTAGTTTTAAAAGACAAAGATTAAATTTGAGTTTTATGAGTTAGTTTGATAATGGTGGTTGTCATGATGGATTTAAAACTCTTGGGAGTCGTTTGGTAAGCAGGATTAAAGCGGATAAGATTAATAAGCCAAATTGTCGGATGTTTGGTACGCAATAGGCGGTCAGGACTAATAGTACGAGTTATCCGGATAATTTTTTTATTCTCTCAGGACTAATAGCACGAGCTATCCGAATAATTTTTTTATCCTCTCACTAATAATATCAAGGGATATGGTCTTGATATTATTAGTGCCCTTACTAAAAAGACATGTGGACTAATATTAATTCTAAAACTATTCCCCATATAAAAGTGAAGATTAATAGCGAGGGCAGTAATAGTACAAGGATTAATAATTAATACTGCTTATCCCTGCGTAACTACGAAACAAGTCATTGGTGTTCAATCAAAAAGAAGAAGCAGAAGAAGAAAGAGGAAAGAATAATGATTTAGATTTTGTGAATGAGGGCAGAATAAAGATTTAGATC
This sequence comes from Platycodon grandiflorus, assembly GCA_016624345.1. Lineage (NCBI taxonomy): Eukaryota > Viridiplantae > Streptophyta > Magnoliopsida > Asterales > Campanulaceae > Platycodon > Platycodon grandiflorus. The sequence continues at coordinate 2,563,431 of JACONP010000362.1, forward strand.
CCGACCATTTCGTATTGCATTTGGGAATAGGATTGTGCACATGCTCAAAGTTCGCGGACTTTGGCAAATACTGGAGCAAAGCCCGTATGAGTCCATCTAAATGCGGCTTCAATTTCAAAGTCCCAATATAGCGGGCTTCATGTGGGCTCAAATTGACAAGCGTCTTGCGGGCTTTGCACGGATATTAAGCGGGCTTGGGTTTAATGGGCTTACTAATTCACTACCAAGGTTTTGCTTAAATATGGATCAATCTCTCCTAAATCCGTACTCATATGTAGCTTGTTTGAGCCCGAAACAACATCAATTTGATTGTCGATTCGATCAACGACCTAGCCTCCATCCTGTTGCTTCTTTTTCAATATTATGTTATGTTCTTAAACTCAATTATTTATTCTTTTATTTTAAATTCAAAGTCTTTGACCCATTCTTCCTTCTGTTAATTGGGCATAATCCCATTTTCCTTTTTTCTTGGAATAATTGTGGACCGGTCCTGTTTATGGGATTTTTAACCGCTTTATGCCCTAATTTTTGTTTTTAACTGCTTAAGTCCATTTTAAGTGATAAATTCCAAAACTGCCCCTAAAAGAGTAAAGACCATTCCTCTTCTGGAACCAGGTCTACTTTGGTCTATGAAGCCAAGATCAACTAAAGCAGACTGGTAGAAGCAATTCCTAAACCTTTGGAGTCTGCCATGGTCACCGTGATTAAGATTTCGACATTTCTCACTATAAGAGCCAATGTCCTTGAATTCAGCCGCAATTCACCATGGTTGACTATGCCAAGAAGAAGGCCTGGCAAGAAAATGAAACAAAGGCTATCTCTCATTCGATCTGGGACTTAGATAGACAAAAAGAAGCATTCCTTCCCATTTCAGCCGTGAGCAGACTATGTGAACAAGTTGAGAGCAGCAGTACTAAATCTCAACTCGATCCAACTCTCATTCTACACCATATGCACGGGCCAACTTTGTCCACTTTGACCCGTGAAAAGGCAACTGGAAGAGGTACTATTTTGTAGATTGGATCTTCAAAACATTGTGCATTAGCCTCTCCTTCTCTCTTCCTGTGCATCAGTAGCTCTTCTCTCTTCCTGTGCATCAATAGCTTACTGATTGTTTGCACTGGTTTTATTTTTAGTAGCCTGGTGTTAATTCGTACATATAGCGTGCATCAATTTGTGCATCGCGATGCATCAAAATCAAATAAAATTAAAAACATCAAAATTCATGCATGACTCTTTGTAGATTGGGCTTTCAAAACACTGTGCATCAGTCTCTCCTTCTCTCTTCCTATGCATCAGTAGCTCTTCTTTCTTCCTGTGCATCAGTAGCTTGCTAATTGTTTGCACTAGTTTTATTTTCAATAGTCTGGTGTTAATTCGTACATATAGCGTGCATCAATTTTGTGCATCACGATGCATAGCGTGCATGTTCCGTGTTTTTTAACACAAAAGTATCTTTTCCGGTTTGAAACAATTATAGAGGACTAAAGCGGTTGAAAATTCATTAAAAGGTACCAGCCCGAATTTCGCCCTTTTTTCTTACCTATTTTTGGATTCAATGACCCCAAACACAAAAAGTTACAGTTTCACTCTTTCCATCCGTCTTGAATGTATACTTATATATAAATATAGTCAAATGACGTCGTTTTATTACTGTGCGGGTAGGGCTCAATGGGCTTAGAAATATTTAGGGCCCGACATAGCCCAAACCTGCGGTCAGCACTATTACACAATCTGCGAGCCCGGGCCTTATGGGTCGGCCTGTTGTAGGCCTTGCGGGCTTTGTGGGCCGACGGGCCATTTGCTCACCCCTAGGATTGGGTGTTAGTTTTGATTTTTTAGGTTTGGAAAATATTTCTTTATCCTTTTTCAAGTTGATAGTCGTACAAATGCAAATACAAAATTGAATGTACATGTGTATATAAATTTGTTTAAAGAAAGGACATGTATGACACTTGAAAATATAGATTTGTTTGTTAATTTTTCTTTTTTTTTATAACATTGGTTGGGCAATTATTTTTAAATATTTCTTTCATTCATCATATTTATAGATTTATTTGTTTATTTATTAAGATGGCTTGCCAATTATCTGTTTTATTATTTTCGTCCTTCTCTACATACAATTTTGTTTTTGTTAAATCTTTCTTTATTTATTAAAATTTACTTTTAAATTGCTTTTTTAAATAGTTAGCATTTTTAGTATGCCTAATTAATATAGAAAACGAGGGAAAAATAAAAAAAAATAAAAGTAATTTGTTTTGAAAAACTCATATGCACGTCACATGCTGAAATTTGAAGGGTATATTCATCCATTGAATAAATGTTTAAGGGCATTCAAGTTTTTTTAAACCTTACCATCTAAAATACTTACGAAAGTGACTTAAGTGATTAATCTGACACCAAAGTGAACTGTAGTGATGAAATAGACCCAAAAAAAAAAGTAGGGTGACCTTATTTACAGGGTATTTTAGTTTTTTTGACAAATTTTGTCGAATGTAATAGACTGAAATGACTTGAATGATCACTTTGATTGTAAAGTCCTTAAATTGAGGGAAAAAAACAAGTAAATTGAGCTAATTGAATACTGTAGTATTTAGTAAAAGTAGAGTGATGAAATAGCTATTTAAGCCATATTCATTTAATTTATGCAAATTTTTGTACACGAGCGAATCCCATAAAGAGAAAAAACTACAGGGTCAATTTTGTAGTTTGCCCGTATATTAATATTTGTGTGTAAAGTCATTTGGCTAAGGTACCAGAGTCGAACTGTTTACAACAATATGTACAAGGAATACAGAGATACCACCCTTATTGGTGCAGTGGAACAATATGTACAGTACACTGAAATGGCATCTCGTCTCAGGGTGAGGTCTCACTGTATCCAAATCTTCATCAAGACTGCCACCATACCTGCAAAACAATTCAAGACGGAGAGCTCTAAGAAGTTTCACAACTCAAAGATCAAGTTCCCTCTTGTATTCAAGAAGGGTAAGCCCCCAAACAGGAAGCTGAAGACAACTTACAAGGCATCCAGGCCTAATTTGTTTGTGCAAGTTTTGCGAGACAGAGGAGAACAAGTTCTTCTTAATTTCAACTTATTTCCGTTGTCGGGAAAATCCTTTTCATTTTGATTAATATCGTTGAACTCGTTTTGCTTAATATCCTGTTGGCTTACTAAACTGCTTTTGATATGCTATTTTTTGTTTATATTCCTCCTAGTAAGTGGGTAATTATCTTTTTATTTATTGATAGTGTCAACGTAATGTAATCGGGTGTTGGTTAAACTGCAGATGACCAAAGAGAAGGATTCAATCAAAACCCCTACTTTCATGAAACCTGCCAAGATACTGATTGAGATGCATTATTTAGATTTATAATAGACATCTATATTACCATAACCTTTGATTTTCATTAAACTAAACTAAAACCCATAAAAGAAAAACATGCTTACCATCTTCATTTGTATGCTTTCCTTAGTAAGAGGAAGCTATGTGCATTTCCTGCACAAACAAAAAATTATTTCTTTGCAAAAATGATGCTGTAAAACTTGTGGTTTTAAAGAAAATAAAATCAAATAGGTTTACAGCAGACATCGTGGATCAAAAAACTATGAAAGGGAATAAATAAATAAATATATACATACAGCAGCCCAAACAATGCCTCCGTAGGGTTTATATGCAAATAATTTTCCTTGTAAGAGAAGGACCAATTAATTGCTTCATCAGCAATTAGCTGCGAGTCGTGTGAAGTTCTAAATCAATGACAGACTGAACATTTGCTACATAAATAATAGAAATTAGAAGAAGAACACATAAAAATAAACAAGCAAGTTAACCACAACAAACCTACCAGCAGAGGAACACAACCAAAATAAGAAACAAGAATACCAGAGACCCAAAGAAAGCAAAACAATACCTTTCTAATTAGGGTTTCATAATAAATGATTTTCCCTGAAAAGATACATTCAATCAAAACCCTCAATTAACAGAGAATTGAAACAATAATAAACAAAATTGAATTAAAAGAGTAAAACCTCAAATCAAGAGAGATGATTTGAACCCTGAATATCCTACACCAGAGCAAACTTAATTAAAAATCAAAAGCAACAACCAATTAAACCTAATTACATCTACGAGTTTGGGGGTCTGATGGGAGACTTCCGTTGAAGGCAGTAACAGAACTGTAGGAACAAAACCATCGGGAAGAACAGAGAAAAAAAATCTACTTAGTCAGCGCAACCTAAAAATAAGAAAACAAAAATATAAAAGAAATGAGAGAGCGGATGGGCGACACCTCTTTTAATGGTCCCAAGGGATGTCAATTATCCAGTAATAATCAAGTCTCATGATCATTGCAAATGACATGATTTATATAAGGTCTAGCATCCTCTCTTAAACTTCAAACCTTCTCCATTTCAAAGAGCAAACACACCGACATATTTCTACCTGAGCATTATACATATGACACCATTTAATACTTTGACAGAAAACTCAAGAACTCCTTAACACTATGTAACCAAGTTTCACAAGGTCCAGAACCAACACTGCATACGTGACAAACGGATCAGTTTTGGTTAGGACATCTCAGTAATTGTTATCCCTAATTATTGATTTGTCTTCATGACTAATGTAAAATTACTTGGGTTCTAAGTAGGTAAATTGAGACGATAATCAATCGTACAAAGTAAAAGACTGCATCACAAACATACATATCATACAAAATTAATCAACATAAGACTTCAAACTTGATGAAATCAAGAATTTGTATTGAAGAGTTAAAATTGCAAGCAGTTTCCTGTAGTGCATATCCAGAATTATTTATCTATTTATTTATTTTTGGATAGAGAGATAGATAACAACCCACTGGAGCAAGTTGAACTGAATACAAGAGAGACTGCTCCTAAAATGAACATTATTATCGATGTTTGGAGGATCACCTTACAAGCTTCCAGCTTCAAAGGATGTCAATACAAAGTCCTCTCACTCTTCCTGCTTTTAGGAACAGAGAATCTATCTAAGCGGAATTGATGAAGCCATGATGATGAGAGCACAAAAGGTCTGCCACAAACAGCAAATCACTATATAAAAAAGGAAACCCAGACGATACCCATAGAGCATAATCTTCATGCTCCAACCCAAAAGACTGCCTCAATTACTCAGATGGTATTCGCTGCAAGAAAAAGAGCCAACTACAACTTAAAGGCAAATCTGTCTATACTGGATAACACATTTCCACCAAACTTTCAGGCGTTCCTCCACCACCACAAATCATGATATAGCCCCCGAATAATTTACTACATTGCACCAAAATATTAACTAGCGCCAAAAAACCGGCGAAGCACTTCCTTGGATGAATTATCTAACCGGTCATTGGCTAACAAATCAACAAACAATTCTGCTGTGCTTGCATCAGCCACGAAACCATCACCCCTCATTCTTTCCAGAAGTTGAACTGCCTTTGATATCTCACCATGTCGAATAAATCCCTTCAAAATTGTATTATAAGTACATTCATTAGGCAAGCACCCAGTTTCCTTCATTTTGAGGTGCAACTCATTTGCTACATTAAGCTTACCTTCCTTACAATATCCATTTATCATGATAGTATAGGTATGAACATTGGGTTTTACTCCTCTAGCCAAGAGATTATGAAAGAGCTTCTTCGCAACATCAGGCTTCCCAACTTTCCACATGCCATCGATAAGGCAGCTGCACGTAACGATATCAGGAACGATTCCATTGTCTTCCATAGTTTCTAGCAATGCTAATGCCTCAAAAAGTCTTTTGTTTTTACACAAGGAATCCAACAGAATATTGTAAGTGACGATGTCTGGATTTTGACCACGAGTTTGCATTTTATCAAGAAGCAAACGAGCTTCCCCAAGTCTACCGATTCGGCACAAGCCATCAATAACAGTGTTGTACGTAATAACATCAGGTACCAATCCTCGATGAGCCATTTCTCCATAGATACTTAATGCCTCATCTATCCTCTTGGTCTTACAATACCCATTGATTAAGGTGTTATAACACATAACATCAGGTGTAACACCTTGGGCAATCATAACATTAAGTAGTTTTAAAGCATCATCAACTTTGCCTATGAGACAATATCCATCCATAAGTGAATTGTAAGTGACAATATCAGGCTCAACACCTCTTTGGATCATCAGCTCAAGCATATTGTGTGCTTCTGTGGCCAACCCTTCTTTACAGTGTGCGTCAATTAAAATGTTATATGTGTTTACATTTGGATAGATCTGTCTGACTCCCATCTCATGCAAGAGCCGCTTAACTTCTTCCCACCGACCAATATTACATAAACCTTGAATCAAGGAGTTATAGGTAACAATATCAGGTAGGATTCCCTTTCCAATCATTTTGGAAAGGAGATCTAAAGCTTCAGTATCTCTTTGGTCCTTGCAAAGGCTGTCAATGATTGTGTTGTATAGCACTATATCAGGTTTGCAATTGCAAGTGTCAGAGTTTTCCATTTTCTGAAGCAAGGAAAGAGCAGCATCAGTGTTACCCGATTTGCACAACCCGTTAATAACAGTTCCGTAAGTAACTATATCCGGTTGGAAACCAAGGTCCAGAATTTGATGAAGTAACTTAATGGCCCGAGGGAGGTTACCAACAAAGCAAAGTCCCCTGGCGAGAGTATTGAATGTAACAATATCTGGTTCAAAACCGAGTTTCATGATATTACCCAAAATGGAAGCGAAATCCACCCTCTCCAAGTGGCAAAAGCAGTTGATTGCGATTCCAAACGTACCATCGTTGGGCCTGACCAAAGGTTTAAATCCCAAAAGGTGGAATTTTCGAATTAGGGAAATGGAAGTGGAATAATACTTCATCTTTGCAATTGAAGACAAGATTTGATTCAATTGGTTGATGTGGGGAAGAGGGCGGCTCTGAGCCAACTGATGGAACGTAGCTACGGCATGGTCCAGGTCATTGAAACTAGTAGTATTACGATAAACAGAAGAATTTGTAGAAAGGAAGGAAGAAGGAATGGAGAGAAGATGGGGAAATGAAGGGATAGGCAGATTACCTTTATTCCATTTACAAACAACAATAGCCCTAGCAGCAGCCTTCTTCAGATCTCCACCACCAACAAGCCCCATTCTCAGCGGCCGGCCTTCTTCAGATCTCCAACACCTATAGCCTAATGTAAATGTAAGGGTGTTGCTATTCCCACCCCCAAAATTACTTAGCCTACCTACTTACTAAGTCTTACCCCTTTTAAATTCTATACCTCCTATATTACTAAGTATACCCCCTTTATTTTCCTATTTTACCCTTTAACCCATCTCTTTCTCTTCTTTCCCCCTCTTCTTCTGTTTCTCTTCTTTCCCCTTCTCCATTTCCTTCTTCTCTCTCCAAAGCTTCTCTTTACTCCTTTCCATCCCCATTCCCCGCAATTCGTTTACTCGTAATTTCGATAGCAAAGTCTTAAACCAGAGAGCAATTAATGTACATTATAAAAACCCATTAAAGAAAAAAACCAACCATTGCCAAAGTTGCAGAGAAACACAAAAGAAAGGGAAAAAGAATCAATTCACATCCAATCGCTTCCTTTCGTTTTCTCCACACGTACAAGTGGATTCTTTGTAATGCGGTTGAAAATCGCTTGATTGAGGATTAGTGTGTGTGTGTGCGGTTTAATAATTTTTTGAATTTTTTGAAGGAAATCGTAGTGTGCGACCCTGCCGCACACCCTAAGGAATGTGCGGCACTGGTCCGCCGCACATACCTTAGGGCGTGCGGCCGGGGGTGCCGCACCGCACATTCTTAGGGTGTGCGGCGGGGGTGCCGCACGGTATGTTAGGGTTCTTAAAAATTTTAAGGGTAATATAGTCTTTTAAAATTGTGGCAATTTTGTAATAATGGTAAGGGGGTATACTCAGCAAAATGGGGGGGTGGGAATAGCACTGCCCTAAATGTAAAGTGCCCTTGCTTAGTTTATCTTCTTTGCTTAACTTATTTTCTTTAATTAATTATACTTAATTAAAACTAAATTACAAATTACTATTAAACATTTTCAAAAGTATATCTTTTGAAAATGATCTCTCCCTATTTCCTACTACTTTGCTAAAGCTCTGGTTAATGTAAATGGTGTGAGAAAATTTAGTTTAGTTTTTACATTTTTTAGATTAATTTATTTCAAATTACTTTTTAATTCCCAACACATCAAAAAACAAGGTAGTTTATTTTTTATTATTATTTTTAAAATAAATATGTTTAGTCAATTGTGTTTATAACTCACATCTCGTGTTCCATTATCAAAAGAATACTATAGTTAAAGGCATTTGTCTACCAAAATCCAATGTTCTAAAAATCGCTAGGCGGGTGTTAGGCGCCAGAGCAGAGCCTAGCGCCTAGGGGCCTAGTCGGGATCTAGTCGGAGTCTAGGCGGGGCCTAGAAATCGAGACATAATTACACATTAAGTCCATACCAAACCTAGTGCAACAATAGTAAATAGCTAAATATGACCAAATAAACTAAAAGTAATTATTACATTACAAGATTAAAAGTTAAAATTAAAAATTAAAATCAAATTCTTTATCATTTCAAAGTGGAAGGAAAAAGGGAATACTTTAATAACTTGAGGGGAAAGGGAAAATACTTAGAAAAATATTTTAATAACTTGAGCGGGGAGGTTGTAATTTTGAAAAGTGAATTAAAACGCTAAAACTAAAAGCTGACCGCTGTCTCTCTCTCACAATTCACAAAGTTTTCACAAATGCCTCTCTCTCTCACTATAAGATAGATGACGGGATTTCGACACCGACGACAATCTCTCGCTCTCGCTATCTCTTTCTCTCTCGGTCTCTTTCTCTCTCACTCTCGCTCTCTCTTAATTTCTCTCACTCTCACTCTCTCTTTCACCTCTTCATTGGGATCTCAGTCACGTTGACTCCCCCTCCTTCGACGCCAAACTTATCTAAGCCTTAGCTGTTCAGAAAATTGAGGATGTTATTCATCGCATCGTCGTGCGTCGCTCTGCCCCTGATTGACTCCCTTTCCTCCCAGGTTCCTTATACTGGGTCTCTCCTCAAGAAAACGTGTACAACAGTCGCTCAAGCCTATCGACTAGAGCCTAATAGGCGGCGCCTAGAGCCTAGTCTAGGCGGAGAATTTTTCAATCTTAGGTTGGATAATTTATTTTTTGCTCAATTCAATAATAGCAATATGGTTGGTATTAAATTAACTATTGGTTTCAATCAACTCAATATTAAAATTTTAAATCAGTTGTATAGATAGACAAAAAGTACTAAGATCACGATATCACACTACAATTTTAGCATTAGATTAATTTTTTACAATTAATCTAATTATTAATTTTTTATTTCAATAACCGTGTCTTGTCGCACCTGAAAAAATACATTTTAGAATGGCAGGATGACATAGAAGTTTTAGTGTTGAAGCAAGATATACACTCCAGTAAGATCTGGCCAACAATAGAATATATTATATTACAATGGGATTTATAGTTTGGAAGAGTAACAGTCAACCCCGATTCGAGTATTCTTCGATAACTATATATCTTGCTTTGTAATGAATCCTAAGAAGGCTTAAATTTGGAAATGTCAAGCTTTTAAATACTCCATATTGCAACCGATGTCAACCACAGTTCTTCATGATTAGCCAATGCTCCAAGACAAGAGTACATTTGCATCTCAAATTACGTCCACTAGTAACATGTTACAACAACATGTCATGTCAATTCTTCAACATTGATAAATCTGACAAACTATTTTCTACCCTAACAATCCGTTGTTCCACCCACCATCACTACTAATGCTTTCTTTCTCATTTCCCTGCTTCACGCCTACCATCTCGTTCTCTGCGCTCCACCATCTGCCTGCCTAGATTTGCTTCCCCTTGACCCATGTCTCTGACCAGATCCAAATCCACCAGATTGTCCCTTAAGAGCTGACACTAAGTCTGGGTCACCAACACTACCTGTGTCATCCGAGTCCCTACTTCCATCAAAATTTTCTTCATAACTACTACCTCCTTCATCTAGCTAGACGGTCACGTGATTGTAGAATAGTGGGATGTTGACCAGAAAATTGCCGAGACCCAGTCAGAACAACTGTTGGCATTGCTGACATAGATGAACTAGGGTTCGAAATGTCAGGATGCAAGCTCCTACTAATTGTTCTTAAGCTGCCTTCGTTTGTTGATCTTCCATTTTCCCTTTCTCGGTATCTGTCTCGAGGCCTACTGCATACAATAGCAAAATATTTTCAACAACAAAAAAATCACTAAATTCAATATATTACTCTCGCGCAAACAAAAAAAAAACAAAAAACAAAAAAAAAACTCGCTTTTATGGAGAGTGCAAATAATGCTTTTCTTAAAAACATTTATATGAATACTTCTCGATTCTTTTACTAGGAAAATGGAGGAAAAGTTCACTACGAAAGACATTTGGTATACTGAAACTGGTAAAAGACATGAGCACCAAAACTACTCCGTCGAGGACTCTCTCGAACTGGAAGGCCATGCCCCTAAATGCTTTTGTTGTAATAGCCAAAAGAGGAACTGAATCAGTCAACTTCATGCATACAATTCTCCACTGCAGAGTAACGCTATATAGGTCTTCCTAGCCTACAACATAAAAATGTTGGTGAGCTTTTACATATCAAAAGACCAATAGAAACTTTTAACCTAGAGGAGGCTTTAGTTTTTCAAACATATTTATGTGTGATGAAATTGCGTCTGACCCCTAATCTATGATGTGAAGGAGGACCATCTTAAATATAATCAACTAGGTATATGTGAAGCTGGTCCACTCGACTTCGAATCATAAAATGTTGTTGAGCTTTATAGATCTTCCTAGCCTACAACATACAAATCTTATTGAGCTTTTACAGATCAAAGCCCAATAGAAAACTTTTACTCTGGAGGAGGCTTTAGTTTTCCAAACAAAATTTGTAAAAAGAAGTGTGATGAAATATTATCAGGGCTAGACTAAATTTGAAGATATATGTCTTAACTTGTAACCTATCATGCAAGAAAGACTTGTCTTTTTCACATGTTCCATTAACTTGGGGGTGGTTTTGGACTAGGCCAGCAACAGTTTTTAACAAGAGTAATGCTATGTGTACTTAAAGTGTACACCAAAATTACACTTGACATCTTCTGATTGGTTAAATGATTTGTGGGTCCTACCACTTAAAAGTCTTTGACCAACCAAAAGATGTCAAGTATAATTTTGGTACACATTTGGTACACACTTTAGGTACACATAGCATTACTCTTTTGACAATTCTTGGGTTAGTCTCCCAGAGATTCTGCTCCTTTCAAGTCTCATGACATCAGTAGGAGAAGAACTCCATGATTTACCTTGATTGTCTATAAGAGGGAGAATTTCAAAGAATTCCTACTTCTGTATTCAGAATGCATGACTGAAAGCCTGTCTTGCTTTCATGATATCTCACTTTTTGTTCTTTTCCTTTCTTTATTCTTTTGTCTTATAGTAATTAAACCTTTTTCTCCCCACTGCGACGCATACTAATCCTCCACTGCTGAAATTGATTCCTGCTCTACTAAATTGATTTTCTATCAAAATAATTGAGAAGGAGATATTAGATGATTACCTTCAAAGAAAAAGTTTAGGTAGGATCTCTTCATATTATTATAAAGGACACATTCACACGAAAGTTCTGTTAAATAAAATAGTAACAAACAGCGTCATTTTATGAAACAACATCCGATGCTGTATTTACTGATGTCTAAAAGGGTACCTTAGAGATAAAATATAAGACCAAACACAAGTATAATCATCAAAAAGTACAAATGGCAACAATCAAAACAACTTGTGGGAATACAGTATGGATGATCTGTCCATGTCTAACAAAAGATGAAAATCAGCATCCATGCGGAAAATAACAAGATCCAAGAGGAAGAAAAAATAGGCGAAGGAAAAGAAAACCTAGCTCGAGGATACTAGCAAAAAAATAGATCATTTAACTTGAAGCAGTGCCAGGAAATATATAGGGCAAATTACACAAATGGTCCCTGTAGTTTTAGTATTTTTTGCAATGGGTTCTTACACCTCGCAAATGGTCCCTGTACCGAGACATTTTACCCAAATGGTCCTTCCATTAAATTCTGTTAATTTTCTGTCGTTAAATGCACATACGTGCATTTATGGATGGGTAAAATAGTCATTTTATCTTCAAAAGTACAGGGACCAATTCTGAAATGATTAAAGCAAAAAAAAATCAATGACATTGCCCAGGACACCACACAATAAATAAATTAATAAACTAATTGAAAAATAAAAAATACTTACTTTGTTTCTAAATAATTGTTCTTTTTGACTAGATATACAAATTTTTAAAAAAATTAATTGATTCTATTATAAATATAAATATAATATGTAATTTTTTTTAAAGCTCATATATATGTAAAACATAAATAAAGTAGGAAGAAAAAATAAAAATAAAATAATACATGTATTTTAAAAAGAAATTAAGAACGACACAATTTTTTTTTTGGAAGAAAGAACAATTATTTAGAACGTGACTTTGTACTACTGCTACATAGTCAGACATGGTTTAATAACATTCTCAGTTTACCCACCTACCAACACCAATCTCCCAGTTTATCTTCAACCAAGCTATCTATACTCTCTCCCTCACACACACACACTTTTTCCATGAAGATTTCCTGTAAAGAACCTTACATTCCATCTCTAAACACTTCTACAACACAAACCCCAACCTCCGAAACATTCACCCACTCTAAATCCGAAATTCTCACCGACTCCGTCATCGACGTCCACCTCGGCTCTGATCTCAACTATGGAGCGCTACAGTTAGAAATTACTAAGGCTTCCCTATTTTGTAGTCTGTTAACTGCAAGTTTAGTTCACAATACCCACATTTTTTTAAAGAACAAGTAAATTACTCCAAATACCCACATTTTAAAACAGATTATAAAAGGCAAATTTTTACTCTACAAACCAAATAAAGAAAAAAGAAATGAGCAAGGAGAAAACCAGATAATACTTTCATCACTCTATAAAAAAAAGTATAAATAAAAGAATAAAAAAAAACAGTAAGGTGAAAAGATTACGTATACAAAAATGTGAATAATGAAATTAGAGAGCAAAAATATGAAGTTTACCGACAAAGAGGAGGGGGAAGCGTGACCCAAAGGGGTAAACAGGGTAGGGATTAGAAGAGGAAGAAGAAGAACAGAGAGAGCAGCAAGTGATACGCCACCGTGGTTGCGGCGGTGGAGCTTCATATTAGTTTCTTCCTTGCCGGCGGCGGCAACAATAGTTGTAAATTTGAAGTGGGTTGAAAATGAGAAAAACTCCAAAATCAAACTAATAACCTTGATTGATTGAAATTGTAGTTGGGGATTGGAAGTATAGATTGTACTACTAGTACATAAATGAAACTAAATGGCAAGAATTATGGGGAAGAAAGAAAGAAATAAAGAAAGCAAAATCAGAGGCCTAGAAACACTACTGTCCATGATCATATCGAGGTCACCATTGCCGGAGAAGACGACCAAGTATGGACAGGAGGTGGAATAGTTGTTTTGATCTCAGCATATAGTAGTAGGAGTATTAAATACTCTGTTTTTCTTTTTCAGTCGAGGTCACCATTTCCGGAGAAGAAGATCAGCCCAAATTTCATGGTTGGTCCCTGTACTTTCATAGATAAAATGACAATTTTGTCCTTGCCCAAATTCACGTGAGGAGCACATGTCAAGACTTAACGGAAAAAATTTAACGGAACTAGACGGAATGACCAATTGCGTTCAATTGGTTGGTACAAAGACGATTGGCAAAAAAAATTTGTACAGGGACCATTTGTGTAGTTTGCTCAAATATATAATCAAATCGTAAAACCAGTTATCTCCAATCTAATATCTGCAGTTAACAAGAGTGAGTCTCTAGGCAAGCAGACAACTCAAGGCCACCAGATTATTTTAATCTATAAACATAACAAAACTTCACATCACCAATTCCAAAATAACTCCCTTTGTATCATATATATGTCCAACTTTCCATTTTTTGGATGTTTCAAAGGTTTTGGCCACATAGTATTCCAATGAATATTGTTAAGTTAACAACCGATCTAAAAGCTTAAACTGTTAGATAGGGGCCCAACAATGTATATCAAACTCAACACTCCCCCTCACGTGTGACCCATTCACACATGGAGAAACAAAAAAATATGCACCATCGAGGGCATCACAAACCAAACAGAGTGACAACATGCACCCAAACAGAGTGACAACGTGCACCCAGACATAGTGACAACATGCACTCACAATATTTTGGGTAAAAAATGCAAACGCAATGACTCGAACCCAAGACCTTGCCAAACCAGAGCTGTGATACCATGTTAAGTTGCACCATCAGGGCATCACAAACCAAACAGAGTGACAACATGCACCCAAACAGAGTGACAACATGCACTCACAATATTTTGGATAACAAATGCAAACGCGATGACTCGAACCCAAGACCTTACCAAACCAGAGCTGTGATACCATGTTAAGTTACCAACTGATGTAAAAGCTTAAGCTGTTAGATAGGGGTTCAACTGTTAAGTAACGAATTACTCTAAAAGCTTAAGCTGTTAAAGAGAGGCACATCAATGTATATCATGCATACTATAACACTCCCCCTCACGTATATACGTGGAGAGGTGCACTTAATATAGGGCTAATACGTACCCTTTGTATATATATATTTTTAGGATAAATGTAAGCGGGATGATTTGAACCCTTGTCCTTGCCAAACCTGAAGCTCTGATACCATGTTAAGTAACCAACTACTCTAAAAACTTAAGCAGTTAGAGAGGGGCTCAACAATGTATATCAACACTCCCCCCACACGTGTGACCCGTCCATACATGAAGACAACAAGGGTCACACGTGGAGAACTCCTAGCATGGTATCAAAGCATACTTTAACACCAACAACGTATATCAAACTCAACAAATATAAACTAACAAATGTCCTATTATGCCCTCAACTAAATAAAGTATTCACAAGATAAATCAATTAAAGTAAGGAATATAAATTACAACCAATTAATTATATTGAAGGGTATAAGTGAAAATTAAAAACATTAAATAATGCATTAAAGGGAACTCCTACATATGTGTGTTTTTATCTATGGGGGCAATATATATGAATCAGAAGGAGTATTACGTAATTCGAAACATAGAATAATCTTCCCAATAATTTATATAATCCAAAGACATTAGTTGGCCTCTAAAGATTATTCTAAGGTCCTCAGTCATGGATGTGATCCTCAAAAAAGGAATTTTTTTGATTTGTTCCCCTTCTACTCTACCTAACTAATCTCCACCTCAAAGGTCTCAATTCTAATAATGCTGGCATGGTTATCTTTATAATCTTTAAGACTACCAGAAGAAGTCCCAAGAATTTCTCGAGAATAGGTAGGTGAGAGAATCTCATATTACAAAGTGTGAGGTCTCAAATTCGATCCCTTCCCACGCTCCCTTAGACATAAAAAAAAAAATCTCATATTACAAGAGTTCTGCTGTTAACTTGGATATATATGGCACAACATCTGTAAACCATCTCCAGGAACTTACAAAAAAGGTATTCATTAAACTAAAAAGTAAAAGGCTTCTCTTCACACCCAGTGAGCCGAACATGCATTCATTTAATTAATCTGCATAAAGATCTTCATATCCTATCTATTTCTTCAAAGCTGAAGTTTTCACAGGGACTGGCGCACATCCATTCTCAATGTAGCATTATATTTATGGACAAAAAAAAGCTCATACATTGATGTGGTTTGACTGATGTCAAAACATACCTACTATGAGTTGAGGAAGAAAAATCCCTTCTTGATGGTCGAAGCCCTGACTCGGCTTGCTCTAATTCACGATGCAGTTCTCTCTGCATTGAAATAAATATCTTTGATGTTAGTTTGCACTCTAATAACCATGGATAACTGATAATCAGATGCTACTACATATTTATGAACTTTATAGTTTGTATCAGATGTTAAGTAAGTGTTGGAAATTGGTTTCATAATTGGTGTTTGACCAATATTTGACCAAGTTTCTAGTTTGGAACCATTTATTAAAAATGATGAAAATAAGTTGCAAAAATGAAATCTACGTTTTGAGTAGATTAAGTTGGTATATTTATTATCTCAAAACCAATTTCGGGTGAATGAGATATTAATGGTTAAATTATTCAACTTAACATTGGTAAATGAAGAGTTATGAGAATATGAAAAGTTATATCTCACATTGAATAAAAAAGGTGAATAAATGCACTTTATTAATTGGCCCACTCTAGGAGGAAGCATTCAAGTGGTCTTCTCCAAGGTCCACCCTGGTGATGTCTCTTGGGCTAACCTTTAGCACAAGCAGCTACGATTTGTACCATTTGAGCCCGAGCGCGCATGCGCAGGTCGCAATGGGCGCTTTAGAGGCGCACTTCGCACGTACGCATCGTCGCTAGGAGCTAAGGAGCCTTAACTTTTTGTCCAACTCAGTCAACTCAGGGATGGCCCAGGTACGTTGCACCCTCGAATAGGTGCAACCCAGTGATGAACCGAACAGCCACGGGCGGTTATGGGCAGTTCAGGGTGGTTATGGTCCAAGCGGTTCGGCGGTTATCGTGACTGATCGAATAGGTGCAGTTAGGGGCAGTTGCGCAGCAATTAGAGTGCATGCATCGACACCTACTTCAGTACTAGCTTTCTCTAGCCACCATATCCATTATTTTAACTCAATGTCATAGTAGTTTAACTATTTCTTATCATTGATAATCTTTCCTGCGCAGTTTTGTTGTAATATTTGTAATATTATTTGGATGGGAAGCTACATGTCAAAAAATAAATTCCCTTTCCATATACAAAGGAGATTTTACTGGATAGTGTTGCAATTGCAGCCACAATGTGGACATGGATCTTTGACTTTTACCCAGAACTGAACTCCCTGCATTACTTAAATAATGTTTCTTACCTTAAGAAGTGATTAATTAAGAAGTGATTCACGTGTGCTTCCAAAATCTGGGTCTCCTTCTTTTAAAGAACTCGACAAGAGAACTTCTAGTATGATCTGTAAATTGAAGATTGCAATTTACAGCAACATTAATGATGAAAATGACATCAAAATTCAGCCAAAATCATATCGAAATCAATACTACTGTTTGTTCAGCCTCAGTAAGAACTTACCCCTTTAGCTTTGTCCCCTTCAGATTTAAGTCTACATAAAGCTTGGGAAGCCTCGACCTCAAGATCCCCACACCTAATCTCTACATGCACACTTACAGAAAATCATTAAGAAATAAAAGGAAAGATGAGAAAAGAAGACAGAATGTTGAGGAGCATGCATGCATCTACACCGACTTCAGTACTACTCCTTCCGTCCATATCAGTATATATATATATTCATACTTTCCATTTTAGTTTGTCCGAAAAATAGCCCAGTTCTATAATTTAAGCTATATATTTCCATTCTTTTTTTAAATTTTTGTACTTTCCTTTTGAAAATATGGTATTTCTCTTACAATCAGACAAAAATATATATATATATATATATATATATATATATGACTTTCATGCAATTTGAAGGAAATATGGAGAAGTAAAACTTGAATATTAAAAATTTGACTTTTCATAGTGAAATATTATTTTGGGAACGAGGGAGCATCTTTTTTCTGTCAACTTATTTGCAAACATTAAGCAGATAGAACTATACCAGTATCGGTCATTCCTAAAGTTTCAATACTTCTCCAAACATTCTGGGGAATCAGACAAATATCTTCAGCTGCACAATACATGGCAGGCACTGGCAATAAGTGCTGAAGACAGTTTTGTTACAGGGCTTCCACATGTCCGGTGCCCAAGGTTGATTAAACCAGGGAGAACGTTATCAGCTGCAGCAAGAAGAGATTGCAACTGGTGCCGTTCAGCAAGTGGAACAAAATTGACAAGAAGCGCTATTGCACGAGTCCTTAAAAGTAATGACACATCCGATGATGCAAGCATGGCCACCAAATCCCACGTGCTTGAAACAAGAGGAGACGCGACTGGCTCATAAGCTGAAGCACCTAGGCCAGGTGAAGTTAACTTGATGTATGATGTAGAAGATTGGAACATTGTTTCAGCATCTACATCTTGGCCAACAAGTTTCCCCAAGTGCTTGAGGGCAACAAACCGTTGCTCTGGTTCAGGATGACCTAGCATTGAGCGAAGCAGATCAAACAGGGGACTTTCATTTTCATGAAGGTTCTGCATGTCTCTCGCAAATAACGATGACAGCCACTTATCAGTCTGCAACCGCCAAGCAATTTTTGGTGCACTGCATGAAAATTTCTTTATAGCAGAACACATGGAACCAATCACATTATCTAAACCAAAACAACGAGGGACTCCTAGAAGACAGTCAAGCATCATAGATGAAACCTCCCAGCAATTGTTCTCTTGTAGCACCACTACCATTTCAGCAAGTCCTTCAAGACTAACCTTCCAGTGAAGGGGAAAACGGTCAACCGAATTGGATGGAAGGATACACTCTTTGTCAACCTCTGCAGTAACTTTTTCCGAGAAACAAGACAAGCATCTTGAGTACACAAAACACTGTGCTGATGTAAGAGTCAATTTCTTTGCCAGTTGATAATGAAGCTTCCAGCAAAACTCGATAGTTGGACTAAGTTTGGAAACAAAAGCCTCTAGGTCTTTGGAGAAATCTACTACTTCCTCAACAGATAAAAGGCGAACCTTTTCATCCAAAATAACAGAATTATCAACGATGCTTGGCTTGTTATCACATGTCTCTGCTGGACAAGAGCTGTAAGCATCATTAAGAAACCATGAATCTGATTCAGAGTTATCGTCACAAGGTCCACCATTGCCCGTGCTAGAAAAGACAGCCATTTCAATGGGAATGATACTAAATACTCTTAAATTCTCAACTAGCAACAATTTGCAACTCTCAAGTACAGCCTGAAATGCACAAAGATAGTCATAAAAGGAAGTAGTCGGCTCAAAGGCAGCAAAATCAGCCCAGAAGACCAAGGACTGCAAAATTTCATGTTTACGTTGGAAGGATAAATCAGGAAAAACAGAGGCCAGAACAAGAATTGTTGGAGCCCTACTATATATTTTTTCATCCGGATTTCCTTCATTCTCATAATGGTGTCTAATATCACTGAAAAGCTCATCAAAGCATAAGGACTCAAAGTTAACACATGAATTATCAACCATTATATTTTCCACGTCAGACACCTTAGTTAATGAATAGGAGATGATTGGCTTTAGCAAACCCAATACAGTACCCAGAAATGAAACATCACGGTATGAGGTCCTGCACAGGGATACCAGCACTTGTACAATTCTAGGTACTTCAGGTACCATTGCTTCCATGTGCTCAATTACAATTGCCTCAAGTATATACAGAATAATGGCTTTTACATTTTTTGCGAGAAAACCCTTACAGAAGTCAGCACTTCTAGAAGAAGCTTGGTCATCTTTCTGAAGAAAAGGCCAATAGCAAACGTCTGAAAGCCAACACAACATATCCGGCACAAGGCTAGAAACAAGAGATTTTAATTGCAATCCAACCGCCACCAATATAATCTCCCCAGAGGCATTAAATTGCTTCTTCAGACTGGGAAAGAACCGACTAACATCCGGATAAATGGAGCGAAAAGACAGGTCTCCGTATAGTTGAGCAGGAAGTTCATGTCCTTCAGCAATTTTTATATCTTGCTTGACTCTAGATCCTTCAATTTCTTTTTCTCAATGTTTGGTTCAACAATGTCATCTACCACAGCAAGTTCATCGGCAAATATAGATAATAGATTTGTCCGCTGAGTGAGATCTGAAGCAAGGAATTGAAGAGCCTCTCCTACTGAAACTGTTGCGCATTACGAGATACAGCCATCCAACCAACAAATCTAACAAGAGGTGAAGCAGAAGAAGAAAAAGTAGGTATTTTCTGCATCCAGGCTGAAGGAGGAATCAAATTAGAAAATCTAATACCATTGCTCATATTAATTGAAGTATCAGAACCTTCGTCACCTCCACTGGAAGCAATGACCAAATTCTGGAGAAGCATCCAGTGACGTTGTACCTCATTTACCTTAATCGAATCCAACAGCAATTTTCCTTCTTTTGATTGATAATAATATGATGAGAGCAGCCCATTCAAGTATTCAGCAGATTCTAATATGATATCAATTACATGTTCAGGAGCACAGTATAGTTTAGTTGCCTAATGCAACAAAAAGACAAGACTCTGCATGAGAATTTCACGCATTGAGTGTCGCTCCCTTATCAGAGAATTAATCAAAAATTTGCACAATAATGCTTGATTTTGTTGAACCAAGGTGATGGCATCCATTGATGTCGTATCACGCTGAGTCAAATTTAAAACCTCGTCATTTTCTTCAGTGTACGAGGGACAATGTTCACTAGCTGACACCATTTTCTGATAATTCTTGTCTAATTCGGCAGCCTCGAGCAGAATTTGGAGAACAGTTTTGTCCCTTTTCCTCTCAAGAAGAGCTACAGTTTCCAAGTTATTGTCATTCTTTTTCAAATCCCATCTGATATCTGCAAAGCCATAACTTTCAGAGGTCCTGTTAATATTCGTCCCGGGGATAAACTTTGGGTGGTCTCCAAAAGACATGATAAAGAAAGGATTTATGTAGCACTCTGCCGCCAGAAGAAGAGCATCTATAGCAGCATTATGACCCTCATGAGTAATATCATTCTGAGAGTGCAAATCTAATGCACTGCCAAGCGCCTAAACTCAGAAGCCCACAACTCACAGTCCCTATAGTTCATAAGTTGAAAATAATCTGCATGCAAGTCTGAGTATTCAACGGCATAACCTTGCTTCCTCTTGGTGGAATTTGTTGCTGACACTTTTCTCAGCCAAATGCTTATCCTGTGTGTTAGCACTGCAATGGCTCAGATCTGAGCTCTTATGGTCTGGGATTCCAGAAGCATTCGCAAGTGCCATATCCCGGACTTCAGGTGGGGCAAAAAGTAGACCACACCATCATCATAAATATTCATGTTTGACAAGGCATCGGAACCATCTGTCTTTCCATCACCATCGTCATGGTTGCTAAACTTCGAAGGGGCACCTCCACAGTGAGGGAGAGAAGAAAGAGGTGAAGCACTAGCAAGTGGTATCGCGATGCCTTAAATTGGGCATTGAGTCCTAAAATTTCTCTAGTGAATCTTACTTACTAAAATTTCTCCGGTAAATCTTCCTTTGGCTGCATCGCGATGACGTAATTAGGCATCGCAATTTGGCATCCCGATGTCTTAAATTGACCATCGAGATGCCTTAGGTTACTGATGCACTCGTGTTTTTCTTTTATTAATGGCATAATCGTCTTTTCCCCCCAAAAATGCTTTTTTTCAGTTTTAAAAAAAATATGGTGGACTGGAGCTATTACAAATGTTCAAAAAGGGACTGCATGTAATTCACCCTATAGTAAAACGTCGTTTTATTACTATGCGGGTTGGGCTCAATGGACTTAGAAATATTTAAGGTCTAATACAGCCCAAACATGCGGGCCCTATTACATAGTCTGCGAGCACGGGCCTTATAGGTCTTGCAGCCCTTGCGGGCTTTGTGGGCCGACGGGCCCATTTGCTCACCCCTAGGACAGGGGTCAGTTTTATTTTTGGATGAATTACAGGCCGATCCTTTTTCGAACATTAGTAATCGCTTCAGTCCACCATACTTTTTTTTAAAACCGGAAAAAGGCAATTCAGTTCATGAAGAAATTTCCTCTCTTCTGTTCTTGCTCATTCCACTTGATTTCTCAACATTTCTGTTAATTTTCACACAATTATACCATGGTATCAGAGCCATAAATGCTACTTGATTTCTCTACATTTGTGTTGATTTTTACACAAATTATCATATTTTTAGAGCCACAAAGGCCTGATAATCAAATCCTTCCGTGTGTTTCCTCTTGATTTGGCTGTCCAAATACCCTAACATACATCTCGATCTTGAAATCCTAATTTTGCCTCCAATTTCTTCAAGCTGGTATTACTTACAAATGGTCAAATGGAACCACTCCTAATGTAACAATACTGTCCTTTCTTGGTTACAAAACTCAGTTTATCCTCAGATCTCTCCTAGCATTTTATACTTCCAAGTGTGCCAAAGATAGGTGGATATTATCTTTGTTGAGTGTCCGCATGTCAGTAGTTATTGCGATACTGTCCTTTCTTGGTTACAAAACATAGTTTATCCTCGAAAGCTGAAGCTGAAAATGATGAGTCAATTGTTAAGAGGACATCCATAAGGAGAGCTAGGAAGAATGGCCATTCAACTCAGTTCTGATTCTCTATGATTTACTCAACATCATGTATGATGCTAAGTCCAGACACATCTTTTAATGGTCCCAAGGGATGCCAATTATCCTGTAACAATCAAGTCTCATGATCATTGCAAATTACATGATTTATTCAAGGTCTAGCATCCTCTCTTAACCTCCAAACCTTCTCCATTTCAAAGAGAAATCAGCTGTTACTGGCACTCCCACATATACATATGACACCATTTAATACTTTGACAGAAAACTCAAGCACACCTTAACACTATCTAACCAAGTTTCACAAGTTCCAGAACCAACGCTGAATAAGTGACAAACGGATCAGTTTTGGTACGGTCATCTCAGCAATTGCTATCCCTAATTATCGATTTGTCTTCATGACTATGAAAAATTACTTGAGTTCTAAACAAAGGTTAATTGGGAGGATAATCAATCATACAAAGTACAAGACTGCATCACAAACAAACATATCATACAAAATAGATCAACATAAGAATTCAAACTTGATGAAATCAAGAATTTGTATTGAAGAGTTCAAATTGCAAGCAGTATCCTGTAGTTCATATCCAGAACTTTTTTTTTTTGGATAAATAGATAGATAGATAGATAACAACCCAAGACCAAGTTAACAGAATACAAGAGAGACTGCTCCTAAAATGAACATTATCATCGATATTTGGA
Organism: Platycodon grandiflorus; assembly: GCA_016624345.1. Taxonomy (NCBI): domain Eukaryota; kingdom Viridiplantae; phylum Streptophyta; class Magnoliopsida; order Asterales; family Campanulaceae; genus Platycodon; species Platycodon grandiflorus. Next base: position 2,586,453 of record JACONP010000362.1, read on the forward strand.
GGATCACCTTACAAGCTTCAAGCTTCAAAGGATGTCAATACATAAAGTATTCACTCTTCCTGCTTTTCGAAACAGAAAATCTCTCTAAGCAGAATTGATGAAGCCGTGATAATGAGAGCACAAAAGGTCTGCCACAAACAGCAAATCACTTTATAAAAAGGGAAACTCAGATGATACCCATAGAGCATAATCTTCATGCTCCTACCCAAAAGACTGCCTCAAGAAATACTCCTCAGATAGTATTCGCAGCAAGAAAAGGCGCCTACTACAACTGCAAGGTAAAACTGTCTATAATGGATAACACATGTCCACCAAACTTTCAGGCATTCCCCAAACACCACTTATCATGATATAGCCCCAACTAAGTGACTACATAGCACCAAATCATGAACTAGCGCCAAAAAACCGGTGAAGCGCTTCCTTGGATGAATTATCTAACCGGTCATTGGCTAACAAATCAACAAAAAGTTCTCCTGTGCTTGCATCAGCCGTGAAACCATTACCCCTCATTCTTTCCAGAAGTTGAACTGCCTTTGATATCTCACCATGTTGAATAAATCCCTTCAAAATTGTATTATAAGTACATTGATCAGGCATGCAGCCACTTTTCTTCATTTTGAGGAGTAACTGTTATCCCTAATTTTCGATTTGTCTTCATGACTAATGTAAAATTACTTGAGTTCTAAACAAAGGTAAATTGAGATTATAATCAATCATACAAAGTAAAAGACTGTATGGCAAACAAACATATCATACTAAATAGATCAACATAGGACTTCAAACTTGATGAAATCAAGAATTCGTATTGAAGAGTTGAAATTGATTGCAGTATCCTGTAGTGCATATCCAGAAGGTTTTTTTATTTTTATTTTTTTATTTTTTGGGGGATAGATAGATAAATAACATCCCAATGGGGCAAGTTGAACTGAATACAAGAGACTCTGCACCTAAAATGAATGTTATAATCGATGTTTGGAGGATCACATTACAAACTTCCAGCTTCAAAGGATGTCAATACATCAAGTATTCACTCTTCCTGCTTTTGGAAACAAAGAATCTCTCTAAGAAGAATTGATGAAGCTGTGATGATGAGTGCACAAAAGATCAGCCACAAACAGCAAATGACTATATCAAAAGGGAAACCCAGACGATACCCATAGAGCATAATCTTCATGCTCCGATCCAAAAGACTGCCTCAAGAAACACTACTCAGATGGTACTCGCTGCAAGAAAATGCACCGACTACAATTGGAAGGCAAAACTGTCTATAATGGATAATGCATGTCTACCAAACTTTCAGGCGTTCCTCCACCACCACAAATCATGATATAGCCCCAAATCATTGACTACATAGCACCAAATCGTTGACTAGCACCAAAAAACCGGCGAAGCGCTTCCTTGGATGAATTATCTAACTGGTCATTGGTTAACAAATCAAAAAACAATTTTGTTGTGCATGCATCAGCTGCGAAACCAACACCCCTCATTCTTTCAAGAAGTTGAACTCCCTTTGATATCTCACCAAATCGAATAAATCCCTTCACAATCGTATTATAAGTACATTCATCAGGCAAGCACCCAGTTTCCTTCATTTTGTGGAGCAACTCACTTGCTTCATCCAGTTTACCTTCCTTACAATATCCATTTATCATGACATTATAGGTAAGCACAACGGGTTTTAGTCCTTTAGCGAAGAGATTATGAAAGAGCTTCTTCGCAACATCAGGCTTCCCTACTTTCCACATGCCATCGATAAGGCAGTTGCATGTAATGATATCAAGAACGATTCCATTACCTTCCATAATTTTCAATAGCTCCAGTGCCTCATAAAGTCTTTCGTTTTTTAACAGGGAATCCAAAAGAGTATTGTAAGTGATGATATTTGGATTTTGACCACAAGTTTGCATTTTATCAAGAAGCAAACGAGCTTCCTCAAGTCTACCAATTCGGCACAAGCCATCAATAATAGTGTTGTACGTAACAACATTAGGAACCAATCCTCTATGAGTCATTTCTCCATAGAGACTCAATGCGTCATCTATCCTCTCAGTTTTACAGTACCCATTGATTAAGGTATTGTAACTCATAACATTAGGTGTAACACCACGGGTAATCATCACAAAAAGTAGTTTTGCAGCATCGTCAACTTTGCCTATGAGACAATATCCATCCATAAGTGAGCAGTAAGTGACAATATCAGGATCAACACCTCTTTGGATCATCAGCTCAAGCATATTGTGTGCTTCTGTGGCCAACCCTTCTTTACATTGTGCGTCAATTAAAATGCTATATGTGTATACATCTGGATAGATCTGTTTGACTCCCATCTCATGCAAGAGCCGCTTAACTTCTTCCCACCGACCAATATTACATAAACCTTGAATCAAGGAGGTGTAGGTAACAATATCAGGTAGGATTCCCTTTCCAATCATTTTGGAAAGGAGATCTAAAGCTTCAGTAGCTCGTTGGTCCTTGCAAAGGCTGTCAATGATTGTGTTGTACAGTACTATGTTAGGTTTGCAATTGCAAGTGTCAGAGTTTTCCATTTTCTGAAGCAAGGAAAGAACAGCATCAGTGTTACCCGATTTGCACAACCCGTTAATAACAGTTCCGTAAGTAACCATGCTTGGTTGGAAACCAAGGTCCAGAATTTGATGAAGTAATTTAATGGCCCGAGGGAGGTTACCAACAAAACAAAGTCCTCTGATGAGAGTAGTGAATGTAACAATATCTGGTTCAAAACCGAGTTTCATGATATTACCCAACATGGAGAAAGCGAAATCCACCCTCTCCAAGTTACAAAAGCAGTTAATTGCAATGTTAAATGTATAAATGTTGGGCCTGACCAAAGGTTTGAAACCCAAAAGGTGAAATTTTCGAATTAGGGAAATGGGAGAGGAATGAAACTTCAACTTTGCAATTGAAGCCAAGATTTGATTCAATTGTTGGATACGGGGAAGTGGGCGGCTTTGAGCCAACTGATGGAACTTAGCTACGGCATGGTCCAGGTCATTGAAACTAGTATTACGATTAACAGAAGAATTTGTAGAAAGGAAGGAAGAAGGAATAGAGAGAAGATGGGGAAATGAAGGAGGGATGGGCAGATTACCTTTATTCCATTTAAAAACAAAAACAGCCCTAGCAGCCGCCTTCTTCAGATCTCCACCACCAACAAGCCCCATCTCAGCGGCCGGCCTTGTTAAGATCTCCAACACTTATAGGCTATTACCTACTACTTTGCTAAAGCATAAAGCTTTCTCTGGTAATGTAAATGGTGGTGTATCTCCACTAAAGTGCGACTTGCTTAGATTAGGGGCAGCAATGGCAGGCATGACACGATTGCACCAATCAGCACGACACGATTATAAATATGAATTACAGAGATAAGAAATACGATAAGGCACAACACGGTACGACACGAAACACGATACAAAAGTACAAAATTATAAATTTAGTTAAAATAATATTTATTATTATATTTATGATCAAATAAGATAAATAATACGAAAATACGATAGTGTGGCACGAACATGACACGAATGCACGAATTGCCACCCCTAGCTTAGTTTATTGAGAGGTCCACCAATTCATATTAATACACTCTCAAAATAAATTATAAAAATATTATTATTTTGTTAGAAATAAATATCTTTTTACTACTAAATACACTCACTCTTATATTTTGACACATACTAAACCTTTAAATACACCATTTATCTTCTCTTCTTTTTTCCTTTCTTCCCCACCCCACCCCCTTCTCTCTCCAGTAAACTCCCTCCCGGTCCCGGCAATTCCCTTCTGGCAACCCACTAAACCCCCCTTTCCTTCTTTCAAACTGATTCGTTCTCTCCCCCCCTCCCAATTTTTTTCGACCGGTGATTTTTTGTTCGGGACTAAGTTACCGAACAATCGGGGGTTGTTCGGTGGCCCTAACTGAACATCACAGTGATGTTCGGTAAGGGCCAACCGAACAACCCTCGATTGTTCGGTAGCTCAGTCCCGAACAAAAAATCGACGACCGAAAATTATTTTTTCAAGGGCTTCAAAAAGGAGGGTGGTAAAGGAAAAAAAAAGGGAAAAAGGGATAATGAGGGAGATAGGGGGTGTTTCAGCCGTGCCGTGTGTGTGGGGGGGGTTAGGTTTAGAGTGAAGGAAAAAAAAGGGAATGAGGGAGAGAGTGGAGGCTCCTGGAAGGGGGAGGGGAAAGGGAAGGAAGGGAGGGTAAAGGAAGGGGAAGCTGCCGGAAGGGGGAGGGGAAGGGAGGAAGAAGAAGGAAGGGAGGGGAAGGGAAAGGGGCGGGCTTTGTGTGTGTGTGTGTGTGTGTGTGTGGTATGTGTGGTTTAGAAAAATGAATTATTTGGGAAGGGGTAAAATAGAAAATATTGGGTGGTGTATTTAAAAATTAGGTTGTTGTGAAATTAGTGGAGGGGGTGTATTAAGAGAAGTAGTGTATTAATAACAAAAGGTGATGCTAATAGCGCCACTCTAGTTTATTTTCTTGCTTAACTTATTTTCTTTAATTAATTATACTTAATTAAAACTAAATTACTAGTATTAAACATTTTCAAAAGTATCTCCACTATCTTTTGAAAATGCTCTCTCCCTATTTCCTACTACTTTGCTAAAGCTCTGGTTAATGTAAATGGTGTGAGAAAATTTAATTTAGTTTTTACATTTTTTAGATTAATTTATTGGGATTACCTATTTTCATTACATTTCAAGTGGAGTAATATGTTTTATTTCTAAATTACTTTTTAATTTCAAACATATCAACAAACAAGATAGTTTTTTTATTTTTTATTTTTTATTTTTTTTAGAATAAATATGTTTAGTCAATTGTGATTATAACTCTCATTTCGTGTTCCATTATCAAAAGAATACTATAGTTAAGGCATTTGTCTACCACAATCTTAGAAAATGTTGGATATTTTATTTAAGAATAAAAATTTTAATTTAATTTAAATAATATTACTTTAAAAAAGTCAAATCAATAATAGCAATATGGTTGGTATTAAATTAGCTATTAGTTTCAATCAACTCAATATTAAATTTTTAAATCTATTGTTTAGATAGGCAAAAGGTACTATTATCACAAAAGATACTAAAATCTCGATACTACACAAATGGTCCCTGTACTTTTTGATTTTTTTGAGATTCGTCCCTATTGCTCGCAAATTGTCCTTGAACCAATCACGCTAAACACAATTGGTCCATCCGTTCAATTCTGTCAAACGCAGAATAACTCACTTCTTAACAAATGCCTCTTTACTTGTCCAATATATGACTCACTGTTAGTTCCCGCACTTTCATAAATGAAATGAAAATTTTGTATTTCTCCAAATTCAACTGAACAGTAGGTCCAATCGCATTTAATTTGGTGGTACAAGACCGAATGAATCAAAAATTTTGTACAACGACAAATCCCAAAAAGGCCAAAATTATAGGAATCAATTGTGTAGTTTGTCATTCTTTTCACTCAAATTGGGAGTAGCTATTTCTATTACATTTGAAATAGAGTAATATGTTTTATTTAAGAATAAATAAATTAATTTAATTTAAATAATATTATTTTAAAAAGTCAATTCAATAATAGCAATATGGTTGGTATTAAATTGACTATTGGTTTCAATCAACTTAATATTAAAATTTTACATCAGTTGTATAGGTATGCAAAAGGTACTAAAATATCGATACTATTATCATACTATGATTTTACCATTAGATTAAATTTTTACAATTAATCTAACTATTAATTTTTTATTTCAATAACCGTGTCTTGTCGCACCTAAGCATGGCAGGAGGACACAGAAGTTATACTGTTGAAGCAAGATAGACACTCCAGCAAGATCCAGGCAACAATAGAATATACTCCTCCGTTCCACCCAAAGAGTCCACGTTTGAAAAGTCTAATTATTAAGTGATATATTAGTGTTATTGGAGTTGGTCAAAATTACAAAAATACTTAAGTACAAACATGATGATTACAACACAAGTGGAGGGTAAAGATGATTACAACACAAGTGGAGGGTAAAGATAAAATATTATGAAAATTGTAAGCATAATTTTTCGAAAGTGAACTCTTTAAGTAAAACAACTCAAAATAGTATAATGGACTCTTTACCTAGAACGGAGGGAGTATTACAATGGGATTTATAGTTTGGGAGAGTAACACTCAACCCCCGATTCGAGTTTTCTTCGACAACTATATATCTTTACATGTAATGAATCCTAAGAACGCTTAAAGTGGGAAGGATTAATATATGATTCAGTCCTTGAACTTTTCATTTTCTGGTGATTTGATCCTCAATCAATAAAATTTTTTACTATGGTCCTTGAACTCAACATTTGAAGCCTATATAGTCCATACAGCTGTTATCTTAAACAGTAACGTTAAATTTTTTTAAAATGCCAATTTTACCCTCACTTTTGGCTGACTAGGATGCCTAGATGGTTTTGTTTCATCTGGCGGGAATGGATCTGGTGGATTCGAATTCATTAGAAACCAAAAATGACTCTAACGGAGTTGGTTAGGATTTCATAATCAATGTGACCATGTGTATGATTGGTGAACTTGTTGGTGATTCGAGAGACTCGTTGAGTAATTTGGATACACAAATTGTGTTTGATGATGTTACGTTAATTCTCGTAATTTTCGTGTGTTGGTTGATTATATGAAGTAAGATTATTATGACCTATTTGTGACATACATGTTGATATTATCATTGTACTCCCTACTTTGGAGTATGATATGTTCATTTTTAAATGTCGAGTAAACATCTACTTGTTCATTTAGTTAAGTCCATGGCATATGTGTTTGGCGGTGTAATGACGCTCGATTATTGCGGGAATCGGGGCTACGTAATAACTGAAGGCCAATACATCGGGCCTTGCCCTACCGTTGGCCACGATAGGGGTATAGCGCCAATTGTTGTATGAAATAAACGCAACCTTGGTAAGCTATTCCGTGGTTATTTCTCGGGTTGTGGGGCCGAGTTCACCCGTCAACATGAATACAGAAAATGGTTCACATCATATTGAGTTATGGGTTTTGGTTCGTCGATCGAGTACGACATCAACGGCTCCGACATTCGGCATTACATTGGTTAGTTGGTTGGAAGTATTGGTTAGGTCGGAGGTGTACCTCTACACGGTATCCTTTTAAATGTGTTTATATACCGTTCTTTCATGCTTCCTATACGAACGAATGTTGGTCATGCATGGTTTTCAACCGGCATGGGTCAGTTGGCGGTCGTTGAGCCTCTCGTGTAGTATATGGTTATGTGACTTCATGTTATACTTGTGAAATGTTTTACTTCATGAATGATATATTCTGCCATAACTTGTTTTATTCGTTAATATTATTGTCTTGCATTTCGCATGCCATATTGTTGCATTAGTAGCCTATTGAGTTTCGACTCACCCCATTTATTATTTATTTATTTTTCTTAGATCCCGGTCCGGTGAGGAACCCACAGTGAGTTGCGTTGTCTCGGTGAGCTTGTCAGGTTGTACTTTTGGTTAGAAGCTCCTTGAGCCTTTTTGTACTTTCTTTTAGTGAGGCCGAGGTTCTACAAAGTAATATAAACTCTGTAATGTTGGGTAAATGTGGTTGTCCATGTATTTGTGTAATATTTTTTTTGTAGCGCTGGCATTGTTATTGGGCTTGGTGTAATTAGTTAACACTTGTTAATTTTGCGCACTCTGATTTGGTTAATGTAGTTGTTTTCGAGCTTATTGCTTGATGAGATTCATGTTTTAGTAGTAGTTATCTCCGAGCTTACTAGCTCGTGAAGGTGTGTTTTAGATATGTTTAAATTTATTTTGTTCTCCGGCTTGTTATGTCGCTGTTGAGGTTTTGTTTTAAAAATTATATTCTTGCATTAAGATGGTTTTGTTTTAAAAAGGTTTATAAGTGTGATTTTGTGTTCTCGTCTCACGCACCGGACGAGGTTCCATCAGGGCCGGTCCTGACATTTTGAGGCCCCTATCATAAATTTAAAATTAGGCCCTAAAATTAATCAAATTAAAATAGGGTTAGAGACTCAAAAACCATATTAAGATTTGTTTTTAACTTCTTTTTACAAATTGTTACAGAAGGAAAAAGGACACCACAAATAGTCAAAGCCATTACATAGAGACTTAACATAAAGCACCAACCCAAAGATAATCCAAACCAAACAAATTAAAAAGATTAAAATAAAAAAATAAAAATTGGAAGGAAAAAGACAAACTAGGAGCCTATCACCACACTTAACTAAGTAACCCGTACCACATCTCATCTCTGGCTTTCTCTTCCTTTCTCCCATATGCTGCCATTTGATAAATTTAAACACTTAAATAAACTCTGCTTCCTATGTTCATCTCTCATCTATTTTTCTCTCTCACACTCGAGTACTAAGTTAGGATCAAAAGCTATCAAATAAGAAGAATCAATCAAGAATTTTATAGCGGAAAAGGGAAACTAGAAACTTACTCGAAGAATCAAGAATGCATAGCCGTGCAGCCCATACTTGTGAATGAATTCCCAATCGGTTTTGTTTTTGAAGTTCTAGTTGAAGATGGTGTTAGGGTGTATGTCATAGTTGATCAATTGGATATGGGAAAATCTTCGAGTTTCCAAAAAAGCCAAGAGCAATGAAGGGAGAAAGTTTTCTGGAATATTATGGAATGTTGTCATAATCAATGCATGAGATTAACGTGGGAGGAAATAAGTTGAGGAGCCGACTCTCGGAAGAGAAATAGATGCCACGATACGCGAGGAGAAATTGAAGAAAGGAACGGCTGGGGCTGGTCAGGGTGGTGACTCTCAAATGTTAAAAAAATAATAACGGGCTAAGAGTTTTGCATAAAATTGGGCCCATTAAATTTGGGGGCCCTGTTCAATCGCTCATAATGGAACATACTAAGGGCCGGGCCTGGGGTCCATATATAAGATCTCGAGTCGAGGCGTGACAGTGTAGTTTGCCCTCCTTTTCACACAAACCGTCTTACCTCACACAGCAAGCCCAACACCTGATAATCACCGGCGACACATGAGGGCCTATAATTTAATGATGAGAGGATCCACAAAATCTCATTCACAACCACCATAATTAACCCTTTTTTGTGCCAACAAAAGTACTGGCAATAAGATAAACAAATATATATATATATATATATATATATAGAGAGAGAGAGAGAGAGAAAGAATTTGGTTCAGTTTCGAACACGATTGGGCTCGTTCCTTAGCGACATGGCTGGTACATTTTAGGTAATTGAAAATGAAATTTTGATTGTACAATTCTGATTCAATTGGATATATACCTTAATTAAATTGTTGCTAGTATGTTAATTTGATATTTAACTTTTGATGAAATTTACGTTTAGAAGACAAAGATTAAACTTGAATTTTATGAGTAGGTTTGATAATGGTGGTTGTCATAAAGTAAGAGGGCAGAATAAAGATTTAGATCCCGACCATTTCGTAATGCATTTGGAATAGGATTGGGTAGGGATGTGCACGGGCCCAAAGCCCGATATGATCCCATCTAAATGTGGGCTTCACTTTCAAAAGCCCAATATAGCAGGCTTCATGTGGGCTCAAATTGACAGGTGTTTTGCGGGCTTTACACGGGTATTAAGTGGGCTCGGGCTTAACGGGCTTACTAATTCACTACCAAAGTGTTTTCTTAATATGGATCGATCTTCTTCCAAAGTCGTACTCTAATGTTGCTTGTTTGAGCCTAAAACCACATCAATTTGATTGTCGATTCGGTCAACGACCTAGTCTTCCACCTTGATTTTCTCATTTTGTTGCTTCTTTCAATATTATGTTCTGTTCTTAAACTCAAAAAAAAAAAAAATTTTAAATTCAAAGTCTTTGACTCACTCTTCCTTTTGTTAATTGGGCCTAATCCCGTTTTCCTTTTTTCTTACATATTTTTGGATTCAATGACCCCAAACACAGAAAGTTACAGTTTCACTCTTTCCATTTTGTCTTGAATGCACACTTATATATAAATATAGTAAAACAAGGTCGTTTTATTACTGTGCAGGTAGGGTTCAATGGGCTTAGAAATATTTAAGGTCCGACATAGCCCAAATCTACGGGCCTTTGTCACTTCTAGGCCCAACACTATTACATACTACACGGGCCCAAGCTTTATAGGTCGGGCTGTTGCAGGCCTTACGGGCTTTGTGGGCCGACATGCCATCTGCTCACCCCTAGGATTGGGTGACAGTTTTGATTTTTTGGGCTTGACAAATATTTCTTTATCCTTTTTTAAGTTAATAGTGATACAAATGCAAATGCAAGTGTACATGTATATATAAGGCCAAAATATGAATTAACCCCCGAGGTTTCCACCAAATCCCAAAGTGCCCCCCCCCGGATAAGGAATGCCCTAGAAACCCGTCTGAACTTTACAATTATCCCACATAACCCCCTCCGCGTGACGGCCGTTACTAATTTGACGTTAAATAGCACGTGTCGACGCACGTGAGGGGCATTTTTGACCTTTCCAGGCCAGGGAGTAAAACGGAGGGAAAATTGCCGTACTAATGGATGTTTATATCGATAACTAACAAAAACCCTAGAATTAATTGAGAGTTAGGAAGAGAGATCGAGAGGGTATCACGACCAAAACTGAGAAATTAGGGTTTTAATTATTTCGTTACCTGCAAAATTGTGACCAATTGTCGAAGACGAAGAGGAGATGGGGAAACCAGGGAAAGAACAAGCACAAACCAGAGCAATTGTAGAAGAAGAAGATGCGTACGCTTTTGAAAGTATGTTTCACAGTTCTTATTTTCATTTTTTCATTTTTTTGTTTGTTTGAGAGTGATTGTAGTGGGGGGACATTCTTTGTATATTAAATTGAAAATGGTCCCCCCTTGTCCATGTTTTTGCCTTTAAACTGTTTGAGAGTGATTATGTGTATTTTATTGTTTACTGAGTAATGCAATGTATTAGTGTTATAAATTAGTAATGTTAGTTGATTACTGAGTAATGTTGTTTATTAGGGCCAAATTTAGTATTTTTTTAACCAAAAAGTGATGTGTGTTTGTTATAATGAGGACATGGTGTCTTTATGGTTTGAGAATGGTCCCCCTTTGTTGGCTTTATGTAGTCTTGCATGCATGTAAAAGTCTTTGAGCCATTTTTTAAGGATTTGTTGTTGTTTGTTTCTATCTTTTGTACAGACTCAGACTGGTTTGCAATTAGGATACATCATGGGGGTGAGTTTGTTTACCACCCTACAACTGTTTACATGGGTGGTGAAGTCGAAACAGTCACAAGAATAAACAAGGATAGGATGTCAATGACAGTCTTAAAATCTTTTTACAAGGATTTGGGGTATAGTGAGTCTTGTAGTTTCTACTATCTTTTCCCTAGTTGTCAAATGCAAACATCTTTGGTGTTATTGTCAACTGATCAGGCTATTTTGAAAATGCTAAGTTGTATTGATGATGAGATCAGGGTGGTTGATATATATTGCAAGCAGAGTGAAGAATATCAGAAGGTGAGAAATGAAGTTGATAATGTGGTTTTAAGTGAAGATGATAGTGATTTTGAGGAGGATAGTGACAGTGATGAGGATAATAGTTCAGGTTACACTGGTAGTGCTTATGGGGAAAGTAATAGTGATGGTGATGTTGTTGAAGATGTGGGTGACATACAAAATGATAAAGGGAAAGGTAAGGCAGTGTGTGATGAGGCAGTGTGTGATGAGGCAGTGTGTGTTCTCAGGGAAAAGGGAAGAAAAATGATGATCAAAATAAAAAGGGAAAAGGTATAGTGACTAATGATAGTGTGGATGATGATTATGTGCAATTGAATAATTTCAATGTTGATTCTGAATCAGAATGTGATAGTGATGACTTTAAAAGCCTTGATGGGTCTGATTTTGAGGAAGGTGATCCCGAGAGGTCATGGGAAGAAAAAACACCCAAATTTAAGAGATTTAACCCTAATACAGATTTGATAGATCCTAAGTTTGAGCTTGGAATGGAATTTAGTGATAGTAAGGAATTCAGATCTGCTATTAGGTCTTACTCAATAAAAAATGGGAAGGGGATTAAGTTTGTGAAGAATGAGAAGTTGAAAGTCAGTGCCAAGTGTAAGGATGGTTGTCCATGGTATATCTATGGGTCACAGCTTAGTAGTGAGGGAAATGCATTCAGAATTAGAACCTATATTGACAACCACAACTGTAAGGTGGTGAAGAGTAGGTGTGTGAACTCTAGGTGGATTGGGGAAAAATATACTGATAGATATGTACTAAACCCTACCCGCCACCGACTCTTTTTTAATATTGGAAAGGAGCTTAAGCTTCATGTGTCTAGGAGCAAGGCTTATAGAGCCTTGAAAGTTGCAAAGGAAAATGCTCGATGAGTCTTCAAGACCAAGATGGATGTCTGGGATTACAAGGAAGAATTAATTAGATCTAATCCAGGAACAACCGTTGAAATTGTTTGTGATCATGAGAATGAGAAGCCAATTTTTAAAAGAATGTATATTTGTCTTGGGGTTTAAAAACTGGATTTTTGGAAGGATGTAGGAAGGTGATTGGTTTAGATGGTTGCTTTTTGAAGGGGCCAATTAAGGGTATGATTCTTTCAGTAAGTGTGGATGCAAACAATGGAATGTGGCCTATTGCATATGCAGGTTGAGGGTGAAAACAAAGACTCATGGACTTGGTTTTGGAACTTTTATTGGTTGATATTAGATGTGTTAATTCATTTAATTGGATATTCATATCTGACAAACAAAAAGGTCTTGTTCCAAGCCTAGAGGCCCTTGTCCCAAATGCAGAAATTAGGTTCTGTGTCAAACATCTCCATGATAACTTCAAATTGAAATTCAGGGGTCATGTAATGAAGAAACAGTTGTATGCATGTGCAAAGGCATCTTACATTCAGAAATTTGACATTGAGATGGAGAAAATGAAACAACTAAGTACATTGGCTTATGAGTGGCTGGCTAGGAAGACTCCTGCACATTGGAGTAGGGCTTTTTTTGCAATAGACAATTGTTGTGACATGTTATTGAACAACTTGTGTGAAACTTTCAATTCATGTATTCTGAAAACAAGGTCTAAGGCTATATTAGACTTGCTTGAGTGGATTAGAATGTACTTGATGAGTAGGCTACAAAAATGTAGGGAAAGGATGAAGGAGAATCACATGGGTTCATTACAAGGATTAATATAAAATTGGACAAGTACAAAGGGGAATCACATGGGTTCATTACAATCTGGGCTGGGAATTTCAAGTACCAAGTCAGAGGTATGTATGGGGATATGTATGATGTGGATCTTAACAGTAAGCAATGTTCTTGTAGAAAGTGGCAACTCTCAGGAATCCCTTGCCCACATGTCATTTCTGTTCTGAATCACAACCAGTTGAACATTGAAGATTATGTGTCTGAATGTTATAAAAAGGAAATGTACATGAAGGCTTATGAACAAATGGTGTATCCTATGAGGGGTAGAGATCAGTGGCCAAAAACAAATCTTGAATGCCTTCCCCCAAAAGATAGAAAGATGTCTGGGAGGCCTAAGAAGAGAAGGATAAGAACATTAGCTGAAAGTAAGGGGAAATCCCACAAGCTTAAAAAATACCAGGACACTGTGAGGTGCAGGTTGTGTGGAGAGGAATACCATAACAAAAGGACTTGTCCCAATAGACCACCACCAACAGCAAATGTGTTTGAATCAGAACAAGCAACTGGAACTACAAATGAAGGAGGACAGGGTACTGGAAAAAAGCAAAAACTGTAAGTGATTGGTTAATGTACAATTTGATTTTGTTATAGCCAATTATTTTCATTTCATTAACACCTACATCTTTAACATTCTTGCAGGTTAAAAGGAAAACTACCAAGAAAAAGGGCTCATTGCTATGGAATAGAGAGTTGTTGGAAGAAAATAGCCCAGGGATGACCAGTACAATTTCCAATGATACTCAACCTCAACCAACAATGTCTCTGTCTCAAGACTCTGCAATGAGACAAACTGTAAGTACTATTAAGTACAATGGTCATTTCCTTATTTTTTCAAACAACAATTATTAATCTGTTTTCATTCCATATGCAGAGACCACAACAGGGTTGATATGGAGGGGGAGAAAATGTATTACTATTGGCAGTTTGAATACTGGTGATCAAAGTGGTGATAAACAGGGATCATAAGCAAGGTCATGAAGAAGGTCATAAGAAGGTTGATCAAACTGGTGGAGTTCTTTTTTGTATGTTGAAGATGTGGTGAATATAACATTACTTTTGCAGAACATGGAAGATAACATTACTTTTGCATGCTTTGTTTGATGAGATTTGTAGCGATGGATGATTTTGTTGTTGACAATGGTACAAGTATTTTGTGATTACTGAATTAATGGTCCAAGTGTTATGTAATGTGATTATTACAAGGATGTTTGTGAATTTGTAATGTAATGGCCCAATTGTGAATTTGTAATGCAATGGTGGTAGTATTTTGTAATGCAATGGTACAAGTATTTTCTGATTACTCAGTTTGACTACAAATTAGTGTGCAATTGTTTAGTTCAATGGTCCAATGTGCATTTCTCAATTTGTTGTGCAATACTAGGTACAATATCTTCAATTTCAAGACCTTGTACTGGTCCTCAAAGCACAACAATGTTTTTCTGTCTATTTCACCAAGTTGACAAATAATCTTCACTTGCAACAACCAGAACAAAACAGAGCAAAACAGAGCAAAACATAGCAAAACATAGAACATTGCCAAACAAAAGATCATATTCATCTTAAGGGTATTTTACATGATGAAAAGGTATAGTTAATGTTGCATACACATTTCCCCAATAAACTTAAACTACATCAGACCTCTGCATCAGAGGAGAACACCTAAACAGAGGAGAACCCTGCATCACTCCTATTTCACAAACCCAAACCAAAACCTACATCACTCCTATTACTCAAAGGCAAAAGAGAAACAGTTCAATTCCCTCCTTCAAACCACAACAAGGAGCAACACCAACAGCAGAATAAGAGCCCAATGTCCAAGCAATAGAGTAATGAACAATTTTCTTTCTTTGGCACTCTTGATTTTCTGTTGAGCAAGCTCAATTTTATGCTGATTCATAGCTTCCAAAAGGCCTGGAATTATAACAGTGGACCGAGAGCACATTGGGGGGTCGTGCCAAGCAAAATACTTACACCCTTCACCTCCATACTGTAAATCATGAAAATTGGAACAAAAAAAGATCAATATAGCTCAAAAAAAATGAACGCAAGTTGTAAAAACACCTAAATCAACAAAAACCTAAAAAGAAAGCATCACATTTTCAGTGATTCAAAGAAAAAATTTAAATTTTGAACCCTTCACTTACATGAGAATAGTTTGGGCAACCAAAAAACCTTCGCCCAGGATTTGCACCAGTCCATGATGTCTTGAGTACACTGTTTTGACCACAGAAGCATTCCGCCATGGGAGAGAGATGATTTTCTTCAACGGTTTCTTCCCAATTTGTTCGATCTCTGGCCGAAAATGGAAGGAGTTTGTTGAAGAAATGAGCTTTCCACTGTATATAATCCCTCGGTTTTACTCCCTGACCTGGAAAGGTCGAAAATGCCCCTCACATGCGTCGACACGTGCTATTTAACGTCAAATTAGTAACGGCCGTCACGCGGAGGGGGTTATGTGGGATAATTGTAAAGTTCAGACGGGTTTCTAGGGCATTCCTTATCCGGGGGGGCACTTTGGGATTTGGTGGAAACCTCGGGGGGAAATTTATATTTTGGCCTATATATAAATTTGTTTGAAGAAAGAACATGTAAAAAAAATGGACACTTGAATATATAGATTTGTTTGTTAATTTTTATTTTTTATATCATTGGTTGGTAAATTATTTTTAAATATTTCTTTTATTCATCATATTTATAGATTTATTAGTTTATTAATTAAGATGGCTTGCCAATTATCTGTTTTATTATTTCTGTCCTTCTCTACTTGCAAATTTTTTTTGTTAATCTTTATTTATTTATTTATCTATATTTACTTTTAAATTTATTTTTAAATAGTTAGCATTATTAGTATGCATAATTAATAATGAAAACGAGGGGGGAAAAAATAAAAGTAATTTGTTTTGAAAAATTCATATGCACGTCACATGCTGAAATTTGAAGGGTATATTCATCCATTAATTAATAAATGTTTAAGGGCATTCAAGTTTTTTTAAACCTTACCATCTAAAATACTTAACGAAAGTGACATAAGTGATTAACCTGACAGCAAAAGTAAATTGTAGTGATGAAATAGACCAAAAAAAAAAAAAGAGTGGGGTGCCCTTATTTACAGGGTATTTTAGTTTTTTTTTTGGGTAAAATACCAATTTGGCCACTCTACTTTTACCCAAATTTTATTAAGCTCACTGTACTTCTTTTTTTCACACTTTGATCACTCTACTTGGTCAGAAAAATCAATAAGCCCACTTAATCAATGAGCTTATTGATTGAAAAAATCCAAGTAGAGTGATTAAAGTGTGAAAAAAAATAAAGTGATCTTATTAAATTTTTGGGAAAAGTAGAGTGACGAAATTGATATTTAAGTCTAATTTTTTTGACAATTTCTGTCGAATGTAATAGAAGGAAATGACTTGAGTGATCACTTTGATTGTAAAGTCATTAAATTGAGGGGAGAAAAAGTAAAGTGAGCTAATTGAATATTTGGTAAAAGTAGAGTGATGAAATAACTATTTAAGCCATATTCATTTAATTTATGCAAATTTCTAAAGAGACAAAACTACAGGGTCAATTTTGTAGTTTGCCCATATATATATATATATATATATATATATATATATATATATATATTTGTGTGTGAAAAGTCATTTGTTAAGAGATTAGACTATAGTCTTCTAGCTAATTTAATGACTTGGTTTTATGGTTTTAAGATTTTTTCGCTTTGGTCCTATTAATTTTTCCTCAAATATTTTTTTATTATTATTATTCGAATAAAATCCTCAAACCCTCAAAATTAATTTGCTAAATAACAATGTCAAATGCACCCTAAGTTATTTATTAAGAGATGTAGTAATAGCTCTTGACCAAAGGAATTCAGTTCATGAAGAACATGCATTCATTTCCTCTCTCGTGTTCTTACTCATTTCACTTGATTTCTGTTAATTTCCACACAATTATAACGATGGTATCAGAGCCATAAATGCCACTTGATTTCTATACATTTGTGTTGATTTTCACACAAATTACCATAGTTTCAGAGCCATAAAGGCCTGATAATCAAATCCTTCCGTGTGTTTCCTCTTGATTTGGCTGTCCGATTACCCTAACATACATCTCGATCTTGAAATCCTAATTTTGCCTCTGATTTCTTCAAGCTGGTATCACAAATAAACATATCATACAAAATAGATCAACATAAGACTTCAAACTTGATGAAATCAAGAATTCGTATTGAAGAGTTGAAATTGATAGCAGTATCCTGTAGTGCATATCCAGAAGGTTTTTTTTTTATTTTTTTTATTGATTTATTTTTATTTTTTTGGGGATAGATAGATAGATAGATAGATAGATAACATCCCAATGGGGCAAGTTGAACTGAATACAAGAGACTCTGCACCTAAAATGAACATTATAATCGATCTTTGGAGGATCACCTTACAAGCTTCCAGCTTCAAAGGATGTCAATATATCTAGTATTCACTCTTCCTGCTTTTGGAAAAAGAATCTCTAAGAAGAATTGATGAAGCTGTGATGATGAGTGCACAAAAGATCAGCTACAAACAGCAAATCACTTTATAAAAAGGGAAACCCAGACGATACCCATAGAGCATAATCTTCATGCTCCGATCCAAAAGACTGCCTCAAGAAACACTCCTCAGATGGTACTCGCTGCAAGAAAATGCACCGACTACAATTGCAAGGCAAAACTGTCTATAATGGATAATGCATGTCTACCAAGCTTTCAGGTGTTCCTCCACCACCACAAATCATGATATAGCCCCAAATGATTGACTACTAGCACCAAATCATTGACTAGCGCCAAAAAACCGGTGAAGCGCTTCCTTGGATGAATTATCTAACCGGTCATTGGCTAATAAATCAACAAGCAGTTCTGCTGTGCTTGCATCAGCCGCAAAACCATCACCCCTCATTCTTTCCAGAAGTTGAACTGCCTTGGATATCTCACCAAATCGAATAAATCCCTTCATGATCGTATTATAAGTACATTCATTAGGCAAGCACCTAGTTTCCTTCATTTTGAGGAGCAACTCATTTGCTTCATCCAGTTTACCTTCCTTACAATATCCATTTATCATGATAGTATAGGTACGAACATTGGGTTTTACTCCTCTGGCGAAGAGATTATGAAAGAGCTTCTTTGCAACATCAGACTTCCCAACTTTCCACATGCCATCGATAAGGCAGCTGCACGTAACGATATTAGGAACGATTCCCTTGTCTTCCATAGTTTCTAGCAATGCTAATGCCTCATAAAGTCTTTCGTTTTTTAACAGGGAATCCAAAAGTATTGTAAGTGATGATATCTGGATTTTGACCACGAGTTTGCATTTTATCAAGAAACAAACGAGCTTCCCCAAGTCTACCAATTCGGCACAGTCCATCTATAAGAGTATTATATGTAACAACATTAGGAACCAATCCTCTATGAGCCATTTCTCCATAGAGACTCAATGCTTCGTCAATCCTCTTGGTCTTACAATACCCATTGATTAAGGTGCTGTAAGTTGTAACATTAGGTGTAACACCTTGGGTAATCATAACATTAAGTAGTTTTAAAGCATCATCAACTTTGCCTATGAGACAATATCCATCCATAAGTGAATTGTAAGTGACAATATCAGGCTCAACACCTCTTTGGATCATCAGCGTAAGCATATTGTGTGCTTTTGTGGCCAACCCTTCTTTACAGTGTGCATCAATTAAAATGTTATATGTGTTTACATTTGGATAGATCTGTCTGACTCCCATCTCATGCAAGAGCCGCTTAACTTCTTCCCACCGACCAATATTACATAAACCTTGAATCAAGGAGTTGTAGGTAACAATATCAGGTAGGATTCCCTTTCCAATCATTTTGGAAAGGAGATCTAAAGCTTCAGTATCTCTTTGGTCCTTGCAAAGGCTGTCAATGATTGTGTTGTACAGTACTATGTTAGGTTTGCAATTGCAAGTGTCAGAGTTTTCCATTTTCTGAAGCAAGGAAAGAGCAGCATCAGTGTTACCCGATTTGCACAACCCGTTAATAACAGTTCCGTAAGTAACTATGCTTGGTTGGAAACCAAGGTCCAGAATTTGATGAAGTAACTTAATGGCCCGAGGGAGGTTACCAACAAAACAAAGTCCTCTGATGAGAGTAGTGAATGTAACAATATCTGGTTCAAAACCGAGTTTCATGATATTACCCAACATGGAGAAAGCGAAATCCACCCTCTCCAAGTTACAAAAGCAGTTAATTGCAATGGTAAATGTATAAATGTTGGGCCTGACCAAAGGTTTGAAACCCAAAAGGTGAAATTTTCGAATTAGGGAAATGGGAGAGGAATGAAACTTCAACTTTGCAATTGAAGCCAAGATTTGATTCAATTGTTGGATACGGGGAAGTGGGCGGCTCTGAGCCAACTGATGGAACTTAGCTACGGCATGGTCCAGGTCATTGAAACTAGTAGTATTACGATAAACAGAAGAATTTGTAGAAAGGAAGGAAGAAGGAATAGAGAGAAGATGGGGAAATGAAGGAGGGATGGGCAGATTACCTTTATTCCATTTACAAACAAAAACAGCCTTCTTCAGATATCCACCACCAACACGCCCCATTAATCTCACTCTCTCTTTGCCCTAGCAGCGGCCGGCCTTCTTCAGATCACCAACACGCCCCATCTTACTTTCTATTACCATCCACTATCTTTTGAAAATGATTTCTCCCTATTTCCTCCTACCTTGCTAAAGCTCTGGTTAATGTGAGAAGATTAAGTTTAGTTTTTACATTTTTTTAGATTAATTTAGGGTGTTGCTATTCCCACCCCCAAAATTACTTAGCCTACCCACTTACTAAGTCTACCCCCTTTTATATTCTATACCTCCTATATTACTAAGTATACCCCTTATTTTCCTATTTTACCCTTAAGCTTAAACCCCAAAATTTTAATTTGCTAAGTATACCCCCACCTACATCTACCCCATCTCCCTCCCAAAACATCGATCAAAACATTCTCTTCTTTCCCAACAACGAGAACTCCATTTCTTCACTTTCTTCTTTCCCTCAAACACTTTCTTTCTTCTTTCTTAGTTACCTTCTTCCACAATCTCCTTCTCGCCTACCTACTTCAACAAATTCAAGCCACTACAAGCTACATTTCAAAGTTCAAAAATGGAACCATTCGGTAAGTGTTTCATTTAAATTTTGGCTTTTGGTTGCATTTTGGTTAGATTTTGGTTGCATTTTGTTTTTGTTTTTGTGAACACGCATTTTTTTAATTTTTGTTGCATTTTTTACCAATTTGATGAATTTTTGCAATTTTGGGAAGCTTCGTAATGTATGTGCGGCGGCCGCACACACCGTAGATCGTGCGGTCCACCGCACATACTGTGCGTGCGGTGGGGTTGCCGCACACATATGATGTTGTGCGCTAGGTATTGACCGCACAGAAGCAGTGCGGTACATGGGTGCCGCAGCCGTGTCTTCGTGCGGTGATGTACCGCACAGCGGGACTCGTGCGGCCGGTCATGCCGCAGAAGGTTTACGGCCAAGGGTGCCGCACAACCATTTTTTTAAAATCACTTCTTCAACCTTCAAGCACATCAACTATTTGATGAATGTATGTAAGCTTATTACTTCCTCATTATTATTTCCTTGTTCTTACATTACTTTGGCTTGAATGAATGCAGAAAGGACATATATGCGCAGGGTTACGGCTTCCGCTAGGAGGGCACGAATCCCAACCCGAAAATGAGGCGAACGTATACACTAGTTATGACCGAGGGGGTGGTGATGAGGGGGTTATTATTCCGGGTAATTTGGGGGGTTATTATTCGGGGCCGGTTATTCGGGCCTACCGGGTACTTCGAGCCGGTTATTCGGGGTTATGATGAAGAGGAAGAAGATGTTGATCATGAAGGGGCCGGTGATGGTACTGCTGGTGGTGACACTTTGCCTGACGAGGAGGCCCCATTTCCAGGTGGGCCAGTTGATGGTTCACTGCTAGTTACGTACAACACACATGTAGCTAGGTATGTGTGGAATGGGATAAAACGACCGGTGCTAAAGATGCAAAATCACACATCTAAGTTGTTGAGTTGGTCGGTTCCGCTTGCAAATCCGGAACAGCTGGAGAGTAGGTGGTGGAATATTGTCCTGAGGTCTGGACTATATACGCTGCCTAGGTGTTCTTATAAGGAGTCATCGAAAGCCTTGGTTCTGCTTTTGTTGAACGATGGCATCCGGAGACGAACACCTTCCATTTACCATTTGGTGAGATGACAATCACCTTGGATGACGTGTTTTGTCTTACCGGTCTTCCAATCAAGGGGAGGCCTGTTGTTTATACACGGACGTTGGGATATACTATTGAGGAGCTTGCTGAGATTTTCCATTTGGAAAATGCTGAGGTGATTCAGGGCACCCATGGTAGGAGAGGCTGCTCTTTCAAGTTAGAGTGGCTTCGTGGTAGGTTCGAAGATGAAGCTACAAGTGATAATGATGCTATGCAGACTAGTCTTTGCTAAGGCATATTTATTGTACATATTCTACGCACCATTTTTGGGGACAAGAGTGGGAATCGAGTTCCTGGTTCCTATATGGAATTTTTGGAGAATGTCGATAAGATACCAAAGTATGCATGGGAGCCGCAACCCTTGCCTATTTATATCGACAATTGGGCATGGCATCTCGTCAGTCATGTCGACAGATGACGGGATATACAACGCTATTGGAGGTAATAAATTTATTTGATTTATACTTAAAATGATATATATTTTTAGTTGTTAATAGGGGGGTTATATAATATTGTACTGCATTATTTTGTTTGTTGCAGGCTTGGATATATGAGAGATTTCCATGTTTCCAACCTCCACATAACATTGAGTACGACGTCACTGAGCCACTCGCTCGGAAGTGGCAACCATTATCCAGAGGCGCCGGACATAATGTACCGCAGTGTACCGAGAAAGACTTGATGTCCTAACACCGATGAAGTGAGTTTAATTGCACTATTATAACTTTCATATTATGCGATCGACCTATTAATGCTATATTAACGTGTTAATGGTTATAACTTTTTCGTGTTTATTGTATGTAGGTGAATTGGACTCAGTATTCGCGATGGTACGCCGTCCCATCCATTTCACCGGATCTCTTATTACCATGGATGCTTATCT
This sequence comes from Platycodon grandiflorus, assembly GCA_016624345.1. Taxonomy (NCBI): domain Eukaryota; kingdom Viridiplantae; phylum Streptophyta; class Magnoliopsida; order Asterales; family Campanulaceae; genus Platycodon; species Platycodon grandiflorus. Next base: position 2,608,828 of record JACONP010000362.1, read on the forward strand.
GCGCCGGTGTTGTGGAGCCATACAATCCGATCGAGTGCTTAGGCAATTCGGTTACGTCCGACGATTCCTTTCCCTCCGATTGCACTTGGTCTTGGTTTACGGACAACAAAAACATTTCAAGGCTAATGCAACAAGTCCCATATTATCGTCAATGGCGTAACCATGTTTTATCCGATACCGGCCTCGGTCAAGAAGCCATCCCATCAAGTGCATGCTCGGTGACTATTTACAAGTGGTACACGTATATTCACATCCAAAGATGCAAAATCCAGGTAGCCAATCTACATTTATTTCGGCGCGGATGTACAACGTCCTTTGGATTATCCCACCATGTTTCGGGCTATGGTTGATGCAATACGAGAGCCGACATTAAGATATCAATCGGCGATCGAAGTATATCGTACGAAGAGTTGGGGTCGCCTCTTGAACAAGCGTACGCTATATTGGCTCCTCATATCGGGGATGCGGGTCCTTCGGATCGGGCAGTCCTTCAAGTCGTCGTCGTAGGCATCCACGACGGTGATTAGATGAGCTAGGTTGTTGATGTACAAACAATTTTATGTAATGAACATCTTCTTTATTATTGTATTTGTTATTTACAAACGTTTGTTGCAATGTGTGATCTCCAGACTTGGCATTTTTCTAAGTTTTTCATATCAGTCCTTCAATTTCATGTTCAATGATTTAACAATTATATTTGAACATAAACATACATAAACAACAACACGTTCATAACGCAAATGAAGCTCATAAATAAAAATTCACTTGTCCATACATAACATTCTCGTTCACAACACTTGACTAGTCTAATACAATAGGTGTACGCTTGTTGCTAACACGACTATTTCCGCTCTTTCACCGTACTTAGCCCATCGTTCACTATATATTGTATTCCACCCTTTAGCCATGGCTTGTTTATAATCAGTCCATCCGCTTGCGATTGGTGGTAATGGGAATCGTCGCAAGAATACCTATACACATTCAAAAATTTATCGTAATTTAACAATTGTATTCAATAACATTCGACGATATCCAAACAAAATGTTAGTTTTATACCGAATATAATGGTCTCCATTCACGAATGCAATGCAGATCAACTTAGGTTCTTCGGGGCTTCGGTTCTCAACGGTAAATACGTCAAAGAAGATGATTCGAAAATACCACAAAGCACACATTGTAGAATGATGCTACTAAGTAACCCATCTCCGAGTCGAAACCAATGTTGCTTTGGTGCAACATCGCGTAGATTGAGCATACTTTCAACTAAAACGTCGATCCGCGCTCCATGAAAACATCTTCGTACAACCCATGGTATGCGTCCAACTCCATAGCTAGTTCACCTCGAACTCTACCCCAATTGTCCTCCTTGTCATATATATGTGCATACGGCACGAAAACCGCAATGCCCATCTCAATGACATTCTTCGTCTCGATGACAAACTCTCGAATCCATATTGGTAGTTGATTGATATAATCACTAGCCTGTCCAAAGCGGGTATTTCGGCGAACAACCTATTGAAAAACAAAGTATATAAAGATTAGCCGGTAAGTAAAAAAAGATGTTGACCAAAGTAAAGATTATCTCGGCTAACAACCTAATTGATTTACCTGAATCTTTGTCTTTGGAATAGAAGTGAACATCGGAGGTTTGTCTGATGGATTTACTTCATAAGTTACCACATCATCAACCGGCGACGGCGAGCAACTATCTTCAATCGATTCCACGTACTCAAACTTGCTCGGATCCCGTTTGGTTGACTTTGATTGTTTAGTCTTTACATTCTTGGGACGACCTTTAGGCTTCGGTCGAGTCCGACTTTCGGAGCGGGCATAATTAGTCCAGGGTAACAGGATTGTCTACCTCCATAAGCCTTTTATACATTGCTACCTTCACATCATCCGTGGCTTCCTTAAACTTAACATCCAGATTTTGATGAAGTACACTCCATGCGCCAACTATTTCCTCCCGACACCAACAACATCTCCCTTGCTCGACGAAATCTAATTTCCTCCAAAAGCATCAACCTTGTCGAGGGAATAGGCTCCTCCAATCGGATATATTCAGATAATTCATGCTTACAAGGAAGACCACATGTCTTTCGCAATGTACATGGACACAAGAGTTCGTCAACACCTGTTTCAGGAATAGCTTGCATTTCATCGTATATCCTGTTCAATGCATCCACCGACACCATACCTCGGATCAACCTAAATACATTTGCCTTGAATTTATGTTGGACGACATTTCTACTCTTCTCGAATGAATCCTTTATTGCAACGTGTGATGTTTCAATAAGCGTGTGAATCTGTTGCCAACATGTGTCAAAGTTTCCTTGGCTCGATCCGAGTGTCGTTTCAACATTGCGTCGACTCTCCACCCCGAAAACAAATAAGATACGATGTAAGATATTGATGCATGAGAAAGTTATGAAAGCTGCATTTTATTTAAATATACCTATTGGTTGTGTTATTGTCATAATGCATGACATTATCAGTCCAAAAAGCCACAAATCTCTCCTTATACGGCAACAACCATTGCTCCATTACATAGTTCACCGCAGGCATTGAATCCTTGAATAGAGATTGTAGTCTTTAAGTCCCTCTTCAAATTCTCGTCTCGCGAAATCACTAATACATTCCAATGGAGATTAAACGCATCCCATTTATTTTTCTCGGCCTAGCAATTTCTTGCAATTCGCCAAGACATTCCTATTTATATGCCATCTACAAAGAAAATGGCTCGACGTGGGAACGTTTTCTCAATTGCATTCATTAAAGCCTTTTCCCTGTCGGTCAAAATAACAGTGGGCAAGGAAGATTCGTGCATTAGTGATTTCAAAATTGACAAGGCCCACGTATAGTTCTCTTCCCGCTCGAACTCCAAAATTGCGACTGCAATCAGAAATGTGATCTGTGTAGATGTCACACCAACAATCTCCAACAATGGTAACTTGTACCTGTTTGTCTTATACGTGCAATCCATGAAGATGACTTTCGGAAAACATCTCATCAAGTCAATGCTCTTTGGGTGAGCCCAAAAAAGATTCTTCACAATGTTGGTCGATTCGCAGCGTGTATCGTAGAAGGTATAACCATGCTCCTTCAACTTGAAGATAAGTTGTTGCATTTCGATCGACCATCACGCTCCTTAACTCTATTCTTTGTCCGAGCATTGTATATTGTCTTTATTGTTGACTTATTTCCTCAAATCTTTGTTTCACCAAATAAGATGTCCTTGGGCTTAGTATTGCCCTTGGAAAATCAACAACAAAGGTCTCCTCGATTTCTTCAATCGACCTATATATGAATGACCCTCCATGTGATCGGCGGTTGGATGATTGTGTTTGCCACATTCAACCACTAATGCCCATTCATCAATCGAGACTTGCTTCCTCTCAAACGGAATGGGCAACCACACTTTTTACTTCCGGTTTCTCTCTTCCTTTTCCCTTACCTACCACATCATCAACATTTTCAACTTTTTCTTCATTACCAATTCGTAATGATGAAGACCCAATCTTGACCTTTTCTTTATAAACACCACTACGTTCACAAATCAATAACCGAGGTCGTTTCTTACCGGCACCACCGTCCGACCTACCAATGATAATCACCATGCCATGCTCCCGCCTCTAGCTTGAACCCATTCAATCAATTTATCCCGAGAAATAAAAGATTCCCGAGTTGTGAACACATCCGTGAAGTCAACATCAAGTGCTTCGGGCCGGTGCATGTTCAATCGCAACAATCTCTTCATTATTCGGACCCTTCACACTTGGCTCCGTAGTTAACGTATTTGAATCTGTTAAACATTACGAAAAAATTAAAAAAAAGTGAACCTCACTGTGCGGCATGACCCTGCTGCACACTCTATAGAGTGTGCGGCAAGACCCTGCTGCACACTCTATAGAGTGTGCGGCAAGACCCTGCTGCACACTCTATAGAGTGTGCGGCAGGACCCTGTTGCACACTCTATAGAGTGTGCGGCAGCCCATACCGCACCCTCATAGAGTGTGCGGCAGTTCAGTCGCACACTCTATACATTGTGCGGTCTGGCTGTCGCACACGACGGGTTAGCGGCTCGGTTTTTGAAATTTTTTGCATTTTTAACCTAAACTAAACGGTAAAATGAGTATAAAAAGAGTTGTAGTACTTACACAATTCATCTCTTCCACTTCCTTGTGCTCCTTTTCATCAATGTGGATCGATTCATTGCTAGGGTTTGAGGGTTTGGAATCCATTTTAGTGGTAGAGTTTTTTGAATTTTTGTTAAGTTGTTAAGAATGAGGATGGTGAAGAAGGGGGTGAGAGTAATAGGAGATGGGGGGTATACTTAGTATTTTTAGGTTTCTAAAATTCGGTAGGGGGTCAACTTAGTAATGAATTTATTTTAAGGGTAAATAAGTCTTTTTATATTGTGGCAATTTTTGTAATATTCCAAGGGGGGTAAACTCAGCAAAAAGGGGGGTTGGAATAGCAATTCCCTTAATTTATTAGGAGTAGCTATTTCCATTACATTTGAAGTAGAATAATATGGTTTATTTCTAAATTACTTTTTAATTCCTAACACATTAACATATATTTTTATTTTTTATTTTTTTTGAAATAAATATGTTTAGTCAATTGTGCTTATAACTCTCGTATCGTGTTCCATTATCAAAAGAATACTATAGTTAAGACATTTGTCTACCAAAATCTTAGAAAAATATTGGATATTTTATTTAAGAATAAATAAATAAATTTAATTTAAATAGTATTACTTTAAAAAGTCAATTCAATTATAGCAATATGGTTGTATTAAATTGACTATTGGTTTTAATCAACTCAATATTAAAATTTTAAATCAGTTGTTTAGGTTGCCAAAATGTACTAAAATCTTGATACTATTATCACACAATGATTTTACCATTAAATTAGTTTTTTACAATTAATCTAACTATTAATTTTTTATTTCAATAACTATGTCTTGTCGCACCTGAAAAAAATATAATTCAGCATGACAGACAGAAAAGTTTTAAAGCCCGTTTGATGCAGTGTTTCTAAAACACACAGCGTATTCGAAACGCTGCTTTTTTAAAACACGAATTTTTTCAAAACACAACTTTTTCTTATAAATGGTGTTTTTTTTTTTTCTAGCAGCATTTAAAAAAAAAAACTAAAAATTTCAACGTTTTAAAATGCAGTTTTTTCTGCCACAGAATTAAAACACAATTATTGCAAGTACGTTCATTTTATACCTTCATTTTGACCAAAACGCACGACCAAGTAAGTTCTTAGTGTTGAAGCAAAATATACACTCCAACAAGATCTGGGCAACAATAGAATATATTACGATTGATTTATAGTTTGGGAGAGTAACACTCAACCCCCGATTAGAGTTTTCTTCGACAACCATATATCTTACTATGTAATAAATCCTAAGAACACTCAAATTTGGAAATGTCAAGCTTTTAAATACTCCATATTGCAACCGATGTCAACTTTCATAAAGATGCCGCAGTTCTTCATGATTAGCCTTCTGTCAATTAGAAAAAGTATCTGTAAATAATTCAGAGGTTAAATTTAAGATGAAACCAATGCTCCAAGACAAGAGTATATTTGCATCTCAAATTACATTAACTAGTAACATGTTACAACATGTCATGTCAATTCTTCTACATTGATACATCTGACAAACTATTTTCTACCCTAACAATCCGTTGTTCCACCCACCATCACTACTAATGCTTTCTTTCCCATTTCCCTTCACGCCTACCATCTCGTTCTCTACGCTCCACCATCTGCCTAGATTTGCTTCCCCTTGACCCGTGTCTCTGACCAGATCCAAATCCACCAGATTGTCCCTCAAGAGCTGACACTAAGTCTGGGTCACCAACACTACCTGTGTCACCCGAGTCCCTACTTCCATCAAAATTTTCTTCATAACTACTGCCTCCTTCATCTAGACGGTCACGTGATTGTAGAATAGTGGGATGTTGACCAGAAAATTGCCGAGACCCAGTCAGAACAACTGTTGGCATTGCTGACATAGATGAACTAGGGTTCGAAATGTCAGGATGCAAGCTGCCACTACTTGTTCTTAAGCTGCCTTCGTTTGTTGATCTTCCATTTTCCCTTTCACGGTATCTGTCTCGAGGCCTACTGCATACAATAGCAAACTATTTTCAACAGCAAAAAAATCACTAAATTCAATATATTACTCGCGCACAAAAAAATAAAAAATCTCGCTTTTACGGAGTGCAAATAATGCTTTTCTTAAAAACATTTATATGAATACTTCTTGTTTCTTTTACTAGGAAAATGGAGGAATAGTTCACTACAAAAGACATTTGGTATACTGAAACTGGTAAAAGACATGAGCACAAAAACTACTCTGTGGAGGACTCTCTCGAACTGGAAGGCCATGCCCCTAAATGCTTTAGTTGTAATAGCCAAAAGAGGAACTGAATGAGTCAACTTCATGCATACAATTCACCACTGCAGAGTAACACTGTATAGGTCTTCCTAGCCAACAACATAAAAAATGTTGGTGAGCTTTTACATATCAAAAGACCAATAGAAACTTTTAACCTGGAGGAGGCTTTAGTTTTTCAAACATATTTATGTGTGATGAAATTGCGTCTGACCCCTAATCTATGATGTGGAGGACCATCTTAATTTCTTTGTAGTTTGGGGTACACAGAAGAGCTCATGTACAAGATTGTGAGAGACCACATCTTTTACGTAAACTATGGAGGCTTCCTTGGTTATTGAATTATCCTTCCTTCTCAATAGTCTTCAGTAAAATCAAAGGCTTTAAACCTTAAGTAGGCAGTTGCAAATGTGGCAGATGCAGAAGAGACTTGCACAACATCTCACGTTCATACTAGTCCCGGCTAGTAGAGATATTTGCCACCCCTGAGAAAATGCATTTCAGCATGGCACAAAAGGAGAAGCTAGTGTGGAAGCAAGATATATTGTCCAGTGAGATCGGGGAACGAAACTGCGACAATAGAAGACAATGGGGCGCAATTTATAATTTGGGTGAGTGACACACTGTCACTAGCCCTTTTTCAGTGTCGTGGTCTTCTGAGCGATCACAAAACATCATTGCATGGATGTCATCCCTGTTCTACAAGTGTCTTGCAATGTAATGAATCATAAAGGATTTAAATCTTCTATCCCACCCCCTGCACACTCTCTATCCCATTGAATCTTAACCCTACATGTGTCCTTGTTATTTTACCCGGCCTTCTTTTTACAGAGACAAACAAGGATACGTGTAGGGCTAAGATTTAATGGGACAGAGAGTGTGATAGGGAGTAGGATAGAAGATTTGAAGCCAATCCTAAGAATGCATTTAATTTGAAAATGTCAAGTCTTTCAATATGTTACAGTGATGTCAATGACCACTTTCGAACCTGGCTTGAACAGAAGAAAAGAACTGAAATATAATCAACTAGGTATATGTGAAGCTGGTCCACTCAACTTTGAATCATAGAATGTTGTTGAGCTTTATAGATCTTCTTAGCCTACAACATACAAATCTTATCGAGCTTTTACAGATCAAAGCCCAATAGAAAACTTTTACCCTGGAGGAGGCTTTAGTTTTCCAAACAAAATTTGTAAAAAGAAGTGTGATGAAATATTATCAGGACTAGACTAAATTTGAACAAGTTTAGGCAAAGGTTCTCTGAAGATATATATCTTAACTTGAAACCTATCATGCAAGAAAGACTTGTCTTTTTCACATGTTCCATAAACTTGGGGGTGGTTTTGGACTAGGCCAGAAACAGTTTTTGACAAGTCTTGGGTTTGTCTCCCAGAGATTCTGCTCCTTTCAAGTCTCATGACATCAGTAGGAGAACTCCATGATTTACCTTGATTGTCTATAAGGGGGAGAATTTCAAAGAATTCCTACTTCTGTATTCAGAATGACTGAAAGCCTGTCTTGCTTTCATGACATCTCACTTTTTGTTCTTTTCCTTTCTTTATTCTTTTGTCTTATAGTAATTAAACCTTTTTCTCCCCACTGCGAGGCATACTAATCCTCCACTGCTGAAATTGATTCCTGCTCTACTAAATTGATTTCCTATCAAAATAATTGAGAAGGAGATATTAGATGATTACCTTCAAAGAAAAAATTTAGGTAGGATCTCTTCATATTATTATAAAGGACACATTCACACGAAGTTCTGTTAAATAAAATAACAAACAGCATCATTTTATGAAACAGCATCCGATGCTGTATTTACTGATGTCTAAAAGGGTACCTTAGAGATAAAATATAAGACCAAACACAAGTATAATCATCAGAAAGTACAAATGGCAACAATCAAAACGACTTGTGAATACAGTACGGATGATCTGTCCATCTCTAACAAAACATGAAAATCAGCATCCATGCCGAAAATAACAAGTTCCAAGAGGAAGAAAAATAGGAGAAAGAAAAGAAAAACCTAGCTCGAGGAGACAAGCAAAAAATCATTTAACTTGAAGCAGTGCCAGGAAATATATAATCAAATCGTAAAACCAGTTATCTCCAATCTAATATCTGCAGTTAACAAGAGTGAGTCTCTAGGCCAGCAGACAACTCAAGGCCACCAGATTATTTTAATCTAAACATAACAAATCTTCACATAACCAATTACAAATTAACTCCCTCTGTATCATATATATGTCCAACTTTCCATTTCAGAGGTTTTGGCCACATAGTATTCCAATGAATATTGTTAAGTTAACAACTCATCTAAAAGCTTACGCAGTTAGATACAGGCCTAACAATGTATATCAAACTCAATACTCCCCCTCACTTGTGACCCATCTACATGTGGAGAAACGAACAAATATGCACCATCAGAGCATCACAAACCAAACAGAGTGATAACATGCACTCACAATATTTTGGGTAACAAATGCAAACGGGATGAATCGAACCCAAGACCTTGCCAAACCAGAGCTGTGATACCATGTTAACTTACCAACTGATGTAAAAGCTTAAGCTGTTAGATAGGGGCCCAACAACGTATATCAAACTCAACAAATATAAACTAAAAAATGTCATATGATGCCCTCAACTAAATAAAGTATTCACAAGATAAATCAATTAAAGTAAGGAATATAAATTACTACCAATTAATTATATTGAAGGGTATAAGTGAAAAGTAAAAACATTAAATAATGCATTAAAGAGAATTCCTACATATGTGTGTTTTTATCTATGGGGCAATATATATGAATCGGAGGGAGTATTAAGTAATTCAGAAACATAGAATAATCTTCCCAATAAATTATATAATCCAAAGACATTAGTTGGCCTTCTAAAGATTATTCTAAGGCCCTCAATCATGGATGTGATCCTCAAAAAGGAAATTTCTGATTTGTTCCCCTTCTACTCTACCTAACTAACCTCCACCTCCAAGGTCTCAATTCTAATAATGCTGGCATGGTTATCTTTATAATCTTTAAGACTACCAGAAGAAATCCCAAGGATTTCTGGAGAATAGGTAGGTGAGAGAATCTCATATTACAAGAGTTCTGCTGTTAACTTGGATATATATGGCACAACATCTGTAAACCATCTCCAGGAACTTGCGGAAAAGGTATTCATTAAACTAAAAAGTAAAAGGCTTCTCTTCACACCCAGTGAGCCGGACATGCATTCATTTAATTAATCTACATAAAGATCTTCATATCCCATCTATTTCTTCAAAGCTGAAGTTTTCACAGGGACTTGTGCACATCCATTGTCAATGCAGCATTATATTTATGGACAAAAACAAGCTCATACATTGATGTGGTTTGACTGATGTCAAAACATACCTACTATGAGTTGAGGAAGAAAAATCCCTTCTTGATGGTCGAAGCCCTGACTCGGCTTGCTCTAATTCACGCTGCAGTTCTCTCTGCATTGAAATAAATATCTTTGATGTTAGTTTACACTCTAATAGCCATGGATAACTGATAATCAGATGCTACTGCATATTTATGAACTTTATAGTTTGTATCAGATGTTAAGTAAGTAGATCTAATTCAAGAAATTTACTTGGTTATGCGCGCAGTTTTTTAAATTACAATGATTCTCAGACCCCGTTGGTAAACAGTAAAACTTAAAGGAAACACGCATAATATAACAAAAAAGTAGTCTCGATCCCCACCTCCCCCAAGCACAAAGACAAACACACATATTATAATCAAGCCTATGCTCTTTCCTCCAACCCCCCACCCTTCTCCTTAGGGGGGGGGGAGCAGCCATGCCATCAAGAATCAGGAACCATACTTTGAACCAACAGGAACGTAGTTTTGCTACAAAAATCATTTCATTTGCACACACGCCCCATATTCTTTTAGTTGGAAGCAAGTGGTCTTTATATTGTCCAGGAACACTAAAAAGAACCGGGGACCACAGCTTTCCTGTATTTCTTGTGCTGGAGAACTTGAGAAAAGGTCTACATTCAAGGCAAGCATACCAGTAAAAGAAACACAATGCTCCCGATCTACCAGATCTTTGGGCCATGCATAGCCATATTTATGAGTGGCGATTTTTCCAGATAAAGACATTGCCTTACATTTCCTATGATGCTACAAGATGACTCCAAACAGAAAAGAATGGAAGTATTGATAGATAATTGTCAGATTATTACTATTGACACGACTTAGTGAGGGAGGAAAATATAAACTGGCAATGAAAAACAAAAATGTTAACCTTAGTAACTTAATCTCAGCTAGACTAATCAAATTTGGCATTTAGGTATATTTGGGCTAATTTGGACATGTAAAATGCATCTCATGATAATAGCATGTCCCCACCATCTAAGAGATAACTAGCCATGCCTGTCATTTTTCCATCAAATCTAGTTTGGGAAAGAAAAAAACTGTTAGAAACAATATAGAAAAAGGAGAGAAGGATATCTGACATTTGAATGTATGCACGCATGTGTTTGAATATCTAAGAGAATTCCTAACTGCAAGCTTGCACGTTCAATTTTGGTATCCTTAAGTTGCATGTAGTATTAAAGTAAAATTTTCAGTGATTCAAGTTTTGCATGTGTAATTCATGCTAAATCTAGCTTGAATCTGGAATTTGTACAGATATGGTGCAATAACGAACATGCATGTTACATGGGAATAATTTTGCACATAACTAGATTGCCGCATGACATCCTTCATTAGTTTATGGCCAAAACGTGCTCAAAGGCTCAAACCATCAAATGTGGCAAGTTTTCAACAGTATAAAATATTAAAACCATAATATACTAGACTAGCACATGGCAAAGAATCATTCCAGACTATGCAATGAATCAACGACGGTCTAATCTTGCCTGTGTTTGCTTTTCTTTCTCCATCTCTATGTTGTGCCGCAATTCTCTAGTTTTCGCACGTTCAACTTCCAAGAGTCGTTGCCTCTCAATCTCCTTTTCTGCTTCATTGGTTCTCTCTCTAAAACAAAAGGCAATCCCTTAAAAGACCATTTAATGCTTTATATCCAAGCCAATTACATAACTATGAACACAAAATAAAACCTATCAAGTTCCTGAAGAAGTTCTGCTTCGTGCACAGCTGCTTCTTCCAAATACTTTTGGCGGGCACGTCTCATGAGTAACTTTTTTTGCCTACGGGCTATGATCTCCTCCTTGAGTCTGGCCTTTTCTCTGGTCATAGAGGAAATATTCAAATATTACTAAAAGGATTAAACTTCGAGCAGTTTAAAATTCATATGTAACAGAAGAAAAACTCCAATTAGACCCTAGATGGTTGATGGTCTAGGGCAGGTGAAAAGAAAACTCAAATGAGTCCAGAACCAAAAAATTCTGGCCATAAATATGCTCCAGCCATAGAAACAAGGTATCTGCTTCCACCTATTCCAATGCAGAGATAAAGCATGTCATATTCTAACATCTAAACAGAAAGGGCATTAAACAACTAGTGGTTTCAGTTTAGAGTAAATGGTCCTCCAGTGCTCCCCAACTTACGTAGATGCAACAGTATTACCTTTGTCACCCACCATCTAATTCTAAGGCCCCATCTAGTGCAACGGTTTCAAAATGCAGCTTTTAGCGAAGCATTTTAACGCAGCTTTTTTGAAAAGCAGCTTCTTCTTTGTAAACGCATTTGGTGAAGCGTTTTTAAAAAGTTGATTTTTCATTTGATTATTTGTCTACAATGGCAATTTTACCCCTTATGATTACCTATTAAGTGTGGTAATAATTTTAGAACAAATAATTATTCACTAGGTATAATCACTCAAAGCTCTAGTACAATTATTTGTACAGCCACTCACCAATAACATACTAGTATTACTAACACAAAAGACAACCTTATTGAACTCATCTCACAAAACCGCACCTCTCTCTCTCTCTCTCTCTCTCTCTCTCTCTCTCTCTCTCTCTCTCTCTCTCAAAGTACCCACAATAGGTTTATCTTTCTGCTTCACCCCCTGTAGAAATGAATTTCCATAGTTTGCTTAAGGTCTCTTATTTTTTTCCATGGCATCACGTTTCGGGTGGTGATTAGGTGGTGGATTTCAAATCTTTACTCTCCGCAACTCGCCACCGATTCCCAATTCCCTCTCAACCTTGAAGAGAATATTCTTTCTCTCCAATTTTGGGTAAGACTTACCCCTAATTTTGTTTTACTATCAATTGATTATTATGCTAATCTTCTATGAAACTGGTGTTTTCAGTTAATTACGGTGAAATTTCTAATTTAAGTGTTGATTTCACTCTATTTGGAAAAACTGCATGGAAAAGAACAACACTGGGATTTATAATTTTGGAGTTGATTTTACTCTGTTTGGTAAAGATGCATGGTTAAGATCCGTTGAAATGAACTTCAAATTCGGGTTTGTACTTTTGTTGCCCACTAAATAATCTGGTTGTTTGATCAAAGGAGAAGCAAGGGTTGTTTTCGCCAAAGTGCAGAGTCTCAGCGTTTTGTGCTGAGTGTTTTGGGAAAAAGCAACAATTTGTAGCAGTGAAAACACGGTGGAGTTTTGAAAACGCTCCGTTCTACAAACGCACCATTGAAACAGATTTTGGTATTTCGAAGTAGCGCTTTGGGCCAAAATGCACCCAAAACACAGAGCTAGACAGGCTCTAAGAGAGAAAATGAAAACTTATATTTCGATGTATCAACTAAATCCAATTTGTTATTTGTTTGACACTCGTTATTAAGATATCAAAGAGATTAGATACGGGTGCCAAATTATGAATGTCCTCCAACTCATTATACTACCCACTCACCCCTCCATTTTCCCAGAATGGAGCAAATTTGTGTGCATATCTCTTCGATTCCCACACAACAAATGTCACGTCCCACTTCCACTCATGTTCTTTCATTAGACACTTAGGATGATTCAAATCCCTAAGGCTAAAAGGCGAAACAAGCACACAGGTAATCATCAGAGATCAGTGGTAGCCACAATAGTGCTTACAGAGTCCGAATCCCATCCTTGATTTCCTGAAGGCGATTATCTTCCTTCACATTACCTGAAATGCACAAAGTTGCATACAAGATATCAGCAAATAAGAATAATGGAGATGGAGTATTTCCAGAATTTTACAGAACGTATTACCAAAAATAGATAGGTGAATGTTGGTGATACAGATTATTACTTGCTAGGAAAGGAAGCCGACAAAAATCTTTCAAATCATTGGATGACTCCTGTAGTGACTGTTCTTGCCGGAGAAGATTCATTTCAATTTCAGCCTCCTCAATTTCCTGCAACACATTCAAGTTATTTATCTATATCAAGAAGATAGAAACAAAAACCTCCTGATACTGCCAAGGCTTACCATGAGCTTTTTGTCATTTTTTTCTGAGAAAAAATCGAAATATGACTGGACTGAAGTCAAATTGGCAAGGACCTGTCACAAACATTAAACTCTAAAATGTAAACAAAACAATGTTACACTTAGTAGGAAGACATCTGCACGTTGAGAATCCATAAAAGAACACCAGGAAAAGGAAATAAATTCCCATAAAATGCCCAAGTTTAAGCAGAAACCAAAAAAGGACTGAAATAACCAGTTGTTCACTCCACGATTCCTAGATTATTTTCTGGATAAGTATGCAAAGAGGAGGTAGGTAGTTTCACTACTCATAATACAAACAAAAGGAAACACGTGCAGGGAAGAAAATGAGATGGAATAAAAGAAAGATACAAAATAACAATCATTTGCCTCTAGAACTTCAGAATGTGCTGGTCTAGAAAAGGGGACAGCCCGAAAGAAGTACCTTCCGCTAACCTTTGTAAAATTTGAGCTAAATTTGACCAAAAATAAACTTGACCAACGGTTCACCCAATATCAGACACTAGGATTCTAGTTTCTGACGACAAACAAAATCATCTAAAAAGTGCTACAAGGCATACTATATGCTGATCTCATTTCGTAACCCTCATATCCATAATTACTTTAATATTGTTTCAAGAATTTCCTGAATCTAGGCTAACATAAATGAAAAGTTAAATCTTGTCTGAAACGGAAGAACATCAAGTCCTTCAATTCTGAGTTTACAAGGACTGACTTGATATTGGATGTTAAAAGATGTCTAGTAAGACAGTTTTGTGACTGCATATCATATCAACAGTGGACTCTCTTTGGCTTCTAATAACAAGTTCAGAAAACAGGGGGGAGTGTATGTAAGTAATTTCTTTGGCTACGCAAAAGGATGACATTGCATCAATAATAGCACTAGCTTTCTCTAGCCAGCATATCCATTATTTTAACTCAATGTCATAGTAGTTTAACTATTTCTTATCATTGATAATCTTTCCTGCGCAGTTTTGTAGTAATATTTGTAATATTATTTGGATGGGAAGCTACATGTCAAAAAAATAAATTCCCTTTCCATATACAAAGGAAATTTTACTGGATAGTGTTGCAATTGCAGCCACAATGTGGACATGGATCTTTGACTTTTACCCAGAACTGAACTCCCCGCATTACTTAAATAATGTTTCTGACCTTAAGAAGTGATTCACGTGTGCTTCCAAAATCTGGGTCTCCTTCTTTTAAAGAACTCGACAAGAGAACTTCTAGTATGATCTGTATATTGAAGATTGCAATTTACAGCAACATTAATGATGAAAATGACATCAAAATTCAGCCAAAATCATATCGAAATCAATACTACTGTTTGTTCAGCCTCAGTAAGAACTTACCCCTTTAGCTTTGTCCCCTTCAGATTTAAGTCTACATAAAGCTTGGGAGGCCTCGACCTCAAGATCCCCACACCTAATCTCTACATGCACACTTACAGAAAATCATTAAGAAATAAAAGGAAAGATGAGAAAAGAAGACAGAATGTTGAGGAGCATGCATGCATCTACACCTACTTCAGTACTACTCCTTCAGTCCATATTTTATATATATATATATATATATATATATATATATTCATACTTTCCATTTTAGTTTGTCCCAAAACTAGCCCAGTTCTATAATTTAAGCTATATATTTCCATTCTTTTTTTCAATTTTTGCACTTTCCTTTTGAAAATATGGTATTTCTTTTACAATCAGACAAAAAATATACATATATGACTTTCATGCAATTTGAAGGAAATATAGAGAAGTAAAACTTGAATATTAAAAATTTGACTTTTCATAGTGAAATATTATTTTGGGAACGAGGGAGCATCTTTTTTCTGTCAACTTATTTGCAAACATTAAGCAGATAGAGCTATACCAGTATCGGTCATTCCTAAAGTTTCAATACTTCTCCAAACATTCTGGGGAATCAGACAAATATCTTCAGCTGCACAATACAGGCAGGCACTGGCAATAAGTGCTAAAGACAATTTTGTTACAGGGCTTCCACATGTCCGGTGCCCAAGGTTGATTAAACCAGGGAGAATGTTATCAGCTGCAGCAAGAAGAGATTGCAACTGGTGCCGTTCAGCAAGTGGAACAAAATTGACAAGAAGCGCTATTGCACGAGTCCTTAAAAGTAATGACACGTCCGATGATGCAAGCATGGCCACCAAATCCCACGTGCTTGAAACAAGAGGAGACGTGACTGGCTCATAAGCTGAAGCACCTAGGCCAGGTGAAGTTAACTTGATGTAAGATGTAGAAGATTGGAACATTGTTTCAGCATCTACATCTTGGCCAACAAGTTTCCCCAAGTGCTTGAGGGCAACAAACCGTTGCTCTGGTTCAGGATGACCTAGCATTGAGCGAAGCAGATCAAACAGGGGACTTTCATTTTCATGAAGGTTCTGCATGTCTCTCGCAAATAACGATGACAGCCACTTATCAGTCTGCAACCGCCAAGCAATTTTTGGTGCACTGCATGAAAATTTCTTTATAGCAGAACACATGGAACCAATCACATTATCTAAACCAAAACAACGAGGGACTCCAAGAAGACAGTCAAGCATCATAGATGAAACCTCCCAGCAATTGTTCTCTTGTAGAACCACTACCATTTCAGCAAGTCCTTCAAGACTAACCTTCCAGTGAAGGGGAAAACGGTCAACCGAATTGGATGGAAGGAAACACTCTTTGTCAACCTCTGCAGTAACTTTTTCCGAGAAACAAGACAAGCATCTTGAGTACACAAAACACTGTGCTGATGTAAGAGTCAATTTCTTTGCCAGTTGATAATGAAGCTTCCAGCAAAACTCGATAGTTGGATTAAGTTTGGAAACAAGAGCCTCTAGGTCTTCGGAGAAATCTACTACTTCCTCAACAGATAAAAGGCGAACCTTTTCATCCAAAATAACAGAATTATCAACGATGCTTGGCTTTTTATCACATGTCTCTGCTGGACAAGAGCTGTAAGCATCATTAAGAAACCATGAATCTGATTCAGAGTTATCGTCACAAGGTCCACCATTGCCCGTGCTAGAAAAGACAGCCATTTCAATGGGAATGATACTAAATACTCTTAAATTCTCAACTAGCAACAATTTGCAACTCTCAAGTACAGCCTGAAATGCACAAAGATAGTCATAAAAGGAAGTAGTCGGCTCAAAGGCAGCAAAATCAGCCCAGAAGACCAAGGACTGCAAAATTTCATGTTTACGTTGGAAGGATAAATCAGGAAAAACAGAGGCCAGAACAAGAATTGTTGGAGCCCTACTATATATTTTTTCATCCGGATTTCCTTCATTCTCATTATGGTGTCTAATATTACTGAAAAGCCCATCAAAGCATAAGGACTCAAAGTTAACACATGAATTATCAACCATTATATTTTCCGCGTCAGACACCTTAGTTAATGAATAGGAGATGATTGGCTTTAGCAAACCCAATACAGTACCCAGAAATGAAACATCACAGTATGAGGTCCTGCACAGGGATACCAGCACTTGTACAATTCTAGGTACTTCAGGTACCATTGCTTCCATGTGCTCAATTACAATTGCCTCAAGTATATACAGAATAATGGCTTTTGCATTTTTTGCGAGAAAACCCTTACAGAAGTCAGCACTTCTAGAAGAAGCTTGGTCATCTTTCTGAAGAAAAGGCCAATAGCAAACGTCTGAAAGCCAACACAACATATCCGGCACAAGGCTAGAAGCAAGAGATTTTAATTGCAATCCAACCGCCACCAATATAATCTCCCCAAAGGCATTAAATTGCTTCTTCAGACTGGGAAAGAACCGACTAACATCCGGATAAATGGAGCGAAAAGACAGGTCTCCGTATACTTGACCAGGAAGTTCATGTCCTTCAGCAATTTTTATATCTTGCTTGACTCTAGATCCTTCAATCTTCTTTTTCTCAATGTTTGGTTCAACAATGTCATCTACCACAGCAAGTTCATCGGCAAATATAGATAATAGATTTGTCAGCTGAGTGAGATCTGAAGCAAGGAAGAGCCTCTCCTTCTGAAACTGTTGCGCATTACGAGATACAGCCATCCAACCAACGAATCTAACAAGAGGTGAAGCAGAAGAAGAAAAAGTAGGTATTTTCTGCATCCAGGCTGAAGGAGGAATCAAATTAGAAAATCTAATACCATTGCTCATATAAATTGAAGTATCAGAACCTTCGTCACCTCCACTGGAAGCAATGACCAAATTCTGGAGAAGTATCCAGTGACGTTGTACCTCATTTACCTTAATCGAATCCAACGGCAATTTTCCTTCTTTTGATTGATAATAATATGATGAGAGCAGCCCATTCAAGTATTCAGCAGATTCTAATATGATATCAATTACATGTTCAGGAGCACAGTATAGTTTAGTTGCCGAATGCAACAAAAAGACAAGACTCTGCATGAGAATTTCACGCATTGAGTGTCGCTCCCTTATCAGAGAATTAATCAAAAATTTGCACAATAATGCTTGATTTTGTCGAACCAAGGTGATGGCATCCATTGATGTCGTATCACGCTGAGTCAAATTTAAAACCTCATCATTTTCTTCAGTGTACGAGGGACTATGTTCACTAGCCGACACCATTTTCTGATAATTCTTGTCTAATTCGGCAGCCTCGAGCAGAATTTGGAGAACAGTTTTGTCCCTTTTCCTCCTAAGAAGAGCTACAGTTTCCAAGTTATTGTCATTCTTTTTCAAATCCCATCTGATATCTGCAAAGCCATAACTTTCAGTGGTCCTGTTAATATTCGTCCCGGGGATGAACTTTGGGTGGTCTCTAAAAGACATGATAAAGAAGGGATTTATGTAGCACTCTGCCGCCAGAAGAAGAGCATCTATAGCAGCATTGTGACCCTCATGAGTAATATCATTCTGAGAGTGCAAATCTAATGCCAAGCGCCTAAACTCAGAAGCCCACAACTCACAGTCCCTATAGTTCATAAGTTGAAAATAATCTGCATGCAAGTCTGAGTATTCAACGGCATAACCAGTATCAGTTGCTTCATCTTGGTGGAATTTGTTGCTGACACTTTTCTCGGCCAAATGTTTATCCTCTGTGCTGGCACTTCAATGGCTCAGATCTGAGCTCTTATGGTCTGGGATTCCATAAGCATTCGCAAGTGCCATATCCTGGACTTCAGGTGGGGCAAAAAGTAGACCACCATCATCATAAATATTCATGTTTGACAAGGCATCGGCAGCATCTGTCTTTCCATCACCATCGTCATGGTTGCTAAACTTCGAAGAGGCACCTCCACAGTGAGGGAGAGAAGAAAGAGGTGAAGCACTAGCAGGTGGCTCCATAGCCTCAGAAACAGGAAACTTCCGAAGGTCAATATTATGTGGTAATTGCATGTGAGGTTCCAGAATTGATAGAAGGACACTGCAAGAAGAAAACAACTTCATTACTGATCCATATTACTACAACAGAGTAGTGCGTGCATATTAGGTAATAACATGTACTAATCGATTTTGGTTCACAAAAATGAGCGGGATATTGTGGAAATTCTCTTTCGTTTCAGCATTGCTTTTTAGGGACATCTATAGTTAAACATACTATTACTCAAAAGACAAATATAAATCTCTCTTTTCACACTGCCCTAGTGTCATATCTTCTATGCTCACTTTACAGTGGTTCTTCTACATCCCAAGCCTTCCAAATTGAGAATCATTTCTGCTAATCAGAGAAGCAACTTGCTTTTACAACCCCTAACAAATGAATCCTTTGTATCTTTAAAATACAAGGAAACATAAGGTGTAACCTATGAGGCACCGATACACCAAACTGGCCTCCGTATCAGGTACACTTAGGATATGGATACCGGCCCCAGGGGGGTATCAAATGCGGTTTGTACATGTCCAGATATTAATATTTAATATTCTACCTGGATGCGTCCAGGATATGGCTCGCAAACTTGATGGATACGTCGGAGTCAAAATTTTAATTTTTCATTCTTTAAAGCAGGGCTTCTTTGCAAATAATATTAGTTGTTTTTTTATAAGGATGAATATATATAAACAAAGCGCCAAAACAGGTGGCGCAGAAAATAGAATTAGTTGTCAAGTGATAGTTACACCGAGATGCTCAGAATAACTACCCAAAAGAAACCCCAAAATCTTGTGGGGATAATATGACATCGGTGTGGGTAGTCAACATTATTATATCTTTCCTCATATTTTATACATCAAAAATTACTGCTTGGGAAGAAGAAACCGACCATTGAAGCTGGCGCTTTCTCTTTACTTCTTCTACACCGATCAAAACTCTCTTGTAGTTTCGCACCTTTTTTTTCCTTGGTTCTGTTTCCTCCCATCACTCTATTTCTTTCTATATAGTAATTTGTCATCACTCCCTTCTCATTTTTTATCTTTTTTCAATCATATTTTGTTAGAAATGCTGCCCAAGCGGTTAAAACCCCTTTTTTTCAAATATATTTCTCTTCATCTCCCCCTTCATCTGTTTTTGGATTCAATGTTCCTTTAATGTATTGCTAATTAGATTTTCAGTAGTTTTGGAAGTAGAAATATATTCCTGGAAAGAATATTGCGCTAGTTTTCACTTGTTCATATGTAGGAAGTAAAAAATAGCATTTCCTTATGACATACTCCCTCCGTTCCACCCAAAGAGTCCATATTTGAAAAGTCCAATACTCCTCCGTTCCTAATCTATTGCCATGTTTGACTTTTTTTAGTAGACCGACTGTTTTTCAAATGAAAATTTGATGTTTATATTTTGAATTTTCAAAATCATAAAATGCGTAATTCGTAATACTTTTTTGTTATTACGAATTAAGTGTTTTATGATTTTGACTTGTCAAAAAAAGTGTTTTATGATTTATTTATAAAAAAATAAATGTCAATTTTATATTGCAAAAACATTCAGTTTGACTCAAAAAAGTCAAACAAAACAATAATTTAGGAGCGGAGGGAGTAATTAAGAGATATATAAGTAGTATTGAAGTTGGTCATAATTACAAAAATGTTTGAGCATAACCAAGATGTTCATAGCATATGTGAGGAGTAAAGTTGAAAGGTTATGAAAATTGTAGACATAATTTTTGAAAGTGAACTAAGTTTTTTTTTTTTTTTTAATAAGATATTATATACCAAAAAGCGTCAAAACAAGTGACGCGCCCTATGTACACTAAAAGTATACAATCAGACTAATTTAGGTTAAGGCTATTGACATAATCAACAAAAGAATCATAGGTAGAACCGGGAACATTCATAGGCTCAAAACACCAAGACAGTGTACTAATGAGGCTGATTTTCAACTGCTCCGTAGTTCCTTCAATGCTGTCAAACGCCCTTCTATTTCTCTCCCTCCAAGTAGTCCAGCAAAGCCCCAAAGGCGCCACCTCCCAAACGTGATTTCTCCTTCTGCATTTAAAAAGGGACCAGCTCAAAAAGAATTCTTTAACTGAACTGGGCATAACCCACGACACCCCAAGAAGGTTAAAAACCACATCCCACAAAACCTTCACAACTGGACATTGGAGTAAGAGGTGATTAGTGTTCTCTCCACTACTTTTACACATATAGCACCAACTTGTATAAATTTTCAGACGGTGTCGAAGATTATCCCCCGTAAGTATCGCATCATGACAAGCCTCCCAAACAAAAAAAAGCCACACGACTAGGGGCTTTCGTTCTCCAAACTGTCTGCCAAGGAAAAGGTGCACTGCCAATACTTGAGAGAGATCTGTAGTACGACTTGACGGACAACATACCGCTTTTGGAACCATCCCATCTCACGTTATCCTCCCTGGATCCTCCAACCTGCTCACAGTAAATCTTTTCAAAAAATGCGTGCATCTCTCTATTTCCCAATCATGGAAATGTCTCCGAAAATTAAGATTCCAAAACTCCCACCCTCTGTCACTTGTCACTTGCAAAACTGAGCTAATTAGACATTCATTTTCTGGGCCAAATTAAACAGATTAGGAAAAGACCTACAAAGCTCTCTCCCCCTACACCACTTGTCTTTCCAAAATCTAATTGTGGAGCCATCCCCGACGTCGAAACGAATATGTCTCGCAAAAATTTCCCAACCTTTAAGAATTCCTTTCCAAACCCCTTTACCCATACGGACTAGAAATGGCCTTCGAAAACAATTTGTGATCTCCCTCCCCATATTTACCCGTCACCACTCTCCTCCATAACCCAAGCTTGTCTACAAAATATCGCCAAAGCCACTTGCCCAATAAAGCCACATTGAACTCTTGAAATTTTTAATGCCTAGACCTCCCCCTTTTACCTCGGAGCACAACCTCTCCCACTTCACCAAATGATATTTATGATCCTCTCCCCGGCCTTCCCATAGGAACTCCCTTCCCAGTTTTTCAATCCTATTGCGAACTGAAGAAGGGATCACAAAGAGAGACATATAGTAGGTAGGCAAACTTGACAAAGTACTTTTAACCAACGTCATTCTCCCTGCCTTAGACAAAAGCTGCTACTTCCATCCCGCCAACCGACGTTCGTATCTCTCCAAGACCGGAATGAAACATCCCAAAATAGTTTAGTGGACTCTTAGCATGGAATGGAGGGAGTACTTATCTACATGATTCTTAGGCAAATCATGTGAGGATGGAATACAGCACAAACACTTTATATTTTATATTAAAAATTTGCCCTATCCTTGTACCCATATGGCCCCATATCCTATATTTTTGGATTTTAATGCATCGTCGTACTCGAACTATGTCGCACACGAGTGTAACTCACTAGAATAAGGATTTCAAGAAAGTATGACACAGGTGTCTATTACCTGGGAGCAACTGAACCACGCCTCCATTCAGATTCCAGAGATGGAAGAACTGCAGACTTTCTTACTGCTGTCCGGATCACATTGAGTGCAACTGTGCAATTCTGTTCCTGATTTTCAAGAAAGATTGGAGATACATTTCCAAATGCTATCATACTCTTTAAGGGTGTAATGGCAGGATCAAGGAAAGGCTCCAGAATCACCACAAGAAAGAGAATCTGGTGCTTAACTTCCTGGGACACATCCACAAATCCAGGTTAGAAGAAACCAAGTCTGTCGCGACAAGAAGTTAGGTCCCATAAGCCAATCAAGACCCCCATGAAACCTACTAGCAACCTAAAATTCCCCCTATTGGACCATGAAAACAAATGCTTTGTGGAAATAGTTAACAGGATTATCTGCAGCATGTATGCGAATTTCTACTCGCCATACCAGAACAAAAGAATGAAAAAGGTCAAAGCACAAGACCATACCTTAAATTTTCCCATAATATCATCCATATGCCCGGATATGGCCAACACAATGTACTTGAGAGCAGCACGTGCACGAGCTACTGCATGACGAGCACCCTAAGAAATATCAGACAGCAATGGGGCATTTAATATAGCCAAAAAAATAAAGGATACGACAGCCTTCAGCAGCAAATAGACAATCAAATAACTGCAGATATGCGGCCAAAGTATATAACATAATCAAGGGTCATAAACTTAGCTTATGCGCCATCTAACAGATCATCTATTGTGCATAATTACTGCATTGTATATATTGGAATATGGTAAACTATTCTTAGAAAAGTAAACACTTTTTGCCAATTGAAGCATGATAAACATAGTTGGGCCCCTCTCAAACAGCGTAAGCTTCTAGATGAGTTCATAGTTTAACATGGTGTCAAATCTCTGGTTATGCGAGGTCTTAGCTTTTGTTTCCTGTAATATTGTGAGTGCACGTACTGGCACCCAGTTTGGTTTGTGGTGTGCATATATCTCCACGTGAGCGGGTCAAACTTGAGGAGGAGTGTCAAGCTTGATAACATTGTTGGGCCCGGCCCTCTCTCCAACAAGTTAAGCTTTTAGAGTAGTGGGTAACCTAATATGGTATCAAATCTAGTTTGGCACAGTCTTGGGCCCGTGCCATCCCACTTTCATTTGTTTGCCCAACTCCAAGAACAAGTGGAGGTTGCACGTGAGGGAGACTGTTGAAGCATGACATACGTTGTTGGGCCCCTCTATCTAACAGCATGAAGGCATTTTACCTGGATATGGCCCATATACCATTACTACAGAAAACATCCAGTAGATTCAAGTCACTAAAGATGCAAATTGACACTGCTTGCATACAGCACAATAGCACGTCAATCAGGGAAAACAGGCTCCCCCAGTGAATTGTGTGTCATTAATGTCTACAGGGGCACTGTTCAGCTTCAGTTGCATTAGGTAAGTACAAAGGCAAGCCACACAAGGCAGTCAATAACAAGAATTTACAACAGAATATCAAAAATAAAAGGCGGCATTCATCATAGATGAATACATAAGTGGTTTTCCCTTCTTAAACATCTGTACTTGCTCATGGCTCATGTTGAACAGAATTAGAGACAAGATTAAGGTTTATACTAAACTAATTTAAAAACTTACAACATAAATTTTTTTCAATCAGATTAAAGTTCGATCAAGATATAGCCCGTGCAGAAATTATGCACATAAAATCCTAAACACATATATAAACGAATTCTGCTGCGTGATGTGGAATAGGAATTACGCCTAGTGTCATAATGACTCTTTAACAAACAATGATCATTAGGACAAAAAAGAAGAAAAGAAACCTAGAATACCTAGTTTTTTCTCATATGTAATGATTTGTCATATAAAATGTCCTTTTTTGTAACAGAAAATTAACATTTCATATTTAAAATATTTTAGACAACCTTGATAGAAGAAACCTTTAAGAGGTATTCACCAAATAGAAGCCCAAAATATTTGTACTATTCCAAAAGAAAAAAACTGAACAAAAATGTTAAATAAACAGAGCTCCGAACTCAAATCTTAATCCTGCACAAAATTATAACTAACTTTGGAAGTTGCTAGAAGTCAACTAGACTTTAAGAAATATTAAATCAATCCAAAAATACAATACGGTAGTGAAGTGAAATTCTGGTTAATTTTTACTTGTAATGATTAACAATTTCCCACATGGTATAAGCACATACAGTGAGATGAAAAAAATTATATTCATCTCCATTTAGGAAAAATAGTAAAAACTCAACTCACCCTTAGTCCCAATCTCTTGGAGTCACTTGGGGTCAGCTACATGAATCCTCTTTTGCCATTAAATTCCATCCAAACCAAGGTCATCAGAACACACTCATATCTTCCTTTAGTCTTGATGTTTATGTCCTACTTCTAGTAGTTGATATAGATACCCTCACACTACCTAATGGGTGCACTGAGTGGCTACATTGTTTGTGTCTAAACCATCTTACTGTCAATCAATCAAAATAACTTGCATCCCCCTTATACGCTCCTTCCTTCCTGTACCAAAATCTTTCCTTGTCTTCCTTCATAATTAGGATACCGTTAGTTGTGATTCTCTTTTGTTTTCATGATAAGTGCAGATACTTTGACATCAACAGTCCGCTTATCATGGTCGGAAAACATGCCAGACTATTGAGCCCATCTTTCAGATTAAGGATAGGGCTAAGTGCACGAATTCCCTTGAGTTATAAGTCATAACTCAAGTTCATCCTTGATATAACATTGAACTATTTTAACCTTACTGTCAATTACCATTAAATACTTCACAGAAAACGGACATGTATTCATCACATGCCATTTTTAAGGGGTAAAATAGCCATTTTAATTTAAGTCAGGCTCAACCTAACTTTCTATTTCTTTTCCTTTTAAATCCTTTCTTATAATCTTCGTTCTTTTAGGAAATTCTGATCTCCTCATTAAACGAGGACCACTATCTTTGTACTTTATGGACACTAACACCTGCATTGGTTATCCCAGAACCACCATGACCCCCACTAATCCTCAAAATAATGGCCACCACCACCATCCTCTTGTCCACTAAACAAAAAACCAAACATTTGCTCTCCTTCCACTCTCTACAAGCAACTCCAGCAATGGAATACCCAAAGTAGTTCTTAGCGCACCCAAAGTTAGCCTCAACCACAGCTGCCACCCTCTTCATCACCAGTATCTAACCACCTTGGGTTCCACATTGTTGCCCTCTTCGCCGTTATCAATCACAGACCTCCAACACCACGGTACCAACATAGAGATTTCTAACAACATTGCGAGAACCCCACTTAATTTGATTCATTGGCCATCCAAGTATGGGATGAAATTTTGAAGGATCATCAACCACAAAATTGAAGATTTGAAAAGAAGTATGAGAAATATAAGCAACTAACGGATTGAATAAACACAACTAAAGGGGGGAGGGGGTCTAAATTGACACCCGCTTCTTAAACAAAACCTATAATTTGTAACCCATAAATTCAAGAATGAAAATCTTTGTACAATCATACCTCAAGTGAAAGAAACAATAATCGGCTAACAAAAAGTAAATGAAGTACAACTAACTAATTTCAACTGTTTGGGAGGAGGGGGAGAGAGAGAGAGAGAGAGAGAGAGAGAGAGAGAGAGAGAGAGAGAGAGAGAGAGAGAGAGAGAGAGAGAGAGAAATCAAGAAGCAAGTTTTGGTAATGAAATGGGTTTGCAAGTCAAAGAGAACGAACAAGAGGAAGGATTACTGTTTCTTGCTTTTCTCCCGTTTTGCTAATAGTGGTATAAGGACAATGCAAATACTCCACACACACGCGCAAAAAGAAAAAGAGGATACACATGTTCTGCATGTGTGAGCCTTTAATAGATTGAATTGACAAAGTTACCCCCAACAAATTAGCATTTGACATGCACATGCATGAATCTGTCCATGTTTTTAACATATTACACAACAGGACTAATTCAAGTCATTTTTAATAACTTTTTGGAACAAAAGTGTAATTCGAAATGGTGGGGACGAAATTGACACGCGACCTATAACCAACAAGAATTTTGTGCAATCAGCACTTAAGAATATAATATCTCTTGGAGACCATCCAAATTGGGTCATACATAAGCCTAGAAGGATAAAATATACTTTAGCATTTCACGGTACAAGCCTAAGCTTACCTGGATTACACCTAAAAGGTCCTCCACCAGCTCCACAGCCAAGTCGACCTGTATTTGATCGGTCAGGAAAGTGATAAGCTCTTTGAAAGAAGAGAAACATTCCAACAATATATTGTAAGATACACAGCAGGTTAGCTAGCTCATACAACCTTTGCAATCACTTGAGCCACCCATGGAGCCAGCACACCAGAGCAAAGATCAATGAGGATGCATGCAGCCTTAGCCTGCAGCAGAATTAAGACTAAAGCAGTTAAATCTCTAACCAAGGCA
The DNA here is from genome assembly GCA_016624345.1 of Platycodon grandiflorus. Taxonomy (NCBI): domain Eukaryota; kingdom Viridiplantae; phylum Streptophyta; class Magnoliopsida; order Asterales; family Campanulaceae; genus Platycodon; species Platycodon grandiflorus. The sequence continues at coordinate 2,635,849 of JACONP010000362.1, forward strand.
ACAATGTCGGTGAGCTAAAAAGTGTGGATAGAAGTTGATTGAATAGCAAAAATTACAGGATCTTCATGCATCCGAGCTCGTCAACTTATTTCCCAATTATATACACAGAATAATCCCAAATTACTACACCCCTATGCTCAATGAACAAGAATATCCTACCAACCGCAGTCTATCACACCCAAAACGTTGCGAATCAAAAGTAAGATGTAAATTATAATATAGCGTGCCAAGAATCAAAAATATCCACTTTATGTTTTCATGGTAGGATGGAGGTCTTATCATGACTGTATGGTTCTCTATTTAATTCAGCTTCAATAAGCTAATTAAATAGACACCAGGTTTCCAAACACAAAATGTCTAATGTACTGCAATCTTAGTTAATTCTGTATTTTCTGAAAGTCAAGGTTGCAAAGATGCTTCATACATTCTAATTTTGGGACGATTGTAGAATAATAGGCTTTGGACGTGTTGGTGGTTCTCTGAGATTTGGGTGTTGGATCTTGGAAGGCTTTTCTAAATGGCAGCAGATGTGCCTTGTGCGTGCACGTGTGGTGATAAGAAAGGTTAGATATCCTGAATAAAAATTTGACAATAAAGGGCAGAGGAAGCAAGCAACCAACATGTGATGGTGAAAAAGACGCCAAGTAGCCAGCACAACCATGAAGCAGTGGACGATATACCGAGGAAGTTGACGTTGCCACAATCTGCAATTATGCCATTAATTCTAAGACAGAAATACATAATTATAAGATCAAAAGGATGTAAGAAATCATTGAGAAAGAAAAAGTAAAACAGAATAACCTGATATAGGGCATGTTGCACAAAAGGTTGTTTCCAGTGAGAGAAATTATCATCAACCTGATCGGAACCAGTGACATTAGGGCGAAGTGCTGCATCCAAAAAGCCACCCCCAAAACCCCAAAAAAAGAGGAGAGGAAAAGATAAAAGCACGTCAGCTAAGTAAAATATGAAGTTCCACAACGAACCATCCACGGTAAATGGTTAAGAATTAAAAAACATAAAAATGGAAAAGGGCAACTCTTGGAAGGTGAAAAGCGCAGGCCCATGACTCACAACAGCCGGTTGCTCCTCAAGGCAAGCCTCTAAAGCCTTGCAAAAATACTAGCCAAGAAAGTATGAAAAAAGCTCAACAAGAGATTTATATGCTATGCAAGTCAGTCCGGTCCCACCTCTGTAATTTGGGACTACTAAACTGAAACAAAAAACCGAATGTAGTAATAAACATTGCTACCTTTATCGAGTGAGGAGACAGGAGAGAAATCAGTTGTTATTTCCAGTACACAAATTAAAGAGGATCTATCCTTGAATTCTGGTTACACTAGTAATTATACAAGAAAAGGGCCAAAGCTAAGAAACCTGGTAGTAAGGCTTGTACAAGCGATAATGCCGACCAGAAGTCAGAACTGCTTTCCGCCAATTTGCTGCAGAGTAGAGGCTATAATAACACAAGAGGGAGAGAGAGAGAGAGAAATTAAATGAAAATGATCAAGATGCCACAACAGAAAGTCGCAGACATCCAGTGCGGAAAAAAATGTAGATGGGCGCCCACTTTTGGGTGCAACCCACCTGGGATGCACAAGCGTAAAGGACATGCAAAACTCCTTCTTCAACTGCCTTAATATCTAAGACATCAAGATACTTCAAGTCCCAGTGATCAACAGGCATTTGAAACTCTTCCCCAAACAAGTTTGAGTAATCAATTGCATGAAGAGAATTAGATGGCTCGGATTTTGATGTCTCATCAGAAGTTGATGTTGTGATATCCAAGGAAGATGCTTCTTGCACGGTACTGGGCTGGGAGAGCTTCAGCAGAACTCTAGAAGCCTGAGATATTAACACACAAATATGAGCAGTTGAACAAAAAAGCTTGAAGAAACAGAGATAAAAATGTGCAGAGTTGTTATAAAGGAGCGCTCAACAAATCAGTGGGACTCATCTAAAAGCTTAAGATAGTAGAGACACAATAATGTATCATGCTTTAGTCCTGCCCACTCATGTGTGAATGCTCAATCGTGAAGAGCCCAAGGTGCATCACAAACCAAACGGGGTGCCAACTTGTTCACCAACAAAATTGGTGGTAACAAATGCAAGCAGGATGACTCAAACCCAAGACATTGCATGCTCTCATACTTTTTTTTTTTTGATTAGTAATTGCATGCTCTCATACTGTGTTAAGTGACCAACTAATCTAAAATCTTAAGCTGTTAAGAGAGGGCCAGCCGTGCATATCACGCTTTAACAGGGATATTCTGTTGTTGTAACCTATCACGCAAGCTAAATGATCTTGGGTGCTCGGGGTAATAGCATCTTCTGTTAGTGTACGTGTGTTTACGAGTTGCTTCCCAGTTGCTTCCCTTCCCCTCACCCACCAATCCCACAGGGCCCCAAGAAAACAAAAAGAAAAGCAAAGGGAAAGCATATATATTACCATCCTGCAGACTGTACCAAGGTGAGAGTCCTTATAAGCCTTTCGCAGCAATAGCAGGACTGCATCCGGACGGAAAACTAAGGAACTCAATGCAGGAGAAAAACTGGGCAATGCATTGCGTGATCTTCTTGGCTGAGGATGAAAGAAGGAAAGCAAAACAATTAATCACCTGGCACTTGCAGATTTAGAGTCTTAATTAGCAAAATGAATAGATAAAACTTGCTTGTGCAAAATCTCAAGATTTACAAAACAGTAAACAAAGGAAGGATTTGAAAAACAAGGGATCATTACAGACTATAGAGTTAACATAAAAGAATTAAGAAAAAACAACAAAGAAACGCCGGTTAAAAGGAAGATTGAAGAAACAGACACTCAGGATTGCCAGGAAACAACATAAACAAGTTTGCTATATGAAAATTGTAGATCAAACAAATAAACTTAAAGGATAATTCATATTTCGGTAAGCATATCGTAGAATTTCACAAAGATGCCCATACAAAGCAGTCAAATTTTTGCCATTTAGGACTAATAACAGAAAGTGATCAAGCAAACTAGTGCCACAGGAGCATTCTTTGAGATCCTATTATCGAACGTTATTACATTAGGAACACCCACCAATGCATCGGACCTCAAAACAAGGTCATGGAAATGTGAAAATAGTTCATTATTTCTAATAACATAACCTTAAAATACAACAGGGGAACATTGCATTTGCCACAGAAATAAAAAAGTAAATGATAAAAGCAAGACTTTTCCATCTGAACTCAACTCAGCCTTCGTCCCAATTATTTGGAGTCAGCTACATGAATCCTCTTTCAAGAAAAGTTTTCCATCCAAACCAAAAATTTCAACAAAAGTTTTCCATCAAAGTTTTTCCATCTGAACCAAATTATTTCGACAAAAGGACAATAACGCCACAAGCGCCAAGCAAAGGCACAAAAGAAACAGCAAAATACTGTTACTAACGGAATAAATTATAACAATAAAAGCAAACTGTGCGATTCATAAGTGGGCCAAGGGAGCCCTAAGAAAGTATATTCCTCGTCAAAACAAAAGATAAACCATATGAATGACTCAAACACAAGAATGAAAATAAATGACTACCTCAAAATTAGAGGAAACAGTTAGAGCTGGTGATGGCAGACTGTTCTTAGATGCTTCAAAGTCGGAGGTGTTCCCTGCCAGCCTAGCAGTCTCTCTGCCAATAACGATATAAATGGCTATCAGAAGGTTTAGCATAAATGTTAATAGCAAGCACAGAAAGAAAGAAAGGGGAAAAAATAATTCTCATCTAAAATAAACTGAGAAACTATGTTTCTCGCATTGCACAAGTTAACTTGATGAATTGCTTGTACCTATACAAACTAACACACGTCTAAATAAATCACAGGCAACCTAATGCAACTATGAAATTTGTATTGGAAGGGCTCCATAAACATGATATTAAATGAAATACAGAATAAACAAATGATGTGTGAGGAATTAAGATTTCTAGGTAAATAATATTTCTATATATTTTATTTTATTTTTGGTTGTTTTAGTTTCTAGGTCCAGGGGTATTATTAGTGCTAGGGTTAGCGTCTATACGTTTTCCTAAGAGAATCAGAAATATCAACAAATTGGGTTTTTCCTTTTGGTGGCATGGTCACTTTTCCTTATCGAGGTTTAGATCTTAATCGGCTGATGACCTTGAGTGTGGATCCCAGGACATCCTGCATTAAGTTAGTATCAAAGCAAAAGCTCGATGCTGTTATCTCTGTCAATCACACAATCACTTTTCACTGTCATCAAGCAACCCTTCATCACTGTCGACAACTTTTGGCCAAACAGTCCCAAGTCTAGATCAATAGCCTTAGCCTCAGACCGCGTCAAAATAGCAATTAAAGATCTCCATGTTGCTTTCTGCAGTACGTCAAATCTTATTAAGAATCAAGATCATTGTCATTGTACCAAAGAGATCCGTAACAACTCCACACTAACAATATAAAAAATTATCCAATCTCCATGATCCCCCAACCGCACTAGTTCACTCCCAACAAGGTTAGTACCTAAGCTATATGGAATAAATGTTAAAAAATAGAAGTGATAGTAGAAGATCTATTACAAACTAAAGAACATTTCATTGGAAGCCGATGGAGGCACTGAGAACTTGGGAGAATGCTATTTAAAACTTATCAACCATATTAAATTAAAGGGATAATAGCTTTCGCAATTCAGACATCAGCCCATTAATACTTTCCAATCGAGTCATCATCGTATGTCGATCACTCTAATCTAATACCTCTCACTCTAACAAACTCTAATTTCATTAACAGAAGTTGCTTATGAGGCATTATGATATCAAGTTTTGTTGAGCTGGCACTTAGATGTCAAGTTTTACTAAAGGTAAGGGTTAAAATAATAAAGGCAAAAATACTTTTTTGCCGATCGTACAATTTGGGGGTAACCGATTTGACAAACATACCTTCAATATTCAAAATGTGACCAATGAACTCATGATTTGTGTTCAATGTGGTCCTTGCGGTTAACTGTCCATCCATTTTTGTAAACGGAGCGATGACGTGGACTACACCAAATAAATGGCATGTGGCACTTAACGGATGGGCACTCAACGGGAGGGACCACATTGAACACAAATCATGAGTACATTGGTCACATTTTGAATATTGAAAGTAGGTTTGTCAAATCGGTTACCCCCAAATTGTATGATGGGCAAAAAAAATTATTTTCTCAATAATAAATAGATAGCAATAAAACTAAAATTTTCTTTTGGAACAATTTTCTTTTGGAACGGAGGGAGTAAAAGTGTAAGACTTAGCATGTCAGCAAGCACCTCAGCATTAATCAACTTAAATAAGCCAGATAAGCAACTTTCTTTAATTATTTGACACCCATTAGGCGAGTGGAATAGATTAGAGTGAATGACATACTATGATGACTCAACTTGGAAAAAAGAAAATAGTCTAGGGACCATATAGCAAAAAATCTGTTAGTATAGGGACAAACTACCTATTATCCCTAATTATAACCTAGTTCAAGCCACAACAACAAGGAATGAGATATATGTAAATCAGTCAGAAATAACTGGAGATGGTTAAATTTAGTCAATATTGACTGCATAATTACTGGAAAACATAAAGGAGTTGATGTGGTTGGAAGAAGTTAGACACTCCATAACAAAGTGTTATATAAGGAGGCTAGCAAAGGACACGGCCAATGCTACTGACTACACAAAAGATAGACACCAAGTTCCATATACAAATTCAAAAATCGCTTCGATATAAGAATGTGACAACAGTAACATGTAAACAGTGCAGGAATAGATGAGTTCAGTGACGGTGAAAAACTGAAAGTAAGCCATTGACCGGATCTACCAGTCATTACTTGGATACTACTAAAGAGTGAAACAAAAGAGTAGAATGAATCTACCACCATAAGGAAACTAAGACTACATCAAATTCTGGATGCAGACAAGAACATTTTGACAGGATTCCCAAATTCTTTTTAGTTTGAAACTAGCATATTAGCAACCAATTACTCGGGCAAAGTTCTTGGACACCCATTACAGAAAAGATCATGCATGAAAAGCAATCAGCTATCGGTACAAACCTCTCGTTCACAATATTAAGAATCGGATAAAGCGGCCCGGCGAGCATAGCAAGAAAACGCATAGTAGACTCTGCAGCATCTGAGAAACCGTTAAGATCTGCCTGCACCATAATCATTACATGTATCAAAAAGACTAATGTAGATAGATAATAGAAGGCAGTGCTGAAGAAACTACCAAACTTCTTAGTTTAAGGCTATACCTCAAGTTGGGGAAGGAACATGACCAACCGATTTGTCAAATCTTGAAGCAACTACAAACTAATGGAATTAGAAAGGGATATGAATATACAGAAATACAAAAACTTAGCATTTATAATATTTTCCACCTGAAGATGCAAATCGTAAGCATCTTGTTTGTGTGATATTATGTGCGGCAACAGGTAATTTACAATTGGTTGAAAATCTGGTTCAAGGCCAGTGACTGAAACCCCAATTAACTGCAAAGCAGAAAGAAGCAAAAGAATGGCTGATCAAGACTTTCACCGAATCCAGTTACTAAAACCAAAATTGAAGGAGAAAAAACAAATTAGACGACACAAACCCCCCACCCCTAAGAGGAGAACGTTATGTGATGATTACCAACATACACAAGCAATAATTATGTCTCTCCTATTAGTATAGGTTGAGTTGGAGCAAATATCCAAGGAGTTGTAACGGGATTTTAAGAAGAAATTGATACTCCCTCCGTTCTTAAAAAAGAGTCATGTTTGACTCGGCACAAAGATTAAGAAAAGCAAATCGACTCTATTATAAGTATTATCTTGTTGTGTAGGATGCCCATGTGATGTGTGGGACCCATCAACTAAAGTAGGAAGGAAATTAATGGTAAAATGGTAAAAGTAACATCCAAAAAAGGAAAGATTAGAATGTGGACACTTTTTTGGGAACAGCCTAAAAAGGAAAGATGGACTCTCTTTTTTAAGAACGGAGGGAGTATTTGTTATTTTGTCTGACAATCTGAGTGCTGTGAGTTGTCATTACAGAGATGAAAGCAACGCAAATACACAAAGCTATAATTAGATGAAACAGAAGTATTCACATGCACTAGAGAAATCATAACAGAATGTAGTACTTAATTTGCAGAGTCACATGGAAATTTTGCCCAGCTAAAGTACATGCCTCCGGAGGAGTCCCTCACTAAATTATGAGCGGGTTCCAAATGCCACAAATTGCTGATGATTACTTCCATTGCACCTATCAAACATGGCCGAAAGCATATAGCGGCTACTCTGCACTTAGGTTACCACAACAAAGCCACTTCTCGAGCAAGAAGCCTACCATCATCCAACCGTCCATTATATTTCCAAAACAACCATCAACAATGACCATATCACTGAGACCACAGTACAGCGAAGACGAACATCAAAACCAACCAAGCACCTCTATAAACATGCTCACAGAACAAGTAAATCTTGTATTGTAATAAGCAACCTTACAAGAAGTCTGAAGATAGGAACAATCTCTTGCTAGTGTGGATTTAGAGGAGTGAAACCTAAGGGGGCATGCATTTTTGGTGGTCTGAAGGCTTTGGATTGGCCTTTGTCACCTGAGCATGCTGATACACTCCTTGCCAAAGATTAGTTGACAAGTAACGATTTTCACGTGGAAACGAACGAAGATACTCAAGGAATTGATATGAAGGGTATGATCTAGTTTCTATTTTCACAGGTATGATCTATTTTCTATTTTCGATACTAGGTTGTTCGGGTTTGAACCTCATGAAAACTTGAGTGTTGGTAGTTATGTTGGTTGAGAGGAATTCAAGGATTGTGAGAATAGGCATAATGGTAGGTTTGTTAGACATGATGGGGTTGTTCTTGGGAAGGCAGTATGTGGTGTTGATTTGGTAAATGGTGGGATTGTTGCTAATTATTTTGATCATCATGTGTCATGTGGTCTGTTAAGTTTCTTTTATCGGCAAAGGCAAGGATCATGGTTGAACATGACTACGACGAACCATACGAATTTGATTCGATTGGTAAGTTTGATATTAGCGCGTATTCCTCTATTGCTAGTTCATGTCCATTTGATGTAGTCGAGATTTGAGGACAAATCTCTTTCAAGAGGAGGGGAATGATGTGATTCTAGTATTGTCAATTCCAATGTTGATGCACGTGCTGAGTGGTTCAAGGGCAAGAGATCGTGCATGGAAGTTCATGCGAGATTTGTTCGAGATTATTCAAGGAGTCAAGACACAAAGGAAGTCTTTGGTTCATGCGGATGATGATTGGAGGACTCAAGGAGGAGGTCTCGACTCAATCCAAGGTTATTTTGGTGTTCCTAAAGATCTAAAGGGGTGTTCTGGCAATTTTCTAAAAGTTTCTAGGCCAAGGCAACTTCCAGTGTCTAGACGAAAAATTCAGCAAACACGCGCCAAATTTTGTGTTGCCGCGCCCAGGTTCTTTGCGCCGCTTCGTACAATTTTGACGTTTTTCGTTATTTAATGTATTAAAATTTATTATTTTTGCCCTATTTCTTTGGATTCCGACTTTTAACGCTTTTAGGGTTTAGTAGGGTTATTTTTCGGCCTTTATAAGGCATCTTTATGTGTTCCAAACAAGATACAACTTTGATAATAACTTATTACGTGAGATTTCATTTCTCTCTTGTTCTTTGAAAATTTATTGATTGTGTGAAGAGTGTCTTGTCGCGATCAATACCCTTTACTTATCAAATTAGTATTCCATCCCAATTGTGGCGTATTCCTTATACCAAGGTTCGTGGTCTTCTCAATCATAAGGTTACGACTGTACATGCCAAAGTTCGTTGGACTAATCAAGTTGAGGAGTCATCTTCTATCTAACTTCGTTGATCCTTGTTTCTTGCTACGTGAAGTTGTGTTTCGTCAAGAACCCTTGACGAGGTGTGTATCACATGCCCCTTGGGGGAAACCTTACATCTTTGTTTCACTAAAGCTCGATCATCAATAGAGTTGTCTTAAGTGGTTGGATGGGTGGAAACGTCCTTATCTTTGGTACGGTTCCTATTAATCTATTATTTAGGCTTGTCTTTCAAGTATCCCAACCAATTCCGTCCATGTTTAGGATCCTTGTTCATCTTGCTGCTAAGATTGAAAGTATTATAAAAAAAAATTCATTTGCAAAGGTCCAGGAGAGCAGCGTAAGGAGTATTGAAAACTTGGAATACTATGTGCAAGCCAAATGTACAAGGTGGAGTGGATATTGAAAACTAGTTTTCGAAAACATCCTTTTGTGGTTAAGATTTAAGAATAATGCTAAGATACACAGTTTGGATACCCCCTAATGTGAATTAATGTAAAGGTCAGGTTAATGTGTTCCACAACTTAATTGATTTGACTTGACCATGTCATCCACGCACCTTAAGGGTTATTTGGAAATCGAGTATCCATTGCACTACTTTGTGGATAAGTGGCTTGGGTTTTTTCCATTGAAAAACTATTCCCTTTGGCACAAGGCGATTAGGAGCAAGTAAGAACGAATAGGAAAATGTGAGATGCCACAATTAGGGAGTTTATGATCTACAATGTGATGGAGAACGCAGCGGAACAAGAGCTATTAGAAGGCTGTATTTAGGGATCTAAAGGGTAGATCAAAAGGGTTAGGGTTTTAGGGTACTTTAGGCTTGTAAAAGAATAGTTGAAGGAGCTGTTCTGGGGGGTATGAACAGTACCCAATAACAGTGATTAGGGCAGAAGAGGGAGCGAAAAGCCTGGCACACCGAGGCAACCTTAGGCGTCACACCTAGGGTTCTTGAACGTCACACGCAAGAGAATGTGTCACACAATTCAATAACGCTAAGCTATTTGCTGCTGGAAATTCTCTTTTTTATAAATCTCTGAATAAACCGAATGTTTTACAGGCTATTTATAGCTAATACTAATCCTAAACCCAAAAGGACTCGGATTCCTAAACTAGAAAGTAATTAAAGACAACTAAAACATCAATCTTATAAGGATATGGACTCAACCAAATAACTGAATAATCAAATAAGACTCCTAAGTTTAATATTGAGACCCATTTTCAGTAAATTGTAAATTACTAAAATTCCCTTGACTCTAAAAATAAGAAAGCTAATATAAACGTGACTAAATTTAATAATATCCTATAATAAGACTCCATTAATGAAATAATAAGAAAACAACCCCACAAAAATGCATATGAATGGCACATGACGACTTCCCGTACAAAAGTGAAAGGAAACCCCCGACCCTCAATCTTAGACCCCAATGTGCAAAAATTGAAACTAGACCCCCAAGTGCGACAGTTAGCAAACCGCCACAGGTTAGTAAAAGGCAATTAACCCTTAATTAAATGATTTGACTGCTCCGCTATGAACTCAAGCAAATTATAAAGCCTCTTATGCCCTTGAATTTGCTTTTCCTCGAACCCTTTACAGACCACACCATAGTGTTTTTTTTTCTTTCTTTTTTTTGAGAAAAAATTATTTTCCTAGCTCATTGAACATAAAAACCACTAAAGGGCTATGAGGTCAAATGTAAACATAAAGTGCAGACCTCAGACAAACAAAATAGAAAGAACTGCCCAATACACCAGTCACTGCTTCAGGCAACTAAACTTCTTAGTAGTTTGAACCCATTATATGAGCAACATTACTGTTGTCATGGTTCGCCCTTACATAAAAAGCACAGCCCGAGTTATACAGATACGTGTATGAAAGCTCATGTTGACAATTCAATAATAAAGAACATGATCCCCAAGTTTTGTCATCCATTTTGCTTCTACGGCACAAAAAGGGGCCAAATTTGCACCCTTAGTTAGCGATTCCTGAATCTTACTTGAATCGCTCATCAATAAATAAATCAAAACTTGAAGCTGCATTGGCATTTGCACGACTTTCCAAGGAAAGTAAGAAGTGAGATGGTTGACTGGGAAAACACTTACCTAGGGCCATTTGTAATAATCATCACATCCCACCTTTAACAAGCACTATAGGGCACACCAAGAAAGTATCAACAGACATCAGTGTCAAATCTTGAAAGCATTGTGAAACTAGGAGCCCACACCAACCCCAACTCTCTCTCCAAATTGTGATCGAACATAGGCTACTACACCTGCAAAGAAGCTTTTAAACCTCACCATGCGAGTACCCGTGTCAAAATAGATTCACCAACCAGACAAACACAATATCCTGAGGAATCCTAGTAGCTACCCTTTATGTTACACTAAAATCCTATTTGAAACCCACTTCACCATGGCTCCCATGTTTTTATCTCAGGTACTTCACACTACAAATGCACTTTCTCCTCCCATAACCTCCCTCTACTTAAACCTAAAAATAACTCATTGAGAATTCTAAAATTTAATCCCTAGTCCCTCCCTCCTCCCAAATCCAGAAAGGTCATAAACCCTTCCAGCCAACCAAATGATTCAAAATCCCACCTGTTACCAGTGACAGTTTCTCACATCATCCTCCCTCCAGCCAAAGCAAGCATATGAAAAGGAGACATCAGGTAAGCACGAAGACTTGGACAGCAGCTCTTAATTGAGTCTTTCTACTAGGGTAGCTCCTCAATATGCGTGAATGTGCAGTCCAGCTAGCGAGCCTGATTCCCACATCTACAACCATTTCCTATGCTAGTAGCTTTGGACTTGGATATTCAGAATTTTCAGAAGAGCCTCGATCTTGCACTTAATTAGATGACAGCATTCCCCTTCTAAAGTCCAGGCATTTGAAGGCTGATTCTTATAGACACAGGTAATTTGGATTACTTGGTCTAAAAGAATGCTAGAGTATTCACCCGCCAGAATTTGGTGGAGGGATAGGATATGTTTGAATTTTTTAACAGTAACAATAAGGATTAAAACACTTACCCAAACAGCAATAATAATTACTGCTATGGTGTCAAGGAGTACAGAGGCTTTTTGGTAGTTTGATCACATCAAGATTCGAAGGTTTAAGCTTCATAACCAACCTTATTCCTTTTGAATAAAGTACAAATATTTTGAAGGAGAAAAAGAAGACGACTCGTCTTGGGCACTCTGATGTGGCATAGGAGTTCCAAATGTAGTATCCAACCCCCAACCTTAAATAGGTTATGTGATTAAACAGATTGAACAAATATGGCCCCAAAAATCCAATCAGAGTTACCTGCACATATCCATCTCCAAACCATGAAACTGGACTTGCAAAATGCCAGGCATACTTATAATTTCCTTTATTAAGTAACCGTGAGATACTGCAATCAATCTAAGGAAAAGGTGAAAATCCTGATGTGTTACCTGAATGAAAAATATAGCTATTGGATTCCCGCGCAAACATGATATTCTCACATATTTGCATGCTGTGTAGTTCATGGGGTACATCATGTCACGTCGAGGTGCTTCACACCGCGGTCGAACTTTCACAAAAGTCTCTGGCTGTGAAACAGAACTTGATCAATAAAGCATAAAAGAATCGTAATCTCGATAAAGAACAGGTAAAGAACATGCAACATGCTAATTTTTACTCTCACTAAAACAACTAGTACTAATTTCATCACAAATAACTCACAGCTAATATCATAAACTGCAATTTCACATGCAAGGTGTGTCCACAATAGGACAAATAATTAAATAGATACTGATTAAAAGTCTGCCAACTCGCTTAAGATAACAAGTGTATCAGCAATAAGGATCAAGCAAAAACTTGGACAAGAACAAGTTTAACCTCCATTTATGCTCATGAACCTAGCATAAGCAATAGTGTTCAAGCAAGAAAAAAAATCTCAAGGGAAGAGCCAGCATGAAGGCCAATTACAAACTTTGGTGTTCGAGCAACAAAAATGATTTTTACAAGTGGAAGTAATCCAAAATGATTAGTAATTAAAGCAACGGATGCAAAAACACTCCATCACGAAAGAAAGTAAAGACATGATTTTATCCGAAGAAGCGTATAAAAAGCTCATCATGGAATATGAGTGGATATGCACAGCTCAGATCAAGGGGTGGACGGAATAAATATACCGTGGATCACAACTTAATGTAGGAGTTCAAAATATAATCCAGATATTGATCCCGTTCACTTCGCTAGCAACAATTGTCTGTGATACTGCTCATAGTATGTTAGTGTGAATAGTCGAGTTGTGATGAGAGCGACCACTACTGCCTACTTGGGACTCCAATGTATCCACCTTCTCACCATTTATCAATTTAGACTCCCTTGGATATCTTCAAAACGCAAATAAGACTGCCTAAAAAGACATCAATAAGGTTGCTTATCATGAAGATTATGCTTGCATTCAGCAGATCCTACCAAAAAGAAGTAACCAGAATAGAAAATAAAAGCAACCGGAATAGAAAATAAGATAAGGTCCATAATATATGACTTTGGCTAGATGAAGTTGACTGTAATTATAGTTGGGTTCTAACAACTGATCCAGAACTTCTAAAGCTCGTAAGTGTAATGATCCACTCGCTTCTTCAATATTGGGGGTTTATTCTTTATGAAAATAAAGATCTGGAGGAGCATTGATATCATTCATATGGTTTTGGCTTCACTTGGTCTACCCAATCTTTACTCAAACCCAACCCTTCTCATAAACCCTACTCATTAACATTTCAATCCAGTCGCAATACCCACATAAAAACACAAAATCTCTAAAGAATAAATTGGTCATTCCATTCCAATATAGTTACCAAAAACCAACTAAATGCAAGCACTGACCGTTCTCATCCCAAATCCTGTTGTAATGCCATCCAGGTGACCATTCCATCATCCATTTTCATTCCTTCCAGCCAGATGCAACTTAATAGTGTTACTACCATCGTCGGGTGAGTGATACTATTTCTAGCTAAGTGTCCAAAGAGAGGGTAGGTTGATCAATGACATGCATATTTTACACGAAACTCATACACAAACCAAAGAAATATAAGGTTGTGATCATATCCAGAAGCAGTTACCACAAACAAGTGTCGTGAGCCATACAACTGACCATAGACTAAAATGTAACCTCACAAGTATAAGAGGAGCGTGCTCTTTTTCTTCACAAGCCTACCTTGACCTCTCCTGTTTGCGGGCTGGGCTTTAGGGAAAGGGATTGGTGGCATTCTTATCAAAAATCTCAACAATCTTAATTACTCCACCACCTCATTATACTCCCACCTTTCCATCTTTTGAGTAATCAGATATTAAGCACACGACAAAAGGAAAGACCTTGCATGGACGCATATTTTGAAATGTTGTGACATGATAAATAGATCATGAGCACGACCAGTAATATGAATGTTATAAATCAAAAAACAAACAAACATCATCTTCAATTAAAAATATATAAATTCAAACTTAAAAACGCAAAGATTTATGTTCAAACATGACAAAATGAATTAGCTAAAATATTATGATTCATGAACGACTTTAGAGTTATATTTCCGTACCTTATAGCGCAAGCCTGCTGATATTTCCCATTCCAACACTGACTTGTTATAGATCCTTATATGTGATAGTAGGCAAGGTTCCTGCATTTGAGAAATCTATTCAAAGAAATTCTAGAATGCACAAAAATATATATATATATATATATATATATATATATATTAAATCTACAGTTCTAAAATGCCATTACTGAGAAAACAGACAAGCGGCACAAATACTATTACCATTTGAATTGCAAGTAATCTACGTAACAAAACTAAAAAAACTCGGGTTATCAAAAAGCAACTGATTAAACAATTCATAGAAACTCACCTTCCCCCAACCCCTCTTTTTAAAAAAGGAAAAACAGAAACTCCCTGATTGTAAAAAAAAATAAAAAATGCTCACAAGAGCTTTCCTCCATGCATGAAGATCAACACTTCAAAGAACATTGAATTATAAAAAGGGAATAACATTATAACACAGATTAAAGACAAGTGGTAAAAATGCAAGTCGCAGATACAGCAACACTAGGAATAATAGCCAAAAGGCACCTAAAGTGGTTGTCCTTGTTTTTTTAGACATGTGAAGCAATCAAAATGTGATACAACCAAGTCTGCTTTTTACACTTGTGGATCAGAAAATGCAGATAAAGTCAAGTTGAAATGTACATGCAACTAAAACACCCACCATCTACAAATGCTACTAACATTATTAACACTGTGGCCTATGAGACCGAGGAGATTATTTGGATCTTATGCAGCCTTTGTTCTCCGAGTCTCGTATAATTTTATGATTTGTAACATGCGAATGGTCAAGATAAGACTGAGAAAGGTGAAACCACGTGCAGAATCATTTAGAGGAATAGGTCAACTGGTCCACATAGATGAGCATACACAACAAGACCATATTGGAGTTCCTTTTGCTAACTAGTGGTTTTCTTTTTGCCGCTGGTTGACAGAGTGTCCTCATTGACATCCCGCAGGAAGGAGGAAACTGGTGCCTTAGAGGTGTTCTCAATGCGGACATACCTAGCGATCAGAGTGTTGTTCGTACATCAATCTATTTGGATTTTGGTTTCCCAAGTGTGGTCCTTCATTTGTATTCCTGTGGACTTCCTTTCCTTCCCTATCTTTCTGTATTAGTCCCTCCTCCCTAATAAAGTCTTTTTACTCATTTAAATATGCTCGAAGCCCAGAGTTTGGAGCAAAATCACCTAAGTTTTTCGTGATTGAACTCATCATTCCACATTTATATTGATGGCATAATCTGATGATGATACACAGATCAACCTTCAAAATAAATTTTAACCAACAAACTCAAAACATATTATGAAAAAAGTGTCAATGAACAGATCTCTATCTTTGAGGGGTGGGGGGAAACATGGGGAGAGATATAAAAACGACTAACAAGTGTGAATGTGCTTGAGTGACGGAGGCCACAAGGACGTATGCGTTGAATTGACCTTGTAAAAGCTTTTTAGTAACTACTTAATTAATATATAATGCCAATCTACAGCTACCTTCTATTTACAAAAGTTTTAGGATCCAAAGATAAATATACATTGAAGGAAATCTCCTACTTTATGTTAATTTCAACGGTTATCAATAACATTACGAACTTAGCTGCAATTTGAATCGTATAGACGTTTTAAAGTCCCATCCAAGGTAGAAAAAAAACAATGGTTTTTCGTTTTCATTCCTTTTCTTTTTTCTAGCCTGCGTAAGCCAGAAGTCCTAGAATACCAATCGTCAAAACTGAATGGGACCTTATAAAACCAATATCTTTTAAAAATGTTAACCCTCTAGCATTCAAAATCTTCATGTCCTCCAACGCTACTTCTACCAGAGCTGTAAACGAGTCACACGGAGTCAAGTTTTGAAAAAAAAAAAGACTCCGGTTTCGATCAAGTTGGGCTGGGCTATAAAATGTTTGGACAAACTCGACCCAGCAATAGGAGTCGAGTCCCGCGAGCCTTCACAAGATTCGGCTCCATATGACTAATATATTACTTTGTAAGTCATTTCCTTGGTCCACAGTGGCCCAATACTCAACACTAAAAGCCTGCCTTGTATGAAAACCCTAGTCAACAAATAATAATAGTTGCCACACTCCCTTTCTTCCCTCTCTCTCCATGGCCGAAGGCTCTACTAAATATTACTCTCTAAAAAGGTATGATCACTAGTTCAAAGTTCAAACCTCAATAATCCAAAACCAAACGAAATGATAATGGTCCTGATCCATCTGTTCTCTCAGACACTTCAACTATTTTTCTTCTGTTTGAATCTGTTTTCTCAGCTTCATCTGTAAATGGAGCCATTCTCACAGGGGACAATTTGAGGAGGCGCAACAAAGTGTATGTCAACTGGTGTTTTATGAGCAAAGGTGACGGGGAAAGTGTTAACCATCTCTACTTAATTGTCCGGTCCCTAGCGAGCTGTGGAACTCGATTTTTAGTATTCTTAATCTGTCGTTGTGGGTGATGCTAGAGTCTGAGAGACTTATTTTTATGCTGGTCTTCGTACAAACGAAGGAGAAGGAATTTTATATGGGAGGCTATTCCCTTGGGAGTATGCTGGACTATTTGGAGGGAAAGAAATAGAAGAGCTTTTGAAAACGAGGAAAGCTCCATTCAGTCATTGAAGAATGCTATCCTTCATCCGTTGTTCTTTTGGTGCACAGATTCAGTGGGGCCTCCGGCCAATTCTTTTGTAGAGTTCGTGGATAGTTTTGCTATTTTGTAAAGCCTAGAGTATACTTTCAGTGTACACAGGACGCGGCACCTGTTTTGCTGCCTTTTGTTTTGTTTATAATATATCTTACTTATCCAAAAAAAAAAAATTTCTTCAATTTGGATACCTTACACTTTCTCCAACATAAGAGATTCAAAGTCCTCAAATGGATATTTGGAAAATTTTAGTTTGAATCGTTTGGGTTTATGAAAATTTATATAGATTATTGAAAACAAAAAGAAGATATATGTAAAGAGTCAACCCGAGTCAGGCTAACACGAGTCAAATCTCGGATTAATCGCGAGCTACAAAGTCGGGAAGCCAAGAAACTCGGCTCAACTCTAGGACTACTCGAAAATTATATCAAACCTGAACCTTCCGCCGAGTTCAACTTGCTGAGTTGACTCGGACCGAGGCGGATCAAGTTTTCTCGAGTTGAATCTCGGGCAACTCGCCCGAGATGACAGCTGTAACTTCTACGGTTCACAGTGCTTCAGAAATGATCATAAACACCTTGATGCAGCCCTAGTGGCTAACAGGGTGTAAGAGATCTGAGTAAGAGAGGCACTATGAGAGTCGTTCTCCAGTTTAATTCCAGAATGCTATGATAGGGCTAATTTAATTTTAAAAGAGACAAGGAATCACATGGTCCTACATGGCATAAGTGACTCTTGGGTTTTCTAAATCCTTGTATGAATTATTCATTGTTAAAGAGATCCCATGACTTGGGTCCGAATCTTGTGGCATGGGCATCTAAGCGCGATAAGTAGGTGGCCGAACCATCTCTTTACTTCTTTTTATCTCCAAAAGACGTTATTTGGATTCTTCTAGATTTTTTTTTTTTTTGATAAGTAAATATATAAAATAAAAAGACAAGTGCCAAAACAGGTGACGCGTCCTATGTACATAGGAAGTATACTATAAACACGATCAGACAAAAAGAAATGTTGTTTATAACTCTACAAAAGGGTTCACACCCAGCGATATAGATTCGTTGCACCAAAAGAACACAGTTCGAAAAATTTGATCCTTTAGCCCATTTACATTACATTCTTCTAGATTTTTCTCTTGCAAATTCTTATTTGGTCCTCTCTAATAATGGCAACCTTCGAACATCAAGTAACATCCAGTCTTTTGCTCAGAATTTGGTGCTCAAACGACTTTCAACGGCATACCAAGGATACCTTACAAAGGAAGAAGAATTAATAGGCGGAAATTTTAAGTTAAGATTCTTTTTATAGTAAAGGGGACAATGTTAAGGGATGCAATTACCACTCTATCATTAAACCTAAATCTGCCTCTGATGGCTGGTGTGCATGTTTCATAAGGGATTTTCAGGCATGTTGTTATCTGCACAGCATCATCCTGAATCCTGCTCGCACCTTTTCCTCCATCTTCTAGTAATTGAACTCTTCAGAGTGAGCTCTCCTGAGCAGCCATACAGACGTCTATTACAAATTGTGGGCTTGCTCCTTACATACTGTAGGAGGCTTATGGGTAGTAAAGATGGATAGGTTGTGATCATGGGAGCAGTTGGATATAAAGAATTGCTAGAATCATCAAGGGCCAAATTCCTCCACTGCAAGAAAAGGATACGGATTGTAGGCTTCAGCTCTTGGTGCTTTGAAGGGACCCTGAATAATGACATCCTTAGCATGGAAGCTACCCTTCATGGAAGTTTCTGCATGTTTAAACTTTCCATACTCTTTCTTTGCTTCTCTATGGATCCCTTCCTCCCTACCATGTAGAGTCTTTTTGTATATCACTACAGTTTCATAATGTACCCCAAAGAACCATAAATTAAATAGAGTATGTTGAATGGGTGTAGAGAATTCTTAGAGTACTCAAATATAGAATTGCTATAGTTCAATCATTTTATTTGGATGAAACACTTTGAAATACAAAATTGTAAGATTAGTTTTGCACTATGTTGACAATGATGATTGCAGCAACAACCACATTTGGGTGTCAAGCTGAGCAAAGCAGTATTAGTGTTGATAATGATTGCTATGAATGACATGGTGGTGGTCTTGGTGTCGACTGTTGACAATAGTCAAAGCTGGCGATTGTTGTGATGGACTGAGGACTATGATCATTTCCTCCCATAAAAAAGGATCGCAAACATTCCCTCCCTCCCTCCCAAAAAAATAGTCGGGGCATGATTTTTCAAGGTCAATTTAATCACTCCTCAAATCCATAATTGGCATACATTATTTAGGTTTAGAGAATAAACTTATAGCAATTATAAACTACTATACAAACACGAAAAGCATCACGAACTTCGAAAATTGTCAAATTAACTTTGAAAAAGTCAAACTAATCAAACCACTTACTCTTCCTATGGGACGGAGGGAGTATATCAAAATCAGTAGCAGTAGCAGCTCAAGAAGCCAGCAAATCATAAGCAAAAACGAAAACACGAAATTAAATTGTAGAGAGAGAGAGAGAGAGAGAGAGAGAGGAACATACATCGAGTTCGAGCAAAATCCATTCCTTGGTATTGGTAGCGGTGGACCAATGATTGCGAAGGTCAGTATCGAGCACATGAGATGCCTTCTGTGCGGCCGATTCTCGAGACATCGCCTTCACTTTGTAGCTCAGCGGTTTCACCCGCGGCTCCAACTCCATCTCCATTTCCTAATTCTTAATTTCTCTCTCCTAATTCTTTCTCGGTCGTTTCTCTTCGTCAAGTACCGGGCGACGCCTTTGGGTCTTCTACTGATGAACGACTTCCGACACGCAGAGAGAGAGAGAGAGAGAGTGGGGAGACTGGCAGAGGAGATGTTCAATTGTTCGATTTACAAGCATGGTTCTAATTTGAGGATTGTCATTTGCAACCATAAAATCTCAGATTACACGTCTTACAAAAATTACAAAAATGTCATTATAAATTTAGACTTAAATACTTTTTTTTAGGCTATTCGACACCCCTACTGAACATTACTATAGGTATTCGGCACCCCTACTGAACACCCATAATAATGTTCAATAGGGGTACTGAACACCCATAGTGATGTTCGGTAGGGGTGCCGAACACTACTATGGGTGTTCGGTAGGGGTACCGAACAACACTATAGATGTTCTATAACCCAATACCAAACAAACTGTTTAAAAAAAAAAAAATGGTGGGTGTGTGGGGTGGGGGAAGGAGGTGGGGTGGGAAGGGCGGAGGAATGTGGCGGTTGTGTTGGGGGAAAGGAAGCAGCACCGTGTTGGGGGATGGAAGGTGGCGCTGTGGGGGGGGCGGAAGGAAGGAGGCAGTGGAAGGGGGTGGGGTGTATCTAGAAGGAAGAGGATGGGGTGAGGTGTGTTTAGGGTGGGGTGTATTTAGTATTTTGGGAAAAATATTGGTAAGGGTAGAATAGGAAATTAATAGGGGGTGTACCTAGTATTTTGAGTGATTGAAAATATTTGGGTGGGGTGTACTAAGCAATTTCATGGGTTTAAATAGCAAACCTCTTCTAATTTTTCCTTTTCTTTTTCTTTTGGGTTAATGACACTAGTAATCCTTTGACTATGTACTTTTTCGCAATTAACCCTTAAAAAAATTGCATCGTAATAGTCCCAAAAGTTTAAAATTATCACGACGTTTTGATGGATGTCATTAGTAAGTTTCGTTAAGTGGCTATGTGTCTCCCACGTGCATTTGAGTAAGAGCAAAATTGAAATTTCACTTGTCATCTTTTTTACCTTCTCTAAACCCCAATCCCCCAAACACACACACACACATTGATTTGTTAAACACGCATACTGATTTGTTAGTACACAAGTAGAAGGAGAGAGAGAAAGTTGTGGAATGAGTGAGTGAGAGAGAAAGCCCTGCGACCAAAACTAGGCTCATCAATTATACTAATTATACGGAGTAACGAACACATTGATCCGCGTAACAAGATGAGCCATTTACATAAAAACTTTACTAAGAGAATAGATATGGGAGACTGGAATATCTATCACATTTATTTGCTTCACCAAATAAAAGGGTAAACCAATTTTGGATCAAGACTATTTCTATAATCAACTCTCAGTCTGAACGACCTCAGCCTTCAGCTGGACACGTGGCAGATATCGCGGCCTCATAGACTCCAGCTGGACAAACGTCAAAGTGACAAACGCCCACCTCAAGCATGACGACCTGGAATTACTATATGATAGGTCGCCTACCTCATCAATATACTCTCCCAGTACGCCGACGCAAGGGCCCACAGCGCGACATGGGGATCTCCCAGGTCGACCTCATCAACATCAAGCGACCTGAGCACATGCCAGGCCGACCTTGACTACATCAAGCGACCTGGGCATATACCAGGCCGACCTTGATTGCACTGAGCGACCTGGGTACATACCAGGCCGACCTCGGCGTAGCGCTCTTAGCTCGGCAAAGCAGATTCAACTACGGAATTATCTCTCAAATGGGAAGAATCCTGCTACAACTCTACACATCAGTCCTAAGTAGACAAGGTAACTTAATCCGAAAGACATGGGAATCACTCCTAGTCCGAATCCAATTGGGATTATGACTTACCTCCATATAAATAACACCCTCATAGGCATCATAAAACACAGGAAAATTACTTGCTTACATACTCTCTTAGCTTTACCTCTCCTACGATGTATTGCTAATTCTCACGCCTGAGGGTTATCGCTGGGACAACCCAGCACCCCTTACGGTGTTCTTTGTTGATCACAGGTTCAAGACTGCTTGCACATAAAGGGCAATCCCTATAACACAGCCGGAATCCTACTAGACTACACACGTGGACCAGATACGTTCACACAACCTTTTTTTGGCGTGATCAGTTTGGTTCCGTTGCCGGGACATTCAAGAATTTCTGTGATCAATCATGACAACCTCTAAGCAAGCTTCCAAACAGGCGCAGCGCCGACGTCGGCAACTCCGGTACCTGCTCAGCCTACCGGCCAACTTTTTGAACAACCTGAGACAGAATCACCTGCTATGCCCTCATTAGGGCTTCCTCTTCACCAGAATACACGGGCTCAAAAACTGGCTAGGGCAATGAGGAGGAAAGCCCTGGGAAAGAAGGCCGCCCAGCCCGTTAAAGAACCGAACAGGACAAACCACGATGGTCAAACACCTACTCCACCTTTCTCAGACGGCGAAGGTTCAGGAAACAGGGACGACCTTATCATGATGGGTGACAATATGCCTCTTACCCAGTAAGAGATCGACCTAGCCGAGTTGGAGCATATAAGGAAGGAAAAAGCTTTCTTAGAAAAACAGAGAGAGCTGGAGAAGCGCGAATACGAGCTATCCCGCAAACTCGCCGACCAGGTAACTCAGCTACCAACTCCGAGCTCGCATCCTCCTCGACACGACCACCACGATGGTCGACTTGGAAGGAGCGAGCCCAGGGGTCTGCGGGCTGACAGTCACCATGGGAGGTTAAGGGATGATGCTCCTAGAGGAAGTGTTAAAAGCCGGCTCGGGCGAATAGTGGGGGACCACCAGAAGCCCAACGTCAAAGATCGCCTGGGGACCTCAGATGCTGAGCGACCTAGGGGAAGCATACATTCCAGGCTGGGGGGGTCGAGCTAGAACCCCCAGCCAGGAAAAATCTTACAGGTCCTGCCGGATGGAACGCGATCAGGAGCGACCTCGAAGGACGCAATAGAGCCACAGCTACAGGTCAAAACGCAAGTCCATCTAACACAGTACCTCGAGCAGCGATGCATGCTCACACAAATACTCCAAGATCAACGGCCACGACCGTCGATCTAAGAGGAGAGGCAGGAGCACCGATCTAGAAGATGAGGTACTACGTAAGATGAGAGAGCGACTGGAAGCCCTCGAAAGAGGCAAAGAAGGCGAGCTATTAGGGAGCGTGACAGCAGCCTTTTGCAGAAGGATCGGGGATACTCCCCCAAATCATCGCCTAAAGCTGCCATCTCTAAAAAGTTATGCTGGAAACACGAACGCTCGAAGCCACGTATCGAGCTTTGAAGCAAAAATGGGAGTATGCACCAGGGATTTGGATCTGTGGTGTATAGTGTTTGTCAGCACGTTCGAGGAGGTCGTCCTCAATTGGTTCGAAGAGCTGGAGGAAGGCTCCATCAGAGACTGGCACGACATGAAAAAGGCTTTTTTGAAGAAATACTCCTCAGCAGGCGACCTCCCCAAGAAAGAATCTGATCTTTGCGGAGTCAAGCAGCGACCTGGCGAATCACTGGAGAGCTACCTCGACAGATTCAAGCACGTCACAGAAAAGTTGCTGAACGTCCCCGATAAGACTATAATGGCTTTCTTCCAAGCTGGATGCCGATCTGCGAAGCTCTTATCTGAAATCGGCATGCGACCCCCCACTACCAGCGTGGAGATGTACACTGTCGCGCAAAACATTGGCAACATCGAGAGGACCTTGGCAGACCAAGAAAAAGAGGACCAAAAATCCTCGGGGGCGCAGAAACAGAGAAAGGAGGACAAGTCTGGGGACCATAAAGAAGGAAACAGCAACAGACATGGCAAAGGCAAGGGGAAAAAATGGGTCAAGAAAGAAGAATTTTATACCCCCTTAAACACAACTAGGGAACATATCATGAACGTGCTGTTACAAGAAAACAGGATTGGCCGACCTAAACCTCAGAGAGAAACTCCCTATCCTCGCACCCCCAATAAAAGGTGTGCTTACCATAACGACATCGGGCACACCACCGAAGATTGCATTCAGCTCAAGAAGGCAATCCAGAAGCTGATTGACAGAGGGGAGCTCAGAAGATACGAGCAGCAAGGAGGCGACGACAGAGAAAGGCCACGGGAGGCCCCGAGGGCAAATGCTGACGAGGACGAGGTTCAGGTCAACACCATTATGGAAGAATGGTCGAGCATCACGAAGCTAAAGACAGCAATTAACAGCCTCAACCATACTGTCAGCCCACCTCAGGTTCGAGGAGAGAAAGGGATCACATTCCTTTCTAGCGAGCTAGTTTCTAACCCCGCTGCAAGGGGGCATGCTCTGACCGTTGAGGCCAAAATTGGCAGAGGAAGAGTGAAGGGAGTGCTGATCGACACAGGAGCAGGGAAGGACATCCTTTTCTACAAATGCTTCCAGGCGATAGGATTGGGAAGCTCGCACTTAACCCCGAGTTGAATCAAGCTGGAAGGCTTCACTGGTCGTAAAGTCGCTGTCAAAGGCACGGTCGACCTGAAAGTAGTGCTTGGATGCAAGGACAACTCTCGAACCGAGGTCATTACCTTCCTGGTCCTCGATATTCCCTCTCCATACAATGCCATTCTGGGCCTCCCAACCCAGACAAAGTTCGAGATGGTGATCTCTCCAACTCACCAAAAAATCAAATTCCCCACGGACAACAGGGTCGGAGAGGTGAGGAATGATCCTAGAAGCACTCTGAACCACCTCCTAGAGGAGAAGAAAGCCTAGAAAGCTTGGCTCAAAAGAAAAAGGAAAGTGAATGCAGCCCACGAAGAGGTCCACTAAATAGACCTCAATGACAAGCGGCTGAAGTCAATAATAATTAAAGAGGGCACCGAGAAAAGCCCCTCTGCTGATCGAGCATAGCAGTCAGCGCGGGCTGGCTCCTCCAGCCCGCATACAAAGGAAGATGAGGACGACGACATGCCCGACGTATCCAGATCGGATGCCGAGCATGCCGACTCGCCCCCGATCGCCCAAACGCTCGAGCGGAACAACCTCTCTACCTCGTATTACGAAGGAAACCCGGATGACGATCTGTCCGACGTAACCACCTCGGGCACCGAGCAGGCCGACTCATACTAGGTCACCAACGGCGACACGAAGAGACCAAACAAAGTCGTCACAGTAGAGAGTCTAGATCCAAGGGATCAACCAGAAATCCAGCCCCATGAAGAACTTGATGAGGTAGTCATCAACTTTGACTTCCCCAAGTAGAAAGTCAAGGTTGGGCTGGAGATTGACAAGGAGGAAAGGGAAGCAATAATTGCATTCCTTAGGAAGAACAAGGACGTATTTGCGTGGAGGACAGAGGACATGGAAGAAATTAGCGAGGAGGTCGCTGTGCACAAACTGAATGTTGATCCAACTATAACTCCTGTCCAACAACAACCTAGAATATTCTCCCCAGAAAAACAAGCAGCGATCAAGGAAGAAGTAGACAAGCTACTCAAAGCAGGCATCATAGAGGAAGTCTTCTACCCGACCTGGATCGCGAACGTGGTAATGGTCAAAAAGACCAACGGAAAGTGGAGGATGTGTGTCGACTTCACAGACTTGAACAAGGCTTGCCCCAAAGACTGGTACCCGTTACCGAGGATAGATCAGCTGGTGGATGCAATCGCAGGCCACAAAATACTTAGCTTCATCGACGCATACTCGAGGTACCATCAGATATGCATGTGGTTAGCCGACCAGGAGCTGACAGCCTTCCGAGCAGGCGCCATCTATTGCTACAAGATGATGCCCTTCGGGTTAAAAAATGCAGGGGCTACCTATCAACGGATGGTGAACAAGGTCTTTGGAGACCAGCTCGGAAGGAACGTTGAGGCCTACATCGACGACATGGTCATCAAGACGAAGCAAACCAACCACGTCGACGACCTGAAAGAAACTTTCTCAAATCTCAGGCAAATTCCTTTGGAGTAAAGGCAGGCAAATGTGCCTTTGGAGTAAAGGCAGGCAAATGTGCCTTTGGAGTAAAGACAGGCAAATTCCTGGGATATATGGTGAATGAGAGAGGTATAGAGGCCAACCCAGAGAAGATCCAAGCCTTGGTCGACATGAAAGCTCCCAGCTCGATAAAAGAGGTACAACAATTGAATGGAAGGATCACAGCACTTGAAAGATTCATAGTAAAGTCAGCAGAAAGAAGCCTTCCATTCTTCAAGACATTACGAGGAAGCAAGAAGTTCGCCTGGAATGAAGACTGCGACAAAGCCTTCGCCGAGCTGAAAACTTACCTGGGCAGCCCTCCACTACTTACCAGCCCGGCACCAGGAGAACACCTCTACGTCTACCTCACCGCCTCAGACACTACCGTCGCCGCAGTCGTACTCAGCGAAAGAGACGCAGTCCAGAAGCCAATATACTACGTCTCCCATGCATTCACAGATGTGGAGACGAGATATCTAAACGAGGAGAAAGTAGTACTAGCCCTGATCGTAGCGGCAAGAAAGCTGACCCAGTACTTTCAGGCCCATGCCTTGACGGTATACACCGACCTCCCACTCAGGCAAATACTTCATAAACCGGATGTGGCTGGAAGAATGTTAAAGTGGTTAGTCGAGCTCTCAGGATACGACATCACGTACGAGCAGCGCAAAGCAATAAAAGCCCAAGTACTTGAGGACTTCATCGCTGAAACATCATTTGTCAAGCAAGATCAAAGCCCGGCCACCACGCTGACCGAGTTGACATCTTCAACAAACCCTCCTAGCCCGTCCAAGCAGATCAAAACGGCCAGCTCGTCACGTCCTCGGCCATTGCACCATTGGACACTCTATGTTGACGGCTCATCTAGCAAAGCAGGCAGTAGTGCAGGCTTATCCCTGCACTCACCAGAGGGAAGAGAATTCAGCAAAGCTCCCGATTCAAGTTCCAGGCATCCAACAACCAAGCAGAATATGAAGCTCTGATCGCCGGACTAGAGCTCGCACTGGAACTGGGGGCTAGCCAGGTCGTCATCTTCAGCGACTCCCAGCTCGTCGTGAAGCAAGTTTGGGGGGAGTATGGGGCTAATCACCCCACATTATCAAAATACTGCGAGCTGGCAAAACACCTGTTAGAAAGATTTGAATAATGGGAGCTAAAGCAGGTAGACAGGACAGAGAATGCGCGAGCTGATCACCTATCCAAGATCGCATCATCAGACATAAGCGACCTCCCTCAAGACGTATGGTTAGAAACCCTCGAGTCACCATCAGTCAATAGGGAGGAAGCCATGCCCATCAACCCGACAGAAAGATGCTGGATAGATGAAATACAAGATTATATCGAGCACGACACACTACCTGAAGAAAAGGACTTGGCCCAGTTATTAAGGAAAAGAGCAGCTCGCTACACAGTGGTCGCTGGAATACTTTACAGAAGATCATTTACCAAGCCACTACTCAGATGTGTCCGACCAGAGACAGTGGAAGACCTCCTCGTCGAAGTCCATGAAGGAGTATGTGGGGGCCACCCAGGAACGAGGTCGCTATCAGACAGAATTCTCTTCCATGGTTACTACTGGCCGACCTTACGAAAAGATACGGAGTCCTATGTGCAGAAATGTGACAAGTGTCAAAGATTTACTAATATCCCAAGACTGCCATCAGTTCCACAAACACTAGTAGTCGCAGCATGGCCATTTGACATGTGGGGAGTTGACCTCATAGGACCCTTCCCAAAGGCCAAGGGAGGCTGCGAGTTTGTAATAGTGGCAGTAGATTACTTCACAAAATGGGTAGAAGCAAAACCATTGGCTACCATAACCGAGGAGAAGGCAATCAATTTCATACATGACTACATCTGGTGCCGATTTGGCCTACCTCGAGCCATTGTGTCCGACCATGGCACCCAGTTCTCCACCAAATTCACCCAGAGATGCGAACAGATGAATGTCAAGCATTAGAAGTCATCGGTTGCTCACCCCCAAGGAAACGGTCAGGCTGAAGCAGGGAACAAAAAGATCCTCCATGCCTTGAAGAGAAATCTAGACGAAAAAAAAGGAAGATTGCTCGACGAGCTACCTATTGTACTATGGGGAATTCGCACTTCGGTCAGAGGCTCAACAGGGGAGACTCCCTTCACGCTGGCATACGGATCAAAGGCAATGGCCCCAGTAGAAATGGCCCTACCAACATTAAGGGTAGCCCATTTTGACGAGCTAGACAATGCAACAACTCGGGGGCTCGACCTCGACTACCTGGAAGAAAGAAGGCTAGAGGCAAGACTCAGGATGATCAACTACAAGCAGCTCGCCAAAGCTCACCACGACAAACGAGTCCGAACTAGATCCATTAACATCGGAGACTGGGTACTCAGGAAGATCGAGGTGACAGGCAGAAATGTCGGAAGGAACAAACTATCTCCAAATTGGAAGGACCGTTCAAAATAACAGGCATTATCAGAGATGGGACTTATCGGCTAGCTGAACAGGATGGCACACCACTCAAGAATCCTTGGCATGCGGATCATTTGAAAAAAATACTATCACTGATGTAATACTGTTTCCCAAATTATCAATAAAAGAAGAATTTCTCCTATTTGGCGTCAAATTTACTTTCCTCAACATTGACAAAAGACACCTCACCACGTCGAGGTTAAGATTACGACCTGCTCTTCACCACGTTGAAGAAGATCGTAAAATAAAAAGGTACCTCGCCGCGTCGAGGTCAAGATTACGACCTGCTCTTCACCACGTTGAAGAAGATCGTAAAATAAAAAGGCACCTCACCACGTCGAGGTCAAGATTACGACCTGCTCTTAACCACGTTGAAGAAGATCGTAAAATAAAAAGGCACCTCGCCACGTCGAGGTCAAGATTACAACCTGCTCTTCACCACATTAAAGAAGATCGTAAAATAAAAAGGTACCTCGTCATGTCGAGGTCAAGATTACTACTTGCTCTTCACCACGTTGAAGAAGATCGTAAAATAAAAAGGCACCTCGCCACGTCGAGGTCAAGATTACGACCTGCTCTTCACCACGTTGAAGAAGATCATAAAATAAAAAGGCACCTCGCCACGTCGAGGTCAAGATTACGACCTGCTCTTCACAACGATGAAGAAGATCGTAAATAAAAAAGCACCTCGTCCACGTCGAGGTCACCTTACGACCTGCTCTTCACCACGTTGAAGAAGATCGTAACTAAACAGGTACCTCGACCACTTCGAGGTCAACTCACGACCTAATTCTTACCACGATGAAGGAAGATCATAGCAAATACTTGAGCAAAATACGCTAAGTAAACACATGATTGAATAAAGGCTTATATATACAAATCAAATTATTTACAAGCCCGAAAGGGCCAAAAGTACAAGTTACGTTCAAATAAAAGGCACAAATAGCCAAATCCAGCCCGACACAGCGGGGTCTAGGTATCAGCACGACTCTCAGCCTCATAAACAGACCGGGCGTGCTCATCCTCATTAGATTTGGCACCCTCGAATTCTTCTAACTTAAAGTCTCCATCAAAATCTACCTCGTCGCCATCAGCCAAGGCATCGAACAGGTAGGGGATGTTATTGTCAAAGGGAGGAGGGGGAACCCAGGGTTCGCGACCGGCTTCAACGTCTTTCTTCGCGATCAACTCGAGCTCCTCGGGTAGATAAGGGACGAGCTCGTGCCCTCGACGAGCCAGGTCACCTTTAAGATCGGCGTCCCCCCACTTTACCAAATCCCTAAGTGGAGTGCCACAAGCTGCTGCAACCCGAAGAATCTGAGCTTTGCCCTTATCATAATACGAAAGAAGCTCGTCCATATAAGGTAAAGTCTTCTTATACGCAGCAACAGCAGTGCCAGGGCTCGATACCTTCCTCGCCTCTGCCAGCTGCCTTTTCAGCTCAGAAACTCTTCCCTCTAGGCTCAACTTTGTTTTCACAAGCTCTCCTCGAGCAGTCAGAACATCACCTTGAGAGGTCTTAAGGTCAGAGCGAAGCTTGGCCCGATCGGCATCAGCAGCAGTGAGCTCAACCTTCAGCTGGGCAACTTCCCCGGTGGCTCGATTCACCTCCCCAGTAGCTCGGTTCGCCTCCTCAACCTTGCTCGCTGCCAGGTCCTGACTTAACTTAACGTCATCTTGGGCTTTAGCGACGATAGCTTCAAGCTCGGCGATGCGAGCAAGAGCACTATCAAGGTCAGACCTCTTCACCGCCTCCCGTTTCTCCTGCTCGAGCTCAAAAATACGTGCGAGGAACTCGCGCCTATCTCTTCGGGACTGCGCGAGCCTATTGGCGTAAGATTTGATCGCAGCAGCAACCTGCAAAATCAAGAAAAGAATCAAGTCAAAGAAATCCCAAGTGATAAAATAAACTTAGACGGATCCTACTTGCACGAGAGAGATCGATCCCGACGAGACCGGCTAAACAAGCAGGAGAACACTCATCAAAAGTCTCCTCCAACGTCTCATCGGCAATATCGAGCACCGCCTTCTTACCTTTCAAGGTGGAGGGTGGCAGGGCTCAGAACGGGATCAACCTGGGGAGGAGTAGTCGAGCTGCTCGGCATAGAGTGCATCTCGGGAGAAGGACTTGTAACACTAC
Source organism: Platycodon grandiflorus (assembly GCA_016624345.1). NCBI lineage: Eukaryota > Viridiplantae > Streptophyta > Magnoliopsida > Asterales > Campanulaceae > Platycodon > Platycodon grandiflorus. Next base: position 2,666,162 of record JACONP010000362.1, read on the forward strand.
ACACACTCCCCACAGGGGAAGCTTTCAAAGAATGTTTTACAGATAGGGCGTTTAACCTTTTAATGCACTAGCTTGAAGAAGATGAAGATTTCAGAGTTGTAGCTTATTGATGTGTGTTGTTCTGTGTTCAATGCTTCAATGGAGTCTTCTTTATATACTCAAAGGAAGCCTTGTAGCCGTTGGAGATCTTCATCAGTTGGATAATTTGAATTTTAGAGCATTAAATGCTCTAATGTTGCTGTTGAGATCTGATAGGTGGTTCTGCAGGATTCAGACTGAATTCTGTCACTTTGCCAAAAATAGGTAGACTGTGGTTGCAGGCAGAGTGTCCTTTTCTGAGATGAATGCCTAAAATGGAAAGGATCATTGAATGCGTTTTGCAGGTTAACGTTGTGTTACAGTCAATGGAAAGATTTTGCTGATGTCTTGAGGCATGTCCCAGGCAATTCTCTATCGGTTATTCTTGGGGTTTTCAACTTAGCTGATGAAGCTTGGCTGAAGTAAACTTGTCTGATATCTTGGTGGACTCTGCTGATGCATGCTTTGGCTAATGACCAGAAGACTGCTGATATAAACACGGCTGATGTACTACAGGCTATCTTCTGAAGGCTAGGCTAATTATAATAGGCAACCCTAAGCTATTCTAGTTATGTCTAAGTACAAGTTGCCACTCTAACAGACACGCAGGCCCATTAGTCACCTTGGCTTAGACTTAGGTTATGGATACAAGCAAATCTATATAAATTACGACACGACTCTCAACCAAGACGACCTTGTCAGCCCAGCCCGAAACCTTGTCCGGGGGATCAGAAAATAATTTCACTCGATAGTTTTGGCTCTTAGCTTGAAGGCGATTATTTTTTCTATCAAGGTGGAAGTAGTGGCTGAATAAGATCAAGGTCGGCTCAAACCCCAGTATACGCGTGCTCGCGGCGAAGCATATCAAGATTCTCATCGTGTTCCAAGAAAGATCAAGAGGAACAGTTGAAGTAACATCGAGGAATTCACAGATAAAAGGGTCTAGGGGGAATCGACGGCCCAGCTCAAAGAAGCTTATGTAGAAACCCACTCGACTCCACATATTCCTCAAGTCAGGAAGGTTGAGCTCGGGGTCAGGGACATGTCCCCGATAATCATCAGAGTTACACAGGTACTTCGCCGTCCACGCATCCAGATCGGCCACAGAAATCTTGTTCCTCCAATCTCGAAAGGCACACTTCGTAGCACCCCCGACATTAACATCAGTCTTAGCCTTCCTCTTCTTACTTCGAGGAGCCCGCAAAACATGGCTGGCATCAAGAAATGAGGTCGACGACGCCGAAGTAGCAGCCCTAGAAGGTCCTGCGACCTTACTGGCTATCCTATTCTCATCAAAGTACAAGTACAAAAGCCCTGACATGGCAACGTCATACTTCTCGATGATCCTCATCGAGGTACCAAAGGGAATGTCATCGACCTTGTAGGGTTCGTCGGTAGGGACGACCAGGCCATCCAGGTTGGCACCCCAGGCAGTTAGCAGATCTTTTGCTTCGCTCGTCAGAACAACTCTCCAGTCACCATCCTCGGTTATGTATATGGCACGACCTTTCTACGGCTTGGCAAACATGGGGCCCTCATTGGCACGTTTGATCCTCATGTTCTCAAAAAAGGAACACGAGGAGGAAGAGCTAGCGGGGAGAATGGTTAAAGCATTACGACCTAGACAAATCGACCTAAACAGATCGACCTGGATGGAAGACTAAGAGGCGCACAATACTCGCCGGAACCCTAAAAATCCAAACTTGCCGGAACTGCACCCAGAATCTGGCTGATTACTCAACAGAGAGGAAAAACAGGTGAAATAACTTAAAAACAGGTGACAAATGGAGAAAGGCTCAAGGGAAACTAACCTAAAGTCCAAAAGAAACAAGGGAACTTGAAGGAAAACTTGGGAACTGAAGCTTTTTGAATCGGAAAGTTCGCTGGAAATCGCCTGGTCGCCGGAAGATTTTGGAAGTTTTTGGTAAAATGAAGATGAATAGTGGGAATCGTTTATATAGGCGACCCGGAGCGGCCGGGTCGACCCACACAGAAACACGCGGATCCTCGAATGGCGTCGTTTTGGAACAAAAACATCAACCGCCAAAATTTCAAACTTGAAGGGACGTACCGTCTGACAGCCCACGATCTCTGCACCCATTAAATGTGCATGCTTCCCAAGGAAAGTACAAAATCGAATTGGAATCTGGCGACTTCACAGGATATCAGTCAGCTCGACGCAGCGAACATTTATTTCACACCTCGAGGATAAATCCTCTCCTTGAGAAGTAGGGGGTTACTGAACGACCTCAGCCTTCAGCTGGACACGTGGCAGATATCGCGGCCTGATAGACTCCAGCTGGACAAATGTCAAAGTGACAAATGCCCACCTCAAGCATGATGACCTAGAATTACTATATGATAGGTCGCCTACCTCATCAATATACTCTCCCAGTACGCCGACGCAAGGGCCCACAGCGCGACCTGAGGATTTCCCAGGTCGACCTCATCAACATCAAGCGACCTGAGCACATGCCAGGCCGACCTTGACTACATCAAGCGACCTGGGCATATACCAGGCCGACCTTGATTGCACTGAGCGACCTGGGTACATACCAGGCCGACCTCGGCGTAGCACTCTTAGCTCGGCAAAGTAGAGTCAACTACGGAATTATCTCTCAACTGGGAAGAATCCTACTACAACTCTACACATCAGTCCTAAGTAGACAAGGTAACGTAATCCGAAAGACATGGGAATCACTCCTAGTCCAAATCCAATTGGGATTATGACTTACCTCCATATAAATAACACCCTCACAGGTATCATAAAACACAGGAAAATTACTTGCTTACATACTCTCTTAGCTTTACCTCTCCTACGACGTATTACTAATTCTCACGCCTAAGGGTTATCGCTGGGACAACCCAGCACCCCTTACGGTGTTCTTTGTTGATCACAGGTTCAAGACTGCTTGCACATAAAGGGCGATCCCTACAACACAGCCGGAATCCTACTAGACTACACACGTGGACCAGACACGTTCACACAACCTTTTTTTGGCGTGATCACAGTCGAACAAAAATGCCATCATGTAGAAAAAAAGTTCCAGTTTGTTATGGCTGCAACTAGGGGTGTTCATCGTTTCAATTTTTGGGTTATTCTGTTTTTTGCTCTTTCAACCTTAAAATCGAAAACCAAACCTAACCAAATAAAAAACTAAGAAACCAAACCAAATTCGAATTTGGTTTTCGGTTAAACTAAACAAATGTTAAAACTACATTCAAATTGAAAGTTTAAATATTTAAACTTTGAAAATATTTCCAAAACAAAGATTAAAACTATAACAAAATTACATAATGTCCCTAAAAATGTAAGATTACATATACTTAGTCACTCGAATTTGAAGGAAGTCCTGGATTCCACACATTAGTATTAGTTTGGCCTTTTTTTATCACTAAACATTCACCAAACTTGTTTGAGTTGTCCCTTTGCTAATTACAGTAGTGTTCAAGGTTGGGTTAGACTTCCTTAGCAAAAGTTGTCTTCCTTTGAAGGGCTAATAATTATTTTTATTATTAAGATATATCTAACAATTATTTTATTTGAATGGCTAATAATTATTTGTATAACTTATAATAATATATTTAATTTTATTATATTTTTTCTAATTTGATTTTCGGTTTGAAAGACAAAACTAAAAACCATATTAGAATTCGATTTTGCTAACCAAACCAAAAACCAAATTTAAGTTCAGTTTCAGGTTGTTCGGTTTGGATGATCGATTTTTTGGTTTAGTTTTCGGATGAAACCAAATACTGAACACCCTGGCTGCAACGACAACGCCAAATCTTTCAACTAAATCGTGTCATAGCAAAAATCGAAGGCATTGCGGATTTCAGTGCCACGACATTACTCGAGCATGAACCATGCTCGGAGCCCAATCACAAATCCCCAACCACATTAATCACAAACCTCCAAATAAATCACAGGCAAACTTGCGAGCTTCATACACACTCGCAGCCACGAAAAACTCTGCCGAATTCTTTAAATTTTGCAAACCCTAGAATCCAATCCAGATCTGTCCATAATTGGCTCAAAAATCGAATCCCAACTAAGTCCCAGTCGAGATTTATCACTATCCTCAAAAACCCAAATAAGAATAGCTCGATTTCAAGGCTGCAAGACTCGATTTGAAGGTCATGAAGACCGCCTGCTTGCGTGCGACAGTACACAGAGAGAGTCCCACTGGTGAGGTTGATGGGTTATACGCTGTACTGGAGTATGCGTTGTCGCTGCTGTGTGCGCATGAGAGACATGCACAATTGCCGTACGGTGTACCGCTGGTGGGAAAGATATATTGTGTCTCTCAAGGTTGAATCCAAGAGCTGCAGTACAAGTAGAAGTAGAGAGAGAAAGTTGATGGATGAAAAAGAGAGGATAATACATAAAGCAAAGGGTAAGAGAAATTCTAATTTTGCCCTTACTTAAATGCATGTGGGAGGCACATGGGCAACTTAACAGAATTGCACTAACGGTTTCTATTAAAAGGACTGACATTGTGAGAATTTTAAACTTTTGGTACTATTACGATGCAAATTTTTCTTAAGGGACTAACTACAAAAAAGTCAATAGTCAAAGGACTACTAATGTCATTAACCCTTTTCTTTTATTCTCTTAGTTGACACTATTGCCCTTGCTAAACTTTGAATTGACAAAATGATTATTTCTTTTTTTCTTTTTTCTAAAGAGGATCAATAGTGGTTCACCACTAACCCTTCGGCGATTTGAACCCACGACCTATCGATTATAGGTGAAGCGTCTTGCGCAACCTATTGGTAAGTGTCTTGCATAAATTATCGGCTATAGGTGAAGCGTCTTATCATCTAAGACACGCTTCCTTGTCTTGCGCAACCTATCGGTTGTAGGTGAAGTGTTTATTATCTAAGACGCGCGTTTCGTTGTCAAGGGGACTCGAACCCACAATTTATCGAGTGTAGGTGAAGCGTCTTACCATTTAAATTGTGCTTTGTTGTGACAAAATGATTGTTATTTGCATCTCCTAATACTTTGTTAACAATGGTCTATGTCATTTGGTTATCACAAACTAAGAAATAAGGACTTAAATTAGGGTTGTCAAATGATCAGTTATGTATCTTGAAAAAAATTAATTAGTTAAGAAACTATTCGATTCATATTGATCCGATTATCTTTTGTTTATTTTAATGCTCAATCCATATCCTAAATTTTTAGACCCGAGTAACCATAATTGAAATATATTACTACATTCATTCCACCCAAAAAGTTCACACTTCAAAAGTTTTGAGAAGTATATAAGTATTATTAGAGTTGGTCATAATTATGAAAATGCTTGAACATAATTAGTTTGTTTATAGTACATATGAAGGGGAAACTTAAAAATATGTGTAACATAATTTTTTAAGGTAGACTATTTAAGTAAAATATTTTAAAATAGTGTAGTAGACTCTTTGCGTGAAATAGAGGAAATATTTTGAAAAGTCTTGTGCCCAAGCTAGGCAAACATAAATGAAAATATTATTAAGAAATTTAGTGCTCAAAGAGATTTATATTTAATCACAATATGAATTATCAAATGACTAGAAGTTTAGTATAAATAAATTTATACAAACAATATTATTACAATTTTGTAAGTAGATCAAATTGGGTCATTAATAAACTGGATTAGCGTTGGTTCAAATCCAACAAACATCGAATTTTGACTGAATTCTGTTCCCATCCATTGACATAACTCATACTGATTTTGGAAGATAAATTATAATTTAAAAACGGATTAACTACATTTTAGGGTTAATATGTTAACACGTTTTCACATTTTTACATCTCCAATTCAAAGTTTAGCAACATAGGTTACAATGTTCCAAGTTTAGCAATATAGGTTACAATATTGTTTCAGTTTTGTAATAAGTGGAAGGTTTATTGTAAAAGAAGTTAAGATCTATGTGTTAAGTTGGTCATTTTACAACTAATCCTCGTACCAGATGTAGGCTACTGTAAAAATTTATTTATTTAAGAGACTAAAAGTATGAATAAAACATCTTCCTCGCTAACCCACCTCCAAACACTATAACCACCACGTATTTCCAATCCTCAACACCAAACCAAGTCAAACACACCACCACCACCTAATCAACCCAAATTAAGACTGGTCTTCACGTCTGTCTTGTATTCTTTATCTTCTGACGAAGGTGAATTCATTGCGAGATTTTTCTCTTTTTCTATGATGCTATATGATGATTAGACTGGTTTCCTTATCTCCAGCGAGTTTGTTAGGTGTAGCTCGTTCATCTTATTGTGGGTTACGATCAGAAGGTGGTAGTGATTCCCCATTAGCGACACCTCAAATCCCCCTCATGTGTGCCCATCTACTTTTGAAGTTGGATTGGGTTTTGTGTTTCCACTTCTAACAGGGGTTTCATTTTTATTATTCACTTTGGATTTGAGCACCGCCGCAAACAATTTTCCCCTCTTTGGCTCCCACTTCCCCCTTTCACTTAAAAAAAATTAATAAATAAACTAAGCTTTATTTAATTTTTATCTTTGATTGGAGGACGACCCAAAATAGATGCCTACCCATCCCTTTCCCCCCCTCATTCAATCATTGTTTTTATATTTTATTTTTCTCTATTGGGGTGCTTTTAATAGTTGCAGGTTCTATTGTGGAATCAAGTTGTAGTTGTGTTCGTAGTTTCTTCCTATTACGAAACTTTCTAAAGAAATGTAGGCGTACCACGGTGGTAATATTATAGCGATGGAAGAAACTCATCTGTTAGTTATTGTGAAAGCATGGGTATTGTTGCTAGAATTGTTTAGGCATAGTTGATTTGGTATGGAAAATAGTGTAATGCTTGTATTTTGGACTTTCGGTTGATGTCAATGATGTCTTCGATCATTTTTGTATCATCATGTGTTGCATGGTTGGTTCTTGTTTGTGTTGACACATAGGTACAGGTGTCATCATTTAACAATATGGTGTGTTAAGTGGCGGATCCACATGACCACTACGGGATCACGTTACCCTAAAAAAAATCAATCTAAGTTCACCGAAACCCTAGCCTTTTCCCCTCCCAAACCCTCAGCATTTGGCGCTCAGACAACATCCTCCCTAAAAGCTCCTCAAAATTACTTCAATTCTTCCACAATCGAGTGATATTATTCATCAATACATCTTTACCGGTGTTTATGATAACCTCCTCTACTAGTTTTTTGAATAATTTTTGGTAAGTCTCTCTTCCTTCTCTATTTAATCCAAAATTAGGACAATTAATTTAGAGTTAAAGTAGTTGATTTAATTGATGAATTTGTGTATGAAAACAAGCTTTGGAGCCTTGGTTGAGCTAATATTGAAACAAATTGAAGGTACCAATTACCACTTTGACTTCTTCATTTTTATTTACTCCTAAAGTTCAAGAATTGGTGGTTGATTATTGAATGTTATGTTATTGGTTTGATAGATATAGTGTCGGAAATGAGATGAGTTTGTCAACTGGAACAAGAAATTGGCTTTCATTTTTATTAGTAAATTCTAATTTTAAGGATTTGAAGTAGAGAAAATTGGTTAGTTTACGAAATTTATTTTGTTTAGTTGTGTAGATTTTCACTTGGAGTAGACAAATTAAGGTGGACTTTGAAGGAATTTGATTTTAAATTGGGTGTTGATCTTTTAAGTTTGCTTGGACGCTAGTGCCCATACCATTCTTGAATGCATTGTGCCCCCAATGAGAAAAATTTATGAATTCGCCACTGATTGTGTTAGCTAGAGCGCTGAGGTGATTTCATGTAGGTTGATGATTTTTTGGACTCCTTTTGATCAGTGATCCTATTGGGTCGAAATGTGTGTGGTTGTGTTCATGTTTGCTTTTGTATCAAGTTGTATTGTATTATGGTGTTCATGATGCCAAAATTTTCACCGTGAATTCGATTGGAAATTTGTGCGATAGGATATCTGGCAAATTATCTGTGAACAAGAAAAAAAAGTCACTATGCATAAGGTGCCCTGCAAAGACCCTCCGGCGTGAGAATTAATTTCAGTTCTAGAGAGAGAATAACCAAAAAGAGAGTAAAAGTTTGGTATTAGAGAGTGTGCCCCTTGTACTATCTTTGATGCTACTATTTATAAGAGAGTAGCTGCAACCCTAGATAATTTCGGGCGTAATAGATATGATGAGATCCCGTGGTTTACGGGCCAAGCTAGTGTATCCGTGAAGGACTAATACAAAGCACATGTAGTAGGATTCTACTAGTCGGAGATAGTTTCGTGATATATTTGGAGATAGTTCCATGATGCACAGGATAACGTGTAGAGCAATAGCTAATATCTTTGTGGGTAAGTCGCCTACCTTTGGTAGTGTAGTGCTTCATAGGTTACTTGGAAGTTAACGGGTACATAGCTTGCCTTTGGCAGCTTGCTTTGATATAATGGTTTTTATCAAATTTATCTTTGTGTACAATTTTGGGTAGTTCAGTAGCCCCCTACTCCTTGCCGTGTGAGCGTGCTCAGACCAAAGAGTATACTTTAAAAGTTCCAAAATTGTCATTAGACAAATAAATACATATGCAGGACTGCTACCCGCGGTTTAATAAGAAAACGTTAATGCAGTCCTCAATTGATGAGGCCCATCCGCATGCGATCCACCTTATTGCTAAGTGTGACTAATATTGTTCACTCTGGAGAACATTTTAGATGTTTATATGCCATTACACTTATCCACATAGCCTGCATTGTAACACCTGCATCATTCATGACATTCTTTTGCATCGTGATTATTTACTTCATTAGTATCATTGCCATTTTATGTACATTCTTCATCCTAGCATGTTTGCATTTGAGTTGATTTCATACTTCTCATATGTCTTGTTTAGTGTTTAAATCCTTGTAATCATTGGTACTTGTATTGGATTGCATTCTTAACCTTGTTAGAGGTTGTTTGGAAGAGTTTTGCTTGTGTTTTGGACTTGGTTTGAGGTTGGAATCATCTTTGGATGACTTGGGAGTGTTTTGGAATCACTTTGGTAGTGTTTTGGGAACCTTTTGACCTGAACCAGTTGCTATGCAGCCGCATAGTGCATTCACACTTAAACCTCAAGTTTCTGGAATCTATACGGCCGCCTTAGGCGCTCGCATAGGAGCTATGCGTCCGCATTACGCCAATTCGCTTAGAACCCCAAAGTTTCTGGATTCTATGCGACCGCATAAGGAGCTCGCATAGGAGCTATGCGTCTGCATAGCGTGGCCGCATAACGTTGTGCTCTGCTTTGTTTGTTTGACGAACTTTTAAGTGACTTGACCATTTGACTTAATCTCAAGGGCTGTGACTTAGCCACATCCTAGGCTTGAAAGATCAGACCTTGTGAGACTCCTTAATACCATTAGAGAGCTGAAACTCTCTTCATTTCACCATCTTCAACATTGGAAATTAGAGAGAGAGTTGAGAGAGTTCTAGAGTGAGAAGGTGAGCTAGATTGCTCATTTGTGGTCCAAATTACGATCCGACTTCACCATTGTAGAGCTGCTGACTAGGAGATCACCTCCCTTGGTTTGCATGTGGGTTTCATAAAGTTTTTCTTGGTTAATTTCTCCTAGATGTAAGCTACTACCCCTCTCATTCTCTATTTATGTCTTGTATAACATCCTAGCCTTGTAATATGGCATTTATATCTTGAAATCAACATGTTTGAGTATCTTTTGATGTTGAGCCATGTAAATTTCGTGGATGACATGTTTTATATATTGGGAGACTTGTTTTGACTTGGTTGGTACACATATAAATGGTATCACTTGTTAATCTTGAAGTAAAAATGATTCTATTTCGATTCGAACTCATTAGAAACAATTTATGACTCTAACGGAGTTGAATAGGTTTTTATAATTGATGAGACCACGTGTGTGACTTGGGGATTTTTTTGAGATACGAGAGTTTTATTGGGAAAATTAGTTACCCAAATTGTGTATGATATTGTGGTTTAATTTTCGTAAATATTATGAGATGGTTGATTATGTGCGTAGGATTATTATGACCTACTTGAGACATTTATGTTTAATGATGTTGTGCTCCCTATCTTGGAGTTTGATTTGTTGTTGTAAATGTCAAGTAAACATCTACTTGTAGATTTGTTATCTCCATGGATTATTTGTTGGCGGTGTATTGACACTCAATTATTGCGGGAGCTGGGGCTACGTTCAATTGAAGGCCAATACATCGGGCATTGCCTTACCGTTGGCCATGGTAGGGGCATAGCACCATTTATTGTATGGAATAAACGCAACCTTGGTAAGCTATTCCATGGTTGATTCTTGGGTCGTAGGGACCAAGATCACCCGTCGACGTGAATACAGAAAATGGTTCACACAGAATTGATTATGTTAATGGCTTTGATTCGTCGATCGAGCACGTCAACAACGGCTCCTACATTGGTATATTATATGTTGGTTGGTTGGAAGTATTGGGTATATTGGAGGTGTACCTCAATACAGTATCCTTTTAAAAGTGTTTACATATCGCACTTATGTGGTTCCTATATATGCGAATGTTGGCCATGATTTCCAACTGGTATGGGTTGGTTGGCGATTGTTGAGCCTCTCGTGTAGTATAGGATGACGTGTTGTTATGAGATGCTTATCATGCTACGCCTTGTGATTGATATATCTTGTCATAACTGGTTATACTTGTTCATATTATTGTCTTGCATCTCGTATGACATATTGTTGAATTAGTAGCTTATTGAGTTTTAAACTTACCCTATCCAATGTTTATTTGTTTTCCTTAGATCATGGTCCGGCGAGGAACCCATAGTAGGAGTTTACTTCGTCTCGGCGTTTCTGCAAGTTGTTCTTTTGGGTTCGTGCCCTCTGGGTCTTTGTATTTTTTTTTGTGAGGTCAAGGGTATACATTGTTACCTAAACTTTGTAATGTTGGGTAGTGTGTGTTGGTTCTTATGATTGTACAATTCTTTCGGTTATGCCGACATGGTTGTCGTGCTTGACGTATTTATTAATACTTGTTACTTCCGCATACTCTGATTTGGTTATTGTTGATGTTGTTCTCTGAGCTTGTTGCTCGTGGAGGTTTATATTGACATGATTGGTTTTATATACAAACTATGTTTTTAAAACAAGTTTTGTTTCCGGCTTATTAATATGCTGATGAAGTATTGTTTTAGTTTTAAAGAAAAGCTTTGCACGTGCATTACAGGGTTTTATGCATTTGCTTTATACTTGCATCAAAAGGAATTTTTGAGATGTGTATTCCGTGTTCTCGTTTCCTCGCGATCTAACTGGGGATTCCACGCAGGAATTCGTTATGGGTCGTGACATGCACGCTTTGTTTTGAAGAGTGAATTATGCATCTGGAAGATGCCCACTACTCTACATGAAAGAAAGATGAAAAAATCCACTTTCTTAAACTGCGTGAAGAAGTTCTGTGGCATTCATTGCTGACCGCTTTAAGTGAACAACAAAATATTGAGCCATAACTAAATTTTGAAAGGTGGGCCGCCTGCCCTATTTATTTTGCTGGTGCTAGGCTGCATTCATCCCATAAAATGTGGCAAACTTGATTGTCGTGCTTCATTTATTCTTCTGTCAACCTATAGGGCCGGGTTTGGTCAAGCCTTACCCGCCAAAATACATTACTAAATGCAAATAAGGTGTAAGCAATTTACTATTGCCCATTTTAATGCTTGAGATATGCGCTCCTCTTTGATCAATGTGGCTAAGACTTTGGACCGCGAGTGCAGTTAAGTCATGCCCGCCACTCAAATTGGCTTTAAATTCAACATGGCCTTTGTTATTGGTTTAGCATAGGAGCGGCTTTGTACGTCTTGCCTGTTTGGCTTGATTTTTTTTTTACATAATGGGTGCCCGTCAAGGGTCTTATCCTAACGTTTTGTCTTACCTATTGGCTTGACTTTTTTGTTGTGGGTGCCCGATCAAGGGTCTTATCCTAATGCGCGACCTTGCTTCATTTTTAGCATGTGCGTGGCCTCGCTTCATTTTTAGCGTAAAATTGGCCTAGCCTTGCCCGGCGAAACACTTCGTGTTTACTTACCATAGATGGGTGCGGGCAATAATGTGGGAGCCTATACTTGATGGGTTTTATCCTTAACTTTTTGTCTTGCCTATTCGTGGGTGCCTGTCAAGGGTCTTCTGCTTAGCCTTTTGTCTTTCCTATTGGCTTGACATTTTTCAGCATCGTGGGTGCCCGTCAAGGGTCTTATCCTTAGCCTTTTGTCTTGCCTATTGGCTTGACTTTTTTTGGCATCTTGGGTGCCCGTCAAGGATCTTATCATTAGCCTTTTGTCTTGCCTATTGGCTTGACTTTTTTCGGCATCATGGGTGTCTGTCAAGGGTCTTATCCTTAGCCTTTATTACCGATCCTAACTTTTTGCTCGGGTGATTGCTTGTATTAGTTAATGATTTTGGCTTTTTACTTGTGTGTTGCTCGCATTAATTGTCTGCCAATAATCAAACACGTCCGAGCCCCCTGCACGTTGGCCAACTTGTGGCGCAACAGTGGTCGCAGACACTTTAGTAGTTGTTCCCATTGGCTCACCTGTTGGTTGAGCGGGATCGTTGCCAGTGTCGGTGGTTACTGTGTGTTAATTGCCATTTTTGTCGAAGAGTTTGAGATTTTTGACTATTTTTTGGTTTATGGTATTTGGATTTCAATTCGTTTCCCGGCAACAGAACCACTGATGATGCCAAAATTTGTACCATGGATCCGTTTGGAAATTTGTGATATAGGATATCTGGCAAATTATTTGTGAACAAGAAGAAATAATCACTGCGCAGGGGGTGCCTTGCAAAGACCCTCCAGCGTGAGAATTTATATCAATTCAAGAGAGAGAATAATACCAAAAATAAGGTAAAATTAGGGTATTAGATAGTGTGTCCCTTGTACTATCCCTGATGCTACTATTTATAAGCCCTAGATAATTTCAGATGTAATAGATATGATGAGATTCCGTAGTTTACGGGCCAAGGTAGTGTATCCGTCAAGGACTAATGCCAAGCACATGTAGTAGGATTCTAACATTCGGAGATAGTTCCCTGATATATTTGGAGATAGTTCTGTGATGCGCAAGATAATGTGTAGGGCAATAGCCAATGTAGATGCGGGTAAGTCGCCCGCCTTTTCGAGTAAATGGCCCTTTTTGGTAGTGTAGTGCTTTACGGTTTACTTGGAAGTTGGCGGGTAAGTAGATTGCCTTTTGGCAGCTTGTTTTGGTTTGGTGGTTTTTGTCAATTTTATCTTTGTGTACAATTTTGGGTAGTTCAGGTGTATTTTATTTACCTTTTAATCATCGAGTAAGACATATCTTAATAATCAAAGGGATGAAACTAGATTAGGTTCTTGAACGCCCGGTAAGACATATCTTAATAATCAAAGGGATGAAACTAGATTAGGTTCTTGAACGCCGGTGATCGACCATCAGTTTTTTTGTTATAACAGGTGGGTCTTTGACATTAACTTTTTCATTATTTGATTTCTTTCCCATATTTATCGTTGGTAACCCTTAGGTTGGATTAGCCTTCGATAACTAGCTGACGGGTCGAGTTCGAAGGTTGTAAAAAAATTGTGTTATCTTATAAACTTTTTTTTTTTTAATACTCCCTCCGTCCCTAAATTATTGTCTGGGTTGACCCGGCACACGGATTAAGAAAATTCAATTGACTTGATTATTAATATTGGAATAGTATTAAAAAAGTGTGTTATTTCCTTTAATGCCCATGTGTATGTGGCCTATAATTAAAGTAGGAAGAAAAAGTAAAGATAAAATAGTAAAAGTGATGTTCTAAAAAGGAAATTTTCAAACAAGACAATTATTTTGGGACGGACGAAAAAGGAAAGGAAGACAATAATTTAGGGACGGAGGGAGTATTAGTGATATGTCTTTCCTGATAATAAAAAAATAATGTAATGTTGTAAAGTGATTGTCGTAGAACAACAAATTTAGAAATAAATGATACAAAGATAGAGAGAATTGTTGTATTTTCGGGGGTAGAACTTAATGAATTTCAGCCTATTTATAGGCAACCATATCAAACAAAAAATACTATTTATGCATAGTAATACTATTCATAAATAGTAACATAATTCATGTATAGTAAGAGCCCGTTTGTTCGTGTGTTTTAGCCAAAATGCAGGGTTAAAACACAACTTATTCCTTAACTTAGCGTTTCAATGCTGCGGTAGAAAACACTGCGTTTTCAAAACGCAGGAATTCCTAGCTTTTTTCCAAAACGCAGGTTTTAAAACGCAGTAAGGAATAAAAAGCTGCGTTTTGACATAATATCCCAAACGCATTTATAAAGAAAAAAGCCGCGTTTGAAATAATCTGCGTTTTAGAAACGCTGCGTTTTTAAAACGCTACACCAAACGGGCTCTAAAACTACTGTTTATGAATAGTATTGCTACAATGATGATGTACTTCTGTTGAGCTACAGTGTATTGTTACATTGTGCTATAGTCCACATATATCACTATGAATTCATTCCAAAAATGATGGTGATTCATTTCCAACTTTAGTCGGTGATGGTCCTTATGATAAACTTTCCTTGAGAACAAGCATCACAAGAGAGTTGATGAGATTGAAAAGTCTTCTGGTTTTTCAACGGATGACCACTAGAATTCTCAATGATTCTTCGCATGCATCATTTTTGAACGGGGATGCCCTAACAGATCATGTCAAACTTTAAATGTTTTCGTAAACTTCGAATTTATAATAGCATATAATTAAAATATTTTTATCTTTGTACAGTACAATCCAAATGATAGAGCAGACAATTTTTTCAACACACACTTGCTTCCCGAAGTGATTGAGGTAATGCAAAGATATTCATTATTTTCTTTATTTATAGTTTCAATATGATATTCATTCAGACGAATGTCTTTGAAACTTAACAAATTTCTTTGAAATTTAGGAGAGAACAATGCATTACTTATTGTGAATCTTGTGCCTCCAGACATTAGGAAAATTGCTTTTCCAGATACCTCAATTATCTTTGCATTACCGGATACAGTATTGACGTTTGCTTTGTCAATTTTCTCATGGGAAAAATATTTCTTATCCTTAAATATGGTATGTGTTGTAGCGCCATCCGCAAGACATAAATCACTTTCTCAGATTTTGAATTGAAACATATTTATAGTCTATTTCAATAAGGGAGAGAAAAAATAAATGGATAAATAGCTGCAAAATATTTTTAAGATATAACATGAAATATATATAGACTAAGAATTTGAAATAACATTATACCAACGAACCATTACATATGGGAAAACAAAAGCATATAACACTTGTACATAAGAAAATGCCACACTAATTAAGAAAACACAGACGATCATTCATGAAAAACTATTTCTCCCGGTAGTCATTTTCATCTTTTGAATAACCATCATATCATCCATATCCATGTAATTCATATATTCAAGTCCATAAGAGTGTCATCGGAATCACTGGTGATGAAGTTTGTTTCAACATTCTTTCCTTTTACTTTTCGTGATTCCTGAAAAAGATTAACAAAGTGTTTTGGCGTACGACAAATACGTGACCAATGGCGTTGCATACCGCATTGGTAACAAACACTTTCCTTTTGATATTTATTTGTACTGATGTTATCTTTTCCTCATTTCTCTTCCATATCGAACTTATTATTGTTGGGTTGGAAGCCTCTATCTATTCTTCGTCCATGACCACGACCTTGGTCGCAACCATATATGGCTATGGCCATGACCACGACCTCGACTTCGACCATATCCATGGTTACACCCAGTGTTATGATCTGATGATGTTGCATTCACAGAGCCAGTAGGTCGAGATTCATGATTTTTCATCAATAATTCATTATTTTGTTTTGCCATTAGAAGGCATGAAATCAAATCAGAATATTTTTTAAAACATTTCTTTCAATATTGATGTTAAAGGAGTAAACTGAGGCATGGAAAGTGGAGAAAGTTTTCTCAAGCATATCTTCATCAATAACATTCTCGGCACATAATTTTAACTGAGAAGTAATTTTAAACATTGCGGAGTTTTACTCACTTATGGATTTAAAATCTTGAAGTCGTAAATGCATCTATGCATAACAAGCCTTTGGGAGTACAACCAACTTCAGATGGTCATACCTTTCTTGCAAACTTTTCCAAAGGACTAATAGATCTTTTACCGTGAGATATTTGGTTTTCAAGCTTTCATCAAGATGAAAACGGAGAAAAATCATGGTTGGCTTTGTTTTGTGCAGATGCACTATTTTCTTTTTTAATAGTTTCTTCAAGACCATTTGCATCTAGGCGAATTTCAGCATCTAGAACACATGACATATAATTATTGCCAGTGATATCGAGTGCCTCAAATTCAAGCTTGACTAGGTTTGTCATGGTGAAAGACTAAAACAAAACATACATGCATATTGTTAATATTTCGACATTCAAGAAATAAAAAAGTTTTTTTTTCAAAACATAAAAGAGGTAAATATACACAGTAATTATTACATGTTGAGACATATTGCTATTGCTAACATAGAATAAATAATACAAAGACCGAAAATAAAAAGCAAAAAATCATCTGGAATATAGTCAACACTAAAAACTAATATGGTGTACGCGATAACCAGTATGATAGTGAACATCAAGAGTGAGTTAAACATTTTAAAGAAGAAGATATGAGGATTGAGAATTTGTACGAAAGTGAAAGGATATGGGTAAATTGTTGAATGAAATGCGTTGTATTTATAGAATGAAGAAAAAAAATTAGCTGTTAACTAGACGTTGGAGGAGAGAGAAAAATAAAATCTAAGAGTTTTTATTTTTTTTATTGTATTACATTTTATTTTTTTAATTATTTTTGGTACAAAACAAATGACAAGTTTATGACTTTACTAAGATGTCTACAATTTATCTTCAAAGTCAAGGATCGTTCATTATTCCTTATCATTTTTCCACCTTTGTACATGACTAGTAAGGTAGTAGTGTAATGATGGGTAAGGAAAATTGGCACCTCATTAATTAGTCGTACATGTATAAGCAGTCACAAGTGAGAAGCTTTAAGTCAAGACTATGAAAGACACGTTTACAGTACATCATAGGTTTACGCATTAATGTTATGTACATATATTATACTCAAGTCACACTACTCGGTAAATCTTTCAGGCTGGTGTTTGAGAATAAGTGGTAATGCAATGCATATAGTAAATAGAAAGCATAACCATTCATAATAATATATATTCAGTTTGTAGCTTGGGGTTATTTCTGCTCAAGTATTAAAATATAGTAAATGGAAATGCTCAGGAAAACCTAAAACGTTTGTGCTGTAACGTGTTGTAAAGTAATTGTTGTAAAATCACAAATTTAGAAAGAAATAATACAAATATATAGAATTAAAAAGAAAATTGTTTTATTTCGGAGGTAGAACTAAATGAATCAGTTCAACTTATTTCCTGACAACCATCTCAAACAATAGTTAAACTAATAATATTACTACAATATTACTTTATACCAAGGTTCACAAATTAATTATTCATAACATATACTAATAATTTTTCATTCACCAAAAACATACCCTACATAACTACAAAAAAAAAAAAAAAACCAACTGAGGCCCGGGTTTCCTTTTCTTGGAATTATGGAAAGAGTAAAGCTGTTATACTTAAAATGTACCAAATTTATTATTGATGTGTTAGTTGATATGGTATTAAAAATAAAATTAAAAATTATAATTAATATATCACATTAATTATTATGTTAATTAATATATTATTTAATATAAAAAATTTAGTACTTTTTAAATACTCGTATCAATACTATAACAATACTAGACGTAGAATGAGTCTGGTGGGACACGAAACACTCTGATCAATATTTTGAAATAAAATACTCAAAAATTCCCTCAATTTCATCATCCCCACCCGCCAACCTCATTCACCAATTATGAACAAGAACAAAGAAGAAGATACATTGCCAAATATCCCGGAGATTCTTCCCCAATTCCTTCCCTCCAAATCTCTCTCCCCTCTCCTCTTACACAATCATAAGTCACAACAAATCAACAATGGGGGCAGAAGAATCAAGAAAATGGATGATACTGGTGGCAACTACGTGGCTTCAGGCATTTACAGGCACCAATTTCGACTTCTCGTCTTACTCAACCCAATTGAAATCGGTGTTGAGTATATCGCAGGTGCAGCTCAATTACCTGTCCGTGGCGTCGGACATGGGCAAGGCATTTGGGTGGTGTTCGGGTGTCTGTCTCTTTCATTTCCCTTTGTGGGTTGTCTTGTTCATGGCTGCTTTTCTTGGCTTCTTTGGTTATGGCCTTCAATGGATTCTTCTTCAAGGTTTCATTTCTCTTCCTTATCCCCTGGTTAGTTCTCTCTCTATCAAAGTTTTCGGGTTCTTCTTGATATGAAATGGGTATTGTTTGAAATTGTTTAATGGAGAAATCCGTGAAAGAAAATGCTTATACGGGTTCTCTTTCTCTCTCTAATTTGTGATTCCTGCTAAATGGGTATTGTTTCCAATTGTTGAATGGGGAAATTTGTTTATGGGTATTTGATGTTCTTCTCTATTTAATTTGTGGTTCTTGCTGTAAAATCGGAATCATTTGTGAAAGAAAATGGGTGTTAGGTTGCGTTGGATTTTCTTTGTTCTTTCTATTGATATGCTTTTCTTCACCTTTTTCCTTACTCTAGTTTGTTATCATCTTTCTTTTTTGCCCTAATTGATTTATGGTGGTTTGGTGCATTGCCAAGACTTTGGTTTCAAAAGACATTTAATTTCCAGCTTATGTTGTCTTTATCCTCCTATTCTAATAATGCTTTGTTTACTTATCCATTTCTCACTTCTAATTTCTTGTTTTGTTGTGTGTGTCAGTGTGTGTGTGACTCTATTTAAAATTCTTCGTCTCACTGTTACAACCACCAATCCAGATGTCCATCCATTCCACTTAAGGGTCCTACTTTCTGTTTTGGATGTTCCAAATGTGTGATTACCAACAATGTTTTCATTATCTATCTATCCTTGGCTATGAGTTGCTGTCAACTTATTGAAGAGTGGAGACTTGGAGTTGCACCAAACGGTCCAAATCCATAAGCTGGGTACACCTTGTTTCCAAGTCTTGAATTCCCAAATTTAGAAATGCTTAGCTCACCATACACTAAATTATTTTGTTAGTTTTTCTTGACTTTAAGTAAATCCATCTTTATACTTTTTTATTGGTAAGGTTGTTATAACTGAGCAGCAGATAGTTAGGTGTGTAAACTTGAAATACCGGCTTGGTGGTTGAATACATGTTGCCCCATAAAACACCTTTTCTTTATTCTATTTATTACTTTTGAGAAACTTCTTACGTTCTCCTCAACCATTTCTTGAGTGGATTGACAATCAATTACTCTATTACTACGTATTATGTTTTTTTAATACCATTATTACTAGAGCTTGTTGCCTTAATGTCTATATGGTTCTTTCAAATGGTAGTGTGGCACATTCTTTGGTTGACAAGTACGTAAGCGGCAATTTAGTTTCCGCTGTTGTTTACAACCCTACTCCCCATAACTCGCCAAAGTTTCTAAGGAAATTCATACAATTAGATATAGTATTGCAAATTATAATCATGTTCACTCCGGCATTACCATTATTTAAGATTCCAGCAAATATCCTCACCCTGATCTGTAAATACAAGAGGTTGTATTTCACTGATCTCCATATTTGATGGATTAACATTTTCGAGAAGCTGGTTCTTATTCTAGGATACTCCCTGTTTTAAACTGGAATTTGGTTGCAGAACACACTAAGGGGAAAGGGGTTTTTTAAGTACAAGTTGGTCCATCTATAAGGAGAAGCCATAGGCTTCATATTGGTGGAGCTTCTGTGACACAACTTTTACAAGTTGACTTTTTATGAAGAGTTTGACTTTTTCGGATTGTAACTTTTCTTCTCACAAATGTGTTTGACAACTCGGGTTTGAAAGGTCAACTTGCGGAATAGACAGTAAAGAAGTGACTTTCGGGGCATTTGTGCCAAAAGCAACTTATTACCGTTCTATTGTTAGCATGACTTAACTATGTCAGCTTAATTAAATAATTAAACTACTTGTTTTAATTATAAAATTCAAAAGAAACACTTAAATCAACTAATATCATTCTAATTGAATTCTACATATAATGTTTAGAAGTTACAAAATCTAACTACTCAAAAGTCGTGTACTCGTGTTTTGCCACAACACTACTGATGCAACATTCTTCAACTGTTTGCAACTTTTTGGTCCAATTTCTTTGAACTCATGGGCAATGGAGAAGTACTTGGAAGGATTAATAATGTTGTAGAGTTCAATCTTGCTATACCTGGTTACTGATTCAGTCATTTCTTTGTTTCCTCTTACAAGCTATTCTGCTAATGCGTCTACACATCTTTTTCATTTACTGAACTTAGCTGTAATCTTAATCCATGGCAGGTATTTCTTTTGTGTTTGTCAGCTGGTTGCAGCATCTGCTGGTTCAATACAGTGTGTTTCGTTTTATGCATAAAACATTTTCCTTCCAATCGTCCAGTTGCAGTATCTCTCAGTGTTAGTTTCAATGGCGTAAGTGCAGCTCTATACAATCTCATTGCCAATTCCATAAACTCAAATGATAACACTATATACCTTCTTCTTAATGCCCTTATCCCTTTGATCACGTCTTTCACAGTGCTACTCCCAGTCCTCCGTCCACCACCTCCACCTCAGGCCCTTCCACAAGATGCCACCTATCATGACTCCCTTATTTTTCTTTTTCTCTATGCCCTTGGAGCTTTTACGGGCTTATACCTCCTCCTCCTAGATCCTGTATCGTCCAATGCATCAGTAGCTCGTATCCTCTTAGTTGGGGCAATTTTTTTGTTGGTGCTCCCTTTGATCACACCTGGTATTGTTTATGCTCGACAATGGGCTCGACATACCATCCACACAAGCATCGAGCTTGAAGGCTCAACTTTAGGTTTGCTTGATGGCAATGATTTCGAGCTTCAAGAGATGATGGAAAGTGAGGCTATCTTGAACGATAATGCCGACAGCTCGAAATTGAGGCTCAAATTGCTGGAAAAGGATCAGTTGATGGTGCTTTGTGAGGAACATTCGGCCAAATTGCTCCTTAGTCGGTTTGATTTCTGGCTGTACTATGTCGCATACTTCTGTGGAGGAACTATTGGACTTGTTTACAGCAATAATCTTGGACAAATTTCACAATCACTTGGATACGGTTCACAGACTAGTGCACTTGTCACTCTCTACTCTACATGCTCATTCTTTGGACGCCTGCTTTCGGCAGCCCCAGACTTCCTACGCGAGTAAGTTAACGGCATTAAGTCTTTTGATTCGTTTTTCAATATTTTGGAAAGAATTAGCTCTTGTTTTGTTATACAAGATTCACGACTACAAAGTTTTGCTAATGCAGGAAGGTATACTTTGCAAGGACCGGCTGGCTAGCGTTTTCACTGGTGCCAATGCCAATTGGTTTCTTTCTCCTTGTTCTATCAGGTAGCTATACTGCTTTGAGTGTTGCCACAGGGTTGATGGGGCTCAGCTCAGGGTTTATATTCTCTGCAGCTGTGTCAATCACTTCGGAGCTGTTTGGTCCAAACAGCGCCGGGGTAAACCATAATATTCTCATAACCAACATCCCATTGGGATCCTTGCTCTATGGCCTTCTCGCAGCTGTGGTCTACGATAATAGCGTAGATGGCTTGAAACAGGTGGTTGCGACTGGGGAATCAATGATGTGCATGGGTAGAAAATGCTACTTTGAGACGTTTCTATGGTGGGGTTGTATTTCCTTGTTTGGCGTGGCCTCTAGTGCTCTGCTTTTCCTAAGAACCAGAGCAGCTTATGGATGCTCTGAGAGGAGTAGGAATAGGTCTGAATTCTAGTAGTGGATGGCATTGCTTTATGATGTCTGCGAGAAGATGAAGATGCGATAATGCTTTGAAATGTACTAGGGTTTCAAATGAAACCACTAAGTCTCCAACCGGATAAAGTCATGAAAATACAAGGTGAAGAGAGAAGTTAATCACGCTGGAACTGAAGTCGAGAAACATATACTTGAAGAAGTGCATACAAAGAAAACCGGAAGAAGGTGGCAGGTAAAAGTCATTTGAATCGGTTTATCTTCGAGCTGTATAAAACTTGTACATAACTCTTACGTAGTTGAAGTATACCACATTTAGAAAGGATCAAGATGAAAGAATCAAAATGAGTTTACAGGAAGAAAAAAAATGGTGTTGCGGATGCAATTACTTACATGGGGCATAAATTTGCAACATGCTAGTGTAGTAAATTCATACAGTGCAACCAAAATAAAATGAAAAAGAAAAAAAAAACTGATTGATTTAATAATAATTGCTCGACGGATTTGAGATTTCTCTTGAAGTACAAGAAGTAACTCGGTTTTCTTCGTCATGAACTATTTCGAGATACTCATATACCATAGCTACGTAGAAAGAAACGTATCGAAACAACTGAAACGTAGGCTAGAACTAGTCCTGGAATATCCTATTGAATTTTGATGGGATTTTCTTCAGTTAATCCGTCAATGCGTTCAAGCAGTTCGGATGGAAAGTCACCTCTAAGAATCTGAGCTTTGAACTGAATACCATCATTGTTACACTCCACAAGTTCGAACACACATGCATCTCCGATCTTCAGATTATTGTCGACGGCAAAGTCTTTCCAGCCAGCACGCTTAATCCTTCTCTGGATGTGATCGCCAGAGTAAACCATCTGCCATTTCTTTCCACGGCAGGTGATGACAACAGGTACTGTAGCAGAAGGAAGTTGTCTGCATATTTTAGCTGGCATGATCTGATAACATCCAAACAAAATTGTGTGAATAAGCTTGAGAGCTTTACACTAATTTCCATCTGCAAATCTTTATTGAAGGGAAAAATCCTATCAAAACTGTAAAGAAAAATGGAAGACGATACCAGTTGATAATTGCTGTTGAGATGTGACATTGTAAGAACCACTTCGAAATGTGGTTTTCCGGATATTGGCCAAAAGTCGTTGCCTTCTGCTTCCGATTCGGGGATCTCACGTTCGCCCTGTGGCGGTTCAATCAGAGGGGCTTTGATTGTTTCGACCACCACTACTTTTGCTCGGGCATTCGCAACTACAACTTCCGTGTTGCTTGTTGATGCATTACACTGGAGAAAAGGTAGTATCAAAGTTTCTCTAGGGACTTGACATAATGAAGAATTGAAGATATAGAAGTATATAGTTGCTCTCTTAGATAATTTCATTACAATGCTGTACTTAAAGAAAATATGGAGCTCAGACAGAAACACACACACACACACAAAATCAAACAGTGAATGAATGATCAGAGTTGGAAAGTGCAAAATGATGAATACAGTGATCATAAAAGAAGTGGGCTGATTAATATACCTTCCTAACATAACGCGTACGTGGTTGAGACATACTAATCACAAGCTCTTTCAATCAAGGATGTAGTTACCTTGTTGCAAAGAAAAACCAAAAAAGAATGGAAACTGATGTTTGGTTGCCAAGAAAACAGGAGAAAATGAGAAGGAAAATGGAAACAAGAAGTAGTACTATATCCAAGAAAGAGAAGTCATCCATTATTATAAGTAGTAAATGTTTTGAGCAGTTATAGCTTCATCCTCCAATGGGCAAAAGTAAAAGTAAACCAATGGCTGCCATGAGAGGACAAAGGAGTTGTCAGAGTATATATGAGGGTGATATCAAGACTTTTGTCTTTGCTTTAACAATGTCAGCCAAAGAACAAGGAGTTTAATGCTATATTTCTTCTTTTGTGTTTGTTCATAAAGATTCTTAGGGATGATATCAAGACTTTTGTCTTTGCTTTAACAATGTCAGCCAAAGAACAAGGATTTGGGTGCCAACATTTAATCAAATCTTTTATGATTTTCTTATCAAGAAAGAACTGAGTGTCAAATATTCCTACTACAAATGTCCACGGATTCGATTTAATATCAACTACAGTTGAGAAAAAGTAAGAACTCATAGATAAATAGAAGCAATGAGGCAGGTCAAAAGGGAGAGAAAATCAAAAACCAAACTTCTTAAATCTGGAGAATAGACCCTTAATAAAATACTATACTATACTCCCTTCGTTCAAAAAATAAAATAAAAAAGGTCTCATTTTTCTACAGAAAAGTTAAATCAGAACAATATCAAATTGAGTAGTATAATTATTTTGACAAAATAAATCAAAGTATACCTTTTTAGAACAAAGAGAGTATAATTTTATTATTACACAATTATTAATGTCTCCTTTTATATGGGTTTGATTCCTAATAATTTGAAGTACCATTCAAAGTCGAGAACAATTCTACACTTACCGCACCAATCAACCGCCCCATTCATTGTATTGCTTCATGAAATTGTACTGTACAACCATATAAAACAATTTGGTGGATGAGGCAGTTGATTGGGGTCGATTGCCCAAACATTTTCCTTAATTCAAAAGTTAAATATTAAGAGTTTCATGTTTCAAAGAGTATGTATCATACAAATAAGGATAGGCTGTAGATCAAAGACTCTTTAAATGATCTGAATCCCTTCTGCTCAACTGTTTTTATTATTGACTACTGTTTGTCAATTTATGCAAAAATCTAGATGAGTATATACTATACATTATCCTATTTTCATAAGAGTAATACTACTAAATATACAGAATTCATCTATAAATTCTATTTACATCACGCTTTTAATGTTGTACATTTTAATCAGTGTACAACACTTTACAGCATGTTGTAAATGCATTCTGTAGATAAATTTTGTGAATGTAGCATTTTCTTTTTTATAATGACTTAGTTGACATGTGTTTTAAAAGTATATTTTAAGAACCTAAATATAGTAAGTTTTGTTTCAATAAACACCCTTGTACAAATGTCAATGTCGTTATAGTATTTCTAGAGACAAAATATACTATAAATAAGTATTTAACATATATCACACGTTAATTTTTGTCATATTACAAAATACATCCTATAGAAATAGTTGTCCTACTCTCATTAATATTGCAGATGGCTCCTCAATAGAGTTGTTGGAATTTATATTTGCCCATGGACACTTTTAAAAGGTTGTGTTTTTTTATATTTCATTAACTTTTTTGTTTTGATAAAAGAGTTCACGTTTCCGTTCAAAAAAAAAAGGAGTTTACATTTGAAATGTTTAATTATTAAAAAATATATATAAAAATTATATTAAATTTGGTTATAATTGCTAGAGTCGGCAAAATTAGCCCAGCCTAATGGGCCGGCCCAGTCAGTCCGATGTTTGCATGAGCTAAAGTTTAATTTTTGGAGGCCCAAAAAAATGCGGGCCTTTTTGGCCCGGTCCATTAGGCCCGATGGTTCAATTGGGCTTGCATCAAAAAAGCCCGGGGCTTTTGGGCTAGGCCCAGCCCGCACTATTTTATTATTATTTATTTATTTTTACTCAAAAAATAATTCTAACTTCTTAACTAATTAAAGCAATAATTAAAGATCATTATATTTTAAAGCTAACTAGAATGATCCAGTTAGCTTTATTCTTTGATATTATAATTTATACATACTGTAATGCAATCTCAGATATTGAAGCAATATGTTCCAATTTGATTATTGCTTTATCGTTTAATTATTGGTTTAACTGACCAATAAAGTTAACTTCTTAAATAATTAAAGCACTGGACCATTATAGTATCATATTTATTTCCATTTTAATTAATGTTTGATACGGTGATAGCATTATTTTACCTTTAGTAGTTAGCAGTTAGGACAAACAATAAATCATAGTATTGCTTTTGTTTAGTAAGTAACTTAGAATTTAATTTGACAATTGGCATCACCATTGTTCTTTTTAAGTTATTTATTTTTCCAACAAGGGCTTTTTGGCCCGATGGCCCGATGGGCTTTGATGGGTTGGGCTGGGCTTTACTTTTCTTTGGCCCTAGTAAAATTGAGGCCGGGCTGGTATTAAGTGTTGGCCCGGTGGGCTTGCACTGGGCCGGCTCAGCCCATTGTCAGCTCTAATAATTGCAAAAATATTTATGCATACTAAGATGTATATAGCATATACGGAGAGTAAGTTGAAAGGTAATATATGGAAGATTTCAAAATAAATAGTGAAATCTATGTGCAAGATTCAAAAATAAAATAGTGAAATCTATTTTATTCGAACGTGAACACTTTATGTGGAAGATTCCAAAATAAAATAGTGAAATTTATGCACGAAATAAATAGAGTATAAATTAAGAAAGATTATTTATTAGAGTATTGTAGGAAAGTATAATTATTAATAACTACACATTTGGAAAGGCTAACAAGTATTTCGAGACAAATAAAGATAGGAATCGAAAACATTTTATTTTGTGACAAATGGAGTTTATAGAGAAAACGTTTTTCCATACTTTCTCCTTCACTATTTCTTCTCTCTCTCTTTTTTCCATACTTTCTCTATTTGTCCTCAAAACTTGCATGTAGGAATACAATGATATTTTTAGAATCGTATTTTTCCTAACTTCAGATCCTGTGTCACAATTGTATGCCCCTTCCTGTGCCACAAGGTAAATTTAATATTGAATTTCGGTTGTATTTTTAAATCTAACATTGAATTTGCCTTGTGTCACAGAGAGGGGCACACACTTGTGTCACAGAGGATCTAAACTCTGCAAAGCCACCCCTTCCCCTTCCCCTTCTCAAGGGTTTTCATTAAAATAGCACCAACACTAACAAGGCATGTACCTCTCTATCCCTACACATATTTTTGCATGTATACACAGTTATTTACTCCTATATACTCAAATTTATGCATGGTTACATGTTGTAGCCAAATTCATTTTTCATATATTTTGGATATACTCATTTTTTAAATATCTAAAACGCTTATATACATTAAATTTTAGATTTAGAGAGTTGATAAAAATTTTGCTGTCACTCCCTGTGCCATAAGGTAAATCCAATATTGGATTTCGGTTGGATTTTTAAATCCAACATTGGATTTGTCTTGTGGCACAGAGAGGGGCACACACTTGTGTCACAGAAGATCTGGACTCATTTTTCCTTGCTTAATTCGCAATATTCATTAGAGTTATTCCAAAAATATTTTAATTCACAATATTCGTTAAGTAAGCTTATTTTATTATTTTACAACAACTTTCTATATGTTTTGTTATTATATTAATACTCCATCTGTTCGGATAAATGTTCTTAGTTGATAAAACACAGGAAATAAGAAACGTAATTAATGATGTATTGTAAAATATTTTTTGACGATAATACTCATGAACATTAATTGAGTTCCACTATTTTAAATAAGTGGATTTCTCTAGGATGTGTTATATTAAATGAAACTTTAAAGATATATTGGGAAGAATGTTAGAAAATATGTACATGAAAAGTTTTAGAAACATTAGTTGAGACATCCAAAAATAAAAAATAAGAACATTTATCCCGGATGGAGGGAGTACAAATCAAGGTAGTTTTTCCAGGTCTGAGAAGAGTTTAATGTACGAATTTAGTGAAACTGTGTAGTGGAGGGTTTGAGAAGGTTTTAATGTACAAAGTGAGAGAAATTGTGCATGCAAGACATGGAAAGGGTCTAATGTAGACAGTATTCCTGCAAGTAGAGACTGTTTTCGTAATTTGAACCTATAAAGTAGAAACTTAGAAAGGGTCTAATGTAGACAGTATTCCTGTAAGTAGAATCTGTTTTCGTAATTTGAACCTATAAAGGAAAGATTGTTTTCATAATTTGAACCTATAACGTAGTGACTGTTTTTGTAATTTGAACCTATAACCTTGCCGTTACAAGGAAGCAACCTTACCTTTAATTGCACTTGGCTAAAGTTAACATTTTAATTGCAACTATATATAACATCTCTTGTTAGGCAAGGCAAAAACATATTCAAGATAAATAGTCCCGACTTTAACACCATGAACCTTTTGGTACAAACGTAACACCAAATATAAAAGGAGATAGTCGTCAATCCCACCTTTTTTCTGCCAAATAATCGGGCCAATAAAATGTTATTGCCATCTGCATTCAATTTTTGTGCGCGCACAACCACGTTGATCATAGTTCATAGTCATGTCAGACAAGATAGGTGAGATTATATCGTGACAATACGATATGACAAGTAAGATTTACGTACCCACAAATGCTAAAGACAGCTTACGACTGATCAATGTGTGGTCTGCATCCATTTTATGCACCAAATGGTACTTGTTCACTCAAACTTACAACATAAACTAGTCTTGATTGAGTAAAGAGTTACTTACCAGAATTTTGTACAGGGTAATTGAGAATTATTTGAAACAAATGAGTGATCATCCTAATCGATACTTATAGGAGCATTTGAAGTGATACCCTTTGCTTTGGCCAGTAATTCAGATGGGAAATCGCCTGTGAGAATTTGAACTTTGAACTTCAGATTAGAATTGCTGCACTGTGTCAGTTCAAACACACATGCATCCCCAACCTTCAAGCCATTGTCGACGACAAAGTCTTTCCACCTACCGTCAAACCTTTTGCGGGTTTCGTCTCCAATGTAAACCAACTTCCAACATCTTCCACAGTAGTTGAGAACCACAGGGACACGAGCAGAGGGAAGCACTGAATGCAATTTGGCTGGAGTGTACTGATAGCATCAAACAGAAACTTGTATAGGTCAGATCAAGCTATATCCAGTGTTTCGTCAATTCCTAATTCAGTTACCATGACTTTGTTGAAAAATATCCAGCCGTCAGTTGATAGTTACTTGATGCACTTGAACAGCTAGAGTCAGTCTAGATGTGCATTAAAATGAAATATTAAATAATAAACTAATCAAGATTTCAAAAATTCTCTGCCTATGCATGGATTATGAAATGACCATTGGATCGCTGGTGACATTGTACATTTGAAACTTCACCTCGTTTCCCTTTTAATGGAAAGCATAAAACTCCATGTTAGGGAATTAGTAATTACCAATCGGTAATGAGGCTTGATACTTCCTTTCCCAATGATCACGCTGAAGTATGGTTTTTTCCCAGAAAGTGGCCAAAACTCATCTTCATATAGTTCTGCTGTTCCACGATTCAAGATGGGTTCCACATTTGGGGTCTTGATTTGTGGGTTAACAACGTAATTGTCTTTAGTTTCTGCATGCTCCATCTCCAATTTTCTGGAAGGTTCTGCCTTTGCTTTCTCAAATCTGTGGATCAACAATGTCATTATCCGGAGTATTAGTACAATAAATCTTTTTAAAAAATTGGTATTGTTTCTATAAACAAGTACAGTAGCTCAAAATATTTGCATAGATAAGTGGTATTCTGCAGAAAATAAAAAATTTAAGACTTTTCTGACCTTAATTAAGAGCTCCCTGAAGATAATTTTTTTTGAATAAAGTAAAGTGAAAAATTATATACATATGCCTTGTTGCGAACAAGAGTGCTCAAAAGATATGCAAAGAGCCAGACGTTACATGTGAGATCAAAAACCATTTAAACATACCTACATGAAAAATTAAAAAGATAATAAGATTTTGTTATTTGTAAATTAGTCGAACAAATGCAGTAATTTTTGAACACCCGGGAGGAGAGGGGGGGGGACCCCTCATAACTTATCATTCATCAAATGTTACTAGAAGAGGACGTGAGGATACAGACCAACAGGACTGCATCCGGTTCACGAACTCCCAAGAAGTGATAACTGTAGAAGTATAAAGTTTGACAAATTCACCAATTTGTAGTTGATTACATGAAAGCTAGTGCATACATGCAGGCATTTGAAAGGGAATATAGGAACTAATTCCTTTACGAATAATTTTTTTAAAGAAAGAAAAATGCATATTATGTTCAAACCACTAAAACAAGCATCTCTCTCTCTCTCTCTCTCTCTCTCTCTCTCTCTCTCTCTCTCCCCTTTTTGGTGAAGCGGGAAACAGATGACCAAATTTAACCAACTCCAAGCACTGCAGAACCCCCAAAAATATCAATATAGTAGGGGATATGAGAAGGCATACCAAGTGTGTTACTTAAGCACATGCAACAAAACCACCCCAACTATTTAATGTTCATTTGCGTTAGAACATTCAATTAATAACATGGGAGAAAATAAAAAAAGATGCAAAAGTTATATAGTATTATGTTGTAAGTTTCAAATTTTATTGTTACTTACAAGTCAATTGATGGAGTTATAATAGTAAATGGTGTCATACATAATTTACGAGTTATGGAAGACCATTGTAAAGAACTGCAGAAAATCGTAAACTATTCAACCCAAGTTGAAGGAGTTACTCTCGCATATATAGGATATTCTTCTTTTTCACGTATTCTCTTTTATTTTGATACCAGCCATCAAAGCAAAAACTTTAACTTAAATCATTTTTCGACTCTTAAAACTCTTGTTCAACCTGTCTCAACCATCTTCAATCTGTGAATTTTTTTACTATAAAACACAAATCAAGACATGCATCACGGTTCATATATAACAGCCCCCTCAACATCTCCACAATCCCACCCTCCCGTAAAAGCATAGATCATCCAGTGAACACATTGCATCCCAACTTTTCCCAATAACATAACCCTGCCCTAACACCCAAAACCCCATTTTAGATCGCAGATCACACTCGGTTTTTGTGGATACTCCTACTTTCTGTCAAGCAGGGCTGATCGATGATATGTATATTTTGGCATTACCATTTTTCATTTATTACCTGCATTCTGTGGATTTAATACTACCTCCGTCCTAAAATAATTGTCATTTTAGCAAAGTTTTTTTTGTCCCAAAATAATTGTCGTTATAGAATTTCAAGAAATATTTGTCCATGTTCTACCAAAAGTGCCCTTATTTATTACTCTCATTAAAGAGAGTTGGTAAGAAGAAAGAGAAAAAATACTCTTACAACTTGTCAACAATAATTGAACTTAAATAAGGATATATCAATCTTTTTGAAAGCTTCCTTAATTGTGTGCACATTGCTAAAATACAATTATTTTGGGACGGAGGTAGTAGTTTTTTTATTTCATGTACATGGGCTGCGTTGTCACTAGTTGAAACTTTTGGTACCTTCAAAAAATGATTCCCCTGAATAAACAAGTGATAGTTCTCAAACAGTCAGATTAACAACTCAAATGCAGTCTCTGAAGGATATGTTTGTTGTTGGGCTAAAAAAGTAAGCTTACGTCTATCATCGCAGAAGCATTGTTAAACAAACAATCCTTTGTGCCAAGCATGTTGAGAGCGGAGATGTGACTAGCGAAGGCTCTACCACTAGGTACAATAAAAATGCCAATAGATGAGGCAACTTCAACCTTCCTATTCATTACCCATATACTCTTTATTCCACATTCCATAGCCTTAGGTCTACACGCTAAATCAGCTGTGAACGAATATTGGGGACATCTACTCTAGTTAAATAGTGCAGCTGTTCCAGCATCAATCCGTTATCTTGCGTCAACAACCATAGCTGATGGGCTTTTATCTTCACAAACTAAACAGCATCCCTATCAGTACTGGGAGGCTTAGATTACAAAGACATCAATGCTGGTAGCCAAGATTGTGATGCATCTCATTCTGTTTGATTTGATTCTATACTTTATGACGAGGATGAAGGTCAAACAGACACCCTTGGATTGGCTATAGTACTACCATTGATTTGGCAAACACACACTTGGATTGGCTTTCCATTCGAAAAATGGAAACAATTGGAGAAATTGGATGCAGTTGCGCTCCTACTCAATACCCTCGAGTGGGTGAGAGTTTTAGGAAAGTCAGCATTTTTAGTGGAAAAGAAAGGAAGTATATAGTATGACAATCAGTAAGAACACCTTTGTTATTCTTTGACAATGGTACTAATTGACTCATACCATATACTGGATTCAGGATAATGAACATAGTAAACATTCAACTACTTTAGGTTCAATCTTACTCATACTTGTTTCTCAATCATTTAGAAATTTTGTAATAGAAGAGAGCTCTACCAATTTGGGAAGCAGAGAGCTCTACCAATTTGGAAAAATTAATCAAATTCCAACATCAAAGAAAGTGCTACTATATAAAATTATCAAAGAAGATATATGATGAGACATAATCGTTCTGGGCTCCGCCGGAAGTCGGTCATGCTCACAGTGGTCTCCCCACACCATGATTGTGGATTTTTGCTCTCCCTCACTCCCTGAAATTGGGACGCTCCCCTGGTTTCGAACCCCATGACCTACAAGTTAAGTATATGGATTATGGAGAATGAGTACCACTTGAGTACTATAGCCCAAGTGGTACTCATGCCCCAGTGCCCTATGACTACTGTTGGAGGTACCCTAGTTTCAGGGTATGAGGAAGGCAAAAAAACCCACTGCCATGGGTGGGGAGATCATGAGGTGAGGGTCCGACCCACTCAACCAAAAAGGTCGCATTATTCTGATGAGCCACGAGTAGCCATAGCCGACCTTGCCCTATGACTACTCCCGGAGGTCAAGGGTTTGAAACCAGGTGTGAGGAAGGCAAAAAACCCACTGCCAGGGGTGGGGAAGATCATGAGGTGAGGGTCTGACCCACTTAACCAAAAAGGTCGCCTTTTTCTGATGAGCCACAAGTAGCCATAGCCGACCTCGAGTTCCACAGGGGTCTCCCCACACCATGGTTGTGGGTTTTTGCTCTCCCTCACTCCCTGAAACTGGTGCGCACACCTGAGTTCAAAACCAGGGGAGCAACCCAGTTTCAAGGAATGAGGGTGTGCAAAAACCCACAACCATGGTGTGGGGAGACCCCTGTGGGACTTGGGCTACTCGTGGCTCATTAGAAAATAGTAGCTCAAGTGGTACTCATGCGCCAGCGCACTATGACTACTCCCGGAGGTTAAGGGTTTGAAAACAGGTGTGCCCGCCAGTTTCAGGGAGTGAGGGACATCAAAAATCCAACCATGGTGTGGGGAGACCCTGTGAGACTCGAGGTCTATGGCTACTCGTGGCTCATCAATATAGTTGTGTATATATAAATGTAAATCAATATAGAACAAGATAATGAAAAACTGAGATACAAGAAAGAAGAATTAAGATTCAGGGCTAACCTCTGTGATGGGGCTTTCAACAAAAATGTTTAGATATAGTAACTTGTAAGTTTGCGAATTCTGTCAATGCTATAATGAATCTTCTTCCTGTAAAATTGCATCAAGAAACACCGTTTGGTTGCTGAGAAACCACAAGAAAATGGAAGAGAAAATTGGAAATTCGTCTAAAACACTGCACCAGAACCCCAGTTCGAGTTCGGGCAGTCCACGGTGTGGGCTCTTCCCAGTGCTTAGTTAAGGTTTTTTTGAGCAGTGCTATTCCCCCTAGTATATCCCTTCTCATTATTATAAAACTAGTTTTACACCCGCGTTAAACGCAAAATCTTATCCTATTTCACTAAGTAATATTTTATGCAAATACTATCCTAGTTCAAGCTTATTTTCATTGACTCCATCATAGGAAACATATATACTCATTGGTCCAAAATAAGTATCCCCTTTTCCTTTTAGGATGTCCTAACAAAATAGAAACAAAATAGAAAAAAAGTAGGAGGAAGAAGAAAGGCTAACCTCAACATCCACCAAGCAACTCAAAGATGAAGGAATCTTCATATCATTCCCAGGTTTTACTTCCCACTTTCGTGCTAATCTTACCTTAATCAACCAATCTAATCTTCCTTTTTAATGTCTTTCAATAGAGTAAAAGTCATTTTATGTTCTTTGATTGGGAATAATGCAAAGTATATGAAAAAGATTGGAATAGGATGAAAAAGAAACAGATTTTGAAGAAAAACCGTATTATAAACTGGATAAATAAACTGTTGATATTCCCATTTACTAAATTGGGGAATCCGAAAATAATCTTAAGAGGCAATCACTTAAATAAATATATATCATTGTATCGGTATAAATTATAAAAAAATTTATACACATTATTTGTTGGCTTTTCATCTTTATTGCATATCAATATCTTGAAACCGAATACTATGTTACCCTAGAAACCGCAATCGCTCATAACTAAACACTTGGTTTCATCAATGTTTATATGTTTTTGTATATACAAATAAAAATAAAAAATAAAATTACTTTAATGAACCAAAATATAATTTGATTAAAAATAAATTATCCAATTTCAACCATTAAAATTAAATCATTTGATTAAAATAAAATTATAAAGTAAATAAAAACAAAATACATATCGATTGACTAAAGTCAATCATCCAATGTCAACCATTAAATGTCTAAAATCAAATATTGGCGCATCATATCTTAATCCACCCCACATTTATTGAATGATAAAAATTATAATACATATATATATATATTTAATTAATTACGTGTCAATAAAAAATGGCTCAAATAATTCAAAACGAAAACCCAAAACAAAAACGCAAATGATGCACATATGTGAGCTCAGTGCTATAACCCTTCCTTTTAGCCTTTTTAGGGTTTCATCCACCGTCTAACGAACATGTAATTTTTTTCACTAAATAAAACTCATGCAATGATTATAAGTTTCTATATATACAAACAAAAACAAATAAATAAAAATTACTTTAATGAATAGCCAATCATCATTTGATTAAAATTAAATTATCTAATTTCATCCATTAAGATTAAAATTAAATTATATTACATACTTAATTAAGTACAGATAAAAAGAAATAAATTTAAGTACAAATCAATTAAAAATGACCCAAATAATTTAAATAATTTCAATAGCTAGAATCTACGGGCCCAAACTAAATGAAACACAAATAAATCGGGCCCAAAACAAAAACCCAAAAAGGCCCATATATTTATATGTGAGCTCAGTGCATTAACCCTTCGTTAGGGTTCCATCCGCCGTTTGCAACTTAAAAACCTAACTCCAAATTTTCTCTTTCATCAGTCGTCTTCCAAAAAAACTATAACGATCTCTCTCCCAATACGATCACTCTCCCGAGGTTGGTGAGTGATTGGTACACTCTTCGAGCCGTCAAGGAGTTGCCAAAGTCCGTTGATTGGAGAGAGAGACGTCGTCTGTCTGGTCAAGATATAAGCCAATACGGTGAGCTCTCGTAAACATTCATGCCTTCTAAATAAATACTCCATAAAAACATAAAATATAAGAAAGTTGACACTATTTTTATGGAACATCATTGACTCTTTTTAAGAATGGAGAATACAAGAGAACAATTTACAAAGCTGGATAAAATATTTAAGATTACCACATCGGTTTAGTACCAATAGCACGTTTTCATTTACTTTTTATATATAAATTAACGATTTGAGTCATCTTCAAAGTCTTGTGATTTTTGTGGACGGTAGCAATGGGATTAACTTGAATGGTGGATTTTGCAAGTTGGAGCAGGGAATGAGCAATATTTTCTTAAAGGTTATTTAAGTAATAAAATTTTGATATAAAAGAATTACTAAATTAACCAGAAAGTTAGTTTAAAAAATAAATTAAGTAGGAATATTTTGGTCTGTTTTAATAAATTAAGTAGGAATATGTCATGTGATGGCCACTTGGTAGAGATAAGAATTATTAAGTGAAAAAGAAAATAAATACTAAAGAAAGTAAATGGAATGACGTCCAAAACGCAATAGGGACGAAAAAATGTTATAGCAAGAAAGAAGACAAATTTCAATTAATGCATCATAGTATAGGGACGTTTGGTACAACTTTTATTTTTCCATATATATGTATATATATATATATATATATATATATATATATATAGCTTTTCAAATGGAGTAGTAGTAGTATAATATTAGAGGGAGAAATTAAAAACAGAAGTCAGTAACGTCCATGTGGTTATGAAGGAATCAAATGCCTTGGATAATGTAGCTCAAATGCCTTGGATAATGTTGTAGTCATTAATACAACATTTAATTTTTAAGCTAGAAAATGTTTAAAAGTATTTGCTATTTATTAAGTTCAGATGACTGTTCATTTTTGGAAAGTTCTTTTTGGCGGAAAATTTCCTATTTTAGTAAGTGTCAAAATCACTTGTGTCATTATATATATATAGATTATCATAATTTTAAAAGACTATATTACCCTTAAAATTTTTAAGAACCCTAACATACTGTACGGCACCCCCGGCCGCACATAAGCGGACCAGTGCCGCACATTCCTTAGGGTATGCAGCAGGGGGGTGCCGCACACTACGTTCGCAGTTTCCTCCAAAAAATTCAAAAAATTCAAAAAATTATTAAAAAAATTTAACCAAAATGTGTGTTTCAAGAAAGCAATAGAAATGGGTTGAATATTTCTCTCCATTATTAGCGAGAGTATTTAATTTGCTTACCGTAAAAAGAAAAATAGAAATGAGTTGAATATTTGTTGGATGTCAAAACCACTGTAGTCTCATTTTTAGTGTTCCTATATTTAATTCTTTTTTCTACGTCGGATCCAAAAGATGAAGAGCAAGAGAGAAGAACAAGCTTTGTGTGTGTGAAAGAGGGGTGAGGCGAGGGGGAGAGGGAGAGGGGCAGGGTGGAGAGAGAAGAAGGAAATGGAGAAGGGGAAAGAAGAGAAACAGAAGAAGAGGGGAAAAGAAGAGAAACAGATGGGTTGAAGTTGAATTGGAAAAAAAATAGGTTGTTAAAGGATAAAATAGAAAAAAAAAAATGGGGGTATACTTAGTAATATAGGTGGTATAATGTTTGAAGGGAAGGTGAACTAAGTAAATGGGTATACTTAGCATTTTTAGGGGTTGAAATAACAATTTCCTTTTTTTTTTTCCGTCGTAAAATAAGGATTTCTTATTGAGTTTTAGAAAAGAGATTAAATCTACGTAATTTTTCTCTAGCGCCCTCAAAGCACCGCTTAGTAATGTCATATCAATGGTTGTTTTTCATTTTTCATCTCATTATTAATAAAAATATTATAGATAATTTGTTTAATTTTTTTTTTCTGCAAAAGAAAATGAAACTCTTAGTTTACAAAGGTTCTAAAATAAAATACGTAATAGACACTTATTTGTAACAAAGTGAATAATTTACATACGTTAAATGACGCACCTTGCATGCTAAGAGCAACTCCAACGGCACAAGAATTCTGCACTATCCCACCAAAGTAGCGTGAAAATCAACTCCAACAGCAGCGCTATCCTTGCGCCATTTTGAAGATGCCGAAGATTTTGCACCAGATTTGGCGCAAGATTTACCCTTCGCTATCCCACTTTTCCCTCTTTTTTTTGTTTTTTTGTTTTTGTTTTAATTCTACTATTGTTTCTTTGTTATGAGTATTCAAATGTTTGTATTTTAAAGTCTTGTATTTAATTATTTAATTTTAGTGCATTATTTTAAAGTCTTGTATTTAATTATTTTAAAGTCATGTACTATTCAATTTAACATTATTTTTAATTATAAGTTATTTGTATTATTAACATTACTTTAAATAAAATTTATGAATATTGAAGAAAATTTATAAATATTGAAGACAAAATTTATAAAGAACGAAGAATTACATTACGTAAGATAAAATCACACAACATAATATTTTAACATTAAAATCATCTATCATCGTGTTTGATTTTAATTATAATTATATTTCAATTTCAGCTGTATTTTCAAGTGTTTGTATTTTAATTATAACTTGTTAATATTTTAATTGTATTTTAAAGTATTTTGTTTTATTATTTAATTTTAATGCATATTATTTAATTTAATATAAATTGTATTATAAAAAATAAAATATACTATTCAATAAAAGAAATATTTTTTTTGCTAATATAATAACATAAATTTAATGAGATAAAATATATGTTTTAAATAGAATAATAAAGAATATTTTTAAAATATTCTTTTATCGTAAAGTTTGAAGTAGGATGGTTGGAGATGGTGAAAGATATTTGGTGTAAAAATTGCACTATTATAGTGGGATAGTGCAATTTTCTCGCCAAATGATTGGAGTTGCCCTAAATGATGCACCTTTTAAGTGAATATTTTAAAAATATGACGAAAGTGCCCTTGATTTTTATTAGAGATAATTAAGATTAGAATTAATTATAAAATTAATGACAAATTAATATTAAGACAAAATATAATCTCAAAACTTAATCTAACAAACTAGCTATCAATTAATTAAAACAAAATTTAATAATTAATTCTAATTAATTAGAACATAATTTTTAATAATTAATTCTAATTAATTAAAATATAATAAATAATTATTTGTGGATAATTTTTTTTTAAATCAAGGTAGCCGGTCTGGCTCTATTAAATATGGTCTGTCCAACAATATTTAATAGAGCCGGCCCAGCTATATTTAAAAAAAATTATAGGGTGAACTACGGGTCGATCCCTTTTTAAACATTTGTAATCGCTCTTGTTCAGTCTTTTTTTTTTTAAATCGGAAAAAGATATTTTTGGGCGAAAAGACGATTATGTCATTAATGAAAAAAAATACGCGCGCATCAGTAACTCAAAGTATTGCGATGAGTAATCCAAGTCATTGCGTGGGTTAATCATCGTGATGAGCAACCAAGGCATCACGATGAGCAACAGACATCGCGATGAGCAACCAAGGCATCGCGATGAACAACCAAGGCACCGTTTGAATTTCAACTGCTGGAGGGGACTTGATTTTTCAAGGCATCGCGATGAGCAACACAGGCACCGCGATGAGCAATCAAGGCATCGCTATGAGCAATATAGGCATCGCGATGAGTAACCAAGGCATCGTGATGAGCAACACAGACATCGCGATGAATAACCAAGGCGCCGTTTAAATTTCAACTGCTGGAGAGGATTTGATTCCGTTTACCTTTCGGGGGCGTTGCTCCCGAACCCCTACGAAAGACGCCGTCTCGACCCTTGTGACTGGACCGGTGTCGATCCATGTTGCGCCCTTGATATCGTGATTAGTGAATTAAAACTCAAATCATTGATTAAAGTCCCAAAATCAGTCCAAGAACATCTCACTTTGTTTTTGGACAGTACACTGCCAAGCTTGATTTGGATCTCGAAAATAGTTTTTTTGGTAGAAAAATTGTGCACAAATATAGTACTAAGTTAGGATAACAATATGAGATTAATTTTAAACAAATTCGAAACTTAAAACATAGATTAAAATGGCCATACAGCGCAAGAACAAAGAAAAACGGGATGAACTCAGAAAATTTGAATTTGATCAAATTGTGATCAAATTCGTGTTCTAGGCATGAAAATTGATCCACAAACATGAGGGAAGACTATATTAAAAACATAAAATCGTTTACAAGTTTTCAGTTTCTTTTATGTAACTAAATATTTTTTATATTTGTGTGTGTATGTATTTCTTTTTAACAAATTTTTAAAATAAAAGAGTGTTCTTATTGCATAGGAACATTTTAGCAAAAAAATTATCAAAATACTTTTTTGGGTTAAGAAAAAAATTTTAAGAATTAAACTTTTTGAAAAAAGGTTCGGGCCAGCAATTTCCTGAAATTTTAATTTAGTGTAGCATGTACATAAGGTGTCGAATGGTTAGTTAATCATGCTAGGGACGAGGCAGATGCTTTCTTTGACTGATGGGACAAAAAGTTCAGTAGAAATTATTAAATACTCCATCGTAGTTTGTAAAGTACGGAAAGTGTATAATATAATAAAAAACATACAAATTTTATATATATATATATATATTTTTTAAGTTATGACAAAAAAATTGGTATAATAATACATAAACGGTAAAAATATTTTTATATATTTGTATGAATATAATATAAATATGATTGAAGTATACGTGACTAAAAATATGTTATATATTATATGAAATTTTTATATTTTTATTATTTTTAGGTTTAAATATTTTAATATTTTTACATTTATACATTCTCAAAACTATTATTTTCATATTATTACATATTTATGACAAAATAACTATGTGTTAATAACTAAATGAAAGAACTATTAAACATATATACTCTTATGTGTGTACTTCAAACAGTATGTGTAGCAACAAATAATATTTCTTAGACTTTATAATTATTATTTTCATGTTAAATATCTAATTTGATCAATTCGAACAAGATTAATAAAAATTGAATAATTTTAATAATAAAATTATATCAAATTTTGGTTATATCGAGTTTTATACGTAAAGTACAATATGTTTAAAGTTTTATATGTATACTATACGATTCAACCCAAAAATATAAGTATTTATAATTAAGTTTGGTTTGAGTATGGTAAACGAAAATATTTTTTAATTATTTGTACGTACGTGTATTA
Organism: Platycodon grandiflorus; assembly: GCA_016624345.1. Classification (NCBI taxonomy): domain Eukaryota; kingdom Viridiplantae; phylum Streptophyta; class Magnoliopsida; order Asterales; family Campanulaceae; genus Platycodon; species Platycodon grandiflorus. Next base: position 2,706,403 of record JACONP010000362.1, read on the forward strand.
TATGCGTACTATACGTAAATTCACTAACTATGTTAAATATTGCCGGACCGGCCATATTTAATAGAGCCGAACCGGCTATATCCAAAAGCGTCGAACCGGTCTTGATTTTTTTAATTTTTAATATTTTTTTGTAGTTCTATCCACAAACAATTATTTATTATGTTCTAATTAATTATTAAAACAATGCCAGTTGTATTAGTTTTTTTTTTTTCTAAAATAGGATGAAAGGGTATTATTGTAATTGTGGCTTTAATGGGTGCGACATTTAATGTTACGCCCGACCCGGATTCCAATACGAAATCGCAAGGTCGACGCGCCAAAACAACAAAACAATAATAAAAGCGCGTGGCGCAACAATTCGTACGCACCACAAAACCCGTTTAACAAAAATTTTGACAATGTAAAGTCAATCGTCGGCGACGTTACAGCCGGAACCCAACTAATAAACCACAAGTATGAGTTTTAAGAAAACATCTTAAATCAAAATAACTACCTCGGCTACAACATGCCGGAACCAACTATACACAAGAACCTCAAGCTACGACATGCTTGGGAAAATAACTAAATTAAACATATGATAAAGTATACGGGCTCGACATACACGTGTCGGCCACCAAAAGAATAAGAGGTACAACAAAGTATACATACTACCCCAGTAAAGTCTACATGACTTTACTTAACCAGTCGTCCTCACCAAAAGAATTGTCTAACTATCAACAAAATAATTCCATGGCCAATCAAAGCAAAAGACCACCTGCGAGCTAAGTGATGGAACTAATCGACCTCACCGCGAACTTCCCGCCTGGCTCGGATCTAAGGAAAACAATTGAACAACAAACGGGGTGAGTCGAAACTCAATAAGTTACTAAATGCAACTATATGACATGGCATAATGCTCAACGATAACTTTAACATTTCAGCTCATTTATATATATCACAACCAACAGATAACATCATATTGATATACACATATAACATGTCTCAATGGCACCTTGATATTCACATAAGTGCTTGTAACAAACCACATTATAAAGGATATGATATTTCCTTGTCCATTCTTTGCGTTGCTCCTGCAATACACAAAATAACCAAACGTGTCCTCGATACCCGTGTGTGTGGTATCGACGTCCCCGATAAACCTATCGAGTTCAAACTTAGCAAACCAAAGCCATGCGTATTGCTACAACATTGGGGCTACTTCTCAACCGTGGCCAACGTAAGAGGGGTGTGTGCAACTCCGATACGGCGACTTATGGCGATCACAAACGTTAATTTGTGAAGACCATAGGTCGTCCTACCTTACTCAACCACGACGCCAGCTGGACTTACACAATGCACAAATAGATGTCCTTAATCATCTAATGCAATTAACCATCAAGTTCAAAAGTAGTGAACTTGACAAATGACAAGTAGGTTATTCTATTCCATCACTCATCATCATTTAACAAGTATGTAAACATTCGATTCAACACATTAGAGCTATACACACATCTCTAATTTAACAAGATCGAAAGTACGGGGCTAGAATCTCGATCAATCGGACTCTAAACCCGGAGTAATCTAATATGTTGTTCGGGAGTCATAATCTTCCCTAAAATCTACTTCTCGGGGTCACCACTAAAGTTTGCCAAATTAGGGTTTCAATGCTAAGTGCAAGACCACCCATTTTCAAGTCTCAAGTTCTCTATTCGTTCAAATCCTGACATTTATGTGCCAACCTTTGTTCATTAACATCATCCAACACATACTCATATAATAAGCACAATGTACCCATCTCAACCTAGAGATTTGTACATAAAAATAACATATAAAGCAAATCATACCATAATATTGATGATCTAACATACATGGAAGCTTAAAGCATTCAAAGGGGTTTAGTAACTTACCTTGTGACGAAAATCAAAGCAACTAAAATGAAATCAAGACCTTCTAAGATGATCTCCTAGTCCGTAGCAACACAATGGTGGTCTCGGATCGAAGATCGGACGGTTGGATCTCCGGGAACCCAAACACACACACTAATCTCACTCTTTCCCACACACACACTCTTAAGCTTCAATGGAGGATTTGGAGGGAAGAATGGAGAGGAATTGAAGCCTCTCCACTCATAAATGGGTGTAAACTTCAGATTGGAAAAAGGTAGTGAGGTGGCTCAAGGAGAGCCACTCAAAAGATAAGTTTGGGGGTGAAATTGTCATTTCCGAAAACGAGTTTTGAACCGGCGGCCAAAGCGATCGCTCTCCTCGAATCAAGGCGATCGCTCTTCCCTCGGGAACAAAGCGATCGCCTGTCTCAAACAGCGATCGCTTGTACCCGATTTTGAAGCCAAAGTTTCGGAAACAAAGCGATCGCCTCTCCAAAAACAGGGATCGCTTTGTCTCCGATGAAAATCACCGGATACAAAGCTATTATAAGTCATAAAAGTCACCCCAAATCATTTTGGTAATATCACAAGTATTTTTAAACTAAAATACTCTACAAACTACGCAACCAAAGCTCATATACTATCATGGCATTGAACACGTGCTAACACAACATATAATCATGTAATAATTCATAAATTACACATAAAGACACGTAAATCATGCATAAGAGGATCCGGGTATTACATCCTCTCCTCCTTAAAAGAATTTAGTCCCTAAATTCCTTACCATGTTCATCGAAAAGATGAGGGTATTTCTCACGCATATCGGTCTCGGTCTCCCAAGTAGCTTCCTCGATGTCGTGATTCCTCCAAAGCACCTTAACTAGTGGGATCCGTTTAGTTCGCAAGGTTTGTTCTTTAGTGTCGAGAATCTTCACCGGTTGCTCAACATATGATAGGTCGGGTTCAAAAGTAATCTCCTCATACTCTAACACATGCGAGTCGTCCTTCATGTACTTCGAAGCATAGACACGTGAAACACGTTATGGATTTCGACAACGAAGGCGGTAACGCGATTCTATATGCTAATGTCCCCACTTTCTCGAGAATCTCAAACGGACCAATGTATCTCGGTGATAATTTCCCCTTCTTGCCGAACCTCTTAGTACCCCTACGTGGCGATACTTTAAGGAACACATAATCTCCTACCTGAAACTCGAGATCTCGTCTCCGATTATCGGCATAGCTTTTCTGTCGACTCTGTGCGGTGCGTAGTCTATCCCGAATAACCTTCACACTCTCAACCGACTGTTGCACTAACTCCGAACCCCAAATTTTCGCTTCGCCAACCTCATCCCAACAAATTGGCGACCTACACTTCCGACCATACAAAGCCTCGTACGGCGCCATCCCAATACTCGCTTGGAAACTATTGTTATAGGCAAACTCCGCTAAGGGTAAATGAGTATCCCAACTCCCTTTAAAGTCTACCGTGCACGCACGCAACATATCCTCAAGTACTTGAATTAACCTCTCCGATTGTCCATCCGATTGAGGGTGAAAGGCCGTACTAAAGTTCAATTTCGTCCCATAGCCTCTGTAATGCCCGCCAAAACCTCGATGTAAACCTCGGATCTCGGTCCGACACAATACTCACTGGAACTCCATGCAACCTCACTATCTCTTGAATATACAACGCCGCCAACCGCTCAAAGAATACGTTATCGCAATAGGAATAAAGTGCGCCGATTTTGTCAACCTATCCACAATAACCCAAACGGCATCAAATCCTCGACGAGTACGGGTAATCTGTCACGAAATCCATCGTGATGTGCTCCCACTTCCACTCGGGAATCTCAAGTGGTTGCAACAAACCTGCTGGCCTCTGATGCTCGGCCTTTACCTGTTGACAAGTCAAACATCTCGAAACATACTCCGCAATCTCTCGTTTCATCCCACTCCACCAAAACTGTTTCTTCAAATCCCTATACATTTTGGTACTCCCGGATGTATAGTATACTTTGCCTTATGGGCTTCATCGAGAACTTGTCGTTTAACCACCTCATTTGAAGGAACGCAAACTCTTCCCGAAATGTAAGAATTCCATCACTGTTTATCGTAAAGTCGGTGTCTTTCCTCGCCCAACTCACCAATTATCTTAACAATTTCGGGTCATCAACTTGAGCCTCTTTAATCTGTTGAAACAAAGCGTGTAGCTCGAATATTCGCAAAGATTACTCCCGTCCGTCTCGGAAGGATTCCAATCTCGCAAATCTTCCAACATCTTCCATTCTCGAACCATTAAGCAAGAGACATACGTCTTTCTACTCAATGCGTCCGCTACCACATTCGCTTCCCGGATGATAAAGGATCGTACGTCATGGTCTTTCAATTTCTCCATCCACCTACGTTGTCTCATGTTCAATTCCTTTTGTGAGAAAAGGTACCTCAAACTCTTGTGATCCGTGAAGACCTCAAACTTCGCTCCGTATAGGTAATGCTTCCACTTATGCAACGCAAACATAATCGCAGCCAACTCCAAATCATGAGTGGGGTAATTCTGTCGGAAGTTGTCAATTTCTTGAAGCATACGCAATAACCTTTCCATTCTCGCATAAGCACACAACCCAAACCCTCCTTCGAGGCGTCACTATACACCACGAAGTTGTCACCTCCACTAGGCAACGTCAAGATAGGAGATGTCGTCAAGCGTCTTTTCAACTCTTGAAAACTAGATTCACATTTCTCATCCCACGCAAACGGTGTCGTTTTCTTCGTCAAATTCGTCGAGGCGTAGCAATCTTGGAAAATCCTCAATGAATCTCCGATAGTACCCCGCCAATCCCAAGAAACTACGAACCTCGGTAATCGTATTCGGTGTTTTCCACTTTGTCATCGCTTCCACTTTAGATGGATCAACCGCTATCCCATCTTTCGAAACCACATGACCCAAAAATGATACCTTCTCTAACCGAAGGCACACTTGCTAAACTTAGCGTACAACTGTTTCTCCCGAAGAACCGATAATACTACCCTCAGTGCCGCTCATGTTCTTCCGCGACTTAGAGTAAACAAGATGTCGTCGATGAAGACTACCACGAAACAATCCAGATATTGATGAAACACACGATTCATCAAATCCATAAACACCGGTGCGTTTGTCAATCCAAATGGCATCACTACAAATTCATAATGCCCATATCTCGTGCGAAAAGCGTTTTAGGAATGTCTTCCGTTCGAACTTTCAACCGATGGTACCCACTCCTCAAGTCCAACTTGGAATATACAACCGACCCTTGCAATTGGTCGAATAGATCATCGATGTGGTAAAGGGTACTTGTTCTTGATTGTCACCGATTCAACCGTCATAATCGATGCACAACCTCAAAGTACCATCCTTCTTCCTCACAAATAAAACTGAGCACCCCAAGGTGACACTCTGCCTAATAAATTCCCTATCAAGTTCCAGAATCGCTCTTTCAATTCTTTCAACTCCGCGGTGCCATTCTATAAGGGGCCTTAGAAATAGGAGTAGTCCCTAATAGCTCAATACAAAACTCTACTTCCCTATCGGGAGGCATATCATAATCGGTCGAAAACACATCGGGAATTCACAAACCACGGAACTTCTTAACCTTGGTGTGGAAATGCTCTTGTCGACCACACACGCCAAATAACCCGCACACCCACGTGATAATAACTTTCTAGCTCTCAAAGCGAAATAACATGTATACTACTCTTAACAAAGATCACCCACAAATACAAACTCGAACACCCAAGATAGCAAAAGTAACCTTCTTACTATGGCAATCTACTAAAGCATGATAAACACACAACCAATCCATGCCAAGTATCACATCAAAATCACGTATGGGCAAAGACAACCAAGTCGCATGCAAAGTGTGATCACCTATCGATGTCACAAGCTCGGTATACTTCGGCCAACATATGCTCCCAACGGGTAGACACCTCAAGCACAAAAGGTAATGATCGGGTAACACACACAAATTTTTCACAAAATGAGATGCAACATACGAATGCGATGAACCAGGATCTATAAGAACTCGTGCTCTACTACCGAAAACAAAAGACTACCTCCTATCACGGACGTAGACTCGGCACTCCTGTTGGTCGAGCGCAAAACACGACCCGAACCTTGGGCCTACCGTCGCCTCCTCTTCGTACCGCTAGACTACGACTCACACTCCCGACCGACTACCCTTCGGCTTGGGGCAATCCTCTTCAAGTGGCCGCCTTCCCCATTAAAGCATTGCCCGGTTTATACCCCAACTTACTCAAGCAAATGTTTTCCGTATGTCCCGGCCGAACAATAAGTACATATCACCGGCACCCTGCCCCGAGAAGAAGAATGTTTCTCGTCCACCCGATGATTGTCTTGATTGCACATCGGAAGGTGCCCCGTTCGATTTCCCTGCGGTTGTTGTTGTTGTTGTTGTAGTTACCCCGATTGCCCGAACCTTGTCCTCGCCCGTGGACTGCGAAGACCGTTGAGAACTCGCATTCATTCTTCCCTTATGCTCCTCGATGTCACTTTCAATCCCATATGCTCGGTCCACCGCACTACGGTAACTGCTAGCTGCAATGCGACAATAATCTGCTTTCTGTACTCGGTCTTCAACCCTTTGATAAACTTCGTGTCTTCCTAGCCTCGTTCGGAACCAAGTGGGTACAATAGCGTGCCAACTCGGTGAACTTGGCCGAATACCGAGCCACGACATGCTACCCTGTTCAAGATCATAGAATTCCTCTCTCTTCTCCCGAACCACCTGGAATGTACTGGGCCTTGAATTCCCTCAAGAAATTAGGCCAAGTGTGAGGTGCTCTCGCAAATCCAGCCTCTCTGTAGCACTTGCCACCGCTGCTCGCTCTCCTCTAGCTTGAACACCGCTAGAGTGACCTTCTCATCATCGTGCAACCCGTAGCCGCAAATATCTTCACGATGTGCTCGATCCACAACTCGCTTTAGTGGCATCGGGCTCGAAAAAGTTCGGGGTTTCATCTTCAAAATCTCTCAAGTGTAGTTGTGTTGTTCCTCGGTCTTGCTTCCGGTTCCAATACTATTACTCCGGTTGTGGTGCCCCTACCTCCGGTGGTGCCTCTACCTCGTGCCGCGGCCTTGCCCCGCATTCATCCGCCGAGTCATCTCATTCATCAACTCGAGCATCCTACGGTACATGTTTGCCATATCCTCATTTTGGTTTTCCTGGTTCGTTGGGGATCGTCACGAGGACGGTTGATTCCGCTCCTCATCGCCCCTCCGCATTCGCACCAGCCCTACCGGTACTCGCTCCGTTCCTAGTTTCCACCATTATGACCTACACACATCACTCGACGTTAGGATTCTCAACAATAAACCATACCCACCTAGGCCAAGGAACCTATCCCGGCGACAAGAAAACCATTGCTCGATACCAAGCGTACGCCCCGACCCGATTCCAATACGAAATCGCAAGGTCGACGCGCCAAAACAACAAAACAATAATAAAAGCACGTGGCGCAACAATTCGTACGCACCACAAAACCCGTTTAACAAAAATTTTGACAATGTAAAGTCAATCATCGCGACGTTACACCGGAACCCAACTAATAAACCACAAGTATGAGTTTTAAGAAACATCTTAAATCAAAATAACTACCTCGGCCACAACATGCCGGAACCAACTATACACAAGAACCTCAAGCTACGACATGCTTGGGAAAATAACTAAATTAAACATATGATAAAGTATACGGCTCGACATACACGTGTCGGCCACCAAAAGAATAAGAGGTACAACAAAGTATACATACTACCCCAAGAAAGTCTACATGACTTTACTTAACCAATCGTCCTCACCAAAAGAATTGTCTAACTATCAACAAAATAATTCCATGGCCAATCAAAGCAAAAGACCACCGCGAGCTAAGTGATGGAACTAATCGACCTCACCGCGAACTTCCGCCCGGCTCGGATCTAAGGAAAACAATTGAACAACAAACGGGGTGAGTCGAAACTCAATAAGTTACTAAATGCAACTATATGACATGGCATAATGCTCAACGATAACTTTAACATTTCAGCTCATTTATATATATCACAACCAATGATAACATCATATTGATATACACATATAACATGTCTCAATGGCACCTTGATATTCACATAAGTGCTTGTAACAAACCACATTATAAAGGATATGATATTTCTTTGTCCATTCTTTGCGTTGCTCCGCAATACACAAAATAACCAAACGTGTCCTCGATACCCGTGTGTGTGGTATCGACGTCCCCGATAAACCTATCGAGTTCAAACTTAGCAAACCAAAGCCATGCGTATTGCTACAACATTGGGGCTACTTCTCAACCGTGGCCAATGTAGAGGGTGTAACTCCGATACGGCGACTTATGGCGATCACAAACGTTAATTTGTGAAGACCATAGGTCGTCCTACCTTACTCAACCACGACGCCACCGGACTTACACAATGCACAAATAGATGTCCTTAATCATCTAATGCAATTAACCATCAAGTTCAAAAGTAGTGAACTTGACAAATGACAAGTAGGTTATTCTATTCCATCACTCATCATCATTTAACAAGTATGTAAACATTCGATTCAACACATTAGAGCTATACACACATCTCTAATTTAACAAGATCGAAAGTACGGGCTAGAATCTCGATCAATCGGACTCTAAACCTGAGTAATCTAATATGTTGTTCGGGAGTCATAATCTTCCCTAAAATCTACTTCTCGGGTCACCACTAAAGTTTGCCAAATTAGGTTTCAATGCTAAGTGCAAGACCACCCATTTTCAAGTCTCAAGTTCTCTATTCGTTCAAATCCTAACATTTATATGCCAACCTTTGTTCATTAACATCATCCAACACATACTCATATAATAAGCACAATGTACCCATCTCAACCTAGAGATTTGTACATAAAAATAACATATAAAGCAAATCATACCATAATATTGATGATCTAACATACATGGAAGCTTAAAGCATTCAAAGGGGTTTAGTAACTTACCTTGTGACGAAAATCAAAGCAACTAAAATGAAATCAAGACCTTCTAAGATGATCTCCTAGTCCGTAGCAACACAATGGTGGTCTCGGATCGAAGATCGGACGGTTGATCTCCGGGAACCCAAACACACACACACTAATCTCACTCTTTCTCCCACACACACTCTCAAGCTTCAATGGAGGATTTGGAGGGAAGAATGGAGAGGAATGAAGCCTCTCCACTCATAAATGGGTGTAAACTTCAGATTGGAAAAGGGTAGTGAGGTGGCTCAAGGAGAGCCACTCAAAAGATAAGTTTGGGGGTGAAATTGTCATTTCCGGAAAACAGTTTTGAACCGGGCCAAAGCGACGCTCTCCTCGAATCAAGGCGATCGCCCTTCCCTCCTGAACAAAGCGATCGCCTGCCTCAAACAAAGCGATCGCTTTGTCCTCGATTTTTGAAGCCAAAGTTTCGAAACAAAGCGATCGCCTCTCCCAAAACAGGCGATCGCTTTGTCTCCGATGAAAATCACCGGATACAAAGCTATTATAAGTCATAAAAGTCACCCCAAATCATTTCGGTAATATCACAAGTATTTTTAAACTAAAATACTCTACAAACTACGCAACCAAAGCTCATATACTATCATGGCATTGAACACGTGCTAACACAACATATAATCATGTAATAATTCATAAATTACACATAAAGACGCGTAAATCATGTATAAGAGGATCCGGTATTACATTTAACATGTAGGGGTGCGCTATTTAGAGCTTCTCCAATGCAATCATCTATTTAGTAAAGTGAAAGATAGATTTTTCCAAAAATCTTTGCAAACCTCTATGGAGATGATGTGACATTTAGTTGGGAATACATCCTCTACGTGATCATCTACTTTGAGGTCACTTAAAGGATATTTTTCCATCCACGTCAGCTTTTCTTTTATTTTTTACAATCATTTATTGTTTATCGTCATTTTTTCTTTTATTTTTAATGTCAATCGTTATGGTTTACTTTCTTTTTCTTTTTCTGTCAATTAGTTACGGTATGAAATAATTTTTATTTTTATTTTTGTAATAAAAAACTACCACGAAAGAATGTTCTAAGAGAAGTTTTACATTGGAACACGTTTAGAAATAGGGCTTTCTATTTTTAAATTTTTTCCACATACGAAAGAGAAATTTTGTTCAAACATGTCACGTAGAAAAATTAAATGATAGCATTAGAGATGCTCTTAGCATCCCTCCGCTGCAGAGTATATGATGCATTCTACGTTGTACCGTAGAGTGCCACCATATTTTGAAGTATAAGAATCACTATTAGAACTTTATTATTCAGTTGTATCACTTTATCAGTGTTTTCTTTTAATTCATGTTGTACTGTAGAGTATCATAATTAAAACGTGAGAGTGCCAATAGTAATTCCCGTGGAGTATATAGGCATATATTGATAATTTTATACACAAATTCACTCATAGTTCTCTAAAATTATTTATTCATACTTACAACTTAATTGTGCAATAGAAAGTCATCATCAAGACTATATTTTTATCATTACATGATAAATTTCTGCGTGGTGTATTTAAAAGTACACATACACATTGTAGTCTTCTCCCCTTGCTTATGAGAAAAATGATTAGTTCAGGTTATTGGAACAAAAATATACTAATTTTTTGTTATTTATAATGTCAAAGTTTTAAAAGATTGTGCAACCTATTTGTGAATTTACTTCTACTTATTATTACCAATGAGCTCTAGCTCATCTCGTACCACTCACTTCTCTAACTGAGAGGTCGAGTGTTCAAGTCTCACCCGCAGACGACACTCGGTACTTAACATTGTCGGGTGTTCAAGCCTCACCAAAGGCCTATGTACTTAACATTGTGGGTGTTCAAGCCTCACTGCAAAGGCCCATTTAGTACTCGCCACCCCTCACCAAAGACCCATTTAAGATCGCCACCTCTAATGCAAGCCTCACCAAAAGCACTATTGTTGTTCAAGCCTCACCAGGCCCATTTAGTACTCCTCACCCCTCACCAGGCCCATTTAAGATCGCTCACCTCTTAACAAGCCTCACCAAAGACCCATTTAGATCGCTCACCCCTTACCCGACAAGCTTCACTGGAGGCACCATTGTTGTTCAAGCCTCACCAAAGCCCATTTAGTATCGCCACCCCTCACCAAAGGCCTATTTAGTACGCTCACCCTCACCAGGCCTATTTAGTATCTGCCACCCCTCACCCGACAAGCTTCACCAGAGGCACCATTCCTCACCCGACAAGCTTCACCAGAGGCACCATTGTTGTTCAAGCCTCACCAGGCCCATTTAGTACTGCTCACCTCTCGCACCATTGTTGTTCAAGCCTCACCGAAGGCCCATTTTAGATCGCTCACCCCTCACCCGACAACTATTTAGTATCGCTCACATCTCTTAACAAGCCTCACCAAAGGCCCATTTAGTACCGCCACCCTTTACCCGACAAGCTTCACAGAGAGCACCATTGTTGTTCAAGCCTCACCAAAGGCCCATTTAGATCGCTCACCCTCACCAAAGGCCCATTTAGTCTGCCACCCCTCACCCGACAAGCTTCATCGAGGCACCATTGTTGTTCAAGCCTCACCAAAGGCCCATTTAGTACTACTCACCTCTTAACAGAGAGCTTGAGTATTCAAGCCCTACACCATAGCCACCCTAGATCACACGTATTTCATTGTAGCCTTTCGGCATTAAATAATAATAATAATAAAGGTTATACCCTACACCATAGTCACCCTAGATTTACGCATGGGTGTTCTCATTGTAGCCTTCAAGGCATTAAATAATAATAATAAAGGTTGGGATGAGGTCTATGTCCCTCCAACCTTTTATAAAATTTTTAAAAAATACTGCTACTTATTAGTGAATACTTGTGAAAATTAAGAAAAAGTTAAATAATTACTAATTTTTAAAAATACTTTATCATTGTAACGTGATTTGTTTCGATCGGTTTGTGCGCACTTCACTTATTATTCACTATGAGAAAAGCTCCTCCATTTGCTGATGCTCACTTGCAGGGGTGTCTAGTCGTACTTTGCATTTTTTACTTTAGGATATTGCTATTAACACTTTATTTTTCGATTGCAGTATATATTGATGCTTTATTTTGTTTGTGCCAAATGTTTTACATATTGTACCGTGAACTACTAAGGTTGAAAAATAAAGTGTTAATAGCGATACCATTGATTTATCCTCCACTTAATTTGGTTCCACTTCATTCAAAATGATTAAAGTACAATACTATTGACAATCCTAGGCTTCAAGTTGGTGATATATATTGTTGAGCCCATTTCTAATTAATGCCTTAAACTTTTAAATGAGTTGACAAACTTAACATAGTACTGAGCCCAGCTTTGACATGCTTTTAGTGAGGCGGCTAATTTCTCCACGTGTGGACTATCATACGTGCGGAGAGAGTGTTGATATATTGTTGAGAGGGTAAACTTTTCAACCGTTTGTTGATTTCTCCATGTGTGAAATTGTCACACGTGAGGAGAGTGTTGATATACATTGTTGAGAGTGAAAACTTGTAAACTGTTTGTTAATTTCTCCACGTGTGGACTAGTCACACGAGCGGAAGGTATATATTGTTGAGAGGGAAGCTTTTAAACTGTTTGTTGATTTCTCCACGTGTGGACTGGTCACACGTGGGGAAGTGTTGATTTACATCGTTGAGAGGGAACAACACTTGTTCAAGGTTACAATGACCCAACTATGCTAATACATGTACAGAGATAATATGAACAGTCGATTATTCATGCAATTGGTATGTAAATATTGAAAGACACTAGAGACTAAACAACATAGAGATCCAATACAGGCATGGTACATAGTCGATATAATCGTTGTCAAGGGCATCTCAGGTCTGATAAACGTTTTACAAACTTTACATTACAGTCAGTCATAAGATATATGACACAACCCGCAAATAAGATTACCTAGCAGAACGCAGATCACCTGAGTTTGCTTCGTTTATGAACAAACGAGCGATCATCCTAATCAATATTCATAGGAGCATTTGAAGTCGCACCCTCTGCTTTGGTCAGCAACTCGGATGGTAAATCGCCTCTGAGAATTTGAACTCTGAACTTCAGTTTTGAATTGCTGCATTCTGTGAGTTCAAACACACACGCATCTCCAACCTTCAAGTCGTTGTCAATGACAAAGTTTTTCCACCCAAGGTCAATCCTTTTCGGGGTTGTTTCCATAGTAAACCATCTTCCAACTTTTTCTACAATAGTTGAGAACCACGGGACGACCACATTTGGGAGCACGTGATGCACTTTGGCTGGAACGTACTATTTGTAACACACAGAAGGTTGTATCAGATCATACTATAACCGATGTTTCATTGATGTGCAATAAAATGAAGTAATCACCAATGTTCGCGAGATTGTGCATTTGAAACTTCACCCCTTTTCCTTTATAGTAGAATAGGAAGAGAGTAATTACCAATAGGTACATTGGCTTGATCTGTGTTTTGCCAATGATCACGCTGAAGTATGGTTTCCCAGAAAGTGGCCAAAATTCATCCTCAGCTTCTTCTGCTGTTCCACAATTCACGACAGGTTCCACATTTGGGTTATTGATCTCTAGATTTTCGACGTGTTGAGTTTGTGCAGGCTTCATCGGGGTTTTTCTGTAAGTACTAGCCTTTGGTTTGTCAATCTCTGGGCTAACTATTTCTTAAGAATTTCCAAAGGTTCAATAATAAGTTGCACAAAAGTTTTTACTGATAAGTGGTATTCTGCAGAAAATAAAACTTCTCAATTGACAACAATGAAAACTGCCAATCCTTGAGCCAACTTTAACATTTCTTATAAATAACCATTTACTCTTTATTCAACATTCCAAAG